>JASWHV010000009.1:50017667-52967847 GCA_030760725.1 Neostapfia colusana
AACAGGGGCCGGACTAGTCCCATACCATGGACTTCTTCGGGCTGACCATTGACTTGTCCGTGGTGTGAAAGAAAATATTCCCTATAATCCTTGTATATAGGGAATTTAGACTGTTGTTGATCATTTGGACATGTTTTTTTGAAAATATTCCGGGTGAGCATGATCAGTAAGCAATCAACAATCAAACTATGACCATGATTCATCAAGAAGTAATAATTTCAATTTATTTTGGAGACACTAGAAACAAGATGTAATTTTCCATAAAATAATACAACTTTGAAGAATCTACTCTACTAGCAAACAGATACGCAACGTTTCAAGCCACATTTCGAGAATCAAGGATATTTAACTCATTTCTAAGTTTGCAAAAATGTTTCTCATCTAGTGGCTTGGTGAAAATATAGGCTAATTGTTTATAATCGTCTAACATGTGAAATAACTATATCTCCCTTGGTTGAGTGATCTCTCAAGAAAAGCTATTGGATGTCGAGTTGTTTGGTCCTAGATTGCTCAACAGGGTTATGGGCTATCTTTATGGCACTCTCATTGTCACAAAGGGGTGAAATATGGTTCATATTGTAACCATAATCCCTTAGAGTTTGTTGAATCTAAAGAAGTCGTGCACAAAAACTCCTGGCTGCAACATACTCCGCTTCAGATTTGGATAGGGTGATGGAATTTTTTTTCTTTGGATGACCACGACACTAGGGACCTACCCAAGAACTGACAAGTCTCGGAGGTACTTTTCCTGTCCATCTTGCACCCGACATAATCCGAATTGGAGTACCCAATGAGGTTAAATTTAGACCCTTTAGGATACCAAAGCCCTAGGTTAGGTGTATGAACTAAATATCACAAGATTCTCTTTACAGCGGTCAAGTGAAACTCCTTCGGAGCGGCTTGCAACCTTGCACTCATGCATACACTAAACATAATGTCGGACCTAGATGCACAAAATATAAAAGACTCAATCATAGAATGGTATACCTTTTGATCTACACTTGGATCATCTTGTTGAAGTCCAGAGGTGCGTTGGTTCCCATTGGAGTTTTGATAAACTATGCTTTGTCCATGTTGAACTTTTTGAGGATGTCTTGCATGTACTTCATTTGACAAATGAGTGTACCCTCTTTGAGTTGCTTCACTTGAAAATCTAAAAATAACTTTAATTCTCCCATCATGGACATCTCAAATCTGACCATGATTTTACTAAACTCATCACAAAACAACTTGTTAGTAGAACCAAATATAATGTCATCGACATATATTTGGCAAACAAATAGATCATCATCAAAGTGCTTTGTGAATAGTGTTTAATCAGCTTTTCCTATCCTAAAACCATTCTCAATGAGAAAATCTCTAAGGCACTCATACCAAGCTCTAGAAGATTGTCTGAGCCCATAGAGAGCCTTACGTTGCTTACACACATGGTTAGGAAGCTCTTGGTATTCAAACCCAGGCGGTTGCTCCACGTATACCTCCTCCTTGATTGGTCAGTTAAGGAATGCACTTTTTACGTCCATTTGGTACAGTTTACAATTATAGAGACTAGCATAGGCTAATAATATTCGAATTGATTCAAGCCTAGCAACAGGAGCAAAAGTCTCATCGCATCTAAACCTTCGACTTGTGAGTACCCTTGACCATGAGCCGTGTTTTTTATCTTGTCACCACCCCGTGTTCGTATTGTTTGTTGCGGAACACCCATTTGGTGCCCACAACATTTGCTTTTGGTCGCTCTACAAGTTCCAATACTTGATTCCTCTTGAAGTTGTTGAGTTCCTCTTGCATTGCCATCACCCAATCTATATCTCATAGTGCATCTTCAACCATAAATGGTTTCATGGAAGAGATAAACGAGTAATGTTAAAAAAAATTAGCAATGCTTGGATCGAGTAGTTATCCCCTTGGAGATGTCTCCAAGGATGTTGTCGACGGGATGATCCCGTTGGACACTTTGGCGCACTCTTGGGTGGGGAACTTGGGGTCTTGTGTCAACTTATTCCTCTCCTTCATCTTCTTCATATCCCCCTTAATAATTACCTCCATTTTAATTTTGACGATCTTGATCTTGTTGCAAGTCTTGCGCTTGATCTTTGTGGATGGCTCTGGTTCAGGTGATGTTGGTTCACTTGGATCTTGAGGTTGCTCTTGAGGTCGAACATCCCCATGTGCCATTCTTCTCAAAGCTTGCCACGGGGCTTCTTCTTTATCTAGCACACAACAATCAACTTGCTCCACTTGGAAGCCATTAGTCTCATCAAACACAACGTCACGCGCAACTTCAACAATCCTGGAGATTCTGTTGAAGACACAGTAAGCGTAAGTATTTGAGTCATAACCAAGCAAGAAACCTTCATCAGATTTCTAAGCAAACTTTGATGTCCTAGGTTTATTGTTGAGAATATAAAGTTTACTTCCAAAAACTCTAAAATAAGAAATGTTTGGCTTGTTACCGGTAAGAAGCTCATACGGAGTCTTCTTTACGAGTCGATTACGATATAGCCGGTTTGTGGCGTGGCACGCGGTGTTGACCGCTTCCGCCCAAAATCTGTCCGAAGTCTTGTACTCATCGAGCATGGTCCTCGCCATCTCGATGATCGTTCGATTCTTCCTTTTGTCTATCCCATTTTCTTCAGGGAAGTAGGAGGCTTAAAATTCATGCTTGATTCCATCTTCTTCCAAGAACTCTTCAACTTGGGTATTCTTGAATTCGGTGCTGTTGTCACTTCTTATCTTCTTAATTCTCAAGGAGAACTCATTTTGAGCTCTCCTCAAGAATTTCTTGAGGACACCTTTTGTTTCTCCCTTATAATGCAAGAAAAATACCCAAATGAATTTAGAAAAAATCATCTACAACTACTAAATCGTATTTCTTACTGCCGATGCTTATGTAGGCGATTGGGCCAAAGAGGTCCATAGGTAGTAGCTCCAACGATCTTGTAGTTGTCATCACGCTCTTGGCGGGATGTGGTGCTCCAACTTGCTTCCTAGCTTGACATGCGCTACATGGCCTGTCTTTCTCAAATACAGCATTCTTCAAGCCTCGGATGTGATCCCCTTTTAGAAATTTTTGCAGATTTATCATACCAACATGAGCTAGCCATTTATGACACAGCGACCTCATGTTGGTCTTTGCAATCAAGCATGTGTAAAGTTGGGCTTTATCTGTGGTGAAATCCACAAGCTAAAGTTTGCCCTTTAACATACGCTTGAAAGCAATCGAGTCACTACTTCTTCTAAAAATGGTCACACCCTCATTAGTAAACAAGGAATTATAACCTTTGCCATATAATTGAGATATAGACAAAAGGTTATAATCTAAGGAATCAACACGTAAAACATGACAAAGAGTATGTTTAGAGGATATCGTTATTTTACCGGTCCCGAGCACTCTTCCTTGACTATTGTCTCAAAAGTAAATTCCTTCACTTGGATCCTCATTAGATTCATATTCTACAAACATTTCCCTCTCTCTGGTCATGTGGCTGGGGCATCCACTATCAATGTCACACCCGGTTTTTCCGAAGAACAACCAAGTGAATATCACATGTATGCCAGGATCATTTTCTCATACATGTGATGACAAATAGTGAAGCATCATTTATTACAAGCCAGGTGTCGAATATAAATAAGTCTTACATAGCAAATGTCTCGATGGACAATAATAAGTTCATCACAAGTAAATAAACTAGCAGCGGAATATTATTCTTGAGGGCTCCGTCACAGGCGTTGCCCGGGGGTCTCCATGAACCTAGAAACCTTCTTCGGGTCCAAAGTCTTGGTCATTATACACCACCTCATTATCTTGACCTGAGCAGCAATATAAACCAACAAATATGCAAGGTTGAGTACCGATGGTACTCAGCAAGTGTGGGAAAGTTATGTCATGCATGGCTAGAACAAGAGAAGGTTGAACTCATGGTTAAAGCACTATGCAAGTAATACCTATCACCTTAGCTTATTAAGCACCTACATATACTACACAGGTGAAATGGTCCCAAACTCCCATCCCATCATCATAATCAAATAACCATAACCTCATTCCCAATGTTAAGCTCCCCGCTTAACATCCACGACTTCCAAAACCATCCATCCTCTAATCATGAATAAGTCCAAGCCGCTCTTGACCGTGAGCACGACTGTCATGACAGTTTTGACTCTGCAGAGTTTGTACCACTGTACCCACATGTAGTGATTTCATCCCCCGTTGCCGGGTGGACTAAAAGAACCTCCATTATGCCAGTGGCTACGAACCACATTCACACTTCCCAGGTGTGTAGCCAGGAGATCACTACGAAGCCTTTACAAAGGGATTCCCGACGAGTGTGGGCCCACTAAGGTTTCACCCCTAACAGCATACAAGAGGCTCCAACCCCGCTGCAGTGGCCCCCTCTTGAGCCTTGCAGTTCATATGGTAGTCCAGCTGACACCTATTCCCCGCACCATCCAACACACCCATACTACACCGGGGATACACCTAGTTAATTGGCCAAGCTGCCCCATCTCAGCATGTGGTTGGCACTGTAAAGCCAGGTTACATGCTCCATGAACCGGTCCTTAGGATCCAGGCAAGTACTAAACACAAACCCGAGTCTCGTGCACCCAGAACACAACCAAAACATCCAACTTGCCTTGATCCCTACCTCTACATAACTCACAATATCTCATTCAAGAGTATGGTAAAATAAACTGATGATCTCATGTCACAAATATCCCATTCTAAGCATGGCTAAGCATATGCATAATAATAAATGACATGATAAAATAAATCCCAACCCAAGCTACAAGGAAAACAAGGTAATGCAATTCTAGGGAAACTTCCTAGCATGGGTTTCATATTTCCATTGACAATGCAAATAATTCTATCTACACATCCTAGCATAGGATCAAAGTGGTCAAGGACACTTGCCTCCTTCCTGCTGCTCTTGAAATGGGTAGTCCTGATCTTGAAAAGGAATAACTTGCTCTTGAGCAGGTTCTACATCATACCATCACACATAACAAAAGAAAAACAACAATCCATAAGACATAGTTCACACCTCTTCATACAAACCACACATTCATATTTATGAAAGTCATTCTCCATTATATGTGTTGTGGTCACTCCATGTGTGTTGATTTGTGGCTTGCATGCACTTTTAATCATGTGTATATGATTCCTACTTTTGTGTTCACATTTATACTTACATACTATATATATGAGTTTCCAATTTAAATAAATTCCTTATATTCAATTACTACACATTTTAGCTATCAAATATGCATGAAAGGTATTTTCCTTCTCCATATGTGTCTTCAGAATTTCTACCAACCCTAAACTGAATTCTTTTGGATTTTAGAAACTCCATTTATCATTTACTAGTTGCTATATTTTCAAATTTATTTTCCTATGCATAAATGTGTACTTTATTATGAAAATAACAAGACACATCATCTAAACAGAATAGGTTCTGGTCCTAAATAATTTAATAACATATTTTGACCTTTGCCTCTGATGTAAACTATTTCACAATTATTTTCCCTATTTCCTAGAACTATTCTTTACTTAAAAATGTGTCTCTAAATGTGAATAATAAATTAAACAGATTCAATTCAGCCCAAAATATGTTTTTATCTCACTCCAAAGTTTCCTAAATACTGAGAAAGTCTTTAATTAAATTTTGACAATATGTTTGTCCCACTTTTTAATTTTTAAACACTAGCCACATATTCAATTTCCTAAATTAAATACTAAACAGGGCTAAAAAGGTAAACTCACCCCACTACAGGGTCTATAATATTATTTTCAGAATTTCCAGGGGTCTAGCTACACTTATCAGAGGAGTTTGTCCTAATTTTTATTAAGTCCAGGGGCTAAAACTGATTTTTAAATGAATTTACATGATTTTCTGAAGTTCCAGGGGCTAGATCAGAAGTTTCCGGGGCTAGCTCTTATTTCCCGAGAACCCCAGGGGGTAGCACGTAAGATTTCCAGTATTTATAACATGGGGCTGACGTGGACCGTCCGATTTTAAACCGACGGCTGAGATTATAACGCCGAACCGGTACGCGGGGATTTAAACCCTACCGTGCGATTTAAAATAGACGGCGCACAAGCGGTCACGTCGCTCTGATCGAGCGCGGGCGGCGCTGCCGACGGCGGGAAGCGGCGATCTCGCCGGAGACTTTCGGATCTTTGAGAATTCTTCCTAGAACTGTGATTTTATGGCATAGATCGGTGGAGGGGAGGTCGGGGATCTCACCTCGGGGGTTTTCTTGAGCTCGGAGGTCCTGGAAGGTGATCGGCGACGAGGTCCGAGGTGAATTCACGGCGAGGCTCGTCGGCGCTGTGTTTACACCGCAAGTAACCGAATTTTCTGCACCTGCAAGGTTCCCCGGAGGTGGTGGATCAAGACCAGCGAGTTAGATCAGAATTTCCGAGCTTTGATCGGCCAGAATTCGCCAGAGAAGTCTCGGTTCTCACCGGAGGAAAATCGGCGGATCGCGTGGGAAAAACAGAACGAGGCCGGGGTTTTTATAGACGGGGGAGGGCGGCGGGGTGGTTTAGATCGAGTTTGCGTCGCCCCCGAACGGAATTCGGCTGGAATACGCGAGAATTCCCGATCGGTTTCGATTCGGGTGAGAGAGTCCGGCGCTGGCGCGAGGTAGACGATGAACTGGCGGGCCCCGCCTGTCAGTGGGGGAAAGCGGCGCGTGCGGCTGCGGGCTGGCGTGGGCGCTGGTTGGGCCGGCTGGTGGGTTGCGGCCCACTGGTCGGTTTTTTTCTATTTTCTCTTTTTCTTTTTCTATTTCTTTTCTGATTTGAGTTTAATTTGAATTCCAGTTTGAATTTGAATTTTTGCAAAACATGCAACACGTCCAAAAATTTTTAAATTCCCCTCTTAACATGATTTAGGGTCTTAACAAAATTTTGGGGTGTTACAATCAAGCACCTATTTGGATCCACCGAAGGGGTACCCCTGCATAACAGAGTTATGCCTTGGTTTTAGGTATCCAAGCTTTCTTGGGTCTTTTGATGTTAGTTACAAGACACTTGGGAACCCACACACAAGATTTTGGACTCTTGTGGAGTGGCCCAACATACTTAGCACAGATATTACCAAACTTGTCTTTCATGAGCACATACAAAGCATTAAAATCATGAACACAATGTTCGGTCCATTTTTAGCTTTTTCATGTGGGGAAGGAACATTTTTGTTCTTCACAACTTGATGCGAGCCTTCCTTGACAAAAACAACACATTCCTTGTTATTGTTGAGGTTTCTAGCGTTTCTCTTTTTACCTCTAGAATATCCAAGGTCATCCTTGACATTTGAAGATCTAGTAACCGAATATGCACTAGGTGCAAACTTGATTTTCTCCTTGTCAAAAATGCCACCTTTAGGTGAATTTTCGCTTTGTGCCACCTTATGCTCACTTTTCAAGTCGAGAATAAAATTGCCACAATTGCATTTTAATTGGGATGGACTCAACATTTGAAGAAGGTGAGCTCTTAGAGGAAGAAGGAGCACTTAGCTTGAGTGATTCAACTTGCACTTTAAGGGTCTTGTTAACTTTGGTTAAGTTTACAAGTTCATCCTTGAGTACAATGTTTAAATATTCAAGATTTGAGCAAGTTTCCTTGCTCAAAGAAAGCTCAAGCTCTAGTGCCTATCTCTTCTCCTTTTCGAGCCCAAGAAGCTTTTCAACCTCAAGATTTCTCTCATTTTAAAGGATGAGCATATCTTCTTATCGGTTAATAAGTTCTTCCTTGTCAAATATCTCATCCGACAACTTTTCCATTTTAGCTAGTGCACTTTAAATCAAGTCATTACGCATGTGTTCATTTTCACTACCACTATCAAACTCATCATCAATTGAGGAATGTAAATAGGAGGATCTATATTTAACCGTTTTCTTGCCTTCCTTGGCCATAAGGCAAATGCGGTCTGAGTCCTTCCATCCTCCCAAGTTTGGAAAGCGAGTGGTCATTATTGAAGGCTTCTTGATGGCAATAGTTGCCACCCCATCTTCATCTTCTGAGGAGGACTCATCATTTTAGTCCCACTCTTTGCCAAGGCGTGCTTGGCCAACTTGCTTCTTCTTCTTGAACATCTTCTTTTCTTGTGGTTTTGCTTCCTTCTTCTTCTTCTTGTTTTCTTCATATGGGCAATCGACCATGAAGTGCCCATATTCA
This sequence comes from Neostapfia colusana, assembly GCA_030760725.1. Taxonomy (NCBI): domain Eukaryota; kingdom Viridiplantae; phylum Streptophyta; class Magnoliopsida; order Poales; family Poaceae; genus Neostapfia; species Neostapfia colusana. The sequence continues at coordinate 50,025,847 of JASWHV010000009.1, forward strand.
CCATAATTGTAGAAAAACCATCTAGCCTTGAATTTTCCTTTGTCCTCTTTCTTGCCCTCATTGTAATTGTTGCCTCTTCTTCTCCTCATCATTCTTTTAAACTTTTTGATGAATCGGACCATTTCTTCGTCATACATGTCGGTGCTCACATCGTCACTATCTTCTTCTTCTTGCACCTCATGAACTTCTTTTCTTCTTGCCTTGCATGTCGCCTTGAGAGCAACCTCTTTCTTCTTGGATGAATTAAGCTCACCAAGATTCTTCACGTATTGTGCTTCTTTCTCCATCATCTCATGGTTGATGATTTTTCCTAGAAGCTCATCCGAGGTCATTTTTTGTGAAACCCCGAGCTTTCTCAGATTATGGAGCACAAGGTGACATTGCGGGACATAAATGCCCTTATCATTCTCTTGACCACTTCAAGGTCAGTCTACTTCTTGCTTCCATATGCTCTACTCTTGTTGATATGGACTTTCATCCGATTGTACATCTATTGAGGAGTTTCACCATCCTCGATGGCAAACCTCCCTAGCTACCCCTAAATCATCCCAGTTTTGGCTTCTTGAACTGAGCGATTTCCTTCATGCGCCGTCTTGAGGACGTCCCATATGTCCTTAGCTACCTCTAGTCCATCGACCTTGTTGAACTCCAACTGGCTCAAGGATGAGGTGATCACCGCAGCAGCTTGTGCAGTGCGGTGGATTGCTTGTGCTTGCTCCAGAGTGAGTTCCTTGTCGGTGTACGGGATATCTAGACCTGTGCACACAATATGCCAAAGACTTGGGTTTAAGGAGATGAGATGCATCTTCATATTATGTTTCACAATAGTATAATCATTTCCATCAAAATGTGTAGGCTTCCGGAAAATAGAAAGATAATGATTATTCGAATTAAGATGTTCATAATTAAAAGGATATCGGGGGTATTCTTGATGACCACTCCCAATTGGCTTGTCTTCGCCCTTCTTCTTGTACTTTTTATTCACAAGCTTCTTCCTAAGGAGTGCCTTGAGTTGAAGAAATTCTTCATCATCGTTTTCATTGTTTCTGAACACGTTGAGCACTTCGGTTGTGTCTTGATCCATCATAGGTGGGCTTCACCGAAATTTGAATTTCCTTCTCATCGGCCATCATATCTTTGAGCGGTTAGTCTCTTGATGGAGAATTTTGCTCTTATACAAATTGTATGTAGCCTAGAGGGAGGTGAATAGTCTTTTTGAATTTCTGAAACACTTAAATGAAACGTGTCAAATTCCAGAGAACGGACTAGTCTGGTATGAGTGCGGACTAGTCTGGGTTAGTAAAAAAATTGGCAAAGATAAATATTTTTATCTTTTTCTTCACTTTTGTTTTAGTGGAAGATATTAAACTATTTTAATAACTCAAGGATGTATGTATGAACACAAAGTAACAAGTTGATCACAAGAGTAATGTGGATTGAAACTACAAACAAGTGTAAATGTCCCAAAAATGTAAAGGCAATAAACTGATTTTTGAATGTTGTTATATTTCAAGTTCATGAAAATGGGACTTAAACACAATTTGAATGTTCAACAAAAGGGCTCAAATGTTCATTTGAATGTTTTGAACCAATGGGGATTTAAACACCGCGTGTAAATTACTCATTTGCATGGGTGAGGTTAAAAATCAGATTTTGAACTCAAATGTTCACCTCAAATTGCTGCCAAACTTTTGAATACACATGCAGCCTCATAACTTTGAATTTGAGCTAATTCATGGTGGCAACATTCTGAATTTAGGGTGAGCCAAAAAGAGGTTAAACATGATCATTTTTGAATTAGGGCTAAATTCAAATATAAAAGTGAAATTCAACCCGAATTTGTGTAACTCCAATTCCTGCCCACTTTTAAGCTTCATGAGTTTCAGATTGAGTGGATTAACATGGAGGAGATCTTTTGAGGGAGAAAATCACTTGGGCCCAGTTGTCAGCCACCCAAACACAATGGAGTCGGTTTCTTCTGTCTCTGTTTCCACTCGGACAGCTCGAAGACTCACCTGGCACCACCGAGCTGCAACCGAGGCCACCTCCTTGCTGCTTCCATCGCGCTGGCGGCCAGCTCCTAGGATTAAGTATCTCCCGGAGTGATCTTTTTCTCACAAAACTGAAACACTGAAGCCCTGTCTCCCTCGCACAAGAACTGGACCGAAACCCACTGCCGCCTCAGTTAATCGATCTGGAGCCGGCAAAACTCGTGCGTACAGAGCCCCACTAAGCAGCAAAACCTCACCGGGTGCTCGTCCTCTACCCCCACGGCGTGAAAGTGATCAAGTGTCGAGCTTCCCAACCATAGAACATGTCCTCCTTGCGGCGACCAAAAAACTGCCGCAACTTGGGCTCACGTGGACAGCCCGCACTGGAGGGTTTCACGCTTGAGAAAAGACACCCAGAGGAGCGCCGAACCTTCACGCTGCTCCTCCCCAAACTGCTGCTAAAGTCTTGGATCATCAAGCTCCAATTCAAGGATTTTCCTCCGGCCCATGCAAACCGACCCTCCGGTACGAGTTTGTCAAATTCTATCGACAAATCTTGCACAAAGGAACTAGACTACAAAGTGATCAATTTCCCGTAGCAATCCAAGCTTGAAACCTGATGTTGGCGTCCCATTTCAAGTTTTCCCGAACTCAAACACGGCGGCACACCTCGAGCGCACGGTGAGAACCCACTTAGTGCCATCCCCGAGCATATTTGCGTACTTGTCGACCTTACCCATGGTACACATGTTCTGTAGAGCTGAATACCCGAGCTTTTGGAAGGCTAGAACGACGGGCCGACGTTGCCGAAGTCGTCTCGAAGCCGCCTCACGTCACCCGCCCACTTCCGGCCACCGGCAGCTTGAGCTAACCCCACAAATGGGTTCCTCGTGCCCGAAAACCCCCAGGCGGCGAACCATAGGTCGGGATGCGGCCGGGAATTCGAGTCCGGCGAGGCGCCGCCTCTGTCCGGTGAAGGGGGGCAGCGCGCGCGGGAAGCAGGCGAGAGGCAGAAGAAGGGGTGCCGACCCCACCCGTCAAAGACTGAAATCTTAAAACTGGGATCGGCTGTGAATGTGGATAATTTTTTGGCTACACGCTTGAGAACCCTGTGGGCCATGTGGCTCGCACCTCGTTGGTTGCGGTTTAAACAGTGGGTCCGGTTAGATTTTCAATAGAAAAGAAATTCCACTTTAAGCTCCAACTTTAGAAATTCATAACTTTGTGTAGGAAACTCAAAATTGGGTGATTCAAATTGGGTTAGATTCAGTTTGGAAAGATCCATCCATATTTTTAACCCAATTAGTAAGAAAGTCAATAATAAATGCTGGATAATTCTTTGAAAATTTTCAGTAAAAGAATTATTGAGTGAGTTTTGTTATCCAAAATTTACCAAATTTTTCCAAATCATCCTTTAGGATATTATTGAACTTCTAGAAAAGTTTCAGCTCATTTGGAGTTGATTTGAGTAGAAATTTTCAGAGTACAAAAGACTGTACTCAATTTAACTCAGAACATTTTCAGAAATAGTGCAGTCTTTGTAAAATCCATTCCAGGCAATTCTTAGCTCCAAAAATCCTAGGAAAATTCAGGCGTTCTCTATGAGCTCTACTTGAAACTGTAGTTCAATTTGTTTTGCATGAAAATGCAAACTACTGCAGAATTAATTCCTTTTTGCATAACTGCTTAATGAATTATTCTGAATGAAATACTCAATGAAAAGTCCTGAATTTTGGATCAAAATACTTTCTTGTGACTAGGAACTCACATGAAAAGTTTCAGCTCAAGTTCAGCCTTAGATCTTCCTGTACGTGTTCTCCATTCTTATGTATATGAGAAAGCATAGGAATATTGTGGAGATATAATTAATACACATTTTCCATCCACTTTAGCTGCAATGTGGCAAGCTAAGTGCATGTGTAGTATATGAATTCCTGTAAAAGTTTTGAAGTCATTGGAGTTCATGATCTTCAGTTTCATTCAAATCTTTTCAGCCCATCTCATATATCCATTAGGAAACCTAGAACATTGGAACTGAATTCCCTAGGTGCAGATTAATTTTTTCTCTTTATTTCTTTGCACATCAGGAACAACCAATTCATTCTTAGTATTCCACACAGTCCTCTGTTCTTAACAAGTTCAAGTATTCCCTTATATAATTTGCATTATAAAACTTGTTCATATGCATGTCGATAGTGCTCACGACGAAGGCGACCAATGATGGAGTTCGATGGAGTGAATCCATTGAAGTGTGAATCAGTTGATCAAGCCTCAAGGGATAGAAGATTCTAACTGATATATATACTATTAATCACCTGCAAAATAGGCAAGCCCCGGTTTGCATTTAACAGCTATTAAGTTTTTACTTTGTATACATTAGGTTGGTTCGGATTTGTTTGTGCATTAAGTCTAGATGATTTGATACTCCAACTGCATGACCAGAGAACCCGATGGAGTATTTGGGTAGTTGTCTTTCCATCGTGTAGAAACTGCCATGCTTAATTAGATTCGGTACAAGTCGAGTGGTTGGACGCTACTCGCATGAATAGGAGATTGGGGGCACATGGGATTGGTTCAAGAATTTGTTAGCAAGCTGAATTTGAGACCGGGCAGGTTGTAAGAGCAACAGGACATAGAGGCCTGGGTGCATTAGATCTTTCCGTGTCAGTCAAAGACCGATCCATGTGCGGCCCTGTTGGACAAGTTTGAGTTGTGTACCGAACGCATGCTGGCTATATGGGACCAAGTAAACTGATGTACCTCGGGAAGCTTGCATTAGGCCTTTTTTGTTCACCTCAGGCATTCGGCCGGTGTGCAGTAGTGGGTAACTCGCTCATGACATCTCACTTCGGAAGGTGCACCATGAGGTGAGGCTACTGTACGGGACGATCGAATCGATTCGATGTAGGTGAAACTTGGGAAAGGTTCCTACTACGACGTCCGGGATGGTTGCTGTAGGCAACATCGGGTACGGGCGTACGTGTAGTGTAGTCCGGGCGTCTTTTGATTCGGATCACCATTGCTCGCAGTTATTTGAGCATACTTGTTCTCAAAGTCGTGACGTAGTAATTACTTGCATTTGAGATAAGAAGAAATCCCTGCTGTGTTGAAGTTTATACTAGCATTGTATTGATTAGCTTGTAGGGATTAGATTAAGTGCAAACTCGATTCATTTCCACCTTGAGCAATTTACATCAGGAGAAAGTGTTTCTTGTTTGATTGTGGACTTCACCATGTGGGGTGCCCAAGGTTAATCGTAATCTGCTGCTAATAATACCTGGAAATAAGGATCCACATTTAGGCGAGTTCATTATGCCATTTTCTATCCTATGTTATGTCTTTACCATCATGTAGAGTTTCGTGATTAGTTTCCACAGTTAAGTCTTGCTGGGCTTTATGCTCACAGATACTATCCTAGTTGTTTTGCAGGTAATAACTGCTATGCTTATGAGTACGGTTGTACAGTGAGACTCGGAAACCTCCGAGTGGTTTACTCATGAGCAACCTTCCCACTGCATTATGTATTCGTTTTGCTAGTGAGGAGCGTCCGCGGGCTGGACAGCTTCTCTGTTGCTTAGTGTAAATATGAGCCGTGAGTGTATTAGTCTTCTGCTGTAGTTTATTTGAGGTAAAATATTTGTAAATTAAGACTTTGTAAGCTTCCACAAGATTTATGTAAAATGATGCTTTATTATGTGCGCTGTTGGATGCCACATCGCACGGCACTACCCAATGCGATTCCCGGATTGTATGGATCCCAAAGGGGTCCCCATAACAAGATGATGCTCTAACTTGTAAGTATGACGAGTAACTTAAAATGAACAAGATAGGAACACAAGTTTATCCCAAGGTTCAATCCCACGAAAGGGATCTATGTCCTCGTTGGGGAGCCCACAAAGGGACTGGTCTTCTCCAACCCTTTCCTCTCCAAGTTACCACGAAGGTCAACTTGGTTCTTCACTATCACAAAAGGGTAACTACAATGTTTTTGGGGCTTTCTCACAGGTCGAGATCTCCCACAAGATAACAAACAAAACTGAGATCAAATCACACGAAGAATTACACAAATAAGAGCAAGAGTGTGTGAGAGATCAAACCAAGCGCTCAATTGCAATGGGAACGTCACTCCCCCTTTCTCAATGCCCCAAATTTCCCAAGAATCTGCTCTTAGGGATTTAGATTGTGTGGAGAGGAGTGTTTTTGAGCTCTTGGAGGCAGTGGCTGCGCTAGGGTTCGATATCTGTGCAAATAGAGTTGGGGATCTCCTTTTTATAGAAGTTCCGATATGTTACCGTTGGGGTCACAGGAGCCCTGACTAGTCCGTGGTCAATACCGGACTACTCCAGTGTTCTGTTCCAAGTTATGTCTCGCCGCCATTGAAGTTTTGAATGAACTAAACTATAAAACAACGGATTAGTCTTCATAGGGACCGGACTAGTCTGATGTGGAACAGTGAAGTAAAACGGACTAGTCCATATTACATTGGACAAGTACGATGTCATACAGAGAAGGTTTGTCTGTGGAAAACCGGACTAGTCTATGAACAGCGGACTAGTCCGGTATGAGATTGGACTAGTCCGATGTCATACATAGGGGGCTAGTCTGAAGAAAACAGACTAATTCGATGTCATACGGAGAGTTCTTCTCCGTGGGATATCGGGTAAGTTTGTGGTGACCGGACTAGTCCGTTGTTGTCTGGACTAGTTCGTGGTTAGGACTTGGTGTTGTGGTTTGCTTTTCACTCATCCTCCCTGCACCATAATTGAGCTCTTAGGGGTGTATCTCACACACACTCTAAACATAAAGAATTAGACTAAGCATCCTCCTTCAACTGAGTCTTTTCCATCAAAATTGTTCTTTTTCCCTTTTTTATGTTTTTCACCTTTTTTGCATTGATACCTGCCTTCAACTCAAACAGTTTTATTAGAACTTTACTTGTTCGTCATCAATCATCCAAAGCCCACATGGGGATGCCTAGATGCACTTACACCAAGTGTCAAAACTTCCCTCAAGTTTGTAGGATCGAAGTACACGTGTAAAGCTACCAGAGGGGGGTGAATGGTAGATAAAAACTTTTCAGCGGAAGCAAAAAAACACCCCTCAGAAGAAAACCGATCTGTTAAAGAAACCGTGTGTCGGTACCCTCGATATGGGGTACCCCGCGCACAGGGGAAAATGCCTTAGGATCTCGCCCTTCTCCGCAGGGAGAGCTCCGAAGGCGCCACGCGTCCAGCGGGGCCGGACCTCCCTCTCCTCAGAGGAGAGCTCCGGGCCCACCACGTGGCATACAGAAGCCGGACCTCCCCCTCCGTGGGAGAGAGGTCCGAAGGTGCCGCGTGTCCGGAGAGGCCGGACCTCCCTCTCCTCAGAGAGGAGCTCCGGGCTCGCCGCGTGGCCAACAGAAGCCGAACCTCCCCCTCCACGGGGAGAGGTCTGAAGGCTCCACGTGTCCTGCGGGGCCGGACCCCCCTCTCTTCTGAGGAGGGCTCCAGGCCCGCCACGTGGCCAGCAGAACGGCGCTGCCTGCCCCCGAGCGATAGGCAGCGGGCGTAAAGACGCCCCATACCTTGCCCGTACAAGGTATTCAAGGCCCGCGTCTCCCAAGGCGCGGAGACGCGGAGCACGCCTCTGTCAGGTGCCGTTGCACCCAGTCGCATCACAGACTGGCGCGCGGTGTCAGAGCCTGCCAGCCAATAAACGCAGCGACAAGACATCCCATGCTGCCCCCGCCGTCATCATCCACTACGACTAGCATGCGGCATGGGCAGGGCTGCAGGACGAAGACTCAGAAGCCTTCGCCAGAGACAACTACCGGCATAACTGCAGATACGGTAGATAACAGTCAATCTCCCCAGGACCACCTGTCGGGTCCCGGGCCCCCCTTGTAAGCCACCCGAGTCTTGGACTATAAAAGGCTCGGGTAGGCAACGTTAGCAAGGGTTCGGTCTATAGCCATCCGCACCCCTGGGTTCGCACTCTGCAACTCATACGCTAGCCATACACTCCCAAGCTGTAACTCACCCCGAAGCTCAGGACTCCGGCCCTGAGCAGCAAGCAATACAGCGAGCTCCATAGCTCTCCGTGGACGTAGGGTTTTACGCTCCGGCGGCCTGAACCACGTAAAACTCACCGCGTCAAGCTCTTACTAACTCGTCCATCCGCGCAAGCTCTCCGCAAGGGACTAGCCCCACCGAAAAAAGAACCTCCGCGGGCTGCCCAGTGCAGGCCCGGGGGAAGTGTCGACCGAACACTTTGACATTTGGCGCGCCAGGTAGGGGGCTTTTCCCCTTGCGCGACGAGTTTCCGCCGACGAAGATGACCAAGCTTCCTTCAGCGGCAAACTCTCCCCCCTGCGTCCGTGGCAAACCGTGACCAGGGGAGAGTACATGATGACACACTCAGGACAGAGTGTGTCAGGGCAAGCTGGGAGCCAGTAACCGGCTCTGGCAGCGCCGACCCCGGCAATGCAGGCTCCAACCAGCGTCAGGCCTTCAGTAGCGCCGGGCGTACCCAGTGGGGGTGCGCTAGCAGCAGCAAGGGCGCTACTGCACAATCCTCCTGCTGGGGACGCGCCTCAGGCAGCGACCTAGTAGTGTATTCGCGAGGTAGACCGTCTTGTCGTCACCGGTGCAAACCATTGACTTCGGCGGGGACGACGCTCCGGCCAACCGGGTGTGTCGCTGACGCGCACGCCAACGTTTGACGGGCAGACGGCGGGTTCCAGCTCCACCAAACTTCCGCCGACGGACCTAAGGACAGAGCTGGAACGGTGCCACTTGGGCCAAGATGCCCGAGTGTTCCTCGAGCGACGTTGAGAAAGGCGTCGCACTCAAGAGGCTGGCGACAACATGACATCGGCCTCGACCCAGCCTGGAGGGCAGACCTTCGCTACGCGAGCTCTGCCCCAGGCGTACGCCGCACAACATAAGCCACAACCATGTGCTCTGCAAGCGGCGTCCCCGGCCTATGGCGCCACCTTGCCCATACCGGGGTACACTGTGCCAGGCGCAACCAAGCGTTCGCGACACCAGTACCTGCACTGGGAGCCAGCAACCGGCTCTGGCAGCGCCGACCCCGGCAATGCAGGCTCTAACCAGCGTCAGGTCTTCAGTAGCGCTGGGCGTACCCGCCGGGGGTGCGCTAGCCGCAACAAGAGCGCTACTGCACAATCCGCCTGCTGGGGACGCGCCTCAGGCAGCGACCCAGCAGTGGATTCGCGAGGTAGACCGTCTTGTCGTCGCCGCCGCAAACCCTTGACTTCGGCGGGGACAACGCTCCGGCCAACCGGCTGTGTCGCTGACGCGCACGCCAACGGTTGACGGACAGACGGCGGATTCCAGCTCCACCAGGCTTCCGTCGACGGACCTGGGGACTGAGCTGGAACGATGCCACCTGGGCCAAGACGCCCGAATGTTCCTCGAGCGGCGACGAGAAAGGCGTCGCAGCGAAGAGGCCGGCGTCAGCATGACGACTGCCTCAACCCTGCCTGAGGCGCAGACTTTCGCCACGCGAACTCTGCCCCAGACATACGCCAGCAGCATATGCCACAGCCATATGTCCTGCAAACGGCGCCCCCGGTCTATGGCGCAGCCTTGCCCATACCGGGGTACACTGTGCCAGTGGCGAACCAAGCGTTCGCGGCACCAACACCTGCAGCAACAGGGGCAGGATGTACGGCCCTGGAGCCCCACCTTCGCTTCAGGAGGTGGCCGTGCAAGTTTCGGCCGCACCTGCCCGAGGAGTACGACGGCAGCGTCAACCCAGCGGGGTTCCTCCAGATCTACTCCACCGTCGTACTTGCCGCAGGAGGGGATGAGGCCATCATGGCCAAGCTAATTCCCCGTCGCCTTGACCGGCCCAGCCCGGTCTTGGCTAATGAACCTCCCTCAGGGTTCCATAACTTCCTGGGGAGAGCTCTGCCGGCAGTTCATCGCCAACTTCGGCAGCTCCTACACCCGTCCCGGCACGGAGCTTGACCTCCAAGCCATCAAGCAACAACCTGGGGAGTCGCTGCGCTCCTTCATCCAGCGGTTCTCCCAGGTACGCAACACCATTCCGCATATTCAAAGTGCTTCTGTGGTGGCGGCACTTCAACAGTGTCCAGGACAAGAAGATGCTTGGGAGGCTTGCAACCAAAGAGGTCTACGATGCCTCCGAGCCCTTCAGCCTGGCGGACAAGTGCGCCAGAGCAGCCGGAGGGCGGAGCTGGCACTCACTGCCAGCTTCCGAAGCCGAAAGACAGCCCGAAGGCGGCGGAGTTCAAGCTGAGCTCCCGACCACGTCAGACAGCCAAGAGCCAAGCACTGGCTGACTTCGTGGCTGAGTGGACGCCAACGAAGGCTGACCCAGGGGGCCGCAAAGACGGTGAACCAAAGTACCGAGCTCCGGTCTTCACCGGGCCTCACTGGACGCTCTTCTTCGACGGCTCCTCGTGAAAGCAGGGGGCCGGTGCCGGCGTACTGCTTCTCATGCCATCAGGGGAGCAGTCTGGGTACATGGTGCGTCTCAATTCCAAGGCAACCAACAACTTGGCAGAGTATGAAGCACTCATCTTTGGCCTAAAAGACAGTCCTGTCTCTGGGCGCTCGCCAGTTGGTGGCGCAGGGCGACTCCTAGCTAGTTATCAAGCAAGTTAAGGGTGAATGCCCCTGCAATGACCCACAGCTAGCTGCTTATCTGCTTCACGTGCGGATGTTGGAGAAAGAATTCCTCGCCTTGGACCTGCGCCATGTACCGCGCGCTTGCACGGCCGCAGCTGACGACCTCTCAACGAAAGCCTCCATCGGAGCCCCTGCGCGTGAAGGAGTCTCCGAGAGGACGTTGCTGCGGTCCACAGCCCGGCCCGCCGAGCTGGGTGAAGGGGGCTGAACCAGTGCCTCGAAGCTAGGCAGTCCCGGCGGCCCTGGATGCCGCCAAAGGATAGTAAGAGTCACTGGGGACTCCGTGCAACCCAGCGCTCAAGATCCAGAAGCTCAAGTAGTCCCGATGCATGGACCAGGGAGGTCCGGGACTCCTTGAAGGACATCCTTCCTGATGAACGTGCATCCGCTGAACGGGTGGTGCGGATGGCTAAGTGCTACGCTGGTATCTTTACTGGCGTGGCGCCACGACATCCTACTGCGGTGCATAACCCAGGAGGAAGGCTGCGATTAGCTCGCAGTAGTCCAAGGAGGCGAGTGCTGGGAACGCTCATCGTCCCGCACGTTGGTCGGTTAAGCCACCCGGCATGGCTCCTACTGACCGAGAGCCACCTGGACGCCGTCAAACCGGTTAGGGATGCAATGCGTGCCAGGTCCACGCCAAGCAGACCCACACAACCGGTGCAGACGCGCACCCAGAGCCGTCAGGGGATACCGGCTCCTCCATGTCGAGGGCCAGCCGGACTTCCCAGGGCCGGGTCACGGGAACTACCCTTCCACATGGTATGCGGGGCCGAAGCCATGCTTCCCCCTGATATAGCCATGGGGGTCCCCCCCGTGTCCGGCGTACGACAAAGCCACGCATGACCCGCTCTGCGTGAAGACAGGCGCTCCGACGCTACCCAGTAAGTTCACCATGCTTACTTAGGTGTTTATTTAAATTACGCATTGATTTATATGAACACCTCCCCACGATCTAGACAGTGTGCGTCCATTGTACACTCGGCTCCTCTTTCCGGCTCTCATGCATAGTCGATATTTGCCGTCCTGTCAAAGGCGGTAGTGCTTGGGGTACCTGCCAGAGGCCCGGTGGCCTTTTGGATCTCCCCCTATAAGGGTACTGCACCGCCAGTTGGTCTCCTCCGAGAAAAGACCTACGCTAGAACGGGGGGTCAGGAGCCTTGCTTTGCCCGGTCTTGCACCCAAAGCATGTGCACTCTGCCTCCCGGCGCTACGGTCTGAGTACCAGGGGGCCGGGCGGTTACACCCTGACTGGGGCTGGGGCCAGACCTACGGGACCAAGTGCACTGGATTACCCAAGCTCCGTATTCCGGCCTGGGACAGTAAGCCAAATGAGACTAAGGGATAGGAAAGGGGGGACCACTGAGCAGTTCCGGACCTCCGCCCCCACAGCTGGGCCAAGCTTCGAGGCCAGCCCTCACCCTCCTTTCAGAGGCGAGCGCTGATGCCGGACCTCACGCCCTTCACTGGCCTGAGCTCCGATGACTTCCGGACTCTGCCTCCACAGCCAGGCCGAGCTCCGAGGCCAGCCCTCGCCCTCCTTTCAGAGGCGAGCGCTGATGCCGAACCTCACGCCCTTCGCTGGCCTGAGCTCCGATGACTTCCGGACTCCGCCCCCATAGCTGGGCCGAGCTCCGAGGCCAGCCCTCGCCCTCCTTTCAGAGGCGAGCGCTGGTGCCGGACCTCACGCCCTTCGCTGGCCTGAGCTCCGATGACCTCCGGACCTCACGCCCTTCGCTGGCCTGAGCCCTGATGACTTCCGGACTCCGCCCCCATAGCTGGGCCGAGCTTCGAGGCCAGCCCTCGCCCTCCTTTCAGAGGCGAGCGCTGACGCCGGACCTCACGCCCTTCGCTGGCCTGAGCTCCGATGACTTCAGGACTCCGCCTCCACAGCCAGACCGAGCTCCGAGGCCAGCCCTCGCCCTCCTTTCAGAGGCGAGCGCTGATGCCGGACCTCACACCCTTCGCTGGCCTGAGCTCCGATAACTTCCGGACCTCCGCCCCCACAGCCGGGCCGAGCTCCGATGCCAGACTTCACCCTCTCCTAAGAGGCTGAACACCGAAGCCGTCAAGATCCTGCCAGCACAGGGAGTACTCAAGACAAGAAAGTGCACGGATCAGAAGAGACGAAGATCCCACCTCGGGCTCGCTATCTCCCCCGAGATGGGCCCGGGGGCCACTGTCGGTACCCTCGATATGGGGTACCCCGCGCACAGGGGAAAATGCCTTAGGATCTCGCCCTTCTCCGCAGGGAGAGCTCCGAAGGCGCCACGCGTCCAGCGGGGCCGGACCTCCCTCTCCTCAGAGGAGAGCTCCGGGCCCACCACGTGGCATACAGAAGCCGGACCTCCCCCTCCGCGGGAGAGAGGTCCGAAGGTGCCGCGTGTCCGGAGAGGCCGGACCTCCCTCTCCTCGGAGAGGAGCTCCGGGCTCGCCACATGGCCAACAGAAGCCGAACCTCCCCCTCCGTGGGGAGAGGTCCGAAGGCTCCACGTGTCCTGCGGGGCCGGACCCCCCTCTCTTCTGAGGAGGGCTCCAGGCCCGCCACGTGGCCAGCAGAACGGTGCTGCCTGCCCCCGAGCGATAGGCAGCGGGCTTAAAGACGCCCCATACCTTGCCCGTACAAGGTATTCAAGGCCCGCGTCTCCCAAGGTGCGGAGACGCGGAGCACGCCTCTGTTAGGTGCCGTTGCGCCCAGTCGCATCACAGACTGGCGCGCGGTGTCAGAGCCTGCCAGCCAATAAACGCAGCGACAAGACATCCCATGCTGCCCCCGCCGTCATCATCCACTACGACTAGCATGCGGCATGGGCAGGGCTGCAAGACGAAGACTCAGAAGCCTTCGCCAGAGACAACTACCGGCATAACTGCAGATACGGTAGATAACAGTCAATCTCCCCGGGACCACCTGTCGGGTCCCGGGCCCCCCTTGTAAGCCACCCGAGTCTTGGACTATAAAAGGCTCGGGTAGGCAACGTTAGCAAGGGTTCGGTCTCTAGCCATCCGCACCCCTGGGTTCGCACTCTGCAACTCATACGCTAGCCATACACTCCCAAGCTGTAACTCACCCCGAAGCTCAGGACTCCGGCCCTGAGCAGCAAGCAATACAGCGAGCTCCATAGCTCACCGTGGATGTAGGGTTTTACGCTCCGGTGGCCTGAACCACGTAAAACTCACCGCGTCAAGCTCTTACTAACTCATCCATCCGCGCAAGCTCTCCGCAAGGGACTAGCCCCACCGAAAAAAGAACCTCCGCGGGCTGCCCAGTGCAGGCCCGGGGGAAGTGTCGACCGAACACTTCGACACCGTGTGTGCGACTAATCTAAACGTGTTCAACTGTGACAAAACTAGTATAGATTGTAGAGAATCAAGTCACAAAGACGTCACAACAAGAATCATGAAAATCCGTTGAGAGAAACTCAAGTTACGATCGAAAGATCGAACAAAGGTCAATCTGTCCTACGCGAGAAAAACAGTTCTGGAATACTGCAAAGAAACTCGTGTAGATCAGAAACCACAAATTCAATGACCGTGAAATTTTCATAGATGATAGATAATCAAGTTGTGAAGACAACCCAAAAATAATCACATCAATTGGATCTGTAAAACTTGAGTTATGATAAAACCAACGAAGCAAGGTAGTGCTGAAAAGAAACTCGACGAGAAAAACTTGTCTGAAACAAGTCGGACGAACAAGGCACAAAAGTTCCTTTAGAATACGAATTTTGTTTATCAAAACACAAGAGTAACAGCCCCAAAGTCGTTTACACACGAGCCTTGGCCTCCCTTGCTTATATAACCAGCACTAAGGCCAACCCAATTCAAACTAGGACTCCTACTCTTACTTGGATTCAAACTGTAACTTTTCAATACTGCTCAAGACTCTTCTACACGCAGATAGAAGCAATCTTAAGACTTCCAAACACCTTAGTCCCAAACATTCCTAAAACAACTCAAATTCGTGACCCACACGAAATCCTATCATAACTAACTCAAAACTTTCCGTATTTGAGTCAAACACGACTCAGCCGCAGCCTGAGTCCATAACCTAGTCGGTTGGACCTTTTCGACCAATTCTTTACGTCCACATCTCTTCATCACACCTTGGAACCATGCAGCCACGTCCATGCACTCCTTGCACGCGTGCAAACATCTTCCAACAACGTCCAAGATACCTTCATATGCATTGTTCTTGATTCAAACATACTGCGCAACCTCCAGATCAACTCAACCACAATTCCTCCTGAACTTGGTTGTTGAACCTCATCTTCTCCCTAAGACTAGTTCAGTGGATCCCTTCACCAGCCATGTCTTGAACTCAAGCAACACCTGCACATGAATAAACAACCAATACTTCCAAGCACAAGTCCTCGACTTGACTCTCGTTAGTTCCGAAACTACAACATCTTACGTGAGCACCTCACATAAGCATGTTGTAAACCATAGCAAAATGATATCAGCCATAACCACCAAAACACACCAAAAACTTAGTAAAATAATACTAAGCAAACTTTCCATAAGAGTAAAGAAAGTTCGAAACATTGCAAGTTAAAAGTAGAACCATTGCAATCAAGCTCCGAACCTTACCAAAGCTAAACGGACCTTGAACCGGAGCTTACCAAAGCTAGTCGGACCTAGCGCCGGAGCTTACTAAAGCTTAGTCGGACCTAGCACGGAACTTACCAAAGCTAGTCGTACCTAGCACCGGATCTAGTAAAAACAAGTCGGACCTAGCCAAAATAAGTCAGACCTAGACAAAGCAAGTCGGACCTTACGTCGGACCTTGCAGGAGCTCGGACCTAAAGTCGGACCTTGTTAAAAAGGTGTTTTGGTAGTATTCAAAACTTTTATCGTCAAAGCCAATGTATTCAGCACACATAGGTCTCACAAAGTTAAGCCAAATGGATGAGTAACCTAAAATTTTCCCCGAGTGAAAGAAAAACAAGAACAAATCAAACGATTTGTGAAAATGAGCCAATTAACATTCACTATACACATGATGAAGCGTTATTTTCTCTTTTTGAACATTATCGTGGAAAAAGTGATACCCGTTGATACTTACGAAACAGATAAGATATCAGAAAATGCACTGAATATCGCCGTAGCACTTCCCCTTAGGAGTATTCCCAAGGGTATCAAATCCAAGGAACATGTAGGTTAATCTTCTAACCGGCTCACCCAAGGAAACACAATTTGTTTGTTAGGCAAGGGATAGAGAGGATTTACTAAAGATTGTACTTAATTCAAAGTAATCTACGGTAGTTGTCTGCTTCGTGCATGGGCTTACTGTAGGATCGAAGAGCACGTGAAAAGCTACCAGAGGGGGGTGAATGGTAGATTAAAACTTTTCACAGCGGAAACAACAAAAACCCCTCAGCAAAAAATCAATCGGTTAAAGAAACCGTGTGTGCAAGTGTTTTCAAACGTGTTCAACCGTGACAAATGAAGTAGAGAGGTAGAGAATCAAGTCATGGATATAATTCAACAAGAATCACTTGAAAACACGAAGTAAAACTTGAGATACGATCAAAACATTAAACGAAGATCAATCTGTTCTACCCGATATAAAACAGATCTGCAACGCTGAAAAGAAACTCGTGTATCTCAAAAAATACAGATCCAAAGCTCGTGAAAATTTCACAGATGATAGATAATTGAGTTGTGAAGACAACCCAAAAAGAATCACGTCAATCGGATCTGTAAAACTCGAGTTATGAACGAAACACCGAAGAAACGTCGGTCTGTCCAGAAACTCGGCGAGAAAGACTTGACAAAAAATAAATCGGACGAACAAGGCACAAAAGCTCCTCGAAACTATGAACTTTATTCAATAGAAACACAAGAGGAACATCCCAAAGTCGTGCACCACAAGCTCTGGCATCCCTTGCTTATATAACCAGCTCTATGGCCAATCCAATTCAAACTAGACCTCCTACTCCTACTTGGATTCAAACTGTAACTTTCCAATACTGCTCAAAACTCTTCTATACGCAGATAGAAGCAATCTTAAGACTTCCAAACACCTTAGGAACGTCCAAAACATTGCTAAAACAACTCAAATTCATGACCCACACGAAATCCTATCATAACCAACTCAAAACTTTCCATATTTGAGTCAAACACGACTCAGCCGCAGCCTGAGTCCATAACCTAGTCGGTTGGACCTTTCCGACCAATTCTTTACGTCCACTTCTCTTCATCACGCCTTGGAACAATGTTGCCACATCCATGCACTCCTTGCACATGTGCAAACACCTTCCAACGACGTACACGCAACCTTCATATGCACTGCCCTTGATCCAAACATGTTGCGCGACCTCCCGATCAACTCAACCACAGCTCCTCCCGAACTTGGTTGTTGGAACATCATCTCCTCCCTGAGACTAGTCCAAGGATCCCGTCACCAGCCATGTATTGAACTCAAGCAACACCTGCACATGAATAAACAACCAATTCTTCCGAGCACAAGTCCTCGACTTGACTCACGTTAGTTCAAAAATCACAACACCTTACATGAGCACGTCACATAAGCATGTTGCAAACCATATCAAATGATAACAGCCATAACCACCAAAACACACCAAAAACTTAGCAAATTAATACTAAGCAAGCCTTCCCATAAAGCAAGTTTGAAACATTGCGAGTTAAAAGCAAAAACAAGACGCTGCAGTTCTACGAGTTGAACTTCACGGGAGCTCCCTAAAAACAAGCTTCGGACCTCACAGAAGCTCTCCGGACCTTGCAGGAGCTCTCCGGACCTTGCGTCGGACCTTGCCAACACTTGGCGGACCTAACAAAGAACTTGTCGGACCTTGCCACAGAAGAATGCTTTGGCAATATTCAAAATTTTGAATGTTAACGCTAACTTTTATCCTAATTGCCAATGTATTCAGCACACATAGGTCTCACAATCTCCCCCTTGATGAATGCATTGGCAACACCAATTAAAATCCGAACGTTGGCTTATGAAAAGTTTTGAAAAGCTTTGAAAACTCATTTCTCCCCCTTTTTAATTTCTCCCCATTTTTTAAAATCAGAGAAGGAAGAAAGTGTATAACATATGCAAAGTGTAAAAAAATCTCTCCTTATACATATTTCTCCCCCTTTGACAATGTATTCAGCAAGGTTCAAAAGAGAAATTTTTAAATGTTATGAGCATATTATAACATATACATACAAAACAAAGCTCATCCAAGTCATACAATCAGGTTACTTACACTATCACATCAATTAGATACATAAAGTAGTGTAAGCCATGCTAGAGATCAAATGTATTTTTCAGTTTAAGCAGGTCATGATCTCCCTTACTCAACTATTTCAAAACCTGAAAACATGACACTTGTTGCTGCATTTTTATTATTCATAATCATTTAAGGCACAAAGTTAATCATATGATATTTGCAAGAGATTATATGCCGCATCAGCCTTATTCTAACCAACCAAGTCAAGCCTATGTCATTTGACAATCAGAAGCTTAAGGACATGGTTTTAGTCATACACAATTCCTTCCAAGTTCATATCTTAGTGCAATGATAAGCAATCTCAAAAGAAGAAGTGCGATGCATGCATATTCTCTTGATCTTTTCTCAATTTTTTATTTGAAAACTCAACATGTGAGCTGATCACTTGATTAATTTTTTATGATTAAAAGCACGTGTGAGCACGCAACAAGTTCAAAACAGCAAGAAAGTTCGATCATGACCAGATTTAGTGTAAGTAATTATTCCAATTACTAGTCATGGCAAAAACTACAAAATGTATAACATGAGTAATGTAGTAAGAACTTTCAGCCTGTAAAAGGAATCACAAAGTCATATATGTATGAAATACTATGCTCATATTATTTTAGTTTCAGATTTATACATAGACTTTCAAAGTTTCAAAAACTCCCCCTCAATTTAAGCCATGAGGATGCATAACCCCTATTTCACTAGGAATGAAACAAAAACGAGTGCAATCCAAAGGTTTTGTAAAAATATCAGCCAATTGTTGTTCGGTATCGACATGGTGAAGCATAATGTTTCCTTTTTCAACATTATCACGAAGAAAGTGATACCTAATGTCAATGTGCTTAGTTCTAGAGTGTTTCACGGGGTTTTTAGCAATACAAATTGCACTAGTGTTATCACAAAACAGTGGAACACTATCTAAATCAACCCCATAGTCCTTAAGTGTTTGAACAATCCAAAGAATTTGTGAGCAAGCGCTAGCCGCAGCTACATATTCAGATTCGGCCGTGGATTGTGCAACTGAACTTTGTTTTTTAGGGGACCAAGCAACAAGTGAATTACCAAGAAAATGACAAGCACCCGAAGTACTTTTCCTATCAATCCTACAACTCCCAAAATCAGCATTCGAAAAAGCTTTCAAAGAAACGGTTGAGGAAGAAGGAAGAAAAATGCCAAATTCTTGAGTTCCATATAGGTACCGGAGAATCCTTTTGACGGCTTGGCGATGTGAAGCACGTGGAGAAGCTTGAAAACGTGCATAAAGACATACGCTGAATTGTATGTCTGGTCTTGACGCCATGAGATACAAAAGTGATCCAATCATACTTTTGTATTCTTTTTTATCGACCGGGTCACCATCTTCGTCAAGTTCAAGTGTTGTTGCTGTTCCCATTGGTGTCCGAAGAGGCTTGCATTTGTCCATGTTGAAGCGCTTCAGAAGGTCCTTTGTATACATAGTTTGATGCACAAAAGTTCCTTCTTTTGTTTGCTTGATTTGCAGCCCCAAAAAGTATGTGAGTTCTCCCATCATGCTCATCTCAAATTCTGAACTCATCATAGCTGAAAACTTGGACACGAGATAATGAGAAGCACAACTAAAGATAATATCATCCACATACACTTGAACGAATAATGAGTCATTGCCATGCTTAAGTACAAAAAGAGTTTTATCAACCTTGCCCATGGTAAACCCCTTTTCAAGTAAGAATGTTTTTAACCTATCATACCATGCTCTAGGGGCTTGTTTTAGACCGTACAAGGCTTTGGACAGTTTGTACACATGATTAGGAAAATTTGGATTTTCAAAACCCGGTGGCTGCTTAACATAAACCTCCTCCTCTATGTAGCCATTAAGAAAAGCACTTTTAACATCCATTTGATATAACTTGAAACCTTTAGATGCAGCAAATGCTAATAAAATTCTTATAGCTTCTAATCTAGCAACAGGAGCAAATGTTTCATCAAAATCTAGACCTTCAATTTGAGTGAAACCTTGACAACCAACCTAGCTTTATTCCTAACCACAACCCCATCCTCACTTTGATTATTTTTAAATACCCATTTAGTTCCAATTAATGTGTGACCTTGAGGTGGAGGTACAAGTTTCCAAACATTATTTCTTTCAAAATTTTCTAACTCTTCTTGCATGGCATTAATCCAAGATTCATTAGTGAGTGTGTGTGATATATCCTTGGGTTCAAAAGAAGCAACAAAAGCAGAATGAGCATGAGAGTTTGGATCGCAAAACCTGGACCGAGTGACTCGTTCATGCAAGCTTCCAATGTATTGTTGTGGAGGATGACTTTTGAGTACTCGGAGGGGAGTAGAAACTTCACAAGCACCTTCTTCTTCATGTTCGGACCTTTGATTAGGAGAGCTTGTTGATTGAGGAAGGTCCGAACCAGCAGTAGTGACTGTTGGTGCTGGTTGTGGTGCAAAATCAGCAGCTTGATCGTTATTTACTTCCGAGTTTTCGGGCAGCAGCACCACTTCTTCATCTTCTTCAACAAAAATACTCTCCCCCTGTGGATATGGATCCGGACCTGCAATATCGGAGCTAGTACTTGGGCTAGCTTCATCAAAAGAAACCTCGCAAGTCTCCACAATTTTGTTAGTGTCAAGTAAAAGCACACGGTAGCCTCTAGTATGAGATGGATAACCAAGAAACATGCCATCAACAGATCTAGCTTCAAATTTATCAAGATTACCATGTTTCTTAACAAAGCATTTGCAACCAAAAACCCTAAAGTGTGTAACACTAGGCCTATGTCCAAACCGGAGCTCATATGGGGTTT
This sequence comes from Neostapfia colusana, assembly GCA_030760725.1. Classification (NCBI taxonomy): domain Eukaryota; kingdom Viridiplantae; phylum Streptophyta; class Magnoliopsida; order Poales; family Poaceae; genus Neostapfia; species Neostapfia colusana. Next base: position 50,046,522 of record JASWHV010000009.1, read on the forward strand.
TTCCAAGCTTAGCACGCAAGAAAACACGATTTGAGACATAACAAGCGGTTGCAATTGCATCAGCCCAAAATTTCCTAGGAGTTTGATATTCATCAAGCATAGTTCTAGCCATCTCAACTAAGGTCCTGTTCTTTCTTTCTACGACACCATTTTGTTGTGGTACATAGGGTGAAGAGTATTGATGATCTATTCCATTTTTAGCACAAAGGATTGGTTTTTAAATTCAGTTCCGTTATCACTTCTAATTGCTTTTAATGATCCTGGGTGATCAATAGATAATCTAAGAAATAAAGTTCTAAAATGACTAAAAGCTTCATTCTTAGATGCCATAAAATAAACCTAAGAATATCTGGAATAATCATCAACAATCACAAGCACATACCATTTACCTCCGAAGGATTGAACACATGCCGGACCTACTGTGTCAAGATGTAAAAGTTGTCCCGGTTCAGCTGTCATGGTCATTGTGAGAGGAGCATGTGAACCTGCAACAAACTTAGCATGTCTACAAGAAGAGCACTGTCACACCCGGTTTTTCCGAAGAACAACCAAGTGAATATCACATGTATGCCAGGATCATTTTCTCATACATGTGATGACAAATAGTGAAGCATCATTTATTACAAGCCAGGTGTCGAATATAAATAAGTCTTACATAGCAAATGTCTCGATGGACAATAATAAGTTCATCACAAGTAAATAAACTAGCAGTGGAATATTATTCTTGAGGGCTCCGTCACAGGCGTTGCCCGGGAGTCTCCATGAACCTAGAAACCTTCTTCGGGTCCAAAGTCTTGATCATTATACACCACCTCATTATCTTGACCTGAGCAGCAATATAAACCAACAAATATGCAAGGTTGAGTACCGATGGTACTCAGCAAGTGTGGGAAAGTTATGTCATGCATGGCTAGAACAAGAGAAGGTTGAACTCATGGTTAAAGCACTATGCAAGTAATACCTATCACCTTAGCTTATTAAGCACCTACAATACTACACAGGTGAAATGGTCCCAAACTCCCATCCCATCATCATAATCAAATAACCATAACCTCATTCCCAATGTTAAGCTCCCCGCTTAACATCCACGACTTCCAAAACCATCCATCCTCTAATCATGAATAAGTCCAAGCCGCTATTGACCGTGAGCACAGCTGTCATGACAGTTTTGACTCTGCAGAGTTTGTACCACTGTACCCACATGTAGTGATTTCATCCCCCGTTGCTGGGTGGACTAAAAGAACCTCCATTATGCCAGTGGCTACGAACCACATTCACACTTCCCAGGTGTGTAGCCAGGAGATCACTACGAAGCCTTTACAAAGGGATTCCCGACGAGTGTGGGCCCACTGAGGTTTCACCCCTAACAGCATACAAGAGGCTCCAACCCCGCTGCAGTGGCCCCTCTTGAGCCTTGCGGTTCATATGGTAGTCCAGCTGACACCTATTCCCCACACCATCCAACACACCCATACTACGCCGGGGATACACCTAATTAATTGGCCAAGCTTCCCCATCTCACATGTGGTTGGCACTGTAAAGCCAGGTTACATGATCCATGAACCGGTCCTTAGGATCCAGGCAAGTACTAAACACAAACCCGAGTCTCGTGCACCCAGCACACAACCAAAACATCCAACTTTCCTTGATCCCTACCTCTACATAACTCACAATATCTCATTCAAGAGTATGGTAAAATAAACTGATGATCTCATGTCCCAAATATCCCATTTTAAGCATGGCTAAGCATATGCATAATAATAAATGACATGATAAAATAAATCCCAACCCAAGCTACAAGGACACATCATCTAAACAGAATAGGTTCTGGTCCTAAATAATTTAATAACATATTTTGACCTTTGCCTCTGATGTAAACTATTTCACAATTATTTTCCCTATTTCCTAGAACTATTCTTTACTTAAAAATATGTCTCTAAATGTGAATAATAAATTAAATAGATTCAATTCAGCCCAAAATATGTTTTTATCTCACTCCAAAGTTTCCTAAATACTGAGAAAGTCTTTAATTAAATTTTGACAATATGTTTGTCTCACTTTTTAATTTTTAAACACTAGCCACATATTCAATTTCCTAAATTAAATACTAAACAGGGCTAAAAAGGTAAACTCACCCCACTACAGGGTCTATAATATTATTTTCAGAATATCCAGGGGCCTAGCTACACTTATCAGAGGAGTTTTTCCTAATTTTTATTAAGTCCAGGGGCTAAAACTGATTTTTAAATGAATTTACATGATTTTCTGAAGTTCCAGGGGCTAGATCAGAAGTTTCCGGGGCTAGCTCTTATTTCCCAAGAACCCCAGGGGGTAGCACGTAAGATTTCCAGTGTTTATAACGCGGGGCTGACGTGGACCGTCCGATTTTAAACCGACGGCTGAGATTGTAACGCCGAACCGGTACGCGGGGATTTAAACCCTACCGTGCGATTTAAAATAGACGGCGCACAAGCGGCCACGTCGCTCTGATCGAGCGCGGGCGGCGCTGCCGGCGGCGCACGACGGCGGGAAGCGGCGATCTCGCCGGAGACTTTCGGATCTTCGAGAATTCTTCCTAGAACTGTGATTTTATGGCATAGATCGGTGGAGGGGAGGTCGGGGATCTCACCTCGGGGGTTTTCTTGAGCTCGGAGGTCCTGGAAGGTGATCGGCGACGAGGTCCGAGGTGAATTCACGGCGAGGCTCGTCGGCGCTGTGTTTACTCCGCAAGTCACCGAGTTTTCTGCACCTGCAAGGTTCCCCGGAGGCGGTGGATCAAGACCAGCGAGTTAGATCGGAATTTTCGAGCTTAGATCGGCCAGAATTCGCCGGAGAAGTCTCGGTTCTCACCGGAGGAAAATCGGCGGATCGCGTGGGAAAAACAGAACGAGGCCGGGGTTTTTATAGACGGGGGAGGACGGCGGGGTGGTTTAGATCGAGTTTGCGTCGCCCCCGAACGGAATTCGGCTGGAATACGCGAGAATTCCCGATCGGTTTCGATTCGGGTGAGAGACTCCGGCGCTGGCGCGAGGTAGACGATGAACTGGCGGGCCCCGCCTGTCAGTGGGGGAAAGCGGCGCGCGTGGCTGCTGGCTGGCGCGGGCGCTGGTTGGGCCGGCTGGTGGGTTGCGGCCCACTGGCCGGTTTTTTCTGTTTTCTCTTTTTCTTTTTCTATTTCTTTTCTGATTTGAGTTTAATTTGAATTCCAGTTTGAATTTGAATTTTTGCAAAACATGCAACACGTCCAAAAAATTTTATATTCCCCTCTTAACATGATTTAGGGTCTTAACAAAATTTTGGGGTGTTACAGCTCTACCCCCCTTAAAAGAAATCTCGTCCTCGAGATTGGTGGTTCTAAGAAAACAATTCCGGAAATTGTGCCTTTAGATCATCTTCCCGCTCCCAGGTGGCTTCCTCTTCTGATTGATGCTTCCACTGCACCTTGCACATCCGGATTCTTTTATTTCTGGTGAGGCGTTCCATTGTCTCCAAAATCTTGTATGGTTGCTCGGCATAAGACAAATCCTCAGCTACGTCCACTTCATTCATGGGTAACACCTCCTCAGGCGTCCTCAGGCATTTCTTGAGTTGTGACACATGGAATACATCGTGCACATCTGATAGACGAGCCGGTAATTCTAGTTGATACGCCACTTCGCCTTTCCTCTCCAAAACTTGAAAGGGTCCGATGTATCGAGGTGACAACTTCCCTTTCACCTTGAACCGACGAAGTCCTCTGATAGGGGACACCTTGAGATAGACATAGTCCCCCACGTTGAAAACGAGCTCTCTTCTTCGTACATCGGCATAGCTCTTTTGGCGCAAGTTATTGCGAATTTCCCTCACCTTCGCCTCGGCTTCTTGTAGTACTTCTGGACCAAACACTTTACTTTCCCTTGTTTGGTTCCAAAATAGGGGAGTTCTGCACTTCCTCCCGTACAAAGCTTCAAACGGTGATATCTTCATACTAGCTTGATAGCTGTTGTTATAGGAAAACTCCGCATACGGTAAGTTCTTGTCCCAACTCCTATTGTTTTTGAGTGCACATGCCCTCAGCATATCTTCAAGGATCTGATTGGTTCTCTCCGTCTGCCCGTCAGTTTGGGGATGATAGGCAGAACTAAAGTTCAGATGGGTTCCCATGGTTTCGTGCAACTTCTGCCAGAACCTTGAGGTGAACTGTGTCCCTCGATCCGACACAATCTTCTTTGGCACTCCATGGTAACACACAATCCTTGACATGTACAACTCTGCCAATTTAGATCCGTTGTAGCTTTCTTTCATGGGGATGAAATGAGCTACCTTAGTTAGCCTATCAATGATGACCCATATCGAATCATACCCTGATTGTGTCCTAGGCAATCCCATGATGAAATCCATGCTGATTTCTTCCCATTTCCATTCAGGCACTTTGAGTGGTTGCAATAATTCCGCGGGTCGTTGATGTTCTGCTTTCACCAACTGACATGTGTCACATAGGGCAACATGTTCCGCGACATCACGCTTCATGCCATACCACCAATACCAGCTCTTGAGGTCCTGGTACATTTTCGTACTCCCAGGATGAATGGAATAGTCAGAATCATGAGCCTCCTTCAAAATCAATTCACGGATCTCCTTTACTTCTGGCACACAGATTCTTTTCCCGTGCCACACCGTTCCTTGTTCATCTTCTCTAAAACCAGGAGCTTTATTTTCCTTGATGAGTTGTCTGATCTCTTGTATCTTCTCGTCATTCTTTTGACCCTCGCGTATGTCTCGCTCGAGTGTGGAGTCCACTTCCATGGCGATGGCTTCACCGCTATTTACCAGGCATAGATTAAGCCTTATAACCTCGTCCTTCAATTCTGCAGGCATGTCCTTCAAGCTCAACTTATTGACCTGCACTTTCTGACTTAAAGCATCGGCCACGATGTTTGCTTTCCCAGGATGATAGTTGATGCCCACATCAAAGTCATTGATTAGCTCTAACCATCTCCTTTGCCTGAGGTTGAGGTCTGGCTGTCTGAATATGTACCTCAAACTCTTATGATCCGTATATATCTCGGTCCTCTTCCCCATCAAATAGTGCCGCCAAATTTTCAACGCGTGTACCACTGCGGCTAGTTCTAGGTCATGTGTAGGATAGTTTTTCTCGTGCTTCCGGAGTTGTCGGGATGCATAAGCCACGACATGCCCTTCTTGCATGAGAACACATCCCAACCCGTTTCCGGAGGCATCGCAGTACACTGTGAAATTCTTCTACATATCTGGCATAACCAACACTGGGGCTGTTGTCAATCTTTTCTTTAGCTCCTGAAAACTCGTCTCGCACTGTGGCGTCCATATGAATGTGATTCCCTTCTCCAACAGTTTGGTGAGGGGTCTCGAGATCTTGGAGAATCCCTCAATAAACCGTCTATAGTATCCAGCCAATCCCAAGAAGCTTCGAACTTCCCCGACATTTTCAGGGGTCTTCCACTTCTGTATATCCTCGATTTTGGCAGGATCCACGGAGATTCCTCCCTCCGAGATTATATGTCCTAAGAAGGGAACTCTCTTCAGCAAAAACTCACACTTGCTCAACTTGGCATATAGTTGGTGTTCTCTCAGCCTTTGCAACACCAACCTTAGATGTTTCTCATGTTCTTCTTCATCTTTGGAGAAGACGAGAATGTCATCTATGAAAACCACCACAAATTTGTCCAGATATTCCATGAATACCTTGTTCATGAGATACATGAAGTATGCCGGGGCACTAGTTAGCCCGAAAGGCATGACAGTGTATTCATACAGTCCGTACCGAGATACGAAAGCTGTCTTGGGAATATCAGATTGCCTTATCTTAAGTTGGTGGTACCCCGACCTGAGATCAATTTTCGAGAACACACAAGCTCCCCTCAACTGATCAAACAAGTCTTCAATGCGGGGTAATGGGTACTTGTTCTTGATGGTTACTTCATTCAAGGCACGGTAATCCACGCATAACCTTTGGGTTCCGTCCTTCTTGAGCACAAATATCACCGGAGCTCCCCATGGTGAGGAACTAGGACGAATATACCCCTTCTCCGTCAATTCTCTTAAATGATCCTTGAGTTCTTCTAGCTGCTTGGAGTCCATCCGATAAGGTCTCTTGTATATCGGGGTTGTTCCAGGTACTAGCTCAATTGCGAATTCCACTTCACGATCGGGAGGCATACCTGGCAACTCCTCCGGAAAAACATCTGGATATTCCTTGATGGTCCTGATTTCCTCAACTTTCACCTCAACTTGATTTAATTTAATGTCCCTCCTAGGCTCGTGTATTGTTATGAACTTTACTCTTGTGCCACTAGGGTGAGTTAGTTCCACCGTTCTGGTCAAACAATGGATGATTCCTTTATGTTTTGTCAACCAATCCATACCCAAAATAATATCTATCCCTTGTGAATCTATCACTATGAGGTTAGCAGTAAATACTACCCCATTAATGTCTAGGTTCACCTTGGAACACACTTGTCTTGTCCTTATTTCTCCACCCGGAGAGTTTACGGCTAGCATATGGTTCATTTGTGTTGTTGCTAGGTCATGCTTCTTAACAAACCCTTGGGCAATTTACGAGTGGGTAGCACCAGAATCAAACAGCAGGGTTGCAAGGTGTAAATTGGCAGGAAACTTACCAACTACCACGTCGGGTGCCTCTTGTGCTTCCTCCATAGTGACGTGGTTCACCCGTCCTCTCATTACATTCTGCTGTTGTGGCTGTGCAGGCTTCTTCTTTGGGCACTTATGGGCATAGTGCCCCACTTCACCACAGTTAAAACATTGCACCCCAGCCTTAGGTGTCTGGCCTTTATTGTCTTGGGGTTGGTTTGGGGGTCCTTGCACTGCTGGTCGAGGTGGATATGCGGGGCGAGGCTGCTGTACAAACTGATGTTGCGGCTGTGCTGGTGCTGCCGGAGGCCTGTAGTTCGGGTTGTACCCTCGTGGTGCTGAGTAGGGTACCGCAGCACGGTTCGTCTGCCCTGCAGGTTGCTGCATCAGACGTGGGCGGGTGTTGCTCCCTGAGGCTTGATGTGACCACCCGGCCTTCCTCTTATTCTCATTTTCCAAGGCCTTTAGCTTCCTTTCTACCACAAACGCTCTGTCCACCATCTTTTGGAAGCTTTCATACTCATTTGAGGACATTGCACACTGACTTTCTGCGGTAAGTCCCTCCACGAAACAATCTTGTTTCTGCTAATCAGTCTCTATGTCCCGTGGGGCATAACGGGATAGTTGAGTAAATTTAGTGAGGTATTCCCTCACCGTCATGTTTCCCTGCTGCAGTCCCAAAAACTCCTTCCTCTTGTTTTTGAGTTCACCTCTTGGGATGTAATGGTTGCGGAAGCTACGCTTGAACTCTTCTCAAGTGATGTTCTCAGGGTCATGATGGGCGGCCACGTAGGCGGTCCACCAATCAGCAGCAGGTCCATGCAATTGATGAGAGGCAAACAGCACCCTCTCATACCCTTGGCACTGTATGATCCTCATCTTACTTTCAATGGTCTTCAGCCAATCATCTGCCTCCAGAGGTTCAGCAGCACTTGCAAACTTTGGAGGTTGAGTTCCTAGAAACTCACTCAACCTTGGTTGGCGTGGTGCAGCTTGTGGAGGTGGAACTTGATGCAAGTTGGCCACCACTTGAGTCAAGTTCTGGATGAGCTGATTTTGATTCTCCAGCATTTGGTGGAGGGGATCAACTCCTTCACAGCGACCACCCTAGTCCTGGCCTCCAGAAAGATGAGGGTTGCATGCCTCATCGTTGTTGTTGGCGGGGTTGGCAGCACGTCCTTTTCCTCTTCCGGCCATCTGGCAGAATCAACCAATGTTAATTTGAAAGCATTTAGTATCATCTTACTACTTTCATTTGTTTGTACTTTGAAGTGTTGAGGCTTTGTTATACTTTTCTGAGGGTTCATTTCTCACACAAAAATAAATGCAATATTATTTCATGTGGGTTCTCACACCAAAGCAAAACAATCTAAAGACGAGGCTGTGGACAATTGCTCATGGCTTCCACAACACACGTCACACACCAAGCATTAACACACCATTAACTTAACGACTCGACTATTCGACATCTTGCTAACTAAGGGAAGGACTCTACACTACTCGTTTTCTTGAGCTGGCTCCTCGGGATCTTCCTCATCATTTCGGCTTCCTTCTGACTCTGCTTTGGGTGGAGAGGCTGCTGGTGGAGAAGTGCGACGACGCCTTATCGCCCTACGATCTGGGGAGTCAAGAGTCCATGTATCATTCATGGTGACACACAGTTCATTCCCATCTCCTCTTTCTCTCGCCCTCAGGCAGGCTCGCAGCAACGCCTCCGTTTCCTTCAGGGTGTCCGGAACATCCTGAAGCTCTTGCTGACACTCCTGCAGTCGAGTGCTGAGCATAGCAGCATCCTCCAAGCACAAGTCCATGTGCTCATGGGAAGTCCCTTGCTGCACTGGCGGGTACTTATACTCCGTTGTACCACTCTCACGCTGGAGGACATACATGTACTCAGTCCTGTCCAGGTGGCGACGATAGATGTGACTCTGGCAGGTGATGGCCTCCCAGGTGACATCCTTCTCCGCATCGACCTGTGTCGCTCGACAAGCTGGAGAGTGGTGGATCTTGAGCAGCTGATTTTCGTGTATAATCCTCATCTCTGAACTCCATTCTTCCCTCTTCTCACGGATGGTCCTGGTGGAGTTATAGTGGATGATTAGCTTGCCCGTATTGCCGGCGGCTTCAAGCATATGTCGAAGACGGCGCAACAAGCCTCCTATTGCCAATCCGTAGAAAGGTACGTCACCGGACGGCTCTCCTCTCTTTGGGCAAGGGCAACTACGGGGACTCTCCCTCCTGTGGACTTGCGAGCGGTGCGAATCATGCGAACCATCTAAAACAAAAAGAATTTAAACTTAGGTTAGATAAACTCTTAAACAAAAATCCTATTTTGAATGAAAGTTGGGGTAAGATGAAGAAAGTGACTCATTAAATAACACTTTTCAACACACACCTTGTAAAATAGTTTTTAAGAAAATAGGGCCTTTAAATACGTCCATTTCTACCTAGGTCCACGTTCCTACGGACAACCTTGGCTCTGATACCACTTCTGTCACACCTGGTTTTTCTGAAGAACAACCAAGTGAATATCACATGTATGCCAGGATCATTTTCTCATACATGTGATGACAAATAGTGAAGCATCATTTATTACAAGCCAGGTGTCGAATATAAATAAGTCTTACATAGCAAATGTCTCGATGGACAATAATAAGTTCATCACAAGTAAAGAAACTAGCAGCGGAATATTATTCTTGAGGGCTCCGTCACAGCCGTTGCCCGGGGGTCTCCATGAACCTAGAAACCTTCTTCGGGTCCAAAGTCTTGGTCATTATACACCACCTCATTATCTTGACCTGAGCAGCAATATAAACCAACAAATATGCAAGGTTGAGTACCGATGGTACTCAGCATGTGTGGGAAAGTTATGTCATGCATGGCTAGAACAAGAGAAGGTTGAACTCATGGTTAAAGCACTATGCAAGTAATACCTATCACCTTAGCTTATTAAGCACCTACATTACTACACAGGTGAAATGGTCCCAAACTCCCATCCCATCATCATAATCAAATAACCATAACCGCATTCCCAATGTTAAGCTCCCCGCTTAACATCCACGACTTCCAAAACCATCCATCCTCTAATCATGAATAAGTCCAAGCCGCTCTTGACCGTGAGCACAGCTGTCATGACAGTTTTGACTCTGCAAAGTTTGTACCACTGTACCCACATGTAGTGATTTCATCCCCCGTTGCCGGGTGGACTAAAAGAACCTCCATTATGCCAGTGGCTACGAACCACATTCACACTTCCCAGGTGTGTAGCCAGGAGATCACTACGAAGCCTTTACAAAGGGATTCCCGACGAGTGTGGGCCCACTGAGGTTTCACCCCTAACAGCATACAAGAGGCTCCAACCCCGCTGTAGTGGCCCCCTCTTGAGCCTTGCGGTTCATATGGTAGTCCAGCTGACACCTATTCCCCGCACCATCCAACACACCCATACTACGCCGGGGATACACCTAATTAATTGGCCAAGCTGCCCCATCTCAGCATGTGGTTGGCACTGTAAAGCCAGGTTACATGCTCCATGAACCGGTCCTTAGGATCCAGGCAAGTACTAAACACAAACCCGAGTCTCGTGCACCCAGCACACAACCAAAACATCCAACTTGCCTTGATCCCTACCTCTACATAACTCACAATATCACATTCAAGAGTATGGTAAAATAAACTGATGATCTCATGTCCCAAATATCCCATTCTAAGCATGGCTAAGCATATGCATAATAATAAATGACATGATAAAATAAATCCCAACCCAAGCTACAAGGAAAACAAGGTAATGCAATTCTAGGGAAACTTTCTAGCATGGGTTTCATATTTCCATTGACAATGCAAATAATTCTATCTACACATCCTAGCATAGGATCAAAGTGGTCAAGGGCACTTGCCTCCTTCCTGCTGCTCTTGAAATGGGTAGTCCTGATCTTGGAAAGGAATAACTTGCTCTTGAGCAGGTTCTACATCATACCATCACACATAACAAAAGAAAAACAACAATCCATAAGACATAGTTCACACTTCCTCTTCATACAAACCACACATTCATATTTATGAAAGTCATTCTCCATTTTATGTGTTGTGGTCACTCCATGTGTGTTGATTTGTGGCTTGCATGCACTTTTAATCATGTGTATATGATTCCTACTTTTGTGTTCACATTTATACTTACATACTATATATATGAGTTTCCAATTTAAATAAATTCTTTATATTCAATTACTACACCTTTTAGCTATCAAATATGCATGAAAGGTATTTTCCTTCTCCATATGTGTCTTCAGAATTTCTACCAACCCTAAACTGAATTCTTTTAGATTTTAGAAACTCCATTTATCATTTACTAGTTGCTATATTTTCAAATTTATTTTCCTATGCATAAATGTGTACTTTATTATGAAAATAACAAGACACATCATAAACAGAATAGGTTCTGGTCCTAAATAATTTAATAACATATTTTGACCTTTGCCTCTGATGTAAACTATTTCACAATTACTTTCCCTATTTCCTAGAACTATTCTTTACTTAAAAATGTGTCTCTAAATGTGAATAATAAATTAAACAGATTTAATTCAGCCCAAAATATGTTTTTATCTCACTCCAAAGTTTCCTAAATACTGAGAAAGTCTTTAATTAAATTTTGACAATATGTTTGTCCCACTTTTTAATTTTTAAACACTAGCCACATATTCAATTTCCTAAATTAAATACTAAACAGGGCTAAAAAGGTAAACTCATCCCACTACAGGGTCTATAATATTATTTTCAGAATTTCCAGGGGTCTAGCTACACTTATCGGAGGAGTTTTTCCTAATTTTTATTAAGTCCAGGGGCTAAAACTGATTTTTAAATGAATTTATATGATTTTCTGAAGTTCCAGGGGCTAGATCAGAAGTTTCCAAGGCTAGCTCTTATTTCCCGAGAACCCCAGGGGGTAGCACGTAAGATTTCCAGTCTTTATAACGCGGGGCTGACGTGGACCGTCCGATTTTAAACCGACGGCTGAGATTATAACGCCGAACCGGTACGCGGGGATTTAAACCCTACCGTGCGATTTAAAATAGACGGCGCACAAGCGGCCACGTCGCTCTGATCGAGCGCGGGCGGCGCTGCCGGCGGCGCACGGCGGCGGGAAGCGGCGATCTCGCCGGAGACTTTCGGATCTTCGAGAATTCTTCCTAGAACTGTGATTTTATGGCATAGATCGGTGGAGGGGAGGTCGGGGATCTCACCTCGGGGGTTTTCTTGAGCTCGGAGGTCCTGGAAGGTGATCGGCGACGAGGTCCGAGGTGAATTCACGGCGAGGCTCGTCGGCGCTGTGTTTACTCCGCAAGTCACCGAGTTTTCTGCACCTGCAAGGTTCCCCGGAGGCGGTGGATCAAGACCAGCGAGTTAGATCGGAATTTCCGAGCTTAGATCGGCCAGAATTCGCCGGAGAAGTCCCGGTTCTCACCGGAGGAAAATCGGCGGATCGCGTGGGAAAAACAGAACGAGGCCGGGGTTTTTATAGACGGGGGACGGCGGCAGGGTGGCTTAGATCGAGTTTGCGTCGCCCCTGAACAGAATTCGGCTGGAATACGCGAGAATTCCCGATCGGTTTCGATTTGGGTGAGAGAGTCCGGCGCTGGCGCGAGGTAGACGATGAACTGGCGGGCCCCGCCTGTCAGTGGGGGAAAGCGGCGCGCGCGGCTGCGGGCTGGCGCAGGCGCTGGTTGGGCCGGCTGGTGGGTTGCGGCCCACTGGCCGGTTTTTTTCTGTTTTCTCTTTTTCTTTTTCTGTTTCTTTTCTGATTTGAGTTTAATTTGAATTCCAGTTTGAATTTGAATTTTTGCAAAACATGCAACACGTCCAAAAATTTTTAAATTCCCCTCTTAACATGATTTAGGGTCTTAATAAAATTTTGGGGTGTTACAAGCACACAATATCATTGTCCTTTTTAAGCTTCGGCAGCCCACGTATGCGATTGAGAGCACTAACACGAGTGAGATGATCAAAGCCTATGTGACCAAGTCTACGATGCCAAAAATACAGATCCTTTATATCATTAGCAACTAGACACCGATGCTTAGAAGTTGACAAATCAAAATCAGCTTTAAAAACTCTTCCAAACCTAGACATGTTAAACAAAAGCTCACCTTTTGAATCTACAACCTTGCAGCAATTTTTAGCAAAGCTAACCTCTAGATTTTCATCTAGCAATTGTGAAACCGAAAGCAAGTTGTATTTCAAATTTTTAATAAGTGCCACATCTTTCAAAGTGTAGAGATTGTTTACTCTAACCGAACCTTTAGCAATTATGGGAGTAGAAGAGTTATCGGCGAAAGTAACATTTTCTACACGTGACACAAAAGAGAGAGAGGAGAACCATTCTTTGTTACCGGTCGTGTGGCGTGAGCAACCTGAATCCACAATCCAAATGTTCTCCTTCCTCAAACGTGAAACCTACACAGCAGCACAATACGCCGATGACTCAATACTGGGGTTAGTTAAAAGACTTTTAGGAATCCAGTACTGAGTCACACGACGTCCAGCAGGAATAACACGCGAAAGCTGAGAAGGTACAGCAGGTTTATGAGCCAAACATCAAAAATTTTTGTTCCCAACTACTGACTTAGAAGATGTGTTATATGTAGCATAAAAAACAGTAGGTCCGGGAGCAAGTTTTTGACTCATTACAGCAGGTTGCAAGCTCCGAACATTCGGTCTAGCAGATTTTGCTTGGTTGTTATGTGATCTAGCAAGTATTCTTTGTTTCTTATCGTGTTTAGCTAGTCTATAACAAAAATCCATGACACGACCATCTCTACCACAGTAGGTACAATGAAAAATAACCTTATTATCATGTCTAGATGAGCAAGCAACACGTTTATTAGAACCCGAATGGGACAGTACTCCTGCAGATTTGAAAATCACCTGTTTTTGTCTAGGAGCTGTTTGAATCAAACCGCTTCCTAATGACTTTACAACTTTAGGTGGGTGTGCCTTAGCATGAGCATGAGAATTAAAACCTAAACCAGTTTTATCATTACAAGACTTGGAAGAATTCAGCAGCAAGTTTAGGTTCTTATTTGCATTAGAAAACCGATCTAGTGTCATATGCATGTCATCAAGTTTATTGGACAGATCAAAGCAGTTTTCACATGACGTTTTTCCTTTTAGTTTGCAATTTGAACAATATTTAACTTCATGCACATGTAAAGCATTGTTCAAAATAGAAATCTCATTCACAGCATCATTTAGTTTCTTATTCAGATCATCACATGAAGAACAATGCAAATCAATTGTAGAACAATAAGCATCTTTCAAATTTTTATCATTAAGTGCAGCAAGCTCTTTGTTCTTTTCAATTTCAAGTTCAAGTTTATCAAGTGTAGATGCGTGTGCAATTCTTAAAGAGGATAATTGTTCATAAATTAAATCACATGAGGAACAAGAATCATCACTAGAAATCAAAGTTTTTAAACGATTAATTTCATATTCTAGTGATTCAATTTTAACAGCATTGTTCCTAAGTTTTTTATCCTTTTTCTTTAATATAACAGTGGCACGAGAAATAGCATCACACATTTCTTCGCAAGTGGGACATACCTCTTCATCGTCGCTGTTGTGTTCTGCCTCCTCGGAGCTTGAACTTGACTTGCTCGCCATGCAGCACATATTTGCCATAGCTTCTTCATCTTCATCACTACCGGTGTCCACATCACATGAGCCGAAATCTTGAAGTGCAGAGATCATACTATGCACTATGTTGCGCATTGATAAATCTTTCTTCTTCTTATTCTTTGCAAACGATTTCTTCGGCCTTGTTTGCTTTTCTTCACGTGAAGTCGGACCTGAAAGGTTAGGGCACTCCGTACGAAAATGTCCTGTCTTACCACATTCAAAACATCGTTGAGGTCCGGAGCTTCCTCTCCTTCTAGTTCTCACATTTTGTAATGCTTATGAGAACCGAGTAGAGATGAGTGCAAGCTCCTCCTTTGGAAACTCTTCAATCTGTTCAAGGGTTAGAGAGGACAGCAAAGAGAGTGCACCACTAGATGATGATTGACTAGAACTAGACATGTCACGTTGCAAAACAAATGCAATAGACTTATTGGAGTTTTTACGTGAGATGATGTCAATTTCATGAGTTTTCAATTTAGAATAAAGCACGTCTAAAGTAAGAGAGCTCATGACAGTAGATTCACGAATAGATGGAACTTTCATCTCCCAAATTGACATATCTAATGCTCCTAACAATTATCTAGCATTTTCAGCATCTGAAAAGTTAACATTGACACTACACAAGTTGCTGAGAATTTTATTAAAGCGAGCAAAAAGGTCGTCAATTGACTCACCGGGTTGCATCTCAAAACACATGTATTCTTTATTGAACATATCTTGTCTTACCTCCTTGATCGTATTGGATCCTTCATGGTAGTCACAAAGAGCGTTCCAAACATCATATGCAGATCGGAGGTGTGCAACACGGTCGAAGTCGCTTTGAGTCAATCCTTGGATGATCAAGTTGCGAGCCTTGTTGTTGTTGTCAACATCTCTCATGTTCGCAGCCGTAACTTGATCGTTGGGTGGTACATCGAAGTTCCGGTAGACCTTTTCCCATATGGCGAAGCCTTGCGCCTGTATGTAGGCCTCCATCCGCGCCTTCCAAACCTGAAAATCGATGCCATTGAACACACAAGGTTTTGCGGAGTACTTCTCCATGATGGTTAGTCAAAACACGTGCAAATCACAAAGATTAGAGCACCTTGGCTCCGATACCAATTGTAGGATCGAAGAGCACGTGAAAAGCTACCAGAGGAGGGTGAATGGTAGATTAAAACTTTTCACAGCGGAAACAACAAAAACCCCTCAGCAAAAAATCAATCGGTTAAAGAAACCATGTGTGCAAGTGTTTTCAAACGTGTTCAACCGTGACAAATCAAGTAGAGAGGTAGAGAATCAAGTCACGGATCTAATGCAACAAGAATCACTTGAAAACACGAAGTAAAACTTGAGATACGATCAAAACATTAAACGAAGATCAATCTGTTCTACCCGATATAAAACAGATCTGCAACGCTGCAAAGAAACTCGTGTATCTCAAAAACTACAGATCCAAAGCTCGTGAAAATTTCACAGATGATAGATAATTGAGTTTTGAAGACAACCCAAAAAGAGTCACGTCAATCGGATCTGTAAAACTCGAGTTATGAACGAAACACCAAAGCAACGTCGGTCTGTCCAGAAACTCGGCGAGAAAGACTTGACGAAAAACAAATCGGACGAACAAGGCACAAAAGCTCCTCGAAACTATGTACTTTATTCAATAGAAACACAAGAGGAACAGCCCAAAGTCGTGCACCACGAGCTCTGGCCTCCCTTGCTTATATAACCAGCTCTATGGCCAATCCAATTCAAACTAGGACTCCTACTCCTACTTGGATTCATACTGTAACTTTCCAATACTGCTCAAGACTCTTCTATACGCAGATAGAAGCAATCTTAAGACTTCCAAACACTTTAGGAACGTCCCAAACATTCCTAAAACAACTCAAATTCGTGACCCACACAAAATCCTATCATAACCAACTCAAAACTTTCCATATTTGAGTCAAACATGACTCAGCCGCAGCCTGAGTCCATAACCTAGTCGGTTGGACCTTTCCGACCAATTCTTTATGTCCACTTCTCTTCATCACGCCTTGGAACAATGTTGCCACGTCCATGCACTCCTTGCACACGTGCAAACACCTTCCAACGACGTACACGCAACCTTCATATGCACTGCCCTTGATCCAAACATGCTGCGCGACCTCCCGATCAACTCAACCACAGCTCCTCCCGAACTTGGTTGTTGCAACCTCATCTCCTCCCTGAGACTAGTCCAAGGACTCCGTCACCAGCCATGTCTTGAACTCAAGCAACACCTGCACATGAATAAACAACCAATTCTTCCGAGCACAAGTCCTCGACTTGACTCACGTTAGTTCGAAAACCACAACACCTTACATGAGCACGTCACATAAGCATGTTGCAAACCATATCAAATGATAACAGCCATAACCACCAAAACACACCAAAAACTTATCAAATTAATACTAAGCAAACCTTCCGATAAAGCAAGTTTGAAACATTGCGAGTTAAAAGCAAAAACAAGACGCTGCAGTTCTACGAGTTGAACTTCACGGGAGCTCCCAAAAAACAAGCTCCGGACCTCACAGAAGCTCTCCGGACCTTGCAGGAGCTCTCCGGACCTTGCATCGGACCTTGCCAACACTTGGCGGATCTAACAAAAAACTTGTCGGACCTTGCCAACAAGAACGTTTTGGCAATATTCAAAACTTTGAATGTTAATGTTAACTTTTATCCTAATTGCCAATGTATTCAGCACACATAGGTCTCACACTTACCCTTGGTTTACCAGAGCAACTCCCGCCAAGAGCCTATGGCATATCCTAACTTGGAGGGTTACAAAGGACGCATAGGGCTGTCACCATCTACCGCCTACCTCTTCAATCTGTGGGTCTACGAGATATCCACTCGTGATTTCTATCCTAAGAACCTCGCTTACGTTATAAATCACTACTCTAATCTTTTCGGATACAAAGCTAAGACTAGAGTCTCTAATTGAATAGAGCAGTAAACTCACAAACAACTACTGAAATAAAATACTTTCAATCTAGGAACAAAACTTAAATAGAAATTCATGAAAGATTCCTCATTTGAAGAGAACTTCCGTAGAGGTACAAGTATTGGAGAGGAACTTGACAAGCCAAGCTTCCTCCTTCTCCTATCTTGGCAGCCTCTAAGGCAGCACTAAGCCTATGGAGTGGAGTACTAATCTTAAACTTGTGGTGTTTGTGGGTGAGGGAGTGAGGGGGCTATTTATACATGAGTTTAGGCCGGTTCCTGCCGGAATATGTGCACGAATCAGCCACCACCGCCTTCGGGGAGCCACAGGGAGTCGACACGTGAATTGATTCCTTTCAACAAGTGCTTTCTCCTAAGACCGGTAGGTGGGCCTTAGTTCGTTCCCCATGTGAATTGCCTTTGTATTCTGTAACACTCTCATTTTCATCATTATGCATTGCATTCATTTCATGTAGAGACCACTTAGGAAAGAAAAGAAAGAGAGACAAAGGAATATATTTAGATAATTCCATCCTTTTTGCCCAATCCGAGTAGAAGGCTTTCTCCCCCTTAGCTGCGCCCTGGGATTAAATCCTAGCCCTTGGCTGCCCCTCCTAGCTCAGCTCCTAGCCTTCCTTGGCTGCACCCTCCCCCTATAAATAAAACCCAAAACCTTGGCAGCTGATGAATAAACCTGTGCACTTTTTATTTCTTTTAGTGCAGATTATGGTTGCAGTTACTAATAGGTTATAATGCACTTTAGTGTTGGTTATGACTGCAGTTTGTAATGAGCTTTAGTGCAGGTTAAGGTTGCATTTACTAGTCAGTTGTATGTGCATTTTGTTAAACATAGAAGCCTATATCAATATTTGGTATGCTATATTGATTACCATATATGTCACAAGTATACTTGGCATGATATATTGGGTACTATATATGTTGAGAGTATATTTAGTATGCTAGATAGACTACCATATGCATCAGTAGTATATTTGGTAGAGAATATGTTATGCATAGTAGTCTATATTTATAGATAGAAAGGAATGATCTATTCTTGGAATATATGTAACATACCATGTATATATTTCTCTATAAATATAAGAGACCATGACCCATAGTGGTTAGGTCATTCAGCGCCATACAATCTATCATAGTATCAGAGCCAAGGTTCTAACCCATACCATAAATTTTTTCTTCCTCCTCCACCACTTCTCTGTGTCGATCCAAGGAATATGTTTTTCTAGGCTATAGCTCTTTACATAAAGGGTATAAATGTCTTGACATTGATTCAGGTTGTGTCTATATATCCAGAGACGTTATTTTTGACGAGAATATTTTTCCTTTCAAAAGAACTCCACCCCATCCTTCCCAAAATTTGGAATCGACACATAGTAATATTGATTTGCGCATGTTGCACTTGGGAAACAGCAGTACTAATTTGGAAAATGATCATATACATGCATCTGTGCCTGCTAACTCTTTGGATGCAGATAATCAGGAATCTCCATCTCAGAGATCCACTCCAAATATGCTACCGTTACCTATAGCACCCATGCAGCATGAATCAGATTTGGGAGCACCTACCATACCTGCTGATTGTCTGCCAGTTAATAGTGTGAATTAGGATGCACTTCCTGATATTGAGTCACAATCAGGTGTCGAGGCTGACGCACCCTCCGTCCATCCGTACCGTACGCGCCTACAAAATAATATTAGACGTCCAAAGGTACGTACAGATGGTACGGTCACATATTCGATGGTTCGGTCTTCTACTTCTGAGCCTACTTCTCATGTTGCTGCTATAGAGCATCCCATGTGGCGTCAGGCCATGAATGATGAATTTCAGGCACTGCTTAAAAATAAAACATGGCACTTAGTACCTCATCGTACTGGTATTAATGTCATTGACTGCAAATGGGTCTTCAAGCTGAAGCAAAAGCCAGATGGGTCTATTGACTGCTACAAAGCACGTCTGGTTGCTAAAGGTTTCAAACAACAATATGGAATTGATTATGATGATACTTTCAGTCCAGTTGTTAAACCAACTACTATTCGACTTTTATTGTCTCTTGCTGTTTCTCGAGGTTGGGTTATTCGACAAATAGATATTCAGAATGTTTTTCTACATGGCCTTCTTCATGAAGATGTTTATATGAAACAACCATCTGTATTTGTGGATTCTCAACATCCCAGTTATCTTTGCAAGTTGGATAAATCTCTTTATGGTCTCAAACAAGCACCACGTGCATGGTTTTCTCGCCTTAGCTCCAAACTCTTGGAGTTGGGATTTACAGCCTCAAAGGCAGACATTTCTCTTTTTATTTTTAACAAGTCTGATATTCACATATATATTCTTATTTATGTGGATGATATTATTATAATCAGCTCGTCTTCTGTTGCTACTGAGAGACTCCTTACACAACTTAAGGCTGATTTGCAGTAAAAGATCTTGGTAGACTCAGTTATTTTCTTGGAATTGAAGTATGCCATTCCTCTCATGGGCTCATTCTGACACAACACAAATACATACAAGATTTATTATCCCGAACTAATATGCTCACCTCCAAAGGTGTGTCCACTCCTATGGCTCCTACTGAGAAGTTGGGACTAGATATGGGTGAAAAGCTCTCGTCTGAAGATACTACAAGATATCAAAGTGTTGTTGGTGCCCTCCAATATCTATCATGAACAAGGCCTGATATTTCTTTCTGTGTCAACAGAGTCTGCCAATTTCTATCAACTCCAACTACTGTACATTGGGCGGCAGTCAAAAGGATTCTAAGATATCTTCATGAAACAATTGATATGGGATTATGCTTCACCAAGTCTGGCTCTTCACTGCTTAGTGCCTTCTCAGATGCTGATTGGGCTGGGAATCCTGATGATCGACGAAGCACTGGCGGATATGCCATATTTTTTTGTGGCAATCTTATTTCTTGGAGTTCACGCAAACAGACAGCAGTGTCTCGTTCAAGTACAGAGGCTGAATATAAGGCAGTTGCTGATGCTACCGCAGAATTAATTTGGATTCATATGCTTTTGCGTGAGCTTGGGATTTCGCAGTCACGAGCACCTAGTCTGTGGTGCGATAATATTGGTGCCACCTATTTATCTTCCAATCCAATTTTTCATCGGCGGGCGAAGCATGTTGAGGTTGATTATCACTTCGTTCGTGAACGAGTATCATCTTGTCAACTTGATGTGAGATTTATATCATCTAAAGATCAGCTCGCCGACATTATGACCAAGCCATTACCGGTCTCCTCCTTCAATAATTTTCGACGCAATCTGAACTTAGTACCACACCATCCAGATTGAGGGGGGATGTTAAACATAGAAGCCTATATCAATATTTGGTATGCTATATTGATTACCATATATGTCAGAAGTATACTTGGCATGATATATTGGGTACCATATATGTTGAGAGTATATTTAGTATGCTAGATAGACTACCATATGCATCAGTAGTATATTTGGTAGAGAATATGTTATGCATAGTAGTCTATATTTATAGATAGAAAGGAATGATCTATTCTTGGAATATATGTAACATACCATGTATATATTTCTCTATAAATATAAGAGACCATGACCCATAGTGGTCAGGTCATTCAGCGCCATACAATCTATCACATTTTAGTGCAGGTTATGACTGCAGTTACTAGTCACTGTAGTCTAAGCAGCGGTGATTTTTCCATCAGCCGCCACCCCGTGCCTCAAAACACAAAACCTGTCGCCCCCTGCTGCCCTGCTGCGCCCCTGCCAAGTGGAAGAACTTTGGCCGCAACCCTAAGTCCCTGCTGCCCTGATCTTTGGCTGTCGCCTCCCTGCCCTGGGCGCAGCCCTGATATTGCCACGAAGGAACCCCAGCCGCACTGCATTGTCCACAAGGAAGACCCTAGCTTCTGCCACGAAGGGAAGAATAAGTCAACCGCAGAGAAGGAGAAAAGGAGGAAAAGAAGCAGGGGCCGTCATCCTTTTCAACGTACTGCTGTCGTATCTAACCGCTGCATCACACCCCCATGACCCACGAAGTGTTGCACGTAAGTAGATCAATATCCGGTCTAGGTTTGACGATTGTTTGATCCATTACCCGAGTTAACACACTAGGCGCACCAAATTTAGTTTCCAGCAGCACTGATCATCATAAAACCCGACTAAAAGCTAATCAAACTCGCATGGCCATGTGTAAACTGATTAGTGTAGGTTGCATTGTAGAACTGCATGCATCCGCATCATCACATTTTGATTAACTTGTGTGCACAGTATTGAATGGGTGTATTGTCTTGTGTGTAGTGGTCATGAGTAGAAGGACACACTCAAGAGGTTGTTTACGAGGACCTCCATCACCAAAACTTTGAAGAGATCGAGCAGCAAAACTCATTGGAGAAAGGCAAGTGCTCCTTGACCATATTGATCCTGTGTTTTTAAATGTTTTGTTTGTGAAAACTTCCTGCTGTGTCAATATGATGGGAACCATTTCATAGGGGTTCACTAGTTTGTTGGCCACCCCCTTGTTGCCGGGAACTTGTTGAGTCAGGTATAGGGTTGTTTTTCTCTTTTGCACGATTGTGGGAAACCAAATTAAACTTGCTTAAACCAGTAGAATCATGAGGATTAATGACGATGAGAACATGGTGATACTTAACAAGCATGGAATCGGGGTGATCTAAGCAAGCTGGTTTGTGGTGTTGCTGAATGGCATGGTGGTTTGCTTGCCTCATATCGAAGAACCAGTTCATGCGAGAATATGCCAGGAAAACAGTGCCACCACAGGGCTAAATATGGGTGTGGCATAGATGACTAATTAGGTGTGTTGCTAGTTTGTTATGGACCATTAGATGGCGCGGGGAATGGGAGTCAAGAAGGACTTCCCTAGGAACCGCATGGCACATGAGGGGGCCCGTGGGTGGGAGAATGGAGATTCAAGCCTGCCGGTGAAACCTCAGTGGGTCCATACATTCTAGTAGCCCCTTTGTAAAGGCTATTTTGTGATCTCTTGGCCATACAACGACGGTTGTGTATTGGCATAATAGAGGTTTCTCTAGTCGCCGAAGGGTGATGAAATCACGAACTTGTGGGTAAAGTGGTGTCACCTATGCAGAGTGTAAAACTATCATGATAGCCATGCTTCTGGTTACGAGCACCTGGATAGCTTCCATGATTAGAAGTTAACATGGTTTGGTTGGGATATCATGTCATTCGGGACTGGTTATGGTTATGTCATTCGGAACTTGTTTGGGTTATGTATATGAGATTGGTTTCGGTTATGTGGGTATGTGTTGGTCATGAGAAAATTATGAATTGAGATAAGCTTGAGAATGAGTATTGGCTAGTTAAATTTGATAAAATATGGAATATGATGGTATTGGACATGAGTCATGATGAACTACTTGGTTATGTTAGGATTTAACTCACCTAGACATTGTAAGCAGTTTTCTTGTGATTGCGAAATAAAATTTGGTTGCTGCAATTAACCTTTATATTCAACCTTGTTTTAAGCCACATGTCATACTTTCCCTCACTTGCTGAGTACGACATGTACTCACCCTTGTATTTCCACAACGATTCAGCTATAGGAGAAACTTGGGAATACTTCGAAGACTAGGTGGAGTATTAGGCATGCTCACTACCGTCAACCGCCTGTGGAATGGAGTCGAGTTGAAGCCCGCTGCTGTTTAGTTTTTTTTCCGCTGCAAAATAAACTAGATGCTCATGTTGAGACAATGAACTACTGTAATAAAGCACTTAAGTACTATTTGTAACGTGGTTATGTTCTGAATTCATTTTGAGTACGTGTGTTTGTGTGATACAGGGTTTAAAGGAAACATCCTGGGCACACATACTCATCACTTGGTTCATTTTCCGAAACCCTGGTTTCACATATTCCTTCGGATAAGCATGAGAATGGGTCTATGAATCCATGTGATGCCACGTGGCAGCTTATGATTGGTTGGAAACTTGTTTTAAAGATTGGTCCCTGCAATTCTCAATGTTTTTGGGTATAATTTATCTGCATACAAATAGACACTAACACTTGTGGAAATGGTTAGGAAATAACCCGTACCACTATGTTGTGTTCTCATTTTATACATTTTATAAGGTGAATTGCCGGTAAACTATGACACTTAAGAACATTCAACAATATTCAATGTGAGAGTGCTTAATTTTAGTATGTTGTACAGGGTTTAAAGGAAACAACAAAAGTTGAATGAGTACAAAAGTCAAAATCAACTAACTGGACCATGTGGCACCAATTGTATATTATTATTGTAGCATTGTGTCATACGTTGATGAAGAATTCAATCCATCTGTCCAGCTGAAAGCTTTGATCGTGTTAAGGAGTTGCAGCCTTCATTTCCTTGATAAAAGATACACTCTCCCAGAGTGTACACACTTGAATCTTCAAAAGTTTGAACAAACAACTTGTCCAAACGTGCCAAGATGTATAATGTGCTTTAATCATTTTTGTATAACAACTGGAGTTGTAAAACATACTCAAAATGTCACCTCTTATGCCTAAGATGCACAATGCAATGATGGGGAACCATTTTTCTTCTATCCAAACACATGTTGAACAAGTTTGGAGTCTTTTAGCTGAGAAGTTCTTATTTTACTGCAAAACGGCTTACAAAAAGACACAGCTTGTCGTTTTCTCGGTGCTGGGGTTAGTTTTATAAATTTAGGTATCCAGCACTTTGTCACACGATAAACAACAGGCATAGAACACGAAAGCTAAGAAAAACAGCAGTTTTATGGGCCAACACACGTGGATTTTTTTGTCCAACTACTGACCTATGGTGTGTGGCATATGTAGCATGAAAAACAGTAGGTTTGCTTGTTTATGAATCAATGCAGCAGGATATGTGCACCGAGCATAATGAACAGCATGTATAGTTCGGTTGTCAATGAGATCTAGATATATTTTCTACTTTTTATTTGTCTATCACAAAAATATATGACATGTCCATCACTACCACAGAATATACAATGAAATTTTATCTTATGTTCATGTCTAGATAAGATAGCAACTTAATTCTTGTCAATAGAATGAGAAAACACACCAATAGATTTAAAAACACCACTTTTAGTTTAGTAGTTGTTTCAACCAAACCACTTCCTACTGACTTTACAACCATATGTGTGTAAGCATTGACACGAGTATGAAAATCAAAACCTAAACCAGTTTAGGTTCTTATTCCCATTACGAAACCGCTTTAGAGTCATATGCATGTCATCAAGTTTCTTGAATAGCTCTAGTGAGTTTCACATGAAGTTTTTGTTTTAAATTTGCAATTGGAAAAATGAACCTTATGTGTATGTAAATCATCATTCAAGTCAAAAAATTCTGCCGTAGCACCATGCAATTTCACAATAAAATCATAGCAGCTAGAACATTGCAAATCGGTTGAACAGCTAGCATCTTTCATGTTGTTGCTACTTGTTACAGATAGATTTTTATTCTTTTCAATCTCAAGCTCAAGTTGATTAAGTGTAGAGGCTTGCACATCTCTAAGAGGGGAAAATTGATCATGAATCAGCTCACAAAAAGTACAAGAATCAAAACAGTAATCAAAGTTTTCAAACGTTTAGTTTCATATTCTAGTGAGTCAATTTTAGCATCATACTTTCTAAGTTTCTTGTCCTTTTTCTCAAAAAAAAAGTATCAAGATGATAAACAGCATTCAAAGGGTCTTCGTAGGAGGGATTTACCTCATAATTGTCGTTATTCAGTCCAACCTCCATTTTTCTTGAGCTTGAGTTGCTTGCCATGAGACAGAAACTCATCAATGTTTGCTTCTTGTTGTTGTTATTGGGCGAATTTTCATCATCATCATCACTTTTTGGTGTCCACATCACTCATGTTGATCCGTTGAAGTGCAGAGAGGACACGGTGTACCACTTCGCGGTTCATAAACCCTATTTTTTTTCCTTGTTGTTGCAGGAGGGCTTGAACCTTGTTGTATTTTCATTACGGAAAATAGAACCTGAAAAGCTAGAGCAATCTGTATGAAAATGTCCAGGCTCACCGCATTCAAAACATCTTTGAGACCCACCGCATGCTCTCCTCCCAGTTCTCACATTTTCCAACGCTTTTGAGAAAACGTTTGAGTTAAGTGCTAGCTTCTCCTCCAGGAACTCATCAATATATTCAAAGCATAGAAAGGACAGCAAACCAAGTTTATCACATGATGAATATTGGCTAGATCTAGGCATGTCACGTTGTGAAACAAATGCAAGAGACTTATTGGGGTTCTAATGTGAGATTATGTCAAGTTCATAAGTTTTTAACTTAATACATGGCGTCTAAAGTAAGTGTACTTATTAAAGTATATTCACGCATAGAGGTCGATTTTGTCTCCCAAATTGACATATCTAAAGCATCTAGCAATTGTCTAGCATTTCCACCATCAGAATATATGGCATTCACACTATGCAAATTGTTGAGTATTTTGTTAGAACGTGCCAAGAAATCATAAAGCGACTCACCGGGTTGCATCTCAAATTGTATGTACTCTTTCCTGTATATGTTTTGACGTACCTACTTGACTGTTAGAGCCTTCATGGTAGTCGCAAAAGGCCTTCCAAACCTCGTATGCAGACTTTAAGTGGACAACACGATCAAAGTCACCTTTGGTTAGTTTTTGGATGATCAAATTGCGCGTCTTATAGTTGTTGTCGACTTCCTTTATGTTAGCAGCTGTTAAATCTTTGTTTGACGGCACAACGAAGGGCTTTGAAAACTTTTTATCAAATGCCAAAGCCTTGCGCCTCAATGTAAGGCTCCATCCGAGCTTCCAAATCTGAAACAATGTCATAAAAAACACATGGTTTACATAATATCTCTCAAATTGAGTCTAATCTAAAAATCAATAAAGATTATTATATTAATGGAAACTTGGCTCTGATACCACTTGTAGCATCGAAAGACACGAAATCAGATATCAAAGGGAGTGAATGACAGATGATGCAAAAAATTTAGTGGTAGACTCGACCCCTCAAACCAAAATTGATTTGTATCAAAAACAAATGTGTGCAAGTAGGTTCTCTGAAATAAAACATGACAAAACACTAGGGAAAGTAGAAAAACGAGTTAGGAAGCTAATGAAACAACAATCACGTCAATAGGTGGACTAAAACTCACGTTACGATAAAAAATGTGATCAAAGGTCAGTCTGATCTAACCGAGCAAACATCTAATCTGTAATTCTGCAAAAAATCTCATTTGACAGGTGAATCATGACTCCAATGACCTTGAAATCTTCACAGATAATAGCAAATTGAGTTGTGAATCTAACACAGAAATCATCACGATAATTGATGAGTAGAACAAAATTTATGGTCAAAAGGGGGAAGTAACGTCAATCTAAGTGAAACCGACGGTCAGAGGAATTGTTATCACTATATTGTGCCTGCAGTAGATGTCTCTTATGTCCATATTTATGCTAAGATGAAGTTGATGGACCGATAGTTCGACTTGTCCTCTCCATCTATGACAGCCTAGGTTGCTACTATGATTTGTTGTTTCTTTGCCTCGATTGTGACTATTGAGGCCTAATTCAAGTGCCCAATGATTGGATCCACAGATGACAGGTTGTTAGATACATTAATGACCTTTATATGGTAATGGATTAGTATCAAACATTTATAAGGATGACGAAAGAACTCACTATATGCTAGATGTAGACGATTTGTAGTACAGATATTGAAAGATGCCTAGAGGGGGTGAATAGCCTAATTTAAATTTAACACACAATAATTAACTAACTTGCGGACAAGTCCGAAATAAATTCGGACATGTCCAAAATTTTTGGATAAGTCTGATGAACCGAAGTCAGTCGCAGCGGAAATAAATCTACCTAGTTCTAGATCAAATGTGTGAATGCTATGGTCTAGAAATAGTTGTAAAACAAGTCTAGCAACCTACTAAACAAAATTGATGATCTAAATGCTAAAGTATTCCAATGCTAGGGTTTGATCAATCACAAGCAAGAACAATGATATGAAATTGACGAATAAGTAAATGAACACAAGTGGATACGAGGATTTGTTTACCAAAGTTTGATTTCACACAGGAATCTACGTCTCCATTGAGGTGTCCAAAAAGGACCGGGTCTCTTTCAATCCTAACCCTCACCAAGTAATCACAAAGATCAAACTTGGTTGTTCCACTATGAAGCCAAGGGTGATTAAAAACTTCCCGTGTCTCACCATAAGTTGGGAGTCATCGGGCGACACCTAGCCGCCTAGGAGCAATGCTCCAAGAGTAATAGATACAAACCATGCAGCAAGTAGGTGTGCAACTCAGCAAGCTCAATCCTAAGTTCTTCTCTTCTTGAATCTCCTCACAAAACCTAAAATCCTCACAACATTCAAGAATGAATGCTAGAGGGTGTGGGAGAGGTCTAGGAATGCTCAAGAACACCTATGAAAGCTCTGGGTTGATCTCTTACAAAATGGGGACGAGATCCCTCCTTTTATAGGGCTCCCCAAAATATGATCGTTGCTAACCACTAAAGTTCGGACATGTCCGAAATCCACTTCGGACATATCCGAGATTGGGGACCATTAACGGTAAAATGACGTCCTCAACTGACACTAATTCAGACTGTCCTGTTGATTCCACTTCGGACATGTCCGAAATATTTTGGACATGTCCGAGCTGACCATTCTTTGGATATCCTCAGACAGTCTTTGGATATCCTCAGACTTCGGACATGTCCGAACTACACTCCGGACATTTCCGGCCCTAAACAGAAGGTACATCTCCGAACACTTCGGACATGTTCGGACCTATACATAGGGTACATGTCCGACTTCTTCGGACATGTCTGACCCTAAACAGAAGGTGCATTTCTGGCTTTTTCTGACATGTACGACCTTCTGGACTTAGGATATCCCAGAAACCCTAGACTTCAGACATGTCCGAATTTCTTCGGATATGTCCGAATCTACACAGAAGGTACTTCTCCGAAACCTTCGGACATGTCCGAGTCTATACAGAGAGCACTTTTCTGAATCTCGCTGACATGTCCGAGGTCTTTGACCTAATGACTCTTTTCTACACTAAGGGTTGTTTTATGGGATTGAGCTAGCTTTTCTTTGTTGCATGTCGTGTCCCTCTTAATAGTGCAGCGTTCCTACACTCAAGAAAAATAAAAACCCTAACTCTATTGTGTAGATTCGTGTCGTCTTCTCCATTTCCCTTTTTGAAAAGCCCTCAATCTCTTCTTGTCATCCAACCTATCTGCACACATGCTCATTTAAATTAATTAGCATTTTAATTGTTCGTCATCAATCCTCCAAAACCCACACAGGGACCTAGATGCACTTTCAATCTCCCCCTTTTTGGTGATTGATGACAACCAAATAAAATTTCCAATAATAGAGTAAAAATTTGAGTTTTGATCATGATGTTTATATGTACGAACTCCCCCCGAATATATGATCTGTGAAAATGGAGTTTTCATATATACATCATGATCATGGGGTGACAAAGTGACAATTATGTATGATGCGAGAGATATATTCATGAAGATATAAGAATAACACATCATGTATGAGAATAACACATCACAATATCACATATCACAATAATAGTCATTACATCATAGTATAGTCATAACACATCATCGTATAGTGTCATACATAAAATAGGTCCTATCCATATGCCCTTACACATAGTTTAGGAAATATAAACTAACACAAGAGACCTAACAATGGACTACTCTCTCTCACCCCTTTGGCATCGAGGCACCAAAAAGGGAAATAAAGCAAAGGAGGGGGTGAATCTAGGCATCGTCGTCCTCGT
The DNA here is from genome assembly GCA_030760725.1 of Neostapfia colusana. Taxonomy (NCBI): domain Eukaryota; kingdom Viridiplantae; phylum Streptophyta; class Magnoliopsida; order Poales; family Poaceae; genus Neostapfia; species Neostapfia colusana. The sequence goes on from JASWHV010000009.1 coordinate 50,075,569, forward strand.
CCTTGTACTCCTCATCGTCGTCATCGTCGTCATTGGCAGCAGGAGCAGCTGGAGCGGCACTCAAACTAGCGCCGGCGTCACTGAATAAAGCTAACTCCTCGGAGGTGAGCTCCGGAAAATCCAGGGGAACATCGTCCTCGCTGTCCTCAGAAACAGGGGATCTAGTGGGAGGATCGAGTTTTGCCTTCACTTCGTTCATGTCCCTCCTCAAATCCTTGATGGCCCTCTCATTCTTTTGGACTTTCACATGGGTACTCCTGCAGATGGTAAACATGGAGCAAAGTACCTTCAGAAGGCCACTAGAGGAAGCAGGAGCTCTCTCGGGCTATGCTGGAGGAGGGGCAGAGGCAGCTGCCGCACGAGCGTGACTGTCTTGAAGTCTATCAGAGGGGTGGAGCTGAGGTGTCGCTGCCTAAGGCTGTATCTTTTTGTGAGCTACATCCTTCACAAACATCTTCCCCGACACCTTCTCAATCATCTTCATAATGTAGGGTGCAGAGATGCACGACCTCAAGTGAGTCTCAGATGTCAAGTAAATCTCCATATAGATGAAGTTAAATACATTGAACCTTTTCTCCCCTCTCAGCCACTTGAGCAGATTTCTGGAGTTGGAGTTAATTCTGGTTGCATCTCCATCTTTTGGAGCCAATGTCTTCCTAGTAATTTAATTGAGTACTTGGAAGAAAGGAAGGAGACCCTGGGTGTGAGGAGGGTTGAAGTAAAAGTGAGTGTCATACAAGAAGTCGATCTCATTGTTCTTCAAGATGAGCTCCTCATAAATCTTGTAATTGAACTTCAACGTCCTCTGGAGTCCAAGAATCTTGGCAAACTCATCATATGTGACGGTGTACCTCTCACCGTCAGTCATCTAGGTAATCCTCGACTCCCCATCTGGATGGAAAAACACTGTGGCATAAAACTGGCAAATAACTTCTACATTCCATCCGTACTCAATAGCCATGAAGTCTTTAATCCCATGGTACTCACATGCAGCTATGACTTCTTTGAATACTTCATTGTTCCTATTCTCCATGTATTTCTAGTCAATCCATTGCATGTTAATGACTGGATGCTTCTTGCTCATGAGAACGGAGCGCTAATAGTCCACATGAGAGTCACTCCAGAACCGGAATTCGGCTGCTATCTTCTCATATTCATAAATGTTTTCTCCTTTTGGCTCTTGAGCCCCTGAGATGTTCCTTCGATAATCCATAATTGGGGTTGTCCTCCGAGGGTCTCTAATCGGCGTCGCCATGTGTAACTAGCCAATGTCTCCCGAATTAGCTTGTTGTGGCTCCTATGATCCCTCACGGCTCTCAAGCATAATCCTCACTGCCTTGCCAGTCTCATCCTCTGTCCTTGCCACTTTCCGGACTGTCCTCTTCCGCTGGGTGTAGGCATTGACAGCCAGCGAGAATTCCACAGCCCTATGTTTTGTGTGTGTACTAGATATCTCAAAATTCTTTTAATGGCTCTTACATGACATTCTTTAGGGGCGGCTTGGAATCTAGCATACATACACACACTAAGAATAATATCGGGCCTAGATGCACAAAGATAAAGTAAAGAGCCAATCATGGAACAATATACCTTTTGGTCCACGCTAGTTCCATCTTCATTAAGGTCAAGATGCACATTTGTTCCCATGGGCGTCTTGATGGGTTTGGCGTTGTCCATGTCAAACTTCTTGAGTATGTCTTGAGTATACTTGGTTTGACTTAACGTGCCATCCTTGAGTTGGTTGACTTGAAAGCCTAAGAAAAACTTCGACTCCCCGTTCATAGACATCTCAAACTTTTCTTTCATTATCTTGCTAAACTCATCACAAATGATTTGTTAGTGGAACCAAATATAATGTCATCGACATATATTTGGCATACAAATAGGTGATCATCAAAATGATTTATAGACATGGTTTAATCATCTTTTTCTATCCTAAAGCCATTTTTAATGAGAAAATCTCTAAGACACTCATACCAAGCTCTAGGAGCTTGTTTGAGGGCATAGAGAGCTTTGTGCAACTTGTAAACGTGGTTAGGATATTCTTGATCTTCAAATCCCGGGGGTTGCTCCACATATACTTCCTCCTTGATTGGTCCATTTAGGAAGGCACTTTTCACCTCCATTTGATAAAGCTTAAAATAATAGTGAGTAGCATAGGCTAATAAAATACTAATTGATTCAAGCCTAGCTACGGGAACAAAAGTTTCATCGAAATCCAAACCTTCAACTTGTGAGTATCCTTTGGCCACAAGTCTTGCCTTGTTCCTTGTTACCACTCTATGTTCATATTGCTTGTTTCGGAACACCCACTTTGTGCCTACAATGTTGGCATTTGATCTCTTCACCAATTCCCAAACTTTGTTCCTCTTTAAGTTGTTCAACTCTTCTTGCGTGGCCACCACCCAATCCGGGTCTTGTAGTGCTTCCTCTACCCTTAAGGGTTCCAAAAAAAGAAAGAAACGAGTAATGCTCACAGAAATTTGCTATAAGGGATCGAGTGGTTACCCCTCTAGTGATATCACCAAGGATGTTGTCGACAGGGTGATCTCGTTGAACACTTTGGTAGACTCTTGGACGTGCTAATTGGGGTATTGGATCAACTTCGCCTTCATCATTGGATCCCCCTTGATCAATTCCATCATCTTGATCTTGAGAATCTTGTTGTTGAACATTTCGAGCTTGATCTTGTACTTGTGTTGGGGGAGCAGCTTCTGTTAAGGATTGATCCACTTGACCTTGATTTTTATCTTGTGGGCATACATTACCAAGGGCCATCCTTCTTAGTGCTATGTAAGGAGCTTCCTCTTCATCTAGCATGGATTGATCAACTTGCTCTACTTGAGAGCCATTAGTTTCATCAAACACTACATCATGTGCTATTTCAACAAAACCGGAGTTTTGTTGAAAACACGGTTTGCATAAGTGTTTGAATCATATCCAATCAAGAATCCTTCATCGGATTTGGATGCAAACTTTGAAGTTCTAGGTTTCTTATTAAGATTGAAACACTTGCTACCAAAGACTCTAAAATATGAAACATTGTGCTTGTTACCGGTTAGAAGTTCATATGGCATTTTCTTCAAAAGTCGATGAACATAAAGTCGGTTTGTGGCATGACAACCGGTGTTAACTGCTTCAGCCCGAAACCAGTCCGAAGTCTTGCACTCATCAAGCATGGTTCTTGCCATCTCGATGAGTGTGCGGTTCTTCCTTTCCGCAACTCCATTTTGTTGAGGAGATTATGGAGCGAGAATTCATGCTTGATCCCTTCTTCATCAAGGTGCTCCTCCACTTGAGTATTCTTGAACTAAGTGTCGTTGTCACTTCTTATCTTTTTTATTCTTAAGGAGAATTCATTTTGAGCTCTCCTTAAGAATTTTTTCAGCGGTCCTTGTGTTTCGCTCTTTTCATACAAAAAGAACACCCAAGTAAAATGAGAAAAATCATCAACTATAACAAGACCATATTTGTTACCACCTATGCTTATATAAGCAATGGGACCAAAAAGGTCCATATGAAGCAGATCCAAAGGTCTTGTTGTTCATGACGTTCTTTGCGGGATGAGGTGCTCCTACTTGCTTTTCGGCTTGACAAGCGCTACAAGTCCTATCTTTCTCAAACACGACATTGGTTAGTCCTAAGATGTGATCACCTTTTAGAAGTTTTTGTAAGTTCCTCATACCAACATGGGCTAGTCTCCTATGCTACAACCAACCCATGTTAGTCTTTGCAATTAGGCATGTGTCAAGTTGAGCATTATCCATGGAAAATGCACAATATAAAGCTTTCTCTTTAGCACACCCTTAAATGCAATTGAGTTATCACTTCTTTTAAAGACGGTCACACCTTCGTTAGTGAACATGCAGTTGTATCCTTTTTCACAAAGTTGTGAAACAGATAATAAATTATAATCAAGAGAATCTACGTGCAAAACATGAGAAATTGTGTTGAGAGGAAATAGCTATTTTACCAACACCAAGTACTCTTCCTTGACTATTGTCTCCAAAGGAGATGCTTTCACTTGGATCATCATTTTCTTCATATGCAATCAACATCTTCTTCTCTCCGGTCATATGATTTTTGTACTCACTATCAAGTACCCATTTTGATCCACTGGAGGAGTATGCCTACAAAACAAATTAGGTCTTGCCTTTTGGTGCCCAAATTTGTTTGGGTCCTTTCACATTAGCACCAAGAGATTTAGGCACCCACATATAAGTTTTAGGATTCTTGTGATGTGGTCCAACACATTTAGCCACAACCCTACCATTCTTATCTTTCAATAAGACATAAGTGGTATAAAAATCATGATAAGTCATGGTAGGTTTATGATGAGAAAGGGCACGCATAAATGAAGGATGATCATTGTTTTTCTTAATTTTATAGGAGCCCTCCTTGATGTTTTTAGTGACTCTATTATTTTTCTTGCCACCTCTAACGCAACCTGTAAAAGTCCCAAAACTTGTAAATGAAAAACTTGAATTATGAAAAAAGTTGGGTTTCAATTTCAAGAAAATGGGACTTACAAAAACTTTCTAAACATGAGACTGCACATAGGTGTCCAACCAACCGAGCTCGAATACTCCTTTGAGATGTTTTCAGCCAAGGTTGAATTAAACCCCCATGTGAAAGTTGTCATGTCCAAGAAGATATGTTAAAGTCCACTTTTGAATTCAAAAGTTCACTTAAATGCAAAGGTGGCCATTTCAAAAAGAGGATGCAAACTATGGTTGCAAACATCCCATTTGCAGCAGCCAAATTAAAAGTTTGAATCCATATTTGAATTCTTCAGGTCCAAATTATGAGAAATGCAAAATTTGAGAAAATGTGGAAGTACTTTGATATTCATGTCAAAGAGGCTTTTGAATTTCATTGGAATTTGAATTCAAATTCAAACCTAAAGTAAACATTGTCAAGTCCCTAAATGGATTTCAAATTTGAGCTCCTCATGACTGAATTATGCAACATGCCAAATTTTAGATATTTTGGAAGGATAGGGGGGAGAAAAGAAGTGGGTCCCAATTGTCATTGGCACAACCAAAACTTAACCCTGAAGTCTCTGTTTCCATAGTGTTCACTCGAACCAGCTGACTGCCTCACGCGCGCCACCGGGGCTAGTGTTGCCGCCACCTCCCGAGCTGCCCATGTCTCGTTTTCCTTGGCCTTATCGGCTCAAATCGGGAGCTCGTCACCTCACAAACCACCTCCCCGCAGCTGCTCGTCCATTATCACGTGTCCCTCAACGAAAACGTGGCCGCACGGAGAAACCTTTCGGTCCACCGCTGCCCGGACGTCTTGGTGACTTTCACGCCGAGCTGAGATCACACACAGCGTCACATTGCATCCTTCGACGTCCCCGACCCAAGAACTCGACGGCAGCTTCACTGGAACCCGGCGCTAGACGTGGTTTTTCTTCCCCGTAGCCGTGTGAAGCCGCCGCCACAAGAACTGGACGCTCGGCCACCACCGACCTCCTCCTGTCGAGCTTTAAACGCCAAAAGGTTCGTCGATAAACCTTCTTCCTTCCATGCAAACCCCGGAACCATGCCATAGCTCGTTGCGCCGGAATTTTGCATTTTGCCGCTGGCATACGATTGGAACCGCGGGAAGGAAATCAGAAATTCCTTGCCACACGTTGCACCACTCATTGTATCACCTAGCAACCAAGTTCTAGACGTCTGTGCGAGCTTAGAAGATCAAAAACCACTGAGAACCATCGAGCAGAGCCACTGTTCTTCGAGTTTTCCGAATTTTGCCGGATTTTGACCAAGCCCGACGGTGAGGTCATACTCCCGGCGAGTTTCATCGAGAACAGCATGTACTTCCGTGTTCCTATCGGTGCTGTGGTGCTGTACGAGCAAACGGTAAGGTTTTTGGTGCATCAAAGAGCCCTAGCGACATCACCGAAGTGTCCCTGAAGCCGCCGCTCGTCGCACCTTGGGTTCCGGCCATCCTCAGTCCGAGTGAAGGCTGGCAGCGTGTTCCCCGCACAAAATACGCAGAGGCGGCGAGTTTGGTCGAGTTAGGTGCACCGGAACCCCCTCCCGGCGAGGTCTGCGGCGAGCTAGGCGGCGGGTCAGCGTGGGAGGCGACAGGAAGAAGGCGATGGGGCTGGCCCATGCGTCAGTCTGTTTTGGGGAAATGGGATCTTCTATGGCACCGGATCAAATTGTGACTATGCGAGATTATCTCTGTGGCCCCGTGTGTTCTGATTCCTGGTAGTGCCACGTCACCCCGGACCCGGTTGTTAGAGTTTAATTTTTTTCCCAGTTTATTTGAATTCACAGATTTAGTTCAAACTTTAGAACCTTATAACTTTTGCTAGGAAACTCCAAATTGGGTTAGATTCAGCTCAGAAAGATCTATCCAAATATGAACCCCCATTTGTATGAAAGTCAATAATAAATTCTGGAAAAAATTTTGAAGCTTTTTAGTAAAAGAAGTTTTGAGGGAGTTTTGATCATCCAAAAATCCTCAAATTTTACCAGAATATTCCTTAGGATATTATTGAACTCCTGCTAAATTTTAAGCTCATTTGGAGTTGATTTGGTATGGAAATCCAGAGTACAAATCACTGTACTCAATTAAGTTCAGAAACATTTTTCACAGATAATTCCCACTTTGAAAAATCAATTCTAGGCAATTCCCAGCTCCAAAATTCCTAGGAAAATTCAGGCCTGCCCTATGAGCTATGCTTGAAATTGTAGTTCGCTTGATTTGGCATGAAAATGCAAAATACTTCAGAATTAATTTCTTTTGCCTAAATGCTTAGGGAATTGTTCTAGATGAACTACCCGATTAAAAGTTCTGAATTTTGTCCAGAATATTTTATTGTGACAAGGAACTCACAAGAAAATTCTCAGATAAATTTGAGCTCTGGATCAGTATTTTTCTATATACCTTTCCTAGGTGAAAAATGCAACCCTTAGGAAAAACACTTAGGATCAGCTCCATTCCAGCTTCTAAACAGAGTGTTGTTCTCAACTTGTAGTTAGACCTTGATCACAAAGAATTTATAATTAAATACATATGCATGTTCATAACGTGTAGTGATTAACGTGGAGAAGGGTGGAAAAAGTAAAGCTTGGATCAAGGAGCAAGAAGAGCACGTGATTAAGCCTCAAGTGATCAGGAACTAACTGCATATTATATCTGACTTTAGTCCCCTGCAAAACAAAGGCAAGCTCTGGTTTGTATTTAAGTTGTTTTATAAAGTTTTTACTTTGTTCACTACTATGGTTTAGAGTTTGTTTGTGCATTAGGTCAGGAATAATTTATACTTCAACTGCATGACCAAATGAACCCTGGAGTCAAGGGTAGAATAAGTTTCCCGCTGTAGACTATTGCCATGCTAAATACGTTATGACATCTAGTAGAAGGCAAGTAGTTGGAATCTACTCGCGAGCTATAGTTCGGGTTCACACGGGTGTGGATTAATCTAGCAAACTAAAGTTTATGCTCCAAGGATGAGACTCGGCAGAGGGTGTAAGTAGCGACAAGACGAGGTCTTGGTCAAGTAGCTTTGCTTGTGTCGATTAAGGACCGTTCTCGTGTGCAGCCCCACTAAGCAAGTATTGAGTTGTGTACCGGATGCTTACTGGTATATGGAACCTAGTAAAGCGATGTACCAGGTTAACTAGGTTGTAGAGGCATACCACACCGTCTCGTTAGACCTATGAGCCTGAGACGGCGTGACCGGTTCTAAAGTCGGGTGTGCTGCAAAAGGTTGCCACATACGATGTAATGAAGGATGCCGGATTTGGGTCTTCAGAGGCAGGTGTATGTGTCGAGTAACCCGGGCAGTGTTTGATTCGAATCACCATCCCTCGCAGATATGAGTACCGCTTGCTCACTGTGTTGTGACGTAGTAATCAAAGTTGATTGATAACAGTTTGCAAGTTTTAATTGTTGTTATGATAAATTGAATTGCATGATAACCATGTATGAAGTAGAGATAGAGTAAATTAAAGTTATTTTCCACCTTGGGACAAGTAACATTGGAATGAAGTGTTTCTTGTTTGATTGTGGAGTTCCAATGTGGCTCGGCGCAAGGCTATTACTATGATGGCTAAAATCTAAAAATTAAGGATGAACTTAGGCGAGTCTTTATGCAACTTACATGTTTATGTCTCAAGTTATCTTCAGGTAGAGTTGCATGCCTTAAGAGAGACGGTTAAGTCTTGTTGAGCCATCGTGCTCACTCTTGCAGAGTTGTTGTTTTGCAGGTAATTCATCGTATATCATGAAGGGTTAAGCTTGACAATGTCATTCTTGGCTGCATGGTCACAAGAAACCTCTATTTCATGCTGCTAGAAAGTGTTATCCTCGGGCAGGATAACTCCTTTGTTGCTTAGCTAGGTTTGTGATAGTGGTCATAGTTGTATTTCCGCTGCGACTTTAGTTGTATATTCTGCTGTTGTACATTAGAATGTGCATTATTATTTGTAAAACAGATTTGTTGTTTAATACACACTTGTATAGTTCATGGATTCATTTCTGTGTGTGCTAGTCGGTGTCGCCTAACACGGCACCACCCAATGCGATTCTTGGAGTGTCATGGCGTCCGTCCCCCACACAACCAATGTCATCCTTAAATAGAGAAGACCTAGTGTTCAAGTATGCACTTATTTCATACTTGATCTTCTTCTCATAAAGGACTAGCCTCTCATGTTGAGTCTAACATTTTGCGTTCCTAAGTTATTCTTTTAAGTCAATAATCAATTTATCTTTAGTAGCACAGGCATCAACATCAATATTTTGGCACTTCACACATCTTTCACTCATAGAACCATTGGTTGATTTAGGAGAACTATTGGAGTGAGATGTGCTAGACTTAAGAGTGTCAAATTGCACTTTAAGAGTTTTATGAGCCTTGTTCATGTCATCACACTTTTCTTGAAGAGCAACATTTGAACTCTCGAGGCTTGTGAAAGACTCCTTGCATAAAGCAGGTTCAAAGTCTAGCTTCTTATTTTTCTCCTTTTCTAGTTCTACGAGCTTCTCGAGTTCAAGATTTCTCTTCTTCTCAAAATTGAGCAAGTCTTCTTGTTTCTTGATAAGCTCCTCCCTATCAACCAATTTCTCTATAAGCTTTTCAATCTTAGCAATAGCATTTTTACTTAGGCCTTTGAGAAAGTCTTCATTTCCATTATCATTCTCATTATCGCTATCACAATCAATTTCATCATCACTACTTACAAATCTAGGAGAGAGCTTTGATTTTACCTTGTGCTTCATCTCCTTTGCCATAAGGCAAGTGTGGTTGATTCACTTATTGTGGTTGGGTAAGAAGGTCTTGCTTGATGAACAATTGCTACATTTTGATATTAAAGATATAATATCTTCTTCATGGTTGCTTTGACTCGTCAAGCTTGATGTCTTTCTTTCCTTCCTCACATGTCTCCCCTTCATCTCTTCTCCGAGCGGTTAAGCTCAAATATGGAGAGTTAGGCTCTCTGATACCAATTGAAAGTTGACTAGAGAGGGTGAATAGGCTAATTTAAATTTAACACACAATAATTAACGGACTTGTTCTGTCAGGTTCGGACAAGTCCAAAATTTTCAGATAAGTCTGATGAAATAAGACTTCTACGAAGACAATCGCAGCGGAAATAAATCTACCTAGTTCTAAATCAAATGTACGAATGATATGGTCTAGAAATAGTTGTAAAACATGTCTAGCAACCTACTGAACAAACTTGATGATCTAAATTCTAAAGTATTCCAATGCTAGGGTTTGATCAATCACAAGCAAGAATAATGATATGAAATTAACGAATAAGTAAATGAACACAAGTGGACATGAGTATTTGTTTACCGAAGTTCGATTCCGCACACGAATCCATGTTGGAAGTCACTAGGCGACACCTAGCCGCCTAGGAGCGATGCTCTAAGAGTAATAAACACAAACCACGCAGCAAGTAGGTGTGCAACTTAGCAAGCTCAACCCTAAGTTCTTCTCTTTTTGAATCTCCTCACAAAGCCTCAAATCCTCACAAGATTCAAGAATGAATGCTAGAGGGTGTGAGAGAGATCTAGAAATGCTCAAGAACACCTATGAAAGCTCTGTGGTTGATCTCTTACAAAATAGGGACGAGATCCCTTCTTTTATAGGGCTCCCCAAAATATGACCGTTACCAATCACTATAGTTCGGACATGTCCGAACTCCACTTCAGACATGTCTGAGATTGGGAACTATTAACGGTAAAATGACGTCCTCAAGTGACACTAATTCAGACTGTCCTGCTAATTCCACTTCGGATATGTCCGAAATATTTTAGACCTGTCCGAGCTGACATATTCGAACCAGTCTTCGGATATTCTAAGACTTCGGACATGTCTGAACTCCACTTCGGATATGTCCGACCCTAAACAGATACATCTCCAAACACATCGGACATGCCTAGACCTATACAGAGGGTACATGTTCGACTTCTTCAGACATGTCAGACCCTAAACAGAAGGTGCATTTCTGACTTTTTTCTGACATGTCTGACCTTCTAGACTTAGGAAATCCCAGAAACACTAGACTTAGGACATGTCTGAAATTCTTCGGATATGTCCGAATCTATACAGAAGGTACTTCTCTAAAACCCTCCGACATGTCTGAGTCTATACAGAGAGCACTTTTCCGAATCTCTCTGACATGTCCGAGGTTTTTGACCTAACGACTCTTCTCTACACTAAGGGTTGTTTTATGGGATTGAGCTTGCTTTTCTTTGGTGTGTGTCGTGTCCCTCATAATAGTGCAGCGTTCCTACACTCAAGAAAAATAAAAATCCTAACTCTATTGTGTAGCTTCACGCCGACTTCTCCATTCCCCTTTTTGAAAAGCCCTTTATCTCTTCTTACCATCCAACCTATCTGCCCACATGCTCATTTAAATTCATTAGCATTTTAATTATTCGTCATCAATCCTCCAAAACCCACACGGGGACCTAGATGCACTTTCAGATATTTGTTTTCTAAATTTATATATTTCTCTTCCAATTTTAATTTATATAATAAATTAGGCATGTGCGTGTTGGCTGGATTGTAATTTCATTTTCTAAAACAAAAAAGAAAACGAGAGGAAGTATATTTTGGGTTGGGCATTCGATTAACCCGGTTAATTCGGTCTAGTTTATATGATAAAGATGGACTTCGATTATTGAAGAATGATAACCAAATACACTGTAAGTCATGAACACATTGTTTGGTGTTTGATTTATTCAGTTTGCTCACACGATTAATCATATATTATGTATAATCTAATGTATTAGGCAGAAGTGATAATAGCCACGCAAAATGGCAATAAACACACAGAAATGGCATGTATAGGATGACGATGGTGGATATTGCCAAGATTGGACTGAGTCGCGAGAAAATTTTGATAAAAGTGGGTACTGTCAGGCTTTGTTTTTATTAGTTATGGGCTAGTGTAGGCTGAAATTTCAGTTATATCCATAGTTCGGTTAATACCACGTGAAAATCAAATAAAATTCGATTAGCCGTAGTAGACAAAACTAAAAACCAAAGTTAAAATCCAATAGTGGTTAACCACACATTTCAGTTCAGTTTGATTTGATTTTTGTTTTTTATTTAATCGCGGCCAAAGCTAATTATATTACTCAAGAACTAGACCCAGTGTAATGTTTGTCTTCACGTATTGACCATGTTTTGTACAACTTCTGGCATACCTTCTTTATAGAAATGAGTTGAAACTATGACAAACAACATACATTTACAACAGCTTATTAGTTCAATTGTTTCTCATAATAAACTAAATAAGCACAAGCTGTTTTTCATCAGCTTTTAAAATTAGCTTTTTTTCAACAAGCAACAAGCTCTCCCAGACCATTAGCATCTGTTTTGACACCTTGGTACTATTCCACCGTTTTACAAAAAAAATGGAAAGATAAAGTTACCTTTCACTGAAGATTGCCTTGTCATTATTTTATTTTGACAGCGTGTGTTGGGAGTTTTAACTTTTAAGCTCTGGTATCTTTACAATTCACTGAAAGAGATATTAAATTGAATATTTTCCAGTTTGTCAAATATCAAACTGAACTATATCATGCTATTGTCCTACAACTGGATGGGCCTATCTTGGATTACGAGCCTTAAAGCCCTCCAAGTGGTGTCCTCTATGAATGTCAGACCATCAAACTCAAACATCGGCCAATTCATTCTCTAAATACACCAATAATATAGCTCATTATCTCTGGAAAACCAGGTTTACAGCTATCAGAAGCCATCACCTTCAATTAATAAATGAAAAAATAATGCAAAATGTAAGGACAACACCATGCCATTGCAAGATAATTTGATCCTCCATACCATCTTGGAAGCAGGCAGATGATATTACATTAGTCACCAGCATTGTCCTTTTTCATTTTCATTTTCCTGTACAAGATGATCCGGACAGCAGTTGCTGGTTGTCATGTTGCATCTGTAGATTCAAGATATTATGTTCTCCTTCCAACTCATGCCATGCTTCGTCTTCTGGAATGGTCACCGCCAGCTGACTTCAGATTCGCTGAGTGATCCACCCCAACAGTGATCTTGGGCTCAGAAAGCCTCTTCAGTCGATCGCTGAATGATTCAGTTTTTCCAGTTTTTTTCTCTTTCTTCACCCCAGTAAAGGATGGAACTGATTTACTCAGCCCATTGATACCATTTGCTTTTGGAGAGTTGCTCCCTTGAGTCTTTCCATTGCCTCTTGCAGCAATTCTCTTTTGTCTCTCTAATTTAAGCCTCTCCAGTCGCTTCATCTGCTCCTCTTCCTGAAAGTTAGAGAAGTTTCTACCAGGTTGAATATACAGATGGTACAACAACCAATTCAGAACAGAAGCTAATAATGGAATTCTTAATGAACTTGGGTACATAAACATGAGTGAGAAAAATACTGGTCCTTTAATTTTGAAATTAACAGGTTTTTAAACAAAGATATACTGACCGGCAAGGTTACCATTTTCTAAAGAAAAAAATCATCTATAAATTGTATATTTCACTTTCTTCAAAAATTCTGAGTCCAACATATTTTCTTCTAAGATTCTTGAAGTAGATTGTATTATAAGTAATTAAAAGATCTCCATGTTCTGGCAAACTAAGTTATCAATTAACTACATGAAATAATAACTAAAATGTACTGCCAGCAGCCATGTATCATTGCAGGAAACTACACAAATCGCATTTAAACTTGGTTGGCCATTTTAGAAGGTATTATGACAAATAAAAATGGGGTAAAGAGAGTAAACATAGATGTAGTTGAGCCAATAGTTATAATGAGAAGAATATCTGTTGGGACGTTTTCTTGCAGGGGACCGCAGAGGAGATCATAAGAAGAAGGTGCGCCTGGGAACTGGAACGAAGGGGATAGCGAGGGAGTCCAGAGGCTTGATCGCCTCCTTGCCCAGCGTCGGCCAGCTTCAGCGCAACAGAATATAAGAAAACTTCCCGACGAGCCTTTGATTAATTTCTGTACCTAATACAATCTAGCAGGATGCTTTTATAGACCAAGCATCCCGAAATATTTAGTTGATTCTGTTATAACAGAATACTATCTCTTATTAAAGTTATATCTAATATTTCCTTTTATACATGATTCCTATCTAAAACTGGCTCTATCGGCCTTTTTATTTTCCTGTGCCTTTCATATTTGCGGCCATAATATTTATCTATAACACTTCCCCCTCCCTCATCAAACAGCTTGTCCTCAAGCTGACAGGAGGGATAATTTTTCTTGAACTCGGATAAGTCTTCCCAAGTTGAATCCTCTGCTCCTCTTTCTTTCCATTGTACTAAAATTTACCATTGTCCACAATACTGACGAGCTTTAAGAATATTTTCTGGTGAGGGCAGCACTTTACCATGTAGTATTTCTGGTAACTGTACAATATCTGTAGGTGGTGTCCCTACAAATTTTTTTAATAATGAAACATGAAATACGTCATGAATCCGAGCTCTCGATGGTAGCAGTAAACGATAAGATACAACCCCAATTTTTTGAGTGACCTTCAAGGGACCATAGAATCTTGGACTTAATTTTGCAGAATTTGTTTGGGTGATTCCAATGGCATTTCTTTGCTACAAACGCACCCATACCCAGTCCCCTTCTTTGAAAGCCACTTCTCTCTTTTTCAGATCATTATAAAATTTCATAGTATCTTGAGCTTGACTCAGCCTTTCTCTTATATCCTTTAAAAACCCATCTCTATCTTTCAACTGGCGATCTACCGCCACTACTTTTGCTGAACTTGGTTCATAAGGTATCATTGGGGGAGGGTCTCTGTCATACACCACTCTAAATGGTGTGGTCTATAGTGCTGACTGATATGAGAAATTATAGCAGTACTCAGCCCATGGTAACCACTGCAGCCATGTCTTCGGTCTATCCCCTGCCAAACATCTCAAATACATTGTAATAATTTTATTAACAATCTCTGATTGGCCATCTGTTTGGGGTGAAAAGATGAACTCATTTTCAATTTAACTTCTGCATGTTGAAACAGCTCTTTCCAAAATGCGCTTATGAAAACCGTATCTCTATCACTTACAATGGAACAAGAAAATCCATGCAATTTCACAATATTATCAAAGAATACCTTAGCAACTAATGTAGCGGAATATGGATGTCCTAATGGGATGAAGTATGTATATTTGGAAAAACGATCCACTATTGTCAAAATAACTGTTTTTCCTCCTATTTTAGGAAATCTTTCAATAAAATCCCAAAATATTTATCCATATTTCAGATGGTAAAGGCAGAGGCTGTAGTAAGCCAGCTAGGTGTAAGTGCTCAGTTTTATTCCTTTGACAAATTCATTCACACGCCGAAGTACACTTTTATTGTAAAAAATGGCTCTAAATTTGTGTAGAGTTTTTTGAATACCTTCATGACCAAGGTGGCATACCTCCAGTATCTGTGGCCATAGTGTAGACTGGTCTGATAAGAAAACACTACCTCAAAATATCAGCAGACCATCTTTTATCTCCCAACCAGCTAGTGCGGTTTCATCTTTTATTTATTGAAACATTGTTGTTGCCACCTTATCAGTAGCCAACTCTTTTTTTTAATTCTTCAAAAATAGTAAATGATGGTGATGATATGAAAGTGAGTCTTGCCTCTTCCATATCTCTTCTAGACAGAGCATCAGCCACCTTGTTCTGATTTCCCGGTCTGTATTCCACTGTAAAATCAAACCCAAATAACTTACTCACCCAAGTATGCTAAAGAATTGTTGTAAGTCACAAAAACTTCAGACTGTAGTGGTATGTTCTCACAGTAAATGATCTTCCCCATAATTATGGCCTCTAAAAACGAACAGCTTTCACCAGCCCAATCAACTCTCTCATAAGCTGGTAATTTTGCATGTTGAGGACCTACTGGTCTGTTGAAAAATGCAACTGCCCCTTCTCTTTGGTGTAACACGGCCCCAAACTCTGATCCAGAAGCATCACAATCAACAATAAATCGACTTGTAAAATCTAGTAAATGCAATATAGGTGCAGAGGTCAATGCCCTTTTTTAAATTTCTAAATGCTTCCTTGGCTTACGCTGTCCATAAGAACTCATCTTTCTTTAACAATGCTGTTAATGGTTTTGCAATTGCCCCATAACCAGCAATAAACTTTCTATAATATCCAGCTAGCCTAGAAATCCTCTGAGAGCTTTAATATTTTTGGGTTTTGGCCAAGCTTCTGCTGAAATTTTTGAAGGATCCATTGGCACAGTCCCCTTAGAGATGATATGGCCCAAATATGATATTGACTTCTGCCCAAAAGAACATTTGGATTTCTTTAAGACCAATTGATTTTCCCTGAGCACCTGGAATACTGCCTTTACATGCTGTAAATATTTTGACCATGAGAGGCTGAAGATCAGAATATCATCAAAGAAAACCAACACTGATTTTTTAAAAAATTGTTTCAACAAATCATTCATCAGTGATTGAAAAGTGGAAGGAGCGTTTGTTAATCCAAACGGCATTACTAAGAACTCAAAGTGGCCATGATGTGTTCTAAATGCTATTTTTCCACATCCCTTTTATGCACTCTAACTTGATGATAACCGCTCCTCAAATCCAGCTTCGTGAAAAATTTTGCAGTTTTTAGCTCATCTAATAACTGGTATAGGGAACTTATCTTTAATGGTGTGCTCATTTAAAGCCCTATAATCGACACAAAATCTCCAGCTTCCATCTGTCTTTTTCACCAGCAGAACAGGGGAAGAAAATGCTGAGGTGCTATGACGAATGATACCTTGTTCTAACATCTCATCACATTGTCTTTCAATTTCATCTTTCAAAAGTTGTGGACAGCGATAGGGTCAAACTGCTATTGGAGAAGTACCCGGATGAAGATGAATATGATGGTCTTGTTGGCGCTTTGGTGGTAATCCTTTAGCAGTTTCAAACAGATCAGTATAGTCTATTAATAATACCTCTAACAGTTCTGACCCTGTCATTGACAGATTTGAACATGTGGTCTGGCCTTTGATGTCTTCCCACATAAAAGTCTTGTTTGATCTCCAAAATGTCATTGTTAGGGCTTCAAAATTCCACAAAATGGGTCCCAAGGTCTTTAACCATTTGACTCCGAGTACTAAATCAAATTCTTGTAATGGAAGAACAAAACAGTCCACTGTGAAAATTTCTCCTTTAATAAACAGTTTTGTTTTTGCACATATCCCTCCATTAATCATCTGATTACCATTAGCAATTGTAACCTTCAGATTTTGTTTGTTCATCACTGGAAGCTACAGTTCTGCAGCTAATGAGTCGTTAATAAATGTGTGAGTAGACCCTGAGTCCACAAGAGCTTTCACTGACCTGCTACCAATCTATACCACTAATTGCATTGTTTTTAGAACCCCAATTCTTGTTAAAGCATGTAGGGATATCCCTAAATCCTCTGATGTGCTTTCCAGTTCTTGATCATCCTCCAATTCTAACACAAATATACTCCTGCTACTGCATTTATGGTCTAGTGTATATTTTTCAGTGCAGTTATAGCACTCACCACTAGCTCTCTTTACCGCCATCTCTTCGGTAGTTAACTGCCGAAACTTGGGTCTCGATGAGTTTGTAGACCCTTGAGTTGAATAGCTTTTGTTAGCTGTTGTAGCTGGTGGTTTGAAACTGCTACGCCCCCCTACTCTTGACTGTGATGCCTTGCTATCTTCTTCATACAGCAAACGTTTTTCATAAACCCTCGCCAAGCTCATGGCCGTTTGCAAGTTAGATGGTGACTGCAATTCCACATCTGTTCTTAGGCGTTGTCCCAGACCTGTAATAAACAAGTTTATTTGTTGGGGTACTGTCAGATCATCACATCTACATAGCAAAGTTAAAAATTTTCTTTGGTATTCTTCAACCGAGCCCGTTCTGTGGAGGTTCTTCAGTTCTGCCAACCCATTCGATCTTATTGGTGGTCCAAAACGAAGGTTGACAAATTCTGCAAATCTTGCCCATGACAGATTGCCATGATCATACTTTCTCTTTGGGTAATGTTCTCATCCCTCTAAAATATGATTCACACTTACTAAGCCATGTGAGGGGTCTGTTTCTCCATCAAAACTGGGGAAATTAATTTTGGGAAAACGAGGTCCATAGCGACGCTCGTCTCCCTGAACTGATCTGTTAACATATTCATCTTCATACCTTTGGTGAAACCTTGGTCTCCCACCCTCATTGATACGCAGGGCTTCTGTTCTTGCAATGCGGACGTCGTGGGCATCCAGCCTTGAGTTCATAGTTACAATCTGTGCTAGAGTGCAGTCCAACTTCTGTGAGTCGGTGAGCTCCTCATGACCTTGATCAGCAGCGGCCATGGAGGTGATCCGCTGAGCTGAATCTGATACCAAATTGTTGGGACGTTTTCTTGCGGGGACCGCAGAGGAGATCGTAAAAGAAGGTGCGCCTGGGAACTGGAACGAAGGGGATAGTAAGGGAGTCCAGAGGCTTGATCACCTCCTTGCCCAGCGTCGGCCAGCTTCAGCACGACAGAAGATAAGAAAACTTCCTGACGAGCCTTTGATTAATTTCCGTACCTAATACAATCTAGTTGGATGCTTTTATAGACCAAGCATCCCGAAATCTTTATTTGATTCTGTTATAACAGAATACAATCTCTTATTAAAGCTATCTCTAATATTTCCTTTTATTCCTGATTCCTATCTAAAACTGGCTCTATCGGCCTTTTTATTTTCCTGCGCCTTTCATATTTGCGGCCATAATACTTATCTATAACAATATCCTACATGCACCTTGCTGAAGAATTAAATTTCATAAAGAAAATGTGATTGAGCCATGGATAGGAACATGTACTGAAATGTGCAATACCTGCTCTTTTTTCAGTTTTTGAAGGTCTGCTTTGTATGCCCGCATGTTTTGCACACGCTTCTGTGCATCATTGAATGGGGTGCTTGGTGCTGATAATCTCCTTAGTAAGGCATCCTTCCTTCTTTTATCTGTACCTTTGTTTCTATTTCTCAGCTTTCCTTTCTCTGATTTCTTTGCATCATCGTCAACAGCTGGTGAGACATCCTCTGCATTCTTGTTTTCCACCTTCACAGCAGTATGCATCAGCATGTGGCTTTCATAATCCATAGCCGGATCATATCCAAATGAACTATCTTCAAATCTACGCTCTGGCAGCAATTCATCTGGCTCATAGAAAAGTTGACCTCCAGGCCTCCCATCTGACGTTTTCTGAATGCTTGTAGGAAGTTCAACATCTATGTCAATTGTAGTTCGGCTTTCTGTTCCGAAATTATCCTGTGAACTGGATCTAAAAGGAATCATAAAGGACTCGTCAGCCACACAACTCCCATTCTTGTCCTGCTGATTGGAACTCCTGTACCGGGCCTCTGCAAGGGGATCCAACAAAGTAGGTCTATCTTCTTGCCTTTCCTGACCATAGATCATGAAGTCTTCGCATGTTCCTCTACTGTATCTTCCACCACCACCTTCTATCTCCTTTATTTCACCATCCATATAGCCTCTCCCTTCCCCAGCCATCAAAAGTTCATCATTAGATACAATCTGGACAGCTCTAGTCCGCCCATTGGCTGAATCGAATCCTATTGTTTTCCGTTCATGGACATCGCCATAACCTCGCTCAGCTAAAAGAATAGGATCGGCAGTATTTACATTCTTTTTTCGCATTGATGGGGGCTCTTTTTCACCAGCAAACAGATCAGCATCATTAGATTTAGTTGTTTTTTCTGCTCTTAGCAAGAAACTTTGTAATGCATTCCAGTTACCTTGGTCAGCATCTTGGCCGTTCAATGTTTCATCCTTGCTATACTCACCCCCAGAATCAAAAGTAGTTTTCCTACCCTCCTTTTTCTTTGACCTTGAGCTTTTATGTTTTCCTTCTCCTGAGTTTGAGTGTGAATCATCACTGTCCTCGGACCCTAAATCAGAACTTGACTGTGACTCACTCTCTGATGAGCCATGCTTTTTAGATGTTATATTTACATTCTTGATAACAACCACATTAGGCTTCTTCTTCCCTGACCTCTTACCCTTTCTATGAGACCTGCAAACATGAGAGCTTCCTCTTTCTGAACTACTATGTTCATTTTCAACATCCAGAGTTTCCGAGTCCTTACTATCTGAGGAGTGCTTCCTCGAAGATTTCCTTCCTGAGTGGTGGTATCTAGGGTCATCCATGGGAGCATATGGAAGGTAGTACGGATTCACCCCAGGATAGAAAGGCATGCCTTGCATAGTATAAGGTGGGTATACAGCTGCGCCAGATGGTGGATGCATTGCCCATGGGGGAAATGATGTCTGATATCCCACATGCTGAACAGACTTCTGATCTGCAAAGCACAAAGCAAATAATTTCATAAGCTTCTGCAGTTAAAAAATAAGGAGTTTAACCAGGTGACAAATAGAACCACAATATATGAACTTTATCCAAGTGCACGAGGTAACTGTCAACTAAGTGTTAGACTCTAATTATGTGGGTAACACAGGGGTATTTTAGTCTTTAGTGAGGGATTAGGGTTAGGGGTAGTTTAGTCATTTCCCCTCACCTAATCCCTCCATATAATGGACCCTCTACCCTCATGATGTATTCATCCCATTCAGTCCAGATTTATCCCTCTAATATGGTATCATTAGCCTAATTAGGACTCTAATGGCCCCATCACAGGCACCGGCACGGCCTGCCTGGGCCAGCGCCGCCACCGCCCACGGGCGAGCCACCGCTGCACCACCCCGCCGCCCCTGCTATCTCGCTGCCCATGCAGGTCCGCCACCTGGGGGGGGGGGGGGGGGGTTGCAGCCGCCGCCAGCCATTCAGGCGCTTCATAAGGGGGGGGGGGGGTTGGCACACCCCTCCCTCGGCCGGCCGTCGTCTCTGCTCCGGGGGGTGCTGTCGCCGCCGCCGTGTCTCCGAAGACCAGACTAGCCACCGGCAAACCCGCCACCGCTATTGTTTTCATGGCAGGTACCTCCAGGCCACATGATTCTACCGGCTTCGACATCGATGGGATCACCACGACCACCGTCCCACCAATCCCATTTCCAGTCGCTGGTGCCGCTGCTTACAGCGCGACTACTGCCTCTTTCTACGGCACCGACACGACGGACACCTTCAGCATCGCCGCAGCCCTAGCTGCCTCTCGCGAGCGCGAGCAAGCACTCGCACTCGCCCTGGAGCAGGAGTGTGCCTCTGTGGCTGCTCTATCTCACCAGCTCGAGGAGAGTGCTCACCGACCGACGAGTGTTGCCCATGAGCCTCCCTAAGATGTTGGTACATACTCGGCTTCACTTGTAGCTGCTCTTCATGCACAGGCCGCCGGGATTCAGAACATCTGGACGCTCATGCCGGTTGTCCTCAGTTCCGAGTCTACTTCATGCCCACGGTGGCGTGACCTGGTGCTCCTCACGTTGAGGCGCTTCCGCCTCGACGACCACGTCCTCTAGGATGGCTCTTCGGTGGATGTCTCCTGGATGCGTATGGGCAGCCTGGTCTTGTCCTAGATCCTTGGCTCCCTCTCTGAGGAGCTACAAGACATCGTTGAGCAGCGCTTTCTAGGAAACCGCGCGACTCGAGCCCTTCACATCAGTGCGCAGTTCCAGAACACAGTTCAGGGTGACTGCTC
The DNA here is from genome assembly GCA_030760725.1 of Neostapfia colusana. Classification (NCBI taxonomy): domain Eukaryota; kingdom Viridiplantae; phylum Streptophyta; class Magnoliopsida; order Poales; family Poaceae; genus Neostapfia; species Neostapfia colusana. Next base: position 50,096,673 of record JASWHV010000009.1, read on the forward strand.
CATCTCCGCCTACTGTCGAGAGATGAAGAGCATGGCGGATGCTCTGCGTGACCTTGGCGAGCCGGTCACTGACAGCGCTCTCGTCCTTCGGGTCCTTCAGGGCCTGAATGAGCGCTATTGTCACCTATGGGCGTGGCTGCTCCGTCAGGAGCCACCCCCTACCTTCGAGAAGGTATGGTCTGATCTCGAGCTTGAGGAGATTACTGCAGGAGGCTCTACTGGCTCCGGGCCTACCACAGCCTTTTATGGCTCTGGGCAGTCCCCTCGCCCAGCCTCGCCAGCTGCTGGTGGACCACCGTCACGACCACCTTCCACCCCAAGCTCTCCTGCTAGGACTGGGGGTGGAAATTGTCGCCGCCGAGGTAAACGCGACGGCCGTGATGGGGGTAGCAGTGCAGGCGGCACTCCTACTTCCAACACTCCGTCTACTGGTGGTAGTGGTGGCACCAGCCACGGAGGTGTACCCTGGTCCACACCCTACAACCCGTGGACTGGCCAGGTCTATATGTGGCCTGGGCCGTCTCCGGGTTCTCAGCTTCCACGACCACCACGTCCCTAGCCGGCGTTCGTAGCCCACCCTGGCTATAGTGGACCAGCCTATAGTGTTGGTGGGCCATCGACTAAGGCCTACGGTGGGCCTGGTCCTTCTGGCGGACAGACGGCCTCAACCTACGGAGGCACCGACTACCCTGTTGGGTACTCGGAGCCGTCACCACCACACCAGGAGCCACCCTCGACGTGGGATTGCCAGTTACTGGCCTCCTTCAGCACCATGCACCTTACTCCACCAGGTGCTGACTGGATAGCGGACTCCGAAGCATCATATCATACCACCCCTAATGCTGGTATACTCTCTTCCACCCACCCTCCCAATCCCTCTTTTCCTTCATCTATCGTTGTTGGGAACGGGTATGTCCTCCTGGTCACCTCAGTAGGTGATTCTGGATTCTCGGGTTCCATCCAGCTGAAAAACATTCTTTTCGCTCCAGATATCATTCAGAATTTGCTTTTTGTCCGTCGTTTTACCACTGAAAATAATGTCTTCATTGAGTTTGATCTGTTTGGTTTGTCTGTGAAGGACCTTTCTACCCGACAACTTCTTTGTCAATGTGATAGCTCAAGACCGGGTACCTCCGCGTAGTGGGTGAAAGACAGCCTGGGCCCCGCCTTTATGCTGGGACGGGCCCCAGCATGAGCCACGTGCCCTGGTCTCATGGACAGCCCTGGGGCTGCCACGTGCGCTAGTGCTCTGGAGCTGACACGTGCCCTGAGTCTCGGGTCCGACCACCTGCTAAGGAGGGCACCGAGGCTGCCACGTGTCTTCAAGCTCTGAGTCTCACTAACCGGCCAGGGATGGCTCCAAAACCGCGACGTGTCCAATAGTGCCGGACCCGACCTCCTGCCAGGGAGGGCTCCGGCGCTGCCACGTGTTCGGAACCTCCGAGTTGCCCCTCCCGTCAAGAATAGCTCCAAAGGTGCCACGTGTCCTACGGCTCCGGGGTCCGACCTCCAGCTTGGGAGGGCTCCGGTGCTGCCACGTGGGCAACGACTCCAGGTGTACCTCCCCGTCAAGGAGAGCTCCGAAGGTGCCACGTGTCCTACAGCCCCGGGCCCGACCTCCAGCTTGGGAGGGCTCCAGTGCTGCCACGTGTCTAACAACTCCGGACCCCTCGCTACTCCGCAAGACAGCTCCGGCAGAGGCACGTGGCTCAGGGGCCAGCCGCCTGGATGCCGCGCCGACAAGCAACAGGCAGATGGCCGAGGAGTAAAGAGGAAGGTATGCTGTCAGACCATGTATTCAAGGTTCGCACCTTCCCCATAAGCATGGCGCACACCTCCGTCTGTTCGCCATTACGGTGAAAGACAGGGCGGCGAGGCGTGATGGCGCAACAGAGCCGCCCAACGGCGCTAAGCTGCCCAGCAGAGCGAGGGGACGCGGCAACAAGACGGGTACTTCATCATCACCTGCTACCCGGACAGAGGCGCTCGGCGGGACAGGCGGCGCACCGTAACTCCACCGACAGCGACAATACGTGTAGTTGTAAATGCCTAGATCATGTATAGGCACAGATAGCCGCGAGGCCACCTATCGAGCCCCGGGCCGCATTGTGACTGCCCCGACCGTGGACTATAAAAGGATCGGAGCGTCCACCGTAGAAAGGGTTCGCAACCCGGCAACTCAGATCCCTCTAACACCCAGCTTACACTCTCTCACACTCAAGCAATACAACAAGCACTCCCGTGGACGTAGGGTTTTACGCTAAGGCGGCCCGAACCACGTAAATCCCAATGTCCACCCTCGCCGTCGTGCTCCGACCTTCAAGTTCCACTAGTCCCTCAGAAAAAAGAACATCCGCGGGCTGCTTCCGAGCATACCGGGGGAAGTGTCGCAGGAAAACACTTCGACATTTAGCGCACTTCCCCCGGTCTGTCCGAAAGCAGCACGCGAAGGTTCTTTTTCGGAGGGGCTAGTGGAACTCGAAGGTCAGAGCACGACAGCGCGGGTGAACACTGGGATTTAGGTGATTCGGCCCGCCGGAGCGTAAAACCCTACGACCACGGGAGTGCTTGTTGTATTGCTTGAGTGTGAGAGAGTGTAAGCTGGGTGCTAGAGGGATTTGAGTTGCCGGGATGCGAACCCTTTCTACGGTGGCCGCCCCGATCCTTTTATAGTCCAAGGTCGGGGCAGTCACAATGCAGCCCGAGGCCCGACAGGTGGCCCCGCGGCTATCTGTGCCTATACATGATCTAGCCATTTACGGCTACACGTATTGTTGCTGTCGGTGGAGTTACTGTGCGCTTGTCCCACCGGGCGCCTCTGTCCGGGTACCAGGTGATGGTGAAGTACCATTCTTGTCGCCGCATCCCCTCGCTCTGCTGGGAAGCTCAGTGCCGTTGGGCGGCTCTGTTGCGCCATCACGCCTCGCCACCCTGTCTTTCACCGTAATGGCGAACAGACGGAGGACGGAGGCGTGCGCCGTGCGCTATGCTTCTGGGGAAGGCGCGAACCTTGAATACATGGCCTAACAGCGTACCTTCCTCTTTACTCCTCGGCCATCTGCCCGTTGCTTGTCAGCGCGGCATCCGGGCAGCTGGCCCCCGAGCCACGCACCTCTGCCGGAGCTGTCTTGCGGAGTAGAGAGGAGTCCGTGAGTTGTTATACATGTGGCAGCACCGGAGCCCTCCCAAGCTGGAGGTCGGGCCGGGGTCGTAGGACACGTGGCACCTCCGGAGCTCTCCTTGACAGGGAGGTACACCTGGAGTCGTTGCCCACGTGGCAGCACCGGAGCCCTCCCAAGCTGGAGGTCGGGCCCGGAGCAGTAGGATGGAGCTATTCTTGACGGGAGGGACGGCTCGGAGGTTACGGACACGTGGCAGCGCCAGAGCCCTCCCTGGCAGGAGGTCGAGCCTGTCACTATTGGACACGTGGCGATTCCGTAGCCATCCCTGGCCGGTTAGTGAGGCTCAGAGCCTGAAGACACGTGACAGCCTCGGAGCCCTCCTTAGCAGATGGTCGGACCCGAGACTCGGGGCACGTGTCAGCTCCAGAGCCCTAACGCACGTGGCAGCCCCAGGGCTGTCCATGGGACCAGGGCACGTGACTCATGTTGGGGCCCGCCCTAGCAGGAAGGCGGGGCCCAGCTATCTTTCACCCACTACGCGGGGGTACCCGGTCTTGAGGGTACCGACAGTGGCCCCTAGGCCCATCTGCACAGAGGCGAAGGCTCTTGCGAATGGGGCCTCCGTCTAAATTCCCGCGTGGTGGCGAAATTTTCGCGAAGTGGATGAGCAGATGTACCTGGTAGATGGAGAGATTGCTTGTCTTCGGCGTAGTGGGCGCACTCAGTCAAAGCGGCAGTGCATCGTCGCGTTCACTCTGACTTGACCGGTCACGACGTGGCAGCCGAGGGGTTGCCTCGGTGCCATTACTGCGACCGCCCGTGATCCGCAGGAGCACTGCGCCGCTTCCCTCAGGAACCGCTGGATGTTCCTGAGTTTATACTCGCCTGACCCGCCGATGCCTGACTGGTGGTCCTGGGCCCTACATGTCATTGGCTAGCGCTTAGAGCGGCGTGCTCGAGGGTCGCCCCGGGTTATTTACTGTGGCAACCGATGAGTCGGTCGCACCGCTCTCCTCGGGAACCGCCGGACTTTCCCGAGGGGTTATCCTCTCGGCCCCCAGTGACTGACGGGTGGACTTGCATCCAGCCCATCGCCAGGAGAGGTGAATAGCCGATGGCGTGCAGCGGTGGCCACCCAATCGCCGCGCCTGCTGCGCTGCCTAAGGCCGTGAAAGTGTATAAAAGGAGGACTTGCGATGTAGAACGGCACCCCTCCTCACCATGTGGCCTCTGTTCTCCTCTTGCGCGCTAAAAGTCTCTGCTTCTAGACGCTCTCGCCCACCAGACGCCTCCTCACTGGTAGCCGTCTTTGTCTACTTCTACGAGATGTTCGTATGTGTATGGCCTTCGGTGAGGTTCCCGGGTGCATCCCTGTCCCTGACGAGCCTGGATAGAGACACAAGCCATCTTGACGGTGTGCCGACGGTAGGGGAGGTCATCGGGGACAGGGTCCCCGACTCGCCGTGAACCCCTACGCCAATGTCGAGAAGGGCTGCCTGCCGGTAACGGAGGAAGGTTCAGTCCAGAGTGATTAAGCGTTTCTCCGGGTACTGTGGTAGACAACAAAATCTGCCATAGATGACGATTTTGCCTACTGGACTCTGGACGTCACATTGCCTCGGTCCAGCGTGCATCGTTGTTGCCTTGGTCCAGTATGCATCGTTGTCGCCTCAATCCAGCATGCATTATTGTTGTCTCAGTCCAGCATGCATTGCTGCCATCCTCGGTCTAACAGCAAGTGACCGTCTCAGAGATTGACTCGGGGGACAACCAAGCAGACCACGGAGCAGAAGACTACCCGACTTGTAGCTGCTGAGCTCCTTAGGTACCTTGTATCCCCTTTTGTCCACCAGGACTCCAATATCAATGAAAGTATCTCTGTTTCAAGTCTTTCATTGTCTTGTCTTGTATTTTTGTGTTGATGAATGAAAACAACCTTCTGTTGGTCTTCCAACCATCAGTCCCTTGGCGTCGGGTCCGGTAGGGAGGACCACTTTTAGCTTTCGTGAGGCAACCTGGTCCTTGATGCCGCAAGGACCGGAGGCTCTCGGAGTTGCCAAAGTGGTTGATGTTCCTTGCTGCTTGCTGTAGATGTGTACCCGCTTTCTCTTGCATGTCGCCGGGGTCCGGTTGTCTTGCTTGTTGTAGATGTGATTGCTCCTCGGCAGACGAGCGACAGCGCAAGACATGAGCTCCGGAGCCCTCAGGGAGGCGCCGGCTTTGGGGGTCCGAGAGTGACCCCCTAGGAAAGTTGGGGTTCTGGCCCCATGGGCCGGAGCCTTGCGGTTTGCACAGACACTAGAAGAAAGGGTGACCGTGCTATGTAGTTGTATTTTCCCTGCTCGATGGCTCCATTATGGCTTATGGTCCTTTGCTAAGCTACGGGACCTGGGAAATTCGGTGTAGTAGCATCCGGACCTTGGTTACTACCCTTCTTGGGGTGGTGTGCCATCCGAGCCTCCCGCACTTGGGTGCTGCGCTCGTAGAGGCAGGATGCGCACGCTTAGACGCAGGCCACACACCCTGGACCTCCCGCTGGCCAGACACTCCGAAGAGGGGAGGCGTCCTTCTGGCGCTACCGGACCCAAGCAGGAAAGTAACCAAGGGATCCGGAGACAACACAGAAGCCTCAGGCGTTTCCGCCTTATAGCTAGACAGCATAACTTTGGCCAAGAGCGAGACACAGAAACACAACTATGTACATGTCGAGAGGTATGCAAAAATGTAGGCGAGCTTAAAAGGAAAGCTGCAAAAAATGTAGACGTATATAAGGTAGGGCAAGAGAGCGTAATGCAGGTAGCACTTTGCCAATGTCCCAAGCTTGTTCCTCCGAGCCCTTAGCGGCATAAGGACTCAGAGCGCTCTGGCAGTGTGGCTACCACTCCTTCCGGGTCCCTGGTAACTCAAGGACCCGAGGGGAGCTCGGCCCTTGTCTTCAGCTTGTCGTAGTTGGCGCTCCGAGTCTTCTGCTCATTGCTAGGGTGGTCCGGTGTCCTGCCCACGTGGCTCACCGTGATGGCCCCCTGGTAGGTGTGGCCACTTGGTGGGGGCACACCTAACAAGTAGACTAGATGAGGCAGGGCGTCAGCGTCGAACCTCCCGGGGGGTCCGGGACGCCACAAACCCATTCGGACCTGCAAGCATGGTAGGAAAAAGGGAGTAGCCGTGCTCTCTGGTCACTTTTCCTTGTTTGGTAGCATTATTGTGACTTACGGTCCTCAGCCGAGCTACGGGGCTTGGGTAATTCGATGTGGTCGTCCAGGATGTGATTGAAACCTTACTCAGGGGTATGAACCGCCTAGTTCCCCGGTACTGAGCCGTAGCGCTGAGGAGGTAGGATGTGCACGCTATGGGTGCGATACCAGTCATAGCGGGCTACACACCCTAGACCCCCCGTTGGCGCAAGCCTTTTAGGGGAGGGTCATTCGGCGCCATAAAGCCCCCGAGCAATGAGACAACCGCAGGACCCCGAGTTCGCCACAGGTACCTCGAGCAGACCCGCCTACGGGAGGATAGCACAGCTCCCGCTACGGTGGAACGCAAGAAAAAGTGACTGGCCACACGGCCAAAGCGGTATGGAAAGAAAACACGAGAAGGGTATTGGAGCTATGTCTGAGGTCCGGTTACTCCTCTTGTCTGCAAGCGGCTCTTTCAGGCCCCCAAGTACTCGGTTGTTGCGCTAAGGAGGCAGGATGTGCACGCTATGGGTGCGGTACCAGTCATAGTTGGCTACACACCCTGGACCTCCCGCTGACATTAACCTTCCGACGAGGAGTCCTTCCAGTGGCACGGGTTTTAGGGCAAGTGTGTAGGACGGGCTCTTGACATGCTATTTATAGCTGATATGCATGAGCTAGCATAAACCGTAATAAAGTGCGCAGGATAAGATACACTTTTCTTATTTCTGGCTTCCTTTGGGTGATATGAGGCAACAGGCCGTGTAAGAAGGCAGGGACCCGCCCCGGATAACAAGAGTAGATGGACTCTTTTGGGACTTTAGATGTTCTAAGCACTGTTCCTAGTCTCTATGTCACCCTTACAAGAAAAGAGAAAAAGAAAAAATACCCTACTACTACGCTAAGAGTAGGACTTAGGTGTTCTATGTCATGTGATCTGGGTAGAGATACCCATTCCCTGCAGCCAGGCGGACGCACCTGGAGCGGCATGCTTGTACTGGTCGGGAGGGACCCTCCCAGCTGGGGGGAGGGTTTGTCATCCCTCCTCGAGAAAGCATTGGTCGAGGCACCAGGTAGCCCTACCTCGGGCCGCCTACTCTTCACGACGGAAGAGGAAATGCCTGGTCAGGCGTGGAGCGTCTTGCGTCGCTCGCTGTGGTCAGAGTCAGAGCTCTCTTCTTGGTCATAGAGGACCTTTAACGCCCGCTTGGCGTCTTGGAACTCCATCTCCTGGTCGTTGCTGACCTCCGGGTCAGCCTTTTGCTTGCCCTCCCACTGGCGGAAGGGTGCACCATCCTGGCGCTGCTGTCGGAGCTCTCGAAAGCTCTGCGCCAGCCTCTAGATCTCCTGGCACTCTCCGGCGTTGTGCCGGTTGGTGTCGTGGACCGGGCACCTCTGGGCGCCATCGTCGCTGCCGGACGGTTGTCGCGGGCGCTTGTCGGTGCGCGGCCCCCGGCCCCCTGCAGCGGCTACTGCCGCTGTAGTGTGGGCTCCGGCCAGCGGGTTGTCCTTTCTGCCGACCTTTTTCTTCTTGCCCTCATAGCTCTCCTTGGCGGGCTCACCCCCCTTGTTGGGCGGTGTGTGCCAGTTACGGCCCTCCGTGGCCCTGGCACACTTGTCCGCCAAGCTGAAGAGCTCGGAGACGTCCTACACGCCGTGCGTGGCCAACTTCTCGAGCATCTTCTTGTCGCGGACGCCCTGTCGGAAGGCGACGACAACGGAGGCGTTGGTGATGCGGGGATGGTGTTCCTAACCTGGGAGAAACGCTGGATGAAGGAGCGCGGCGACTCTCCCAGATGCTGTTGTAGGGCGTGGAGGTCGGCCTCCGAGCCCGATCGGGTGTAGGAACTCCCAAAGCTGGCCATGAACTGATGGCACAACTCTTCCCAGGAGGTTACAGACTCCTGGGGCAAGTTCATGAGCCATGACCGGGCTGACCTGATCAAGGCCACGAGGAAGTAGTTGGTCATGATAGCCTCATCCCCTATTGCAGCTAGGATGGCGGTGGAGTAGATCTGCAAGAATTCGACGGGGTTGACTATCCCATCGAACTTTTTCGGCAAGTGCGGCCGGAACTTACGCGGCAACACCGCCATACGAAGGTGTGGAGCCAGAGTCATGCAGCCTCCCACTGAGCTTGGGAGACGGGGCTCTGGCCCGCGTAGATGGGATGCATGGTATCCTGGGTACCATACTCCTCGTCGAGACTGTGACGCCACTCGCGTTGTCGCTTGATGGTGACGCGGCCATCTTCTTTCTGACGGCGGCGGCGGTCCAGCTCACTTCTAAGATCTGAGGTGGGGAGTCTGGACGTTGCCGTCGAGTGGGTTGTCGCCGTCCTGTAATCACTTGTTAGGTCACGGGGTGGTAGCTGCCCCATCTCTGGCCGCCGTGTCCGGTGACACGATGGGTTGAGCGCGGTGACGACCAGGTGGTCGACGTCGGTGCACCACTGTTCAGCAGCGGAAGGCGAAGCTCCCGCGCCCGAGGGGTTGTGAAGGAGCGCGCGGACTGCTAGCAGCACGCTCTCCGGGCTGACATCGATTGGCGCTTTTGACGCCGTTGTCGTCGCAACCGAAGGCTGCCAGGAGGGAATTGGCACCGTCGCCGTAGGAACTGGCGTCGGCGCAGACGGTCCCGCTCTGGGACCAGAGGACGCTTCCTGCTCCATCTGCTGCTAGCGGCACGAGGGGCGGGAAGAACCTCCGACGGATTGGATGTTCACCATTGTGGGCTTCACGAACAGCTTCAAGAACCAAAGCCCCTTACTTACACTTCCCCCGGTCTACTCGGAAGCAGCCAGCGGAGTTCTTTTTTCGGAGGGGCTAGTGGAACTCAAAGGTCGGAGCACGACGACGAGGGTGAACACCAGGATTTACGTGGTTCGCGCCGCCGGAGCGTAAAACTCTACGTCCACGGGAGTGCTTGTTGTATTGCTCGAGTGTAAGAGAGTGTAAGCTAGGTGCTAGAGGGATCTGAGTTGCCGGGTTGCGAACTCTTTCTGCGATGGCCGCCCTAATCCTTTTATAGTCCAAGGTCGGGGCAGTCACAATGCGGCCCAGGGCCCGACAGGTGGCCCCGCAGCTATCTGTGCCTATACATGATCTAGGCATTTACGGCTACACGTATTGTCGCTATCGGTGGAGTTACAGTGTGCCACCTGTACCGCCGGGCGCCTCTGTCCAGGTAGCAGGTGATGATGAAGTATCCGTCTTGTCGCCGCGTCCCCTCGCTCTGCTGGGCAGCTCAACGCCGTTGGGCGGCTCTGTTGCGCCATCACGCCTCGCCGCCCTATCTTTCACCGTAATGGCGAACAGACGAAGGCGTGCACCGTGCGACATGCTTCTGGGGAAGCCGCGAACCTTGAATACATGGTCTGACAGCGTACCTTCCTCTTTACTCCTCGGCCATCTGCCCGTTGCTTGTCGGCGCGGCATCCGGGCGGCTGGCCCTCGGACCACGCTCCTCTGCCGGAGCTATCTTGCAGAGTAGCGAGGGGTCCAGAGTTGTTAGACACGTGGCAGCACCGGAGCTCTCCTTGACGGGGAGGTACACCTGGAGTTGTTGCCCACGTGGCAGCATCGGAGCCCTCCCAAGCTGGAGGTCGCGCCCGGAGCCATAGGACACGTGGCACCTTGGGAGCTATTCTTGACGGGAGGGACGGCTCGGAGGTTCCGGACACGTGGCAGCGCCGGAGCCCTCCCTGGCAGGAGGTCCGGCTCGGCACTATTGGACACGTGGCGGTTCCGGAGCCGTCCCTGGCCGGTTAGTGAGGCTCAGAGCCTGAAGACACGTGGCAGCCTCAGAGCCCTCCTTAGCAGGTGGTCAGACCCGAGACTCAAGGCACGTGTCAGCTCCAGAGCCCTAGCGCACGTGGCAGCCCCAGGGCTGTCCATGGGACCAGGGCACGTGGCTCATGCTGGGGCCCGCCACAGCAGGAAGGCGAGGCCCAGACTGTCTTTCACCCACTACGCGGGGGTACCCGGTCTTGAGGGTACCGACAACAGCGATCCCCTTTACGACCATCTTCGAGTTTTCGGGTGCGTTTGCTACCCTAATCTTTCCGCCGCTGCCCCACGTAAGATTGCGCCCCGCTCGACACAGTGTGTTTTCCTCGGGTCTTACCTTGATCATAAGGGTTACCGATGCTTAGACCTCACCACTCACCGCATTTTGATCTCTCGACACATCGTCTTCGACGAGTCCTCCTTTGCCTTCACCACCTCTTCCGGATCCACCACAGAGCTGGATTCTCTTTTTCCCACTGACTCCGAGGTTGCTCCCCAGCTGCCTTCGCCTCTTTCTTCTGCAGGTTCAACACGCGCTACGCCTCAGGTGCCCCCGACATCACCTATTGCACCATGTGCGGCATCGATGCCTCCAGCGCCACCTGTTGCGTCTCGGGTGGTCCCGACGTCACCAGCTGCGCCACACGCGGCATCGGCGTCTCCGACATCACCTGTTGCGCCTCGGGTGGTCCCAACGTCACCAGTTGCGCCACGCGAGGCATCGGCGTCTCCGGCATCACCAGTTGCACCTCAAGTGGCCCCTACCACACCAGCTGCGCCACGCGCGGCCTCGGCCTCCCTGACGTCACCTGCAGCGACTCCGACGACGTCACCAGCCGCACCAGGCACGGCACCGACTACGTCCCCGACTTCTCGCTTCGCCGACCCTGCTCGTCTACCAACGACGAGCACGGGATGGTGTCCCAGCTCCAGCTGCGACACGTGCGGCACCGGAGTCCTCCACGCCAGTCGCCCCGCCACGCGCAGCCACGAGACCCACTCTCGTCTATCAACGACGGGAGCAGGTCGGTACATCAGCTCCCGCTCGCTCCGAGCGTCCGGTGTACAATCCTCCTCTGCTCCACAGGGATCCTGGTCACGTCCACCGGATGGTGACACGACGTGCGTCCGGGAGTCTCCGGCCGGTTGAGCGCTTCTCTGGAGCTGTCTTCTCGTCGACGACATCTCCACCGACCGACCCTTCTTTGATCTCACCCATACCGACTCCCGTCCATAGCGCCCTCGCTGACCCTCACTGGCGTCGCGCTATGGAGGAAAAGTATGAGGCCCTGCTTGCCAACCGGACCTGGGACCTGGTTCCCTGCCCCGGTCATGGCCATGTTTTCACGGGCAAGTGGGTATTCACACATAAGAAGAAGGTGGACGGTACCTTGGAGAGGTACAAGGCTCAATGGGTACTTCGGGGCTTCACTCAGCGCCCTGGAGTCGACTACGACGAGACCTTCAGCCCGGTGGTGAAGCCGGCAACGGTTCGTACCGTCCTGTCGTTGCTCTCTCGCGTTCTTGGCCCGTCCACCAGTTGGACGTCAAGAATGCCTTCCTTTACGGTACACTGACCGAGACGGTGTACTGCAGTCAGCCGACAGGATTTGTTGACTCAGCTCATCCAGACATGGTCTGTAAGCTGAACAAATCCTTGTACGGTCTGATGCAGGCAACGAGAGCCTGATATAGCCGGTTCGCCTCCTTCTTGGTCTCACAGGGCTTCGTCGAAGCCAAGTCGGACACTTCGTTGTTTGTCTACCGACGTGGCAGTGACACTACTTATCTTCTACTGTACGTCGATGACATTGTACTGACAGCATCCAGTCCGGCTCTTCTTCAGCGTACTATCTTTGCTTTACAGTAGGAGTTCGCTATGAAGGACTTGGGCCACCTCCACCGCTTCCTAGGTATTGCGGTCGAGGACCGACCAGGTGGCTTGTTCCTTCACCAGCGACAGTACTGTCGGGACATCCTCCAGCGAGCGGGAATGGCTGAGTGCAAGCCGTGCTCCACTCTAGTGGATACCCAGGCGAAGCTCTCCGCTGCCGACGGGACACCCGTCACTGACCCCACTGCTTACAGGAGTCTTGCAGGTGCTCTTCAGTACCTCACCTTCACCAGGCTAGATATCTCTTATGCGGTTCAGTAGGTGTGCCTTCACATGCATCACCCGAGGGAGCCGCACCACACCGTTGTAAAGCGCATTCTTCGGTACCTGTGTGGCACCCTCGACTACGGCCTCCTCCTTCGACGTGACGCGGCCTCCGAGCTAGTCGTGTACACCGACTGGGCAGGCTGCCCAGACACTCACCGGTCTACCTCTGGGTACGCCATCTTCCTGGCAGTAATCTCGTCTCCTGGTCCTCGAAGCGACAGCACGTGATGTCGCGTTCAAGTGCTGAGGTGGAGTATCGCGCCGTGGCTAATGGCGTGGATGAGGCTTCCTGGCTTCAGCGGCTGCTTCAGGAGCTCTACACTCCCGTCGCCAGGAGCACTCTGATCTACTGCGACAACGTCAGCGCCATGTACCTCTCCACCAACCCTGTCTAGCATCAACGCACGAAGCATGTGGAGATTGAACTCCACTTTGTTCGTGAGCGGGTTGCACGTGGCGAGGTTCCGGTACACCATGTCCCGACGACGACACAGTTCGCTGACATCTTCACGAAGGGCCTCCCGTCGTCGCTTTTCTTGGAGTTTCGGTCCAGTCTCAACATCTGCAGTGGCTACATGTTGTGACTGCGGGGGGGGGGGGGGGGGGGGGGGTAGACTTTGTAATTATGTGGCACAGGGGTGTTTTAGTCTTTAGTGAGGGATTAGGGTTAGTTTAGTCTTTTCCTCTCACCTAATCCCTCTATATAATGGACCATGTACCCTCATGATGTATTCATCCCATTCAGTCCAAATTTATCCCTCTAATACTAAGAACAAGCTGAACACTGCAAACTAAAGAGAAAATTACAACCTGTTCCATTCCTGAAAAACAAAAACAGGATAGCATCTACAGTTCTGCACCTAAAAAAAGTATTACACATAGCTGATAGTTCATTTATGCTTCTTTGCACAACCAGAAGGAAACTTGATGTTGGACTGTGTAGAGTTGTGTGTTGGGCTTGGCCCGTGTACCAGCCCACCTATGTAACCATATATGTGTACCCTACCCCCCTAAGATTAATCAAGCATTCATTTACCTTCTAATATGGTTTCAGCCTTGATCCTAACCCTAATCCCACCACCCTAGCCACCGCCACCTAATCCCCCCCTGCCGCCGCCACCTAAACCTATGGCGCGGCCTCCTCTGCCGCCGGCGCGACCTCTTCCCTGCTGCCGGCCGCCGCCAGCGTGGCCACCCTTCCCCAGCCGCCACCGGCCACCCTTCCCCAGCCGCCGCCGACCGCCGGCCCCCTGGCCGACGCCTCTCTCCCGCAGCAGCTGCCCCTTACCCTCCCTATGGCGCGGCCTCCTCAGCCGCCGCCGGCCCCCTGGTCGGCGGGCCACTGGCCGGCGCGGCTGCATCGCCCTGGCCCGGCGCTGCTGCGCCGCTGCAACAGCTGGCCGGTGTGCCCTTCCTGTCCGGCGCGCCTGCGCTGCCTGCGCCACCTGCGCCGCCGGCCGCCGGCTCCTTCCTGGCCGGCGTGCCACTGCCCGGCGCGCAGCCTGCCACCGGTCCGACGGCAGGCGGTCCACTCGCTGCTCTACCTCGACGCACGTACGACTCAGCGCCTGGTCCGGCAGCCGGTTCCTCTCTTGCCGGCCCTACTGCCGTTGCCTTCATGACGGGCTCCAGACTAGATGGTCCTGCTGTTACTGCCGTCGCTGCTCACAGCACGGTCACTGCTCCACCCTACGGCGTCGACAGTACCACCTCGACGGCTGCGGGCACCTCCGGCATCTTCGCAGCCCTCGCTGCCTCTCGCGAACGCGAGCGGGCACTTGCTCTTGCCCTGGAGCAAGAGCGCGCTTCGACAGCTGCTCTCTCTCACCAGATCCAGGAGAGCGTTCACCGACTGTTGAGTGCTACACACGAGCCTACCTCGGACACCAGTGCGCACTCCGCATACTCGGCGTCTCTCGTCGCCGCTCTACACGCCCAGGCGGCTGGAGTTCAGAACATTCGAACACTGGTGCCGATCGTCCTGAGTTCTAACTCCACCACCTACGCCCGCTGGCGTAACGTGTTCCTTCTCACGTTGAGGCGGTACCAGCTTGAGGACCACGTCCAGCGGGATGTCACCCCGTGGGACGACTCTTGGATCAGCATGGACAGCTTGGTCCTATCCTGGATCCTTGGGTCTCTCTCCGACGAGCTACACGACCTGGTCGGACAGCGCGGCGGTGGCACCGCGCACCGGGCCTGGCAGATACTGGAGCACCACTTCTTGGGGAACCGTGCAACTAGGGCTCTTCACATCAACGCACGGTTCCAGACTACAGTCCAGGGTGACCGCTCCATCTCTGCCTACTGTGTGGAGATGAAGAGCATGGCTGACTCCTTGCGCGACCTTGGCGAGCCAGTCGCCGACAGCACACTTGTACTTCGGGTCCTTCAGGGCCTGAATGAGCGCTACACCCACCTCCGCTCCTGGCTTCTACGTGTGGCGCCGCCACCGACCTTTGAGAAGGTCTGGTCCGATCTCGAGCTCGAGGAGATCACGACTGGTGGACCTGCTACCTCTGGGCCTGCCACAGCCTTCTATGGCTCTGGGCAGCCCTCACGTCCACTGACTTCTGGAGGACCACCACCGCGACCACCTACTCCGTCTACCGCCCCGAGTGCCTCTGCTGGCTCTAGGAGTGGTAATCGTTGACGTCGTAGCGGGAGGCGCACAGGACGAGGTGATGGCGGCACTTCTGTGTCCACTACTCCTACTGGTGGTGGTACTGGTGGTACCGGCCAGGGAGGTGCGCCCTGGCCCACACCTTACAACCCGGGGACTGGCCAGATCACTGTGGCCTGGACCGTCTCCGGGTATTCTTGGGGCGCCCCCGACTTCTTCTGCTCCTCACCAGCCACGTCCTCAGTCGGCGTACGTAGCCCACCCGGGTTATGGCGGACTCGGTCGCCCAGCGGCTGGATCGCCGACTTCGCTCTACGGCGGTACTGATTACCCTGCTGGGTACTCGGAGCCACCAGCACCTTACCAGGAGCCACCCCTGGGATGGGACCGCCAGTCACTGGCATCGTCGTTCAGCACCATGCATCTTACACCGCCGGCTACTGATTGGGTGGCCGATTCTGGCGCCTCCTACCACACCACTCCAGACGCCGGTATTCTCTCTTCTACCCACCCACCTCATCCCTCGTTTCCTTCATCGATCGTTGTTGGAAATGGATCTGTTCTCCCTATCACCTCAGTAGGTGACTCGGGTTCCCTGGGTTTATTCCATCTTAACAATGTTCTTGTCGCTCCAGACATTATTCAGAATTTGCTTTCCATTCGTCGTTTTACCACTGATAACAATGCTTCTGTTGAGTTTGATCCTTTTGGTTTATCTGTGAAGGATCTTTCCACCCGGCGCCTTCTTAGATGTGACAGTCCGGGGCCCCTGTACACTCTTCGACTTCCTACTTCCGTTGCATCTCCGTCTTTTGCCCTGGCTACGACAGCTTCGTCTGCTACTTGGCACCGCCGGCTTGGTCACCCTGGCGCTGATGCTATGTCCAAACTGTATAGTAGTTCAGTTATCTCGTGTACTAGGGGCACACATGAGTCGTTATGTCACGCTTGTCAGCTTGGTCGTCATGTTCGGCTTCTATTTCCTACTTCTGTGACTCATGTGGAACACATTTTTGATCTTATTCATTGCGACTTGTGGACATCTCCCGTTATCAGTGTCTCTGGTTTTAAATATTATTTGGTGGTGCTCGATGATTTCTCACATTTCTCTTGGACTTTTCCATTACGTTTAAAATCTGAGACATTTGACATCCTCTCTCACTTCTTTGCTTGGGTTTCTACCCAGTTTGGACGCACTGTTCGTGCTCTCCAGTGTGACAACGGACGCAAGTTTGACAACTCGAGGCTCTGTGACTTTCTTCTTGCACGTGGCATCTAGTTGCGCATGTCGTGTCCATACACATCTCCCCAGAATGGCAAGGCTGAACGCATGCTTCGCACCACTAATGATGCCGTGCGCTCCTTGATGTTCCAGGCCTCTATCCCTGCTCGGTACTGGGTGGAGGCACTCCACACTTCCACCTTTCTCCTTAATCGCCTTCCCACCAAGGCGATTCAGCACCTACCCCATTCTTTGCCCTGTATGGCACTACCCCTCTCTACGATCACCTTCGTGTCTTCGGGTGCGCCTGCTACCCTAATCTTTCAGCCACAGCTCCACATAAGCTTGCGCCCCACTCTACTAGGTGTGTCTTTCTTGGGAACTCCCTTGATCATAAGGGGTATCGGTGCCTTGACCTCACTACCGCCCGTATTTTGATCTCCCGGCACGTCGTCTTCGACGAGTCCTCTTTTCCCTTTTCTTCCTCCACCTCTGCTTCAGCTGCAGAGCTGGACTCTCTTTTTACTACTGACACCGAGGCTGCTCCACCACAGCTGCCTTGGCCCTTTTCTGCAGGTACGTTACCCACCGGGTCACGGGTGGTCTCAGCTCCCACGGCGTCGACTGCTGCACCTTACGCAGCGCCGGCACCTGTGGCGACTCCGGCTGTGCCTACTACAGCTACGACACGACAGTCCACTGACCCTGCTCTCGTCTACCAGCGACGAGCGCGGGTTGGTGCCCAGGTTCCATCGACCCTGGGAACGACTGTCGCGCCACGCGCGGCACCGGCGTCTCCTCCTACTGCGCCACGCGCGGCCCCGGCGTCTCCGGCCTCGACTCCCGCGCCACGCGCGGCCCTGGCGTCTCCTCCTACTAATGCGCGACGCGTGGCCCCGTCGTCTCCAGCCTCGACTACTGCACCTCCGCAGCCCCGGCGTCTCCAACCTCGACTCCCGCGGCACGCGCGGCCCCGGCGTCTCCGACTCCTCCCGCGCCATGCGCGGCCCCGGCTTCCCCGACGTCACGCGTTGCGCCACGCGCGGCCCCGGTTCCGCGGTTTGCCGATCCTGCTCTTGTCTACCAGCGACGAGAGCGGGTTGGTGACTCTACGCCAGCTCGTCCCGAGCCCTCGGTGTACCACCCACCGTTGCTCCACCGAGACCCCGGACACGTTCACCCGATGGTGACTAGACGTGCTGCTGGGGTTCTCCGGCCTATTGAGCGTTTCTCCGGAGTGGTCCTCTCTTCGACGACGCCGACACCGTCCACTTCCTCTTTGGTATCACCTATACCAACTTCCGTCCGTAGCGCCCTCGCCGACCCTCACTGGCGCCGCGCTATGAAGAGTATGCGGCCCTACTTGCCAACCGGACTTGGGACCTTGTTCCTCGTCCTCCTCGTGGCAATGTTGTCACACGCAAGTGGATCTTCACGCATAAGAGGAAGGCGGATGGCTCCCTGGAGAGATATAAGGCCCATTGGGTACTTCGGGGCTTCACTCAGCGCCCTGGAGTGGACTACGACGAGACCTTCAGTCCGGTGGTTAAGCCAGCGACAGTGCGGACTGTTCTGTCGTTGGCTCTCTCGCGTTCTTGGCCAGTCCACCAGCTGGACGTCAAGAATGCCTTTCTTCACGGTACTCTGACGGAGACGGTGTATTGCTCTCAGCCGACAGGGTTCGTTGATTCAGCTCGCCCAGCCATGGTCTGCAAGCTGAACAAGTCCCTGTACGGTCTGAAGCAGGCACCTCGAGCCTGGTACAGCAGGTTTGCCTCCTTCCTGGTCTCCTTGGGCTTCGTTGAAGCCAAGTCGGACACGTCACTCTTTGTTTATCGACGGGAGGATGACACTGCCTACCTCCTTCTCTACGTCGACGACATTGTGCTGACGGCGTCCAGCCCTACACTCCTTCAGCGGATTATCTCTTCTCTCCAGCAGGAGTTCGCTATGAAGGACTTGGGCTTGCTTTCACCACTTCCTGTGGATTGCAGTCGAGGATAGACCAGGCGGCATGTTCCTTCACCAGCGGCAGTATTGTCTGGATATCCTCGAGCGTGCGGGTATGGCTGAGTGTAAGCCATGCTCCACACCGGTGGATACCCAGGCAAAGATCTCTTCTGCTGATGGGACTCCTGTCAGCGACCCGACTACCTACAGGAGTCTTGCAGGTGCACTACAGTATCTCACCTTCACCAGGTCGGACATCTACGCGGTTCAGCAGGTGTGCTTGCACATGCACGACCCGCGGGAGCCACACCTCACCGCTGTGAAGCGGATTCTTCGGTACCTGCGCGGCTCCATCGACTACGGCCTTCTACTTTGACGTGACTCGCCCTCTGAGTTGGTGGTCTACACCGACGCTGACTGGGCGGGATGCCCAGATACCCGCCGCTCCACCTCTGGCTACGCCGTCTTCCTGGGGGGGGGGGGGGGAATCTTGTCTCCTGGTACTCGAAGCGGCAGCCCGTGGTTTCTCGCTCCAGTGCTGAGGCGGAGTACCGCGCCGTGTCTAACGGCGTGGCAGAGGCGTCTTAGCTCCAGCAGCTACTTCAGGAGCTCCACTCCCCCGTCACCCGGAGCACGTTGGTTTACTGTGACAATGTCAGCGCCGTCTACCTCTCCACCAACCCCGTCCAGCACCAGCGCACGAAACATGTGGAGATTGATCTCCATTTTGTTCGTGAGCGGGTTGCACGCGGCGAGGTTCGAGTTCTCCACGTGTCGACGACGTCACAGTTCGCCGACATCTTCACGAAGGGACTCCCGTCGTCACTGTTTTCTGAGTTTCGGTCCAGTCTCAACATATGTTGTGGCTAGATGTTGGGACTGCGGGGGGGTGTTAGACTGTTTAGAGTTGTGTGTTGGGCTTGGCCCGTGTACCAGCCCACCTATGTAACTATATATGTGTACCCTACCCCCCTAAGATTAATCAAGCATTCATTTACCTTCTAATACTTGAAACATAATATTACATTTTCAATAGTTTTTTCAGCAGATACTTTTGCATGCTTAGCTTCAAAAAATTAAAATTGGGAATGTTTCATTGAATATTTAAAACTTCAAGTGTCATACTTTCCGCTGGGAAGATACAACATTACATACCAGATTTAGCTCCATCCTCGCCATTTGCCTCCACATTAGGAACAGCTCGTGACTCCACGGTTTGCTTCATGTTGTCTCCCATGAATACAATGCCAGGTGCACTAAATGGAGGAAATTCAGATCTTGTAGACATTGCTTCAGGTTCAACTTCAATCCATTGTCCAGTTTCATGCTTCCGCTTCCATAGTTCAATGAATTGTGAACAAGCCTTCCTGATCCATTGACAAAAATATGAAGTTAGCGTGCAAGATGTCCCGACAAAAGAAAAGCTATTAAGAAAAAAGCACTAAAAAGGGAGTAATAGCACAGTTATCCAAAGCTCGCAATTAAAAGTTTAAATCAACCTTGAAAACATCTAGGCTATCAGAACAGTTCTGATTATAGGACATGATAGAAAAGAAAAATGAAAAGGAAGATACATTATGCAAGAAACAATAGCAGCCCTAATGTCCTGTTAAAAGCAGTCACGGCGCTAGGATAACTAGTTCAGTTCAGCATATTTTTTTAGAAAAGTTTCAGTTCAGCATATAGAAGGATCAAGTGATGGTAATGTCTATACTTACATCAGACGTGAAGCACCAAAGCGCTCTGCAAGCGCTATCAGGTAACCCAAGCTATCAATGTCAAACCCAGCCGCCACAGCACGAGCAAAAGCCATAGCCTGCTCTTTACGTAAGATAGTTTTCCGGGTCTCAAGCACTCTAAGCAGTTGAACTCTGCAAAAGAAACATGCAATATAAATATATTTTTGTTGACATCTTTCTAGTGTAGAATGATTCACAACACCAAGAAACTAAATGTGATCTCAGGGTAATGCTTGCAATGGAGATCAAGGCAATGGGACAGTGAATGAATAATATCTTTTCCATATTTCTCAATAGATGGTCTATAAAGTTATTTATCAAGCATGATTTTACACAGCTATATTTGCCAGACACTAGAAGATTATAAAGAACAAGCCATAGAAAATATTTAGATGCATAAGTACTTTGAATTCTCTTCCTGCAATGTAGATTCATTCTGTACTTGTAGCGATGAGTGTGACCCCAGCTGTTACCGATTAAACATTTCAGTCAGTTCATAGTGTTAGGTCATAGTACATTTACAGGATGAAACATAGCTTATCCATGTAATCATACCTTGTAGAGAACGATAGCAGTATCTGCATTAGGATCAGAATTCACCAGGGCACCTATTAATGGATAGATATTGTCACAAACGCCCCTCCAAAACTGAATATAGTGTCCAGAGGTCTCCTTTAAAAATATGTTTTTCTTAAGCTCTTGATAAAAAGTTATGAAATGATACCTAAATCAACCTAACCAATCATATAGTAAAAACTAAAACTATTGGTTTCATAGCCATCAAGTAAAATAATACAAACTGGCCCTTCCTTGATTCCTGACTACTTAAAAGATTGAACATAAGTACCGACCTAATAATGACCCTGATGTCAGATCAAACTCCATAATAACTATATACTAGATAATCAGAGTAAATGGTAGCTTGCATCTTTTCTTTTGTAGTCTGAGGTAAAATATTGTCGAGAGATTTATACATTCCTCCTGGGCATTGCACCATTCAATGCAATAAAAAGCAATGGACAGGTGCAGTGTTATACCTTCATCGCTTTCAGTTAATCTTTTTCCATGGTGTTCCACCTTTCAAATGGCAAGCATGAATAGGTCATCTCTGTGCACATTAACAATTGATAATCTACAGCTCTCCACTTACAGATCTTAATCCATGATTATCATTGCTCTGGATAGCAATGGCGCCCTCCAGCTGCATAATTTCAGACTCCAGTGTTGTGACTCGCTCAAGGACTTCTGGAGTACTCACAAAACGCACAAATCTGCAAAGAATTCATATAAGGATGGCCCGCTGAGGAATGACACAAATATTTATAGAAATTCTAGTCGCTAACCTCTCCATGGTGCCTCTTGTAAACCATGGTGAATCAAACCCTGAGCTTGGTTCGAGCGTGATGGAGTATCCTCCCTTCGCAATTTGATCCTGAGCAGCCTTCAGGTGTGCCAGGAATGGTTTCAGCAAACCAGATGCTAGCTTCTCCTTCCGGCCATTCACTACCAGAACCAAATCAAACCTGAAAACAGTACCAGGACAACTTCAATTAGTCATCTTGGAGAAAACACTAAATTTCTACAGAAAAAATAATTATGTGTACAAGGATCACTAGATCTACTACAAAATTTAGCAATCGTCATGAGACTTTCAAGCCCAAAATAACTACAACAAAGATAAAAGCAGCTCCTAGTCGAGATTGCGCCAAGTTTACAACCTTATCCACTCCTGACATACAGTGGTATATCATATTTATCGGAACAATGCAACTAAGCATGCTACTACACCCTTCAAATGGCAAGCTTCTAAAAAACAAACAACTGCTATTAGCCCAGCGAACATGAGCCGTCACAAAGACCAAAAAACAATCTTTAAATATACAAATCACTTCTTGCACTGTTACTCAAAATCGAAACCCAAAGAAACAAATATTGAGCAAATGAAGGCTGCTTCTCCAGCAGATCTAGGAAGCTCTCACCTGGTCCGGGTGGGAGTGAGCTGGAAGACCACGGCATCCAGCCGCGTGTCTGGCCTCATCACTCACGAATTCCACGCAAGAACAGCACAAGAACTTCCCCCCTCGAGGGTCTCGCCCTCCCGCCTTTGTATTAGATCTTGCAAGCAAATTTAGTAGCAAAAAGGAGAGTGCAGAAACTGCAAGAAGAACCAGCGCTTTGCTTGTGCCTGATGCCAACCTCCCCACTTCGGGGGGAAAGGAGAAACAGGGAGGGGAAGACTGTCCGCGGGTGGGTAGATGGAGTGGAAGGGAATGAGTAATCAAGTCCCCGTACTAAGAATCGAAATCGATGCGGTGGAAATAAATAATTCTTGGGCACAAGAAGAGTGTGTGCGCTCTCTAGTGTTCTGTGTCACGCACATAGAAAAGAGGGGAGTGGAAGGGGTGGTGGTGTCGATCCTGCGGTATTGCGACTTGCTAGTAGCAGTATTGATGAAAAAAGAGGGAAAAGATGGTCTTTTGACTTTGCGCCCTTCACTTTCCTTGTATTGCTACTATTATTAGCACTAATTGCGGCTGAAGCTGATTTCTTTGCTGTTCCCTAAATCGTTTTAGCCTTATACTCAAATAAATTTAAAGTAATTTGTTTCTATTTTGCTGTGCATTTTGGTCGAATATAGCCCATGTATGCATGCCCATGGCATAGTAATAGTTCGCTTCATCTCACGCTATTTACTCCTTATACGAAGATTTGCAAAAGGAAAGGTACTTAAGAATAGAACTGACCGTTTAAGGTGATGTATCTCAACAAATCAATCTGTAATATCTAGCTGGATTATATATGCACTTAAATATATTTAATATAGGCAAAAAAGTGAGATATACCCCAATTAATCACTGATTAGTCTCGAAATCTTGTCCAAGACGACTTTATTTTTGAAACTGGAGTGAGTACTCTTTGAGAAACTAAACTCAGGATGTCTGCGAAGGCGCCATCCCAACAACCTGCCACTCTGCCAGCTAGATAAAAGCTTGAATGAAAGGGACTTCATAAAGAGTGCTGTCGTGTTTTCATTTTGTTTTATGATAAATTTATACTAGCCAGCAAGCACAAAGCTTTTCAACGTTTTTTTCTCTGACCTACGGTGTGCAGTCCTGTCATGGCTGGTGCTGGCCGGAAGTGCCAAAACTATTATTCTGATGCTCGGTTGTTACTGATTGATGAAATTGTTTCGATCTGCACATATTTGCAGTTGGCAGTCATCTCCCATGGCAGCTCTGAAAACCGTTCCGTGTACTGGGAGACCATTTCCTAATGAACAGTGTTTAAGAAAAGCAAGCTAGCAGTTGAGGTAGTCAGATTATATGGGTTGCTGACTGAGATGTGGTGATTAATAAAGGTTAAATATAATGTGCTATCTAAAATAAAGTACAAGATATTAACGGTAACCAGTTAATATTAAAGAAGAAGAAAATAGAGACCGATGTTGCTGATACACTAAAAAACCATATATACAGTTATTGTGTCTTCATGTAATGTAAAGCGCATGGAGTGATTGCTAGCCACTACATGTAATTGGCCGTAACGTTAGAGAACGATGGTGTCCAGCGATTGCCGACAAAACAAAAAACTAGAATGCGATCTCTTTTATTTGCCAGATCGGCTATCGTGACTAAAATTAACGTGCCAAGAGATATTATTAGTAGCTAGCCATATCCATTTACTGCAAGCTGTTTGAAACAAAAAAAAGATATATTCTGGGTTTGCAAGTGAGACACTATAGCAGCATTAGAAGGATATTCATCACTAACAACTAACTAAAGGTACCTTGAATTCTTTAATATGATTGGGGGTGTGTCATCATTTTGGTTTATTGTACCGACAAGTGCATCAAGTCCCCTCGTGTCTCAAGTCACCTATTTCCACCGTGGCAGAGGGCAGGTCCAAGCATTCACACGTGCTTTTATGCTCTTGTATGCGACGGCCCCACGGTCTCATCGAGCCACGATTACATTGAGTGGTACTGCGTTGCACAACACTGGATAACGCACATCAAAGATACAAAGCAGAAGCAAAATTTTATTACATAAATTAGTTTATGAATATTTTTACAACAAAATAAGTTCAGTCTACACTCACGGACATAGACTACGCATCGAGTCCACGTTCAGCCCGTGAACGTGCCCCCGCTAGCACGCACACACACTAACACGGCGACGTGCACGACTCCCATTCGACGGGTTTCCCTCTTGGGGTTCCGTCTCCTCCTCGGGAGTCCTTTCCTCATAAACCCTTGTAAAAGCTTCAAACACAAGCAGTGAGCACGATGGCTCAGCAAGTCTGATCCGTCTCTCCTATACATGAAACTTCTACATGAATGGTTTTAGGGTACATGAAGTAAAATAAGTTGCAAAGGACTCACCTAATTATTTGAACATTACTTTTAAGTTTTAACAGCAAGTTGTGGAGAACCTTACGCTAAGCCACATGAGAGAGCCGCAACCAAACAAGAAACGCATTTCTCTCATGTACTTTGCCCAAAGTTAAAAAAACTTTAATTAGCTCTAAACTACAACAAGATATTAACAAGCAAAGTATATCTTTCAAATCAGTAAACTTTTAACATGTATCTAGCCTGTTCTTCCTACGTCACGATATAGTGAACAAGTGGTACTCACTGACCGCGAGGGACAGCGATTATAATCGATTTCCACCTGCAGGGTTACCCGAATAACCCGTCACGTACGCCCGTACTCGATGTTGCCTACAACAACCATCACGGATGTCGTACGCAACCACCTCTCACCCGTTAGCCAAATGTTGAACCGGTCCTATCGTCCCGAGCAAGAGGTCTCTGCGCGCGCATCCGCAGTGCCGCCAGTTAATTTACACCTCGAGCTCTCAACCTACTCTCTGAATGACAGGCAATGCCTTAACACCCAGCTACCTGAGTTACATCGGTTTCCCGGTTCCCATATATCCGGTAGGTTTTCGGTACTGTTCTAGCTTGTTCAACAGGCCCGCACACGGCTCGGTCCTCAATCAACATAAGTGGTGCTATGGCACTCAGGCCCCAAAGTCCTGCTGCCCTTACTCTCCGCTCGGTCTTTTTTTTTCCTTCCATGTGTTTCATTTGCTATCTTTACCCGAGCAATGTGCCTCTAGCCTATTCTCGCGAGTAGTTCCAACTACTCGACTTGTACCGAATCCTGCACTATCTTAGCATTGCAGTAGCTAAACAAGGTTTACAAACTTAATCCTAACCCAGGGTTTTCTTGGCTATGCATTTGGGTTTCAAACAAGACTCTAATGCAAGAATTAAGTGGGTGCTCAAAGTAAGTTCTCAAAACAGTAAAAATTTGTAAAAAGGGTTAATGCAAACCAAGTTTGCCTTGCTGCTCTTGGTCGTAGGCTAGCTGTTCCTCTGGAGTGACAAAGTCTAAGACTTCGGGTTCCTCATCAACCTTAGCGACTACATATGATAAATACAAATATGTGTCAATTTAAATGCATCTGAATTGAAGTTAAACTTGTGAGAGCTATAAGTCTTGCTAGACATACCCAAAGACTCTGATAATTTTACCGTGGTTTAGATACAACCTAAACAGAGACTTCGCCAAGTTTCATTTGCAGCAAGACTCATTTGAGCCCTCCATAAATAATTATGTATTTGGCCTTAATTAGAGCTCCTAGGGTGTTCTAGGGATTTTCATGGAACAACCATGACTTTCTGAAAACTAGATTTTCATAGGGTTCTAATGGAATTGGTTTCACATAATTTGAAGATTCTTATCTAAAGATATGAGCTATACAAGTTCAGAGAATTTCTGAAAAATGTTTCTAGACATTTTTCATTTTCTCTGGAACAGTTTTATCAATCACACCATTAGGTGGATCAAATGGGCTCAAATGGATCTGAAAATTTTATGGTAGCTCAGGAATATTTTGGTGAACATCCTAGCAAAATTTCAAAATTTTCCTCCAAAGGGTTCTTTAGTTAAAATTCTAAACAGTTTAAAGTTTGAAGAATTAATTCTGGAGAAATAAGGATTTTCATAGAGTGAAACTTGATTTGTTGGAAAGTACTCAGAGAGCTAAATCCAACAAAATTTGGTTCACTCGATTTGGAGTTTCCTAACCAAATTTATGTGGGTTTGAAGTTTGAACTGAATCTGAAAATCGGGGAAATGTTTAAATCGATGTGCGTGGGACCGGGGCTACGTGTCAACTCCTTAGTGGCCGACACATGGGGCTACGGAGTATTTCGCGTGCAGCCACACCCGATCCGGTGCCACAGCTAATCCCCGGTTTAAATTATCGACCACTGACATGTGGGACCAGGAGCTTCGTCTACCTCCGGCCTCCCGCGCTCAACCGCCGTCCCCCTCACCAGAGTGCTTACCGGAGGGCTTTTGCCGTGTGCCAAATTCCACGATCTTTGCCGCCTCTACCTAATCCCACACGGGGAACACTGTGTCGGGCTCAGCTCGACGTGACAATCACCGGAACATGGCCGGCGATGAGTGGCGGCATTGAAAGAACTTCAGCCGTGTCGACCAGACTTCCTAGCACCCCAAAAGATCGAGCTATCGGTCGTAGAGCATCAGTGCACCCTAGGGAAGCTCGACATGGGCTCGAGGCAGCTCGGGAGAGGTCCTATGGAAAACTGAAATTCGTCGTCGGTGATCAAACACTCGGGTTGTGGTTCGGGGGTGAGCAACACCAGACCCTAACACGTCCGGGGACACCTTAGCTTGGGCGTGACACCTTCCCGTTTGGTATGTCCACGGTAGCCCGATGTGTGGAAAACTTCAGGTCGCCGGAAAAGCTTTCGGTGTGGGGCAAGATCAACCAAACTCGGCTAGTTCCTACGACGGGGAAGGAAGAGGATAGCCTCTAGTACCGTTTTGCAGCTTGGAGGGAGTGGGGAGGCTGTGATCGATGGCTCTCCGATCAATTCCGAGAGAACGGTGGTGAGGCAGCGTTTTTCTTGCGCGAGAGGCGAAGACTGATCGGTGCTACCTCGGGTCGGGCTCAGCTGCGGAGATAAGAGGGAGGGGGCGACGTCGGTTGACACAGCTCAGACCGAGCAGGAGGTGTCCCGGCGATCAGCTCGGTGGTGCGCTCGGATGAAGCCCGAGAAACCGAGTGCCCTGCCTTCAGTCGGTTGAATTTGATAGTGAGGCTGACATGTGGGTCCCACTCCCCTTTTAACCTCTGAAATTAACTTTCTCCCACTGCTACAAACAGTAATCCCACTAATACCCTTTTGAATTTGAATTATCTACCAAATGTCCATTTGAAGTTGATAGAATTCAAATTGTGAAGTGTTTGAATAAATTTTCAGCACATATGCAGTTTGAAATTCAATTTGAGTTTGAATTTGCTAAACTTAGCTCATGTCAAGATTAACTCTAAATGGAGTGAAAATTGGTGTGTGAGCTCACAAAAATATGCTGAGTAAGAATATGCCTCCTACTTTTAAATTTATGGGATGGAAGTAGTTTGAATTTGAATTTGGGTTCAAACTAACCCTTTTCTAGTTATACCCAAAAATACCTCAAAAGGTCTTGGATTTGGGTGAAATTTGGCATGAGCATTCCAAGCAAGGTGTAGGAGTTTTTCATATGCCCGGCCCCTATATGATGCATGTGGGAAATTTCACTTTTGTATTTTGTGAGTTTATTCTCTAATGACCATGTTAGTGGTGTTTACTTGCTCTTCGAATGTATTCATAAAGTTTCCTCAAATGAGGAGTGTGTGGTGTGATGAACACTTTGACGCAAAAACTTAGACCCTTACATTGTGGCCTAGCTGCCATTTTGCGATGTGCTAACAACAACTAGTGCTGATACTGCATGTTTTAGAGTTCTTCTGTACGTCACGCTCTCTATTCCCTATAGCACTGTCTTGTTGTTACTGGAATATTTACCGCGGTTTTAAGGTCACTTTTCTTTGGACAAAATAACAAAATGATGTCATAACTTCATTTTGACAGAATATGCTGTTTGCTTAATCAGAAAATGATTGGTTGGCTTCAAAATAATCACATATATTTCTTTGCAATCAATGGTATTATGATGCTTGGGTCCCTGTTTTTTTTCTTGTCGAACTGCACGCGTGCGCCATATTGTTACTTGAATTTTTTGGTATAGCTATGGCAAAGTTTTACGAGCAATAGGACGGCTAAGCGCAAACTTTCCCTACACAAACACTACTAACGAAACTCTTAATCAGATCACTACACTTAGCTGAATTATGATCTGTAACAATTGTGTACCTATCCAACTCATTGTTCAAGAAAATAATTATGTAGCCAGGGTTATCGATAGTAACACCTTGCGTTTTTTTTTTCATTTGCTTCAATGTTTAGCAGCGCACAAGAATGAACCCCATTCGTATCTAGATTTGCTATAGTTTGTACTCTCTCTGTTTTAAAATAAACGATGTTTATTAGTTTAAAATTAAAATCGTCGGCGTCATTTATTTTGAAATAGAGGAGTATAAGAGAATTAAATCTTGCAGTAACATGTGGTTGACTTCTAATTTGCCAACCACCACCCTTGTAGTTTCGTGAAGTCCTTGTGGCCGCTCCCGTTCGACGCTGATGGATCGGATGCGTGATCCAAGATCTGAATTCCCACCAATCATTAGCGCTGTGACAATCCTAACGTATCTCAAAAGAAGCAACGCTGTATTCTATAGCCGTAGCACCAAAAAGGGTGATATGAAAAATACTCATGAGTACAAGGTCGTTTGTGAAAAGAAGTCGCTGGAAAATGAAAAGAGGCGAGTGCCTAGGATTCCCCGCAACACAAGCCTGGAAATCGATGAAGGGCAGGCATGGGACAGGGTAGGGTACAAAGGACAGCTGCTGGATTATTCGATACAGGTAATTGTTGGAAATCTAAAAGAACAAAATAATATGGCTGAGTAGAGTTGCACTTATAATAATATACAAATAAAAAATAAATTGTGGAGTTGTTGGTGGGATGCCATGAGCGCTCGTGATGGGCCCCACCAACTGACCGTTTCTTTTGGGGGCAATTGTATGGTTGTCTCCGTTTTGAACTCAACTATAAATTTATCTTTACTTTTCAAATATTATATGATTGTCCCTATTTTTTGAAACTAAAGATTTTGTTTACCCTTACTCCATTAGAGGGATTTAACAGTATTAAATCAGCTGGTAAAAGACTTGTATACCTTTACACCATTGCCCCTATTTTTTATAACACTTTGCACTATTGCTCTATTTGATATGAAACTTTTATTTACACTCGAATAAAATCATGACAGATTTTTTTTAAAAAATCTTAGACAACAAAGCTGTACTGATTTTACATGCGATTTTAATTTGACTATTTCATTTAAATTATAAATGAATTTGAACTAATTTTAATATTGATAGCAATTTGTCTCAATTTCAAGGCATAGTTTGACAACATTTTGTCTCAAAATTTAACATCATTCTAATAGCACAAAAAAATATAGTATGTGCATCATATCTTACAACGATCACATAGGACCAGGCAAGTCCAACAAGAGTTCCAATATGTAACACCCTCAAATTCATTTTCATGCATTGCATATATTTTTCATGTAGATAAACATTATAAAAAAAGTAGAAATGGAGAAAGAACTATAGAAATGGAGAAAGAAGTATAGAAATAGAAAAAGAACCATAGAAATGGAGAAAAGAACCATAGAAATGGAGAAAGGACCATAGAAATAGAGGAAGGAACCATGGAAATGGAGAAAGAACCATAGAAATAGAGGAAGGAACCATAGAAATGGAGGAAAAATCACAGAAATGGAGAAGGGAATATAGGAATGGGGCATACAAATGGAGAAGGGCAATGTAGAAATGGAGAATGAGACATAGAAATGGAGAATGGGACATAGAAATAGAGAGGGGGATGTAGAAATGGAGAATGGGACATAGAAATGGAGAGGGGAATGTAGAAATGGAGCAAGTGACATAGAAATGGTGAGGAATGGGAAAAAGATAGCTGAAATAAGCCATTCCCAAATTTTCCTAAATTTCCCCCAAAATTTCCAAATTCCCCAATTCCACAAAAGGGGAATTTTCCACACATTTGGGGGGATAAAATCCCCAAGGCTGCCGCACCTAACTAAAAAGATAAGTTTGTTGATATCCAAAATTGAGTAGAACTCTTATTTGAGATCCAATTGGAGTAGGACTCTCCTTTTCCCCCTTATAAATATAACCCCCACCCCCTTGGCCGACTCCTCTCTCTTTTGGTCGCCCCCCTGCTGTCAAGCCCCGTTCCTTGCTGCCAAGTCACCAAGTTCCCCCCTTGCCGGAATTTGGCCGCCGTCGAGCCCCGTCGAGCCCCGCAGTCGCCGGAGAAGAAGCCCGACGATCTGTCCTACAAAATTTTTCCATAGAAAAATTTCCCACTGCTGCCATTGCTAGGAGGAAGGCCCTGCCACCAAAACGAAGTGAGGTAGGTCCCCATTACCCATCTTACGACGCCGCCGCTGTTTCTACGCATCTGTTTTCTTTGCCCCCTTCGAACATAAACTTTTTCGTGTGGACAGACACATTTTGATCGATTTTTGACGGTGGAATTGATCGAGATCTTGAGTCAAGATCATCACCACGTCCACACTTCATCCCAACACCCTTGTTCATCATAAAACCCGATGAAAGCCATTAAAACATGCAAGAACACGTATAAACTGGTTTAATAAAATAGCACCATAGGATTTGCATTCATCTATCCCATTGCATCTTGAGTAAAGTTTGTGCATGATGATTGATGGCTGTAAATTTTGTATGTGCGTGATCGTGAGTAGAAGAACAAGCTCAAGAGGCCATCTACGAGGAACTACAGCACCAAGACTTCGAGACGCTCGAACAACAAGAACCACAGGAGCAAGGCAAGTGCCCCTTGACCATATTGATCCCATGTTTTGAAACTGTTTTGTTTGCGAAAACGTGTATGCTTGAGTCAACTTGATGGGACACCCTTTTATAGGAGTTTACTAGTTTTGTTAACCATCCTTGTCGCCGAGAAAGTTGATGAGTCGGGTATGGTCGTTTTTCCTTTTTACTTCGCTTAATCTACGGGATACGGGAAGCTGAATTAAAACATGGTTAGCTACTGCACTCATATGAATAACGATGGTGAGAACTTGATGATGTTAATGGGCATGGAATCGGGGAGATCTAGGCACGCTTGGTTCGTGAATGTTGCTCGATGAGGTGGTGGTACTTGCCGTAGATCTAAGGACCGGTTCATGCGAGAATATGCCAGGAAAACAGTGCCACCACAAGGCCAAGTATGGGTGCGGCTTAGCTGATTAATTAGGTGTGTTGCTAGCTTGTTGTGGACCGTGGATGGCGCGGGGAATGGGAGTCAAGGAGGACTGCCCTAGGAACTGCATGGCACAAGAGGGGACCCGTGGGTGGGAGAATGGTGATTCGAGCCTGCCGGTGAAACCTCAGTGAGTCCATACATCTAGTAGCCCCTTTGTAAAGGCTATTTTGTGATCTCTTAGCCATACACCGACGATTGTGTACTGGTATAATGGATGTTCTGCAGTCGCCGACGGGTGACGAAATCACCAACTTGTGGGTAAAGTGGTGCCACCTCTGCAGAGTGTAAAACTATTATGATAGCCGTGCTTCCGGTCACAAGCACCTGGCCAACTTCCATGATTAGAGGGAAAACTTGGATGGTTATTCGGTATGGTTATGGTATGATCATTGGGAATGGTTTTGGGATTGTTTTAAGTCATGACAATG
Source organism: Neostapfia colusana (assembly GCA_030760725.1). Lineage (NCBI taxonomy): Eukaryota > Viridiplantae > Streptophyta > Magnoliopsida > Poales > Poaceae > Neostapfia > Neostapfia colusana. Next base: position 50,128,188 of record JASWHV010000009.1, read on the forward strand.
AGTTGCTGGGCTGGAATAGAAACTTACGTATGGAGGACTTGTGAGATCTTTCACGGCTTTGGTTATATGAATATGAGATGGTTATGATTATTATGAGCATGAGATGAAGTCGAGAAAGATTAATGGCTGGTTGAGACATGATAAGTGGTGAATTATGATGAAGGAATGTTGTTGTTATAACATGGTTATGATGGGATTAAACTCACTTAGAAATAGTTCCTATTTTTATCATGTTTGTGAAATAAAATTTGCTTGCTGCAATGAGCCTTTTTATTCCTACCTTGTTGTAAGCTACATGTCATACTTTTCCCGCACTTGCTAAGTACGACATGTACTCACCCTTGCATTATCACATAAACATCAGCAACAGGAGAAGAGTACTTTGAGGATCATGTGGAGTACTAGGCGTGCAAACTATCATCAACATGCTTGTGGAGTTGAAGATGGAGCCTGCTGCCTTTATTGATATTCCGCTGTCGTTTAGAGACTTTGGCTGCAAGAATAAGTTAGAGATTCATGAGTGATACATTGAGTCATTGTAATAAAGTACTTAAAAACTATTTATTCGTGGTTATATTCTGAATTCAGTTTGTGGATTACATGTGTATGTGTGATGAACATCCTGGGCACACATATGCATTCACTTGGTTCTATTTTTCGGAACCGGGTGTCACAGATTAGTATCAAAGCCACGTTGAGCAGCTTGAGGACACAACTTTTGAGCTGCACCCATATCGGAAGAGTGGTACAAGGGAGATCATTGGACCCTATGTAACAGCTCTTTCCAACCCACAAGCTGCTGACAAGTCTCAGAGGTTGCTCGTGGAGTTAGGAAACTGCTATGCAAGCGCACAAGAAGAGATCCGTTACCTCCGCAAGAAGCTGTATTTGCAGGAGAAACAGGAGGAGACTCGTGCCAACGCGGCAGCAAATGGAGCACCAGCATCATCTAACCCTACATGGACTGCCGACTCACCATGGTGTGCGCCCATGTATGGACCACCCTCACCACACAGCGAGAACAACAGCGGTTCTCACGATTAAGTTAGGTTTCCATTGAATAAAGCTGTAGTAGGAACGTTAAGATAGAAGTAGCTTGAATAAGAGTGGTGTGCTAATTTTTTGTGATGATTGCTTATGTTTGCATGTTTGGGTGTGAGTTGTGAGACGCTTCGGTGAATGTCCACATCCACACATAGTAGAGAGATATGGGATGCTTTGGTACTTGTTCACATCCTCATATAGGCTGAAATTAGTAAAGGAGTTGCATAGTTCATATACCTTGATGCATATAGTTGGGAAATCTTTTCTCTCAAATCTGAATTCTAGCTCCTACAAATATAGTATGTCTGAAAGTAAGCCTTAAAATAAGGGGATAGACTTTCTTGCCAACTTATTGTCTTGGATTCCCAAGAGATTGACATAAAACTTGGAATGGACTGGTTAAGCAAGCACAACATAGTGACTCAATGTGCTCAGAGGATCGTGCAGTTGACGAGTGAGCACAGTACTCGTATTGAGTTTGAGTCAGCCCAACCGGCGACCGAGAAGGCAGCATTGAACCACGTCAAAGAAGCAACACTGGAAAGCATTCCGGTGGTTCAAGAATTTTCAGATGTGTTCCCGAAAGGACTTCTAGGTATGCCACCTGACCGGGACATTGAATTTGCCATTGATTTAGTACCTAGAACTACACCTATAGCGAAAAGGCCGTATAGGATGCCCGCTAATGAACTAGTGGAACTTAAGAAGCAAATTCAGGAGCAGCTAGAAAAGGGTTTTATACGCCCAAGCTCTTCACCATGGGGAGCCCCCGTGCTCTTTGTAGACAAGAAGGATGGGACCCAAAGGATGTGTGTGGATTATAGGTCTCTCAATGAGGTGACGGTCAAGAATAAATACCCGCTGCCCCGTATAGAGGACCTGTTCGACCAAATGAAAGGTGCTCAAATTTTCTCCAAGATTGATCTTCGGTCGGGATACTTCCAGCTGAAGATTAAGCCCTCCGACATACTCAAGACCGCATTTCGAACACGGTATGGATCTTATGAATATACCATTATGTCTTTTGGGTTAACAAATGCACCCGCATACTTTATGTACCTCATGAATAAGGTCTTCATGGAGTACTTGGACAAGTTCGTCGTGGTTTTTATCGACGATATCATGGTGTATTCGAAAAGCGAGGAAGAACATGAAGAACACTTGAGATTGACATTGCAGAAACTGCGAGAGCATCAATTGTATGCCAAGTTCAGCAAAGGTCAATTTTGGCTAAAGGAGATATCGTTCCTAGGCCATATCATCTCCGAGGGAGGAGTATCGGTTGATCCCGTAAAAGTGGGAGACGTTTTAAAGTGGATTCATCAAGGTTTTTTCCAAAATAGCGAAGCCTATGACTGAATTGCTAATGAAGGGAAAAGCATTTCAGTGGACACCAGTGTGCCAAGAAAGCTTTGAGGAACTCAAGAAAAGACTAACCGCAAGACCGATTTTGGTATTGCCGGACGTGAGCAGGAGCTTCGACATATATTGTGACGCATCAAGACAAGGGCTTGGATGTGTGCTCATGCAAGAAGGACAAGTGGTAGCCTATGCGTCGAGGCAACTAAAGAAACACGAGCTGAAATTACCCCACACATGACTTGGAACTTGCAGCCGTGGTACATGCCTTGAAGATTTGGAGACATTATATCCTTGGCCACCAATGTGAGATCTACACGGATCACAAAAGCCTCAAGTTTATATTCACGCAAACGGATCTGAATTGGAGGCAACGTCGATGGTTGGAACTCATCAAGGATTATGATGTCGGAATCAACTATCACCGGGAAAGGCCAATGTAGTAGCTGACGCGTTGAACCGAAAGGGAGCATGTCACCAACTCACGGTTCGAGAGCTGCCACTCGAGCTTCGCAAGGAGTTCGAACGGTTACATCTCGGGTTCTTGAACGAGATGGAGGTGATAGAACTAAACTCCTCATTGGAACAAGAGATACGAGATGGCCAAGCAACGGATAAGGAAATCAAGGAAATCAAGGAAAGAATCCTACAAGGCATAGAAAAGGATTTCAAGGAAGACGAGAAAGGCACGCTTTGGTTAGGGAAAAGGATTTGTGTGCCTAACGTGAAGCACATCCACGACACGATATTAAAGGAGGCACATGACTCACCTTATTCCATACACCCTGGCTGTACCAAGATGTACAAGGACCTGAAAACTTGCTATTGGTGGGAAGGTATGAAAAGGGACATAGCTAAATATGTGGCCTTATGCGATACGTGCCAACGGGTGAAGGCCGAACATCAAAGACCCGTTGAATTGTTGCAGCCATTAAAAGTACTCGAGTGGAAGTGGGAATACATCAGCATGGATTTCATTGTCGGATTTCCATGTACTCGGTATGGTTACGACTCCATTTGGATTATTGTGGACCGATTGACGAAAACAACCCATTTCCTTCCTGTTAGAACCACGTACCGCGTCACAGAACTAGCTGAGCTGTATATGAAGCAAATCGTGTGTCGCCATGGAGTTACGAAGAGGATAGTGTCAGATCGGGGTACTCAATTTACCTCTAGGTTCTGGAAGAAGCTGCATGAAGCTATAGGTACACGACTGAATTTCAGCTCCGCTTATCACCAGCAAACCGATGGGCAAACTGAGAGGACAAATCAAATTTTGGAAGACATGTTGAGAGCTTGCGCCTTGAAACATGGGTGTAGTTGGGATAGTAGCTTGCCGTATGCTGAATTCTCATACAACAACAGCTACCAAGCTAGCTTGAAGATGTCACCTTTCGAAGCATTGTATGGTAGACGGTGTAGAACGCCACTGTTCTGGAATGAGACCGGAGAGAGTCAAGTGTTGGACCTAAAGTGCTGCAAGACGCCGAGAAGCAAGTCCAAACGATACGACAAAACTTGAAGGATGCTCACTCACGACAAAAAGGTTATGCGGACAATAGGCGAAGAAAATTGACCTTTGAAGTGGGAGGCTTCATGTATCTTAAGGTATCGCCTATCCAAGGACAACGACGGTTCAACGTCAAGGGCAAATTAGCACCTTGCTACATCGGGCCATTCAAGATTTTGGGCAAACGAGGAGAAATAGCCTATCAACTAGAGCTGCCAACGCACCTCTCCGACGTACACGACGTGTTTCACGTATCCCAACTCAAGAAGTTCTTAAGAGTACCGAAAGAACAAGTACTGATGGATGAGCTTGAGCTTCAAGAGGATCTGACCTACACGGAGCACCCCGTCAAAATTTTGGACGTGAAGGAAAGGGTCACGAGGAACAAAGTGATCCGTTGGTGCAAGGTACAGTGGAGCCATCACACGGAAGCCGAAACTACATGGGAGCGTGAGGAAGACCTCAAGGCAGAATTCCCTCATCTATTCTCCACTCTATCGAATCTCGAGGGCGAGATTCAGCTTAAGGGGGGTATGTTTGTAACACCCTCAAATTCATTTCCGTGCATTGCATACATTTTTCATGTAGAGAAACATTATAAAAGAAGTAGAAATGGAGAAAGAACTATAGAAATGGAGAAAGAACTATAGAAAGGGAGAAAGAACCATAGAAATGGAGAAAAGAACTATAGAAATGGAGAAAGGACCATAGAAATGGAGGAAGGAACCATGGAAATGGAGAAAGATCCATAGAAATGGAGGAAGGAACCATAGAAATGGAGGAAAAACCACAGAAATGGAGAAGGGATAATAGAAATGGAGAATGGAACATACAAATGGAGAAGGGCAATGTAGAAACGGAGAATGGGACATAGAAATGGAGAGGGGAATGTAGAAATGGAGAATGGGACATAGAAATGGACAGGGGAATGTATAAATGGAGAATGGGACATAGAAATGGAGAGGGGAATGTAGAAATGGAGCAAGTGACATAGAAATGGTGAGGAATGGGAAAAAGATAGCTGAAATAAGCCATTCCCAAATTTCCCCCAAAATTTCCGAATTCCCCAATTCCACAAAAGGGAAATTTTCCCCACATTTGGGGGGATAAAATCCCCAAGGCTGCCGCACCTAACTGAAAAGATAAGTTTGTTGAGATCCAAAATTGAGTAGGACTCTTATTTGACCTCCAATTTACTTATAAATATAACCCCCACCCCCTTGGCCGACCCTCTCTCTTTTTGTCGTCCCCCCTGCTGCCAAGCCCCCTTCCTTGCTGCCAAGTCGCCAAGTCCTCCCCCTGCCGGAATTTGGCCGCCGTCGAGCCCCGTCGAGCCCCGCCGTCACCGGAGAAGAAGCCCGACGATCTGTCCTACTAAAGTTTTCCATAGAAAAATTCCCCACTGCTGCCATTGCTAGGAGGAAGGCCCTGCCACCAAAAGGAAGTGAGGTAGGTCCCCATTACCCATCTTGTGACGCCGCCGCTGTTTCTACGCATCCGTTTTCTTCGCCCCCTTCGAACAGAAACTTTTTTGTGTGGACAGATCACGTTTTGATCGATTTTTGACGGTGGAGTTGATCTAGATCTTGAGTCAAGATCATCACCACGTCCACACTTCATCCAAGCACCCTTGTTCATCATAAAACCCCATGAAAGCCATTAAAACATGCAAGAACACATACAAACTGGTTTAATAAAATAGCACCATAGGATTTGCATTAATCTATCCCATTGCATCTTGAGTAAAGTTTGTGCATGATGATTGATTGCTGTAAATTTTGTATGTGCGTTATCGTGAGTAGAAGAACAAGCTCAAGAGGCCATCTACGAGGAACTACAACACCAAGACATCGAGACGCTCGAACAACAAGAACCACGGGAGCAAGGCAAGTGCCCCTTGACCATATTGATCCCATGTTTTGAAACTGTTTTGTTTGTGAAAATGTGTATGCTTAAGTCAACTTGATGGGACACCCTTTTATAGGAGTTTACTAGTTTTGTTAACCATCCTTGTCGCCGGGAAAGTTGATGAGTCGGGTATGGTCGGTTTTCCTTTTTGCTTCGCTTAATCTACAGGATATGGGAAGCTGAATTGAAACATGGTTAGCTACTGCACTCATCTGAATAATGATGATGAGAACTTGATGATGTTAATGGGCATGGAATAAGGGAGATCTAGGCAAGCTTGGTTCGTGATGAGATGGTGGTACTTGCCGTAGATCTAAGGACCGGTTCATGCGAGAATATGCCAGGAAAACAGTGCCACCACAAGGCCAAGTATGGGTGCGTAGCTGATTAATTAGGTATGTTGCTAGCTTGTTGTGGACCGTGGATGGCACGGGGAATGGGAGTCAAGGAGGACTGCCCTGGGAACTGCATGGCACAAGAGGGGGCCCGTGGGTGGGAGAATGGTGATTCGAGCCTGCTGGCAAAACCTCAGTGAGTCTATACATCTAGTAGCCCCTTTGTAAAGGCTATTTTGTGATCTCTTGGCCGTACACCGACGGTTGTGTACTGGTATAATGGAGGTTCTGCAGTCGCCGACGGGTGACGAAATCATAAACTTGTGGGTAAAGTGGTGCCACCTCTGCAGAGTGTAAAACTATCATGATAGCTATGCTTCCAGTCACAAGCATCTGGCCAACTTCCATGGTTAGAGAGAAAACTTGGGATGGTTATTCGGTATGGTATGGTATGGTCATTGGGAGTGGTTTTGGGACTGTTTTAAGTCATGGCAATGAGTTTGGCTTTGATTATATGAATATGAGATGGTTATGAATATTATGAGCATGAGATGAAGTTGAGAAAGATTAATGGCTGGTTGAGACATGATAAGTGGTGAATTATGATGAAGGATTGTTTCTGTTATAACATGGTTATGATGGGATTAAACTCACTTAGAAATAGTTGCTGTTTTTATCATGTTTGTGAAATAAAATTTTCTTGCTGCAATGAGCCTTTTTATTCCTACCTTGTTGTAAGCTACATGTCATACTTTTCCTGCACTTGCTGAGTACGACATGTACTCACCCTTGCATTATCACATAAACATTAGCAACAGGAGAAGAGTACTTTGAGGATCATGTGGAGTACTAGGCGTGCAAACTACCGTCAACATGCCTGTGGAGTTGAAGATGGAGCCTGCTGCCTTTATAGATATTCCACTGTCGTTTAGAGACTTCCGCTGCAAGAATAAGTTAGAGATTCATGAGTGAGACATTGAGTCATTGTAATAAAGTACTTAAACACTATTTATTCGTGGTTATATTCTGAATTCACTTTATGGATTACATGTGTATGTGCGATGAACATCCTGGACACACATATGCATTCACTTGGTTCTATTTTTCGGAACCGGGTGTCACAAAATATAAGTTAAAAAAGCACAATATCATATAGGTCCAATAAAAACACCATACTAGTCCAATAATATCAATCACCCAAGTATGTTTTGGTCCACGAGTCTTAACCTGTGCAAAAGATGTAAAAAGTTGTTAGTTCTCCACATCTCAATAATCCACAAGCGTGAACAAAATAATTTAAATATGCACAAAATTTACCTTGCACCAAAGGTACTGCTTGATAGTAGAAGCAAAAACCTGTGACTTACAATCCTCACTTGCTCTAAGACAATTGACTCACCTTTTTTATCTTTCTTGATGGTGTGGTAAGCATGGTCATTCAAGATGCACCAATGTAAAACTGATGATTGACATTAATCCACATCTGAGAACACCACACCAACATCAATACATGAATCATCAACACCACAAGAAAAGGTAGGAACATCATAAACTATTTTAGAATCAGGGTTATATTTAAGATTCAAGCAATTAGAGACAATCATAAGATGCAGCCAAATCAGAGTCATAACTACTATCACTTAGGGCTACAAGTGATTCTGAGTCATAGTACATGCTCTCTTCAACTTCTACTAGATCCTCATATGTGAACCTTCCCTTTTCAACTTCTTACCTTTCCTTGTGGCTTTTCTATGGGTCCGACTCTCATTTTTGTCCTCTCTCGTATCTTATGTTGTTGGTAAATCACGCAGATTTGGACTTTATATCATTTTATTTCTTACCATAGGATGACACCTATGTATTTCCCATTGAAATCATTGATTTTGAGCATCAATGCACACTTCCCCCTTATCTATGTTCAGTTTGAACCAATCTAGCAAATTTTCATCACATTCTATCTCAACAATTACATCACCATCCAAAGCACGTCATAGTGTTATGTATTGCTTAGAACCCTACATCCGATGTTGAGCAATGTCATCAACTAACTAATTGCATCAAACCCTAGTCGTTCTTGTCAACAAACCATTGTGGCAACCTTTGCTTTGTAGTATTTCTTTTCCCCTATTTTGCATGTTGAAATATGACATGACTCAAAAATAATTTGCAATTTGTTGTGATTTGGCCTACAAATCACAACCAAAAACACTTACTTGTTAGAAGTTTAGGTAATTTATTGATTAATTTACAGCGAATAAATCATAAAAAGAACACTAATTAACACGAATAGAAGCATCACATATGCAATCACATTCACAATAAAATAGCAGATCGGACCACATTACACGTACCAATTTGTAGCAAGGGAGAATGTTGTAGTTGTCATCGTGGTGGCGTTATCATTTCTCCATATTGTTTCTCCAACTCGTTTGCTCCTGCAGGTCATCGATTGAGTAGGGTGGTATCCCGTAGTTTTGGTTTGACACTGGACCCACTCTATAGGTTTTATATCAAAGTAGTAGGCCTCAAATCTCAAATGGATATCCATCCCACCCATAGTATGGATTGGACCATCACACCCAGCTAACTGAGGCTCTACATAGAAAAAGTCCCTCCACAACCCCAATGCAGGCAAATCCCTAAAAAGCACTCACGCAAAATGATGAAGATCCCATTAGGAGTCACATTGTGGAGTTGTGCTTCATAGACGAAAAAAAGCCCATGGAAAAACTCAGGGATTGGGAGAGGAGTCCCCTTCTAGAACAAGGCAACATTACCCTTTGTTCTGGAGGAGGCTTGTGACACCCGGTTCCGAAAATGAACCCAGTGAATGCATATGTGTGCCTAGGATGTTCATCACACATACACATTCATTCCACAAACTGAATTCAGAATATAACTACGAATAGATAGTGTTTAAGTACTTTATTACAATGACTCAATGTCTCACTCATGAATATCTAACTTATTCTTGCAGCGGAAGTCTCTAAACGATAGTGGAAAATGGCTAAAACAGCAAGCTCCAACTTCAACTCCACAGGCATGTTGACGGTAGTACGCACGCCTAGTACTACTCCACATGTTCTTCAAAGTACTCTTCTCTTATAGCTGATGTATATGTGGGAATGCAAGGGTGAGTTCATGTCGTACTCAGCAAGTGCGGGAAAAGTATGATATGTAGCTTACAACAAGGTAGACAATAAAATGGCTCAATGTAGCAAGCGAATTTTATTTCATAAACATGGTAACACACAACAACTATTTCTAGGTGAGTTTAATCCCATCATAACCAAGTTAAATCAACAACATTCCTTCATCATAATTCACCATTTATCATATCTCAACCAGCCAATAATCTTTCTCAAGTTCATCTCATACTCATAAATATTCATAACCATCTCATATTCATATAACCGAAACCAAACTCATTTTCATTACCCAAAAATCTCCCGAAACAAATCCAAATGACCATATCCAAATATCCATCCCAAGTTTTGCCTCTAATCATGGAAGTTGGCCAGGTGCTTGTAACCGGAAGCACGACTATCATGATAGTTTTACACTCTACAGAGGTGGCATCACTTTACCCACAAGTATGTGATTTCATCACCCATCGGAGACTAGAAAGAACCTCCATTATACCAGTACACAACCGTCGGTGTATGGCCAAGAGATCACAAAATAGCCTTTAGAAAGGGGCTACTAGGATGTACGGACCCACTGAGGTTTCAACGGTAGTCTCGAATCTCCATTCTCCCACCCACGTGCCCCCTCTTGTGCCATGCAGTTCCCTGGGCAGTCCCTCTCGACTCCCATTCCCCGCGCCATCCAACGGTCCATAACAAGATAGAAACACACCTAATTAGTCAGCTAAGCCTCACCCATATTTAGCCTTGTGGTGGCACTATATTCCTGGCATGTGCTCACATGAACCGCTCCTTAGATCTACAGCAAGCGAACCACCATCTCATTCAGCAACATCCGCGAACCAAGCTTGCCTAGATCTCCCCGGTTCCATGCTCATTAACATCATCAAGTTCTCATCATCATTATTCATATGAGTGCAGTATCTAACCATGTTTTAATTCAGCTTCCCGTATCCTGTAAATTAAGCGAAGCAAAAAGAAAAAACGACCATACCCGACTCATCAACTTTCCCGCGACAAGGATGGTTAACAAAACTAGTAAACTACTATAAAAGGGTGTCCCATCAAGTTGACTCAAGCATACTTGTTTTTGCAAACAAAACAGTTTAAAAACATGGGATCAATATGGTCAAGGGGCACTTGCCTTGCTCCCGTGGCTTGTGTTGCTCAAGTGTTTCAAAGTCTTGGTGCTGTAGTTCCTTGTAGACGGCCTCTTGAGCTTGTCCTTCTACTCACGACCGTGCACATACAAGATTTACAGCAATCAATCATCATGCATAAACTTTACTCAAGTTGCAATGGGGTAAATGAATGCAAATCCTATAGTGCAGTTTATAAAACCAGTTTGTACGTGTTCTTGCATGTTTTAATGGGCTTTCATGGGGTTTTATGAGGAACAAGGGTGTAGGGATCAAGTGTGGACGTGGTGATTATCTTGACACAAGATCTAGATCAATTCCACCGTAAAAAAATTGATCGAAACACGATATGTCCACACGCAAAAGTTTCTGTTCGAACGGGGCGAAGAAAACGGATGCGTAGAAACAGCTGCGACGTCGTAAGATGGGTAATGAAGACCTACCTTACTTCTCCCTTGCGGCAGGGTCTTTCTCCTAGTAACGTTAGCAGCGGGGGATTTTTCTATTGAAAATTATGGTAGGGCTGATCGTCGGGCTTCTTTTCCGGCGACGACGAGGCGTGACGGGGCTCGTCGGCGGGTCTCGACGGCGGGGCTCGATGACGGGGCTCATCGGTGGGGCTCACTGGTGACCAAACTCCAGCAGGGGGGTGGCCAACTCGTCGAGTTGGGTGGGGCAGGGCCAACTTGGCGACTTTGGTGGGGGGGGGGGGGGAAGGGGGCTGCGGCCAAGGTGTAGAGGGAGGGGGGCTTGGGGTTGTATTTATAAGGGGGAGAAAAGAAGAGTCCTAGTCCAATTAGAACTCAACCAAAGAGTCCTAGTCCAATTGGGACTCAACCAAAAGTCCTAGGGGTTCCCCCCCTATAGGGCTGCGGCCACATTGGGGAAAAATTCCTCCCAAATGTGGGGTTTGGGGAATTTGGGGAAATTTGGGAATGGCTCATTTCAGCTATCTTATTTCCATTTCTCTCCGTTTCTATATCCCTCTCCATTTCTATGTCCTTTTCTCCATTTCTATATTCCCTTCTCCATTTCTATGATTCTTTGTCCATTTCTATGGTTCTTTCTGCATTTCTACTTCTTTTCAAATGCTTCTCTACATGAAAAATGTATGCAATGCATGGTAATGAATTTGAGGGTGTTACAAACCTATCCCCCTTAAAATGAATCTCGCCCTCGAGATTCGATAGAGTGGAGAATAGATGGGGGAATTCTGCCTTGAGATCTTCCTCATGCTCCCATGTAGTTTCGGCTTCCGTGTGATGGCTCCATTGTACCTTGCACCAACAGATCACTTTGTTCCTCGTGACCCTTTCCTTCACGTCCAACATTTTGACGGGGTGTTCCGCGTAGGTCAGATCCTCTTGAAGTTCGAGCTCATCCATCGGTACATGTTCTTCCGGTACTCTTAAGCACTTCTTGAGTTGGGATACGTGAAACACATCATGCACGTCGGAGAGGTGCGTTGGCAGCTCTAGTTGATAGGCTACTTCTCCTTGCTTGCCCAAAATCTTGAATGGCCCGATGTAGCGAGGTGCTAATTTACCTTTGACGTTGAACCGTCGTTGGCCTGGGATAGGCGATGCTTTAAGGTACACGAAGTCTCCTACTTCGAGGGTCAATCTTCTTTGCCTATTGTCCGCATAACCTTTTTGTCCCGACTGAGCGGCCTTCAAGTTTTCACGTATCGTTTGGACTTGCTTTTTGGCGCCTTACAGCACTTCGGTTCCGAATACTTGGCTTTCTCCGGTCTCATTCCAGAACAGCGGCGTTCTACACCGTCTACTATACAATGCTTCGAAAGGTGACATCTTTAAGCTGGCTTGGTAGCTGTTGTTGTATGAGAATTCAGCATACGGCAAGCTCCTATCCCAACTACGCCCATGTTTCAAGGCGCAAGCTCTTAACTTGTCTTCCAAAATCTGATTTGTTCTCTCAGTTTGCCCGTCGGTTTGCGGGTGATATGCAGAGCTGAAATTCAACCGTGTACCCATGACTTTATGCAACTTCTTCCAGAACCTAGAGGTAAATTGAGAACCTCGATCTGAAACTATCCTCTTCGGAACTCCATGGCGACACACAATTTGCTCCATATACAGCTCGGCTATATGTGCGACAGTGTACTTGGTTCTAACAGGAAGAAAATGGGCTGTTTTCATCAATCGGTCCACGATAACCCAAGTGGAGTCATAGCCCGACTGAGTACGTGGAAGTCCGACTATGAAATCCATGCTGATGGCTTCCCACGTCCACTCGGGTACTTTTAATGGCTGCAACAGTCCAACGGGTCTTTGTTCGGCCTTCACCTGTTGGCACATTTCGCATAAGGCAACATATTCAACTATGTCCCTTTTCATACCATCCCACCAATAGCAAGTTTTCAGGTCCTTGTACATCTTTGTACAACCGGGGTGTATGGAATAAGGTGAGTCAAGTGCCTCCTTTAGTATTGTGTCGCGGATGTGCTTCACGTTAGGCACACAAATCTTTTTCCCTAACCAAAGCGTGCCATTCTCGTCTTCTTTGAAATCCTTCTCTATGCCTTGTCGGATTCTTTTATTGATTTCCTTGATTTCCTCATCCGTTGCTTGGCCATCTCGTATCTCTTGTTCCAGCGTTGAGTTCAGTTATATCACCTCCATCTTGTTCAAGAATCCGAGATGAAACCGCTCAAACTCCTTACGCAGCTCGGGTGACAGCTCTCGAACCGTGAGTTAACGACATGCTCCTTTTCGGCTCAACGCATCAGCTACTACATTGGCCTTTCCGGGTGATAGTTGATTCCAACATCATAATCCTTGATGAGTTCCAACCATCGACGTTGCCTCAAATTCAGATCCGTTTGCGTGAATATATACTTGAGACTTTTGTGATCCGTATAGATCTCACATCGGTGGCCAAGGATATAATGCCTCCAAACCTTCAAGGCATGTACCACGGCTGCAAGTTCCAGGTCATGTGTGGGGTAATTCAGCTTATGTTTCTTTAGTTGTCTCGATGCATAGGCTACCACTTGTCCTCCTTGCATAATCACACATCCAAGCCCTTTTCTTGATGCGTCAAAATATATGTCGAAGGTCTTGCTCACGTCCGGCAATACCAAAATCGGCGCTGTTGTTAATCTCTTCTTTCCCTTTCATCAGCAATTTAGTCATAGGCTTCACTGTTTTCGAGAAATCCTTAATGAACCGGCGGTAGTATCCAGCCATCCCAAGGAAACTCCGAATATCTCTAACGTTCTGCGGTTGGTTCCACTTCAAAACATCTCCCTCTTTTCGGGGATCAACCGATACTCCTCCTTCAGAGATAATGTGGCCTAGGAACGATATCTCTTTTAGCCAAAACTGACACTTACTGAAGTTGGCATACAATTGATGCTCTCACAGTTTCTGCAATGTCAATCTCAAGTGTTCTTCATGTTCTTCCTCGCTTTTTGAATACACCATGATATCGTCAATGAAAACCACGACAAACTTGTCCAAGTACTCTATGAAGACCTTATTCATGAGGTACATAAAGTATGTGGGTGCATTTGTTAATCCAAAAGACATAACGGTATACTCATACGAACCATACCGTGTTCAAAATGCAGTCTTGGGTATGTCGGAGGGCTTAATCTTCAGCTGGAAGTATCCCGACCGAAGATCAATCTTGGAGAAAATTTGGTCACCTTTCATTTGGTCGAACAGGTCCTCTATATGGGGCAGCGGGTATTTATTCTTGATCATCACCTCATCGAGAGACCTATAATCCACACACATCCTTTAGATCCCATCCTTCTTGTCTACGAAGAGCACGGGGGCTCCCCACGGTGACGAGCTTGGGCGTATAAAACCCTTTTCTAGCTGCTCCTGAATTTGCTTCTTCAGCTCCACTAATTCATTAGCAGGCATCCTATATGGCCTCTTCGCTATAGGTGCAGTTCCGGGTACTAAATCAATGGCAAATTCAATGTCCCGGTCAGGTGGCATACCTAGAAGTTCTTCCGGGAACACATCTGAATATTCTTGAACCACCAGAATGCTTTCCAATGTCGCTTCTTCGACGTGGTTCAGCACTACCTTCTCGGTTGCCGGTTGGGCTGCCTCAAACTCAATACGAGTACCGTGCTCATTTGTCAACTGCACGATCCTCTCAGCACATTGAATCACTCCGTTGTGCATGCTTAACCAATCCATTCCAAATATTATGTCAATCCATAGGGAATCCAAGACGGTAAGGTTGGCAAGAAAGTCTACCCCCTTATTTTAAGGCTTACTTTCAGATAGAATTCAGAACTGAAAGAAGTGATTTCCCAACTATATGCATCAAAGTGTATGAACTAAGTATCTTCTTTTATTAATTCCAGCCTATATGAGGATGTGAACACGTGCTGAAGCATCTCACATCTCTCCACTATGTGTGGATGTGGGCATTCGCCGAAGCGTCCCACAACTCACACCAGCACACAAACACAAGCAATCATCATACAGTTCTGCACACCACTCCTATTTCAGCTTACTACGCCTAAGTGTTCCTATTACAACTTTATTCAATGGGAAATCTAAACTTAATCGTGAGAACCGGTGCTGTTCTCGCCATGTGACAGGGGTGGTCCATACATGGGCGCATGCCATGGTGAGTCGGCAGTCCATGTAGGGATAGATAACGCTGGTGCTCCATTTGTTCCCGCGTTGGCATGAGTCTCCTCTTGTTTTCCAGCAAGTACAACTTCTTGCGGAGGTAACGGATCTCTTCTTGTGCGCTTGCATAGCGGTTTCCTAACTCCACAAGCAACCTTTGAGACTTATAAGTAGCTTGTGGGTTGGAAAAGAGCTCCTCCATGGGGTCCAATGATCTCCCTTGTATCACTCTTCCGATACGGGTGCAACTCAAAAGTAGTGTTCTCAAGTTGCTCACGGAAGGCGTAGCACAGTCCGGTGAGTGCATCCCATGCAGCATCATCAATGGCTTCTGCTCTTGTAGCTCTCCATGTGGGTGTGAAGTGCCGTGTGACAACCCTACCGTTAGATAGGATGGTTACTTCAGCCTTCCACTATTCATGTCCGAGACGAGGGACTTTCTTGAGAAGATACTCTGGGTATAAGCTGCAGCAATCCAGAAATTATTTGAGCTCCTTGGATATGTGTCCTCCTTCCATCCCGTGGGACCAGAATTCTTGAACTGAACGGTTGGCCCGTTCATCACCTTCATTATTGGCCTCAGCAAGGGGTGGCTCCACTTCGGATTCATCTCCTCCCGACATAGCTTCATGAGGCTCCACGGAGTGTAAGCCCACGTGAAACTCCTGCTGAGGTGCGTACCAATGCTGTTCTTGTGGATCATCCTCCATGTCGTCTTTGAATGGTTCCACCTCTTCCGGGTCCTCTTCCTCATGCATAGATCTATTGACTTCATCTTCATCATGAGTTTCCATCTTCACCTCCTCCCAATATGGTCCATCGGACACCTTAATGGGGTTAAGTGCACTCCCACGTGGTGGTGGACGAGTCCTTATGCGTGTTGTGCTCCTAATCACCGGCATCTATAAATAAGACATGAGAAACTTTAGAGAAGGAAGAAATAACTCCAAAACTTCAGAAGCTATGAAGCAAGAAAGCAAAAGTGTTGCTGTCCAAAAGAAGAGAAAAGAGGGGCTGAAAATAGCACTTTGCGGTGGCTGAATTGACAAGTAAAGTACACAGCAAGAAATTTTCGAAAATAACAGTTTAGAGGGGTGTTTCTATGTGTTTTAGAGTGTCTATTCTACCTAGGCTTGCGTCCTACGGTCAACATGACTCTGGTACCAATTTGTGACACCCGGTTCCGAAAATGAACCGAGTGAATGTATATGTGTGCCTAGGATGTTCATCACACATACACATGTACTCCAGAAACTGAATTCAGAATAGAACCACAAATAAATAGTGTTTAAGTACTTTATTACAATGACTCAATGTCTCACTCATGAATATCTAACTTATTATTGCACCGGAAGACTCTAAACAACAGCGGAAAATGGCTAAAACAGCAGGCTCCAACTTCAACTCTACAGACATGTTGACGGTAGTGCGCACGCCTAGTACTCCACATGTTCTTCGAAGTACTCTTCTCCTGTAGCTTATGTATATGTGAGAATGCAAGGGTGAGTACATGTCGCACTCAGCAAGTGCGAGAAAAGTATGACATGTAGCTTACAACAAGGTAGGCAATAAAAAGGCTTATTGCAGCAAGCAAATTTTATTTCATAAACATGGTAAAAACAGCAACTATTTCTAGGTGAGTTTAATCCCATCATAACCAAGTTAAATCAGTAACATTCCTTCATCATAATTCACCATTTATCATATCTCAACCAGCCAATAATCTTTCTCAAGTTCATCTCATACTCATAAATATACATAACCATCTCATATTCATATAAACGAAACCAAACTCATTTTCATGACCAAAACAGTCCGAAACCAATCCCAATGACCATACCCAAATATCCATCCCAAGTTTTGCCTCAAACCATGGAAGTTGGCCAGGTGCTTGTAACCGGAAGCACGGCTATCATGATAGTTCTACACTCTACAGAGGTGGCACCACTTTACCCACAAGTTTGTGATTTCGTCACCCGTCGACGACTAGAAAGAACCTCCATTATACCAGTACACAATCGTTGGTGTATGGCCAAGAGATCACAAAATAGCCTTTACAAAGGGGCTACTAGGATGCACGGACCCACTGAGGTTTCACCGGCAGGCTCGAATCTCCATTCTCCCACCCGCGGGCCCCCTCTTGTGCCATGCAGTTCCCAGGGATGTCCTTCTCGACTCCCATTCCCTGCGCCATCCAACGGTCCATAACAAGCTAGCAACACACCTAATTAGTCAGCTAAGCCATACCCATATTTGGCCTTGTGGTGGCACTGCTTTCCTGGCATGTGCTCACATGAACCGGTCCTTAGATCTACAGCAAGCAAACCACCATCTCATTCAGCAACATCCGTGAACCAAGCTTGCCTAGATCTTCCCGATTCCATGCTCATAACATCATCAAGTTCTCATCATCATTATTCATATGAGTGCAGTATCTAACCATGTTTTAATTCAGCTTTCCGTATCCCGTAAATTAAGCGAAGCAAAAAGGAAAAACGACCATACCCGACTCATCAACTTTCTCGACGACAAGGATGGTTAACAAAACTAGTAAACTCCTATAAAAAGGGTGTCCCATCAAGTTGACTCAAACATACACGTTTTCGCAAACAAAATAGTTTCAAAACATGGGATCAATATGGTCAAGGGGCACTTGCCTTGCTCCCGTGGCTCGTGTTGCTCAAGCGTTTGAAAGTCTTGGTGCTGTAGTTCCTTGTAGACGGTCTCTTGAGCTTGTCCTTCTACTCACGACCATGCACATACAAGATTTACAGCAATCAATCATCATGCACAAACTTTACTCAAGATGCAATGGGGTAAATGAATGCAAATACTATAGTACAGTTTATAAAACCAGTTTGTACGTGTTCTTGCATGTTTTAATGGGCTTTCATGGGGTTTTATGAGGAACAAGGGTGTAGGGATCAAGTGTGTACGTGGTGATGATCTTGACACAAGATCTAGATCAATTCCACCATCCAAAATCGATCAAAACACGATCTATCCACACGCAAAAGTTTCTGCTCAAAGGGGGCGAAGAAAACGGATGCGTAGAAACAGCGGCGACGTCGTAAGATGGGTAATAAAGACCTACCTTACTTCTCCTTTGCGGCAGGGCCTTTATTCTAGTAACAGCAGCAGTGGGGGATTTTTCTATGGAAAATTATGGTAGGGCAGATTGTCGGGCTTCTTTTCTGGCGACGGCGATGCGTGAGGGGGCTCGTCGGCAGGTCTCGACGGTGGGGCTCGACGACGGGGCTCAACGGCGGGGCTCGACGACGGGGCTCAATGACGGTGCTCGACGGCGGGGCTCGATGACAGGGCTCGACGGTGGGGTTCGTCGGCGGGGCTCACCGGCGACCAAACTCCGGAAGGGGGGGTGGCCAACTCGGCGAGTTGGGAGGGGGGCAGGGCCAACTCGGCGACTTTGGGGAGGGGGGAAGGGGGCTGCGGTCAAGGTGTAGAGGGGGGGCTGGGGGGTTGTATTTATAAGGGGGAGAAAAGAAGAGTCCTAGTCCAATTGGAACTCAACCAAAGAGTTCAATCCAATTGGGACTCAACCAAAGAGTCCTAGCCCCCCCCCCCTATAGGGCTGCGGCCACATTGGGGAAAAATTCCTCCCAAATGTGGGGGAAATTCCCCCTTGGGGAATTTGGAGAAAATTTTGGGAAAATTTGGGAATGACTCATTTCAGCTATCTTATTTCCATTTCTCTCCATTTCTATGTTCCTTTCTCCATTTCTATATTCCCCTCTCCATTTCTATGTCCCTTTCTCCATTTCTATATTCCCTTCTCCATTTTTATGGTTGTTCTCCATTTCTATGGTTCTTTCTCCATTTCTATGGTTCTTTCTCCATTTCTAGGGTTCTTTCTCCATTTCTACTTCTTTTCAAATGCTTCTCTACATGAAAAATGTATGCAATGCATGGTAATGAATTTGAGGGTGTTACAAGGCCCTACATTTGCCCCTGATGAAGGAAGACAATCTCAACCTTCCTTCTAGAAAGGAACCCTTCCGCTTGAAGATGCTTACATATTCGCTAGTGGATTTTCCCAACCATGATGTTTCCGTAAAGGAAAGCCTTGCATCTCTTTAGACAAAAATTCAATATTGATAACAAAACAGCAAAAAATTTAGAGCACTGGATAGAACAAAGAACAATTAGGAGATGTAGATTTGCAAAATCAGATAGGAGATCTGAAAAGCAAGAACGACAAAAGGCTGAAGTTTGCAAAAGAACAAAGATAAGGAGCAACCTCTACCCGTTTTATAGTCCATCTCAAAATAAGTTTGATCGCCTAGATAAGCATTTAACATAATGGATCTTTGGTAGATTTTATGGGGAACATGACAGAAATAAGAAGTCACAAGGGTTACTAGCCACATGTTAAATATTCCTTGATATTAGCTTTTCGTTTTGCATAATGAACAATTCAAGATGATTGTATTGTCATGATCACGCAAACAGATACAACCACTAAGTAGGCAAGATAATAATACACCAATCCCTCAAACATTAATCGCCCAACATGCATACATCACCGTCGAGCACCAACATGTTGCGATTTCAATAAAGCAAGATTTTAGAGTGTAGAGAATAACCATGACATTGGTCACAAGCACACCGTTGCACTTCCCTTACCCAGAATGGCTTATAGACAAACGAAAGCCTAGAAAGGTGGGAGACTAAGCTTCTCTTGATCAGGCCAAGACATACCATGTTAGATTCTAAATCAAAGATCTGATCGATTGACGAAACATGAAGTATGGACTTGAAATTCGCCGACTCCCGAAAAGTCGCCATAACCATTAGGCAACTCTAAAAACTGGAAGCATTATTTTGACTTCATCATGACCTTTCACACATGACTTAACTAGCCCATTCGATGCATCCGACGTGGTAAAGATGATACAATGGAAAGTCACCCTGCAAAAATAATACTCGACACCTACGTGTTGCTCATGATGGACTCAAGCGCTACTAACAAGGGGATGTCCCCTAGGTAGGCCTATCCTGAGGAATTGATAGAAACTCAAGCTCTAAACGCCCATACATCTTAGAGTTTATAGAATGGCTACACCAACAAGATCGAGGCTATGTTCTCATATAGAAGGAGAAGTTCAAGTGAATATATTATCTAGACTATATGGAGATATGTAAATAGGTCTTACATCCTAATATTAAATATGACACATCTTAGATAGAAATCCATATTTGAAGAACTCTCTTTGTAACCATCTTGGATAATACCTCGAGGCCCTTGGACCCCATAAAAAGTGGGAGAGAGGCAACGGTCAGGCATCCAATTATCAAATCAATCATCTCATACTATGCCGTTAGTCGATATGAAATTTCCACACATCATTGTAATCTTGATATCGAGGCAAAATCAAGCAATTAGGAGTAGGGTATTACCTTGGCATAGAGGGCCTAAACTTAGGTAACTTGTGTCTCTTGTTACTGTTGTGATCATCACGTGTAGGTAATTCGTCTAATCCCCCTTGAATCTTTATATAAATTATATTGCCACAAAATACTCGCAACAACATTCATGTTTGCTTGTAGCATCTCATAGACTTGGTAACCTTTAGAGTCTGGTGGCATGATGCATTAGATTGGGTGTTATGACTCTCCTAAGTGACCTGGGAATATGTCTTAGCTTCCTGTTGTTGGGGCATAGACTAAGGTTTAACCTGATAAATCATCTTACGACACTTTGGGTGGAGTCCTTCCAGTTAGATGGACTAGATGCTGGTTTCATGTTTCATTCATACGCCGGACCTTTGTGCGATCTAACTCCTCGTGGAGGACCTGGCAGTAGGTTTTGACTATGTCAAGCGTTGCCTGTTCCATTATTGGTGCGTTCAAGATCTAGCAATGGCAAACTTTGACTTCTAAAGGAGTTGGATGTTTCACGATTTGACATTGAAGGTCTTGTCATGATGCGCCGCCAGCGGTGTTGTTGTGAACCGCCATGAAAACTTTGACAACTAGAGCATGTCTGTCAGAACTTCCTTTAGATTTAGAATCATACATAAATATATCTTACCCCATCTGGGTCACAGCAACAAAGTGTGAGTCGTCAATGGAGATTGATAGATTCTTTGACTCCCTAATGTTAAGAGTTAGTTCTGGGAGGCGAGAGATGTCTACTCAATTTATGTGGTGGTCTGAACCTCTAATCTTCATATTCACGCCGTCGAAGGAGAGGAACGTCGGGCTAAGGGCCAGCTGATGTGCGATGAAGTTGAGCGAGCAAAAGCAAATGATCCACTCAGGAGTCAACAAGTCTAAACTCGTCGTGATCATATCTGATGAAATCATAACTACAATGTATGAAAGCGCCTACCTAGCGTGCCAACTGTCATAGATATCTCGTAGCAAGTAAAATTTATAGAAAGGATCGGGGGGACTCTTCGAGTTACCTGCACATAGATGATCTTAGCAGTAATGATGAGGAGTTGAGTAGTACGCTCGATCTTCCAATAGGTAATTTATAAGTCGATTGATAGATATCTCGACGTTGATGATCCGAGGCTCGAGCAGAACACAAACAGCCCCTGCAATCACTACACCACCGCTCCGATGGTTATCAACCGTAATTTACACGCTTGACCTCGCCAAGAAGGCTAATCCCTGTAAGTACAAACCGAGAACACGAGCAAGAACGAAGAAGAAGCAATCTGAATTGCTATGTTGGGGTCTCAGAAACCAATGAACAGTGAACTGTGTATAACAGATTAATCTAAGCAAAACCCAATTGTTTGTGGCGGGTACTATGGAGTATAAATTGGTGGGAGGATGTATAAACGGTGTTGGGGTCGTGACATAACCCTAAGACACAAAAAATGAACTTGTACTTGATACAAGGCCCAATGACCCGATACGGTGGCGCAACACTCTGACAGATTCTGAACTCTATTCTGTTTTGACGATTCCCGTCGACTCCTGAGAAATTTTGACATGGTACCAGCGTCATTGGAAATTTTATCCCCCCCTTTCCGTGCATATGTACAACGTCCAAAATGGAGTCCGTATGCGTCCTGGACATTTGTTTTAGTGCGAAGTGCTCCTGGGTTCCGAGTTGGACTCGATTTCGAGTTGAGATCGGCCTCTATCTTCTTTGGTCGTATTCTCTGGTCCTCCATGCCCCTAAGCCTTCCTCCAAGTACTCCTTGAACCACTCCATGAATCCTAATCACAATTAATCATTAGGTAGCAATGTATTCTCAAAAACATATAAGGAAACATATAAGAAAGTTTACAAGTAAACAAAATATGTAGATGGCAAACGAGCTTACCTCTAAATTCAATTGTTGTGTGCGAACTCTAATGATTGCATCTTGTGTGTTCGATGGAGTGTTGTGTGTATCTATAGGAGTGATGTACTCATCAAGAAACAGGGAGATAAGATTTACACAAATTTATACCCTTTTATGAGGTAATACTCTACTCCTGCTTGGCTGATCTTTCTCAATACGAGGATTTTAAAGTTGGGTGTGTTGGGAACAAAAAATGGTTGTGTGTTTTACAGGTAGAAGTCCAGTTCGGGAGACCAATTTATCTCACGGTCGCAAGACAAACAAGCCAAGCAACAAGAAACAATGGCCGGAGCAAGACTTAGAAGTTCTCAAAAGGATTCAAACCATGTGAATTCTTATGTTTTCGTTGTGTTAACGTTCTAGAAAGTGTCTGCACGATACCCTTATGTACACGTGCCTTAGAGATAAGATAAATGATTAGAGAGTCCTAGTTTAAACTTAGAATAGATAGAGTCATCGGGATTTGTATCAAGGCTATATAAAGATAGCCCTCTGTCGAGAATAACAAGTCAAATTGTGATAAACAACTTACATTCTTTACTACTTCTCTAGTTTCCCATAGCTCTTAGGCGTATTTCATACCTCTTTGGTGCTTTGACGAGAAAAGCATCTGGGTTCTGTCCATGAAAGTGAGACTTATCACGTTTGTATCACAGAAACTCCACGTTTGTCTAAGTTTCGGTGACTAACACCGAGATTCACGTGACACCGTCAAATTCATTTCCATGCATTGCATATATTTTTCATATAGAGAAACATTAAAAAAGAAGTAGAAATGGAGAAAGAATCATAAAAATGATGGGGAATGGTAAAAAAGGTAGCTGAAATGAGCCAATTCCAATTTGTCTAAGTGCGCCGTCGACACATCCCCGTGCCGCGGGACATGTGTCGCCCACAGAGCTCACCCCTGCGGAGGGGGTGAGGTCCAGCACCGCGGGACACGTGGCGCCCGCGGAGCTCATCCCTGTGGAGGGGGGGGTGAGGTCCGGCACCGTGGGACACGTGGCGCCCGCGGAGCTTACCCCTGCGGAGGGGGTGAGGTCCGGCACCGCGGGACACGTGGCGCCCTCGGAGCTCACCTCCGCGGAGGGGGTGAGGTCTGGAACCGCGGGACATGTGTCGCCCTCGGAGCTCGCCTCCGCGGAGGGGGTGAGGTCCGGCACCGCTGGACACGTGTCGCTCTCGGAGCTCGCCTCCGCGGAGGGGGTGAGGTCCGACACCGCTGGACACGTGACGCTCTCGGAGCTCATCTCCGTGGAGGGGGTGAGGTCCGGCACCCGCTAGACACGTGGCGCCCTCGGGGCTCACCTCCGCGAAGGAGGGGAGGTCCGGCACCACTGGACACTTGGCACCCTTGGAGCTATCCTCTGAGGAGAGGGGAGGTCCGGAACCACTGGACACATGGCGCCCTCAGAGCTCGCCTCTAAGGAGAAGGGAGGTCCGGCACCGCTGGACACGTGGCGCCTCGGGCTCGCCACTGAGGAGAAGGGTGGCCCGGCCCCGTTGGACACGTGGTGCTCTCATAGCTCGCCCCTGCGGAAGGGGGCAAGGCCCGGCTCCGCTGGACATATGGCAGGCTCGGAGCTCGCCTCTGAGGAGGAGGGTGGCCCGGCCCCGCTGGGCACGTGGCGCTTTCGGAGCTCACCCCTGCGGAGGGGGCGAGGCCCTGCTCCGCTGAACACGTGGCAGGCTCGGAGCTCGCCTCTGAGGAGGAGGGTGGCCCGGCCCCGCTGGGCACGTGGCGCTTTCGGAGCTCACCCCTGCGGAGGGGGCGAGGCCCCTAGGCGGTTTTTCTACTGTGCACAGGGGTACCCGGTACTGAGGGTACCGACACAATTTCCCCAAACTTTCCCCACATTGCTGCCGCACCTAACTGAAAAGATAAGTTTGTTAAGATCTAAAATTGAGTAGGACTCTTATTTGAGCTCCAATTGGAGCAGGACTCCTCTTTTTCCCCTTATAAATAGAACCATAAAGCCCCCCCTTGGCGGTAACCCCTTTCCTTTTTCTTCCTCCAAAGTCGGTGACTTGGAGGCCCTAGCCCCCAACTCGCCGAGTTAAACCCCCCTCGCCGTAGTTCAGTCGCCGGTGAGCACCCATTGCTGCCATTGCTAGGAGGAAGACCCTGCCACCAAAAGGAAGTAAGGTAGGTCTTCGTTACCCATCTTACGACGTCGTCGCTGTTTCTACGCATCCATTTTCTTCACTCCCTTCGAGCAGAAACTTTTACGTGTGGACAGATCGTGTTTTGATCGGTTTTTGACGGTGGAATTGATCTAGATCTTGAGTCAAGATCATCACCACATCCACACTTGATCCCTACACCCTTGTTCGTCATAAAACCCCATGAAAGCCCATTAAAACATGCAAGAACACGTACAAACTGGTTTAATAAAACAACACCATAGGATTTGCATCCATCTACACCATTGCATCTTGGGTAAAGTTTGTGCATGATGTTTGATTGCTGTAAATTTTGTATGTGCGTGGTCGTGAGTAGAAGGACAAGCTCAGGAATCCATCTACGAAGAACTACAACACCAAGACTTCGAGACGCTCGGACAACAAGAACCACGGGAGCAAGGCAAGTGCCCCTTGACCATATTGATCCCATGTTTTGAAACTGTTTTGTTTGCGAAAACGTGTATGCTTGAGTCAATTTGATGGGACACCCTTTTATAGGAGTTTACTAGTTTTGTTAACCATCTTCGTCGCCGGGAAAGTTGATGAGTCGGGTATGGTCATTTTTCCTTTTTGCTTCGCTTAATCCACGAGATACGGGAAGCTGAGTTAAAATATGGTTAGCTACTGCACTCATATGAATAATGATAATGAGAACTTGATGATGTTAATGAGCATGGAATCGGGGGAGATCTAGGCAAGCTTGGTTCATGGATGTTGCTGAATGGGATGGTGGTTTATTTGCCGTAGATCTAAGGACCGGTTCATGCCAGCACATGCCAGGAAAACAGTGCCACCACAAGGCCAAATATGGGTGCGGCTTAGCTGACTAATTAGGTGTGTTGCTAGATTTTTATGGACCGTGTATGGCGCGGGGAATGGGAGTCGAGAGGGACTGCCCTGGGAACTGCATGGCACAAGAGGGGGCCCGTGGGTGGGAGAATGGTGATTCGAGCCTGCCGGTGAAACCTTAGTGAGTCCATACATCTAGTAGCCCCTTTGTAAAGGCTATTTTGTGATCTCTTGGCCATACACTGATGGTTGTGTACTAGTATAATGCAGGTTCTGCAGTCGTCCGACGGGTGACAAAATCACAAACTTGTAGGTAAAGTGGTGCCACCTCTGCAGAGTGTAAAACTATCATGATAGCCGTGCTTCCGGTCACAAGCACCTGGCCAACTCACATGATTAGAAGGGAAAACATGGGATGGATATTCGGTATGGTTATGTTATGATCATTTGGATTGGTTTGGGGATTGTTTTGAGTCATGAAAATGAGTTTGGTTTGGTTATATGAATATGAGACGGTTATGAATATTTATGAGCATGAGATGAACTTGAGAAAGATTAATGGTTGGTTGAGACTTGATAAATGGTGAATCATGATGGAGGAATGTTGCTGTTTTATTTGGTTATATTGGGATAAATATAACTTAGAAATAGTTGCTGTTTTTATCATGTTTGTGAAATAAAATTTGCTTGCTGCAATGAGCCCTTTTATTCCATACCTTGTTGTAAGCTACATGTCATACTTTTCCCGCACTTGCTGAGTACGACATGTACTCACCCTTGCATTATCACATAAACATCAGCAACAGGAGAAGAGTACTTCGAGGACCATGTGGAGCACTAGGCAGGCAAACTACCGTCAACAATCCTGTGGAGTTGAAGATGGAGCCGCTGCTGCTTAGTTATTTTCCGCTGTCGTTTAGAGACTTCCGCTGCAAGAATAAGTTAGAGATTTATGAATGAGACAATGAGTCAATGTAATAAAGTACTTAAACACTATTTATTCATGGTTATATTCTTAATTCAGTTTGTGGATTACATGTGTAGGATCGAAGAGCACGTGAAAAGCTACCAGAGGGGGGGTGAATGGTAGATTAAAACTTTTTACAGCGGAAACAACAAAAACCCCTCAGCAAAAAATCAATCGGTTAAAGAAACCGTGTGTGCAAGTGTTTTTAAATGTGTTCAACCGTGACAAATCAAGTGTAGACGTAGAGAATCAAGTCACGGATCTAATGCAACAAGAATCACTTGAAAACACGAAGTAAAACTTGAGATACGATCAAAACATTAAACGAAGATCAATCTGTTCTACCCGATATAAAACAGATCTGGAACGCTGCAAAGAAACTCGTGTATCTCAAAAAAATACAGATCCGAAGCTCGTGAAAATTTCACAGATGATAGATAATTGAGTTGTGAAGACAACCCAAAAAGAATCACGTCAATCGGATCTGTAAAACTCGAGTTATGAACGAAACACCGAAGCAACGTCGGTCTGTCCAGAAACTCGGCGAGAAAGACTTGACGAAAAACAAGTCGGACGAACAAGGCACAAAAGCTCCTCGAAACTATGAACTTTATTCAATAGAAACACAAGAGGAACAGCCCAAAGTGCTCTACCCACGAGAGCTCTGGCCTCCCTTGCTTTTATAGCCAGCCCTCAAGCTAAACAATCCAATCTAGGACTCCTACTCCTAATTGGACTCGTATCCTAACTTACCATAACTGCTCAGTACTCTCCTATTCGTAGATAGAAGCAATCGTGAGACTTCCAAACACCTTAGGAACGTTCTAAACATTCCTAAAACAACTCAACTTCGTGCCTAGCACGAAATCCTATCATAACCAACTCAAATCTTCCATATTTGAGCCATATCCGACTCAACCTCAGCCTGAGTACGCAATCCAGCCGGTTGGACCTTTCCGACCAATTCTTTACGTCCACTTCTCTTCATCACGCCTTGAAACAATGTTGCCACGTCCATGCACTCCTTGCACACGTGCAAACACCTTCCAACGACGTACACGCAACCTTCATATGCACTGCCCTTGATCCAAACATGCTACGCGACCTCCCGATCAACTCAACCACAGCTCCTCCCGAACTTGGTTGTTGGAACCTCATCTCCTCCCTGAGACTAGTCCAAGGATCCCGTCATCAGCCATGTCTTGAACTCAAGCAACACCTGCACATGAATAAACAACCAATTCTTCCGAGCACAAGTCCTCGACTTGACTCACGTTAGTTCGAAAATCACAACACCTTACATGAGCACGTCACATAAGCATGTTGCAAACCATATCAAATGATAACAGCCATAACCACCAAAACACACAAAAAACTTAGCAAATTAATACTAAGCAAACTTTCCCATAAAGCAAGTTTGAAACATTGCGAGTTAAAAGCAAAAACAAGACGCTGCAGTTCTACGAGTTGAACTTCACGGGAGCTCCCTAAAAACAAGCTCCGGATCTCACAGAAGCTCTCCGGACCTTGCAGGAGCTCTCCGGACCTTGCGTCGGACCTTGCCAACACTTGGCGGACCTAACAAAGAACTTGTCGGACCTTGCCACAGAAGAATGTTTTGGTAATATTCAAAACTTTGAATGTTAATGCTAACTTTTATCCTAATTGCCAATGTATTCAGCACACATAGGTCTCACAATCTCCCCCTTGATGAATGCATTGGCAACACCAATTAAAATCTGAACATTGGCTTATGAAAAGTTTTGAAAAGCTTTGAAAACTCATTTCTCCCCCTTTATTAATTTCTCCCCATTTTTTAAAATCAGAGAAGGAAGAAAGTGTATAACATATGCAAAGTGTAAAAAAATCTCTCCTTATGCATATATCTCCTCCTTTGACAATGTATTCAGCAAGTTTCAAAAGAGAAATTTTTAAATTTTATGAGCATATTATAACATATACATACAAAACAAAGCTCATCCAAGTCATACTATCAGGTTACTTACACTATCACATCAACGAGATACATAAAGTAGTGTAAGCCATGCTAGAGATCAAATGTATTTTTCAGTTTAAGCAAGTCATGATCTCCCTTACTCAACTATTTCAAAACCTGAAAACATGACACTTGTTGCTGCATTTTTATTATTCATAATCATTTAAGGCACAAAGTTGATCATATGATATTTGCAAGAGATTATATGCCGCATCAGCCTTATTCTAACCAACCAAGCCAAGCCTATGTCATTTGACAATCAGAAGCTTAAGGACATGGTTTTAGTCATACAAAATTCCTTCCAAGTTCATATCTTAGTGCAATTATAAGCAATCTCAAAAGAAGAAGTGCGATGCATGCATATTCTCTTGATCTTTTCTCAATTTTTTATTTGAGAACTCAACATGTGAGCTGATCACTTGATTAATTTTTTATGATTAAAAGCACTTGTGAGCACACAACAAGTTCAAAACAGCAAGAAAGTTCGATCATGACCAGATTTAGTGTAAGTAATTATTCCAATTACTAGTCATGGCAAAAACTACAAAATGTATAACATGAGTAATGTATTAAGAACTTTCAGCCTGTAAAAGGAATCACAAAGTCATATATGTATGAAATACTATGCTCATATTATTTTAGTTTCAGATTCACACATAGACTTTCAAAGTTTCAAAAACTCCCCCTCAATTTAAGCCATGAGGATGCATAACCCCTAATTCACTATGAATGAAACAAAAACGAGTGAAATCCAAAGGTTTTGTAAAAATATCAGCTAATTGTTGTTCGGTATCGACATGGTGAAGCACAATGTTTCCTTTTTCAACATTATCACGAAGAAAGTGATACCTAATGTCAATGTGCTTAGTTCTAGAGTGTTTCACGGGGTTTTTAGCAATACAAATTGCACTAGTGTTATCAAAAAACAGTGGAACACTATCTAAATCAACCCCATAGTCCTTAAGTGTTTGAACAATCCAAAGAATTTGTGAGCAAGCGCTAGCCGCAGCTACATATTCAGATTCGGCCGTGGATTGTGCAACTGAACTTTGTTTTCTAGAGGACCAAGCAACAAGTGAATTACCAAGAAAATGACAAGCACCCGAAGTACTTTTCCTATCAATCCTAGAACTCCCAAAATCAGCATCCGAAAAAGCTTTCAAAGAAACGGTTGAGGAAGAAGGAAGAAAAATGCCAAATTCTTGAGTTCCATGTAGGTACCTGAGAATCCTTTTGATGGCTTGGTGATGTGAAGCACGTGGAGAAGCTTGAAAACGTGCACAAAGACATACGCTGAATTGTATGTCCGGTCTTGACGCCGTGAGATACAAAAGTGATCCAATCATACTTCTGTATTCTTTTTTTATCGACGTTCCCATTGGTGTCCGAAGAGGCTTGCATTTGTCCATGTTGAAGCGCTTAAGAAGGTCCTTTGTATACTTAGTTTGATGCACAAATGTTCCTTCTTTTGTTTGCTTGATTTGCAGCCCCAAAAAGTATGTGAGTTCTCCCATCATACTCATCTCAAATTCTGAACTCATCATAGCTGAAAACTTGGACACGAGATCATGAGAAGCACAACTAAAGATAATATCATCCACATACACTTGAACGAATAATGAGTCATTGCCATGCTTAAGTACAAAAAGAGTTTTATCAACCTTGCCCATGGTTGTCACACCCGGTTTTTCCGAAGAACAACCAAGTGAATATCACATGTATGCCAGGATCATTTTCTCATACATGTGATGACAAATAGTGAAGCATCATTTATTACAAGCCAGGTGTCGAATATAAATAAGTCTTACATCACAAATGTCTCAATGAACACTAATGCTTCATCACAAGTAAATAAACTAGCAGCGGAATATTATTCTTTAGGGCTCCATCACAGGTGTTGCCCGGGGTCTTCATGAACCTAGAAACCTTCCTCGGGTCCAAAATCTTGGTCATTATACACCACCTCATTATCTTGACCTGAGCAGCAATATAAACCAACAAATATGCAAGGTTGAGTACCAATGGTACTCAGCAAGTGTGGGAAAATTATATCATGCATGGCTAGAACAAGGAGAGGTTGAACTCATGGTTAAAGCACTACGCAATTAATACCTATCACCTTAGCTTATTAAGCACCTACATTACTACACAGGTGAAATGGTCCAAATCTCCCATCCCATCATCATAAACCAATAACCAAAATCATCATTTCCAATGTTAAGCTCCCCGCTTAACTTCCAAAACCATCAATTCTCTAATCATGAATAAGTCCAGGCCGCTCTTAACCGTGAGCATGGCTGTCAAGACAGTTTTGACTCTGCAGAGTTTGTACCACTGTACCCACAAGTAGTGATTTCATCCCCCGTTGCCGGGTGGACTAAAAGAACCTCCATTATGCCAGTGGCTACGAACCACATTCACACTTCCCAGGTGTGTAGCCAGGAGATCACTACGAAGCCTTTACAAAGGGATTCCCGACGAGCGTGGGCCCACTGAGGTTTCACCCCTAACAGCATACAAGAGGCTCCAACCCCGCTGCAGTGGCCCCCTCTTGAGCCTTGCGGTTCATATGGCAGTCCAGCTGACTCCTATTCCCCGCACCATCCAACACACCCATACTACGCCGGGGATACACCTAATTAATTGGCTAAGCTGCCCCATCTCAGCATGTGGTTGGCACTGTAAAGCCGGGTTACATGCTCCATGAACCGGTCCTTAGGATCCAGGCAAGTACTAAACACAAACCCAAGTCTCGTGCACCCAGCACACAGCCAAAACATCCAACTTGCCTTGATCCCTACCTCTACATAACTCACAATGTCTCATTCAAGAGTATGGTAATATAAACTGATGATCTCATATCCCAATTATCCCATTCTAAGCATGGCTAAGCATATGCATAATAATAAATGACATGATAAGATAAATCCCAACCCAAGCTACAAGGAAACAAGGTAATGCAATTCTAGGGAAACTTCCTAGCATGGGTTTCATATTTAAATTGACAATGCAATTAATTCTAGCTACACATCCTAGCATAGGATCAAAGTGATCAAGGACACTTGCCTCCTTCTTGCTGCTCCTGAAATGGGTAGTCCTGATCTTGGAAACTGATAGCTTGCTCTTGAACAGGTTCTACTTCATACCATCACACATAGCAAAAAGAAAAACAACAATCATAAGACATAGTTCACACTTCTACTTCATACAAACCACACATTCACATTTATGAAAGTTTCTTTACCATTTTAGGTGTTGTGGATACTCTGTGTGTTGATTTGGGGCTTGCATACACTTTTATTTACATGTGTATGATTCCTACTTTGGTGTTCATATTTATACTCACATACTATATATATATGTATATATGTGTGTTTCAGTTTTAAATAAATTCCTTATATATTAAACTACCCAGTATGTATGAAAAGTATTTTTCTCCTCCATATGTGCCTTCATAATTTCTATCAACCCTAAACTGAATTCTTTGTACTTTAGAAACTCCATTTATCATTTACTAGTTTCTATATTTTCAGATTTATATTCTTATGCATAATTGTACATTTTATTATTAAATTAGTAATACACACTACCTAAACAGATTAGGTTCTGGTCCTAAATAATTTAAGATCATATTTTGACCTTGGCTTCTGATGTATACTAGTTCATAATTATTTTCCCTATTTTTCTTTAACTATTCTTTACTTAAAAATGTGTCCCTATACTATTAAATGTGAATAATAGATGAAACAGATTTATTTCAGCCCAAAAATATATTTTTATCTCACTCCAAAGTTTTCTAAGTACTGAGAAAGTTTTTAATAAGTTTGACAATTATGTTTGTCCCCCTTTTTAATATTTAAACACTAGGCACATATTCAATTTTCTAAATTAAATACTAAACAGAGCTAGAATAATGAATTCTTCCCATTACAGGGTCTATAATATCATTTTCATAATTTCCAGGGGTCTAGCTACACTTTTCAGAGGTGTTTTCCTTAATTTCTATTAAGTCCAGGGGCTAAAACTGATTTTTAAATGAATTTACATGATTTTCTGGAGTTCCAGGGGCTAGATCTGAAGTTTCCGGGGCTAGCTCTCAATTCCAGAGAACCCCAGGGGGTAGCACGTAAGAACTCCAGTCTTTATAACGCGGGGCTGACGTGGACCGTCTGATTTTAAACCGACGGCTGAGATTATAACATCGAACCGGTACGCGGGGTTTTAAAGTCTACCGTGCGATTTAAAATAAACGGCGCACAAGCGGCCACGTCGCTCTGATCGAGCGCGGGCGGCGCTGCCGGCGGCGCACGGCGGCGGGAAGCGGCGATCTCGCCGGAAACTTTCGGATCCTCGAGAATTCTGCCTAGAACTGTGATCTTATGGCCTAGATCGGTAGAGGGGAGGTCAGGGATCTCACCTCGGGGGTTTTCTCGAGCTCGGGGGTCCTGGAAAGTGCTCTGCGGCGAGGTCCGAGGCAAAACCACGGCGAAGCTCGTCGGAGCTGGATTTGCACCGTATATCTTCGGGTTTTCTGCACCTGCAAAGTTCCCCGGAGGCGGTGGATCAAGACCAACGAGTTAGATCAGAGTTTCCGAGCTTAGATCGGCCAGAATTCACCGGCGAAGTCTCGGTGCTCACCGGAGTGAAAATCTGCGATCGCGTGCGAAAAACTGATCGGATCGGTTGTTTTTATAGCCGGGGGAGGGCGGTGGTTCTGTTGTGATCGAGTTAGAGTCCTCAGGTTCCAGAATTCGGCTGCGGGACGCGGTTTCCCGATCGGTTGCGATCGCGCGCGCGCGGGGAGAAGTCCGGGGTCGCGGGGTTAGGGATGACAGGCGGGTCCCACATGTCAGCGAGGGGCAGCGCGGCGCGCGCGGGGGCGGGCTGCGCGGGGGTTAGCTGGGCCGGCTGAGGTTTCGGCCCACTGGCCAGTTTTTTTCCGGTTTTCCTTTTTCTTTTTCCATTTCTTTTCTGTTTTGAGTCTAATTTGAATTCCAGTTTGAATTTGAATTTTTGCAAAACATGCAACACGTCCAAAAATTTTTAAATCCCCCTCTGAACATGGTTTATGGTTCTAAATCCAAAATTTGAATCTTGACTAAAAATTTGGGGTGTTACAGCTCTACCCCCCTTAAAAGAAATCTCGTCCTCGAGATTGGTGTTTCTAAGAAAATAATTCCGGAAATTGTGCCTTAAGCTCATCTTCCCGTTCCCAGGTGGCTTCCTCCTCTGAGTGATGCTTCCACTGTACCTTGCACATTCTGATTCTCTTATTTCTGGTGATACGTTCCATTGTCTCCAAAATCTTGTATGGTTGCTCGGCATAAGACAAATCCTCAGCTACATCCACTTCATTCATGGGTAACACCTCCTCAGGCGTCCTCAGACATTTCTTGAGTTGCGACACATGGAACACATCGTGCACGTCTGACAGATGAACCGACAACTCTAGTTGGTACGCCACTTCGCCTTTTCTTTCCAAAACTTGAAAGGGTCCGATGTATCGAGGTGACAACTTCCCTTTCACCTTGAACCGACGAAGTCCTCTGATAGGGGACACCTTGAGATAAACATAGTCTCCCACGTTGAAAACGAGCTCTCTTCTTCGTACATCAGCATAACTCTTCTGGCGTGTCTGTGCTATCCTCAAGTTGTTGCGAATCTCCCTCACCTTTGCCTCGGCTTCTTGTAGCACTTCGGGACCAAATACTTTACTTTCTCCTGTTTGGTTCCAAAATAGGGGAGTTCTGCACTTCCTTCCATACAAAGCTTCAAACGGTGACATCTTCATACTAGCTTGATAACTGTTGTTATAGGAAAACTCCGCATACGGTAGGTTCTTGTCCCAACTCCTATTGTTTTTAAGTGCACATGCCCTTAACATATCTTCAAGAATCTGATTGGTTCTCTCCGTCTGCCCGTCAGTTTGGGGATGATAGGCAGAACTGAAATTCAGATGGGTTCCCATGGTTTCATGCAACTTTTGCCAAAACCTCGAGGTGAACTGCGTCCCTCGGTCCGACACTATCTTCTTTGGCACTCCATGGTAACACACAATCCTTGACATGTACAATTCTGCCAATTTGGATCCGCTGTAGCTTTCTTTCACAGGGATGAAATGAGCTACCTTGGTTAGCCGATCAATAATGACCCATATTGAATCATACCCGGATTGGGTCCTAGGCAATCCCACGACAAAATCCATGCTGATCTCTTCCCACTTCCATTCAGGCACTTTGAGTGGTTGCAGCAATCCCGCGGGTCGTTGATGTTCTGCTTTCACCAACTGACATGTGTCACATAGGGCAACATGTTCCGCGACATCTCGCTTCATGCCATACCACCAATACCTGCTTTTGAGGTCCTGATACATCTTCGTACTCCCAGGATGAATGGAATAGTCGGAATCGTGAGCCTCCTTCAAAATTAATTTACGAATCTCCTTTACTTCTGGCACACAGATCCTTTTCCCGTGCCACACCGTTCCTTGTTCATCCTCTCTAAAACCAGAAGCTTTATTTTCCTTGATGAGCTGTCTGATTTCTTGTATCTTCTCATCATTCTTTTGGCCCTCACGTATGTCTTGCTCGAGTGTGGAGTCCACTTCCATGACGATGGCTTCACCACTATTTACTAGACATAGATTGAGCCTTATAACCTCGTCCTTCAATTCTGCAGGCATATCCTTCAAGCTCAACTTATTGACCTGCACTTTCCGACTCAAGGCATCGGCCACGACGTTTGCTTTCCCGGGATGATAGTTGATGCCTACATCAAAGTCATTGATTAGCTCTAACCATCTTCTTTGTCTAAGGTTGAGATCTGGCTGTGTGAATATGTACTTCAAACTCTTATGATCCGTATATATCTCTGTCCTCTTCCCCATCAAATAGTGCCGCCAAATTTTCAACGCGTGTACCACTGCAGCTAGTTCTAGGTCATGTGTAGGATAGTTCTTCTCGTGCTTCCGAAGCTGCCGGGATGCATATGCCACGACATGTCCCTCTTGCATGAGAACACATCCCAACCCGTTTCCAGAGGCATCGCAGTACACCGTGAAATTCTTCTGCATATCTGGCATAACCAACACTGGGGCTGTTGTCAATCTCTTCTTTAGCTCCTGAAAGCTCGTATCGCACTGTGGCGTCCAGGTGAATGTGATTCCCTTTTCCAACAGTTTGGTGAGAGGTCTCGAGATCTTGGAGAATCCCTCAATAAACCGTCGATAGTATCCAGCCAATCCCAAAAAGCTTCGAACTTCCCCGACATTTTCAGGGGTTTTCCATTTCTGGATATCTTCGATTTTGGCGGGATCTACGGAGATTCCTCCCTCCGAGATTATATGTCCTAAAAAGGGAACTCTCTTTAGCCAAAACTCACACTTGCTCAACTTGGCATATAGTTGGTGTTCTCTCAGCCTCTGTAACACCAACCTTAGATGTTTCTCATGTTCTTCTTCATCTTTGGAGAAGACGAGAATATCATCTATAAAAACCACCACAAATTTGTCCAGATATTCCATGAATACCTTGTTCATGAGGTACATGAAATATGCCGGGGCATTGGTTAGCCCGAAAGGCATGACAGTGTATTCATACAGTCCGTACCGAGATACGAAAGCTGTCTTGGGAATATCAGATTGCCTTATCTTGAGTTGGTGGTATCCCGACCTGAGATCAATTTTCGAGAACACGCAAGCTCCCCTCAACTGATCAAACAAGTCTTCAATGCGGGGTAATGGGTACTTGTTCTTGATGGTTACCTCATTCAAGGCACGGTAATCCACGCATAACCTTTGAGTTCCATCTTTCTTAGGCACAAATATTACCGGAGCTCCCCATGGTGAGGAACTAGGGCGAACATACCCCTTTTCCGTCAATTCTCTCAAATGATCCTTGAGCTCTTCTAGCTGCTTGGAGTCCATTCGATAAGGTCTCTTGTATATCGGGGCTGTTCCCGGTACTAGCTCGATTGCGAATTCCACGTCACGGTCGGGAGGCATTCCTGGCAACTCCTCCGGAAAAACATCTGGATATTCCCTGATAGTCCGGATTTCCTCAACTTTCACCTCCACTTGATTTAATTTAATGTCCCTCCTAGGCTCGTGTATCGTTATGAACTTTACTCTTGTGCCACTAGGGTGAGTTAGTTCCACCGTTCTGGTCGAACAATGGATGATTCCATTATGTTTGGTCAACCAATCCATACCCAAAATAATATCTATCCCTTGTGAATCGATCACTATGAGGTTAGCGGTAAATACTACCCCCTTTATGTCTAGGTTCACTTTGGGACACACTTGTCTTGTCCTTATTTCTCCACCTGGAGAATTTACCGCTAGCATATGGTTCATTTGTGTGGTTGCCAGGTCATGCTTCTTAACAAACCCTTGAGCAATGAACGAATGGGTAGCACCAGAATCAAACAGCAGAGTTGCAAGGTGTAAATTGGCAGGAAACTTACCAACTACCACGTCGGGTGCCTCTTGTGCTTCCTCCATAGTGACGTGGTTCACCCGTCCTCTCATTACGTTCTGCTGCTGTGGCTGCGTGGGCTTCTTCTTTGGGCACTTATGGGCGTAGTGCCCCACTTCACCACAGTTGAAACATTGCACCCCAATCTTAGATGCTTGGCCCTTGTTGTCTTGGGGTTGGTTTGGGGGTCCTTGCACTGCTGGTCGAGGTGGATATGCAGGGCGAGGCTGTTGTACAAACTGACGTTGCGGCTGTGCTGGTGCTGCGGGTGGCCTGTAGTTTGGGTTGTACCCTCTTGGTGCTGAATAGGGTACCGCAGCACGGCTCGTCTGCCCCGTAGGTTGCTGCATCATACGTGGGCGGGTGTTGCTCCCTGAGGCTTGATGTGACCACCCAGCCTTCCTTTTATTTTCATTTTCCAGGGCCTTCAGCTTCCTTTCCACCACAAACGCTCTGTCCACCATCTTTTGAAAGCTTTCATACTCATTGGAGGACATTGCACACTGCATCTCTGCGGTAAGTCCTTCCACGAAACAGTCTTGTTTCTGCTCATCTGTCTCTATGTCTCGTGGAGCATAACGGGATAGTTGAGTGAATTTAGTGAGGTATTCCCTCACCGTCATGTTTCCCTGCTGCAGTCCCAAAAACTCTTTCCTCTTGTTTTTGAGTTCACCCCTTGGGATGTAATGGTTGCGGAAGCTACGCTTGAACTCTTCCCAAGTGATGCTCTCCGGGTCATGATGGGCGGCCACGTAGGCGGTCCACCAATCAGCAGCAGGTCCCTGCAATTGATGAGAGGCAAACAGCACCCTCTCATACCCTTGGCATTGTATGATTCTCATCTTACTTTCAATGGTCTTCAGCCAATCATCTGCCTCCAGAGGTTCAGCAGCACTTGCAAACTTTGGAGGTTGAGTTCCTAGAAACTCACTCAACCTTGGTTGGCGTGGTGCAGCTTGTGGAGGTGGAACTTGATGCAAGTTGGCCACTACTTGAGTCAAGTTCTGGATGAGCTGATTTTGATTCTCCAGCATTTGGTGGAGAGGATCAACTTCTTCACGGCGACCACCCCGGTTCTGGCCTCCAGAAAGATGAGAGTTGCATGCCTCATCATTGTTGTTGGCGGGGTTGGCAGCACGTCCTCTTCCTCTTCCGGCCATCTGGCAGAATCACAAGTGTTAATTTGAAAGCATTTGGTATCATCTTACTACTTTCACTTGTTTGTACTTTGAAGTGTTGAAGTTTTGTTAAAATCTTACGAGGGTTTTATATCTCACACCCAATAAATGCACTATTATTTCCTGTGGGTTCACACACCAAAGCAAAACAATCTGAAGACGAGGCTGTGGACACTTGCTCATGGCTTCCACAACTCACGTCACACACCAAGCATTATCACACCATTAACTACGTAACGACTCGACTACTCGACCTCTTGCTAGCTAGGGGAAAGACTCTACACTACTCATCCTCTTGAGCTGGCTCCTCGGGATCTTCCTCCTCATTTCGACTACCTTCTGACTCTGCTTTGGGTGGGGAGGCTGCTGGTGGAGAAGTGCGACGACGCCTGATTGCTCGGCGATCCGGGGAGTCAGGGGTCCATGGATCACTTACGGTGACACACAGTTCATTCCCATCTCCTCTTTCTCTCGCCTTTAAGCAAGCTCGCAGCAACGCCTCCGTCTCCTTCAGAGTATCTCGGACATCCTGAAGCTCTTGTTGACACTCCTGCAGTCGAGTGCTGAGCATAGCAGCATCCTCCAAGCACAAGTCCATGTGCTCATGAGAAGTCCCTTGCTGCACCGGTGGGTACTTGTACTCCGTGGTACCACTCTCACGTTGGAGGACATACATGTACTCAGTTTTGTCCAAGTGACGACGATAGATGTGACTCTGGCAGGTGATGGCCTCCCAGGTGACATCTCTCTCCGCGTCAACTTGTGTTGCTCGACAAGCTGGAGAGTGGTGAATCTTAAGTAGCTGATTCTCGTGTATAATCCTCATCTCCGAACTCCATTCTTCCCTCTTCTCTCGGATGGTCCTGGTGGAGTTATAGTGGATGATGAGCTTGCCCGTATTGCCGGCGGCTTCGAGCATACGTCGAAGACGGCGCAACAAATCTCCCACTGCCAATCCGTAGGAAAGGTACGTCACTGGACGACTCTCCTCTCTTTCAGCAAGGGCAACTACGGGAACTCTCCCTCCCGTGGATTTACGAGCGGTGCGAATCATGCGAACCATCTAAAACAAAAGAATTTAAAATTAGGTTAGATAAAATTTCAAACAAAAATCCTATTTTTGAATGGAAGTTGGGGTAAGATGAAGAAAATGACTCTTTTAATAACACTCTTTTACCCACACCTTGGAAAATAGTTTTTAAGAAAATAGGGCCCTTAAATACGTCCATTTCTACCTAGGTCCACGTTCTTACGGGCAACCTTGGCTCTGATACCACCTCTGTCACACCCGGTTTTTCCGAAGAACAACCAAGTGAATATCACATGTATGCCAGGATCATTTTCTCATACATGTGATGACAA
This sequence comes from Neostapfia colusana, assembly GCA_030760725.1. NCBI lineage: Eukaryota > Viridiplantae > Streptophyta > Magnoliopsida > Poales > Poaceae > Neostapfia > Neostapfia colusana. The sequence continues at coordinate 50,167,529 of JASWHV010000009.1, forward strand.
ATAGTGAAGCATCATTTATTACAAGCCAGGTGTCGAATATAAATAAGTCTTACATCACAAATGTCTTAATGAACACTAATGCTTCATCACAAGTAAATAAACTAGCAACGGAATATTATTCTTTAGGGCTCCATCACAGGTGTTGCCCGGGGTCTTCATGAACCTAGAAACCTTCCTCGGGTCCAAAATCTTGGTCATTATACACCACCTCATTATCTTGAACTGAGCAGCAATATAAACCAACAAATATGCAAGGTTGAGTACCAATGGTACTCAGCAAGTGTGGGAAAATTATATCATGCATGGCTAGAACAAGGAGAGGTTGAACTCATGGTTAAAGCACTACGCAATTAATACCTATCACCTTAGCTTATTAAGCACCTACATTACTACACAGGTGAAATGGTCCAAATCTCCCATCCCATCATCATAAACCAATAACCAAAATCATCATTTCCAATGTTAAGCTCCCCGCTTAACTTCCAAAACCATCAATTCTCTAATCATGAATAAGTCCAGGCCGCTCTTAACCGTGAGCACGGCTGTCAAGACAGTTTTGACTCTGCAGAGTTTGTACCACTGTACCCACAAGTAGTGATTTCATCCCCCGTTGCCGGGTGGACTAAAAGAACCTCCATTATGCCAGTGGCTACGAACCACATTCACACTTCCCAGGTGTGTAGCCAGGAGATCACTACGAAGCCTTTACAAAGGGATTCCCGACGAGCGTGGGCCCACTGAGGTTTCACCCCTAACAGCATACAAGAGGCTCCAACCCCGCTGCAGTGGCCCCCTCTTGAGCCTTGCGGTTCATATGGCAGTCCAGCTGACTCCTATTCCCCGCACCATCCAACACACCCATACTACGCCGGGGATACACCTAATTAATTGGCTAAGCTGCCCCATCTCAGCATGTGGTTGGCACTGTAAAGCTGGGTTACATGCTCCATGAACCGGTCCTTAGGATCCAGGCAAGTACTAAACACAAACCCAAGTCTCGTGCACCCAGCACACAGCCAAAACATCCAACTTGCCTTGATCCCTACCTCTACATAACTCACAATGTCTCATTCAAGAGTATGGTAATATAAACTGATGATCTCATATCCCAATTATCCCATTCTAAGCATGGCTAAGCATATGCATAATAATAAATGACATGATAAGATAAATCCCAACCCAAGCTACAAGGAAACAAGGTAATGCAATTCTAGGGAAACTTCCTAGCATGGGTTTCATATTTAAATTGACAATGCAATTAATTCTAGCTACACATCCTAGCATAGGATCAAAGTGATCAAGGACACTTGCCTCCTTCTTGCTGCTCCTGAAATGGGTAGTCCTGATCTTGGAAACTGATAGCTTGCTCTTGAACAGGTTCTACTTCATACCATCACACATAGCAAAAAGAAAAACAACAATCATAAGACATAGTTCACACTTCTACTTCATACAAACCACACATTCACATTTATGAAAGTTTCTTTACCATTTTAGGTGTTGTGGATACTCTATGTGTGTTGATTTGGGGCTTGCATACACTTTTATTTACATGTGTATGATTCCTACTTTGGTGTTCATATTTATACTCACATACTATATATATATGTATATATGTGTGTTTCAGTTTTAAATAAATTCCTTATATATTAAACTACCCAGTATGTATGAAAAGTATTTTTCTCCTCCATATGTGCCTTCATAATTTCTATCAACCCTAAACTGAATTCTTTGTACTTTAGAAACTCCATTTATCATTTACTAGTTTCTATATTTTCAGATTTATATTCTTATGCATAATTGTACATTTTATTATTAAATTAGTAATACACACTACCTAAACAGATTAGGTTCTGGTCCTAAATAATTTAAGATCATATTTTGACCTTGGCTTCTGATGTATACTATTTCATAATTATTTTCCCTATTTTTCTTTAACTATTCTTTACTTAAAAATGTGTCCCTATACTATTAAATGTGAATAATAGATGAAACAGATTTATTTCAGCCCAAAAATATATTTTTATCTCACTCCAAAGTTTTCTAAGTACTGAGAAAGTTTTTAATAAGTTTGACAATTATGTTTGTCCCCCTTTTTAATATTTAAACACTAGGCACATATTCAATTTTCTAAATTAAATACTAAACAGAGCTAGAATAATGAATTCTTCCCATTACAGGGTCTATAATATCATTTTCATAATTTCCAGGGGTCTAGCTACACTTTTCAGAGGTGTTTTCCTTAATTTCTATTAAGTCCAGGGGCTAAAACTGATTTTTAAATGAATTTACATGATTTTCTGGAGTTCCAGGGGCTAGATCTGAAGTTTCCGGGGCTAGCTCTCAATTCCAGAGAACCCCAGGGGGTAGCACGTAAGAACTCCAGTCTTTATAACGCGGGGCTGACGTGGACCGTCTGATTTTAAACCGACGGCTGAGATTATAACATCGAACCGGTACGCGGGGTTTTAAAGTCTACCGTGCGATTTAAAATAAACGGCGCACAAGCGGCCACGTCGCTCTGATCGAGCGCGGGCGGCGCTGCCGGCGGCGCACGGCGGCGGGAAGCGGCGATCTCGCCGGAAACTTTCGGATCCTCGAGAATTCTGCCTAGAACTGTGATCTTATGGCCTAGATCGGTAGAGGGGAGGTCAGGGATCTCACCTCGGGGGTTTTCTCGAGCTCGGGGGTCCTGGAAAGTGCTCTGCGGCGAGGTCCGAGGCAAAACCACGGCGAAGCTCGTCGGAGCTGGATTTGCACCGTATATCTTCGGGTTTTCTGCACCTGCAAAGTTCCCCGGAGGCGGTGGATCAAGACCAACGAGTTAGATCAGAGTTTCCGAGCTTAGATCGGCCAGAATTCACCGGCGAAGTCTCGGTGCTCACCGGAGTGAAAATCTGCGATCGCGTGCGAAAAACTGATCGGATCGGTTGTTTTTATAGCCGGGGGAGGGCGGTGGTTCTGTTGTGATCGAGTTAGAGTCCTCAGGTTCCAGAATTCGGCTGCGGGACGCGGTTTCCCGATCGGTTGCGATCGCGCGCGCGCGGGGAGAAGTCCGGGGTCGCGGGGTTAGGGATGACAGGCGGGTCCCACATGTCAGCGAGGGGCAGCGCGGCGCGCGCGGGGGCGGGCTGCGCGGGGGTTAGCTGGGCCGGCTGAGGTTTCGGCCCACTGGCCAGTTTTTTTCCGGTTTTCCTTTTTCTTTTTCCATTTCTTTTCTGTTTTGAGTCTAATTTGAATTCCAGTTTGAATTTGAATTTTTGCAAAACATGCAACACGTCCAAAAATTTTTAAATCCCCCTCTGAACATGGTTTATGGTTCTAAATCCAAAATTTGAATCTTGACTAAAAATTTGGGGTGTTACAATGGTAAACCCCTTTTCAAGTAAGAATGTTTTTAACCTATCATACCATGCTCTAGGGGCTTGTTTTAGACCGTACAAGGCTTTAGACAGTTTGTAAACATGATTAGGAAAATTTGGATTTTCAAAACCCGGTGGCTGCTTAACATAAACCTCCTCCTCTATGTAGCCATTAAGAAAAGCACTTTTAACATCCATTTGATATAACTTGAAACCTTTAGATGCAGCAAATGCTAATAAAATTCTTATAGCTTCTAATCTAGCAACAGGAGCAAATGTTTCATCAAAATCTAGACCTTCAATTTGAGTGAAACCTTGAGCAACCAACCTAGCTTTATTCCTAACCACAACCCCATGCTCACTTTGCTTATTTTTAAATACCCATTTAGTTCCAATTAATGTGTGACCTTGAGGTGGAGGTACAAGTTTCCAAACATTATTTCTTTCAAAATTTTTCTAACTCTTCTTGCATGGCATTAATCCAAGATTCATTAGTGAGTGCGTGTGATATATCCTTGGGTTCAAAAGAAGCAACAAAAGCAGAATGAGCATGAGAGTTTGGATCGCAAAACCTAGACCGAGTGACTCGTTCATGCAAGCTTCCAATGATTTGTTGTGGAGGATGACTTTTGAGTACTCGGAGGGGAGTAGACACTTCACAAGCACCTTCTTCTTTATGTTCGGACCTTTGATTAGGAGAGCTTGTTGATTGAGGAAGGTCCGAACCAGCAGTAGTGACTGTTGGTGCTGGTTGTGGTGCAAAATCAGCAGCTTGATCGTTATTTACTTCCGAGTTTTCGGGCAGCAGCACCACTTCTTCATCTTCTTTAATAAAAATACTCTCCCCCTGAGGATATGGATCCGGACCTGCAATATCGGCGCTAGTACTTGGGCTAGCTTCATCAAAAGAAACCTCGCAAGTCTCCACAATTTTGTTAGTGTCAAGTAAAAGCACACGGTAGCCTCTAGTATGAGATGGATAACCAAGAAACATGCCATCAACAAATCTAGCTTCAAATTTATCAAGATTACCATGTTTCTTAACAAAGCATTTGCAACCAAAAACCCTAAAGTGTGTAACACTAGGCCTATGTCCAAACCAGAGCTCATATGGGGTTTTTCCAAGCTTAGCACGCAAGAAAACACGATTTGAGACATAACAAGCGGTTGCAATTGCATCAGCCCAAAATTTCCTCGGAGTTTGATATTCATCAAGCATAGTCCTAGCAATCTCAACTAAGGTCCTGTTCTTTCTTTCTACAACACCATTTTGTTGTGGTACATAGGGTGAAGAGTATTGATGATCTATTCCATTTTCAGCACAAAAGTGATCAAAGGATTGGTTTTTAAATTCAGTTCCGTTATCACTTCTAATTGCTTTTAGTGATCCTGGGTGATCAATAGATAATCTAAGAAATAAAGTTCTAAAATGACTAGAAGCTTCATTCTTAGATGCCATAAAATAAACCCAAGAATATCTGGAATAATCATCAACAATCACAAGCACATACCATTTACCTCCGAAGGATTGAACACGTGCCAGACCTATTGTGTCAATATGTAAAAGTTGTCCCGGTTCAGCTGTCATGGTCATTGTGAGAGGAGCATGTGAACCTGCAACAAACTTAGCATGTCTACAAGAAGAGCACACAATATCATTGTCCTTTTTAAGCTTCGGCAGCCCACGTATGCGATCGAGAGCACTAACACGAGTGAGATGATCAAAGCCTATGTGACCAAGTCTACGATGCCAAAAATATAGATCCTTTGTATCATTAGCAACTAGACACCGATGCTTAGAAGTTGACGAATCAAAATCAGCTTTAAAAACTCTTCCAAACCTAGACATGTTAAACAAAAGCTCACCTTTTGAATCTACAACCTTGCAGCAATTTTTAGCAAAGCTAACCTCTAGATTTTCATCTAGCAATTGTGAAACCGAAAGCAAGTTGTATTTCAAATTTTTAACAAGTGCCACATCTTTCAAAGTGTACAGATTGTTTACTCTAACCGAACCTTTAGCAATTATGGGAGTAGAAGAGTTATCGGCGAAAGTAACATTTTCTACACGTGACACAAAAGAGAGAGAGGAGAACCATTCTTTGTTACCGGTCATGTGGCGTGAGCAACCTGAATCCACAATCCAAATGTTCTCCTTCCTCAAACGTGAAACCTACACAGCAGCACAATACGTCGATGACTCAATACTGGGGTTAGTTAAAAGACTTTTAGGAATCCAGTACTGAGTCACACGACGTCCAGCAGGAATAACACGCGAAAGCTGAGAAGGTACAGCAGGTTTATGAGCCAAACATCGAAAATTTTTGTTCCCAACTACTGACTTAGAAGATGTGTAATATGTAGCACAAAAACAGTAGGTCCGGGAGCAAGTTTTTGACTCATTACAGCATGTTGCAAGCTCCGAACATTCGGTCTAGCAGATTTTGCTTGGTTGTTATGTGATCTAGCAAGTATTCTTTGTTTCTTATCGTGTTTAGCTAGTCTATAACAAAAATCCATGACATGACCATCTCTACCACAGTAGGTTGTCACACCCGGTTTTTCCGAAGAACAACCAAGTGAATATCACATGTATGCCAGGATCATTTTCTCATACATGTGATGACAAATAGTGAAGCATCATTTATTACAAGCCAGGTGTCGAATATAAATAAGTCTTACATAGCAAATGTCTCGATGGACAATAATAAGTTCATCACAAGTAAATAAACTAGCAGCGGAATATTATTCTTGTGGGCTCCATTGCAGGCGTTGCCCGGGGGTCTCCATGAACCTAGAAACCTTCTTCGGGTCCAAAGTCTTGGTCATTATATACCACCTCATTATCTTGACCTGAGAAGCAATATAAACCAACAAAATATGCAAGGTTGAGTACCAATGGTACTCAACAAGTGTGGGAAAATTATATCATGCATGGCTAGAACAAGGAGAGGTTGAACTCATGGTTAGAGCACTACGCAATTAATACCTATCACCTTAGCTTATTAAGCACCTACATTACTACACAGGTGAAATGGTCCCAATCTCCCATCCCATCATCATAATCCAATAACCATAACATCATTTCCAATGTTAAGCTCCCCGCTTAACATCCACAACTTCCAAAACCATCAATCCTCTAATCATGAATAAGTCCAAGCCACTCTTGACCGTGAGCACGGCTGTCATGACAGTTTTGACTCTGCAGAGTTTGTACCACTGTACCCACATGTAGTGATTTCATACCCCGTTGCCGGGTGGACTAAAAGAACCTCCATTATGCCAGTGGCTACGAACCACATTCACACTTCCCAGGTGTGTAGCCAGGAGATCACTACGAAGCCTTTACAAAGGGATTCCCGACGAGCGTGGGCCCACTGAGGTTTTACCCCTAACAGCATACAAGAGGCTCCAACCCTGCTGCAGTGGCCCCCTCTTGAGCCTTGCGGTTCATATGGTAGTCCAGCTGACACCTATTCCCCGCACCATCCAACGCACCCATACTACGCCGGGGATACACATAATTAATTGGCCAAGCTGCCCCATCTCAGCATGTGGTTGGCACTGTAAAGCCAGGTTACATGCTCCATGAACCGGTCCTTAGGATCCAGGCAAGTACTAAACACAAACCCGAGTCTCGTGCACCCAGCACACAACCAAAACATCCAACTTGCCTTGATCCCTACCTCCACATAACTCACAATATCTCATTCAAGAGTATGGTAAAATAAACTGATGATCTCATGTCCCAAATATCCCATTCTAAGCATGGCTAAGCATATGCATAATAATAAATGACATGGTAAAATAAATCCCAACCCAAGCTACAAGGAAAAAAAGGTAATGCAATTCTAGGGAAACTTCCTATCATGGGTTTCATATTTAAATTGACAATGCAAATAATTTTAGCTACACATCCTAGCATAGGATCAAAGTGGTCAAGGACACTTGCCTCCTTCCTGCTGCTCTTGAAATGGGTAGTCCTGATCTTGGAAAGGAATAACTTGCTCTTGAGCAGGTTCTACATCATACCATCACACATAGCAAAAGAAAAATAACAACCCATAAGACATAGTTCACACTTCCACTTCATACAAACCACACATTCATATTTATGAAAGTCATTCACCATTATGTGTGTTGTGGTTACTCTATGTGTGTTGATTTGTGGCTTGCATGCACTTTTAATCATGTATATATGATTCCTACTTTTGTGTTCACATTTATACTTACATACTATATACATGAGTTTCAAATTTAAATAAATTCCTTATATTCAACTACTACACCTTTTTACTACCAAATAAGCATGAAAGGTATTTTCCTTCTCCATATGTGTCTTCATAATTTCTACCAACCCTAAACTGAACTCTTTGGATTTTAGAAACTCCATTTATCATTTACTAGTTGCTATATTTTCAGATTTATTTTCTTATGCATAAATGTGTACTTTATTATGAAAATAGTAAGACACATAATCTAAACAGAATAGGTTCTGGTCCTAAATAATTTAATAACATATTTTGACCTTTGCCTCTGTTGTAAAATATTTCACAATTATTTTCCCTATTTTCTAGAACTATTCTTTACTTAAAAATGTGTCCCTAAATGCGAATAATAAATTAAACAGATTCAATTCAGCCCAAAATATGTTTTTATCTCACTCCAAAGTTTCCTAAATACTGAGAAAGTCTTTAATTTAATTTTGACAATATGTTTGTCTCACTTTTAATTTTTAAACACTAGCCACATATTCAATTTCCTAAATTAAATACTAAACAGGGCTAAAAGGTAAACTCACCCCACTACAGGGTCTATAATATTATTTTCAGAATTTCCAGGGGTATAGCTACACTTATCAGAGGGTTTTTTCCTAATTTTTATTAAGTCCAGGGGCTAAAACTGATTTTTAAATGAATTTACATGATTTTCTGAAGTTCCAGGGGCTAGATCAGAAGTTTCCAGGGCTAGCTCTTATTTCCCGAGAACCCCAGGGGGTAGCATGTAAGATTTCCAGTCTTTATAACGCGGGGCTGATGTGGACCGTCCGATTTTAAACCGACGGCTGAGATTATAACGTCGAACCGGTACGCGGGGATTTAAACCCTACCATGCGATTTAAAATAAACGGCACACAAGCGGCCACGTCGCTCTGATCGAGCGCGGGCGGCGCTGCCGGCGGCGCACGGCGGCGGGAAGCGGCGATCTCGCCGGAAACTTTCGGATCTTCGGGAATTCTTCCTAGAACTGTGATTTTATGGCATAGATCGGTAGAGGGGAGGTCGGGGATCTCACCTCGGGGGTTTTCTTGAGCTCGGAGGTCCTGGAAAGTGATCGGCGACGAGGTCCGAGGTGAAACCACGGCGAGGCTCATCGGCGCTGTGTTTACACCGCAAGTCACCGAGTTTTCTGCACCTGCAAGGTTCCCCGGAGGCGGTGGCTCAAGACCAGCGAGTTAGATCGGAATTTCCGAGCTTAGATCGGCCAGAATTCGCCAGAGAAGTCTCGGTTCTCACCGGAGGAAAATCGGCGGATCGCGTGGGAAAAACAGAACAAGGCCGGGGTTTTTATAGACGGGGGAGGGCGGCGGGGTGGTTTAGATCAAGTCCGCGTCGCCTACGAACAGAATTCAGCGGGGATACGCAGAAATCCCGATCGGTTTTGATTCGGGTGAGAGGGAGTCCGGCGCGGCGCGAGGTAGAAGACGAGCTGGTGGGTCCCACCTGTCAGCGGAAGGAAACAGCGCGCGCGGCTGCGGGCTGGCGCGGTTGCTGGGTGGGCCGGCTGGTGGGTTTCGGCCCACTGGCCGGTTTTTTTTCTGTTTTCTCTTTTTCTTTTTCTATTTCTTTTCTGATTTGAGTTTAATTTGAATTCCAGTTTGAATTTGAATTTTTGCAAAACATGCAACACGTCCAAAAAATTTTAAATTCCCCTCTTAACATGATTTAGGGTCTTAACAATATTTTTGGGGTGTTACATAGGTACAATGAAAAATAACCTTATTATCATGTCTAGATGAGCAAGCAACACGTTTATTAGAACCCGAATGGGACAGTACTCCTGCAGATTTTAAAATCACCTCTTTTTGTCTAGGAGCTGTTTGAATCAAACCGCTTCCTAATGACTTTACAACTTTAGGTGGGTGTGCCTTAGCATGAGCATGAGAATTAAAACCTAAACCAGTTTTATTATTACAAGACTTGGAAGAATTCAGCAGCAAGTTTAGGTTCTTATTTGCATTAGAAAACCGATATAGTGTCCTATGCATGTCATCAAGTTTATTGGACAGATCAAAGCAGTTTTCACATGAAGTTTTTACTTTTAGTTTGCAATTTGAACAATATTTAACTTCATGCACACGTAAAGCATTGTTCAAAATAGAAATCTCATTCATAGCATCATTTAGTTTCTTATTCAGATCATCACATGAAGAACAATGCAAATCAATTGTAGAACAACAAGCATCTTTCAAATTTTTATCATTAAGTGCAGCAAGCTCTTTGTTCTATTCAATTTCAAGTTCAAGTTTATCAAGTGTAGATGCGTGTGCACTTCTTAAAGAGGATAATTGTTCATAAATCAAATCACATGAGGAACAAGAATCATCACTAGGAATCAAAGTTTTTAAATGATTAATTTCAGATTCTAGTGATTCAATTTTAACAGCATTGTTCCTAAGTTTTTTATACTTTTTCTTTAATATAACAGTGGCACGAGAAATAGCATCACACATTTCTTCGCAAGTGGGATATACCTCTTTATCGTCGCTGTTGTGTTCTGCCTCCTCGGAGCTTGAACTTGACTTGCTCGCCATGCAGCACATATTTGCCATAGCTTCTTCATCTTCATCACTACCGGTGTCCACATCACTTGAGCCGAAAGCTTGAAGTGCAGAGATCATACTATGCACTATGTTGCACATTGATAAATCTTTCTTCTTCTTATTCTTTGCAAGCGATTTCTTCGGCCTTGTTTGCTTTTCTTTACGTGAAGTCGGACCTGAAAGGTTAGGGCACTCCGTACGAAAATGTCCTGTCTTACCACATTCAAAACATCGTTGAGGTCCGGAGCTTCCTCTCCTTCTAGTTCTCAAATTTTGCAATGCTTTTGAGAACCGAGTAGAGATGAGTGCAAGCTCCTCCTCTGGAAACTCTTCAATCTGTTCAAGGGTTAGAGAGGACAGCAAAGAGAGTGCACCACTAGATGATGATTGACTAGAACTAGACATGTCACGTTGCGAAACAAATGCAATAGACTTGTTGGGGTTTTTACGTGAGATGATGTCAATTTCATGAGTTTTCAATTTAGAATAAAGCACGTCTAAAGTAAGAGAACTCATGACAGTAGATTCACGAATAGATGTAACTTTCATCTCCCAGCAAAAAATCCGTGACAAAAACCCCTCAGCAAAAAATCAATCGGTTAAAGAAACCGTGTGTGCAAGTGTTTTCAAACGTGTTCAACCGTGACAAATCAAGTAGAGAGGTAGAGAATCAAGTCACGGATCTAATGCAACAAGAATCACTTGAAAACACGAAGTAAAACTTGAGATACGATCAAAACATTAAACAAAGATCAATCTGTTCTACCCGATATAAAACAGATCTGCAACGCTCCAAAGAAACTCATGTATCTCAAAAAATACAGATCCGAATCTCGTGAAAATTTCACAGATGATAGATAATTGAGTTGTTAAGACAACCCAAAAAGAATCACGTCAATCGGATCTGTAAAACTCGAGTTATGAACGAAACACCGAAGCAACGTCGGTCTGTCCAGAAACTCGGCGAGAAAGACTTGACGAAAAACAAGTCGGACGAACAAGGCACAAAACCTCCTCGAAACTATGAACTTTATTCAATAGAAACACAAGAGGAACAGCCCAAAGTTCTCTACCCACGAGAGCTCTGGCCTCCCTTGCTTTTATAGCCAGCCCTCAGGCTAAACAATCCAATCTAGTACTCCTACTCCTAATTGGACTCGTATCCTAACTTACCATAACTGCTCAGTACTCTCCTATTCGCAGATAGAAGCAATCGTGAGACTTCCAAACACCTTAGGAACGTCCTAAACATTCCTAAAACAACTCAACTTCGTGCCTAGCACGAAATCCTATCATAACCAACTCAAATCTTCCATATTTGAGCCATATCCGACTCAACCTCAGCATGAGTACGCAATCCAGCCGGTTGGACCTTTCCGACCAATTCTTTACGTCCACTTCTCTTCATCACACCTTGAAACAATGTTTCCACGTCCATGCACTCCTTGCACACGTTCAAACACCTTCCAACGACGTACACGCAACCTTCATATGCACTGCCCTTGATCCAAACATGCTGCGCGACCTCCCGATCAACTCAACCACAGCTCCTCCCGAACTTGGTTGTTGGAACCTCATCTCCTCCCTGAGACTAGTCCAAGGATCCCATCACCAGCCATGTCTTGAACTCAAGCAACACCTGTACATGAATAAACAACCAATTCTTCCGAGCACAAGTCCTCGACTTGACTCACGTTAGTTCGAAAACCACAACACCTTACATGAGCACGTCACATAAGCATGTTGCAAACCATATCAAATGATAACAGCCATAACCACCAAAACACACCAAAAACTTAGCAAATTAATACTAAGCAAACCTTCCCATAAAGCAAGTTTGAAACATTGCGAGTTAAAAGCAAAAACAAGACGCTGCAGTTCTACGAGTTGAACTTCACGGGAGCTTGCTAAGAACAAGCTCCGGACCTCACAGAAGCTCTCCGGACCTTGCAGGAGCTCTCCGGACCTTGCGTCGGACCTTGCCAACACTTGGCGGACCTAACAAAGAACTTATCGGATCTTACCACAGAAGAATGTTTTGGCAATATTCAAAACTTTGAATGTTAATGCTAACTTTTATCCTAATTGCCAATGTATTCGGCACACATAGGTCTCACAACATGTGTATGTTTGATGAACGTACTGGGCACACATATGCATTAACTTGGTTCTGTTTTCGGAACCGGGTGTCACAATTCATCACAAAACAGGCGACTCCAACGATCTGTTCACCAACAGAATTAGCGACTCCGTTGGGGATCAACGTCAATTGCATCGACCAACCGCATCTACTCGATGGGCACCTTGTCATACCGATGAAACCATGGGGATCATGGCAGATGCATCTAGGAGGAAGGCCGATAGCAAAGCCGTCGATGTGAGCAACGTCATCAACGTCCAGCTCGAAGATCTCTCGCTGGAGGACCGTGAACGCATCCAAGAGGGGTTGGAATGAGAGATCCATGAAGAAAGTATGGCACGTATATGCAATCCAAGTTGGCGTGTTTCCAGAAGACACGAGGATGCATAATCCAGAAGGCCGACATGCGCGAGGCAACATCACGCAAGGTAAACACACTGATATCCCTTAAGAATTGGTTCAACTTGTAGATGAATCTGTAGCTACCAAGTACAACGCGTACTTAGGGCATATGGCATATTCGGTAGCAGACAGGCTCAAAGACTCTTTTGACATGTTCAAGTCCGATGTAGAACACACCATAGATCAAAACCACCGCCAGAAGTTACACCTTGCAACTTGCCAGAACCTCCCATGACACCAAACAAAGCTCGACGCGTTGAGCTTAGAGACCAAGTGGCCAGAACACTTAGGGAGTTTGGGGTAATGACCAAACCAAACATCAAAAACTACTGAAAACCATACCCCGGCCACTATGATAACGTTTCGTATCCCAGGGGCTTCAGGGTGCCCGATTTCTCTAAGTTTAGTGGGGAGGATTAAAAAACTACACAAGAGCACGTTGGCCAAATCCTAATCCAGTGCAGTGATATAGGAATAACAGATGTACACCGGATCATATTGTGTCCCTTGTCCATAACCGACACAGCCTTTAGCTGCTTTACCTCATTAGCTCCTAATTCTGTCCTCACCTGTCCATGTTTGGAACAAAAGTTTCACGAGTACTTCTATAATGGTGAGACCGAATTTAGATTGTTTCATCTAACCGCGGTCACACAAAAACATAATGAACTTATGACTGAATACATCAAAAGGTTTAGGGAACAAATGCTTTAGCCTAATCATAGGGGAAAAGGATTTGGCCGATCTAGCGTTTACAGGATTCCTACCATACCTCAGGGAGAAGATGGAGGGCCGAGTTTGGAGACGTCAACCAGGTCCTGCAGGGAGCTGTGGCACATGAGAACTGAGCCAGAGAAGCAAAGGCACACGGCCGGTTCAAAGACACTAATCACAGGGACCTAGAGAAGCAACATGTCAATAACCTCGGGGAAGACTCGGCTAGCTACGATGAGGTGGACGTTTGTGTGGCCGAGTGGGTGGAAAACCACAAGAACAAGCCCCTGGCTTGTACATTCTTGAAGCTTAGCCCCGGAAAGAAGGAGGAGGTCAAGTTCACCTTCAACGTAATGAAGTGTGATAAGCTCTTCCATGTGCTCTTGCGAAACCGGGTGATCAAGCTCAAGAACGGCCATGTTATCCCACCACCTGAGCAGCTAGCCAACAAATGCTATTGTAAGTGGCACGACACGTACTCTCATTCTACTAACGTTTGCAACTTCTTTCGTCGACAGGAACTATCAGCTCTAAATGACGGCCGTTTAACACTCGGTCATAGCCACCGAATGAAGCTTGACACGGATCACTTCCCCGTCAACATGGTGAACTTTGAGGGGAAAAAGATACTCGTGAGGACTAACCAGGCATCTACAACCATGGGAAGAATGTGATCCTGTCCAATGATCTCCGCAAAAAGATGATCAAGCCTCAGGACCCTGAAGTTGGCATATGGAAGCTCAACGAACCAAGGAAGACTACCCAGTTCAAACTAACTTTGGAGTATTTGACCACCAAGTACATCACAAGGAAGCAAGCAAATAGTGTCTTTCACAGGTTAAGAGATTTCAAGGGCAACGAGTTCATGACCTACTCCAACAGAAGCCTTAGAAGCACCCTCGGTAGAACCGGGTTCGAGAGTCATGAACACCTTGAGAAACCGATAATTTTCCAAGGATAATGGCCTTCCCAAGGGGCTCGGGGGGCACGGGTTGGGAGTCACGGGTACCTCGAGAAATCGATGATTTTCCATGGAAAACAACCCTCCCGAGAGGCTCGGGAAGCCCGGCTCTGGGAGCAACGACCAGATGAGCAAGGGAGCAGCCACACCACATGGAAACCGAAGCAAAAAACCAATAGGAAGCGCTAGTGCTTCCACCCCATCTCAGAGGAGTCAGGAAAACCCAAACCGAGGAGATAACAAGAACGGGACCCCTACTGATGATCGAGTTGGTACCTTGTGTAATCCAAGATGAATTGGCTCCTAGTAACTCGGGAGTGAAGGCCAGTTCACAAAACAAGGCTTGGGTAAATGGCACAAGGCCGGCAGCTCCAACATGAAGACGAGTGCTGGTCCAAGCAAAACCGGGATAACCAAAGCTGATCCAAGATCCCCTATCAAGCATTCTCGGTTGGTGTCCTCAGAGGGAAGAATCATCGTCGGACCAAGCGCTACACCAGCACCCAAATATAAGGAACAAAGGCCGGTTGAACGTGCACAACCACAACAACACAAGGCATCGATCGGCCAATCCAAAACATCTCCATGACGACTCGGCAAGTGGTATATGAGGCCAGAGGGGGTGAAACAAGACATGATTAAGGCAGTGTCTCCGGGAACAAAGCCAGAACCCCAATGGTGTCCCACAGGGCTCAACAAGACTTAGAAAAGGTGTGTACAAAGACTGAGAGCCCTGGAGCTTGCTGAGAAGAGGAAGGAGGAACAAAGGGACCATTGGTTCAATCAAGCACGACCAATGGTCACTAAGAATATCTGGAAGGAAAAGAGGATTGCCTGAGAGAAAGCTGGGAACAATGAAACATAAGAGGACATTACGGGCAAGGATGAAAACCAGGTTAAAGTAAACATGGTGTTCCATCTTCCGGCTGGGTTTTGTATCCCGGAGGATGAGGTGGCCGAACTTGATCTAGGAGCCAAGAACGTGGTCTTTGAGAAGCGAGAACAACTCGGCTAGCATATGAAGCCCCTCTACATCTGAGGGCATGTTGATGGAATAACACCAGTTGGATGTAAGTTTCTTAACGGAGGAGCTGGGGTAAACATCATGCCCGTTACCACTTTTGAGAGACTTGGATATGGGTAAGATGGTCTCATCAAGACCAACACAACACTAAGTGGGTTTGTCGGAGACCCAAAAGAGGCTAGAGGAGTATTGTCCGTGGAACTCACCGTAGGAAGCAAGATGATACCCACGCCCTTTTTCGTCATCAACGTGCAAAGCAGGTACAATCTACTCCTTGGGAGAGATTGGATCCACACCAACGGGTGTGTGCCATCTACACTTCATTAGTGCCTCGTCCAATGGGTTGGTGACGAAGTAGAGGTGATCGAAGCTGACAACTCAGCTTGTATGGTGATGGCCGAGTCGTTCGATCTCCAACACGATGACATTAGATGTCTCACGGGTAGGGACCTCACAAACTATGACTTTGTAAGCGTTGGAAGGGAAGGATTTGTACCCGTTGCATGAAGTCGACTAATATCACTTGGCTTAGCAATGGAACTTGATAACATTAGATAAACAAAGCAATTTAAATTGGCTGCAGGAGAAAACCGAGCGATATCATTTAGGAAAAATTGATACGGGTGAACTAGTTGAAGATCTTGATGAGCTGGGAAAACATGGATAGGGTTTTTCTTCTGTGGACGAGTTAGAAGAGGTCAACCATGGAGATGGATCGGCACATCGGTCATCCTTCATCAACACAAACCTCGGATGTGCTTAGAAGGAAGAGATGAGTAGACTCCTCAAAGAATACACGGATTGCTTTGCATGGGAGTACACCGAGATGCCAGGGCTCAGTCAAGACATCGTGGAACACAAATTGCCGATCAAGCTAGGCTTTAGACCTCGGAAGCAACCTTTTAGACGATTGAACCCGGCCATACACGACAAGATTAAGGAAGAGGTAAATCGTCTACTCAAAGCTAACTTCATTTGGCCATGCAGATACGCCGAGTGGGTTTCAAACTTAGTCTCGGTGGAGAAGAAAAACACAGGGGAACTAAGAATTTGCATAGACTTCTGGGATCTTAACCGGGCTACACCCAAGGATGAGTTACCAATGCACATTGCCGATGTGTTGCTCAACAATGCTTCAGGGCGCAAGATTATCAGCTTGTTGGACGGTAATGCGGGGTATAACTAGATCTTCATGGCCGAGGAAGACATGTCAAACACAGCTTTCTGTTGCCCTGTGTGACACCCGGTTCCGAAAATAGAACCAAGTGAATGCATATGTGTGCCCAGGATGTTCATCACACATACACATGTAATTAACAAACTGAATTCAGAATATAACCACAAATAAATAGTGTTTAAGTACTTTATTACAATGACTCAATGTCTCACTCATGAATCTCTAACTTATTCTTGCAGCGGAAGTCTCTAAATGACAGCGGAAATAACTAAACAGCAGGCTCCAACTTCAACTCCACAGGCATGTTGACGGTAGTTCGCACGCCTAGTACTCCACATGGTCCTCAAAGTACTCATCTCCTATAGCTGATGTTTATGTGGTAATGCAAGGGTGAGTACATGTCGTACTCAGCAAGTGTGGGAAAAGTATGACATGTAGCTTACAACAAGGTAGGAATAAAAAGGCTTATTGCAGCAAGCAAATTTTATTTCATAAACATGGTAAAAATAGCATCTATTTCTAGGTGAAATTTATCCCATCATAATAAAATAATTCAGCAACATTCTCTCATCATAATTCATCATTTATCAAGTCTCATCCAGCCATTAATCTTTCTCAAGTTCATCTCATGCTCATAAATATTCATAACCATCTCATATTCATATAGGCAAAACCAAACTCGTTGTCATGACTCAAAATAGTCCCGAAACTAATCCCAATGACCATACCATAACCATACGAAATAAACATCCCAAATTTGCCTCTAATCATGTAAGTTGGCCAGGTGCTTGTGACCGGAAGCACATCTATCATGATAGTTTTACACTCTGCAGAGGTGGCACCACTTTACCCACAAGTTCGTGATTTCGTGACCCGTCGGCGATTGCAGAACCTCCATTATACCAGTACACAACCGTCGGTGTATGGCCAAGAGATCACAAAATAGCCTTTACAAAGGGGCTACAAGATGTATGGACCCACTGAGGTTTCACCAGCAGGCTCGAATCACCATTCTCCCACCCACGGGCCCCCTCTTGTGCCATGCAGTTCCCAGGGAAGTCCCTCTCGACTCCCATTCCCTGCGCCATCCAACGGTCCATAACAAGCTAGCAACGCACCTAATTAGTCAGCTAAGCCGCACCCATATTTGGCCTTGTGGTGGCACTGTTTTTCCTGGCATGTGCTGGCATGAACCGGTCCTTAGATCTACGACAAGTAAACCACCATCTCATTCAGCAACCTCCACGAACCAAGCTTGCCTAGATCTCCCTGATTCCATGCTCATTAACATCATCAAGTTCTCATCATCATTATTCATATGAGTTCAATAGGTAACCATGTTTTAATTCAGCTTCCCGTATCCCGTAGATTAAGCGAAGCAAAAAGGAAAAACAACCATACCCGACTCATCGACTTTACTGGCGACAAGGATTGTTAACAAAACTAGTAAACTCCTACAAAAGGGTGTCCCATCAAGTTGACTCAAGCATACACGTTTTTGCAAACAAAATCAGTTTCAAAACATGAGATCAATATGGTCAAGGGGCACTTGCCTTGCTCCCGTGGTTCTTGTTGCTCAAGCGTCTCGAAGTCTTGGTGCTGTAGTTCCTCGTAGATGGCCTCTTGAGCTTGTCCTTCTACTCACGACCATGCACATAGAAAATTTACAACAATCAATCATCATGCACAAACTTTACTCAAGATGCAATGGGGTAGATGAATGCAAATCCTATGGTGCTGTTTTATTAAACCAGTTTGTACGTGTTCTTGCATGTTTTAACGGGCTTTCATGGGGTTTTATGATGAACAAGGGTGTAAGGATCAAGTGTGGACGTGGTGATGATCTGGACTCAAGATCTAGATCAATTCCACCATCAAAAACCGATCAAAACACGATATGTCCACATGTAAAAGTTTCTGCTCGAAGGGAGCGAAGACCTACCTTACTTCCTTTTGGTGGCAGGGTCTTCCTCCGGGCGTCCTCATTGTCGAGGTTGCGAACGCCCCTGGTTCGCTGACCTCCCTTCTTGACCGGAGGTCGGCCTCGAGCACCGCCCTGATATTGGGCTTGCCCGCTGCTCTGCTTCCCCTGGGGACAGTCCTTCGAGAAATGACCCGCCTGGCCACACGTGTAGCAGGTGTTGCGAGGCGGTCCACCACTGATCGGCGGACAGAAGCCCGGGGCACGTTGTGGCGGTGGAAACGCCTGGGGTACCATCTGCTGCTGCTGTTGCGGTCGACGTGGTGGCATCGGCAGTCGGAACGGGGGTCGCTGAAAAGAACGACCCCCGAACTGCTGAGGTCGCGCCGGTGGATGCCACTGCTGACCGGATGGTGTCCGATACACCATGCGGTATTTTTGAGGAGCTCCACCCCTGCTGCTTGGTGGAGTGCTTCGCTTTCGCTGCTCAGCCGCCAGTTCCCGCTGAGCATCCTCTTGCATAATCGCGGCATTGACAAGGTCATTGAAAGTGCCACGATTGCATCGTACGAGATGCGTCTTCATCTCAGGATTTAACCCCCGATAGAATTGCTCTCGCTTCCTCTCCTCGGTGGAGACATAATCCGGTGCGTACTGCACCAGATGGTTGAACGCACGGGATTAGTAGTGGGCACTCCTACCGCCTTGCTTCGGCTCCAAGAATTCTTGGAACTTCCTCTTCATTATCCCAGGAGGGATATGGTAGGCGCGGAACGCCTTCCGAAGTTCTGCCCATTCCACGGCGTGGCCAGCAGGTAGTGAGGCGACATAGTTCGCCCACCATGCGCCAGCGGCACCGTGAAGCTGCTGTGCCGCGAAGAGAGTCTACTGCCACTTCGTGCATTGGAATAGCCCGAACTTGGACTCGATCGTCCACAGCCAGTTGTCTGCCTCCAGTGGTTCTGCCGCTTCGGTGAACACCGGAGGATGCGTACTCATGAAATCTTAGTACATCGTAGTGTGGGGCTCACGAGGCCCCCTCTCTTGACGCCCCCACCTGGGACGTATTTTGCACGATCGTGCGGAGCAGGTCGGTCTTCTCCTCACGAGATCCCACCAACGCCGAGATCACATCCGCTAGTGTAAGCGGAGGCGGCGGTGGTGGTTGTTGCTGCGGGGTGTTGTCGTAGGCAGGTGGCTGGGAGTCATCACCCCCTTGCTGACTAGAGCCACCGACCTCATGCTGGTCCGAGTATGAACCATCTGCAACCATACGATAATAAAATACGTCCCACAACATACTTCATGCAGTCCAATAAAATAGGCGTAAAAACATAATGACAGTAAACATGCGATACATCTCGTATATAGATAATGTAATAACTTTGCACAAGCTACACCATTACTAGACCAAATACAAACTAGTTAAATCCAAATCGACGGACTTTCTCTTTGGGAATTCATCTCAACTAGATTTGGTCACTACGAGTCGTTACATCGCTTTGTCATCACGTATACTACCCTTTATCTTCAATACGACACAAACATGGTCTCTAGCAAAAGAAACTTGAGTAGGAAATATACTCAAACCTTTCAATAGGTTAAGATAACAACTCATGAGTATGTGCTACCCCATCGGAAGTAATCAAACCCCCCTAGGTTACAACTGTCCATCCCTCTGCCCAGAATGACCAGTTTCTACATATCCCAGATTTTGATCTGGTACTGGGCATTTTCATGACTCAAGTTGAATACCAAGGTTAAAGTTAACTTCAGTATTTTTCCAAGGAGTATTTATTTCCCCCCAGATCAGCTCTGGTTCTAAAGTTATGATAATTCAAAGTCAACATAATTTCTGGAAGAATTTCAACAGCACCTCCTTTGGAAGTTGCTGTTTTCAACTCTAACTTCCACTGAATTCCGTGCTGCAATTGCAGAAACTTTGAATTACAAAGATGTAACACATCTCCTAAACTTTCCAACAATGTATCATTTGATAATTTTAGATTTTTCTACAGGAAGTTATGCTTGAAAAACAGAACAGTCCAGAGAGTTTTTGAACCTGTCCTGGTTCTGGACAGTTTACACTCATCTGGAATTTCAACCAGTTTAAGGTGTGATTCTACTCTGTAAGTCTACAACAAAGTTGTAGAGCACTTAAACTCCTTTCCAAAACTATATCCCACACCCCTACTGGTTAAGTAACCTGTAAGTTATGCTCTGTTAAAGTTCAGCACCCTTGCTGCCAAAACAGAGCACTCTGTTTTCCATCCCTTTGAGCTCAACTAATCAACTGTTGAATTTTTCTACCCAACCAGGTCCTAAATATTGAAACTTGGTTATATTAGTTCCTTGTTACCATTATTTTTAATGCAAATGCTTATTACATGTCGGTACTACGTTCCTCACAAAAGGAAAATCCTAACCGGATTAACCGGCATATACGTCTCCATTGTGGCACTAAACGGTCTCTCGCACACGTGTACTACATGGGATATATACGTGGTTAGTACCTGCAGAAGAACACTCAATAGTGATGCACTCAAAGGTTGTTGTCATTTCAGGCAGGTCCATATTTGAAAGTAAATACATACGCCCGTATCATTGCCATACGACCGTCCTTGATTTAAGCCACGTCTCAAGGTACGTGATCGTGTTTTCACACCACACGACGGGGAACCCGAGTAGAACGCGAACGGATCGTCACGGTTGGGAATTTTATCACCCCAACAGATACCACCTACTGCCCTGCAGGGCACGCCGATGGCAAGCGCTGCGTATGTCCTCCTAGGCTATTTCCAGAAGAACACACTATCGTGTTACCGACCACAAGATGGGGTTTCCACTTTCTTACCTAATGCACGCTAGGGACCAGCGTTTCATATGAACTCAGGAACATGAAGAATCCAAGAGTTTCATATTAACGTCTCACACCAAGCTGTGAGACCTATCCCTGAACCACATTCCTCGTCAGGGGAGCTAACCGAAATTGAACCGCTTTCGGTGGCGTTCCTTACCATTCTTACCTGAGCGTAGGTGCATCGTTACATAATCAAAATTCAGAATTATAACACATATGTTAGTCATGCCACTTTAAGTAACTATACTACTATAGTCCTTATTTGGGCATACTAGCAATTCCTCACTGTACTCCTAAATTTTCCCGTAATACTGTCCTTATTTAGTGTGCTATTCCCTAAGCAGATCTGATGCCAGCCTGTGACGGACCGAAATCCGCACGCCCAGGATCTCAGAGGGTGGTGCCGCACGATGCGACACCCGACAGCACACACCATAAGGCACACATGTATTACATAGAAAACAAACTGAATATGTACAAAGTAGTACAGACCTTCAGTTTATAACTAATTACAGAGTCTACAACAGAGGAAGCTAAATTTATACAACTCACACCCACCTAACTAGCAAAGGTCGGTTGTCCAGCCCTATGGACAACCCGCACTAGCTCCACTCTGCAGCTCAGCGCGGCGTGTACGGCTCCCACTCAGCTGTGGTCCCCGACGGAGGGTAGCCCTCGCCGGTGGACTCGTACCCCGAGTCCGTGGGGTAGTCCTCACCTGCAAAACACTCATAGCTGCAACCATGAGCACGATGGCTCAGCAAGTCTTAACCGACACGCCTACACATGAAACTCTACATGCAGGTCATAATGAAGATAGGATGGTAAATTGCAGCAAACGGACACGCCTACAAGTTCATCCTTAGTTCATCTTTTAGCCACAAATTAACGGTTCAGGAATCTGAAATTTAGTGAGCAATATTGGGTGGCACACATGTAGCAATACAAGTTATTCATAACAGCAATATTGAATCACATCATTCCTTATGTTAACCTACGTCACGAGGGACGGTGAATCGACCTCGATATACACCTGCAGGGATACCCGAAGAGCACGTTACATACACCCACCCGTGGAGCTGCACAGCACGCTCAGTCGATGTTGTACGGGACAACCTTTCGCCCAACAGCCCGAACGTCGAACCGGTCGCACAGAAACGAGCAGGAGGTTCCCTACACGGAGCATCTCTCTATGCCCGTTAGCAGATTTCCACCTGGCTGCCCTCAACCTACACCTCTAAATCGGTGTGCTATGCCTCAACGCCCATAGGTTTAGGTTACATCGATTTATCGGGGCCCATATATCCGATATGCCTTCGGTATGTTCAAACTTGATCAGCATGGGCCGCACACAGATCAGTCCTCAATCGACACGGACAGGGCTGCGCCCACAAGACTTCCTCTTGCTGCGCCCTAGCCCCTGCCTAGTCTCATTTTCTTACTAAAGTGATATCACATCACTCGAACGAATCCCGTGTGTCCCGAAGCCTATACTCGCGAGTAGATTCCAACTACTCGACTTGTACCAAAGTCTATACACATTAAGCAGAGCATATATTACTCCAGGACTTAGACCCTACACTCACTCTTGTTGGAATAATCTGGCTATGCATTTGGGTTTCGTCCATCCTACACCTAATGCACATAAATACCTCAAGCTAAATATGTATATAAAGCAAAACTTTATAAACTTTGTTAAATGCAAACCGGGGCTTGCCTTGTTGCTGCTGGTCGGATATTAGTGCTTCATCCGGAAGTAGGAAGTCCAAAACTTCTGGGGTCTCTTCGCCTTCAGCGACTACACGTATGCAATGTACGATATGTGAATTTAAATGCAATGTGTTAAATTGAATATGTAAAGACCATAACTCCGGCTATAAATCCCCTTTGGCTCTGAAATTTTTATGGTGGCTTGGTAAGGACCTTACCAGAGACTTGACCAACTTTCTTTGAACCTAAGCTTATTTGAGCTCTGCACAAATAAAAGTCTAATTGGTTATTACTAGAGCTTCTAAGAATTTCCAGGGATTTTCATGGATCAAACCATTACTTTTTGGAAAATAGAGTTTGATATGGTTCTAATGGAGTTGGTTTCATGTCATTTGAAGAATCCTGGAGAAAGTTATGCTCTAAACAAGATTCGAGAAAATCTGGAAAATGTTTCTGTACATTTTCCATTTTCTCAGGGCAGTTCACTTAATCACACAATTAGGGGGGCTAAATGAACTTTGATGGATCTGAAATTTTTCTTATGACTCAAGTACTTTCAAATGAACATCCTAGCCAAATTTCAGAATTTTCCATAAAGGAATCCTCCAGATAAAATTCCCAACAGTTTAAAATTGAGGGAATTAATTCTGGAAAAAGAATAAGTTTCATGAGATGAAACTTGTTTTGCTGGATATTACTCGTAGAGATAAATCTAAAAAAATTTGGTTCACTCAATTCGGAGCTTCCTATTCAGAGATATGGATTTTACAAGTTGGGAGAAAATCTCTGAAAAAGGTCTCTGTTATTTTTCCTATTTTCAGAGACATAGAGGATTGAAACAACATTTGGCCAAGCAAATTGAGTCCAATACCTCTGAAATTTTTACTGGAGTTCAAGGTTATTTGGAAGAATGTCCTGCCCAAATTTGGGAACTTTCCAATAAAAAGAACTCCTGTAAAAATTCCTACAACATTTTCTTTAAATGAATTAATGAGCCAAATATAGGGATTTTCATAAAAATTGGGATGCACCCCTAGATAGTACTCACTGAGAGAAATCAAGTGGAATTTATTTCACAATTTGTGGAGGTTCCTATCAAAAGTTATGAGCAATAGAAGTTGAACTAAACTGAAAAATGGGAGGAAACGTTTAAATTCTTGCGCGCGGGCCTCACAGCACAGTTCCTTCTTCCTCCTCGCGCCAACAGACGAGCGGCGGCGGCACTCTCCGGAGAGCCCTGTGGGAACTGCCTTCCCAGCCTTCCCTTGCCCCAAAACTCGCCGCCTCCCCCTTTTGGACCACGGGCAACTCATCCCCGTGGTCAGCCGAGGGCCCCGGTCACCGGAAACCCTTCGGCGACGCTCTCCGGAGAGCCCTGTGGGAACTGCCTTTCCGGCCTTCCCTTGCCCCCAAACTCGCCGCCTCCCCCTTTTGGACCACGGGCAACTCATCCCCGTGGTCAGCCGAGGGCCCCGGTCACCGGAAACCCTTCGGCGACGGGCGGCAGCGGCGGTTTGACTTTGGTGGCGTCGCAATCGTGCTAGGAGGGCTCAAATTCTTCGGTTTTTCTTCGTAGAGCACCGTGGTGGATCCCTTGTCACCGGCACAAGCTCACATCAGCTCAAAAGAGGCTGCAAATACGAGCTCATCGGCGACCTAGGGCCAAAACCGGTACCGGTGCAAAATTCTTGAAGAACAACGCCAAAACTCGATGAAATTCGATGGTTATTGATCCTAGAGGAGCGTGGGAGAGTCTATATCATGTCTATAGCTCGGTACAAGTGATGGTGGAATTATCACCACGAATTTTGAAGATTGGTGAGGTTCGGTTCAATGACTACTGAAGCACTCGACGGCAAAATTCTCCGCCGATCGTGCAAGAGAGAAGGTGAGGTCGGCATGGTTGTGTTCAGCACCTTGTGGCGGACCTTTTTCATGTAGCGCGTCGTCCACGAACAAGCTCCTATCAGCCAGACGCCGGGGAGCAGAGAGTAGTTGAGCGGGGTTCTTTGCTTCGGTTGTGTGCGAGGCAGACTGGAGAGAGTGAGGGAGGTTCACGTGGGCTGTTGTGTTGATCACGTTGCTGCACTCGGCATTCTCAGCCCCAAAGCAGGAGGTGGCATGAGGCAGCATCGGTTTAGCGCCGAACGCCGGGGAGGTGGTGCGCTGCTGCCCGATTGAAAAACCAAGTAGACTTTGGGTGTAAGTCTACTGACCAGTGGGCCCCCTTTTCCCTCTTCTTTTCTTTCCAATTCCATTTGAACTAGCAAACAAACTCCAAATTTGATCAAACTTGGAGGATAAGCCAAAAGGAATATGAGGAACACAATGGTGCTCTCAAATTTGAATTTCAGTGAAGTCGGAATTTGAAACTGAAGTTTGAATTCAAATTCAAATTGTCTCCCGTTTAAATTCCAACAAATAGGAAATCTTTTCCAAATGAGCTGAAAACTTGCCGGGCTACTCGTGGATGTTTGGAGAACCAAATGGTAAATTTAGGTCTTCGTGTTTGGACATTGTTGCACGTTTACTTTAGCATTTGGAGCACACACCTTCCAATTGAAAAGTTTAAATTCACTCTCATTTTCTCGGTGCGAATTTCAGCTCCACTTGCTAGACTTTTGGGATTTCACAGCAACAACCGATTCTAAGTGGCAGGAAAGGTAAATGGGCGTACTCTCTGGTGGAATATGACTTGATGTTTGAACCTCTCCGGAGCATGAAAGGCCAACTCGTATCTGACTTCATCGTGGAGCACAATGTGCAACTTGAGTAAGAATGTATGATTGAGATATGTCCATGGAAACTCTTCTACAATGGATTAGTTTGTGACAAAGGTCGAAGAATCGGATACGTGTTGATTTCACCCATAAATACAACATATGAGTTCTCTATTCGGCTAAGCTTCACATGCACCAACAATCAAGATGAATATGAGGCATTGTTAAATGGGTTAGAACACTTGGCTGATATGAGAATCAAAGATATTGAAGTCTTCTATCATCCAACAAATCAGTGGTGAAAGCCAATGCTATGATGGAACCTTGAATGATTACCAAGAATGATGCCTAGATATCATCAAGACATTAGATACTTTATGTGCCAAACACATTCCTAGGAATGAGAACCGGAAGGCAAACAACTTGACACAACAAGCATCGGGCTATGGGTTGAAGAGATGGAAGTCCCATGTAAAGACAAAGTCTACATTGTTCAAGGATGATGGAACTAAAGAAGAATAAAACAACTCAGCCAAGATAGACATGTTGGCTATCGAAGATTGGAGGCCAGTGATCATAGAGTGCATCAAAGACCCAAACACGTGCAAAGATAGAAAAATTTTGGTGACAAGCTTTTAAATATACATTGACCAACGACGAGTTATACCACCAAACCATTGATGGACTCTTGCTAAAATGCTTGGTTAAATATCAAGCAAAGGATTCCATGGGAGAGGTGCATCAATGGCTTTGTGTCACACATGAATCTGCCCACAAGATGAAGTGGATGCTCAAGCGAGCTGGTTTCTAGTGGCCAACCATGCAGGAAGATTGTTTCAGGTACTACAAAGGGTGTGAAGCTTGTCAAGGTTCGGTGACATCCAGCAAGCCCCGGCTAGCTTGTTGCATCCTATCGTGAAGCTGTGGCCATTTAGAGTCTGGGGATTTGTCAGAGTGTGAGCTGCGACACTCCTCCCGGCCTGCTCGGAAGCAGCCCACGAGGTTCTTTTTCTTTCCGGAGGGGGCTTGGAATCCTTCGTGACCTGGGCTCAAGAGAGCGGATGAACACAGGGATTTAGGTGGCTTGGGCCACCTGAGCGTAATACCCTACATCCACGGGTGTGCTTGGTCTACTGCTTTTGCGTGAGCCTTTGTGCATAGTATGATCTGGAGTGCGTGGAATTGGACCCTTTGCAGAGTGGTCACCCCTTGTCCTTTTATAGTTCAAGGCCAAGGTGGTTACAATCAACCTTGGGGCCTGACAGGTGGCCCCAAAGCTTTGAGTGTCCTATACACGATCTAGGGCTTCGTTCTCTGTGTAGAGTGGCTGGCGGGGGAGTTAAGTCCCTCCGTCCGGCGCGCCGAGCACCCCTGATCGCATGTCAGGTGATGATGAAGACGTCATCTTGTCCCCATGTCTCTTCGCCCTGCGTTGGTGGCTTAGTGCCATTGGGCAACACTGTATTGCTGTCTCGCCCTGCCATCCCGTCTTGTCATCGTAATGGCGAACGGGCAAGGGTCGAAGGCGCGTGTAGTGCGCCAAGCTCCTGGGGAAGGCGTGAGCCTTGAATCCGAAGCTTGACAGCGCACTTCCTTCTTGACTTTGTCGACCCACTACCAACGAGGGATTGTGGGGCACGTGGTGACTATGGAGCTCTCATCGACGGGCTTGGTATCTAGGGACACGTGGCGGCTCCGGACCTCACCTCAGCAGGGAGGCCCAGACCAATGTCCGGGGCACTTGTCAGCATCGAAGCTGTCCTCAGTTGGGAGGCGGCTCGGAGCCAGAGGACTGGTGTCAGCCCTGGACCTCTCCTCAGCGGGGAGGCTTAGGTCGGACCCCAGGGCACGTGTCCGCTCCATAGCTCGGGCACATGCGATAGCCCCAGGGTTGACCATGGGATCCTGGGCATGTGGCTTATGCTGGGGCCTGCCTCAGCAGGGAGGCAGGGCTCATGTTGTCTTTTACCCACTACGCGGGGATACCCGGTCTACAGAGTACCAACAGTGTCCCCCAGGCTTATCTTGGGGGAGGCATTGAGCCTGCAGGTGGGGCCCCCATCTCTCCCGCGTGGTCGTTTTTGAACCTGTGCTTTGGAAACCGAAGCGGCGGCGAGATTATCGTAGTGGACGAGGGGTTATACCTGGGAGATGAAAAGGCTGCACGACCTTGGCGTGGTGGGCTCTTTCAATCAAAGCAGCTATGTGTCATCGCATTTACACCTAATTTGACAGGTCACAATGATGCACTCGAGGGGTTGCCTTGGGGTAATTACTGCAACAACCCATGGGTCGCAGGAATACCGCACTACTTCCCTTGGGAACCGCCAGATGTTCCCGAGGCCATTACCCGCTTGTCCCACCAGTGCCTGACTAGTGGACCTGGGTCCTACCTATCATTGGCGGGGGTGAATGCTAAGGCAACATTCTCGAGGGGTTGCCTCGGAGCACTTACTGCAGCAACCAACTTGGTTGGTCGCTGCTGCTCCACCAGGCCTCATTTCTTGGGGACCGCCGGACGTCCCCAAGATGTTACTCACCTGGCCCCCAGTGTCTGACGGGTGGACCTGGGTCCTACCCATCAAAGGGGGAGGTGACTGTCGAGGCATTGTGACCGAGGGACTGCCTCGGATCGCTTTCCTCGGGAACTTCCGGACATTCCCGAAAGGTTATCCCCTCAGCCCCCAATGTCTGACGGGCGGACCTAGATCCTACCCATCGTTGGGGGAAGCGAATAACCCGCGGCGTGCAGAGGTGAAGCCCAATCGCCATGCCTATTGCCCTGCCAGAGGTCATGGCTGAGTATAAAAGGAGGCCTTCCGATGCTGGATGGCACCCTCACCCACCATGTGTCCTTTGCTCTCCTCTTGTGCGCTAGAAGTCTCTGCTTCGTAGAACTCTCGCCCTCCAGATGTCCTCACACTGGTCGTCGTCTTTGTCCACTTTTGTGAGATGTTCGTGTGTTGTGGCCTTCGGTGAGGTTCTCTGGTACATCCTTCCCCTTGATGGCCTTAGATAGAAGCACATGCCATCCTAACGGTGCGCCGGTGGCAAGGGAGGCCGTCGAGGACAGGGTTCTCGACTCGCAGTGAGTCCCTGCGCCAATGTCGTGTGGGACATGTCCTCTAGGCGCCTCACCGAAGGAGGACTTTCTGCCTGTACCGGAGGAAGGCTAAGTCCAGAGTGATCTGGCCTCCCCCCTGGTACTGTTGTGGACAACAAAACCTGCCATAGGTGGCGTTTTGGCCCACATCACACGGGAGGTCTTCGTTGCCTCGGTCCAGCATGCGTTGCTGCCGTCCTCGGTCTTATAGCAGGTGGTTGTCTCATTGCGTAGAGATTGGCCCAGGGGACAACCATGCATGCCACGGAGTAGGAAATTACTCAACTTGTAGCTTCTGAGTTCCTTAGGCATCTTGTATCCCCTTTTGTACGCCAGAACTATGTTATCAATAAAAGCATCTTTGTTTCAAGTCTCTCATTTGTTCTATGTCATGGATGTAGACTTCGGACCCTTAGCAGCGCAAGTGTCCCAGATGACTTAGCCAACGTGGGTAACTCCTTTGCTGATCTCGAGGTTGTTCTTCTGGGTCCTTAGCAGCATAAAGACCCAGGGTGCTCCGGCAGTGTAGATACCACCCCTTCCAGATCCTCGGTAGTGCAAGGATTTGAAGGAGGTTCGACCCTTGTCCCCAACCCTCTCCAAGGAGACACACGGCACCTCTGGACTTCTCCTCGGAGAGGATACTCCGCACGGAGCCCAGGACACGTGTCCACACCGGAGCTGTCCTCTACGGGGTGGGGGTGGGGCAGCTCCGAGCCTAGGAACACGCGGTAGTTTCGGGTCCTACTCTGCGGGGAGGCCCGGATCGGAGTCCGGGACACACGTCGGTTTCGAAGCTCAAGCGCACGTGATTGCCCCAGGACTGACCTCGGGACCTAGGGCACGTGGCTTGTACATTCACAGTTGATATGTTTGAGGAAGCACAAACTATAAAGGGGATATGCCCATGGCGCGTGTGTGCTCTGAGGCTACCCTCAGCGGGGTGGAGACTCCAATCTTGGAGACGTGTGGCAGCTCGGAGTTCCACCTCAGCAGGGAGGCTTCGGACCGAGGCCCGGGGCACGTGTCTGCTCCAGAGCGGTCCTCCACTGGGAGGCGGCTCGGAGCCAGAGGACACGTGGTAGCTCCAGTCCTCACCTCAGTGGGGGGGGGGGGGGCTTGGACCGGAGTTCGGAGCACGTGTTAGCACCGGAGCTATCCTCAGTGGGGGGACGGCTTGGACCTGAGCCCGGGGCATGTGTCGGCTCCGAATCTCAAGCACATGTGGTAGCCTCAGGGCTGATCTTGGGGCCAAGGGTACGTAGCTTTGCTTGTTTACAGTTGATATGCCTGTGGAAGTACAAATTGTAAAAGAGGGAATGCACAGGACAAGGCAAAATTCTCTCCCTTTAGTCTCTTCCTCATAGGAGGAATCAGGCCGTGTTAGAAGGCAGCAACCCATCCTAGATGTTGAGAGTGAGAGGACTCCCTAGGGACTTAGTTGCTCTAAGCGCTGTTCCTGGACACTATGACACCTTTTTTTGAGAAAACTGGACCCTACCACCGTGCTAAAACATAGAACTTACGGAGGTGTTCTATGTTCCAAGGATTGGGTAGAGGTACCCCATCCTCTGTGGCTAGGTGTACGCACCCGGGACAACATACTTGTATTACTTGGAAGGGGCCTTCCCAGCTGGGGGAGAGTTTGTTCCCACCTTATCGAGAAAGTATCCTCCGCAGTACCAGGTCGCCCACCTTGAGCTGTCTACTCCGCACGAACCGCTGCTGATAACGCCGGAGCGCTTGACGGTATTGGGCGGTTCAGACAGCTGCTTGCCACCTTCGCTCATTGACAAGGTTGATATCTTCACGCTGGAGCTGGTATTGCGTGGCTTCGTCATACGCTCGGACACGGGATGAGCCCATAGTGATTTCCGGGGGGAGGATGGCCTCAGCCCCATACACCAGGAAGAAGGGCGTCTCCCCTGTCGAGTGATTGAGGGATGTCTGGCTAGCCCACAGTGTGCACAGAAGCTCTTCTTCCCAATTGGCACCATGCTTTTTCAAGCTGTTGTAGGTGCACGTCTTGAGTCCTCTGAGAATCTCGGCCTTGGCTCTTTCGGATTGACCATTACTCGCTGGGTGAGAAATGGAAGCATAGCAAACTTGGATGCTGAGGTCTTCACAATAGTCTTGGAATACTGCACTGGTGAACTGGGTACCGTTGTTGGTGATGATTCTGTGCGGGACCCCGAACCGGCAGATGATTGACTTGATGAACTTCACTGCTGACAGCTTGTTGATGGTTACTGTAGGGGTAGATTCCAGCCACTTGGTGAACTTGTATACGGCGACATAGAGGTACCGATACCCTCTGACGGTTCTGGGGAATGGTCCTAGGATGTCCAGCTGCCACACAGTGAAGGGCCTTGAGGGCGAGATCATCTGCAGCGTCTGCGCTGGTGTGTGGATCTTCTTAGCCTGGAACTGGCACACCTTGCATCTCCTGACCAGGTCAACAGCATCCTGGAGAGCTGTCGGCCAGTAAAAGCCATGCCGGAAGGCCTTAGCGACCAGCGTGCGGGAACTTGCTTGGTTCCCCCACTCGCCTCCATGGATCTCTGCGAGCAGGTCGTAGCCCTCCTCCTGGGTTATGCACCGCAATAGGACGCCATTAGCGCCACGCTGGTAGATATCCCCTTCTACCAGCGTGTATCTCTTAGCCAACCGAGCGATCCGTTCAGCGGATACATGTTCATCGGGAAGGAATTTGTCTTTCAAGTAGTCCCGGATCTACGTGATCCATGCATCGGGACCTACTTGAGCACTTGGATCTTGTGCGCCCAGTCACACTGAGCCCCCGGTGACGCTTACGATCCTTGGCGAGCGCCATGAATATAGGTCGTCGGCTATTGTGTTATTGGCACGGGGGACATGGTGCAAATCAAAGGATAAGAAGTCCTTCTCCAACTTCAGTACTTGGAGGAGATAAGCTGCAAGCTGTGGGTCATTGCAGCTACACTCTCCCTTGACTTGCTTGATGATCAGCTGAGAATCACCGTTGACCAACAACTTCTGGACGCCAAGGGATAGCGCGGTTTTTAATCCGAAGATGAGAGCCTCATACTCCGCCATGTTGTTGGTCGCTTTGAAGTCAAGTCGCACCAAGTATTTGAACTGCTCTCTGGTTGGTGTAATGAGCAGAACCCCCGCTCCATCAACTTGCTTCTGCGAGGAGTCGTCGAAGAAGAGAGTCCAGTAGGGCCCAGTGAAGACTGGAGCTCTGGGCTCTAGTTCACTGATGTCCTGGCCACCTGGCTGGCATGGTGGTGGAGTCCACTCTGCGACGAGGTCAGCTAATGCCTTGCTTTTCACCGCATGGCACGGTAAGAAGTCCAGCTCGAACTCCGCCAACTCGGCAGCCAATTTAGCTATGTTTCCAGTGGCGTTTGGGCTGTGGAGGACGGTTCTAAGCGGATATGAGGTTACCACCGAGATCTTGTGAGCTTGGAAGTAATGGTGCAGCTTCTTTGATGCAACAAGGACTGCATAGAGTAGTTTGTGCACCTCCAGATATCCTATGGCATCGTGGAGGACCTCGCTGATGAAGTAGACCGGACGCTGGATGGTTCGGACCCTCCCGGAGGGGCCAGAAGCGTCGTCTAGTAGAGGTACAGTACTCAGGGGCCTCCGGCCCCTAGGCCCGGGACTGCACTCTGGGAGCTCGGACCCAGGTGCATGCCTGTTGCTGGGTCCAGCTGGCTGGGACCCGTCTAGTTTGTCTTGGAGTGGTCTGGGACTCGGGGGCCCCTGCCCCCTAGTCCGAGACTACATTCCTGGAGCTCAGACCCAGACGGACACCGGTTGCCGGGTCTAGATGTCTGAGACCCATCTAGTTCCTCTCGAGGAGATCTGGGACCCGAGGCCCCCAGGCCCTCGAGTTCGGGACTGCATTCCGGGAGCTTGGACCTGGATATGCATTGATCATATGGTCCGCCTGTTTGGGGCCTGATTACTTCCCCTTCCCAGGGACTTCCTGTGGAATTTGGGCCCGGGGGTTCAGACCTACGGCCTCAGGAGCCTTTCTTGTGACTTGAGATTGATGGAGTTCCAGTCGCTCTGCAACCAAAATCATGCTCACAACCTCGGTTGTGGCAGCGATGTAGAGGAGTGGTGGCTCGCCTTGTTCAGAGGCCATGTGATATCCTGGTTTCCGGCTTAATAGAATTGATAGAGTACTCATACCATCAAGGTATACCTTCTTTTCCGGAAGCCCACCTGCAAAGGACTCTGGGGTTAAGCGTGCTTGGCCCGGAGAAATTTGGGGATGGGTGACCGACCGGGAAGTCTTCCTAGGTGCGCACGAGTAAGGACAAAGTGCGCAGGAAAGACTAGCGTTGGTCTGTGGGGATAGTCTATGATCCTAGAGAGCTGTCACAAATGGAATCAGAGCCGACCCTCGCAGTTTCACGGGTGCGTACGGGTCAGTGAGAATGATACGGTACCGTATGGGTTAGGGACGTGGGTACGTACACATAACACATGGGTCCTCTGTGTGCGACACGGTATGTTATATATGCTGCTAATAAGACGTACAGTATGCGTATGCCAGTACTGAACGTATGAACGTGGCTAAGAGGGGACGTTCCTGTCTTGGCGTTGACCGACGAGGACGTCGGTCTACTAAGGGGGGTGAATTGTGACATACTGGCTCTCGGCTTAATAGGATTGATAGAGTACTCATACCATAAAGGTATACCTTCTTTTCCGGAAGCCCACCTGCAAAGGACTCCGAAGTCAAGCGTGCTTGGCCCGGTGAAATTTGAGGATGGGTGACCGACCGAGAAGTCTTCCCGGGTGCGCACCAGTGAGGACAAAGTGCGCCGAAAAGACTAGTGTTGGTCTGTGGGGATAGTCTATGATTCTAGAGAGATGTCATAGGCCACCATGACAGGTAGCTTTGTGAGGAACTTCTTCAGCTCCTAAAACGCCTCATCCGCCTCTTCGGTTCATACAAATGGACCAGTTTTGCACAGAAGCTTGAAGAATGGAAGAGCACACTCGGCTAGTCTAGAGATAAACCGAATGAGCTCGGCCAAGCATCCGGTAAGCTTCTGCACGTCCTTTATGCAGGCAGGGGGCCACATCAATTCTATCGTCTTACTCTTCTCTGGGTTAGCTTTGATCTCTCTGTGTGAGACCAAGAAACCGAGCAGCTTCCTGGCAGAGACCTTGAAGACACATTTGTCTGGGTTCAACTTCGTGCGTGTGGAACATAGTCTTTCAAAGACTAGGGCCAGGTTGTCGAGCAGAGATGACTACGACTTAACCTTAACTACGATTTCATCGACATAAACCTCGACCAGGTCCCGAATGAGGTTCTTGAACGTCTTGTGCATTGTACGCACAAGTGGGGAGCGTATTCTTAAGACCATAAAGCATGGACAAATAGCAGTATAGACCGTCTACTGTGATGAAGGCAGTGTGCTCTTCATCTTCCCTAGATATAGGTATATGGTGGAAACCTGAATATGCGTCTAGGAAACTCAGTAGATCACATCCAGACGTAGAGTCGACTATTTGACCTATACGGGGGAGTATGGAACGGGTCCTTTGGACATGCCTTATTGAGGGTGGTGTAGTCGATGCACATACGTAGCTTCCCGCCAGCCTTGGGGACGACAACAGGGTTGGCCAAGCAACGTGGATGGTGGACCCCTCGGATGAAGCCGGCATTGAGCAACTTCTTGATTTCTTCATGGATGAAGTCTTGCCGCTTGATGGATTGCTTTGGAAGCTTCTATTGGACCGGCCGGGCATCGGGGTGGATCTTCAGTTGATGGTCAATCACCTCCCTGGGGATCCCGGGCATTTCCGATGGTTGCCAGGCAAACACGTCGATATTGGCTCGGAGGAAGGTGATAAGCACGTCTTCCTATTTGCCCCTCAGGCCCCCGGCAATCCGAGTGGTCTGGGCGACATTAGGACCGACTTAGACGACCTTGACCGGTACATCTTCGCCGTCCGAGGGCTGCACACGGGGTGCAGATGTCGTCCCTCGGTGACGCATGCTTGAAGGCAGCCGGCTAGCTTCAATGTGACCGGAGGCGGCCTCCTGTGCTGCTGCCAGCGCTTGGAGCTTTTCTAGCGTTGAGACAGCCGCGGTGCGGTCACCGTGGATCTTGAGAACGCCACTCGGGGTTGGCATCTTTAAGACCAAATAGCCGTAGTGGGCTACTGCCATAAATCAGTACAGAGTGTAAAAGTCCCAAAAACGTGAAAGCAAATAAACAGATGTTTGAACGTCATTGTGTTTCAGGTTCATGGAAAATGGGACTTACAAAAACTTTCTTACACGGGATGTTATACGTGGGGTTCAACAACACGGGTTGCATTCATTTGAATGTGTTGGACCAAGGTGGAGTTAAACTCATGTGTAGATCATACATGTGTTTGAGAAAGAATAAAAAGCAGATCCTTAGACTCAAATGCTAACCTCAAATTGCCACCAAATTTTTGAATACACATGGAACCTCATACATTTGAAATTGGGAAGATTTATGGGGGCAACCTTCTGATTTGAGGGTGAGATAAAAAGGAGTGAATTATGATCATGTTTGAATTTGTGCGGAATTCAAAATGTTAAGGCAAATTAAAACTGAACTTGTGAGGTTCAGATTAGGACCAAGAGGGAATCAAGCATGGGCTATGAGTAAACTAAAATGTTTCACTCAAATTCAAATGGGTCATCACAAAGGAGGTTTTCAAACTGTTGGTTCAGAGTTTATATTTGCAGCAACCACATTTGAATGTTGATTCCATATTTGAAATTCTCAGCTCCAAATTTGTAGGAATACAAATTTTTACCACATTTGGAAGTGTTTTGGCTAAGATTTTGCCATAGGACATAAGAGGGTATTTGAATTCAAATTCAAATTTGAACCTGGATGAAACTTGATCAAGTGTCCAAAGTGAGTTCAGATTGTAGCCTCACACAACTGAATTTTGTCATTTGCCAATTTTGGAGATAGTTTAGAAGATAAGAGGGAGTGAAGGGTGGGCTACAAAGAAGTAATTATATTCCTTTGTGAATTTGAGCTGAATTCAAATTGGACAAGCAAAATTCACACTGAATTTGGGTAACTCAAACTCCAGCACATGTTTGAATTCAAGTATTATCAGAATGAGTGGATTTACATGATTGAGGAATTTGGGAAGATATTTGAGCGGATGAACAGGGATGGACCCACATGTCATTGGAAGGAAGACTTACCACCGAAGGAATTCTTCTCTCCTCTGTTTTCACTCGAACAGTCCGAGGACTCACAGCGCGCCACCAAGGGGGAACTTCCGCCACCTCCCAGCTGCTTGAGCAGTGCTGGAGAGCAGCTTGGATGTTCACCCACCCCTCAACGTGACGCTTTTACCCACTCAACCGAAGCCTCAGTACCGTGCTTTTCTTTCCTCGTGCGAAAACCGAAGAGAGCACGCCGCTGCCTCGGTATTGATCGGAACCCGGTGAACTCGTGCATGCAGAGGCCGGCTGAGCTGCAAAAATGCACCGCGGACTCGTCCTATATCTCCTCCATGCAAAACCTAGCGAGTTACGGCCTTCCCGACCCGGGAACAGCTCGTCCTCCGTGGCGACCTAACTTCATGGTGATCGGTGTTCACGTGGACAGCCTTAACCACAGCTTCTCACGCCCGAGCGATCCCACCTTTGGACGCACTAAGGTCTCGCGCTGCTCACCTCCGAAGCATGGCTCAAGTGAGGGATCACCGTCGACAAATTTCTGATTCTTCGTCCGGCCGGTGCAAAATGACCCGTAAGTAAGAACTGGTTAAATTCACCATCAATTTTCGGTTTTGATGCACGAAACTTAGCACACATGAGATAGACTTGCTTAGCAACCATTTCTCTTTAGAACCCTAGCATGGAATCATGTGTAGCCAGCGTATTCCAAGGTTTTCTGACGGTGCACCGCCATTTTCATCTCGGGCGCACGATGAAAGCCATCTTAGAGCCCTTCCCAAGCCCTTATGCGTCCATGTCGAGCACCAACGTCGCCCACTGGTGCTGTAGGACCGATGTTCATCGACTTTGAGGGAATAGAATGTCAGAGCGACGTCGCCGAAGTCGGGTAATAGCCGCCACACGCCGCGAGCTAGTCTGAAGGCTTTGCCGGCTCGGGTAGACCAGACAAGTGGGTTCCTAAAGTGGTATTAGAGCCTAGCGGCGAGTTTGGGTGTGGGGGATGGCCGGGAGGCCAAAATCCGGCGAGCTCCGGCAAGCCCAGCGGCACGCGGGCGCGGGAGGCCGGAGGTTGAAGAAAGGTATCCCGGGCCCAGCCGTCAGTGAGAAGGATTCGAAACTGGGATTTTATGTGGCACCGTATCAAATTGTGGCTGTGCGGGAATGACTCTGTAGCTCCGTGTGTCGACGCCGGAGAACGCGCCACGTAGCCCCGGGTCCCGCAGTCAGGGATTTGAACTTTTCCCGGTTAATTTATTTCCAGAATTTTCCCAAACTTTAGAACATCATAACTTTTGCTAGGGAGCTCCAAATTTAATGATTCAAGTTGGGTTGGATTCAGGTTGAAAAACTCTAAAATATGCAACCCAACTTGTATGAAATTCATTATTTAATTCTGGAAAATTCTTAAAAAACTTTTCAGCAAAAGAATTTTAGAGGAAGTTTGGTTCATCCAAAATTCATCAAATTTTGCCAGAGTGTTTTTTAGGATGTTAGTAAACTCCTGTAAAAATTTCAGCTCATTTGGAGTTGATTTGATTAGGAGAATTCAGATTTGGAGTCGCTGTGTTCAATGAATACAGAAACAATTTCAGAGAATTTTCGAAACTGGAAATTCAGTTCTGGGCAATTATTAGCTTCAAAAATCCTAGGAAAATTCATGCAGTCTTCATGAACTATAATTAAAATTTTAGTTCACTAAGTTTGACATGAATATGAGTGTTACCTCAGAATTAATTCCTCTTTGCTTAATTACTTAGAGAATTATTCTGAATAAACCACTCAGTAAAAAGTGCTAAAGTTTGGTCCAGATGACTTTCTTGTGACAAGGAACTCATATGAAAATTTTCAGCTCCAGTGGAGCTCTGAATCAGTACTGTCCTGTTCAACCTCTTTAGATGAGTAACACACAAGTGATGAGATGCACTTATCACTTGATCATGTTACTTAACCCACATCAAAGCACTAGCACCAGTGTCATTTTAAATTCTTAAACAGAGTTCTGATTTTAAACTTGTCATTTTACTTGATAGCAAAAGCTTTACAATTAAACACATATGCATATTCATAACGTGTAGCATCTACGTGAAGATTGTGAAGCAATCGAAGTGGAGATCAAAGAGGGAGTAAGGCGAGTGATCAAGCCTCAAGTGGTCTATACTAACTGAATAGATACTTAGTCACCTGCAAGACCAAGGCAAGCTCCGGTTTGCATTTAAGTTGTTTTATAAAGTTTTTACTTTGTTCACTACTATGGTTTAGAATTTGTATGTGCATTAGGTCAATAATGTTTTATACTCCAAATGCATGACCAAATGAACCCTAGAATCAAGGGTAGAAAAGTGTCACCGCTGTAGAAGATTGCCATGCTAAATAGGTTATGACATCCAGTAGAAGTCGAGTAGTTGGAATCTACTCGCGAGTTATAATCGGGATCATATGAGTATGGTTTGAAGAGGCAAACTAAAGTTTATGTTTCCAAAGATGAGACCGGGCAGGGGGGTTAGGCAGCGACAAGACGAGGTCTTGGTCGAGTAGCTCTGCCTGTGTTGGTTAAGGACCAAACCGTGTGCGGCCCTGCTGAGCAAGTATTGAGTTGTGTACCGGATGCTTACTGCTATATGGGACCCAGGAAACCGATGTAGCAAGTTAACTGGATTGTAGAGACATACCACATCATCTAGTTAGACCTGTGAGCGCGAGACGGCGCGATTGGTTCTCCAGTCAGGTGTCCTGCGAAAGGTTGCCACATACGACGTAATGAAGGACGCCAGATTTGGGTCTTTAGAGGTGGGCGTATTTGTCGAGTTATCTGGGCAGTGTTTGATTCGAATCACCGTCCCTCATGGATATGAGTACCGCTTGCTCACTGTGTTGTGACGTAGTAAGCAAGTTGTGTGATAACTGTTTGCAAGTTATAATTGCTGTTATGATTATTGGAATTGCATGAAAACCTTGTTTGAAGTAGAGATAGAGAAAATTAAAGTTAATTTCTACCTTGGGACAAGTAACATTGGAATGAAGCATTTCTTGTTTGATTATGGAGTTTCAACGTTGCTGGGCGCAAGGTCACTACTGTGATGGCTAAAATCTGAAAGTTAAGGATGAACGTGTAGGCGAGTCTTTATGCAACTTAATTGTTTAATGTCTTAAGTTACCTTCATGTAGAGTTGCATGCTTTAGGAGAGACGGTTAAGTCTTGCTGAGCCTTTGTGCTCACTCTTGCTATATGAGTGGTTTTGCAGGTTAACATAGATGCTTATAAAGAAGGTTGTTTGGTGAGACTCGCAGACTTCAGAGTCATGTAACACATGGAGAATCTAGCCGCTGCAATGTCGTCGTGTTGCTAGCGAGAGGAGTCCGCAGGCTGGACCTCTTCTCGAGTGCTCTGTAGTTATTCGATGTGAGTTGATTGTAGACTTCCGCTGTAGCTATTTGAGGTAAATTATTTACAAAGAACATTTGTAAGCTTCTGCTTTTGATTTATGTAATACAGTTTTCCTTATATGTGTGCTGTTGGGTGCCGCATAACATGGCACCAACCAATGCGATTCCCGGGCGAGCGGCACGGCTCCATGATACGGGTGCCGGGGGCCCCCTTCACAGAGCTGGACTGATGATTATGGCGTTCAAGGGGAGGCTGACCTCCGCAATGTCGAAGACGACACTCTCCGTTTGGTAGTTACTAGGCGTCCCGAATGTCAATGGGAGGGAGATACTACCGCACGGGAAGACGGGGTCCCGACCTACCCCCAAGAATGGTCTCGAGGGAGTAAGCTGGGACATAGGGATCTGCAGCTTCTTGAAAGCTGCAAGACTGATGATGCTGATGGCCACCCTGCCATCGATCAACACGTGGTAGAGATTCACGTTGGAGATGGTTGGGGCGACGAGGAGAGGCAGCTGCCTGGCGCCTGCCATGTTCTTGGGGCAGTCGGAGGTGTCGAAGCTGATTGGCGTCTCCATCCATTTGCGATGTGGCAGCGACCCTGGGACTGGGGCAGCCGCTGTGTCACACCCGGTTTCTCCGAAGAACAACCGAGTGAATATCACATGTATGCCAGGATCATTTTCTCATACATGTGACGACAAATAGTGAAGCATCATCATATTACAAGCCAGGTGTTCGAATATAAATAAGTCTTACATAGCATACGTCTCGATGGACGATAATAAGTTCATAACATGTAAATAAAACAGCAGCGGAACATAAATCTTGTGGGCTTCGTCACAGGCGTTGCCCGGGGTACTCCGTGAACATAGAAACCTTCATCGGGTCCAAAGTCTTGGTCATTGAACACCACATCATCCCTTTGACCTGAGCAGCAATTTAAACCAACAGAAATGCAAGTTTGAGTACCGTTGGTACTCAGCAAGTGTGGGAAAGTAATGTCATGCATGGCTAGAGCAAGGAGAGGTTGAACTCATGGTTAAAGCACAACACTACGCAATTAATACCTATCACCTTAGCTTATTAAGCACCTACATTACTACATAGGTGAGATGGTCCCAATCTCCCAACCCATTATCAAAATCAAGTAAACATAGTCTCATCTCCAATGTTAAGCTCCCCGCTTAACATCCTCAACTTCACAATCCATCATCCTCTAATCATGAATAAGTCCAAGCCGCTCTTGACCGTGAGCACGGCTGTCATGACAGTTTTGACTCTGCAGAGTTTGCACCACTGTGCCCACATGTAGTGATTTCATCCCCCGTTGCCGGGTGGACTAAAAGAACCTCCATTATGCCAGTGGCCGCGAACCACTTTCACACTTCCCAGGTCTGTAGCCAGGATATCACTACGAGGCCTTTACAAAGGGATTCTCGACGAGCGTGGGCCCACTAAGGTTTCACCCCTAACAGCATACAAGAGGCTCCAACCCCGCTGCAGTGGCCCCCTCTTGAGCCTTGCGGTTCATAAGGTAGTCCAGCTGACACCTATTCCCCGCACCATCCAAAACACCCATACTACGCCGGAGATACACCTAATTAATTGGCCAAGCTGCCCCATCTCAGCATGTGGTTGGCACGGTAAAGCCAGGTTACATGCTTCATGAACCGGTCCTTAGGATCCAGGCAAGTACTAAACACAAACCCGAGTCTCGTGCACACAGCACCAACCAAATCATCCAACTTACCTTGATCCCTACCTCTACATAACTCATAATATCTCATTCAAGAGTAAGGTAAATAAGTTGATGATATCATATCCCACTTATCCCATTCTAAGCATGGCTAAGCATAAGTAATATGAATGAATGACATAGTAAAATAAATCCCAACCTAAGCTACAAAGAAACAATATAATGCAATTCTAGGGAAACTTCCTAGCATGGGTATCATATTCCAAATTGACAATGCAAATTAATTCTAACTACACATCCTAGTATATGATCAAAGTGGTCAAGGACACTTGCCTTCTTCCTGCTGCTCTGGGAATGGAAAGTCTTGGTCTTGGAAGGGGAGAACTTGCTCTGGGGCAGGTTCTACTCATGCCAATACACATAGCAAAAGAAACAACAATCCATAAGCCATAGTTCACACTTTCACTCATGCAAACCACACATACATACATACTAAAGTCATTCACATGTTTAGGTGTTGTGGTTACCCTAGATGTGTTGATTTTAGGCCTACATACACTTTTAAACCTATATATATTATTTCTAACTTTTGTATTAAGATTTCTAGTTGCACACTATATATGAATTTCCAATCTGAACAAATTCTTTATATTTAATTAATACACTTCTTAGCCACAAAGTTTGCATGAAAGATAGTTTCCTACTTCAAATAGGTTTTCAGATCTTCTTCAAAATCTTAATTTGAAGTTTTTGAAAATAAAGACATCATTTAATATTTTCAATTTTTTGCATACTTATTTTCCTATATTTTCAGATATATTTTCTATGCCTAAAAGTAAATTTCAATATTAAAATAGTAAGACATATCATCTAAACAGAATAGGTTCTGATCTAAAATGTTCAATAAAATATTTTTGAACTTCCTCTCTGATGTGAAACAATTTAAATTTATTTTACCAGTTTTTAGAATTAATTCCTAGCCTAAAATGTGTCTCTAGAGATAATAAAAATGAGCAACACTTAGGCAGATTTCATTTCAGCCTAAAATCTACTTTTAACTAATTCTAAAGGTTTTCCAAGTGTTAGGAGAGTTTAAATTTATATTTGCACATGTGCTTGCATCACCATTTAAATTTAAGTCCTAGTCACATGTTCAAATTTCTGAATTTAATATCCTATAGGGTCTAAAAGGCAAATCCACCCTACTGCAGGGTTTTATTTACTATTTCCTAAATTTTCAGGGGCCTAATTACACACAACAGAGGGGTTTTCCTAATTTTTATTAAGTCCAGAGGCTAAAACTGATTTTTAAATGAATTTACATGAATTTCTGAAGGTCCAGGGGCTAGATCAAAAGTTTCCGGGGCTAGCTCGTGTTTTTCGAGATCCCCAGGGGGTAGCACGTAAGATTCCCGGCCTTTATAATGCGGGGCTGACGTGGGCCGTTGGATTTAAAATAGACGGCTCAGATTAGATTGTCGAAGTGGTATGCTCAGATTCAATTTAAAGGCGGTAGATTTGTGACACCCTCATCCCGTGTGTCAGCATATGTTCATGTTTTATGAAGAAGAAAAACATTTTAAGAAAAGAAGGAACAGAGACAAGTATCAAAGGGATGGCCAGTAAAGCTCTCTGAGAACACCGAAACGCAACTTCCACGGCCAGCAGACCACGTGGCGCGTTCGGAGCTCATCCCCGAGAGATTGGGAGAGGTCCGACGCTAAACTAGGCTACGTGGCAGACTCGGGGGTCACCTCCGCAATTGGAAAGAGGCCCGACCCTGTGGGACACGTGCTGCCCACGGAGCTAGCCTCTGCGGAAGAAGCAAAGGCATTTTTTTAGGACACGTGTCGTCCACGGAGCTAGTCCTCGCGGAAATCAGAGGACCATCCGCACGGGATACGTGTCAATCTCGGAGCTCATCTCAGAGGAGTCCGGATCTATTGAACACGTGTCACCACCGGAGCTTATCACCGGAAGGTCCGTCGCAAAACACGTGGCGTGCGCGGAGCTCGTCTCCAAAAAAAGAGGGAGGTCTCGCTCGTGACACATGGCACAACCGGAGCTCGTCTCTACGGGAGAAGAGAT
Source organism: Neostapfia colusana (assembly GCA_030760725.1). Taxonomy (NCBI): domain Eukaryota; kingdom Viridiplantae; phylum Streptophyta; class Magnoliopsida; order Poales; family Poaceae; genus Neostapfia; species Neostapfia colusana. The sequence goes on from JASWHV010000009.1 coordinate 50,210,813, forward strand.
ACCAGGCTCGGAAGGACACGTGGAGCTTCCGGAGCTCATTACCACGGAGGTAACGAGTTTTGGAGCGGCTGTTACGCGTAAGGACACCGGTAAAAAACGGGAACCGATCCAAACTCCACAATGTTGCCAAAGATAAGACAACAGGATCTAACAAAGAGCTGAATAAGACTCTTATTCGGGATCCAATCAGATTAGGACTCTTCTCTTCCCGATTATAAATAGAACCCAAAACCTCTGGCCGAAACCACAAACTTCTCTTTCAACTCCTGAGCCGACGACTTAGAGCCCTAGCCCTAACTCACCGAGCAAAACATCGCCGAAAGCACAACAAGGGAGATCATTGGAGGAGAACCAAGCGGTCTGAGGAGGACCCCGAAGACAAGAAGAACGTGAGGTAGGACTTCAATACCACCTTACGACATCATGTTGTTCATCTCTTTGCATCTGTTCTTCGATTCCTTTCGAACAGAAGCGTTTTCGTGGGCAGAACACTCGATGATCAGTTTGATCTAAAGCCAAGATCATCGCCACGTCCACCTTTGATCCGAATACCTCTGACCATGCAAGCCATGCAAGAATACGTACAGATCAATCTAATAAAACTAATCATAGGATAGCATGCATGTGCATCATCGCATCTAGTTTAGGGTTTTGTGCATGATATTGATTGCTGTGAATCTTGTATGCACGTGAATTCTACGTAGCAGGACAGGTTCAAGAAGCTGTCTACGATGAGCTGCAGCAACAAGGTTTTGAGAATCAAGAACAACCAGAACCGCAAGAACAAGGCAAGTGCTCCTTGACCATGTTGATCCTATGTTTTGGGCAAAACTATTTTGTTTTGTGAAAAAAAAGTGTGTGTGCCGAGGCAAACATGATGGGAAACCCTTTTATAGGAGTTTACTAGTTTTGATTAAACCACCCTTGTCACCTGGAAAGTTTATGAGTCGGGTATGGTTTTTGTTTTATGCTTCGCTGAGTCCATGGGATTGGGGAGCGAGATAGATGTGTCTAGCTGACTGCACTCATAATAATAATGAGAAACTGATGTTAATACTGAACATGGATCGGAGGGAGATCTAGCCAAGTCTGGGTTTGTGAACGAGGTAGCATGAGATGGTGGTTTTACTTGCCGTAGATCTAAGGACCGGTTCATGCATGCACATGCCAGGAGAACAGTGCCACCACAAGGCCAAGTATGGGTGCGGCTTAGCTGAGTAATTAGGTAAGTTGCTAGGGTGTTATGGACTGTGGAAGGCGCGGGGAATGGGAGTCGAGTGAGGACTGCCCTGGGAACTGCATGGCACAAGAGGGGGCCCGTGGGTGGGAGAATTGGAGATTCTAGCCTGCCGGTGAAACCTTAGTGAGTCCATACATCTAGTAACCCCTTTGTAAAGGCTATTTTGTGATCTCTTGACCATACACCGACGGTTGTGTACTGGTATAATGGAGGTTCTGCAGTCGCCGATGGGTGACGAAATCACAAACTTGTGGGTAAAGAGGTGCAAACTCTGCAGAGTTATTAAAACTATCATGATAGCCGAGCTTACGGTCATGAGCACCTGGCTAAACTGCCATGATTAGATGGGATGGTTACGGGAATGGTTATTGGGAAGGTTCTTGGTTATGATTATTGGTTATGGTTCAATTTGGGACTGTTGAGTCCGGGAGATGAGATGGTTGCATGACTGATGGGTCATGACATGAGATTGGTCTCGGTGCGAGACGTGGTTGTTTTATGAGGTGAGATGGTAGCGAATACGAGGAGGTATTCGTGAGTATGATTAAAAGATTGGTTAATGTTTGGGTGAAACACGGAAAGCGATGGAGGTATGTTGGTAATTTAATACATGCTGGGATTACATTCATCTAAAGTTAAGTTGCTGTTTTATCACATTTTTTTATATAAATCTGCTTTTCTGCAAATAAGCCTTTTATCACCTACCTTGTTTATGAGCTGCATATCATGTGTTATTCCCGCACTTGCTGAGTACATCATTGTGCTCAACTTGCATTATTATTTTTTCATCAACAGCAAGAGAAGACTACTATGAAGACCGAGTAAAGCATTATGGCGTGTGATCTGTTCTCAACCTTGCCTGTGGAAGGATTAAAGATGGAGCCACTTCTGCTTAGTTTTGCTTCCGCATTAGTTTTTGCTTCCGCATTTAAATAAGATTTCCGCTGCATAGAAATAAGACTTCCGCTGTAAGCATGAGTCCAAGACTCATGAGATATTGTAATAAACCCTGTTATTCGTGGTAATATATAATTTGAAATTCAGTTTGTGGAACGTATGTGTATGTGTGATGAACATCCTGGGCACACATATGCATTAGTTCTCGGTTCCGTGGTTTTCTACAGAATTGAGGGTGTCACAGATTGGTATCAGAGCCACGGGTTGACAGTAGGTTACACGCCTAGATAGAAACCTTGGGTTGACATTAGAACCACGGGTTAACAGCAAGTTATACCCCTAAATAGAAGCTACACGGACCAAAGGAAGCATTCTAGGATGAATAGCTTAGATTGGCCTTGAAACCGCCTTGACATAGGAAACCATCCTTGAATAGGAGTTGAGTGGGCCCTTGTGATGATTATTTGTGAATATGTGCTTAGTGTGAGTTGTGGGACGTCTCAACAACGTTGCCCATACCCACACGTAAGAAGAAAGAGGAGTGAAATGCTTCGGCACTTGATCACATCCTCATAAGGACTAATATATATAGTCCAAACTCCCCTTGATGCATATAGGACCTATCTAATCTTCTAACCTTCTATTCTATTTCGTTCTCTCTCACAGATGGTGAGAGGAAACGCCAGCCGAAGGAACGTCCAGAAAGATGACCACGAAGAAGTTCCTGCTAACCCTGGAGCTGGCGAAAACAACCTAGAAAGGTTGATGGCCATGCAAAACCAGCTTATGCAAACCAAGATCCAAACTTTGGGTCAGTTGCAGGCCAACCAACACCCCGTTCCGGCACCACCGCCACCACCACCGTCGGCTCATAACAGGTTGGGAGAGTTCATGAGGACTCGACCGCCCACCTTTGCTCAAGCAAACGATCCAATGGAGGCCGATGATTGGTTGAAATCCATGGAGAAGAAGCTTGCCATTGTACAGTGCAATGACCGAGAGAAGGTTCTCTTTGCATCGCACCAACTGATGGGAGCAGCTGCTGACTGGTGGGATGCCTTGAGCAACGCCCATGCCAACCCGGAGACAATCACTTGGACTGAGTTCAAGGAAAGTTTCCGCTCCCACTACATCCCTGTTGGCGTAATGATGCTCAAGAGGCAGGAGTTTGAAGGTCTCCGCCAAGGGCAGAAGAGTGTGAACGAATACCTCAACAAGTTCATACAACTGTCCCGGTATGCCCCCGAAGATGTCAACTCAGATCAGAGGAAGCAATACCTGTTCATGAGAGGGTTGAACAATGAGATCCAAGTTCAGCTCCTCAACAATGACTACGTAAGCTTCCAGAAGCTGGTTGATAAGGCTATTGTGGTGGAAAACAAGATCCGAGAGATCGAGCGCGAGTGCAAAAGGAAGATCCCATACCAGCCCCAAGGGAGCAACGTACGACCTAGGTACATGCCCCCTGCACCGTAGTATGGATCGACCGCTCCTACGTACCGCCCTGGTCAGCCACCACAGCAACGGCTCCTTGCACCGGCACCTCGTGTGCCCATGTCTCCTGCGCCCCGGCCTAACAATGGCGCTCCTGTTCAAAACCCCCGCCCCAACGTACCTGCTGCCGTAGGCAACAGGGCGTGCTTTGCAAGCGGGGAAGTAGGCCACTTCGCTAACCAGTGCCCGAAGAGAGGCCCTGGACAGCAAGGTAACGTGCCCAAGCAGAACCAGCGACCAAACGGAGGGGACCACCAAGGGAACCGTGGACCGCAGAACTATGCTTGTGGCCATGTTAACCATGTCACTGCTGAGGAAGCACAACAGGCTGAGGACGTCGCAATTGGTATGTTCCTTGCCAACTCCAACCTAGCCACCATTTTATTTGATTCCGGAGCATCACATTCCTTCATATCATCCAAATATGTTGCCAAGCATCATCTACCCGTATCTCACTTAGAATGTGCTATGTTAGTTAATTCTCCCGGAGGAGACATGAGGACTAATATAGTATGTCCTAAAGTAAGCCTTAAAATAAGGGGGTAGACTTCCTTGCCAACCTTATTGTTCTGGACTCCCACGGAATTGACATCATACTCGGAATGGACTGGTTAAGCAAGCACAATGGGGTAATCCAATGTGCTGAGAGAAGCGTGCAGTTGACGAACGAACACGGTATCCGTGTCGAGTTTGAGTCAGCCCAGCAAGAAACCGAACGGGCAGACCTGAACCATGTTGAAGGAGTAGCATTGGACAAAATTCCAGTGGTTCAGGAATTTTCGGATGTGTTCCCGGAAGAACTTCCAGGTATGCCACCTGACCGGGACATTGAGTTTGCCATAGATTTGGTACCTGGAACTGCACCCATAGCTAAGAGACCATATAGGATGCCCGTCAACGAGTTAGTTGAACTCAAGAAGCAAATTCAAGAACAGTTGGAGAAGGGTTTTATCCGTCCAAGTTCGTCACCATGGGGAGCCCCGGTACTTTTCGTAGACAAGAAGGACGGAACCCAAAGAATGTGCATGGACTACAGGTCTCTCAACGAGGTAACAATCAAGAATAAATACCCTCTGCCCCGTATAGAGGACCTGTTCGATCAAATGAAAGGAGCCCAAGTGTTCTCCAAGATTGATCTTCGGTCGGGATATTTCCAGCTGAAGATTAAGCCCTCCGATATACCTAAGACAGCCTTTCGGACGAGGTATGGTTCATATGAATATACCGTTATGTCTTTTGGATTGACGAATGCACCCGCATACTTCATGTACCTTATGAATAAGGTTTTCATGGAGTACTTGGACAAGTTCGTCGTAGTTTTCATCGATGACATTATGGTGTATTCAAAAAGTAAGGAGGAGCATGAAGAACATCTGAGATTGACCTTGCAGAAGTTGCACGAGCATCAGTTGTATGCCAAGCTCAACAAGTGTCAATTTTGGCTAAGGGAAATATCCTTCCTAGGCCACATCATCTCCAAGGAAGGGGTATCGGTTGATCCTGGAAAGGTGAGAGATATTTTGAAGTGGGACCAACCGAGGAGCGTGAGGGATATTCGGAGTTTCCTTGGGATGGCAGGATACTATCGGCGCTTCATTAAAGACTTCTCTAAGATAGCAAAACCTATGACGGAATTGCTAATGAAGGGAAAGGTCTTTCAATGGACACAAGCCTGCCAAGAAAGTTTTGAGGAACTCAAGAAAAGGCTAACCACGGCACCAGTTCTGGTATTGCCAGATGTAAGCAAGAGCTTTGACATATATTGTGACGCATCCAGACAAGGGCTCGGATGTGTGCTCATGCAGGAAGGGCAAGTGGTAGCCTATGCCTCACGACAATTAAAGAAGCATGAGCTTAACTATCCTACTCATGATTTGGAGTTAGCAGCAGTGGTGCATGCATTGAAGATTTGGAGACATTATATCCTTGGTCATCGATGTGAGATCTATACGGATCATAAAAGCCTCAAGTACATATTTACACAAACAGACTTGAATTTGAGGCAACGTCGATGGTTAGAACTCATCAAGGATTATGATGTAGGAATCAATTACCACCCCGGGAAGGCCAATGTGGTCGCCGACGCATTGAGCAGAAAGGGAGCATGCCACCAACTCACGGTTCGGGAGCTACCACCCGAACTACGTAAAGAGTTCGAACAGTTACACCTCGGATTTTTGAATAACATGGAAATAATGGAAATCCACTCCTCATTGGAGCAAGAAATAAGAAAGGGCCAAGCAACGGACGAGGGGATCAAGGAGATCAAGGAAAGAATCCGACAAGGGATAGAAAAGGATTTCAAGGAGGATGAAAAGGGTACGCTTTGGCTAGGAAAAAGGATTTGTGTGCCAAACATAAGACACCTTCGCGACATGATATTGAAGGAGGCACATGACTCACCCTATTCCATACATCCAGGGAGCACCAAAATGTACAAGGACTTGAAAACTCGCTATTGGTGGGATGGTATGAAGAGGGATATAGCCGAATACGTTGCCCTATGCAACACATGCCAACGGGTAAAAGCCGAACATCAAAAACCCGCTGGATTGTTGCAACCTTTGAAAATACCTGAATGGAAATGGGAGGACATCAGTATGGACTTCATTGTCGGATTGCCACGAACTCAGTCAGGATACAACTCCATCTGGGTCATTGTGGACCGGTTAACGAAGACCGCCCATTTTCTTCCGGTAAAGACAAGTTACAACGTTACACAGCTGGCAGAATTGTACATGGAGCAGATCGTGTGCCGTCATGGTGTTCCGAAGAGGATAGTCTTAGATCGAGGTTCTCAGTTTACCTCTAGATTCTGGAGGAAGCTGCAGAAAGCCATGGGTACACGACTGGATTTTAGCTCCGCCTATCACCCACAAACAGATGGGCAAACCGAGAGGACGAACCAAATTTTGGAAGACATGTTGAGAGCTTGCGCCTTGAAACGTGGGCGTAGTTGGGATAGGAGTTTACCGTATGCCGAGTTCTCCAATAACAACAGCTATCAAGCTAGCTTGAAGATGACGCCTTTCGAAGCCTTATATGGCAGACGGTGTAGAACGCCGCTGTTCTGGAGCGAGACTGGAGAAAACCAGGTGTTTGGACCCGAAGTACTACAAGAGGCTGAAAAGCAAGTCCAAACGATACGGGAGAAATTAAAGGCTGCTCAGTCACGACAGAAAGGCTATGCGGACAATAGGCGTAGAAAGTTGACCTTTGAAGTTGGAGACTTCATATACCTTAAGGTATCGCCTATCCGAGGCCAACAACGTTTTAACGTCAGAGGCAAACTAGCGCCTCGCTACATCGGACCATTTAAGATTTTGGGTAAGCGAGGGGAAGTAGCCTACCAACTAGAGCTCCCAAACCACCTCTCCGACGTACATGACGTGTTTCATGTATCCCAGCTCAAGAAGTGCCTGAGAATACCAGAGGAACAAGTGTCAATGGGAGAACTTAACCTTCAAGAGGACCTGACTTACGCAAAACACCCTGTCCGAATCTTGGACGTAAAGGAAAGGGTCACCCGAAACAAGGTGATTCGATGGTGCAACGTACAATGGAGCCATCACACTGAAGCTGAAGTCACATGGGAGCGAGAAGAGGATATCAAGGCAGAATTTCCCCATCTATTTTCTACTAACGAATCTCGAGGACGAGATTCAATTTAAGGGGGGTAGATTTGTGACACCCTCATCCCGGGTGTCAGCATATGTTCATGTTTTATGAAGAAGAAAAACATTTTAAGAAAAGAAGGAACAGAGACAAGTATCAAAGGGATGGCCAATAAAGCTTTCCGAGAACACCGAAACGCAACTTCCACGGCCAGCAGACCACGTGGCGCGTTCGGAGCTCATCCCCGAGAGATTGGGAGAGGTCCGACGCTAAACTAGGCTACGTGGCAGACTCGGGGGTCACCTCCGCAATTGGAAAGAGGCCCGACCCTGTGGGACACGTGCTGCCCACGGAGCTAGCCTCTGCGGAAGAAGCAAAGGCATTTTTTTAGGACACGTGTCGTCCACGGAGCTAGTCCTCGCGGAAATCAGAGGACCATCCGCACGGGATACGTGTCAATCTCGGAGCTCATCTCAGAGGAGTCCGGATCTATTGAACACGTGTCACCACCGGAGCTTATCACCGGAAGGTCCGTCGCAAAACACGTGGCATGTGCGGAGCTCGTCTCCAAAAAAAGAGGGAGGTCTCGCTCGTGACACATGGCACAACCGGAGCTCGTCTCTGCGGGAGAAGAGATACCAGGCTCGGAAGGACACGTGGAGCTTCTGGAGCTCATTACCACGGAGGTAACGAGTTTTGGAGCGGCTGTTACGCGTAAGGACACCGGTAAAAAACGGGAACCGATCCAAACTCCACAATGTTGCCAAAGATAAGACAACAGGATCTAACAAAGATCTGAATAAGACTCTTATTCGGGATCCAATCAGATTAGGACTCTTCTCTTCCCGATTATAAATAGAACCCAAAACCTCTGGCCGAAACCACAAACTTCTCTTTCAACTCCTGAGCCGACGACTTAGAGCCCTAGCCCTAACTCGCCGAGCAAAACATCGCCGAAAGCACAACAAGGGAGATCATTGGAGGAGAACCAAGCGGTCTGAGGAGGACCCCGAAGACAAGAAGAACATGAGGTAGGACTTCAATACCACCTTACGACATCATGTTGTTCATCTCTTTGCATCTGTTCTTCGATTCCTTTCGAACATAAGCGTTTTCGTGGGCAGAACACTCGATGATCAGTTTGATCTAAAGCCAAGATCATCGCCACGTCCACCTTTGATCCGAATACCTCTGACCATGCAAGCCATGCAAGAATACGTACAGATCAATCTAATAAAACTAATCATAGGATAGCATGCATGTGCATCATCGCATCTAGTTTAGGGTTTTGTGCATGATATTGATTGCTGTGAATCTTGTATGCACGTGAATTCTACATAGCAGGACAGGTTCAAGAAGCTGTCTACGACGAGCTGCAGCAACAAGGTTTTGAGAATCAAGAACAACCAGAACCGCAAGAACAAGGCAAGTGCTCCTTGACCATGTTGATCCTATGTTTTGGGCAAAACTATTTTGTTTTGTGAAAAAAAGTGTGTGTGCCGAGTGAAACATGATGGGAAACCCTTTTATAGGAGTTTACTAGTTTTGATTAAACCACCCTTGTCACCTGGAAAGTTTATGAGTCGGGTATGGTTTTTGTTTTATGCTTCGCTGAGTCCATGGGATTGGGGAGCGAGATAGATGTGTCTAGCTGACTGCACTCATAATAATAATGAGAAACTGATGTTAATAATGAACATGGATCGGAGGGAGATCTAGGCAAGTCTGGGTTTGTGAACGAGGTAGCATGAGATGGTGGTTTTACTTGCCGTAGATCTAAGGACCGGTTCATGCATGCACATGCCAGGATAACAGTGCCACCACAAGGCCAAGTATGGGTGCGGCTTAGCTGAGTAATTAGGTAAGTTGCTAGGGTGTTATGGACTGTGGAAGGCGCGGGGAATGGGAGTCGAGTGAGGACTGCCCTGGGAACTGCATGGCATAAGAGGGGGCCCGTGGGTGGGAGAATTGAAGATTCTAGCCTGCCGGTGAAACCTTAGTGAGTCCATACATCTAGTAACCCCTTTGTAAAGGCTATTTTGTGATCTCTTGACCATACACCGACGGTTGTGTACTGGTATAATGGAGGTTCTGCAGTCGCCGACGGGTGACGAAATCACAAACTTGTGGGTAAAGAGATGCAAACTCTGCAGAGTTATTAAAACTATCATGATAGCCGAGCTTACGGTCATGAGCACCTGGCTAAACTGCCATGATTAGATGGGATGGTTACGGGAATGGTTATTGGGAAGGTTCTTGGTTATGATTATTGGTTATGGTTCAATTTGGGACTGTTGAGTCCGGGAGATGAGATGGTTGCATGACTGATGGGTCATGACATGAGATTGGTCTCGGTGCGAGACGTGGTTGTTTTATGAGGTGAGATGGTAGCGAATACGAGGAGGTATTCGTGAGTATGAATAAAAGATTGGTTAATGTTCGGGTGGAACACGGAAAGCGATGGAGGTATGTTGGTAATTTAATACATGCTGGGATTACATTCATCTAAAGTTAAGTTGCTGTTTTATCATGTTTTTTTATATAAATCTGCTTTTCTGCAAATAAGCCTTTTATCACCTACCTTGTTTATGAGCTGCATATCATGTGTTATTCCCGCACTTGCTGAGTACATCATTGTGCTCAAACTTGCATTATTATTTCTTCATCAACAGCAAGAGAAGACTACTATGAAGACCGAGTAGAGCATTATGGCGTGTGATCTGTTCTCAACCTTGCCTGTGGAAGGATTAAAGATGGAGCCACTTCTGCTTAGTTTTGCTTCCGCATTAGTTTTTGCTTCCGCATTTAAATAAGATTTCCGCTGCATAGAAATAAGACTTCCGCTGTAAGCATGAGTCCAAGACTCATGAGATATTGTAATAAACCCTGTTATTCGTGGTAATATATAATCTGAAATTCAGTTTGTGGAACGTATGTGTATGTGTGATGAACATCCTGGGCACACATATGCATTAGTTCTCGGTTCCGTGGTTTTCCACAGAATTGAGGGCGTCACACGCTGGCTTGGCCAGACCCGCCCGCTATGGAGCGGGGGGTTGCCTCGTCATCTACCGCCTGGAGACGATGGCGCGCAGAGCGAGAAGGCTCGCAATGGGAAGTCATGTTCACCATGGTCACGAGGAGAGAGCGTAAAACCCCCATTCCTGGCGCGCCAAATGTCGGAGTGTGAGCTGTGCCACTCTTCCCGGCCTGCTCGGAAGCAACCCGCGAGGTTCTTTTTTCCCGGAGGGGGCTTGGAACCCTTCGCAACCTGGGCTTGAGATAGCGGATGAACACATGGATTTACGTGGCTCGGGCCGCCTGAGCGTAATACCCTACGTCCATGGGTGTGCTTTGTCTATCGCTTTTACGTGAGCACTTGTGCGTAGTATGATCTGGAGTGCGTGGAATCGGACCCTTTGCAGGGTGGTCAGCCATGCCCTTTTATAGTTCAAGGCTGGGGTGGCTCCTGTTGAAGTGTTCCGTCGTCACTTCCCCCGGGCCTGCTTCAGGAGAAGCCCACGGAGGTTCTTTTTCGGAGGGGCTAGTCCTCTCGAGAGGGTCGCGTTGGTTGAGAGCGGGTTGACACAAGGATTTTTACGTGGTTCGGACAAAGGACCTTGGGCCGGTGCGAGGCTCCTGGGATGGCACTCCGAGGAGCAGAGGCTTTGCCTTAGGCGGGGATCTCTTCCCCTACGTCTGCAGAGAGGGGAGACTGTCCTCTTCGTCACCTACACCTTGGCTGGGTTTGTCCCCCCGATTTCTTCCTTCTTCGTGACTCTGCTAGAGACTTATGGTCTTCAGCTTCACCACCTCTCCCTGAACTCTTTCGCTTTGGCTGCTGTCTTTGTGCACTTCTGCGAGATGTTCGTGGGGGTCCGCGCTTCAGTGACGCTCTTCCATCACTTCTTCTTGCGGATGACCCGGCGCGGATCGAAGAACCAGCTGGGCGCCTACTACTTCCAGCACCGCTATAAGGATCCGAAGGTCTCCAAGTACCTTCTGCCCTTCAGTGCCTTGAGGTGGGAGAGCTGGAGGGATGACTGGGTGATCGTGAAGACTGATGAGCACGCGCCTCCAGCTGCCAACCGAGGCCCCATCCACTGGGCGCCGCTTCTGGGAGGAGAGCCCGGAGCTGGAGCCGGAGTACACATCAGTTATGGAGCGGATCCAGTTCCTGGCGGAGCAGGGGATGACGTCCCTGATGGTGTTAGCGGACTTCTTGTCGCGCCGCTGCAGCAGCGCAATCGCCTGACGTGGTACTACACCGGCGTGCATGACTGCACCAGGCTGGAGACGGGCTTTGACTCTGATCCGTCTGTCAAGATGCTGAGGGAGATGGTGATGAGGGTAAGCAGTGACATCCTCGATGACTGCTCCCTAACAGTTTCTATTTCCTGCTTCCCCCTCTTCGTGGAGCCGACGCGAAGGTCGAAGCTGCTGCGGGAGATGCCGACCTTGGACGATATCGGAATCACCGTGCGTCAGATCAGTGATGCTTCCCGGGGGATCTCGATCATCGAGGTTGACCGCTCCAGAGCGCAGCGCGAGGCGTCGGCCGATGCCCAACCCGCACCGAGGGGTGACAGAGCTTAGACTGTCGACAAGGGGAAGGGCAAGGTGCTAACCTCCAGCCCGCCGAAGAGGAAGTGGTCCCGGTCTCCACCGAGGGCATCGTTCACGCCGAGTCAGGGGACTGGAGTGCCCCCGCACTCTTCATCAAGAGGCGTCGGTCCATCAGGCAGCGACCCAAAGAGGCCTTGGGTCTTCCGTGCCAACGGAACTCCCCTTAGACAGCGGTGGTCGGAGGAGCCCTGGGCGTCCCACACTCCTTCCACAGGTGGAGCTCCGAGGAGGGATGCCGGTGCCGCGGTGTCTGGGACTCAGCCAGGGGCTCAGGTGCCCCAGTCGTTGAGAGTTCCCGCTGCAAGCTCAGCAAGTGGCAGTGGAGGAGGGAGCACAGCCGGGACTCAACCGGGGGCGCAGGCGCCCCGGCCTTCAGGTGCTCCAGTGGCTGGCACGGCGAGCGGCGCCAGAGGCGCTGCCGGCGGGAGCTCCGCTGCTCCATCTCCCAGGGGGGCTCCGGGTGCACCCCCTGTTCCGCCAGTCCAGGTGCCTTTGGCGTAGGCCCCGGCAGCGACGGCAGGCTCTGGTGGCCCTGCCCCGGCTCAGAAGCCAGGGCTTCATGCCCGCTGGAATGTCCGTGTCCCTCGGTAAGTTGTACTTACCGGATCTTAGTACTTGCGTACTTTAGTTCTTCATCTATTCTTGTCTTGAGTGTTCCCTGTGCTTGTAGGGACTCGTCGGCTGTCGGGGACGCGTCTGTTCCCCGGCCAACTTCGGCTGGTAGGAGCCCAGTGCCGCAGCGTCCGGACGCCATGGCAGCTTCACCGGCCCCCATGCAAGTCCAGGCATCTTCTCCTTCTGGCCGGGCAGGACCGGCTTCTGCGACGACGGCGGCGCCTGCTTCTCCTCCTTCACCAGCTCGGGAGCTGGCTGCTGATGAAGACTCGGCAGAGCAGGCTGGCGGTGACCAGCCTTCGGGTGCTGATGCAGGAGGAGCTGACACGGGTCCTCAGGTGGGCGATGAGCAGGAGCTCATCGGAACTAGGCCTGCCTCAGCGCCGTCTTCTCCTGAGCGGCACATCGTCATGGCTCCCCCGGAAGTTGTGGTGCCGGCGTCTCCTCCGTCGGATGATGACGCCATGGAGGAGGTTCGCGGCGCAGCTTCGGCCTCTGCTGCTCCTCTGTCCCTGTCGGACGCCATGGAACTGGCCCAGTCCAGCGTCCGGCAGGTTCAGGCTGCGCTCGAGCGCGAGTGGGAGGTCTTGGCGGATGAGAGGGACCGCCTCCACGGCTGGGGGCGGCTCTTGAAGCTGCGGACCAGGGAGGTCGAGGAGGAGCTCGATGCCAAGAGGGCAAGGCTCGATGCTGAGGAGGAGCTCCTCAATGTGCAGAAGTTCACCGTCGGCTGTCTGGACACCGAGACCCGGAGGATCATGCAGGAGGCCCGCGAGGCCTATGACGGTGTCCAGGCCCGCTCCGCCGCCAACGAGAAGATGCGGCTGCGGCTGGTGCTGCGCGAGTGTGCTGTCGCGGTCAAGGAGAAAGAGGTCGTCGAGCAGCTGGAGGTGGGAGAGGGCGACCTAAAGGCTAGGGCCAGAGAGCTGGAACTCCGGGAGGCTGCCTTGGCCGAAAAGGAGGAGCAGGTCACCCAGGACCGCCAGACGGTGCTGAACCGGGAGCTTGCTGCCGACTTCTGGGCGTCGGAGTTGGAGAGGCTCACCCGGGACCTCCAGCTCCGGGAGAATGACCTGGCCGCCAAGGAGAGGAGGTTGGCCGAGGAAAGACCTGGTGCCCTGCTAGCGGCTCGTCAGGAGGTGGAGCAGCTCCAAGCTTCACGGACCGTCGAGGCCCAGAGAGCTTCATTGGCCAGGCGGAGTCTGCTCTAGTACCTCTCGGCTTCAGCCCCGTGAGGACGGGGGCATCAGCACAGGAGATGGCCCAGGCGCTCCCGGCACTCGAGTCCATCAGCGCCAAGCTGGAGAGGCTAGAAGCCGTGATCGCCGATGAGCTCGAGGTCGAGGGGAGGAGCTTGGCGAAGGAGGTCACCGCGCACGTGCTTCCGGAGCTTGGACTCCTCCATCTCTCTGGAGCCGGTGGTGCGGGGCCCTGTCGCCGAGCAGGAGGAGGTCGCCAGGGCCGGAGTCGGAGACGTCGCCTCCCTCATCGCGTTTCGGTTCCAGCGGGAGTCCGGGGAATCTTAGGCACTTTCCTTTGTAGCTGGAGGGTTTTTGTATTTTGTCTTCTGTCTGTAGACCAGCTCGTGGAGCTCTTCAGTGAAAAGACTTGTTTTCTTATGTGCCTATGCTTTTTGCTTTCTTTTCTTGGCTTGTCCTGCCCGAGCCCTTAGCTCCGTAAGGGCCCCGGGAGGTCTCCACTGATCTCAAAGATTGTGTAGAACAGGCACCTCCCCTGGGCCCTTGTTCTCATAAGGACCTAAGGGGTCTTGAGTTGGAGTCTGGAGCTCCGGTCTTGAGAAGTCTTGGGACTTCAATACCACCGGGTGCTCCGGCTTTCCCTTGTGCAGTCCCCGTAATGGCCCCCTGGTAGGTGTGGCCAATGCATTGAGCACACCTACCATATTCCTACGGGAGAGCTAAGGCCAGGGCCCCCTGACCGTCCGGAGCACGCCGGTGTTGGAGCCCCGGCGCCGGAGGTCCGGGAGGCCTCTCAGGAGGTCCTGCACACAAGTAGGGAAACGGTAATTCTGCTCGGAGGCTCTCCCTTCCCTGTCTCTTTGTCTTATTTGGCTTACAGTCCTGGACCGGTATACGGGGCTTGGGCAATTCAGTGCACCCAGCACCAGAGGTCCGGCTTCCTCCTAGGTCAGGGTGTAACCGTCCGGCCCCTAGTACTAGACCGTAGCGCTGAGGAGGCAGAGTGCATATGCTTTGGGTACGGAACCAGGCAAAGCAGGCTGCACACCCTAGACCTTATGGGAGGCAGAGTGCACACGCTTTGGGTACGGAACCAGGAAAAGCAGGCTGCACACCCTGGATCTCCCGGTCTGGCGTAGGTTTTTCCTGGACGAGACCAACTGGCGTTACATTACCTAACTGGGGGAGGTCCGAGAGGCCCCCTGGCCTTTGGCAGGTACCTCAAGCACGACCACCTTCGGCAGGATGGCAAATGCCGACTAGTCATGAGAGTGGGAAAGGAGAACTGAGTATACGATTAGCGTACACTGTCTTGAGCACGGGGAGGTGATCATAAAAATTAATGCATAATTTAAATGAACACATAAGTGAGCGAGGTAGGACAGGGTTCTTTTCATTCATACACATCCATAGGAGGAAAACAGGCTGTACATAGAGGCAACGACCCACCCCATTGTGAAGGGGGGCAGGGCCTACGCGCTTAGGGTACAGGACCAGGCTAAGCCGGACGTAGTCCTGGACCGTCCCCTGGGGCTTAGTTGCTCCGAGCGCTGCTCCTAGGCTCTATGGGATCTGTTACAGAAAGAAGAAAAAACCTGTCCTACTACTGCTCTAAAGGTAGAACTTACGGAGGTGTTCTATGTTCCAAGGGTTAGGGAGCGGGTCCCCGTCCTCCGTAGCAAGGCGTACACACCCAGGGCGGCAAACTTTCGTTACTGGGAAGGGACCTTCCCAACTGGGGAAGAGTTTGTTGGCCCCTTCTCGAGAAAGTATGCGCCGCAGCACTAGGTCGCCTTCCTTGAGCTCCCGAGCATGCACGGACCTCTGGTGGTAGCGCCGGAGCGCCTGCCGGTACCGTGCATTGTGGAGCATTGCTTGCCATCTTGCCTCGTCGACGAGGTCGTAAGCTCGGACACGGGGGACCCCATGGTGATTTCTGGGGGAAGCACGGCTTCGGCCCCGTATACCATGAAGAAGGGTGTTTCCCCTGTGGCCCGGCTCTTGGATGTCCGGCTAGCCCACAGTGCGCACGGAAGCTTGTCCACCCACTTGGCACCATGCTTCTCCAAGATGGCATAGGTGCGAGTCTTGAGGCCCCAAAGGATCTCGGCGTTGGCACTCTCGACTTGCCCGTTGCTCTTTGGATGAGCAACGGAGGCATAGCACACCTGGATGCCAAGGTCTTTGCAGTACTCTTGGAACGCTGCACTGGTGAACTGGGTCCCGTTGTCGGTGATGATCCTGTTCGGGACCCCGAACCTGCAGACGATCGACATGATGAACTTGACTGCGGATTGCTTGTTGATGGTGATGACTAGTGCAGCTTCCAGCCACTTGGTGAACTTGTCGATAGCGACGTAGAGGTACCGGTATCCCCCGACGGCACTGGGGAAGGGCCCCAGGATGTCCAACCCCCATACCCCGAACGACCATGAGGGCGGGATCATCTGCAGCGTCTGCGCCGGTGTGTGGATTTGATTGACATGGAACTGGCACGCCTTGCATCTCTTGACCAGCTTGACGGCATCCAGGAGGGCTGTCGGCCAGTCGAAGCCATGCCGGAAGGCTTTATCGACCAGCGTGCAGGCAGATGCGTGGTTCCCGCACTCGCCTCCGTGGATTTCTGCGAGCAGGTCGCAGCCTTCTTCCTGGGTTATACACCGCAATAGGATGCCGTTGGCGCCACGCAGGTAGAGATCCTCTTCTACCAGCATGTATCTCTTAGCCATCCGCACAATCCGTTCAGCGGACGCATGTTCATCTTGAAGGATGTTGTCTTTCAAGTAGTCCCGGACCTCCGTGATCCATGCATCGGGGCTGACTTGAGCTTCTGGATCTTGGGTGCTGGGTAGCACGGAGTCCCCAGTGGCACATACGATCCTTCCCGGCACCATGGCTGCAGGGCCGCCGGGACCGCCAGTTTTGAGGTGCTGGTCTCGCCCCCTTCGCCCTGTTTGGCAGGCCGGGCTGTGGGTTGCGGCAACGTCCTTTCAAAGGCTCCTTTGGGCATCGGGGCTCCAGTGGAGGCCTTCGTTGACAGGTCATCGGCGACGGTGTTGTCGGCGCGCGGTACATGGCACAGGTCCAAGGCTTCAAAGTACTTCTCCAGCATCTGCATGTAGAACAGATAGGCAGCTAATTGTGGGTCGTTGCAGGAGCATTCACCCTTGACTTGCTTGATGATTAGCTGGGAGACGCCCTTGACCAACATCTGGCGAGCGCCGAGAGAGCGCCGTCTTCAGGCCGAAGATGAGAGCTTCATACTCAGCCATGTTGTTGGTTGCCTTGAAGTTGAGGCACACAATGTACTTGAACTGCTCCCCCGTCGGCATGAGGAGCAATACATCGACTCCTGCCCCCTGCTTCCACGAGGAGCCATCGAAGTAGAGTGTCCAGTGAGGCTTGGTGAAGACCGGTGCTCGGGGCTCTGGTTCTTCACCTTCAGGGCCCCCTGGGTTGGTTGGTGATGGCGTCCACTCGGCCACGAAGTCGACCAGTGCTTGGCTCTTGACCGCATGACGTGGTAGGAAGTCCAGCTCGAACTCTGCCAGCTCCGCTGCCCACTTGGTGATGTCGCCAGTCGCATTAGGGCTGTGGAGGATGGTCCTCAGCGGATAGGAGGTGACCACCGAGATCCGGTGGGCTTGGAAGTAGTGCTGGAGCTTCCTGGATGCCACGAGCACTGCATACAAGAGCTTATGTACCTCCAGGTACCTAGTCTTGGCATCGTGGAGGATTTCACTGACATAGTAGACGGGCCTTTGGATGGTACGGACCCTCCCTGGGGGATCCGGGACGTCTTCCTCCATTGGCACCGGACCTTAGGACCTCCTATCCTCTAGGTCCGGGGCAGCCTCCGGGGGTTGGGACCCAGGGGCTTCTCTGCCATCTTGATCCTCCGGGAGGTCGACTTGGACCTCCAGGAGGTCGACCGTGGTCTCTGGGGCATAGGCCTCAGAAGTCTCCTGGCTGCCTGGCTCCCCATGGGGTTCGGACAGCCCTGGTGCTTGACTTCTGCTGCAGGAGCAGGTTGTAGTGGCGAGGGGTCCGGCCGCTCCGCGACTAGGACCATGCTCACCACCTCTGTCGTCGCCATGATGTAGAGCAGTAGATGCTCACCGGGCTCTGGGGCTACCCTGACAGGCAGCGTCGTCAGGTGCTGCTTCAACTCCTGGAATGCTTCTTCCGCTTCTTCAGTCCAAACAAATGGACCGACTTTGCGTAGGAGCTTGAAGAAGCGAACAGCCCGCTCAGGTAGCCTAGGTATGAACCGACTGAGCGCAGCTAGACATCCCGTGAGCTTCTGGACATCCTTGATACGAGCCGGGGGTCGCATCAGCTCAATGGCCTTGATCTTCTCTGGGTTGGCCTCGATCCCTCAGTGTGAGACCAGGAATCCAAGGAGCTTTCCAGAGGAAACACCGAACACACATTTGTCCGGGTTTAGTTTGGTGCGCGTGGAGCGCAACTTGTCAAAGACTAGAGCTAGGTTATCTAACAAAGAAGCGCTCTGTCTGACTTGGACAACGATGTCATCGACATACACCTCTACTAAGTCTTGGATTAGCTCTCCAAATGTTTTATGCATAGCACGTACAAAAGTAGGGAGAGCATTTTTCAGACCATAAGGCATGGAGACATAACAATACATGCCATCTACTGTTATAAAAGCAGTGTGTTCTTCATCTTCTCTAGACATTGGTATTGGTGGAAACCTGAGTAGGCGTCTAAGAAGCATAACAAATCACAGCCTGATGTATAGTCTACAATTTTATCTATTCTAGGAAGAGGGAATGGATCTTTTGGGCACGCCTTATTGAGACTGGTGAAGTCGATGCACATCCGGAGCTTCCCGCCGGCCTTCGGGACGACAACAGGATTTGCCAACCACCAGGGTGGTGGACCTCCTGTATGAAGCGAGCATCGAGCAGCTTCTTGATCTCTTCACGGATGAAGTTCTGCCGCTCGATGGACTGCTTCCGGGGCTTCTGCTGGATCGGCCGAGCGTAGGGGTAGATCTTCAGATGGTGCTCAATCACCTCCCTAGGGATCCTGAACATCTGTGATGGTTGCCATGCAAACACGTCGATGTTGTCCCGGAGGAAGGTGATGAGCGCGCTTTCCTATTTGTTGTCCAGGACCCCGGCTATGCGGGTGGTCTGGGCAGCCTTGGAGCCGACTTGGACGACCTTCAGGGGTACTTCACCTTTGTCGGAGGGTTGCACTCGGGGTGCAGAGGTCGAGGCACGGTGGCGTGCACTCGGGTGGAGCTGGCCCGGTTCTGCACCGCCAGGGGCTGGTGCTCGGGCCGCCACAAGTGCTTGGAGCTTCTCCAAGGCTGACACTGCAGCGGTGCGGTCTCCACGGATCCTGAGGACACCGGTGGGTGTAGGCATCTTCAGGACCAGGTAGCCGTAGTGGGCTACCGCCATGAACCGGTACAGGGCCGGTCTGCCGATGATGGCATTGAAGGGGAGGTCGACCTCCGCCACGTCGAACAAAACGTATTCTGTCCGGTAGTTGTCCGGAGCTCCGAAGGTCACCGGAATACTGGTGTTCCCGTATGGGACGACTTGTCCCGGCCCTACCCCCGAGAACGGGCTCAACGAGGTGAGTTTGGCCATGGGAATCTGCAGCTTCTATAAAGCTGCACGGCTGATGAGGTTGAGGCTGGCCCCGCCATCCACCAGTACGTGGTACATCTTCATGTTGGCAATGGTAGGGGCTACCAAGAGGGGTAGCTGCCCAGCCCCAGCCATGTTTTTGGGGCAGTCGGAGGCGTCGAAGCTGATGGGGGTCCCTACCCACTTGAGGTGTGGCGCTGCACTTGGGGTAGGAGCCACCGACGCCACTGCTTGGCGTAGGGTCTTGACTGCGTTCCGGGATGAGGGGTCTGAGGACCCTCCATAGATGACATGGAGCGCCTTCCGGTGCTCGTCTTCTTTGGAGATGGAGTCCCCATGGTTGTGGACCACCTTCACGGTGCGCTGAGGCTCCTGGTACACCATTTCTTTGTCGCCGTTGTCTCGGGGGTCGACCTTCTGCTTGCCGTGGCCGCTGGCCACGTGGCGTGTTCGGAGCTCATCCCTGCGAAATGGGGAGAGGTCCACCGCTAAACTGGCTACGTGGCAGGCTCGGGGCTCATCTTCGCAAAAAAGGGAGAGGTCCAACCCTGTGGGACACGTGTTGCCCCCGGAGCTAGCCTCTGCGGAAGAAGCAAAGGCATTTTCCGCAGTACGCATGTCACCTTCGGAGCTAGTCACCACGGAAGTCAGAGGACCAGTCGCGCGGGATACGTGTCAATCTCGGAGCTCACCTCCGAGAGGTCCGGTTCTATCGGACACGAGTCACCACCGGAGCTTATGCCTGGGAGGTCCATCACTGTTGGACACGTGTTAACCTCGGAGCTCGTCTCTGAGAGGAAAGGAAGTCTGGCGCTGGAGCTACCTCCGGAGAGAGGAAAGGTCCGGCACTGACACGTGGTGTGTACGGAGCCACCTCCGAATAAGAGAGGAGGTCCCGACTGCCAGGATACGTGGCACACGCGTAGCTCACCTCCAAAGGAGAGGGAGCTCTCACTCGCTTGACACGCGGCACCACCGGAGCTCGTCTCTGCGGAAAAGGAGAGACCAGGCCCCAATGGACACGTGGAGCTTCCGGAGCTAACCACCGAGAAGGTAACGAGTTCTGGAGCGGTTTTTGGATTCTATACGCATAGAGATACCGGTACGGAGAAGAAACCGACCTGAATTCCACAATGTCACCGCACCAAATCAACTCGACATAAGTTGTTAGGATTCAACAACGATCTGAATAGGACTCTTATTCGGGGTACAATCAGTTTAGGACTCTTCTCTTCCCGATTATAAATAGAACCCAGAACCTCTGGTCAAAACCACAAACTTCTTTTCCAACTCCTAAGTCGACGACTTAGAGCCCTAGCCTCAACTCGCCGAGAAAGCAATCGCCGGAGTTCAGCAAAGAAGATCGCCGGAAGAGAGCCCAACGATCTGAGAAGGACCCGAGACCGAGGAGGACGTAAGGTAGGTCTCCAATACCACCTTAAAACATCGTTGTGTTTTCTTTGCATCTTTTCTTCAATTCCTTTTGAACAGAAGCTTTCTCATGGACAGATCACTTGTTGATCGGGTTGATCTAAAGATAAGGTCATCGCCACGTCCACATTTGATCCGAAAACCTCTGTTCATCATAATACCATGCAAGAACACGTACAAACCAATCTAATAAGCTGATCATGGGATAGCATGCATATGCATCATCACATCTAGTTAAAGTTTGTGCATGATATTAATTGTTATGAATCTTGTATGTGCGCGATCCTGTATAGCAGGAAAAGCTCAGGGAGCTGATTACGACGAGCTGCAACAACAAGGTTTCGAGATCCAAGAGCCACCAGAACCGCAAGAACAAGGCAAGTGCTCCTTGACCATATTGATCCTATGTTTTGGGTAAAACTGTTTTGTTTTGCAAAAAGGTGTGCGTGCTGAGTCAAACATGATGGGAAACCCTTTTATAGGAGTTTACTAGCTTTGGTTAAACCACCCTTGTCGCCAGGGATGTTTACGAGTCGGGTATGGTTTTTACTTTTATGCTTCGCTGAGTCCATGGGATTGGGAAGCGAGATAGATGTGTCTAGCTAACTGCACTCATAATGATAATGAGGAAACTGATGTTGTTAATGAACATGGATCGGAGGGAGATCTAGGTAAGCCTGGGTTTGTGAATTAGGTAGCATGAGATGGTGTTTTACTTGCCGTAGATCTAAGGACCGGTTCTTGCATGCACATGCCAGGATAACTGTGCCACCACAAGGCCAAGTATGGGTGCGGCTTGGCTGAGTAATTAGGTAAGTTGCTAGATTGTTATGGACTGTGGAAGGCACGGGGAATGGGAGTCGAGTGAGGACTGCCCTGGGAACTGCATGATACAAGAGGGGGCCCGTGGGTGGGAGAATTGGAGATTCTAGCCTGCCGGTGAAACCTTAGTGAGTCCATACATCTAGTAGCCCCTTTGTAAAGGCTATTTTGTGATCTCTTGGCCATACACCGACGGTTGTGTACCGGTGTAATGGAGGTTCTGCAGTCGCCGACAGGTGATGAAATCAAAAACTTGTGGGTAAAGAGGTACAAACTCTGCAGGGTTCTTAAAACTATCATGATAGCCGAGCTTACGATCACGAGCGCCTGGCCAACTGTCATGATTAGTTGGGATGGTTTTTGGGATGGTTATTGGATGTGGTCATTGGGATGGTTTTTGGTTATGGTTTGGTTTTGGGACTGTTGAGTCTGGGTGATAAGATGGGTTGCATGACTGTTGAGTCGTGGCAACAAGGTTGGTCTCGATGGGAGACGAAGTTGTTTTATGAGGTGAAATGGTAGCGAATACAAGGAGGTATTCGTGAGCGAGAATGAGGTTGATTGATGACTGGTTATGAACATGACGGAGGTATGATTGGTATTTTAATACATGTTGGGATTACATTCACTTAAAAATAAGTCGCTGTTTTATCGTACTTTTGATAAATAACTTTGCTTTTCTGCAAATGAGCCTTTTTATACCTACCTTGCTATGAGCTTCATATCATATTTTCCCGCACTTGCTGAGTACATCATTGTACTCAAACTTGCATTATTATTTCATCATTAGCAGCAGGAGAAGACTACTATGAAGACCAAGTGGAGCATTAAGGCGTGTGATCTGTTCTCAACCTTGCCTGTGGGAATGGAATAGAGATGGAGTCATCGCTGCTTAGATTTGCTTCCGCATTAGTTAAATTGCTTCCACATTAGAATAAAGACTTCCGCTGCATAGAAATAAAGACTTCCGCTGTGAGCATGAGTCCAAGACTCATGAGACATTGTAATAAACTCTGTTATTCGTGGTTATATATATTCTGAATTCAGTTTGTGGAACATATGTGTATGTGTGATGAACATCCTGGGCACACATATGCATTAGTTCTCGGTTCCATGGTTTTCCACAGAATTGAGGGCGTCACAGATTGGTATCAGAGCCATGGGTTGACAGTAGGTTACACGTCTAGATAGAAATTATAGATTGATATTAGAGCCACGGGTTGACAGTGGGTTACACACCTAAATAGGAAACACAGAGTGGTATCAAAAACCACAGATAGGGGTAGATTACACACCTAGATACAATCACAGTTTGGTATTGGACACAGATTGGTGGCTAAGCCACGCTGACCCAAGGAAGCATCCTAGGACGCTTAGATTGACCTTGAAACTACCTTGACATAGGAAACCATCCTTGAATAGGAGTTGTGTGAGCCCTTGTAATGATTGTTGTGATTATATGCCTAGTGTGAGTTGTGGGACATCTCAAAACGTTGTCCATATCCACACATAAGTAGGAAGAGGTGTGAGATATTTCAGCACTTGTTCACATCCTCATACGGGCTAATATATATATAGTCCAACTCACCTTGATGCATATAGTGAGGGAATCTACCTAAAACTTTCTAACCTTCTATTCTATCTCTCTCACAGATGGTGAGAGGAAACGCCGGCCGAAGGAACGCCCGTGACAACCAAGAGGATGGTCACGATGAAGTTCCTGTTAACCCCGGATCTGGCGAGAACCACCTGGAACGGTTGATGGCCATGCAGAATCAACTTATGCAAACTATGATCCAAACTTTGGGTCAATTGCAGGCCAACAACAACAACCCTATTCCGGCACCACCGCCACCACCACCGTCGGCTCATAACAGGCTGGGAGAGTTCATGAGGACTTGACCACCCAACTTTGCTCAAGCAAACGACCCCATGGAAGCCGATGACTGGTTGAAATCCATGGAGAAGAAGCTTGCCATAGTACAGTGCAATGACCGAGAGAAGGTTCTCTTTGCGTCGCACCAACTTACGGGAGCCGCCGCTGACTGGTGGGATGCCCTGAGCAATGCTCATGTCGACCCGGAGACGATCACTTGGACTTAGTTCAAGGAAAGTTTCCGCTCTCATTACATCACTGCTGGTGTAATGATGCTCAAGAGACAGGAGTTCGAAGGTCTCGGCCAAGGACAGAGAAGTGTGAATGAGTATCTCAACAAGTTCACACAACTGTCCCGGTATGCCCCCGAAGACGTCAACTCAGACCAGAGGAAGCAATACCTGTTCATGAGAGGGTTGAACAATGAGATCCAGGTTCAGCTCCTTAACAATGACTACGTAAGTTTTCATAAGCTGGTTGACAAGGCTATAGTGGTTGAAAGCAAAATCCGAGAGATCGAGCGAGAGGGCAAGAGGAAGATGCCATACCAGCCTCAAGGGAGCAACGTACGACCTTGGTACATGCCCCCAACTGCACCGCAGTATGGATCAACCACTCCTGCATACCGCCCTAGTCAGCCACCACAGCAACGACCTGTTGCACCAGCACCTCGTGTGCCCATGCCTCCTGTGCCCCGATCTAACGAGGGAGCTCTTGTTCAAACCCCCACCCATACGTACCTGCTGCCGTAGGCAACAGGGCATGCTTTGCATGCGGGGAAATAGGACACTTCGCGAACCAGTGCCCGAGGAGAGGCCCTGGACAGCAAGGCAACATGCCGAAGCAGAACCCGCGACCAAACGGAGGGGACAATCAAGGAAACCGGGGACAGCAGAACTATGTTCGCGGCAACGTGAACCATGTCTCTGCTGAGGAAGCACAACAGGCTGAGGACGTCGTAATTGGTATGTTCCTTGCCAACTCCAACCCAGCCACCATCTTATTTGATTCTGGAGCATCACATTCCTTCATATCATCCAAGTATGTTGCCAAGCATAACCTACCAACATCCCACTTAAAATGTGCTATATTAGTTAATTCTCCCGGTAGAGAGATGAAGACTAATATAGTATGTCCGAAAGTAAGCCTTAAAATAAGGGGGTAGACTTCCTTGCCAACCTTATTGTCTTGAATTCCCAAGGGATTGACATTATACTCGGGATGGATTGGTTAAGCAAGCACAACGGGGTAATCCAATGTGCTGAAAGAAGCGTACAATTAACAAATGAGCACGACATCCGTGTTGAGTTTGAGTCAACCCATCAAACTACTGAAAAGACAATTTTGAACCACGTTGGAGGAGCAACATTGGACAGCATTCCAGTGGTTCAAGAATTTCCGGACGTATTTCTAGAAGAGCTTCCAGGTATGCCCCCTGATCGGGACATTGAGTTTGCCATTGATTTGGTACCTAGAACTGCACCCATAGCCAAAAGACCCTATAGGATGCCTGTCAATGAACTAGTGGAACTCAAGAAGCAAATTCAAGAGCAGCTGGAAAAGGATTTTATACGTCCAAGCTCGTCACCATGGGGAGCCCCCGTGCTCTTCGTAGACAAGAAGGATAGGACCCAAAGGATGTGCGTGGACTATAGGTCTCTCAATGAGGTAACAATCAAGAACAAATACCCTCTGCCCTGTATAGAGGACCTGTTCGACCAAATGAAAGGAGCCCGAGCGTTCTCCAAGATTGATCTTCGGTCGGGATATTTCCAGCTGAAGATTAAGCCCTCTGATATACCCAAGACTGCCTTTCGAACACGGTATGGTTCGTATGAATATACCGTCATGTCTTTTGGGTTAACAAATGCATCCGCATACTTCATGTACCTCATGAACAATGTTTTCATGGAGTACCTGGATAAGTTCGTCATGGTTTTCATCGACGACATTATGGTGTATTCAAAAAGTGAGGAGGAGCATGAAGAACATTTGAATTGACCTTGCAGAAAATGCGTGAGCATCGATTGTATGCCAACCTTAACAAGTGTCAATTTTGGCTAAAGGAAATATCGTTCCTAGGCCACATTATCTCCGAAGAAGGGGTATCGGTTGATCCCGGAAAAGTGAGAGATGTTCTGAAGTGGGACCAGCCGCAAAACGTGAGGGATATTCGGAGTTTCCTTGGGATGGCTGGATACTATGGAAGATTCATCAAAGATTTCTCTAAGGTAGCAAAACCTATGACGGAGTTGCTAACAAAGGGAATGTGGCGGACCGGAATCCGCTCATCCAGGATCGCAGAGGGTGGTGCCGCGCGATGCGACACCCGACAGCACACGTCATAAGAACACATTATATTACATGGGAAAAACAAACTGAATGTACCAAGTAGTACACTTCTCAGTTACAAACTAGGGTCTTTTATTACACAGCAGAAGTTTCTTTTGTACAACTCACGCCCGCCTATCTAGCAAAAGTCGGTTGCCCAGCCCTAGGGCAACCCACACTAGCTGCACGTCTCAGCTCAGCGTGGCGTGTACGGCTCCCACTCAGCCGTGGTCCCCGACGGAGGGTAACCGTCGCCGGTGGACTCGTACTCCGAGTCCGTGGGTGGCTCCTCACCTGAAAAACACTTAAGCAGCAACCGTGAGCACGAAGGCTCAGCAAGGCTTAACCGACTCACCTAAGCATGGAACTCTACATGAGGTGTACCATGACATAGGATAGCAATGTTGCAGCAAATGGACACGCCTACAAGTTCATCCTTAGTTCATCTTTTAGCAACAAGTTAACGGTTCATGAAGCTGAACTTTAGTGAGCAATATTTGGTGGCACACATGTAGCAATACAATTATATCATAACAGCAATATTGAATCATAACATTTCATTCATTAGTCTACGTTACGACGCAGTGAACAAGCGGTACTCGTCACCGCGAGGGATGGCGAATCGACTCGATATACACCTGCAGGGAAACCCAAAGAGCACGTCACGTACGCCCACCGGTGGAGCTGCACAACACGCTCACTCGATGTCGTACGGGACAACCTTTCACCCAACAGCCCAAACGTCGAACCGGTCGCACCGAAACGAGCAGGAGGTTCCCCATACGGAGCATCTCTCTATGCCCGTTGGCAGATTTCCACCTTGCTGCCCTCAGCCTACACCTATAAATCGGTGCGTTATGCCTCGACGCCCGGAGGTTTAGGCTACATCAGTTTATCGGGGCCCATATATCCGATATGCCTTCGGTACGTTCAATACTTGTTCAGCAGGGCCGCACACGGCTCGGTCCTCAATCGACACGGTCAGGGCTGCGCACACAAGACTTCCTCTTGCTGCGCCCTAGCCCCTGCCTAGTCTCATTTTCATTACTAAAGTGATCTCACATCACTCAACCGAACCCGTGTGTTCCCAAGCCTAAACTCGCGAGTAGATTCCAACTACTTGACTTGTACCAAAGTCCTATGAAACATTAAGCATAGCCTGTCTACTCGAGGTTTTAGACACTACCCTCACTCTTTTAGGAACCTTTGGTTATGCAGGTGGGGTTGCAATCATCCTATACCTAATGCACATACATACTTCACCCTAGGTATGTAAACAAAGTAAAAACTTTATAAGAGAGTTAATGCAAACCGGGGCTTGCCTTGTTGCTGCTGGTTAGGAGTCAGTTCTTCCTCTGGAAGCAGGAAGTCGAGAACCTCCGGAGCTTCCTCGCCTTCAGCGACTACACGTTATTGAAAGACTACATGTAAATTTAAATGTAAAGTGCATACAAGTTTGTTGTAAGGTTACTGCTATTAGTTCTAATAACCAGTTCTAACAACTGGAACTCTGTTTAAGAATTTAAAGATGAACTGGTGTTGGTGCTTTGGCTTAGACTTAATCACATGGTTAAGTGCTAAGTGGATTTTCACCCTTTTCCAAATTAATCCCTCAAGTGGTTAAACAGGACAGGGGTGATCCAGAGCTCCAATGCAGCTGAGAATTTTTGTGTGAGTTCCTTGTCACAAGAAAACCCTCTGTACCAAACATTAGCACTTTTCATTGAGTGGTTTGCTCAGAATAATTCTTTTAGCAGTCAAGCAAAGAAGAGTTAATTCTAAGTTAACACCCCTGTTCATGCCCAACTTAGTGAACTACAATTTCAATTATAGCTCATAGAGTTTGCATGAATTTTCCTATCATTTTTGGAGCTAATATTTGCCCAGAACTGAATTTCCAAGTTTTGAAAATTCTCCAAAAATGTTTCTGTATTCAAATGAACACAGCACCTTCACATTTGAATTGCTCTGACCAAATCAACTCCAAATTGTATGAAACTTTTACCAGGGTTCAGTAACATCCTAAGGAACATTCTGGCAAAATTTGGGGATTTTTGGATGAACCAAACTCCCTCTAAAATTCTTTTGCTGAAAAGCCTTAAAGAATTTTCCAGAATTAAATAATAGGTTTCATACAAATTGAGTTGCATATTTGGATAGAGCTATGCAAGCTGAATCCAACCCAATTTTAATCACTAAATTTGGAGCCACCTAGCAAAAGTTATGGGGTTCTAAAGTTTGGGGAAATTCTGGAATTCGAATTAACCGGGAAAAGTTCAAATTCCTGACAGCGGGCCCGGCCCCCACGTGTCACCACCTCGGCTGCGCCACATGGGGCCATAGGACTGTTCTCCGCGTGGTCACAGCTGATCCGGTGCAACAGAAAATCCCCACGCTGTGCAACGAGGGACTGACGAGCGGGCCCGGCCGACTCGTCTTCTTCCTCGCGCCGGCTCTTTTTCCCGCGCCGCCCCCTCGCCGGCACACCTCGGAAGCTCGCCGGACTTGCCTTCCCGACCGCCTCCTTGCCGGAAACTCGCCGCCTGGGCCTACTTTCGCATGCTGAAAACGATGGTACTGACTGCTCCGGTCGGCGGTGGCTCTAACCTAGCCGGCGACGGTGCAGCGGCTCGGACTCCCTTCGGTTATGCCACCCGGCCAACTCAGCCCGCCAAAACCTCGGTGGAAGGGCTCTACAGCACCGGGAAATCTCAGAGAAGGTCGACAAGGCCATGCCAGGGCTCGGGGAGAGCTCTAACCTAGCCGTCACCGTGAGCCCGACCCTTCCCGCCATAACCGCGGCTGGAAAACCGGGAAATACGCCGGCTACAGCCAAAATTAAACTAGGGTTGCGAAGCAAACTTGGGCACCGTCAAGTCTAGCTCCTGTGAGTGCAGTTTGATAAACTCTAAGCAAGCATATGTCGGGAATTTGTGGGTTTCTTACCCGAGGGTAGTTCTGCACCGGTTGGAGATGTTTTGCGAAATTCGCCGGCGATGATCGGTCACTGGTTCTAGGCTTTAGGGTCGAGCATCGTGGAGCCTAGGCGCGTCCAAAACCGCTCGTTCTTGGTCGTGACAAGTCCTCTACCGAGCTGCCCACGGGAGCACCTAGGCTCGGTTCTTCTCGGCTGCCGCGAAGAACGTTGTTTGCGCGGTTTGTGGTGGCTCAGCTCGATCGGAAGTGGTGCGGGGAGTGCGTGGGAGGTCTGGGAATGCTGGTTTGCTGAGCTGCCGATTCTTTCACGCGAGCTGCGATTGCTCCCGAGCGATTTGGTGATGGCGGCGGCGCCTCTGTTCTCTGGCGGTGAGAGTGAGGGAACGGGCTTCTCTCGGTGCTGTGGCTCGCTGAGCACGGCTGAGAGTTAAGGCCCCCCCCACGAGGAGCTCGCCAGCGCGTGCGATTCAGCAGGAGGTGGCGTCCGGCTTCCCCCCACGGTGTCGCTCGGTGGAGCTTCGGCTCTGTTCCGAGTGCAATACTTAGCCCCTAAGGCTGTTGACTTTTGTGCAATTTGATCCTCCCCAATGACATGTGGGACCCACTTGTCAGTGCTCCCCCCACCCCTCAAAAGATCTCCAAAACTTGGCAAGAGATGAATTCAAATGTTTGGAGTTTCAAACTGACCTACATTTGTATGGTTGGGCAAATCTCCCCCAAATTCAAATGTATATTTGAATTCTTGCACATTTGGATCCTTTTTGGACAAATGGGTAGCAAACCTTTTCAAAAATTATTGAAACTTTGCCTCCCCACTAATGTGGACCTGAGGAATCCAATTATGCATTTTAATCTTTGTTTTAGCTGCTGCAACCATGAGTTTGAATGCAACAGTTTTGAATCACCCCCTCATGTGTCATGTGTAAAATTCCCACTTTGTGAAAGTGTAGGCTTCCCCTCTAACCACTCTTTTGATGGAGGTTACTTGCTCTTCCCACTTTTTCACTATCTATCCACAACAAGAACTGTGGTGTTTTGAGGTGAAGAAAAATTTTGCAAGTCCCTTATTTTGGGCTTTTACATCCCTCCCCCCTTAAAAGAATCTCGTCCCAAGATTACAAAAGAAGAGATAGCGATGTAGTAGGGACTTACCCGTGTTGAGAAGCCATGAACTCCAGGTAATTTGAGCGAAGGAACTCCTCGCTCTCCCATGTCGCTTCCTCAGTGGTGTGGTTGCTCCAGAGGATCTTGTAGAACCACAACGTTTTGCTACGCGTGGTTCGGGCTTTCTCATCAAGAATTTCCACCGGATACTCATCATATGTTAAATCCGGTTTCAGCTCACCGATGTCTTCGGTAGGAATAGCAGCTGTATGCTTCAAGCATTTTCGCAGTTGCGAAACATGGAAAACATCATGGACACCAGCCAGAGATGCCGGTAGTTCCAAACGATACGCTGCTGGTCCACACTTCTCGGTGATAGTGTAGGGTCCAATAAAACGGGGAGCGAGCTTCCCCTTCACACCGAACCGGTGCACGCCCTTCATCGGAGACACGCGGAGGTACACATGTTCCCCAACGTCAAAGTGCAACGGTCTACGCCTCTTATCAGCGTAGCTCTTCTGCCGGGATTGAGCGGCCTTCAAGTTAGCTTGAATCGTCCGAATGCGCTCTTCGGCGTCGTTCACCACATCAACCCCGAATGTGACCCTTTCACCGGACTCGCACCATTTTAATGGGGTGCGGCATTTACGACCGTAGAGAGCTTCGTAGGGTGCCATCTTGATGCTCGCCTGATAGCCATTGTTGTACGAGAATTCCGCCAATGGTAGGTGATCATCCCAGTTCCTACCATGGTGGATGGCACATGCTCTCAACATGTCTTCTAATACTTGGTTCACCATCTCTGTTTGCCCATTTGTCTGAGGGTGATAAGCGGAGCTTCTGATCAACTTAGCACCCAATGCAGTGTGTAGCTGCTCCCAAAAGCGAGATACAAATAATGCACCTCAATCTGAGACGATGGTCTTGGATACCCCGTATAGGCACAGAATCTTCGCTATGTATAGCTCCGCATATTTGCCGGCATTGTAACGTGTATTCACCGGGATGAAGTGAGCCGTCTTGGTTAACCGATAAACGATTACCCATATGGAATCATGCTTGTTGGATGTTAGGGGTAATCCCACAATGAAATCCATGCTCACATCTTCCCATTTCCGTGCCGGGATCTTCAGGGGTTGCAACAGCCCTGATTTCTTCATGTGATCAGCTTTTACTCGTCGGCACGTATCACACTCGGATACGTACTTCGCTACCTCCCGCTTCATCCGTGTCCACCAAAATTTCTTTTTCAAATCTTGGTACATTGTGTTGCTGCCCGGATGAATGGAGTATTTGGACAAGTGAGCTTCATCGAGGATCTTCCTCCTCAGTTCCATATCTCGGGGTACGAATATTCGGTCATTGAACCACAGCGTCCCCTCATCATCTTTCCGGAAACATTTGATCTCTCCATTGTCTATCCGTCTCCGGAGATGTGCCATGCCTTTATCAGTCTTCTGAGCTGTCATGATATCTTCCCTAATGGTAGGGATGAGGGCAAGGTTGTACAGTGATCCATAAGGAACCAAGTATAAACTCGGCTCTTCCTCCTCCACCGGTGTAATGGTGAGGTGATGGACATGTGATTTCCGACTCAACGCGTCGGCAACCACATTCGCCTTGCTGGGGTGGTAATGAATCTCAATTTCATAATCTTTGATCAATTCTAACCACCTCCGTTGCCTCATGTTCAGCTCCTTCTGGGTGAAAATGTATTTTAAGCTCTTGTGGTCGGTGTAGAGATGCACCAAGTTCCCCAGGAGATAGTGCCTCCACATTTTTAGCGCCAACACCACGGCAGCAAGCTCAAGATCATGAGTCGGATAATGCTGCTCATGGTTCTGAAGTTGGCGTGAGCCATATGTGACCACACGTCCTTCCTGCATCAACACGCAGCCGAGCCCAATACCGGACGCGTCACAGTACACGTCGAAGGGCTTTGTTGTATCCGGCTGAGCTAAGACCGGGGCTGTGGTGAGATGCTTCACTAATTCTTGGAACGCTCCTTCACATGCCGTGTTCCAAACATATTTCGTCCCCTTCTTCAGCAATTCTGTCATCGGTTTAGCGAGCTTGGAGAAGCTTGGAATGAATCTCCTATAGTATCCCGCTAACCAGAGGAAGCTTCTGTCTTCATGAACTGAAGTGGGAGCTTTCCATTTCAGCACTTGCTCTATTTTGCTTGGGTCAACCGCAATGCCTTCAGCTGAGATGATATGTCCCAAGAATGGCACTTGGCTGATCCAAAACTCGCATTTACTGAACTTGGCGTAGAGTTTATGGTCTCGCAATCGTTGAAGAACGATCCGCAAGTGTTCGGCATGTTCGGCTTCTGTCTTGGAGTAAACCAAGATATCGTCGATGAACACTACCACGAACTTGTCCAGCTCCGGCATGAACATCGAGTTCATGAGATACATGAAATGGGCTGGAGCTTTTGTGAGACCAAAGGACATGACGAGATATTCATATAATCCGTATCTCGTCGAGAAGGCCGTCTTCGGAATATCCTCCGCCCGGATCTTGATCTGGTGATATCCAGAGCAAAGGTCCATCTTTGAGAACACACTTGCACCCACAAGTTGATCAAACAATATGTTGATGCGGGGCAGTGGATACTTATTCTTGATGGTGACGGCGTTGAGCGGCCGGTAATCCACACACAACCTCAGGGTTTCATCCTTCTTCTTCACGAACAGCGCCGAGCATCCCCAAGGCGAGGAACTCGGCCTAATGAAACCCTTGCTCAACAGATCATTGAGCTGTTCTTTTAGTTCAGCCAGCTCATTGGGAGCCATTTTGTATGGTCTCCGAGATATGGGCGTAGTCCTGGGTGCAAGTTCAATCATGAACTCGACATCCCGCTCAGGTGGCAGGCCCGGAAGATCATCCGGGAACACGTCGGGATACTCCCGGACTACGGGGATGTCCTCCAACTTGAGAGCTTCAGTATTGTTGATCACTGAAACTTCCCGGACTGGATTATCTAATAAGAGGGACTGCGGACGGTGTAATGGGGAGTTGAGATGAACCGTCCGTGATAGGATTTCCAGGACAGCACCATGGTAACTTATCCATGACATTTCCAAGATTGCGTCAATCTTCTTCCCCTCAAGGATAATCATAGTGGTGGGATATATCTTCCCACCTAAGCACAATGGTGCTTTCGGAACCATCATCGTTGCTGAAATCTTTCCTCCCGGTGAGCAGATCATATACGAACACTCGGTTGGAAAGGCTTCCAGCTGATGCTTAACCACATATGATGCACTTATAAAGTTGTGGGTTGCACCAGAATAAAAAAGTATGATGATGGCTTGATTGTTGAGAGTGAACGTACCCGCCAGCACGTTGTCTCCCTCCGGGGCGTCCTCATTGTCGAGGTTGCGGACGCCCCAGTCCGCTGACCAACCTTCTTCACCGGATGTCGGCCTCGAGCACCGCCCAGGAACTGGGCCTGCCCGCTGCTCTGCTGCCCCTGGGGACAGTCCTTCGCGAAGTAGCCCGCCTGGCCACACGTGAAGCAGGTGAAACGAGGCGGTCCCCCGCTGATCGGTGGACGGAATCCCGGGGCGCGTTGTGGCGGTGGAAACGCCCGGGGTACCGTCTGCTGCTGCTGCTGTCTTGGTGGTGGCATCGGCGGACGGAATGGAGGTGCCTGGAAGGGACGTCCCCCGAACCGTTGAGGTCGCGCCGGTGGATGCCACTGTTGCCCGGATGGTGTCCGATACACCATACGGTACTTCTGAGGCGCGCCCCCACCGCTGCTAGGTGGAGCGCTGCGCTTCCTCTGCTCAGCTGCCAACTCCCGCTGAGCATCCTCCTGCATAATCGCGGCATTGACTAAGTCGTTGAAGGTGCCGCGATTCCACTGAACGAGGTGTGTCTTCATTTCGGGGTGTAACCCCCGATAGAAGTGTTCTCGCTTTTTCTCCTCAGTGGAGATGTAGTATGATGCGTATTGCGCCAGATGGTTGAAGGCACGGGAGTAGTCATGGGCACTCCTCCCGCCCTGCTTCAGCTCCAAGAATTCTTGGAACTTCCTCTTCATGATCCCGTGAGGAATGTGATAGGCGCGGAACGCCTCCCGGAACTCTTGCCATTCCACGGCATGGCCAGCCGGACGTGAGGCGACATAATTCGCCCACCACGCACCAGCGGCACCGTGGAGTTGCTGCGCTGCGAACAGAGTCTTCTGCCGCTCCGTACATTGGAGCAGCCTGAACTTGGACTCGATGGTCCGCAGCCAGTTGTCCGCCTCCAGTGGTTCTTCGGCTTCGGCGAACACTGGAGGGTGCGTACTCATGAAATCTGAGTACGACGCTTCCCGGGGCTCACGAGGCCCTCTATCTTGACGTCCCCCCGCCTGGGACGTATTCTGCACGATCGTGCGGAGCAGGTCGGTCCGCTCCTCACGACCTCCCACCAGTGCCACTATCACATCCGCTAGAGTAAGCGGAGGCGGCGGTGGTGGCTGCTGCTGCGGGGTGCTGTCGTAGGCCGGTGGCTGGGAGTCATCGCCTCCCCCTTGGCTAGAGCCACCAACCTCGTGCGTGGTCCTAGTGCGAACCATCTGTAACCATACGACAATAACATCAGTCCCGCAACAGATTGCATGCAGTCCAATAACAATAGGCGTAACAACATAATGACAATAAAAACATGCGATACATCTCGTAAGTAGATAATGTAATAACTTTGCACAAGCTACACCATTACCAGACCAAACACAAGCTAGTTTAATGCAACTTGATGAACCTCCACTTTGGAAGCTCACCATAACTAGGTTTGGTCACTACGAGATATTACTATCCTTTGTCATCACGTATACCACCCTTATGGTACAACACCCTCTCCAATGAGTTCAACTGTCATTCTTCTGTCAGAATGACCAGTTTCTACCTATTCCAAGTTTTGATCTGGTTCTGCGCATTTTCATGACTCGAGTTGCACACCAAAGTTAAAGTCAACTTCAGTATCTTTCCAACGAGTATTCATTTGCCCCCAGATTAGCTTTGGTTAAAAGTGATGCTAATTCAAAGTCAGCAGAATTTCTGGAAGAATTTTAACAGCACCTCCCTTGGAAGTTGCTGTTTCCAACTCTGATTTCCACTAAATTCTGTGCTGAAATTTCAGGAACTTTGAATTGCAAAGATGTCACACATCTTCTACTCTTTCTAAGGAGGTATCATATGAAAATTTTTGGTTTTGCTGCTAGGAGTTATCATTGAAAAACAGATCAGTCCAGAGAATGTTTCACTCTGTCCTGGTTCTGGACAGTTTACATTTCTCTGGGAATTAAGCCAGCTTAAGGTGTGTTTCAGCTCTGGAAGTCTACAACAAAGTTGTAGAGTATTTAAATACCTTTCCAGAACTATATAGCACACCTCCTTGGGCTAAAATACCTGTGAGTTATGCCCTGTTGAAGATCAGCAAACTTGCTGCCCCAAAACAGAGCACTCTGTTTTTCATCCCTTTTCAATTTGTCTACCCAACCAGGGTCCTAATTGTTGAACCTAATGATTTTATTTCCTTTTTATCATTATTTTCATGCATATGCCTACAATATCTCGGTACTACGTTCCTCACAAAAGAAAATCTTAACCGGACCGTACCGGTATATACGTCTCAAGTGTGGCACTAAACGGTCTCTCGCACACGTTTTCTACACGGATACCTACGTGGTTAGTACCTACAGAAGACCACACAATAATGGTGCACTCAAAGGTTTTGTTTCCATTTCAGGCAGTACCATATTTGAAAGTAAATACAAACGCCCGTATCATTTCCATACGGCCGTCCTTGAGTTAGGTCATGTCTCAAGGTACGTGATCGTGTTTCAACACCACACGACGGGGAACCCGAGTATGTCATGAACGGGTCGTCACGGTTGGGAATGTTATCAACCCAACAGATACCACCTACTGCCCTGCAGGGCACGCCGATGGCAAGCGCTGTGTATGTCCTCCTGGGCTATTTCCAGGCGAACACACTCTCGCGTTACTGACCACGCGATGGGGTCTCCACTTACTTGCCTAATGCACGCTAGGGATCAGCGTTTCATATGAACTCAGGAACATGAAGAGTCCAAGAGTTTCATATTGACGTCTCACACCAAGCTGTGAGATCAATCCCTGAACCACATTCCTCGTCAGGGGGAGCTAACTGAAATTGAACCACTTTCGGTGGCATTCCTTACCATGCTTACCAGAGCGTAGGTGCGTTGTTACATAATTAAAATTCAGAATTATAACACATAGGTTAGTTTTTGCCACTTTAAGTAACTAGACTAATATAGTCCTTACTTGGGCAACTACCGAATCCTCACCGTAACCTAAGTTTTCCCATAATGTAGTCCTTAAGTACTGTGCTATCCCAATGCAGCTCTGATACCAGGCTGTGGTGGACCGGAATCCGCTCATCCAGGATCGTAGAGGGTGGTGCCGCGCGATGCGACACCTGACAGCACACGTCATAAGAACACATTATATTACATGGGAAAAACAAACTGAATGTACCAAGTAGTACAATTCTCAGTTACAAACTAGGGTCTTTTATTACACAGCGGAAGTTTCTTTTGTACAACTCACGCCCGCCTATCTAGCAAAAGTCGGTTGCCCAGCCCTAGGGCAACCCACACTAGCTGCACGTCTCAGCTCAGCGCGGCGTGTACGGCTCCCACTCAGCCGTGGTCCCCGACAGAGGGTAACCCTCGCCGGTGGACTCGTACTCCGAGTGCGTGGGTGGCTCCTCACCTGAAAAACACTTAAGCAGCAACCGTGAGCACGAAGGCTCAGCAAGGCTTAACCGACTCACCTAAGCATGAAACTCTACATGAGGTGTACCATGACATAGGATAGCAATGTTGCAGCAAATGGACACGCCTACAAGTTCATCCTTAGTTCATCTTTTAGCAACAAGTTAACGGTTCATGAAGCTGAACTTTAGTGAGCAATATTTGGTGGCACACATGTAGCAATACAATTATATCATAACAGCAATATTGAATCATAACATTTCATTCATTAGTCTAAGTTATGACGCAGTGAACAAGCGGTACTCGTCACCGCGAGGGACGGCGAATCGACTCGATATACACCTGCAGGGAAACCCAAAGAGCACGTCACGTACGCCCACCCGTGGAGCTGCACAGCACGCTCACTCGATGTCGTACGGGACAACCTTTCACCCAAAAGCCCAAACGTCGAACCGGTCGCACCGAAACGAGCAGGAGGTTGCCCACACGGAGCATCTCTCTATGCCCGTTGGCAGATTTCCACCTTGCTGCCCTCAGCCTACACCTATAAATCGGTGCGTTATGCCTCGACGCCCGGAGGTTTAGGCTACATCAGTTTATCGGGGCCCATATATCCGATATGCCTTCAGTACGTTCAATACTTGTTCAGCAGGGCCGTACACGGCTCGGTCCTCAATCGACACGGTCAGGGCTGCGCACACAAGACTTCCTCTTGCTGCGCCCTAGCCCCTGCCTAGTCTCATTTTCATTACTAAAGTGATCTCACATCACTCAACCGAACCCGTGTGTTCCCAAGCCTAAACTCGCGAGTAGATTCCAACTACTCGACTTGTACCAAAGTCCTATGAAACATTAAGCATAGCCTGTCTACTCGAGGTTTTAGACACTACCCTCACTCTTTTAGGAACCTTTGGTTATGCAGGTGGGGTTGCAATCATCCTATACCTAATACACATACATACTTCACCCTAGGTATGTAAACAAAGTAAAAACTTTATAAGAGAGTTAATGCAAACCGGGGCTTGCCTTGTTGCTGCTGGTCAGGAGTCAGTTCTTCCTCTGGAAGCAGGAAGTCGAGAACCTCCGGAGCTTCCTCGCCTTCAGCGACTACACGTTATTGAAAGACTACATGTAAATTTAAATGCAAAGTGCATACAAGTTTGTTGTAAGGTTACTGCTATTAGTTCTAATAACCAGTTCTAACAACTGTAACTCTGTTTAAGAATTTAAAGATGAACTGGTGTTGGTGCTTTGGCTTAGACTTAATCACATGGTTAAGTGCTAAGTGGATTTTCCCCCTTTTCCATATTAATCCCTCAAGTGGTTAAACAGGACAGGGGTGATCCAGAGCTCCAATGCAGCTGAGAATTTTTGTGTGAGTTCCTTGTCACAAGAAAACCCTCTGGACCAAACATTAGCACTTTTCATTGAGTGGTTTGCTCAGAATAATTCTTTTAGCAATCAAGCAAAGAAGAGTTAATTCTGAGTTAACACCCCTGTTCATGCCCAACTTAGTGAACTACAATTTCAATTATAGCTCATAGAGTTTGCATGAATTTTCCTATCATTTTTGGAGCTAATATTTGCCCAGAACTGAATTTCCAAGTTTTGGAAATTCTCTGAAAATGTTTCTGTATTCAAATGAACACAGCACCTTCACATTTGAATTGCTCTGACCAAATCAACTCCAAATTGTATGAAACTTTTACCAGGGTTCACGAACATCCTAAGGAACATTCTGGCAAAATTTGGGGATTTTTGGATGAACCAAACTCGCTCTAAAATTCTTTTGCTGAAAAGCTTTAAAGAATTTTCCAGAATTAAATAATAGGTTTCATACAAATTGAGTTGCATATTTGGATCGAGCTATGCAAGCTGAATCCAACCCAATTTGAATCACTAAATTTGGAGCCACCTAGCAAAAGTTATGGGGTTCTAAAGTTTGGGGAAATTCTGGAATTCGAATTAACCGGGAAAAGTTCAAATTCCTGACAGCGGGCCCGGCCCCCACGTGTCACTACCTCGGCTGCGCCACATGGGGCCACAGGACTGTTCTCCGCATGGTCACAGCTGATCAGGTGCAACAGAAAATCCCCACGCTGTGCAACGAGGGACTGACGAGCGGGCCCGGCCGACTCGTCTTCTTCCTCGCGCCCGCTCTTTTTCCCGCGCCGCCCCCTCGCCGGCACACCTCGGAAGCTCGCCGGGCTTGGCTTCCCGACCGCCTCCTGGCCGGAAACTCGCCACCTGGGCCTACTTTCGCGTGCTGAACACGATGGTACTGACTGCTCCGGTCGGCGGTGGCCCTAACCTAGCCGGCGACGGTGCAGCGGCTCGGACTCCCTTCGGTTATGCCACCCGGCCAACTCAGCCCGCCAAAACCTCGGTGGAAGGGCTCTACAGCACCGGGAAATCTCAGAGAAGGTCGACAAGGCCATGCCAGGGCTCGGGGAGAGCTCTAACCTGGCCGTCACCGTGAGCCCGACCCTTCCCGCCATAACCGCGGCTGGAAAACCGGGAAATACGCCGGCTACAGCCAAAATTAAACTAGGGTTGCGAAGCAAACTTGGGCACCGTCAAGTCTAGCTCCTGTGAGTGCAGTTTGATAAACTCTAAGCAAGCATATGTCGGGAATTTGTGGGTTTCTTACCCGAGGGTAGTTCTGCACCGGTTGGAGATGTTTTGCGAAATTCGCCGGCGATGATCGGTAACTGGTTCTAGGCTTTGGGGTCGAGCAGCGTGGAGCCTAGGCGCGTCCAAAACTGCTCGTTCTTGGTCGTGACAAGTCCTCTACCGAGCTGCCCACAGGAGGATCTTGGCTCGGTTCTTCTCGGCTGCCGCG
Organism: Neostapfia colusana; assembly: GCA_030760725.1. Taxonomy (NCBI): domain Eukaryota; kingdom Viridiplantae; phylum Streptophyta; class Magnoliopsida; order Poales; family Poaceae; genus Neostapfia; species Neostapfia colusana. The sequence goes on from JASWHV010000009.1 coordinate 50,250,223, forward strand.
AAGAACGTTGTTTGCGCGGTTTGTGGTGGCTCAGCTCGATTGGAAGTGGTGCGGGGAGTGCGTGGAGGTCTGGGAATGCTGGTTTGCTGAGCTGCCGATGCTTTCACGCGAGCTGCGATCGCTCCCGAGCGATTTGTTGATGGCGGCGGCGCCTCTGTTCTCTGGCGGTGAGAGTGAGGGAACGGGCTTCTCTCGGTGCTGTGGCTCGCTGAGCACGGCTGAGAGTTAAGGCCCCCCCCCCACGAGGAGCTCGCCAGTGCGTGCGATTCAGCAGGAGGTGGCGTCCGGCTTTCCCCCGCGGTGTCGCTCGGTGGAGCCTCGGCTCTGTTCCGAGTGCAATACTTAGCCCCTAAGGCTGTTGACTTTTGTGCAATTTGATCCTCCCCAATGACATGTGGGACCCACTTGTCAGTGCTCCCCCACCCCTCAAAAGATCTCCAAAACTTGGCAAGAGATGAATTCAAATGTTTGGAGTTTCAAACTGACCTACATTTGTATGGTTGGGCAAATCTCCCCCAAATTCAAATGTATATTTGAATTCTTGCACATTTGGATCCTTTTTGGACAAATGGGTAGCAAACCTTTTCAAAAATTATTGAAACTTTGCCTCCCCACTAATGTGGACCTGAGGAATCCAATTATGCACTTTAATCTTTGTTTTAGCTGCTGCAACCATGAGTTTGAATGCAACAGTTTTGAATCACCCCCTCATGTGTCATGTGTAAAATTCCCACTTTGTGAAAGTGTAGGCTTCCCCTCTAACCACTCTTTTGATGGAGGTTACTTGCTCTTCCAACTTTTCACCATCTATCCACAACAAGAACTGTGGTGTTGTGAGGTGAAGAAGAATTTTGCAAGTCCCTTTTCTTGGGCTTTTACATCCATCCCCCCTTAAAAGAATCTCGTCCCAAGATTACAAAAGAAGAGATAGCGATGTAGTAGGGACTTACCCGTGTTGAGAAGCCATGAACTCCAGGTAATTTGAGCGAAGGAACTCCTCGCTCTCCCATGTCGCTTCCTAAGCGGTGTGGTTGCTCCAGAGGATCTTGTAGAACCACAACGTTTTGCTACGCGTGGTTCGGGCTTTCTCATCAAGAATTTCCACCGGATACTCATCATATGTTAAATCCGGTTTCAGCTCGCCGATGTCTTCGGTAGGAATAGCAGCTGTATGCTTCAAGCATTTTCGCAGTTGCGAAACATGGAAAACATCATGGACACCAGCCAGAGATGCCGGTAGTTCCAAACGATACGCTGCTGGTCCACACTTCTCGGTGATAGTGTAGGGTCCAATAAAATGGGGAGCGAGCTTCCCCTTCACACCGAACTGGTGCACGCCCTTCATCGGAGACACGTGGAGGTACACGTGTTCCCCAATGTCAAAGTGCAACGGTCTACGCCTCTTATCAGCGTAGCTCTTCTGCCGAGATTGAGCGGCCTTCAAGTTAGCTTGAATCGTCCGAACGCGCTCTTCGGCGTCGTTCACCACATCAACCCCGAATGTGACCCTTTCACCGGACTCGCACCAGTTTAATGGGGTGCGGCATTTACGACCGTAGAGAGCTTCGTAGGGTGCCATCTTGATGCTCGCCTGATAGCCATTGTTGTACGAGAATTCCGCCAATGGTAGATGATCATCCCAGTTCCTACCATGGTGGATGGCACATGCTCTCAACATGTCTTCTAATACTTGGTTCACCCTCTCTGTTTGCCCATCTGTCTGAGGGTGATAAGCGGAGCTTCTGATCAACTTAGTACCCAATGCAGTGTAGCTGCTCCCAAAAGCGAGATACAAATAATGCACCTCGATCTGAGACGATGGTCTTGGGTACCCCGTATAGGCACAGAATCTTCGCTATGTATAGCTCCGCATATTTGCCGGCATTGTAACGTGTATTCACCGGGATGAAGTGAGCCGTCTTGGTTAACCGATCAACGATTACCCATATGGAATCATGCTTGTTGGATGTTAGAGGTAATCCCACAATGAAATCCATGCTCACATCTTCCCATTTCCATGCCGAGATCTTCAGGGGTTGCAACAGCCCTGATTTCTTCATGTGATCAGCTTTCACTCGTCGGCACGTATCACACTCGGATACGTACTTCGCTACCTCCCGCTTCATCCGTGTCCACCAAAATTTCTTTTTCAAATCTTGGTACATTTTGTTGCTGCCCAGATGAATGGAGTATTTGGACAAGTGAGCTTCATCGAGGATCTTCCTCCTCAGTTCCATATCTCGGGGTACGACTATTCGGTCATTGAACCACAGCGTCCCCTCATCATCTTTCCGGAAACATTTGATCTCTCCATTGTCTATCCGTCTCCGGAGATGTGCCATGCCTTTATCAGTCTTCTGAGCTGTCATGATATCTTCCCTAATTGTAGGGATGAGGGCAAGGTTGTACAGCGATCCATAAGGAACCAAGTATAAACTCGGCTCTTCCTCCTCCACCGGTGTAATGGTGAGGTGATGGACATGTGATTTCCGACTCAACGCGTCGGCAACCACATTCGCCTTGCCGGGGTGGTAATGAATCTCAATTTCATAATCTTTGATCAATTCTAACCACCTCCGTTGCCTCATGTTCAGCTCCTTCTGGGTGAAAATGTATTTCAAGCTCTTGTGGTCGGTGTAGAGATGCACCAAGTTCCCCAGGAGATAGTGCCTCCACATTTTTAGCGCCAACACCACGGCAGCAAGCTCAAGATCATGAGTCGGATAATGCTGCTCATGGTTCTGAAGTTGGCGTGAGCCATATGCGACCACACGTCCTTCCTGCATCAACACGCAGCCGAGCCCAATACCGGACTCGTCACAGTACACGTCGAAGGGCTTTGTTGTATCCGGCTGAGCTAAGACCGGGGCTGTGGTGAGATGCTTCACTAATGCTTGGAACGCTCCTTCACATGCCGTGTTCCAAACATATTTCGTCCCCTTATTCAGCAATTCTGTCATCGGTTTAGCAAGCTTGGAGAAGCTTGGAATGAATCTCCTATAGTATCCCGCTAACCCAAGGAAGCTTCTGACTTCATGAACTGAAGTGGGAGCTTTCCATTTCAGCACTTGCTCTATTTTGCTTGGGTCAACCGCAATGCCTTCAGCTGAGATGATATGTCCCAAGAATGGCACTTGGCTGATCCAAAACTCGCATTTACTGAACTTGGCGTAGAGTTTATGGTCTCACAATCGTTGAAGAATGATCCGCAAGTGTTCGGCATGTTCGGCTTCTGTCTTGGAGTAAACCAAGATATCATCGATGAACACTACCACGAACTTGTCCAGCTCCGGCATGAACACCGAGTTCATGAGATACATGAAATGGGCTGGAGCGTTTGTGAGACCAAAGGACATGACGAGATATTCATATAATCCGTATCTCGTCGAGAAGGCCGTCTTCGAAATATCCTCCGCCCGGATCTTGATCTGGTGATATCCAGAGCAAAGGTCCATCTTTGAGAACACACTTGCACCCACAAGTTGATCAAACAATATGTTGATGCGGGGCAGTGGATACTTATTCTTGATGGTGACGGCGTTGAGCGGCCGGTAATCCACACACAACCTCAGGGTTTCATCCTTCTTCTTCACGAACAGCGCCGAGCATCCCCAAGGCGAGGAACTCGGCCTAATGAAACCCTTGCTCAACAGATCATTGAGCTGTTCTTTTAGTTCAGCCAGCTCATTGGGAGCCATTTTGTATGGTCTCCGAGATATGGGCGTAGTCCCGGGTGCAAGTTCAATCTTGAACTCGACATCCCGCTCAGGTGGCATGCCCGGAAGGTCATCCGGGAACACGTCGGGATACTCCCGGACTACGGGGATGTCCTCCAACTTGAGAGCTTCAGTATTGTTGATCACTGAAACTTCCCGGACTGGATTATCTAATAAGAGGGACTGCGGACGGTGTAATGGGGAGTTGAGATGAACCGTCCGTGATAGGATTTCCAGGACAGCGCCATGGTAACTTAGCCATGACATTCCCAAGATTGCGTCAATCTTCTGCCCCTCAAGGATAATCATAGTGGTGGGATATATCTTCCCACCTAAGCACAATGGTGCTTTCGGAACCATCATCATTGCTGAAATCTTTCCTCCCGGTGAGCAGATCATATACGAACACTCGGTTGGAAAGGCTTCCAGCTGATGCTTAACCACATATGATGCACTTATAAAGTTGTGGGTTGCACCAGAATAAAAAAGTATGATGATGGCTTGATTATTGAGAGTGAACGTACCCGCCAGCACGTTGTCTCCCTCCGGGGCGTCCTCATTGTCGAGGTTGCGGACGCCCCCAGTCCACTGACCAACCTTCTTCACCGGAGGTCGGCCTCGAGCACCGCCCAGGAACTGGGCCTGCCCGCTGCTCTGCTGCCCCTGGGGACAGTCCTTCGCGAAGTAGCCCGCCTGGCCACACGTGAAGCAGGTGAAACGAGGCGGTCCCCCGCTGATCGGTGGACGGAATCCCGGGGCGCGTTGTGGCGGTGGAAACGCCCGGGGTACCGTCTGCTGCTGCTGCTGTCTTGGTGGTGGCATCGGCGGACGGAATGGAGGTGCCTGGAAGGGACGTCCCCCGAACCGTTGAGGTCGCGCCGGTGGATGCCACTGTTGCCCGGATGGTGTCCGATACACCATACGGTACTTCTGAGGCGCGCCCCCACCGCTGCTAGGTGGAGCGCTGCGCTTCCTCTGCTCAGCTGCCAACTCCCGCTGAGCATCCTCCTGCATAATCGCGGCATTGACTAAGTCATTGAAGGTGCCGCGATTCCACTGAACGAGGTGTGTCTTCATTTCGGGGTGTAACCCCCGATAGAAGTGTTCTCGCTTTTTCTCCTCAGTGGAGATGTAGTCTGACGCGTATTGCGCCAGATGGTTGAAGGCACGGGAGTAGTCATGGGCACTCCTCCCGCCCTGCTTCAGCTCCAAGAATTCTTGGAACTTCCTCTTCATGATCCCGGGAGGAATGTGATAGGCGCGGAACGCCTCCCGGAACTCTTGCCATTCCACGGCATGGCCAGCCGGACGTGAGGCGACATAATTCGCCCACCACGCACCAGCGGCACCGTGGAGTTGCTGCGCTGCGAACATAGTCTTCTGCCGCTCCGTACATTGGAGCAGCCTGAACTTGGACTCGATGGTCCGCAGCCAGTTGTCCGCCTCCAGTGGTTCTTCGGCTTCGGCGAACACTGGAGGGTGCGTACTCATGAAATCCGAGTACGACACTTCCCGGGGCTCACGAGGCCCTCTATCTTGACGTCCCCCCGCCTGGGACGTATTCTGCACGATCGTGCGGAGCAGGTCGGTCCGCTCCTCATGACCTCCCACCAGTGCCACTATCACATCCGCTAGAGTAAGCGGAGGCGGCGGTGGTGGCTGCTGCTGCGGGGTGCTGTCGTAGGCCGGTGGCTGGGAGTCATCGCCTCCCCCTTGGCTAGAGCCACCAACCTCGTGCGTGGTCCTAGTGCGAACCATCTGTAACCATACGACAATAACATCAGTCCCGCAACAGATTGCATGCAGTCCAATAACAATAGGCGTAACAACATAATGACAATAAAAACATGCGATACATCTTGTAAGTACATAATGCAATAACTTTGCACAAGATACACCATTACCAGACCAAACACAAGCTAGTTTAATGCAACTTGATGAACCTCCACTTTGGAAGCTCACCATAACTAGGTTTGGTCAGTACGAGATATTACTATCCTTTGTCATCACGTATACCACCCTTATGGTACAACACCCTCTCCAATGAGTTCAACTGTCATTCTTCTGTCAGAATGACCAGTTTCTACCTATTTCCAAGTTTTGTCTGGTTCTGCACATTTTCATGACTCGAGTTGCACACCAAAGTTAAAGTCAACTTCAGTATCTTTCCAACGAGTATTCATTTGCCCCCAGATTAGCTTTGGTTAAAAGTGATGCTAATTCAAAGTCAGCAGAATTTCTGGAAGAATTTTAACAGCACCTCCCTTGGAAGTTGCTGTTTTCAACTCTGATTTCCACTAAATTCTGTGCTGAAATTTCAGGAACTTTGAATTGCAAAGATGTCACACATCTTCTACTCTTTCTAAGGAGGTATCATATGAAAATTTTTGGTTTTGCTGCTGGGAGTTATCATTGAAAAAGAGATCAGTCCAGAGAATGTTTCACTCTGTCCTGGTTCTGGACAGTTTACATTTCTCTGGGAATTAAGCCAGCTTAAGGTGTGTTTCAGCTCTGGAAGTCTACAACAAAGTTGTAGAGTATCTAAATACCTTTCCTGAACTATATAGCACACCTCCCTGGGCTAAAATACCTGTGAGTTATGCCCTGTTGAAGATCAGCAAACTTGCTGCCCCAAAACAGAGCACTCTGTTTTTCATCCCTTTTCAATTTGTCTACCCAACCAGGGTCCTAATTGTTGAACCTAATGATTTTATTTCCTTTTTATCATTATTTTCATGCATATGCCTACAATATCTCGGTACTACGTTCCTCACAAAAGAAAATCTTAACCGGACCGTACCGGTATATACGTCTCAAGTGTGGCACTAAACGGTCTCTCGCACACGTTTTCTACACGGATACCTACGTGGTTAGTACCTACAAAAGACCACACAATAATGGTGCACTCAAAGGTTTTGTTTCCATTTCAGGCAGTACCATATTTGAAAGTAAATACAAACGCCCGTATCATTGCCATACGGCCATCCTTGAGTTAGGTAATGTCTCAAGGTACGTGATCGTGTTTCAACACCACACAACGGGGAACCCGAGTATGTCATGAACAGGTCGCCACGGTTGGGAATGTTATCAACCCAACAGATACCACCTACTGCCCTGCAGGGCACGCCGTTGGCAAGCGCTGCGTATGTCCTCCTGGGCTATTTCCAGACGAACACACCCTCGCGTTACTGACCACGCGATGGGGTCTCCACTTACTTGTCTAATGCACGCTAGGGATCAGCGTTTCATATGAACTCAGGAACATGAAGAGTCCAAGAGTTTCATATTGACGTCTCACACCAAGCTGTGAGATCAATCCCTGAACCACATTCCTCGTCAGGGGGGCTAACTGAAATTGAACCACTTTCGGTGGCGTTCCTTACCATGCTTACCAGAGCGTAGGTGCGTCGTTACATAATTAAAATTCAGAATTATAACACATAGGTTAGTTTTTGCCACTTTAAGTAACTAGACTAATATAGTCCTTACTTGGGCAACTACCGAGTCCTCACCGTAACCTAAGTTTTCCCATAATGTAGTCCTTAAGTACTGTGCTATCCCAATGCAGCTCTGATACCAGGCTGTGGCGGACCGGAATCCGCTCATCCAGGATCGCAGAGGGTGGTGCCGCGCGATGCGACACCTGACAGCACACGTCATAAGAACACATTATATTACATGGGAAAAACAAACTGAATGTACCAAGTAGTACACTTCTCAGTTACAAACTAGGGTCTTTTATTACACAGCGGAAGTTTCTTTTGTACAACTCACGCCCGCCTATCTAGCAAAAGTCGGTTGCCCAGCCCTAGGGCAACCCACACTAGCTGCACGTCTCAGCTCAGCGCGGCGTGTACGGCTCCCACTCAGCCGTGGTCCCCGACGGAGGGTAAACCTCGCCGGTGGACTCGTACTCCGAGTCCGTGGGTGGCTCCTCACCTGAAAAACACTTAAGCAGCAACCGTGAGCACGAAGGCTCAGAAAGGCTTAACCGACTCACCTAAGCATGAAACTCTACATGAGGTGTACCATGACATAGGATAGCAATGTTGCAGCAAATGGACACGCCTACAAGTTCATCCTTAGTTCATCTTTTAGCAACAAGTTAACGGTTCATGAAGCTGAACTTTAGTGAGCAATATTTGGTGGCAACCATGTAGCAATACAATTATATCATAACAGCAATATTGAATCATAACATTTCATTCATTAGTCTATGTTACGACGCAGTGAACAAGTGGTACTCGTCACCGCGAGGGACGGCGAATCGACTCGATATACACCTGCAGGGAAACCCAAAGAGCACGTCACGTACGCCCACCCGTGGAGCTGCACAGCACGCTCACTCGATGTCGTACGGGACAACCTTTCACCCAACAGCCCAAACGTCGAACCGGTCGCACCGAAACGAGCAGGAGGTTCCCCACACGGAGCATCTCTCTATGCCCGTTGGCAGATTTCCACCTTGCTGCCCTCAGCCTACACCTATAAATCGGTGCGTTATGCCTCGACGCCCGGAGGTTTAGGCTACATCAGTTTATCGGGGCCCATATATCTGATATGTCTTCAGTACGTTCAATACTTGTTCAGCAGGGCCGCACACGGCTCGGTCCTCAATCGACACGGTCAGGGCTGCGCACACAAGACTTCCTCTTGCTGCGTCCTAGCCCCTGCCTAGTCTCATTTTCATTACTAAAGTGATCTCACATCACTCAACCGAACCCGTGTGTTCCCAAGCCTAAACTCGCGAGTAGATTCCAACTACTCGACTTGTACCAAAGTCCTATGAAACATTAAGCATAGCCTGTCTACTCGAGGTTTTAGACACTACCCTCACTCTTTTAGGAACCTTTGGTTATGCAGGTGGGGTTGCAATCATCCTATACCTAATGCACATACATACTTCACCCTAGGTATGTAAACAAAGTAAAAACTTTATAAGAGAGTTAATGCAAACCGGGGCTTGCCTTGTTGCTGCTGGTCAGGAGTCAGTTCTTCCTCTGGAAGCAGGAAGTCCAGAACCTCCAGAGCTTCCTCGCCTTCAGCGACTACACGTTATTGAAAGACTACATGTAAATTTAAATGCAAAGTGCATACAAGTTTGTTGTAAGGTTACTGCTATTAGTTCTAATAACCAGTTCTAACAACTGGAACTCTGTTTAAGAATTTAAGATGAACTGGTGTTGGTGCTTTGGCTTAGACTTAATCACATGGTTAAGTGCTAAGTGGATTTTTCCCCCTTTTCCAAATTAATCCCTCAAGTGGTTAAACAGGACAGGGGTGATCCAGAGCTCCAATGCAGCTGAGAATTTTTGTGTGAGTTCCTTGTCACAAGAAAACCCTCTGGACCAAACATTAGCACTTTTCATTGAGTGGTTTGCTCAGAATAATTCTTTTAGCAATCAAGCAAAGAAGAGTTAATTCTGAGTTAACACCCCTGTTCATGCCCAACTTAGTGAACTACAATTTCAATTATAGCTCATAGAGTTTGCATGAATTTTCCTATCATTTTTGGAGCTAATATTTGCCCAGAACTGAATTTCCAAGTTTTGGAAATTCTCTGAAAATGTTTCTGTATTCAAATGAACACAGCACCTTCACATTTGAATTGCTCTGACCAAATCAACTCCAAATTGTATGAAACTTTTACCAGGGTTCACTAACATCATAAGGAACATTCTGGCAAAATTTGGGGATTTTTGGATGAACCAAACTCCCTCTAAAATTCTTTTGCTGAAAAGCTTTAAAGAATTTTCCAGAATTAAATAATAGGTTTCATACAAATTGAGTTGCATATTTGGATCGAGCTATGCAAGCTGAATCCAACCCAATTTGAATCACTAAATTTGGAGCCACCTAGCAAAAGTTATGGGGTTCTAAAGTTTGGGGAAATTCTGGAATTCGAATTAACCGGGAAAAGTTCAAATTCCTGACAGCGGGCCCGGCCCCCACGCGTCACCACCTCGGCTGCGCCACATGGGGCCACAGGACTGTTCTCCGCGTGGTCACAGCTGATCCGGTGCAACAGAAAATCTCCACGCTGTGCAACAAGGGACTGACGAGCGGGCCCGGCCGACTCATCTTCTTCCTCGCGCCCGCTCTTTTTCCCGCGCCGCCCCCTCGCCGGCACACCTTGGAAGCTCGCCGGGCTTGGCTTCCCGACCGCCTCCTGGCCGGAAACTCGCCACCTGGGCCTAGTTTCGCGTGCTGAACACGATGGTACTGACTGCTCCGGTCAGCGGTGGCCCTAACCTAGCCGGCGACGGTGCAGCGGCTCGGACTCCCTTCGGTTATGCCACCCGGCCAACTCAGCCCGCCAAAACCTCGGTGGAAGGGCTATACAGCACCGGGAAATCTCAGAGAAGGTCGACAAGGCCATGCCAGGGCTCGGGGAGAGCTCTAACCTGGCCGTCACCGTGAGCCCGACGCTTCCCGCCATAACCGCGGCTGGAAAACCGGGAAATATGCCGGCTACAGCCAAAATTAAACTAGGGTTGCGAAGCAAACTTGGGCACCGTCAAGTCTAGCTCCTGTGAGTGCAGTTTGATAAACTCTAAGCAAGCAAATGTCAGGAATTTGTGGGTTTCTTACCCGAGGGTAGTTCTGCACCGGTTGGAGATGTTTTGTGAAATTCGCCGGCGATGATCGGTCACTGGTTCTAGGATTTGGGGTCGAGCAGCGTGGAGCCTAGGCGCGTCCAAAACCGCTCGTTCTTGGTCGTGACAAGTCCTCTACCGAGCTGCCCACAGGAGGACCTTGGCTCGGTTCTTCTCGGCTGCCCCGAAGAACGTTGTTTGCGCGGTTTGTGGTGGCTCAGCTCGATCGGAAGTGGTGCGGGGAGTGCGTGGGAGGTCTGGGAATGCTGGTTTGCTGAGCTGCCGATGCTTTCACGCGAGCTGCGATCGCTCCCGAGCGATTTGGTGATGGCGGCGGTGCCTCTGTTCTCTGGCGGTGAGAGTGAGGGAACGGGCTTCTCTCGGTGCTGTGGCTCGCTGAGCACGGCTGAGAGTTAAGGCCCCCCCCCCCCACGAGGATCTCGCCAGCGCGTGCGATTCAGCAGGAGGTGGCGTCCGGCTTTCCCCCGCGGTGTCGCTCGGTGGAGCCTCGGCTCTGTTCTGAGTGCAATACTTAGCCCCTAAGGCTGTTGACTTTTGTGCAATTTGATCCTCCCCAATGACATGTGGGACCCACTTGTCAGTGCTCCCCCACCCCTCAAAAGATCTCCAAAACTTGGCAAGAGATGAATTCAAATGTTTGGAGTTTCAAACTGACCTACATTTGTATGGTTGGGCAAATCTCCCCCAAATTCAAATGTATATTTGAATTCTTGCACATTTGGATCCTTTTTGGACAAATGGGTAGCAAACCTTTTCAAAAATTATTGAAACTTTGCCTCCCCACTAATGTGGACCTGAGGAATCCAATTATGCACTTTAATCTTTGTTTTAGCTGCTGCAACCATGAGTTTGAATGCAACAGTTTTGAATCACCCCCTCATGTGTCATGTGTAAAATTCCCAATTTGTGAAAGTGTAGGCTTCCCCTCTAACCACTCTTTTGATGGAGGTTACTTGCTCTTCCCACTTTTTCACCATCTATCCACAACAAGAACTGTGGTGTTGTGAGGTGAAGAAGAATTTTGCAAGTCCCTTTTCTTGGGCTTTTACATCCCTCCCCCCTTAAAAGAATCTCGTCCCAAGATTACAAAGGAAGAGATAGCGATGTAGTAGGGACTTACCCGTGTTGAGAAGCCATGAACTCCAGGTAATTTGAGCGAAGGAACTCCTCGCTCTCCCATGTCGCTTCCTCAGCGGTGTGGTTGCTCCAGAGGATCTTGTAGAACCACAACGTTTTGCTACGCGTGGTTCGGGCTTTCTCATCAAGAATTTCCACCGGATACTCATCATATGTTAAATCCGGTTTCAGCTCGCCGATGTCTTCGGTAGGAATAGCAGCTGTATGCTTCAAGCATTTTCGCAGTTGCGAAACATGGAAAACATCATGGACACCAGCCAGAGATGCCGGTAGTTCCAAACGATACGCTGCTGGTCCACACTTCTCGGTGATAGTGTAGGGTCCAATAAAACGGGGAGCGAGCTTCCCCTTCACACCGAACCGGTGCACGCCCTTCATCGGAGACACGCGGAGGTACACGTGTTCCCCAACGTCAAAGTGCAACGGTCTACGCCTCTTATCAGTGTAGCTCTTCTGCCGGGATTGAGCGGCCTTCAAGTTAGCTTGAATCGTCCGAACGCGCTCTTCGGCGTCGTTCACCACATCAACCCCGAATGTGACCCTTTCACCGGACTCGCACCAGTTTAATGGGGTGCGGCATTTATAACCGTAGAGAGCTTCGTATGGTGCCATCTTGATGCTCGCCTGATAGCCATTGTTGTACGAGAATTCCGCCAATGGTAGATGATCATCCCAGTTCCTACCATGGTGGATGGCACATGCTCTCAACATGTCTTCTAATACTTGGTTCACCCTCTCTGTTTGCCCATCTGTCTGAGGGTGATAAGCGGAGCTTCTGATCAACTTAGTACCCAATGCAGTGTGTAGCTGCTCCCAAAAGCGAGATACAAATAATGCACCTCGATCTGAGACGATGGTCTTGGGTACCCCGTATAGGCACAGAATCTTCGCTATGTATAGCTCCGCATATTTGCCGGCATTGTAACGTGTATTCACCGGGATGAAGTGAGCCGTCTTGGTTAACCGGTCAACGATTACCCATATGGAATCATGCTTGTTGGATGTTGGGGGTAATCCCACAATGAAATCCATGCTCACATCTTCCCATTTCCAAGCCAGGATCTTCAGGGGTTGCAACAGCCCTGATTTCTTCATGTGATCAGCTTTCACTCGTCGGCACGTATCACACTCGGATACGTACTTCGCTACCTCCCGCTTCATCCGTGTCCACCAAAATTTCTTTTTCAAATCTTGGTACATTTTGTTGCTGCCCAGATGAATGGAGTATTTGGACAAGTGAGCTTCATCGAGGATCTTCCTCCTCAGTTCCATATCTCGGGGTACGACTATTCGGTCATTGAACCACAGCGTCCCCTCATCATCTTTCCGGAAACATTTGATCTCTCCATTGTCTATCCGTCTCCGGAGATGTGCCATGCCTTTATCAGTCCTCTGAGCTGTCATGATATCTTCCCTAATTGTAGGGATGAGGGCAAGGTTGTACAGCGATCCATAAGGAACCAAGTATAAACTCGGCTCTTCCTCCTCCACCGGTGTAATGGTGAGGTGATGGACATGTGATTTCCGACTCAACGCGTCGGCAACCACATTCGCCTTGCCGGGGTGGTAATGAATCTCAATTTCATAATCTTTGATCAATTCTAACCACCTCCGTTGCCTCATGTTCAGCTCCTTCTGGGTGAAAATGTATTTCAAGCTCTTGTGGTCGGTGTAGAGATGCACCAAGTTCCCCAGGAGATAGTGCCTCCACATTTTTAGCGCCAACACCACGGCAGCAAGCTCAAGATCATGAGTCGGATAATGCTGCTCATGGTTCTGAAGTTGGCGTGAGCCATATGCGACCACACGTCCTTCCTGCATCAACAGCCGAGCCCAATACCGGACTCGTCACAGTACACGTCGAAGGGCTTTGTTGTATCCGGCTGAGCTAAGACCGGGGCTGTGGTGAGATGCTTCACTAATGCTTGGAACGCTCCTTCACATGCCGTGTTCCAAACATATTTCGTCCCCTTATTCAGCAATTCTGTCATCGGTTTAGCAAGCTTGGAGAAGCTTGGAATGAATCTCCTATAGTATCCCGCTAACCCAAGGAAGCTTCTGACTTCATGAACTGAAGTGGGAGCTTTCCATTTCAGCACTTGCTCTATTTTGCTTGGGTCAACCGCAATGCCTTCAGCTGAGATGATATGTCCCAAGAATGGCACTTGGCTGATCCAAAACTCGCATTTACTGAACTTGGCGTAGAGTTTATGGTCTCACAATCGTTGAAGAATGATCCGCAAGTGTTCGGCATGTTCGGCTTCTGTCTTGGAGTAAACCAAGATATCGTCGATGAACACTACCACGAACTTGTCCAGCTCCGGCATGAACACCGAGTTCATGAGATACATGAAATGGGCTGGAGCATTTGTGAGACCAAAGGACATGACGAGATATTCATATAATCCGTATCTCGTCGAGAAGGCCGTCTTCGGAATATCCTCCGCCCGGATCTTGATCTGGTGATATCCAGAGCAAAGGTCCATCTTTGAGAACACACTTGCACCCACAAGTTGATCAAACAATATGTTGATGCGGGGCAGTGGATACTTATTCTTGATGGTGACGGCGTTGAGCGGCCGGTAATCCACACACAACCTCAGGGTTTCATCCTTCTTCTTCACGAACAGCGCCGAGCATCCCCAAGGCGAGGAACTCGGCCTAATGAAACCCTTGCTCAAAAGATCATTGAGCTGTTCTTTTAGTTCAGCCAGCTCATTGGGAGCCATTTTTTATGGTCTCCGAGATATGGGCGTAGTCCCGGGTGCAAGTTCAATCTTGAACTCGACATCCCGCTCAGGTGGCATGCCCGGAAGATCATCCGGGAACACGTCGGGATACTCCTGGACTACGGGGATGTCCTCCAACTTGAGAGCTTCAGTATTGTTGATCACTGAAACTTCCCGAACTGGATTATCTAATAAGAGGGACTGCGGACGGTGTAATGGGGAGTTGAGATGAACCGTCCGTGATAGGATTTCCAGGACAGCGCCATGGTAACTTAGCCATGACATTCCCAAGATTGCGTCAATCTTCTGCCCCTCAAGGATAATCATAGTGGTGGGATATATCTTCCCACCTAAGCACAATGGTGCTTTCGGAACCATAATCATTGCTGAAATCTTTCCTCCCGGTGAGCAGATCATATACGAACACTCAGTTGGAAAGGCTTCCAGCTGATGCTTAACCACATATGATGCACTTATAAAGTTGTGGGTTGCACCAGAATAAAAAAGTATGATGATGGCTTGATTGTTGAGAGTGAACGTACCCGCCAGCACGTTGTCTCCCTCCGGGGCGTCCTCATTGTCGAGGTTGCGGACGCCCCCAGTCCGCTGACCAACCTTCTTCACCGGAGGTCGGCCTCGAGCACCGCCCAGGAACTGGGCCTTCCCGCTGCTCTGCTGCCCCTGGGGACAGTCCTTCGCGAAGTAGCCCGCCTGGCCACACGTGAAGCAGGTGAAACGAGGCGGTCCCCCGCTGATCGGTGGACGGAATCCCGGGGCGCGTTGTGGCGGTGGAAACGCCCGGGGTACCGTCTGCTGCTGCTGCTGTCTTGGTGGTGGCATCGGCGGACGGAATGGAGGTGCCTGGAAGGGACGTCCCCTGAACCGTTGAGGTCGCGCCGGTGGATGCCACTGTTGCCCGGATGGTGTCCGATAAACCATACGGTACTTCTGAGGCGCGCCCCCACCGCTGCTAGGTGGAGCGCTGCGCTTCCTCTGCTCAGCTGCCAACTCCCGCTGAGCATCCTCCTGCATAATCGCGGCATTGACTAAGTCGTTGAAGGTGCCGCGATTCCACTGAACGAGGTGTGTCTTCATTTCGGGGTGTAACCCCCGATAGAAGTGTTCTCGCTTTTTCTCCTCAGTGGAGATGTAGTCTGACGCGTATTGCGCCAGATGGTTGAAGGCACGGGAGTAGTCATGGGCACTCCTCCCGCCCTGCTTCAGCTCTAAGAATTCTTGGAACTTCCTCTTCATGATCCCGGGAGGAATGTGATAGGCGCGGAACGCCTCCCGGAACTCTTGCCATTCCACGGCATGGCCAGCCGGACGTGAGGCGACATAATTCGCCCACCACGCACCAGCGGCACCGTGGAGTTGCTGCGCTGCGAACAGAGTCTTCTGCCGCTCCGTACATTGGAGCAGCCTGAACTTGGACTCGATGGTCCGCAGCCAGTTGTCCGCCTCCAGTGGTTCTTCGGCTTCGGCGAACACTGGAGGGTGCGTACTCATGAAATCCGAGTACGACACTTCCCGGGGCTCACGAGGCCCTCTATCTTGACGTCCCCCCCGCCTGGGACGTATTCTGCACGATCGTGCGGAGCAGGTCGGTCCGCTCCTCACGACCTCCCACCAGTGCCACTATCACATCCGCTAGAGTAAGCGGAGGCGGCGGTGGTGGCTGCTGCTGCGGGGTGCTGTCGTAGGCCGGTGGCTGGGAGTCATCGCCTCCCCCTTGGCTAGAGCCACCAACCTCGTGCGTGGTCCTAGTGCGAACCATCTGTAACCATACGACAATAACATCAGTCCCACAACAGATTGCATGCAGTCCAATAACAATAGGCGTAACAACATAATGACAATAAAAACATGCGATACATCTCGTAAGTAGATAATGTAATAACTTTGCATAAGCTACACCATTACCAGACCAAACACAAGCTAGTTTAATCCAACTTGATGAACCTCCACTTTGGAAGCTCACCATAACTAGGTTTGGTCACTACGACATATTACTATCCTTTGTCATCACGTATACCACCCTTATGGTACAACACCCTCTCCAATGAGTTCAACTGTCATTCTTCTGTCAGAATGACCAGTTTCTACCTATTCCAAGTTTTGATCTGGTTCTGGGCATTTTCATGACTCGAGTTGCACACCAAAGTTAAAGTCAACTTCAGTATCTTTCCAACGAGTATTCATTTGCCCCCAGATTAGCTTTGGTTAAAAGTGATGCTAATTCAAAGTCAGCAGAATTTCTGGAAGAATTTTAACAGCACCTCCCTTGGAAGTTGCTGTTTTCAACTCTGATTTCCACTAAATTCTGTGCTGAAATTTCAGGAACTTTGAATTGCAAAGATGTCACACATCTTCTACTCTTTCTAAGGAGGTATCATATGAAAATTTTTGGTTTTGCTGCTGGGAGTTATCATTGAAAAAGAGATCAGTCCAGAGAATGTTTCACTCTGTCCTGGTTCTGTACAGTTTACATTTCTCTGGGAATTAATCCAGCTTAAGGTGTGTTTCAGCTGTGGAAGTCTACAACAAAGTTGTAGAGTATTTAAATACATTTCCAGAACTATATAGCACACCTCCCTGGGCTAAAAGACCTGTGAGTTATGCCCTGTTGAAGATCAGCAAACTTGCTGCCCCAAAACAGAGCACTCTGTTTTTCATCCCTTTTCAATTTGTCTACCCAACCAGGGTCCTAATTGTTGAACCTAATGATTTTATTTCCTTTTTATCATTATTTTCATGCATATGCCTACAATATCTCGGTACTACGTTCCTCACAAAAGAAAATCTTAACCGGACCGTACCGGTATATACGTCTCAAGTGTGGCACTAAACGGTCTCTCGCACACGTTTTCTACACGGATACCTACGTGGTTAGTACCTACAGAAGACCACACAATAATGGTGCACTCAAAGGTTTTGTTTCCATTTCAGGCAGTACCATATTTGAATGTAAATACAAATGCCCGTATCATTTCCATACGGCCGTCCTTGAGTTAGGTCATGTCTCAAGGTACGTGATCGTG
Source organism: Neostapfia colusana (assembly GCA_030760725.1). Lineage (NCBI taxonomy): Eukaryota > Viridiplantae > Streptophyta > Magnoliopsida > Poales > Poaceae > Neostapfia > Neostapfia colusana. The sequence continues at coordinate 50,267,463 of JASWHV010000009.1, forward strand.
TTTCAACACCACACGACGGGGAACCCGAGTATGTCATGAACGAGTCGTCACGGTTGGGAATGTTATCAACCCAACAGATACCACCTACTGCCCTGTAGGGCACACCGATGGCAAGCGCTGCGTATGTCCTCCTGGGCTATTTCCAGACAAACACACTCGCGTTACTGACCACGCGATGGGGTCTCCACTTACTTGCCTAGTGCACGCTAGGGATCAGCGTTTCATATGAACTCAGGAACATGAAGAGTCCAAGAGTTTCATATTGACGTCTCACACCAAGCTGTGAGATCAATCCCTGAACCACATTCCTCGTCAGGGGGAGCAAACCGAAATTGAACCACTTTCGGTGGCGTTCCTTACCATGCTTACCAGAGCGTAGGTGCGTCGTTACATAATTACAATTCAGAATTATAACACATAGGTTAGTTTTTGCCACTTTAAGTAACTAGACTAATATAGTCCTTACTTGGGCAACTACCGAATCCTCACCGTAACCTAAGTTTTCCCATAATGTAGTCCTTAAGTACTGTGCTATCCCAATGCAGCTCTAATACCAGGCTGTGGCGGACCGGAATCCGCTCATCCAGGATCGCAGAGGGTGGTGCCGCGCGATGCGACACCTGACAGCACACATCATAAGAACACATTATATTACATGGGAAAAACAAACTGAATGTACCAAGTAGTACACTTCTCAGTTACAAACTAGGGTCTTTTATTACACAGCGGAAGTTTCTTTTGTACAACTCACGCCCGCCTATCTAGCAAAAGTCGGTTGCCCAGCCCTAGGGCAACCCACACTAGCTGCACGTCTCAGCTCAGCGCGGCGTGTACGGCTCCCACTCAGCCGTGGTCCCTGACGGAGGGTAACCCTCGCCGGTGGACTCGTACTCCGAGTTCGTGGGTGGCTCCTCACCTGAAAAACACTTAAGCAGCAACCGTGAGCACGAAGGCTCAGCAAGGCTTAACCGACTCACCTAAGCATGAAACTCTACATGAGGTGTACCATGACATAGGATAGCAATGCTGCAGCAAATGGACACGCCTACAAGTTCATCCTTAGTTCATCTTTAGCAACAAGTTAACGGTTCATGAAGCTGAACTTTAGTGAGCAATATTTGGTGGCACACATGTAGCAATACAATTATATCATAACAGCAATAATGAATCATAACATTTCATGCATTAGTCTACGTTACGACGCAGTGAACAAGCGGTACTCGTCACCGCGAGGGACGGCGAATCGACTCGATATACACCTGCAGGGAAACCCAAAGAGCACGTCACGTACGCCCACCCGTGGAGCTGCACAGCACGCTCACTCGACGTCGTACGGGACAACCTTTCACCCAACAGCCCAAACGTCGAACCGGTCGCACCGAAACGAGCAGGAGGTTCCCCACAGTTTTGGAAATTCTCTGAAAATGTTTCTGTATTCAAATGAACACAGCACCTTCACATTTGAATTGCTCTGACCAAATCAACTCCAAATTGTCTGAAACATTTACCAGGGTTCACTAACATCCTAAGGAACATTCTGGCAAAATTTGGGGATTTTTGGATGAACCAAACTCCCTCTAAAGTTCTTTTGCTGAAAAGCTTTAAAGAATTTTCCAGAATTAAATAATAGGTTTCTGTGAGACCTATGTGTGCTGAATACATTGGCAATTAGGATAAAAGTTAGCATTAACATTCAAAGTTTTGAATATTACCAAAACATTCTTCTGTGGCAAGGTCCGACAAGTTCTTTGTTAGGTCCGCCAAGTGTTGGCAAGGTCCGACGCAAGGTCCGGAGAGCTCCTGCAAGGTACGGAGAGCTTCTGTGAGGTCCGGAGCTTGTTTTTAGGGAGCTCCCGTGAAGTTCAACTCGTAGAACTGCAGCGTCTTGTTTTTGCTTTTAACTCGCAATGTTTCAAACTTGCTTTATGGGAAGGTTTGCTTAGTATTAATTTGCTAAGTTTTTGGTGTGTTTTGGTGGTTATGGCTGTTATCATTTGATATGGTTTGCAACATGCTTATGTGACGTGCTCATGTAAGGTGTTGTGGTTTTCGAACTAACGTGAGTCAAGTCGAGGACTTGTGCTCGGAAGAATTGGTTGTTTATTCATGTGCAGGTGTTGCTTGAGTTCAAGACATGGCTGGTGACGGGATCCTTGGACTAGTCTCAGGGAGGAGATGAGGTTCCAACAACCAAGTTCGGGAGGAGCTGTGGTTGAGTTGATCGGGAGGTCGCGCAGCATGTTTGGATCAAGGGCAGTGCATATGAAGGTTGCGTGTACGTCGTTGGAAGGTGTTTGCACGTGTGCAAGGAGTGCATGGACGTGGCAACATTGTTCCAAAGCGTGATGAAGAGAAGTGGACGTAAAGAATTGGTCGGAAAGGTCCAACCGGCTGGATTGCGTACTCAGGCTAAGGCTGAGTCGGATATGGCTCAAATATGAAAGATTTGAGTTGGTTATGATAGGATTTCGTGCTAGGCACGAAGTTGAGTTGTTTTAGGAATGTTTAGGACGTTCCTAAGGTGTTTGGAAGTCTCACGATTGCTTCTATCTGCGAATAGGAGAGTCCTGAGCAGTTATGGTAAGTTAGGATACGAGTCCAATTAGGAGTAGGAGTCCTAGATTGGATTGTTTAGCCTGAGGGCTGGCTATAAAAGCAAGGGAGGCCAGAGCTCTTGTGGGGAGAGAACTTTGGGCTGTTCCTCTTGTGTTTCTATTGAATAAAGTTCATAGTTTCGAGAAGCTTTTGTGCCTTGTTCGTCCGACTTGTTTTTCGTCAAGTCTTTCTCGCCAAGTTTCTGGACAGACCGACGTTGCTTCCGTGTTTCGTTCATAACTCGAGTTTTACAGATCCGATTGACGTGATTTTTTTTATGTTGTCTTCACAACTCAATTATCTATCATCTTTGAAATTTTCACGAGCTTCGGATCTGTAGTTTTTGAGATACACGAGTTTCCTTGCAGCGTTGCAGATCTGTTTTATATCGGGTAGAACAGATTGATCTTCGTTTAATGTTTTGATCGTATCTCAAGTTTTACTTCGTGTTTTCAAGTGATTCTTGTTGTATTAGATCCGTGACTTGATTCTCTACCTCTCTACTTGATTTGTCACGGTTGAACATGTTTGAAAACACTTGCACACATGGTTTCTTTAACCGATTGATTTTTTGCTGAGGGGTTTTTGTTGTTTCCGCTGCGAAAAGTTTTAATCTACCATTCACCCCCCTCTGGTAGCTTTTCACGTGCTCTTCGATCCTACAATTGGTATCAGAGCCAAGGTGCTCTAATATTTGTGATTTGCACGTGTTTTGACTAACCATCATGGAGAAGTACTCCGCAAAACCTTGTGTGTTCAATGGCATTTTCAGGTTTGGAAGGCGCGGATGGAGGCCTACATACAGGCGCAAGGCTTCGCCATATGGGAAAAGGTCTACCGGAACTTCGATGTACCACCCAACGATCAAGTTACGGCTGCGAACATGAGAGATGTTGACAACAACAACAAGGCTCGCAACTTGATCATCCAAGGATTGACTCAAAGCGACTTCGGCCGTGTTGCACACCTCCGATCTGCATATGATGTTTGGAAAGCTCTTTGTGACTACCATGAAGGATGCAATACGATCAAGGAGGTAAGGCAAGATATGTTCAAGAAAGAATACATGCATTTTGGGATGCAACCCGGTGAGTCAATTGACGACCTTTTTGCTCGCTTTAATAAAATTCTCAGCAACTTGCGTAGTGTCAATGTTAACTTTTCAGATGCTGAAAATGCTAGACAATTGTTAGGAGCATTAGATATGTCAATATGGGAGATGAAAGTTACATCTATTCGTGAATCTACTGTCATGAGTTCTCTTACTTTAGACGTGCTTTATTCTAAATTGAAAACTCATGAAATTGACATCATCTCACGTAAAAACCCCAACAAGTCTATTGCATTTGTTTCGCAACGTGACATGTCTAGTTCTAGTCAATCATCATCTAATGGTGCACTCTCTTTGCTGTCCTCTCTAACCCTTGAACAGATTGAAGAGTTTCCAGAGGAGGAGCTTGCACTCATCTCTACTCGGTTCTCAAAAGCATTGCAAAATGTGAGAACTAGAAGGAGAGGAAGCTCCGGACCTCAACGATGTTTTGAATGTGGTAAGACAGGACATTTTCGTACGGAGTGCCCTAACCTTTCAGGTCCGACTTCACGTGAAGAAAAGCAAACAAGGTCGAAGAAATTGTTTGCAAAGAATAAGAAGAAGAAAGATTTATCAATGCGCAACATAGTGCATAGTATGATCTCTGCACTTCAAGATTTCAGCTCAAGTGATGTGGACACCTGTAGTGATGAAGATGAAGAAGCTATGGCAAATATGTGCTGCATGGCGAGCAAGTCAAGTTCAAGCTCCGAGGAGGCAGAACACAACAGCGACGATGAAGAGGTATGTCCCACTTGCGAAGAAATGTGTGATGCTATTTCTCGTGCCACTGTTATATGAAAGAAAAAGGATAAAAAACTTAGGAACAATGCTGTTAAAGTTGAATCACTAGAATCTGAAATTAATCATTTAAAAACTTTGATTCCTAGTGATGATTCTTGTTCCTCATGTGATTTGATTAATGAACAATTATCCTCTTTAAGAAGTGCACACGCATCTACACTTGATAAACTTAAACTTGAAATTGAAAAGAACAAAGAGCTTGCTGCACTTAATGATAAAAATTTGAAAGATGCTTGTTGTTCTACAATTGATTTGCATTGTTCTTCATGTGATGATCTGAATAAGAATCTAAATGATGCTATGAATGAGATTTCTATTTTGAACAATGCTTTATGTGTGCATGAAGTTAAATATTGTTCAAATTGCAAACTAAAAGGAAAAACTTCATGTGAAAACTGCTTTGATCTGTCCAATAAACTTGATGACATGCATAGGACACTAGATCGGTTTTCTAATGCAAATAAGAACCTAAACTTGCTGCTGAATTCTTCCAAGTCTTGTAATGATAAAACTTGTTTAGATTTTAATTCTCATGCTCATTCTAAGGCACACCCACCTAAAGTTGTAAAGTCATTAGGAAGCGGTTTGATTCAAACAGCTCCTAGACAAAAAGAGGTGATTTTCAAATCTGTAGGAGTACTGTCCCATTCAGGTTCTAATAAACGTGTTGCTTGCTCATCTAGACATGATAATAAGGCTATTTTTCATTGTACCTACTGTGGTAGAGATGGTCATGTCATGGATTTTTGTTATAGACTAGCTAAACACGATAAGAAACAAAGAATACTTGCTAGATCACATAACAACCAAGCAAAATCTGCTAGACCGAATGTTCGGAGCTTGCAACCTGCTGTAATGAGTCAAAAACTTGCTCCCGGACCTACTGTTTTTTGTGCTACATATAACACATCTTCTAAGTCAGTAGTTGGGAACAAAAATTTTCGATGTTTGGCTCATAAACCTGCTGTACCTTCTCAGCTTTCGCGTGTTATTCCTGCTGGACGTCGTGTGACTCAGTACTGGATTCCTAAAAGTCTTTTAACTAACCCCAGTATTGAGTCATCGACGTATTGTGCTGCTGTGTAGGTTTCACGTTTGAGGAAGGAGAACATTTGAATTGTGGATTCAGGTTGCTCACGCCACATGACCGGTAACAAAGAATGGTTCTCCTCTCTCTCTTTTGTGTCACGTGTAGAAAATGTTTCTTTCGCCGATAACTCTTCTACTCCCATAATTGCTAAAGGTTCGGTTAGAATAAACAATCTCTACACTTTGAAAGATGTGGCACTTGTTAAAAATTTGAAATACAACTTGCTTTCGATTTCACAATTGCTAGATGAAAATCTAGAGGTTAGCTTTGCTAAAAATTGCTGCAAGGTTGTAGATTCAAAAGGTGAGCTTTTGTTTAACATGTCTAGGTTTGGAAGAGTTTTTAAAGCTGATTTTGATTTGTCAACTTCTAAGCATCGGTGTCTAGTTGCTAATGATACAAAGGATCTATATTTTTGGCATCGTAGACTTGGTCACATAGGCTTTGATCATCTCACTCGTGTTAGTGCTCTTGATCGCATACGTGGGCTGCCGAAGCTTAAAAAGGACAATGATATTGTGTGCTCTTCTTGTAGACATGCTAAGTTTGTTGCAGGTTCACATGCTCCTCTCACAATGACCATGACAGCTGAACCAGGACAACTTTTACATCTTGACACAGTAGGTCCGGCACGTGTTCAATCCTTCGGAGGTAAATGGTATGTGCTTGTGATTGTTGATGATTATTCCAGATATTCTTGGGTTTATTTTATGGCATCTAAGAATGAAGCTTTTAGTCATTTTAGAACTTTATTTCTTAGATTATCTATTGATCACCCAGGATCATTAAAAGCAATTAGAAGTGATACCGGAACTGAATTTAAAAACCAATCCTTTGATCACTTTTGTGCTGAAAATGGAATAGATCATCAATACTCTTCACCCTATGTACCACAACAAAATGGTGTCGTATAAAGAAAGAACATGACCTTAGTTGAGATGGCTAGGACTATGCTTGATGAATATCAAACTCCTAGAAAATTTTGGGCTGATGCAATTGCAACCGCTTGTTATGTCTCAAATCGTGTTTTCTTGCCTGCTAAGCTTGGAAAAACCCCATATAAGCTCCGGTTTGGACATAGGCCTAGTGTTACACACTTTAGGGTTTTTGGTTGCAAATGCTTTGTTAAGAAACATGGTAATCTTGATAAATTTGAAGCTAGATCTGTTGATGGCATGTTTCTTGGTTATCCATCTCATACTAGAGGCTACCGTGTGCTTTTACTTGACACTAACAAAATTGTGGAGACTTGCGAGGTTTCTTTTGATGAAGATAGCCCAAGTACTAGCTCCGATATTGCAGGTCCGGATCCATATCCGCAGGGGGAGAGTATTTTTATTGAAGAAGATGAAGAAGTGGTGCTGCTGCCCGAAAACTCGGAAGTAAATAACGATCAAGCTGCTGATTTTGCACCACAACCAGCACCAACAGTCACTACTGCTGGTTCGGACCTTCCTCAATCAACAAGCTCTCCTAATCAAAGGTCCGAACATGAAGAATAAGGTGCTTGTGAAGTGTCTACTCCCCTCCGAGTACTCAAAAGTCATCCTCCACAACAAATCATTGGAAGCTTGCATGAACGAGTCACTCGGTCCAGGTTTTGCGATCCAAACTCTCATGCTCATTCTGCTTTTGTTGCTTCTTTTGAACCCAAGGATATATCACACGCACTCACTAATGAATCTTGGATTAATGCCATGCAAGAAGAGTGAGAAAATTTTGAAAGAAATAACGTTTGGAAACTTGTATCTCCACCTCAAGGTCACACATTAATTGGAACTAAATGGGTATTTAAAAATAAGCAAAGTGAGGATGGGGTTGTGGTTAGGAATAAAGCTAGGTTGGTTGCTCAAGGTTTCACTCAAATTGAAGGTCTAGATTTTGATGAAACATTTGCTCCTGTTGCTAGATTAGAAGCTATAAGAATTTTATTAGCATTTGCTGCATCTAAAGGTTTCAAGTTATATCAAATGGATGTTAAAAGTGCTTTTCTTAATGGCTACATAGAGGAGGAGGTTTATGTTAAGCAGCCACCGGGTTTTGAAAATCCAAATTTTCCTAATCATGTGTACAAACTGTCCAAAGCCTTGTACGGTCTAAAACAAGCCCCTAGAGCATGGTATGATAGGTTAAAAACATTCTTACTTGAAAAGGGGTTTACCATGGGCAAGGTTGATAAAACTCTTTTTGTACTTAAGCATGGCAATGACTCATTATTCGTTCAAGTGTATGTGGATGATATTATCTTTGGTTGTGCTTCTCATGATCTCGTGTCCAAGTTTTCAGCTATGATGAGTTCAGAATTTGAGATGAGTATGATGGGAGAACTCACATACTTTTTGGGGCTGCAAATCAAGCAAACAAAAGAAGGAACTTTTGTGCATCAAACTAAGTATACAAAGGACCTTCTTAAGCGCTTCAACATGGAAAAATGCAAGCCTATTCGGACACCAACGGGAACAGCAACAACACTTGAACTTGACGAAGATGGTGACCCGGTCGATAAAAAAGAATACAGAAGTATGATTGGGTCACTTTTGTATCTCACGGCGTCAAGACCGGACATACAATTCAGCGTATGCCTTTGTGCACGTTTTCAAGCTTCTCCACGTGCTTCACATCGCCAAGCCATCAAAAGGATTCTCAGGTACCTACATGGAACTCAAGAATTTGGCATTTTCTTCCTTCTTCCTCAACCGTTTCTTTGAAAGCTTTTTCGGATGCTGATTTTGGGGGTTGTAGGATTGATAGGAAAAGTACTTCGGGTGCTTGTCATTTTCTTGGTAATTCACTTGTTGCCTGGTCCTCTAGAAAACAAAGTTCAGTTGCACAATCCACGGCCGAATCTGAATATGTAGCTGCGGCTAGCGCTTGCTCACAAATTCTTTGGATTGTTCAAACACTTAAGGACTATGGGGTTGATTTAGATAGTGTTCCACTGTTTTGTGATAACACAAGTGCAATTTGTATTGCTAAAAACCCCATGAAACACTCTAGAACTAAGCACATTGACATTAGGTACCACTTTCTTCGTGATAATGTTGAAAAAGGAAACATTGTGCTTCACCATGTCGATACCGAACAACAATTGGCTGATATTTTTACAAAACCTTTGGATTTCACTCATTTTTGTTTCATTGGTAGTGAAATAGGGGTTATGCATCCTCATGGCTTAAATTGAGGGGGAGTTTTTGAAACTTTGAAAGTCTATGTGTGAATCTGAAACTAAAATAATATGAGCATAGTATTTCATACATATATGACTTTGTGATTCCTTTTACAGGCTGAAAGTTCTTACTACATTACTCATGTTATACATTTTGTAGTTTTTGCCATGACTAGTAATTGGAATAATTACTTACACTAAATCTGGTCATGATCGAACTTTCTTGCTGTTTTGAACTTGTTGCGTGCTCACAAGTGCTTTTAATCATAAAAAAATTAATCAAGTGATCAGCTCACATGTTGAGTTTTCAAATAAAAAATTGAGAAAAGATCAAGAGAATATGCATGCATCGCACTTCTTCTTTTGAGATTTCTTATCATTGCACTAAGATATGAACTTGGAAGGATTTGTGTATGACTAAAACCATGTCCTTAAGCTTCTGATTGTCAAATGACATAGGCTTGGCTTGGTTGGTTAGAATAAGGCTGATGCGGCATATAATCTCTTGCAAATATCATATGATCAACTTTGTGCCTTAAATGATTATGAATAATAAAAATGCAGCAACAAGTGTCATGTTTTTAGGTTTTGAAATAGTTGAGTAAGGGAGATCATGACTTGCTTAAACTGAAAAATACATTTGATCTCTAGCATGGCTTACACTACTTTATGTATCTCATTGATGTGATAGTGTAAGTAACCTGATAGTATGACTTAGATGAGCTTTGTTTTGTATGTATATGTTATAATATGCTCATAACATTTAAAAATTTCTCTTTTGAACCTTGCTGAATACATTGTCAAAGGGGGAGAAATATGTATAAGGAGAGATTTTTTTACACTTTGCATATGTTATACACTTTCTTCCTTCTTTGATTTTAAAAAATGGGGAGAAATTAATAAAGGGGGAGAAATGAGTTTTCAAAGCTTTTCAAAACTTTTCATAAGCCAACGTTTGGATTTTAATTGGTGTTGCCAATGCATTCATCAAGGGGGGAGATTGTGAGACCTATGTGTGCTAAATACATTGGCAATTAGGATAAAAGTTAGCATTAACATTCAAAGTTTTGAATATTGCCAAAACATTCTTCTGTGGCAAGGTCCGACAAGTTCTTTGTTAGGTCCGCCAAGTGTTGGCAAGGTCCGACGCAAGATCCAGAGAGCTCCTGCAAGGTCCCGAGAGCTTCTGTGAGGTCCGGAGCTTGTTTTTAGGGAGCTCCCATGAAGTTCAACTCGTAGAACTGCAGCGTCTTGTTTTTGCTTTTAACTTGCAATGTTTCAAACTTGCTTTATAGAAAGGTTTGCTTAGTATTAATTTGCTAAATTTTTGGTGTGTTTTGGTGGTTATGGCTGTTATCATTTGATATGGTTTGCAACATGCTTACGTGACGTGCTCATGTAAGGTGTTGTGGTTTTCGAACTAACGTGAGTCAAGTCGAGGACTTGTGCTCGGAAGAATTGGTTGTTTATTCATGTGCAGGTGTTGCTTGAGTTCAAGACATGGCTGGTGACGGGATCCTTGGACTAGTCTCAGGGAGGAGATGAGGTTCCAACAACCAAGTTCGGGAGGAGCTGTGGTTGAGTTGATCGGGAGGTCGCGCAGCATGTTTGGATCAAGGGCAGTGCATATGAAGGTTGCGTGCACGTCGTTGGAAGGTGTTTGCACGTGTGCAAGGAGTGCATGGACGTGGTAACATTGTTCCAAGGCGTGATGAAGAGAAGTGGACGTAAAGAATTGGTCGGAAAGGTCCAACCGGCTGGATTGCGTACTCAGGCTGAGGCTGAGTCGGATATGGCTCAAATATGGAAGATTTGAGTTGGTTATGATAGGATTTCGTGCTAGGCACGAAGTTGAGTTGTTTTAGGAATGTTTAGGACGTTCCTAAGGTGTTTGGAAGTCTCACGATTGCTTCTATCTGCGAATAGGAGAGTCCTGAGCAGTTATGGTAAGTTAGGATACGAGTTCAATTAGGAGTAGGAGTCCTAGATTGGATTGTTTAGCCTGAGGGCTGGCTATAAAAGCAAGGGAGGCCAGAGCTCTCATGGGGAGAGAACTTTGGGCTGTTCCTCTTGTGTTTCTATTGAATAAAGTTCATAGTTTCGAGGAGCTTTTGTGCCTTGTTCGTCCGACTTGTTTTTCGTCAAGTCTTTCTCGCCGAGTTTCTGGACAGACCGACGTTGCTTCGGTGTTTCGTTCATAACTCAATTTTTACAGATCCGATTGACGTGATTCTTTTTGGGTTGTCTTCAAAACTCAATTATTTATCATCTGTGAAATGTTCACGAGCTTCGGATCTGTAGTTTTTGAGATACACGAGTTTCTTTACAGCGTTGCAGATATGTTTTATATCGGGTAGAACAGATTGATCTTCGTTTAATGTTTTGATCGTATCTCAAGTTTTACTTCGTGTTTTCAAGTGATTCTTGTTGCATTAGATCCGTGGCTTGATTATATACCTCCCTACTTGATTTGTCACGGTTGAACACTTTTGAAAACACTTGCACAAACGGTTTCTTTAACCGATTGATTTTTTGCTGAGGGGTTTTTGTTGTTTCCGCTGCGAAAAGTTTTAATCTACCATTCACCCCCCCTCTGGTAGCTTTTCACGTGCTCTTCAATCCTACAGTTTCATAAAAATTGAGTTGCATATTTGGATAGAGCTATGCAAGCTGAATCCAACCCAATTTGAATCACTAAATTTGGAGCCTCCTAGCAAAAGTTATGGGGTTCTAAAGTTTGGGGAAATTCTGGAATTCGAATTAACGGGAAAAGTTCAAATTCCTGACAGTGGGCCCGGCCCCCACGTGTCACCACCTCGGCTGCACCACACAGGGCCACAGGACTGTTCTCCGCGTGGTCACAGCTGATCCGGTGCAACAGAAAATCCCCATGCTGTGCAACGAAGGACTGACGAGCGGGCCCGGCCGACTCGTCTTCTTCCTCGCGCCCGCTCTTTTTCCCGCGCCGCCCCCTCGCCGGCACACCTCGGAAGCTCGCTGGACTTGGCTTCCCGACCGCCTCCCGGCCGGAAACTCGCCGCCTGGGCCTACTTTCACGCGCTGAACACGATGGTACCGACTGCTCCGGTCGGCGGTGGCCCTAACCTAGCCGGCGACGGTGCAGCGGCTCGGACTCCCTTCGGTTATGCCACCCGGCCAACTCAGCCCGCCAAAACCTCGGTGGAAGGGCTCTACAGCACCGGGAAATCACAGAGAAGGTCGACAAGGCCATGCCAGGGCTCGGGGAGAGCTCTAACCTAGCCGTCACCGTGAGCCCGACCCTTCCCGCCATAACCGCGGCTGGAAAACCGGGAAATACGCCGGCTACAGCCAAAATTAAACTAGGGTTGCAAAGCAAACTTGGGCGCCGTCAAGTCTAGCTCCTGTGAGTGCAGTTTGATAAACTCTAAGCAAGCATATGTCGGGAATTTGTGGGTTTCTTACCCGAGGGTAGTTCTGCACCGGTTGGAGATGTTTTGCGAAATTCGCCGGCAATGATCGGTCACTGGTTCTAGGCTTTGGGGTCGAGCAGCGTGGAGCCTAGGCGTGTCCAAACCCGCTCCTTCTTGGTCGTGACAAGTCCTCTACCGAGCTGCCCACGGGAGCACCTTGGCTCGGTTCTTCTCGGCTGCCGCAAAGAACGTTGTTTGCGCGGTTTGTGGTGGCTCAGCTCGATCGGAAGTGGTGCGGGGAGTGCGTGGGAGGTCTGGGAATGCTGGTTTGCTGAGCTGCCGATGCTTTCACGTGAGCTGCGATCGCTCCCGAGCGATTTGGTGATGGCGGCGGCGCCTCTGTTCTCTGGCGGTGAGAGTGAGGGAACGGGCTTCTCTCGGTGCTGTGGCTCGCTGAGCACGGCTGAGAGTTAAGGCCCCCCCACGAGGAGCTCGCCAGCGCGTGCGATTCATCAGGAGGTGGCATCCGGCTTTCCCCCGCGGTGTCGCTCGGTGGAGCCTCGGCTCTGTTCCGAGTGCAATACTTAGTCCCTAAGGCTGTTGACTTTTGTGCAATTTGATCCTCCCCAATGACATGTGGGACCCACTTGTCAGTGCTCCCCCACCCCTCAAAAGATCTCCAAAACTTAGCAAGAGATGAATTCAAATGTTTGCAGTTTCAAACTGACCTACATTTGTATGGTTTGGCAAATCTCCCCCAAATTCAAATGTATATTCGAATTCTTGCACATTTGGATCCTTTTTGGACAAATGGGTAGCAAACCTTTTCAAAAATTATTGAAACTTTGCCTCCCCACTAATGTGGACCTGAGGAATCCAATTATGCACTTTAATCCTTGTTTTAGCTGCTGCAACCATGAGTTTGAATGCAACAGTTTTGAATCACCCCCTCATGTGTCATGTGTAAAATTCCCACTTTGTGAAAGTGTAGGCTTCCCCTCTAACCACTCTTTTGATGGAGGTTACTTGCTCTTCCCACTTTTTCACCATCTATCCACAACAAGAACTGTGGTGTTGTGAGGTGAAGAAAAATTTTGCAAGTCCCTTTTCTTGGGCTTTTACAGGGAAAAGCCTTTCGATGGACACCAGCATGCCAAGAAAGTTTTGAGGAGCTCAAGAAAAGGCTAACCACAGCGCCGGTTTTTGTATTGCCGGACGTAAGCAAGAGCTTTGACATATATTGTGACGCATCCAGACAGGGGCTCGGATGTGTGCTCATGCAAGAAGGACAAGTGGTAGCCTATGCCTCACGACAATTAAAGAAGCACGAGCTCAATTATCCTACACAGGACTTGGAGCTAGCAGCAGTAGTGTATGCATTAAAGATTTGGAGACATTATATCCTTGGTCATCGATGTGAGATCTATACGGATCATAAAAGCCTCAAGTACATATTTACACAAACGGACTTGAATTTGAGGCAACGTCAATGGTTGGAACTTATCAAGGATTACGATGTTGGAATCAACTATCACCCTGGGAAGGCCAATGTGGTAGCTGATGCATTGAGCCGAAAGGGAGCATGTCACCAACTCACGGTTCGGGAGCTACCACCCGAACTACGTAAGGATTTCGAACGGTTGCACCTCGGATTCTTGAATAACATGGAAATGATGGAGATTCACTCTTCATTAGAGCAAGAGATAAGAGATGGCCAAGCAACGGATCAGGAGATCAAGGAGATCAAGGAAAGGATCCAACAAGGAATAGAGAAGGATTTCAAAGAAGATGAGAAGGGTACGCTTTGGATAGGAAGAAGGGTTTGTGTGCCTAACGTGAAGCACCTCCGTGACATGATATTGAAGGAGGCACATGATTCACCCTATTCCATACATCCCGGGAGTACCAAAACGTACAAGGACTTGAAGACTTGTTATTGGTGGGATGGTATGAAAAGGGATATAGCTGAATATGTTGCCCTATGCGACACATGCCAACGGGTGAAGGCTGAACATCAAAGACCCGCTGGATTGTTGCAACCTTTGAAGCTACCCGAGTGGAAGTGGGAAGACATCAGCATAGATTTCATCGTCGGATTGCCACATACTCAGTCGGGTTATGACTCCATCTGGGTAATCGTGGACCGATTGATGAAAACCGCCCATTTTCTCCCTATAAGGGCCAATGACAACGTTGCACAATTAGCCGAGTTGTACATGGAGCAGATCGTGTGCCGTCATGGAGTCCCGAAGAGGATAGTCTCGGATCGAGGTTCTCAGGTTACCTCTAGATTCTGGAGGAAGCTGCAAAAAGCCATGGGCACACGACTGGATTTTAGCTCCGCCTATCACCCACAAACCGATGGGCAAACCGAGAGGACAAACCAAATTCTGGAGGACATGTTGAGAGCTTGCGCCTTGAAACGTGGGCGTAGTTGGGATAGGAGTTTACCGTACGCCGAATTCTCCTATAACAACAGCTATCAAGCTAGCTTGAAGATGTCGCCTTTTGAAGCGTTGTACGGTAGACGGTGTAGAACACCGCTGTTTTGGAACGAAACCGGAGAAAACCAAGTGTTTGGACCCGAAGTGCTACAAGAAGCTGAAAAACAAGTCCAAACGATACGGGAGAACTTAAAGTCTGCCCAATCACGACAGAAAGGCTATGCAGACAATAGGCGAAGGAAGTTGACTTTCAAAGTGGGAGACTTCGTATACCTTAAGGTATCGCCTATCCGAGGCCAACGACGTTTCAACGTCAAAGGCAAGCTAGCACCTCGCTACATCGGACCATTTAAGATTTTGGACAAGCGAGGAGAAGCAGCCTATCAATTAGAGCTCCCAACATATCTCTCCGACGTACATGACGTGTTCCATGCATCCCAGCTCAAGAAGTGCTTGGGAGTACCAGAGGAGCAAATACCAATGGAAGAGCTTGAACTTCAAGAAGACCCGACCTATACAGAGCACCCTGTCCAAATTTTGGACGTAAAAGAAAGGGTCACCAGGAACAAAGTGATCCGATGGTGCAAGGTACAATGGAGCCATCACACCGAAGCTGAAGCCACATGGGAGCGTGAAGAAGACATCAAGGCAGAATTTCCTTATCTGTTCTCTACTAACGAATCTCGAGGGCGAGATTCAATTTAAGGGGGGTAGATTTGTGACACCCTCATTCCTGGTGTCAGCATATATTCATGTTTTATGAAGAGAAAACATTTTAAGAAAAAAAGTAGGAACAGAGAAAAATATCAAAAGGATAGCCAGTAAGAGCCCAATCCAGTTTTCAGAGAGCACAGAAGACAACTTGCCACGGCCGCTGGCCACGTGGCATGTTCGGAGCTCATCCCTGCGAAACGGAGAGAGGTCCACTGCTAAACTGGCTACGTGGCAGGCTCGGGGCTCATCTCCGCAAAAGGGGGAGAGGTCCGACTCTGTGGGACACGTGTTGCCCCCGGAGCTAGCCTCTGCGGAAGAAGCAAAGGCATTTTCCGCAGGACGCATGTCACCTTCGGAGCTAGTCACCACGAAAGTCAGAGGACCAGTCGCGCGGGATACGTGTCAATCTCGGAGCTCACCTCCGAGAGGTCCGGTTCTATCGGACACGAGTCGCCACCGGAGCTTATCTCCGGGAGGTCCATCGTTGTTGGACACGTGTTAACCTCGGAGCTCATCTCTGAGAGGAAAGGAAGTCTGGCGCTGGAGCTACCTCCGGAGAGAGGAAAGGTCCGGCACTGACACGTGGCGTGTGTGGAGCCACCTCTGAATAAGAGAGGAGGTCCCGACCTCCAGGATACGTGGCACACGCGGAGCTCACCTCCAAAGGAGAGGGAGGTCTCACTCGCTTGACACGCGGCACCACCGGAGCTCGTCTCTACGGAAAAGGAGAGACCAGGCCCCGATGGGCACATGGAGCTTCCGGAGCTCACCACCGAGAAGGTAACGAGTTCTGGAGTGGTTTTTGGATTCTGTACGCATAGAGATACCGGTACGGAGAAGAAACCGACCTGAATTCCATAATGTCACCGCACCAAATCAACTCGACATAAGTTGTTTGGATTCAACAACGATCTGAATAGGACTCTTATTCGTGGTACAATCAGATTAGGACTCTTCTCTTCCCGATTATAAATAGAACCCAAAACCTCTGGCCAAAACCACGAACTTCTTTTCCAACTCCTAAGTCGACGACTTAGAGCCCTAGCCTCAACTCGCCGAGAAAGCTATCGCCGGAGCAGCAAAGAAGATCGCCGGAAGAGAGCCCAACGATCTGAGAAGGACCCGAGACCGAGGAGAACGTAAGGTAGGTCTCCAATACCACCTTACAACATCGTTGTATTTTCTTTGCATCTGTTCTTCGATTCCTTTCAAACAGAAGTTTTCTCGTGGACAGACCACTTGTTGATCGGGTTGATCTAAAGACAAGGTCATTGCCACGTCCACATTTGATCCGAACACCTCTGTTCATCATAAAGCCATGCAAGAACATGTACAAACCAATCTAATAAGCTAATCATGGGATAGCATGCATATGCATCATCACATCTAGTTAAAGTTTGTGCATGATATTGATTGTTGTGAATCTTGTATGTGCACAATCCTGTATAGCAGGAAAAGCTGAGGGAGCTGATTACGACGAGCTGCAACAACAAGGTTTCGAGATCCAAGAGCCACCAGAACCGCAAGAACAAGGCAAGTGCTCCTTGACCATATTGATCCTATGTTTTGGGTAAAACTGTTTTGTTTTGCAAAAAGGTGTGCGTGCTGAGTCAAACATGATGGGAAACCCTTTTATAGAAGTTTACTAGCTTTGGTTAAACCACCCTTGTCACCAGGGACGTTTACGAGTTGGGTATGGTTTTTACTTTTATGCTTCGATGTTTCCATGGGATTGGGAAGCGAGATAGATGTGTCTAGCTAACTGCACTCATAATGATAATGAGGAAACTGATGTTGTTAATGAACATGGATCAGAGGGAGATCTAGGCAAGCCTGGGTTTGTGAATGAGGTAGCATGAGATGGTGGTTTACTTGCCGTAGATCTAAGGACCGGTTTATGCATGCACATGCCAGGATAACAGTGCCACCACAAGGCCAAGTATGGGTGTGGCTTAGCTGAGTAATTAGGTAAGTTGCTAGATTGTTATGGACTGTGGAAGGCGCGGGGAATGGGAGTCGAGTGAGGACTGCTCTGGGAACTGCATGGCACAAGAGGGGGCCCGTGGGTGGGAGAATTGGAGATTCTAGCCTGCCGGTGAAACCTTACTGAGTCCATACATCTAGTAGCCCCTTTGTAAAGTCTATTTTGTGATCTCTTGGCCATACACCGACGGTTGTGTACTGGTATAATGGAGGTTCTGCAGTCGCCGACGGGTGACAAAATCACAAACTTGTGGGTAAAGAGGTACAAACTCTGCAGGGTTCTTAAAACTATCATGATAGCCAAGCTTACGGTCACGAGCGCCTGGCCAACTTCCATGATTAGTTGGGATGGTTTTTGGGATGGTTATTGGATGTGGTCATTGGGATGGTTTTTGGTTATGGTTTGGTTTTGGGACTGTTGAGTCCGGGTGATAAGATGGGTTGCATGACTGTTGAGTCATGGCAACAAGGTTGGTCTCGGTGGGAGATGGAGACGAAGTTGTTTTATGAGGTGAATGGTAGCGAATACGAGGAGGTATTCGTGAGCAAGAATGAGGTTGATTGATGACTTGTTATGAACATGACGGAGGTATGATTGGTATTTTAATACATGTTGGGATTACATTGACTTAAAGATAAGTCACTGTTTTATCGTGCTTTTGATAAATAACTTTGCTTTTCTGCAAATGAGCCTTTTTATACCTACCTTGCTATGAGCTTCATGTAAAAGCCCAAGAAAAGGGACTTGCAAAAACTTTTCATCACCTCACAACACCACAGTTTTTATTGTGGATATCTTAGGAAATATTGTGAAGAGCAAGTAACCTCCATCAAAAGAGTGATTAGAGGGGAAAGCCTTCATTTTCACAAAGTGGGATTTGTACACATGAACATGAGAGGTTGAGCTCACCCCTAGAACTTAAAAAGTCTTAGGAAGGTTCAGTCCAAGTTTCATGTAAATCCAACACTTTTTGAGGCACTTTTGGAGGTATTTGAAAAAGAGGCCAATTTGAATATAAATTCAAATTGCAGCAACTTTCATCACCCAAATTCAAAAGTTAGCTTCATATTCAAACTCAGCACATTCTTCTGAGTAAGCCCACCAATTTTCATCCTCATTGGAGTTCATCTTGTCAAGAGTTAAATTTGCAAGAATTCAAAACTGAATTTGAATTTCAGTTTAAACATGCAGCAAATTTAGCCAAACACAGTTCAAATTTGAGAATTCAAATTCAAACAAAGACTTGGTGACTAAGTCTCACATTAAATTGTGAGTAGCTGAGGATATTTGGCACCCCAGAATTGAGAAAATTTGGAAAAAGAATTAGGGGGGAGGTCCCACCTGTCAGTAGACTTAACAGAGAAGTTTTCCACTGATTTCCCCTCTCTCAGCCGAGCCAGCGCGCCAGCTGCGGGCAGCACCGGCGTCCGACCGCCTCACCTCGCCACCTCCTGCTCGGCGACCGAGCGCACGCGTGCCCGACGCGGTTAAAGTCCCCAGCCCACGTGAGCTGGCCTCATCTCCTCCGCTCTGCTCGCTCCCACCCGAAACGAAAAACGGCACCAGCCGCTCCACTCGGCTCCTTGTCGCGCCGTTGATCCAGGCGAACTCGCGACCAGAGCTCAACAGCAAAGATACGCACCGGGGACTACTCAAACTCAAGGTGAAGACCCTACCCTCTTCCATGCTCTGTAGGGGAAGTATTTCCCCGTCTAGTCCTCGGTGTTCGACAAAAACGAGTGAGCAGACAATCTGAAATTCACGGCGATCGGTCCTGCACTGCGTAAACCCAGCCGAGCACATGTTCTACACATCCCCACGGCCATCTAGGATCCAAAACCATCAAAAACCGTCGAGTCTTTGCGCGGATATCCAAGTTTTTCGAGCAACAGCCGATATCGGGCCTAGGTCGACGGTGAGGTCCTAGTTCCGGCCAGTTCCATGGCCAACCGAGCTCATATCCGTGCGCAGCATGCACGGCGGAGCTGTAGGAGCAAACTGCTTGAGAAATAAGGCCCGGAGTAGCCTGGGCGACGTCGCCGGAGTAGAGGGAGGCTCTGTCACCGTCGCGGGCATAGTTCCGGCCATTGCCGAGCTCCGGTGAGGGCACCAGTGTGTTCTCCGAGTCGAGTTAGGCACATGCAGCAATTTTCGTCGAAGGTCGGGCGGTGAAACGCCCGGCGGCGAGCGCTCCGGCGAAGCGCCGCCGCGGGAGCTGCGGGAGAGCGCGAGGTAGACGAAGGGGGGCCGGGTCCACCGGACAGCCTCTGATCTCGCGCGGGGATCGGTTTGCGGCCGGGATTCGGTGCGGCAGCGCGGGTAAAACCCCGTGGGCCGCGGTGTGGCCGCATTCTGAGTGGGCCGGCTCGAGGAGTGGGTTCCACCCGCAGGATTTAAACATTTTTGGAATTTCCAGTTTTAGTTCAAAATTCAAATGCATAGAACTTTGGCTAGGAAACTCCAAATTCAATGAACCAAATTTTTCTGAACTCAGAATTCTAATTAATTTTCCAGCAATACAAAATTCAGCTCATGAAAGTGAATAGTTTTCCAAAATTAAATCCCTAAAGTTTAAACTGTTGTGAATTTTATCTGGAGAACTACTTTATGAAAAATTCTGAAATTTGACTGAAAGGTTTATTGGAAAATCCCTGTATCCCAGTAAAATTTTCAGACTCATCCAAGTTCATTTAGTTACCCTAATGGGGTGATTAAGAGAACTGCCCTGAGAAAATAGAAAAATGTACAGAAACATTTTTCAGATTTTCTCCAATCTTAATTACGACATAACTTTCGGTAGAATTCTTCAAATGACATGAAACCAATTCCATTAGAACCATCTTAAAGTCTAGTTTCCAGAAAGTAATGGTTGGAGCCATGAAAACCCCTGGAATTATTCAGAAGCTCAAATATTGACCAAATGGGCTTTTATTTGTACAAGGTTCAGATGAACTTTGTTTCAAATGAAACTTGGTCAAGACTTTGGTTAGGACCCTACCAAGCCACAATAAAAATTTCAGAACCAAAGGGGAGGGCTAACTAGAGTTAATAGCAATTATGTATTCAAGTTCACACATTGCATTTAAATTGACATGTAGTATTTCATTAACGTGTAGTCGCTGAAGGCGAAGAGACTCCGGAAGTGCTGGACTTCCTCCTTCCGGATGAAGAACTAACCCCTGACCAGCAGCAACAAGGCAAGCCCCGGTTTGCATTAACTCTTTATCAGTTTTGCTTTGTTCACATAATTAGGGTGATGTATGAATGTGCATTAGGTGTAGGACGAATGGAACCCCACTTGCATGACCAAAACTTTTCCATAAGAGTGAGGGTAGTGTCTAAGACCTCGAGTAGACAGGCTATGCTTAATGTTTCATAGGACTTCGGCACAAGTCTAGTAGTTGGAATCTACTCGCGAGATAGGTTGGGACACACGGGTTTGGTTCGAGTGACTGGAGATCACTTTAGTAATGAAAATGAGACTAGGCAGGGGCTAGGGCGCAGCAAGAGGAAGTCTTGTGTGCGCAGCCCTGTCCGTGTCGATTGAGGACCGAGCCGTGTGCGGCCCTGCTGAACAAGTATTGAACGTACCGAAGGCATATTGGATATATGGGCCCCGATAAACCGATGTAGCCTAAACCTCCGGGCGTCGAGGCATAACACACCGATTTATAGGTGTAGGCTGAGGGCAGCAAGGTGGAAATCTGCCAACGGGCATAGAGAGATGCTCCGTGTGGGGAACCTCCTGCTCGTTTCGGTGCGACCAGTTCGATGTTTGGGCTGTTGGGTGAAAGGTTGTCCCGTACGACATAGAGTGAGCGTGCTGTGCAGCTCCACGGGTGGGCGTACGTGACGTGCTCTTTGGGTTTTCCCTGCAGGTGTATATTGAGTCGATTCGCCGTCCCTCGTGGTGACGAGTACCGCTTGTTCACTGCGTCGTAACGTAGATTAATGAATGAAATGCTATGTTTCAATATTGCTGTTATGATATAATTGAATTGTTACCTGTGTGCCACCAAATATTGCTTACTAAATTTCAGTTCATGAACCGTTAACTTGTTGCTAAAAGATGAACTAAGGATGAACTTGTAGGCGTGTCCATTTGCTGCAACATTGCTATCCTATGTCATGGCACATCTCATGTAGAGTTTCATGCTTAGGTGAGTCGGTTAAGCCTTGCTGAGCCTTCGTGCTCACGGTTGCTTCTTAAGTGTTTTTCAGATGAGGAGCCACCCACGGACTCGGAGTACGAGTCCACCGGCGAGGGTTACCCTCCGTTGGGGACCATGGCTGAGTGGGAGCCGTACACGCCGCGCTGAGCTGAGGAGTGCAGCTAGTGCGGGTTGCCCTAGGGCTGGGCAACCGACTTTTGCTAGATAGGCGGGCGTGAGTTGTACAAAAGAAACTTCCGCTGTGTAATAAAAGACCCTAGTTTGTAACTGAGAAGTGTACTACTTTGTACATTCAGTTTGTTTTCCCATGTAATATAATGTGTTCTTATGACGTGTGCTGTCGGGTGTCGCATCGTGCGGCACCACCCTCTGCGTTCCTGGATGAGCGGATTCCGGTCCGCCACAGCCTGGTATCAGAGCTGCAGTGGGGATAGCACAGTACTTGAGAACTGTATTATGGGAAAACTTAGGTATACGGTGAGGATTCGGTAGTTGCCCAAGTAAGGACTATATTAGCATAGTTACTTAAAGTGGCAAAGATTAACCTATGTGTTATAATCCTGAATTTCAATTATTGTAACGACGCACCTATGCTCTGGTAAGTTTGATAAGGAACGCCACCGAAAGCGATTCAATTTCGGTTAGCTCCTCCGACGAGGAATGTGGTTCAGGGATTGATCTCACAGCTTGGTGTGAGACGTCAATATGAACCTCTTGGACTATTCATGTCCCTGAGTTCGTATGCAATGCTGATCCCTAGTGTGCATTAGGCAAGTAAGTGGAGACCCCATCACGTGGTCAGTAACGAGAGAGTATGTTCGTCTGGAAATAGCCCAGGAGGACATACGCAGCGCTTGCCATCGGCGTGCCCTGCAGGGCAGTAGGTGGTATCTGTTGGGTTGATAACATTCCTAACCGTGACGATCCGTTCATGACATACTCAGGTTCCACGTCGTGTGGTGTTGAAACACGATCACATACCTTGAGACGTGACCTAACTCAAGGACGGCCGTATGACAATGATACGGGCGTTTGTAGTTACTTTTAAATATGGAATTGCCTGAAATGGGAACAAAACCTTTGAGTGAACCATTACTGTGTGGTCTTTTGCAGGTACTAACCACGTATGTATCCGTGTAGAAAACGTGTGCGAGAGACCGTTTAGTGCCACACTTGAGACGTATATGCCGGTAGAATCCGGTTAGGATTTTCTTTTGTGAGGAACGTAGTACCGAGATATTGTAGGCATATGCATGAAAATATAGATAACAAGGAACTAAAATCATTAGGTTCAACAATTAAGACCCTGGTTGGGTATAAGAATGGGATAGTGGAGCAGGCTAGCCAAAGGGATGAAAAACAGAGTGCTCTGTTTTGGGCAGCAAGTTTGCTGATCTTCAACAGGGCATAACTCACAGGTCTTTTAGCCCAGGGAGGTGTGATATATAGTTCTGGAAAGGTATTTAAGTACTCTACAACTTTGTTGTAGACTTCAAGAGCTGAAACACACCTTAAGATGGCTTAATTCCCAGAGAAATGTAAACTGTCCAGAACCAGGACAGAGTGGAACACTCTCTGGACTGTTCTGTTTTTTCAAACATAACTCCCATTAGAAAAATCAAAAATTTTCATATGATACATCCTTAGAAAGAGTATAATATGTGTTACATTTTTGCAATTCAAAGTGTCTGAAATTTCGGCACAAATTTCAGTGGAAACTCGAATTGAAAACAGCAACTTCCAAGGGAGGTGCTGTGAAAATTCTTCCAGAAATTCTGCTGATTTGAATTAGCATAACTTTTTAACCAAAGCTGATCTGGGGGCAAATGAATACTCGTTGGAAAGATACTAAAGTCAACTTTAACTTCGGTATTCAGCTTGAGTTATGAAAATGCCCAGAACCAGAACAAAACTTGGGATATGTAGAAACTGGTCATCCTGACAGAAGCGGGACAGTTGAACTCATTGGAGAGGGTGTTGTACCCTAAGGGTGGTATACGTGATGACAAAGTGATAGTAATATCTCGTAGTGACCAAACCTAGTTATGGTGAGCTTCCAAAGTGGAGGTTCATCAAGTTGGATGTAACTAGCTTGTATTTGGTCTGGTAATGGTGTAGCTTGTGCAAAGTTATTACATTATCTACATACAAGATATATCGCATGTTTCATTGTCATTATGTTGTTACGCCTATTTTATTGGACTGCATGCAATCTGTTGCGGGACTGATGTTTATTGTCGTGTGGTTGCAGATGGTTCGCACTAGGACCACGCACGAGGTTGGTGGCTCTAGCCAAGGGGGAGGCGATGACTCCCAGCCACCGGCCTACGACAGCACCCCGCAGCAGCAGCCACCACCGCTGCCTCCGCTTACTCTAGCAGATGTGATAGCGGCACTGGTGGGAGGTCGTGAGGAGCAGACCGACCTGCTCCGCACGATCGTGCAGAATACGTCCCAGGCGAGGGGACGTCAAGACAGAGGGCCTCGTGAGCCCCGTGAAGTGTCGTACTCGGATTTCATGAGTACACACCCTCCAGTGTTCACCGAAGCTGAAGAACCACTGGAGGCCGACAACTGGCTACGGACCATCGAGTCCAAGTTCGGGCTGCTCCAATGTACAGAGCGGCAGAAGACTCTGTTCGCAGCGCAGCAACTCCACGGTGCAGCTGGTGCGTGGTGGGCGAATTATGTCGCCTCACGTCCGGCTGGCCATGCCGTGGAATGGGGAGAGTTCTGGGAGGCGTTCCGCGCCTATCACATTCCTCCCGGGATCATGAAGAGGAAGTTCCAAGAATTCTTGGAGCTGAAGCAGGGCGGGAGGAGTGCCCATGACTACTCCCGTGCCTTCAACCATCTGGCGCAATATGCGTCAGACTACATCTCCACTGAGGAGAAGAAGCGAGAACACTTCTATCGGGGGTTACACCGCTAAATGAAGACACATCTCGTTCAGTGGAATCGCGGCACTTTCAATGACCTAGTCAATGCCGCGATCATGCAAGAGCATGCTCAGCAGGAGTTGGCAGCTGAGCAGAGGAAGCGCAGGGCTCCACCTAGCAGCGGTGGTGGCGCGCCTCAGAAGTACCGTATGGTGTATCGGACACCATTCGGGCAGCACTGGCATCCACCGGCGCGACCTCAACGGTTCGGGGGACGTCCTTTTCAGTCACCCCCGTTCCGTCCGCCGATGCCACCACCAAGACAGCAGCAGCAGCAGACGGTACCCCGGGCGTTTCCACCGCCACAACGCGCCCCGGGATCCGTCCACCGATCAGCGGGGGACCGCCCCGTTTCACTTGCTTCACGTGTGGCCAGGCGGGCCACTTCGCGAAGGACTGTCCCCAGGGGCAGCAGAGCAGCGGGCAAGGCCAGTTCCAGGGCGGTGCTCGAGGCCGACCTCCGGTGAAGAAGGTTGGTCAGCGGACTGGGGGTGTCCGCAACCTCGACAATGAGGACGCCCCAGAGGGAGACAACATGCTGGCGGGTACATTTACTCTCAACCATCAAGCCATCGTCATATTGTTTGATTCTGGTGCAACCCACAACTTTATAAGTGCATCATATGTGGTTAAGCATCAGCTGGAAGCCTTTCCAACCGAGTGTTCGTATATGATCTGTTCACCGGGAGGAAAGATTTCAGCAACTATGATGGTTCCAAAAGCACCACTGTGCTTAGGTGGGAAGATATATCCCACCACTATGATTATCCTAGGGGGGCAGAAGATTGATGCAATCTTGGGAATGTCATGGCTAAGCTACCATGGCGCTGTCCTGGAAACACTATCACGGATGGTTCACCTCAACTCCCCATTACACCGTCCGCAGTCCCTCCTATTAGATAATCCAGTCCGGGAGGTTTCAGCAATCAACAATACTGAAGCTCTCAAGTTAGAGGACATCCCCGTAGTCCGGGAGTATCCCGACGTATTCCCGGTTGATCTACCGGGCATGCCATCTGAGCGGGATGTCGAGTTCAAGATCGAGCTCGCACCCGGGACTACGCCCATATCACGGAGACCATACAAGATGGCTCCAAATGAGCTGGCGGAACTGAAAGAACAGCTAAATGATCTGTTGAGCAAGGGTTTCATTAGGCCGAGTTCCTCACCTTGGGGATGCTCGGCGCTGTTCGTGAAGAAGAAGGATGAAACCCTGAGGCTGTGTGTGGATTACCGGCCGCTCAACGCCGTCACCATCAAGAATAAGTACCCACTGCCCCTCATCGACATATTGTTTGATCAACTTGTGGGTGCAAGTGTGTTCTCCAAGATGGACCTTCGCTCTGGATATCACCAGATAAAGATCCGGGCGGAGGATATTCCAAAGACGACCTTCTCGACGAGATATGGATTATATAAATATCTCGTCATGTCATTTGGTCTCACAAACGCTCCAGCCCATTTCATGTATCTCATGAACTCGGTGTTCATGCCAGAGCTGGACAAGTTCGTGGTAGTGTTCATCGATAATATCTTGGTTTAATCCAAGACAGAAGCCGAACATGCCGAACACTTACGGATCGTTCTTCAACGATTGCGAGACCACAAGCTCTATGCTAAGTTCAGTAAATGCGAGTTTTGGATCAGCCAAGTGCCATTCTTGGGACATATCATCTCAGCAGAAGGCATTGCGGTTGACCCAAGTAAAATAGAGCAAGTGCTGAAATGGAAAGCTCCCACTTCCGTTCATGAAGTCAGAAGCTTCCTCGGGTTAGCGGGATACTATTGGAGATTTATTCCAAGTTTCTCCAAGCTCGCTAAGCCGATGACAGAGTTGCTGAAGAAAGGGACGAAATATGTTTGGAACACGGCGTGTGAAGGAGCGTTCCGAGCATTGGTGAGGCATCTCACCACAGCCCCGGTCTTAGCTCAGCTGGATACAACAAAGCCCTTCGACGTGTATTGTGACGCGTCCGGTATTGGGCTTGGCTGCGTGTTAATGCAGGAAGGACGTGTGGTCGCCTATGGCTCACGCCAACTTCGAAACCATGAGCAGCATTATCCCACTCATGATCTTGAGCTTGCTGCAGTGGTTCTGGCGCTAAAAATGTGGAGGCACTATCTCCTGGGGAATTTGGTGCACCTCTACACCGACCACAAGAGCTTGAAATACATTTTCACCCAGAAGGAGCTGAACATGAGGCAACGGAGGTGGTTAGAATTGATCAAAGATTATTAAATTGAGATTCATTACCACCCCGGCAAGGCGAATGTGGTTGCCGACGCGCTGAGTCGGAAATCACATGTCCATCACCTCACCATTACCCCGGTGGAGGAGGAAGAGCCGAGTTTATACTTGGTTCCTTATGGATCGCTTTACAACCTTGCCCTCATCCCTACTATTAGGGAGGACATCATTGCAGCTCAGAAAAATGATAAAGGCATGGCACATCTCCGGAGACGGATAGACAATGGAGAGATCAAGTGTTTCCGGAAGGATGATGAGGGGATGCTATGGTTTAATGACCGCATAGTCGTACCCCGAGATATGGAACTGAGGAAGAAAATCCTCGATGAAGCTCACTTGTCTAAATACTCCATTCGTCCGGGCAGCAACAAGATGTACCAAGATTTGAAACATAAATTTTGGTGGACACGGATGAAGAGGGAGGTAGCAAAGTACGTATCCGAGTGCGATACGTGCCGACGAGTGAAAGCTGATCACATGAAGAAATCAGGGCTGTTGCAACCCCTGAAGATCCCAGCATGGAAATGGGAAGATGTGAGCATGGATTTCATTGTGGGATTGCCCCTAACTGCCAACAAACATGATTCCATTTGGGTAATCGTTGATCGGTTGACCAAGACGGCTCACTTCATTCCGGTGAATACACGTTACAATACCGGCAAATATGCGGAGCTATACATAGCAAAGATTCTGTGTTTGTACGGGGTACCCAAGACCATCGTCTCAGATCGAGGTGCATTATTTGTATCTCGCTTTTGGGAGCAGCTACACGCTGCATTGGGTACTAAGCTGATTAGGAGCTCCGCTTACCACCCTCAGACAGATGGCCAGACAGAGAGGGTGAATCAAGTTCTGGAAGACATGTTGAGAGCATGTGCCATCCACCATGGTAGGAACTGGGATGATCACCTACCATTGGTGGAATTCTCGTACAACAATGGCTATCAGGCGAGCATCAAGATGGCACCCTACGAAGCTCTCTACGGTCGTAAATGCCGCACCCCATTAAACTGGTGCGAGTCCGGTGAAAGGGTCACATTCGGGGTTGATGTGGTGAACGACGCCGAAGAGCGCGTTCGGACGATTCAAGCTAACTTGAAGGCCGCTCAATCCCAGCAGAAGAGCTACGCTGATAAGAGGCGTAGACCGTTGCACTTTGACATCGGTGAACACGTGTACCTCCGCGTGTCTCCGATGAAGGGTGTGCACCGGTTCGGTGTGAAGGGGAAGCTCGCTGCCCGTTTTATTGGACCCTATGCTATCACCGAGAAGTGTGGACCAGCGGCGTATCGATTGGAGCTACCGGCATCCCTTGCTGGTGTCCATGATATTTTCCATGTTTCGCAACTGCGAAAATGTTTGAAGCATACAGCTTCTGTTCCTACCGAAGACATCGGTGAGCTGAAACCGGATTTAACATATGATGAGTATCCGGTGGCAATTCTTGATGAGAAAGCCAGGACCACGCGTAGCAGAACGTTGTGGTTCTACAAGATACTCTGGAGCAACCACACCGCCGAAGAAGCGACGTGGGAGAGCGAGGAATTCCTTCGCTCAAATTACCCGGAGTTCATGGCTTCTCAACACGGGTAAGTCCCTATTACATCGCCATCTTTCCTTTTATAATCTCGGGACGAGATTCTTTTAAGGGGGGAGGGATGTAAAAGCCCAAGAAAAGGGACTTGCAAAAACTTTTCATCACCTCACAACACCACAGATGGAATGGCTTGTTTGAGCTTGATCTTTTTCGGTGTGGGCTGTCCACGGTGACCGAACGCGTTTTACATTCGATGTTCAATGCGACGCAGCTACAACTCCGGAATTCCGAGTACCAACGAGCAGAGACCGAAGGAGTAGGGATGGTAGATGGCTAGAGCACGTGTTGGCGATGCTTTTTGCTGTGGGGATCTTGATCATCCGAGCAGGGGTGCTATGGCATGATCGGGAGGAAACAGAGAGCGGCGGTCGGTCGTTCTTCATGGATGCAAGCCGAGCAACGTGAGAGCGACTGGGAAAAACGTAGTTTGCTTTGGTGCACTCTCCTTGTGGAGGATCAGACCGAGCTGAAGAGAACCAGGAAGCAGGAGCTGGCATCGGCAAGTCTCGGGAGGGTTGGGCGCCAGCGCGCTGTCGAGCGCGCGTGCACTGGGAGAAAAACAGTCGGTTCTCCATGTGTGCAGCTGACAGATGGGGTCCACCCCCCTCAATTCCTTTTCTCTCTTTGCTTTGAGATTCCCACCTAGGTGTTGTCTAAATTTCGCCAAATTAGGAGGGTAGGCCAAACAAACTATGGGAAACTCAATTCTGAACTTAGAATTCCAATTTGAGCAAATTTGGTTCAGAATTCAATTTTAAATTTGAATTCGAACTCTCCCTCAATTATTCCTTGGAATAAATAGTATATGAGCTCCAAAATTCCCCAAATTTGGAACTTAACCTCTTTAATACCTGAGGAATGCATTGGTGAATTCACATGTAGGCCTTTGCACAATCTGAACATGAATCCTTTTAAAAGATTCAAAATTATGTTTAAATTTCCCTCCACTCTACACATAGAGGAGATGCACATGAGTGCGAGTTGGGGAGTGAAATTCTTTCCTCCGGTTAACATGTGTTTAAACATGGGTTAAAGAAAATTTTTAACTCCCTCCCATGTCCATTTTTGTGTTATCATTTCATGTGACACAAACATAGTCTTTCTTCGCCTCAACTTTGTTTCATAAGGTGAAATACAACTTTACAAAAGTAAGGGCTGTTACAGAAAACACATCCGTGCACTCCTTTTTATTGAAAAGTTGTGTGGCATTAAAATGTTCTTCACTTCCTTCTTTTTCCCCAGCCTGAATAATAGATTGCAACATTTCAATTATCTCTTGGCAAGCAGCATCATGAGGCAAAGATGTGGCCCAATACTTGCTTGAGCTAGCTCTTTTTTATGAAGGAATCCACAAGTTGCTTGAACTGCACATCTCTAAAATTCTTCTTTGATTTCTTGCCTGGGGATTTTTTTTGAAAAGTAAAGTGGCAAGTGCACTGCCTATACATTATGTTAGGATTTCCTGGGGATTTTTGAGCAACTTCTTTTCTGGACTGCTTATCCATGAGAGGTGTAGTAGCAGGAGGCACCTCCTCAACATCATCATTATCATCATCAACATTAACCATCCCCTCAGCTGCACCTGGAACCGTGATAGAGGCATTGGTACAGGTTGCACCACTGAACATGATTTCTAGATTTTTATTTTCTAATGAGGCTAGTCTAAACCTTTTGCATCCCGGTATAGCTTGTAAAACAAGAACACTATTAGTCCAATTATTTGTACAATACAAGATGTCGTAAAACAAAATGTAGTACAAGGTTACATACCACAATTTTTCTTCCTACCATTCATTACTAGTTGCAATTGTACCGGTCTTCAGATCTCTTCCTAACCCAGAGGAATGATTGAGTAATGTCTTCCATGCCACATATTCAGCTTTCAAGGAATCCCATTATTTTTCATTTGAGCAGGAGTACAATTTCTGCTTGTGCGTTCATTAAATTGAACAATAACGTTTGCATAACCTTTGACGTTCAAGCAACCATGTGGTCTGTTATTAGCATGTACTTGTTCCACACATATCTCAATAAAAAATTTATTTGAATTTGCATCCCAATGTGCATTGGGTTTCCTGATCTTTGAGGCATTTTCCATCTACACGCACTGATTTCCATCTACACCTTCAAAACATGACAACTTCATAGTTTTCATTCTTACATTACCACTATGATAAAAATGTTTACATAAGGTAATGAAACCTACTTAATTAGGCATAGCATTTTACCTCTGCAAGAACAAGCCTTGAAACTTTCTGTGTCAAGGAAAGCACATGAATTGAAAGAACAAGCCTTCATCAAATCGAAATCATCGAGATAAAACAATGACAAGTTAGAGAACTAAAGTCACTATCCTTAAGAACACATATTCGACTTATCATTCAATAGCTAGCAGTAACTGAAACGATAACCCTAACTATTGACCCATACCAAAATGGGGGAGGGAGGCATGGCCGCAGAGGGTTGGGGTGCCCTGCAATGGTTGGGAGGGAGGCATCCCAAGCTTCCGGAGGCAAGGGGGGCTGCGCCTCAACTATGGCGGCCGCGAGGGATGGCCTGGCAGAATCTGTCGTGGGGTTTATGATGAGGTGGCACGTACCGGCGGGGAGGCGGTGCAGGGAGCTTGGTGACGGCACCGTCGGTGAGGGTGGATAGGCACGCCGTTGGGAGCGGACGAGTCTGCCAGGTAATCGGGAGGAGGACGACTGTGGTAGCCTTTTTATATGATGGCAACTGCAGGTAACTTTAATTAAAGCTTTAGAGGTGTTTTCGTACTATTGTTGCATGGACAAGGCCACAAGCGGGGAGGGGGGTTGGTTTTTTCCAATGCTGACTGCTAGTTCATTTATGGAAGGCGCTTTTTCAAGAAACGGTATGAAAAGCTACGTGTTTGGAGGCTTAAGTGCTTAAATTTATTAAAATCTGTCTGATAAGTTGTGCCAAAAATGGTTGGACTATAGCTTATTAGTTTCTTGGAGAATGTAGGATGTTATCGATTCATTTTATGGGCCAGGCGCAGGAGTAGTTGAGTTTTTTTATGTTAGAGATAAGAAGATAGAAATGTTGGAATCTTTTATGATCTCCAACTCAGGACAACGGCCCAATGGCCAATCGTAGTTTTTTCTCCTCTACGCGCCCAGATCGGGGTCGCAAGCCACTCTTGGATGTGGGCCCCTTCTTCCCGCGCCATATAAAAAGTGGGCAAGCCGGTGGCACGCGAACCAAGGTTCGCCGTGCTCACAACACTACCCCCAACAATTCTAAGATCTGATCTACTTGGGCACGAGAGAGAGAGAGAGAGAGAGAGAGAGAGAGAGAGAGAGAGAGAGAGAGAGAAAGAGAGAGAGAGAGAGGAAGAGTCCCGGCACAGCCGACATCAATGTCGCTGCCTCCACTACAATTACATCGACATGGCAACGACATCCTATACACCAGAAGGTGTGTTGCCCGTTCCGTCTCGTCCATGTTTCGTTCAAGTTGATTAGCTAAGGTTCTTTCTATTTACATTAAGTCCCGGTTGTTTTAGTGATTAGTTGACCCGTGAGTGTAACAATGGCATCAAGAGCCTCCTAGTGCACTAAGCTAGATCGATTCGGGATTCAATAAAATCTAGATCCACATCATGTAAATATGTGAAAAGATAACAGTGCATCACCACATGTACGAAAATGATGAAAACAGTAAAGAAAATACGAGTAAGAGGTAAGAAAGACAAAACTGGAGGCGCCACTCGTAGAAACGTCGACGGCGGCGCTGGACTACAAGAGAGTGCGTGCCGGCGAGGCTTAACCACGGCGGCGTCGGACTACAAGCCACTATACCATCTATCTCTATCATTTTTTCTCTTGTATTCACTGTCTGAGCCGCCACTGGGAAGTAGGGAGAGAAAGGAGGGAGGAGAAATTATTTAGGGTTTCAAGGGGCTAGAAAGGAGAGAAAGGAAGGTGGGAGTACCCACCTCTTTTTATAGGAGCGAAATTGACGCAGAGCCGTCCAATCTAAATTAATGGTCAGGATGGATTAGGGTTTAGATGCAATATTCTGGGCGTTGGATTAAAATCCAATGGCTCACAGAGGCTAGCGGAAGCCATGCTCGGCGGCCCTGCAGGGCCACAACAGCCCTAACGGGCGCGCACACACCCTAATGGGCGCGCCGCCGCCAAACCTGGCGGCTGACACCATACCAGACACACGAGCGCGCCTAACATGTGGTGGTCAAGGAGCGGACACTAGGCCAGTAGCGGGCGTGGCGGGCCTTGCAGGAGCGACGGCCGAGGCACCAGGCACAGCCCAGGACAAGGGAGGGCACACAGCCAAGCGCGGGCACAGGAGGCCCTGGCGGGACGCCCGAGTGGCCTGGCGCCTCACTGTCCGGCCCATGCGCTCAGGGGGCTGAAATCTTTAAGGTTTTCCCAGGAAAATGAAGGGAAAAATAAATGGGTTGTTCTGGGCCAATTTTAGCTTGCAGGCCTTTCCCCTTTTCGATATTTATCAGAAATTCTTCCTGTTAGGCTGTAGTGGGCCACAGATTAGTAAGTTTTTGGCTCGTGCTATGTTTAATTAATGGGCTGAAAATTTTAGGTATTTCAGATTATTAGTTTTTGCACAGTTTTATGAATTCTGCAAATGTTTTAAGTATGATTATTTTTGAATTAGTTTTTAAGTAGCAAAATTAATTTTTAAGCCATATTAAATTTTCTTAATTATACTGCCGTGGATAATTAAGTCAAAGTAAGTATTTTTATATGTCTTTTCACTATTATTTTTAAGATTATTAATTTTTAAGTAGCCAAGTGAACAACAAATTTACTATGTTTTAGGTTTAGTTTAAGTTATTTCATGGAAATTTTATTAAGTAGCCAACGTGAAAAATAAACTTTCCATGTTTTATATTTTTTAAGTTCATAGAAAATTTTCTTGAGTCGCCAATGTGAAAGAGAAAATTTGCTATGTATTAAATGTTGTATTTTGTCAATTAGCTAATGTGAAATATAAAAGAAAACATTTCAGTTTGTTTAAGTTTTATTATGAATTTACTTATGATTATGTAATTTTATTATGAAGGTTCCTCCAATGTTTACTCAACACTAAGTTAAATCTCTTCCATGGAGCCCCTCAATGGAGGGAATTATAGCTCATGGAGAGAGAAGTTGGAGATCACGTTGGCGATTTAAGAGATCGATCTTGCACTGACGACTCCATACCCACTGAGCCTGAGGTTCTTGTTGTCCCTAAAGGAGAGGACGCAGACTCCTTCGACACCAGGATGCAGAAATATACTAGAATTAAGTCCATAAACGACATAAGTCATATAAAATGAGTTAGTCAAACAGGAAATGTTTGATGATTATTAAGAGTTTTATCACTCAGGCAATTCGGGGAGCAATCACTGATTTCACACTGCTACTGAGTACCTCGAGAAGATGGAGAGTTAGTTTACTGACTCTTCCAAGGCTTATGGAAGCACTCTTATTAAGAGGCTTGTGACTGAGAGAGACACTAGAGGTGGTGTGCGTGAGCACATTCTTAGAATGACAAACATGGCTGCAAGTTGAAGCCTATGGATATGTGGCTAAAGGATGAGTTCCTTGTGCATCTCATCTTTGCCTCACTTTCTAACGAATTTGAGGCGTTTGTCATCAACTATAATTCTCAGCCTGGGCGATGGACTATTGAAAAACTTATGGCCATGTGCTTTCAAGAATAAGAACACATTAAATCCTTGCATAGTGACTCCGTCAACTATGTTAAGAGAAAATGTAAGGCTCAGAAGAGTTATTTTAACAGTAACTCTTCTAAGCAATCTTTTAAGACACATGGCACTCCATGTAAGTTTGATGATAAGGGTAAGGGTAAGGCACCACATCATCCTCCTCAAAAGGATGTGAAGGTGTATGAAAATCAATGCAAGTTCTGCAAGGAAAGAGGTCATCGCCAGAAAAACTGTGTTGAATTTATGAGATGGTGCTGTAAGAATGGTAATGATTTTATTACTTTTATTGATGGATCACTATTTTTAGATCATTCAGAATCTACATGGTGGATTGACTTAGATGCCACTGTGCACATTTGTAATTCGTTACAGGGGTTCACTACAAGGAAGACCCTATGAACCACACCATGTGCTAGGACTCCTGCAGTAGCTTGCTAAGAGTACAGTGGCAAGAAGAGTTCTGTCGATCACCATTATCATCATCTACAATGAGTGTTGGCCATCCCTCTCCCCTCCTCCTCCATATTTAAGGGGCGCTCGTGAACTCACCCTGCTCCGACTAGCCGCGCCTCGCCTCCGCGTCGCTCTACCGCAAATGCTACGTCGATCTTCGTGAGGAGCCTCCACGCCTGAGCCATGGCCTAGGTGAGGACCCCCACCATTGACTCTTCTTCCCCGAGCTTGTCCTCGAGCTATCGCCCACTCCCCTTAGGCCTAGACACAACCACCCCGCGCCATGGCCGCCCTCCCACGAAGTTGTCCTACTCCCTTTGTCCTCCACCTAAATCAATGGTTTCAAGGGAGCCATAGCATCATTGTTCGATTCCTTGCTCTCTGGCTACCTTCTCCTTGATATACCCTCCCTGATTCGAGCTCGAATGCCATCTACGGTGGTTGGAGGGAGAGGAGATAGAACCAGAGAAGGAAGATTGAAGACTCTTATGCCTCTATCGGGACAATAGATAGTCAAACATTAGTTAATTAGGTATTTCGTCCACATGTTGGGCGCAAACCCAAGACATCACTTGATAGGCCTCAGTCATACTGACCCATACAGACACCACTTAATCGAATTCTCTTCTAAAAATCATATAACGTTATAATATATTTAATTGATGCAAGCAAGTTTGAATGATGTATTAATATACGTTTGCTTTACGTGTATGTTTTGTTGCGCTCGGTGTTTCTAGATATAGAACCGGTGTCGGAGGAGAACCAGAAGGAGCCAAGAAACCAGGGGCATGACCCTACAAGTGGTAGCGAAGGCAAGTTCCATCGATTCCTTTTTTATCATATTGCTCTATATGAGGTTCGTCCATTGTGACTAGTAGATTAGGTATTTGCATTGTAAGCATGATTTATTTGAGGAATAAATTGTGATCATACTAGTTTCCCTTTTTCAGAAAATTGATATGATGACATTATGCATGATGATTTTGCCTTGTGTATGTTGCATGGTTGGTGAGAGCACGTGTTGAGACCAGGCTAGAAGGGTTAGTGTTGGTGTAAGCGCTACCGTGGTGGTAGACTTAGAGCGAGTACTATCAGGATGACAGGCTCATGGTTTGAGTATGGAGGATGCCCTGGTGAGCCTTAAGGACCGAGTTGTGTTGATATCTCACCTAACTTCCTTCGGTGGCTAACTCTAGTGGCTAGTCCGATAGTCATCCACGGTGGAGAAAGAGATATGTATGACTAAAAGTTGAGATGATATTGAAATGAGTCATGACACTGGATTGGTGACGACTGGTCCGGGTGATGTTTTGACTGGGTGTCGGTTATGACGGACTGTTTTTGATGGTCCGTGCGTGTGGGCACACCGTACAGCCTCTGTAGAGTGTAGAACCCGGTCGGACGGCCGTGTCCTCGGTGTGGGACAGCTTATGGTGTAGTCCTAACAACTAGAAAGTCACATGTTGTGGGATTGAGGTGACATACGCCTTTGGATGGTATATTGGGTTGCATTAGTTTGCATTAGGGTACGTCACTCTTTACTTTGTGTGCATTTATATCTGTTTGATTCCTCTCCCAAAGCGCGAGGTGGAGCTTGCTGAGTACCTTTGTACTCAGATGCCATTGATATGTTTTTCAGAGGATCCTGACTTCGTGCCGGAGGACATTGAGTAGGGTCGCGTCCGCACCCAAGTTGTGTGGAGTGGAACCATGGGTGACAAGGAGCTAATAGTCTTTGTGTTGTTGACCATTATATCTTTCTTGTTAGTAGTTATAGTTTTTATCCATAAGACTATGTCGTTGTAATAAAGCTTTGTATGGTTGTGGTTCCACTTGTATTTTCTAATATTATGTACCAAACTCTGCTTCTGGTATAATATTACATATTTGGTTTCGATCTTATGGGTCGGGACGCTTCATGGAAGGACAATTAAATGGAACGGCATCGGGTCTGTTTACACTACATTACAGTCTATGACAGGAAGAGATTGGTTGGAAGTTCTGTTGTAGGAATTTGCTGACCTGTTCCAAACACCACAAGGACTTCCCCCACCAAGGCGTCAGGACCATCACATCCACCTTGTTTCAGGAGCAACCCCAATTTCTGTTCAGCCATATCGATACCCGCAGCTATTAAAAGACGAGATTGAATGGCAGTGTGAAGATATGTTGCAACAAGGGATTATTAGACCATGCACTTCAGCTTTTCTTCACCAGTTTTGTTGGTCAAGAATTCTGATGGCACTTGGCGTTTTTGTGTGAACTATAAGACTTTAAATGAACAGACAATCAAAAACAGATTTCCGATAGCGGTCATTGAGGAGCTGTTCGATTAGTTGAAAGATGCAAAATTTTTCACTAAGCTGGAGTTGCGAAGTGGCTATCATCAAGTCCGGATGAATGAATCAGGCGCGGGAGTAGTTGAGTTTTTTATATTAGAGATAAGAAGATAGAAATAGATTAGATTCTGGTGCAAAGGGATTATCAAAGAAATAAAATTACCCCTTACCTCTAGGGTTTTGTTCTTCGGTCACTCTGGCAGGGATTTCTCCCTGCCCAGACGACAAATCTTCTCTGTCCTCCAATTCTTCTTGATATCCTCTGAGATCCAAACCACAGTCCCATCTATTCCTGAGTTCTCCCCTGCACACCCAAAAAAAGGCATCACAACAAGGATCAATTCAGAAAACATTATCAACATTTATTTTTCCCAAACTCTTCTGCCTCTTCTCCTACAGCGACATTCAGTTCATTGCACCATTAGATGTATGTAGTTGTTATACATGCTCATTTGAATCATTGTTGCACCAAACACTTGGCAGATCATTGAATATAAATGTCTTTTTCTTCCCCACCAGCAGACAACGTCTTCTTTTTCCCGTTCTTAGATCCACCATGTTCTCGTTCTCTATTCTCTCATTCCCCATCTCTGTTCCTCAGCACCCAGGCAGCTGTCAGCAAGCAACCAGTGACATCACCCCCCCTCCTTGCAATGGTGAAAACGGGTTAAAGGAGGCAACGCGTCCCCTTCCCTCTGTCCTCCACCCTCACATTTTTGGGTGTATTTGGTCTTCTCCTCCAATAATCCTGTGATTTCTCTCATCCTCTTATCAGATCTCAAGAAGTACTGTGATGTACTTTAAGCACAATGACATGGCTTCACTTGTTAGCACTCTTGAGAAACTTACTCGTGGAAACAAGTGTGTTGAAAATATTAGAAGCTACATTGTTGTGGAATCCATCTACCAGGTGTTGTGCCTTTTGTGACTGTATAATGTTGATAAGCGAGTGTTTATTCTGGGCAATATAGATCTGTGGGCAAATAGTCCCCTTGGATGAGATTCTCAAGTTGAAGGAAAAATAGCGGTTGTCTTATTTTGTAGCAGAATCATTCTTTCGGTGTGCTTGGCAAGTTTGAATGTTCCAGTGAGTGTTTTTCTAAAGCTTTTTGAAGAAGTTTCTTTGTGACACTAAAAAGGTGTATAATCCACAACTTTCTTTGTGATACCCTTTAAGTTCAATCTGCCACGTACTGTCACCTATTTTCTTCTCTAAGCTGAAGAAATCGACTGGTTCGCCAACAACTGACCTAGCTCTTCTTGAAGCCATTGCTGAGCTGGTATGTTCTAGTAAACCATAAGACTATTTCCATCTCCTGCCCGCAAGACCTTTCAAAAGCCTATACTCACATCTTTTTTTCCAACAGGTCTTGAAGGAAGATTCAATTTTCATGTTACATCAATGAAGTCAAATTTGGATGGGCGCAAACATTGTCTTGGAATCTGCTTGTTCATATTAGCCGGTCATACTGAATCACACATCTCGATAATATTTGTACATTAGGACAAAGAAGTTGCTTGGATGGTAATGCATTAAGATTCTATGTAGGTGCATTTTTTGTCTGGAATACATATCAGAACCAGTTCATAATTGGAACCGGTTCTGATAACTCTTATCTGTACCACTTTCAGAAACGCTATTGATATCCCTTATTATCAGCATTGAGTTTTCAGCACCGGTTATAGAACCAATACAAATTTCAATTATGAACTGGTATAGATATCTGTTTTTGTTGTAGTGCATGCCATTAACAAAAGAAATCATGAGCCTTCACCAATTTGATCTTATTTAATTCGTCAGGCTTGGCCCACTGGGTGGCCATCCCCCGAATCTCCTCACAAAGTACTTGTGATCTTTTAGATCACTGCAACTGTCGAAGTGTTTTCTGTCACACTTCCCCCGGTCCACTCTGAAGCGGCCCGCCGAGGTTCTTTTTAGGAGGGGCTTAGTGGTTTTGAGCATCGTGGCACGATGGTGAGATGAACACGGAGATTTACGTGGTTCGGGCCGCCTGAGCATGATACCCTACGTCCACGGATTGTTGGTTGTTCTTTGTTGCCTGAGTTTGATTGTGGCTCGAGCTTGTGAGCTTACAATGGTGTTCGGAATGGATTCGAATCGGGGATCAAAAAGTCAGAAAAAGTCCTCTTGCCCGTTGGCTGTCTGTTCCTTTTATAGCTCAAGGCTAGACAGCCTTACAAGTGGGCCCAGGGCCTGACAGGCGGCCCCATTTTGGGCAGCTGGCTCTACTTCAGGTAGCCTGCTCCCTGCTAGTAGTAGCGCACTTGATCGCGCCATGGAGCACGTCACCCTTTCACGTCGGCTTCCTTAAATGTTGTTTGACGAAGGCGGTTGGAACGCGTCTTGTCCCGTGGCGCCACACTGTAGCTCCGTCAGGGCGCTGCACGACTGGTCTCTGCTGCCAGGCACACCTGTACCAGGATACGCTGGATTGCTTGCCAAGGGAACATAAGAGCTTTAAATGCGCGATAGGAAAGCGCACCTTCCTCTTTACTCTTTGGCTATGCGCCCATTGCTTGTCAGCGCGACGTCCAGGTGGCTGGCCCCCGGGACACGCGTCGTCACCGGAGCTATCTTGCGGAGTAGCAAGGGGTCCAGAGTCGTTGGACACATGGCAACGCCGGAGCTCTCCCTGGAAAGAGGGGAGGTCCGGAGCTGTCATGCACGTGGCCGCACCGGAGCCCTCCTTGGCGGAAAGGGACACCTGGAGTTGTTGCCCACGTGGAAGCACCGGAGCCCTCCCATGCTAGAGGTCGGGCCCGGAGCCGTAGGACACGCGGCACCTCAGGAGCCCGGAAGGGGCACCTGGAGTTGTTGCCTATGTGGCAGCACCGGAGCCCTACCATGCTGGAGGTCGGGCTCGAAGCCGTAGGACACGTGGCACCTCCGCAGCTCTCTCCTGCGAGAGACGTGGCTTGGAGGTTCCGGACACGTGGTAGTGACGGAGCCCTCCCTGGTGGGAGACGTGGCTCGGAGGTCCTGGACACGTGGCTGTGCTGGAGCCCTCCCTGGCGGGAGATCGGGTCCGGCACCATCGGTCATGTGGTGGCTCCGGAGCCATCCTCGGCCGGTAGTGAGACTCAGAGCTTGCAGACACGTGGTAGCCTCAGAGCCCTCCTTAGCAGGTTGCCGGGCCCGAGGCCTAGGTCACGCGCCTTCTCATGAGTGCTCCCTAGCTGGCGGTGGGGCCCAACCTGTAGGCTGGGTCCCTGTCTTCTGCACACGTGCTGACGCATGTCTTCTTTTGCTCTTACACGCGGGGGTACCCGGTCTTGAGGGTACCGACAGTGTCCCGTGGGCCCATCCGAACAGAGACGAAGACTCTTGCGGATGGGGCCCCAGTTAAAAATCCCGCGTGGTGGTTTCTAATCCTTCGGCCACTCGAGGTCTGTATATTTGATTTCTTGTCGTAGTCACTCCCTTAGGTCTGCGGCAGTGCAGGGTCCGATAGGAAGGACTACATTAGTTCTTGCGAGGTCCTCTTCTCCTTGATGTCGCAGGGACCGGAGGCTCCCTCATTTGCCGAAGAGGTTGATGCTTCCTTGTTGCTTGATGTAGATATCTACACACTTCGTTCTTGCGCGTTGTAGGGTAGGCCGTCTTGCCTGCCTTGACCAGTCGTGATGCGTGACACCCGGTCCCGAAAATAGAACCAAGTGAATGCATATGTGTGCCCAGGATGTTCATCACACATACACATGTATTCCACAAACTGAATTCGAAATATAATCACGAATAATTAGTGTTTAAGTACTTTATTACATTGACTCAATGTCTCACTCATGAATATCTAACTTATTTAGCAGCGGAAGACTCTAAACAGCAGCGGAAAATAACTAAGAAAGCAGGCTTCAACTTCAACTCCAGAGGCATGTTAACGGTAGTGCGCATGCCTAGTACTCCACATGTTCCTCGAAGTACTCTTCTCCTGTAGCTGATGTATATGTGGGAATGCATGGGTGAGTACATGTCGTACTCAACAAGTGGGGGAAAATATGATATGTATCTTACAACAAGGTAGGCAATAAAAAAAGGCTCATTGCAGCAAGAAAATTTTATTTCACAAACATGATAAAAACAGCAACTAAGTCTAGGTGAGTTTAATCCCAATATAACCAAGTAAAACATCAACATTCTTTCATCATAATTCACCATTTATCAAGTCTCAACCAGCCATTAATCTTTCTCAAGTTCATCTCATACTCATGAATATTCATAACCATCTCATATTCATATAACCGAAACCAAACTCATTTTCATGACTGAAAACAGTCCCAAAAACCATACCCGAATAACCATCCCAAGTTTTGCCTCTAATCATGAAAGTTGGCAAGGTGCTTGTGACTGGAAGCACGGCTATAATGATAATTTTACACTCTGCAGAGGTGGCACCACTTTACCCACAAGTTTGTGATTTCATCACCCGTGGCGACTAGAAAGAACCTCCATTGGTGTATGGCCAAGAGATCACAAAATAGCCTTTACAAAGGGGCTACTAGGATGTAAGGACCCACTGAGGTTTCACCGGCAGGCTCGAATCTCCATTCTCCCACCCACGGGCCCCCTCTTGTGCCATGCAGTTCCCAGTGCAGTCCCTCTCGACTCCCATTCACCGCGCCATCCAACGGTCCGTAACAAGCTAGCAACACACCTGATTAGTCAGCTAAGCCGCACCCAAATTTGGCCTTGTGGTGGCACTGTTTTCCTGGCATGTGCTCGCATGATCCGGTCCATAGATCTACGGCATGTAAACCACCATCTCATTCAGCAACATCCACAAACCAAGCTTGCCTAGATCTCCCTGATTCCATGCTTATAAACATCATCAAGTTCTCATCATCATTATCCATATGAGTGCAGTAGCTAACCATGTTTTAATTCAGCTTCCCGTATCCCGTAAATTAAGCGAAGCCTAAAGAAAAAAACAACCATACCCGACTCATCAACTTTCCCGGAGACAAGAATGGTTAACAAAACTAGTAAACTCATTGGTCCCATCTAGTTGACTCAAGCATACACGTTGCCGCAAACAAAACAATTTCAAAACATGGGATCAATACGGTCAAGGGCACTTGCCTTGCTCCCGTGGTTCGTGTTGCTCAAACGTCTAGATGTCTTGGTGCTGTAGTTCCTCGTAGACGGCCTCTTGAGCTTGTACTTTTACTCACGACCACGCACATACAAAATTTACAGCAATCAATCATCATGCACAAACTTTACTCAAGATGCAATGGGGTAGATAAATGCAAATCGTATAGTGCAGTTTTATAAAACCAGTTTATACGTGTTCTTGCATGTTTTAATGGGCGTTCATGGGGTTTTATGATGAACAAGGGTGTAGGATCAAGTGTGGACATGGTGATGATCTTGACAGAAGATCTAGATCAATTCTACCGTCAAAAATCGATCAAAACATGATCTGTCCACACGCAAAAGTTTCTGCTCAAAGGGGGCAAAGAAAACGGATGCGTGGAAACAGCGGTGACGTCGTAAGATGGGTAATGAATACCTACCTCACTTCCTCCTTGTGGCAGGGCCTTCCTCCTAGCAATGGCAATAGCGAGGGATTTGTCTGTGGGGAATTATGGTAGGGAAGATCGTCGGGCTTCTTCTCCAGCGACGGCAAGGCGTGATGGGGCTCGATGGCGGGGCTCGACAACGGGGCTCGACGGCGGGGCTCGACGGCGGGGCTTGACTGTGGGGCTCGATGGAGGGGCTTGTCGGCAGGGCTTTGCCGGCGACCAAACTCTGGCAGGGGGGAGGGCTCAACTCGGCGAGTTGGGGGGGCAGGGCTGTGGCCAAAGGTGTAGGGGGGGCTGGGGGTTGTATTTATAAGGGGGAAAAAGGGAGAGTCCTAGTCCAATTGGGACTCAACCAAAGAATCCTAGTCAAGTTGAGACTCAACCAAAGAATCCTAGTCAAGTTGGGACTCAACCAAAGAGTCCTATGGCTTCCCTCACCTCAAGGCTGCGGCCAATTTGGGGGAAATTCCCCATAGGGGAATTTTGGGGAATTTGGGGAAATTTTGGGGAAAATTGGTGGGTGAAGGGAAATTTAGTGGGGAAATTTGGGGTGGCTCAATTCAGCTATCTTATTTCCCATTTCTCTCCATTTCTATGTACCTTTCTTCATTTCTATATTCCCTTCTCCATTTCTATAGTTCTTTCTCCATTTCTATGGTTTTTCTCCATTTCTATGGTTCTTTCTCCATTTCTACTTCTTTTCAAATGCTTCTCTACATAAAAAATGTATGCAATGCATGGTAGTGAAATTGAGGGTGTTACAAACCTACCCCCCTTAAAATGAATCTCGCCCTCGATATTCGATAGAGTGGAGAAATAATGAGGGAATTCTG
Source organism: Neostapfia colusana (assembly GCA_030760725.1). Taxonomy (NCBI): domain Eukaryota; kingdom Viridiplantae; phylum Streptophyta; class Magnoliopsida; order Poales; family Poaceae; genus Neostapfia; species Neostapfia colusana. The sequence continues at coordinate 50,310,583 of JASWHV010000009.1, forward strand.
CCTTGAGATCTTCCTCACGTTCCCATGTAGTTTCTGCTTCCGTGTGATGGCTCCATTGTACCTTGCACCAACGGATCACTTTGTTTTTTGTGACCCTTTCCTTCATGTCCATGATCTTGACGGGGTGTTCCTCGTAGGTCAGATCCTCTTGAAGCTCTAGCTCATCCATCGGTACTTGTTCCTCCGGTATTCTTAGACATTTCTTGAGCTGAGATATGTGAAACACGTCGTGCACGCCGGAGAGGTGCGTTGGAAGCTCTAGTTGATAGGCTACCTCTCCTCGCGGCCTTCAAGTTTTCAAGTATCATTTGGACTTGCTTTTCAGCATATTGCAGCACTTCGGGTCCAAGTACTTGGCTTTCTCCGGTCTCATTCCAGAACAGCGGAGTCCTACACCGTCTATCATACAATGCTTCGAAAGGTGACATCTTCAAGCTGGCGTGGTAACTGTTTTGTACGGAAATTCAGCATATGGCAAGATCTTATCCCAACTACGCCATGTTTCAAGGCGCAAGCTCTTAACATGTCTTCCAAAATCTGATTTGTTATCTCAGTTTGCCCGTCGGTTTGCGGGTGATATGCGGAGCTGAAATTCAATCACGTACCCATGGCTTCATGCAGCTTCTTCCAGAACCTAGAGGTAAATTGAGAACCTCGATCTGAAACTATCCTCTTCGGAACTCCATGGCGACACATGATTTGCTCCATATATAGCTCTGCTAGTTGTCTGACGGTGTACTTGGTTCTAACAGGAAGGAAATGGGCTGTTTTCGTCAATCGGTCCATGATAACCCAAAGGAAGTCGTAGCCAGACTGAGTACGTGGCAATCCGACAATGAAATCAATGCTGATGTCTCCCACTACCACTCGGGTACTTATAATGGCTGCAACAATCCAGCTGGTCTTTTATGTTCGGCCTTCACTCGTTGGCACGTGTCGCATATGGTAACATATTCAGCAATGTCCCTTTTCATACCATCCCACCAATAGCATGTTTTCAGGTCCTTGTACATCTTTGTACAGCCGGGGTGTATGGAATAAGGCGAGTCATGTGCCTCCTTTAGTATCGTGTCACAGATGCGCTTTACGTTAGGCACACAAATTTTTTTCCCTAACCAAAGCGTGCCATTCCCGTCTTCCTTAAAATCCTTCTCTATGCCTTGTCGGATTCTTTCAGTATTTCCTCATCCATTGCTTGGCCATATCGTATCTCTTGTTCCAGCGTTGAGTTCAGTTCTATCACTTCCATCTCATTCAAGAATCCGAGATGCAACCGTTCAAACTCCTTACGCAGCTCGGGTGGCAGCTCCCGAACCGTGAGTTGATGATATGCTCCTTTTCGGTTCAATGCAACAGCTAATGCATTGGAATTTCCGGGGTGATAGTCGATTCCAACATAATAATCCTTGATGAGTTCTAACCATTGACGTTGCCTCAAATTCAGATCCGTTTGCGTGAATATATACTTGAGGCTTTTGTGATCCGTATAGATCTCATATCGATGACCAAGGATGTAATGCCTCCAAATCTTCAAGGCATGTACCACAGCTGCAAGTTCCAGGTCATGTGTGGCATAATTCAGCTCATGTTTCTTTAATTGCCTCGATGCATAGACAACCACTTGTCCTCCTTGCATAAGCACCCACCCAAGCCCTTATCTTGATGCGTCATAATATATATTGAAACTCTTGCTCACGTCCAGCAATACCAAAACCGGCGCTGTTGTTAATCTTTTCTTTAGTTCTTCAAAGCTGTCTTGACACGCTGATGTCCACTGGAATGCTTTCCCCTTCATTAGCAATTCCGTCATATGCTTCGCTATTTTGGAGAAATCCTTGATGAACCGGCGGTAGTATCCAGCCATCCCAAGGGAACTCCGAGTATCCCTCACATTCTGCGATTGGTTCCACTTCAAAACATCTCCCACTTTTCCGGGATCAACCGATGCTACTCCTTTGGAGATAATGTGGCCTAGGAATGATATCTCCTTTTAGCCAAAATTGAAACTTGCTGAACTTGGCATACAATTGATGCTCTCGCAGTTTCTACAGCATCAACTTCAAGTGTTCTTCATGTTCTTCCTCGCTTTTTGAACACACCATGATATCGTCGATGAAAACCACGACGAACTTGTCCAAGTACTACATGAAGACCTTATTCATGAGGTACATAAAGTATGCGGGTGCATTCGTTAACCCAGAAGACATAATGATATACTCATACGAACCATACCGTGTTCGAAATGCAGTCTTGGGTATGTCAGAGGGCTTAATCTTCAGCTGAAAGTATCCCCACTGAAGATCAATCTTGGAGAAAATTCAGGCACCTTTCATTTGATCGAATAGGTCCTCTATACACACTATAGGAAAAACGACCATTGACGACGGCCAAATTTACTGACAACGGGGCCGTCGTCTTTAAAATTATTGACGACGGGGGCCGTCGTCTTTAACTTAATCTGGGCCCACCCGAGGAGTTATTGACGGCGGTGACCTAGCACTGTCGTCAACAAGTTCCTTATAGACGACGGTCACCTAGCACCGTCGTCAATAACGGCACATATAACCCGTACGCGAGCCGGGAGGCGGCGAGTGCCACCTCCCGACTCGCGCCTCTGTTCATCGCCGCCGGCCGTCCCCGTCGCCACCGCCCGTCCCCGCCGCTGCCGCCGCCCATCCCCGGCCCGAGGTAAGTCCCTCTCCCCCTCCCCCTCCAGCCTCTCCCCCGCTCCCCTCTCCGGTTCCTCGCCCCCCCCCCCCCGGCCACGCCGCCGGCCACCGGCCGGCCCGCCTCGCCGTCCTCCCCCCGTCCGGCCTCTCCGGCCCCTCCCCCGTCCTGCTCCGGCCTGGCCCCTCCCCCTCCGGCCCTCCCCCCGCTCCCCCCCCCTGTGAACTTGCTCTGCTCGACGCCCCTGCAGCCAGGCTCGCTGCTGCTGCTCCCGACTCGCCGGTGGCCGTGAGTTTGCCCGTTCGCCCGCCCGCCAGCGGTCGACAGCGGAGGGACTGCCCTCAACGGGCCCTCCTCGGGGTCGTCGGGGTTGTACGGCCGGTGCCACAGCGGCGGCACGGTGGCGCCCTTGTTCTCGCACACTTTGTCGAAGTAGACTGTGTACCCGACATCGTCTTTGTCCCAGGTGCCGAACTTGGGCACAGTTGGGCGTTCCTGCATGTCCAGAAAACGAATGATATACAACGATGAATATGTGAATGCCTTTGGGTTTAATGTACAAGTTATTACTCGACGCAACGTCAGGAAGGCCAAATTAAATCATTCAAATGGCTAAGACAGTAGCAAATTTTTGTGTTTATATTTGAGTAATCTTCAGTGGCTTATGAACGTTGTAATTGTTCCCGGGTCACAACATTATGTTGCCACCCTCTGATTCTGAGCAAAGGCGATGTTAGGACGAGAGCAAAGGCAATGAGCTCCAGCAAGAAATCTGATACTCTGATGAGATATATTACATTAGCTTTTCTGGACAAACCATTACAGCCCTCCTTGAGGTTCTTTATTTTTTTCAGGAAAAATACGAAAACTAGAGAATACACAGCAACTTCAGTACATAAGGCTGCGGCCAGCTCCAGCATGGCCACACAAACAGATGTAGGCAGCTTCCATATTTGGAACGCAGTTGCTTCCCTCTTAGTTCTCTGAGCTCAAAGAAGTTTCACCACTAGAGTCACTTTCATCTTGCACACGCTTCAGCTCGTATGCCCATTCTAATCCAGAGCAGTAATGGAGGGGAGGACTGAACCTGTGGTCATTCATCTCAGGAGGCAGGAATGCATCATTCTCAACCAGGAACCTGACAGCCCTCTTGTTACTTTCCTTGGCAGCAATGTGTAGAGGTGTCCCTGGATAAACCCCCAAAGGAAGCATGAGACTCCAAGAACAAGAAACCAAGTATGTGCACCGTTAAAAAAAAGTACAGAAACTTAACTCCACTCTAACAAAATATGCAACGATTCAGAGGGGGTGTCAACTTACAGCCACAAGCCCCTTTTGTTCGAGCATCAATATTCGCACCACGCTCCAGTAATTCATCCATGATCTTAACATGCCCGCCCTGAGCAGCCAGATGGAGTCGGGTAGCACCTGGTGTTTTGGGTCCCCATGCAGGTGCATTCACCTCTATCCCTTCGTCCAGGAGACGACGAACCTAACAAGGAAAGAAAGACCATATTTGAATCTGTACCTGTAGGCTGCTGGGATAGTTGAATCTAACATGTTTCTGTGTTCCCGTTTTCCACCCATTTTACATTATTACACTTGGGCACTGCTGCCACCGGGTCGCTTTGATTTTCAGAGCAAACACATATATCTCTGATTGTTATCGATCATATAGTGTTGTAATTTTTTTGACAGTCAATGAATCATTGTTAGTTGAGTGAGCATAAAGAATCCGTTTAAGGTCCGGAGCAACCTGTTTTGCAGAGAAAGGAAACGAAGAAAGAAGAGTAATAGGTACCTGCTTGAGGTCCCCCTTGCAGGCGGCGACATGGAGCGGGTTCCAACCGCGGTCATCAGCGTCAGGGCTGCTTCGGAGGCAGCTCATGCTGAGCGACCTGTGCACCTGCACCATGCTAGACTTCCGCGTGGGGTGTTGGGGCCTCTCAGATCCAAAGAAGTAAGCAAAAAGGAATGAAAACATATTTTTAAGAGTTGCTCCAGTTCCTCGTATGAAAACAAATATGTATTTTAGTATAATTAGTAAAATTCTACGTTCTATGTATCTTTTATAAATTGCTTCAGTTTCTCATATGGTAACAAATATCTCTTTTCATTGTTATTAGCAAAATCCCGTTAGCAAAATCTTAACGCTCTTATATATCCTTTGAGCGCCATCCACAAAATCTAAAGTTTGTACCTATCCATTCTTATCTAGATTTTTCACTTGTCGGCTTCGTGCCAATTAATGCGTTGATTTAGTTCCTAATACGCAAACAAACAATGAATTTTGTCACCATTCAAAAAATTCTATGTTGCACGTATCTTTTATGAGTTGCTTCAGTTTCTCGTGCAAAAGCAAAAAAAAGTGTTTTGGTATCATTCACAAAATTATATGTTCTATATATCTTTTATGAGTTGCTTCAATTTATTGTACAGAAAAAATAACGCTTTTTGCCGCTATTCACAAAATCCTAATGTCCCTATGCATCTTTTAGCGTCATTCACAAAACCCTAACGGTCCTATGTACCCTGTGGGTGCCATTTACATAATCCTAACGTGCGTACTTATCCTTATCTAGTTTTTTTTGCTTGTCGGTATCGTACCAATTAATGAGTTGCTTTGGTTCCTAGTATGGAAACAAATAGTTAGCTGTTATTTACGACGGTCAGGCTTACTTACGACGGCCCGTGTCCAGGCTATCGTAAATAGGGGTATTATACCACGGCCCGAGCCCCAGCGCCTCTCTTTCCTCCGCCTGAGCCCGATCAACCGTTCTTCCTCGCGCCACCACCCACCGCCGCCCCTGCCCGCCACCGTCATCCCTCGCCGCCCCCGCCGCTACCACGGCCCGAGCCCCAGCGCCTCTCTTTCCTCCGCCTGAGCCCGATCGACCGTTCTTCCTCGCGCCACCACCCATCTCCGCCCCTGCCCGCCACTGTCATCCCTCGCCGCCCCCGCCGCCGGGGCCCTCGGCCCCCGCTGGTGGCACCGCCCTGGATCTCAGAGCCCGCGACCCCGGAGGTCGCCGCCTGCTCCCGATCGATCCCCGCGGGCTCCGGCCTCACCACCCCGCCCCGTCGTCCCTCACCGCCCCGCCCCCCGCCCCGCCCTGCCGCAGCCGCTGCCGTCCCGCCCCAAGCCCCGCCCGGCCGTCCCTGCTCGCGCCTCGTCATGAGCACGCTCCGCTCGGTCACTCTTGGGTGGGTTTAGGACCTATCCTTTCTAATAGATGTAGGGCCGTGACATAAATAAATTATAAAGTAACTATAATTTCCTTGACATTAAACTGCAGATTCAAACATGGGTGAGGACCGTAGTTGGATGTATACTGGTTGGAAGAACAGTTCTGGTGGTTACTCGGATGAGTGGTTCACCAAGACAAATGCTTTTGTAGATCGAGCTTTTTCATTGTCAATGATCGATAAGGAGCGGTGCCCATGTATGAAATGTCAGGGTGCAAAGTGTTGGGACAAAGTGAATTTGGCGTTTCACTTGTGTCGATACGGTTTCATGCAAGATTATGAGGCATGGACCTTTTACGGTGAGACATCTTCTCAACCCTTACAAGTTTCAGATGAGGATGACAATGGGGGTCGATAGGATGGACGAGATGCTTGATGCCATAAATCCTGAATTGATGGAGGATCCTCCTACAACGGAGGTTGAAGCGTTTTTCACGCTTCTCAAAGCTTCAGAAAAGACGTTGCATGTGTGGGGACCACCCCGTGGTTCACCCACTCCAGGATCGCATAGGGTGGTGCCGTACGATGCGGCACCCAACAGCACACACGAAAAGAATAAAGAACAAAATACAAACTTTTATTTGATATAAAACAGCGGAAGCCTTTTACAAAATATAACTAGACAGCGGAAGTAATGTACATTAGTAGCCTCTCATCCTAACTATGCAAAAGTGCAGCCGTCCAGCCCGGGGACGCTACACGCTAGCAGCACGAAACCGGAGATCACGGCGGCGTGCAGGGCTCCATCTCGGCCGTGTACCCTGACGGGGGCATCGCCTCATCCTCGGAACCCTCCTCATAGCTCTCACCTGCATACAGCTCAAATATTGCAACCGTGAGCACGATGGCTCAGCAAGGCTTAACCGTCTGACCTAGGCATGGAACTCTACATGCAGGGAGGTGTATGATAGGAAAAGGAATTTGCGACAAAGACACGCCTATAAGTTGATCCTTACTTTCAGTTTTATAGCAGCAAATTCATGTGCCTTAGGCAGCCCTCACATTGGAAGTCCACAATCAAACAAGAAACGCTTTCCTCCGGTGTGGTGATGCCCAAAGCGAAAAGTAAACTTAATTAGCTCTACATCTACAGCAAACATGGTTTCCAAAACATTACTCTATCATCACAGCATATTATCATTCAACTGGCTTACTTTACTTATTACTACGTCACGAAACAGTGAACAAGCGGTACTCAAATAACCGCGAGGGACGGTTATTGCAATCAGGAGACACCCGGACAACACGTTGCATACACCCACTTTCAGAAGCGTGATTCCACACCCCTTCCTACTCTGTTGTATGCAACCACCTTTCAAAGGCAACCCAAACACCGAACCGGTCCATCAGTAACGGGTAGGAGGTCCCCGCGTGGAGCGTGACTGTGCCCACCGGCAGATTTACACCTTGCTACCCTCAACCCACTCCTGTTTACGGTTGGGTAAGCCTCGGCACCCAGGTTAACCATTTACATCGGTTTCCTGCTTATGTCAGTATGCCATCCGGTACTGTTCGATACTTGTTCAGCAGGCCCGCACACGACTCGGTCCTCAATCGACACCAACAGGGCTACGCACGTGAGACCTCCGCTCACTGCTTCCTATCCCCCCTGCTGGGTCTCATTTTTACCACTCTTAAGCCATTTTCTATTCTGACCAAACCGTGTGATAAAACTTACCTTGCGAGTAGATTCCAACTACTCGACTTCTACCGAGGTCCTAAGCATATTAGCGGGGCCTTGTCTACTCGTCGGCTCTGTAAGCTACCCAACCCTTCATAGGATTTAAAAGGTTGTGCAAGTGGGGTTTCAAACACCTTAACTCTAACGCAAACATTCACCCTAGACATAAGTGATACAAATAAAGAATTTTATAAAAGGTACTTAAGTGCAAACCGGGGCTTGCCTGGTTGCGAGTCAGAGAAGAAGTGAGCTTATGGTGGCAGGACGTCCAAAGGCTCCGGCGTATCCTCAACTTCGGTCACTATGATGAAATGTAATAAAATACATGTGTAAGTATTAAAGGTTTATAGAAATTGAACTTCTATTCATAGCTACTGCTATTTAGGATCCTTAATTGGCTTTGGGAATTTTTCAGTGGATACTAGACTCTCTAAGGATGACTTGAGCCAAATTTGGAGACATGTCATTGCATAATGTAGTCTTTAAAATTCCTACAAGTACAATGCTTATCTGAATTTTGAGCCCAAATCAGGAGCTTTGACATAGCTAGAAATGTAAGATCTGATTAGGGTAAGTCTCCATGGTTCTAACAAAATTTGTTTCACCATTTTTGGAGCTACCATCAGAGAGATATGAATTTTTGAAGTTGAACAGGAGTTCTGAAAAGTTTCTGTTTAAATTTGAATTTCCAAATAAAGGCTGAACTTTGGAGGGTAATTTGACCTATCAAATGAACTCCAATGAAGCTAAAATTTTTACTGGAGATCAGTAATGTCATGAGGAACTTCCTGGCCAAATTTGAAGAAATTCCATAACAGAGATATTCTGGACTAAATTCCCAAATATTTAACTTTGATGAATCTTGGAGAAATATCCAGAGATCTTCAGATCAATTTCTTTGCATTTCTGCAGAGTACTGACTGAGAGAAATCCAACAAAATTTGTTTCACAAATTTTGGACATCCCTACAGAGAGTTATGGAGGTATGAAGTTTGAACCAATTTTCTGGAAATCAATTCTATGATTTTTAGATAATTTATTTAATCCTGAGATAACCTACTGATTAAGCCCTCTAAATAAGCTCCAAAACTCCTAAAATGTTTACTGGAGGTCAGGCACTATGAAAAGGACTAGCTGCCCAAATTTGGGAATATTTCATAAAGAATTGCTCCTGTAATAAATCCCTAAAAGATTTAATAAAAACAATTCTACAGAAATTCCTGGGCATTTTCATAGCATGCAATTTGTTCCTCTGTAAAGTACTCCTCCTAAGGATTCAGACAAAATTTGTCTCACCCTTTTTGGAGCTGTCTACACAAAGTTATGAATTTTTCAAACTGTGATAGCTCTCTGTTTAAAATCTACACAGAGACTTAATAGGGGGGCTCACTGGTCAGGTCCTTCTTCAACCTCCCGCCAGAGGCGCGCATGCACACCAGTTCAAATCGTGGCATGGCTCGTTCTCCCTCATTTCTCCACCAAATTAGCTCCGGTTTCGCCCTACATGCTCCTGGGAACATGACGCAGCTGCCGGGCAAGGTTTCCACGCATGAAAACGGCCGAAAACAGGCCGGCACCGGTGGGGCGGCTCGGGAGCTCGGCATCAACGCGTTCTGGCGCGTCCGAAGCTTCTTCCGACGAGCTACCTTGCCCTAAAGCATCACCAATGATCGGGGAACATGGAACGCAGGCTAAAACTTGCAGCAAATGGCCGGAACATAGGGTTCACCGGAGGACCGACCCGTTTTTGCCGCCGCCGGTGATTTCTCGTCGCCCGGGGCCTGTGGTGGACAGTTTGATGTGTGCTTTAGCGTGGGAGAGCGCTAGGATCCCTAGTTTCTGTGGCTTGAATTGTAGAACCGATGATCAACCGCGTTGGACGAATTTCCAGTTTTGGTGTGGGTCGGTTCTTCACGTGTACCGGCGCTAAAATCCAAATTCCAGCGAGACCGTGATGGGGAAGGGCAAGGGGACTGCGGTAGCATGATCTACACACCTTGGCGCACCTTAGGGAGGTGCTGGACGTGCAGGAGAGGCGTTGGAGCGGCCGGAACGTGAGGAGCAGTGAGGGGCGACGTGCTCTGTGTTCTCCCGGTGAAGAACGGCTCGGGCACTGCGAGGGGAGCTCGGGGATGAGCTGAGGAGCGGTGGAACACGTTGAGGAGTCGCTGGCGCAGCTCCTGTGGCGATCAACCACTGCTGGGAGGGGTGGAGGGCTGCTGACCCACGAGCACAGAGAGGGGCGCACTGTGTTTCTCTTCGGAGGAGCTCGAGCAGAGGCAGTGGAGAAGAGAAGAAACTCCACCGTGCTGCTGCTTTAGCTCTGGATAAACCACGCACGATGCTGCCTTCGGGAGGAAGTCATTGCAAGCTGCTCGGTGGAAGCAGCGCAGCTCGGTGGCGCACGGTGAACAGCCGAGGTGAAACACAGAGAGGAAAAAGGAAACTGTGTGGCTGACATGTGGGTCCCACCACCTCAAATTGTTATCCAATTACCACTGATATTTTTACCCCAGCAACTCAACATTAAAGGCCTTACTTCATCCCAAAGTTAAGTTTGAATTTGCAGAATTCAAATGGTTTGAATTCTGGTGTAGAATTTGAATGTGGTTTGATCATTTGAATTTGAAAATGAGTTTGAATTCTCCACTTTGTATTGCCTCAAAAATATAGCAAACCAGTTCCAAAATTTCCAATTTTTGGCAAGGCTGCTCATTCAAAGGTGGAGAACACATTTGTGAAACCCAATTTTCAAATTGAGGGAATTGGAATTTGAAACTGAATTTGAAATTCAGATTAGAGGGCTCTTCCTTTTAATCCCAACAAATATTGAAACTCCTCCAAATGAGCTGAAATTTGGAAGGGTGAATATTTGGACTATGAAGATCCAAGTTATGAATTTAGATCTCCATGTTTGGAAGTTTTGGGAAGTCTAAACCCTCACTTTGAACTTACCCCATTATAATTCAAAGTTTTAATTCCCCTCATTTTTCATAAGTGTACCTGAGCTGAATTTTCTTGCTACCACTTTTGGGGATTTTACATCCCTCCCCCCTTAAAAAGAATCTCGTCCTGAGATTCTAAAGGAAAAGTAAAGCGGGGCAAACCTTACCGGGTATATGATGATAGCAAGTCCGGATAATACGCTCGTAGATAATCCTCGCTTTCCCATGTCGCCTCATCAGCGGTATGGTTACTCCACAAGATCTTGTAGAACCATAAGGTCCGGTTTCTTGTGGCACGAGTCTTTTCATCGATGATCCGGATTGGATACTCCGTGTACGTGAGGTCCGGTTGAAGAACTTCTATGTCTTCAGTGCGGATTTCAGCTGAGGGTTTGAGGCATTTCCTCAGCTGAGAGATGTGGAAGACGTTGTGAATGCCTGCGAGCGACGCCGGTAAATCTAGGCGATAGGCCACGGGTCCGCATTTTTCAATAACGGTGAACGGACCAATGAACCGCGGCGCAAGTTTACCTTTCACTCCGAAACGGTGAACTCCTTTCATCAGAGACACACGGACATACACATGGTCCCCGATGTTGAAGTGGAGAGGACGGCGTCTTTTATTCGCATAGCTTTTCTAACGAGATTGAGCAGCCTTGAGGTTGGCTTGTATCACTCGCACTCGTTCTTCAGCTTCATTCACCAGTTCAATGCCGTAGATGACTCGCTCGCCGGACTCGCACCAGTTGAGAGGTGTGCGACATTTCCGGCCGTAGAGAGCTTCATACGGCGCCATCTTGATGCTAGCTTGATAGCCATTGTTGTAAGAAAACTCCGCCAACGGCAAATGATTGCCCCAATTCTTGCCGTGGTGAATGGCACAAGCGCGTAGCATGTCTTCAAGCACTTGATTCACCCGTTCAGTTTGACCATCTGTCTGCGGGTGATACGCGGAGCTTCGGATCAGTTTGGTCCCCAATGATGCATGCAGCTGTTCCCAAAACCGAGAGACAAACAGCGCACCGCGATCTAAAATAATGGAGCGGGGAACACCGTGCAAGCATAAGATTCTTGCAATATGAAGCTCCGCATATTGCTTGGCCACGTAACTGGTATGTACGGGAATGAAATGAGCCGACTTGGTTAGTCGATCGACTATCACCCAAATCGAGTCATGTTTGTGAGACGTGAGAGGTAATCCAACTATGAAGTCCATGCTGATATCCTCCCACTTCCACGCCGGAATGTTCAACGGTTGCAGCTGTCCGGCTTTACGCATATGGTCGGCTTTCACCCGCCGACACGTATCACATTCGGATACGTACTTTGCAATTTCTCTTTTCATCCGCGTCCACCAAAACCTTGTTTTCAGATCTTGGTACATCTTGTTGCTGCCCGGATGAATAGAATACTTGGACAAATGAGCTTCGTCCAATATTTTCCTCCGAAGCTTCATGTCGCGGGGTACCACTATACGGTCTTTAAAACATAGTGTACCGTTATCATCTCTTCGGAAGCATTTCATTTCGCCATTCTTCATCCTTCTCCGAGTGTGCGACATTCCCACGTCTTTCTTCTGCGCTTCCATAATCTCCTCTCGTATTGTAGGGACGAGAGCAAGATTATACAATGCCCCATATGGAACCAAGTACAGACTCGGCTCCTCCTCTTCAAGTGGGGTGATGGACAGACTGTTGACATGGGATTTGCGGCTTAGGGCATCGGCAACCACGTTTGCCCTCCCGGGATGGTAGTGAATCTCGATCTCATAGTCTTTGATCAGTTCTAGCCATCTCCGTTGCCGCATATTCAACTCCTTTTGAGTGAATATATATTTCAGACTTTTGTGGTCGGTGTAGAGGTGCACTAAGTTCCCAAGCAAATAGTGCCTCCACATCTTCAAGGCCAATACCACAGCAGCGAGCTCAAGATCATGAGTCGGATAGTTCTGCTCGTGGTTACGAAGTTGACGTGAGCCATAGGCGACCACTCTTCCTCCTTGCATCAATACACAGCCAAGCCCGATGCCAGACGCATCACAATATACATCAAAGGGCTTGGTTGTATCCGGTTGAGCTAACACCGGAGCTGTTGTAAGATGCTTCACTAATGCTTGGAAAGCTTCTTCACATGCTGAGCTCCAAACATATTTGATCCCCTTTTTCAACAGTTCAGTCATTGGCTTAGCAAGCTTGGAGAAATTTGGTATGAATCTCCGATAATATCCTGCTAACCCGAGGAAACTCCTGACTTCATGGACTGATGTGGGGGACTTCCATTTCAGCACTTGTTCAATTTTGCTTGGATCAACTGCAATGCCTTCTGCAGAAATAATGTGACCAAGGAATGGCACTTGGCTGATCCAAAACTCACACTTGCTGAACTTAGCATAAAGCTTATGGTCTCTTAATCGCTGAAGTACGATATGCAAGTGTTTGGCGTGTTCTTCTTCAGTCTTGGAGTAAACCAAGATGTCGTCTATGAACACCACCACAAACTTGTCCAACTCCGGCATGAACACTGAGTTCATGGGATACATGAAGTGTGCCGGGGCGTTGGTGAGACCAAAGGACATGACGAGGTATTCATACAACCCATATCTCGTCGAGAAGGCCGTCTTTGGGATATCCTCCGCTCGGATCTTGATTTGATGATATCCGGAGCGAAGATCCATCTTGGAAAATACACTCGCACCCACAAGTTGATCGAAGAGAATATCGATGCGGGGCAGTGGATATTTATTCTTGATGGTGACGGCGTTGAGAGGTCGGTAGTCCACACACAACCTCAAGGTTTCATCCTTCTTCTTCACAAACAGCGCCGAGCATCCCCATGGCGAGGAACTCGGTCGAATGAAACCATTCTTCATCAAATCGTTGAGCTGCTCCTTTAGTTCAGCCAGCTCATTCGGAGCCATCTTATATGGTCTCCTTGAGATTGGTGTCGTCCCAGGTACGAGTTCAATCTTGAACTCGACATCTCTTTCGGGTGGCATGCCTGGAAGATCATCCGGAAAGACATCCGGGCATTCACGGACCACACGAATATCCTCAAGTTTCGTGGCTTCCGTGTTATATGTGGCTGGGGTTTCTTGAACCAAACGGTCAAGAATAAGAACATGTGGTTCATGAAGTGGAGAGTTTAAACGAACCACACGTGGAATGATGTCAAGAACAGCACCATGGCGATGTAGCCATGACATTCCTAAAATGACATCAAGTTTTTGACTCTCTAACATGATTAGAGAAGTCGGATATAGATTCCCACCCAACTGTAATGGTGCTCTATAGACCATTCTATCAGCTGTTATTTTCCCACCCGGAGAACATATCAAATATGAATTATTTGTGGGAATGATAGGCAGTTGATATTTAATAACATAAGACTGACTTATGAAATTATGGGTGGCACCGGAGTCAAAAAGTATGACTACGGGATGATCCAGGTAAAAGAACGTACCCGCGAGGACGGGTTCGCCTTCCGGTACGTCTTCGATAGCTAAGTGGTGGATGTTGCTGGGTTTTGGTGCTGGTTTCTTGGGCTGATTGCGGGGCTGATTAGCACCCTGATATGGTTCTGCACCCCTGCCCTGTCGCGGCTCTGGGCAGTCCCTCGAAATGTGCCCGACACGGCCACACGTATAGCACGTGTAAGGTGTCGGGGTCCCGCCGACTTGAGGACGGAATCCCGGTGCACGCTGTTGAAACTGGGGCGCACGCGGGACCATCCTTTGCTGCTGCTGTTGCTGTGGTGGATACGTCGGTCGAAAGCCCGGCGCATTATATTGCCGACCGCGGAACTAAGGCGGTCGCGCCGGTGGCTGCCATCTCTGACCGGATGGTGAACGATATACCACGCGGTATTTCTGTGGCGTTCCACCACTGCTGCTCGTCAGCGCGCTGCGTTTCCTCTTGTCAGAACCGCGCTCGCGCTGAGTAATCTCATGTAGAATCGCGGCATTAACTAGGTCGTTGAATGTGCCTCGATTGCTCTGGGCGAGATGGACCTTCATCTTGGAGTTCAGGCCCCGGAAGAACGCATTGCGCTTGTTGTCTTCCGTGCCCACAAATCCTGGCGCATACTGCGCCAGCCGGTTGAATAACCTGGAGTACTCATGAGCACTCCTCTCGCCTTGTCGTAGCGCCAGGAACTCCTGGAGCTTCATTTCCATCACACTGGGAGGTATGTGATAGGCGCGGAACGCCTCCCGGAACTCAGTCCATGTGACGGCATGGCCATCCGGTAAGGAGGCGGTGTAGTTCGCCCACCAGGTACCGGCTTCTCCTTGAAGCTGTTGCGCTGCATACAGCGCCTTCTGGTGTTCGGTGCATCGTAGCAGCCCGAACTTCGCCTCCAGAGTGCGGATAAAGCTGTCCGCCTCCAAAGGTTCTTCGGCCTCCGTGAAGACCGGTGGATGGGTCGCCATGAATTCTGAATACGAGCTTTGTTGGGGCTGGCGTTGCCCATTGTCTTGGCATCCTCCCTGATGGGACGCATTCTGCTGCACCAACATCTGCAGTAACTCGGTTTGCTCGTCGCGCGAGCCGAGCACTGCAGCGAGAACCTCCGCAAGATTCCTTGGAAGTTCTGGTGGTGGAGGAGGTGGTTGCTGCTGCGTCGTGGTCTGCTCCGGAGGTGGAGACTCATCACCACGAACTTGACTCGGACCTCCCTCCTCTTGCATTGAACGCGTCCGCACCATTCTGCATTCATACCACTCAAATGATCAGCACATGTGGGTTTAGCTCATCCAGTCTATACAATAGTAATGCAAGAATGGAATAAACAATGCGCATAACAATCACACATATGGATAAAGTATAAACTTTATGCACCATATACATCCCTGGACCGTGTCATACGATCGAGTTCCAAAGTATTGAACTTTATGGGTTAAAAGTTCATTTCGACCATCGGGGTCACCACGGGATGTTAAGTGTGTTAGCATGCGCAATTCCTCGCTATTGTGTTCGACCCAAACATGTACTGACTCGAAGTGATGTGTCAAATGCATAAACCCTTCGACTCCAACTCGCTGTTTTACAACAGCCACTGGACGTCGAACGGTAAAACTAAGTGTTTTGGTCAAAATACGGAAAATTCCAGGGAGCATTTGGTCTGCCCTGTTTCTGGACAGTACCTACTCATCTGAGATTTTCACCCCTTTGGAAGGGGATTTTGTTCTGGAGCTCTACAGAAAAATTGTAGAGGACTTCAAAACCTACCCAGAATGGTATCACACACACTCCATTGGTTCAACCAATCTTAAGTTATGCCCTGTTGAAGTTCAGCAAAGTTTCTGCCAAAACAGGGGAGATTGTTCCTAAGCTTTTGAGATTGAATCTATACTCCCAATTGACTCTTAGTTCAATATAGGAGTTTACTAACCCCTAAATGAATTTCTAAACTTCATTGTGACTCTTTTCTTTGAAAATAAACTTTTATGCAGTCGGTACTACGTTTCCTCACCAAAGAAAAATCCTAAACCGGTATTCCGGCATATACGTTTCAAATGGTGGAACTAAAGTCGTCACTCACAAACGGTTTCTACACGTCCTGCACTAACGTGGTTAGTGTACCTGCAGAAAAACACACAATAATGATGCACACAAAGGTTTTAACATTGCAGGCAGTTCCATATCATAGTAAAAACATACGGTCCGTATCATTGCCATACGGATCGTCCTTGAGTCAAGCCACGTCTCAAGGTACATGGTCGTGTTTTCACACCACACGACGGGGAACCCGAGTAGAGCGCGAACGGGTCGTCACGGTTGGGAATTTTATCAACCCAACGGATACCACCTACTGCCTCATGACCGTTGAGGCACGCCGATGGCAAGCGCTGCGTATGGCCCTTTGAACATTGAACGTTCAAGAGTTGCATACTATCGTATTGCTTACCACACGATGGGGTATTCTCACTTTTGCCTAAAGCACGCTGGAGATCAGCGTTTTCATATGCCCTCAGAACCATGGAGAGGTTCAGAGACTCATATTAACTACCGTGCCAAGCCACGGTATAACCTTCCATACTATTACTCGTATGGGGAGTTACCGCAATTGATCCGCCTGCGGTGGCGTTCCTTACCTCTTACCTGACGTCGGAGCGTCGTTACAGAATGTATAACAAATATGTTAGCATTTCCACCTTAGTAACTAATACTATCATAGACCTTATGTGGGCTTATTGACTAATCCTCACTCGACTACTTCTAAATTTTCAAAATAAGCTCTTTTCGAGCGTGCTATTCCCAATGCGGCTCTAATACCACGACTGTGGGGACCACCCCGTGGTTCACCCACTCCAGGATCGCATAGGGTGGTGCCGTACGATGCGGCACCCAACAGCACACACGAAAAGAATAAAGAACAAAATACAAACTTTTATTTGATATAAAACAGGGGAAGCCTTTTACAAAATATAACTAGACAGCGGAAGTAATGTACATTAGTAGCCTCTCATCCTAACTATGCAAAAGTGCAGCCGTCCAGCCCGGGGACGCTACACGCTAGCAGCACGAAACCGGAGATCACGGCGGCGTGCAGGGCTCCATCTCGGCCGTG
This sequence comes from Neostapfia colusana, assembly GCA_030760725.1. Taxonomy (NCBI): domain Eukaryota; kingdom Viridiplantae; phylum Streptophyta; class Magnoliopsida; order Poales; family Poaceae; genus Neostapfia; species Neostapfia colusana. The sequence continues at coordinate 50,327,689 of JASWHV010000009.1, forward strand.
TACCCTGACGGGGGCATCACCTCATCCTCGGAACCCTCCTCATAGCTCTCACCTGCATACAGCTCAAATATTGCAACCGTGAGCACGATGGCTCAGCAAGGCTTAACCGTCTGACCTAGGCATGGAACTCTACATGCAGGGAGGTGTATGATAGGAAAAGGAATTTGCGACAAAGACACGCCTATAAGTTGATCCTTACTTTCAGTTTTATAGCAGCAAATTCATGTGCCTTAGGCAGCCCTCACATTGGAAGTCCACAATCAAACAAGAAACGCTTTCCTCCGGTGTGGTGATGCCCAAAGCGAAAAGTAAACTTAATTAGCTCTACATCTACAGCAAACATGGTTTCCAAAACATTACTCTATCATCACAGCATATTATCATTCAACTGGCTTACTTTACTTATTACTACGTCACGAAACAGTGAACAAGCGGTACTCAAATAACCGCGAGGGACGGTGATTGCAATCAGGAGACACCCGGAAAACACGTTGCATACACCCACTTTCAGAAGCGTGATTCCACACCCCTTCCTACTCTGTTGTATGCAACCACCTTTCAAAGGCAACCCAAACACCGAACCGGTCCATCCGTAATGGGTAGGAGGTCCCCGCATGGAGCGTGACTGTGCCCACCGGCAGATTTACACCTTGCTACCCTCAACCCACTCCTGTTTACGGTTGGGTAAGCCTCGGCACCCAGGTTAACCATTTACATCGGTTTCCTGCTTATGTCAGTATGCCATCCGGTACTGTTCGATACTTGTTCAGCAGGCCCGCACACGACTCGGTCCTCAATCGACACCAACAGGGCTACGCACGTGAGACCTCCGCTCACTGCTTCCTATCCCCCCAGCTGGGTCTCATTTTTACTACTCTTAAGCCATTTTCTATTCTGACCAAACCGTGTGATAAACCTTACCTTGCGAGTAGATTCCAACTACTCGACTTCTACCGAGGTCCTAAGCATATTAGCGGGGCCTTGTCTACTCGTCGGCTCTGTAAGCTACCCAACCCTTCATAGGATTTAAAAGGTTGTGCAAGTGGGGTTTCAAACACCTTAACTCTAATGCAAACATTCACCCTAGACATAAGTGATACAAATAAAGAATTTTATAAAAGGTACTTAAGTGCAAACCGGGGCTTGCCTGGTTGCGAGTCAGAGAAGAAGTGAGCTTCTGGTGGCAGGACGTCCAAAGGCTCCGGCGTATCCTCAACTTCGGTCACTATGATGAAATGTAATAAAATACATGTGTAAGTATTAAAGGTTTATAGAAATTGAACTTCTATTCATAGCTACTGCTATTTAGGATCCTTAATTGGCTTTGGGAATTTTTCAGTGGATACTAGACTCTCTAAGGATGATTTGAGCCAAATTTGGAGACATGTCATTGCATAATGTAGTCTTTAAAATTCCTACAAGTACAATGCTTATCTGAATTTTGAGCCCAAATCAGGAGCTTTGACATAGCTAGAAATGGAAGATCTGATTAGGGTAAGTCTCCATGGTTCTAACAAAATTTTTTTCACCATTTTTGGAGCTACAATCAGAGAGATATGAATTTTTGAAGTTGAACAGGAGTTCTGAAAAGTTTCTGTTTAAATTTGAATTTCCAAATAAAGGCTGAACTTTGGAGGGTAATTTGACCTAGCAAATGAACTCCAATGAAGCTCAAATTTTTACTGGAGATCAGTAATGTCATGAGGAACTTCCTGGCCAAATTTGAAGAAATTCCATAACAGAGATATTCTGGACCAAATTCCCAAAGATTTAACTTTGATGAATCTTGGAGAAATATCCAGAGATCTTCAGATCAATTTCTTTGCATTTCTGCAGAGTACTGACTGATAGAAATCCAACAAAATTTGTTTCACAAATTTTGGACATCCCTACAGAGAGTTATGGAGGTATGAAGTTTGAACCAATTTTCTGGAAATCAATTCTTTGATTTTTAGATAATTTATTTAATCCTGAGATAACCTACTGATTAAGCCCTCTAAATAAGCTCCAAAAATCATAAAAATTTTACTGATGTCAGGCACTATGAAAAGGACTAGCTGCCCAAATTTGGGAATATTTCAAAAACAATTGCTCCTGTAATAAATCCCTAAAGGATTTAATAAAAACAATTCTACAGAAATTCCTGGGCATTTTCATAGCATGCAATTTGTTCCTCTGTAAAGTACTCCTCCTAAGGATTCAGAAAAAAATTGTCTCACCCTTTTTGGAGCTGTCTACACAAAGTTATGAATTTTTCAAACTGTGATAGCTCTCTGTTTAAAATCTACACAGAGACTTAACAGGGGGGCCCACTGGTCAGGTCCTTCTTCATCCTCCTGCCAGAGGCGCGCGTGCACACCAGTTCAAATCGTGGCATGGCTCGTTCTCCCTCATTTCTCCACCAAATTAGCTCCGTTTTCGCCCTACATGCTCCTGGGAACATGACGCAGCTGCCGGGCAAGGTTTCCACGCATGAAAATGGCCGAAAACAGGCCGGCACCGGTGGGGCGGCTCGGGAGCTCGGCATCAACGCGTTCTGGCGCGTCCGAAGCTTCTCCCGACGAGCTACCTTGCCCTAAAGCATCACCAATGATCGGGGAACATGGAACGCAGGCTAAAACTTGCAGCAAATGGCCGGAACATAGGGTTCACCGGAGGACCGACCCGTTTTTGCCGCCGCCGGCGATTTCTCGTCGCCCGGGGCCTGTGGTGGACGGTTTGATGTGTGCTTTGGCGTGGGAGGGCGCTAGGATCCCTAGTTTCTGTGGCTTGAATTGTAGAACCGATGATCAACCGCGTTGGACGAATTTCCAGTTTTGGTGTGGGTCGGTTCTTCACGTGTACCGGCGCCAAAATCCAAATTCCAGCGAGACCGTGATGGGGAAGGGTAAGGGGACTGCGGTAGCATGATCTACACACTTTGGCGCACCTTAGGGAGGTGCTGGACGTGCAGGAGAGGCGTTGGAGCGGCCGGAACGTGAGGAGCAGTGAGGGGCGACGTGCTCTGTGTTCTCCCGGTGAAGAACGGCTCGGGCACTGCGAGGGGAGCTCGGGGATGAGCTGAGGAGCGGTGGAACATGTTGAGGAGTCGCTGGCGCAGCTCCTGGGGCGATCAACCACTGCTGGGAGGGGTGGAGGGCTGCTGACCCACGAGCACAGAGAGGGGCGCACTGTGTTTCTCTTCGGAGGAGCTCGAGCAGAGGCAGTGGAGAAGAGAAGAAACTCCACCGTGCTGCTGCTTTAGCTCTGGATAAACCACGCACGATGCTGCCTTCGGGAGGAAGTCATTGCAAGCTGCTCGGTGGAAGCAGCGCAGCTCGGTGGCGAACGGTGAACAGCCGAGGTGAAACACAGAGAGGAAAAAGGAAACTGTGTGGCTGACATGTGGGTCCCACCACCTCAAATGGTTATCCAATTACCACTGATATTTTTACCCCAGCAACTCAACATTAAAGGCCTTACTTCATCCCAAAGTTAAGTTTGAATTTGCAGAATTCAAATGGTTTGAATTCTGGTATAGAATTTGAATGTGGTTTGATCATTTGAATTTGAAAATGAGTTTGAATTCTCCACTTTGTATTGCCTCAAAAATATAGCAAAACAGTTCCAAAATTTCCAATTTTTGGAAAGGCTGCTCATTCAAAGGTGGAGAACACATTTGTGAAACCCAATTTTCAAATTGAGGGAATTGGAATTTGAAACTGAATTTAAAATTCAGATTAGAGGGCTCTTCCTTTTAATCCCAACAAATATTGAAACTCCTCCAAATGAGCTGAAATTTGGAAGGGTGAATATTTGGACTATGAAGATCCAAGTTATTTATTTAGATCTCCATGTTTGGAAGTTTTGGGAAGTCTAAACACTCACTTTGAACTTACCCCATTATAATTCAAAGTTTTAATTCCCCTCATTTTTCATAAGTGTACCTGAGCTGAATTTTCTTGCTACCACTTTTGGGGATTTTACAGCATGAACACACCGAAGTGACGCTCCTTACTTTCATGACTAGATTTATGGCCATTAAGTCTAAGTATTTCTTCTCCAATAACTGCTACAACGATCTCATCAAATTGATCAACGATATCCTTCCACAACCACATAAAGTGCCTAAAGATATGTATCAGTCTAAGAAGTTGATTTCTTGTCTGGGTATGAAATATGAGAAGATTGATATGTGTCTAGACAATTGCATGCTTTTTTGGAGATAGCATGCCAATGAGAACAAGTGCTTCAAATGTGGTAAAGCGAGATTTATCAAAGTTGTTACTGACGACGGTTCAAAAGTAATGACTCAAGTCACACAGAAGCAGCTTCGCTACTTGCCTGTCATACCTAGGTTCAAGCGTTTGTTTCTATCTAAAAAAACAGCTAGACACATGAGGTGGCATAAAGAAGGTGTACGTTAGAACAACGGCATGATGGTGCACCCATCGGACGGTGAGGCATGGAAGACGCTTGACCGCTTCGATCCAAATTTCGCTAATGACGCGAGAAATATTCGCTTTGGGTTGGCGATAGATGGCTTCTCACCGTTCAATACAAATGCCACACCATACTCTTATTAGCCCGTGTTCGCTATTCCGTACAACTTACCACGATCTCTTTGTATGAAGTATGAGTTCATGTTCCTATGCCTTATTGTACCTGGACCGGATCATCCTAGTTCATGACACGTGATGTTGCAGTCATTGATTGAAGAGTTGAAAATGTTATGGACAGGATTCGAAGCGTACGACTGTTATAGAAAACAGAAATTCAACATTCGAGCTGCGTACTTGTGGTCTGTTCATGATTTTCCAGCTGACGGCATGTTTTCTGGCTGGAGCACTCATGGTCGATTGACATGTCCAATATGTGCTTCGGACATGGATTGTTTTCGTCTAATTCATGGTGGAAAGATATGCTACATTGATTGTCATAGATGTTGGTTACCGCCAAATCACGTGTTTAGGCAACAGAGAAATGTCTTCAGGAAGGGTACCATTGTAAAAAGGGACCACCACAACCTTTGAACCGGTCAGAAATTGTTGAACAACTCAACAATCTAGTGCTAGATGAAGGTCGTCCTAGATATTTTGTTGGTTACGGAGAGGATCACAATTGGACTCATATATGTGCACTATGGGAGTTACCGTATATGAAGTCTTTAATTCTAATGCATAACATTGATGTCATGCACCAGGAACGTAACATGGGCGAATGCATCATAAGAACGTGCTTGGATATGACGGGCAAAACAAAAGACAATATAAAAGCTTGGAAGGATTTGGCAGAGGTTTGTAACCGACCAAGTCTTGAGCTCTCCGAAGCTGGTGGCAAACCACAAGCTTCTTTCTGCCTTCGACCAAAAGAAAATAAAGAAGTCTTCAAGTGGTTGAAATAGTTGAAGTTCCCAGACGGTTATGCTGCTAGCCTGAGAAGTGTCGTTAATGTTAATACTGGAAATCTCACTGGTTTGAAGAGTCATGATTATCACATAATCATGGAAAGACTTCTGCCGGTTATGTTTCGAGGCTATCTTGACGATGAGGTGTGGAAGGTGTTAGCCGAGATTAGCTATTTTTATAGACAGATTTCTGCTAAAGAAATCAAAAGGGAGATGATGGAGAAGTTGAAAAAGAGATACCCGTGCTTTTATGTAAGATAGAAAAAGTATTTCCTCCAGGGTTCTTCAATCCAATGCAACACCTTCTAATCCATCTTCCATATGAAGCTAAAGTAGGCGGCCCTGTTCAATATAGGTGGATGTACCACATTGAAAGAGCACTCAGATGTCTGAAACCGATGGTTCGTAACAGGGCAAGGGTTGAAGGATGCATCGTCGAAGCATTTACACTTCAGGAGATAGGATACTTTTCAAGTGTCTACTTTGTAGAAGAACACAATGTTAATGCATCGGTGTTGCGGTACAATATGGCTGAAGCAACCTCTTATAGCAAACTCTCACTTTTTCAAATGAGAGGCACCACAATTGAGTGGAGATAGGATACTTTTCAAGTGTCTACTTTGCAGAAGAACACAATGTTAATGCATCGGTGTTGCGGTACAATATGGCTGAAGCAACCTCTTATAGCGAACTCTCACTTTTTCAAATGAGAGGCACCACTGTTGGTAGTGGCACGAGCTATGATGCTTCAACAGATGAAAAGACAGCTGCTTTGTTATACATGTACGCTAACATAGATGGGATGGACAATTTTTTCAGTAAGTGGTTGTTCAAAATCTATACTAATTTGCGTGGTGTGTTATACAACTATGCTAATAATTCTGTTTTGTCTTTATTTAGTGAGTTTGATCGACAAAATTGGAAGTCTAAGCAGCAACCTACGAGCAAGCAAATACAAACAATGCGACATTATGGAGTAAATGGAGGACCTAACTTCCAAACCTGGTTTCAAAATCATGTAACGTTTTCCTTGTCTTGTTCCTCTTAGTAATTATGTTCATAGCATAAAATAGTCTTCTTACTTCATATGTTGGACAGTGCAAGACACAAGCCGGTGTTCATGAAGATTTTCGACAACTGTCTAACGGATCCATTAAAGTTAAACTCTTTGGTCGATATGATGTCAATGGGTTCCGATTTCATTCAACTCAATTTGAAGCTCAACGTCCTCTAAGGGCAACATCTAACACTAGAGTTGTGACGAGGGCCGCCGATGCCAAAGGACGTGAAACTAATTTCTATGGGATCATAAACAAAATTCTAGAATTCAGTTTTGCTGGGAGTAAAGACCTTAAAGTAGTCTTTTTTGACTGCGATTGGTTTGATAATAACAATGGAACTCGACAAAACCAATTTGGCATGGTAGAAGTCAAACAAAAGGACCGACTACAAGGCTACAACACCTTTGTCCTTGCACACCAAGTCGAACAAGTGTACTATCTACAACATCCATGCGAAAAGCTTAGTGCATGGTGGGTTGTACAAAAGGTGAATCCTCGTGAGCGGTTATATACACCGGACAATACTGGTTACCTTTATGAGGCTGATGTTGTTTACCAAGAAGAAGAGTTGCCGGATTCTTTTATCGTTGAGCATGGTCTACGACTCGATGAATTAGTTGGAGATGCACAAGATGTACAGACTCATAATGTGAAAAAACGAAAACGGCGAACAACCACGACAAAAGATCGATGGTCCGGTTTACGAAGTAGAGTACATGATCGTGATACTGATGAATTTCGAAATTGAGTACAAGTAACGTTTCCTTCATCTCTTCTTTCATCTTCTATATTTTCCTTTAAATTCATTATCAAATTTCCTTTCATCAGGATATCGTCAAGCAGTAGACAATGGGGGACGCGGGGCTTCCTGCCCCCGAGAGCAGACTCCGTTTTCATGGGCTGTCAGTCTAGCGATGGTAGACTGTCTCAGCTGTTGGGCCTCGACAGAGGCCAGGGATCACGAGAGCGGTCACGACAGGTAAAGAATATTAAATTACATAAATTATATAAGTAACTTCTTAAATCTATATTACAAATCTTCAAATTTTTAGGACGACTCTACATCTGAGGAGACAGAGGCCAGGGGTCCTCTTCAGACACCACAGGTTTCGGAGCCTGTTTCGGATCCTGCTTCGGATCCTCTTATGGTTCCGGCACCGCAGGCTTCAGACCCTACTTCGGAGCCTTACACAGAGCCTGATGTGGAGCCGGCTCCACAACGGCGTTACAGGTCCTCCTCCGGTTCCTGCACGGTCAGAAGACCGGGTCGTTATTCGTCCGGTTGGCGATAGGCAAGTAAATCTAAAACAATTCAATTTAGATATTTTAACACTTATATATGTACTAATTGAGAATCGTGTATTAGGTCTTGGGACGATGACTCGTTCACGGGTCAAGGACGCCACCGCCAGGTCAACGCTGTCCTGGGCCAGCTCATCCGTTGTCACTACCCCGGTCTAGTGAACGGACGGGCTGCTACGTCTTGGGACGATTACGCTACGGTCCAGGACATTACCTACGGCAACCGCTAGGAGCATGTGTGGCATGAATTCATGGTAAGTAAATTGTCTACTTGTTAAATGCGAACCTATTATATGTTAAATACATTAACTTGTATATTTCTTCTTGTAGAAATATTACCGTTTGGAGGACGAGGCCTAGCTGGATCGCGCTCGCCTGGTCTTCAACAACAACGCTTGGAAGCTCCTAACGCAGTCGATATCAACGGATCGCATTCAAGCTACGAAGGCGTACTATAAGTTGCATCTGGACGAGGGTGAGCCGGGGCAGTTTAGGGATGTGGCGGACAAGTACTTGACGGAGGCACAGTACGTAGAGGTAAAATGTTTATTTTACTTTGCTTCATTATCCAATTTTGATCAATGTTTTCATCCAATAACAAACGTGTGCAGGTCAGCATACCGTGGCTTGAGTCCTGCCCGGACGCCTACAGTTCCCTGTGTGCTCGTTGGGCGAGCCAGGGCTTCCAAGGCGTGTCGATGACCCGCCGACAGAGTCGAGGGACGGACGGGAAACATCGTCTTGGCGGGGACGGCTACGTACGCCTTGCTAAACGGATGGTAAGTGATACTCGAATTTTATTCTAGTTAATTTCTATCGCTACCATTATGCTAACACGTATCGATAGGAGCGCGAGATCGGTCAGGAGCCGACCGCTATCCAGGTGTGGAGGAGGGGTCACATGGGAAGTGACCCCTCGTAGCCTGATCAGCTGTCTTCTCAGACGGCGACGGAGACGTTGGTGAGTACTTTAGTTAACTTAATTGTATTCTCTTTAAAACTTCTGATGACTTTAATTTTCTGTATTTTCAGGAAAAGTATGGGGAGGAGGTGCGGAGGCTTCCAGGCGACGATTACGATTGGCAGAACTCGCCGATCGTACCTGAAGCCGCCTATGCAAGCGGTGGCGGTAAACCTCACGGCCGGTGAGTTCTGTTGTTTTTCATTTACTTTCATGAACTTTGAGGCACGAAACTTTAATACTCTTACTTTGTTATGTAGGTTGGCCATCTTCGATGGAGTAGTCGACTCGAGGGAGGCGCGGTCTTCCTCGAGGGTCTCTTCATCGCAGGGTGGATCCAGCAGGCGTGGCAGCCGAGACCTGGAGCTCCAGAGTGTCCAGGAGGAGCTCCAGGGGACGCAGGAAGCGCTGAGGCTCACGAACGAGAGGCAGGCAGCCGAGCTCCGGGCTAGGGACGAGTATCAACACTCGTACATGCTACAGCTGCAAGCTTCCATGCAGGTAAGTTCAGATCGTTGTACTCAATGTTTCTAATATATGAATGACATGTATAATAATTTACTTCCTATTTGCAGGCTATGTCCGCAGGACAGCCGGCTGTCTTTCCTCAGTGGGCGCCACCACCGATACAGCTACCACAGGGGCAGACATCAGTAGCATAGGTACAAAATTTCTCATAATAGCTGCAACTAGTTAAACTAGCTCAAATTTAGTTGAATTTGATCAAACTTACTTAAACTTTGGGAAAACTAGTTAAACATCCTCAAACTGAGTAAAATATGGTACAACTTACTCAACCATAGTCAAATATGAGCAAACTTACTCAAACATAGCCAAAACTAGTTGAACTAGCTCAAACATAAACACTACTAGTCCATACTTCTCAAACTTTGTAAAATATGAGCAAACTTACTCAAACATAGCCAAATCTAGCTAACTTGCTCAATTCTAACTTGTAATGAGTTTATTTAGTCATATACACATATGTGAACTTCTAATTTGTCTAACTATACATGTACATCACAGGGATCTGCGACGCAGGCTCAGGAAACTCCATCCCCTCAGCATCTGGCGTTTGGACGAGCGCGCGACGACTTCCAAGACTCCGGTGGCAGCGGTCGGGGTAGCGTAGGGTAGTGTGGGGTGCGTATAGTGTTTTTGTGCCTGCCTGTGATGTATGTTTTGGTTGCCTGTGATCTGACCATCGAGCAAGGGCTAGCCTCGAAGCTAGGGCAGGATTTTCTATTTTTTTAAAAAAATTGCAAAGCTTATTGACGATGGTTTCTGGTACTTGGCCGTCGTCAATAAGCCATTAGTATTGATGATGGCCAAGTACCAGAAACCGTCGTCAATAAGCCGTTGTTATTGACGACGGTATAAACGTACCGTCGTCAATAAGTTGGCTTATTGACGAAAGCCAAACCCTGGCCGTCATTAAAAAGCTAGCTTATTGGCGAGAATAAGCTAGCTTATTGATGAGAGCCAAACCCTGGCCGTCATCAATAAGCTGTTGTAGCTTATTGACGACAGCCAACGTTATCTGTCGTAAATAAGCTTATTGACGGCTAATAATTGACGACATCCATAAACCGTCGTCTATAACAGTTGACCATCGTCAATAAGTTATTGACGATGGTACTGTGCTTATTGACGACGGTTTTTGGCCGTTGTCTATTGTCGGGATTCCTGTAGTGACAGGGCAGCGGGTATTTATTCTTGATCGTCACCTCATTGAGAGACCTATAGTGCACACACATCCTTTAGGTCTCATCTTTCTTGTCTACGAAGAGCACGGGGGCTCCCCTCGATGACGAGCTTGGGCGTATAAAAACCCTTTTCTAGCTGCTCCTGAATTTGCTTCTTGAGCCCCACTAATGTGAGACCTATGTGTGCTGAATACATTGGCTTTGACGATAAAAGTTTTGAATACTACCAAAACACCTTTTTAAAAAGATCCGACTCTAGGTCCGAGCTCCTGCAAGGTCTGACGATAGGTCCGACTTGTTTTGGGTAGTCCAGCTGACACCTATTCCCCGCACCATCCAACACACCCATACTACGCCGGGGATACACCTAATTAATTGGCCAAGCTGCCCCATCTCAGCATGTGGTTGGCACGGTAAAGCCAGGTTACATGCTCCATGAACCGGTCCTTAGGATCCAGGCAAGTACTAAACACAAACCCGAGTCTCGTGCACCCAGCACACAACCAAAACATCCAACTTGCCTTGATCCCTACCTCTACATAACTCACAATATCTCATTCAAGAGTATGGTAAAATAAACTGATGATCTCATATCCCAAATATCCCATTCTAAGCATGGCTAAGCATATGCATAACAATAAATGACATGATAAAATAAATCCCAAGCCAAGCTACATGGAAACAAGGTAATGCAATTCTAGGGAAACTTCCTAACATGGGTTTCATATTTCATTTGACAATGCAAATAATTCTATCTACACATCCTAGCATAGGATCAAAGTGGTCAAGGACACTTGCCTCCTTCCTGCTGCTCTTGGAATGGGTAGTCCTGATCTTGGAAAGGAAGAACTTGCTCTGGAGCAGGTTCTACATCATACCATCACACATAGCAAAAGAAAAACAACAATCCATAAGACATAGTTCACACTTCCACTTCATACAAACCACACATTCACATGTAATAAAGCCATTCACAAATTCTATGTGTTGTGGTTACTCTATGTGTGTTGATCTTTGGCTTACATGCACTTTTAATGCAGGTATATATGATTCCTACTTTTGTATTCACATTTGTACTTGCATACTATATATATATGAGTTTCCAATTTAAATAAATTCCTTATATTTAATTACTACACCTTTTAGCTACAAAGTATACATGAAAGGTATTTTCCTTCTCCATATGTGTCCTCAGAATTTCTACCAACCCTAAACTGAATTCTTTGGATTTTAGAAACTTCATTTATCATTTACTAGTTGCTATATTTTCAGATTTATTTCCTATGCCTAAATGTGAACTTTATTATGAAAATAACAAGACACATCATCTAAACAGAATAGGTTCTGATCTAAAATATTTAATAATATATTTTGACCTTTTCCTCTGATATAAACTATTTTACATTTATTTTCCCTATTTTCAGAACTATTCTTTACTTTAAAATGTGTCCCTATAACTAATAAATGTGAATAATAAATTAAACTGATTCATTTCAGCCAAAAATCTATTTTTATCTCACTCCAAAGTTTTCTAAGTACTGAGAAAGTTTTTAATTTAAATTTGACAATATGTTTGTCCCACTTTTTAAATTTTAAATACTAGCCACATATTCAATTTCCTATATTTAATATCAAACAGGGTTAAAAAGGTAAACTCACCCCACTACAGGGTCTATAATATTATTTTAACAATTTTTAGGGATCTAGCTACTCATAATAGAGGAGTTTTTCCTAATTTTTATTAAGTCCAGGGGCTAAAACTGATTTTTAAATGAATTTACATGATTTTCTGAAGTTCCAGGGGCTAGATCAGAAGTTTCCGGGGCTAGCTCTTATTTTCCGAGAACCCCAAGGGGTAGCACGTAAGATTTCTAGTCTTTATAACGCGGGGCTGACGTGGACCGTCCGATTTAAAACAGACGGCTGAGATTATAACATCGATCCGGTACGCGGGGATTTAAACTCTACCGTGCGATTTAAAATAAACGGCGCACAAGCGGCCACGTCGCTCTGATCGAGCGCGGGCGGCGCTGCCCGGCGGTGCACGGCGGCGGGAGGCGGCGATCTCGCTGGAGAGTTTCGGATCTTCGTCAATTCTTCCTAAAACTGTGATTTTATGGCATAGATCGGTGGAGGGGCGGTCGGGGATCTTACCTCGGGGGTTTTCTTGAGCTCGGAGGTCCTGGAAGACGGTCGGCGACGAGGTCCGAGGTGAATTCACGGCGAGACTCGTCGGCGCTGTGTTTGAACCGCAAACCACCGAGTTTTCTGCACCTGCGAGATTCCCCGGAGGCGGTGGATCAAGACCAGCGAGTTAGATCGGAATTTCCGAGCGTAGATCGGCCAGAATTCGCCGGAGGGGCTCGGGTTCTCACCGGAGTAAAAACGGCGGATCACGTGGGAAAAACAGAACGAGGCTAGGGTTTTTATAGACGGGGGAGGGCGGCGGGTTTGTTTAGATCGAGTGGGAGTCCTCCGGAACCAGAATTCGGCCGGAAATCCGGTCGGTTGCGATCGCGCGCGCGCGGGGGAACAGTCCGGGTTTCGGACGATCGGGGGTTAGGGATGACAGGTGGGTCCCACCTGTCTGAGAGAGAGAGCGCGGACGCGCGGCTGCGGGCTGGCGCGGGGGCAGGGTGGGCCGGCTGGTGGGTTTCGGCACACTGGCCGGTTTTTTCTGATTTCCTTTTTCTTTTTCTATTTCTTTTCTATTTTGAGTTTAATTTGAATTCCAGTTTGAATTTGAATTTTTGCAACACATGCAACATGTCCAAAAATTTTTAAACTCCCCTCTGAACAGGATTTTGGGGTGTTACAGCTCTACCCCCCTTAAAATAAATCTCGTCCTCGAGATTGGTGGTTCTAAGAAAACAATTCCGGAAATTGTGCCTTAAGCTCATCTTCTCGCTCCCAGGTGGCTTCCTCTTCTGAGTGATGCTTCCACTGCACCTTGCACATCCGGATTCTTTTATTTCTGGTGAGGCGTTCCATTGTCTCCAAAATCTTGTATGGTTGCTCGGCATAAGACAAATCCTCAGCTACGTCCACTTCATTCATGGGTAACACCTCTTCAGGCGTCCTCAGGCATTTCTTGAGTTTTGACACATGGAATACATCGTGCACATCCGATAGGCGAGCCGGTAACTCTAGTTGATACACCACTTCGCCTTTCCTCTCCAGAACTTGAAAGGGTCCTATGTATCGAGGTGACAACTTCCCTTTCACCTTGAACCGATGAAGTCCTCGGATAGGGGACACCTTGAGATAGACATAGGGGTAACAGACCCTTTCATTTACTTTCATTGTTTTCAATTCAAGATTATTTAATTTTCTCTTGAATTGATTCGTTTTTTAGGCTTGCCATATTCTCTGGAGTCGTCAACTCTAGGGAGGCACGACCTGCGAGAGGCAGCTCCTCGCAGTCTTCGGCTGCAGGCTCCTCCAGCCGCCGTGTCACCGAGAGAGATCTCGAAGTCATGGCGCTTCGGGAGAGCTTGGCTCGGCAGGAGGAGGCCTTGGCGAGAGAGCAAGAGAACAACAGGGCTGCCATGGCGTACCATGCGTCCTATATGGCACAGATGCAAGCGGCAATGGAAGTAAGAAACATACAATTATAGTTTAATTACATTGCATTTCAATTAGTTTTGTAAATTCTAATGTTTGAAATGGCAGGCGCTAGCTCGACAGCAAGGGCAGCAAATCCAGATACCGTTGTGGCAGCCACCTCCGTTCGTGCTGGAGCCGTCGCCACCACAGGAGCAGTTTCCTGGAGTACAGGTATAAAAAGAAAGTTACATTAAGTGGAAGCCCCAACCGCTAAGAATCCTAATGAAACTAGAAAAACAATTGTAAACTTGTACATATGTCACTTTGTTTCGCAGGGATCAGGGATGGAGGCTCAGACTCCATCGCCACATCTAAGGGCGCCAGGTTCGCCGCAGCAGGATGACTTCTTCGCTCCCGGAGGTAGTGGAGGGGCTAGTAATCAATAGATTTGTGATTTTGTTTTCATTTGTGTGGATGTCAGACTTTGTGATTGTCGATATGTACTATTGCACTTTGTTGTGAATTTATATATCAAACTGTTTTTTTGTTGTCTTTGTATGTGTAGCTGGCCATCGAGCCAGGTTAGCCGTTTTCTATTTTTTTTTAAAAAATGGAAAAGCTTATATACGACGGCATGTATAGTTTATATACAACGGCCTCTATACAGGGCCATCGTATATAAGCCTAAATTATATACGACGGCTGGGCCAGGCTGTCGTATATAAGACCTTATATACGAGAGCCAGGGCCCAGCGGCTGTCGTATATAAGGGCTTATATACGACAGCCAGGGCCCAGCCGTCGTATATAAAGGCCCTGGTCCACTGGGTCAAGTCCACGAAACGGGCCGTTGTATATAAGCGGCCGTCGTATATATACTGTTATATACGACGACCCCGTCATATATAACTATATATACGACAAATTATATACGACGGCCGCAAACCGTCGTATATAAACAACTGCCGTCGTATATAAACTATATACGACGGCTTCTGCTTTATATACGACGGTTTTAGCCGTCGTATGTTGACAGGAATCCTGTAGTGCTCCCACGTTGAAAACGAGCTCTCTTCTTCGTACATCAGCATAGCTATTTTGGCGTGTCTGTGCTATCCTCAAGTTGTTGCGAATTTCCCTCACCTTCGCCTCGACTTCTTGTAGTACTTCTGGACCAAACACTTTACTTTCCCCTGTTTGGTTCCAAAATAGGGGAGTTCTGCACTTCCTCCCGTACAAAGCTTCAAACGGTGACATCTTCATACTAGCTTGATATCTGTTGTTATAGGAAAACTCCGCATACGGTAAGTTCTTCTCCCAACTCCGACTGTTTTTGAGTGCACACGCTCTCAGCATATCCTCAAGAATCTGATTGGTCCTCTCCGTCTGCCAGTCAGTTTGGGGATGATAGGCAGCGCTGAAATTCAGATGGGTTCCCATGGTTTCATGCAACTTCTGCCAGAACCTTGAGGTGAACTGCGTCCCTCGATCTGACACAATCTTCTTTGGCACTCCATGGTAACACACGATCCTTGACATGTACAACTCTGCCAATTTGGATCCGCTGTAGCTTTCTTTCACGGGGATGAAATGAGCTACCTTGGTTAGCCTGTCAATGATGACCCATATTGAATCATATCCTGATTGGGTCCTAGGCAATCCCACTATGAAATCCATACCGATTTCTTCCCATTTCCATTCAGGCACTTTGAGTGGTTGCAATAATCCCGCGGGTCGTTGATGTTCTGCTTTCACCAACTGGCATGTGTCACATAGGGCAACATGTTCCGCTACATCTCGCTTCATGCCATACCACCAATACCTGCTCTTGAGTTCCTGGTACATCTTCGTACTCCCAGGATGAATGGAATAGTCAGAATCGTGAGCCTCCTTCAAAATCGATTCACGGATCTTCTTTACTTCTGGCACGCAGATTCCTTTCCCGTGCCACACCGTTCCCTGTTCATCCTCTCTGAAATCAGGGGCTTTATTTTCCTTGATGAGTTGCCTGATTTCTTGTATCTTCTCGTCATTCTTTTGACCCTTGCGTATTTCTCGCTCTAGTGTGGATTCCACTTCCATGGCGATGGCTACACCACTATTCACAAGGCATAGATTGAGCCTTATAACCTCGTCCATCAATTCTGCAGGCATGCCCTTCAAGCTCAACTTATTGACCTGCACTTTCCGACTTAAAGCATCTGCCACGACGTTTGCTTTCCCAGGATGATAGTTGATGCCCACATCAAAGTCATTGATTAGCTCTAACCATCTCCTTTGTCTGAGGTTGAGATCTGGCTGTGTGAAAATGTACTTCAGACTCTTATGATCCTATATATCTCTGTCCTCTTCCCCATCAAATAGTGTCGCCAGATTTTCAACGCGTGTACCACTGCAGCTAGTTCTAGGTCATGTGTAGGATAGTTTTTCTCGTGCTTCCGGAGTTGTCGAGATGCATAAGCCACGACATGCCCTTCTTGCATGAGAACACATCCCAACCCATTTCCAGAGGCATCGCAGTACACCGTAAAGTTCTTTTGCATATCTGCCATAACCAGCACTGGGGCTGTTGTCAATCTTTTTTTTAACTCTTGAAAACTCGTCTCGCACTGTGGCGTCCATGTGAATGTGATTCCCTTCTCCAACAGTTTGGTGAGGGGTCTCGATATCTTAGAGAATCCCTCAATAAACTATCGATAGTATCCTGCCAATCCCAAAAAGTTCGAACTTCCCCGACATTTTCAGGGGTCTTCCACTTCTGTATATCCTCGATTTTGGCAGGATCCACGGAGATTCCTCCCTCCAAGATTATATGTCCTAAGAAGGGAACTCTCTTCAGCCAAAACTCACACTTGCTCAACTTGGCATATAGTTGGTGTTCTCTCAGCCTTTGTAACACCAACCTTAGATGTTTCTCATGTTCTTCTTCATCTTTGGAGAAGACGAGAATGTCATCTATGAAAACCACCACAAATTTGTCCAGATATTCCATGTATACCTTGTTCATGAGATAAATGAAGTATGCCGGGGCATTAGTTAGCCCGAAAGGCATGACAGTGTATTCATACAATCCGTACTGAGATACGAAAGCTGTCATGGGAATATCAGATTGCCTTATCTTGAGTTGGTGGTATCCCGACCTGAGATCAATTTTCGAGAACACACAAGCTCCCCTCAACTGATCAAACAAGTCTTCAATGCGGGGTAATGGGTACTTGTTTTTGATGGTTACCTCATTCAAGGCACGGTAATCCACGCATAAACTTTGGGTTCCGTCCTTTTTGGGCACAAATATCACTAGAGCTCCCCATGGTGAGGAACTAGGGCGAATATACCCCTTCTCCGTCAATTCTCTCAAATGATCCTTGAGTTCTTCTAGCTGCTTGGAGTCCATCCGATAAGGTCTCTTGTATATCGGGGCTGTTCCAGGCACTAGCTCAATTGCAAATTCCACTTCACGATCGGGAGGCATACCTGGCAAATCCTCCGGAAAAACATCTGGATATTCCCTGATGGTCCTGATCTCCTCAACTTTCACCTCAACTTGATTTAATTTAATGTCCCTCCTAGGCTCTTGTATTGTTATAAACTTTAATTTTGTACCACTAGGGTGCGTTAGTTCCACCGTTCTGGTCGAACAATGGATGATTCCCTATGTTTGGTCAACCAATCCATACCCAAGATAATATCTATCCCTTGTGAATCTATCACTATGAGGTTAGCAGTAAATACTACCCCATTAATATCTAGGTTCACCTTGGGACACACTTGTCTTGTCCTTATTTCTCCACCTGGAGAGTTTACGGCTAGCATATGGTTCATTTGTGTTGTTGCTAGGTCATGCTTCTTAACAAACCCTTGAGCAATGAACGAGTGGGTAGCACCAGAATCAAACAGCAGGGTTGCAATGTGTAAATTGGCAGGAAACTTACCAACTACCACGTCGGGTGCCTCCTGTGCTTCCTCCATAGTGACGTGGTTCACCCGTCCTCTCATTACATTCTGCTGTTGTGGCTGCGTGGGCTTCTTCTTTGGGCACTTGTGGGCATAGCGCCCCACTTCACAACAATTAAAATATTGCACCCCAACCTTAGGTGCTTGGCCTTTATTGTCTTGGGGTTGGTTTGGGGGTCCTTGCACTGCTGGTCGAGGTGGATATGCGGGGCGAGGCGGCTGTACAAACTGACGCTGCGGCTGTGCTGTTGCTGCCGGAGGCCTGTAGTTCGGGTTGTACCCTCTTGGTGCTGAGTAGGGTACCGCAGCACGGTTCGTCTGCCCCTGCGGGTTGCTGCATCAGACGTGGGCGGGTGTTGCTCCCTGAGGCTTGATGTGACAACCCGGCCTTCCTCTTGTTCTCATTTTCCAAGGCCTTCAGCTTCCTTTCTACCACAAACGCTCTGTCCACCATCTTTTGGAAGCTTTCATATTCGTTGGAGGACATTGCGCACTGCATTTCTGCGGTAAGCCCTTCCACGAAACAATCCTGTTTCTGCTCATCAGTCTCGATGTCCCGTGGGGCATAACGGGGGAGTTGGGTAAATTTAGTGAGGTACTCCCTCACAGTCATGTTGCCTTGAACTCTTCCCAAGTGATGTTCTCAGGGTCATGATGGGCGGCCACGTAGGCGGTCCACCAACCAGCAGCAGGTCCATGCAATTGGTGAGAGGCAAACAGCACCCTCTCATACCCTTGGCACTGTATGACCCTCATCTTTCTCTCAATGGTCTTAAGCCAATCATCTGCCTCCAGAGGTTCAGCAGCACTTGCAAACTTTGGAGGTTGAGTTCCTAGAAACTCACTCAACCTTGGTTGGCGTGGTGCAGCTTGTGGAGGTGGAACTTGATGCAAGTTGGCCACCACTTGAGTCAAGTTCTGGATGAGCTGATTTTGATTCTCCAGCATTTGGTGGAGGGGATCAACTCCTTCACGGCGACCACCCCTGTCCTGGCCTCCAGAAAGATGAGGGTTGCAGACCTCATCGTTGTTGTTGGCGGGGTTGGCAGCACGACCTTTTCCTCTTCCCGCCATCTAGCATGATCAACCAAATGTTAATTTAAAGCATTACTTATTACCTTACTACTTTCACTTGTTTGTACTTTAAAGTGTCGAGGCTTTGTTATACTTTTCGGAGGGTTCATATCATATCTCACACAAAAATAAATGCAATATTATTTCATGTGGTTTCACACACCTTGTAAAATAGTTTTTAAGAAAATAGGGCCCTTAAATACGTCCATTTCTACCTAGGTCCACGTTCCTACGGGCAACCTTGACTCTGATACCACTTCTGTCACACCCGGTTTTTCCAAAGAACAACCAAGTGAAGCATCAATTATTACAAGCCAGGTGTCAAATATAAATAAGTGTTACATAGCAAATGTCTAGATGGACAAAAATAAGTTCATCACAAGTAAATAAACTAGCAGCGGAATATTAATCTTGAGGGCTCCGTCACGGGCGTTGCCCGGGGGTCTCCATGAACCTAGAAACCTTCTTCGGGTCCAAAATCTTGGTCATTATACACCACCTCATTATCTTGACCTGAGCAGCAATATAAACCAACAAATATGCAAGGTTGAGTACCAATGGTACTCAGCAAGTGTGGGAAAATGAAGTCATGCATGGCTAGAACAAGGGGAGGTTGAACTCATGGTTAAAGCACTACGCAATTAATACCTACCACCTTAGCTTATTAAGCACCTACATTACTACACAGGTGAAATGGTCCCAATCTCCCCTCCCATCATCATAATCAAATAACCATAACATCATTTCCAATGTTAAGCTCCCCGCTTAACATCCACAACTTCAAAAACAATCAATCCTCTAATCATGAATAAGTCCAAGCCGCTATTGACCGTGAGCACAGCTGTCATGACAGTTTTGCATCTGCAGAGTTTGTACCACTGTACCCACATGTAGTGATTTCATCCCCCGTTGTCGGGTGGACTAAAAGAACCTCCATTATGCTAGTGGCTACGAACCACATTCACACTTCCTAGGTGTGTAGCCAGGAGATCACTACGAAGCCTTTACAAAGGGATTCCCGACGAGCATGGGCCCACTGAGGTTTCACCCCTAACAGCATACAAGAGGCTCCAACCCCGCTGCAGTGGCCCCCTCTTGAGCCTTGCGGTTCATATGGTAGTCCAGCTGACACCTATTCTCCGCACCATTCAACACACCCATACTACGCCAGGGATACACCTAATTAATTGGCCAAACTGCCCTATCTCAGCATGTGGTTGGCACGGTAAAGCCAGGTTACATGCTCCATGAACCGGTCCTTAGGATCCAGGCAAGTACTAAACACAAACCCGAGTCTCGTGCACCCAGCACACAACCAAAACATCCAACTTGCCTTGATCCCTACCTCTACATAACTCACAATATCTCATTCAAGAGTATGGTAAAATAAACCGATGATCTCATATCGCAAATATCCCATTCTAAGCATGGCTAAGCATATGCATAACAATAAATGACATGATAAAATAAATCCCAACCCAAGCTACAAGGAAACAAGGTAATGCAATTCTAGGGAAACATCCTAACATGGGTTTCATATTTCATTTGACAATGCAAATAATTCTATCTACACATCCTAGCATAGGATCAAAGTGGTCAAGGACACTTGCCTCCTTCCTGCTGCTCTTGGAGTGGGTAGTCCTGATCTTGGAAAGGAAGAACTTGCTCTGGAGCAGGTTCTACATCATACCATCACACATAGCAAAAGAAAAACAATAATCCATAAGACATAGTTCACACTTCCACTTCATACAAACCACACAATCACATGTAATAAAGCCATTCACAAATTCTATGTGTTGTGGTTACTCTATGTGTGTTGATCTTTGGCTTACATGCACTTTTAATGCAGGTATATATGATTCCTACTTTTGTATTCACATTTATACTTGCATACTATATATATATGAGTTTCCAATTTAAATAAATTCCTTATATTTAATTACTACACCTTTTAGCTACAAAGTATGCATGAAAGGTATTTTCCTTCTCCATATGTGTCCTCAGAATTTCTACCAACCCTAAACTAAATTCTTTGGATTTTAGAAACTTCATTTATCATTTACTAGTTGCTATATTTTCAGATTTATTTCCTATGCCTAAATGTGAACTTTATTATGAAAATAACAAGGCACATCATCTAAACAGAATAGGTTCTGATCTAAAATATTTAATAATATATATTTTGACCTTTTCCTCTGATATAAACTATTTTACATTTATTTTCCCTATTTTCAGAACTATTCTTTACTTTAAAATGTGTCCCTATAACTAATAAATGTGAATAATAAATTAAACTGATTCATTTCAGCCAAAAATCTATTTTTATCTCACTCCAAAGTTTTCTAAGTACTGAGAAAGTTTTTAATTTAAATTTGACAATATGTTTGTCCCACTTTTTAAATTTTTAATACTAGCCACATATTTAATTTCCTATATTTAATATCAAACAGGGTTAAAAAGGTAAACTCACCCCACTACAGGGTCTATAATATTATTTTAACAATTTTTAGGGGTCTAGCTACTCATAATAGAGGAGTTTTTCCTAATTTTTATTAAGTCCAGGGGCTAAAACTGATTTTTAAATGAATTTACATGATTTTCTGAAGTTCCAGGGGCTAGATCAGAAGTTTACGGGGCTAGCTCTTATTTTCCGAGAACCCCAGGGGGTAGCACGTAAGATTTCCAGTCTTTATAACGAGGGGCTGACGTGGACTGTCCGATTTAAAACAGACGGCTGAGATTATAACGGCGAACCGGTACGCGGGGATTTAAACTCTACCGTGCGATTTAAAATAAACGGCGCACAAGCGGCCACGTCACTCTGATCGAGCGCGGGCGGCGCTGCCTGGCGGCGCACGGCGGCGGGAGGCGGCGATCTCGCCGGAGAGTTTCAGATCTTCGTCAATTCTTCCTAAAACTGTGATTTTATGGCATAGATCGGTGGAGGGGAGGTCGGGGATCTCACCTCGGGGGTTTTCTTGAGCTCGGAGGTCCTGGAAGGCGGTCGACGACGAGGTCCGAGGTGAATTCACGGCGAGGCTCGTCGGCGCTGTGTTTGAACCGCAAACCACCGAGTTTTCTGCACCTGCGAGGTTCCCCGGAGGCGGTGGATCAAGACCAGCGAGTTAGATCGGAATTTCCGAGCGTAGATCGGCCAGAATTCGCAGGAGGGGCTCGGGTTCTCACCAGAGTAAAAACGGCAGATCGCGTGGGAAAAACAGAACGAGGCCGGGGTTTTTATAGACGGGGAGGGCGGCGGGTTTGTTTAGATCGAGTGGGAGTCCTCCGGAACCAGAATTCGGCCGGAAATCTGGTCGGTTGCGATCGCGCGCGCGGGGGAACAGTCCGGGTTTCGGACGATCGGGGGTTAGGGATGACAGGTGGGTCCCACCTGTCTGAGAGAGAGAGCGCGGGCGCGCGGCTGCGGGCTGGCGTGGGGGCAGGGTGGGCCGGCTGGTGGGTTTCGGCCCACTGGCCGGTTTTTTTCTGTTTTCCTTTTTCTTTTTCTATTTCTTTTATGTTTTGAGTTTAATTTGAATTCTAGTTTGAATTTGAATTTTTGCAACACATGCAACACGTCCAAAAATTTTTAAACTCCCCTCTGAACAGGATTTTGGGGTGTTACAGAACTTGATCATACAAGGACTAACTCAGAGCGACTTTGACCGTGTTGCACACCTCTGATCGGCGTACGATGTGTGGAGAGCACTTTGTGACTACCACGAAGGATCCAACAAGATCAAGGAGGTAAGACAGGATATGTTCAACAAAGAATATATGCGCTTTGAGATGCAACCCGGTGAGTCCATTGATGACCTCTTTGCTCGCTTTAATAAAATTCTTAGCAACTTGCATAGCGTCAATGTTAATTTTTCAGATGCTCAAAATGCTAGGCAATTACTAAGTGCATTAGACATGTCAATTTGGGAGACGAAAGTAACATCCATACGTGAATCCACTGTCATGAGTACTCTTACAATAGATGTGCTTTATTCTAAGCTAAAAACTCATGAAATTGAGATTATATCACGTAAGAACCCAAATAAGACTATTGCATTTGTCTCACAACGTGATATGCCTAGCTCAGGCCAATCATCTAGCAATACACTTGCTTTGCTGTCTTCACTAACCCTGGAACAGATTGAGGAGTTTCCAGAGGAGGAGCTAGTACTTCTTTCTACTAGGTTCTCAAAAGCATTGCAAAATGTGAGAACTAGAAGGAGAGGAAGCTCCGGACCTCAACGATGCTTTGAATATGGTAAGACAGGACACTTTCGTACAGATTGCCCTAACCTTTCAGGTCCTTCTAACCGTGATGAAAAGCAGAATAAAGTCAAGTCCTCTTTTGGCAACACCAACAAGAAAAAGAAGAGTTTTATAGGACGCAAACTGATAAACAGTTTCATCACCGCACTTCAAGAACTTGGCTCGAGTGATGTAGACTTTGGAAGTGATGAATATGAAGATGATCTGGCAAACTTGTGCTTCATGGAGGGCAAATCAAAATCAAGTATGGAGGATACAGAACACAACAGTGACAACGAAGAGGTATGTCCTACTTGCGAAGAAATGTGTGATGCTATTTCTCGTGCCACTATTATTGTTCAGAAAAAGGACAAAAAGCTTAGTGACAATGCTGTTAATATTGAGTCACTAGAATCTGAAATTAATTGTATAAAATCCTTGATTCCTAGTGATGATTCTTGTTCCTCATGTGATTTAATATATGAACAATTGTCCTCTCTAAGAAGTGCGCACACCTCCATACTTGATAAATTTGAACTTGAAATCGAAAAGAACAAAAAGCTTGCTGCACTTAATGATAAAAACTTGAAAGATGCTTGTTGTTCTACAATTGATTTGCATTGTTCTACTTGCGATGATCTTGATAAGAAACTACAAGATGCTACGAAATTTTTTTTTTATATTGAACAATGCTTTACGTTCTCATGAAGTTACATATTGTTCCATGCAAATTAAAAGGAAAAACTATATGTGAAAATTGCCTTGATATATCAAATAAACTTGATAACATGCATAGGACATTAGATCGGTTTTGTAATGGGAATAAGAACCTAAACTTGCTGCTTAATTCTTCTAAGTCTTACAATGATAAAACTGGTTTAGGTTTTGATTCACATGCTCATGCTAAGGAACATCCACCTAAAATTGTAAAATCATTAGGAAGTGGTTTGATTCAAACAGTTTCTAAACAAAAAGAAGTGGTTTTTAAATCTGCAGGAGTGTTGTCACATTCGGGTTCAAATAAGCATACTGCATGCTCATCTAGACATGAACACAAAGTTAAATTTCATTGTACCTATTGTGGTAGAGATGGTCATGTCATAGATTTTTGTTATAGACTAGCTAAACAACATAAAAAGGAAAGAATTCAAGCTAGATCTTATAACTCTCATGCAAAATTTGCTGCACATACTAAACCGAATGTCAGAAACATGCAACCTGCTGTTATGAGTCAGAAATATTCAAAGTTTACCTCCAGCCCTTCTGTTTTTGCCTCCGGAGCTACTGATTTTCGTGCTACACAAGTAACACCTCATAGGTCAGTAGTTAAGAACAAAAAATCTCAAACTTTGATTCATAAACCTGCTCTTCTATCTCAGCCTTCGCATGTTATTCCTGCTGGACATCGTGTGACTCAATACTGGATTCCTAAATGCCTTTTAACTAACCCCAGTATTGAGTCATCGATGTATTGTGCTTCTATGTAGGTTACACGCTTGAAGAAGGAGGACATTTGGATTGTGGATTCAGGTTTCTCACGCCACATGACCGGTAACAAAGAATGGTTCTCCTCTCTCTCTTTTGTGTCACGTGTAGAGAATGTTACTTTTGCCGATAATTCTTCAACTCCTATAATTGCTAAGGGTTCGGTTAGAGTAAATGATCACTACACTTTGAAGGATGTGGCACTTGTCAAAAATTTGAAATACAACTTGCTTTCTGTTTAAAAATTGCTAGATGAATATCTGGAAATTATTTTCAATAAAAACTGCCGCAAACTTGTAGGTTCAAATAGTGAGCTTATTTTTAACATGTATTGGTTTGGAAGAGTTTTTAAAGCTGATTTTGATATGTCTTCCTCTAAGCATAGATGTCTAGTTGCAAATGATTCCAAAGATTTATACTTTTGGCATTGTAGACTTGGTCACGTAGGCTTTGATCATCTCACGTGTGTTAGTGCTCTTGATCACATACGTGGGCTGCCTAAGATTAAAGGGGACAAAGAAATTGTGTGCTCTTCTTGTAGACATGCTAAGATGGTTGCAGGTTCACATGCTCCTCTCACAATGACCATGACAACTGAACCGGGTCAACTTTTACACCTTGACACCGTAGGACTTTCACGTGTTCAATCCTTCGGAGGTAAATGGTATGTTCTTGTGATTGTTGATGACTATTCTAGATACTCTTGGGTTTACTTTATGGCATCTAAGAATGAAGCTTTTAGTCACTTTAGAACTTTACTTCTTAGATTATCAATTGATCACCCAGGATCTTTAAGAGCAATTAGAAGTGATAATGGAACCGAATTTAAAAATCAATCGTTTGATCACTTTTGTGCTGAAAATGCAATAGATCATCAATTTTCTTCACCATATGTACCTCAACAAAATGGTGTTTTAGAGAGAAAGAACGGAACCTTAGTTGAGATGGCTAGGACTATGCTTGATGAATATCAAACTCCTAGGAAATTTTGGGCTGATGCAATTGCAACCGCTTGTTATGTCTCAAATCGTGTTTTCTTGCGTGCTAAGCTAGGTAAAACACCATATGAGCTCAGGTTTGGACATAGGCCTAGTGTCACACACTTTAGGGTCTTTGGTTGCAAATGCTTTGTTAAGAAACATGGTAATCTTGATAAATTTGAAGCTAGATCTGTTGATGGCATGTTTCTTGGTTATCCATCTCATACTAGAGGCTACCGTGTGCTTTTACTTGATACTAACACAATTGTGGAGACTTGTGAGGTTTCTTTTGATGAAGCTAGCCCAGGTACTAGTTCAAATATTGCAGGTCCAGATCCATATCCGCGGGGGGAGAGTATTTTCGTTGAAGAAGAGGAAGAAGTGCTGCTGCTGCCCAAAAATTCAGCAGCTAATGACGTTGTTCCAGCTCCTGATCTTGATTCACAGCCAGCACCGACGACCACCATTGCTGGTCCAGATCCTCCTCACGTCACAAGCTCATCTATTTGTGATGAACATGAAGAAAAAGAAGCTTGTGAAGTGTCCCTCCCCTCCGGATTCTCAAAAGTCATCCTCCACAACAAATTATTGGAAGCTTGCATGAACGAGTTACAAGATCCAGTTTTTTCGACCCCAATTCTCATGCTTATTCTGCTTTTGTTGCTTCTTTTGAACCCAAAGATATATCACACGAACTCACTAATGAATCTTGGATTATTGCCATGCAAGAAGAGTTAGAAAATTTTGAAAGAAACAATGTTTGGAAACTTGTACCTCCACCTCAAGGTCACACCTTAATTGGAACTAAATGGGTGTTTAAAAATAAAGAAAGTGAGGATGGGGTTGTGGTTAGGAATAAGGCTAGGTTGGTTGCTCAAGGTTTCACACAAGTTCAAGGTCTAGATTTTGATGAAATTTTTGCTTCTGTTGCTAGATTAGAAGCCATAAGAATTTTGTTAGCTTTTGCTGCATCTAAAGGTTTTAAGCTATATCAAATGGATGTTAAAAGTGCTTTTATTAATGGCTACATAGATGAGGAGGTTTATGTCAAACAACCACCTGGTTTTGAAAATCCAAATTTTCCTAATCTTGTTTACAAACTGTCCAAAGCCTTGTACGGTCTCAAACAAGCCCCTAGAGCATGGTATGATAGGTTAAAAACATTCTTACTTGAAAAGGGGTTTACCATGGGCAAGGTTGATAAAACTCTTTTTGTGCTTAAGCATGGCAATGACTCATTATTCGTTCAAGTGCATGTGGATGATATTATCTTTGGTTGTGCTTCTCATGATCTCGTGTCCAAGTTTTCAGCTATGATGAGTTCAGAATTTGAGATGAGTATGATGGGAGAATTCACGTACTTTTTAGGGCTGCAAATCCAGCAAACCAAGGAGGGTACCTTTGTGCATCAAACAAAGTATACAAAAGATCTCCTAAGGCGCTCCAACATGGACAAAAGCAAGCCTCTTCGGACACCAATGGGAACAGCAACAACACTTGAACTTAATGAAGATTGTGATCCCGTTGATCAAAAAGAATATAGAAGCATGATCGGATCACTTTTGTATCTCACGGCATCAAGACCGGACATACAATTCAGCGTATGTATTTGTGCACGGTTTCAAGCCTCCCCACGTGCTTCACATCGTCAAGCCGTCAAAAGGATTCTCAGGTACTTACATGGAACTCAAGAATTTGGCATTTTTCTTCGTTCTTCCTCAACCGTTACTTTGAAATCTTTTTCCGATGCTGATTTTGGGGGTTGTAGGATTGATAGGAAAAGTACTTCTGGTGCTTGTCATTTTCTTGGTAATTCACTTGTTGCCTGGTCCTCTAGAAAACAAAGTTCAGTTGCACAATCCACAGCCGAATCTGAATATGTAGCTGCTGCTAGTGCTTGCTCACAAATTCTTTGGATTGTTCAAACACTTAAGGACTATGGGGTTGATCTAGATAGTGTTCCACTGTTTTGTGATAACACTAGTGCCATTTGTATTGCTAAAAACCCCGTGCAACATTCGAGAACTAAGCACATTGACATAGGTATCACTTTCTCCGTGATAATGTCGAAAAAGCGAATATTGTGCTTCACCATGTAGATACCGAACAACAATTGGCTGACATTTTTACAAGACCTTTGGATTTCACTCGTTTTTGTAACATTCGTAGTGAACTAGGGGTTATGCATCCTCATGAATTAAATTGAGGGAGAATTTTGAAACTTGGTAAGTCTATGTGTGAATCTGAAATTAAAATAATATGAGCATAGTATTTCATGCATATATGACTCTGTGATTCCTTTTTCATGCTGAAAATTCTTACTACATTACTCGTGTTATACATTTTGTAGTTTTTACCATGTCTAGTAATTGGAATAATTACTTACACTAAATCTGGTCATGGTCGAACTTTCTTGCTGTTTTGAACTTGTTGCATGCTCACAAGTGCTTTTAATCATAAAGAATTCATCAAGTAATCAACTCACATGTTGAGTTTTTATGTTCAAATAAAAAATGAGAAAAGATCAAGAGAATATGCATGCATCACACTTCTTATTTTGAGATGGCTTATCATTGCACTTAGATATGAACTTGAAAGGAGTTGTGTATGACTAAAACCATATCCTTAAGCTTCTGACTGTCAAATGACATAGGCTTGGCTTGGTTGGTTAGAATAAGGCTGATGCTGCATATAATCTCTTGCAAATGTCATAAGTTCAAAATTTGTGCTTCAAATGATAAATAAAATGCAGCAACAAGTGTCATATTTTTAGGTCTTGAAATAGTTAAGTTTGTGAGATCATGACTTGCTTAAATTGAAAATTACACTTGATCTCTTGCATGGATTACACTACTTTATGTATCTCATTGATGTGATAGTGTAAGTTACTTGATAGTATGATTTGGATGAGCTTTATTTTATATGTATATGTTATATTGTGCTCATAACAAATTAAAATTTCTCTTTTGTACCTTGCTGAATACATTATCAAAGAGAGAGAAATTGATCACACATTGCATACATTCACAAGTGTTTTGGCACGATTCTTCTCAGGGGGAGAATTTTTGGTATTTTTGTTTTTCTTCTCATTTTATTTCTGATTTACAAAGGGGGAGAAATTGTTTTCAACACATTTCATGTGAACAAGCCAATGTTTGGATTTTAAGTGGTGTTGCCAATGCAATCATCAAGGGGGAGATTGTGAGACCTATGTGTGCTGAATAAATTGGCTTTGATGATAAAAGTTTTGAATACTACCAAAACACCTTTTTAACAACGTTTAACTCTAGGTCCGAGCTCCTGTAAGGTCCGACAATAGGACCAACTTGTTTGGGTAGCTCCGGCAAGGTCCGACGTAAGGTCAGACTTGCTTTGTCTAGGTCTGACTTATTTTGGCTAGGTCCGACTTGTTTTTGCTAGCTCCGGTGCTAGGTCCGACTAGCTTTGGTAAGTTCCGTGCTAGGTCCGACTAAGCTTTAGTAAGATCCGGCGCTGGGTCCGACTATCTTTGGTAAGCTCCGGTTAGCTTTGGTAAGGTTCGGAGCTTGATTGCAATGGTTCTGCTTTTAACTTGCAATGTTTTGAACTTGCTTTACTCTTATGGAAAGTTTGCTTAGTATTATTTTACTAAGTTTTTGGTGTGTTTTGGTGGTTATGGCTGATATCATTTTGCTATGGTTTACAACATGATTATGTGAGGTTCTCACGTAAGATGTTGTAGTTTCAGAACTAACGAGAGTCAAGTCGAGGACTTGTGCTCGGAAGTATTGGTTGTTTATTCATGTGCAGGTGTTGCTTGAGTTCAAGACATGGCTGGTGATGGGATCCATTGAACTAGTCTTAGGGAGAAGATGAGGTTCAACAACCAAGTTCGGGAGGAATTGTGGTTGAGTTGATCGGGAGGTCGCGCAGCATGTTTGGATCAAGAACAATGCATATGAAGGTATCGTGGACGTTGTTGGAAGGTGTTTGCACGTGTGCAAGGAGTGAATGGACGTGGCAACATGGTTCCAAGGCGTGGTGAAGAGATATGGAAGTGGAGATATGGTTGAAAAGAATCAACCGGCTAGATTTTGCGCTCAGGCTACGGCTGAGGCGGTTATGGTTTGTTTATGGAAAGTTTCGAGTTGGTTATAACAAGATTTCATGTTAGGCATGAAGTACAGTTGTTTTAGTAATGTTTGGGACATTCCTAAGGTGTTTGGAAGTCTTAAGATTGCTTCTATCTGCGTATAGAAGAGTCTTGAGCAGTATTGGAAAGTTACAGTTTGAATCCAAGTAGGTGTAGGAGTCCTAGTTTGAATTGGATTGGCCATAGAGCTGGTTATATAAGCAAGGGAGGCCAAGGCTCGTGGTGAGCACGACTTTGGGGATGTTCCTCTTGTGTTTTGATACATAAAATTTGTATTCTGAAGGAACTTTTGTGCCTTGTTCGTCCGACTTGTTTCAGACAAGTTTTTCTCGTCGAGTTTCAGTTCAGCACTACCTTGCTTCGGTGGTTTTATCATAACTCGAGTTTTAAAGATCCAATTGATGTGATTCTTTTTGGGTTGTCTTCACAACTTGATTATCTATCATCTGTGAAAATTTCCCGGTCATTGAATTTGTGGTTTCTGATCTACACGAGTTTCTTTGCAGTATTCCAGAACTGTTTTTGTCGCGTATGACAGATTGACCTTTGTTCGATCTTTCGATCGTAACATGAGTTTCTCTCAACGGATTTTCATGATTCTTGTTATGACGTCTTTGTGACTTGATTCTCTACAATACATACCAGTTTTGACACAGTTGAACAAGTTTAGATTAGTCGCACACACGGTTTCTTTAACAGATCAGTTTTCTGCTGAGCGGTGTTTTGTTGCTTCCGCTGAAAAGTTTTTATCTACCATTCACTCCCCTCTGGTAGATTTACACGTGTACTTTGATCCAACAACTAACTCATTATCAATCATCCTATATGGCTTTTTTGCTATAGGTGCAGTTTTGGGTACTAAATCAATGGCAAATTCAATGTCCCGGTCAGGTGGCATACCTGGAAGTTCTTTAGGAAACACATCTGAATATGCTTGAACCACCGGAATGCTTTCCAATGTCGCTTCTTCGATGTGGTTCAGCACTGACTTCTAGGTTGCAGGTTGGGCTGCCTCGAACTCAATAGGACTGCCGTGCCCACTCGTCAACTGCACGATCCTCTGAGCACATTGAATCACTTCGTTGTGCTTGTTTAACCAGTCCATTCCAAGTATTATGTCAATCCCTTGGGAATCCAAGACAATAAGGTTGGCGAGAAAGTCTACCCCCTTATTTTAATGCTTACCCTCGGAATAGAATTAAGAATTGAAGGAAATGATTTCCCAACTATATGCATCAAGGTGTATGAACTAAGTATCTTCTTTTATTAATTTCAGCCTATATGAGGATGTGAACACGTGCCGAAGCATATCACATATCTCTACTATGTGTGGATGTGGACATTCACCGAAGCGTTTCACAACTCAAACCAAGCACACAAACACAAGCAATCATCATGAAATTTCAGCACACCACTCTTATTTCAGCCTACTACATCTAAGCGTTCCTATTACAGATTATTCAATGGGAAACCTAAACTTAATCGTGTGAACCGATGTTGTTCTCACCGTGTGACGTGGGTGGTCCATTCATGGGCACACGCCATGGTGAGTCGGCAGTCCATGTAGGGATAGTTGACGCTGGTGCTCCGTTTGCTCCCACGTTGGCACGAGTCTCCTCCTATTTCTCTATCAAGTACAGCTTCTTGCGGAGGTAACGGATCTCTTCTTGTGTGCTTGCATAGCGGTTTCCTAACTCCACGAGCAACCTCTGAGACTTGTCAGCAGCTTGTGGGTTGGAAAGAGCTCCTTCATGGGGTCCAATGATCTCCCTTATACCACTCTTCCGATACGGGTGCAGCTCAAAAGTAGTGTTCTCAAGCTGCTCACGGAAGGCGTAGCACAGTCCGGTGAGTGCATCCCATGCAGCACCATCGATAGCTTCTGCCCTTGTAGCTCTCCATTTGGGTGCGAAGTGCCGAGTGACAACCCTACCGTTAGATAGGATGGTTACTTCAGCCTTCCACTCTTCCTGTCCGAGAAGAGGGACTTTCTTGAGAAGTTATTCCGGGTATAGGCTGCAGCAATCCAGAAATTCTTTGAGCTCCTTGGATATGTGTCCTCTTTCCATCCCGTCGAACCGGAATTCTTGAACTGAACGGTTGTTGATCACCTTCATTCTTGGCCTCAGCAAGGGGTGGCTCCTCTTCGGATTCATCTCCTTCCGACATAGCTTCATGAGGCTCTATGGGGTGTAAGCCCGCGTGAAACTCCTCCAGAGGTGCGTACAAATGCCGTTCTTGTGGATCATCCTCCATGTCATCGTCGAATGGTTGCACCTTTCCTGGTTCCTCTTCCTCATGCATAGAGCTATTGACTTCATCTTTATCATGAGGTTCCATCTTCACCTCCTCCCAATATGGTCCATCGGACACCTCAATGGGGTTAAGTGCACTCCCAAGTGGTGGTGGACGAGTCCTTATGCGTTCTGTGCTCCTAATCACCGGCATCTATAAATAAGACATGAGAAACTTTAGAGAAGGAGGAAATAACTCCAAAACTTCAGAAGCTATGAAGCAAGAAAACAAAAGTGTTGCTGTCCGAGAAAAGAGGGGCTGAAAATAGCACTTTGTGGTGGCCGAGTTGACAAGTAAAGTGCAGCAGTAAGCAATTTTTAAAAATAACAGTTTAGAGGGGTGTCTCTATGTGTTTTAGAGTGTTCATTCTACCTAGGCTTGCGTCCTACGGTCAACGTGGCTCTGGTATCAATTTGTGACACCCGGTTCTGAAAATAGAACCAAGTGAATGCATATGTGTGGCCAGGATGTTCATCACACATACACATGTATTCCACAAACTGAATTCAGAATATAACCATGAATAAATAGTGTTTAAGTACTTTATTACATTGACTCAATGTCTCACTCGTGAATATCTAACTTATTTAGCAGCGGAAGACCCTAAACGACAGCGGAAAATGACTAAGAAAGCAGACTCCAACTTCAACTCCACAGGCATGTTGGCGGTAGTGGGCACGCCTAGTAATCCACATGTTCCTCGAAGTACTCTTCTCCTGTAGCTGATGTATATGTGGGAATGCAAGGGTTAGTACATGTCGTACTCAGCAAGTGTGGGAAAAGTATGACATGTAGCTTACAACAAGGTAGGCAATAAAAAAGGCTCATTGCAGCAAGCAAATTTTATTTGACAAACATGATAAAAAAAGCAACTAAGTCTAGGTGAGTTTAGTCCCAATATAACCAAGTAAAACAGCAACATTCTTTCATCATAATTAACCATTTATCAAGTCTCAACCGACCATTAATCTTTCTCAAGTAAATCTCATACTCATGAATATCCATAACCATCTCATATTCATATAACCGAAACCAAACTCATTTTCATGACTCAAAACAGTCCCAAAAACCATACCCGAATAACCATCCCAAGTTTTGCCTCTAATCATGGAAGTTGGCCAGGTGCTTGTGACCGGAAGCATGGCTATCATGATAGTTTTACAATCTGCAGAGGTGGCACCACTTTACCCACAAGTTTGTGATTTTGTCACCTATCGGTGACTAGAAAGAACCTCCATTATACCAGTACACAACCGTCGGTGTATGGCCAAGAGATCACAAAATAGCCTATACAAAGGGGCTACTAGGATGTACGTACCCACTGAGGTTTCACCGGCAGGCTCGAATCTCCATTCTCCCACCCAACGGGCCACCTCTTGTGCCATGCAGTTCCCTGGGAAGTCCTTCTTGACTCCCATTTCCTGTGCCATCCAACGGTCCATAACAAGGTAGCAACACACCTAATTAGTCAGCTAAGCCGCATCCATATTTGGCCTTGTGGTGGCACTGTTTTCCTGTCATGTGCTTGCATGAACCGGTCCTTAGATCTACGGCAAGTAAACCACCATCTCATTCAGCAACATCCACGAACCAAACTTGCCTAGATCTCCCCGATTCCATGCTTATCAACATCATCAAGTTCTCATCATCATTATTCATATGAGTGCAGTAGCTAACCATGTTTTAATTCAGCTTCCCGTATCCCGTAAATTAAGCAAAGCAAAAAGGAAAAACACAACCATACCCGACTCATCAACTTTCCCAGCGACAAGGATGGTTAACAAAACTAGTAAACTCCTATAAAGGGTGTCCCATCAAGTTGACTCAAGCATACACATTTTCGCAAACAAAACACGGGATCAATATGGTCAAGGGGCACTTGCCTTGCTCCCGTGGCTCTTGTTGCTCAAGCGTCTCGAAGTCTTGGTGCTGTAGTTCCTCGTAGACGACCTCTTAAGCTTGTCCTTCTACTCACGACCACACACATACAAAATTTACAGCAATCAATCATCATGCACAAACTTTACTCAAGATGCAATGGGGTAGATGAATGCAAATCCTATAGTGCAGTTTTATAAAACCAGTTTATACGTGTTCTTGCATGTTTTAATGGGAATTCATGGGGTTTTATGATGAACAAGGGTGTAGGGATCCAGTGTGGACGTAGTTATGATCTTGACACAATATCTAGCTCAATTCCACCGTCAAAAATCGATCAAAACATGATCTGTCCACATGCAAAAGTTTCTGCTCGAAGGGGGCAAAGAAAACGGATGCGTGGAAACAGCGGCGATGTCGTAAGATGGGTAATGAAGACCTACCTCACTTCCTCCTTGTGGCAGGGTCTTCCTCCTAGCAACGGCAGCAGCAGGGGATTTTTCTGTGGGGAATTATGGTAGGGAAGATCATCGGTGTGGCGGACCGGAATCCGCTCATCCAGGATCGCAGAGGGTGGTACCACGCGATGCGACACCCGACAGCACACGTCATAAGGATACATTGCATTACATAGAAAACAAACTGAAACTGTACAAAGTAGTACACTGTTCAGTTACAAACTAAGGTATACATTACACAGCGGAAGTTTTAATTTGTACAACTCACGCCCGCCTATCTAGCAAAAGTCGGTTACCCAGCCCTAGGGCAACCCACACTAGCTGCATTCCTCAGCTCAGCGTGGCGTGTACGGCTCCCACTCAGCCGTGGTCCCCGACGGAGGGTAACCCTCGCCGGTGGACTCGTAACCCGAGTCCGTGGGTGTCTCCTCACCTGAAAAACACTTAAGCAGCAACCGTGAGCATGATGGCTCAACAAGACTTAACTGACTCACCTAGGCATGAAACTCTGCATGTAGGGTACAATGAACATGGGATGGTAAAATGTCAGCAAACAGACACGCCTATAGTTTATCCTTAGTTCATCTTTTAGGCACAAGTTAACAGTTCATGAGTAAGAAATTTAGTAAGCAATATTTGGTGGCACCCATGTAGCAATACAATTATACATATCAGCAGAATTAAATCATAACATTCCATGATTTATCTACGTTATGATGCAGTGAACAAGCGGTACTCGTCACCGTGAGGGACGGCGAATCGACTGGATATACACCTGCAGGGAGACCCAAAGAGCACGTCATGTACGCCCACACGTGGAGCTGCACAGCACGCTCACTCGATGCCGTACGGGACAACCTTTCACCCAAAAGCCCAAAAGTCGAACCGGTCGCACCGAAACGAGCAGGAGGTTCCCTACACGGAGCATCTCGCTATGCCCGTTAGCAGATTTCCACCTTGCTGCCCTCAGCCTACACCTATAAATCGGTGTGTTATGCCTCAATGCCCGGAGGTACAGGTTACATCGGTTTATCGGGGCCCATATATCCGATATGCCTTCGGTACATTCAATACTTGTTTAGCAGGGCCGCACACGGATCGGTCCTCAATCGACACGGACAGGGCTGCGCACACAAGACTTCCTGTTGCTGCGCCCTAGCCCCTGCCTAGTCTCATTTTCATTACTAAAGTGATCTCACATCACTCGAACCAATCCCGTGTGTCCCAAGCCTAAACTCGCGAGTAGATTCCAACTACTCGACTTGTACCGAAGTCCTATGAATCATTAAGCATAGCCTGTCTACTCGAGGTCTTAGACACTACCCTCACTCTTATAGGCAAATTCTGGTTATGCAAGTGGGGTTCCATCCATCCTACAACTAATGCACATTCATACTTCACACTAGACATGTAAACAAAGCAAAACTTTATAAAACGGTTAATGCAAACTGGGGCTTGCCTTGTTGCTGCTGGTCAGTGGTTAGGTCTTCGTCCGGAAGAAGGAAGTCGAGCACTTCCGGAGTCTCCTCGCCTTCAGCGACTACACGTTAATGATATACTACATGTCAATTCAAATGCAATGTGTAAACTTGAATAAGTAATTATTATAACTCTAGCTAGCCCTCCCCTTTGGCTTTGACATTTTTATTGTGGCTTGGTAAGGTCCTAACCAGAGTCTTGAACAAGTTTCATTTGAAACAAGGTTCATTTGGGCCTTGTACAAATAAAAGCCTATTTGGTCAATATTAGAGCCTCTATGGAATTCCATAGGTTTTCATGGCTCCAACCATTACTTTCTGGAAACTATAATTTAAGATGGTTCTAATGGAATTGGTTTCATGTCATTTGAAGAATTCTAGAGGAAGTTGTGCCCTAAACAAGTTTTGAGAAAATCTGAAAAATGTTTCTGTACTTTTTTTCTATTTTCTCAGGGATGTTCGCTTAATCACCCCATTAGGGGAAATAAATGAACTTGGATGAGTCTGAAAATTTTACTGTTACTCAAGTATTTTCCAATGAACCTCTCAGCCAAATTTCAGAATTGTTCATGAAGTAATCCTCCAGATAAAATTCCTAACAGTTTAAATTTTAGGGATTTAATTCTGGAAAACTATTAAGTTTCACGAGCTGAAATTGGTATTGCTGGAAAGTACTCAAAATTCTGAGTTCAGTAAAATTTGGCTCACCGCTTTTGGAGCTTCCTAGCAAAAGTTCTATGCATTTGAAGTTTGCACTAAAACTGGAAAATCCCCCAAAATGTTTAAACTCTGCGGGTGGGTCCCACCACCCGTCTTCTTCCTCCTCGCGCGCGCCCGCGAGTTCAGCGGCAATGTACTCCAGTGAGGCTCGCCAGAACCACTATCCCGACCACCCCCAGCGCTAGAACTGGCCGCCTAGCCTTATCTCGCCCTGTGGAACTTGCCTCGGGGGTCGGAGCTCGCCGGTGGTGACCGGAAACGGCCGTGCGACGTCCACCGCGGAGGCTGGGGCTCTGGCGAGGTCGTTCTTGCTCTCTGGGGCATGAAAAGGGTTACAATTTGCTCGAGGAGCACCAGTGGGTCACGAGGAACCTGACATGAGCAGTCTCGGAAGCTAAAAACGCCGGCAAACCCACTCTCGACGGTGACCCGAGCCGTGTTTGCACCGGCGGCTATGGAAACGGCTATAACTCGGCCCTTTCTGGACGGTTTTGCTCGGTTCTTCCTCGAGGAGGGGCACTAGGAGGTGTAGGAGCTAGTTGCGAGCTAGCTTGATCATTGACTCAGCGTGTAAGCCGACTTTTGGATTTTTGCCGTGCTCGGTCAGTTGCACTAGGGTTCGGGACTTTCAAAAATTCTTGCTACCCGATGGATCAATTGCTGAATGGTTTGCGGCTACACCTTTTAGGGATCCCCACACACCTTTCTTGTGTAGAACACGGTCGGCGATGATGGCCGGATGGGGCGGTCACCGGTGAGCCGAAGCACGGCTCCATCGGTACCTCTCGGTTCCTCGACTCCGACGGCTTACACCGCTTACAATCGAGTGCAGCTTTCTGCAGCAGCACGGGGAACAGCTAGAGTACACCCTGGCGCTCCTTTTTGCTGCAGCGATCATGAGTGCTCAATGATCAGCGCGGGTGCATGCCGGGGCTCGGGGGTGCGGACGCTGCAGCAAGTTTTTCGCGCGCGCGGATGCTGAGCAGAGCGGTAGGCGAGGGAGGCAGCGAACTGAGGTTGTGCTGCATACGTGGTAATCGGGAGGGGGGCGCGAGTTAACCCAGGCGTGCACTGGCACGGCTGTGAGGCGGCAACCGGTCTCGGCGGCTGACCGACGACCACCGAGTCGGTTCCCTGCTGCTCACAGTCTCTGACCAGTGGACCCTCCTCCTCCAATTATTTTTCCAATTTTTCACCTCTGTTTTGCTGAAAATATCCTCAGCTACTCCCAATTAACTGTGAGACTTAAGCACCAAGTCATAGTTTGAATTTGGTTTTCCAAATTTGAATTATGTTTGGCTAAATTTGCTTCATGTTTGAACTGAAATTCAAATTCAGTTTTGAATTATTGCAAATTTAGCTCCCGACAAGATGAACTCCAATGGGGATTAAAATTGGTGGACTAACTCAGAAAAATGTGCTGTGTTTGAATGTGAAGCCAGCTTTTGAATTTAAGTGATGAAAGTTGCTGCAATTTGAATTTACATTCAAATTGGCCTCTTTTTCAAATACCTCCAAAAGTGCCTCAAAAAGTGTTGGATTTCCATGAAACTTGGACTGAACCTTCCCAAGACTTTTTAAGTTCTAGGGGTAAGCTCAACCTCCCATGTTCATGTGTAGAAATCCTACTTTGTGACAGTTAGGGCTTCCCCTCTAATCACCCTTTTGATGGAGGTTACTTGCTCTTCACAATATTTCCTAAGATATCCACAACAAAACTGTGGTGTTGTGAGGTGAAGAAAAGTTTTTGCAAATCCCTTTTCTTGGACTTTTACATCCGCCGTGGTCCCCGACGGAGGGTAACCCTCGCCAGTGGACTCGTAACCCGAGTCCATGGGTGTCTCCTCACCTGAAAACACTTAAGCAGCAACCGTGAGCACGATGGCTCAACAAGACTTAACCGACTCACCTAGGCATGAAACTCTACATGTAGGGTACAATGAACATGGGATGGTAAAATGTCAGCAAACGGACACGCCTATAGTTTATCCTTAGTTCATCTTTTAGCCACAAGTTAACAGTTCATGAATAAGAAATTTAGTAAGCAATATTTGGTGGCACCCATGTAGCAATACAATTATACATATCAGCAGAATTGAATCATAACATTCCATGATTTATCTACGTTACGATGCAGTGAACAAGCGGTACTCGTCACCGTGAGGGACGGTGAATCGACTCGATATACACCTGCAGGGAGACCCAAAGAGCACGTCACGTACGCCCACCCGTGGAGCTGCACAGCATGCTCACTCGATGCCGTACGGGACAACCTTTCACCCAACAGCCCAAACGTCGAACCGGTCGCACCGAAACAAGCAGGAGGTTCCCTACACGGAGCATCTCGCTATGCCCGGTAGCAGATTTCCACCTTGCTGCCCTCAGCCTACACCTATAAATCGGTGCGTTATGCCTCGACGCCCGGAGGTACAGGTTACATCGGTTTATCGGGGCCCATATATCCGATATGCCTTCGGTACGTTCAATACTTGTTCAGCAGGTACGCACACGGATCGGTCCTCAATCGACACGGACAGGGCTGCGCACAAAAGACTTCCTGTTGCTATGCCCTAGCCCCTGCATAGTCTCATTTTCATTACTAAAGTGATCTCACATCACTGAAACCAATCCCGTGTGTCCCAAGCCTAAACTTGCGAGTAGATTCCAACTACTCGACTTGTACCGAAGTCCTATGTATCATTAAGCATAGTCTATCTACTCGAGGTCTTAGACACTACCCTCACTCTTATAGGCAAATTCTGGTTATGCAAGTGGGGTTCCATCCGTCCTACACCTAATGCACATTCATACTTCACACTAGACATGTAAACAAAGCAAAACTTTATAAAACGGTTAATGCAAACCAGGGCTTGCCTTTTTGCTGCTGGTCAGTGGTTAGGTCTTCGTCCGGAAGAAGGAAGTCGAGCACTTCCGGAGTCTCCTCGCCTTCAGCGACTACACGTTAATGATATACTACATGTCAATTCAAATGCAATGTGTAAACTTGAATAAGTAATTATTATAACTCTAGCTAGCCCTCCCTTTGGCTTTGACATTTTTATGGTGGCTTGGTAAGGTCCTAACCAGAGTCTTGACCAAGTTTCATTTGAAACAAGGTTCATTTGGGCCTTGTACAAATAAAAGCCTATTTGGTCAATATTAGAGCCTCTATGGAATTCCATAGGTTTTCATGGCTCCAATTATTACTTTCTGGAATCTAGAATTTAAGATGGTTCTAATGGAATTGGTTTCATGTCATTAGAAGAATTCTAGGGAAAGATGTGCCCTAAACATGTTTTGAGAAAATCTGAAAAATGTTTCTGTACATTTTTTCCATTTTCTCAGGGCTGTTCGCTTAATCACCCCATTAGGGGAACTAATGAACTTGGATGAGTCTGAAAATTTTACTGTGACTCAAGGACTTTCTAATGAACCGCTCAGCCAAATTTCAGAATTTTTCATGAAGTAATCCTCCAGATAAAATTCCTAACAGTTTAAACTTTAGGGATTTAATTCTGGAAAACTATTGAGTTTCACGAGCTGAAATTGGTATTGCTGGAAAGTACTCAAAATTCCGAGTTCAGCAAAATTTGGTACACCGCATTTGGAGCTTCCTAGCAAAAGTTCTATGCATTTGAAGTTTGCACTAAAACTTGAAAATCCCCCAAAATTTTTAAAATCTGCGGGTGGGTCCCACCACCCGTCTTCTTCCTCCTCGTGCGCGCCCGCGAGTTCAGCGGCGATGTACTCCGGTGAGGCTCGCCGGAACCACCTTCCCGACCACCCCCAGCGCTAGAACTGGCCGCCTAGCCTTATCTCGCCCTGTGGAACTTGCCTCGGGGGTCAGAGCTCGCCGGTGGTGACCGGAAACGGCCGTGCGACGTCCACCGCTGAGGCTAGGGCTCTGGCGAGGTCGTTCTCGCTCTCTGGGGCATGAAAAGGGTTACGATTTGCTCGAGGAACACCAGTGGGTCACGAGGAACCCGACATGAGCAATCTCGGAAGCTAAAAACGCCGGCAAACCCACTCTCGACGGTGACCCAAGCCGTGTTTGCACCGGCGGCTATGGAAACGGCTATAACTCGGCCCTTTCTGGATGGTTTTGCTCGTTTCTTCCTTGAGGGGGGCGCTAGGAGGTGTAGGAGCTACTTGCGAGCTAGCTTGATCATTGACTCAACGTGTAAGCCGAATTTTAGATTTTTGCCGAGCTCGGTCAGTTGCACTAGGGTTCGGGACTTTCTAAAATTCTTGCTACCCGATGGATCAATTGCTGAATGGTTTGCGGCTACAACTTTTAGGGATCCCCACGCAACTTTTTTGTGTAGAACGCGGTCGGCGACGATGGCTAGATGGTGCTGTCACCGGTGAACCGAAGCACGACTCCGTCGGCACCTCTCGGTTCCTCGACTCCGACGGCTTACACCGCTTACAATCGAGTGCAGCTTGCTGGAGCAGCACCGGGAACAGCTAGAGTACGCCCTGGCGCTCCTTTTTGCTGCAGGGATCGTGAGTGCTCAATGATCAGCGCGGGTGTACGCCGGGGCTCGGGGGTGCGGACGCTGCGGCAAGTTTTTCGCGCGCGCGCGGACGCTGAGCAGAGCGGTAGGCGAGGGAGGCAGCGAACTCAGGTTGTGCTGCGTACGTGGTGATCGGGAGGGGGGTGCGAGTTAACCCAGGTGCGCGCTGGCATGGCCGTGAGGCGGCAACCGGTCTCGGCGGCTGACCGACGACCACCGAGTCGGTTCCTTGCTGCTCACAGTCTCTGACCAGTGGACCCTCCTCCTCCAATTATTTTTCCAATTTTTCACCTCTGTTTTGCTGAAAATATCCCCAGCTACTCCCAATTAACTGTGAGACTTAAGCACCAAGTCATAGTTTGAATTTGGTTTCCCAAATTTGAATTTTGTTTGGCTAAATTTGCTTCATGTTTGAACTGAAATTCAAATTCAGTTTTGAATTATTGCAAATTTAGCTCCCGACAAGATGAAGTCCAATGGGGATGAAAATTGGTGGACTAACTCAGAAAAATATGCTGTGTTTGAATGTGAAGCCAACTTTTGAATTTAAGTGATGAAAGTTGCTGCAATTTGAATTTACATTCAAATTGGCCTCTTTTTCAAATGCCTCCAAAAGTGCCTCAAAAAGTGTTGGGTTTGCATGAAATTTGGCCTGAACCTTCCCAAGACTTTTTAAGTTCTAGGGGTGAGCTCAACCTCCCATGTTCATGTGTAGAAATCCTACTTTGTAACAGTTAGGGCTTTCCCCTCTAATCACCCTTTTGATGGAGGTTACATGCTCTTCACAAGTCTTCACAAATTATCCACAACAAAAGCTGTGGTATTGTGAGGTGATGAAAAATTTTTGCAAGTCCCTTTTCTTGGGCTTTGACAATCGGGCTTCTTTTCCTGCAACGGCAAAGCGTGACGGGGCTCGACGGTGGGTCTCAACGGTGGGGCTCGACGATGGGGTTCGACGGTGGGGCTTGATGGAGGGGCTCGACGGTGAGGCCTGATGTCGGGGCTCGCCGGTGACCAAACTTCGGAAAGGGTGGGGTTCAACTCGGTGAGTTGGCGGGGGGGGGGGGGGGCAGAGCTGCGGCCAAAGGTGTAGGGGGGCTGGGGGGTTGTATTTATAAGGGGGAAAAAGGGAGAGTCCTAGTCCAATTTGGACTCAACCAAAGAATCCTAGTCAAGTTGGGACTCAACCAAAGAATCCTAGTCATGTTGGGACTCAACCAAAGAGTCCTATGGCTTCCCTCACCTCAAGGCTGCGGCCAATTTGGGGGAAATTCCCCATAGGGGAATTTTCAGGAATTTGGGAGATTTGGGGAAATTTGGTGGTGGGAAATTTGGGATGGCTCAATTCAGCTATCTTATTTCATATTTCTCTCCATTTCTATGTACCTTTCTCCATTTCTCTATTCCCTTCTCCATTTCTATGGTTTTTTCTCTATTTCTATGGTTTCTCCATTTCTATGGTTCTTTACCCATTTCTATGGTTCTTTCTCCATTTCTACTTATTTTCAAATGCTTCTCTACATGAAAATGTATGCAATGTATGGTAGTGAAATTGAGGGTGTTACATGATGCTTCGGGAGACCCCAGCCTTGGGGGTACGAGAGTGGCCCCCTGGGAAAGCTGGTGTTCCAGAACCAACCCCTGTGGCCTGCACAAACACTAGAAGAAAGGGGTAACCATGCCGTGTAGTTGTATTTTCCCTATTAGCTGGCCCCATTATGGCTTATGGTCCTCTGCTAAGCTACGGGACCTGGGCAATTCGATGTGGTAGTGTCCACACCATGGTTACCATCCTTCCCAGGGTGGTGTCACATCCAGGCCACCAGCACCTGGCTGTTGCGCTATGGAGGCAGAGTGTGCACGCTTAGGGTACAGAACCGGGCTAAGCAGGCTACACACCCTGGACCTCCCGCTGGCATGGCACTCCGAAGGAGGGGGCGACCTTCTGGTGCCACGACACCCGAGTAGGAAGGTAACCAAGGGGGTCCAGAGACAACACATGTGCCCCAGGTGTTTCTGCTCTGTAGAAGGATGGCATAATATTGGCCAAGAGCGAGACAGAGAAACACAACTATGTACACGTCGAGAGGCACGCAAAAATATACGCAAGATTGAAAGGAAAGTTGCAAAAATATAGACGTGCATAAGGTAGGGCAAGAGTTTTCTTATCATGGTGCTACATAGGAGGAGTCAGGCTGTACAGGAGTTCAACGACCCACTCCGGGATGACAGGGGTAGCCGGACCCCGCCCGGAGTTTAGTTGATCCGAGCACTGGTCCTAGGCACCATGGCCCTTATGTTGGGGCACTCCTGCAGTCACGACAGAAAGAAGTAATAGTAGTGCTCTCTGGTCACTCTTCCTTGTTTGGTAGCCTTGCTATGTCTTATGGTCCTTAGTTAAGATGCAAGGCTTGGGTAATTCGATGTGAGTCTCCCAGGTTATGGTTAAAGCCTTGTCCAGAGGTATGAGCCATCCGGTTCCCCGGTACCGAGCCGTAGCGCTGGAGAGGCAGGGTACACACGCTAAGGGTATGGAACCAGGCATAGCAATCTACGCCCCTGGACCTCCCTCTGGCGTTGGCTTTTCAGGGGAGGGCCGTTAGGCGCCATAGGACCCCCAGACAATGAGATAACCAAAGATCCCTAGGTACACCACAGGTACTTCAAGCAGACCCGCAGTACAAGGATAGCACAACTCTTGCTATGGTTGGACACAAGAAAATGCGACTGGCCACACTGCCGGAGCAGTATGGAAAGAAAGCACGAAAAGTATGGGGGCAATGTCCGGGGCTCCGGACATGCCGTTTACAGTTGATATGCATGAGCTAGCACATACTGTAAATAAAGCATGCAGGGTAGGGTAAATCTTTCTTATTTCCGGCTTCCTTCGAGTGATAGGAGGAAACATGCTGTGTAAGAAGGCAGTGACCCGCCCCAGGTGACAAGAGTAGCTGGACTCCTCCAGGGTTTGGCTGTTCTAAGCGCCGTTCCTAGACACTATGGCACCCTTACAAGAAAAAGAAAAACAAAAAATATCCTACCACTGCGCTAAGGGTCGAACTTACAGGGACTCGACGGGGT
The DNA here is from genome assembly GCA_030760725.1 of Neostapfia colusana. Lineage (NCBI taxonomy): Eukaryota > Viridiplantae > Streptophyta > Magnoliopsida > Poales > Poaceae > Neostapfia > Neostapfia colusana. Next base: position 50,371,950 of record JASWHV010000009.1, read on the forward strand.
TGACTGTCTCGTCGAACTTCTCCGGCAAATATGGCCGGAACGCTGCTAGCAGCATACACTCCGGGCTGGCTTCGGTCAGTGCTTGCGACGCTGTCGCAACCTGTAAGGGCCTAAGTTTTTGCACACATCCAAAGTGTTCATCACACCACACACACCTCATTCGAGGAACAGTTATGAACACCTTTGAAGAGCATGTAAACACCATCAACATAGTCATTAGAGAATAAACTCACAAAATGAAAAAGTGGTAGTTCACACATGCATCATATAGGGGCTGAGCATATGGAAAACTCCTACACCTTGCTAGAAATGCTCATGCCAAAATTCACCCAAATCCAAAACCCTTTTGAGGTGTTTTTTGGGTATAACTGGAAAGGGGCTAGTTTGAACTCAAATTCAAATTCAAACTACTTTTATCCCATGAATTCAAAAGTGGGAGGCATATTCATACTCAGCACATTTTTGTGAGCTCACACACCAATTTTCACTCCATTTGGAGTTGATCTTGACATGAGCTAAGTTTAGTGAATTCAAACTCAATTTGAATTTCAAACTGCATATGTGCTGAAAATTCATTCAAACACTTCACAATTTGAATTCTATCAACTTCAAATGGGCATTTGGTAGATAATTCAAATTCTAGAGGGTATTAGAGGGATTACTGTTGAGAGCAGTAGAGGAGAGCTAATTTCAGAGGTTAAAAGGAGGGTGGGACCCATATGTCAGCCTCAGTAGCCAAATCAACCGACTGAGGAACTCAGCCCAGTTTCTTGCGCCGGCTCGGGCTGCCGCCACTGCAAGGAGCAGTCGGGACAGCAGCTGGTTGCCGCCCCCCGACCACTGAACCGCCTCACCCTCCCTCTTATCCCCGCAGCTGAGCCAAACCGAGGCATTACCGATCGTTTCTTCGCTCTCGCGCAAGAAAACATCGCCTCGCCGCTGCTCTCTCGGAAACTGATCGGAGAGCCCATGATCACAGCCGCTCCACTCCTTCCAAGCTGCAAAACGGTACTAGAGGCTCTCCAGTTCCTTCCCCGTCGTAGGAATTAGTCGAATTCGGGTGATCTCGCCCATACCAAAAGTTCTTCCCGGTGACCTAAGTTCGCCATACCTCGGGCTCCCGTGGACAGCCCAAACGGGAGAGTGTCACGCCCAAGCTAAGGCGTCCTCGGACGTGTTAGAGGCTGGTGCTGCTCACCCCCGAACCACAGCCCGAGTGTTTGATCACCGGCGACGAATTTTAGTTTTCCCTTTCATTCATCACAGACCGACCTTCGGGTGCGAATCCACCAAATTCTCACTCCACAATTGTTTAGAGATCCTCAAACTGTTCCTATGCGAGCTAGGCTTGGTAGCGATCAACTTTCCTTCGCAGCCTTGGCAAGAAAACCTTGGTAGACCGGCCAGCTCTACCGGCGCTAATGGCGGATGCCGTCGGGTGCACGGTGAGCGCATACCTAGGACCTCTTCCGAGCAGCCTCAAGCCCATGCCGAGCTTCCCTGGGATCCACTTATGCTCTACGGCCTTTTGCCCGATCGTTTGAGGGGCTCAGATGCCCGGTCGATGCGGCCGAAGTTCTTCCGAAGCCGCCGCTCGTCGCCGGCCGAGTTCCGGTGATTGTCACGACGAGCTGAGCCCAGCATCGTGTTCCCTGCGTGGAATTAGGCAAATGCAGCCAAGATCATGGAGTTTGGTAAACGGCAGAGGCCACCGGCGAGCACTCCGGCGAGGGTTCGCGGCGGCCGAGCGGGGGAAGCCGGAGGTAGACGAAGCCCCTGGTCCCACGTGTCAGCGGCCGATATTTTAAAACCCGGGATTAGCTGCAGCACCGGATCGGGTGTGGCGGCGTGCGAAAGAGTCCGTAGCCCCGTGTGTCGACGGCTGAGAAGTTGACACGTAGCCCCGGTCCCACGTGCAGTGATTTAAACATGTCCCCGATTTTCAGATTTAGTTCAAACTTCAAACCCACATAACTTTGGCTAGGAAACTCCAAATCGAGTGAAGCAAATTTTGTTGGATTCAGCTCTCTGAGTACTTTCTAACATATCAAGTTTCAATTCATGAAAATCCTTAGTTCTCCAGAATTAATTCTTCAATGTTTAAACTGTTTAGAATTTTAACTGGAGAACCCTTTGGAGGAAAATTCTGAAATTTTGCTAGGATGTTCATCAAAATATCCCTGAGCTACCATAATAATTTCAGATCCATTTGAGCTCATTTGATCCACCTAATAGTGTGATTAAAAAAACTGTTCTAGAGAAAATAGAAAATGTCCAGAAACATTTTCAGAATCTCTCTGAAATTGTTTAGCTCATATCTTCAGCTAGGAACCTTCAAATTAAGTGAAACCAACTCCATTAGAACCCTCTGAAAATCTAGTTTTCAGAAAGTCATGGATTGTTCCATGAAAATCTCTAGAACACCCTAGGAGCTCCAATTAAGGTCAAGTACATAAATGAGCTTTGCTGCAAATGAAACTTGGCCAAGTCTCTGTTTAGGTTGTATCCAAACCAAAGTGAAAATTTTCAGAGTCATTGGGCCTGTCTAGTAAAACTTATAATTCTCACAAGTTTAAACTTCAATTTAAATGCATTCAAATTGATACATGTATGTATTCTCTCATGTAGTCGCTAAGGTTGAGGAGGAACCCGAAGTCTTAGACTTTGTCACTCCGGAGGAACAGCTAGCCTACGACCAAGAGCAGCAAGGCAAGCTCCAGTTTGCATTAACCCTTTTACAAATTTATACTGTTTTGAGAACTTACTTTGAGCACCCACTTAATTCTTGCATTAGAGTCTTGTTTAAAACCCAATTGCATAGCCAAGAAAACCCTGGGTTGGGATTAGGTTTGAAAACCTCGTTAGCTACTGCAATGCTAAGATAGTGTAGGATTCGGTACAAGTCGAGTAGTTGGAACTACTCGCGAGAATAGGCTAGAGGCACATTGCTCGGGTAAGGATATCAAATGAAACACATATCAAGAAAAATGAGACCGAACGGAGAGTAAGGGCATCAGGACTTTGGGGCCTGGGTGCTATAGCTCCACTTGTGTCGATTGAGGACCGAGCCATGTGTGGGCCAGTTGAACAAGCTAGAACAGTACCGAAGACCTACCGGCTATATGGGAACCGGGAAACCGATGTAACTCGGGTAGCTGGGTGTTTAGGCATAGCTGGTCGTTCAGAGGGTAGGTTGAGAGCTCGAGGTGTAAATCGGCTGGTGGCACTGTGGATGCGCGTGCAGAGACCTCTTGCTCGGGACTATTGGACCGGTTCAACATTTGGCTGACGGGTGAAAGGTGGTCGCGTACGACGTCCATGATGGTTGCTGTAGGCAACATCGAGTACGGGCGTACGTGACGGGTTATTCAGGTAACCCTACAGGTGTAAATCGATTATAATCGCCATCCCTCATGGTCACTGAGTACCACTAATTCACTGTACCGTGACATAGAAAGAACAGGCTAGATACATGTTTAAAGTTTGCTGATTTGAAAGATATACTTTGCCTGTTAATGTCTTGTTGTAGTTTAGAGCTAATTGAAATTCTTTTCAACTTTGGGCAAAGTACATGAGAGAAATGCGTTTCTTGTTTGATTGTGGCTCTCTGATGTGCCTTAGCGTAAGGTTCTCCACAACCTGCTGCTAAAATTTGAAAGTAAGGTTCCATTAATTAGGCGAGTCCTTTGCAACTTATTTTTACCTCATGTACCCTATAACCATTCATGTAGAAGTTTCATGGATAGGAGAGACGGGTCAGTCTTGCTGATCCATCGTGCTCACTGCTTGTGTTTGAAGCTTTTTGCAGGGGTCTATGAGGAAGGGACTCCCGAGGAGGAGACGGAACTCCAGGAGGGGAACCCCGTCGAGTGGGAGTCGTGCACGCCGCCGTGTTAGTGTGTGTGCGTGCTAGCGGGGACACGTTCACGGGCTGAACGTGAACTCGATGGGTAGTCTACGCCTGTGAGTGTAGACGGAACATATTTTGTTGTAAAAATGTTCATAAACCTGTTTATATAATAAAACTTTGCTTCTGCTTTGTATCTTTGATGTGCGTTATCCGGTGCTGTGCAACGCAGCAACCCTCAGCGTGATCCTGGCTCGACAAGGCCGCGGGGCCACGTCACAACCGAAGGCCGCCGGGCACCTTCCTTGTAGGGACTACCACGGGCACAGTCGGTCCCGCTCTGGAACAAGATGAGGCTTCCTGCTCCCTCTGCTGCTGGCGGAGCGAGGGGCGGGAAGAGCCTCCGAGAGACTGGACGTTCACCATCGTGAGCTACACGAACAACTTCAAAAACCAGAAGCCCCCTACCTGGCGCGCCAGATGTCAAAGTGTTTTTAGCGACACTTCCCCCCGTCCACTCTGGAGCGGCATACGGAGGTTCTTTTTTAGGAGGGCCTTAGTGGTTTTGAGCGTCGTGGCACAATGGTGAGATGAATACGGAGATTTAAGTGGTTCGGGCCGTCTGAGCGTAATATCCTACGTCCATAGAGTGTTGGTTGTTCTTTGTTTCCTGAGTTTGAGGGTCGCTCGATCTTGCAAGCTTACAATGGTGTTCGGAATGGAGTCGAATTGGGGTCGAAAAGTCAGAAAAATTCCTCTTGCCCGTTGGCTGTCTGTTCCTTTTATAGCTCAAGGCCAGACAGCCTTATAAGTGGGACCGGGGCCTGACAGGTGGCCCCGTTATGGGCAGGTGGCTCTACCTTGGGTAGCCTGCTCCCTGCTTGTAGTAGCGCACTTGATCGCGCCGTGGAGCACGTCCTCCTGTCACATAGGCTTCCTTAAATTTGTTTGACGAAGGCGCTAGGAACGTGTCTTGTCCCGCGGCGCCGCATTGTAGCTCCATCAGGGCGCTACACGACTGGTCTCTACTGCCAGGCACGCCTGTACCCAGATGTAAGGGCCTCAGTTTTTGACACATATTTGAAGTGTCCATCACCATACACATACACCTCGTTTGAGGAAAGATGATGAACACAAATGAAGAGCAAGTAACCACCATCAACATGCTCATTAGAAAACAAACTCACATATTGCAAAAGTGGTTTTTCCCACATGTGATATAGAGGGGCTGGACATATGAAAACTCCTACACATTGCTAAGGATGTCCATGCCAAGTTTCACCCAACTTCAAAACCTTTTTGAGGTCATTTTGGGTATAGTTAGAAAGAGGGCAGTTTGAAACCATATTCAAATTCAAACTGTTTTTATCCCATGAATTCAAAATTGGGAGGCATATTCTTATTCAGCACATTATTGTGAGCTCACACACCAATTTCCACTCCATTTGGAGTTGATATTGACATGAGCTAAGTGGGGCAAATTCAAACTTTATTTGAATTTCAAACTAAACATGTGCTGAAATTCATTCAAACCAAACCCAAACTGAATTCTCATCAATTCAAATGGCTCATGGGTGAATAATTTGAATCACCATGGGTATTTTGGGGCTCGCTGTTTACAACAGTGATTAGGAGTAAATTTCAGAGGTTAAAATTGGAAGTGGGACCCACATGTCAGCGACTACTCCAAATCAAACCGACTGGAAACCCAGCTCGGGTTCTTGCGCCGGACTGAGCAGCCGCCACGGCGAAGAGGCGACCAGGACACCACCTGCTTGCCGCCCCGACGGGCTGAACCGCCTCACAGCCCCCTTATCTACGCTGTGGCCCTGATCGGAGTGATCACCGCACACTCTGCTGCTTCCTCGCACCAGAAACGCGCCATCGCTGCCGATCACTCGGAGCTGATCAGGGAAGCTTGATCACCGCCTCTCCGTCTCCTCCAGAGCCACGGCAAGGTACTAGAAACCTTCCTCCGTCTTCCCCGTGGCTAGAATTCAGCTGAAACCGGTCGATATCGGCTATACCGAGAGTTCAATCCGGTGACCTAACGCCGCCGCACTTCGGGCTCCCGTGGACAGCCCAACCGGGGCGTTGCCACGCCTGAGCCAAGGCACCCTTGGACGCGCTGGTGACCGGTGCTGCTCACCCCCGAGCCACAGCCCGAGTGTTTGCTCACCGGCGGCGAATTTCCAGTTTTCCCCTTTCTGTTTGCAGAACGATCTTCGGGTGCGGTTCCGTTGAATTCGTACTCTAGAAAGGATTAGAGGGCCTCAATCCGCTCTCACACTAACTAGACACTGTAACGCACAAGTTGCCTTCACAACCTTTGGCCGGAGAACCTCTGCAACCGGCGTATTTCGAGGTTTACCAACGGCGGAGCAAGCGGGAGGTATCCGCACGGTGAGGACCTACTTCGGGCCTTCCCCGAGCTGTCTCAAGCTCATGTCGACCTTCACTGAGGTCCACTGATGCTTCCCGACCGGTTGCTCGTGTAGTTGAGGTGCTAGGGAAGTCAGCCGACACGGCCGAAGTCTTTCCGAGGCGGCGGCTCGTCGCCGACCATGCACCGGCCGTTGTCATGACGAGCTGACCCCGGAATCTTGTTCCCCGAGTGAAAGTAGGCAGGGGCGGCCAAGATCGTGAAGTTTGGAGCTCCACAGGAGCTGCCGGCGAGCTCTCGGCGAGGTCCCCCGGCGGCACAGCGTGGGCGGCGGGAGGTTGACGAAGGGGGTGGACCCCAGCTGTCAGCCAGAGATATTTTAAATCCGGATCGGGCTGCCGCCGGGATCGGGTGTGCTGGCACGCAAAGACCCTATGGGCCGCAGTGTGCGGTCGCCTCGGCGTGCGACGCGTGTCCCCGGGGCCCACCCGCAAGTTTAAACTTTTCCCCGATTTTCAGATTTCCTTCAAACTTCAAATCCTCATAACTTTAGCTAGAAAGCTCCAAATCGAGTGAACCAAAATTTGTTGGACTCATCTCTCGGAGCACTTTCCAGCAAATCAAGTTTCACTTCATGAAAATCCTTAATTCTCCAGAATTAATTCCTCAAAGTTTAAAATGTTTGGAATTTTAACTGGAGAATCCTTTGGAGGAAAATCCTGAAATTTCGCTGGGATGTTCACCAAAATATCCCTGAACTACCATAAAAATTTCAGATCTATTTGAGCTCATTTGATCCACCTAATGGTGTGATTAGTGAAACTGTTCCAGAGAAAATAGAAAATGTTCAAAAACATTTTCAGAAATTTTCTCTGAAATTGTTTAGCTCATATATTTAGTTAGGAACCTTCAAATTAAGTAAGACCAACTCCATTAGAACCCTCTGAAAATCTAGTTTTCAGAAAGTCATAGTTTGTTTCATGAAAATCCTTAGAACACCCTAAAAGCCTTCAATTAAGGTCAAGTACATAATTAATTGTGGAGGGCTCAAATGAGCTTTGCTGCAACTAAAACTTCACCAAGTCTCTGTTTAGGTTGTAACCAATCCACAGTAAAAGTTTCACAATCATTGGGTCTGTCTCGCAAGGGTTATAGACTTCACAAATTTAAATTCAACCAAATGCATTTAAATTAATACATATACTTGTATATCATGTAGTCGCTAAGGTCGAGGAGGAACCCGAAGTCCTAGACTTTGTTACTCTGGAGGAGCAACTAGCCTACGACCAAGAGCAGCAAGGCAAGCCCCGGTTTGCATTAACCATTTTTACAAATTTTTATTGTTTTGAGCACATACTTGAGTATTATGATTCTTTGCATTAGCGTATTGTGTGGAAACCCAACTGCATAGCCAACAAAACCATGGATTAGGTTTAGGATTTACCAACCCCGTTAGCTACTGCAATCCTAAGATAGAGTAGGATTCGGTACAAGTTGAGTAGTTGGAACTACTCGCGAGAATAGGCTAGAGGCACATTGCTCGGGTAGAGATAGCACATGATACACATGGCAAGAAAGATGAGACCGAGCGGAGAGTAAGGGCAGCAGGACTTTGGGGCCTGTGTGCTGTAGCTCCGCTTGTGTCGATTGAGGACCGAGCCGTGTGCGGGCCTGTTGAACAAGCTAGAACAGTACCGAAGACCTACCGGCTATATGGGAACCGGGAAACCGATGTAACTCGGGTAGCTGGGTGTTGAGGCATAGCTGGTCGTTCAGAGGGTAGGTTGAGAGCTCGAGGTGTAAATCGGCTGGCGGCACTGAGATGCGCGTGCAGAGACCTCTTGCTCGGGACAATTGGACCGGTTCAACATTTGGCTAAATGGTGAAAGGTAGTTGCGTACGGCGTCCGTGATGGTTGTTGTAGGCAACATCGAGTACGGGCATACGTGACGGGTTATTCGGATAACCCTGCAGGTGTAAATCGATTATAATCGCCGTCCCTCGCGGTCAGTGAGTACCACTTGTTCACTGTACCATGACGTAGAAAGAACAGGCTAGTTGCATGTTAAAATGTTGCTGATTGAAAGATGGACTTGATTGCTAATGATTTTCTGTAGTTTAGAGCTAACTAAAGTTCTTTTCAACTTTGGGCAAAGTACATGAGAGAATTGCGTTTCTTGTTTGATTGCGGCTCTCTCATGTGCCTTAGCGTAAGGTTCTCCACAACCTGCTGCTAAAACTTGAAAATAAGTTTCTACTAATTAGGCGAGTCCTTTGCAAATGATTTTACCTCATGTACCCATCACCCCTCATGTAGAAGTTCCATGTTTAGGTGAGACGGGTCAGACTTCCTGAGCCTTCGTGATCACTGCTTGTGTTTGAAGCTTTTGCAGGGTTCTATGAGGAAGGGACTCCCGAAGAGGAGACGGAACCCCAGGAGGGGAACTCCGTCGAGTGGGAGTCGTGCACGCCGCAGAGTTAGTGTGCGGGTGTGCTAGCAAGGACACGTTCAAGGGCTGAACGTGAACTTGATGCGTAGTCTACTCCCGTGAGTGTAGACTGGACGTATTTTGATGTACAAATGTTCACAAACAACTTTATGTAATAAAAGTTTTGCTTCCGCTTTGTACCTTCGATGTGTGTTATCTGGTGCTGTGCAACGCAGCACCCCTCAGCGTGATCCTGGCTCGACAAGACTGTGGGGTCGTGTCAGCGTGGTATCAGAGCTCGCTTGAGGTTTAACGCACTACAAAGGTCATCTTTTTCAAAAATTCAGTGAGGAACGAGTTAGTAGCCCGTATAAGGATGTTATTAGCATATAGAAAGTGGCATACTAACCTATTTGTCTATGTCGGAAAATCATGCATCTCGGGACGTTCATGTCTTGGGGGGTGCACGTAAGCGCTGTCCACCAGTGCGCACAAGCTGAAGGGTGGAGCCCCACAGGTGGCAGGTAACCCGACCCGCTTTGATATCCTCTACGACTCTTCATGTCGTTTGGGGTATTCGAGCAACGTCTGTCCCTGGCGTGTGTGGTGCAACTTGGGAGACCCCGTCACGTGGTCTGAAACGTGAACACATAACTCAAGGCGTGTTTGGCTTGAGAACATCCGGGCGAGTGATGACGGCTGGGTGTACGAACTGTATGGATTCCGGGCTCGTTGTGTAGCTGAGTCTGACGATTGTTTGAGTTTCTGCAGGTAGTCTGACCACGAAACGGTATACGTGTAGCATCCGTATGTGAGTGACTTTTAGTGCCACTGAATTAACGAAGCCGGCTAAGTCCGGTATAGGTTTTTCTTTGTGAGGATGTAGTACCGACATAATCTGGTGACGCATCGACGTCACACCCAACTAAATGAACAACTTCATTGTAAAAACTTGAAGGTTTTGATCCAAAGCACTAAAACTTGATGTAACTCTTTCCCTTAATCATGATATTCAAAGTAAACAAGTTTTCAACTTATAGTTGTTAAGGACAGAGTACTCTGGTTTCAGCTGAATTAAGGCTGAAGTTGATCAGAGGTTAGAGGTTGAGTTCTTTCGAGGTTGTGGTCATATGATACATTTCTGGATAGATTTGGAAGAGATTTACAACTCTTCTGTTGAGGTCCAGAGGTGTTTCATCCCTTAACCACTCGAAAAATGCAGTAGAGTTGAAACTGTCCAGAAAACAGGACAGAGTAAAAACTCTCTATAAACTCTCTGTAAATTAAGCATAACTTCCTGCTTAAAAATCCAATAGAAAATGAGGTAGTTCTGGAAAGCTTATGAGATAGTTTACAACTTTGTAACAGAAAGTTTTGTCAGATTGAGAGCATAATTAACTGGAATTCTTGGATCAAATCAGTACCTAAAGCAAGGGGATGCTGTCCAAATTTCTCCAGAAATTCTGTTAACTTTGACATCTCATAACTTTTTAACCAGGACAGATCTTAGGCCAAGCAAATACTTCCTGGAAAGCTATTGTAGTTAACTTTAACTTTGATATTGAGCTCCAGAATTGGTTTTGCCTTTGACATGGCCTAAATCAGGTTGAAATGGAAACTGGTCAGAGCTGTCATGCAGACAGCAGATCAGCAGTCAAATTTTTTAAATTTGAACTGTATTTCCAAGTTTTGTGGGTTTAATAACATGTCTTATGTTATAACTCAATGGTTTACTGTTTAAATAAATATTTGAAATTTCTCAAATATATTTTTACAGATGACAGCAGACAAACAGTTGGAGAACGGGTGGGTGGTATCCCACTGTTCTCACCACAGCGGCTATCTGGAAACATTGAGGCAGATGCTTCAATATTTCGGATATCACCAGATGCCACAATACTTCACCAAGGAAGAAGGCGAAGAAGGGAACAAGACGTGGACGATCCATGTCGAAGTCCCTGCAGGACCTGCGCCACCAGGTTGGGTGCCCTTCACCGTTACGGTGAGAGGTAGGCAACCGGAAGGGATGTGGCAAGTGGCAGCCCGTGACACCATGTCACGTTTCTGCCAACTACACGTGCAGGCTATGGAGGGCACTCCATACGTGCTCGTTCCAGTGGAGGGACGGGCTCAGCATGTGTGGGAAGAGAGGTACCTGGAGGCAACGGACCCGAGTTGCCCAAGGTACAACCCCGTGAAGGCAAATCTCAGCCTCCAGATGAGGGCGGGAAACGCCGTGATGGACAGCCAAGCTGTTCATACAGAGCATCTCGCCACGAAGCTCAAGGAGAGCACGAGCCGTGGAGACCATTTCGAGAGTGCTCACAGCGTACTCCACAATGTGCTCCTTCCGACGATCAAGCGACTGAATGAACAACACAATCAGTTGCATCGTCTGAAGAAGGCAAAGAAGAAGAGCCATGTCGACATCGTGGCGTTGCAAGAACTGGTACAGAATCTGACCCAGCAGAACGAGGAACTTACTCAAGAGTGGGACGACGCTATTGAGGAAAGGCAAGGCTGGGAAGAATATTACAACCAGGCCATGGACGAGGTGCATGCTTTGCAGGACCTTGTACCTCCGGTATTGGGCATACCGGTGGTCTTGGGTCTTCCAGCAATGGGAGAACCCGGGATGGGAGAAGAGGTGGTAGATCCAGAGCCACCAGCAGAGGTACCGGAGGAGGACGACCCACAGGAGGTCGAGTTCTACTCCGAGTAGGGGGTTACAGTTTCCATGTAGGGCACGTAGGGTAGAGTAGCCCGAATTTTGTAATCGGTGACATGTCGTGTAGACAGTAGCGTATGTATATGTAGTGACGACATGAGCACGACTTCTCGGAGACCCGAGAATAATGTATCTTGTATAAAGTTTATGCTTTATCAATATATGTGAATGTTGTGTAAATTAATCATGTGTCACTTCAATACCTACTGTTACATATGGAATTTTAATTAAGACATGTGCTAATCGCTGCTGTTTTGAATTTCAGAATGACGCGTACTCGTGCCAACCCTGACGTTGGGGGCACTAGCCAAGGGGGAGAGACCTCCCAACAGCCTCCCGAGGACTCCTCGGGACAGCAGCAGCAACAGCAACAGCAAACACCGCCACCGCCACCGCCACTGCCAACGGTTACATTGGCCGACATCGTCGCGGCAATGGCGGGTTCACATCAGCAGCACACGGAGTTGCTGCAAACGATTATCGCCAATACGTCTCGCCCAGAGAGACGTCAAGACCGTGAGGAGCGATAACAGAGCTCCTACTCCGACTTCCTGGCTACTCATCCCCTGGTATTCTCAAGGGCGGATAAACCTCTTGACGCCGACAACTGGCTCCGCGCGATAGAGATGAAGTTCGGGCTGCTCCAGATAAGCGAGCAGCGCAACACTCAGTTCGTGGTCCAGCATCTCCAAGGATCCGCGAGCGCATGGTGGGCCAACTTCTGTGCTTCACAGCCCACCGACCGAGTGATGACCTGGACGGAGTTCAGGACGGCCTTCAGGGCCTATCATATACCGCCAGGTTTGATGAAGAGGAAGACGCAGGAGTTCTTACACCAGCAAAGAGGGAGCCGGAACGCGCTGGAATACTCCAGAGCGTTCAACGATCTCGCGCTCTACGCGTCGTATCACGCGGATACCGACGAGAAGCGGCAGGACCATTTTTACCAGGGGCTTAACCCGCTCCTGAAGGACAAGTTGGCGATGTTCAATCGCGGCAGCCTCAACGACATCATTGATGCTGCGATTGTTTAGGAGGACTCAAGCAAGGAGTTAGCGGCGGCGGAGAGAAAGCGAAGCGCGCCGCAGGGCAGCGGAGAAGGAGGCGGTCCTTCTCAGAAGTTTTGGATGGTGAATCGCCCACCATCAGGTCCACGCTGGCAGCCACCACAGCGGTCGATGCCGTTCCGCAGTCGGCCGTACTCTTCACCGGCATTCAGGCCGGCACTGCCAGTACCACCTCCGCAACAACAGCAGCAGCGGGCGATGCCGCGTGCGTATGCACCTCAGCAGCGCATGCCGGGCTTTCGTCCCCCGAGCACCACCCCAGCAGCGGCCACATGTTACAAGTGTGGTCGTCCAGGGCACTTCACGAGCAGTTGCCCGGAGAGGCAAGGCGGCGGAGTGGCACCGCAGTTTCCGGGGAGGAATCAACCCCGGAACCCCACTAATGCGCGGCGGGCAAACCCTAGGCCCGGCACCGTCCACCAGCTTGCCATAGAGGACGCGCCGGAGGGCGAGTCAATCCTTGCGGGTATGTTCCAACTCCACCAGCATCTCGCTATAGTACTGTTTGATTCAGGCGCCACGCATAGCTTCATTAGCCAAGCTTTCATTGATAAATATAGCTTGCAAATACTACCCACCGATAGTCCTTATGTGATCTGTTCACCGGGTGGGAAACATTCAGCAAGCATGATGGTCCCAAAAGCGCCATTGTGCTTAGAGGGTAGAGTCTACCCGACGTCTCTCATAATCTTAGAGGGACAAAAGGTCGATGTCATCCTAGGGATGTCGTGGTTAACCCGCCACGGCGCTGTTTTAGACACCGTTCTCCAAGTTGTGCACTTGAACTCAGAAGTCCAGAAGTCTCACTCCTTATTTCTGGACAGTCCAGAAATAAAACTTCCAAGTATCTATCAAGCCACAACCATCAGATTGGAAGATATTCCAGTAGTCTGAGAGTTCCCTGACGTGTTCCCGGATGATTTACCAGGAATGCCGCCCGATAGAGAGGTGGAGTTCAAGATTGAACTTGCACCGGGAACCATGCCAATATCCCAAAGGCCATACAAGATGGCGCCCAAGGAGTTGGCTGAACTGAAGACTCAGCTATCGGACCTCCTGGAAAAGGGTTTTATTAGGCCGAGCTCCTCGCCATGGGGCTGTTCGGCACTATTTGTAAAGAAGAAGGATGAGACGTTACGGCTTTGCATGGACTATCCTCCATTAAATGCCGTAACCATCAAAAACAAGTACCCATTGCCACGGATCGACATGTTGTTTGATCAGTTGGTCGAAGCGAAGATCTTTTCCAAGATGGACTTAAGATCCGGGTACCATCAGATTAAGATAAGGGCTGAGGATATTCCGAAGACGGCTTTCTCGACGAGGTACGGACTTTATGAGTACCTGGTCATGTCCTTCGGCCTCACCAATGCTCCAGCTCACTTCATGTACTTGATGAACTTGGTATTCATGCCGGAGCTGGACAAGTTTGTCGTGGTCTTCATCGACGACATCCTGGTATATTCCAAGTCGGAGGAAGATCACAAGAAGCATCTGCGCATAGTCTTGCAACGGCTGCGGGATCACAAGCTATACGCGAAATTCAGCAAATGCGAGTTTTGGATATCGCAAGTGCCTTTTCTCGGGCATATCATCTCAGCGGAGGGTATCGCTGTAGACCCGAGCAAGATCACTCAAGTGCTGAATTGGAAATCCCCGAGGACTGTTCACGAGGTACGGAGTTTCCTCGGACTCGCGGGATACTATCGGAGGTTCATTCCGAACTTCTCGAAAATTGCCAAGCCGATGACAGAGCTGCTGAAGAAGGCTACCAAATATGTTTGGAGTCCAGCATGTGAAGCAGCATTCAAGGCTTTAGTCAAGCACCGGACATCAGCACCGTTTTTGGCGTAGCCAGACACAACAAAACCGTTCGATGTGTACTGCGATGCATCCGGCATTGGGCTCGGATGTGTGCTGATGCAAGACCGAAGAGTGGTCGCGTATGGATCACGGCAGCTTAGAAACCATGAGCAGAATTATCCAGCCCACGACTTGGAGCTTGCTGCCGTGGTACTTGCACTGAAAATGTGGAGGCATTACCTACTCGGTAACCTCGTATATCTATATACCGACCACAAAAGCCTCAAGAACATATTCACTCAGAAGGAGTTGAACATGAGGCAGCGAAGATGGTTAGAATTGATAAAGGATTACGAAATAGAGATCCATTATCATCCGGGCAAGGCAAACCTAGTGGCAGATGCGCTGAGCCGCAAGTCACAGGTCAACAATCTGACCATCACACCGTTGGAAGAGAGCGAACCACCACTACATGTGATTCCACACGGAGCTCTCTACAACCTAGCTTTGATCCCCACCATCCGTGAAGAGATAGCGGCAGCCCAGAAGAATGACAAGGGCATGTCACATTTGCGGAGACGTGTAGACAGTGGGGAGCTGAAATGTTTCTGGAAGGACGGAGACGGCGTCCTATGGTTCAAGGACCGGATCGTCGTACCCCGTAACCCGGAACTACGGAAGAAAATCTTTGATGAGGCTCACTTATCAAAGTTTTCTATTCACCCCGGCAGCAACAAAATGTATCAAGAACTCAGAAGCAAGTTTTGGTGGACACGGATGAAATGAGAGACTGCAAAATACGTGTCCGAGTGTGATACATGTCGAAGGGTGAAGGCAGACCGTATGCGGAAACCGGGACTGCTGCAACCACTGGGCATTCCTGCCTGGAAGTGGGAGGATGTGAGCATGGACTTCATCATCGGTTTACCCACCACTCTTCAAAAGCATGATTCTGTGTGGGTAATCATCGACCGGCTCACCAAAGTTGCCCATTTCTTCCCGGTCAACACCAACTACAACGCCAAGAAGTATGCTGAACTGTACATCTCATGGATCCTATGCTTGTACGGCGTACCCCGTACCATCATATCGGATCGGGGCACTTTATTTGTGTCCCGTTTTTGGGAGCAGCTGCACGCTGCCTTGGGGACGAAGCTGATCCGTAGTTCAGCATACCACCCGCAGACGGATGGGCAAACGGAACGGGTAAATCAGATCCTAGAAGACATGCTACGAGCTTGCGCTATCAACCACGGCAAGAATTGGGATGATCACTTGACGTTAGCCGAGTTCTCGTACAACAATGGGTACCAAGCCAGCATAAAGATGGCGCCTTATGAGGCGCTATACGGACGGAAATGCCGCACACCACTGAATTGGTGTGAGTCTGGCGAAAGGGTTACATTCGGGATTGACCTTGTCAACAACGCGGAAGAAAAGGTTCGACTGATTCAAGCGAACCTAAAAGCCGCACAATCCCGTCAGAAACAGTATGCGGACCGGAGAAGACGCCCATTACAATTCGAAGTGGGAGATCACGTATATCTACGTGTATCTCCAATGAACGGCGTAAACAGGTTTGGGGTGAGAGGAAAGTTTGCACCCCGATTCATCGGTCCATTCCAGATTACCGAAAGATGTGGATCAGTAGCATACCGGCTGAAATTACCAGAAGCACTTTCCAGTGTGCACGACGTTTTTCACATTTCCCAGCTGAGGAAGTGTCTTAAGCTATCAACTACCGTTCAGCTGGAAGATATTGAAGAACTGCAACCGGATCTCACCTATCGGGAGGAACCGGTGCAGATTATCGATGAAAAGGCCCGAACCACACGCAACCGTACGTTGTGGTTCTACAAGGTTCTATGGAGTAATCACTCCGTGGACGAAGCGACATGGGAGAGCGAAGAATTTCTTGCTCCCCGAGTGAATGTAGGCAGGGCGGCCAAGATCGTGAAGTTTGGAGCTCCACAGGAGCTGCCGGCGAGCTCTCCGGCGAGGTCCCCCGGCGGCAGAGCGCGGGCGGCGGGAGGTTGATGAAGGGGGTGGACCCCAGATGTCAGCGGGAGATATTTTAAATCGGGATCGGGCTGCGGCCGAGATCTGGTGTGCTGGCGCGCAAAGACCCTGTGGGCCGAAGTGTGCGGTTGCCTCGGTGTGTGACGCGTGTCCCCGGGGCCCACCCGCAAGTTTAAACTTTTCCCCGATTTATGATTTCCGTCAAACTTCAAATCCTCATAACTTTAGCTAGAAAGCTCCTAATCGAGTGAACCAAAATTTGTTGGACTCATCTCTCGGAGCACTTTCCAGCAAATCAAGTTTCACTTCATGAAAATCCTTAATTCTCCAGAATTAATTCCTCAAATTTTAAAATGTTTGGAATTTTAACTGGAGAATTCTTTGGAGGAAAATCCTGAAATTTTGCTGGGATGTTCACCAAAATATCCCTGAACTAACATAAAAATTTCAGATCCATTTGAGCTCATTTGATCCACCTAATGGTGTGATTAGTGAAACTGTTCCAGAGAAAATAGAAAATGTTCAGAGACATTTTCAGAAATTTTCTCTGAAATTTTTTAGCTCATATATTTAGTTAGGAACCTTCAAATTAAGTAAGACCAACTCCATTAGAACCCTCTGAAAATCTAGTTCTCAGAAAGTCATAGTTTGTTTCATGAAAATCCTTAGAACACCCTAAAATCCTTCAATTAAGGTCAAGTACATAATTAATTGTGGAGGGCTCAAATGAGCTTTGCTGCAACTAAAACTTGACCAAGTCTCTGTTTAGGTTGTATCCAAGCCACAGTAAAAGTTTCACAATCATTGGGTCTGTCTAGCAAGGGTTATAGACTTCACAAATTTAAATTCAACCAAATGCATTTAAATTAATACATATACTTGTATATCACATAGTCGCTAAGGTCGAGGAGGAACCCGAAGTCCTAGACTTCGTTACACCGGAGGAGCAGCTAGCCTACGACCAAGAGCAGCAAGGCAAGCCCCGGTTTGCATTAACCATTTTTACAAATTTTTATTGTTTTGAGCACATACTTGAGTATTATGATTCTTTGCATTAGCGTCTTGTGTGGAAAACCCAACTGCATAGCCAAGAAAACCATGGATTGGGTTTAGGATTTACCAACCCCGTTAGCTACTGCAATGATAAGATAGAGTAGGATTTGGTACAAGTCGAGTAGTTGGAACTACTCGCGAGAATAGGCTAGAGGCACATCGCTCGGGTAGAGATAGCACATGATACACATGGCAAGAAAGATGAGACCGAGCGGAGAGTAAGGGCAGCAGGACTTTGGGGCCTGTGTGCTGTAGCTCCGCTTGTGTCGATTGAGGACCGAGCCGTGTGCGGGCCTGTTGAACAAGCTAGAACAGTACCAAAGACCTACCGGCTATATGGGAACCGAGAAACCGATGTAACTCGGGTAGCTGGGTGTTGAGGCATAGCTGGTCGTTCAGAGGGTAGGTTGAGAGCTCGAGGTGTAAATCGGCTAGCGGCACTGAGATGCGCGTGCAGAGACCTCTTGCTCGGGACGATTGGACCGGTTCAACATTTGGCTAACGGGTGAAAGGTAGTTGCGTACAGCATCCGTGATGGTTGTTGTAGGCAACATCGAGTACGGGCGTACGTGACGGGTTATTCGGGTAACCCTGCAGGTGTAAATCGATTATAATCGCCGTCCCTCGCGGTCAGTGAGTACCACTTGTTCACTGTACTGTGACGTAGAAAGAACGGGCTAGTTGCATGTTAAAATGTTGCTGATTGAAAGATGGACTTGATTGCTAATGATTTGCTGTAGTTTAGAGCTAACTAAAGTTCTTTTCAACATTGGGCAAAGTACATGAGAGAAATGCGTTTCTTGTTTGATTGCGGCTCTCTCATGTGCCTTAGCGTAAGGTTCTCCACAACCTGCTGCTAAAACTTGAAAATAAGGTTCTACTAATTAGGCGAGTCCTTCGCAAATGATTTTACCTCATGTACCCATCACCCCTCATGTAGAAGTTCCATGTTTAGGTGAGACGGGTCAGACTTGCTGAGCCTTCATGCTCACTGCTTGTGTTTGAAGCTTTTGCAGGGTTCTATGAGGAAGGGACTCCCGAAGAGGAGACGGAACCCCTGGAGGGGAACTCCGTCGAGTGGGAGTCGTGCACGCCACAGAGTTAGTGTGCGTGTGTGCCAGCAAGGACACGTTCAAGGGCTGAACGTGAACTTGATGCGTAGTCTACGCCCGTGAGTGTAGACTGGACGTATTTTGATGTACAAATGTTCATAGACAACTTTAAGTAATAAAAGTTTTGCTTCCGCTTTGTACCTTTGATGTGTGTTATCCGGTGCTGTGCAACGCAGCATCCCTCAGCATGATCCTGGCTCAACAAGACCGTGGGGTCGTGTCACCAGATATAGTGGATTGCTTGCCTAGGGAACATGCGAGCTTTAAATGCACGATAGGGCTGCACACCTTCCTCTTTACTCCTTGGTTATGCCCATTGCTTGTCGGCGCGGCGTCCAGGTGGATGGCCCCGGGACACGCGTCGTCACCGGAGCTGTCTTGCGGAGTAGCGAGGGGTCCAGAGTCGTTGGACACGTGGCAACGCCAGAGTTCTCCCTGGCAGGAGGGGAGGTCCAGAGCTGTCATGCACGTGGCCGCACCGGAGCCCTCCTTGGCCGAAAGGGACGCCTGGAGTTGTGCCACGTGGCAGCACCGGAGCCCTCCCATGCTGGAGGTAGGGCCCGGAGCCGTAGGACACGTGGCACCTTAGGAGCCGGGAAGGGGTGCCTGGAGTTGTTGCCTACGTGGCAGCACCGGAGCCCCCCCCATGCTGGAGGTTGGGCTCGGAGCCGTAGGACATGTGGCACCTCCGGAGCTCTCTCTGGTGAGAGACGGGACTCGGAGGTTCTGGACACGTGGCAGTGCCGGAGCCCTACCTGGCGGCAGACGTGGCTGGGAGGTCCCGGACCCATGGCAGTGCCGGAGCCCTCCCTGGCGGGACATCGGGTCCGGCACCATCGGATACGTGGCGGCTCCGGAGCCATCCTCGGCCGGTATTGAGACTCAGAGCCTGCAGACACGTGGCAGCCCCGGAGCCCTCCTTAGCAGGTGGCCGGACCCGAGGCCTAGGATACGCGCCTTCTCATGAGTGCTCCCTAGTTGGCGGTTGGGCCCAGCCTGCAGGCTGGGTCCCTGTCATCTGCACACGTGCTGACGTATGTCTTCTTTTGCTCTTACACACGGGGGTACCCGGTCTTGAGGGTACCGAAAGCAACCTTGATAGCACATTGAGGACCCACAATGTTGTGACAGGTCATAGAAACAACCAACCATCTTTCAGGTAGAACACTGGAACCTATCACTCATAATAAATAAGTCTGGTGCCCCTGAACTATCTTACGATAGTTGTTGGTGTTCGGATTTCCGACTAGTAAAGAATGTACCACGCGTTTGTCCTCGAGATGGCCTAGCTACGAACTCAAGGGATTTATACTGGTTCAGTCAAGGCCCCGCATATCCAGTTTCAGGTGTCTCGCTGCTCTTTGTTGAAAATGGAGGTGGTTCTCTTACAAGTGCGAGGGCCTGTCCCCAAGGAGATGATCGGTTCCTCCCTTTATACTCACTCTCGCCGGCTCTCTCTTAACTCTTTACAAGTGGGGAGGAAGTCGTGGTTACAGTGATGGCTGTCCCATCGTACGTCTGCCAAAGTACTCTATGAAGCCACCGTATTGGGAGTTCACCACCCCGCCTGCTCCCATCTTGTTGCTCAGGCGAGCCATACTGGGGAATGGGCGCCCTGTATACTCCTCCTCTTCTTTCCATCGGAAGAGACAGGCCTTGAATACTCCCGCTATGGGCGTCACTTGAGTGCCCTCCCACTTGGTCATGGTGGCGCCTGCTCCGCATTGAAAGCCACCTGCTTCTTTCCTACGCGAGGTCAGGCTCGGGTTTTCTCCTCTGAGTCCTCCCTTCGCCTGGGTGCCAAGGAGAAGGATCCCCGCTTCCTCTGGATATTGGAGTTGGGAACTCTGTCATGTTTTCTTCGTCTCCTTATGGTTTGGGTTCATCTGGGCCTTCTCCTTTGGGTCTGCCCCTTGTTCGGGCGTCGAGGGGAAAGATCACCACCCCCCGGGGAGTTGGAGTCAGGAACCCCGTCAGTAGGCCCCAAGCCTCTGGTCGATCCTATCAATCGATCAGGGGGAATTTAATTCAGCTTCATTACTGCACAGCTAGAAAAAGAAAGAAAAAGTCATTAGTGCTCGGTTTAGCTTTTGTAGCCGTGACGACCAGACCTCCGATGGCTGGTCGCGACCTTTGGTCATTCCCACCGGGGCCCTGTGGCAATCCCCGGCCTTTTTTTGGGGCTTGGGTTGTTGTTATTGAGAGGTCACCTCGCCCCCCCGTCCGTGAACCGTTCGTGGCTCGGAGGTCCTTGGTAGTCGAGCCCCTGGGCCTGGTGAGTTATCTATCGGGTAGAACCGAGTGAAACCCATCCATCCCGTTCGTTTTGGTGGTTGGAACCATTAGCCCTGTTTCACGTAGGGGGCTTCCTGGTCGGGGCTCAGTGCTTGCGTTTTACTAGATCCCTGCTCGAGGAGAGCACGTGGTTCCAGAGCCCATCGTGGGCTCGGGCAACTCGCTGCCAACCCTTCGTAGGGTTACCTCGACGCTCAGGGGGCTAGGACTCGGCTATGGACTTAAAGGCGTCTGGTGGATTCGCCTTGCCCAAGGTCATCTCTATCACGGACCGCCTCACATATGTTGGGAACAAAAAATGGTTATGTGTTTCACAAGGAAGAATCCAGCTCGGGAGATCAAGTTTTCCTCACGGCAGAGAGACAAAAAAGATAAGACACAAGAAAGAATGACCGGAGCAAGACTTAGAAGTTCTCAATAGGATTCAAACCGTGTGAATTCCTATGTTTTTGTCGTGTCAAAGTTCTAGAAGAGTCTGCACGATATTGTCCATTCCTTAGAGATAAAATTGAGATTATAGAGTCCTAGATTAAACTTAGAATAGATAGAGTCACCAAGCTTTGTACCAAGGCTATATAAAGGTAGCCTTCTGTCAGGAATAGGACAATGCAATCAAATTCCGATCAAAACCTTAAGTTTTCCTACTTGTTCTTTACTTGTTCTTCATAGTTCTTAGGCTAGATCTTAGTTCTTTGTTGCTTTGCCGAGTAAAGCATCCATTTTCTCTCCATGTAAGTGAGACTTACCACGTTCCTTCCTTAGGAACCCCGAGTTCATCAAAGTTTCGGTGACTAATGCCGAGATTGATCACAAAACAGGCGACTCCAACAATCTTTTCACCAACAGAATTAGCGACTCCGCTGGGGAACAACGTCAAGTGCATCGACCAGCGCATCTACTCGAAGATCGGCATGTTCTTGTACCGATAAAACCATGAAGATCATGGCAGATGCATCTAGGAGGAAGGCCGGTGGCAAAGCCGTGAATGTAAGCAACATTATCAGATTCCAGCTCGAAGATCTCTCGACAGAGGACCGTGAACGCATCCAAGATGAGCTGGAGCGAGAGATCCATGAAGAAAAGATGGCACATCTGCATTCCAAGTTGGCATGTTTCCAGAAGATGCGAGGAGGCATCATCTAGAGGGCCGACAAGCACGAGGCAACATCATGCAAGGTAGGCACACCGATATCCCTCAAAGAGCTAGTTCAACTCGTAGATGTATCGGTAACTACCAAGTACAAGACGGACTTAGAGCAGATGGCATCTTCAGTAGCTGATAGGCTCAAGGAGTCTTTCAACACGTTCAAGGCTGATGTAGAACACACCATAGATCGAAACCTTCATCGGCAGATCCGATCTACCATCCAGCAAGTGCAAGATGAGATCGGGGGCAATCGTGTAGACATCAACACAAGTAGTGCACCAGCAAACTTAGCGAGCACCTCGTCACTTTGCATTCCACCATCTTACGTCCAAGCTACGCAGCCAGTTATGAATGTGCAGCAACTATGTTACCAAACTGTCGCGTATGGATCTGCCATGCCACCCACAGGCAGTGGTGTACTGCTCGGGCCAGTGCCTGACACATGTTTTCCTCCACCATCGCCACAAGTTGCACCTTGCAACTTGCCAGATCCTCCCATAGCACCAAACAATGCTGCACGCGACAAGCTTAGAGATCAAGTAGCCAGGACACTCAGAGAGTTCGGGGTAACAACCGGAGCAAGCATTGAAAACTACCGAAAGCCTTACCCCGACCACTATGATAATGTACTGTATCCTAGGGGCTTTAGGGTGCCTGATTTCTGTAAGTTTAGTGGGGATGATTCAAAAACCACATAAGAACATGTTGTCCAATTCTTGATCCAGTGCAGTGGCATACGAATAACAAATGTACAACGGATTATATTGTTTTCCTTGTCCCTAACCGGCACGGCCTTTAGCTGGTTTACCTCGTTAGCTCCCAATTCTGTCCTTACCTGGCCGTGTTTGGAACAAAAGTTTCATGAGTACTTCTATAACGTTGAAACCAAACTTAGATTGTTTCATCAAACCGCAGTCAGGAAAAACAAAATGAACACATGACTGAGTACATCAAAAGGTTTAGAGAAACCCGGAACAAATTCTTTAGCCTAACAATAGGGGAAAAGGATTTGGCCGATGTAGCGTTTGCAGGACTCCTACCATACCTCAGGGAGAAGATGGAGGGCGTCGAGTTTGGAGATGTCAACCAGGTCTTGCAGCAAGCTGTGGCACATGAGAACTGAGCCAGAGAAGCCAAGACACACCACCTATTCAAGGAAACTAACCACATGGATTGAGATAAGCAACATGTCAATCACCTCAGGGAAGACTCGGCCAGCGACGATGAGATGGATGTTTGTGTCGCCGAGTGGGTAGAAAACCACAAGAACAGGCCCCTGGCTTGCACATTATTGAAGCCCAACCACGGGAAGAAGGATGAGGTCAAGTTCACCTTTGATGTAACGAAGTGTGACAAGCTTTTTGACGTGCTCTTGCAAAACCAGGTGATCAAGCTCAAGATCGGCCATGTTATCCCACCACCCGAGCAGCTAGCTAACAAATGCTATTGTCAGTGGCATGACTCATACTCTCATTCCACTCACAAGTGCAACTTCTTTCATCAACAGGTACAATCAGCTCTCAATGAAGGCCGGTTGACACTCGGTGATAGCCAACGAATGAAGCTTGACATGGACCCCTTCCCCATCAACATGGTGAACCTCGGAGGGAAGAAGATCCTTGTAAGGACCGATCAGTCATCCACAACCAATGGGAAGAATGTGATCGTGTCTGATGATCTATGTAAGAAGATTATCAAGCCTCGGAACCCCGACGTCGGCATATGGAAGCTCAATGAACCAAGGAAGACTACCAATTTAAGCCGACTTCGAAGTATTTGATCACCAAGTATCTCAGTAGGAAGCCAAGAAAGAGTGTCTTCCATAGGTTGAGATATTGCAAGGGCAACAAGTTCATGATCAACTCCAACAGAAGCCTCAGAAGCATACTCTCGAGAACTGGGTTTGGAAGTCACCGACACTCCGAGAAACTAACGATTTCACAAGGAAAATGTCTTTCCCAAGGGTCTCGGGGGGCATGGGTCTGGAGTCACAGGAACATGAAGAAATCGGTGGTTTTCCAAGGAAAACAGCCCCCCCCCCCCCCCTGAGAGGCTCGGGGAGCCCAGATGTGGGAGCAGCAACCCGATAAGCCAGGAAGCCACGCCAACACATGGAAACCGAAGCAAAAATCACTAGAAAGCACTGATCTTTCCACCACATCTCAGAGACGTGTCGGGAAGACCCAAACTGAGGAAAACACAAGAACGGACACCGAGTACTGATGATTGGGTCAGTAGCTTGTGTCATCCAAGATGAACTGGCCCCTAGCAACCTGGGGAATAAAGGTCAGTTCACAAAACAAGGCTTGGGAAAATGGCATGAGGTCGGCAGCTCTAACATGAAGAAGGGTGATGATCCAAGCAAAACTGAGAGAACCAAAGCTGATCCAGAGCTTGCTATCAAGCGTTCTCGGTTGGTGTCTCCGGAGGGAAGAGTCATTGTCGGACCAGGCATCAAACCATCACCCAAGCACAAGGTACAAAGGCCGGTTAAACTTGGACAGTCACAACATCTTAAGGCATCAACCAGCCAGCCCCAGCTCCAACACGACTTAGCAGATGGGATATGAGGCCAGAGGGGGTGAAACAAGACATGATCAAGACAGTAGCTCCAGTTACAAAGCTAGGACCCCAATGGTGTCCCACAGGGCTTAACAAGACTCAAAGGAGGCGTGTACAAAGGCTGAGAGCCCTTGAACTTGCTGAGAAGTGGAAGGAGGAGAAAAGAGATCATTGGTTCAACCAAGCACGGCCAATGACCACTAAGGAGACCAGGAAGGAAAAGAGGATTGCCTGGGAGGAAGCTGGAAACAATGAAGCAGAAGAAGACATCACGGGCAAGGATGAAAACCAGATTGAAGTGAACATTATGTTCCATCTACTGGCTGAGGTTTGTATCCTAGAGGTTGAGGTGGTCGTGCTTGATTTAGGAGCCAAGAATGTGGTCTTTGAGAAGCCAGAATAGCTCGACAAGCATGTGAAGCCCCTCTATATCTGAGGACATGTTGATGGAACATCTGTCGGGCCCATGTTGGTTGATGGAGGAGCTTGGGCAAACATCATGCCCATGAGCATGTTTGAGAGATTTGGCTTCCGGGAAGATGATCTTATCATGATCAACACAGTGCTAAGTGGGTTTGCTGGAGACCCAATGGAGGCTAAAGGAGTGTTATCTGTGGAGCCCACCATAGTAAGCAAGACGATACCCACAACCTTCTTTGTTGTCAACTTGCGAAGCAGATACAATATAGTCCTTTGACGAGATTGGATCCATGCCAATGGGTGTATGCCATCTACACTTAATCAGTGCCTTGTCCAATGGGTTGGTGATGAAGTAGAAGTACTCCAAGCAGACAACTTGGCTTGTGTGGTGATGGCCGGGTCCCCCGACCTGCAACATGAGGACATTAGGTGTCTCACAGGTTGGGACCTCACCGACTATGACTTTGTAAGTGTTGGAAGAAACGGATTTGTACCTGTGTGTGTGAAGCCAACTGATATCAATCAGCTTAGCAATGTAACTTTAGGATGTTAGACAAACAAGGCCATTTAACTTGGCTACAGGACAAAACCGAGCGATATAATTTAGGCAAGAACGATATGGTTGAACTTATCGAAGATTTTGATGAGAAAGGAAAACTTGGGCAAGGGTTTTCTTCTGGGGATTAGTTATAAGAGGTGAACCTCAGGGATAGATCGTCTCATCGACCAACTTTCATCAACATGAACCTCGGGTGCGCCCAGAAAGAAGAGGTGAGTAAACTCCTCAAAAATACATGGATTGATTTGCATGGGAGTACACCGAGATGCCAAGAATCAACCAATACCTCATGGAACACAAGTTGCCAATCAAGAAAAGCTTTACACCTCACAAGCAACCTTTTAGACGATTAAAGCCAGCTATACATGACAAGATCAAGAAGAGAGGTAAACCGTATACTCAAAGCTAACTTCATTCGGCCTTGTAGATATGCCTAGTGGGTCTCAAACATAGTCACGGTGGAGAAGAAAAACACAGGGAAACTGAGGATTTTCATAGACTTTCGAGATCTTAATCGAGCTACACCCAAGGATGAGTACCCCAAGCCCACAGCCGACGTGTTGATCAACAATGCCTCAGGGCACAAGATGGTCAGCTTCTTGGACGGTAATGCAGGGTACAACCAGATCTTCATTGTCAAGGAAGACGCATCTAAGACGGCCTTCTCTTTCCCTGTGTTTGTTGGACTCTTTGAGCGGATTGTGATGACCTTTGGGTTGAAGAACGCCGGTGCAACATACCAAAGGGCCATGAACCTAATCTTCCACGGTCTGTTGAGAGATATCCTTGAAGTGTACATCGACGACCATGTGGTAAAGTTGGCTATGCGGGAAACCGTTTCCCTCACACTCCAGGATCGTATTAGGTGGTGCCGTGTTAGGCGACACCGAACAACACACACAGAAATGAATCCAAGACATACACAAATGTGTATTAATCAACAGATCTGTTTTTACAAATAATGATGTACAATATAATGTACAGCAGTGGAATATACAATCAAAGTTGCAGCGGAATACAACTGACATCACTATCATGAACCTAGCTAAGCAGCAAAGGAATTATCCTGCCGAGGATAAATCTTTCTAGCAGCACGAATTGGAATCAGCAGTCAGCAGGGTTTCTTGTGACCATGCAGCCAAGAATGGCACTGTCATACTTAACCTTCATGATGTACGATGAATTTACCTGCAAAACAACAATTCTGCAAGAGTGAGCACGATGGCTCAGCAAGACTTAACCATCTCTCCTAATTCATGCAACTCGACATGACGATAACTTAAGATAAAAAAGCTGGAAGTTTGCAAAAGAACTCGCCTACAAGTTCATCCTTAACTTTCAGATTTTAGTCAACAGATTAATAAACTTGTACCGAGCAACATCGGAACTCCACAGTCAAAAAAGAAACACTTCATTTGATGTTACTTGCCCAAGGTGGAAAAATAATTTTAATTTGCTCTATCTCTACTTCATACATGGTTATCATTCAACAAAATTTAACATAGCAGCATATAACTTGCAAACTGTTGCCACTCAGGTTTTCTTACTACATCACAACACAGTGAACAAGTGGTACACATAACCATGAGGGACGGTGATTCGAATCAAACACTGCCAGCTGTCTCGACACATACGCCCGTCTATGAAGACCCAAGACTGGCGTCCTTCATTCCGTCGTATATAGCAACCTTTCGCAGGACACCCAACTATAGAACCTGGCACACCATCTCCGGCTCATAGGTCTAACGCGACGGTGTGGTATTGTGACACACGGTTCTGAAAATAGAACCAAGTGAATGCATATGTGTGCCCAGGATGTTCATCACACATACACATGTATTCCACAAACTGAATTCGGAATATAACCACGAATAAATAGTGTTTAATTATTTTATTACAATGACTCAATGTCTCACTCATGAATGTCTATCTTATTCTTGCAGCGGAAGACTCTAAACGACAGCGGAAAGTGACTAAAGACAGCAGGCTCCAACTTCAACTCCACAGGCATGTTGACGGTAGTCCACACACCTAGTACTCCACATGGTCCTCGAAGTACTCATCTCCTGTAGCTGATGTATATGTGATAATGAAAGGGTGAGTACATGTCCTACTCAGCAAGTACGGAAAAAGTATGACATGTAGCTTACAAGAAGGTAGGAATAAAAAGGCTCATTGCAGCAAGCAAATTTTATTTCGCAAACATGATAAAAACAGCAACTATTTCTAAGTGAAATTTATCGCATCAAAATCAAGTAATTCAGCAACATTCTCTCATCATAATTCACCATTTATCAAGTCTCATTCAGCCATTAATCTTTCTCAAGTTCATCTCATGCTCATAAATATTCATAACCATCTCATATTCATATAACCGAAACCAAACTCATTTTCATGACTCAAAATAGTCCCAAAACCAATCCCAATGACCATACCATAACAATACCGAATAACCATCCCAACATTTCCCTCTAATCATAGAAGTTGGCCAGGTGCTTGTGACTGGAAGCACGACTATCATGATAGTTTTACACTCTGTAGAGGTGGCACCACTTTACCCACAAGTTCATGATTTCGTCACCCATCGGCGACTGCAGAACCTCAATTATACCAGTACACAACCGTTGGTGTATGGCCAAGAGATCATAAAATAGCCTTTACGAAGGGGCTACTAGGTGTATGGACTCACTGAGGTTTCACCGGCAGGCTCGAATCACCATTTTTCCACCCACGGGTCCCCTCTTGTGCCATGCAGTTCCCAGAACAGTCCTCCTCGACTCCCATTCCCCGCACCATCCACGGTCCATAACAAGCTAGAAACACACCTAATTAATCAGCTAAGCCGCATCCATACTTGGCCTTGTGGTGGCACTGTTTTCCTGGTATATTCTCGCATGAACCGGTCCTTAGATCTACGGCAAGTACCACCATCTCATCCAGCAACATCCACGAACAAATCTTGCCTAGATATCCCCGATTCTATACCCATTAACATCAACAAGATCTCATCATCATTATTCATATGAGTGCAGTAGCTAGACAGGTTTTATTTCAGCTTCCCATATCCCGTGAATTAAGTGAAGCAAAAAGGAAAAATGACCATACCTGACTCATCAACTTTACTGGCGACGAGGATGGTTAACAAAACTATTAAACTCCTATAAAAGGGTGTCCCATCAAGTTGACTCAAGGATATGAGTTTTCTCAAACAAAACAGTTTCGTAACATGGGATCAATATGGTCAAGGAGCACTTGCCTTGCTCCCATGGTTCTTGCTGTTCAAGCGTCTCGAAGTCTTGGTGCTGTAGTTCCTCTTAGATGGCCTCTTGAGCTTGTTCTTCATACTTACGATCACGCACATACAAAATTTACAGCAATCAATCATCATGCACAAACTTTACTCAAGATGCGATGGGGTAAACGAATGCAAATCCTATGGTACTGTTTTATTAAACCAGTTTGTACGTGTTCTTCCATGTTTTAATGGGCTTCCATGGTGTTTTATGATGAACGACGGTGCTGCGATCAGGTGTGGACGTGGTGATGATCTTGACTCAAGATCTAGATCAATCCACCGTCAAAAACCGATCAAAACACTATCTGTCCACACGTAAAAGTTTTGTTCAAAGGGGGCGAAGAAAACGGATCCGTAGAAATAGCGGAGACGTCTTAAGATGGGTAATGGGGACCTACCTCACTTCCTTTCGGTGGCAGGGCCTTCCTCCTAGCAATTGTCAGGCTTCTTCTCCGGCGACGGCGGGGCTCGACGGGGCTCGATGGCGGCCAAACTCCGGCAAGGGGGGGGACTTGGCGACTTAGCAGCAAGGAAGGGGGCTTGGCAGCAGGGGGGGACGACCAAAAGAGAGAGGATTTCGGCTGGGGGTGGGGGTTATATCTATAAGGGGGAAAAAAGAGGAGTCCTACTCCAATTGGAGCTTAAATAAGATTCCAATTCAATTTTTTTGGATCTTAACAAACTTATATCTTGTGGTGCGGCAGCCTTGGGGATTTTATCCCCAAAATGTGGGGAAAATTCCCCTTTTTGGGAATTGGGGAATTTAGAAATTTTTCGGGAAATTTGGGAATAGCTCATTTCAGCTATCTTTTTCCCATTCCTCACCCTTTCTATGTCACTTGTTCCATTTCTCCATTCCCCTCTCTATTTCTATGTCCCATTCTCCATTTCTACATTCCCCTCTCTATTTCTATGTCCCATTCTCCATTTCTACATTGCCCTTCTCCATTTCTATGCCCCATTCTCCATTTCTATATTCCCTTCTCCATTTCTGTGGTTTTTCCTGCATTTCTATGGTTCCTTCCTCCATTTCTATGGTTCTTTCTCCATTTCTATGGTTCTTCTCTCAATTTCTATGGTTCTTTCTGCATTTCTATAGTTCTTTTATAATGTTTATTTACATGAAAAATGTATGCAATGCATGGAAATGAATTTGAGGGTGTTACAAACCTACCCCCCTTAAACTGAATCTGGCCCTCATTCCTTGAGATCTTCCTCACACTCCCATATAGTTTCGGCTTCCGTGTGATGGTTCCACTGTACCTTACACCAACGAATTACCTTGTTCCTCGTGACCCTTTCCTTCACATCCCAGATTTTGACGGGGTGTTCCGCGTAGGTCAGATCCTCTTGAAGATCGAGCTCATCAATCGGTACTTGTTCTTCCGGTACTCTTAAGCACTTCTTGAGTTGGGTTACGTGAAACACGTCGTGCACGTCGGAGAGGTGCGTTGGCAGCTCTATTTGATAGGCTACTTCTCCTCGCTTGCCCAAAATCTTGAATGGCCTGATGTAGCGAGGTGCTAACTTGCCTTTGACTTTGAACCGCCGTTGGCCTCGGATAGGCGATACCTTAAGATACACGATGTCGCCCACTTCGAAGGTCAACCTTCTTCGCCTATTATCCGCATAATCTTTTTTGTCGTGTCTGAGCAGCCTACAAGTTTTCTTGTATTATTTGGACTTGCTTCTCGGCGTCTTTCAGCACTTCGGGTCCAAACACTTGACTCTCTCCGGTCTCAATCCAGAACAGCGGCGTTCTACACCGTCTACCATACAATGCTTCTAAAGGTGACATCTTCAAGCTGGCTTGATAGTTGTTGTTGTATGAGAATTCAGCATACGGCAAGCTCCTATCCCAACTACGCCCATGTTTCAAGGCGCAAGCTCTCAACATGTTTTCCAAAATTTGGTTTGTCCTCAGTTTGCCCGTTGGTTTGTGGGTGATAAGCGGAGCTGAAATTCAGTCGTGTACCCATGGCTTCATGCAGCTTCTTCCAAAACCTAGAGGTAAATTGAGAACCCTAATCTGAAACAATCCTCTTCGGAACTCCATGGCGACACACGATTTGCTCCATATACAGCTCGGCTAGTTGTGGAATGCTGTACTTTGTTCTAACAGGAAGGAAATGGGCTGTTTTCGTCAATTGGTCCATGATAACCCAAATAGTGTCGTAACCCGATTGAGTACGTGACAATCCGACAATGAAATCCATGCTGATGGCTTCCCACTTCCACTCGGGTACTTTCAATGGCTGCAACAGTCCAGCGGGTCTTTGGTGTTCGGCCTTCACCCGTTGGCACGTATCGCATAAGGCAACATATTCAGTTATGTCCCTTTTCATACCATCCCACCAATAGCAAGTTTTCAGGTCCTTGTACATCTTTGAACAGCCGGCGTGTATGGAATAAGGTGAGTCATGTGCCTCCTTTAATATCGTGGCGCGAATGTGCTTCACGTTAGGCAGACAAATCCTTTCCCCTAACCAAAGCGTGCCTTTCTCATCTTCCCTAAAATCCTTTTCTATGCCTTGTCGGATTCTTTCCTTGATTTCCTTGATTTCTTCATCCGTTGCCTGGCCATCTCGTATCTCTTGTTCCAGCGAGGAGTTCAGTTCATCACCTCCATCTCGTTCAAGAACCCGAGATGTAACCGTTCGAACACCTTGCGCAGCTCGGGTGGCAGCTCCCAAACCGTGAGTTGGTAACATGCTCCCTTTCGGCTCAACGCATCAGCTACTACATTGGCCTTTCCGGGGCGATAGTTGATTCCAACCTCATAATCCTTGATGAGTTCCAACCATCGATGTTGCCTCAAAGTCAGATCCGTATGCGTGAATGTATTCTTGAGGCTTTTGTGATCCGTATAGATTTTACATCGGTGGCCAAGGATATAATGCCTCCAAAACTTCAAGGCATGTACCACGGCAGCAAGTTCCAAGTCATGTATGGGTAATTCAGCTCATGTTTCTTTAGTTGTCTCAATGCATAGGCTACCGCTTGTCCTCCTTGCATGAGCACACATCCAAGCCCTTGTCTTGATGCGTCACAATATGTGTCGAAGCTCTTGCTCACATCCGGCAATACCAAAACCGGCGCTGTTGTTAATCTCTTCTTTAGCTCCTCAAAGCTTTCTTGACACGCTGGTGTCCACTGAAATGCTTTCCCCTTCATTAGCAATTCAGTCATAGGCTTCGCTATTTTGGAGAAATCCTTGATGAACCGGCGGTAGTATCCAGCCATCCCAAGGAAACTCCAAATATCTCTCACATTCTGCGGTTGGTTCCACTTCAGAACATCTCCCACTTTTCCGGGATCAACCAATACTCCTCCCTCGGAGATGATGTGACCTAGGAACAATATCTCCTTTAGAAAAAATTGACACTTGCTGAACTTAGCATACAATTGATGCTCTTGCAGTTTCTGCAATGTTAACCTCAAGTGTTCTTCATGTTCTTCCTCGCTTTTCGAATACACCATGATAACGTCGATGAAAACCACGACGAAATTGTCCAAGTACTCCATGAAGACCTTATTTATGAGGTACATAAAGTATGCGGGTGCATTCGTTAACCCAAAAGACATAACGGTATATTCATATGAACCATACCGTGTTCGAAATGCAGTCTTGGGTATGTCGGAGGGCTTAATCTTCAGCTGGAAATATCCCGACCGAAGATCAATCTTGGAGAATATTTGGGCACCTTTCATTTGGTCGAACAGGTCCTCTATACGGGGCAGCAGGTATTTATGCTTGATCGTCACCTCATTGAGAGATTTATAATACACACACATCCTTTGTGTCCCATCCTTCTTGTCTACATAGAGCACGGGGGCTCCCCATGGTGACGAGCTTGGGTGTATGAAACTCTTTTCTAGCTGCTCCTGAATTTGCTTCTTCAGCTCCACTAGTTCATTATTGGGCATCCTATACGGCCTCTTCGCTATAGGTGCAGTTCCGGGTACTAAATCAATAGCAAATTCAATGTCCCGGTCAGGTGGCATACCTGGAAGTTCTTCCGGGAACACATCTGAATATTCCTCAACCACCAGAATGCTTTCCAATGTCGCTTCTTCAATGTGGTTTAGCGCTGCCTTCTCGGTTGCCGGTTGGGCTAACTCGAACTCAATACGAGTACCGTGCTCATTTGTCAACTGCACGCTCCTCTCAGCACATTGAATCACTCCGTTGTGCTTGCTTAACCAATCCATTCCAAGTATTATGTCAATCCCTTGGGAATCCAAGATAATAAGGTTGGCAAGAAGGTCTACCCCCCTTATTTTAAGGCTTACTTTCGGACATACTATATTAGTCCTCATCTCTCCACCGGGAGAATTAACCAACATAGTTTGTTTCATGTGTGATATGGGCAGATTATACTTGGCAACATACTTGGATGATATGAATGAATGCGATGCTCCAAAATCAAATAAAACAGTGGCTGGGTTGGAGTTGGCAAGGAACATACCAATCACGACGTCCTCAGCTTGTTGTGCTTGTTCAGCAGAGACATGATTCACATTGCCACGAGCGTAGTTCTGCTGCCCACGGTTACCTTGCGTAGCTCCTCCATTCGGCCGTGGGTTCTGTTTTGGTGCGTTGCTCAGCTGTCCAAGGCCTTTCTTCGGGCACTGACTTGCAAAGTGTCCCGCCTCTCCGCATGAAAAACATGCTTTGCTGCCCATAACAGAAGGAATGTTGGGGCGAGTCTGGTTTTGAGCATAGGCGCCCATGTTGGGACGGGGCACAGGAGGCAAAGGCATACGAGGTGCTTGCATAACAGGACGTTGCTGCGGTGGCTGATTAGGGCGAGCTGGATTTACAGGGTGGAAAGTAGAAGCTGACGAGCCATAATGTGGTGCAGTTGGTGGCATAAAGCGGGTACTTACATTGCTCCCTTGTGGCTGTCCTTGTTATGGCATCTTCCTCTTGCCCTCTTGCTCGATCTCACGGATCTTGCTCTCAACCACTATAGCTTTGTCAACGAGCTTCTGGAAATTTACATAATCATTGTTCAGCAGCTGAACTTGGATCTCATTGTTCAATCCTCTCATGAACAAGTATTGCTTCCTTCGATCCGAGTTGACATCTTCCGGAGCATACCTTGACAGCTGCGTGAACTTGTTGAGGTACTCGTTCACGCTCTTCCTTCCTTGTCGGAGACCTTCAAACTCTTGACTTTTAAGCATCATGACTCAAGCAGGGATGTAATGAGAGCGCAAACTCTCCTTGAATTCAGCCCAAGTGATAGTCTCCTGATTGACATGAGCATTGCAAAGAGCGTCCCACCAGTCAGCGGCTGCTCCCGTAAGTTGGTGCGATGCGAAGAGAACTTTCTCCCGATCATTGCACTGAACAATAGCAAGCTTCTTTTCCATGGACTTCAACCAATCATCAGCTTCCATGGGGTCATTAGCTTGTGGAAAAGTAGGCGGTTGAGTCCTCATGAACTCTCTCAATCAGTTGTCAGCCGGCGGGGGTGGCTGTGGCGGCGGTGGGGGTGCAGGAACGGGGTTAGGATTGTTGTTGTTGTTGGCCTGCAGCTGACCCAACGTTTGTATCATCGTTTGCATGAGCTGGTTCTGCATAGCCATCAACCGTTCAAGGTTGCTTGCATCTGCCCCGGGGTTAGCATTTTCAGGAACTTCAACGTTGCCATCCTCTTGTGGTTTATTGTTGCCACGAGCTTTCCTCCTTTGACGGTTGGCGTTTTCCCTCACCATCTGTGGGAGAGAGTAGAGTAGAATAGAAAATAGAAGTTTAGATTGATCCCCCAACTATATGCATCAAGGTGTATGAACTAAGTATCTTCTTTTATTATTTCAGCCTATATGAGGATGTGAACACGTGCCGAAGAATCTCACATCTCTCCACTATGTGTGGATGTGGACATTCGCCAAAGCGTCCCACAACTCACATCAGCACATAAACACAAGCAATCATCACAAAAGTTCAACACACCACTCTTATTCAAGCTACTACGATCTAAACGTTCCTATTACAGCTTATTCAATGGGAATCCTAAACTTAATCATGTGAACCGGTGCTGTTCTCGTCGTGTGATGGGGGTGGTCCATACATGGGCGCACGCCATGGTGAGTCGGCAGTCCATGTAGGGTTAGATGACGCTGCTGCTCCATTCGCTCCCGCGTTGGCACGAGTCTCCTCTTGTTTCTCCAGCAAATACAGCTTCTTGCGGAGGTAACGGATCTCTTCTTGTGCACTTGCGTAGCGGTTTCCTAACTCCACGAGCAACCTCTGAGACTTGTCAGCAGCTTGTGGGTTGGAAAGAGCTGTTACATGGGGTCCAATGATCTCCCTTGTACCACTCTTCCGATACGGGTGCAGCTCAAAGGTAGTGTTCTCAAGCTGCTCATGGAAGGCGTAGCACAGTCCGGTGAGTGCTTCCCATGCAGCATCATCGATAGCTTCTGCCCTTGTAGCTCTCCATGTGGGTGTGAAGTGCCGTGTGACAACCCTACAGTTAGATAGGATGGTTACGTCAGCCTTCCACTCTTCATGTCAGTGTAGGTCTTGCAGGAACCTCGACATGGATTGTCCACGTCTTGTTCCCCTCCTTGCCTTCTTCCTTGGCGAAGTACTGCAGCATCTGGTTGTACCCGAAATATTGAAGCATCTGCCTCAATGCTTCCGGATAGCCGCTGTGGTGAGAACAGTGAGATTCCACCCACCTGTTCTGGAACTGTTTATCCTCTGTCATCTGTAAGAAAATATTTGAGAAATGTCAAATATTTATTTGAACAGTAAACTATTGAGTTATAACACAAAACATGTCATTAAACCCATAAAACTTGGAAACATAGTTCAAATTTAAACAAATTTGACTGCTGATCTGCTGTCCAACATGACAGCCCTGACCAGTTTCCATTTCAACCTGATTTAGTCCATTCTAAAAGAAAAACCAATTCTGGAGCTCAACATCATAATTAAAGCTAACTTCAATATCTTTCCAGAAAATATTTGCTTGGCCTAAGATCTGTCCTGGTTCAAAAGTTATGAGATGCCAAATTTAACAGAATTGTTGGAGAAAATTGGACAGCACCTCCCTGCTTTAGGTACTGCTTTGATCCAAGTATTCCAGTTAATTCTGCTCCCAATCTGACAAAACTTTCTGTTACAAAGTTGTAACTTATCTCATGAAATTTTCAGAACTACCTCAGTTCCTATTTTTGTATTTTTATGCAGGAAGTTATGCCTAATTTACATAGAGTTACAGAGAGTGTTTGCTCTGCTCTGTTTTCTGGACAGTTTCAACTCTACTGCATTTTTCGATTGGTTAAGGGATGAAACACCTCTGGACCTCAACAGAAAAGTTGTAAAGCTATTCCAAAGCTTTCCAGAAATGTATCATATGACCCCAACCTCGAAAGAACTCAACCTCTAACCCCTGATTAACTTCAGCCTTAATTCAGCAGAAAACAGGGTGCTCTGTCCTTAACAACCTATAAGTTGAAACTTGTTAACTTTGAATATCCTGATTAAGGGAAGAGGTTACAGCAAAGTTTTAATGCTCTTGATTAAAACCTTCAGTTTTACAATGAAGTTGTTCATTTAGTGGAGTGTGACGTCGATGCGTCACCAGATCATGTCGGTACTACGTCCTCACAATGAAAAACATATACCGGACTTAGCCGGCTTCGTTAGTTCAGTGGCACTAAGCGTCTCTCGCACACGGATGCTACATGTATAGCGTTTCATGTTTAGACTACCTGCAGATAACTCACACAATCGTCAGACTCGGCTGCACACCGAGCCCAGTATCCATACAGTTCGTACACCCGGCCGTCATCACTCGCCCGGATGTTCTCAAGCCAAACACGCCTTGAGCTACGTGTTCACGTTACTGACCACGTGACTGGGTCTCCCAAATTGCCCGAAGCACGCCAGAGACAAACGTTGCTCGAATACCCCAAACGACATGAAGAGTCATAGAGGGTATTAAAGCGGGTCGGGTTACCTGCCACCCGTGGGGCTCAACCCTTCAGCTTGTGCGCACTGGTGGACAGCGCTTACGTGCACCCCCCCCCAAGACATAAAGCGTCCTGAGATGCACGATTTTCTGAAATAATCAAATAGGTTAGTATGCCACTTTCTATACACTAATAACATCCTTATATGGGCTACTAACTCGTTCCTCACTGGATTTTTTTTAAAAAGATAACCTTTGTAGTGCGTTAAACCTCAAGCGAGCTCTGATACCAGCGCTGACACGACCCCACGGTCTTGTCGAGTCAGGATCACGCTGAGGGGTGCTGCGTTGCACAGCACCGGATAACACACATCAAAGGTACAAAGCGGAAGCAAAGTTTATTACATAAAGAGGTTTATGAACATTTGTACAACAAAATATGTTCAGTCTACACTCACGGGCGTAGACTAGGCATCGAGTTCACGTTCAGGCCGTGAACGTGTTCCCGCTAGCACGCACACACACTAACACGGCGGCGTGAACGACTCCCACTCGACGGGGCTCCCCTCCTGGTGTTCCGTCTCCTCCTCGGGAGTCCCTTCCTCATAGAACCCTGCAAAAAGCTTCAAACACAAGCAGTGAGCACGAAGCCTCAGCAAGACTGACCCGTCTCTCCTAAACATGAATCTTCTACATGGAGGGTGACAGGTTACATGAGGCAAAATAAGTTGCAAGGACTCGCCTAATTAGTGAGACCTTACTTTCAAGTTTTAGCAGTAGGTTGTGGAGAACATTACGCTAAAGCACATGAGAGAGCCGCAATCAAACAAGAAACGCATTTCTCTCATGTACTTTTCCCAAAGTTGAAAGGAACTTTAATTAGCTCTAAACTACCGCAAATCATTAAAAATCAAAGTCCATCTTTCAATCAGCAACATTTTAACTTGTAACTAGCCTGTTCTTTCTACGTCACGGTACAGTGAACAAGTGGTACTCACTGACCGCGAGGGACGGTGATTATAATCGATTTACACCTGCAGGGTTACCCGAATAACCCGTCACGTACGCCTGTACTCGATGTTGCCTACAGCAACCATCAAGGACGCCGTACGCAACCACCTTTCGCCCGTCAGCCAAATATTGAACCGGTCCCATCGTCCCGAGCAAGAGGTCTCTGCACGAGCATCTCAGTGCCACCAGCCAATTTACACCTCAAGCTCTCAACCTACCCTATGAACGACGGGCAACGCCTCAATACCCAGCTACCCGAGTTACATCGGTTTCCCGGTTGCCATATAGCCGGTAGGTCTTCGGTACTGTTCTAGCTTGTTCAACAGGCCCGCACACGGCTCGGTCCTCAATCGACACAAGCGGAGCTATAGCACACAGGCCCCAAAGTCCTGCTGCCCTTACTCTCCGCTCGGTCTCATCTTTCTTGCCATTTGTATCATGTGCTATCTCTACCCGAGTCGAGTGCCTCTAGCCTATGCTCGCGAGTAGTTCCAACTACTCGACTTGTAGCGAATCCTACACTATCTTAGCATTGCAGTAGCTAAACAGGGTTTTCAATCCTAATCCCAACCCATGGTTTTCTTGGCTATGCAATTGGGTTTTCAAACAAGACTCCAATGCAAGAAATAGTGATACTCAAGTAAGTGCTTAAAACAATAAAAATTTGTAAAAAGGTTAATGCAAACCGGAGCTTGCCTTGCTGCTCTTGGAAATAGGCTAGCTGCTCTTCCGGAGTAGCGAAGTCTAGGATTTCGGGTTCCTCCTCGACCTTAGCGACTACATGATATACAAGTATATGTATTAATTTAAATGCATTTGAATTGAGTTGAAACTTGTGAAGTTTATAAGTCTTACTATACAGACCCAATAACTCTGAAATTTTTACTGTGGCTTGGTTACAACCTAAACAGAGACTTGGCCAAGTTTTAGTTGCAGCAAAGCTCATTTGAGCCCTCCACAAATAATTATGTACTTGACCTTAATTGGAGCTCTTAGGGTTTTCTAGGAATTTTCATGGAGTAAGCCATGACTTTCTGAAAACTAGATTTTCAGAGGTTTCTAATTGAGTTGGTATCCCTTAATTTGAAGGTTCCTAGCTAAAGATATGAGCTAAACAATTTCAGAGAAATTCTGAAAATGTTTCTGGACATTTTCTATTTTCTCTGGAACAGTTTTATTAATCACATCATTAGGTGGATCAAATGAGCTCAAATGGATCCGAAATTTTTATGGTAGTTCAGGGACATTTTTGTGAACATCGCAGCAAAATTTCAGAATTTTCCTCCAAAGGATTCTCCAGTGAAAATTCCAAACAGTTTAAAATTAGAGTAATTAATTCTGGAGAAATAAAAATTTCCATGAAGTGAGACTTGATTTGCTGGAAAGTACTCAGAGAGCTGAATCCAATAAAATTTAGTTCACTTGATTTGGATGTTCCTAGCCAAAGTTATGAGGATTTGAAGTTTGAATGAAATCTTAAGATTGGGGAAAAGTTTAAATCTGCCGGTGGGTCCACGGTACACGTGTCGGGCGCTGGAGCGACGGCACACCGGGGTCCATGGAGTTTTTTCACGCCAGCACACCGGATCCGAGCCGCAGACTGATCCCGATTTAAAATCCAAGCCGCTGACAGCCGGGGTCCACCCCCTTCGTCTACCTCCCGACTCCCGCTTTCGGCCGCCGCGACGCCTCGCCGGAGAGCTTGCCGGCAGGCTCGATTGTGCTCCAAACTTCATGATTCTGGCCGCCCCTGCCTAAGCCCACTCGGGGAACACAGTTCTGGGCTCAGTTCGTCATGACAACGGCCGGCACATGGTCGGCGACGAGCGGCGGCTTCGGAAAGACTTCGGCCGTGTCGGCCGACCTTCCTAGCACTCCAACCGACCGAGCAAAAGGCCAGAAAGCACCAGTGGTCCCTCAGGAAGCTCGGCATGGGCTCGAAGCAGCTCAGGAGAGGTCCGAAGTAGTCTCTCACCGTGCTCCTGATGCTTCCCGCATGCTCCGCCGATGGCAAACATCGAAATACGCCGGGTACAGGGGTTCTCAGGCCAAAGGTTGTGACGGCAAGTTGTGCGCTACCAGGTCTAGTCTGTGTAGGAGCGGATTGAGACTCTCTAACCCTTCTTAGAGTGTGAATTTGACAGAACCGCACCCGAAGGTCGGTCTGTACCGAGAAATGGGAAAACTGGAAATTCACCGCCGGCGATCAAGCACTCGGGCTGTGGCGCGAGGGTGAGCAGCACCAATCACCAACGCGTCCTGGGACGCCTTAGATTGAGCGTGACATCCTCCCGATTGGGCTGTCCACGGGAGCCCGAAGTGCGGCGGCTTTAGGTCTCTGAATGGAACTCTCGATATGCCAAGATCAACCTGTTTCAGCCGATTTCTAGAGACGGGGAAGAAGAAGGAAACTCCCTAGTACCTTGTCGTAGCTCTGGAGGGATCAGGGAGGCTGTGATCGTGGCTCTCCGATCGGTCCCGAGTGGCAGAGGGAGACATCCAGGTTCTGTGTTCTTGCGAGGGGAAAAATGGCGAGGGGCTTCGGCCGAGGAGTGGGGCGCCTTAACAAGGGCTCCGAACCGACTTGCGCACGCGCGTGGCCAAGCAGCTTGTGGCGCGGCAGCCTCCCTCGGTGGCGATCGCTGCTGAAGCCCGAAGACCCGAGTGAGAAAGTCTTCAGTCGGTTGAATCACTTCAGTGGCAGACATGTGGGTCCCACATTCATTTTTAACCCCGGAACTTAACTCCACATCACTGTTGTAAACAGTAAGCCCTAAAATGCCCATGGTTATTTAAATTATTCACCCCTGAGCCATTTGAATTTGTTAGAATTCAAATTGGGTTTGGTTTGACTAAATTTCAGCACATGTTCAGTTTGAAATTCAAATAAAGTTTGAATTTGTTACACTTAGCTCATGTCAAGATCAACTCCAAATGGAGTGAAAATGGGTGTGTGAGCTCACAAAATGTGCTGAGTAAGAATATGCCTCCCACTTTTGAATTCATGGGATAAAAACAGTTTGAATTTGAATTTGAGTTCAAACTACCCTCTTTCTCGCTATACCCAAAAGGACCTCAAAAAGGTTTTGAATTTGGGTAAAACTTGGCATGGACATTCCTAGCAATGTGTAGGAGTTTTCCAAATGTCCAGCCCCTATATGATGTTTGTGGGAAATACCACTTTTGCATTTGTGAGTTTATTCTCTGATGAGCATGTTGATAATGGTTACTTGCTCTTCAAATGTGTTCATCAACTATCTTCAAATGAGGTGTGTGTGTGTGGTGATGAACACTTTGAATGTGTCAAAAACTGAGGCCTTTACATTCCTCCCCCCTTAAAAGAATCTCGTCCCGAGATCATAAGGTAAAAATAAGAGAGAGGACGGTGGAAAATTACCGGATATGCGACGTGAAAAAGTCGGGGTAGTTAGCGTGAAGAAATCCTTCGCTCTCCCATGTCGCTTCGTCCACGGAGTGATTACTCCATAGAACTTTGTAAAACCACAATGTACGGTTGCATGTGGTTCGGGCCTTTTCATCTACAATCTGAACCGGTTCCTCTCGATACGTGAAATCCGGTTTCAGTTCTTCAATGTCCTCCAGCTGAACGGTAGTTGATAGCTTAAGACACTTCCTCAGCTGGTAAATATGAAAGACGTCGTGCACAACGGAAAGTGCTTCTGGTAATTTCAGCCGGTATGCTACTGATCCACATCTTTCGATAATCTGGAATGGACCGATGAACCGGGGTGCCAACTTTCCTCTCACCCCAAATCTGTTTACGCCCTTCATTGGAGACACACATAGATATATGTGATCCCCGACTTCAAACTGTATTGGGCGTCTTCTCTGGTCCGCATACTGTTTCTGCCGGGATTGGGTGGCTTTTAGGTTCGCTTGAATCAGCCGAACCTTTTCCTCCGCGTTATTGACAAGGTCAATCCTAAAGGTAACCCTTTCGCCAGACTCACACCAATTCAATGGTGTGCGGCATTTTCTCCCATATAGCGCCTCGTAAAGCGCCATCTTGATGCTGAATTGGTACCCATTGTTGTACGAGAACTCGGCTAATGGCAAGTGATCATCCCAATTCTTGCCGTGGTTGATAGCACAAGCTCGTAGCATATCTTCTAGAATCTGATTTACCCGCTCGGTTTGCCCATCCGTCTGCGGTTGGTATGCTGAACTAAGGATCAGTTTCATCCCTAATGCAGCGTGTAGCTGCTCCCAAAAACGGGACACAAATAAAGTGCCCCCGATATGATGGTACGGGGTATGCCGTACAAGCATAGGATCCGTGAGATGTACAGTTCAGCGTACTTCCTTGCGTTGTAGTTGGTGTTGACCGAGATGAAATGGGCAACCTTGGTGAGCCAGTCGACGATCACCCACACAGAATCATGTTTCTGAAAGGTGGTGGGTAAACCGACGATGAAGTCCATGCTCACATCCTCCCACTTCCAGGCAGGAACGCCCAGTGGTTGTAGCAGTCCCGGTTTCCGCATATGATCTGCCTTCACCCTTTGATATGTATCACACTCGGACATGTACTTTGCGATTTCCCGCTTCATCCGTGTCCACCAAAACTTGCTTCTGAGTTCTTGATACATTTTGTTGCTGCCGGGGTGAATAGAAAACTTTGACAAGTGAGCCTCATCAAAGATTTTCTTCCGTAATTCTGGGTTATGTGGTACGACGATCCGGTCCTTGAACCATAGGACACCGTCTCCGTCCTTCCGGAAACATTTCAGCTCCCCACTGTGTATACGTCTCCGCAAATGCGACATGCCCTTGTCATGTTTCTGAGCTGCCGCTATCTCTTCACAGATGGTGGGGATCAAAGCTAGGTTGTAGAGAGTTCCGTGTGGAATCACATGCAGTGGTGGTTCGCTCTCTTTCAACGGTGTGATGGTCAGATTGTTGACGTGTGACTTGCGGCTCAGCGCATCCGCCACTACATTTGCCTTGCCGGGGTGATAATGGATCTCTATTTCATAATCCTTTATCAACTCTAACCATCTTCTCTGCCTCATGTTCAGCTCCTTCTGAGTGAATATGTACTTGAGGCTCTTGTGGTCAGTATATAAATGTACGAGGTTACCGAGTAGGTAGTGCCTCCACATTTTTAGTGCAAGCACCACGGCAGCGAGCTCCAAGTCGTGAGTTGGATAATTTTGCTCATGGTTTCTAAGCTGCCGTGATCCATACGCGACCACTCTTCGGTCTTGCATCAGCACATATCCGAGCCCAATGCCGGATGCATCGCAGTACACATCGAACGGTTTCGTTGTGTCTGGCTGCGCCAAAACCGGTGCTGATGTTAGGTGTTTGACTAAATCCTTGAATGCTGCTTCACATGCTGGACTCCAAACATATTTGGTAGCCTTCTTTAGCAGCTCTATCATAGGCTCGGCAATCTTTGAGAAGTTCGGGATGAACCTCCGATAATATCCCGCCGAGTCCGAGGAAACTCCGTACCTCGTGAACGGTTCTCGGGGATTTCCAGTTCAGCACTTGTGTGATCTTACTCGGGTCTACAGCGATACCCTACGCTGAGATGATATGCCCGAGAAAAGGCACTTGCGATATCCAGAACTCGCATTTGCTGAATTTCGCGTGTAGCTTGTGATCCCGCAGCCGTTGCAAGACTATACGCAGATGCTTCTTGTGATCTTCCTCCGACTTGGAATATACCAGTATGTCGTCGATGAAGACCACGACAAACATGTACAGCTCCGGCATGAATACCGAGTTCATTAGATACATGAAGTGAGCTGGAGCGTTGGTGAGGCCGAAGGACATGACCCGGTACTCATAAAGTCCGTACCTTGTCGAGAAAGCCGTCTTCGGAATATCCTCAGCCCTTATCTTAATCTGATGGTACCCGGATCTTAAGTCCATCTTGGAAAAGATATTTGCTTCGACCAACTGATCAAACAACATGTCGATCTGTGGCAATGGGTACTTGTTCTTGATGGTTATGGCGTTTAGTGTACGATAGTCCACACAAAGCCGCAACGTCTCATCCTTCTTCTTCACAAATAATGCCGAACAGCCCCATGGTAAGGAGCTCAGCCTAATAAAACCCTTCTCCAGCAGGTCCGTTAGTTGGGTCTTCAGTTCAGCCAACTCCTTGGGCGCCATCTTGTACGGCCTTCGGATATTGGCATGGTTCCCGGTGCAAGTTCAATCTTGAACTCCACCTCTCTATCGGGCGGCGTCCCCAGTAAATCATCCGGGAACACATCAGGGAACTCTCGGACCACTGGAATATCATCCAATCTGATAGTTGTAGATTGATGGACACTTGGAAGTTTTATTTCTGGACTGTCCAGAAATAAGGAGTGAGATTCGTGCACTTCTGAGTTCAAGTGCACAACTCGGAGGACGGTGTCTAAAACAGCGCCGTGGCGGGTTAACCACGACATCCCTAAGATGACATCGACCTTTCGTCCCTCTAAAATTATGAGAGACGTAGGGTATACTCTACCCTCTAAGCATAATGGTGCTTTTGGGACCATCATGCTTGCTGAAATTTTCCCACCCGGTGAACAAATCAAATATGGACTATCTGTGGGTAGCATTGGCATGCTGTATTTAGCAATGAAAGCTTGGCTAATAAAGCTATGCGTCGCGCCTGAATCAAATAATACTATGGCGGGATGCTGGTGGAGTTGGAACATACCCGCAAGGATCGGCTCTCCCTCCGGCACGTCCTCTATGGCAAGTTGGTGGACAGTGCCGGGCCAAGGGTTTGCCCGCCGCGCATTAGTGGGGTTCCGGGGTTGATTCCTCCCCGGAAGTTGTGGCGTAACTCCGCCGCCTTGCCTCTACGGGCAACTGCTGGTGAAGTGTCCTGGGCGACCACATTTGTAGCATGTGACCGCTGCTTGTCCGGTGCTTGGGGGACGAAAGCGCGGCATGCGCTGCTGAGGTGCATACGCACGCGGCATCGCCCGCTGCTGCTGTTGTTGTTGTGGAGGTGGTACTGGCAGTGCCGGCCTGAATTGTAGTGGAGAATAGGGCCAACTGCGGAATGGCATCGACC
This sequence comes from Neostapfia colusana, assembly GCA_030760725.1. Taxonomy (NCBI): domain Eukaryota; kingdom Viridiplantae; phylum Streptophyta; class Magnoliopsida; order Poales; family Poaceae; genus Neostapfia; species Neostapfia colusana. The sequence continues at coordinate 50,416,659 of JASWHV010000009.1, forward strand.
TCTATGGTGGCTGCCAGCGTGGACCTGATGGTGGGTGATTCACCATCCGAAATTTCTGAGAAGGACCGCCTCCTTCTCCGCTGCTTTGTAGCGCGCTTCTCTTTCTCTCCGCCGCCGCTAACTCCTTACCGGAGTCCCCCTGAACAATCGCGGTATCAAATATGTCATTGAGGCTGCCATGATTAAATATCGCCAGTTTGTCCTTCAGGAGCGGTTTAAGCCCCTGGTAGAAGTGGTCCCGCCGCTTCTCGTCAGTATCGGCGTGATACGACGCGTAGAGCGCGAGATCGTTGAACGCCCTGGAGTATTCCAGCGCGTTCCGGCTCCCTTGCTGCAGGTGTAAGAACTCCTGCGTCTTCCTCTTCATGAGACCCGGCGGTATATGATAGGCCCTGAAGGCCGTCTGGAACTCCGCCTAGGTCATAACTCGGTCGGTGGGCTGTGAAGCACAGTAGTTTGCCCACCACGCGCTCGCGGATCCCTGGAGCTGTTGGACCGCGAACTGAGTCTTGCGCTGCTCACTCACTTGGAGCAGCCCGAACTTCATCTCCATCGTGCGGAGCCAGTTGTCCGCATCGATGGGTTCATCCGCCCTTGAGAATACCGGGGGATGGGTGGCTAAGAAGTCGAAGTAGGAGCTCTGTTGACGCTCCTCACAATCGTGACGCCTCTCTGGTTGAGACGTATTTGCGATGAGGGTCTGCAGCAACTCCGTATGCTGCTGATGAGAACCCGCCATTGCCGCAACGATGTCTACCAATGTAACCGTTGGCGGTGGCGGTGTTTGTTGTTGCTGTTGCTGCTGTTGCTGTTGCTGTCCCGAGGAGTCCTCGGGAGGCTGTTGGGAGGTTTCTCCCCCTTGACTAGAACCCCCAACGTCTGGGTTGGCAAAAGTACGAGTCATTCTGAAATTCAAAACAGCAGCGATCAGCATATGTCATACTTAAAAATTCCATATGAACAGTAGGTATTCAAGCGACGCATGAATAATTTGCACAACATTCACATATATTGATAAAGCATGAACTTTATACAAGATACTTTATTCTCGGTCTACGAGAAGTCATGCTCATGTTGTCACTACCTATACATACGCTACTGCCTACACGACATGTCATCGGTTACAAAAGTTTGGGTTACACTACCCTGGTTGCCCTACTTGGCAACGGTAACCCCCTACTCGGAGTAGAACTCCACCTCCTGCGGGTCGTCCTCCTCCGGTACCTCTGCTGCTGGCTCTGAGTCTACAACCTCCTCTCCCATCTCGGGTTCTCCCACTGCCGGAAGACCCAAGACTACCGGTATGCCCAACACCGGGGGTATGAGGTCCTGCAACGCGTGCACCTCGTCCATGGCCTGGTTGTAGTCTTCCTCCCAGCCTTGCCCTTCTTCAATAGCGTCGTCCCTCTCTTGAGTAAGGACCTCATTCTGCTGGTTCAGAGCCTGCACCTGTTCTTGCAGCGCCGCGATGTCAACACGGCTTTTCTTTTTCGCCTTCTTCAGACGATGCAACTGATTATGCTGTTCGTTCAGTCGCTTGATCGTCGGAAGGAGCACATTGCGGAGTGCGCTGTGAGCACTCTTGAAATGGTTTCCACGGCATGTGCTCTCCTTGAGCTTTGCGGCGAGATGCTCCGTACGAACAGCTTGGCTGTCCATTACGGCCTTTCCCGCCCTCATCTGGAGGCTGAGGTTCGCCTCCGCGGGGTTGTACCTTGGACACCCCGGATTGGTTGCCTCCCGGTACCTCCCTTCCCACACATGATGAGCCCGTCCCTCCACCGGAACGAGCGCGTATGGAGTGCCCTCCATCGCTCTCACGTGTAGCTGGCAGAAACATGACATGGTGTCACGGGCTGCCACTTGCCACATTCCCTCGGGTTTTCTACCTCTCACCGTGACGGTGAACGGCTTGTTCACATCTTGTTCCCCTCCTCGCCTTCTTCCTTGGAGAGGTACTGCAGCATCTGGTTGTACCCGAAATATTGAAGCATCTGCCTCAATGCTTCCGGATAGCCGCTGTGGTGAGAACAGTGAGATTCCACCCACCCGTTCTGGAACTGTTTATCCGCTGTCATCTGTAAAAATATATTTGAGAAATGTCAAATATTTATTTGAAAAGTAAACTATTGAGTTATAACACAAAACATGTCATTGAACCCATAAAACTTGGAAACATAGTTCAAATTTAAACAAATTTGACTGCTGATCTGCTGTCCAACATGACAGCCCTGACCAGTTTCCATTTCAACCTGATTTAGGCCATGCCAAAAGCAAAACAAATTCTGGAGCTCAACATCATAATTAAATCTAACTTCAATATCTTTCCAGAAAGTATTTGCTTGGCCTAAGATCTGTCCTGGTTCAAAAGTTATGAGATGCCAAATTTAACAGAATTGCTGGAGAAAATTGGACAGCACCTCCCTGCTTTAGGTACTGCTTTGATCCAAGAATTCCAGTTAATTCTGCTCCCAATCTGACAAAACTTTCTGTTACAAAGTTGTAACTCATCTCATGAACTTTTCAGAACTACCTCAGTTTCTATTTGTATTTTTATGCAGGAAGTTATGCCTAATTTACATAGAGTTACAGAGAGTGTTTGCTCTGCTCTGTTTTCTGGACAGTTTCAACTCTACTGCATTTTTCGATTGGTTAAGTGATGAAACACCTCTGGAACTCAATAGGAAAGTTGTAAAGCTATTCCAAAGCTTTCCATAAATGTATCATATGACCCCAACCTCGAAAGAACTCAACCTCTAACCCCTGATTAACTTCAGCCTTAATTCAGCTGAAAACAGGGTGCTCTGTCATTAACAACCTATAAGTTGAAACTTGTTAACTTTGAATATCCTGATTAAGGGAAGAGCTTACAGCAAAGTTTTAATGCTCTAGATTAAAACCTTCAGTTTTACAATGAAGTTGTTCATTTAGTGGAGTGTGACGTCGATGCGTCACCAGATCATGTCGGTACTACGTCCTCACAAAGGAAAACCTATACCGGACTTAGCCGGCTTCGTTAGTTCAGTGGCACTAAGCGTCTCTCGCACTCGGATGCTACACGTCTAGCGTTTCATGGTTAGACTACCTGCAGATAACTCACACAATCGTCAGACTCGGCAGCACACCGAGCCCGGTATCCATACAGTTCGTACACCCGGCCGTCATCACTCGCCCGGATGTTCTCAAGCCAAACACGCCTTGAGCTACATGTTCATGTTACTGACCACGTGACTGGGTCTCCCAAATTGCCCGAAGCACACCAGGGACAAACATTGCTCGAATACCCCAAACGACATGAAGAGTCATAGAGGGTATTAAAGCGGGTCAGGTTACCTGCCACCCGTGGGGCTCAACCCTTCAGCTTGTGCGCACTGGTGGACAGCGCTTACGTGCACACCCCAAGACATAAAGCATCCCGAGATGCACGATTTTCTGACATAATCAAATAGGTTAGTATGCCACTTTCTATACACTAATAACATCCTTATATGGGCTACTAACTCGTTCCTCACTGGATTTTTTTAAAAAGACGACCTTTGTAGTGCGTTAAACCTCAAGCGAGCTCTGATACCAGCGCTGAAACGACCCCACGGTCTTGTCGAGCCAGGATCACGCTGAGGGGTGCTGCGTTGCACAGCACCGGATAACACACATCAAAGGTACAAAGCGGAAGCAAAGTTTATTACATAAAGAGGTTTATGAACATTTGTACAACAAAATATGTTCAGTCTACACTCACGGGCGTAGACTACGCATCGAGTTCACGTTCAGGCCGTGAACGTGTTCCCGCTAGCACGCACACACACTAACACAGCGGCGTGCACGACTCCCACTCGACGGGGCTCCCCTCCTGGGGTTCCGTCTCCTCCTCGGGAGTCCCTTCCTCATAGAACCCTGCAAAAAGCTTCAAACACAAGCAGTTAGCACGAAGGCTCAGCAAGACTGACCCGTCTCTCCTAAACATGAAACTTCTACATGGAGGGTGACAGGTCACATGAGGCAAAATAAGTTGCAAGGACTCGCCTAATTAGTGAGGCCTTACTTTCAAGTTTTAGCAGTAGGTTGTTGAGAACATTACGCTAAGGCACATGAGAGAGCCGCAATCAAACAAGAAACACATTTCTCTCATGTACTTTTCCCAAAGTTGAAAGGAACTTTAATTAGCTCTAAACTACAGCAAATCATTAACAATAAAAGTCCATCTTTCAATCAGCAACATTTTAACATGTAACTAGCCTGTTCTTTCTACGTCACGGTACAGTGAACAAGTGGTACTCACTGACCGCGAGGGACGGCGATTATAATCGATTTACACCTGCAGGGTTACCCGAATAACCCGTCACGTACGCCCGTACTCGATGTTGCCTACAGCAACCATCACGGACGCCGTATGCAACCACCTTTCGCCCGTCAGCCAAATATTGAACCGGTCCCATCGTCCCGAGCAAGAGGTCTCTGCACGCACATCTCAGTGCCGCCAGCCGATTTACACCTGAAGCTCTCAACCTACCCTCTGAACGACGGGCAATGCCTCAATACCCAGCTACCCGAGTTACATCGGTTTCCCGGTTCCCAAATAGCCGGTAGGTCTTTGGTACTGTTCTAGCTTGTTCAACAGGCCCGCACACGGCTCGGTCCTCAATCGACACAAGCGGAGCTATAGCACACAGGCCCCAAAGTCCTGCTGCCCTTACTCTCCGCTCGGTCTCATTTTTCTTGCCATGTGTATCATGTGCTATCTCTACCCGAGTCGAGTGCCTCTAGTTATAGGAGGATGAGTCCCGATCTTCCGAGAGGTAGGGTCAACTTGATTGTGTGGAGATCTCGACGTTGATGATCCAAGGCTCCGAACGAACGAAACCCCGCAATCACTACACCACTGCTCCGTTGGTTATCACCCGTGTCACACGAATGACCTCGCCACGAAGGCTTATCCCTGCAAGCGCAATCAAGAACACAAGCAAGAACAGAGAAGTTGCAATCAAAACTGAATTGATCATGAATTTGGGGTCTCATAACCGATGATCAGCGACAATGTTCAATGAAAGATTGTAACTAAGCAAAACCCCTTCTGTTTGTGACGGCGTCTAGGGGGTATAAAGGAGGTGGAGGACGACCAGGGGGGTGCTGGGGTCGTGACCTAACCCTAATACACGTACATAATGGAATTGGACTCGATACAAGGCCCAATGGCCCAACTAGGTGATGCAACACCCTGACAGACTCTAAACTTTATATTGTTTCGAAGTTTCCCGTCGACTCCGAGAAAATTTTGATGTGGGGCCAGTTCCATCGGAATGTTTATCCTCTCAGCTTTCGGTGCATATGTAGAACGTCAAAAACGGAGTCCGTATGCCTCCTGTGCATCCATTTTAAGGTGGACTGCTGCTGGGCCCGAGTTGGACTCGAGTTTGAGTTGGGCTCGGTCTCTAAGTTCTTGTTGGCGTATTTTCTGGTCTCCACGCCTCCAAACCCCTCTCCATGTATCTCCATGTCCTCTCCATGGTTCCTAATCATAATTAATCCATTAGGTAGCAACATACTCTCAAAATTCACATATAAAGAATTGTTCAGGAACGAGCTTACCTCTAAATTCAATTGTCGTGCTCGAGCTCTAGTAATTGGACCTTGCATGTCTACCATGTGAGTGTTGTGTATATATGCAGGAGTGATGTTCACATCATCCTCCCCCTCTTTCATTGGAGTCGTCCTCGACTCAAGCTCGTGTTCTTCTCCCATGTATGGCTTCAAATGTGAAATGTTAAATGTGGGACTAACCCCAAACTCGGGAGGCAACTCAAGTTTATATGCATTGTCATTTATCTTCTCAAGAACCTTAAAAAGTCCAGCAGCACGTGGCATGAGTTTGGACTTTCTTAAATCCGGGAACCTATCTTTTCTCAAATGAACCCACACCAAATCACCGGGTTCCAATTTTACCTCCTTCCTACCTTTACTGGCAGCAATGCGATACTTTTCATTCATTTTTTCAATTTGTAACTTAGTAGTTTCATGCAACTTAAGAATAAATTCAGAACGTTGTGTAGCATCTAAGTTCATAATTTCAGTATGTGGTAAAGGTAGCAAATCAATTGGAGCACGAGAATTGAAACCATAGACTACCATAAACGGACTTAACTTGGTTGTGGAGTGAATAGACCTGTTATAAGCAAACTCAATATGTGTCAAACACTCCTCCCACAACCTCAAATTGTCTTTCAAAACAGCCCGCAACATAGTAGATAAGGTACGATTAACTACCTCCGTTTGCCCATCAGTTTGTGGATGACAAATAGTAGAAAACAGCAACTTTGTTCCCAATTTATACCATAAAGTTCTCCAAAAGTGACTCAAAAACTTAGCATCCCTATCAGAAACAATAGTATTGAGAACACCATGTAAACGCACAACCTCATTAAAGAACAAATCAGCAACATGTGAAGCATTATCGGTCTTGTGGCAGGGTATAAAATGAGCCATTTTAGAGAAACGATCAACAACCACAAAGACACTATCCCTCCCCCTGTTTGTTCTAGGCAATCCTAAAACAAAGTCAATAGAACTATCCTCCCAAGGTGCACTAGGAACCGGAAGAGGCATATAAAGACCATGTGGGTTAAGTCGAGACTTAGCTTTGTTGCATGTGGTGCAACGTGAAACGTAGCGCTCCACATCACGCCTCATTCGTGGCCAAAAGAAGTGAGCGGCCAGCACATCCTCTATCTTTTTAACACCAAAATGTCCCATCAAACCACCTCCATGCGCTTCCTACAACAACAAAAGACGAACGGAGCTAGCTGGAACACACAGCTTGTTAGCACGGTAGAGAAGGCCTTCACGCAGCAGGAATTTTTGCCACGTTCTTCCCTCTCTACAATTTTCAAAGGCATCTTTGAAGTCCAATTCAGTAGCATATAACCTCTTTATGGTTTCCAAACAAAAGATTTTATGAGAAAGTTGGGATAGTATGGTATAACGTCTAGATAAAGCATTAGCAATCACATTATCTTTCCCTTTCTTATGTTTAATGATGTAAGGAAATGATTCTATGAACTCAATCCATTTAGCATGACGTTTGTTCAGATTAGCTTGTCCTTTAAGATACTTCAAAGACTCATGATCTGAATGTATGACAAATTCTTTAGACCATAGGTAATGTTGCCAAGTTTGCAAGACATGCACTAAAGCATAATGTTCTTTGTCATATGTAGAATAATTCAGCGAAGGCCCATGCAATTTTTCACTAAAGAAGGCAACAGGTTTACCTCCTTGAATTAGCACTCCTCCAATGCCAATGCCGCTCGCGTCACATTCAAGCTCGAAGGTCTTCTCAAAATCAGGAAGTTGCAGCAATGGTGCTTGTGTGAGCTTCGACTTAAGAACATCAAAAGCTTGTTGTTGTGCTGGTCCCCATCGAAACGGCACTCCATGCTTTGTCAACTCGTGGAGAGGTGCCGCAATGGTGCTGAAATCCCGCACGAAACGCCGGTAGAAACCTGCGAGACCAAGAAAACTCCGAACCTGTGTGATCGTAGTCGGAAGTGGCCAGCTCGTGATGGCAACAATCTTTGCCTCGTCCACCTCAATGCCCTGCGAAGTAACAACATACCCAAGAAAAGACACACGATCGGTGCAAAAGGTGCACTTCTCAAGGTTACCATATAAACGTGCATCGCGCAATACATTAAAAACAGCACGCAAATGTTCAAGATGCTCATCATATGACTTGCTGTAAATAAGGATATCATCAAAGTAAACAACCACAAATTTACCAATGAAAGCACGTAGAACCTCATTCATCAACCTCATGAAAGTGCTGGGCGCATTAGTTAAACCAAATGGCATGACTAACCATTCATAAAGTCCGAATTTAGTTTTAAAAGCAGTTTTCCATTCATCACCTAAAGCCATACGAATCTGATGATACCCACTACGCAAATCAATCTTGGAGAAAATAACAGAACCACTCAACTCATCAAGCATGTCATCCAATCTAGGAATAGGATGGCGATAAAGAATGGTAATGTTATTGATGGCTCTACAATCAACACATATGCGCCAAGTGCCATCTTTTTTTTTGGAACCAAAAGAACAGGAACAGAACAAGTACTAAGACTCTCACGAATGTACCCGCGGTCCAGAAGATCTTGGACATGTCGCTGAATTTCCTTTGTCTCGTCGGGGTTGGTCCTGTAGGCAGCACGGTTTGGCAAGCTCGCCCCTGGAACCAAATCAATCTTGTGCTCAATGCCTCGCACAGGTGGTAATCCGGGGGTATCTCTGATGGAAAAACATCCATATACTCCTGCAAAAGGTTAGCAACAGCAGGTGGCAAGACAATGGACGTATCGTTAATGGAATATAAAGCATGTTTACACACTAAAGCATAGCAAGTTCCATTAGAGGCATATAAATCATCAAGATCAGATTTAGTTGCAAGGAAAATAGGATTTTTCAACTTAATAGGTTGCTGGATTTCAGAGTTGAAAACAGCCTTTTGCTTAGCATTATTCTTTTTCTCTTGCTCAAATTGTACAATTTCAGTTGGACTCATAGGAAGCAACACAATTTTCTTGCCCTTATGCATGAGAGGATACTTATTAGATCGACCATGGTGAATAGCATCAGTATCAAACTCCCAAGGATGTCCCAACAAAAGAAAACAAGCATCCATAGGTACCACATCAAAATCAGCAAAATCATGATAAGAACCAATGGAAAATGTATCCTTGCTGTTTGTGTTACCTTAACCTTACCATTGTTGTTAAAGCATTGAATGTGATAAGGGTGGGGATGCTCCCGTGTGGTCAAGCCAAGCTTCTTGACCACCTCAACATTCACCAAATTGTTGCAGCTACCACCATCAATGATGGTATGTACACGGCAGTCCTTGATGACGAGAAACATGTTGAAAAGGTTGTGACGTTGGCGGTTGTCGTCCTCTCGAACTGTGGCACTCAAAGCTCGCTTTACAATCAAAGTCCTATAGTTGTTTGTCGCAGATGTACCAAGAACCTCCTCAGCACCATTATTCGAACCTGAAATGTTAGTTGCAATAATATTTTCATCTTCAATATCAGAAGCACTAACATACCCACCATCAGCAGTGGCAATGATCGCCCGTTTGCTGGGGCAATCTCGTTGCATATGGCCAAGTCCCTGGCAGCGGTGGCACTTGATGTCGGAGCTGCGACTTATCGAAGTGTTGGGTGCAGCCGCCTTTGCTGCAACACCTGGAGGCATCTGGGACTTGATGTTATCTTGTCCCCGTGATGTAGAAGGTGCGATGCTGCTGCGTACAACACCCGTAGAGGGTGGTGTAGAAGCACATACGCTCAAGGAGGGCGCTGCTTTGGATGGCACCGGAAATTGTCGTGGCGTGAAGGTGTTGTTCCGCCGCTGCTGTTGGCGACCCTGCACTTCTTTTTCTGCTAACATAGCAAGTTGAAGTAAACGTTGAATAGAATGATATTCCTTGTAGTCAACTATGTCCTGGATCTCACGCCGCAAGCCCCCATAAAACCTAACAATTTGGTCTTCCTGATCCTCAACTACCCCACTACGAAGCATACCTTTCTGCAACTCTTGGTAGTACTCTTGGACAGTCATGTCACCCTAATCAAAGCGTTGCAATTTCTTAAGAAGATCACGTCTATATGAAGGAGGAACAAACCTAGTGCGCATCTCTTCTTTTAACGCAGCCCATGTCTGTGGTGCATTACGTGTATTGACAAGTTCATTCCACCAAATTATAGCAAAATCTTTAAACTCACTAGTGGCTTGTCTAACTCTATGCCGCTCATGAACAAGATGAGAGCTAAATTTTTGTTCTACCGTCATCTCCCAATCCAAATAAATCTCAGCATCATAAGATCCATAAAATGTTGGAATAGAAAACTTAATCTTAGCATAAGGATCATTATCTTGTTCAGGAGCATGAGGACGAGGTCTACCTCCCATACCTTGACGATTTTGTCGAGGGCGACGGCGCTGCTGTGCATCAACCTCATCGTTATTGAAGTCATCCTCTGTGTCGTAGTGTGCATGTGCATCACCATCAAGGATGATAGAGGGTGTAGCTTGTTGGGGAAGACGAGTCTCCATCTCGTCCAACCGTGTGGTCAGACCAGCAACACTTGTATGGAGCCTCTGAAAGGTGGCTGTTGCAGTGGTCTGGTAATTGTTGAAAGCTTCGGTCATTGCCCGCATCATGTCCTTTAGTTCCATATGGGACACACACTCATCATCATCCGGAGGTGTAGAACCAGAGGTCTTATCCATAGGCTTCTTTCCTGTCATTGTTAGTACAAAACAGAAACGAAGACAAAAAGATCGTGAAGAACCCTATTACTACGCTCTCCGAAGTGGGTGGAAAATCGATCAGTAAGATGCGTCTTACCCCGCTCTTACGAGTTTCTTACCAGCACTGCAGGTGGCCAACGGTGACCGGTGTGCAAGCAGAGGGTGGGTATGATTGCAAAGGTTACCTGTTCTGCTCGAGAGAAGGTGGAGCTTGGAAGGCTCAAATGCATTATATGTATGTGGCACACAAGTTAGTAACAGATAGCAATGCTGAATAAGTGTCCAAAGAATTTCACCTAGTTGCTGGCCTAAGAATGTATTAGAACAGTTGTGGCAACAAGCAAGGGCAAGGATGAATGATGATGAACAACAAGGATAATATCAGCAAGTATCCAGCACTCACACAGAAATAGCACAACTAGAAAACCCCTTAGCCTCCTGTTTTTGTCTTGAAGCACTAGTAGAAATCAAAATCTTTTTTTTTCTCTTTATTTTTTTGATATTTTTTCTCAACCAGGGGCACAAGAATAGAGACAGCACCAAGTATTAGCTCACACCGATGAAAGATGAGATCGGCACAAATTCAGGAGCGATTGGAAAAACTGGTGCTGGAACCTCGGAGTTCGAAACGAGGGCCTTCTTAATTTTTTTGTAATTTTTTTTGAAAACACCGTATGTGGACTTTTTCGAGACCTTTCTGGGAAAAAAAATGCGCCTCAATCGGAGTTACGAGCGAAAAGTTATGCCCGTTTTAAGGAGGATACCTCGAGTCAGGTTTTGGTGTTGGTGGAAACTGCAACAGAAACGAATCGGTGGATGGAATTTTTTGTAGATTGGTTTTTTGTAGATGGCAGCGGATGGAAGAAACAAAACTGAACCAAAACAAATCTAAACCAGCAACCAGACTCAACCTAGGACACGAACTCAGAACTACGGACTCCGAAACAAAATTGTGCAAAAGGTTGAGCGGGGGTTGTAGGTCAGGGAAACTAATTTTTTTGTGGCTTTTTGTGGACGATAGGACTGAAACAAAATAAATCTAAAGGGCACACAAGTATACCTCACGGTGAAACTGGAAATCTGATACCAATTGATAGGAGGATGAGTCCTGATCTTCCGAGAGGTAGGGTAAACTTGATTGGGTGGAGATCTCGACGTTGATGATCCAAGGCTCCGAACGAACGAAACCCCGCAATCACTACACCACTGCTCCGTTGGTTATCACCCGTGTCACACGAATGACCTCGCCACGAAGGCTTATCCCTGCAAGCGCAATCAAGAACACAAGCAAGAACAGAGAAGTTGCAATCAAAACTGAATTGATCACGAATTTGGGGTCTCACAACCGATGATCGGCGACACTGTTCAATGACAGATTGTAACTAAGAAAAAAAAACCCCTGTTTGTGACGGCGGCTAGGTGGTATAAAGGAGGTGGAGGACGACCATGGGGGTGCTGGGGTCGTGACCTAACCCTAAGACACGTACATAATGGACTTGAACTCGATACAAGGCCCAATGGCCCAACTAGGTGATGCAACACCCTGACAGACTCTAAACTTTATAATGTTTCAAAGTTTCCTGTCGACTCCGACGGAATTTTGACGTGGGTCCAGTTCCATTGGAAAGTTTATCCTCTCAGCTTCCGTGCATATGTAGAACGTCAAAAACGAAGTCCGTATGCCTCCTGTGCATCCATTTTAAGGTGGACTGCTCCTGGACCCGAGTTGGACTCGAGTTTGAGTTGGGCTCGGTCTCTAACTTCTTGTTGGCGTATTTTCTGGTCCTCCACGCCTCTAAACCCCTCTCCATGTATCTCCATGTTCTCTCCATGGTTCCTAATCATAATTAATCCATTAGGTAGCAACATACTCTCAAATTCACATATAAAAAATTGTTCAGGAATGAGCTCACCTCTAAATTCAATTGTCGTGCTCGAGCTCTAGTAATTGGACCTTGCATGTCTACCATGTGAGTGTTGTGTATATCTGCAGGAGTGATGTCCACATCATCTAGCCTATGCTCGCGAGTAGTTCCAACTACTCGACTTGTACCGAATCCTACACTATCTTAGCATTGCAGTAGCTAAATGGGGTTTTCAATCCTAATCCCAACCCATGGTTTTCTTGGCTATGCAATTGGGTTTTTAAACAAGACTCCAATGCAACAAATAGTGATACTCAAGTAAGTGATCAAAACAATAAAAATATGTAATAAGGTTAATGCAAACCGGAGCTTGCCTTGCTGCTCTTGGTCGTAGGCTAGCTGCTCTTCCGGAGTAACAAAGTCTAGGACTTCGGGTTCCTCCTCGACCTTAGCGATTACATGATATACTAGTATATGTATTAATTTAAATGCATTTGAATTGATTTGAAACTTGTAAAGTTTATAAGTCTTACTAGACAGACCCAATAACTCTGAAATTTTTACTGTGGCTTGGTTACAACATAAACAGAGAATTGGCCAAGTTTTAGTTGCAGCAAAGCTCATTTGTGCCCTCCACAAATAATTATGTACTTGACCTTAATTGGAGCTCTTAGGGTTTTCTAGGAATTTTCATGGAGTAAGCCATGAATTTCTGAAAACTAGATTTTCAGAGTTTTATAATGGAGTTGGTCTCCCTTAATTTGAAGGTTCCTAGCTAAAGATATGAGCTAAACAATTTCAGAGAAATTCTGAAATGTTTCTGGACATTTTCTATTTTCTCTGGAACAGTTTTATTAATTACACCATTAGGTGGATCAAATGAGCTCAAATGGATCCGAAATTTTTATGGTAGTTCAGGGATATTTTGGTGAACATCCCAGCAAAATTTCAGAATTTTCCTCCAAAGGATTCTCCAGTGAAAATTCCAAACAGTTTAAATTTGGAGGAATTAATTCTGGAGAAATAAGGATTTTCATGAAGTGAAACTTGATTTGCTGGAAAGTACTCAGAGAGCTGAATCCAACAAAACTTGGTTCACTTGATTTGGATGTTCCTAGGCAAAGTTATGAAGATTTGAAGTTTGAACGAAATCTGAAAATCGGGGAAAATTTTAAATCTGCCGGTGGGTCCACGGTACACGTGTCGGGCGCTGGAGCGATGGCACACCGGGGTCCATGGAGTTTTTGCGTGCCAGCACACTGGATCCGAGCCGCAGACTGATCCCGAATTAAAATCCGAGCCACTGACAGCCGGGGTCCACCCCCCTTCGTCTACCTCCCGACTCCCGCATTCGGCCACCGCGACGCCTCGCCGGAGAGCTCGCCGGCAGGCTCGGTAGTGCTCCAAACTTCATGATTCTGGCCGCTCCTGCCTAAGCCCACTCAGGGAACACGGTTCTGGGCTCAGTTTGTCATGACAACGGCCGGCACATGGTCGGCGACGAGCGGCGGCTTCGGAAAGACTTCGGCCGTGTCGGCCGACCTTCCTAGCACTCCAACCGACCGAGCAAAAGGCCAGAAAGAACCAGTGGTCCCTCAGGAAGCTTGGCATGGGCTCGAAGCAGCTCAGGAGAGGTCCGTAGTAGTCTTTCACCATGCGCCTGATGCTTCCCACATGCTCCGCCGACGGCAAACATCGAAATACGCCGGGTACAGGGGTTCTCAGGCCAAAGGTTGTGAAGGCAACTTGTGCGCTACCAGGTCTAGTCTGTGTAGGAGCGGATTGAGACTCTCTAACCATTCCTAGAGTGTGAATTCGATAGAACCGCAGCCGAAGGTCGGTCTGTACCGAGAAGGGGGAAAACTGGAAATTCACCGCCGGCGATCAAGCACTCGGGCTGTGGCTCGGGGGTGAGCAGCACCGATCACCAACGCATCCAGGGACGCCTTAGCTCGAGCGTGAAAACCTCCCTATTAGGCTGTCCATGGGAGCCCGAAGTGCGGCGGCTTTAGGTCTCTGAATGGAACTCTCGATATAGCCGAGATCAACCTCTTTCAGCCGATTTCTAGCGACGGGGAAGAAGAAGGAAACTCCCTAGTACCTTGTCGTAGCTCTGGAGGGATCGCGGAGGCTGTGATCATGGCTCTCCGATCGGTCCCGAGTGGAGGAGGGAGACATCCCGGTTCTGTGTTCTTGCGAGTGGAAAAACGGCGAGGGGGCTTCGGCCGAGGAGTGGGGCGCCTTAAGAAGGGCTCCGAACCGACTTGCGCACGCGCGTGGCCAAGCAGCTGGTGGCGCGGCAGCCTCCCTCGGTGGCAATCGCTGCTGAAGCCCGAAGAGCCGAGTGAGAAAGTCTTCAGTCGGTTGAATCACTTCAGTGGCTGACATGTGGGTTCCACTTTCATTTTTAACCCCTGAACTTAACTCCACATCACTGTTGTAAACAGTAAGCCCTAAAATGCCCATGGTGATTTGAATTATTCACCCCTGAGCCATTTGAATTTGTTAGAATTCAAATTGGGTTTAGTTTGACTAAATTTCAGCACATGTTCAGTTTGAAATTCAAATAAAGTTTGAATTTGTTACACTTAGCTCATGTCAAGATCAACTCCAAATGGAGTGAAAATGGGTGTGTGAGCTCACAAAAATATGCTGAGTTAGGACCCTACAAAACTCTGGTTAGGACCCTACAAAGCCACAATAAAAATTTCAGAACCAAAGGGAAGGACTAGCTAGAGTTATTAGCAATTGTGTATTCAAGTTCACACATTGCATTTAAATTAACATGTAGTATTTCATAAACGTGTAGTCACTGAAGAAGAGGCTCCGGAAGTGCTGGACTTTCTCCTTCCAGAAGAAGAGCTAACTACTGACCAGCAGCAACAAGGCAAGCCCCGGTTTGCATTAACCTGTTTATAAGTTTTACTTTGTTTACATATGTCATATGAAGTATGTATGTGCATTAGGTATAGGATGAATGAAACCCCACTTGCATAACCAAAGGTTCCTAAAAGAGTGAGGGTAGTGTCAAGGACCTCGAGTAGACAGGCTATGCTTAATAAGTCATAGGGCTTCGGTACAAGTCGAGTAGTTGGAATCTACTCGCGAGATTGGCTTGGGACGCACGGGTTCGGTTGAGTGATGTGAGATCACTTTAGTAATGAAAATGAGACTAGGCAGGGGCTAGGGCGCAGCAAGAGGAAGTCTTGTGTGCGCAGCCCTGCCCGTGTCGATTGAGGACCGATCCGTGTGCGGTCCTGCTGAAAAAGTATTGAACGTACCGAAGGCATATCGGATATATGGGCCCCGATAAACTGATGTAGCCTAAACCTCCGGGCGTCGAGGCATAATGCACCAATTTATTGGTGTAGGCTGAGGGCAGCAAGGTGGAAATCTGCCAACGGGCATAGAGAGATGCTCAGTGTGGGGAACCTCCTGCTCGTTTCGGTGCGACCGGTTCGACGTTTGGGCTGTTGGTTGAAAGGTTGTCCCGTACGACATCGAGTGAGCGTGCTGTGCAGCTCCACGGATGGGCATACGTGACGTGCTCTTTGGGTTTCCCTGCAGGTGTATATCGAGTCGATTCGCCGTCCCTCGCGGTGACGAGTACCGCTTGTTCACTGCGTCGTAACGTAGACTAATGAATGAAATGTTATGATTCAATATTGCTGTTATGATATAATTGTATTGCTACATGTGTGCCACCAAATAATGCTCACTAAAGTTCAGCTTCATAGACCGTTAACTTGTGGCTAAAAGATGAACTAAGGATGAACTTGTAGGCATGTCCATTTGCTGCAACATTACTATCCTATGTCATGGTACACCTCATGTAGAGTTTCATGCTTAGGTGAGTCGGTTAAGCCTTGTTGAGCCATCGTGCTCACGGTTGCTGTTTAAGTGTTTTTCAGGTGAGGAGCCACCCACGGACTCGGAGTACGAATCCACCGGCGAGGGTTACCCTCCGTCGGGGACCACGGCTGAGTGGGAGCCGTACACGCCGCGATGAGCTGAGGAGTGCAGCTTGTGTGGGTTGCCCTAGGGCTGGGCAACCGACTTTTGCTAGGTAGGCGGGCGTGAGTTGTAGAATAGTAGACTTCCGCTGTGTAATAAAGAATAATAGTTTGTAACTGAGTATTGTACCTTTTGTACAGTTCAGTTTGTTTTCCCATGTAATATAATCTGTCCTTATGACGTGTGCTGTCGGGTGTCGCATCGCGCGGCACCACCCTCTGCTATCCTGGACGAGCGGATTCCGGTCCGCCACAGCAGGACTCTGTGCAGGGCGACCCGCTGGTACGGCACCCGGGATGCTGTACTCTCCCTCGAGGTTGCGGCGCCTCTCACGACGTCGCTCGATGGTGACGAGGCCATCTTCGCTGAGGCAGTCTAGCTCAACCCTGAGGATGGCTATGGCCTGTCTGGCCATGGTCGCCGCGCGCGTTGCCGCCGTCTCGCAGGCCACTGTCGGTGTATGCGACTGGGCCTGCGAGGGCTTGGCCCGCTGCCTTCTATAGGCTGGCTGAAAGTGCATCTAGGTCCCCATGTGGGTTTTAGAGAATTGATGACGACCAATTAAAATGCTAATGAGTTAAAATGAGCATGTGTGCAGATAGGTTGGATGGCAAGAAGACATTTAGGGCATTTCAAAAAGGGAAATGGAGAAGATTGCATGAAGCTATACAATAGAGTTAGGGTTTTTATTTTTCTTGAGTATAGGAACGCCGCACTATTAAGAGGGACACGACACGCAGCAATGAAAAGCAAGCTCAATCCCATCAAACAACCCTGAGTGTAGAAAAGAGTTCTTAGGTCAATAACCTTGGACATGTCAGAGAGATTCAGATAAGTGCTCTCTGTGTAGACTCGGACATGTCCGAAGGTTTTGGAGAAGTACCTTCTGAGTAGACTCGGACATATCCGAAGAAATTCAGACATGTCCGAAGTCTATGGTTTTTTGGGAGTTCTTAAGTCCAGAGGGTCAGATATGTCAGAAAAAGTCAGAAGTGTACCTTCTGTGTAGGGTCGGACAGTCCGAAGAGGTCCGAAAAATACCCTCCATATAGGTCCAGACATGTTCGAACAGTTTGAACATGTACCTTCTTTTTAGGGTCGGACATGTCCGAAGTCTGAGGATATCCGTAGAATGGTTCGGATATGCCATCTCGGACATGCCCGCAATGTGTCGGACATGTCCCAAGTGGAATCAATAGGACAGTTCAAATTAGTGTCAGTTGAGGACGTCATTTTACCGTTGATGATCCCCAATCTTGGACATGTCCGAAGTGGAGTTCAGACATGTCTGAACTTTAGTGGTTGGCAACGGTCACATTTTGGGGAGCCCGGTAAAAGGAGGGATCTCGTCCCCATTTCACATAAGATCAACCCCAGAGCTTTCACTAGTGTTCTTGAGCATTCCTAGACCTCTCTCACCCCCTCTAGCATTCAACCTTGTATCTTGTGAGGATTTGAAGCTTTGTGAAGAGTTTCAAGAAGAGAAGCACTTATGGTTGAGCTTGCTGAGTTGCAAACCTTCTTGCTGTGTGGTTTGTGTTTATTACTCTTGGAGCATTGGTGTGACACCCGGTTCAGGTAAATGAACCAAGTGATGCGCATGTGTGTCCAGGATGTTCATCACACATAACATATACTCCACAAACTGAATTTCAGATGAGTGTGATGAATATATAGGATAAGTGTGATGAATTACTGCTGTTATGAATAAATTGTATTGCAACATGTGTGCCACCAAATATTGCTCACTAAAATTAAGATTTATGAACCTTTAACTTGTGGCTAAAAGATGAAGTAAGGATGAACTTGTAGGCATGTACATTGCGGGAAATTCTATCCAACATTTGGTATGACATGCATTTAGAGTTTCTTGTGTAGGAGAGTCAGATAAGACTTGCTGAGCCATCGTGCTCATGGTTGCTGCTATGAGTGTTTGCAGGTTTGGAGTACCCCACTGACCTGGAGTACGGGTTCACCGGCGAGAGTTATCCTCCGTAAGGAACGACGGCTGTGTGGGAGACGTACACGCCACCTTGAAGCTGGAGTGTAGCTAGTGTGGGTTGTCCGTAGGGCTGGACAACCTACTTTTGCTAGTTAGGATAGGCGTGAGTTGTATAGTTTATTCCACTGCAATTAAACTCTATAAATTAGATGTAAACTGAAGCTTTATACTACTTTTGTACAAAGTCAGTAAGTTTGAATGTAATACCTGGTTTCGGGTGTCGCATCGCGCGGCATCACCCTCTGTGATCCTGGATTGTACGGATTTCGGTCCGTCACAGGTGTATGGCCAAGAGATCACAAAATAGCCTTTACAAAGGGGCTACTAGAATGTACAGACCAACTGAGGTTTCACCGGCAGGCTCGAATTTCCATTCTCCCACCCACGGGCCCCCTCTTGTTCCATGGAGTTCCCAGGGCAGTCCTCCTCGACTCCCATTCCCCACGCCATCCAATGGACCATAACAAGCTAGCAACAAACCTAATTAGTCAGCTAAGTCGCACCCATATTTGGCTTTGTGGTGGCACTTTTCCTGGCGTGTTCTCTCATGAACCGATTCTTAGATCTAAGGCAAGCAAACCACCATCTCATTCAGCATAACCACGAACCAAGCTTGCCTAGATCTCCCTGATTCCATGCTCATTATCATCATCATCTTCTCAGCATCTTTAATCTTTATGAGTGTACTAGATTAACAGGTTTATTTCAGTTTTCCCGAATCCCGTAAGTTATGCGAAGCAAAAGAGAAAAATCGATCATACCCAACTCAACATGTTGTAACAGCCCTAATTTTTGTAAAGTTTGATTTCAACTTATGAAACAAAGTTAAGGCAATAAAAGACTATAGTTGTGTCACATAAATTGATGAACACAAATATGGACATGTGAGGGAGTAAAAGTTTTTCTCTAGCCCATGCTCAACACATGTTAACCTCGGGGAAAGAATTATACTCCCAAAACTCTAATGAGGAGAGTGGAGGTTTATTTCTATTCAGATTGTACAAAGGCTTATATGTGAGATCATAGATGCATTTCTCATGTATTCAAGACCCTAAGTTTCAAATTTGGAGAATTTTAGGTTTCATATACTATTTATCCAAAGGGATAAATGAGGCCATGTTCAAATTCAAACTTGAATTTGAATTTTGAACAAAACAAACTCAATTTCAAAATCTGATTTCAGATTTGAGTTCCTCATAATTATTTTGGCCTACTCTCCAAATTTGGTCGAATTTAGACAACGGTAATGCGGGAATCTTAAATCACAGAGGCGAGAGGTATTTGAGCTACTGTGGACCCCACATGTCATACACACACTAAACCAAACTGACTCGGCTCTGTTCTTCCTCCCGAGTCCCTGCCGATGCCACCTCCTGCTTCAACCTTCTGCCGGCCTAATCCACGCCGACGAGTGCAGCAACGCCATTTTGCTTTCTCCCAACCGAGCGTCAGCTCTCTGTTCTTCCTCCCGAGCAGAATCCTGCCACTCTGCTTCTCCCGTTCATACACAGCCACTGAGCACCGGATGCTTGCGCTCTCCATAGCAAATATCCTCACACACTCATGCTCTAGCCGGCTAGCAACTTCATCCCGCCGTCCCGAGCTCACTGGCGCCTAGAAACAGCAAAGTTTCCACTGCTCCCGAGTTGAAACTGAAGAAACAGGAACTGATCGCCGTGGACAGCCCAAACCAGGAGTGATCACGCCCAAGCAAGCGACCCTATCGGTGCACCTACAAGTATAGTTGCTCACCTCCGAAGCTCAGCCCTAGCCATTGATCACAGAGGGAGAATTTAAAGTTTTTCTCCTGGGCGGCAGAAACTGACCTTGAGGTAAGGAATTGCAAAATTCGTCCTCAAATCTTGTTTGCTGTGTTTCAAACTTCACACACAGGATGTTAACTGCCTAGCACACCTCCTCCATCAATTTTAGACCAATAAATTGAGTGTAGAGCGAGGAATCCGAGTTCTTTTCGAGGGTATGGCGCTGGACCATATCGGACGCACGGTGCCCATAGGTTTGGAGCTCTCCCCGGCTTGTTTAGACCTCATGTCGGTCTTCTACATGATCCCATGGTGCTTTAGAGCCCAAGAACCGACCATTTGGTGGAGAATTCACCGTGCACGACCTCGCCGGAGCCCTAGGGTTTGCTGTTGCCGGTGCGCCCTATTTTCCGGCGAGTTTCAGCCGCCGGCGACCTCACCAACTTGTTCTGGGTGGGGGGAAATGGGGGGGGGGGGGCGGCCAGCAGGGGGTCCGGAGGTGGCTGGGAAGTGCCTTTCCAGCAACCTCACCGGAGGGAGCCGCCACTGCCCTGTTTGGCGCGAGGCTGAAGGTTAGGGATGACTAGTGGGACCCACTGTCGGCATTTAAACATTTTCCAGATTTTCCCAATTCAGTTCAAACTTTGGAGAGCCATAACGTTGTGTAGGAGTGTCCAAAAATTGTGAAACAAATTTTGTTGGATTCCTCTCAAGGAGTACTATCCAGGGGTGCATCCCAATGTTTATGAAAATGTAAAAGCCCAAGAAAAGGGACTTGCAAAAACTTTTCATCACCTCACAACACCACAGTTTTGTGGTGAATGTCTTGTGAAGAATTGTGAAGAGCAAGTAACCTCCATCAAGAGGGTATTAGTTCAAACTTTCTACACATATGATAACACATGAGAGGGTGATTCAAAACTGTTGCATTCAAATTCATGGTTGCAGCAGTTAACACAAGGATCAAAGTGCATATTTTGATTCCTTAGGTCCAAATCAGTGGGGAGCCAAAGTTTCAATAATTCTTGAAAAGGTTTGCTACCCATTTTTCCAAAAAGGATCCAAATGTGCAAAGAATTCAAATATACATTTGAATTTGGAGAAAATTTGCCCAACCATACAAATGTAGGTCAGTTTGAAACTCCAAACATTTGAATTCATCCCTTGCCAAGTTTTGGAGATCTTTTGAGGAGTGGGGGGAGCACTGACAAGTGGGTCCCACATGTCATTGGAGAGGTTAAGAATGCACAAAGATCAATAGCCTTAGGGGCTAAGTGTTGCACTCGGAACAGAGCTGAGGCTCCACCGTGACACACCGAGGAATGCCGGGCGCCACCTCCTGCTCTCCCCTCGTGTGCTGGCGAGCTCCTCGTGGGGGTGCAGTAACTCCCAGCCGTGCACCAGCTCGCCACAACAACAAGCCGATCCCCAGCCACCGCCCTCTTGCATGACAGAACGCCGAGGAGCCTCCGCTGTGATCCAGTCACTCGGGATTATACCGGCATATACGTCTCAAGTGTGGCACTAAACGGTCTCTCGCACACGTTTACTACACGGATACCTGCAGAAAACCACACAATAGTGATGCACTCAAAGGTTGTTCATTGCAGGCAGGACCATATTTAAAAGTAAATACAAACGCCCGTATCATTGCCATACGGCCGTCCTTGAGTTAGGTCACGTCTCAAGGTACGTGATCGTCTTTCAACACCACACGATGGGGAACCTGAGTATGTCATGAACAGGTCGTCATGGTTGGGAATGTTATCAACCCAACAGATACCACCTACTGCCCTGCAGGGCACGCCGATGGCAAGCGCTGTGTATGTCCGCCTGGTCTATTTCCAGACGAACACACTCTCGCGTTACTGACCACGTGATGGGTTCTCCACTTACTTGCCTAATGCACGCTAGGGATCAGCGTTTCATATGAACTAAGGGACATGAAGAGTCCAAGAGTTTAATATTGACGTCTCACACCAAGCTGTGAGACCTATCCCTGAACCACGTTCCTCATCAGGGGAAACTAACCAAAATTGAACAGCTTTCGGTGGCGTTCCTTACCATTCTTACCAGAGCGTAGGTGCGTCGTTACATAATTAAAATTAAGAAGTATAACACATATGTTAGTTTTTGCCAATTTAAGTAACTATGCTAATATAGTCCTTACTTGGGCAAACTACCGGATCCTCACAGTAAACCTAAGTTTTCCCGTAATACAGTCCTTAAGTACTGTGCTATCCCCAATGCAGCTCCGATACCAGGCTGTGGCGGACCGGAATCCGCTCATCCAGGATCGCAGAGGGTGGTGCCGCGCGATGCGACACCCGACAGCACATGTCATAAGGAAACAATATATTACATGGGAAAAACCACTGAACTGTACAAACAGGTACAAACTTCAGTTACAAACTATGGTTTATGTTACACAGCGGAAGTCTACTCTATACAACTCACGCCCGCCTATCTAGCAAAAGTCGGTTGCCCAGCCCTAGGGCAACCCACACTAGCTGCACGTCTCAGCTCAGCGCGGCGTGTACGGCTCCCACTCAGCCGTGGTCCCCGACGGAGGGTAACCCTCGCCGGTGGACTCATACTCCGAGTCCGTGGGTGGCTCCTCACCTGAAAAGCACTTAAGCAGAAACCGTGAGCACGATGGCTCAACAAGACTTAACCACTCACCTAAGCATGGAACTCTACATGAGGGGTACAATGAACATAGGAGAGTAACAATGCATCAATGGACATGCCTACAAGTTCATCCTTAGTTCATCTTTTAGCCACAAGTTAACAGTTCAGAAATCTGAAATTTAGTAAGCAATATTTGGTGGCACACATGTAGCAATACAATTATATCATAACAGCAAGATTGAATCATAACATTTCATACATTAGTCTACGTTACGATGCAGTGAACAAGCGGTACTCGTCACCGCGAGGGATGGCGAATCGACTTGATATACACCTGCAGGGAAACCCAAAGAGCACGTCACGTACGCCCACCCGTGGAGCTGCACAGCACGCTCACTCGATGTCGTACGGGACAACCTTTCACCCAACAGCCCAAACGTCGAACCGGTCGCACCGAAACGAGCAGGAGGTTCCCCACACGGAGCATCTCTCTATGCCCGTTGGCAGATTTCCACCTTGCTGCCCTCAACCTACACCTATAAATTGGTATGCTATGCCTCGACGCCCGGAGGTTTAGGCTACATCGGTTTATTGGGACCCATATATCCGATATTCCATAGGTACGTTCAATACTTGCTCAGCAGGGCCGCACACGGATCGGTCCTCAATCGACACGGACAGAGCTGTGCACACAAGACTTCCTCTTGCTGCGCCCTAGCCCCTGCCTAGTCTCATTTTCATTCTTAAAGTGATCTCACATCACTCAAACCAATCCCGTGTGTCCCAAGCCTAACTCGCGAGTAGATTCCCACTACTCGACTTGTACCGAAGTCCTATGAATCATTAAGCATAGCCTGTCTACTCGAGGTCTTAGACATTACCCTCACTCTTATGGAAAATTTCTGGTCATGCAAGTGGGGTTTCATCCATCCTACACCTAATGCATAATCATACTTCACACTAAGTATTCATAAAGTAAAACTTGAAAAATAGTTTAATGCAAACCGGGGCTTGCCTTGTTGCTGCTGGTCAGTAGTTAAGTCTTCGTTCGGAAGAAGGAAGTCCAGCACTTCCGGAGTCTCTTCGCCTTCAGCGACTACACGTTAATAATATACTACATGTCAATGAATATGCACATGAGTTTATAGTAATGCTTCTGCTTTTAGTTCTAATAACCAGTCTCTAACAACTGGAACTCTGTTTAAGAATTTAAAGATGAACTGGGTGTTGGTGGTTTGGGCTTAGACCTAAGCACATGGTTAAGTGCTAAGTGGTTTTTCCCTTTTTCCATATTAATCCCTCAAGTGGTTAAACAGGACAGGGGTGATCCAGAGCACCAATGGAGCTGAGAATTTTTGTGTGAATTCCTTGTCACAAGAAAACCCTCTGGACCAAACATTAGCACTTTTCATTGAGTGGTTTGCTCAGAATAATTCTCTTAGCAAATAAGCAAAGAGGAATTAATTCTGAGCTAACAACCCTGTTCATGCCCAACTTAGTGAACTACAATTCCAATCATAGCTCATAGAGATTTGCATGAATTTTCCTAGCATTTTTGGAGCTAATATTTGCCCAGAACTGAATTTCCAAGTTTTGGAAATTCTCTGAAAATGTTTCTGTATTCAAATGAACACAGCACCTTCAAATTTGAATTGCTCTGATCAAATCAACTCCAAATGGTCTGAAACTTTTACAGGGGTTCACTAACATCCTAGAGAACACTGGCAAAATTTGGGGATATCGAGTCGATTCGCCATCTCTCGCGGTGACGAGTACCGCTTGTTCACTGCGTCGTAACGTAGTCTAATGTATGAAATGTTATGATTCAATCTTGCTGTTATGATATAATTGTATTGCTACATGTGTGCCACCAAATATTGCTTACTAAATTTCAGATTTCCGAACTGTTAACTTGTGGCTAAAAGATGAACTAAGGATGAACTTGTATGCATGTCCATTGATGCATTGTTACTCTCCTATGTTCATTGTACCCCTCATGTAGAGTTCCATGCTTAGGTGAGTCGGTTAAGTCTTGTTGAGCCATTGTGCTCACGGTTGCTGCTTAAGTGTTTTTCAGGTGAGGAGCCACCCACGGACTCGGAGTACGAGTCCACCGGCGAGGGTTACCCTCCGTCGGGGACCACGGCTCAGTGGGAGCCGTACACGCCGCACTGAGCTGAGGCGTGCAGCTAGTGTGGGTTGCCCTAGGGCTGGGCAACCGACTTTTGCTAGATAGGCGGGCGTGAGTTGTATAGAGTAGACTTCCGCTGTGTAACATAAACCATAGTTTGTAACTGAAGTTTGTACCTGTTTGTACAGTTCAGTGGTTTTTCCCATGTAATATATTGTTTCCTTATGACGTGTGCTGTCAGGTGTCGCATCACGCGGCACCACCCTCTGTGATCCTGGATGAGCGGATTCCAGTCCGCCGCAGAAAATCGCTGGATTTTACTTATTAATTCATTTAAGGAAAATCTTGTATGAATTTTTACAGGAGTTCTGTTTATTGGAAAATTCCCAAATTTGGGCAGGACATTCTTCCAAAATTCCTTGAACTCCAGTAAAAATTACAGAGTCATTGGACCTCATTTGCTTGGTCAAATGATGTGTGGATTCCTTATGTCTCTGAAAAATGGGAAAAATGAACAGATACATTTTCAGCTTTTCTCCAATCTTTTGTAAAATCCACATCTCCATGTAGGAAACTCCAAAAATAGTAAAACCAATTCCTATGGACTCAGGACATTTTGTACTTCACAAAAAGTCTACTTTGCAGCATAGGAAATCTTAATATCTAGGGCGTAAAGGAAAGTTAGTGAAAACCACATAAGGATTTGTTGTGCTCACATGAAGCCATTTCATGAGCTCAATTTTTGCACACTGCCTAAATACCTTCCATAGAGGCTGTGGTTAAATTCTAAGCTTCATTGGACCTCTGGAACTTGAGCTACCATCTTTTAGGTTTAAGTGTTCATATAATGGACTTAATCACATGGTGATTACTAGTATCTATTTTCACCCTAGCTTTCATCATCTCTAAGGTTGTAGATCCAACTACAGAAACATTGCTGTTGTTTGTCCATTTTAGGTGTGAGTTAACTGGTACAACAGTTTTGAATCATTTTCTAAATTGCTTTTGAATACATGTGCATAAATCATCTTAATAGCATGTGACATCGACGTTCGACGAGGACTCAACTTCGCAGCGAGGATCTCCATCTCGTGACGAGTTTGGCGGATTCTCTGGAGGAATACTAACTCCTAGCTTCTAACAAAACCGTTGAGCAAGGCAAGCCCCGGTTTGCATATCGTTACCGTTTTAAATTTTGCTTTACTTGACCTCATTGTATCAGACTTGATATTGTGCATTATGTCTAGGATGTTTGAAACTCACTTGCATGGCTATTACATCCCTGAGTAGAAGGTTTAGTGTAGGCTTTTCCTCGTCGTAGATGCTAGTCTAATGTTGTAGCTAGCTCGGTAGAAGTCGAGTAGTAAAAAGCTACTCGCGAGAAAGGTCGAGTACTGGAGTTACTCGCGAGAGGTTAATGATAAGAGCACCGTCATGGAAATGAGATGGGGACAGGGATGTTCCTGTAGGATGGAGTGCTCAAGGTTGGTCTCGACCTGTGATCGGTGTGACAATGCTTGAGGCTACAATTGGCCTGGACCAGGATGGTACGGCAAATGCGGAGGTTGGTTGTAGCCCCGTCCGTGTCGGTTAAGGACTGTATGTATGCGGCCCTGCTGGACTAGATTGAGCTGTACCGGATATATAGTGGGGTATGGGACCCATGAAACCGATGTAACTCGATGGACCGTGATATAGAAACTCATCCTTCGTGTGGGAATGCCGTTGAGAAGGCGGGAGGTGTAAATCCTTTAGCGGGCAACTTCGACATGTCCTCGTAGAGGACCATCCTGCTCGGCGCGAAACGTTTTTCTATGTCGGGGTGTCATGTGAAAGGTTGCTGCATACAATGTAAGAAAGGGCCCTTGAGAGAGTCTTTCGAGGCGGGTGTATGTGTCTTGTATTCCGGGTTGTTATTGATTCGAATCACCATCGCTCGCGGAAGAGGATTAAGCATACTTGCCCACTGCGCCGTGATGTAGTAAGAGGAACTAAGTCTCTTAACTTGCTGTTTGTGGATTAATCACTGTATTGGAACCTTTACTGAAGTAGATATAGAGCAAACTAAAGTTCATTTCCACCTTAGGGTAGCAACATCGGGATAAGCGTTTCTTGTTTGATTGTGGACTTCCGGTGTTGTGAGGCGTGAGGACCACTAAAATTAAGGATATACGAATCTGAATATAAGGATCAAGTTTAGTCAAGCTTCATTTTTGCAAATACATGTTCCTATTGTCTTACTACCCTTGCATGTAGAGTTACATGTTTAGGATTGACGGTTAAGTCTTGCTGAGCCTTAGTGCTCACGGTTGCTTCTGAGTTGTTTTTGCAGGTAGCAGGATGCCTGCTATGAAGAGGGTTGCTCGGTGAGACGACGAACCTCACGGTTCGTTCCACTTGCCGGAAACCTAGCAGCTGCCTTTCGTTGGTGAAGCTAGTAGGAAGCATTCACGGGCTGAACGACTTCTCTTCGGCGTAGTTAGGGTCGAGAGTGATTAGATTTTCCAGCTAGTTTTTAATTTCCTCTGCGTGTGTACTTATGTTGTAAATCATCTTATGTTGAGTAACAAAATGGTTCCATATGTTCTTGAGCCTCATTTCGTGCATGTTGTTGGGTGCCGCATCGCACAGTACCACCCACTGCAATTCCCGGGTCGGGCCTCACAACGTGGTATCAGAGCTGCATTGGGAATGGCACGCATGAAAAGAGCATATTTTCTAAAACTTAGAGGTATACGAGTGAGAAACGTATAGTGTGCCCACATAAGGAGTATTATTAGCATAGTTACTTAAGGTGGCAAGCAAACAGCGTGTTATCATTCAGCATTTCAATTCTGTAACGACGCACCTACGTGGAGGTAAGAATGGTAAGGAACGCCACTGAAAGCGGATCAATTTCGGTTAGCTCACCCGTACGAGGAAAGTGGTGTGGGATGTCCCGTTCAGCAATGACGGGAAGTGAATATGTTTTCTAAGACTCTTCATGTCTTAGAGACATATGAAATGCACTAGCCTCCAGTGCGCAAACCCAGGAGCAAGAGGAGGAGACCCCATCGTGTGGTTTGTAACATGAAGTATGTTCTCTAGGCTCTTCATGTACTATGAGGCTTACGAAAGCGCTGTTCCACCGGTATGCTTTATTGAAAAGGTGTGGAGCCCCCGTCGGGTGGTGAATAACCCGATCATGTACCTTGAGACGTGGCTTAACTCAAGGACGGCCCGTATGGCAATGATACGGGGCGTATGTTTTTACTATGATATGGACCTGACTTAAATGATAAACCAATGTGTGCATCATTATTGATTTGTTTTCTGCAGGTACCTTAACCACGTTAGAACATGTCGTGTAGAAAACGTTTGTGATGGATCGTTCTAGTGCCACCACTTCAGACGTATATGCCGGTATAAAGCCGGTTAGGATTTTTAATTTGGTGAGGAAACGTAGTACCGTGATGTGTTTTGAACTGCATGAAAAAGAAGGTTTGAAAATAAAAAGAGTAAATTTGGAGTCTAGGATTCTATTAGGGGTTAATGAACTCCTATATTGAACTAAGGGTCAATTGGGAGTATAGATTTATTCACCATTTCCATGGAATAACCTCCCCTGTTTTTGGCAGAATATTTGCTGAACTTGAACAGGGCATAACTTTTGTGTGGTTGAACCAATGGAGGTGTGTGATATAATTCTGGAAAGGTTTTGAAGTATTCTATAACTTTTCTGTAGAACTCTATATCAGAATCACCTTCCAAATGGATGACATTCTCGGATGAGTGTGAACTGTCCAAAAACAGGGCAGACACAAATTGCTCTCTGGAAATTTCTTGTATTTCGACCATAACTTTCTGTAGAAAATTTCTAAGTGTCAAGTAAGACACCGTTGGAAAGCTTGTGATATATTCTATGATTTTGTAGTTCAAAGGTTCTCCAGATTTGGGGTTTAATTGTATGAAATCTTGCGGACAAAACCGCCACTTTCAAAGGAGGTGCTGTCAAAATTGTTCCAGATTTCTGTCGACTTTAAAATATCACAACTTTTGATCCAGGACTGATATGAAGGCAAATGAATACTCATTGGAAAGATATTGAAGTTAACTATAACTTTGATATGCAGTGTGAGACATGAAATTGCCATTTTCATATTCAAATTCTGGGATTAAGACCTATTGGTCATTCTGAACAGAGTAGTGCTTATTGCCTATGTAACTTAGGACTTGTTGTGGACAGGGATGTTTTAGACTTCTCTAAGCTCCATAACATGTTCTTGACTTATTTGTCAGTTTGTCCTACTGTTGGAGTTAAGGGTTTGGACAAACTTGCTCATGTTTGAAAGATTTCAGAATTTTCAAAACCCTGGTTAGATTGTGTAGTGCTGCAATATCTATGTGATGCTTTTACGGTTATGTTTTTGAATTCAAGTTGAGTTTAAACTTTGAATTTTAACCGTAAATTGCTCACTCTTGAAGTATGGATCACAATCATTCCAGGAGTGAGGTTGGTGAGTCGAGTCACGGTGAAAATAATTCGCCACGACAAGAAGTGCCGACATCATCAACCATATTGGCGGATATTTGGGAAGGATGGCTGAGTCTCTCGATCTGTTGGTGCAACAAAGTATCCAACAAGAGACACTACACCGTAATCCCCCACCAAGCACTTATCTGGATTTTCTAGCAATACAACCGCCGGTTTTCTCGGAAGCAAAAGAACGTTGGAGTCGGCTCATTGGCTCGAATGTATTGAAGCCAAGTTTGAGATGCTTGAGTGCGATGAGTACCAGAAGACTTTATTTGCCGCTCAACAACTCCACGGAGCTGCTGGAGCTTGGTGGGCGGAGTACATCGCAACTCGTCCTGAAGGTCATCGGGTGACGTGGGATGAATTCCGGAATGTTTTCCGGGCACGTCACCTTTGTTTGGGAATTCTTCAAACAAAGTATCAAGACTTTCTAGAGTTAAAGCAAGGGGAAAGGAGTGCGTACGAGTCTTCAAGGAGCTTGAAGACTTGATGCAATACGCCACTCATATGGTAGACTCGGAAGCGTTGAAGTGCAAGTATTTCTTCCGAGATTTGAATGTCGAACTTATGGAACAAGTGACCTTGTTCAATAACGGTATTTACAATGAGTTGGTAAATGCCGCTATCATTAAAAAAGACATGCATCTTCGTTGTGAAGCGGAGCTGAAAATAAGTATACCGCCAGACAGCGATATCAAGGTTCGTCCGAACTATCGAGTGCGGTATTACTCGCCAGTTAGGCAACAAATTCAGCATGTGGTTGTGGGGACCACCCCGTGGTTCACCCACTCCAGGATCGCATGTGGCGGACCGGAATATGCTCATCCAGGATCGCAGAGGGTGGTGCCGCACGATTCGAAATCCGACAGCACACGTCATAAGGACATGTTATATTACATGGGAAAAACAACTGAACTGTACAAACGGTACAATACTCAGTTACAAACTATTGTCTATATTACACAGCGGAAGTCTACTATTCTACAACTCACGGCCGCCTATCTAGCAAAAGTTGGCTGCCCAGCCCTAGGGCAACCCACACTAGCTGCACGTCTCAGCTCAGCGCGGCGTGTATGGCTCCCACTCAGCCGTGGTCCCCGACGGAGGGTAACCCTCGCAGGTGGACTCGTACTCCGAGTCCATGGGTGGCTCCTCACCTGAAAAACACTTAAGCAGCAACCGTGAGCACGAAGGCTCAGCAAGGCTTAACCGACTCCCCTAAGCATGAAACTCTACATGAGGTGTACAATGACATAGGATAGTAATATTGCGGCAAATGGACACGCCTACAAGTTCATCCTTAGTTTAACTTTTAGCACAAGTTAACAGTTCGGAAAGCTGAAATTTAGTAAGCAATATTGGGTGGCAGACAGGTAGCAATACAATTATATGATAGCAGCAATATTGAATCATAACATTTCATTCATTAGTCTATGTCACGACTCAGTGAACAAGCGGTACTCGTCACCGCGAGGGACGGCGAATCGACTCGATATACACCTGCAGGGAAACCTAAAGAGCACGTCACGTACGCCCACCCGTGGAGCTGCACAGCACGCTCACTCGATGTCGTATGGGACAACCTTTCACCCAACAGCCCAAACGTCGAACCGGTCGCACCGAAACGAGCAGGAGGTTCCCCACACGGAGCATCTCTCTATGCCCGCTGGCAGATTTTCACCTTGCTGTCCTCAGCCTACACCTATAAATCGGTGCGTTATGCCTCGTCGCCCGGAGGTTTAGGCTACATCGGTTTATTGGGGCCCATATATCCGATATGTCTTCGGTACGTTCAATACTTGTTCAGCAGGGCCGCACACGGCTCGGTCCTCAATCGACACGGACAGGGCTGCGCACACAAGACTTCCTCTTGCTGCGCCCTAGCCCCTGCCTAGTCTCATTTTCCTTACTAAAGTGATCTCCCCTCACTCGAACCAAACCCGTGTGTCCCAACCTATCTCGCGAGTAGATTCCAACTACTCGAGATCTTAGACACTACCCTCGCTCTTATGGAAAAATTCTGGTCATGCAAGTGGGGTTCCATCCATCCTATACCTAATGCACAATCATACTTCACATGACACATGTAAACAAATTAAGACTTACAAAAAGGTTAATGCAAACCGGGGCTTTCCTTGTTGCTGCTGGTCAGGGGTTAGTTCCTCTTCCGGAAGGAGGAAGTCAAGTACTTCCGGAGCCTCCTCGCCTTCAGTGACTACACATTAATAACATACTACATGTTAATGAATATGCAAATGAGTTTAAGAGAATGCTTCTGCTATTAGTTCTAATAACCAATTTTTAACAACTGGAACTCTGTTCAAGAATTTAAAATGGAACTGGGGTTTAGTGGTTTGGGTTTGGACCTAAGCACATGCTTAAGTGCTAAGTGGTTTTCCCCCACTTCGATATTAATCCCTCAAGTGGTTAAACAGAGCAGTGGTGATCCAGAGATCCAATGGAGCTGAGAATTTTTGTGTGAGTTTCTTGTCACAAGAAAACCCTCTGGACCAAAAATTAGCACTTTTCATTGAGTGGTTTGTTCAGAATAATTCTGTTAGCAAATAAGCAAAGAAGAATTAATTCTGAGGTAACACCCCTGTTCATGCCCAACTTAGTGAACTACAATTTCATTTATAGCTCATAGAGTTTGCATGAATGTTTCTAGTATTTTTGGAGCTAAGATTTGTCCAGAACTGAATTTCCAAATTTTGGAAATTCTCTGGAAATGTTTCTGTATTCAAATGAACACAGCACCTTCAAATTTGAATTGCTCCGATCATATTAACTCCAAATGTTCTGAAAATTTTACAGGGGTTCTCTATCATCCTAAAGAACATTCTGGCAAAATTTGGGGATTTTTGGATGAACCAAACTCCCTCTAAAATTCTTTTTCTGAAAAGTTTTAAAGAATTTTCCAGAATTAAATAATGGGTTTCATACAAATTGGGTTGTATATTTGGACAGGGCTTGGCAAAATGAATCCAACCCAATTTGAATCACTAATTCTGGAGTTTCCTAGCAAAAGTTATGGGGTTCTAAAGTTTGAACTAACTCTGAAGTTCTAAATAAACCGAAGAAAAATTTAAACTCTGCCCGTGTTCCCGGCTCACACGTGTCACCGCTGGAGCTGAGCCACACGGGGCTACAGACCCCTCCCCGTGCAGTCACACTTGATCCCAGGGCCGCAGTAGATCTGGGTTTTAAACTTCCCGTTGCTGACACGTGGGGCCCGTGGGTCGTCTTCCTCCTTGCGTTCCCGCGCCCGCGCGCCGCCGGGCTCGCCGGAGACACACTGATACTTGCCGCCCGGCTGACTCTGGAGCTCTCCCTCGCTGCCAGGGCCTGGTTTCGTGCGCTGAACACGATGACACCGACTGCTCCAGCCGGCGGTGGCCCTAACCAAGCTGGTGACGGTGCAGCGGCTCGGACTTACTTCGGTTATGCCACCCGGCCAACTCAGCCCGCCAAAACCTCAGTGGAAGGGTTCTACAGCACCGGGGGATCTCAGAGAAGGTCAACCAGACCATGCGAGGGCTCGGGAAGAGCTCTAACCTAGCAGTCACCGTGAGCCTGACCCTTCCCGCCATATCCGCAGTGGGAAAACCGGAAAATACGCCGGCTACAGCCAAAATCCAGCTAGGGTTGCGAAGTGAACTTGAGCGCCGTCAAGTCTAGCTCCTGTTAGTGCAGTATGATGTGCCCTAAGCAAGTCTACGTCGGTAATTTACGGTTTTCTTACCAGACGGTAGTTCTGCACCGGCTGGAGATGTTTTGAGAAATTCGCCAGCGATGATCGGTCACTGGTTCTAGGATTTGGGGTCGAGCAGCGTGGAGCCTAGGCGCGTCCAAAACCGCTCCTTCTTGGTCGTGACAAGCCCTCTGCCGAGCTGCCCATGGGGACACCTTGGCTCGGTTCTTCCCGGCTGCCGCGAAGAACGTCGTTTGCTCGGTTTGTGGTGGCTCCGCGCGACTGGAACTGGTGCGGGGAGGATGTGGGAGGTCTGGGGGTGCTGGTTTGCTGAGTTGCCGACGTTTGTATGTGAGAGAAGATCGCTCCCGAGCGCTTGATCACAGCGGCGGCTCCTCGGCGTTCTGTCGTGCGAGAGGACGGTGGCTGGGGGTCGGCTCGTTGATGTGGCAAGCTGGGGCACGGCTGGGAGTTACTGCGCCCCTACGAGGAGCTCCCCAGCGTGCGAGGGGAGAGCAGGAGGTGGCGCCCGGCGCTTCTGGGTGAGTCACGGAGGAGCCTCGGCTCTGTTCCGAGTGCAACACTTAGCCCCTAAGGCTATTGATCATTGTGCATTCTTAACCTCCCCAATGACATGTGGGACCCACTTGTCAGTGCTCCCCCACCCCTCAAAAGATCTCCAAAACTTGGCAAGGGATGAATTCAAATGTTTGGAGTTTCAAACTGACCTACATTTGCATGGGTGGACAAATTTCCCCCAAGTTCAAATGTATATTTGAATTCTTTGCACATTTGGATCCTTTTTGGAAAAATGGGTAGCAAACCTTTTCAAAAATTATTGAAACTCAGCCTCCCCACTAATTTGGACCTAAGGAATCCAAATATGCACTTTGATCCTTCTGTTAGCTGCTGCAACCATGAATTTGAATGCAACAGTTTTGAATCACCCTCTCATGTGTTATCATATGTGTAGGAAGTTTGAACTAATACCCTCTTGATGTAGGTTACTTGCTCTTCACCCTTCTTCAAAAGATATTCACCGCAAAACTGTGGTGTTGTGAGGTGATGAAAAGTTTTTGCATGTCCCTTTTCTTGGGCTTTTACATCCCTCCCCCCTTAAAAGAATCTCATTCCGAGATTACAAAAGAAGAGATAGCGATGTAATAGGGACTCACCCATGCTGAGACGTCATGAACTCCGGGTAATTTGAGCGAAGGAATTCCTTGCTCTCCCACGTCACTTCTTAAGCGGTGTGGTTGTTCCAGAGTATTTTGCAGAACCACAATGTTCTGCTACGCGTGGTTCGGGCTTTCTCATCAAGAATTTCAACCGGGTACTCGTCATATGTCAAATCCGGTTTCAGCTCGCCGATGTCTTCGGTAGGGACAGCAGCTGTATGCTTTAAACATTTTCGCAGTTGCGAAACATGGAAAACATCATGGACACCAGCAAGAGATGCCGGTAACTCCAACCGATACGCCACTGGTCCGCACTTCTCGGTGATAGTATAGTGTCCAATGAAACGGGGAGTGAGTTTCCCCTTCACACCGAACCGGTGCACGCCTTTCATCGGAGACACGCGGAGGTACACATGTTCACCGACGTCAAAGTGCAACGGCCTACGCCTCTTATCAGCATAGCTCTTCTGTCGGAATAGAGCGGCCTTCAAGTTGGCTTGAATCGTCCGAGTGCGCTCTTCGGCGTCGTTCACCACATCAACCCCGAATGTGACCCTTTCACCGGACTCGCACCAGTTTAATGGGGTGCAGCATTTGCGACCGTAGAGAGCTTCATAGGGTGCCATCTTGATACTCGCCTGATAGCCGTTGTTGTACGAGAATTCCGCCAAGGGTAGGTGATCATCCCAGTTCCTACCATGGTGGATGGCACATGCTCTCAACATGTCTTCCAGAGTTTGATTCACCCTCTCTTTTTGGCCATCGGTCTGAGGGTGATAGGCGGAGCTCCTGATCAGCTTAGTACCCAATGCAGCGTGTAGCTGCTCCCATAAGCGAGATACAAATAATGCACCTCGATCCGATACAATGGTCTTAGGTACCCCATATAAGCACCGAATCTTTGCTATGTACAGCTCAGCGTATTTGCCGGCATTGTAATGTGTATGCACCGGGATGAAGTGAGCCGTCTTGGTTAACCGATCAACGATTATCCATATGGAATCATGCTTGTTGGCTGTTAGGGGTAATCCCACAATGAAATCCATGCTCACATCTTCCCATTTCCATGCCGGGATCTTCAGGGGTTGCAACGGCCCTGATTTCTTCATGTGACCAGCTTTCACTCGTCTACACGTATCGCACTCGGATACGTACTTCGCTACCTCCCGCTTCATCCGTGTCCACCAAAATTTCTTTTTCAAATCTTGGTACATTTTGTTGCTGCCCGGATGAATGGAGTATTTAGACAAGTGAGCTTCATTGAGGATCTTTTTCCTCAACTCCATATCCCGGGGTACGACTATGCGGTCATTGAACCATAGCGTCCCCTCATTATCTTTCCCGAAACATTTGATCTCTCCATTGTCTATCCGTCTCCGGAGATGTGCCATGCCTTTATCAGTTTTCTGAGCTGCAATGATGCCCTCCCTAATGGTAGGGATGAGGGCAAGGTTGTACAGTGACCCATAAGGAACCAAATATAAACTCGGCTCTTCCTCCTCCACCGGTGTAATGGCGAGGTCATGGACATGTGATTTCTGACTCAGCGCGTCGGCAACCACATTCGCCTTGCCGGGGTGGTAATGGATCTCAATCTCATAATCTTTGATCATTTATAACCACCTCCTTTGCCTCATGTTCAGCTTCTTCTGGGTGAAAATATATTTCAAGCTCTTGTGGTCGGTGTAGAGGTGCACCAGATTCCCCAGGAGATAGTGCCTCCACATTTTTAGCGCCAACACCACTGCAGCAAGCTCAAGATCATGAGTCGGATAATGCTGCTCATGGTTCCGAAGTTGGCGTGAGCCATAAGCGACCACACAGACTTCCTGCATCAACACGCAGCCGAGCCCAATACCGGACGCGTCACAATACACGTCGAAGGGCTTTGTTGTATCCGGCTGAGCTAAAACCGGGGCTGTGGTGAGATGCTTCACCAATGCTTGGAACGCTCCTTCACACGCCGTGTTCCAAACATATTTCGTCCCATTCTTCAGCAATTCCATCATCGGCTCAGCGAGCTTGGAGAAGCTTGGAATGAATCTTCGATAGTATCCCGCTAACCCGAGGAAGCTTCTGACTTCATGAACTGAAGTGGGAGATTTCCATTTCAGCACCTGCTCTATCTTGCTTGGGTCAACTGCAATGCCTTCTGCTGAGATGATATGTCCCAAGAATGGCACTTGGCTGATTCAAAACTCGCATTTGCTGAACTTGGCGTAGAGCTTGTGGTCTCACAATCGTTGAAGAACGATCCGGAAGTGTTCGGCATGTTCGGCTTCTGTCTTGGACACTACCACGAACTTGTCCAGCTCCGGCATGAACACTGAGTTCATGAGATACATGAAATGGGCTGGAGCATTTTTGAGAGCGAAGGACATGACGAGATATTCATATAATCCATATCTCGTCGAGAAGTCCATCTTCGGGATATCCTCCGCCCGGATCTTTATCTGATGATGTCCAGAGCGAAGGTCCATCTTGGAGAATACACTTGCACCCACAAGTTGATCAAATAATATGTCGATGCGGGGCAGTGGGTACTTATTCTTGATGGTGACGGCATTGAGCGGCCGGTAATCCACACACAGTCTCAGGGTTTCATCCTTCTTCTTTACAAACAGCGCTGAGCATCCCCAAGGCGAGGAACTCGGCCTAATGAAACCCTTGCTCAACAGATCATTGAGCTGTTCTTTCAGTTCAGTCAGCTCATTTGGAGCCATTTTGTATGGTCTCCGTGATATGGGCGTAGTCCCGGGTGCCAGCTCGATCTTGAACTCAACATCCCGCTCCGGTGGCATGCCCGGAAGATCATCCGGGAACACGTCAGGGTACTCCCAGACTACGGGGATGTCCTCTAACTTGAGAGCTTCAGTATTGTTGATCACTGAAACTTCCCGGACTGGATTATCTAATAAGAGGGACTGCGGACGGTGTAATGGGGAGTTGAGGTGAACCGTCCGTGATAGGGTTTCCAGGACAGCGCCATGGTAACTTAGCCATGACATTACCAAAATTGCATCAATCTTCTGACCCTCAAGGATAATCATAGTGGTGGGATATATCTTCCCACCTAAGCACAGTGGTGCTTTTGGAACCATCATAGTTGCTGAAATCTTTCCTCCCAGTGAGCAGATCATATAAGAACACTCGGTTGGAAAGGCTTCCAGCTGATGCTTAACCACATATGATGCACTTATGAAGTTGAGGGTTGCACCAGAATCAAACAATATTATGATGGCTTGGTCGTTGAGAGTAAACGTACCCGCCAGCACATTGTCTCCCTCTGTGTCATCCTCATTGTCGAGGTTGCGGATGCCCCCAGTGTAAGGGCCTCAGTTTTTGATACATAGCTGAAGTGTTCATCACCATACACACACAACTCCTTTGAGGAAAGATGATGAACACAAATCAAGAGCAAGTAACCACCATCAACATACTCATTAGAGAACAAACTCACATATTGCAAAAGTGGTATTTCCCGCATGTGATATAGGTGGGCTGGACATATGAAAACTCCTACACATTGCTAAGGATGTCCATGCCAAGTTTCATCCAAATTCAAAACCTTTTTGAGGACAGTTTGGGTATAGCTAGAAAGAGGGCAGATTGAAACCATATTCAAATTCAAACTGTTTTTATCCCATGAATTTAAAAGTGGGAGGCATATTCTTATTCAGCACCTTTTTGTGAGCTCACACACCAATTTTCACTCTATTTGGAGTTGATCTTGACATGAGCTAAGTGGGACAAATTCAAATTTATTTGAATTCAAAACTGCACTTGTGCTGAAATTCATTCAAACCAAACCCAATTTGAATTCTAATCAATTCAAATTGCTCATGGGTGAATAATTTGAATCACCGGGGGTATTATAGGGCTCACTGTTTACAACAGTGATTAGGAGTAAATTTCAGAGGTTAAAACTTCGGGTGGGACCCACATGTCATAGGGAGGAGGAGGCCAAACTTGCACACAAGGTCACAGCCTCGGTGGGAAATTCCACCGAGCAGCTGTCGGCTGTGCCACTGAGCAGCCACCGGCACTACCAGCTGCTTCCCCTCTACGCGCGCTGGCGCTCAGGCGGCCTGCTCGCGCCCCCACGCGACCGTCACCGACTCAATGGGGTGAAGACCGGGTGCCTTCTTATCCCCGTGAGGGACACTGGGCGGCGCCATTCCTTTTCTTCCCGAGCTCTCGGTCGATCGGGAAAACACAGCAAACAATCGTGTCCTCGCCTCTCCGAGTTGCCAGGCAACATCCTGAGCTCGAGCACCACCCTCCCAACGCCTGAACCACCGGGTTTCGGCCCCTGTTCCCGTGATCAACGACGACCGCCGCAGTTTAGCTGAAGGACGGCGATCGGTCTCACGTGGGCAGCACACTACAGCCACTTCCACGGCCGAGTAAGGGCGGCAACAGGAGCGCACGGACTCCACGCTGCTTCCACCTGAATCTCAAGCCACGCCGTGAACTCTCGCCGGCAAATTCTCAGTTTTTGCTCCGGCAACCTTAAACTGAGCTTCCGGTACGGTTTCTTTAAATTCTCGCTCTATGAGCTTTAGGAGGTTATCGAATCTTGCACATAGACGCTGGACTAGCCGGCGATCAAGTTCTTTTCTGCATCCGTGGCGTGAAACTGTCTAGGAGTGACGAATTTCGAGCTCGATCGAGGGCGGTCATGGCGGGCACGATCGGTCACACGGTGACGACCGACTTGCCGCCATCCCTGAACCCTTTTGACACCTTGTCGAGCTTCCTAGAGGTACACTGATGCTGTAGGACCGTTTGTTCGAGCTGTTGGCAGGTTAGAACCCACGGTCGACGGCGTCGAACCTCAACCGAGGCTGCGGCACGTCACCGGGCTATTTCCGGTCACCCCAGCCCGACCTGACACCACCGACGTGTTCCTCGACGTCGACAACCCCCTGGCGGCGAGTTTCAGACCATGGGAGGTCCGGCAGTGTCGAGCCGGCGAGATCCGGGTCTGCTCCGGCGAGGTCGGCGGCGCGGGCGCGAGAGAACGGCGGGAGGAAGACGAAGCCGGCTGGCCCACGTGTCAGCGGCTGAAGAATTTAAATCGGGATCAGGTGTGTCCGGGATTGGCTGTGCTGGCGCGCAAATACCCTGTGGGCCTCAGTGTGCCGGACACCTCCACGCTAAACACGTGTCCCCGCGGGCCCCCGCGAGTTTAAACTTCTCCCCGATTTTCAGAATTCTTCCAAACTTCAAATCCTCATAACTTTGGCTAGAAAGCTCCAAATCGAGTGAACAAAATTTTGTTGGATTCAGCTCTCTGAGCACTTTACAGCAAATCAAGTTTCACTTCATGAAAATCCTTATTTCTCTAGAATTAATTCCTCAAAAAATAAACTGTTTGGAATTTTAACTGGAGAATCCTTGGAGGAAAATCCTGAAATTTTACTGGGATGTTCACCAAAATATCCCTGAACTACCATAAAAATTTCAGATCCATTTGAGCTAATTTGATCTACCTAATGGTGTGATTAGTGAAACTGTTCCAGAGAAGATAGAAAATGTCAGAATCATTTTCAGAAATTTCTCTGAAATTGTTTAGCTCGTATCATTAGCTAGGAACCTTCAAATTAAGTGAGACCAACTCCATTAGAACCCTCTGAGAATATAGTATTCAGAAAGTCATAATTTGTTTCATGAAAATCCTTAGGACACCCTAAGAGCCTTCAATTAAGGTCAAGTACATAATTAATTGTAGAGGGCTCAAATGAGCTTTGCTGCAATTAAAACTTGACCAAGTCTCTGTTTAGGTTGTAACCAAGCCACAGTAAAAGTTTCACAGTCATTGGGTCTGTCTAATGAGCGTTATAGACTTCACAACTTCAAACTTAATACAAATGCATTTAAATTGATACATGTACCTCTTCTATCATGTAGTCGCTAAGGTCGAGGAGGAACCCGAAGTCCTAGACTTCGTTACTCCGGAGGAACAGCTAGCCTACGACCAAGAGCAGCAAGGCAAGCTCCGGTTTGCATTAACCTTTTTACAAATTTTTATTATTTTGAGCACATACATGAATACTATTGTTCCTTGCATTAGAGTCTTGTTTGGAAACCCAAGTGCATAGCCAAGAAAGCCATGGGTTGGGATTAGGATTGAAAACCTCGTTAGCCACTGCATTGCTAAGATAGAGAAGGATTCGGTACAAGTTGAGTAGTTGGAACTACTCGCGAGCATAGGCTAGAGGCACTCGACTCGGGTAGTGATAGCACATGAAACACATGGCAAGAAAATGAGACCAAGCGGAGGGTAAGGGCAGCAGGACTTTGGGGCCTGTGTGCTGTAGCTCCGCTTGCGTCGATTGAGGACCGAGCCGTGTGCGGGCCTGTTGAACAAGCTAGAACAGTACCGAAGACCTACCGGCTATATGGGAACCGGGAAACCGATGTAACTCGGGTAGCTGGGTATTGAGGCATTGCCCGTCGTTCAGAGTGTAGGTTGAGAGCTTGAGGTGTAAATCGGCTGCCGTCACGGAGATGCGCGTGCAGAGACCTCTTGCTCGGGACGATGGGACCGGTTCAATATTCGGCTGACGGGTGAAAGGTAGTCGCGTACGGCGTCCGTGATAGTTGTTGTAGGCAACATCGAGTACGGGCGTACGTGACGGGTTGTTCGGGTAACCCTGCAGGTGTAAATCGATTATAATCGCCATCCCTCGCAGTCAGTGAGTACCACTTGTTCACTGTACCGGGACGTAGAAAGAACAGGCTAGCTACATGTTAAAATGCTGCTGATTGAAAGATGGACTTTACTTGTAAATGGTTTGTTGTAGTTTAGAGCTAATTAAAGTTCCTTTCAACTTTGGGCAAAGTACATGAGAGAAATGCGTTTCTTGTTTGATTGCGGATCTCTCATGTACCTTAGCGTAAGGTTCTCCACAACCTGCTGCTAAAATTTGAAAGTAAGGTTCTACTAATTAGGCGAGTCCTTGCAAATGATTTTTACCTCATGTAACCCACCACCCCTCATTTAGAAGTTCCATGTTTAGGTGAGACGGGTCAGACATGCTGAGCCTTCGTGCTCACTGCTTCTGTTTGAAGCTTTTGCAGGGTTCTATGAGGAAGGGACTCCCGAAGAGGAGACAGAACCCTAGGAGGGGAACCCCGTCGAGTGGGAGTCGTGCACGCCGCAGAGTTAGTGTGCGTGTGTGCTAGCAAGGACACGTTCAAGGGCTGAACGTGCACTTGATGCTTAGTCTACGCCCGTGAGTGTAGACTGAACTTATTTTGATGTAAACATGTTCATAAACTTGTTTATGTATTAAAATTTCGCTTCCGCTTTGTACCTTTGTTGTGTGTTATCCGGTGCTGTGCAACGCAGCACCCCTCAGCGTGATCCTGGCTCGACAAGACCGTGGGGTCGTGTCAGCATTGGTATCAGAGCTCGCTTGAGGTTTAACGCACTAAAAAGGACATCTTTTTCAAAAATCCTGTGAGGAACGAGTTAGTAGCCCGTATAAGGATGTTATTATTATATAGAAAGTGGCATACTAACCTATTTGCCTATGTCGGAAAATCGTGTATCTCGGGACGTTTATGTCTTGGGGGGTACACGTAAGTGCTGTCCACCAGTGCGCACAAGCTGAAGGGTGGAGCCCCACGGGTCGCAGGTAACCCGACCCGCTTTGATATCCTCTACGACTCTTCATGTCGTTTGAGGTATTCGAGTAACGTCTGTCCCTGGCGTGCGTGGTGCAACTTGGGAGACCCCGTCACATGGTCTGAAACGTGAACACGTAAATCAAGGCGTGTTTGGCTTGAGAACATCCGGGCGAGTGATGACGGCCGGTTGTACGAACTGTATGGATTCCGGACTCGGTGTGCAGCCGAGTCTGATGATTGCTTGAGTTTCTGCAGGTAGCCTGACCATGAAACGGTAGACGTGTAGCATCCGTGTGCGAGTGACGTTTAGTGCCACTGAAATAACGAAGCCGGCTATGTCCGGTATAAGTTTTTCTTTGTGAGGACGTAGTACCGACATAATCTGGTGACGCATCGACGTCACACCCAACTAAATGAACAACTTCATTTAAAACTTGAAGGTTTTGATCTAAAGTAGTAAAACTTGATGTAACTCCTTCCCTTGAACAAGATATTCAAAGTTAACAAGTTTTCAACTTATAGGTTGTTAAGGACAGAGCACTCTGTTTTCAGCTGAATCAAGGCTGAAGTTAATCAGAGGTTAGAGGTTGAGTTATTTCGAGGTTGGGGTCATATGATACATTTCTGGAAAGCTTTGGAAGAGCTTTAAACTTTTCTGTTGAGGTCCAGAGGTGTTTCATCCCTTAACCAATCGAAAAATGCAGTAGAGTTGAAACTGTCCAGAAAACAGGGCAGAGCAAAGACTCTCTTTAAACTCTCTGTAAATTGAGTATAACTTCCTGCATAAAAATCCAAAAATAGAAAATAAGATAGTTCTGGAAATCTTATGAGATGGGTTACAACTTTGTAACAGGAAGTTTTGTCAGATTAGGAGCATAATTAACTGGAATTCTTGGATCAAATCAGTACCTAAAGCAGGGAGGTGCTGACCAATTTTCTCCAGAAATTCTGTTAACTTTGACATCTCATAACTTTTGAACCAGGACAGATGTTAGGCCAAGCAAATACTTTATGGAAAGCTAATAAAGTTAGCTTTAACTTTGATGTTGAGCTCCAGAATTGGTTTTGCAAATAACATGGCCTAAATCAGGTTGATATGGAAACTGGTCAGGGCTGTCATGGGCACAGTAGATCAGCAGTCAAATTTGTTTAAAATTTGAACTGTGTTTCCAAGTTTTATGGGTTCAATGACATGTTTTATGTTATAACTCAGTGGTTTACTGTTTAAATAAATATTTGACATTTCTCAAATATATTTTTACAGATGACAGCAGATAAACAGTTGGAGAATGGGTGGGTGAT
This sequence comes from Neostapfia colusana, assembly GCA_030760725.1. Taxonomy (NCBI): domain Eukaryota; kingdom Viridiplantae; phylum Streptophyta; class Magnoliopsida; order Poales; family Poaceae; genus Neostapfia; species Neostapfia colusana. The sequence continues at coordinate 50,459,692 of JASWHV010000009.1, forward strand.
GTCCCACTGTTCTCACCGTAGCGGCTACCCGGAAGCATTGTGGCAAATGCTCCAATATTTCGGGTACAACCAGATGCCGCAGTACTTCGCCAAGGAAGAAGGCGAAGAGGGGAACAAGACGTGTACAATCCATGTCGAGGTCCCTGCAGGACCTACGCCACCCGGTTGGGTGCCGTTCACAATCACGGTGAGAGGAAGGCAACCGGAAGGAATGTGGCAAGTGGCAGCCCGTGACACCATGTCACGTTTCTGCAAACTACACGTGCAGGCTATGGAGGACACTCCATATGCACTCGTTCTGGTGGAGGGACGGGCTCAGCATATGTGGGAAGAGAGGTACCTGGAGGCAACGGACCCGAGTTGCCCAAGGTACAACCCCGCGGAGGCAAATCTCAGCCTCCAGATGAGGGCGGGAAACGCCGTGATGGACAGCCAAGCTGTTCATACGGAGCATCTCGGCACAAAGCTCAAGGAGAGCACAAGCCATGGAGACCATTTTGAGAGTGCTCACAGCGCACTCCGCAATGTGCTCCTTCCGACGATCAAGCGACTGAATGAACAGCACAATCAGTTGCATCGTCTGAAGAAGGTGAAGAAGAAAAGCCGTGTCGACATCGCGTCGTTGCAAGAGCTGGTGCAGACCCTAACCAAGCAGAATGAGGACCTTGCTCAAGAGCGGGACAACGCTATTGAGGAAGGACAAGGCTGGGAAGAGGACTACAACCAGGCTATGGACGAGGTGCATGCTTTGCAGCACCTCGTGCCTCCGGTATTGGGCATACCGGTGGTCTTGGGTCTTCCAGCAATGGGAGAACCCGGGATGGGAGAAGAGGTGGTAGATCAAGAGCCACCAGCAGAGGTACCGGAGGAGGACGACCCACAGGAGGTCGAGTTCTACTCCGAGTAGGGGGTTACAGTTGCCATGTAGGGCAGCTAGGGTAGTGTAGCCCAAATTTTGTAATCGGTGACATGTCGTGTAGACAGTAGCGTAAGTATAGGTAGTGACGACATGAGCACGACTTCTCGGAGACCCGAGAATAATGTATCTTGTATAAAGTTTATGCTTTATCAATATATGTGAATGTTGTGCAAATTAATCATGTGTCACTTCAATACCTACTGTTACATATGGAATTTTAAGTAAGCCAGGTGCTAATCGCTGCTGTTTTGAATTTCAGAATGACGCGTACTCGTGCCAACCCTGATGTTGGGGGTACCAGTCAAGGGGGAGAGACCTCCCAACCACCTCCCAAGGACTCCTCGGGACAACAGCAGCAGCAACAGCAACAGCAAACACCGCCACCGCCACTGCCAACGGTTACATTGGCCGACATCGTCGCGGCAATGACAGGTTCATATCAGCAGCACACGGAGTTGCTGCAGACTCTAATCGCGAATACGTCTCGCCCAGAGAGACGTCAAGACCGTGAGGAGCGTCAACAGAGCTCCTACTCCGACTTCCTGGCGACTCATCCCCCGGTATTCTCAAGGGCGGATGAACCACTTGACGCGGACAACTGGCTCCGCGGCATAGAGATGAAGTTCGGGCTGCTCCAGATAAGTGAGCAGCGCAAGACTCAGTTTGCGGTCCAGCAGCTCCAAGGATCCGCGACCGCGTGGTGGGCCAACTTATGTGCTTCACAGCCCATCGACCGAGTGATGACTTGGGCGGAGTTCCGGACGGCCTTCAGGGCCTATCATATACCGCCAGGTTTGATGAAGAGGAAGACGCAGGAGTTCCTGCACCTGCAGCAAGGGAGCCGGAACGCGCTGGAATAGTCCAGGTCGTTCAACGATCTCGCGCTTTATGCGTCGTATCATGCTGATACCGACGAGAAGCGGCGGGACCATTTTTACCAGGGGCTTAACCCGCTCCTGAAGGACGAGTTGGCGATGTTCAATCGCGGCAGCCTCAACGACATCATTGATGCTGCGATTGTTCAGGAGGACTCCGGCAAGGAGTTGGCGGCGGCAGAGCGAAAGCGAAGCGCGCCGCAGAGCAGCGGAGAAGGAGGCGGTCCTTCTCAGAAGTTTCGGATGGTGAATCACCCACCATCAGGTCCACGCTGGAAGCCACCACAGCGGTCGATGCCGTTCCGCGGTCGACCGTACTCTTCACCGGCATTCAGGCCGGCACTGCCAGTACCACCTCCGCAACAACAGCAGCAGCGGGCGATGCCGCGTGCGTATGCACCTCAGCAGCGCATGCCGGGCTTTCGTCCCCCGAGCACTACACCAACAGCGGCCACATGTTACAAGTGTGGTCGTCCAGGACACTTTGCGAGCAGTTGCCCGGAGAGGCAAGACGGCGGGGTGGCACCACAGTTTCCGGGGAGGAATCAACCCCGGAACCCTACTAATCCGCGGCGGGCAAACCCTAGGCCCGGCACCATCCACCAGCTTGCCATATAGGACGTGCCGGAGGGCGAGCCAATCCTTGCGGGTATGTTCCAACTCCACCAGCATCCCGCTATAGTACTGTTTGATTCAGGCGCCATGCATAATTTTATTAGCCAAGCTTTCATTGCTAAACACAGTTTGCCAATAGTACCCACCGATAGTCCATATTTAATTTGTTCACCGGGTGGGAAGATTTCAGCAAGCGTAATGGTTTCCAAAGCACCATTATGTTAGCGGGTAGAGTGTACCCCACGTCTCTCATTATCTTAGAGGGACAGAAGGTCCATGTCATCCTAGGGATGTCGTGGTTAACCCGCCACGGCTCTGTTTTAGACACCGTCCTTCGAATCGTGCACTTAAACTCAGAAGTGCACGGGTCTCACTCATTATTTCTGGACAGTCCAGAAATAAAAATTCCAAGTGTCTATCAAGCCACAACCATCAGATTGGAAGATATTCCAGTGGTCCGAGAGTTCCCTGACGTATTCCCGGATGATTTGCCGGGGATGCCGCCCGATAGAGAGGTGGAGTTCAAGATTGAACTTGCACCGGGAACCATGCCAATATCCCGAAGGCCGTACAAGATGGCGCCCAAGGAGTTGGCTGAACTGAAGACTCAGCTCATGGACCATCTGGAGAAGGGTTTTATTAGGCCGATCTCCTCGCCATGGGGCTGTTCGGCATTATTTGTGAAGAAGAAGGATGAGACGTTACGGCTTTGCGTGGACTATCGTCTATTAAATGCCGTAACCATCAAGAACAAATACCCGTTGCCACGGATCGACATGTTCTTTGATCAGTTGGTTGAAGCAAAGATCTTTTCCAAGATGGATTTAAGATCCGGGTACCATCAGATTAAGATAAGGGCTGAGGACATTCGAAAGACAGCTTTCACGACAAGGTACGGACTTTATGAGTACCTGGTCATGTCCTTCGGCCTCACCAATGCTCCAGCTGACTTCATGTACTTAATGAACTCGGTATTTATGCCAGAGCTGGACAAGTTTGTCGTGGTCTTCATCGACGATATCCTGGTATATTCCAAGTCGGAAGAAGATCACAAGAAGCATCTGCGTATAGTCTTGCAACGGCTGCGGGATCACAAGCTATACGCGAAATTCAGCAAATGCGAATTCTGGATATCGCAAGTACCTTTTCTCGGGCATATCATCTCAGTGGAGGGTATCGCTGTAGACCCGAGTAAGATCACTCAAGTGCTGAATTGGAAGTCCCTGAGAACTGTTCACTAGGTACGGAGTTTCCTCGGACTCGCGGGATATTATCGGAGGTTCATTCCGAACTTCTCAAAGATTGCCAAGCCTATGACGGAGCTGCTGAAGAAGGCTACCAAATATGTTTGGAGTCCAACATGTGAAGAAGCATTCAAGGCTTTAGTCAAGCACCTGACAACAGCACCAGTTTTGGCGCAGCCAGACACAACAAAACCGTTCGATGTGTACTGCGATGCATCAGGCATTGGGCTCGGATGTGTGCTGATGCAAGACCGAAGAGTGGTCGCGTATGGATCACGGCAGCTTAGAAACCATGAGCAGAGTTATCCAACCCACGATTTGGAGCTCGCTGCCGTGGTACTTGCACTGAAAATGTGGAGGCACTACCTACTCGGTAACCTCGTACATTTATATACCGACCACAAAAGCCTCAAGTACATATTCACTCAGAAGGAGCTGAACATGAGGCAACCAAGATGGTTAGAACTGATAAAGGATTACGAAATAGAGATCCATTATCATCCGGGCAAGGCAAACGTAGTGGCAGATGCGCTGAGCCGCAAGTCGCACGTCAACAATCTGACCATCACACCGTTGGAAGAGAGCGAACCACCACTACATGTAATTCCACATGGAGCTCTCTACAACCTAGCTTTGATCCCCACCATCCGTGAAGAGATAGCGGCAGCCCAGAAGAATGACAAGGGCATGTCACATTCGCGGAGACGTGTAGACAGTGGGGAGCTGAAATGTTTCCGGAAGGACGGAAACGGCGTCCTATGGTTCAAGGACCGGATCGTCGTACCCCGTAACCCGGAATTACGGAGAAGATCTTTGATGAGGCTCACTTGTCAAAGTTTTCTATTCACCCCGGCAGCAACAAAATGTATCAAGATCTCAGAAACAAGTTTTGGTGGACAAGGATGAAGCGTGAGATTGCAAAATACGTGTCCGAGTGTGATACATGTCGAAGGGTGAAGGCAGACCATATGCGGAAAACAGGACTGCTGCAACCACTGGGCATTCCTGCCTGGAAATGGGAGGATGTGAGCATGGACTTAATCGTCGGTTTACCCACCACCTTGCAGAAACATGATTCTGTGTGGGTAGTCGTCGATCGGCTCACCAAAGTTGCCCATTTCATCCCGGTTAACACAAACTACAACGCCAAGAAGTACGCTGAACTGTACGTCTCACGGATCCTATGCTTGTACGGCGTATCCCGTACCATCATATCGGATCGGGGCACTTTGTTTGTGTCCCGTTTTTGGGAGCAGCTGCACGCTGCCTTGGGGACAAAGTTGATCCGTAGTTCAGCATACCACCCGCAGATGGATGGACAAACCGAGGGGGTAAATCAGATTCTAGAAGACATGCTACGAGCTTGCGCTATCAACCACGGCAAGAATTGGGATCATCACTTGCCGTTAGCCGAGTTCTCGTACAACAATGGGTACCAAGCCAGCATCAAGATGGCGCCCTACGAGGCGCTATACGGTAGGAAATGCCGCACACCATTGAACTGGTGTGAGTATGGCGAAAGGGTTACCTTCGGGATTGACCTTGTCAACAACGCGGAAGAAAAGGTTTGACTGATTCAAGCGAATCTAAAAGCTGCTCAATCCCGTCAGAAACAGTATGCGGACCGGAGAAGGCGCCCATTACAATTCAAAGTTGGAGATCACGTATACCTACGGGTGTCTCCAATGAAGGGCGTAAACAGATTTGGGGTGAGAGGAAAGTTGGCACCCCGATTCATCGGTCCATTCCAGATTACCGAAAGATGTGGATCAGTGGCATACCGGCTGAAATTACCAGAAGCACTTTCCGGTGTGCACGAAATCTTTCACATTTCCCAGCTGAGGAAGTGTCTCAAGCTATCAACTACCGTTCAGCTGGAAGATATTGAGGAACTGCAACCGGATCTCACCTATCGTGAGGAACCGGTGCAGATTATCGATGAAAAGGCCCGAACCACACGCAACCGCACGTTGTGGTTCTACAAGGTTCTATGAAGTAATCACTCCGTGGACGAAGCAACATGGGAGAGCGAAGAATTTCTTCGCGCCAACTACCCCAACTTTTTCACGTCGCATATCCGGTAATTTTCCACCGTCCTCTCTCTCGTTTTCACCTTATAATCTTGGGACGAGATTCTTTTAAGGGGGGGGGGAATGTAAGGGCCTCAGTTTTTGATACATAGTTGAAGTGTTCATCACCATACACACACACCTCCTTTGAGGAAAGATGATGAACACAAATAAAGAGCAAGTAACCACCATCAACATACTCATTAGAGAACAAACTCACATATTGCAAAAGTAGTATTTCCCGCATGTGATATAGGTGGGCTGGACATATGAAAACTCCTACACATTGCTAAGGATGTCCATGCCAAGTTTCACCCAAATTCAAAATCTTTTTGAGGACAGTTTGGGTATAGCTAGAAAGAGGGCAGTTTGAAACCATATTCAAATTCAAACTGTTTTTATCCCATGAATTTAAAAGTGGGAGGCATATTCTTATTCAGCACCTTTTTGTGAGCTCACACACCAATTTTCACTCCATTTTGAGTTGATCTTGACAAGAGCTAAGTGGGACAAATTCAAACTTTACTTGAATTCAAAACTGAACTTGTGCTGAAATTCATTCAAAACAAACCCAATTTGAATTCTAATCAATTCAAATGGCTCATGGGTGAATAATTTGAATCACCGGGGGTATTATGGGGCTCACTGTTTACAACAGTGATTAGGAGTAAATTTCAGAGGTTAAAACTCCGGGTGGGACCCACATGTCATAGAGAGGAGGAGGCCAAACTTGCACACAAAGTCACAGCCTCGGTGGGAAATTCCACCGAAAAGCTGTCGTCTGTGCCACCGAGCAGCCACCGGCGCCACCAGCTGCTTCCCCTCTACGCGCGCTGGCGCTCAGGCGGCCTGCTCGCGCCCCCACGCGACCGTCACCGACTCAACGGGGTGAAGACCGGGTGCCTTCTTATCCCTGTGAGCGACACTGGGCGGCGCCATTCCTTTTCTTCCCGAGCTCTCGGTCAATCGGGAAAACACAGCAAACAATCGTGTCCTCGCCTCACCGAGTTGCCGGGCAACATCCTGAGCTCGAGCACCACCCTCCCAACGCCTGAACCACCGGGTTTCGGCCCCTGTTCCCGTGATCAACGACGAACGCCACAGTTTAGCTGAAGGACGGCGATCGGTCTCACGTGGGCAGCACACTACAGCCACTTCCATGGCCGAGCAAGGGCGGCAACAGGAGCGCACGGACTCCACGCTGCTTCCACCTGAAGCTCAAGCCACGCCGTGAACTCTCGCCGGTGAATTCTCAGTTTTTGCTCCGGCAACCTTAGTCTGAGCTTCCGGTACGGTTTCTTTAAATTCTCTCTCTATGAGCTTTCGAAGGTTATCAAATCTTGCACATAGACGCTGGACTAGCCGGCGATCAAGTTCTTTTCTCATCTGTGGCATGAAACTGTCTAGGAGTGACGAATTTTGAGCTCGATCGAGGGCGGTCATGGCGGGCACGATAGGTCACACGGTGCCGACCGACTTGCCGCCATCCCTGAACCCGTTTGACACCTTGTCGAGCTTCCTAGAGGTACACTGATGCTGTAGGACCGTTTGTTCAAGGTGTTGGCAGGTTAGAACCCACGGTCGACGGCGCCAAACCTCAACCGAGGCTGCGGCATGTCGCCGGGCTATTTCCGGTCACCCCAGCCCGACCTGACACCACCGACGTGTTCCTCGATGTCGACAACCCCCTGGCGGCGAGTTTCAGACCATGGGAGGTCCGGCAGCGGCGAGCCGGCGAGCTCCGGGTCTGCTCCGGCGAGGTCGGCGGCGCGGGCGCGAGAGAACGGCGGGAGGAAGACGAAGCCGGCTGGCCCATGTGTCAGCGGCTGAAGAATTTAAATCGGGATCAGATGTGGTCGGGATCGGCTGTGCTGGCGCGCAAATACCCTGTGGGCCTAAGTGTGCTGAACACCTCCGCGCTCAACACGTGTCCCCGCGGGCCCCCGCGAGTTTGAACTTTTTCCCGATTTTCAGAATTCTTCCAAACTTCAAATCCTTATAACTTTGGCTAGAAAGCTCCAAATCGAGTGAACCAAATTTTGTTGGATTCAGCTCTCTGAGCACTTTCCAGCAAATCAAGTTTCACTTCATGAAAATCCTTATTTTCCAGAATTAATTCCTCAAAAATTTAAACTGTTTGGAATTTTAACTGGAGAATCCTTTGGAGGAAAATCCTGAAATTTTACTGGGATGTTCACCAAAATATCCCTGAACTACCATAAAAATTTCAGATCCATTTGAGCTTATTTGATCCACCTAATGGTGTGATTAGTGAAACCGTTCCAGAGAAGATAGAAAATGTCAGAAACATTTTCAGAAATTTCTCTGAAATTGTTTAGCTCATATCTTTAGCTAGGAACCTTCAAATTAAGTGAGACCAACTCCATTAGAACCCTTTGAGAATCTAGTTTTCAGAAAGTCAAAATTTGTTTCATGAAAATCCTTAGGACACCCTAAGAGCCTTCAATTAAGGTCAAGTACATAATTAATTGTAGAGGGCTCAAATGAGCTTTGCTGCAATTAAAACTTGACCAAGTCTCTGTTTAGGTTGTAACCAAGCCACACTAAAAGTTTCACAGTCATTGGGTCTGTCTAATGAGCGTTACAGACTTCACAACTTCAAACTTAATACAAATGCATTTAAATTGATACATGTACCTCTTCTATCATGTAGTCGCTAAGGTCGAGGAGGAACCCGAAGTCCTAGACTTCGTTACTCCGGAGGAACAGCTAGCCTACGACCAGGAGCAGCAAGGCAAGCTCCGGTTTGCATTAACATTTTTACAAATTTTTATTGTTTTGAGCACATACATGAATACTATTGTTCCTTGCATTAGAGTCTTGTTTGGAAACCCAAGTGCATAGCCAAGAAAGCCATGAATTGGGATTAGGATTGAAAACCTCGTTGGCCACTGCATTGCTAAGATATAGTAGGATTCGGTACAAGTCGAGTAGTTGGAACTACTCGCGAGCATAGGCTAGAGGCACTCGACTCGGGTAGTGATAGCACATGAAACACATGGCAAGAAAATGAGACCAAGCGGAGGGTAAGGGCAGCAGGACTTTGGGGCCTGTGTGCTATAGCTCCGCTTGCGTCGATTGAGGACCGAGCTGTGTGCGAGCCTGTTGAACAAGCTAGAACAGTACCGAAGACCTACCGGCTATATGGGAAACGGGAAACCGATGTAACTCGGGTAGCTGGGTATTGAGGCATTGCCCGTCGTTCAGAGGGTAGGTTGAGAGCTTGAGGTGTAAATCGGCTGGCGGCACGGAGATGCGCGTGCAGAGACCTCTAGCTCGGGACGATGGGACCGGTTCAATATTCGGCTGACGGGTGAAAGGTAGTCGCGTACGGCGTCCGTGATGGTTGTTGTAGGCAACATCGAGTACGGGCCTACGTGACGGGTTGTTCGGGTAACCCTGTAGGTGTAAATTGATTATAATCGCCGTCCCTCGCGGTCAGTGAGTACCACTTGTTCACTGTACCGTGACGTAGAAAGAATAGGCTAGCTACCTGTTAAAATGCTGCTGATTGAAAGATGGACTTTGCTTGTAAATGGTTTGTTGTAGTTTAGAGCTAATTAAAGTTCCTTTCAACTTTGGGCAAAGTACATGAGAGGAATGCGTTTCTTGTTTGACTGTGGCTCTCTCATGTACCTTAGCGTAAGGTTCTCCACAACCTGCTGCTAAAACTTGAAAGTAAGGTTCTACTAATTAGGCGAGTCCTTGCAAATGATTTTTACCTCATGTAACCCACTATCCCTCATTTAGAAGTTCCATGTTTAGGTGAGACGGGTCAGACTTGCTGAGCATTCGTGCTCACTGCTTTTGTTTGAAGCTTTTGCAGGGTTCTATGAGGAAGGGACTCCCGAAGAGGAGACGGAACCCCAGGAGGGGAACCCCGTCGAGTGGGAGTCGTGCACGCCGCAGAATTAGTGTGCGTGTGTGCTAGCAAGGACACGTTCAAGGGCTGAACGTGCACTTGATGCTTAGTCTACGCCCGTGAGTGTAGACTGAACTTATTTTGATGTAAACATGTTCATAAACTTGTTTATGTAATAAAATTTTGCTTCCGCTTTGTACCTTTGATGTGTGTTATCCGGTGCTGTGCAACGCAGCACCCCTCAGCGTGATCCTAGCTCGACAAGACCATGGGGTCATGTCACCCAGTCCGCTGACCAACCTTCTTGACCGGAGGTCGGCCTCGAGCTCCACCCTGGAACTGGGCTTGCCCGCTGCTCTGCTGCCCCTGGGGACAGTCCTTCACGAAGTGGCCCGCCTGGCCACACATGAAGCATGTGAAACGGGGTGGTCCCCCGCTGATCGGTGGATGGAATCCCAGGGAGCGTTGTAGCGGTGGGAACGCCCGGGGTACCGTCTGCTGCTGCTGCTGTCTTGGTGGTGGCATTGGCGGACGGAACGGAGGTGACTGAAAAGGACGTCCCCCGAACCGTTGAGGTCGTGCCGGTGGGTGCCACTGCTGTCCGGATGGTGTCCGATACACCATACGGTACTTCTGAGAAGCGCCACCACCACTGCTGGGCGGAGCGCTGCGCTTCCTCTGCTCAGCTGCCAACTCCCGCTGAGCGTCTTCTTGCATAATCGCGGCTTTGACCAGGTCATTGAAAGTGCTGCGATTCCACTGAACGAGATGTGTCTTCATTTTGGGGTATAACCCCCGATAGAAGTGCTCCCTCTTCTTCTCCTCAGTGGAGATATAGTCTGACGCATACTGCGCCAGATGGTTGAAGGCACGGGAGTAGTCATGGGCACTCCTCCCGCCCTGCTTCAGCTCCAAGAATTCTTGGAACTTCCTCTTCATGATCCCGGGAGGGATATGACAGGCGCGGAACGCCTCCCGGAACTCTTCCCATTCCACGGCATGGCCAGCTGGACGTGAGGCGACATAATTCGCCCACCACGCACCAGCGGCACCATGAAGTTGCTGCACTGCGAACAGGGTCTTCCGCCGCTCCGTACATTGGAGCAGCCCGAACTTGGACTCGATGGTCCGCAGCCAGTTGTCAGCCTCCAGTGGTTCTTCCGCTTCGGTGAACACTGGAGGGTGCGTACTCATGAAATCCGAGTACGACACTTCCCGGGCTCACGAGGCCCTCTATCTTGACGTCCCCCCGCATGGGACGTATTCTGCACGATCGTGCGGAGCAGGTCGGTCTGCTCCTCACGACCACCCACCAGTGCCGCTATCACATCCGCTAGAGTAAGTGGAGGCGGCGGTGGTGGCTGCTGCTGCGGGGTGCTGTCGTAGGCCGTTGGCCGGGAGTCATCACCTCCCTGTTGGCTACAGCCACCAACCTTGTGCGTGGTCCTAGTACGAACCATCTGCAACCATACGACAAGAAACGTCAGTCCCGCAACATATTGCATGCAGCCCAATAAAAATAGGCGTAAAAACATAATGACAATAAATCATGCGATACATCTCGTATGTAGATAATGTAATAACTTTGCACAAGCTACACCATTACCAGACCAAATACAAGATAGTTTAATCCAACTTTATGAACCTCCTCTTTGGAAGCTCACCATAACTAGGTTTGGTCACTACGAGACATTACTATCGCTGTGTCATCACGTATACCGCCCTTTTATCTTCAATACGACACAAACATGGTCTCTAGTAAAAGAACTTGAGTGAGACCTGTACTAAGATCTTTCACTAGTTGAAGATAACCTCTCATGAGTATGTTCTACCCCATTGGAAGTACTCAAACCCCCTCTAGGGTACAACAATTTCTCATATGAGTTCAACTGTCATTCCTCTGTCAGAATGACCAGTTTCTACATATCTGAGATTTTGATCTGGTTCTGTGTATTTTCATGACTCGAGTTGAATACCAAAGTTAAAGTTAACTTCAGTATCTTTCCAAATAGTACTTATTTGCCCTCAGATCAGCTCTGGTTAATAAGTTATGGTCATTCAAAGTAAACAGAATTCCTTGAAGAATTTTAACAGCACCTCCCTTGGAAAGTTGCTGTTTTCAACTATGATTTCCACTGAATTCTGTGCTGAAATTTCAGAAACTTTGAATTTAAAAGATGTAACCCATCTTCTACACTTTCTAATGATGTTTTGCCTGAAAATTTTAGATTTTTCTACTGGGAGTTATGTTTGAAAAACAGAACAGTCCAGAGAGTGTTTAACTCTGTCCTGGTTCTGAACAGCTTACCTTCCTCTGGGATTTAAGCCATCTTAAGGTGTGTTTCAGCTCTGGAAGTCTACAACAAAGTTGTAGAGTACTGAAATACCTTCCCAGAACTATATACTACACCTCCCTGTTATAAAAGACCTGGGAGTTATGCCCTGTTGAAGTTCAGCAACCTTGCTGCCCAAAACAGAGCATTCTGTTTTTCATCCCTTTGGCTATCCTGCTCCACTATTCCATTCTTATACCCAACCAGGGTCCTAAATGTTGAAACTAGAGATTTTAATTCCTTGTTATCATTATTTTGCATGCATATGCCTATGATATCTCGGTACTACGTTCCTCACAAAAGAAAATCATAACCGGATTATACCGGCATATACGTCTCAAATGTGGCACTAAACGGTCTCTCGCACACGTTTACTACACAAATACATACGTGGTTAGTACCTGCAGAAGACCACACAATAGCGATGCACTCAAAGGTTGTTCATTGCAGGCAGGACCATATTTAAAAGTAAATACAAACACCCGTATCATTGTCATACCGCCGTCCTTGAGTTAGGTCACGTCCCAAGGTACGTGATCGTGTTTCAACACCACACGACGGGGAACCCGAGTATGTCATGAACGGGTCGTCACGGTTGGTAATGTTATCAACCCAACAAATACCACCTACTGCCCTAAAGGGCACGCCGATGGCAAGCGCTGCGTATGTCAGCCTGGGCTATTTCCAGACGAACACACTCTCGCGATACTGACCATGCGATGGGGTCTCCACTTACTTGCCTCATGCACGCTAGGGATCAGCGTTTCATATGAACTCAGGAACATGAAGAGTCCAAGAGTTTCATATTGACGTCTCACACCATACTGTGAGACCTATCCCTGAACCACGTTCCTCGTCAGGGGAGCTAACCAAAATTGAACCGCTTTCGGTGGCGTTCCTTACCAATCTTACCAGAACGTAGGTGCGTCGTTACATAATTAAACTTCAGAATTTATAACACATAGGTTAGTCTTTGCCACTTTAAGTAACTATACTAATATAGTTTTTACTTGGGCAAACTACCGGATCCTCACCGTAAACCTAAATTTTCCAGTAATACAGTCCTTAAGTACTGTGCTATCCCCAATGCAGCTCTGGTACCAGGCTGTAGCGGACCAGAATCCACTCATCCAGGATTGCAGAGGGTGGTGCCGCACGATGCGACACCCGACAGCACACGTCATAAGGACATATTATATTACATGCAAAAAACAACTGAACTGTACAAACGGTACAATACTCAGTTACAAACTATTGTCTTTATTACACAGTGGAAGTCTACTATTCTACAACTCACGGCCGCCTACCTAGCAAAAGTTGGCTGCCCAGCCCTAGGGCAACCCACACTAGCTGCACGTCTCAGCTCAGTGCGGCGTGTACGGCTCCCACTCAGCCGTGGTCCGCGACGGAGGGTAACCCTCACCGGTGGACTCGTACTCTGAGTCCGTGGGTGGCTCCTCACCTGAAAAACACTTAAGCAGCAACCGTGAGCACGAAGGCTCAGCAAGGCTTAACCGACTCCCCTAAGCATGAAACTCTACATGAGGTGTACAATGACATAGGATAGTAATATTGCGGCAAATGGACACACCTACAAGTTCATCCTTAGTTTATCTTTTAGCACAAGTTAACAGTTTGGAAAGCTGAAATTTAGTAAGCAATATTGGGTGGCACACAGGTAGCAATACAATTATATCATAGCAGCAATATTGAATCATAACATTTCATTCATTAGTCTACGTCATGACTCAGTGAACAAGCGGTACTCGTCACCGCGAGGGACGGGGAATCGACTCGATATACACCTGCAGGGAAACCCAAAGAGCACGTCACGTACGCCCACCCGTGGAGCTGCACAGCACGCTCACTCGATGTCGTACGGGACAACCTTTCACCAAACAGCCTAAACGTCGAACCGGTCGAACCGAAACGAGCAGGAGGTTCCCCACACGGAGCATCTCTCTATGCCCGTTGGCAGATTTTCACCTTGCTGCCCTCAGCCTACACCTATAAATCGGTGCGTTATGCCTCGATGCCCGGAGATTTAGGCTAAATCGGTTTATCAGGGCCCATATATCCGATATGCCTTCGGTACGTTCAATAATTGTTCAGCAGGGCCGCACACGGCTCGGTCCTCAATCGACACGGACAGGGCTGCGCACACAAGACTTCCTCTTGCTGCGCCCTAGCCCCTGCCTAGTCTCATTTTCCTTACTAAAGTGATCTCCCGTCACTCGAACCAAATCCGTGTGTCCCAACCTATCTCACGAGTAGATTCCAACTACTCGACTTGTACCGAAGTCCTATGAATTATTAAGCATAGCCTGTCTACTCGAGATCTTAGACACTACCCTCACTCTTATAGAAAAATTCTGGTCATGCAAGTGGGGTTCCATCCATCCTATACTTAATGCACAATCATACTTCACATGACACATGTAAACAAATTAAGACTTATGAAAAGGTTAATGCAAACCGGGGCTTGCCTTGTTGCTGCTGGTCAGGGGTTAGTTCCTCTTCCGGAAGGAGGAAGTCAAGTACTTCCGGAGCCTCCTTGCCTTCAGTGACTACACGTTAATAACATACTACATGTTAATGAATATGCACATGAGTTTAAGGGAATGCATCTGCTATTAGTTCTAATAACCAGTTTTAACAACTGGAACTCTGTTCAAGAATTTAAAATGGAACTGGGGTTTAGTGGTTTGGGTTTGGACCTAAGCACATACTTAAGTGCTAAGTGGTTTTCCCCCTCTTCCATATTAATCCCTCAAGTGGTTACACCGAGCAGGGGTGATCCAGAGCTCCAATGGAGTTGATAATTTTTGTGTGAGTTCCTTGTCAGAAGAAAACCCTCTGGACCAAAGATTAGCACTTTTCATTGAGTGGTTTGCTCAGAATAATTATTTTAGCAAATAAGCAAAGAAGAATTAATTCTGAGGTAACACCCCTGTTCATGCCCAACTTAGTGAACTACAATTTCATTTATAGCTCATAGAGTTTGAATGAATTTTCCTAGTAGTTTTGGAGCTAAGATTTGTCCAGAACTGAATTTCCAAGTTTTGGAAATTATCTAGAAATGTTTCTGTATTCAAATGAACACAACACCTTCAAATTTGAATTGCTCGGATCAAATCAACTCCAAATGGTCTGAAACTTTTACATGGGTTCAATAACATCCTAAAGAACATTCTGACAAAATTTGGGAATTTTTGGATGAACCAAACTCTCTCTAAAATTCTTTTGCTGAAAAGCTTTATAAAATTTTCCAGAATTAAATAATGGGTTTCATACAAATTGGGTTGTATATTTGGACAGAGCTTGGCAAAATTAATCCAACCCAATTTGAATCACTAATTTTGGAGTTTCCTAGCAAAAGTTATGGGGTTCTAAAGTTTGAACTAACTCTGAAGTTCTAAATAAACCGAAGAAAAATTTTAACTCTGCCTGTGGGCCCGGCCCACACGTGTCACCGCTGGAGCTGAGCCACACGGGGCTACAGACCCCTCCCCGCACAGTCACACTTGATCCCGGGGCCGCAGTAGATCTGGATTTTAAACTTCCCGTCGCTGACACGTGGGGCCCGTGGGTCGTCTTCCTCCTTGCGTTCCCGCGCCCGCGCGCCGCCGGGTTCGCCGGAGACACGCTGATACTTGCCGCCCGGCCGACTCTCGAGCTCTCCCTCGCCGCTAGGGCCTGGTTTTGTGTGCTGAACACGATGGCACCGACTGCTCCGGCCGGCGGTGGCCCTAACCTAGCCGGCGACGGTGCAGCGGCTCGGACTTACTTCGGTTATGCCACCTGGCCAATTCAGCCCGCCAAAACCTCAGTGGAAGGGTTCTACAGCACCGGGGGATCTCAGAGAAGGTCGACAAGACCATGCCAGGGCTCGGGAAGAGCTCTAACCTAGCCGTCACCGTGAGCCCGACCCTTCCCGCCATATCCGCAGTGGGAAAACCGGAAAATATGCCGGCTACAGCCAAAATCCAGCTAGGGTTGCGAAGTGAACTTGAGCGCCATCAAGTCTAGGTCCTGTGAGTGCAGTATGATGTGCCCTAAGCAAGTCTACATTAAATTAATACATGTATTTCTTATATCATGTAGTCGCTAAGGTCGAGGAGCAGCTAGCCTACGACCAAGAGCAGCAAGGCAAGCTACAGTTTGCATTAACCTTTTTACAAATACTTATTGTTTTGTGCACTTACTTTAGTATCATTATTTCTTGCATTATAGTCTTGCTTGAAAACCCAACTGCATAGCTAAGAAAACCATGGGTTGGGATTAGGATTGAAAACCCCGTTAGCTACTGCAATGCTAAGATAGAGTAGGATTCGGTACAAGACGAGTAGTTGGAACTACTCGCGAGCGTAGGCTAGAGAAACAATCGACTTGTGTAGAAAGAGCACATGATACACACGGCAAGAAAAATGAGACCGAGCGGAGAGTAAGGGCAACAGGACTTTGGGGCCTGTGTGCTATAGCTCCGCTTGTGTCGATTGAGGACAGAGCCGTGTGTGGGCCTGTTGAACAAGCTAGAACAGTACCGAAGACCTACCAGCTATATGGGAACCGGGAAACTGATGTAACTCGGGTGTCTGGATATTGAGGCATTGCCCGTCGTTCAGAGGGTAGGTTGAGAGCTTGAGGTGTAAATCGGCTGGCGGCACTGAGATGCGCGTGCAGAGACCTCTTGCTCGGGACGATGGGACCGGTTCAATATTTGGCTTACGGGCAAAAGGTGGTTGCATACGGAGTCCATGATGGTTGCTGTAGGAAACATCGAGTATGGGCGTACGTGACGGGTTATTCGGGTAACCCTGCAGGTGTAAATCGATTATAATCGCCGTCTCTCGCGGTCAGTGAGTACAACTTGTTCACTGTACCATGACGTAGAAAGAACAGGCTAGTTACATGTTAAAATGTTGCTGATTGAAAGATGGACTTTGATTGTTAATGATTTGTTGTAGTTAGAGCTAACTAAAGTTCTTTTCAACTTTGGCCAAAGTACATGAGTGAAATGCATTTCGTGTTTGATTGCGGCTCTCTCATGTGCCTTAGCGTAAGGTTCTCCACAACCTGCTGCTAAAACTTGAAAGTAAGGTTCCATTAATTAGGCGAGTCCTTTGCAAATTGTTTTATCTCATGTACCCATCACCCCTCATGTAGAAGTTCCATGTTTAGGAGAGACGGGTCAGTCTTGCTGAGCCTTCGTGCTCACTGCTTGTGTTTGAAGCTTTTGCACGGTTCTATGAGGAAGGGACTCCCGAAGAGGAGACGGAACCCCAGGAGGGGAACCCCATCGAGTGGGAGTCGTGCACGCCGCCGTGTTAGTGTGCGTGTGTGCTAGCAAGGACACGTTCACGGGCTGGACGTGAACTTGATGCGTAGTCTACGCCCGTGAGTGTAGATTGGACTTATTTTGATATACAAATGTTCATAAACCAACTTATGTAATAAAAGTTTTGCTTCCACTTTGTACCTTTGACGTGTGTTATTCGGTGCTGTGCAACGCAGCACCCCTCAGTGTGATCCTGGCTCGACAAGACCGTGGGGTCGTGTCAGCGTTGGTATCAGAGCTCACTTGAGGTTTAACGCACTACAAAGGTCATCTTTTTAAAAAATCCAGTGAGGAAGGAGTTAGTAGCCCATATAAGGATGTTATTAGTGTATAGAAAGTGGCATACTAACCTATTTGTCTATGTCGGAAAATCGTGTATCTCGGGACGTTTATGTCTTGGGGGTGCACGTAAGCGCTGTCCACCAGTGCGCACAAGCTGAAGAGTGGAGCTCCACGGGTGGCAGGTAACCCGACCCACTTTGGTATCCTCCACGACTCTTCATGTCGTTTGGGGTATTCAAGCAACGTCTGTCCCTGGCGTGCGTGGTGCAATTTAGGAGACCCCGTCACGTGGTCTGAAACGTGAACACGTAACTCAAGGCGTGTTTAGCTTGAGAACATCCGGGCGAGTGATGACAGCCGGGTGTACGAACTGTATGGATACCGGGCTCGGTGTGCAGCCGAGTCTGATGATTGTTTGAGTTTCTGCAGATAGTCTAATCACGAAACGGTAGACGTGTAGCATCCGTGTGTGAGTGACGTTTAGTGCCACTGAATTAACGAAGCCGGCTAAGTCCAGTATATGTTTTCTTTGTGAGGACGTAATACTGACATGATCTGGTGATGCATCGACGTCACACCCCACTAAATGAATAACTTCATTGTAAAACTTGAAGGTTTTTAATCCAGAGCATTAAAACTTTGCTGTAACCTCTTCCCTTAATCAGGACATTACAAGTTAACAAGTTTTCAACTTATAGGTTGTTAAGGACAGAGCACTCTGTTTTAAGCTGAATTAAGGCTGAAGTTAATCAGAGGTTAGAGATTGAGTTATTTCGAGGTTGGGGTCATATGATACATTTCTGGAAAGCTATGGAAGATTTACAACTCTTCTGTTGAGGTCCAGAGGCGTTTCATTCCTTAACCAATCGAAAAATGCAGTAGAGTTGAAACTGTCCAGAAAACAGGGCAGAGCAAAGACTCTCTGTAAACTCTGTGTAAATTGAGTGTAACTTCCTGCATAAAAATCCAAAAATAGAAAATGAGATAGTTCTGGAAAGCTTATGAGATGGGTTACAACTTTGTAACAGAAAGTTTTGTCGGATTAGGAGAAGAATTAACTGGGATTCTTGGATAAAATCAGCACCTAAAGCAGGGAGGTGCTGTCCACTTTTCCCCAGAAATTCTGTTAACTTTGACATCTCATACCTTTTGAACCAGGATAGATCTTAGGCCAAGCAAACACTTTATGGAAAGCTATTGAAGTTAGCTTTAACTTTTATGTTGAGCTCCAGAATTGGTTTTGCCTTTAGCATGGCCTAAATCAGATTGAAATGGAAACTGGTCAGGGCTGTCATGCAGACAGCAGATCAGCAGTCAAATTTGTTTAAATTTGAACTATATTTCCAAGTTTTATGGGTTCAATGACATGTCTTATGCTATAACTCAATGGTTTACTGTTTAAATAAATATTTTACATTTATCAAATATATTTTTACAGATGACAGCAGATAAGCAGTTGGAGAACGGTTGGGTGGTGTCCCACTGTTCTCACCGCAGCGGCTATCCGGAAGCATTGTGGCAAATGCTTCAATATTTCGGGTACAACCAAATGCCGCAGTACTTCGCCAAGGAAGAAGGCGAAGAGGGGAACAAGACGTGGACAATCCATGTCGAAGTACCTGCAGGACCTATGCCACCCGGTTGGGTGCCGTTCACCGTCATGGTGAGAGGTAGACAACCGGAAGGATGTGGCAAGTGGCAGCTCATGGCACCATGTCACATTTCTGCCAACTACACGTAAAGGCTATGGAGGGCACTCCATACGCGCTCGTTCCGGTGGAGGGACGGGCTCATCATGTGTGGGAAGGGAGGTACCGGGGGGCAGCCGATCCGGGTTGCCCAAGGTACAGCCCTGCGGAGGCAAACCTTAGCCTCCAGATGAGGGCGGCAAACGCCGTGATGGACAGCCAAGCTGTTCATACGGAGCATCTCGCCGCAAAGCTCAAGGAGAGCACAAGCCATGGAGACCATTTCGAGAGTGCCCATAGTGCACTCTGCAATGTGCTCTTTATGACGATCAAGCGACTGAATGAACAGCATAATCAGTTGCATCGTCTGAAGAAGGCGAAGAAGAAAAGCCGTGTCGACATCGCGGCGTTACAAGAGCTGGTGCAGACTTTAACCCAGCAGAACGAGGACCTTACTCAGGAGCGGGCCGACACTATTGAGCAAGGGCAACGCTGGGAAGAGGACTACAACCAGGCCATTGACTAGGTGCATGCATTGCAGGACCTCGTACCTCCGGTATTGGGCATACCGGTGGTCTTGGGCCTTCCAGCAATGGGAGAACCCGAGATGGGAGAAGAGGTGGTAGATCCAGAACCACCAGCAGAGGTACCGGAGGAGGACGACCCACAGGAGGTCGAGTTCTACTCCGAGTAGGGGGTTACAGTTGCCAAGTATGGCAGCTAGAGTAGTGTAACCCAACTTTTCTAATCGGTGACATGTCGTGTAGGCAGTAGTGTATGTATAGGTAGTGACGACATGAGCATGACTTCTCGGAGACCCGAGAATAATGTATCTTGTATAAAGTTTATGCTTTATCAATATATGTGAATGTTGTGCAAATTATTTATGTGTCACTTCAGTACCTACTGTTGCATATGGAATTTCAAGTATGACATGTGCTAATCGCTGCTGTTTTGAATTTCAGAATGACTCGTACTCGTGTCAACCCGGACGTCGGGGGTACTAGCCAAGGGGAGAGACCTCCCAACCGCCTCCCGAGGACTCTTCGGGACAGCAGCAGAAGCAGCAACAGCAACCGCAAACACCGCCACTGCCACTGCCAACGGTTACATTGGCCAACATCGTCGCGGCAATGGTGGGTTCGCATCAGCAGCACACGGAGTTGCTGCAAACTCTCATCGCTAATACGTCTCACCCAGAGAGACGTCAAGACCGTGAGTAGCGTCAACAGAGCTCCTACTCCGACTTCCTAGCGACTCATCTCCCGGTATTCTCAAGGGTGGATGAACCTCTCGACGCGGACAATTGGCTCCGCGCGATAGAGATGAAGTTCGGGCTGCTCCAAATAAGTGAGCAGCGCAAGACTCAGTTCGCGGTCCAGCAGCTCCAAGGATCCGCGATAGCGTGGTGGGCAAACTTTTGTGCTTCACAGCCAACCGACCGAGTTATGACCTGGACGGAGTTCCGGACGGCCTTCAGGGCCTATCACATACCGCCAGGTCTGATGAAGAGGAAGACGCAGGAGTTCCTACACCTGCAGCAAGGGAGCCGGAACGCGCTGGAATACTCCAGGGCATTCAACGATCTCCCGCTTTATGCGTCATATCACGCCAATACTGACGAGAAGCGGCGGGACCATTTTTGCCAGGTGCTTAACCCGCTCCTGAAGGACAAGTTGGCGATGTTCAATCGCGGCAGCCTCAACGACATCATTAATGCTGTGATTGTTCAAGAGGACTCCCGCAAGGAGTTAGCAGCGGCGGAGAGAAAGCGAGGCACGCCGCAAAGCAGCGGAGAAGGAAGTGGTCCTTCTCAGACGTTTTGGATGGTGAATCGCCCACCATCAGGTCCACGCTGGCAGCCACCCCAGAGGTCGATGCCGTTCCGCAGTCGGCCGTACTCTTCACCGGCGTTCAGGCCAGCACTGCCAGTACCACCTCCGCAACAACAACAGCAGCAGCGGGCGATGCCGTGTGCGTATGCACCTCAGCAGCGCATGCCGAGCATTCGTCCCCCGACCACCGCACAAGCAGCGGCCACATATTACAAGTGTGGTCGTCCAGGACACTTCGCCAGGAGTTGTCCAGAGAGGCAAGACGGCGGAGTTGCACCACAGTTTCCGGGGAGGAATCAACCCCAGAACCCAACTAATGCGCGGCGGGCAAACCTTAGGCCTGGCACCGTCCACCAACTTGCCATAGAAGACGTGCCGGAGGGCGAGCCAATCCTTACGGGTATGTTCCAACTCCACCAGCATCCCGCCATAGTACTATTTGATTCAGGCGCCACGCATAATTTTATTAGCCAAGCTTTCATTGCTAAACACAGCTTGCAAATACTACCCACCGATAGTCCATATTTAATTTATTCACCGGGCAGGAAGATTTCAGCAAGCGTAATGGTTTCCAAAGCACCATTATGCTTAGCGGGTAGAGTGTACCCCACGTCTCTCATCATCTTGGAGGGGCAAAGGTCTATGTCATCCTAGGGATGTCGTGGTTAACATGCCACGGCGCTGTTTTAGACACCGTCCTTCGATTCGTGCACTTAAACTCAGAAGTGCATGGATCTCACTCCTTATTTCTGGACATTTCAGAAATAAAACTTTCATGTATCTATCAGTCGACAACCATCAGATTGGAAGACATTCCAGTGGTCCGAGAGTTCCCTGACGTGTTCCCAGATGATTTACCGGGGATGCCGCCCGATAGAGAGGTGGAGTTCAAGATTGAACTTGCACCGGGAACCATGCCAATATCCCGAAGGCCGTACAAGATGGCGCCCAAGGAGTTGGCTGAACTGAAGACTCAGCTCACGGACCTCCTGGAGAAGGGTTTTATTAGGCCGAGCTCCTCGCCATGGGGCTGTTCGGCATTATTCGTGAAGAAGAAGGATGAGACATTACGGCTTTGCGTGGACTATCGTCCATTAAATGCCGTAACCATCAAGAACAAGTACCCGTTGCCACGGATCGACATGTTGTTTGATCAGTTGGTCGAAGCAAAGATCTTTTCCAAGATGGACTTAAGATCCGGGTACCATCAGATTAAGATAAGGGCTGAGGACATTCCGAAGACAGCTTTTTCGACGAGGTACGGACTTTATGAGTACCTGGTCATGTCCTTCGGCCTCACCAACGCTCCAGCTCACTTCATGTATCTAATGAACTCGGTATTCATGCCGGAGCTGGACAAGTTTGTCGTGGTCTTCATCGACGAAATACTGGTATATTCCAAGTCGTAGGAAGATCACAAGAAACATCTGCGTATAGTCTTGCAACGGCTGCGGGATCACAAGCTATACGCGAAATTCAGCAAGTCCGAATTTTGGATATCGCAAGTGCCTTTTCTCGGGCATATCATCTCAGCGGAGGGTATCGCTGTAGACCCGAGTAAGATCACTCAAGTGCTGAATTGGAAGTCCCCGAGGACTGTTCACGAGGTACGGAGTTTCCTCGGACTCACGGGATATTATCGGAGGTTCATCCCGAACTTCTCAAAGATTGCCAAGCCTATGACGGAGCTGCTGAAGAAGGCTACCAAATATGTTTGGAGTCCAACATGTGAAGCAGCATTCAAGGCTTTAGTTAAGCACCTAACCTCAGCACCGGTTTGGCGCAGCCAGACACAACAAAACCGTTCGATGTGTACTGTGATGCATCCGGCATTGGGCTCGGATGTGTGCTGATGTAAGACCGATGAGTGGTCGCATATGGATCATGGCAGCTTATAAACCATGAGTAAAATTATCCAACTCACGACTTGGAGCTCGCTGCCGTAGTACACACTCAAGATGTGGAGGCACTACCTACTCGGTAACCTCGTGCATTTATATACCGACCACAAGAGACTCAAGTACATATTCACTCAGAAGGAGCTGAACATGAGGCAGCGAAGATGGTTAGAACTGATAAAGGATTACGAAATAGAGATCCATTATCATCCGGGCAAGGCAAACATAGTGGCAGATGTGCTGAGCCGCAAGTCACACGTCAACAATCTGACCATCACACCGTTGGAAGAGAGCAAACCACCACTACACGTGATTCCACACGGAGCTCTCTACAACCTAGCTTTGATCCCCACCATACGTGAAGAGATAGCGACAGCTCAGAAACATGACAAGAGCATGTCGCATTTGCGGATATGTGTAGACAGTGGGGAGTTGAAATGTTTCCGGAAGGACGGAGACAGCGTCCTATGGTTCAAAGACCGGATCATCGTACCCCGTAACCCGGAGCTACGGAAGAAATTTTTTGATGAGGCTCACTTATCAAAATTTTCAATTCACCCCGGCAGCAACAAAATGTATCAAGAACTCAGAAGCAAGTTTTGGTGGACACGGATGAAGCGGGAGATCGCAAAGTACATGTCCGAGTGTGATACATGTCGAAGGGTGAAGGCAGCTCATATGCGGAAACCGGGACTGCTACAACCACTGGGCATTCCTGCCTGGAAGTGGGAGGATGTGAGCATGGACCTCATCGTCGGTTTACCCACCACTTTTCAGAAACATGATTCTGTGTGGGTGATCGTCGACCGGCTCACCAAAGTTGCCCATTTCATCCCGGTCAACACCAACTACAACGCCAAGAAGTACGCTGAATTGTACATCTCACGGATCCTATGCTTGTACGGCGTACCCCGTACCATCATATCGGACCGGGGCACTTTATTTGTGTCCCGTTTTTGGGAGCAGCAGCACGCTGCCTTGGGGACGAAGCTGATCCGTAGTTCAGCGTACCACCCGCAGACGGATGGGCAAACCGAGCGGGTGAATCAGATCTTAGAAGACATGCTACGAGCTTGCGCTATCAACCACGGCAAGAATTGGGATGATCACTTGCCTTTAGCCAAGTTCTCGTACAACAATGGGTACCAAGCCAGCATCAAGATGGCGCCTTATGAAGCGCTATACGGGTGGAAATTCCGCACACCACTAAATTGGTGTGAGTCTGGCGCAAGGGTTACCTTCGGGATTGATCGCGCCAGACTCACACCAATTTAGTGGTGTGCGGCATTTCCACCCGCATAGCGCCTCGTAAGGCGCCATCTTGATGCTGGCTTGGTACCCATTGTTGTACGAGAACTCGGCTAACGGCAAGTGATCATCCCAATTCTTGCCGTGGTTGATAGCGCAAGCTCGTAGCATATCTTCTAGAATCTGATTTACCCGCTCGGTTTGCCCATCCGTATGGGGGTGGTACGCTGAACTACGGATCAGCTTCGTCCCCAACGCAGCGTGTAGCTGCTCCCAAAAACGGGACACAAATAAAGTGCCCCGATCCGATATGATGGTACGGGGTACTCCGTACAAGCATAGGATCCGTGAGATATACAGTTCAGCGTACTTCTTGGCGTTGTAGTTGGTGTTGACCGGGATGAAATGGGCAACTTTGGTGAGACGGTCGACGATTACCCACACAGAATCATGTTTCTGAAAAGTGTTGGGCAAACCGACGATGAAGTCCATGCTCACGTCCTCACACTTCAAGGCAGGAACGCCCAGTGGTTGTAGCAGTCCCGGTTTCCGCGTATGATCTGCCTTCACCCTTCGACATGTATCACACTCAGACACGTACTTGGCGATCTCCCGCTTCATCTGTGTCCACCAAAACTTGCTTCTGAGTTCTTGATACATTTTGTTGCTGCCATGGTGAATAGAAAATTTTGACAAGTGAGCCTCATCAAAAAAATTTCTTCCATAACTCCGGGTTACGGGGTACGACGATCTGGTCCTTGAACCATAGGACGCCATCTCTGTCTTTCCGGAAACATTTAGGCTCCCCACTGTCTACACATCTCCATAAATGTGACATGCCCTTGTCATGTATCTGAGCTGCCGCTATCTCTTCACGGATGGTGGGGATCAAAGCTAAGTTGTAGAGAGCCCCATGCGGAATCACATGCAATGGTGGCTCGCTCTCTTCCAACAGTGTGATGGTCAGATTGTTGACGTGTGACTTGCGACTCAGCGCATCCACCACTACGTTTTCTTTCCGGGGTGATAATGGATCTCTATATCGTAATCCTTTATCAACTCTAACCATCTTTGCTGCCTCATATTTAGCTCCTTTTGAGTGAATATGTACTTGAGGCTTTTGTGGTCGGTATATAAATGTACGAGGTTACCGAGTAGGTAGTGCCTCCACATTTTAAGTGCGAGTACATGGCAGCGAGCTCCAAGTCGTGAGTTGGATAATTCTTCTCATGGTTTCTGAGCTGCCGTGATCCATACGCGACCACTCTTCGGTCATGCATCAGCACACATCCGAGCCCAATGCCGGATGCATCGCAGTACACATCGAATGGTTTTGTTGTGTCTGGCTGCGCCAAAACCGGTGCTGATGTCAGGTGCTTGACTAAAGCCTTGAATGCTGCTTCACATGCTGGACTCCAAACATATTTGGTAGCCTTCTTCAGCAGCTCCGTCATAGGCTTGGCAATCTTTGAGAAGTTCGGAATGAACCACCGATAATATCCCGCGAGTCCGAGGAAACTCCGTACCTCATGAACAGTTCTCAGGGATTTCCAATTCAGCACTTATGTGATCTTACTGGGGTCTACAGTGATGCCCTCTGCTGAGATGATATGCCCGAGAAAAGGCACTTGCGATATCCAGAATTCGCATTTGCTGAATTTCGCGTATAGCTTGTGATCCCGCAGCCGCTGCAAGACTATACACAGATGCTTCTTGTGATCTTCCTCCGACCTGGAATATATCAGTATGTCGTCGATGAAGACCACGACAAACTTGTCCAGCTCCGGCTTCAATACCGAGTTCATAAAAAACATGAAGTGAGCTGGAGCATTGGTGGGGCCGAAGGACATGACCAGGTACTCATAAAGTCCGTACCTCGTCGAGAAAGCCATCTACGCAATGTCCTCAGCCCGTATCTTAATCTGATGGTACCCGGATCTTAAGTGCATCTTGGAGAAGATCTTTGCTTCGACCAACTGATCAAACAACATGTCGATCCGTGGCAACGGGTACTTGTTCTTGATGGTTACGGCATTTAGTGGACGATAGTCCACGCAAAGCCGCAACGTCTCATCCTTCTTCTTCACAAATAATGCCGAACAGTCCCATGGTGAGGAGCTCAGCCTAATAAAACCCTTCTCCAGCAAGTCCGTTAGCTGAGTCTTCAGTTCATCCAACTCCTTGGGCGCCATCTTGTACGGCCTTCAACATATTCGCATGGTTCCCGGTGCAAGTTCAATCTTGAACTCCACCTCTCTATCGGGCGGCATCCCCGGTAAATCATCCGGCAACACGTCAGGGAACTCACGGACCACTGGAATATCTTCCAATCTGATAGTTGTGGATTGATAGACACTTGGAAGTTTTATTTCTGGACTGTCCAGAAATAATGAGTGAGATCCGTGCACTTCTGAGTTCAAGTGCAGGATTCGAAGGACGGTGTCTAAAACAGCGCCGTGGCGGGTTAACCACGACATCCCTAAGATGACATCGACCTTCTGTCCCTCTAAAATTATGAGAGACGTAGGGTACACTCTACCCGTTAAGCATAATGATGCTTTGGGAACCATTACGCTTGCTGAAATCTTCCCACCCGGTGAACAAATCAAATATGGACTATCGGTGGGTAGTATTGGCAAGCTGTGTTTAGTAATGAAAGCTTGGCTAATAAAATTTTGTGTGGCGCCTGAATCAAACAATACTATGGCGGGATTCTGGTGGAGTTGGAACATACCCGCAAGTATTGGTTCACTCTACGGCACGTCCTCTAT
This sequence comes from Neostapfia colusana, assembly GCA_030760725.1. Classification (NCBI taxonomy): domain Eukaryota; kingdom Viridiplantae; phylum Streptophyta; class Magnoliopsida; order Poales; family Poaceae; genus Neostapfia; species Neostapfia colusana. The sequence goes on from JASWHV010000009.1 coordinate 50,486,690, forward strand.
GGCAAGTTGGTGGACGGTGCCGGGCCTAGGGTTTGCCCACCGCATTAGTAGGGTTCCGTGGCTGATTCCTCCCCGGAAGTTGCGGTGCAACTCCGCCGCCTTGTCTCTCCGGACAACTGCTGGTGAAGTGTCCTGGACGACCACATTTATAGCATATGGCCGCTGCTTGTCCGGTGCTTGGTGGACGAAAGCCCGGCATGCGCTGCTGAGGTGCATACGCACGCGGCATCGCCTGCTGCTGCTGTTTTTGCTGCGGAGGTGGTACTGGCAGTGCCGGCCTGAACGCCGGTGAATAATATGGCCGACTCCGGAATGGCATCGGCCTCTGAGGTGGCTGCCAGCGTGGACCCGATGGTGGGCGATTCACCATCTGAAATTTCTGAGAAGGACCGCCTCCTTCTCCGCTGCTTTGCGGCACGCTTCGCTTCCTCTCCGCTGCCGCCAACTCCTTGCCGGAGTCCTCCTGAACAATCGCAGCATTAATTATATCGTTCAGGCTGCCGCGATTGAACATCGCCAACTTGTCTTTCAGGAGCGGGTTAAGCCCCTGGTAGAAGTGATCCCGCCGCTTTTTGTCAGTATTGGCGTGATACAAGGCGTAGAGCACGAGATCGTTGAACGCCCTGGAATATTCCAGCACGTTTCGGCTCCCTTGTTGCAGGCGTAGGAATTCCTGCGTCTTCCTCTTCATGATACCCGGCGGTATGTGATAGGCCCTGAAGGCCGTCCTGAATTCCGTCCAGGTCATAACTCGGTCGGTGGGCTGTGAAGCATAGTAGTTCGCCCTCCACGCGCTCGCGGATCCCTGGAGCTGTTGGACCGTGAACGGAGTCTTGCGCTCCTCACTCACTTGGAGCAGCCCGAACTTCATCTCCATCGTGCGGAGACAGTTGTCCGCATCAAGGGGTTCATCCGCCTTGGAGAATACCAGGGGATGAGTCGCTAGAAAGTCGGAGTAGGAGCTCTGTTGACGCTCCTCACGATCATGACGCCTCCCTGGTCGAGACGTATTTGCAATAAGGGTCTGCAGCAACTCCGTATGCTGCTGATGAGAACCCGCCATTGCCGCAACGATGTCGGCAAATGTAACCGTTGGCGGTGGCGGTGGCGGTGTTTGTTGTTGTTGCTGCTGCTGTTGCTGTTCCGAGGAGTCCTCCGGAGGCTGTTGGGAGATTTCTCCCCCTTGACTAGAACCCCCAACATCTGGGTTGGCACGAGTACGAGTCATTCTGAAATTTAAAACAGCAGCGATCAGCACATGTCATACTTAAAATTCCATATGAAACAGTAGGTATTTGAAGTGACGCCTGAATAATTTGCACAACATTCACATATATTGATAAAGCATAAACTTTATACAAGATACATTATTCTCGAGTCTCCGAGAAGTTGTGCTCATGTCGTCACTACCTATACATACGCTACTGCCTACACGACATGTCACTGGTTACAAAAGTTTGGGTTACACCACTCTGGTTGCCCTACTTGGCAACGGTAACCCCCTACTCGGAGTAGAACTCGACCTCCTGCGGGTCGTCCTCCTCCGGTACCTCTGCTGGTGGCACCGGATCTACAACCTCCTATCCCATCTCGGGTTCTCCCATTGCCGGAAGACCCAAGACCACCGGTATGCCCAATACCGGGGGTACGAGGTCCTTCAACGCGTGCACCTCGTCCATTGCCTGGTTGTAGTCTTCTTCCCAGCCTTGCCCTTCCTCAATAGCGTCGTCTCGCTCTTGAGTAAGGACCTCATTCTGCTTGGTCAGAGCCTGCACCTGTTCTTGCAACGCCGCGATGGCAACACGGCTTTTCTTCCTCGCCTTCTTCAGACGATGCAACTGATTATGTTGTTCGTTCAGTCGCTTAATCGCCGGAAGGAGCACATTGCGGAGTGCACTGTGAGCACTCTCGAAATGGTCTCCATGGCTTGTGCTCTTCTTGAGGTTCACAGCAAAACAATCCGCATGAACAGCTTGTCTGTCCATCACGGTCTTTCCTGCTTTCAATTGGAGGCTGAGGTTCGCCTCCGCAGGGTTGTACCTTGGGCAACACCGATCAGTTGCCTCCCTATACCTCCCTTCCCACAAATGATTAGCCCGTCCCTCCACCGGAACGAGCGGGTATGGAGTGCCCTCCATAGCTCTAACGTGTAGGATGCAGAAACGCGACATGGTGTCGTGGGCTGCCACTTGCCACATTCCCTCCGATTGTCTACCTCCCACCGTAACGGTGAACGGCGCCCAACCGGGTGGTGTAGGTCCCGCAGGAACTTCGACATGGATCGTCCACGTCTTGTTCCCCTCCTCGCCTTCTTCCTTGGCGAAGTACTGCGGCATCTTGCTGTACCCAAAATATTGAAGCATCTGCCTCAATGCTTCCGGATAGCCGCTGTGGTGAGAACAGTGGGATTCCACCCATCCGTTCTCCAACTGTCTATCCACTGTCATCTGTATAAACATATTTGAGAAATGTCAAATATCTATTCGAACAGTAAACCATTGAGTTATAACATAAAACATGTCATTGAACTCATAAAACTTGGAAACATAGTTCAAATTTAATCAGTATCCTATAAGTTGAAAACTTGTTAACTTTGAATATCCTGATTAGGGGAAGGAGTTACATCAAGTTTTAGTTCTCTGGGTTAAAACTTTCAAGTTTTACAATGAATTTGTTCATTTAGTGGAGTGTGACGTCGATGCGTCACCAGATCATGTCGGTACTACATCCTCACAAAGAAAAACCTAAAACAGACTTAGCCGGCTTCGTTAGTTCAGTGGCACTAAGCGTCTCTCGCACACGGATGCTACATGTCTACCGTTTGTGGTTAGACTATCTGCAGATAACTCACACAATCATCAGACTCGGCGGCACAGCGAGCCCGGTATCCATACAGTTCGTACACCCGGCTGTCATCACTCGCCTTGATGTTCTCAAGCCAAACACGCCTTGAGCTACGTGTTCACGTTACTGACCACGTGACGGGGTCTCCCAAATTGCCCGAAACACGCCAGGGACAGGCGTTGCTCGAATACCCCAAACGACATGAAGAGTCGTAGAGGATACTAAGGCGGGTCGGGTTACCTGCCACCCGTGGGGCTCCACCCTTCAGCTTGTGCGCACTGGTGGACAGCGCTTACGTGCACCCCCAAGCCATAAAGCGTCCCGAGATGCACGATTTTCCGACATAAGCAGATAGGTTAGTATGCCACTTTCTATACACTAATAACATCCTTATATGGGCTACTAACTCGTTCCTAACTGGATTTTTGAAAAAGATGACCTTTGTAGCGTTATACCTCAACCGAGCTCTGATACCAACGCTGACACGACCCCACGGTCTTGTCGAGCCAGGATCACGTTGAGGGGTGCTGCGTTGCACAGCACCGGATAACACACATCAAAGGCATAAAGCGGAAGCAAAGTTTTATTACATAAACAAGTTTATGAATATTTTTACAACAAAATATGTTCAGTCTCCATTCACGGGCGTAGACTACGCATCAAGTTCATGTTCAGCCCGTGAACGTGTCCTTGCTAGCACGCACGCACACTAACACGGCGGCGTGCACGACTCCCACTCGACGGGGTTCCCCTCCTGGGGTTCCGTCTCCTCCTCGGGAGTCCCTTCCTCATAGAACCCTGCAAAAGCTTCAAACACAAGCAGTGAGCATGAAGGCTCAGCAAAACTGACCCGTCTCTCCTAAACATGAAACTTCTACATGAGGGGTAATAGGTACATGAGGTAAAATAAGTTGCAAAGGACTCGCCTAATTAGTGGAACCTTACTTTCAAGTTTTAGCAGCAGGTTGTGGAGAACCTTACGCTAAGGCAAATGAGACAGCCGCAACCAAACAAGAAACGCATTTCTCTCATGTACTTTGCCCAAAGTTGAAAAGATCTTTAGTTAGCTCTAAACTACAACAAATCATTAACAATCAAAGTCCATCTTTCAATCAGCAACATTTTAACATGTAACTGGCCTGTTCTTTCTACGTCACGGTACAGTGAACAAGTGGTACTCACTGACCGCAAGGGACGGCGATTATAATCGATTTACACCTGCAGGATTACCCAAACAACCCGTCACGTACGCCCGTACTCGATGTTGCCTACACAAAACATTACGGACGTTGTACGCAACCACCTTTCACCCGTTAGCCAAGTATTGAACCGGTCCTATCATGCCGAGCAAGAGGTCTCTGCATGCACATCTCAGTGCCGCCAGCCGATTTACACCTCGAGCTCTCAACCTACCCTCTGAACGACAGGCAATGCCTCAATACCCCGCTACCCGAGTTACATCAGTTTCCCGGTTCCCATATAGCCGGTAGGTCTTCGGTACTGTTCTAGCTTTTTCAACAGGCCCGCACACGGCTCGGTCCTCAATCAACACAAGCGGAGCTATAGCACCCAGACCCAAAAGTCCTGCTGCCCTTACTCTCCGCTCGGTCTCATTTTTCTTGCCATGTGTATCATGTGCTATCTCTTCCCGAGTCGAGTGCCTCTAGCCTATCCTCGCGAGTAGTTCCAACTACACGACTTGTACCGAATCCTACCCTACTTTAGCATTGCAGTAGCTACACAGGGTTTTCAATCCTAATCTCAACCCATGTATTTCTTGGCTATGCATTTGGGGTTTTCAAACAAGACTCTAATGCAAGCAGTAATGATACTCAAAGTAAGTTCTCAAAGCTGTAAAATTTGTAAACAGGTTACTGCAAACCGGAGCTTGCCTTGCTGCTCTTGGTTGTAGGCTAGCTGCTCTTCCGGAGTAACGAAGTCTAAGACTTCGGGTTCCTCCTCAACCTTAGCGACTACATGAGATAACAAGTACATGTATTAATTTAAATACATTTGAATTGAATTTAAACTTGTGAAGCTTACAAGTCTTACTAGACAGACCCAATGACTCTGAAATTTTTACTGTGGTTTGGTTACAACCTTAACAGATACTTGACCAAGTTTTAGTTACAGCAAAGCTCATTTGAGCTCTCCACAATTAATTAGGTACTTTACCTTAATTGGAGCTCTTAGGGTGTTCTAGGGATTTTCATGGAGCAATCTATGATTTTCTGAAAACTAGATTTTCAGAGGGTTCTAATGGAGTTGGTTTCACTTAATTTTAAGGTTCATAGGTAAAGATATGAGCTAAACAATTTCAGAGAAATTCTGAAAAATGTTTCTGGACATTTTCCATTTTCTCTGGAATAGTTTCATTAATCACCCCATTAGGTGGATCAAATGAGATCAACTGGATCTGACATTTTTATGGTAGCTCAGGGATATTTTGGTGAACATCCCAGCAAAATTTCAGAATTTTCCTCCAAAGGGTCCTCCAGTTAAAATTCTAAACAGTTTAAATTTTGAATAATTAATTCTGGAGAAATAGGGATTTTCATGAACTGAAACTTGATTTTCTGGAAAGTACTCAGAGAGCTGAATCCATCAAAATTTGGTTCACTCGATTTGGATTTTCCTAGCCAAAGTTATGAGGATTTGAAGTTTGAATGAAATCTGAAAATCGGGAAAAGTTCAAATCACTGCGCGTGGGACCCGGGGCTATGTGTCGGCTCCTCATCGGATGACACACGCGGTTACAGATTCTTTCGCATGCAGCCACACCCGATCCATTCCACAGCAGATCCCTGTTTTAAAATATCTGCCGCTGGCAGCCGGGACCGACCTCCTTCGTCTTCCTCCCGCCGGTTCCCAGCGCGCGCGCCACTCCCCCTCGCCGGAGCAGAACTGATGCTCGCCGGACCGCCGCTGCCGGCCACCGCACGAGCTAAGACTCGCCGGCAGGGGGTTATCGACGTCTAGGAACACGATGGTGCATTGCTTTGGGACTGCCGATGACCGCTTTGACGTGTAGCGGCCTCTGTTGAGGTTCGACAGCGTCGGCCGGGGGTTCTAACCCGCCAAAACCAGTACCGTAGAGCTCTACAGCACCAGTGCACCTCTAGGAATCTCGCCCAGGCCTCAAAGGTGTTCAGAAATGGCTGCAAGGTAGTCGGCACTGTGCGACCGATCGTGTCGGCCATGAACGCCCATGATCGAGCTCGAAATCCGTTGCTCCTAGCCTGTTTCATGCAACGGATGCTAAAAGGAAAATGATCGCCGGCTAGTCCAGCGTCTATGTGCCAAGCTTGATGACTGAAGGAGGAATAGAGAGTGGAAATTTGAAGGAACCGTACCGGATGCTCGGGTTGAGGTCGCCGGAGCAAACTCTGGAAATTCCTGGTCGATGCTTCACGGTTTGCTCTAAGAATGGGAGGAGAGCAGCACCAACCTAGCGCGCTCCCGTGGCCTGGATGTGACACCCTCATCTCTGGTTTCTGCATGTATTCATGTTTCATGTAGAGAAAACATTTTGAAAGAAGTGGGAACAGAGAAAATATCAAAAAGATAGCCAAAAAGAGTCTAATCCAGTTCACAAAGAGCGCCGAAGACAACTCCCGCGGCCCGCTGGCCACGTGGTGTGTTCGGAGCTCATCCCTGCAAAGTGGGGAGAGGTCCACTGCTAAAATGGCTACATGGCAGGCTCGGGGCTCATCTCCACAAAACGGGAGAGGTCCGACCCTGTGAGACACGTGTTGCCCCCGGAGCTAGCCTCTGCGGAGAAGCGAAGGTAGTTCCGCAGGACACGTGTCACCTTCGGAGCTAGTCACAACGGAAATCAGAGGACCAGTCGTGCGGGATACGTGTCGATCTCGGAGCTCACCCTCCGAGAGGTCCGGTTCTATTGGACACGTGTCGCTACCGGAGCTCACCTTTGGGAAGTCCTACACTGTTGGACATGTGTTAACCTCGGAGCTCGTCTATGAGCAAAAAAACGGAGTCTAGCGCTGTTAGGACACGTGGCACACCCGGAGCCACCTCCGGAGAGAGGGAAGGTCCGGCACTGACACGTGGCGTGCACGGAGCCACCTCTGAATAAGAGAGGAGGTCCCGACTGCCAGGATACGTGGCGCACGCGGAGCTCACCTCCGAAGGAAAGGGAGGTCTCGCTCGCTTGAAACACGGCACAACCGGAGCTCGTCTCTGCGAAAAAGGGAAGACCAGGCCCCGGTAGACACGTGGAGCTTCCGGAGCTCATCACCGTGGAGGTAACAAGTTCTGAAGCGGTTTTTGGATTCTGTACGCGTAGAAATATCGGTACGGAGGAGAAACCGACCTGAATTCCACAATGTTACCGCGCCAAATTAACTCAAGATAAGATGTTAAGATTCAACGATAATCTGAATAGGACTCTTATTCGAAATACAATCAGATTAGGACTATTCTTCTCCCGATTTTAAATAGAACTCAGAACCCTTGGCCAAAACCACAAACTTCTTTTTCAACTCCTAAGCCGACGACTTAGAGCCCTAGCCCTCAACTCGCCGAAGTAAAACCATCGCCGGAGTTCAGTCGAGGAAGATCGCCGGAAGAGAGTCCCAATGATCTGTCTTGCTAGAGAAGGACCCGAGACCAGAAGAACGTAAGGTAGGTCTCCAATATCACCTTACGACATCATCGTGTTTTCTTTGCATCTGTTCTTCGATTCCTTTTGAACAGAAGCTTTTTCGTGGACAGATCACTTGTTGATCGGGTTGATCTAAAGACAAGATCATCGCCACGTCCACATTTGATCCGAACACCTCTGTTCATCATAAAACCATGCAAGCCATGCAAGAACACGTAGAAACTGATCATAGGATAGCATGCATATGCATCATCGCATCTGGTTAAAGTTTGTGCATGATATTGATTGTTGTGGATCTTGCATGTGCGTGATCCTGTATAGCAGGACAAGCTCAGGAAGCTGTCTACGACGAGCTGCAACAACAAGGTTTCGAGATCCAAGAGCAACCGGAACCGCAAGAACAAGGCAAGTGCCCCTTGACCATATTGATCCTATGTTTTGGGTAAAACTGTTTTGTTTTGCGAAAAGGTGTGTGTGATGAGTCAAACATGATGGGAAACCCTTTTATATGAGTTTACTAGTTTTGGTTAAACCACCCTTGTCTCCAGGGAGGTTTATGAGTCGGGTACGGTTTTACTTTTAAGCTTCGCTGAGTCCATGGGATAGGGAAGCGAGATAGATGTGTCTAGCTAACTGCACTCGTAATGATAATGAGAAACTGATGTCGTTAATGAACATGGATAGGAGGGAGATCTAGGCAAGACGGGTTTGTGAATGAGGTAGCATGAGATGGTGGTTTACTTGCCGTACATCTAAGGACCGGTTCATGCGATCACATGCCAGGATAATAGTGCCACCACAAGGCCAAGTATGGGTGCGGCTTAGCTGACTAATTAGGTAAGTTGCTAGATTGTTATGGAACGTGGAAGGCGCGAGGAATGGGAGTTGAGTGAGGACTGTCCTGGGAACTGCATGGCATAGGAGGGGGCCCGTGGGTGGGAGAATTGGAGATTCTAGCCTGCCGGTGAAACTTTAGTGAGTCCATACATCTAGTAGCCCCTTTGTAAAGGCTATTTTGTGATCTCTTGGCCGTACACCGACGGTTGTGTACTGGTATAATGGAGGTTCTGCAGTCGCCGACGGGTGATGAAATCACAAACTTGTGGGTAAAGTGGTGCAAACTCTGTAGAGTTTAAAACTATCATCATAGCCGAGCTTACGGTCACGAGCGTCTGGCCAACTTCCATGATTAGTTGGGATGGTGATTGGATATAGTTATTGGTTATGGTTTGGTTTGGTCTTCGGGACTGTTGAGTCTGGGTGATAAGATGGGTTGCATGACTGTTGAGTCATGGCAACAAGGTTGGTCTCAGAGGGAGACGAAGATGTTTATGAGATGAAATGGTAGCGAATATGAGATGGTATTCGTGAGATGGTAGCAAAAACGAGGAGGTATTCGTGAGCAAGAATGAGGTTGATTGATGTCTGGTTATGACATGGAAGGTAATGAACATAATGGAGGTATGATTGATATTTTAATACATGTTGGGATTACATTCACTTAAAGATGAGTTGGTGTTTTATCATGGTTTTGATAAATAACCTTGCTTTCTGCAATGAGCCTTTTTATACCTACCTTTTTATGAGCTACATATCATATTTTCCCGCACTTGTTGAGTACATCATTGTACTCAAACTTGCATTATTTCATCATCAGCAACAGGAGAAGATTACTATGAAGACCAAGTGGAGCATTAGGCGTGTAATCTGTTCTGAACCTTGCCTGTGGGGATGGAGTAGAGATGGAGCCGCTACTGCTTAGATTGCTTCCGCACTAGTTAGAAGACTTCCGCTGCATAGAAATAAGTCTTCCACTGTTAAATTAAGACTTCCGCTGTGAGCATGAGTCCAAGACTCATGAAACATTGTAATAAACTCCGTTATTCGTGGTTATATATATTCTGAATTCAGTTTGTGGAACATATGTGTATGTGTGATGAACATCCTGGGCACACATATGCATCAGTTCTCGGTTCCGTGGTTTTCCACAGAATTGAGGGCGTCACAGATTGGTATCTGAGCCACGGTTGAGGGTAGATTACACACCTAGATACAATCACAGATTGGTATCAAAAGCCACGGGTTGACAGTAGGTTACACGCTTAGATAGATCACAGATTGGAATTAGACACAGATTGGTAGCTAAGCCAAGCTGACCATAGGATGCATAGATTGGCATTGGAACTAACTTGACATAGGATACAAGCCTAGTAGAAGCCATAGTTGGATCACAAATTTGATATCACCCTAAGTCATATAGGACCCCCATTGAACAAGCCTTGAATATGAGTTGTGTGAGCCCTTGTGATGATTGTTTGTGATTGTGTGCTTAGTGTGAATTGTGGGACATCTCAAGACGTTGTCCATGTCCACACACAAGTAGAAAGAGGAGTGAGATGCTTTGGCACTTGTTCACATCCTCATATGGGCTAATTTATATAGTCCAAATCACCTTGATGCATATAGTTGAGGAGATCAAGAAGATCAAAAAAAGGATCCGACAAGGAATAGAGAAGGATTTCAAAGAAGATGAGAAGGGTACGCTTTGGCTAGGAAAAAGGATTTGCGTGCCTAACATGAAGCACATCCGCGACATGATATTAAAAGAGGCACATGATTCACCCTATTGCATACATCCCAGAAGTATCAAAATGTACAAGGACTTGAAGACTTGTTATTGGTGGGATGGTATGAAAAGGGATATAGCGAATATGTTGCCCTATGCGACACATGCCAACGGGTGCAGGCCGAACATCAAAGACCCACTGGATTGTTGCAACCCTTGAAGGTACCCGAGTGGAAGTGGGAAGACATCAGCATGGATTTCATCGTCGGATTGCCACGTACTCAGTCGGGTTACGACTCCATCTGGGTTATCGTGTACTGATTGACAAAAACAGCCCATTTTCTCCCTGTAAGGGCCATGTACAACGTTGCACAATTAGCCAAGTTGTACATGGAGCAGATCGTGTGCCGCCATGGTGTCTCGAGTAGGATAGTCTCTGATCGAGGTTCTCAGTTTACCTCTAGATTCTGGAGGAAGCTGCAGAAAGCTATGGGTACACGACTGGATTTTAGCTCCGCCTATCACCCACAAACCGATGGACAAACCGAAAGGACAAACCAAATTTTGGAGGACATGTTGAGAGCTTGCGCCTTGAAACATGGGCGTAGTTGGGATAAGAGTTTACCGTACGTCGAATTCTCCTATAACAACAGCTATCAAGCTATCTTGAAGATGTCGCCATTCGATGCATTGTACGGTAGACGGTGTAGAACACCGCTGTTTTGGAACAAAACCGGAGAGAACCAAGTGTTTGGACCCGAAGTGCTACAAGAAGCTAAAAAGCAAGTCCAAACGATACGGGAGAACATAAAGGTTGCTCAGTCACGACAGATAGGCTATGCGGACAATAGGCGAAGGAAGTTTACTTTCGAAGTAGGAGACTTCGTATACCTTAAGGTATCACCTATCCGTGGCCAACGACGTTTCAACGTCAAAGGCAAGCTAGTACCTCGCTACATCGGACCATTTAGGATTTTGGACAAGCGAGGAGAAGTAGCCTATCAACTAGAGCTCCCAACATATATCTCCGACGTACATGACGTGTTTCATGTATCCCAGCTCAAGAAGTGCTTGAGAGTACTAGAGGAGCAAATACCAATGGAAGAGCTTGAACTTCAAGAGGACCTGACTTATACGGAGCGCCCTATCCAAATTTTGGACGTAAAGGAAAGGGTCACCAGTAACAAAGTGATCCGATGATGCAAGGTACAATGCAGCCATCACACCGAAGCTGAAGCCACATGGGAGCGTGAAGAAGACATCAAGGAAGAATTTCCTCATCTATTCTCTACCAACGAATCTCGAGGGCGAGATTCAATTTAAGGGGGGTAGGTTTGTGACACACTCATCTCTGGTTTCTGCATGTATTCATGTTTCACGTAGAGAAAACATTTTAAAAGAAGTGGGAACAGAGAAAATATCAAAAAGATAGCCATAAAGAGCCAAATTAAGTTCACAGTAAGCGCCGAAGACAACTCCTGCGGCCCGCTGGCCACGTGGCATGTTAGGAGTTCATTCCTGCGAAGTGGGGAGAGGTCCGCCGCTAAAATGGCTACGTGGCAGGCTCGGGGCTCATCTCCGCAAAGGGGGAGAGGTCCGACCCTGTGAGACACGTGTTGCCCCCGGAGCTAGCCTCTGCGGAGAAGCGAAGGCAGTTCTGCAGGACACGTGTCACTTTCGGAGCTAGTCACCACGGAAATCAGAGGACCAGTCGCGTGGGATACGTGTCGATCTCGGAGCTCACCTCCGAGAGGTCTGGTTCTATTGGACACGTGTCGCTACCGGAGCTCACGTTCGGGAAATCCGACACTGTTGGACACGTGTTAACCTCGGAGTTTGTCTATGAGCAAAAAAAAGGAGTCTGGCGCTGTTAGGACACGTGACACACCCAGAGCCACCTCCGGAGAGAGGGAAGGTCCGGCACCGACACGTGGCATGCGCGGAGCCACCTCCGAATAAGAGAGGAGGTCCCGACTACCAGGATACGTGGCACACGCGGAGCTCACCTCCGAAGGAGAGGGAGGTCTCGCTCACTTGACACACGGCACAACCGGAGCTCGTCTCTGCAGAAAAGGGGAGACCAGGCCTCGGTAGACACGTGGAGCTTCCGGAGCTCATCACCGCGGAGGTAACGAGTTCTGGAGCGGTTTTTGGATTCTGTACGCATAGAAATATCGGTACGGAGGAGAAACCGACCTGAATTCCACAATGTTACCGCACCAAATCAACTCAAGATAAGTTGTTAAGATTCAACGATAATCTGAATAGGACTCTTATTTGAAATACAATCAGATTAGGACTCTTCTTCTCCTGATTATAAATAGAACCCAGAACCCTTGGCCGAAACCAAGAACTTCTTTTTCAACTCCTAAGCCGACAACTTAGAGCCCTAGCCCCCAACTCGCCGAAGTAAAACCATCGCCGGAGTTCAGTCGAGGAAGATCGTCGGAAGAGAGTCCCAACGATCTGTCTTGATAGAGAAGGACCTGAGACCAGAAGAACGTACGGTAGGTCTCCAATATCACCTTACGGCATAATCGTGTTTTCTTTGCATCTGTTCTTTGATTCCTTTTGAACAGAAGCTTTCTCGTGGATAGATCACATGTTGATCGGGTTGATCTAAAGACAAGATCATCGCCATGTCCACATTTGATCCGAACACCTCTGTTCATCATAAAACCATGCAAGCCATGCAAGAACACGTAGAAACTGATCATAGGATAGCATGCATATGCATCATCGCATCTAGTTAAAGTTTGTGCATGATATTGATTGTTGTGGATCTTGTATGTGCGTGATCCTGTATAGCAGGACAAGCTCCGGGAGCTGTCTACGACGGGCTGCAATAACAAGGTTTCGAGATGCAAGAGCAACCGGAACTGCAAGAACAAGGCAAGTGCCCCTTGACCATATTGATCCTATGTTTTGGGAAAAACTGTTTTGTTTTGTGAAAAGGTGTGTGTGCTGAGTCAAACATGGTTGGAAACCCTTTTATAGGAGTTTACTAGTTTTGGTTAAACCACCCTTGTCACTAGGGAAGTTTATGAGTCGGGTATGGGTTTACTTTTAAGCTTCGCTGAGTCCATGGGATTGGGAAGCGAGAAAGATGTGTCTAGCTAACTGCACTCGTAATGATAATGAGAAACTGATGTTGTTAATGAACATGGATCGGAGGGAGATCTAGGCAAGACTGGGTTTGTGAATGAGGTAGCATGAGATGGTGGTTTACTTGCCGTAGATCTAAGGACCGGTTCATGCGAGCACATGCCAGGATAACAGTGCCACCACAAGGCAAAGTATGGGTGTGGCTTAGCTGACTAATTAGGTAAGTTGCTAGATTTTTATGGACAGTGGAAGGAGCGGGGAATGGGTGTCGAGTGAGGACTGCCCTGGGAACTGCATGGCACAAGAGGGGGCCGTGGGTGGGAGAATTGGAGATTCTAGCCTGCTGGTGAAACCTTAGTGAGTCCAAACATATAGTAGTCCCTTTGTAAAGGCTATTTTGTGATCTCTTGGCCATACACTGACGGTTGTTTTCTGGTATAATGGAGGTTCTGCAGTCGCCGACGGGTGACGAAATCACAAACTTGTGGGTAAAGAGGTGCAAACTCTGCAGAGTCTAAAACTATCATCATAGCCGAGCTTATGGTCACGAGCGCCTGGCCAACTTCCATGATTAGTTGGGATGGTGATTGGATATGGTTATTGGTTATGGTTTGGTTTTGGTTTGGTCTTCGGGACTGTTGAGTATGGGTGATAAGATGGGTTGCATGACTGTTGAGTCATGGAAACAAGGTTGGTCTTGGAGGGAGACGAAGTTGTTTATGAGATGAAATGGTAGCGAATACGAGATGGTATTCATGAGATGGTAGCGAATACGAGGAGGTATTCGTGAGCAAGAATGAGGTTGATTGATGTCTGGTTGTGACATGGAAGGTAATGAATATAATGGAGGTATGATTGATATTTTAATACATGTTGGGATTACATTCACTTAAAGATGAGTTGCTGTTTTATCATGGTTTTGATAAATAACCTTGCTTTCTGCAATGAGCCTTTTTATACCTACTTTGTTATGAGCTACATATCATATTTTCCCGCACTTGCTGAGTACATCATTGTACTCAAACTTGCATTATTTCATCATCAGCAACAGGAGAAGATTACTATGAAGACCAAGTGGAGCATTAGGCGTGTAATCTGTTCTGAACCTTGCCTGTGGGGATGGAGTAGAGATGGAGCCGCTACTGCTTAGATTGCTTCCGCACTAGTTAGAAGACTTCCGCTGCATAGAAATAAGACTTCTGTAACAGCCCTAACTTTTGTAAAGGTTGATGTCAGCTCATGAAACAAAGTTAAGGCGATAAAAGATTATAATTGTGTCACATGAAATGATGAACACACAAATGGACATGTGAGGGAGTTAAAAATTTTCTCTAGCCCATGCTCAAGACATGTTAACCTAGGGGAAATAATTACACTCCTAAAACTCTAACTCATGTGCACCTCCTCTATGGGTAGAGTGGAGGGAATTTAAACACAATTTGAATCTTTTGAAAGGATTTCTATTCAGATAGGCCAAAGGCCTATATGTGAGATCATAGATACATCTCTCATGTATTCAAGAGCCTAAGTTTCAAATTTGGAGAATTTTTGGTTTCATATACTATTTATTCCGAGGATTAAATGAGGGCACGTTCAAATTCAAACTTGAATTTGAATTTTGAACCAAACAAACTCAATTTCAAAATCTGATTTCAGATTTGAATTCCTCATAATTCTTTTGACCTATCCTCCAAGTTTGATCGAATGCAGAGCTCGTTTGCTATTTTAAACGGAATTGGGGGATAAGAGGGAGAATTGTGGCTGTGGACCCCACATGTCATAGACTGTTCTAAACCGACGTGCTCGACTCCTCAGCACGCGACAGCAGCTGCTCAGACCACGTTCACCGATGCCACCTCCTGCTGGATCGTCTTCTTCTCGTCCTCATCACCTCACGGAGTGCAACAGCACCGTTTTGCTTTCTCCCGGTCCGAGCTCTCGCTCGCTGTTTTCTCTCCCGAGCAGAAACCGCTTCTCTGTCTACTCCTGATAACCACAGCAACTGAACTCGGATGATCGAGCTTCCTTCAGCAATAAGCAGCACACCAGCATGCTCTAGCCGGCTAGCAACTTTCCTCCACTGTCCTGAGCTCACCGGCGCCTAGAAACGATTTGCTTGCTGCTGCTCCCGAGTTCAAACTCAAGGAACCGAAACTGGACGCCGTGGACAGCCCAAACCAGAAGTGATCACGCCCAAGCAAGCCACCCCATCTGTGCACCTACAAGCCTAGTTGCTCACCTCCAAAGCTCAGCCCTAGCCATTGATCACAGAGGGAGAATTTCAAGTTTTTCTCCCGGGCGGTAGAAACCGACCTTGAGGTAAGGAATTGTAAAATTCATCCTCAAATCGTGTTTGTCGGGTCTCAAACTTCACGCACAGGATGTTAACTGCCTAGCACACCTCCTCCATCTATTTTGGACCAAGAAATTGAGTGTAGAGTGAGGAATCCGGATTCTTTTTGAGGGTATACCGCTGGACCCTATCGGGCGCACGGTGCCGATAGGTTTAGAGCCCTCCGCAGCTTGTTTAGACCTCATGCCGGTCTTCTACATGATTCCCTGGTGCTGTAGAGCCCAAGAACCGACCATTTGGTCTAGAATTCACCGTGCAAGACCTCGCCGGAGCCCTAGGGTTTGCTGTGGCCGGTGCGTCCTGTTTTCCGGTGAGTTTCAGCCGCCGGCGACCTCACCAACGTGTTCAGCATGGGAAATATGGGGGGGCGGCCAGCAGGGGGTCTGGAGGTGGCTGGGAAGTGCTTTTCTGGCGACCTCGCCGGAGGGGGCCGCCACTGCCCTGTTTGGCGTGAGTCTGGAGGTTACGGATCACAGGTGGGACCCACTGTCGGCATTTAAACATTTTTCAGATTTTTCCATTTTAGTTCAAACTTTGGAGAGCCATAACTTTGTGTAGGAATGTCCAAAAATTGTGAAACAAATTTTATTGGATTCCACTCAAAGAGTACTATCCAGGGGCGCAGCCCAATGTTTATAAAAATCCCTGGATGTGGCTCAATAATTCATTTAAAAAAATTTTGTATGAATTTTTACAGGAGTTCTGCTTATTGGAAAATTCCTAAATTTGGACATAACATTCTTCCAAAACCCCTTGAACTCCAGTAAAAATTTCAGAGCCATTGGAACTCTTTTGCTCGGTCAAATGATGTTTTCATTCCTTATGTCTCTTAAAAATGGGAAAATAAACAGAGACATTTTCAGCTTTTCCCCAATCCTTGTAAAATCCATATTTCCATGTAGGAAACTCCAAAAATGAAAAACCAATTACTATGGACTCAGGACATTTTGTACTTCACAAAAAGTCTACTTTGCAGCATAGGAAAGTTTAATATCTAGGGGGTAAAGGCAGGTTAGTGAAAACCACATAAGGATTTGTTGTGCACACATAAAGCTAATTCTTGAGCTCAATTTTTGCACACTGCCTAAATACCATCCATAGAGGCTGTGTTTAAATTCTCAGCTTCATTGGACCTCTGGAACTTGAGTTACCATTTTTTAGGTTTAAGTGTTCATATAATGGACTTAATCACATGGTGATTACTAGTATCTCTTTCCACCCTAGCTTTCATCTTCTCTAAGTTTTAGATCCAACAACAGAAACCTTGCTGTTGTTTATCTCCCTTATGTGTGAGTTAACAGGTACAACAGTTTTGAATCATTTTCTAAATTGCTTTTGAATACATGTGCCTAAATCATCTTAATAGCACGTGACGTCGACGTTCGACGAGGACTTGACTCTGCAGCGAGGATCTCCATCTCGTGACGAGTTTGGCGGATTCTCTGGAGGAAGACTAACTCCTAGCTTCCAACAAAACCATTGAGCAAGGCAAGTCCCGGTTTGCATATCGTTACCGTTTTAAATTTTGCTTTACTTCACCTCATGTTTATTAGACTTGATATTGTGCATTATGTCTAGGATGATTGAAACCCACTTGCATGACTATTACATCCCTGAGTAGAAGGTTTAGTGTAGTATTTGCCTCGTTGTAGATGCTAGGCTAATGCTGTAGCTAGCTCGGTAGAAGTCGAGTAGTAAAAAGCTACTCGCGAGAAAGTTCGAGTAATGGAGTTACTCGCGAGAGGTTAATGATAAGAGTACCCTCATGAAAATGAGATGGGGACGGGGAGGTTCCTGTAGGATGGAGCGCTAAAGGTTGGTCTCGACCTGTGATGGTTGTGACGATGCTCAAGACCACATTTGGCCTGGACCTGGATGGTAAGGCAAATGTGGAGGTTGGTTGTAGCCCCGTCCGTGTCGGTTAAGGACCGTATGTATGCGGCCCTGCTGGACAAGATTGAGCTGTACCGGATATATAGTTGGGTATGGAACCCATGAAACCGATGTAACACGATGGACCGTGATATAGAAACTCATCCTTCACGTGGGAATGGCATTGAGAAGGCGGGAGGTGTAAATCCTGTAGCGGGCAACTTCGACGTGTCCGCGTAGAGGACCATCCTGCTCGGCGCGAAACGTTTTCTATGTCGGGGTGTCGTGTGAAAGGTTGCTGCATACAACGTAAGAAAGAGCTCTTGAGAGAGTCTTTCGAGGCGGGTGTATGTGTCGTGTATTCCGGGTCGTTATTGATTCGAATCAACCTCGCTCGCGGAAGAGGATTGAGCATACTTGCCCACTGCGCCGTGACTTAGTAAGAAGATGAACTAAGTCTCTTAACTTGTTGCTTGTCGATTAATTACTGTATTGGAACCTTGACTAAAGTAGATATAGAGCCATCTAAATTTCATTTCCACCTTAAGCTAGCAACATCCGGATAAGCAATTCTTGTTTGATTGTGGACTTCCGATGTTGTGAGGCGTGAGGACCACTAAAACGAAGGCTATAAGAATCTGAATATAAGGATCAAGTTTAGTCAAGCTGCATTTTGCAAATTCCTATTCCTACTGTCTTACTACCCCTGCATTTAGAGTTGCATGTTTAGGAGTGACAGTTAAGTCTTGCTGAGCCTTAGTGCTCACGGTTGCTTCTGAGTTGTTTTTGCAGGTAGCAGGATGCCTTCTATGAATAGAGTTGTTCGGTGAGACGACGAACCTCACGGTGCGATCAACTCATTGGAAACCTAGCCGCTGCCTTTCTTGGTGAAGCTAGTAGGAAGCGATCATGGGCTGAACGACTTCTCTTCGGCGTAGTTAGGGTCGAGAGTGAGTAGCTTGTCCAGCTAGTTTTACATTCCGCTGCGTGTGTACTTATGTTGTAAAAGATATTATGTTAAGTACCAAAATGGTTTTGTTATGTTTTTATGCCTCTTTTTTTGCTTGCTGTTGGGTGCCGCATCGCACGGCACCACCCACTGCGATCTCCGGGCGTCACAGCGTGGTATCAGAGCCGCATTGGGAATAGCACCCATGAAAAGAGCATATTTTCGAAAACTTAGAGGTATACGAGTGAGGAACGTATAGTATGCCCACATAAGTAGTATTATTAGCATAGTTACTTAAGGTGGCAAGCTAACAGTGTGTTATCATTCAGTATTTCAATTCTGTAACGACGCACCTACGTGGAGGTAAGAATGGTAAGGAACGCCACCGAAAGCGGATCAATTTTGGTTAGCTCACCCATACGAGGAAAGTAGTGTCGGATGTTCCATTCAGAAATGGACAGGGAGTGAATATGTTTTCTAAGACTCTTCATGTCTTAGAGACATATGAATGGCACTAGCCTCCAGTGCGCAAACCCAGGGGCAAGAGGAGGAGACCCCATCGTGTGGTTTGTAGCACGAAGTGTGTTATCTAGGACTCTTCATGTCCTATGAGGCATACGAAAGCGCTGTTCCACCTGTGTGCTTTATTGCAAAGGTGTGGAGCCCCCGTCTGGTGGTGAATAACCCAATCATTTACCTTGAGACGTGGCTTGACTCAAGGACGGCCCGTATGGCATTGATACGGGGCGTATGTTTTTACTATGATATGGACCTGCCTGAAATGACAAACCAATGTGTGCATCATTATTGAGTGGTTTTCTGCAGGTACCTTAACCACGTTAGAACATGTCACTTAGAAAACGTTTGTGAGTGATCGTTTTAGTGCCACCACTTGAGACGTATAAGCCGGTATAAAGCCGGTTAGGATTTTAATTTGGTGAGGCAACGTAGTACCTTGATGTGTTTTGAACTGCATGAAAAAGAAGGTTTGAAAATAAAAAGAGTAAATGTGTAGTCTAGGATTCCATTAAGGGTTAATGAACTCCTATATTGAACTAAGAGTCAATTGGGAGTATAGATTTATTCACAAAGACTTAGTAATAACCTCCCCTGTTATCGGCTGAATATTTGCTGAAGTTGAACAGGACATAACTTTTGTTTGGTTGAATCAATGGAGGTGAGTGATACATTTCTGGAAAGCTATTGAAGTATTCTACAACTCTTCAGTAGAACTCCAGATCAGAATCACCCTCCAAATGGATTAAATTCTCAGAGGAGTGTGAACTGCCCAAAAACCGAGCAGGCACAAATTGCTCTCTGGAAATTTCTGTATTTCGACCATAACTTTCTGTCGAAAATTTTATAAGGGTCAAGTAATACACCGTTGGAAAGCTTGTGATATATGCTATGACTTTGTAGTTCAAAGTATCTCCATATTTGGAGTTTAAGGTGGTGAAATCTTGCGGACAAAACAGCCACTTTCAAAGGAGGTGATGTCAAAATTGTTCCAGATTTCTGTTAACTCTGAAATATCACAACTTTTGATCCAGGATAGATATGAAGGCAATGAATACTCATTGGAAAGATATTGAAGTTAACTATAACTTTGATATTCAACTTGAGACATGAAATTGCCATTTTCATATTCAAATTCTGGGATTAATACCTATTGGTCATTCTGAACAGAGTAGTACTTATTGTCATTTGGCTTGAGACTTGTTGTGGAAAGGGATGTCTTAGACTTCTCTAAGCTCCATAACATGTTCTTGAGTTATTTTTCAGTTTGTCCTTCTGTTGGAATTAAGGGTTTGGACAAAGTTGCTCAAGTTTGGTAGATTTCAGAATTGTCGAAACCCTAGTTAGCTTGTGTAATGCTGCAATATTGATGTGATGTTTTTACGGTTATGTTTTCAATTCAAGTTGAGTTTAGACTTTGAATTTTAACCGTAAATTGCTCACTCTTTCAGCATGGATCATGCTCATTCCAGGAGTGAGGTTGGTGAGTCGAGTCACGGCGAAAGTAATTCACCACAACAAGAAGTGCCGACATCATCAACCGGATTGGCGGAAATCTTGGCAAAGATGGCTGAGTCTCTGGATCTGTTGGTGCGACAAAGCATACGACAGGAGACACTAAAGCAAAATCCCCCGTCAAGAACTTATCTGGATTTCTTAGCAAGACAACCACCGGTTTTCTCGGAAGCGAAAGAACCGTTGGAGTCGGCTCATTGGCTCCAATGTATCGAAGCCAAGTTTGATATGCTTGAGTGTGACGAATATCAGAAGACTCTATTTGCCGCTCAACAACTTCATGGAGCCGCTGGAGCTTATTGGGCAGAGTACATCGCTACTCTTCCTGAAGGTCATCGAGTGACATGGGATGAATTCCGGACTGTTTTTCGGGCACGTCACATTTGTTCGGAAATTCTTCGAACAAAGTATCAAGACTTTTTGGAATTAAAGCAAGGAGAAAGGAGTGCGTACGAGTACTTCAAAGCGTTTCAAGACTTGATGCAATACGCCACTCATATGGTAGACTCGGAAGCGTTGAAGTGTGAATATTTCTTCCAAGGTTTGAATGTCGAACTTAAGGAACAAATGACTTTGTTCAATAACGGTATTTACAATGAGTTGGTAAATGCCACTATCATTAAGGAAGACATGCATCTCCGTTGTGAAGCGGAGCTGAAAAGAAGTATACCGCCGGACAGTGACATCGAGGTTTGTCCGAACTATCGAGTGCGGTATTACTCGTCAGTTAGGCAACAAATTCAGCCTGTGGTGCAACTCTCACAACCACGGCTGGAGTTACTCACTTATGAGCCTCCACCTCAACAGCAGCGGTCAGAAATTATTCGTGCAACCCTACCGCAACCAGCTACGCACGAATTATCTCCACCTCGTGTTAGTAGAGAGCTAAGGATTTCTACAGCACGAAACCGTCGTGGAGCTGAGCAGAGCCACACTTATGTGTTGTCTCGTCAATGCTCAGATCAGCACCGTGAACCTTCAAAGAAGAATCTTTTAAAAGCTGGCAGGGTTAATTATACTGCTATTTAGGACATTGCTGAAGGCGAACCAGTTTCAGCGGGCATGTTCACGTTACATAAACATCCCACTTTCATTTTTTTTGATTCCGGGGCCACCCACAATTTTATTAGCAGAGACTATGTGCTGAAGAATAATCTTCCATTTAGCACAGTTAAGCATCCGTTTCATATCAGCTCACCCGGAGGCAAGATATCAACAGATGAGATGGTCTCTCGGGCACCATTATGTTTGGGTGGAAACATCTATCCTGCGAGCCTTATCATAATCAAAGGCCAAAGGATTGATATTATCTTGGGGATGTCATGGTTGACACATGATGGAGCTATCTTTGACATCAGCTCTCAGACTGTCTAACTGAATTCCCCAATACATGGTTGCAACACATTGAATCTTGTGGATCCATCACAACGTGTTGCAGCAGTGCATCAGATTGAAGCTCCTAGGCTTGAGGATATTTTAGTGGTATGTGAATATCCAGATGTGTTTCCCGAAGATTTGCCGGGCATGCCGCCCGAACGTGGTGTTGAGTTCAAGATTGAACTTGCACCGGGAACAACACCTATTTCTAGGCGACCATATAAAATGGCACCAAAGGAGCTAGCAGAATTGAAGGAGCAGCTGAATGACCTCATGGACAAAGGTATTATACGCCAAAGTTCATCACCTTGGGGCTGTTCCACACTCTTCGTGAAGAAGAAGGACGAGACTTTGGGGCTATGCGTAGATTATCGTCCACTGAATGCTGTCACTACGAAGAATAAGTATCAACTACCGCGCATCGATATTTTATTTGATCAACTAGTGGATGCTAAGGTATTCTCCAAGATGGATCTTCGGTCCAGGTATCACCAGATAAAAATCCGGGCAGAAGACGTACCTAAGACGGCGTTCTCAACAAGATATGGTCTTTATGAATATCTTGTCATGTCTTTTGGATTGACCAATGCTCCGGCTCATTTTATGTATCTCATGAACTCTGTGTTCATGCCGGAGTTAGACAAGTTCGTCGTGGTTTTCATCCACGACATCTTGGTCTATTCAATGTCAGAAGAAGAACACGCTGAACATTTGCGTATTGTACTCCAACGCTTGAGGGATCACAAGCTATATTCAAATTTCAGTAAATGTGAGTTTTGGATCAGGAAAGTGCCGTTTCTTGGGCATATTATTTCAGCGTAAGGCATCGCTGTGGACCGAAGTAAAATTGAGCAAGTGCTGAATTGGAAATCTCCAACATCTGTTCATGAAGTGAGGAGTTTCCTAGGTTTAGCGGGTTATTACCGGAGATTCATTCCAAACTTCTCAAAAGTCGCTAAATCTATGACGGAGCTGTTGAAGAAAAGCACCAAGTATGATTGGAGCAATTCATGCGAACAAGCTTTTCAAACTTTAGTGAAGCATCTCACTACAGCTCCAGTTTTGGCCCAGCCGGACACCACGAAGCCTTTTGATGTCTATTGTGATGCATCCGGCATTGGTTTGGGTTGCGTGTTGATGCAAGAAGGACGTGTGGTCACGTATGGATCCCGACAACTCAGGGGTCATGAGCAGAATTACCCGACACACGACCTTGAACTAGCTGCAGTGGTTCTTGCATTGAAAATGTGGAGACATTATCTTCTAGGCAATCTAGTACATCTCTACACTAACCACAAAAGCTTGAAGTACATCTTCACACAGAAAGAACTGAATATGAGGCAGCGAAGATGGCTCGAATTGATCAGGACTATGAACTTGAAATTCATTACCATCCGGGCAAAGCGAATGTGGTTGCCGACGCACTTAGTGGGAAAGCCCACGTTCACCATTTAGCCATGGCTGCAGATGCAGAAAGAGAACCAAGCCTGCACTTAGTTCCATATGGATCGCTGTTCAACCTCGCTCTTATTCCTACAATCCGAGATGAGATTGTAGAGGCTCAGAGGAGAGATAGGGGTATGTCTCATATCCGAAGGAGAGTGTACAACGGTGAATTGAAGATGTTCCACAAGGATGAAGAGGGTACTCTATGGTTTAACAACCGTATAGTTGTACCCAGGAATATGAAATTGCGGAGGAAGATATTGGATGAAGCGCATTTATCCATGTACTCCATTCATCCGGGAAGCAATAAGATGTACCAGGACTTGAAATCTAAGTTCTGGTGGACACGGATGAAAAGAGAGATTGCGAAGTATGTATCCGAGTGTGATACGTGTCGGCGGGTTAAAGCCGACCATATGCGGAAAGCCGGACCACTTCAACCGCTGAAGGTTCCAGCATGGAAGTGGGAAGACATAAGTATGGACTTCATCGTCAGTTTACCCATGACCAGCAACAAGCATGATTCTATTTGGGCAATCGTCGATTGTTTGACCAAGACAGCACATTGTATTCCAGTCCATACCAAATATGTGGCAAAGAAGTATGCGGAGCTGTTCATCTCGAGAATCGTGTGTTTACACGGGGTTCCCCGCACCATCGTGTATGACCGAGGTGCGTTGTTTGTATCCAGATTTTGGGAGCAACTGCATGCTTCCTTGGGAACCAAGTTAATCAGGAGTTCAGCGTATCATCCGCAAACTGATGGTCAAACGGAGAGGATAAATCAGATTCTGGAGGATATGCTACGGGCATATGTCATCAATTATGGGAAGAATTGGGATGACCATCTACCGTTAGTAGAATTCTCATATAACAACGGTTATCAATCCAGCATCAAAATGGCCCGTATGAAGCTCTTTATGGCCGGAAGTGCCGCACACCATTGAATTGGTATGAGTCCGGCGAGAGAGTGGTCTACGGGATTGATCTTGTGAATGAAGCCGAGTAACGAGTGTGAGTGATTCAAGGCAAATTAAAGGCTGCTCAATCTCGGCAGAAGAGTTATGCAGACAAAAGACGTCGACCTCTTCACTTCGACATCGGGGACCACATTTATCTTCGTGTCTCTCCGATGAAAGGAGTTCATCGGTTCGGAGTGAAGGGAAAGCTTGCTCTGCGATTCATCGGGCCGTTTTCTGTCACTGATATATGTGGACCCGTGGCCTATCGTCTGGAGTTACCGACGTCACTTTCGGGTATTCACAATGTTTTCCACGTCTCTCAACTGCGAAAATGTCTTAAGTACCCAAACGCGGTTTGTATGGATAACATTGAGGATCTTCAACCGGATCTCACTTATTCTGAGTATCCGATACAGATTATCGACGAGAAGACTCGCGCCACAAGAAATCGGACATTGCGATTTTACAAAGTTTTGTGGAACAACCACACCGCTGATGAAGCTACGTGGGAAAGTGAGGAATTTCTCTGTTTAAATTTTCCCGACTTGTTTGTACCATATGTCCAGTAGTCATTCTCCCTTCTTCTTTGTTTTTGTAATCTCGGGACGAGATTCTTTTAAGGGGGGAGGAATGTAACAGCCCTAACTTTTGTAAAGGTTGATGTCAGCTCATGAAACAAAGTTAAGGCGATAAAAGACTATAATTGTGTCACATGAAATGATGAACACACAAATGGACATGTGAGGGAGTTAAAAATTTTCTCTAGCCCATGCTCAACACATGTTAACCTAGGGGAAATAATTACACTCCTAAAACTCTAACTCATGTGCACCTCCTCTATGGGTAGAGTGGAGTGAATTTAAACACAATTTGAATCTTTTGAAAGGATTTCTATTCAGATTGTCCAAAGGCCTATCTGTGAGATCATAGATACATCTCTCATGTATTCAAGAGCCTAAGTTTCAAATTTGGAGAATTTTTGGTTTCATATACTATTTATTCTGAGGATTAAATGAGGGCACGTTCAAATTCAAACTTGAATTTGAATTTTGAACCAAACAAACTCAATTTCAAAATCTGATTTCAGATTTGAATTACTCATAATTGTTTTGACCTATCCTCAAAGTTTTATCAAATTTGGAGCTTGTTTGCTATTATAAACGGAATTGGGGGATAAGAGGGAGAATTGTGGCTGTGGACCCCACATGTCATAGACTGTTCTAAACCGACGTGCTCGACTCCTCAGCACGCGACAGCAGCTGCTCGGACCACGTTCACCGACGCCACCTCCTGCTGGATCGTCTTCTGCTCGTCCTCATCACCTCACGGAGTGCAACTGCACTGTTTTGCTTTCTCCCGGTCCGAGCTCTCGCTCGCTGTTTCCTCTCCCGAGCAGAAACCGCTTTTTTGTGTTCTCCTTATAACCACATCAACTGAGCTCGGATGATCGAGCTTCCTTCAGCAATAAGCAGCGCACCAGCATGCTCTAGCCGGCTAGCAACTTTCCTCCACCGTCCAGAGCTCACCGGCGCCTACAAACGGTTTGCTTGCTGCTGCTCCCGAGTTCAAACTCAAGGAACCGAAACTGGACGCCGTGGACAGCCCAAACCAGAAGTGATCACGCCCAAGCAAGCCACCCCATCTGTGCACCTACAAGCCTAGTTGCTCACCTCCAAAGCTCAGCCCTAGCCATTGATCACAGAGGGAGAATTTCAAGTTTTTCTCCTGGGCGGCAGAAACGGACCTTGAGGTAAGAAATTGTAAAATTCGTCCTCGAATCGTGTTTGTTGGGTCTCAAACTTCAGACACAGGATGTTAACTGCCTAGCACACCTCCTCCATCGATTTTGGACCAAGAAATTGAGTTTAGAGTGAGGAATCCGGATTCTTTTTGAGGGTATACCGCTGGACCCTATCGGGCGCACGGTGCCGATAGGTTTAGAGCCCTCCCCAGCTTGTTTAGACCTCATGCCGGTCTTCTACATGATTCCCTGGTGCTGTAGAACCCAAGAACCGACCATTTTGTGGAGAATTCACCGTGCAAGACCTCGCCGGAGCCATAGGGTTTGCTGTGGCCGGTGCGCCCTGTTTTCCGGCGAGTTTCAGCCGCCGGCGACCTCACCAACGTGTTCAGCGTGGGGAAATATGGGGGAGCGGCCAGCAGGGGGTCTGGAGGTGGCTGGGAAGTGCTTTTCCGGCAACCTCGCTGGAGGGGGCCGCCACTGCCCTGTTTGGCGCGAGTCTGGAGGTTAGGGATGACAGGTGGGACCCACTGTCGGCATTTAAACATTTTCCAGATTTTCCCATTTTAGTTCAAACTTTGGAGAGCCATAACTTTGTGTAGGAATGTCCCAAAATTGTGAAATAAATTTTGTTGGATTCCTATCAAAGAGTACTATCCAGGGGTGCAGCCCAATGTTTATGAAAATCCCTGGATTTGGCTCATTAATTCATTTAATGTAAATATTGCATGAATTTTTACAGGAGTTCTGTTTATTGGAAAATTCCCAAATTTGGACAGAACATTCTTCATAAAATCCTCGAACCCCAGTAAAAATTTCAGAGGCATTGGAACTCATTTGCTTGGTCAAATGATGTGTTCATTCCTTATGTCTCTGAAAAATGGGAAAATAAACAGAGACATTTTCAGCTTTCCCCCAATCCTTGTAAAATCCATATCTCCATGTAGGAAACTCCAAAAATGGTAAAACCAATTCCTATGGACTCAGGACATTTTGTACTTCACAAAAAGTCTACTTTTCAGCATAGGAAAGTTTAATATCTAGGGGGTAAAGGCAGGTTAGTGAAAACCACATAAGGATTTGTTGTGCTCACATGAAGCTAATTCTTGAGCTCAATTTTTGCACACTGTATAAATACCATCCATAGAGGCTGTGGTTAAATTCTCAGCTTCATTGAACCTTTGGAACTTGAGCTACCATCTTTGAGGTTTAAGTGTTCATATAATGGACTTAATCACATGGTGATTACTAGTATCTCTTTCCACCCTAGCTTTCATCTTCTCTAATTTTTAGATCCAACAATAGAAACCTTGCTGTTGTTTATTTCTCTTATGTGTGAGTTAACTGGTACAACAGTTTTGAATCATTTTCTAAATTGCTTTTGAATACATGTGCATAAATCATCTTAATAGCACGTGACGTCGACGTTCGACGAGGACTCAACTCTGCAGCGAGGATCTCCATCTCGTGATGAGTTTGGCGGATTCTCTGGAGGAAGACTAACTCCTAGCTTCTAAAAAGACCGTTGAGCAAGGCAAGCCCCGGTTTGCATATCGTTACCGTTTTAAATTTTGCTTTACTTCACCTCATGTTTATTAGACTTGATATTGTGCATTATGTCTAGGATGATTGAAACCCACTTGCATGACTATTACATCCCTGAGTAGAAGGTTTAGTGTAGGATTTTCCTCGTTGTAGATGCTAGGCTAATGTTGTAGCTAGCTCGGTAGAAGTCGAGTAGTAAAAAGCTACTCGCGAGAAAGTTCGAGCAATGGAGTTACTCGCGAGAGGTTAATGATAAGAGTACCCTCATGAAAATGAGATGGGGACGGGGATGTTCCTGTAGGATGGAGCGCTCAAGGTTGGTGTCGACCTGCGATGGGTGTGACGATGCTCGAGACCACATTTGACCTGGAGCGGGATGGTAAGGCAAATGTGGAGATTGGTTGTAGCCCCGTCCGTGTCGGTTAAGGACCGTATGTATGTGGCCCTGCTGGAAAAGATTGAGCTGTACTGGATATATAGTGGGGTATGGGACCCATGAAACCGATGTAACACGATGGACCGTGATATAGAAACTCATCCTTCGCGTGAGAATGGCGTTGAGAAGGCGGGAGGTGTAAATTCTGTAGCGGGCAACTTCGACGTGTCCGCTTAGAGGACCATCCTGCTCGGCGCGAAACGTTTTTCTATGTCGGGGTGTCGTGTGAAAGGTTGCTGCATACAACGTAAGAAAGAGCTCTTGAGAGAGTCTTTCGAGGCGGGTGTATGTGTCGTGTATTCCGGGTTGTTATTAATTCGAATCACTGTCGCTCGCGGAAGAGGATTGAGCATACTTGCCCACCTTGCCGTGACTTAGTAAGAAGATGAACTAAGTCTCTTAACTTGTTGTCTGTGGATTAGTTACTGTATTGGAACCTTGACTGAAGTAGATATAGAGCCAACTAAATTTCATTTCCACCTTAAGCTAGCAACATCGGGATAAGCGTTTCTTGTTTGATTGTGGACTTCCGATGTTGTGAGGCGTGAGGACCACTAAAATGAAGGCTATAAGAATCTGAATATAAGGATCAAGTTTAGTCAAGCTGCATTTTGCAAATTCCTATTCCTACTGTCTTACTACCCCTGCATTTAGAGTTGCATGTTTAGGAGTGACGGTTAAGTCTTGCTGAGCCTTAGTGCTCACGGTTGCTTCTGAGTTACTTTTGCAGGTAGCAGGATGCCTGCTATGAAGAGGGTTGTTCGGTGAGACGACGAACCTCACGGTTCGTTCAACTCATTGGAAACCTAGCCGCTGCCTTTCTTGGGGAAGCTAGAGGAAGCGTTCACGGTCTGAACGACTTCTCTTCGGCGTAGTTAGGGTCGAGAGTGTGTAGCTTGTCCAGCTAGTTTTACATTCCGCTGCGTGTGTACTTATGTTGTAACAGATCTTATGTTGAGTACCAAAATGGTTTCGTTATGTTTTTACGCCTCTTTTTGTGCTTGCTGTTGGGTGCCGCATCGCACGGCACCACCCACTGCGATCTCCGGGCATCACAACTTCCGCTGTTAAATTAAGACTTCCGCTGTGAGCATGAGTCCAAGACTCATGAAACATTGTAATAAACTCTGTTATTCGTGGTTATATATATTCTGAATTCAGTTTGTGGAACTTATGTGTATGTGTGATGAACATCCTGGGCACACATATGCATCAGTTCTCGGTTCCGTGATTTTCCACAGAATTGAGGGCGTCACACTGGATCGTTCGACTGTGAGAACCCCTGTGGAGGGCTATCCATGATGACCAGATCGTCGGCTGAAGTTTGGTCGCCGCTGTGGCGGTCGTTTCCGGGCTAGGAAGGCCGTAAGTTGCTTGTTTCCGGGTTGGGGAGGTGTGTGCGGAGCTCAGGGCGTGGTTTGGCAGCTTGGGGAGGGATGGCACGGTCAGCTTGGCCGGACTCCCGATCGAGCCGAGGAAGCAGAGAAGCGTCGCTCGGTGTTTGCACGCGAGGAGGAAGCAAGCGACGGGTGCTCCGGCAGAGGACGTGAAGCGCCTTAAGAAGGGATCAGCACCGACCTGCGTCCGCGTGTGGGCAAGCAGCTGGTGGCGCGGCGGCCTCCCCTCGGTGGCGCCCTAGGAGGCAGCTCGGGGACCCGCGTGCTGAAGTCTCAGTTGGTTGAATGTGGGTCCCATCTGCCTTTTAACCTCTGAACTTAACTCCCTCTTACTATTGTAAACAGTAATCCCCCTTATATCCATGGTTATTTTAATTATCTACCCCTGAGCCATTTGAATTGGTTAGAATTCAAATTGTGTTTGGTTTGACTAAATTTCAGCATATATGCAGTTTGAAATTCAAAAAAGATTGAATTTGCTAAACCTAGGTCATGTCAGGATCAACTCCAAATGGAGTGAAAATTGGTGTGTGATCTCACAAAAATGTGCTGAATAAGAATATGGCCCCCACTTTTGAATTCATGGGATGAAAACAGTTTGAATTTGAATTTGAGTTCAAACCATCCTGTTTCTAGCTATCCCAGAAAGGACTTCAAAAATGTTTTTAATTTGGGTGAAACTTGGCATGGACATTCCTAGCAAGGTGTAGGAGTTTTCATATGCCCAGCCCCTAGATGATGCATGTGGGAAATGCCACTTTTGCATTGTGTGAGTTTGTTCTCTAATGATCATGTTGATGGTGGTTACTTGCTCTTCAAAGGTGTTCATCAACTTTCTTCAAATGAAGTGTGTGTGGTGTGATGAGCACCTGGAGTATGTGCCAAAAACTTAGGCCCTTACATTTTTCAACAATTCTGTCATCGGCTTAGCAAGCTTGGAGAAGCTTACAATGAATCTCCAGTAATATCCCGCTAAGCCAAGGAAGCTTCTGACTTCATGGAGAGAAGTGGGAGCTTTCCGTTTCAGCACCTGCTCGATTTTGCTTGGGTCAACCGCAATGCCTTATGCTGAGATAATTTGTCCCAAAAATGGCACTTGGCTGATCCAAAACTCGCATTTCCTGAACTTGGCATATAGCTTATGGCCCCGCCAATCATTGAAGGATGATTCTCAAGTGTTCGGCGTGTTCTGCTTCTGTCTTGGAGTAAACCAAGTTATCATCAATGAACACCACAACGAACTTGTCCAGCTCCGGCATGAACACTGAGTTCATGAGATACATGAAATGTGCCGGAGCATTAGTGAGACCAAAAGACATGACGAGATATTCATATAAGCCATATCTTGTCAAGAAGGCCATCTTAGGGATATCCTCTGCTCGGAAATTTATTTGATGATACCCGGAGCGAAGGTCCATCTTGGAGAACACACTTGCACCCACAAGCTCATCAAACAGGATGTCAATTCGGGGCAG
Organism: Neostapfia colusana; assembly: GCA_030760725.1. NCBI lineage: Eukaryota > Viridiplantae > Streptophyta > Magnoliopsida > Poales > Poaceae > Neostapfia > Neostapfia colusana. The sequence continues at coordinate 50,517,413 of JASWHV010000009.1, forward strand.
TTGGTATATGTTCTTGATGGTGACGGCGTTGAGCGGCTGGTAATCCACACACAGCCTCAAGATTTCATCCTTCTTCTTTACGAACAGTGCCGAGCATCCCCAAGGCGAGGAACTCGGCTTAATGAAACCTTTGCTCAAAATATCATTGAGCTGTTCTTTCAATTCAGCCAGCTCGTTCGGAGCCATTTTGTAGGGTCTCCGTGAGATAGGAGTAGTCCCTGGTGCAAGCTCAATCTTGAACTCCACATCCCGCTCAGGTGGCATGCCCGGAAGATCATCCGGAAACACGTCGAGGTATTCCCGGACTACAGGGATGTCCTCTAACTTGAGAGCTTCAGTTTTATTAATTGCTGAAACTTCCCGGACTGGATTGTCTAATATGAGGGACTGCGGACGGTGTAGTGGGGAGTTAAGGTGAACCATCCAGGATAATGTTTCTAGGACGGCGCCATGGTAGCTTAGCCATGATATCCCTAAGATTGCATCAATCTTCTGCCCCTCAAGAATAATCATAGTGGTGGGATATATCTTCCCAACTAAGCACAATGGTGCTTTCGGAATCATCATAGTTGCTGAAATCTTTCCTCCCGGTGAGCAGATCATATAAGAGCACTCAGTTGGAAAGGCTTCCAGTTGATGCTTAACCACATATGATGCACTTATGAAGTTGTGGGTTGCACCCGAATAAAATAATATGATGATTGCTTGAACTTTGAGAGTGAACGTACCCGCCAGCACGTTGTCTCCCTCTGGGGCGTCCTCATTGTCGAGGTAGCGAACGCCCCCGGTTGGCTGACCAACCTTCTTGACCGGAGGTCGGCCTCGAGCACCACCCTGGAACTGGGCTTGCCCGCTGCTCTGCTGCCCCTGGGGACAGTCCTTCGAGAAATGGCCCGCCTGGCCACACGTAAAACAAGTGTAGCGGGGTGGTCCTCCGCTGATTGGCGGAGGGAAACCTGGGGCGCGTTGTGGTGGTGGGAACGCCCGAGGTACCATCTGCTGCTGCTGCTGCTGCTGCTGTTGTTGCGGTCGTGGTGGTGGCATCGGCGGTCGGAACGGGGGTGACTGGAAGGAACGACCCCCGAACTGCTGAGGTCGCGCCGGGGGATGCCACTGTTGACCGGATGGCGTCCGATACACCATGCGGTACTTCTGGGGAGCTCCACCCCACTACTGGGTGGAGTGCTGCGCTTTTGCGGCTCAGCCGTAAATTCTCCCTGAGCGTCTTCTTGCAGGATCGCGGCATAAACGAGATCGTTGAAGGTGCCGCGATTGCATTGTACGAGATGCATGATGACCAGATCGTCGGCTGAAGTTTGGTCGCCGCTGTGGCGGTCGTTTCCGGGCTAGGAAGGCCGTAAGTTGCTTGTTTCCGGGTTGGGGAGGTGTGTGCGGAGCTCAGGGCGTGGTTTGGCAGCTTGGGGAGGGATGGCACGGTCAGCTTGGCCGGACTCCCGATCGAGCCGAGGAAGCAGAGAAGCGTCGCTCGGTGTTTGCACGCGAGGAGGAAGCAAGCGACGGGTGCTCCGGCAGAGGACGTGAAGCGCCTTAAGAAGGGATCAGCACCGACCTGCGTCCGCGTGTGGGCAAGCAGCTGGTGGCGCGGCGGCCTCCCCTCGGTGGCGCCCTAGGAGGCAGCTCGGGGACCCGCGTGCTGAAGTCTCAGTTGGTTGAATGTGGGTCCCATCTGCCTTTTAACCTCTGAACTTAACTCCCTCTTACTATTGTAAACAGTAATCCCCCTTATATCCATGGTTATTTTAATTATCTACCCCTGAGCCATTTGAATTGGTTAGAATTCAAATTGTGTTTGGTTTGACTAAATTTCAGCATATATGCAGTTTGAAATTCAAAAAAGATTGAATTTGCTAAACCTAGGTCATGTCAGGATCAACTCCAAATGGAGTGAAAATTGGTGTGTGATCTCACAAAAATGTGCTGAATAAGAATATGGCCCCCACTTTTGAATTCATGGGATGAAAACAGTTTGAATTTGAATTTGAGTTCAAACCATCCTGTTTCTAGCTATCCCAGAAAGGACTTCAAAAATGTTTTTAATTTGGGTGAAACTTGGCATGGACATTCCTAGCAAGGTGTAGGAGTTTTCATATGCCCAGCCCCTAGATGATGCATGTGGGAAATGCCACTTTTGCATTGTGTGAGTTTGTTCTCTAATGATCATGTTGATGGTGGTTACTTGCTCTTCAAAGGTGTTCATCAACTTTCTTCAAATGAAGTGTGTGTGGTGTGATGAGCACCTGGAGTATGTGCCAAAAACTTAGGCCCTTACATTTTTCAACAATTCTGTCATCGGCTTAGCAAGCTTGGAGAAGCTTACAATGAATCTCCAGTAATATCCCGCTAAGCCAAGGAAGCTTCTGACTTCATGGAGAGAAGTGGGAGCTTTCCGTTTCAGCACCTGCTCGATTTTGCTTGGGTCAACCGCAATGCCTTATGCTGAGATAATTTGTCCCAAAAATGGCACTTGGCTGATCCAAAACTCGCATTTCCTGAACTTGGCATATAGCTTATGGCCCCGCCAATCATTGAAGGATGATTCTCAAGTGTTCGGCGTGTTCTGCTTCTGTCTTGGAGTAAACCAAGTTATCATCAATGAACACCACAACGAACTTGTCCAGCTCCGGCATGAACACTGAGTTCATGAGATACATGAAATGTGCCGGAGCATTAGTGAGACCAAAAGACATGACGAGATATTCATATAAGCCATATCTTGTCAAGAAGGCCATCTTAGGGATATCCTCTGCTCGGAAATTTATTTGATGATACCCGGAGCGAAGGTCCATCTTGGAGAACACACTTGCACCCACAAGCTCATCAAACAGGATGTCAATTCGGGGCAGTTGGTATTTGTTCTTGATGGTGACGGCGTTGAGCGGCTGGTAATCCACACACAGCCTCAAGATTTCATCCTTCTTCTTTACGAACAGTGCCGAGCATCCCCAAGGCGAGGAACTCGGCTTAATGAAACCTTTGCTCAAAATATCATTGAGCTGTTCTTTCAATTCAGCCAGCTCGTTCGGAGCCATTTTGTAGGGTCTCCGTGAGATAGGAGTAGTCCCTGGTGCAAGCTCAATCTTGAACTCCACATCCCGCTCAGGTGGCATGCCCGGAAGATCATCCGGAAACACGTCGAGGTATTCCCGGACTACAGGGATGTCCTCTAACTTGAGAGCTTCAGTTTTATTAATTGCTGAAACTTCCCGGACTGGATTGTCTAATATGAGGGACTGCGGACGGTGTAGTGGGGAGTTAAGGTGAACCATCCAGGATAATGTTTCTAGGACGGCGCCATGGTAGCTTAGCCATGATATCCCTAAGATTGCATCAATCTTCTGCCCCTCAAGAATAATCATAGTGGTGGGATATATCTTCCCAACTAAGCACAATGGTGCTTTCGGAATCATCATAGTTGCTGAAATCTTTCCTCCCGGTGAGCAGATCATATAAGAGCACTCAGTTGGAAAGGCTTCCAGTTGATGCTTAACCACATATGATGCACTTATGAAGTTGTGGGTTGCACCCGAATAAAATAATATGATGATTGCTTGAACTTTGAGAGTGAACGTACCCGCCAGCACGTTGTCTCCCTCTGGGGCGTCCTCATTGTCGAGGTAGCGAACGCCCCCGGTTGGCTGACCAACCTTCTTGACCGGAGGTCGGCCTCGAGCACCACCCTGGAACTGGGCTTGCCCGCTGCTCTGCTGCCCCTGGGGACAGTCCTTCGAGAAATGGCCCGCCTGGCCACACGTAAAACAAGTGTAGCGGGGTGGTCCTCCGCTGATTGGCGGAGGGAAACCTGGGGCGCGTTGTGGTGGTGGGAACGCCCGAGGTACCATCTGCTGCTGCTGCTGCTGCTGCTGTTGTTGCGGTCGTGGTGGTGGCATCGGCGGTCGGAACGGGGGTGACTGGAAGGAACGACCCCCGAACTGCTGAGGTCGCGCCGGGGGATGCCACTGTTGACCGGATGGCGTCCGATACACCATGCGGTACTTCTGGGGAGCTCCACCCCACTACTGGGTGGAGTGCTGCGCTTTTGCGGCTCAGCCGCAAATTCTCCCTGAGCGTCTTCTTGCAGGATCGCGGCATAAACGAGATCGTTGAAGGTGCCGCGATTGCATTGTACGAGATGCATCTTCATCTCGGGGTGTAATCCCTGATAGAAGTGCTGTCGCTTCTTCTCCTTGATGGAGATGTAATCTGACGCATATTGCGCTAGATGGTTGAAGGCACGGGAGTAGTCGTGGGCACTCCTCCCGCCCTGCTTCAGCTCCAAGAACTCTTGGAACTTCCGCTTCGTTATCCCGGGAGGGATATGGTAGGCACCGAACGCCTCCCGGAATTCTTCCCACTCCATGGCATGGCCATCCAGCAGTGAGGCGACATAGTTCGCCCACCAAGCACCAGAGGCACCGTGAAGCTGCTGCGCCGCGAACAGAGTCTTCTGCTGCTCCGTACATTGGAGCAGCCCGAATTTGGACTCAATTGTCCACAGCCAGTTGTCGGTCTCCAAGGGTTCTGCTGCTTCAGTGAACACCGGAGGGTGCGTACTCATGAAGTCCGAGTACATCACAACATGGGGCTCACGAGGCCCCCTCTCTTGACGCCCCCCAGCCTGGGACGTATTCTGTACAGTCATGCAGAGCAGATCGGTCTGCTCCTCACGATTCCCCACCAGGGCCGCGATCACATCCGCTAGTGTAAGCGGAGGCGGCTGTGGTGGTTGTTGCTGCGGGGTTCTGTCGTAGGAAGGTAGCTGGGAGTCATCACCCCCTGCTGGCTAGAGCCAGTTAATCTCATGCGTGGTCCGAGTGCGAACCATCTTCATCCATACGACAATAAACATCATTCCCACAACATATTTCATGCAGTCCAATAAAATTAGGCGTAAAACATAATGACAGTAAAACGTGCGATACATCTCGTATACAGATAATGTAATAACTTTGCATAAGCTACACAATTACTAGACCAAATATAAGCTAGTTAAATCCAATTTGATGGACTTCCTCTTTGGAAGTTCATCTCAACTAGGTTTGGTCACTACGAGACGTTAAAATCGCTTTGCCATCACGTATACTACCCTTTTATCTTCAATACGACACAAACAAGGTGTCTAGCAAAAGAAACTTGAGTAAGTCATATACTCAAATCTTTCACTAGTTGAAGATAACGAATCATGAGTATGTTCTACCCCATTGGAAGTACTTAAACCCCTTAGGGTACAACAATTTCTCAAATGAGTTCAACTGTCATCTCTCTGCCAGAATGACCAGTTTCTACATATTACAGATTTGGATCCGGTGCTGGGCATCTCCACGACTAAAGCAGAATACCAAAGTTTAAGTTAACTTCAGTATCTTTTCAACGAGTATTTATTTACCCTCAGATCAGCTCTGGTTAAAAAGTTATGGTAATTCAAAGTCAACATAATTTCTGGAAGAATTTCAACAGCACCTCCTTTGGAAGTTGCTGTTTCCATCTCTAATTTCAGATTAATTCCATGCTGCAATTGCAGAAACTTTGAATTACCAAGATGTAACACATCTCCTACCCTTTCCAAGAACATATCATATGATAATTTTGGATGCTCCTACAGGAAGTTATGATTGAAAAACAGAACAGTCCAGAGAGTAGTTTAAATCTGTCCTGGTTCTGGACAGTTTACTTACTTCTGGAATTTAAGACATCTTAAGGTGTGATTCAGCTCTGGGGGTCTACAACAAAGTTGTAGAGTACTTAAACACCTTTACAGAACTATATCCCACACCTCCATTTGCTAAATAATCTGTGAGTTATGCCCTGTCAATGTTTAGCAAAGTGGCTGCCCGAAACAGAGCACTCTGTTTTTCAGTCCCTTGGAGCTATGCTAATCAACTATTGCATTTTTCTACCCAACCAGGGCCCTAAATGTTGAAACTTGGTGATTTTAGTTCCTTATTATCATTATCTTTCATGCACATGCCTATGATATGTCGGTACTAAGTTCCTCACAAAAAGAAAATCCTACCCGGATTATACCGGCATATACGTTTCAATTGTGGCACTAAACCGTCTCTCGCACACGTTTACTACACGGGATACATACGTGGTTAGTACCTGCATAACACCACACAATAGTGATGCACTCAAAGGTTACTTCCATTTCAGGCAGGTCCATAGTTGAAAGTAAATGCAAACGCCCGAAATATTGCCATACAGCCGCCCTTGAGTTAAGCCACGTCTCAAGGTATGTGATCGTGTTTTAACACCACACGACGGGGAACCCGAGTAGAGCGCGAACGGGTCGTCACAGTTGGAAATTTTATCACCCCAACAGATACCACCTACTGCCCTGCAGGGCACGCCAATGACAAGCATTGCGTATGTCCTCCTGGGCTATTTCCAGACGAACACACTATCGTGTTACTGAACACACGATGGGGTCTCCACTTACTTGCCTAATGCACGCTAGGCATCAGCGTTTCATATGAACTCAGGAACATGAAGAGTCCAAGAGTTTCATATTGACGTCTCACACCAAGCTGTGAGACCTATCCCTGAACCACATCCCTCGTCACGGGAGCTAACCGAAATTGAACCGCTTTCTGTGGCGTTCCATACCATTCTTACCTGAGCGTAGGTGTGTCGTTACATAATTAAAGTTCAGAATTATAACACATATGTTAGTCTTGCCACTTTAAGTAACTATGCTAATATAGTCCTTACTTGGGAAAACTAGCGAATCCTCACCAAAACCTAAGTTTTCCCATAATACAGTCCTTATTTAATATGCTATCCCCAATGCGGCTCCGATACCAGGCTGTGGCGGAACGGAATCCGCTCATCCAGGATCACAGAGGGTGGTGCCGCACGATGCGACACCCGACAGCACACAACATAAGAATGATATTGTATTACATAGAAAACCAACTGAATATGTACAAACTAGTACAAGACTTCAGTTACAAACTAGTATTTGGAATACAAAAGTGGAAGCTAAATATATACAACTCACGCAACCTATCTTGCAAAAGTTGGTTGCCCAGCCCTAGGGAACCCACACTAGCTGCACTCCTCAGCTCAGCATGGCGTGTACGGCTCCCACTCAGCCGTGGTCCCCAACGGAGGGTAGCCCTCGCCGGTGGACTCGTAACCTGAGTCCGTGGGATACTCCTCACCTAAAAAACACTTAAGCAGCAACCATGAGCACGATGGCCCAACAAGACTTAACCCACTCACCTAGGCATGAAACTCTACATGCAGTTTACACGAACATGGGATGGTAAATTTCAGCAAACGGACACACCTACAAGTTCATCCTTAGTTCATCTTTTAGCCACAAGTTAACAGTTCATGAATATAAAATTTAGTGAGCGATATTTGGTGGCACACTTGTAGCAATACAATTTTTCATATCAGCGGAATTGAATCATAACATTCCATAGTTTATCTACATTACGATGCAGTGAACAAGCGGTACTCATTACCGTGAGGGATGGTGAATCGACTTCATATACACCTGCAGGGATACCCAAAGAGCACGTCACGTACGCCCACCCGTGGAGCTGCACAGCACGCTCACTCGATGCCGTACGGGATAACCTTTCATCCAACAGCCCAAACATCGAACCGGTTGCACCGAAACGAGCAGGAGGTTCCCTACACGGAGCATCTCTCTATGCCCGTTAGCAGATTTCTCCCCTTGCCGCCCTCAGCCTACACCTATAAATCGGTGCGTTATGCCTCGACGCCCGGAGGTATAGGTTACATCGGTTTATCGGGGCCATATATCCGATATGCCTTTGGTACGTTCAATAGTTGTTCAGCAGGGCCACACACGGATCGGTCCTCAATCGACAAGGATAGGGCTGCACACACAAGACTTCCTCTTGCTGCGCCCTAGCCCCTGCCTAGTCTCATTTTCATTACTAAAGTGATCTCACATCACTCGAAGCAATCCCGTGTGTCCCAAGCCTAACTCGCGAGTAGATTCCAACTACTCTACTTGTACCGAAGTTCTATGAATCAATAAGCATAGCCTGTCTACTCGAGGCCTTAAACACTACCCTCACTCTTATGGGAAAATTCTGGTAATGCACTTGGGTTTCATCCATCCTACACCTAATGCACATCCATACCACATACTAAGTATACATAAAGCAAAACTTTGAAAAATGGATTAATGCAAACCGAGGCTTGCCTTGTTGCTGCTGGTCAGTTGTTAGGGCTTCGTCCGGAAGAAAAAAGTCGATTACTTACAGGGTCTCCTCACCATCAGCGACTACACGTAAATGATATACTATATGTCAATTTACATACAATGTTTAGAACTGAATGAGTAATTACCATAACTCTATCTAGCCCTCCCTTTTGGCTCTGAATTTTTTATGGTGGCTTGGTAGAGTCCTAACCAGAGTCTTGACCAAGTTTCATTTGAAACAAAGTTCATTTGAGCTTTGTACAAATAAAAGCCTAATTGGTCAGTATTAGAGCCTCTAAGGAATTCCAGGGGTTTTCATGGCTCCAACCATTACATTATGGAAGCTATAATTTGAGATGGTCCTAATGGAATTGGTTTCATGTCATTTGAAGAATTCTAGAGGAAGTTATGCCATAAACAAGATTTGAGAAAATCTGAAAAATGTTTCTGTACATTTTTCTATTTTCTCAGGGCAGTTCACTTAATCACACCATTAGAGGGACTGAAATTTTTACAGTGACTCCAAGATTTTCCAATGGACCTCCCAGCCTAATTTAAGAATTTTTCATAAACTAATTCACCAGATAAAATTCCTAACAGTTTAAAATTTAGGGAATTAATTCTGGAAAACTATTAAGTTTCATGAGCTGAAATTTGTGTGGCTGGAAAGTAATAAAAAATCTGAGTTCAGCAAAATTTGGTTCACTGAATTTGGAGCTTCCTAGCAGATGTTATGTGCATTTAAAGTTTGAACCAAATCTGAAATTTCAAATAAAGTTTAAACTGGCCGGTGGGGTCTCCGGGCTACGTGTCAGCACCGCAGCAAAACACAACGGGGGTCTGCAGAATCTCCCGCACAGTCGCACAAGATCCTGGTGCCACAGAAGATCCGGCGTTGTTTAACCCGAGGCTGATACGTGGGACCCGCGGGGCTTCTTCTACCTCGCGCTCCTGCGGCTCCCCGCCGCCCCCCTCGCCGGAGCACTCGCCGGAAGGCTGCTCCCGTGACCGGAGGGCGACCAAACTGGCCGCCCCCACCTGAAATTTCTTGGGGAACCCATTGCTGACCTTGTCGCCGGCCGGTGATCACCGGAATCGGTTGCGCGACGGCGAAAGTAAACGGGGTGAGTTCGGCGATGTCGGTATGGCGCTGTCGTGCCTCACAGTCCCCTCTGTTGGCTCCAACAGCACCGCTAAGACCTACGGAGCAACGACCCAGACTCTGATCTTGCTCAAAGTCGAGGCAAACCGGACTTCACCGTGCGACCTAGGTCTAAACCCGGCGATGAACGAAAAACCCACGGAACTCGGTGGTTTCTCGCTGATTTCCTGTGGTTCTTGACCGTATGCTTTCGCACGGACGTTTCTAGCTGGTTGTTAAAGCTGGGGAGCGATTGCTTGACCGGTTAGCCCGAATTTTCTGATTAACCAAACACGGGCTATATCACATGCTCTCGACAAGAACTGAAATTCCGGCCAGCACACTCTATGTCATGCGGCCGGGGTTACCGGACAGAAAGTACACTCCTAGGCGAACTTTTTGGCATGTCCAACTCAGCGCGGGATCAAACCTAGCAGCCGGACGATGTGTTTTTGGTAGCGGCGGCTTTACACGGCTCTGAATGGAAACAGGGAGCTCGTGGTCGGTTTACCGTGGGTGTGGCACCGGTTCGTTGCGTCGATCACGTCGAGGAGGCTTTGGCGAACTCTGGGTGAGCTCAGACCAGCGTGCCAACCTCGGAGATATGCAGACACCGGAGAACCGAGGGTTGTCGGGCGTGCGGCGGTGTTTCTTCATCGAGGAGCTCGGGAATGGCCAGAGCAGCGCGGCGAGTCGGTTTCTGAGGTGGGAAATATCCCTGGTGATCTCTACGTTGATGCATACCATGGTCTGGGCTGCTCGGGAGGTGGCATCCAGGAATCGCCTCGGTGGCGCGCTGCGTGCAATCGCTTCAGCGAGAAAACAGAGCACAGCTCGGTTGTGAGTAGCTCTCCCACTGACCTGTGGACCCATCTCTCTCCCCTAATCCTTTTTCCAAATTCTACTGTAAATATCCCAGCTACTCTCAATTGAATGAGAGACTTAAGCACCAAGTCACAGTTTGAATTTGGTTTCCTAAATTTGGAATTGATTTGGCTAAATTTGTTGCACAATGAAACTGAAATTCAAATTCAGTTTTTGAATAATGCAAATTTAGCCCCTGACAAGATGAACTCCAATGAGGATGAAAATTGATGGACTAACTCAGAAAAATGTGCTGAGTTTGAACATGAAGTCAACTTTTGAATTCAAGTGATGAAAGTTGCTGCAATTTGAATTTGCATTCAAATTGGCCCCTTTTTCAAATACCTCCAAAAGTGCCTCAAAAAGTTTTGGATTTGCATGACAATGGGCCTGAGCCTTCCCAAGACTATTTAAGGTCTAGTGGTGAGCTCAACCTTTCATTTTCATGTGTAGAAATCCTACTTTTTGGAAGTTAGGGCTTTCCCCTCTAATCACCCTTTTGATGGTGGTTACTTGCTCTTCACAAGTGTTCATGAGCTATCCACAAAATGAGCTGTGGTGTTGTGAGGTGATGACATGATTACTTTTGCATGTCACTTTCTTGGGCTTTTACACGGGCAAGAGTGTAAGAGGCAGCAGTACGTAGTCTTGCATGTGTAGCCCTTCCTGTGCCGGTTGAGGACCAATCCATGTGCTGCCCCGCTGAACAAGTTTGAATGTACCAAATGCATATCAGATATATGTGGTCCGATAAACCAATGTAGCTTCTACCTACGGGCGTCGATACATAACGCACCGATTTATAGGTGACAGTTGAGAGCAGCAAGGTGGAAATCTGCTAATGGGCACAGAGTTGCTCCTTACAGGGAACCTCCTGCCCGTTTTGGTGCCACCAGTTCGACGTTTGGGCTTTCGGGTGAAAGGTTGTCCCATACGACATCGGTTGAGTGTGCCATCGCAGCTCTGAGTATGGGCGTATGTGACATGCTATTTGGGTATCCATGCAGGTGTATATCGAGTCAATTCACCATCTCTTGCAGTCATGAGTACCGCTTGTTCACTGTGTCATGATGTAGTAACTACTTGAGCTGAAGATGATGATTTACTTGCTGGTATGATATAATTGTATTGCAACCTGTTTGCCACCAAATATTGCTCACTAAATTTCAGATCCATGAACATTAAATCTTCTGCTCAAAAACTGAACTAAGGATGAACTATTAAGCGTGTCCTTTGCTGCAATTTACCAACCTAATATTGGTATGACTTGCATGTAGAGTTTCATGCGTAGGTGAGTTGGATAAGTCTTGCTGAGCCATTGTGCTCATGGTTGCTGTTTATAAGTGTTGTTACATGTGAGGATTATTCTGCTGCTAGGGACTATGGGTTTGCCGAAGATTCCTATCACCCTTCGGGGACTACGGCCGAATGGGAGCCCTGCACGCCGCCGTGAAGACTCTTGCGTGCTGCTGGCATGTACTGTCCATAGGGCTGGACAGTTGACTTTTGCTTAGATTAGGCATAAGGCCGGAGCATTTCTTATCTTCCGCTATAGCTATGTTTATGTAAATTATTTGGTAAATGGAAAAAGTTTGTATCACTTTTGTCAAAATTCAGCAAGCTTTTGTATGTAATAATGTTTCTTATTATGTGTGCTGTTGGGTGTCGCATCGCAGGACGCCACCCTCTGCGATTCCTAGAATGTATGGACCCCAGTCCGTCACAGTCTGGTATTAGAGCCACATTGAATATGGATCGTATTATGAGAAAAAACTAAGGATACGGTGAGGATACAGTACTAGGCCTATGTAAGGACTATTAATAGTATAGTTACCTAAAGTGGCCAGCTAACATAGGTGTTACGGTATCTAGTAACGACGCACCTACGCTCAGGTAAAAGGTAAGGTACGGCACCAAATGTGGATCAATTTGTTAGCTCCCTCGTGCAAGGAAAGTAGCATGAGATGTTCCGTTCAGCAATGAACGGAAAGTGAATATGTTTTCTAAGACTCTCCATGTCTTAGAGATATATGAATTGCACTGGCCCCCAGTGCGTAAACCCAAGGGCAGGAGAAGGAGACCCCATCATGTGGTTTGTAACACGAAGTATGTTCTCTAGTACTCTTCATGTTCTATGGGGCGTACGAAAACGCTGGTCCACCGGTGTGCTTCATTGCAAAAGTGTGGAGCCCTCCGTCGGGTGGTGAATAACCAGACCATGTACCTTGAGACGTGGCTTCGCACAAGGATGACCAGTATGGCAATGATATGGGGCGTATGCATTTAATTTCAATATGGACCTGCCTGAGATGATGAACATTTGAGTGTTCCACTATTGTGTCTTCTGTAGGTATACTAACCGCGATATCGTATTGCGATAGAAAACGTTTGCGAGTGACTGACTTTAGTGCCACGGAGTGACTATATGCCGGTATAATCCGGTTAGGGTTTTCTATTTTGTGAGGAACGTAGTACCGACATGTTATAGTAGTCTTTAGTACTCTGGTCTTGAACTAAGATTCAAAATTTGAGTGGTTCGTCCCAAGTGGTTTCAAAAACAGAATGCTCTGTTTCCTGGGAGACATCATGCTGGAAATTTGACAGAGCGTAACTCTTAGTAGATTTAACAAATGAAGGTATATGACACAGTTCTGGAAAGGTGCTGAAGTGCTCTACAACTTTGCAGTGGAGTTTCAGAACAGAATCAGGCGCCAAACTAGTTGAAATCTCAGATGAATGCAATCTGTCCAGAACCAGGACAGAGCATAAAACCTCTCTGGAATTTCCTGTTTTTAAGACGTATCTTTTTGTACAGAACTTTTTAATGGTCATACTATACATTTTTGGAAAGGTTATGATATGTGTTACATTTTGTAATTCAAAGTTTTACTTTTTCAGTACAGAATTATTTGAAATTGTGAGTTGAAAACAGCTACTTTCAACAGAGCTGCTGTTGAAATTCTTCCAGAATTCTTTCAACTTTGAATTGTCATAACTTTTTGTCCAGAGCTCATCTGTGGGCAAGTAAATACTCGTTGGAAATATATTGAAGTTGAATTCAACTTTGGTATTCAACTTGAGTATGAAAATGTCATTTACTAGATCAAAATCCGGAATAAGTAGAAACTGATCAGTTCTGAGCAGAGAAGTGAGCAGTTGAATTCATTTGAGAAATTGTTGTACCTATGGGTGTTTTATTACCACCATCTATATATGACATACTCACGAGTTTATTATCTTCAATTAGTGGTGGATTTGAGTATTTTACATACTCAAACTCCTCTTACTAATGACCATGTTTGTGTCATATTGAATATAAAAGTGTGGTATACGTGATGACGATGCAATATTAACGGCTCATAGTGACCAAACATAGTTAAGATTAATTTTCAAAGAGGAAGTCTATCAATTTGTAGTTCACTATGGTGTACTTGGTCTGGTTATGGTGTAGCTTGTACAATGTTATTGCATTATCCATGTACGAGATGTCTCACATTTCTATTGTCATTATGCCTTACTACTGTTTTATAGACTGAATGAAGTTTATGATGTGTGGCTGATTTGCTTGTCGTCGTGGTTGCAGAATGATTCGTACCCGATCCACAAACGAGGTTGGTGGTTCGAATCAGCAGGGAGGTAACGACTCCCAGCAGCCCGCCTACGACAACATCCCGCAGCAGCAGCCGCCGCCTCCGCTTACGTTGGCGGATGTGATTGTGGTGCTGGTTGGCTCACGTGAGGAGCAGACCAAACTGCTTCGCACGCTGGTCCAGAATACGTCCCAGGCGGGGATGCTTCAAGACATGGGGTCTCACCAGCCTCACACCAGCATGTACTCAGATTTTCTGAGTACACACCCTATGGTGTTCACCGAGGCGGATGAACCACTGGAGGCCGATAATTGGCTGCGAACCATCGAATCCAAATTCGGGCTGCTCCAATGCACCGAGCAGCAGAAGACCTTACTCGCAGCACAGCAGTTGCACGGTGCTGCCTGTGTGTGGTGGGCAAACCATCTTGCCTCATTACCTGCTGGCCATTCCGTGGCATGGAGGGAATTTCGGGAGGCGTTCCTCTCCTATCACATACCCCCAGGTATCATGAAGATAACATTCCAAGAATTTTTGGAATTGTAGCAAGGCGAGAGGAGTGCTCATGAGTACTCCCGGGCCTTTAATCGCCTGGAGCAATATGTGTCGGATTACATCTCCACAGAGGAGAAGAAGCGCGAGTATTTCTACCGGACTTTAAATCCTGAGATAAAGGCTCAGCTCGCGCAATTCAACCGCGGCACATTCAACGACATAGCTAATGCCACGATTGTCCATGAGGATTCTCTGCGAGAGCTCGTTTCTGATCAGAGGAAACGGAGTGCTCCGCAGGGCAGCGGGAGTGAAGCTCCCCAGAAGTACCATATGGTGTATCTGCGAGGACCACACGGTCTTGACTAGCCCGGATCACGCTAAGGGGTGCTGCGTTGCACAGCACCAGATACACAGACATAAAAGGTACAAAGCGGAAGCAAGAGTTTTATTACAATAGACTGTTTTTGAACATATTTACAACAAAATAAGTGAAGTCTACACTCACGGGCATAGACTAAGCAAAAGAGTTCACGTTCAGCCCGTGAACGTGTTCCCACTAGCATGCACACACACTAACACGGCGGCGTGCACGACTCCCATTCGACGGGGTTGCCCTTTTGGGGGTCCGTCTCCTCCTCGGGAGTCTCCTCCTCATAACATCCTGCAAAAGCTTCAAACAGAAGCAGTGAGCACAATGGCTCAGCAAGACTCATCTGTCTTTCCTATACATGAAACTCTACATGCTGGTATTGCATTGTATAATGGAATTAAAGTTTCAAGGGACACGCCTAAATAGTTGTACCTTACTTTCAAATTTTAGCCCAAGTTGTAGAAGAATCTCATGCTAAGGCACATAAGAGAGCTGCAATCAAATAAGAAACACATTTCTCTCATGTGCTCTGCCCTAGGTTAGAAGTAACTTTAATTCGCTCTAAACTACAACAGATCATTAGCAACCAAGGTATAGCTTTTAATAAGCAACTTATTAACATGATTCTAGCCTGTTCTTTCTACGTCACGGTACAGTGAACAAGTGGTACTCACTGACCGCAAGGGACGACGATTATAATTGATTTACACCTGCAGGGTTACCCGAATAATCCGTCACGTACGCCCGTATTTAATGTTCCTACTGCAACCATCACGGATGGCGTACGCAACCACCTTTCATCCGTCAGCCAAATGTTGAACCGGTCCTATCGTCCTGAGCAAGAGGTCTTTGCGCGCGCATCCACAGTGCCGCCAGCCGATACACCTCAAGCTCTCAACCTACCCTCTGGACGACAAGCAATGCCTCAACACCTAGCTACCCGAATTACATCGGTTTCTCGGTTCCCATATATCCGGTAGGTCTTCGGTACTGTTCTAGCTTGTTCAACAGTCCCGTGCACGGCTCGGTCCTCAATCGACACAAGCGGAGCTATGGCCACCCAGGCCCAAAGTTCTGCTGCCCTTACCCTCTGCTCGGTCTCATTTTCCTTGCTATGTATTCCATTTGCTATCTCTAACCGAGTGGTGTGCCTCTAGCCTATTCTTGCGAGCAGTTCCAACTACTCGACTTGTACCGAATCCTACACTATCTTAGCATTGCAGTGGCTACTCGAGGTTTACAAACCTAAGCCCAAAACTAGGATTTTTATGGCTATGCATTTAGGTTTTCAAACAAGACTCTAATGCATAATCGAAGTGGATACTCAAAGTAAGTTCTCAAAACAATAAAATTTATAAAACGGCTAATGCGAACCGGAACTTGCCTTGCTGCTGCTGGTCGTAGGCTAGCTGCTCCTCCAGAGTTATGAAGTCTAAAACTTCTGGCTCCTCCTCAACCTTAGCAACTACATGAGACAAATATATATATATATATATATATATATATATATATATATATATATATATATATATGTCAATCTAAATGCATATGAGTTTGAAGTTGATATTGTGAAGTTTATAATTATAGCCAGAGAGTGCTAATGACTCTGAAATTTTTACTGTGGTCTGGATACAACCTAAACAGAGACTTGGACAAATTTTATTTGCAGAAAAGCTCATTTGAGCCCTCCACAAATAAATGTGTATTTGACCTTAATTAGAGCTTTTAGTGCGTTCTAGGGATTTTCATCGAGCAAGCCATGACTTTCTACAAACTAGTTATTCATATGTTTCTAATGGAATTTGTTTCACCTAATTTGAAGATTCCTAGCAAAATATATGAGCTAAACAAGTCTAGAGAAAATCTGAAAAATGTTTCTGGACATTTTTCATTTTCTCTGGAACAGTTTCATTAATCACACCATTAGGTAGATCAAATGAGATCGGATGGATCTGAAATTTTTATGGTACCTCTGGGATATTACCAAGAACATCCTGGCCAAATTTCAGAATTTTTCACTAAAGAGTTCTCCATTTAAAAGCCTAGACACATTAAATTTTGGAGAATTAATTCCGGATAAATAAAAGTTTTCATGAAGTGAAACTTAATTTTTTGGAATGTATTCAGAGAGCTGAATACAACAAAATTCGGTTCATTCGATTTGGAGTTTCCTAGTCAAAGTTATGTGGGTTTGAAGTTTGAACTAAATCTGAAAAATCAGGAAATGTTTAAAACACTGCACATGGGTCCCACACACAGTGTCTTCTTCAACCTCCCGCCGGCGCCCGAGCGCGCGACGCACAGCGGCGGTGGCGTGGCTCGTTATCGGCCTTTCCTTCCTAATTTTCAACGCGGTTTCTTCCTACGTGACCCTTGGAGCACGGCACAGACGCCGGACAACTTCTCGCGCCTCGACATCGATGGGAAAGTAGTCGGTGACGGTGGTGGCGGAATTGAGCTCGGGTCCAACGGTGATAGCTTGTCTCGTCAGTGAACACGATCAACCAACGGGTCGCAAAGCACCACTGGGTCATTGGGAAGCTAACCCTGCCTCTTGGCTGGACATCGCCGGGAAAGTAGACTTCACCGGTGACCTGAGCCGGTTTCACTGGCGGCAGCGAAAATATGGTACTACGCTGACTGGGTTGATCATCCTTGCTAGGATTTCGCCGAGGTAACCTTGAGGTGCTACTCTAGCTTCAGCTCAACCAGAATCTCCAGTGATCAAGTGATCGAGATGAATTTCTGGTTTTTGTTCTCGGTGTTCTATACGATGATCGTCGGGAAAAGTGAAATTCTGGCTAACCGGCGGTATGAGGGAGCTAGGGGCCTCGGGAGGAGCTACTAGACTCCGATGCTAACCTCAGAGAACAGTTGGTTCTGCCGGAGAAGCTCGGAGCTGTCCGGGCAACGGTGTTAAGTTGGAGGCGCTTCTGTTTGAACAGGGGAGTGGAAATTGGCTCGGAAAAGCTCGAGGGGAGCTGATCACGAGCAGCTGAGGGCTGGAGCACATCGAGTGAAGGTCGGCAGTGCCGTTTATGGCCTCAGCTTGAGATGGAAGGGTGGGTTTTGGTGTGTTGATGGTGAGGGGGTGAGTTTCAGGTGTGGGGCGGCTCTCTCTGAGCTCTTAGCGCGAGGAGGCGTCAGGGCAGTGGTGAAATGGCTTTGTGATGCCCGGGACTCGAAGATATCAAGCTGGAGACGTCGGCCGTCGGTCAAAGTGCTAGAAGCAGCTGCTGGCATGGCTTCATCGCCGTGGCGTCCTCAGCAACGCTCGCAAGAACCCGAGCACCGAGTGATTCAATCGGTTTGCTCGGGTGTGAGACTGACAGTGGGTGTAACACCCTCAATTTCATATTCATGCATTGCATATAGAAAAACATTATAAAAGAAATAGAAATGGGAAGAATCATAAAAATAGGAGAAAGATAGCTGAAAAGAGCCAATTTCAATTCGCCGAGGAGCGCTGTCGACACTTCCAGCGGCCTGCTGGCCACGTGGCACCTTGGGAGCTCATCCCTGCGGAGGGGGGTGAGGTCCGGCACTGCTGGCCACGTGGCAGGCTCGGAGCTCACCTCAGGAGAAGGGGCAAGGTCCGATCCCGCTGGACACATGTCGCCTTTGGAGCTAGTCTCTGCCAAGAAGCGAGGCCTAGCCCGTGAGACACGTGTCGACTTCGGAACTCACCCCTGCGGAAGGGATGAGGTCCGGCCCTCAGGATACGTGTCACCCTCGGAGCTCGCCTCCGGGAGGACCGACACTGCTGGACACGTGTCACCCTCGGAGCTCGCCTTCGGGAGGACCGACACTGCTGGACACGTGTCACCCTCGGAGCTGTCTCCGAGAGGTCCGGCCCCGATGGACACGTGTCATCCTCAGAGCTCACCTCAGAGGAGAGGGGAGGTCCGGCACTGACACGCGGCACAACCGAAGCTCGCCCCTGAGGTAAAGGGAGGCCCGGCCCCCGCTGGACACATGGCGTCTCCGGAGCTCACCACTACGGAGGTGACGAGATCCTTAAGCGGTTTTTTTCTCCTGTGCGCGCGGGAGTACTCGGTACTGAGGAAACCGACACGATTTCTTCCACGTTGCTACCACACCAAATAAGTTGGAGATAAGTTGTTAGGATCCAAAACAAATTGAATAGGACTCTTATTTGAAATCTGATCGAAGTAGGACTCTTCTTTTCCTGTTATAAATAGAACCCAAAACCCCTGGCCGCAACCACGTAACTATTTTCCACCTCTCGAGTCAATGACTTGGAGTCCCTAGCTTCCAACTCGCCTAGTTCCACCCCTTGCCGGAGTTCAGTCGCCGGTGAGCACCGCCGACGAGCCGTCACACCTCGCCGTCGCTGCTGCCATTGCTAGGAGGAAGGCCCCGCCACCAAAGAGAAGGCCGAGGGAGGTCTTCATTACCACCTTACGACATCATCACGGTTTTCTTCGCATCTGATTTTCTTCCAACAAAAGCTATTTCTTGTGGACAGATCACGTGTTGATCAAATTTTGACGGTGGAATTGATCTAGATCTCGAGTCAAGATCATCACCACGTCCACACTTGATCCTTATAACCTTGTTCACCATAAAACCCCATGCAAGCCCGGTAAAACATGCAAGAACACATACAAACTGATCTAAATAAGACAGCATCATAGTATTTGCACCATTGCATCTTGAGTAGAGTTTGTGCATGATGTTTGATTGCTATAATTTTTTATGTGCGTGGTCGTGAGTAGAAGGACAAGCTCAGGAAGCTATCTACGAAGGACTACAGCACCAAGACTTCGAGACACGTGAGCAACAAAAACCACAGGAACAAGGCAAGTGCCCCTTGACGGGAGTCAACTTGATGGGAAACCCTTTTATAGGAGTTTACTAGTTTTGTTAACCACCCTTGTCGCCGGGAAAGTTAATGAGTCGGGTATCGTCGGTTTTGCTTTGTGCTTCGCTAATCTACGGGATATGGGAAGCGAGATAAAACGTGTCTAGCTACTGCACTCTTATGAATAATTATAATGAGAACTTGATAATGAGCATAGAATCGGGGGAGATCTAGGCAAGCTTGGTTCGTGGATGTGGTAGAATGAGATGGTGGTTTACTTGCCGTAGATCTAAGGACCGGTTCATGCCAGCACATGCCAGGAAAACAGTGCCAACACAAGGCCAAATATGGGTGCGGCTTAGCTGACTAATTAGTTAAGTTGCTAGACTGTTATGGACCATGGAAGGCGCGGGGAATGGGAGTCGAGAGAGGACTACCCTGGAACTGCATGTCTCAAGAGGGGGCCCGTAGGTGGGAGAATGGTGATTTGAGTCTGCTGGTGAAACCTTAGTGAGTCCATACATCTAGTAGCCCCTTTGTAAAGGCTATTTTGCGATCTCTTGGCCATACACCAACGGTTGTGTACTGGTATAATGGAGGTTCTGTAGTCGACAACGGTGACAAAATCACAAACTTGTGGGTAAAGTGGTGCCACCTCTTAAGAGTGTCAAACTATCATAGTAGCCGTGCTTACGGTCACAAGTGCCTGGCCAACTCACATGATTAGATGGGATGGTTATTGGGAATGTCATTGGTTTGGTTATCGTATGGTCATTGGAAATTGGTTTCGGGACTGTTGAGTCATGATAATGAGTTTTGGTCTCGGTTATGAGATGGATATGAATATGAGATGGTTATTATTGGCATGCGATGATGTTGAGAAAGATTAATGGCTGGATTAGACGTGATAAGTGGTAAAATATGATGGAGGTATGTTACTGTTTTAATTAAATATATGTTAGATTAAAACTTAAAGATAGTTGCTGTTTCTGTCGTGTTTGTGAAATAAATTTAGCTTTCTTCAATGAGCCTTTTATTCCTACCTTGCTGTAAGCTACATGTCATACTTTTTCCTGCACTTGCTAAGTACGACATGTACTCACCCTTGCATTATCATACAAACATCAGCAACAGGAGAGGAGTACTTCGAAGATCACGTGGAGTATTAGGCGTGCGAACTACCGTCAACTTGCCTGTGGAGTTGGAGATGGAGCCGCTGCCATGTTCAGTTGCTTCCGCTATCGTTTAGAGACTTCCGCTGCTAGAATAAGTTAGATACTTCCGCTGCAAGAACAAGATAGAGATTGATTTATTAAAGTACTTAAACCCTATTATTCTTGGTTATATTCTGAATTCAGTTTGTGGAGTACATGCATATGTGTGATGAACATCCTGGGCACACATATGCATTAGCTGGGTTCCATGTTCTATGGGACCGGGCGTCATAGATTGGTATTAGAGCCACGTTGACTGTAGGACGCAAGCCTAGGTAGAAGTCATAGATTTGCATCATAGCCACATTGACCATAGGACACAGGCCTAAGTAGAAGTCATAGATTTGCATCAGAGCCACATTGACTGTAGGACGCAAGCCTAGGTAGAAGTCACAAATTTGCATCAGAACCACGATGATCGTAGGACGCAAGCCTAGGTACAATGGACCACCCCCGTCACATGGCGGGAACAGCACCAGTTCACATGATTATGTTTAGGAATCCCATTGAATAAGCTTGAATAGGAGTGGTGTGAACTTTTGTGATGATTTCTTGTGTTTGTGTGCTTGAGTTTGAGTTGCGGCACGCTTCGGCGAAGGTCCATATCCACATATAGTAGAGAGATGTGAGATGCTTCGGCATGTGTTCACATCCTCATATAGAAGTAAATATATTTAGTCCACCCACCTTGATGCATATAGTTGAGGGGATCCATCTAAACTTCTAACTTCTACTCCACCCAACTCTCTCTCATAGATGGTGAGGGAAAACGCCAGCCGGCAAAGGAGGAACGTTCATGGCAACCAGGAATCACAGGAGGATGGCCACGATGAAGTTCCTGAGAATGTTAACCCCGGGGCTGGTGAAAACAACCTTGAACGGTTGATGGCTATGCAGAACCAGCTTATGCAAACTATGATCCAAACTTTGGGTCAGCCGCAAGCCAACAACAACATCAATCCTAACCCCGTTCCTGCACCACCACCACCACCACCACCGGCTCACGACCGACTGGGAGAGTTCATGAGGACTCGACCGTCTACTTTTGCACAAGCTAGTGATCCCATGGAGGCTGATGATTGGGTGAAGTCCATGGAGAAGAAGCTTGATATTGGTCAGTGCAATGATCGGGAGAAAGTTCTCTTCGCATCGCACCAACTTATGGGAGCAGCCGCTGACTGGTGGGACGCTCTATGCAATGTTCATGTCGACCAGGAGACTATCACTTGGGCTGAGTTCAAGGAGAGTTTCCGCTCTCATTACGTCCCTGTCGGGGTCATGATGCTCGAAAGGCAAGAGTTTGAAGGTCTCCGCCAAGGCAGGAAGAGCGTGAATGAGTACCTCAACAAGTTCACGCAGCTGTCAAGGTATGCCCCCGAGGATGTCAACTCGGATCAAAGGAAGCAATACTTGTTCATGAGAGGGTTGAACAATGAGATCCAAGTTCAACTGCTCAACAATGACTATGCAAACTTCCAGAAGCTAGTTGACAAAGCTATAGTGGTTGAGAGCAAGATCTGTAAGATCGAGCAAGAGGGCAAGAGAAAGATGGCATACAGCCACAAGGGAGCAATGTACGTCCCCGTTTCATGCCCCCAGCTGCACCGCAGTATGGCTCGTCCGCTTCTACTTTCCGCCCTAATCCACCACCGCAGCAACGTCCTGTTATGCAAACACCCCGTATGCCTTTGCCTCTTGCACCCCATCCCAACGTGTGTGCTTATGCTCAAAACCACCCCGTCCCAACGTCCCTGCTGTCTTGGGCAACAAGGCATCCTTTTCATGTGGAGAGATGGGACACTTTGCAAGTCAGTGCCCGAGGAAAGGCCTTGGACAGCCGACCAACACGCCCAAGCAGAACCCACGGCTGAACGGAGGAGCTAATCAAGGTAACCATGGACAGCAGAACTTCACTCACGGCAATGTGAATCATGTCTCCGCTGAGGAAGCGCAACCGGCGGAGGACGTCGTTATTGGTATGTTCCTTGCCAACTCCAACCTGGCTACTGTTTTATTTGATTACGGAGCATCGCATTCATTCATATCATCCAAGTATGTTGCCAAGTATAATCTGCCCATATCACACATGAAATATACTATGTTAGTTAATTCTCCCGGTGGAGAGATGAGGGCTAATATAGTATGTCCGAAAGTGAACCTTAAAATAAGGGGGGTAGACTTCCTTGTCAACCTTATTGTCTTGGATTCTCAAGGGCTTGATATAATACTTGGAATGTATTGGTTAAGCACGGTACTCGTATTGAGTTCGAGTCAGCTCAACCAGTAACCGAGAAGGCAACGTTGAACCACGTCGAAGAAGCAACATTGGAAAGCATTTCGGCGGTTCAAGAATTTTCGGACGTGTTCCCGGAAGAACTTCCAGGTATGCCACCTGACTGGGACATTGAGTTTGCCATTGATTTAGTACCTGGAACTGCACCCATAGCAAAGAGGCCATATAGGATGTCCGTTAATGAACTAGTGGAACTTAAGAAGCAAATTCAGGAACAGCTAGAAAAGGGTTTTATTCGCCCATGCTCGTCACCATGGGGAGCCCCCGTGCTCTTCGAAGACAAGAAGGATGGGACCCAAAGGATGTGTGTGGATTATAGGTCTCTCAATGAGGTGACAATCAAGAATAAATACCCGCTGCCCCGTATAGAGGACCTGTTTGACCAAATGAAAGGTGCCCGAGTTTTCTCCAAGATTGATCTTCGGTCGGGATACTTCCAGCTGAATATTAAGCCCTCCGATATACCCAAGACTGCCTTTTGAACACGGTATGGTTTGTATGAATATACCGTTATGTCTTTTGGGTTAACGAATGCACCCGCATATTTCATGTACCTCATGAATAAGGTCTTCATGGAGTACTTGGATAAGTTCATTGTGGTTTTCATTGACGATATCATGGTGTATTCGAAAAGCGAGGAACAACATGAAGAACATTTGAGATTGACATTGCAGAAACTGTGAGAGCATCAATTGTGTGCCAAGTTCAGCAAACATCAATTTTGGCTAAAGGAGATATCGTTCCTAGGCCACATCATCTCCGAGGAAGGAGTATCGGTTGATCCCGGAAAAGTGGGAGATGTTCTGAAGTGGAACCAACCGCAGAACGTGAGGGATATTCGGAGTTTCCTTGGGATGGCTGGATACTATCGCTGGTTCATCAAGGATTTCTCCAAAATAGTGAAGCCTATGACTGAATTGCTAATGAAGGGAAAAACATTTCAGTGGACACCCATGTGTCAAGAAAGCTTTGAGGAGCTCAAGAAAAGCCTGTGACTGAATTGCTAATGAAGGGAAAAACATTGCCGGACGTGAGCAAGAGTTTTGACATATATTGTGACGCATCAATACAAGGGCTTGGATGTGTGCTCATGCAAGAAGGACAAGTGGTAGCCTATGCGTCAAGAAAACTGAAGAAACACGAGCTGAATTACCCCACACATGATTTGGAACTCGCAGCCGTGGTACATGCCTTGAAGATTTGGAGACATTATATCCTTGGCCACCGATGTGAGATCTATACGGATCATAAAAGCCTCAAGTATAAATTCACCCAAACGGATTTGAATTTGAGGCAACGTCGATGGTTGGAACTCATCAAGAATTATGATGTTGAATCAACTATCACCCCGGAAAGGCCAATGTAGTAGCTGATGCATTGAGCCGGCTGAAAGGGAGCATGTCACCAACTCACGGTTCGGGAGCTACCGCCCAAACTGCGCAAGGAGTTTGAATGGTTACATCTCGGTTTCTTGAATGAGATGGAAGTGATGGAACTCCATTCTTCGCTGGAACAAGAGATAAGAGATGGCCAAGCCACGGATGAGGAAATCAAGGAGATCAAGGGAAGAATCCGACAAGGCATAGAAAAGGATTTCAAGGAAGACGAGAAGGTTACGCTATGGTTAGGGAAAAGGATTTGTGTGCCTAACGTGAAGCACATACGCAACACGATATTAAAGGAGGCACATGACTCACCTTATTCCATACATCCCGGCAGTACAAAGATGTACAAGGACCTAAAAACTTGTTATTGGTGGGATGGTATGAAAAGGGACATAGCTGAGTATGTTGCCTTATGCGACACGTGCCAACGGGTGAAGGCCGAACATCAAAGACCCGCTGGACTGTTGCAACCATTGAAAGTACCCGAGTGGAAGTGGGAAGACATCAGCATGGATTTCATCATTGGATTACCATGTACTCGATCGGGTTACGACTCCATCTGGGTTATTGTGGACCGATTGACGAAGACAGCCAATTTTCTTCCTGTTAGAACCATGTACCACGTTGTAGAGCTAGCTGAGCTGTACATGGAGCAAATCGTGTGCCATCATGGAGTTCCGAAGAGGATAGTTTCAGATCGGGGTACCCAATTTACCTCTAGGTTCTGGAAGAAGCTGCATGAAGCTATGGGTACACGAATGGATTTCGGCTCCGCTTATCACCCGCAAACCGACGGGCAGACTGAAAGGACAAACCAGATTTTGGAAGAAGTGTTGAGAGCCTGCGCCTTGAAACATGGGCGTAGTAGGGATAGGAGCTTGCCGTATGCTGAGTTCTCATACAATAACAGCTACAAGCCAGCTTGAAGATGTCACCTTTCGAAGCATTGTATGGTAGACGGTGTAGAACGCTGCTGTTCTGGAATGAGACCGGAGAGAACCAAGTCTTTGGACCCGAAGTGCTGCAAAACACCGAGAATCAAGTCCAAACAATACGGGAGAACTTGAAGGCTGCTCAGTCACGACAAAAAGGTTATGCGGACAATAGGCAAACAAAGTTGACCTTCGAAGTAGGAGACTTCGTATACCTTAAGGTATCGCCTATCCGTGGCCAACGACGTTTCAACCTCAATGGCAAGTTAGCACCTCGCTACATCGGACCATTTAAGATTTTGGGCAAGCGAGGAGATGTAGCCTATCAATTAGAGCTCCCAACGCACCTCTCCAACGAGCACGACGTGTTTCACGTATCCCAGCTCAAGAAGTGCTTGAGAGTACCAGAAGAACAAGTACCAATGGATGAGCTCGAGCTTCAAGAGGATCTGACCTATTTAGAGCATCCTGTCCGAATTTTGGACGTGAAGGAAAGGGTCACGAGGAACAAAGTGATCCGTTGGTACAAGGTACAGTGGAGCCATCAGTGATGCCCCGGTTATGTGGAAAAACCACAGAACCTGGACTGATGCATATATGTGCCCAAGATGTTCATCACACATACACATATAATCCACAAACTGAATTCCGAACATATATAACCATGAATGAATTGACATGACCCCACGGTCTTGTCGAGCCAGGATCACGCTGAGGGGTGCTGCGTTGCACAGCACCGAATAACACACGTCAAAGGTACAAAGCGGAAGCAAAACTTTTATTACATAAGTTGGTTTATGAACATTTGTACAACAAAATAAGTCCAGTCTATACTCACGGGCGTAGACTACGCATCAAGTTCACGTTCAGCCCGTGAACGTGTCCTTGCTAGCACACACGCACACTAACACAGCGGCGTGCACGACTCCCACTCGACGGGGTTCCCTTCCTGGTGTTCCGTCTCCTCTTCGGGAGTCCCTTCCTCATAGAACCCTGCAAAAGCTTCAAACACAAGCAGTGAGCACGAAGGCTCAGCAAGACTGACCCGTCTCTCCTAAACATGGAACTTCTACATGAGGGGTGATGGGTACATGAGATAAAACAATTTGCAAAGGACTCGCCTAATTATTGGAACCTTACTTTCAAGTTTTAGCAGCAGGTTGTGGAGAATCTTACGCTAATACACATTAGAGAGCCGCAATCAAACAAGAAACACATTTCTCTCATGTACTTTGGCCAATGTTGAAAAGAACTTTAGTTAGCTCTAACTACAACAAATCATTAACAATCAAAGTCCATCTTTCAATCAGCAACATTTTAACATGTAACTAGCCTGTTCTTTCAACGTCATGGTACAGTGAACAAGTGGTACTCACTGACTGCGAGGGATGGCGATTATAATCGATTTACACCTGCAGGGTTACCCGAATAACCCGTCACGTACGCCCGTACTCGATGTTGCCTACAGCAACCATCACGGACGCCGTACGCAACCACCTTTCGCCCGTCAGCCAAATATTGAACTGGTCCCATCGTCCCGAGAAAGAGGTCTCTGCACGCGCATCTCAGTGCCGCCAGCCGATTTACACCTCAAGCTCTCAACCTACCCTCTGAACGACGGGCAATGCCTCAATACCCAGCTACCCGAGTTACATCAGTTTCCCGGTTCCCATATAGCCGGTAGGTCTTCGGTACTGTTCTAGCTTGTTCAACAGGCCCGCACACAGGCCCCAAAGTCCTGTTTCCCTTACTCTCCGCTCGGTCTCACTTTTCTTGCCATGTGTATCATGTGCTCTTTCTACCCGAGTCGAGTGCCT
Source organism: Neostapfia colusana (assembly GCA_030760725.1). Lineage (NCBI taxonomy): Eukaryota > Viridiplantae > Streptophyta > Magnoliopsida > Poales > Poaceae > Neostapfia > Neostapfia colusana. Next base: position 50,544,542 of record JASWHV010000009.1, read on the forward strand.
CTAGCCTATGCTCGTGAGTAGTTCCAACTACTCGTCTTGTACCGAATCCTACTCTATCTTAGCATTGCAGTAGCTAACGTGGTTTTCAATCCTAATCCCAACCCATGGTTTTCTTGGCTATGCAGTTGGGTTTTCAAGCAAGACTCTAATGCAAGAAATAATGATACTCAAGTAAGTGCTCAAAACAATAATAATTTGTAAAAAGGTTAATGCAAACCGGAGCTTGCCTTGATGCTCTTGGTCGTAGGCTGGCTGCTCCTCCGGAGTAACGAAGTCTAGGACTTCGGGTTCCTCCTCGACCTTAGCGACTACATGATATAAGAAATACATGTATTAATTTAATGCAATTGAATTGAGTTTTAAACTTGTGAATTTTCTAAGTCTCACTAGACGGACCCAAGACTGTGAAACTTTTACTGTGGCTTGGTTACAACCTAAACACAGACTTGGTCAAGTTTTAGTTGCAGCAAAGCTCATTTGAGCCCTCCACAATTAATCATGTCCTTGCCTTCATTAAAGGCTTTTAGGGTGTTCTAAGGATTTTCATGAAACAAACTATGACTTTCTGAAAACTAGATTTTCAGAGGGTTCTAATGGAGTTGTTCTCACTTAATTTGAAGGTTCCTAGCTAAAGATATGAGCTACACAATTTCACTGAACATGTTTCTGAACATTTTCTATTTTCTCTGGAACAGTTTCACTGATCACACCATTAGGAGGATCAAATGAGCTCAAATGGACCTGAAATTTTTATGGTAGTTCAGGGATATATTTATGAACATCCCAGCAAATTTTCAGAATTTTCCTCCAAGGGATTCTCCAGTTAAAATTCCAAACATTTAAACTTTGAGGAATTAATTCTGGAGAAATAAGGATATTCATGAAGTGAAACTTGATTTGCTGGAAAGTGATCAGAGAGCTGAATCCAACAAAATTTGGTTCACTCGATTTGGATCTTTCTAGCCCAAGTTATAAAGATTTGAAGTTTGAAGGAAATCTGAAAATTGGGGAAAAGTTTAAACTTGCGGGTGGGCCACGGGTACACGTGTTTGCGCACTGATGCGTCGGCACACCGTGGTCTGCGGGGTTCCTGCACGCCAGCACAACAGATCCCAGCTGCACCCGATCCCGGTTTTGAATTTTTAAGCCGCTGATGGCTGGGCCCCACGTCGTCTTCTTCCTCCCGACGTGCCCTCGCGCCCGTGCCGCCTCCCCTCACCGGAGCAGACCCGGAGCTCGCCGGACTGGCGTTCCCGGCCGTCACCCAGCCAGAGAATCGCCGCCAGAGGGTTTAGGGCATCGAGGAACACGTTGGTGGGCTCTGTTTGGGATGTCGGTGGTCGGAACCAGCTCCGCGACGTGCGGCGGCTCCTGCTGTGGTTCGGCACCGTTGTCCGAGGTCTCTAGCCCGCCATCGCTTGCGCCGAAGGGCTCTACATCACCAGCGCAGCTCTAGGAAGCTCAACATGACCTCAGAGTAACTCGGAAGTTACCGTAAATACGGTTTCACCGTGTGACCGAATGGTTCCGCAGTGGACACTCCGAATAGAGCTTAAATCCCGCCGCTCCGAGGCGTTCTCATGCGATGGATGCTAAACGAGATTTGATTGCCGGCTAATCCAGCATATGTGTGCAAAGTTTGATGACTCGAGGGACAGAGAAGGAGAATTTAAAGAACTGTACCGGAAGCTCGGGCTGAGGTCGCCGGAGCAAATTCTCGGAATTCGCCGGCGAGAGTGCACGGCGTGGCTTGAGCTTCAGGTGGAAGCAGTGTGGAGTCCGTGCGCTCCTTTTTCTGCCCTTTCTCGGCTGTGAAAGTGTCTGTGGTGTGCTGCCCACGTGAGACCGATCACCGTCCTTCAGCTAAGTCACGGCGGTCGTCGTCGATCACGGAAACAGGGGCCGAAACCTGGTGGTCCAGGTGTTGGGAGGGTGGTGCTCGAGCTCAGCGTGTTGCCTCGCAACTCAAGGAGGCGAGGATGCAATTGTTTGCTGTGTTTTCCCGATCGACCGCAAGCTCGGGGAAAAGAAGAATGGTGCCGCCTGGTGTCGCCTGCGAGGATAAGAAGGCATCCGGTCTTCACTCGGCTGAGGCGGTGACGGTCGCGTGGGGGCGTGAGCAGGCTGCCCTGGGCGCCAGCGCGCGAACGGAGCAGCAGCTGGCGGCGCCGGTTGCTTCTCGTTGGCACAGCCGGCAGCTGCTCGGTGGAATTTCCCACCGAGGCTGTGACTTTGGGTGCAAGTCTTCACTCTTATCTCTATGACATGTGGGTCCCACCCTCACTTTTAACCTCTGAAATTAACTCCTTATCACTGTTGTAAACAGTAATCCCCACAAAGCCCCTGGTGATTTGAATTATCAACCTTTGAGCCATTTGAATTGACTAGAATTCAAATTGGTTTTGGTTTGGATAAATTTCAGCACATGTTCATTTTGAAATTCAAATAAAGTTTGAATTTGCCCCACTTAGCTCATGTCAAGATCAACTCCAAATGGAGTGAAAATTGGTGTGTGAGATCACAAAAATGTGCTGAGTAAGAATATGTCTCCCACTTTCGAATTCATGGGATAAAACAGTTTGAATTTGAATGTAATTTCAAACTGCCCTCTTTCTAGCTATGCCCAAAATGACCTCAAAAGGTTTTGAATTTGGGTGAAACTTGGCATGGACATTCCTAGCAATGTGTAGGAGTTTTTCTTATGCCCAGCCCCTATATATTCCCTGTGGGAAATACCACTTTTGCAATTTGTGAGTTTATTCCCTAATGAGCATGTTGATGGTGGTTACTTGCTCTTTAAATGTGTTCATCAACTTTCTTCAAATGAGGTGTGTGTGTGGTGATGAACACTTCAAACATGTATCGAAAATTGAGGCCCTTACATTCCTCCCCCCTTAAAAGAATCTCGTCCCGAGATTATAAGGTGAAAATGAGAGAGAGGACGGTAGAAAATTACCGGATATGCGATGTGAAAAAGTCGGGGTAGTTAGCGCGAAGAAATCCTTCGCTCTTCCATGTCGCTTCATCCACGGAGTGATTACTCCATAGAACCTTGTAGAACCACAACGTACGGTTGCCTGTGGTTCGGGCCTTTTTGTCAATGATCTGAACCGGTTCCTCCCGATAGGTGAGATCCGGTTGCAGTTCTTCAATGTTCTCAAGCTGAACGGTAGTAGATAGCTTGAGACACTTCCTCAGCTGGGAAATGTGAAAGACGTCGTGCACACCGGAAAGTGCTTCTGGTAATCTCAGCCGGTATGCTACTGATCCACATCCTTCGGTAATCTGGAATGGACCGATGAATCGGGGTGCCAACTTTCCTCCCACCCCGAATCTGTATACGCCCTTCATTGGAGACACACGTAGGTATACGTGATCCCCGACTCCGAATTGTAATGGGTGTCTTCTCCGGTTCGCATACTGTTTCTGACGGGATTGGGCGGCTTTTAGGTTCGCTTGAATCAGTCGAACCTTTTCTTCCGCGTTGTTGACAAGGTCAATCCCAAAGGTGACCCTTTCGCCAGACTCACACCAATTCAGTGGTGTGCGGCATTTCCTCCCGTATAGAGCTTCATAAGGCGCCATCTTGATGCTGGCTTGGTACCCATTGTTGTACGAGAACTCGGCTAACGGCAAGTGATCATCCCTATTCTTGCCGTGGTTGATAGCGCAAGCTCGTAGCATGTCTTCTAAGATCTGATTCACCCGCTCGGTTTGCCCATCCGTCTGCGGGTGGTACGCTGAACTACGGATCAGCTTCGTCCCCAAGGCAGCGTGCAGCTGCTCCCAAAAACGGAACACAAATAAAGTGCCCCGGTCCGATATGATGGTACGGGGTACGCCGTACAAGCATAGGATCCGTGAGATGTACAATTCAGCGTACTTCTTGGCGTTGTTGTTGGTGTTGATCGGGATGAAATGGGCAACTTTGGTGAGCCGGTCGACGATCACCCACACAGAATCATGTTTCTGAAAGGTGGTGGGTAAACCGACGATGAAGTCCATGCTCACATCCTCCCACTTCCAGGCAGGAACGCCCAGTGGTTGTAGCAGTCCCGGTTTCCGCATATGATCTGCCTTCACCCTTCAACATGTATCACACTCGGACACGTACTTTGCGATCTCCCGCTTCATCCGTGTCCACCAAAACTTGCTTCTGAGTTCTTGATACATTTTGTTGCTGCCAGGGTGAATAGAAAATTTTGATAAGTGAGCCTCATCAAAAATTTTCTTCCGTAGCTCCGGGTTATGGGGTACGATGTAACACCCCAAAATTTTGATTCAAAACACTAAATCATGTTAAGAGGGGAATTTAAAAAATTTTGGACGTGTTGCATGTTTTGTAAAAATTCAAATTCAAACTGGAATTCAAATTAAACTCAAATCAGAAAAGAAATGGAAAAAGAAAAAGAGAAAACAGAAAAAAACCGGCCAGTGGGCCGAAACCCACCAGCCGGCCCAACTTACCCCGCGCCAGCCCGCAGCCGCGCGCCCGCACTTTCTCACGCTGACAGGCGGGACCCACAGATCTCCGTCTACCTCGCGCCGCGCCGAACTCCCCCGCGCCCGAATCGAAACCGATCGGGATTTCGACTTAAACCCCGCTGAGTTTTGTTCGTAGCCGACGCGGACATGATCTAAACCACCCCGCCGCCCTCCCCCGTCTATAAAAACCCCGGCCTCGTTCTGTTTTTCCCACGCGATCGCCGATTTTTTTACTCCGGTGAGAACCGAGACTTCTCCGGTGAATTCTGGCCGATCTAAGCTCGGAAACTCCGATCTAACTCGCTGGTCTTGATCCACCGCCTCCGGGGAACCTTGCAGGTGCAGAAAACTCGGTGACTTGCGGTGTAAACACAGCGCCGACGAGCTTCGCCGTGGTTTTGCCTCGGACCTCGCCGCCGATCACCTTCCAGGACCTCCGAGCTCAAGAAAACCCCCGAGGTGAGATCCCCGACATCCCCTCCACCGATCTATGCCATAAAATCACAGTTCTAGGAAGAATTCCCGAAGATCTGAAAGTTTCCGGCGAGATCGCCGCTTCCCGCTGCCGTGCGCCGCCGGCAGCGCCGCCCGCGCTCGATCAGAGCGACGTGGCCGCTTGTGCGCCGTTTATTTTAAATCGCACGGTAGGGTTTAAATCCCGCGTACCGGTTCGACGTTATAATCTCAGCCGTCAGTTTAAAATCGGACGGTTCACGTCAGCCCCGCGTTATTAAGATTGGAAATCTTACGTGCTACGCCCTGGGGTTCTCGGGAAATAAGAGCTAGCCCCGGAAACTTCTGATCTAGCCCCTGGAACTCCAGAAAATCATGTAAATTCATTTAAAAATCAGTTTTAGCCCCTGGACTTAATAAAAATTAGAAAAAACACCTCTGATAAGTGTAGCTAGACCCCTAGAAATTCAGAAAATAATATTATAGACCCTGTAATGGGGTGAGTTCATCATTTTAGCCCTGTTTAGTATTTAATTTAGAAAATTGAATATGTAACTAGTGTTTAAAAAATAAAAAGTGGGACAAACATATTGTCAAAATTAAGTTAAAGAGTTTCTCAGTGTTTAGGAAATTTAGGAGTGAGATAAAAACATATTTTGGACTGAATTGAATCTGTTTAATTTATTATTCACAATTAGGGACACATTTTTAAGTAATAAATAGTTTTAGAAAATAGGGAAAATAATTATGAAATAGTTTACATCAGAGGCAAAGGTCAAAATATGTTATTAAATTATTTAGGACCAGAACCTATTCTGTTTAGATGATGTGCATTACTAATTTCATAATAAAATACACAATTATGCATAGGAATATAAATCTGAAAATATAGCAACTAGTAAATGATAAATGGAGTTTTTAAAATCCAAAGAGTTCAGTTTAGGGTTGGTAGAAATTATGAAGGCACATATGGGGAAGAAAAATACTTTTCATACACACTTGGTAGTAAAAAGGTCTAGTAGTTGAATATAAGAAATTTATTGGAAACTCATATATATAGTACGTAAGTATAAATGTGGACACAAAAGTAGGAATCATATACACATGGTTAAAAGTGCATGCAAGCCACAACTCAACACACATAAAGTAACCACAACACATATAATGGTAAAGAACTTTCATAAATGTGAATGTGTGGTTTGTATGAAGTAGAAGTGTGAACTATGTCTTATGATTGTTGTTTTTCTTTTGCTATGTGTGATGGTATGATGTAGAACCTGCTCAAGAGCAAGTTATTCCTTTCCAAGACCAGGACTACCCATTTCAAGAGCAGCAAGAAGGAGGCAAGTGTCCTTGACCACTTTGATCCTATCCTAGGATGTGTAGATAGAATTATTTGCATTGTCAAATGGAATATGAAACCCATGCTAGGAAGTTTTCCTAGAATTGCATTACCTTGTTTTCTTGTAGCTTGGGTTGGGATTTATTTTATCATGTCATTTATTATTATGCATATGCTTAGCCATGCTTAGAGTGGGATGTTTGGGATATGAGATCATCAGTTTATTTTACCATACTCTTGAATTAGATATTGTGAGTTATGTAGAGGTAGGGATCAAGGCAAGTTGGATGTTTTGGTTTTGTGCTGGGTGCACGAGACTCGGGTTTGTGTTTAGTACTTGCCTGGATCCTGAGGACCGGTTCATGGAGCATGTAACCTGGCTTTACAGTGCCATCCACATGCTGAGATGGGGCAGCTTGGCCAATTAATTAGGTGTATCCCCGGCGTAGTATGGGTGTGTTGGATGGTGCGGGGAATAGGTGTCAGCTGGACTACCATATGAACCGCAAGGCTCAAGAGGGGCCCACTGCAGCGGGGTTGGAGCCTCTTGTATGCTGTTAGGGGTGAAACCTCAGTGGGCCCACGCTCGTCGGGAATCCCTTTGTAAAGGCTTCGTAGTGATCTCCTGGCTACACACCTGGGAAGTGTGAATGTGGTTCGTAGCCACTGGCATAATGGAGGTTCTTTTAGTCCACCCGGCAACGGGGGATGAAATCACTACATGTGGGTACAGTGGTACAAACTCTGCAGAGTCAAAACTGTCATGACAGCCGTGCTCACGGTCAAGAGCGGCTTGGACTTATTCATGATTAGAGGATTGATGGTTTTGGAAGTTGTGGATGTTAAGCGGGGAGCTTAACATTGGAAATGATGTTATGGTTATTGGTTATGATGATGGGTTGGGAGATTGGGACCATTTCACCTGTGTAGTAATGTAGGTAGGAGATAGGTATTAATTGCGTAGTGCTTTAACCATGAGTTCAACCTCTCCTTGTTCTAGCCATGCATGATATATTTTTCCCACACTTGATGAGTACCATTGGTACTCAACCTTGCATTTTTTGTTGGTTTATATTGCTGCTCAGGTCAAGATAATGAGGTGGTGTATAATGACCAAGACTTTGGACCCGAAGAAGGTTTCTAGGTTCATGGAGTCCCCCGGGCAATGCCTGTAATGGATCCCTCAAGAATAATATTCCGCTGCTAGTTTATTTACTTGTGATGAACGTATTATTGTCCATTGAGACATTTGCGATGTAAGACTTATTCATATTCGACACCTGGCTTGTAATAAATGATGCTTCACTATTTGTCATCACATGTATGAGAAAATGATCCTGGCATACATGTGATATTCACTTGGTTGTTTCTTCGGAAAAACCGGGTGTGACATACGACGATCCGGTCTTTGAACCATAGGACGCCGTCTCTGTCCTTCCGGAAACATTTCAACTCCCCACTGTCTACACGTCTCCGCAAATGCGACATGCTCTTGTCATGTTTCTGAGCTGTCGCTATCTCTTCACGTATGGTGGGGATCAAAGCTAGGTTGTAGAGAGCTCCGTGTGGAATCACGTTTAGTGGTGGTTCGCTCTCTTCCAACAGTGTGATGGTCAGATTTTTGACGTGTGACTTGCGGCTCAGCGCATCTGCCACTACGTTTGCCTTGCCCGGATGATAATGGATCTCTATTTCGTAATCCTTTATCAGTTCTAACCATCTTTGCTGCCTCATGTTCAGCTCCTTCTGAGTGAATATGTACTTGAGGCTCTTGTTGTCGGTATATAAATGCACGAGGTTACCGAGTAGGTAGTGCCTCCACATCTTGAGTGCGAGTACCACGGCAGCGAGCTCCAAGTCGTGAGTCGGATAATTTTGCTCATGGTTTCTAAGCTGCCGTGATCCATACGCAACCACTTTTCGGTCTTGCATCAGCACACATCCGAGCCCAATGCCGGATGCATTGCAGTACACATCGAACGGTTTTCTTGTGTCTGGCTGCGCCAAAACCGGTGCTGAGGTTAGATGCTTAACTAAAGCCTTGAATGCTGCTTCACATGTTGGACTCCAAACATATTTGGTAGCCTTCTTCAGCAGCTCCGTCATAGGCTTGGCAATCTTTGAGAAGTTCAGGATGAACCTCCGATAATATCCAGCGAGTCCGAGGAAACTCCGTACCTCGTGAACAGTCCTCGGGGACTTCCAATTCAGCACTTGAGTGATCTTACTCAGGTCTACAGCGATACCCTCCGCTGAGATGATATGCCCGAGAAAAGGCACTTGCGATATCCAAAATTCGCACTTTCTGAATTTCGCGTATAGCTTGTGATCCCGCAGCCGTTGCAAGACTATACGCAGATGTTTCTTGTGATCTTCCTACGACTTGGAATATACCAGTATGTCATCGATGAAGACCACGACAAACTTGTCCAGCTCCGGCATGAATACTGAGTTCATTAGATACATGAAGTGAGCTGGAGCGTTGGTGAGGCTGAAGGACATGACCAGGTACTCATAAAGTCCGTACCTCGTTGAGAAAGCTGTCTTCGGAATGTCCTCAGCCCTTATCTTAATCTGATGGTACCCGGATCTTAAGTCCATCTTGGAAAAGATCTTTGCTTCGACCAACTGATCAAACAACATGTCGATCCGTGGCAACGGGTACTTGTTCTTGATGCTTACGGCATTTAATGGACGATAGTCCATGCAAAGCCGTAACGTCTCATCCTTCTTGTTCATGAATAATGCCGAACAGCCCCATGGCGAGGAGCTCGGCCTAATAAAACCCTTCTCCAGGAGGTCCGTGAGCTGAGTCTTCAGTTCAGCCAACTCCTTGGGCGCCATCTTGTACGGCCTTCGGGATATTGGCATGGTTCCCAGTGCAAGTTCAATCTTGAACTCCACCTCTCTATCGGGTGGCATCCCCGGTAAATCATCAGGGAACACGTCAGGGAACTCTCGGACCACTGGAATGTCTTCCAATCTGATGGTTGTGGACTGATAGATACTTGGAAGTTTTATGCCTAGACTGTCCAGAAATAAGGAGTGAGATCCGTGCACTTCTGAGTTTAAGTGCACGACTCAAAGGACAGTGTCTAAAACAGTGCCGTGGCAAGTTAACCACGACATCCCTAGGATGACATCGACCTTTTGCCCCTCTAAGATGATGAGAGATGTGGGGTACACTCTACCCGCTAAGCATAATGGTGCTTTGGAAACCATTACGCTTGCTGAAATCTTCCCACCCGGTGAACAAATTAAATATTGACTATCGGTGGGTAGTATTTGCAAGCTGCGTTTAGCAATGAAAGCTTGGCTAATAAAATTATGTGTGGCGCCTGAATCAAATAGTACTATGGTGGGATGCTGGTGGAGTTGGAGCATACCCGCAAGGATTGGCTCGCCCTCCGGCACATCCTCTATGGCAAGTTGGTGGACGGTGCCAGTCCTTGGGTTTGCCCGCCGTGCATTAGTAGGGTTCCGGGGTTGATTCCTCCCCGGAAACTGTGGTGCAACTCCGCCGCCTTGCCTCTCCAGGCAACTGCTGGCGAAGTGTCCTGGACGACCACACTTGTAACATGTGGCCGCTGCTTGTGCGGTACTCGGGGGACGAAAGCTCGGCATGCGCTGCTGAGGTGCATATGCACGCGGCATCGCCCGCTGCTGCTGTTGTTGTTGCGGAGGTGGTACTGGCAGTGCCGCCCTGAACGCCGGTGAAGAGTACGGCCGACTGCGGAACGGCATCGACCTCTGGGGTGGCTGCCAGCGTGGACCTGATGGTGGGCGATTCACCATCTGAAACTTCTGAGAAGGACGGCTTCCTTCTCCGCTGCTTTACGGCGCGCTTCGCTTTCTCTCCTCCGCCGCTAACTCCTTGCCGGAGTCCTCTTGAACAATCGCAGCATCAATGATGTCGTTGAGGCTGCCGGGATTGAACATCGCCAACTTGTCCTTCAGGAGCGGGTTAAGCCCCTGGTAAAAATGGTCCCGCCGCTTCTCGTCAGTATCGGTGTGATATGACGCATAAAGTGTGAGATCTTTGAATGCCGTGGAGTATTCCAGCGCATTCCGGCTCCTTTGCTGCAGGTGTAGAAACTCCTGCGTCTTCCTCTTCATTAGACCTGGCGGTATGTGATAGGCCCTGAAGGCCGTCCGAAACTACGTCCAGGTCATAACTCGGTCGGTGGGCTGTGAGGCACAAAAGTTTGCCCACCACGCGCTCGCGGATCCTTGGAGCTGCTGGACCACGAACTGAGTCTTGCGCTGCTCACTTATTTGGAGCAGCCCGAACATCATCTCTATCGCGCGGAGCCAATTGTCTGCATCGAGTGGTTCATCCGCCCTTGAGAATACCGGGGGATGAGTCGATAGGAAGTCGGAGTAGGAGCTCTGTTGACGCTCCTCACGGTCTTGACGTCTCTCTGGGCGAGACGTATTAGCGATGAGAGTTAGCAGCAACTCCGTGTGCTGCTGATGCGAACCCGCCATTGCCGCGACGATGTCGGCCAATGTAACCGTTGGCAGTGGCGGTGGTGGTGTTTGCGGTTGCTGCTGCTGCTGCTGCTGTCCCGAAGAGTCCTCGGGAGGCGGTTGGGAGGTCTCTCCCCCTTGTCTAGTACCCCCAACGTCATTCTGAAATTCAAAACAGCAGCGATTAGCACATGTCATACTTGAAATTCCATATGCAACAGTAGGTACTGAAGTGACACATGAATAATTTGCACAACATTCACATATATTGATAAAGCATAAACTTTATACAAGATACATTATTCTCGGGTCTCCGAGAAGTCGTGCTCATGTCGTCACTACCTATACATACACTACTGCCTACACGACATGTCATCGATTACAAAAGTTGGGTTACACTACTCTAGCTGCCCTACTTGGCAACTGTAACCCCCTAGTCGGAGTAGAACTCGACCTCCTGTGGGTCGTCCTCCTCCAGTACCTCTGCTGGTGGTTCTGGATCTAACACCTCTTCTCCCATCTCGGGTTCTCCCATTGCTGGAAGGCCCAAGACCACCGGTATGCCCAATACCGGAGGTACGAGGTCCTGCAATGCATGCACCTCGTCCATGGCCTGGTTGCAGTCCTCTTCCCAGCCTTGCCATTCCTCAATAGCGTCGTCCCGCTCCAAAGTAAGGTTCTCGTTCTGCTGGGTTAAAGTCTGCACCAGCTCTTGTAACGCCGCGATGTCGACACGGCTTTTCTTCTTCGCCTTCTTCAGATGATGCAACTGATTATGCTGTTCATTCAGTCGCTTGATCGTCGGAAGGAGCACATTGCGGAGTGCACTGTGGGCACTCTCGAAATAGTCTCCACGGCTTGTACTCTCCTTGAGCTTTGCGGCGAGATGCTCCGTATGAACAGCTTTGCTGTCCATCACGGCGTTTCCCGCCCTCATCTGGAGGCTAAGGTTTGCCTCCGCGGGGCTGTACCTTGGGCAACCGGGATTGGCTGCCTCCAGGTACCTTCCTTCCCACACATGATGAGCCCGTCCCTCCACCGGAACAAGCGCATATGGAGTGCCCTCCATAGCCTTCACGTGTAGTTGGCAGAAACGTGACATGGTGTCACGGGCTGCCACTTGCCACATCCCTTCCAGTTGTCTACCTCTCACTGTGACGGTGAGCGGCACCCAACAGGGTGGCGTAGGTCCTGCAGGGACTTCGACATGGATTTTCCATGTCTTGTTCCCCTCTTGGCCTTCTTCCTTGGTGAAGTACTATGGCATTTGGTTGTACCCAAAATATTGAAGCATTTGCCACAATGCTTCCGGATAGCCGCTGCGGTGAGAACAGTGGGACACCACCCACCCGTTCTCCAACTGCTTATCTTCTGTCATCTGTAAAAATATATTTGATGAATGTCAAATATTTATTTAATCAGCAAACCATTGAGTTATAACATAAGACATGTCATTGAACCCATAAAACTTGGAAATATAGTTCAAATGTAAACAAATTTGACTGCTGATCTGCTGTCTGCATGACAGCCCTGACCAGTTTCCATTTCAACCTGATTTAGGCCATGCTAAAGCAAAACCAATTCTGGAGATCAAAATCAAAGTTAAAGCTAACTTCAATAACTTTCCAGAAAGTGTTTGCTTGGCCTAAGATCTATCCTGATTCAAAAGTTATGAGATGTCAAATTTAACAGAATTTCTGGGGAAAAGTGAACAGCACCTCCCTGCTTTAGGTGCTGATTTGATCCAAGAATCCCAGTTAATTCTGCTCCCAATCCGACTAAACTTTCTGTTACAAAGTTGTAACCCATCTCATAAGATTTCCATAACTATCTCATTTTCTATTTTTGGATTTTTATGCAGGAAGTTACACTCAATTTACAGAGAGTTTACAGAGAGTCTTTGCTCTGCCCTGTTTTCTGGACAGTTTCAACTCTACTGCATTTTTCGATTAGTTAAGGGATGAAAAACCTCTGGACCTCAACATAAGAGTCGTAAAGCTCTTCCAAAGATTTCCATAAATGTATCATATGACCCCAACCTCGAAATAACTCAATCTCTAACCTCTGATTAACTTCAGCCTTAATTCAGCTGAAAACATAGTGCTCTGTCCTTAGCAACCTATAAGTTGAAAACTTGTTAACTTGGAATGTCCTGATTAAGGGAAGAGGTTACAGCAAAGTTCTAATGCTCTGGATTAAAAACCTTCAAGTTTTACAATGAAGTTATTCATTTAGTGGGATGTGACGTTGATGCGTCACCAGATCATGTCGGTACTACGTCCTCACAAAGAAAAACCTCTACCGGACTTAGCCGGCATCGTTAATTCAGTGGCACTAAATGTCACTCACACATGGATGCTACACGTCTACCATTTCGTGATTAGACTACCTGCAGAAACTCAAACAATCATCAGACTCGGCTGCACACCGAGCCTGGTATCCATAAAGTTCGTACACCCGGCCGTCATCACTCGCCCGGATGTTCTCAAGCCAAACACGCCTTGAGTTACGTGTTCACGTTTCAGACCACGTGATGGGGTCTCCCAAATTGCACCACGCATGCCAGGGACAGACGTTGCTCGAATACCCCAAACGACATGAAGAGTCATGGAGGATACCAAAGCGGGTCAGGTTACCTGCCACCGGTGGTGCTCCACCCTTCAGCTTGTGCGCACTGGTGGACAGCGCTTACGTGCACCCCCCAAGACATAAACGTCCTGAGATACACGATTTTCCAACATAGGCAAATAGGTTAATATGCCACTTTCTATACACTAATAACATCCTTATATGGGCTACTAACTCATTCCTCACTGGATTTTTGAAAAAGATGACCTTTGTATTGCGTTAAACCTCAAGCGAGCTCTGATACCAACGCTGACACGAGCCCACAGTCTTGTCGAGCCAGGATCACGCTGAGGTGTGCTGCGTTGCACAGAACCGAATAACACACGTCAAAGGTACAAAGCGGAAGCAAAACTTTTATTACATAAGTTGGTTTATGAACATTTGTACATCAAAATAAGTCCAGTCTACACTCACGGGCGTAGACTACGCATCAAGTTCACGTTCAGCCCGTGAACGTGTCCTTGCTAGCACACACACACACTAACACGGCGGCGTGCACGACTCCCACTCGACGGGATTCCCCTCCTGGGGTTCCGTCTCCTCTTCGGGAGTCCCTTCCTCATAGAACCCTGCAAAAGCTTCAAACACAAACAGTGAGCACGAAGGCTCAGCAAGACTGACCCGTCTCTCCTAAACATGGAACTTCTACATGAGGGGTGATGGGTACATGAGATAAAAAAATTTGCAAAGGACTCGCCTAATTATTGGAACCTTACTTTCAAGTTTTAGCAGCAGGTTGTGGAGAACCTTACGCTAAGACACATGAGAGAGCCGCAATCAAACAAGAAACGCATTTCTCTCATGTACTTTGGCCAAGGTTGAAAAGAACTTTAGTTAGCTCTAACTACAACAAATCATTAACAATCAAAGTCCATCTTTAAATCAGCAACATTTTAACATGTAACTAGCCTGTTCTTTCTACGTCACGGTACAGTGAACAAGTGGTACTCACTGACCGCGAGGGACGGCGATTATAATCGATTTACATCTGCAGGGTTACCCGAATAACCCGTCACGTACGCCCGTACTCGATGTTGCCTACAGCAACCATCACCAACGCCGTACGCAACCACCTTTTGCCCGTCAGCCAAATATTGAACCGGTCCCATCGTCCCGAGCAAGAGGTCTCTGCACGCGCATCTCAGTGCCGCCAGCCGATTTACACCTCAAGCTCTCAACCTACCCTCTGAACGACGGGCAATGCCTCAATACCCAGCTACCCGAGTTATATCAGTTTCCCGGTTCCCATGTAGCCGGTAGGTCTTCGGTACTGTTCCAGCTTGTTCAACAGGCCCGCACACGGCTCGGTCCTCAATCGACACAAGTGGAGCTATAGAACACAGGCCCCAAAGTCCTGTTGCCCTTACTCTCCGCTCAGTCTCATTTTTCTTGCCATGTGTATCATGTCCTCTTTCTACCCGACTCGAGTGCCTCTAGCCTATGCTCGCGAGTAGTTCCAACTACTCGTCTTGTACCGAATCCTACTCTATCTTAGCATTGCGGTAGCTAACGGGGTTTTCAATCCTAATCCCAAGCCATGGTTTTCTTGGCTATGCAGTTGGGTTTTCAAGCAAGACCCCAATGCAAGAAATAATGATTCTCAAATAAGTGCTCAAAACAATAAGAATTTGTAAAAAGGTTAATGCAAACCGAAGCTTGCCTTGCTGCTCTTGGTCGTAGGCTAGCTGCTCCTCCGGAGTAACGAAGTCTAGGACTTCGTGTTCCTCCTCGACCTTAGCGACTACATGATATAAGAAATACATGTATTAATTTAATGCAATTGAATAGAGTTTTAAACTTGTGAATTTTCTAAGTCTCACTAGACGGACCCAAAGACTGTGAAACTTTTACTGTGGCTTGTTTACAACCTAAACACAGACTTGGTCAAGTTTTAGTTGCAGCAAAGCTCATTTGAGCCCTCCACAATTAATCATGTCCTTGCCTTAATTGAAGGCTTTTAGGGTGTTCTAAGGATTTTCATGAAACAAACTATGACTTTATGAAAACTAGATTTTCAGAGGGTTCTAATGGAGTTGGTCTCACTTAATTTGAAGGTTCCTAGCTAAAGATATGAGCTACACAATTTCAGAGGAAATTCTGAAAATGTTTCTGAACATTTTCTATTCTCTCTGGAACAGTTTCACTAATCACACCATTAGGTGGATCAAATGAGCTCAAATGGACCTGAAATTTTTATGGTAGTTCAGGGATATTTTGGTGAACATCCCAGCAAAATTTCAGAATTTTCCTCCAAGGGATTTTCCAGTTAAAATTCTAAACATTTAAACTTTGAGGAATTAATTCTGGAGAAATAAGGATTTTCATGAAGTGAAACTTGATTTGCTGGAAAGTGATCAGAGACCTGAATCCAACAAAATTTGGTTCACTCGATTTGGAGCTTTCTAGCCCAAGTTATAAGGATTTGAAGTTTGAAGGAAATCTGAAAATCGGGGAAAAGTTTAAACTTGCTGGTGGGCCACGGGGACACGTGTTGCGCACTGATGCGTCGGCACACTGTGGTCTGCGGGGTTCCTGCACGCCAGCACAACAGATCCCAGCCGCACCCGATCCCGGTTTTGAATTTTTAAGCCGCTGACGGCTGGGCCCCGCGTCGTCTTTTTCCTCCCGACGCGCCCTCGCGCTCGTGCCTCCTCCCTAGCCGGAGAAGACCCGGAGCTCGCCGGACTGGCGTTCCCGGCCGTCGCCCAGCCAGAGACTCGCCGCCAGAGGGTTTAGGGCGTCGAGGAACACGTTGGTGGGCTCTGTTTGGGACGTCGGTGGTCGGAACCAGCTCCGCGACGTGCGGCGGCTCCTGTTGTGGTTCGGCACCGTTGTACGAGGTCTCTAGCCCGCCATCGCTTGCGCCGATGGGCTCTACATCGCCAGCGCAGCTCTAGGAAGCTCGACATGACCTCAGAGTAGCTCAGAAGTTACCATAAATACGGTTTCACCGTGCGACCGAATGGTTCCGCGGCGGACACTCCGAATAGAGCTTAAATCCCGCCGCTCCGAGGCGTTCTCATGCGATGGATGCTAAAGGAGATTTGATCGCCGGCTAATCCAGCATATGTGTGCAAAGTTTGATGACTCAAGGAGGGACAGAGAAGGAGAATTTGAAAGAACTGTACCAGAAGCTCGGGCTGAGGTCGCCGGAGCAAATTCTCGGAATTCGCCGGCGGGAGTGCACGGCGTGGCTTGAGCTTCAGGTGGAAGCAGCGTGGAGTCCGTGCACTCCTTTTTCTGCCCTTGCTCAGCTGTGAAAGTGGCTGTGGTGTGCTGCCCACGTGAGACCGATCGCAGTCCTTCAGCTAAGTCGCGGCGGTCGTCGTCGATCACGGAAACAGGGGCCGAAACCTGGTGGTTCAGGCGTTGGGAGGGTGGTGCTCGAGCTCAGCGTGTTGCCTAGCAACTCGGGGAGGCGAGGATGCGATTGTTTGCTGTGTTTTCCCGATCGACCGCAAGCTCAGGGAAAAGAAGAATGGCGCCGCCCGGTGTCGCCCGCGAGGATAAGAAGGCATCCGGTCTTCACTCGGCTGAGGCGGTGACGGTCGCGTGGGGGGCGAGCAGGCCGCCCTGGGCGCCAGCGCGCGAAGGGAGAAGCAGCTGGTGGCGCCGGTTGCTTCTCGGTGGCAGAGCCGGCAGCTGCTCGGTGGAATTTCCCACTGATGCTGTGACTTTGAGTGCAAGTCTTCACTCTTATCTCTATGACATGTGGGTCCAACCCTAACTTTTAACCTCTGAAATTAACTCCTTATCACTGTTGTAAACAGTAATCCCCACAAAGCCCCTGGTGATTTGAATTATCAACCTTTGAGCCATTTGAATTGACCAGAATTCAAATTGGATTTGATTTGGATAAATTTCAGCACATGTTCAGTTTGAAATTCAAATAAAGTTTGAATTTGCCCCACTTAGCTCATGTCAAGATCAACTCCAAATGGAGTGAAAATTGGTGTGTGAGCTCACAAAAATGTGCTGAGTAAGAATATGTCTCCCACTTTTGAATTCATGGGATAAAAACAGTTTGAATTTGAATGTAATTTCAAACTGCCATCTTTCTAGCTTTGCCCAAAATGATCTCAAAAGGTTTTGAATTTGGGTGAAACTTGGCATGGACATTCCTAGCAATGTGTAGGAAATTTTCTTATGCCCAGCCCCTATATATTACCTGTGGGAAATACCACTTTTGCAATATGTGAGTTTATTCCCTAATGAGCATGTTGATGGTGGTTACTTGCTCTTCAAATGTGTTCATCAACTTTCTTCAAACGAGGTGTGTGTGTGGTGATGAACACTTCAAACATGTGTCAAAAACTGAGGCCCTTACATGAATAGATTCAAGTACTTTATTACATCAATCCTTATTGCAGCAGAAGTCTTATCTTAGCAGCGGAAGTCTTTTTCTAGCAGCAGAAGTCTTCTAAACTATAGTGGAAGCAAACTAAGCAGCAGCGGCTCTATCTCTAGTCCACAGGCAAGGTTGAGGGTAGATTACACGCCTAATACTCCATGTGGTTTTCATAGTACTCCTCTCCTGTTGCTGATGATGTATGATAATGCAAGGGTGAGTACATGACGTACTCAGCAAGTGCCCGAAAGTATGACATGTAGCTTACAACAAGGTAGGTATAAAAAGGTTCATTGCATAAAAGAAAAGTTTATTTCACAAATCATGATAAAAACAGCAACTAGCTTTAAGTGAATGTAATCCCAACATGTATTTGAACATCAACATACCTCCATCATGATTCACCACTTTTCATATCTCATCCGAACATTTATCTTTCTCAACTTTTCACAAGCTCATGAATACCATCTCGTATTCACTACCATCTCATCTCATATTCAATTCCATCTCATAACCGAGATCAAATCTCATTGTCATGACTCAACAGTCATGCAACCAATCTCATTACCCGGACTCAACAGTACCGAAAACCAAATCCAAAGATCAAACCATCACCGAACCAATAACCAAACCAAATACCATCCCAATAACCATCCTATCTAATCATGGAAGTTGGGCAGGCGCTTGTGACCGTAAGTTCGGCTATCATGATAGTTTTATACCTTGCAGAGTTTGCACCACTTTACCCACAAGTTTGTGATTTCGTCACCCGTCGGCGACTGCAGAACCTCTATTATACCAGTACACAACCGTCGCTGTATGGTCAAGAGATCATAAAATAGCCTATACAAAGGGGCTACTAGATGTATGGACTCACTAAGGTTTCACCAGCAGGCTCGAATCACCATTCTCCCACCTACGGGCCCCCTCTTGTGCCATGCAGTTCCCAGGGCAGTCCTCTCTCGACTCCCATTCCCCGCGCCTTCCACGGTTCATAACAATCTATCAACTTAACTAATGAGTCAGCTAAGCCGCACCCATATTTGGCCTTGTGTTGGCACTGTCATCCTGGCATGTGCTCGCATGAACAGGTCCTTAGATCTATGGCAATTAAACCATCATCTCATTCTACCACTTCCACAAAACCAAGCTTGCCTAGATCTCCCTCCGATTCATGTTCATTAACATCAAGTTCTCATTATCATTATTCACATGAGTGCAGTAGCTAGACACGTTCTATCGCTTCCTATAACCCGTAGATTAGCGAAGCAAAAAGCAAAAAGCGACCATACCCGACTCTGTGACACCCTTATTTTCGGGTTCTGCAAGTATTCGTGTTTCATGTAGAAAGACATTTTTAAATAAGTGTAAACAGAGAAAGAACAAAAAATATAGCCAAAAAGAGCCAAATCTAGTTTACAGAGAGCGCCAAAGACAACTCCCGTGGCTCACTGGCCACGTGGTGTGTTCGGAGCTCATCTCCGCAAATGGGGAGAGGTCCGCCACTAAACTGGCTACGTGGCAGGTTCGGGGCTCGTCCCTGCGGCAAAGGGCGAGGTCCGACCCCGTGGGACACGTGTTGCCCCGGAGCTAGCCTCTGCGGAAGGAGCAAGGCCAGTCCCGCAGGACACATGTCAGCTGCGGAGCTAGTCACCGTGGAAAAGAGAGGAATAGCCGCGTGGGACACGTGTCGCTCTTGGAGCTCACCTCCGAGAGATCCGAACCCGCTAGGCACGTGTTGCTCTCGGAACTCACTTCTGAGAGGTCCGGTCCTATTGGACACGTGTCACCTCCATAGCTCACCTCCGGGAGGTCCGACGCTACCGGATACGTGTCACCTACGGAGCTCGCCTCCGGGAGGTCCAACGCTGATGGACACGTGTCGACCTTGGAGCTCGTCTCTGAGGAGAAAGGAAGTCTGGCGCTTTTAGGACACGTGGCACATCCGGAGCTACCTCCGAAAAGAGGGGAGGTCCCGCACTAATACATGGCACCCCCGGATCCACCTCCGAAGAGAGGGGGAGGTCCGGAACTGACACGTTGCGTTCGCGGAGCTCGCCTCTGTTGAGAGGGGAGGTCCCGACCCACCAGACATGTGGCGCACGCGGAGCTCACCTTGGAGAGAGGGGGGTCCCGCCCGCCAGTACGCGTGGCGCACGCGGATCTCACCTCTGAGGAGAGGGAGGTCTCACCCGCCTGACACACGGCACAACTGGAGCTGGTCTCTGCGGAAAAGGGAGCCCTGGTTCCCACAGGACATGTGGAGCTTTCGGAGCTCACCGCCGTGAAGGTAACGCGATTCTGAAGCGGTTTTCCTCTCTACGCGTAGGAATACCGGAACGGGAGGAAACCGACACGATTTCCACAAGGTTACCGCTCCGAATCAATCTAATATAAGTTGTTAGGATCTAAAAAATAATTTGAATAGTCTCTTATTCGAAATCTAAACGGATTAGGACTCTTCGTTTCCCGATTATAAATAGAACTGAAAACCTTTGGCCGCAACCACAAACTTATTTTCCACCTCCTGAGCCGACAACTTGGAGCCCTAGCCCCCAGCTCGCCGAGTAAAGCCCTTCGCTGAAGTACAACCGCAAGAGAGACCGCCGATGAGCCTGGATCACAATTGTCATCACCGGAGGAGCCCCGACGATCTGTTTTGCTAGGGGGGAGGAGCCAAAGAGAGTAAGGTAGTTTTCCAATACCACCTTACGACAACATCGCGTTTTCTATGCATCTGTTCTCCGATTCCTTTCGAAAGGAAGCTTTTTTTGTGAACAGATCACATGTTGATCGGTTTGATCTAAAGTCAAGATCATAGCCACATCCACATTTGATCCGAACACCTCTGTTCATCGTAAAACCCATGCAATCCATGCTAGAACACGTACAAACCGATCTAATAAAAATTGCATCATTGGAATTAGCATGCATATGCATCATCACATCTGGTTAAAGTTTGTGCATAGTATTGATTGCTGAGAATCTTGTATGTACGTGATCGTGTATAGAAGGACAAGCTCAAGGAGCTGTCTACGACGAGCTGCAACAACAAGGTTTCGAGATCCAAGAGCAACTGGAGCCGCAAGAACAAGGCAAGTGCCCCTTGACCATATTAATCCTATGTTTTGGGAAAAACTGTTTTGTTTTGTGAAAAGGTGTGTCTGCTGAGTCAAACATGATGGGAAACCCTTTTATAGGAGTTTACTAGTTTTGGTTAAACCACCCTTGTCGCCACGGAAGTTTATGAGTCGGGTATGGTTTTTGCTTTAATATTCGCTGAGTCCATGGGATTGGGAAGCGAGATAGATGTGTCTAGCTAACTGCACTCATAACGATAATGAGAAACTGATGTTGTTAATGAACATGGATCGGAGGGAGATCTAGGGAAGACTGGGTTTGTGAATGAGGTAGCATGAGATGGTGGTTTACTTGCCGTAGATCTAAGGACCGGTTCATGCGAGCACATGCCAGGATGGCAGTGCCACCACTAGGACAAGTATGGGTGCGGCTTAGCTGACTAATTAGGTAAGTTGCTAGATTGTTATGGACCGTGGAAGGCGCGGGGAATGGGAGTCAAGTGAAGACTGCCCTGGGAACTGCATGGCACAAGAGGGGCCCCGTGGTTTGGAGAATTGGAGACTCTAGCCTGCCGGTGAAACCTTAGTGAGTCCATACATCTAGTAACCCCTTTGTAAAGGCTATTTTGTGATCTCTTGACCATACACTGAAGGGGTGTACTGGTATAATGGAGGTTTTGAAGTCACCGACGGTTGACGAAATCACAAATTTGTGGGTAAAGTGGTACAAACTCTGCAGAGTCTTAAAATTATCATGATAGTCGAGCTTATGGTCACGAGCTCTTGGACAACTCACATGATTAGTTAGGATGGTTTTTGGTTATGGTTTATGTTTTCTTGTTTGGTTATGGTTTGGTTTTCAGGACTGTCGAGTCCGGGTGATAAGATTTTGTTGCATGACTGTTGAGTCATGGCAACGAGATTGGTCTCGGTATGATACGGAATTGTTGTGAGATAAAATGGTAGCGAATACGAGATGGTATTCGTGAGATGGTAGCGAACACGAGAAGGTATTCGTGAGCAATATTGAGAAAGATTAATGTCTGGTTGAGACATGGAAAGTGATGAGACATAATGGAGGTATGTTATTATTTTAATACATGTTGGGATTACATTCACTTTAAGATGAGTTACTGTTTTACCGTGGTTTTAAAAAATAACTTTGCTTTCTGCAATGAGCCTTTTTACACCTACCTTATTGTGAGCTACATGTCATATTTTGCCGCACTTGCTGAGTACATCATTGTACTCAAACTTGCATTATTACTTCATCATCAGCTACAGGAGAAGATTACAATGAAGACCAAGTGGAGCATTAGGCGTGTAATCTGTCGTCAACCTTGCCTGTGGGGATGGAGTAGAGATGGAGCCACTGTTGCTGCTTAGATTGCTTCTGCACTAGAATAAAGACTTCCGCTGTTAGATTTAGACTTCCGCTGCTTAGATAAGACTTCCGCTGTTAGCATGAGTCCAAGACTCATGAAACATTGTAATAAATCCTATTATTCGTGGTTATATATATTTTGAATTCAGTTTGTGGATGATATGTGTATGTGTGATGAACATCCTGGGCACACATACGCATCAGTTCGGTTCAGTGGTTTTCCACAGAATTAAGGGCGTCACAGATTGGTATCAAAGCCACGGTTGAGGGTAGATTACACACCTAGATAGAACCCCAGATTGGTATCAATCAGCCACGGGTTGACGGTAGGTTACACGCTTAGATAGAAAACACAAGTTGGTATCAGACACAGATTGGTATCAATCTGCCACGGGTTGATCATAGAATCACACAGCCTAGATAGTTCAAAGCTTGATATTAAAGCTACCATGCGTAGTCACAGGATTGGTACAATCCATAGATTGGTACGAAGCTACCACGGTTGACTGGAGGTCACAAACTTAGAATGATCATAGATTGGTATTAAAAGCCATGCTGACCATAGGATGCAAGTCTACGATGCATAGATTGGCATCGGAACCACCTTGACATAGGATGCAAGCCTAGGAGAAGCCATAGTTGGATCACAGATTGGTATCGCCCCAAAATAGGGTGAAGTCAAATATTGATATCACCCTAAAACCCCATAGGACCCCCATTTAATAAAAGCCTTGAATAGGAGTTGTGTGAGCCTTTGTGATGATTGTTTGTGATTGTGTGCTTAGTGTGAGTTGTGGGACGTCTCAAGCGTTGTCCATATCCACACATAAGTAGAAAGAGGTGTGAGATGCCTCGGCACTTGTTCACATCCTCATATGGGCTAATATATATAGTCTATCCACCTTGATGCATATAGATAGGGAGGGATCTATCTAACCTCCTATCCTCTATTGTATTCCATTCGCTCTCACAAATGGTGAGAGGAAATGCCGGCCGCCAATGAAAGAACGTCCATGGCAACCAAAAGGATGGCCACGATGAAGTTCCTGGTAATCCCTGGGCTGGTGAAAACAACCTGGAACGGTTGATGGCCATGCAGAATTAGCTTATGCAGACCATGATCCAAGCCTTGGGTCAACTGCAGGCCAACAACAACAACCCTGTTCCGGCACCACCGCCACACCCACCGCCCCCACCGCTGGCTCATAAAAGGCTGGGAGAGTTCATGAGGACTCGACCACCTACCTTTGCTCAAGCTAATGATCCCATGGAGGCCAACGATTGGTTGAAGTCCATGGAGAAGAAGCTTGCCATAGTTCAGTGCAATGACAAAGAAAAGGTTCTCTTTGCGTCGCACCAACTCATGGGAACTGCCGCTGACTGGTGGGATGCCCTGTATAATGCTCATGTCGACTCGGAGACAATCACTTGGCCTGAGTTCAAGGAGAGTTTCTGCTCTCATTACATCCATGCTGGTGTAATGATGCTCAAGAGACAGGAGTTCGAAGGTCTTCGCCAAGGACAGAAAAGTATGAATGAGTACCTCAACAAGTTCACACAGTTGTCCCGGTATGCCCCTAAAGATGTCAACTCAGACCAACGGAAGCAGTACCTGTTCATGAGAGGGTTGAACAATGAGATCCAGGTTCAGCTCCTCAACAATGACTACGCGAGCTTCCAGAAGTTGGTTGACAAGGCTATAGTGGTTGAAAGCAAGATCCGGGAGATCGAGCGAGAGGGCAAGAGGAAGATGCCATACCAGCCACAAGGGAGCAACATACGACCTTGGTACATGCCCCCAGCTGCACCGCAGTATGGATCGACCACTCCTGCATACCGTCTTAATCAGCCACCACAGCAACAACCCGTTGCACAAGCACCTAGTGTGCCTTTGCCTCCTGCACCCCGTCCCAACATGGGCGCTCCTGTTCAAAACCCCTGCCCCAACGTACCTGCTGCCATGGGCAACAGGGCATGATTTGCATGTGGGGAAATGGGACACTTCGCGAGCCAATGCCCAAGGAGAGGTCCTGGACAGCAAGGAAACGTCCCCAAGCAGAACCCACAGCAGAACGGAGGAGCCAACCAAGGAAACCATGGACAGCAGAACTTGGCTCGCGGCAATGTGAACTATGTTTCTGCTGAGGAAGCACAACAGGCTGAGGACGTCGTGATTGGTATGTTCCTTCCTAACTCCAACCCAGCCACCATCTTATTTGATTCTGGAGCATCACATTCCTTCATATCATCCAAGTATGTTGCCAAGCATAATCTACCCATATCACACTTGAAATATACTATGTTGGTTAATTCTCCCGGTGGAGAGATGAGGACTAATATAGTATGTCCGAAAGTACACCTTAATATAAGGGGGGTAGACTTCCTTGCCAACCTCATTGTCTTGGATTCCCAAGGGCTTGAAATAATACTTGGAATGGATTGGCTGAGTAAGCACAACGGAGTAATCCAATGTGCTGAAAGGAGCGTGCAGTTGACCAACGAGCACAGTTCCCGTGTCGAGTTTGTGTCAGCCCAACCGGCAACCGAGAAGGCAACATTGAACCACGTCGAAGAAGCAACCCTGGACAGCATTCCATTGGTTCAAGAGTTTTCGGACGTGTTCCAAAAGAACTTCCCGGTATGCCACCTGACCGGGATATCGAGTTTTCCATTGACCTAGTACCTGGAACCGCACCTATAGCAAAGAGACCATATAGGATGCCCATCAACAAACTAGTGGAGCTCAAGAAGCAAATTCAGGAGCGGCAAAAGAAGGGTTTTATACGTCCAAGCTCGTCACCATGGGGGGCCCCCATGCTCTTCGTAGACAAGAAGGATGGAACCCAAAGGATGTGCGTGGACTATAGGTCTCTCAATGAGGTGTCAATCAAGAACAAGTACCCTCTGCCCCGTATAGAGGACCTGTTCGACCAAATGAAGGGAGCCCGAGTGTTCTCCAAGATTGATCTTCGGTCGGGATACTTCCAACTGAAGATTAAGCCCTCCGATATACCCAAGACAGCCTTTCGGACATAGTATGGTTCCTATGAATATACCGTTATGTCTATTGGGTTAACGAACGCATCTGCATACTTCATGTACCTCATGAACAAGGTTTTCATGGAGTACTTGGATAAGTTCGTCGTGGTTTTCATTTACGATATCATGGTGTATTCGAAAAGTGAGGAGGAGCATGAAGAACATTTGAGATTGACATTGCAAAAACTGCAGGAGCATCAATTGTATGCCAAGTTCAGCAAATGTCAATTTTGGCTAAAGGAGATATCACTCCTAGGCCACATCATCTCCGAGGAAGGAGTATCGGTTGATCCTGCAAAAGTGGTAGATGTTCTGAAGTGGAAACAACCGCCAAACGTGAGGGATATTCGGAGTTTTCTTGTAATGGCTGTATACTACCGACGGTTCATCAAGGACTTCTCTAAGATAGCAAAGCCTATGACGGAGTTGCTAACGAAGGGAAAAGCCTTCCAATGGACACCAGCGTGCCAAGAAAGCTTTCAAGAGCTCAAGAAGAGGCTAACCACAGCGCCGTTTCTGGTATTGCCGGACGTGAGCAAGAGCTTTGACATATATTGTGACGCATCAAGGCAAGGGCTCGGATGCGTGCTCATGCAAGAAGGACAAGTGGTAGCCTATGCCTCACAACAATTGAAGAAACACGAGCTCAATTACCCCACACATGACTTTGAACTAGCAGCCGTGGTGCATGCATTGAAGATTTGGAGACATTATATCCTTGGTCATCGATGTGAGATCTATACGGATCATAAGAGCCTCAAGTACATATTCACCCAAACGGATTTGAATTTGAGGCAACGTCGATGGTTGGAGCTCATCAAGGATTATGATGTTGGAATCAACTATCACCCTGGAAAGGCCAATGTAGTAGCCGATGCATTGAGCCGGAAGGGAGCATGTCACCAACTCACGGTTTGGGAGCTACCACCCGAGCTACGAAAGGAGTTCGAACGGTTACATCTCTGTTTCTTGAACGAGATGGAAGTGATGGAACTCCACTCATCATTGGAGCAAGAGATAAAGGATGGCCAAGCTACGGACGAGGAGATCAAAGAGATCAAGGAAAGGATCCAACAAGGAATAAAGAAGGACTTCAAGGAGGACGAGAAGGGTATGGTTTGGCTAGGAAAAAGGATTTGTGTGCCTAACGTGAAGCACATCCGCGACACAATACTAAAAGAGGCACATGACTCACTTTATTCCATACATCCTGGAAGTACCAAGATGTACAAGGACCTGAAGACTTGTTATTGGTGGGATGGTATGAAGAGGGACATAGCAGAGTATGTTGCCCTATGCGACACCTGCCAACGGGTGAAGGCCGAACATCAAAGACCCGCTGGACTGTTGCAACCCTTGAAGGTACCCGAGTGGAAATGGGAAGACATTGGTATGGATTTCATCGTCGGATTGCCACGTACTCGATCGTGTTACGACTCCATCTGGGTTATCGAGAACTGATTGACAAAAACAACCCATTTTCTTCCCATAAAGATCAAGTACAACGTTGCCCAACTAGCCAAGCTGTACATGGAGCAAATCGTATGCCGCCATGGAGTCCCGAAGAGGATAGTCTCGGATCGTGGTTCTCAGTTTACCTCTAGATTTTGGAGGAAGCTGCAGAAAGCTATGGGTACACGACTGGACTTTAGCTCCGCCTACCACCCGACAAACCGATGGGCAAACAGAAAGAACAAACCATATTTTGGAGGACATGTTGAGAGCTTGCGCCTTGAAACATTGGTGTAGATAGGATAGGAGTTTACCATACGCTGAATTCTCCTATAACACAGCTATCAAGCTAGATTAAAGATGTCACCTTTCGAAGCATTGTATGGTAGACATTGTAGAACGCCGTTGTTTTGGAACGAGACTGGAGAAAACCAAGTGTTTGGACCCGAAGTGCTACAAGAGGCTGAGAAGAAAGTCCAAACAATACGGGAGAACTTGAAGGCTGCTCAGTCACGCCAAAAGGGCTATGTGGACAATAGGCGAAGGAAATTGACTTTCGAAGTAGGACACTTCGTATACCTTAAGGTATCGCCTATCCGTGGCCAACGACGTTTCAACGTCAAAGGCAAGCTAGCACCTTGCTATTGAGGGCCATTTAAGATTTTAGACAAGCGAGGAGATGTAGCCTATCAACTAGAGCTCACAATGCACCTCTCCGATGTACATGCCATGTTTCATGTATCCCAGCTCAAGAAGTGCTTGAGAGTACCGGAAGAGCAAGTACCTATGGACGAACTTGAACTTCAAGAGGACCTGACCTATGCAGAGTACCCTGTCCGAATTTTGGACGTGAAGGAGAGGGTCACGTGAAACAAAGTGATCCGTTGGTGCAAGGTACAATGGAGCCATCACACGGAAGCAGAAGCTACATGGCAGCGTGAAGAAGACATAGAGACAGAGTTCCCTCATCTATTCTCTACTAACAAATCTCGAGGGCGAGATTCAATTTAAGGGGGGTAGATTTGTGACACCCTCATTTTCGGGTTCTGCATGTATTCATGTTTCATGTTGAAAAACATTTTTAAATAAGTTGAAACAGAGAAAGAATAAAAAAGATAGCCAAAAAGAGCCAAATACAGTTTACAGAGAGCGCCGAAGACAACTCCCGCTGCTCGCTGGCCACATGGCGTGTTTGGAGCTCATCTCCGCAAATGGGGAGAGGTCTGCCGCTAAACTCGCTACGTGGCAGGCTCGGGGCTCGTCCCTGCGGCAAAGGGCGAGGTCCGACCCTGTGGGACACGTGTTGCCCCGGAGCTAGCCTCTGCGGAAGGAGCGAGGCCAGTCCCGCAGGACATGTGTCGGCTGCGGACCTAGTCACCGCGCAAAAGAGAGGACCAGCCGTGCGGGACACGTGTCGCTCTCGGAGCTCACCTTCGAGAGGTCCGAACCCACTAGGCACGTGTCGCTCTCGGAACTCACTTTCGAGAGGTCCGGTCCTATTGGACACGTGTCACCTCCGGAGCTTACCTCCGGGAGGTCCGACGCTACCGGACACGTGTCACCTCCGGAGCTCGCCTCCGAGAGGTCCAACACTGATGGACACGTGTCGACCCCGGAGCTCGCCTCTGAGGAGAAAGGAAGTCTGGCGGTGTTAGGACACATGGCACATCCGGAGCTACCTCTGAAGAGAGGGGAGGTCCCGCACTGATACATGGCACCCCCGGATCCACCTCCGAAGAGAGGGGGAGGTCCGAAACTGACAAGTGGCGTTCGCGGAGCTCGCCTCTGTTGAGAGGATAGGTCCCGACCCACCAGACACGTGGCGCACGTGGAGATCGTCTTGGAAAGAGGGGGGTCCTGCACGCCAGGACGCGTGGCGCACGCGGAGCTCACCTCTGAGGAGAGGGAGGTCTTGCCTGCCTGACACGCGGCATAACCGGAGCTGGTCTCTGCAAAAAAGGGAGCCCAGGTTCCCGCAGGACACGTGGAGCTTCCAGAGCTCACCGCCGCGAAGGTAACGCGATTCTGAAGCGGTTTTCCTCTGTACGCGTGGGAATACCGGTACGGGAGGAAACCGACACAATTTCCACAAGGTTACCGCACCAAATCAATCTAAGATAAGTTGTTAGGATTTAAAAAAACAATTTGAATAGTACTCTTATTCGAAATCTAAACAGATTAGGATTCTTCGTTTCCGGATTATAAATAGAACCGAAAACCTTTGGCCGCAACCACGAACTTCTTTTCCACCTCCTGAGCCGACAACTTGGAGCCCTAGCCCCTAAATCGCCGAGTAAACTCCTTCTCCGAAGTACAACATCTGGAGAGACCGCCGACAAGCCTGGATCACAATTGCCATCGCCGGAGGAGCCCCGTCCGTCTGTTTTGCTAGGAGGGAGGACCCGAAGAGAGTAAGGTAGGTTTCCAATACCACCTTACGACAATTCGCTTTTTCTTTGCATCTGTTCTCCGATTTCTTTCAAACAGAAGCTTTTTCGTGGACAGATCACGTGTTGATCGGTTTGATCTAAATTCAAGATCATTGCCACGTCCACATTTGATCCGAACACCTCTGTTCATCGTAAAACCCATGCAATGCATGCTAGAACACGTACAAACCGATCTAATAAAAATTGCATCATAGGAATTAGCATGCATATGCATCATCGCATCTGGTTAAAGTTTGTGCATAGTATTGATTGCTGAGAATCTTGTATATGCGTGATCGTGTATAGAAGGACAAGCTCAAGGAGCTGTCTACGACGAGCTGCAACAACAAGGTTTCGAGATCCAAGAGCAACCGGAACCGCAAGAACAAGGCAAGTGCCCCTTGACCATATTGATCCTATGTTTTGGAAAACTGTTTTGTTTGCGAAAAGGTGTGAGTGCTTGAGTCAAACATGATGGGAAACCCTTTTATAGGAGTTTACTAGTTTTGGTTAAACCACCCTTGTCACCAGTGAAGTTTATGAGTCAGGTATGGTTTTTGCTTTTATGCTTCGTTAAGTCCATGGGATTATGGGAAGCGAGATAGATGTGTCTAGCTAACTGCACTTGTAAGAATAATGAGAAACTGATGTTGTTAATGAACATGGACCGGTGGGAGATCTAGGCAAGCCTGGGTTTGAGAATGAGGTAGCATGAGATGGTGGTTACTTGCCGTAGATCTAAGGACCGGTTCATGCCAGCCATGCCAGGATAACAGTTCCACCACAAGGCCAAGTATGGGTGCGGCTTAGCTGACTAATTAGGTAAGTTACTAGATTGTATGGACCGTGGAAGGCGCGGGGAATGGGAGTCGAGTGAGGACTGCCCTGGGAAATGCATGGCACAAGAGGGGGCCCGTGGGTGGGAGAATTGGAGAATCTAGCCTTCCAGTGAAACCTTAGTGAGTCCATACATCTAGTAAACCCTTTGTAAAGGCTATTTTGTGATCTCAAGACCATACACCGACGGTTGTGTACTGGTATAATGGAGGTTCTGTAGTCACCGACAGGTGACGAAATCACAACCTTGTGGGTAAAGTGGTACAAACTCTGCAGAGTCTTAAAACTATCATGATAGCCGAGCTTACGGTCACGAGCGTCTGGACAACTCACATGATTAGTTGGGATGGTTTTTGGTTATGGTTTATGGTTTGGTTATGGTTTGGTTTTCGGGACTGTCGAGTCCGGGTGATAAGATTTGGTTGCATGACTGTTGAGTCATGGCAACGAGAAGGTATTCGTGAGCAAAGTTGAGAAAGATTAATGTCTGGTTGAGACATGGAAAGTGATGAGACATAATGGAGGTATGTTGGTATTTAATACATGTTTGGATTACATTCACTTTAAGCTGAGTTACTGTTTTATCGTGGTTTTGAAAAATAACTTTGCTTTCTGCAATGAGCCTTTTTATACCTACCTTGTTGTGAGCTACATATCATATTTTACCGCACTTGCTGATTACATCATTGTACTCAAACTTGCATTATTACTTCATCATCAGCTACAGGAGAATATTACAATGAAGACCAAGTGGAGCATTAGGCGTATAATCTGTCCTCAACCTTTGCTGTGGGGATGGAGTAGAGATGGAGCCACTGCTGCTACTTAGATTTCTTCCGCACTAGAATAAAGACTTCCGCTGTTAGATTTAGACTTCCGCTGCTTAGATAAGACTTCCGCTGTTAGCATGAGTCCAAGACTCATGAAACATTGTAATAAACCCTGTTATTCGTGGTTATATATATATATATATTCTGAATTCAGTTTATGGATGATATGTGTATGTGTGATGAACATCCTGGGCACACATACGCATCAGTTCTCGGTTCCGTGGTTTTCCATAGAATTGAGGGCGTCACAACTCAAAAACTTCCTTGGCGTCAAGGGTGGTTAACAAAAACAGTAAACTCCTATAAAAGGGTTTCCCATCAAGTTGACTCAAGCATTCACAGTTTTCGCAAACAAAACAGCTTTTCAAAACATGGGATCAATATGGTCAATGGGCACTTGCCTTGTTCTTGCGGCTTCTGTTTCTCACGGATCTCAAAGTCTTGTTGTTGTAGCTCATCGTAGATAGCTCCCTGAGCTTGTCCTTCTATTTACGATCACACGCGTACAAAATTAATAGCAATCAATCATTATGTACAAGCTTTACTCAAGATGCAATGGTGCATATGCATGCTAATAAAATGATGCCATTTTTATTACATCTGTTTGTACGTGTTCTTGCATGTTTGCATGGGTTTGCATGGGGTTTTACGATGAACAGAGGTGTAAAGATCAATTATGGACATGGCGATGATCTTGACCTAGATCAAACCGACCAACACGTGATCTGTCCATGAAAAAGCTTTTGTTCGAAGGGATCGAAGAGAACAGATGCAAAGAAAACCGTGATGATTTCGTAAGGTGGTAATGGAGACCTACCTTACCTCCTTCGGGTCCTTTCTCCTAGGAAAAACAGATCTTCGGCTCTCCTCCGGCGATGGCCATCGTGTTTGGGCTCGTCGGCGGTCTCTCCGGTGGTCAAACTCCAGCGAAGGGGTTTAGCTCGGCGAGCTGGGGGCTAAGGCTCTAAGTTGTCGGCTTGAGAAGATGTTATGACCAAGGGGTTGTTTCGGGTTCTATTTATATCCAGAAAAAGAAGAGTCCTAATCTGATTAGATTTCAAATAAGAGTCCTATTCAAATCGTTTTTGAATCTTAACAACTTATCTTAAATTGATTCGGTGTGGTAGCAACGTGGAATTCATGATGTTTTCCTCAATACCGGGTATTCCTGTGCATACAGGCGAAAAACTGCTTCAGATCTCGTCACCTCCGCGGTGATGAGCTCCGGAGGCTCCACGTGTCCAGCAGTGGCCGGGCCTCCCTTTTCCGCAGAGGCGGGCTCCTGTTGTGTCCCGTGTCAGGCGGGCGAGACCTCCCCTCTCCTCAGAGGCGAGATCCGCGTGCGCCACGTGTCCTGGCGGGCGGGACCTTCCTCTCCCTCAGAGGCAATCTCCGTGTGCGCCACGTGTCTGGTGGGTCGCGACCTCCCCTCTCTCCAGGGATGAGCTCCGCGTACGCCACGTGTCAGTGCCGGACCTCCCCTCTCTTCGAAGGTGGCTCTGAATGTGCCACGTGTCAGTGCCGGACCTCCCCTCTCTTCGGAGGTGAGCTCCGATAGTGCCACGTGTCCTAGCAGCGTCGGACTTCCTTTCTGCTCAGGGATGAGCTCCGAGGTCGACACATGTCCATCAGTGTCGGACCTCCCTTCTTCTCGGAGGTGTGCTCTGAGAATGACACGTTTTCAAAAGTGTTGGTCCTCCCTTAGGGTGGGACCTCTCGGAGGCGAGCTCTGAGGCTAACGCGTGTCCTGCAGTGTCTTTTCCTCGGAAGTGAGCTCTGAGGATGACACGTGTCCAGTAGGACCGGACCTCCCGGAGGTAAGCTCCGAGAGCGACACGTGTCCCGCAGGTCGGACCTCTCGGAGACGAGCTCCGAGAGCGACACGTGTCCCGCGCGGCTGGTCCTCTCTATTCCATGGTGACTAGCTCCGAATGCGACACGTGTCCTGCGTGGCTGGCCTCGCTCCTCCGCAGAGGCTAGTCCGGGGGCTACACGTGTCCCACGGGGTCGGACATTGCCCCTTCCGCTGAGACGAGCCCCGAGCCTGCCACGTAGCCAGTTAGCAGCGGACCTCTCCCCATTTTGCGGGGATGAGCTCCGAAGGCGCCACGTGGCCTGCAGGCTGCGGGAAGTGTCTACGGCGCTCCTCGGGGAACTGGTATTTGCTCTTTTTGGCTATCTTTTTTATTCCTTTTCTGTTTCCACTTCTTTTAAAATGTTTTCTCTATATAAAATATGAATGCATGCAGAAATCAAAATTGAGGGTGTCACAAATCTACCCCCCTTAAATTGAATCTCGCCCCCGAGATTCGATAGAGTG
Source organism: Neostapfia colusana (assembly GCA_030760725.1). Classification (NCBI taxonomy): domain Eukaryota; kingdom Viridiplantae; phylum Streptophyta; class Magnoliopsida; order Poales; family Poaceae; genus Neostapfia; species Neostapfia colusana. The sequence continues at coordinate 50,577,639 of JASWHV010000009.1, forward strand.
GAGAATAGATGAGGGAATTCTGCCTTCTCGGTTGTTGGTTGGGCTGACTCAAACTCAATCCGAGTACTGTGCTCGTTTGTCAACTGCACGCTCCTCTTAGCACATTGGATTACTCCGTTGTGCTTGCTTATCCAATCCATTCCGAGTATTATGTCAAGCCCTTGGGAATCGAAGACAATGAGGTTCACAAGGAAGTCTACCACCCTTATTTTAAGGTTTACTTTTGGACATACTATATTAGTCCTCATTTCTCCACCAGGAGAATTAACCAACATAGTATATTTCAAGTGTGATATGGGTAGATTATACTTGGAAACATACTTGGATGATATGAATGAATGTGATGCTCCGGAATCAAATAAAATAGTGGCTGGGTTGGAGTTGGCAAGGAACATACCAATCACGACGTCCTCAGCCTGTTGCGCTTCCTCAGCAGAAACATGGTTCACGTTGCCACGAGCGTAGTTCTGCTGTCCACGGTTTCCTTGATTGTCTCCTCCATTCAGCTACGGGTTCTGCATGGGCGTGTTGCTTGACTGTCCAGGACCTTTCCTCGGGCACTGACTCGCAAAGTGTCCTGCTTCTCCGCATGCAAAGCATGCCTTGTTGCCCAAGACAGCGAGAACGTTAGGGCGGGGGTTTTGAACATAGGCGCCCATGTTTGGACGGGGCGCAGAAGGCAAAGCCACACGAGGTGCTTGCACAACAGGACGTGGCTGTGGTGGTCGGTTAGGGCGAAAAGTAGACGTAGACGAGCCATACTGTGGTCCAGCTGGGGGCATGAAATGGGGGCGTACGTTGCTCCCTTGTGGCTGGTATGGCATCTTTCTTTTGCCCTCTTGCACGATCTCTCGGATCTTGCTCTCAACCACTATAGCTTTGTCAACTAGCTTCTGGAAGCTCGCATAGTAATTGTTGAGGAGTTGGACTTGGATCTCATTCTTCAACCCTCTCATGAACAAGTACTGCTTCCTCTGGTCCGAGTTGACATCTTCAGGGGCATACCTTGAAAGCTGCGTGAACATGTTGAGGTACTTATTCACGCTCTTCCTGCCCTGGCAGAGACCTTCAAACTCTTGTCTTTTGAGCATCATTACTCCAGCAGGATGTAATGAGAGCGGAAACTCTCCTTGAACTTAGTCCAAGTAATAGTCTCCGGGTCGACATGAGCTTTGCATAGAGCGTCCCACCAATCAGCGGCAGCTCCCATAAGTTGGTGCGATGCAAAGAGAACTTTCTCTCGGTCATTGCACTGAACTATGGCAAGCTTCTTCTCCATGGACTTCAACCAATCATCGGTCTCCATGGGATCATTAGCTTGTGCAAAGGTAGGTGGTGGAGTCCTCATGAACTCTCCCAGTCGGTTGTGAGCCGGCGGTGGTGGGCGGGGTGGCGGTGATGGTGCAGGAACGGGGTTATTGTTGTTGTTGGCTTGCAGCTGACCCAAAGTTTGGATCATAGTTTGCATAAGCTGATTCTGCATAGCCATCAACCTTTCAAGGTTGTTTCCACCAGCCGCGGGGTTGACATTCTCAGGAACTTCGACGTGGTCATCCTCTTGGTTGCCACGGACGTTCCTCCTTTGTCGGCCGGCGTTTTCTCTTACCATATGTGCGAGAGAGTCGGATAGAATAGAGGTTAGAAGTTTAGACGGATTCCCCCCAACTATATGCATCAAGGTTATGAACAATATATCAACCTATATGAGGATGTGAACACATGCCGAAGCATCTCACATCTCTCTACTATGTGTGGATATGGACAACGCTGAAACGTCCCACAACTCACACTATGCACACAAGCACAACAATCATCACAAAAGTTCAGCACACAACTCCTATTCAAGGCTTACTCAATGGGGGCCCTATGTGGTTTCGGGTGATACCAATTTGTGACCAATCTGTGACTTTGTCCTATGGTCAATGGGGTTCTAATGCCAATCTATGCATTCTCCCTAGGCTTGCATCTATGTTCAGCGTGGCTCCTAATACCAATATGTGACTAGGCTTGTGTCCTATGGTCAACCGTGGTTCAGCTACCAATCTGTGATCAATCTAGGCTTATGACCTACAGTCAACCGTGGCTTCTAAAACCAATCTGTGATTTCTATCTAGGCTTGTGATCTACAGCCAACCGTGGTAGCTTGATACCAATCTGTGACCTATCTAGGTGTGTGACCTACAATCAACCGTGGCTCTGATACCAATCTATGACGCCTCGATTCTGTGGAAAAACCACGGAACCTGGACTGATGCATATGTGTGCCCAGTATGTTCATCACACATACACATATAATCCACAAACTGAATTCAGAATATATATATATATATAACCACGAATGAATAGATTCAAGTACTTTATTACATCAATCTTTATTGCAGCGAAAGTCTTATCTTAGCAGCGGAAGTCTTATTCTAGCAGCGGAAGTATTCTAAACTATAGCGGAAGCAAACTAAGAAGCAGCAGCGGCTCCATCTCTACTCCACAGGCAAGGTTGAGGGTAGATTACACGCCTAATACTCCACGTGGTCTTCATAGTACTCCTCTCCTGTTGCTGATGATGTATGATAATGCAAGGGTGAGTACATGACGTACTGAGCAAGTGCAGAAAGTATGACATGTAGCTTACAACAAGGTAGGTATAAAAAGGTTTATTGCATAAAAGCAAATTTGATTTCACAAATCATGAGAAAAATAGCAACTAGCTTTAAGTGAATGTAATCCCTAAATGTATTTAAACATCAACATACCTCCATCATGATTCACTACTTTTCATATCTCATCCGAACATTTATCTTTCTCAACTTTTCACATGCTCATGAATACCATCTCGTATTCACTACCATCTCATCTCATATTTAATTCCATCTCATAACCGAGATCAAATCTCATTGCCATGACTCAAAAATCATGAAACCAATCTCATTACCCGGACTCAGCAGTCCCGAAAACCAAATCCAAAGACCAACCATCACCAAACCAATAACCAAACCAAACACCATCCAAATAACCATCCCATCTAATCATGGAAGTTGGCCAGGCGCTTGTGACCGTAAGCTCGGCTATCATGATAGTTTTATACCCTCAAGAGTTTGCACCACTTTACCCACAAGTTTGTGATTTCGTCACCCATCGGTGACTGCAGAACCTCCATTATACCAGTACACAACCGTCGGTGTATGGTCAAGAAATCACAAAACAGCCTTTACAAAGAGGCTACTAGATGTATGGATTCATTAAGGTTTCACCAGCAGGCTTGATTAACCATTCTCCCACCTACGGGCCCCCTCTTGTGCCATGCAATTCCAGGGCAGTCCTCTTTCGACTCCCATTCCCCGTGCCTTTCACGGACCATAACAATCTAGCAACTTACCTAATTTGTCAGATAAGCCGCACAAATATTTGGCCTTGTGTTGGCACTGTCATCCTGGCATGTCCTCGCATGAACAGGTCCTTAGATCTACGGCAAGTAAACCACCATCTCATTCTACCACTTCCACAAAACAAAGCTTGCCTAGATCTTCCTCCGATTCATATTCATTAACATCAAGTTCTCATTATCATTATTCTCATGAGTACAGTAGCTAGACACCTATCGCTTCCCATAACCCATAAATTAGCGAAGAAAAAAGCAAAAACCGACCATACCCGACTCATAAACTTCCCTGGCGTCAAGAGTGGTTAACAAAACTAGTAAACTCCTATAAAAGGGTTTCCCATCAAGTTTTGACTCAGGCATTCACAGTTTTTGCAAACAAAACAGCTTTTCAAAACATGGGATCAATACGGTCAAGGGGCACTTGCCTTGTTCTTGCGGCTTCTGTTGCTCACGGATCTCGAAGTCTTATTGTTGTAGCTCGTCGTAGATAGCTCCCTGAGCTTGTCCTTCTATTTATGATCACGCACGTACAAAATTCATAGCAATCAATCATTATGTACAAACTTTACTCAAGATGTAATGGTGCATATGCATGCTAATCCTATGATGCCATTTTTATTAGATCAGTTTGTACGTGTTCTTGCATGTTTTACGAAGAACAGAGGTGTAAAGATCAATTGTGGACATGGCGATGATCTTGACCTAGATCAAACCGACCAACACGTGATCTGTCCATGAAAAAGCTTTTGTTTGAAGGGATTGAAGAGAACAGATGCAAAGAAAACCATGATGACATCTTAAGGTGGTAATGGAGACCTACCTTACCTCCTTCGGGTCCTTTCCCCTAGCAAAAACAGATCGTCGGCTCTCCTCCGGCGATGGCGATCGTGTCTGGGCTCGTCGGCGGTCTCTCCGGTGGTCAAACTATGGCAAAGGGGTTTAGCTCAGCGAGCTGGGGGCTAGGGCTCTAAGTTGTCGGCTTGAGAAAATGTTAGGACCAAGGGGTTGTTTCGGGTTCTATTTATAACCAGAAAAAGAAGAGTCCTAATCTGATTGGATTTCAAATAAGAGTCCTATTCAAATTGTTTTTAAATCTTAACAACTTATCTTCAATTGATTCGGTGCTGTAGCAACGTGGAATTCGTGTCGTTTTCATCAGTACCGGGTATTCCCACACGTACAGGAGAAAACCGCTTCAGATCTCGTCACCTCCGCGGTGATGAGCTCAGGAGGATCCACATGTCCAATAGAGGTTGGGCCTCCCTTTTCCGCAAAGGCGGGCTCCGGTTGTGCCGCGTGTCAGGAGGGCGAGACCTCCCCTCTCTTCGAACGTGAGCTCTGCATGCGCCATGTGTCCTGCCGCAGGACCTTCCTCTCACTCAGAGGCGAGCTCCGCGTGCGCCACATGTCTAGTGGGTCGGGACCTCCCCTCTCTCCAGAGACGAGCTCCGCGTACGCCACGTGTGTCACACCCGGTTTTTCCGAAGAACAACCAAGTGAATATCACATGTATGCCAGGATCATTTTCTCATACATGTGATGACAAATAGTGAAGCATCATTTATTACAAGCCAGGTGTCGAATATAAATAAGTCTTACATAGCAAATGTCTCGATGGACAATAATAAGTTCATCACAAGTAAATAAACTAGCAGCGGAATATTATTCTTGAGGGCTCTGTCACAGGCGTTGCCCGGGGGTCTCCATGAACCTAGAAACCTTCTTCGGGTCCAAAGTCTTGGTCATTATACACCACCTCATTATCTTGACCTGAGCAGCAATATAAACCAACAAATATGCAAGGTTGAGTACCGATGGTACTCAGCAAGTGTGGGAAAGTTATGTCATGCATGGCTAGAACAAGGGGAGGTTGAACTCATGGTTAAAGCACTACGCAATTAATACCTATCACCTTAGCTTATTAAGCACCTACATTACTACACAGGTGAAATGGTCCCAATCTCCCATCCCATCATCATAATCAAATAACCATAACATCATTTCCAATGTTAAGCTCCCCGCTTAACATCCACAACTTCCAAAACCATCACTCCTCTAATCATGAATAAGTCGAAGCCGCTCTTGACCGTGAGCACGGCTGTCATGACAGTTTTGACTCTGCAGAGTTTGTACCACTGTACCCACATGTAGTGATTTCATCCCCCGTTGCCGGGTGGACTAAAAGAACCTCCATTATGCCAGTGGCCATGAACCACATTCACACTTTCCAGTTGTGTAGCCAGGAGATCACTACGAAGCCTTTACAAAGGGATTCCCGACGAGCGTGGGCCCACTGAGGTTTCACCCCTAACAGCATACAAGAGGCTCCAACCCCGCTGCAGTGGCCCCCTCTTGAGCCTTGCGGTTCATATGGTAGTCCAGTTGACACCTACTTCCTGCACCATCCAACACACCCATACTACGCCGGGGATACACCTAATTAATTGGTCAAGCTGCCCCATCTCAGCATGTGGTTGGCACGGTAAAGCCAGGTTACATGCTCCATGAACCGGTCCTTAGGATCCAGGCAAGTACCATACACAAACCCGAGTCTCGTGCACCCAGCACCAACCAAAACATCCAACTTGACTTGATCCCTACCTCTACATAACTCATAATATCTCATTCAAGAATAAGGTAAACAAGTTGATGATATCATATCCCACTTATCCCATTCTAAGCATGGCTAAGCATAAGTAATATGAATGAATGACATAATAAAGCAAATCCCAACCCAAGCTTCAAGGAAAACAAGGTAATGCAATTCTAGGGAAACTTCCTAGCATGGGTTTCATATTTCAATTGGCAATGCAAATAATTCTATCTACACATCCTAGTATAGGAACAAAGTGGTCAAGGACACTTGCCTCCTTCCTGCTGCTCTTGGAATGGGTAGTCCTAATCTTGAAAAGGGAGAACTTGCTCTGGAGCAGGTTCTACATCATACCATCACACATAGCAAAAGAAAAGCAATAATCCATAAGACATAGTTCACACTTCCACTTCATACAAACCACACATTCACATTTATGAAAGCCATTCACAAATTCTATGTGTTGTGGTTACTCTATGTGTGTTGATCTTTGGCTTACATGCACTTTTAAACATGTGTATATGATTTCTACTTTTGTATTCATATTTATGCTTGCATACTATATATATGAGTTTCCAATTTAAATAAATTCCTTATATTCAATTACTACACCTTTTAGCTACCAAGTATGCATGAAAGGTACTTTCCTACTCCATATGTGTCTTCAGTCCTTCTACCAACCCTAAACTGAATTCTTTGGATTTTAGAAACTTCATTTATCATTTCCTAGTTGCTAATTTTCAGATTTATTTCCTATGCCTAAATGTGAACTTTATTATGAAAATAATAAGACACATCATCTAAACAGAATAGGTTCTGATATAAAATATTTAATAATATATTTTTGAACTTTTCCTCTGATGTAAACTATTTTACATTTACTTTTCAAATTTTCAGAATTATTCTCTACTAAAAAAATGTGTTCCTATGTGAATCAATTAAACAGATTCATTTCAGCCAAAAATATATTTTTATCTCACTCCAAGGTTTTATAAGTACTGGGAAAGTTTTTAATTTAAATTTGACAATATGTTTGTCCCACCTTTTAAATTTTAAATACTAGCCACATATTCAAATTCCTAACTTTAATATCAAATAGGGTTAAAAAGGTAAACTCACCCCACTACAGGGTCCATTATATTATTTTAAGAATTTCCAGGGGTCTAGCTACAATTAACAGAGGGGTTTTTCCTAATTTTTATTAAGTCCAGGGGCTAAAACTGATTTTTAAATGAATTTACATGATTTTCTGAAGTTCTAGGGGCTAGATCAGAAGTTTCCGGGGCTAGCTCTTATTTTCCGAGAACCCCAGGGGGTAGCGCGTAAGAATTCCAGCCTTTATAACGCGGGGCTGACGTGGACCATCCGATTTAAAACAGACGGCTGAGATTATAACGTCGAACCGGTACGCGGGGATTTAAACTCTACCGTGCGATTTAAAATAGACGGCGCACAAACGGCCACGTTGCTCTGATCGAGCGCGGGCGGCGCTACCCGGTGGTGCATGGCGGCGGGAGGCGGTGATCTCGCAGGAGAGTTTTGGATCTTCGTCAATTCTTCCTAAAACTGTGATTTTATGGCATAGATCGGTGGAGGGGAGGTCGGGGATCTCACCTCGGGGGTTTTCTTGAGCTCGAAGGTCCTGGAAGGCGGTCGGCGACAAGGTCCGAGGTGAATTCACGGCGAGGCTCGTCGGCGCTGTGTTTTAACCGCAAACCACCGCGTTTTCTGCACCTGCGAGGTTACCCGGAGGCGGTGGATCAAGACCAGCGAGTTAGATCAGAATTCCCGAGCGTAGATCGGGCAGAATTCGCCGGAGGGGCTCGGTTTCTCACCAGAGAGAAAATCGGCGGATCGTGGGGAAAAACGGGACGATGCCGGGGTTTTTATAGACAGGGGAGGGCGGCGTTCGGTTGTGATCGAGTTTGCGTCGCCCACGAACGAAATTCGGCTGGGATACGCGAGGATCCGGGTCGGTTTTGATTTGGGGTGAGAGGGTCCGGCCGAGTGCGGGCACGAGCGCGAGGAGGAGGAAAGGTTGGCGGGCCCCGCGTGTCAGTGGGAAGAAGGGGGCGCGCACGGCTGCGGGCTGGCACGGGATGGGGTGGGCCGGCTGGTGGGTTTCGGCCCACTGGCCGGTTTTTTTCTGTTTTCCTTTTTCTTTTTCCATTTCTTTCTGGTTTGAATTTGAATTTGAATTCTGGTTTGAATTTAAATTTTTGCAACACATGCAACACGTCCAAAAAATTTTTAAATTCCCCTCTTGACAGGATTTTGGGGTGTTACAACGTGTCAGTGCCATACCTCCCCTCTCTCTAGAGACGAGCTCCGTGTACGCCATGTGTCAGTGCCGGACCTCCCCTCTCTTCGGAGGTCGCTCCGAATGTGCCACGTGTCAGTGCCGGACCTCCCCTCTCTTCGGAGGTGAGCTCCGATAGTGCCACGTGTCCTAGCAGCGTCGTACTTTCTTTCTGCTCAGGGATGAGCTCCGCGGTTAACACGTGTCCATCAGCGTCGGACCTCCCTTCTTCTCGGAGGTGTGCTCCGAGAATGACATGTTTTCAACAGTGTTGGTCCTCCCTTATGGGCGGACCTCTCAGAGGCGAGCTCCGAGGCTGACGCGTATCCTGCAGTGTCTTTTCCTCGGAAGTGAGCTCCGAGGATGACACGTGTCCAGTAGGACCGGACCACCCAGAGGTAAGCTCCGAGAGCGACACGTGTCCCGCGTGTCGGACCTCTCGGAGACGAGCTCCGAGAGCGACACGTGTCCCGCGCGGCTGGTCCTCTCTCTTCCGTAGTGACTGGCTCCGATGGTGACACGTGTCCTGCGGGGCTGGCCTCGCTCCTCCGCAGAGGCTAGCTCCGGAGGCAACACGTGTCCCACGGGGTCAGACCTCACCCCTTCCGCAAAGACAACCTCCGAGCCTGCCATGTAGCCAGTTAGCGGTGGACCTCTCCCCCTTTTGCGGGGATGAGCTCCGAAGGTGCCACGTGGCCTGCGGGCCGTGGGAAGTGTGTACGGCGCTCCTCGTGGAACTGGAATTTGCTCTTTTAGCTATCTTTTTTATTTTTTTCTGTTTCCACTTCTTTTAAAATATTTTCTCTATATAAAATATGAATGCATGCAGAAATCGAAATTGAGTGTGTCACACCATCACACGGAAGCTGAAGCTACATGAGAGCGTGAGGAAGACCTCAAGGCAGAATTCCCTCACCTATTCTCTACCCTATCGAATCTCGAGGGCGAGATTCAGTTTATGGGGGGTAGGTTTGTAACACCCTCAATTTCATATTCATGCATTGCATATAGAAAAACATTATAAAAGAAATAGAAATGGGAAGAATAATAAAAATGGGAGAAAGATAGCTGAAAAGAGCCAATTTCAATTCGCCGAGGAGCGCTGTCGACAATTCCAGCGGCCTGCTGGCCACGTGGCGCCTTCAGAGCTCATCCCTGCGGAGGGGGGTGAGGTCCGCCACTGCTGGCCACGTGGCAGGCTCGGAGCTCGCCTCAGGAGAAGGTGCGAGGTCCGATCCCGCTGGACACGTGTCGCCTTCGGAGCTAGTCTCTGCCGAGAAGCGATGCCTAGCCCGCCAGACACGTGTCGACTTCGGAACTCACCCCTGAGGAAGAGATGAGGTCCGCCCCGCGGGACACGTGTCACCCTCGGAGCTCGCCTCCGGGAGGACCGACACTGCTGGACACGTGTCACCCTCGGAGCTCGCCTTCGGGAGGACCGACACTGCTGGACACGTGTCACCCTCGGAGCTCGTCTCCGAGAGGTCTGGCCCCGATGGACACGTGTCGTCGTCGGAGCTCACCTCCGAGGATAGTGGAGGTCCGGCACTGACACGCGGCGCAACCGGATCTCACCACTGCGGAGGTGACGAGATCCTTAAGTGGTTTTTTTTCTCCTATGCGCGCGGGAGTACTCGGTACTGAGGAAACTGACACGATTTCTTCCACGTTGCTACCACACCAAATCAATTGGAAATAAGTTGTTAGGATCCAAAAAAAATTGAAATCCGTTCGAAGTAGGACTCTTATTTTCCTGTTATAAACAGAACCCAAAACCCCTGGCCGCAACCACGTAACTATTTTCCACCTCCCGAGTCGACAACTTGGAGGCCCTAGCTTTCAACTCGCTGGTGAGCACCGCCGACGAGCTGTCACACCTTGCCATCGCTGCTGCCATTGCTAGGAGGAAGGCCCCGCCACCAAAGAGGAGGCCGATATAGGTCCTCGTTACCACCTTACGACATCATCGTGGTTTTCTTCGCATCTGTTTTTCGTCAAACAGAAGCTGTTTCTTGTGGAAAGATCACGTGTTGATCGGTTTTTTACGGTGGAATTGATCTAGATCTTGAGTCAAGATCATCACCACGTCCACACTTGATCCTTACATCCTTGTTCACCATAAAACCCCATGCAAGCCCAGTAAAACATGCAAGAACACGTACAAACTTATCTAAATAAGACAGCATCATAGGATTTGCACCAATGCATCTTGAGTAGAGTTTGTGCATGATGTTTGATTGCTATAATTTTGTATGTGCATGGTCGTGAGTAGAAGGACAAGCTCAGGAAGCTATCTACGAAGGACTACAGCACCAAGACTTCGAGACATGTGAGCAACAAAAGCCACAGGAACAAGGCAAGTGCCCCTTGACCATATTGATACCATGTTTTGGAAACTGTTTTGTTTGCGAAAACATGTATGCTGGAGTCAACTTGATGGGAAACCCTTTTATAGGAGTTTACTAGTTTTGTTAACCACCCTTGTCGCCGGGAAAGTTAACCAGTCGTGTATGGTCGGTTTTGCTTTGTGCTTCACTAATCTACGGGATATGGGAAGCGAGATAAAACGTGTCTAGCTACTGCAGTCATATGAATAATGATAATGAGAACTTCATAATGAGCATAGAATCGGGGGAGATCTAGGCAAGCTTGGTTCGTGGATGTGGTAGAATGAGATGGTGGTATACTTGCCGTAGATCTAAGGACCGGTTCATGCCAGCACATGCCAGCAAAACAGTGCCACCACAAGGCCAAATATGGGTGCGGCTTAGCTGACTAATTAAGTAAGTTGCTAGATTGTTATGGACCGTGGAAGGCGCGGGGAATGGGAGTCGAGAGAGGACTGCCCTGGGAACTGCATGTCACAAGAGGGGGCCCGTAGGTGGGAGAATGGTGATTCGAGCCTGCCGGTGAAACCTTAGTGAGTCCATACATCTAGTATCCCCTTTGTGAAGGCTATTTTGTGATCTCTTGGCCATACACCGATGGTTGTGTACTGGTATAATGGAGGTTCTGCAGTCGCCGACGGGTGACGAAATCACAAACTTGTGGGTAAAGTGGTGCCACCACTTAACAGTGTAGAACTATCATGATAGCCGTGCTTACAGTCACAAGCGCCTGGCCAACTCACATGATTAGATGGGATGGTTATTGGGATGGTCATTGTTTTGGTTATGGTATGGTCATTGGAAATTGGTTTTGGGACTGTTGAGTCATGATAATGAGTTTTGGTCTCGGTTATGAGATGGATATGAATATGAGATGTTTATTATGAGCATGAGATTATGTTGAGAAAGATTAATGGCTTTATGAGACGTGATAAGTGGTAAAATATGATGGCGGTATGTTACTGTTTTAATTAAATATATGTTGGGATTAAATTCACTTAAAGATAGTTGCTGTTTTTATCGTGTTTGTGAAATAAATTTTGCTTTCTGCAATGAGCCTTTTATTCCTACCTTGCTGTAAGCTACATGTCATACTTTTTCCTGCACTTGCTGAGTACGACATGTACTCACCCTTGCATTATCATACAAACATCAGCAACAGGAGAGGAGTACTTTCCTGTGGAGTTGGAGCCACTGCCGTGTTTAGTTGCTTCCGCAAATCGTTTAGAGACTTCCGCTGCTAGAATAAGTTAGAGACTTCCGCTGCAAGAACAAGTTAGAGATTTATGTAATAAAGTACTTAAACCCTATTATTCGTGGTTATATTCTGAATTCAGTTTGTGGAGTACATGTATATGTGTGATGAACATCCTGGGCACACATATGCATTAGCTGGGTTCCGTGTTCTACGGGACCGGGCGTCACAGTGGGTACCACCCCCTTCTTTTAACCTCTAAATTTCAATTTCCCCACTGCTCCAAACAGTAGGGACCATAATACCCTTTGCAATTTTAGTAATCCACCAAATGCCCATTTGAAATTGGTAGAATTCAAATTGTGAACTGGTTTGATTGTATTTGGATTCAAATTATAAACTCAAATTTAAATTCAGTTGGAATTTTTCTCAAAATACCTCATGTCAAGATCAACTCCAAATGGAGTGAAAATTGGTGTGTGAGCATACAAAAAATGTGCTATAAATCCCACTTTTGAATTCATGGGGTGAAAGGAGTTTGAATTTAAATCTAAGTTCAAACTGGCCTCTTTCTAATTATACCAAAAAGTACCTCAAAAAAGTTTTGGATTTGGGTGACATTTGGCACGAGCATTCCTAGCAAAGTTTAGGAGTTTTTCATATGCTCAGCACCTATATGATGCATGTGGGAAATACCACTTTCGCATTTTGTGAGTTTATCATCTAATGACTTTATCGATGGTGTTTACTTGCTCTTCAAAGATGTTTATAAGCTTTCCTCAAATGAGGTGTGTGTGGTGTGATGAACACTTTTAGCAAATGAAAATCTTGGGCCCTTACAGTATCGGACACCATGCGGTCAGCGGTGACAACCACTGGCACGACCGCCGCAGTTCGGAGGTCGCTCATTCAACTCATCACCGTTCCGACCACCGCTGCCACCACCACGACCGCAGCAGCAGCAGATGGCACCCCTTGTGTTTCAGCAGCAGCAGCGTGCACCAGCATTCCATTCACCGATCAGCGGAGGACCGCCTAGCTACATGTGCTTCACGTGTGTCCATGTCGTCCATTTTTCAAGGGACTGCCTGCAGAAGCAACACGACAGCAGGCAAGCACAATATCAAGGCAACACTCAGGGCCGACCACAGCCCAAGATGGGAGGCCAGAAACCTGGAAACGTTCACTACATCGACAAAGATAACGTATCGGAGGGAGAGCCAGTACTGGCGGGTATGTTCACTCTCAACGATCGCCCAATTATCATTTTGTTTATTCTGGTGCAACCCACAATTTTATAACCACATCATGTGTGGTCAAGCATCAGATACAATTCTTCCCGACCGACTGCTCATATATGATTTGCTTGCCGAGAGGGAAGAGTTCCGCTAATATGATGATCCTGAAAGCACAACTGTGTTTAGGCGGGAAAATATACCCTACTACACTGATTATTCTTGAGGGGCAGAAGATTGAGTGCAATCTTAAGAATATCAAGGCTAAGTCACCACGGAGCTGTCCGTGAAGTTCTATCTCAGACTGTTCACCTAAATTCTCCACACCACAGTCCTCATTCGATCATTTTGGACAGTCCTGTCTCGGAAATTTCAGCAGCTTATCATGCTGAAACTATCAAGTTGGAGGACATTCCCGTAGTCCGTGAATACAATGACATGTTTCCAGCTGATCTAGCGGGCATGCCGCCCAAACGGGATGTCAAATTCAAGATTGAACTTGCACCCAGGACAACATCGATATCACGGAGGCCGTATAAAATAGCTCCAAATGAGCTGGCTGAATTGAAGGAAAAGCTCAATGAATTGTTGAGTAAAGGTTTTATTGGACCGAGGTCCTCACCATGGTGATGCTCAGAACTGCTCGTGAAGAAGAAATATGAAACCTTGAGGTTGTGTGTTGATTACCGACCACTCAACGCTGTCACATTCAAGAATAAATATCCACTGCCCCGCACTGAAATTTTGTTCGATCAACTTGTGGGTGCAAAGGTATTTTCAAAGATGGATCTTCGCTCAGGATATTACCAAATAAATTTCCAGGTGGAGGATATCCCGAAGATGGCATTCTCGATAATATATGGATTATTTGAGTATCTCTTCATGTCTTTTGGTCTCATGAACGCCCTGGCACACTTTATGTATCTTATGAACTTGGTTTTCATGCCGGAGTTTGATAAGTTTGTTGTGGTGTTCATTGATGACATCTTGGTTTATTTCAAGTCGGAGGAAGAACACGCCGAACACATGCATATCGTGCTTCAACATTGCGGGACCATATGCTCTATGCCAAGTTCAGCAAGTGCGAGTTTTGGATCAGCCAAGTGCCATTTTTCAGACATATTATTTAAGCAGAAGGCATCGCGGTTGATCCAAACAAAATCATGCAAGTCCTGAAATGGAGTTCCCCCATATCTGTACATGAAGTCATAAGTTTACTCGGTTTAGCAGGATATTATCGGAGGTTCATCCTGATAGCAAATATTGTAAAACCGACGACCGATTTACTGAAAAAGGGAACCAATTATGTTTGGAGTTCAGCATGTGAAGAGGCATTCCAAGCACTGGTGAAGCATCTCACAACAGCCCCAGTCTTAGCTCAGTCGGATACGGCCAAGCCATTTGACGTGTATTGTGATGCGTCTGGTATTGGGCTTGGCTTCATGTTGATGGAAGAAGGACGTGTGGTCGCGTATGGCTCACGTCAACTTCAGAACCACGAGCAGCATTATCCGACTCATGATCTCGAGCTCGCTGCCATTTTATTGGCATTGAAGATGTGGAGACATTATCTACTCAGGAATTGAGTGCATCTCTACACCGGTCACAAGAGTTTAAAGTATATCTTTACTCAGAAGGAGCTGAATATGAGGCACAGAAGGTGGTTAGAACTGATCAAGGACTATGAGATTGAGATTCATGACCACCCCGGCAAGGCAAATATGGTTTCTGACACGCTGAGTTGTGTAAGGGCCTCAGTTTTGGCACACATTTGAAGTGTTCATCACCACACCACACACCTCATTTGAGGAAAGACGATGAACACAAATGAAGAGCATGTAACCACCATCAACATGCTCATTAGAGAACAAACTCACATATTGCAAAAGTGGTATTTCCCACATGTGATATAGGTGGGCTGGACTTAGGAAAACTCCTACACATTGCTAAGGATGTCCATGCCAAGTTTCACCCAAATTCAAAACCTTTTGAGGTCATCTTGGTTATAGGTGGGAGGCATATTCTTATTCAGCACATTTTTGTGAGCCCACACATCAATTTTCACTCCATTTGGAGTTGATCTTGACATGAGCTAAGTGGGACGAATTCAAGCTTTATTTGAATTCAAAACTGAACTTGTGCTGAAATTCACTCAACCCGAACCCAATTTGAATTCTATTCAATTCAAATGGCTCAGGGGTGAATAATTTGAATCACCAAGGGTATTATGGGGCTCACTGTTTACAACAGTGATTAGGAATAAATTTCAGAGGTTAAAACCCCAGGTGGGACCCACATGTCATAGAGCACAGAAGGAGAAACTTGCACCCAAAGTCAGAGTCTCGGTGGGAAATTCCACCGAGCAGCTGTCGGCTGTGCCACCGAGCAGCTACCGGCGCCACCAGCTGCTTCCCTCTCCGCGCGCTGGCGCCCAGGGCGGCTGGCTCGCGCCCCCACGCGACCGGCACCGCCTCAGCCGAGCAGGAGTCGGCCAGCTTTATCTTCTCGCGGGCAAACCCGAGCAGCGGCATTGTTTCTCGCCGCAGCTCTCTGCTCAATCGGGAAAACCAGCAAAACCATCTCCTCCTTCGTCCCTGAGCTGCTAGACAGCCACCTGAGCTCGCACTCCACCTCTCCAACGCCAGAAACCCCGAGCTCCGACTTCCTTTGCCCGAAGACGATCGCCACCGCGGCGACCTAGCCTCAGCCGAGAGTCAGGCGTCCGTGGGCAGCGTTCCACAGGCGTTTTCACGGTCCAGCGAGAGAGGCAACAGGAGCACGCGACCACCGTGCTGCTCTCCTCCATGTTTGGAAGCCAACCATGAAGAACCCGCCAAGAATTTCTAGTTTTTGCTCCGGCGACCGTAACCCAAGCTTCCGGTACGGTTTCTTTAAATTCTCGCTCTATGATCTTCCGGAGGTCATCAAATCTTGCACATAGACGCTGGACTAGCCGGCGATCAAGTTCTTTTCTGTATCCGTAGCTTGAAACTGTCTAGGAGTGACGAATTTCGAGCTCGATCGAGGGCGGTCATGGCGGGCACGATCGGTCACATGGTGCCGACCGACTTGCCGCCATCCCTGAACACTTTTGACACCTTGTCGAGCTTCCTAGAGGTACACTGATGCTATAGGGCCATTTGTTCGAGGTGTTGGCCGTTTTAGAAACCACGGTCGACAGTGTTGAACCTCAACCGAGGCCGCGGCAAGTCGCCGAGCTATTTCCGGTCACCCCCAGCCCGACCTGTCACCCCCGACGTGTTCCTCGACGTCGACAACCCCCTGCCGGCGAGTTTCAGACCATGGGAGGTCCGGCAGCGGCGAGCCGGCGAGCCCCGAGTCTGCTCCGGCGAGGTCAGCGGCGCGGGCGCGAGAGAACGGCGGGAGGAAGACGAGGCCGGCTGGCCCACGTGTCAGCGGCTGAAGAATTTAAATCGGGATCGGGTGAGGCCAGGGATCGACTGTGCTGGCGCGCAAAATACCCTGTGAGCTCCGGTGTGCCGGACACCTCCGCGCTCGACACGTGTCCCCGTGGGCCCGAGAGTTTAAATTTTTCCCCCGATTTTCAGGATTATTCCAAACTTCAAATCCTCATAACTTTGGCTAGAAAGCTCCAAATCGAGTGAACCAAATTAGGTTGGATTTAGCTCTCTGAGCACTTTACAGCAATACCAAATTCAGCTCATGAAAGTGAATAGTTTTCCAGAATTAAATCCCTAAGTTTCAAACTGTCGGGAATTTTATCTGGAGAACTACTTTATGAAAAATTCTGAAATTTGGTTGAAAGGTTCATTGGAAAATCCCTGAATACCAGTAAAATTTTCAGGCTCATCCAAGTTAATTTAGTTACCCTAATCGGGTGATTAAGAGAACTGCCCTGAGAAAATAGAAAAATGTACAGAAACATTTTTCAGATTTTCTCAAATATTAATTAGGGCATAACTTTCGGTAGAATTCTTCAAATGACATAAAACCAATTCCATTAGAACCCTCCTAAATTCTAGTTTCCAGAAAGTAATGGTGGGAGCCATGAAAAACCCTGGAATTACTTAGAGGCTCAATTATTGACCAAAGAGGCTTTTATTTGTACAAGGTTCAATTGAACTTTGTTTCAAATAAAACATGGTCACAACTCTGGTTAGGACCCTACCAGTCCACCATAAAAATTTCAGAACCAAAGGGAAGGCCTAGCTAGAGTTATTAGCAATGAGGTATTCCAGTTCACACATTGCATTCAAATTAACATGTAGTATTGTATTACACGTGTAGCCATTGAAGAAGAGGCTCCGGAAGTGCTGGACTTCCTCCTTCCGGAAGAGGAACTAACCCCTGACCAGCAGCAACAAGGCAAGCCCCGGATTGCATTAACCTTTTATAAGTCTTACTTTTTTTATACGTGTCATATGAAGTATGTATGTGCATTAGGTATAGGATGAATGAAACCCCACTTGCATAACCAAAGATTCCTAAAAGAGTGAGGGTAGTGTCAAGGACCACGAGTAGACAGGCTATGCTTAATGAGTCATAGGGCTTCGGTACAAGTCGAGTAGTTGGAATCTACTTGCGAGATAGGCTTGGGACGCACGGGTTCGGTTGAGCGATGTGAGATCACATTAGTAATGAAAATGAGGCTAGGCAGGGGCTAGGGCGCAGCAAGAGGGAGTCTTGTGTGTGCAGCCCTGTCCGTGTCGATTGAGGACTGAGCCGTGTGTGGCCCACGCTGATCAAGTTTGAACGTACCGAAGGCATATCGGATATATGGGCCCCGATAAACCGATGTAGCCTAAACCTCCGGGCGCCGAGGCATAACGCACCGATTTATAGGTGTAGGCTGAGGGCAGCAAGGTGGAAATCTGCCAACGGGCATAGAGAGATGCTCCGTGTAGGGAACCTCCTGCTCGTTTCGGTGCGACCGGTTCGACGTTTAGGCTGTTGGGTGAAAGGTTGTCCTGTACGACATCGAGTGAGCGTGCTGTGCAGCTCCACGGGTGGGCGTACGTGACGTGCTCTTTGGGTTTCCCTGCAGGTGTATATCGAGTCGATTCGCCGTCCCTCGCGGTGAAGAGTACCACTTGGTCACTGAGTCGTGACGTAGATTAATGGATGAAATATGTTGATTCAATGTTGCTGATTGATATAATTGTATTGTTACATGGGTGCCACCAAATACTGCTTACTAAATTTCAGATTTCATGAACTGTTAACTTGTTGCTAAAAGATGAACCAAGGATGAACTTGTAGGCGTGTCCTTTTGCTGAAATGTTACTATCCTATGTCCATGGTACCCCTCATGTAGAGTTTCATGCTTAGGTGAGTCGGTTAAGCCTTGCTGAGCCTTCGTGCTCACGGTTGCTGCTTAAGTGTTTTTCAGGTGAGGAGCCACCCACGGACTCGGAGTACGAGTCCACCGGCGAGGGTTACCCTCCGTCGGGGACCACGGCTGAGTGGGAGCTGTACACGCCGCACTGAGCTGAGGAGTGCAGCTAGTGTGGGTTGCCCTAGGGCTGGGCAACCAACTTTTGCTAAATAGGCGGGCGTGAGTTGTATAGTGTAGACTTCCGCTGTGTAATATAAACAATAGTTGTAACTGAAGTTTGTACCTGTTTGTACAGTTTCAGTTGTTTTTCCCATGTAATATATTATGTTCTTATGACGTGTGCTGTCGGGTGTCGCATCGCGTGGCACCACCCTCTGCGATCCTGGATGAGAGGATTCCGGTCCGCCACAGCCTGGTATCAGAGCTGTAGTGGGGATAGCACAGTACTTAAGGACTGCATTATGGGAAAACTAGGTATACGGTGAGGATTCGGTAGTTGCCCAAGTAAGGACTATATTAGCATAGTTACTTAAAGTGTCAAATACTAACTTATGTGTTATAATTCTGAATTTCAATTATGTAACGGCGCAACTACGCTCTGGTAAGTATGGTAAGGAACGCTACCGAAAGCGGTTCAATTTCGGTTAGCTCCCCTGACGAGGAACGTGGTTCAGGGATTGATCTCACAGCTCGGTGTGAGACATCAATATGAAACTCTTGGACTCGTCATGTCCCTGAGTTCATATGAAACGCTGATCCCTAGCGTGCATTAGGCAAGTAAGTGGAGACCCCATCGCGTGGTCAGTAACGCGAGAGTGTGTTCGTCTGGAAATAGCCCAGGAGGACATACGCAGCGCTTGCCATCGGCGTGCCTTGCAGGGCAGTAGGTGGTATCTGTTGGGTTGATAACATTCCCAACCGTGACGACCCGTTCATGACATACTCGGGTTCCCCGTCGTGTGGTGTTGAAACACGATAACGTACCTTGAGACATGACCTAGCTCAAGGACGGCCGTATGGAAATGATACGGGCGTTTGTACTTACTTTCAAATATGGAACTGCGTGAAATGAATAACCATTGAGTGCACCATTATTGTGTGGTCTTCTGCAGGTACTAACCACGTATGTATCCGTGTAGAAAACGTGTGCGAGAGACCGTTTAGTGCCACACTGGAGACGTATATGCCGGTATGATCCGGTTAGGATTTTCTTTTGTGAGGAACATAGTACCGAGATATTGTAGGCATATGCATGAAAATATTGAGAACAAGGAACTAAAATCATTAGGTCTAACATTTAGGACCCTGGTTGGGTATAAGAATGGGATAGTGGAGCAGTGTAGCCAAAAGACTGAAAAACAGAGTGCTCTGTTTTGGGCAGCACGTTTGCTGATCTTCAACAGGGCATAACTCACAGGTCTTTTAGCCCAGAGAGGTGTGCTATATAGTTCTGGAAAGGTATTTAAGTACTCTACAACTTTGTTGTAGACTTCCAGAGCTGAAACTCACCTTAAGATGGCTTAAATCCCAGAGGAATGTAAACTGTCCAGAACCAGGACAGAGTTAAACATTCTCTGGACTGTTCTGTTTTTCAAACATAACTCTCAGTAGAAAAATCTAAAATTGTCATATAATACATCCTTAGAAAGAGTAGAAGATGGGTGACATCTTTGAAATTCAAAGTTTCTGAAGTTTCAGCACAGATTTCAGTGGAAACCAGGGATGAAAACAGCCACTTCCAAGGGAGGTCCTGTTAAAATTCTTTCAGAAATTCTGCTGACTTTGAATTAGCATATCTTTTTAACCAAAGCTGATCTGGCGGCAAATGAATACTCGTTGGAAATATACTGAAGTTAACTTTAACTTTGGTGTTCAACTTGAGTCATGAAAATGCCCAGAACAAGATCAAAACTTGGAATAGGTAGAAACTGGTCATTCTGACATAAGAATGACAGTTGAACTCATTGGAGAGGGTGTTGTACCCTATGGGTGGTATACGTGATGACAAGCGATAGTAATATCTCGTAGTGACCAAACCTAGTTATGGTGAGCTTCCAAAGAGGAGGTTCATCAAGTTGGATTAAACTAGCTTATGTTTGGTCTGGTAATGGTGTAGCTTGTGCAAAGTTATTACATTATCTACATACGAGATGTATCGCATGTTTTATTGTCATTATGTTTTTACACCTATTTTTATGGGGCTGCATGCAAAATGTTGCGGGACTGATGATTATTGTCGTGTGTTTGCAGATGGTTCGTACTAGGACCACGCACGAGGTTGGTGGCTCTAGCCAACAGGGAGGCGATGACTCCCAGCCACCGGCCTACGACAGCACCCTGCAGCAGCAGCCACCACCGCCGCCTCCACTTACTCTAGCGGATGTGATAGCGGCATTGGTGGGAGGTCGTGAGGAGCAGACCGACCTGCTCCGCACGATCGTGCAGAATACGTCCCAGGTGGGGGGACGTCAAGAGCGAGGGCCTCGTGAGCCCCGTGAAGTGTCGTACACGTATTTCATGAGTACGCACCCTCCAGTGTTCACCGAAGCCGAAGAACCACTGGAGGCGGACAACTGGCTGCGGACCATCGAGTCCAAGTTTGGGCTGCTCCAATGTACGGAGCGGCAGAAGACCCTGTTCGCAGCACAGCAGCTCCATGGTGCCGCTGGTGCGTGGTGGGCGAATTATGTCGCGTCACGTCCGGCTGGCCATGCCGTGGAATGGCAAGAGTTCCGGGAGGCGTTCCGCGCCTATCACATTCCTCCCGGAATCATGAAGAGGAAGTTCCAAGAATTCTTGGAGCTGAAGCAGGGCGGGAGGAGTGCCCACGACTACTCCCGTGCCTTCAACCATCTGGCACAATATGCGTCAGACTACATCTCCACCGAGGAGAAAAAGCGGGAACACTTCTATCGGGGGTTACACCCCGAAATGAAGACCCATCTCGTTCAGTGGAATCACGGCACTTTCAACGACCTAGTCAATGCCGCGATTATGCAAGAGGATGCTCAGCGGGAGTTGGCAGCTGAGCAGAGGAAGCGCAGCGCTCCACCTAGCAGTGGTGGTGGCGCGCCCCAGAAGTACCGTATGGTGTATCGGACACCATCCGGGCAGCAGTGGCATCCACCGGCGCGACCTCAACGGTTCGGGGGACGTCCGTTCCAGTCACCCTCGTTCCGTCCGCCGATGCCACCACCAAGACAGCAACAGCAACAGCAGCAGCAGACGGTACCCCGGGCGTTTCCACCGCCACAACGCGCCCCAGGATTCCGTCCACCGATCAGCGGGGGACCGCCCCGTTTCACCTGCTTAACGTGTGGCCAGGCGGGCCACTTCGCGAAGGACTGTCCCCAGGGGCAGCAGAGCAGCGGGCAAGCCCAGCTCCAGGGCGGTGCTCGAGGCCGACCTCCGGTGAAGAAGGTTGGTCAGCGGACTGGAGGCGTCCGCAACCTCGACAATGAGGACGCCCCAGAGGGAGACAACGTGCTGGCGGGTACGTTTACTCTCAACCATCAAGCCATCGTCATACTTTTTGATTCTGGTGCAACCCACAACTTTATAAGTGCATCGTACGTGGTTAAGCATCAGCTGGAAGCCTTTCCAACCGAGTGTTCGTATATGATCTGCTCACCGGGAGGAAAGATTTCAGCAACGATGATGGTTCCAAAAGCACCACTGTGCTTAGGTGGGGAGATATATACCACCACTATGATTATCCAAGGGGGGCAGAAGATTGATGCAATATTGGGAATGTCATGGCTAAGCTACCATGGCGCTGTCCTGGAAACACTATCACGGACGGTTCACCTCAACTCTCCATTACACCGTCCGCAGTCCCTCCTATTAGATAATCCAGTCTGGGAAGTTTCAGCGATCAATAGTGCTGAGGCTCTCAAGTTAGAAGACATCCCCGTAGTTCGGGAGTATCCCGACGTGTTCCCGGATGATCTACCGGGCATGCCACCTGAACGGGATGTCGAGTTCAAGATCGAGCTCGCACCCGGGACTATGCCCATATCACGGAGACCATACAAGATGGCTCCAAATGAGCTGGCTGAACTGAAAGAACAGTTCAATGATCTGTTGAGCAAGGGTTTCATTAGGCCGAGTTCCTCACCTTGGGGATGCTCGGCGCTATTCGTGAAGAAGAAGGATGAGACCCTGAGGCTGTGTGTGGATTACCGGCTGCTCAACGCCGTCACCATCAAGAATAAGTATCCACTGCCCCGTATTGACATTTTTTTTTGATCAGCTTGTTGGGGCAAGTGTGTTCTCTAAGATGGACCTTCGCTCTGGATATCATCAGATAAAGATCCGGGCGGAGGATATCCCGAATACGGCCTTCTCGACGAGATACGGATTGTATGAATATCTCGTCATGTCCTTTGGTCTCACAAACGCTCCAGCTCATTTCATGTATCTCATGAACTCGGTGTTCATGCCGGAGCTGGACAAGTTCGTGGTAGTGTTCATCGATGATATCTTTGTTTACTCTAAGACAGAAGCCGAACATGCCGAACACTTGCGGATCGTTCTTCAACGATTGCGAGACCACAAGCTCTACGCCAAGTTCAGCAAATGCGAGTTTTGGATTAGCCAAGTGCCATTCTTGGGACATATCATATCAGCGGAAGGCATTGCAGTTGACCCAAGCAAGATAGAGCAAGTGCTGAAATGGAAAGCTCCCACTTCAGTTCATGAAGTCAGAAGCTTCCTCGGGTTAGCGGGATACTACCGGAGATTCATTCCAAGCTTCTCCAAGCTCGCTAAGCCGACGACAGAGTTGCTGAAGAAAGGGAAGAAATATGTTTGGAACACGGCGTGTGAAGGAGCGTTCTGAACATTGGTGAAGCATCTCACAACAGCCCCGGTGTTAGCTCAGCCAGATACAACAAAGCCCTTCGACGTGTATTGTGACGCGTCCGGTATTGGGCTCGGCTGCGTGTTGATGCAGGAAGGACGTGTGGTCGCTTATGGCTCACGCCAACTTCGGAACCATGAGCAGCATTATCCCACTCATGACCTTGAGCTTGCTGCAGTGGTTTTGGCGCTGAAAATGTGGAGGCACTATCTCCTGGGGAATTTGGTGCATCTCTACACCGACCACAAGAGCTTGAAATACATTTTCACCCAGAAGGAGTTGAACATGAGGCAACGGAGGTGGTTAGAATTAATCAAGGACTATGAAATTGAGATTCACTACCACCCCGGCAAGGCGAATGTGGTTGCCGACGCACTGAGTCGGAAATCACATGTCCATCACCTCACCATTACACTGGTGGAGGAGGAAGAGCCAAGTTTATACTTGGTTCCTTATGGATCGCTGTACAACCTTGCCCTCATCCCTACTATTAGGGAGGATATCATTGCAGCTCAGAAGACGTATAAAGGCATGGCACATCTCCGGAGACGGATAGACAATGGAGAGATCAAGTGTTTCCGGAAGGATGATGAGGGGACGCTGTGGTTTAATGACCGCATAGTCGTACCCCGGGATATGGAATTGAGAAAGAAGATCCTCGATGAGGCTCACTTGTCCAAGTACTCCATTCATCCGGGCAGCAACAAAATGTACTAAGATTTGAAAAAGAAATTTTGGTGGACACGGATGAAGCGGGAGGTAGCTAAGTACGTATCAGAGTGTGATACATGTAGACGAGTGAAGGCTGATCATATGAGGAAATCAGGGCTGCTGCAACCCCTGCAGATTCCAGCATGGAAATGGGAAGATGTGAGCATGGATTTCATCGTGGGATTACCCTTAACAGCCAACAAGCATGATTCCATATGGGTGATCGTTGACCGACTGACCAAGTCAGCTCACTTCATTCCCGTGCATACACATTTCCATGCCAACCGATATGCGGAGTTATACATTGCCAGGATTCTATGCCTGCATGGTGTACCCAAGACCATAGTCTCAGACCGAGGTGCATTGTTTCTATCTCGCTTTTGGGAGCAGTTGCACGCTGCTTTGGGTACCAAACTGATTAGAAGCTCCGCCTACCACCCTCAGACAGATGGCCAGACAGAGAGGGTGAATCAAGTTCTGGAGGACATGTTGAGAGCATGTGCCATCCACCATGGTAGGAACTGGGATAATCACCTACCATTGGCGGAATTCTCGTACAACAACGGCTATCAGGCGAGTATCAAGATGGCACCCTACGAAGCTCTCTACGGTCGCAAGTGCCGCACCCCATTAAATTGGTGCGAGTCCGGTGAAAGAGTCACATTCGGGGTTGATGTGGTGAACGACGCCGAAGAGCGCGTTCGGACAATTCAAGCCAATTTAAAAGCCGCTCAATCCCGGCAGAAGAGCTACGCTGATAAGAGGCGTAGACCGTTGCACTTCGACGTTGGTGAATACGTGTACCTCCGCGTGTCTCCGATGAAGGGCGTGCACCGGTTCGGTGTGAAGGGGAAGCTCGCTCCCCGTTTCATTGGACCCTACGCTATCACCGAGAAGTGTGGACCAGCGGCGTATCGATTGGAACTACCGGCATCTCTGGCTGGTGTCCATGATGTTTTCCATGTTTTGCAACTGCGAAAATGCTTGAAGCATACAGCTGCTGTTCCTACCGAAGACATCGGCGAGCTGAAACCGGATTTAACATATGATGAGTATCCGGTGGAAATTCTTGATGAGAAAGCCCGAACCACGCGTAACAGAACGTTGTGGTTCTACAAGATCCTCTGGAGTAACCATACCGTGGAAGAAGCAACGTGGGAGAGCGAGGAATTCCTTCACTCAAATTACCCGGAGTTCATGGCTTCTCAACACGGGTAAGTCCCTACTACATCGCTATCTCTTCTTTTGTAATCTCGGGACGAGATTCTTTTGAGGGGGGAGGAATGTAAGGGCCTCAGTTTTGGCACACATTTGATGTGTTCATCACCACACCACATACCTCATTTGAGGAAAGATGATGAACACAAATGAAGAGCATGTAACCACCATCAACATGCTCATTAGAGAACAAACTCACATATTGCAAAAGTGGCATTTCCCACATGTGATATAGGTGGGCTGGAATTGGGAAAACTCCTACACATTGCTAAGGATGTCCATGCCAAGTTTCACCCAAATTCAAAACCTTTTTGAGGTCATCTTGGTTATAGATAGAAAGAGGGCAGTTTGAAACCACATTCAAATTCGAACTGTTTTTGTCCCATGAATTTAAAAGTGGGAGGCATATTCTTATTCAGCACATTTTTGTGAGCCCACACACCAATTTTCACTCCATTTGGAGTTGATCTTGACATGAGCTAAGTGGGACGAATTCAAGCTTTATTTGAATTCAAAACTGAACTTGTGCTGAAATTCACTCAACCCGAACCCAATTTGAATTCTATTCAATTCAAATGGCTCAGGGGTGAATAATTTGAATCACCAAGGGTATTATGGGGCTCACTGTTTACAACAGTGATTAGGAATAAATTTCAGAGGTTAAAACCCCGGGTGGGACCCACATGTCATAGAGGGAAGAAGGAGAAACTTGCACCCAAAGTCAGAGTCTCGGTGGGAAATTCCACCGAGCAGCTGTCGGCTGTGCCACCGAGAAGCTACCGGTGCCACCAGCTGCTTCCCTCTCCGCGCGCTGGCACCCAGGGCGGCTGGCTCGCGCCCCCACGCGACCGGCACCGCCTCAGCCGAGCAGGAGTCGGCCAGCTTTATCTTCTCGCGGACAAACCCGAGCAGCGGCATTGTTTCTCGCCGCAGCTCTCTGCTCAATCGGGAAAACCAGCAAAACCATCTCCTCCTTCGTCCCTGAGCTGCTAGACAGCCACCTGAGCTCGCACTCCACCTCTCCAACGCCAGAAACCCCGAGCTCCGACTTCCTTTGCCCGAAGACGATCGCCACCGCGGCGACCTAGCCTCAGCCGAGAGTCAGGCGTCCGTGGGCAGCGTTCCACAGGCGTTTTCACGGTCCAGTGAGAGAGGCAACAGGAGCGCGCGACCACCGTGCTGCTCTCCTCCATGTTTGGAAGCCAACCGTGAAGAACCCTCCAAGAATTTCTAGTTTTTGCTCCGGCGACCGTAACCCAAGCTTCCGGTACGGTTTCTTTAAATTCTCGCTCTATGATCTTCCGGAGGTCATCAAATCTTGCACATAGACGCTGGACTAGCCGGCGATCAAGTTCTTTTCTGCATCCGTAGCTTGAAACTGTCTAGGAGTGACGAATTTCGAGCTCGATCGAGGGCGGTCATGGCGGGCACGATCGGTCACACGGTGCCGACCGACTTGCCGCCATCCCTGAACCCTTTTGACACCTTGTCGAGCTTCCTAGAGGTACACTGATGCTATAGGGCCGTTTGTTCGAGGTGTTGGCGGGTTTAGAAACCACGGTCGACGGTGTCGAACCTCAACCGAGGCCGCGGCACGTCGCCGAGCTATTTCCGGTCACCCCCAGCCCGACCTGTCACCCCCGACGTGTTCCTCGACGTCGACAACCCCCTGGCGGCGAGTTTCAGACCATGGGAGGTCCGGCAGCGGCGAGCCGGCGAGCCCCGAGTCTGCTCCGGCGAGGTCGGCGGCACGGGCGCGAGAGAACGGCGGGAGGAAGACGAAGCCGGCTGGCCCACGTGTCAGCGGCTGAAGAATTTAAATCGGGATCGGGTGAGGCCAGGGATCGGCTGTGCTGGCGCGCAAAATACCCTGTGAGCTCCGGTGTGCCGGACACCTCCGCGCTCGACACGTGTGGTATCTCCGGTGTGCCGGACACCTCCTCGCTCGACACGTGTCCCCGCGGGCCCTAGAGTTTAAATTTTTCCCCCGATTTTCAGGATTATTCCAAACTTCAAATCCTCATAACTTTGGCTAGAAAGCTCCAAATCGAGTGAACCAAATTAGGTTGGATTTAGCTCTCTGAGCACTTTCCAGCAATACCAAATTCAGCTCATGAAAGTGAATAGTTTTCCAGAATTAAATCCCTAAGGTTTAAACTGTTGGGAATTTTATCTGGAGAACTACTTTATGAAAAATTCTGAAATTTGGTTGAAAGGTTCATTGGAAAATCTCTGAATACCAGTAAAATTTTCAGGCTCATCCAAGTTAATTTAGTTACCCTAATCGGGTGATTAAGAGAACTGCCCTGAGAAAATAGAAAAATGTACAGAAACATTTTTCAGATTTTCTCAAATATTAATTAGGGCATAACTTTCGGTAGAATTCTTCAAATGACATAAAACCAACTCCATTAGAACCCTCCTAAATTCTAGTTTCCAGAAAGTAATGGTGGGAGCCATGAAAAACCCTGGAATTACTTAGAGGCTCAATTATTGACCAAAGAGGCTTTTATTTGTACAAGGTTCAATTGAACTTTGTTTCAAATAAAACTTGGTCACAACTATGGTTAGGACCCTACCAGTCCACCATAAAAATTTCAGAACCAAAGGGAAGGGCTAGCTAGAGTTATTAGCAATGAGGTGTTCCAGTTCACACATTGCATTCAAATTAACATGTAGTATTGTATTACACGTGTAGCCATTGAAGAAGAGGCTCCGGAAGTGCTGGACTTCCTCCTTCCGGAAGAGGAACTAACCCCTAACCAGCAGCAACAAGGCAAGCCCCGGTTTGCATTAACCTTTTATAAGTCTTACTTTGTTTATACGTGTCATATGAAGTATGTATGTGCATTAGGTATAGGATGAATGAAACCCCACTTGCATAACCAAAGATTCCTAAAAGAGTGAGGGTAATGTCAAGGACCACGAGTAAACAGGCTATGCTTAATGAGTCATAGGGCTTCGGTACAAGTCGAGTAGTTGGAATCTACTCGCGAGATAGGCTTGGGACGCACGGGTTCGGTTGAGCGATGGGAGATCACATTAGTAATGAAAATGAGGCTAGGCAGGGGCTAGGGCGCAGCAAGAGGGAGTCTTGTGTGTGCAGCCCTGTCCGTGTCGATTGAGGACCGAGCCGTGTGCGGCCCACGCTGATCAAGTTTGAACGTACCGAAGGCATATCGGATATAAGCGCCCCGATAAACCGATGTAGCCTAAACCTCCGGGCGCCGAGGCATAACGCATCGATTTATAGGTGTAGGCTGAGGGCAGCAAGGTGGAAATCTGCCAACGGGCATAGAGAGATGCTCCGTTTGGGGAACCTCCTGTTCGTTTCGGTGCGACCGGTTCGACGTTTGGGCTGTTGGGTGAAAGGTTGTCCCGTACGACATCGAGTGAGCGTGCTGTGCAGCTCCACGGGTGGGCGTACGTGACGTGCTCTTTGGGTTTCCCTGCAGGTGTATATCGAGTCGATTCACCGTCCCTCACGGTGAAGAGTACCACTTGGTCACTGAGTCGTGACGTAGATTAATGGATGAAATATGTTGATTCAATGTTGCTGATTGATATAATTGTATTGTTACATGGGTGCCACCAAATACTGCTTACTAAATTTCAGATTTCATGAACTGTTAACTTGTTGCTAAAAGATGAACCAAGGATGAACTTGTAGGCGTGTCCTTTTGCTGAAATGTTACTATCCTATGTCCATGGTACCCCTCATGTAGAGTTTCATGCTTAGGTGAGTCGGTTAAGCCTTGCTGAGCCTTCGTGCTCACGGTTGCTGCTTAAGTGTTTTTCAGGTGAGGAGCCACCCACGGACTCGGAGTACGAGTCCACCGGCGAGGGTTACCCTCCGTCGGGGACCACGGCTGAGTGGGAGCCGTACACGCCGCGCTGAGCTGAGGAGTGCAGCTAGTGTGGGTTGCCCTAGGGCTGGGCAACCAACTTTTGCTAAATAGGCGGGCGTGAGTTGTATAGTGTAGACTTCCGCTGTGTAATATAAACAATAGTTGTAACTGAAGTTTGTACCTGTTTGTACAGTTTCAGTTGTTTTTCCCACGTAATATATTATGTTCTTATGACATGTGCTGTCGGGTGTCGCATCGCGTGGCACCACCCTCTGCGATCCTGGATGAGAGGATTCCGGTCCGCCACAAGTTGTAAATCACATGTCCATAACCTCACTACTACACCGATAGAAGAGCAAGAACCAAGTTTGTACTTGGTTCCATATGGATCTTTATACAACCTTTCTTCATTCCTACCATCAGAGAAGACATTGTTGCAGCTCAGAAGTTGGACAAAGGCATGCTACATCTCCGGGAACAAGTGTACAATGGTGATATCAAATGTTTCTGCAGAGATGGAGATGCTATGCTATGGTTCAATGACCGTATAGTCGTACCCCGAGATATGGAGTTGAGGAAGAAAATTTCAGATTAAACTCACTTGTCAAAGTTTTCCATTCATCCGGGCATCAACAAAATGTACCCAGATTTGAAAAATAAGTTTTAGTGGACATGGATGAAGCGGGAAATTGCAAAGTACGTATCCGAGTGTGATACGTGTAGGCGAGTGAAGGCGGATCATATGAGGAAATCAGGGCTGCTGCAGCCCCTGAAAATTCCAGCATGGAAGTGGGAAGATCTGAGCATGGACTTCATTGTCGGATTTCCTTTGACCTTTCATAAGCATGATTTCATTGGGTAATCGTTGACCGGTTAACCAAGTCAGCTCACTTTATTCCTGTTCATACCAATTATCATGCCAACAAGTATGCGGAGTTGTATATTGACAGAATCTTGTGCTTACACGGAGTGCTCAAGACAATAATTTCAGATCGCGGTGTGCTTTTCATGGCTCGTTTCTAGGAGCAGCTGCACGCGTCATTGGGTACAAAGCTGATTAGGAGCTCCGCATATCACCCACAGACTGATGGAAAAACCAAAAGGGTGAATCAAGTGTTGGAAGATATATTGAGGGCGTGTGCCATCCACCATGGTAAAAATTGGGATGATCATTTACCGTTGGCGGAATTCTCGTATAACAATAGATATCAAGCAAGTATTAATATAAAATTCCCAAGTTGAGCCTTGCTGGTGTTTTTTGTGGAATTCAAATCAGCAGGGGATACTCCTCCTAAATTTGTTTTCAAACTCGAACTTTTGCCACCTGAAATAAGGGTTAGACTACGATAAAGGAAGTGTAGCAAAAAGAAGGTGAATCACAGGATTTGAATTAGGGTCACGAGAGAGGATGAGCCACTATATTCAAATTCGACTTTCAAAATTTGCTACCATTTTTCAAATTCAAACTTCCACTACATGAAATAAAGAAAAGTTAGAAAAGGAATTTAGCCGAAAAGGAAATAAACCCGACAGTTCAAATGCGAGCACAACCGAGTGTTAACGCCACAGTATTCAAATTCAAACTTTTGGAATTTGCTGCAACTTTTAGATTTGAATTTTGTAGCCACTGTTATTCGGGAGAGGGAAGACTGCCGGTGGGACCCGCACGTCATTGGAACCGAGAACCCTCAGTGTTTCCTTCTCCACGAGCTCGCCACTGAGGCAGCCACCAAGCTGCTGCTCATGCCTTGCTCCTGAAGGCAGGCAATTCCACGGCGTTGTTGATCGTTAGCCACGGCAGCTCCACAACTCAATTGCCATTTCTCTTCTCACACAAACAACCGAAGACGTTTCTCCGTGCGATATTGTTTCCACAGTTTGAATTATATACAGATTCAAATTAAAAATAAATTTGAATTTGGAGCCACTGTGCCAGCGGGACCTGCAGGTCAGTGAGGCAGAGACACAAGGAAGTTTCTTTCTCTGTGAGAGTGACACCGAGGTGTAGGATCGAAGAGCACGTGAAAATCTACCAGAGGGGGGGGTGAATGGTAGATTAAAACTTTTCGCAGCGGAAACAACAAAAACCCCGCAGCAAAAATCAATCGGTTAAAGAAACTGTGTGTGCAAGTGTTTTCAAACGTGTTCAACCGTGACAAATCAAGTATAGAGGTAGAGAATCAAGTCTCATATCTAATGCAACAAGAATCACTTGAAAACACCAAGTAAAACTTAAGATACGATCAAAACATTAAACGAAGATCAATCTGTTCTACCCGATATAAAACAGATCTGCAACACTGCAAAGAAACTCGTGTATCTCGAAAACTACAGATCCGAAGTTCGTGAAAACTTCACAGATGATAGATAATTGAGTTGTGAAGACAACCCAAAAAGAATCACATCAATCGGATCTGTAAAACTCGAGTTATGAACGAAACACCGAAGCAACGTCGGTCTGTCCAGAAACTCGGCGAGAAAGACTTGACGAAAAACAAGTCGGATGAACAAGGCACAAAAGCTCCTCGAAACTATGAACTTTATTCAATAGAAACACAAGGGGAACAGCCCAAAGTTCTCTACCCACGAGAGCTCTGGCGTCCCTTGCTTTTATAGCCAGCCCTCAGGCTAAACAATCCAATCTAGGACTCCTACTCCTAATTGGACTCGTATCCTAACTTACCATAACTGCTCAGGACTCTCCTATTCGCAGATAGAAGCAATCGTGAGACTTCCAAACACCTTAGGAACGTCCTAAACATTACTAAAACAACTCAACTTCGTGCCTAGCACGAAATTCTATCATAACCAACTCAAATCTTCCATATTTGAGCCATATCCGACTCAGCCTCAGCCTGAGTACGCAATCCAGCCGGTTGGACCTTTCCGACCAATTCTTTACGTCCACTTCTCTTCATCACGCCTTGGAACAATGTTGCCACGTCCATGCACTCCTTGCACACGTGCAAACACTTTCCAACGACGTACACGAAACCTTCATATGCACTGCCCTTGATCCAAACATGCTGCGCGACCTCCCGATCAACTCAACCACAGCTCCTCCCGAACTTGGTTGTTGGAACCTCATCTCCTCCCTGAGACTAGTCCAAGGATCCCGTCACCAGCCATGTCTTGAACTCAAGCAACACCTGCACATGAATAAACAACCAATTCTTCCGAGCACAAGTCCTCGACTTGACTCACGTTAGTTCGAAAACCACAACACCTTACATGAGCACGTCACATAAGCATGTTGCAAACCATATCAAATGATAACAGCCATAACCACCAAAACAAACCAAAAACTTAGCAAATTATTATTAAGCAAACCTTCCAATAAAGCAAGTTTGAAACATTGCGAGTTAAAAGCAAAAACAAGACGCTGCAGTTCTACGAGTTGAACTTCACCGGAGCTCCCTAAAAACAAGCTCCGGACCTCACAGAAGCTCTCCGGACCTTGCAGGAGCTCTCCGGACCTTGCGTCGGACCTTGCCAACACTTGGCGGACCTAACAAAGAACTTGTCGGACCTTGCCACAGAAGAATGTTTTGGCAATATTCAAAACTTTGAATGTTAATGCTAACATTTATCCTAATTACCAATGTATTCAGCACACATAGGTCTCACAATCTCCCCCTTGATGAATGCATTGGAAACACCAATTAAAATCCGAACATTGGCTTATGAAAAGTTTTGAAAAGCTTTGAAAACTCATTTCTCCCCCTTTATTAATTTCTCCCCATTTTTTTAAAATCAGAAAAGGAAGAAAGTGTATAACATATGCAAAGTGTAAAAAAATCTCTCCTTATACATATTTCTCCCCCTTTGACAATGTATTCAGTAAGGTTCAAAAGAGAAATTTTTAAATGTTATGAGCATATTATAACATATACATATAAAACAAAGCTCATCCAAGTCATACTATCAGGTAACTTACACTATCACATCAATGAGATACATAAAGTAGTGTAAGCCATGCTAGAGATCAAATGTATTTTTCAGTTTAAGCAAGTCATGATTTCCCTTACTCAACTATTTCAAAACCTGAAAACATGACACTTGTTGCTGCATTTTTATTATTCATAATCATTTAAGGCACAAAGTTGATCATATGATATTTGCAAGAGATTATATGCCGCATCAGCCTTATTCTAACCAACCAAGCCAAGCCTATGTCATTTGACAATCAGAAGCTTAAGGACATGGTTTTAGTCATACATAATTCCTTCCAAGTTCATATCTTAGTGCAATGATAAGCAATCTCAAAAGAAGAAGTGCGATGCATGCATATTCTCTTGATCTTTTCTCAATTTTTTATTTGAAAACTCAACATGTGAGCTGATCACTTGATTATTTTTTATGATTAAAAGCACTTGTGAGCACGCAACAAGTTCAAAACAGCAAGAAAGTTTGATCATGACCAGATTTAGTGTAAGTAATTATTCCAATTACTAGTCATGGCAAAAACTACAAAATGTATAACATGAGTAATGTAGTAAGACTTTCAGCCTGTAAAAGGAATCACAAAGTCATATATGTATGAAATACTATGCTCATATTATTTTAGTTTCAGATTCACACATAGACTTTCAAAGTTTCAAAAACTCCCCCTCGATTTAAGCCATGAGGATGCATAACCCCTATTTCACTACGAATGAAACAAAAACGAGTGAAATCCAAAGGTTTTGTAAAAATATCAGCCAATTGTTGTTCGGTATCGACATGGTGAAGCACAATGTTTCCTTTTTCAACATTATCACGAAGAAAGTGATACCTAATGTCAATGTGCTTAGTTCTAGAGTGTTTCACGGGGTTTTTAGCAATACAAATTGCACTAGTGTTATCACAAAACAGTGGAACACTATCTAAATCAACCCCATAGTCCTTAAGTGTTTGAACAATCCAAAGAATTTGTGAGCAAGCGCTAGCCGCAGCTACATATTCAGATTCGGCCGTGGATTGTGCAACTGAACTTTGTTTTCTAGAGGACCAAGCAACAAGTGAATTACCAAGAAATGACAAGCACCCGAAGTACCTTTCCTATCAATCCTACAACCCCCAAAATCAGCATCCGAAAAAGCTTTCAAAGAAACGGTTGAGGAAGAAGGAAGAAAAATGCCAAATTCTTAAGTTCCATATAGGTACCTGAGAATCCTTTTGATGGCTTGGCGATGTGAAGCACGTGGATAAGCTTGAAAACGTGCACAAAGACATACGCTGAATTGTATGTCCGGTCTTGACACCGTGAGATACAAAAGTGATCCAATCATACTTCTGTATTCTTTTTTATCGACCGGGTCACCATCTTTGTCACGTTCAAGTGTTGTTGCTGTTCCCATTGGTGTCCGAAGAGGCTTGCATTTGTCCATGTTGAAGCGCTTAAGAAGGTCCTTTGTATACTTAGTTTGATTCACAAAAGTTCTTTCTTTTGTTTGCTTGATTTGCAGCCCCATAAAGTATGTGAGTTCTCCCAAGGATAATATCATCCACATACACTTGAACGAATAATGAGTCATTGCCATGCTTAAGTACAATAAGAGTTTTATCAACCTTGCCCATGGTAAACCCCTTTTCATGTAAGGTTGGTTTTAACCTATCATACCATGCTCTAGGGGCTTGTTTTAGACCGTACAAGGCTTTGGACAGTTTTTAAACATGATTAGGAAAATTTGGATTTTCAAAACCCGGTGGCTGCTTAACATAAACCTCCTCCTCTATGTAGCCATTAAGAAAAGCACTTTTAACATCCATTTGATATAACCTGAAACCTTTAGATGCAGCAAATGCTAATAAAATTCTTATAGCTTCTAATCTAGCAACAGGAGCAAATGTTTCATCAAAATCTAGACCTTCAATTTGAGTGAAACCTTGAGCAACCAACCTAGCTTTATTCCTAACCACAACCGCATCCTCACTTTGCTTATTTTTAAATACCCATTTAGTTCCAATTAATGTGTGACCTTGAGGTGGAGGTACAAGTTTCCAAACATTATTTCTTTCAAAATTTTCTAACTCTTTTTGCGTGGCATTAATCCAAGATTCATTAGTGAGTGCGTGTGATATATCCTTGGGTTCAAAAGAAGCAACAAAAGCAGAATGAGCATGAGAGTTTGGATCGCAAAACCTGGACCGAGTGACTCGTTCATGCAAGCTTCCAATGATTTGTTGTGGAGGATAACTTTTGAGTACTTGGAGGGGAGTAGACACTTCACAAGCACCTTCTTCTTCATGTTCGGACCTTTGATTAGGAGAGCTTATTGATTGAGGAAGGTCCGAACCAGCAGTAGTGACTGTTGGTGCTGGTTGTGGTGCAAAATCAGCAGCTTGATCGTTATTTACTTCCAAGTTTTCGGGCAGCAGCACCACTTCTTCATCTTCTTCAATAAAAATACTCTCCCCCTGCGGATATGGATCCAGACCTGCAATATCGGAGCAAGTACTTGGTCTAGCTTCATCAAAAGAAACCTCGCAAGTCTCCACAATTTTGTTAGTGTCAAGTAAAAGCACACGGTAGCCTCTAGTATGAGATGGATAACCAAGAAACATGCCATCAACAGATCTAGCTTCAAATTTATCAAGATTACCATGTTTCTTAACAAAGCATTTGCAACCAAAAACCCTAA
The DNA here is from genome assembly GCA_030760725.1 of Neostapfia colusana. NCBI lineage: Eukaryota > Viridiplantae > Streptophyta > Magnoliopsida > Poales > Poaceae > Neostapfia > Neostapfia colusana. The sequence continues at coordinate 50,613,305 of JASWHV010000009.1, forward strand.
AGTGTGTAACACTAGGCCTATGTCCAAACCAGAGCTCATATGGGGTTTTTCCAAGCTTAGCACGCAAGAAAACACGATTTGAGACATAACAAGCGGTTGCAATTGCATCAGCCCAAAATTTCCTAGGAGTTTGATATTCATCAAGCATAGTCCTAGCCATCTCAACTAAGGTCCTGTTCTTTCTTTCTACGACACCATTTTGTTGTGGTACATAGGGTGAAGAGTATTGATGATCTATTCCATTTTCAGCACAAAAGTGATCAAAGGATTGGTTTTTAAATTCAGTTCCGTTATCACTTCTAATTGCTTTTAATGATCCTGGGTGATCAATAGATAATCTAAGAAATAAAGTTCTAAAATGACTAAAAGCTTCATTCTTAGATGCCATAAAATAAACCCAAGAATATCTGGAATAATCGGCAACAATCACAAGCACATACCATTTACCTCCGAAGGATTGAACACGTGCCGGACCTACTGTGTCAAGATGTAAAAGTTGTCCTGGTTCAGCTGTCATGGTCATTGTGAGAGGAGCATGTGAACCTGCAACAAACTTAGCATGTCTACAAGAAGAGCACACAATATCATTGTCCTTTTTAAGCTTCGGCAGCCCATGTATGCGATCGAGAGCACTAACACGAGTGAGATGATCAAAGCCTATGTGACCAAGTCTACGATGCCAAAAATATAGATCCTTTGTATCATTAGCAACTAGACACCGATGCTTAGAAGTTGACAAATCAAAATCAGCTTTAAAAACTCTTCCAAACCTAGACATGTTAAACAAAAGCTCACCTTTTGAATCTACAACCTTGCAGCAATTTTTAGCAAAGCTAACCTCTAGATTTTCATCTAGCAATTGTGAAACCGAAAGCAAGTTGTATTTCAAATTTTTAACAAGTGCCACATCTTTCAAAGTGTAGAGATTGTTTACTCTAACCGAACCTTTAGCAATTATGGGAGTAGAAGAGTTATCAGCGAAAGTAACATTTTCTACACGTGACACAAAAGAGAGAGAGGAGAACCATTCTTTGTTACCGGTCATGTGGCGTGAGCAACCTGAATCCACAATCCAAATGTTCTCCTTCCTCAAACGTGAAACCTACACAGCAGCACAATACGTCGATGACTCAATACTGGGGTTAGTTAAAAGACTTTTAGGAATCCAGTACTGAGTCACATGACGTCCAGCAGGAATAACACGCGAAAGCTGAGAAGGTACAGCAGGTTTATGAGCCAAACATCGAAATTTTTTGTTCCCAACTACTGACTTAGAAGATGTGTTATATGTAGCACAAAAAACAGTAGGTCCGGGAGCAAGTTTTTGACTCATTACAGCAGGTTACAAGCTCCGAACATTCGGTCTAGCAGATTTTCCTTGGTTGTTATGTGATCTAGCAAGTATTCTTTGTTTCTTATCGTGTTTAGCTAGTCTATAACAAAAATCCATGACATTACCATCTCTACCACAGTAGGTACAATGATAAATAACCTTATTATCATGTCTAGATGAGCAAGCAACACGTTTATTAGAACCCGAATGGGACAGTACTCCTGCAGATTTGAAAATCACCTCTTTTTGTCTAGGAGCTGTTTGAATCAAACCGCTTCCTAATGACTTTACAACTTTAGGTTGGTGTGCCTTAGCATGAGCATGAGAATTAAAACCTAAACCAGTTTTATCATTACAAGACTTGGAAGAATTCAGCAGCAAGTTTAGGTTCTTATTTGCATTAGAAAACCGATCTATTGTCCTATGCATGTCATCAAGTTTATTGTACAGATCAAAGCAGTTTTCACATGAAGTTTTTCCTTTTAGTTTGCAATTTGAACAATATTTAAATTCATGCACACGTAAAGCATTGTTCAAAATAGAAATCTCATTCATAGCATCATTTAGTTTCTTATTCAGATCATCACATGAAGAACAATGCAAATCAATTGTAGAACAACAAGCATCTTTCAAATTTTTATCATTAAGTGCAGCAAGCTCTTTGTTCTTTTCAATTTCAAGTTCAAGTTTATCAAGTGTAGATGTGTGTGCACTTCTTAAAGAGAATAATTGTTCATAAATCAAATCACATGAGGAACAAGAATCATCACTAGGAATCAAAGTTTTTTAACGATTAATTTCAGATTCTAGTGATTCAATTTTAACAACATTGTTCCTAAGATTTTTATCCTTTTTCTTTAATATAACAGTGGCACGAGAAATAGCATCACATATTTCTTCGCAAGTGGGATATACCTCTTCATCGTTGCTGTTGTGTTCTGCCTCCTCGGAGTTTGAACTTGACTTGCTGACCATGCAGCACATATTTGCCATAGCTTCTTCATCTTCATCACTACCGGTGTCCACATCACTTGAGCCGAAATCTTGAAGTGCAGAGATCATACTATGCACTATGTTGCGCATTGATAAATCTTTCTTCTTCTTATTCTTTGCAAACAATTTCTTCGGCCTTGTTTGCTTTTCTTCACATGAAGTCGGACCTGAAAGGTTAGGGCACTCCGTACGAAAATGTCCTGTCTTACCACATTCAAAACATCGTTGAGGTCCGGAGCTACCTCTCCTTCTAGTTCTCACATTTTGCAATGCTTTTGAGAACCGAGTATAGATGAGTGCAAGCTCCTCCTCTGGAAACTCTTCAATCTGTTCAAGGGTTAGAGAGGAGATCAAAGAGAGTGCACCACTAGATGATGATTGACTAGAACTAGACATGTCACGTTGCTTAACAAATGCAATAGACTTGTTGGGGTTTTTACGTGAGATGATGTCAATTTCATGAGTGTTCAATTTAGAATAAAGCACGTCTAAAGTAAGAGAACTCATGACAGTAGATTCACGAATATATGTAACTTTCATCTCCCAAATTGACATATCTAATGCTCCTAACAATTGTCTAGCATTTTCAGCATCTGAAAAGTTAACATTGACACTACGCAAGTTGCTGAGAATTTTATTAAAGCGAGCAAAAAGGTCGTCAATTGACTCACCGGGTTGCATCTCAAAGCGCATGTATTCTTTCTTGAACATATCTTGCCTTACCTCCTTGATCGTATTGGATCCTTCATGGTAGTCACAAAGAGCTTTCCAAACATCATATGCAGATCGGAGGTGTGCAACACGGTCGAAGTCGCTTTGAGTCAATCCTTGGATGATCAAGTTGCGAGCCTTGTTGTTGTTGTCGACATCTCTCATGTTTGCAGCCGTAACTTGATCGTTGGGTGGTACATCGAAGTTCCGGTAGACCTTTTCCCATATGGCGAAGCCTTGCGCCTGTATGTAGGCCTCCATCCGCGCCTTCCAAACCTGAAAATCGATGCCATTGAACACACAAGGTTTTGTGGAGTACTTCTCCATGATGGTTAGTCAAAACACGTGCAAATCACAAAGATTAGAGCACCTTGGCTCTGATACCAATTGTAGGATCGAAGAGCACGTGAAAAGCTACCATAGGGGGATGAATGGTAGATTAAAACTTTTCGCAGCGGAAACAACAAAAACCCCTCAGCAAAAATCAATCGGTTAAAGAAACCGTGTGTGCAAGTGTTTTCAAATGTGTTCAACCGTGAAAAATCAAGTAGAGAGGTAGAGAATCAAGTCACGTATCTAATGCAACAAGAATCACTTGAAATCACGAAGTAAAACTTGAGATACGATCAAAACATTAAACGAAGATCAATCTGTTCTACCCGATATAAAACAGATCCGCAACGCTGCAAAGAAACTCGTGTATCTCAAAAACTACAGATCTGAAGCTCATGAAAATTTCACAGATGATAGATAATTGAGTTGTGAAGACAACCTAAAAAGAATCATGTCAATCGGATCTGTAAAACTCGAGTTATGAACGAAACACCGAAGCAACATCGGTCTGTCCAGAAACTCGGCGAGAAAGATTTGACAAAAAACAAGTCGGACGAACAAGACACAAAAGCTCCTCGAAACTATGAACTTTATTCAATAGAAACCCAACAGGAACATCCCAAAGTTCTCTACACACAAGAGCTCTGGCCTCCCTTGCTTTTATAGCCAGCCCTCAGGCTAAACAATCCAATCTAGGACTCCTACTCCTAATTGGACTGGTATCCTAACTTACCATAACTGCTCAGGACTCTCCTATTCGCAGATAGAAGCAATCGTGAGACTTCCAAACACCTTAGGAACTTCCTAAACATTTCTAAAACAACTAAACTTCGTGCCTAGCCCGAAATCCTATCATAACCAACTCAAATATTCCATATTTGAGCCATATCCGACTCAGCCTCAGCCTGAGTACGCAATCCAGCCGGTTGGACCTTTCCGACCAATTCTTTACGTCCACTTCTCTTCATCACGCCTTGGAACAATGTTGCCACGTCCATACACTCCTTGCACACATGCAATCACCTTCCAACGACGTACACGCAACCTTCATATGCACTGCCCTTGATCCAAACATGCTGCGCGACCTCCCGATCAACTCAACCACAGCTCCTCCCGAACTTGGTTGTTGGAACCTCATCTCCTCCCTGAGACTAGTCCAAGGATCCCGTCACCAGCCATGTCTTAAACTCAAGCAACACCTGCACATGAATAAACAACCAATTCTTCCGAGCACAAGTCCTCGACTTGACTCACGTTAGTTCAAAAACCTTACATGAGCACGTCACATAAGCATGTTGCAAACCATATCAAATGATAACAGCCATAACCACCAAAACACACCAAAAACTTAGCAAATTAATACTAAACAAACCTTCCCATAAAGCAAGTTTGAAACATTGCGAGTTAAAAGCAAAAACAAGACGCTGCAGTTCTACGAGTTGAACTTCACGGGAGCTCCCTAAAAACAAGCTCCGGACCTCACAGAAGCTCTCCCGACCTTGCAGGAGCTCTCCGGACCTTGCGTCGAACCTTGCCAACACTTGGCGGACCTAGCAAAGAACTTGTCGGACCTTGCCACATAAGAATGTTTTGGCAATATTCAATACTTTGAATGTTAATGCTAACTTTTATCCTAATTGCCAATGTATTCAGCACACATAGGTCTCACACGAGGGGGAGAAGGAGCTCCAACGAGCTGCCTGCACGCTTGCTCCCGAGGCGGTTCCTTGTCTTTTCCCTCGGTTGCTCGCTAAGGATCACGAGCTTCAGCAACTCAATTGTTCTTTCGCTGCCTCACACGAGCAAACCATGGCACAGAGCCGTTTCTCGCGCACGCACCCGAGAACACACCGCGCGCCTGCTGCCTCGGCGCCGATCCACATCCACCCGAGTTAGCACCCGGTTGCACTGCTCATAGGATGCGCCAGTGACCCCTCGACATCCCCAGGTCGTCCTCAGCTCTCTCCCGGCCTTCCCAGATCGGCAGCAACCCAATTTTTCTTCTGGCAAAACAGAGTCACGCCACCTCCAAGTCTCCACGTTGCCCGGCCGTCTCCGAGCCTCCCCGACATGCTCAAAAGCTCACAGAGGTGCGCCACAAAGTCTAGCTACTACTCCAGTAGTCACCCTGCTCTTCCCCGTCGCTGGTTAGCCGGAATTCAGGTTTTACTGCCGGAGTACGTGAAGAGCCGCCCGATTTAGAATCGGGAAATTCGTTCAACGTGGTTGATCATCGGTTCTACAATTCAAGCCGCCGAAACTAGTAACCCTAGCACTCTCCCACGCCAAAGCATGCATTAAACCGGCCATCCCACGCCCCGGGCAACGAGTATTAATCGCTGGCAGCAAAAACGGGTCGGGCCTCCGGTGACCACCCTATTCCCGCCGATTGCTGCATGAATTGAGGTGCGTTCCATGGTCCACGAGCTCTGGGGATGCTTTAGGGCAACATAGCTCGCCGGTAGAAGCTTGGTACACGCCAGAACGCATTGATGCCGAGCTCCCGAGCCGCCCCGCCGATGCCGACCCACCTCCGCCTGTTTTCATGCGGGGAAACCTTGCCCGGCAGGTGTGCCACGTTCCAAGGATTGTGTAGGGCGAAGCCGGAGCTAATTTGGTGCAGAATCGAGGGAGAACAAACCGCGCCACAATCTCTTCCGGTGTGCACCCGCGGGATCTGGCGAGAGGTTGAAGAAACACCTGACCCGTGGGCCCCACGTTCGAGTGCTCTGTGTAGAATTCAAACAGAAAGTTGGTCAAACTTCAAAAATCCATAACTCGGGGTAGAAAACTCCAAAACTAGTGAGACAAATTTTGTTGGAATCCTTATGAGGAGTACTTTGCATATAAATAAATTTCTAGCTATGAAAATGCCTATTAATTTCTGTAGAATTCTTTTTACTTATTCCTTCAGGGATTAATTCCAGAAATATGGTTTGATGAAATAATCCCATTTTTGGTCAGGAGCTCTTTCTCATAGTCGCTGAGCTCCAGTAGAAATTTCAGGATTTTTGGAGATGGTTAAGAGGGCTTAGTCAGTAGGTTTTCTCAGGTTTATTTAAATGGGCTAAAAAATTACAGAATAAATTCCAGAAAATAGAATTAAACTTCACCAAGCCATTCTGAGCAGCAAAAAGGCTTAGAAAATTTTGGAACAATTTTTTCTAGGAACCTTAGGTCCAGACCTATTAGTATATCAAATTTCTCCATATGACCAAGTCTAAGTAAATTCCTATAAATCATTGAAAGTTAAAGGTTCCAAGAATTCTTGTGGCCAATTCCTTCCTCAAAAACCTCTGAAAATTATACCACAACCCTATCATGATATTAGGAAGATTCTGTAAAAATTTAAACCATAGATTTCCTCTGTCTTACTTAGGTTTTGCTTCTGTAGTTTGCTTGTAGCACATTATATCATAACGTGGCACATTTCTTATTTGATCATTTCGATAGCGATACATCACGCGAAGACTTCGGAGGCTGCTGACTTGAATCCTATTGACAGAAACTTTAGTCAGGATCAAAACTAAGGAAAGCCCCGGTTCGCATCCAAAATTTATAATTTTCTATTTGTATTCATTTTATAATGTCTAGCGTTTTTATTATTACACTAAATCCAGTTTGTATGACACTCCACATGCATGACCCAATGAATCCCAGGAGTTTGATTTTGAGTAGGTTTTTTCTAAATTATAACTGCTGTTATCAAGTTAATAAAATTGGATTAAAAGAGGCATAACTCGAGTAGGCCATTTCCTACTCGTGAACCAGGATTAAGAGGAATCAATCGTAAGAGTTGGGAATTGATCCTCTTAGTTGGGAATGGAGACCGGTCAATATGGATGGAAGGCTCAAGGACGTGGTCCTGTGAACCTAGTCTCTGTCTGAGTCGATTAAGGCCCGTTCTCGTGTGCGGCCACGCTGGACAAGTTTGAGTTGTGTACCGGATGCATACTGGCTATATGGGACCCAGGAAACCGATGTAACATGTTAACCTGGGTGTCGAGGCAATCCCCACCATCTTATGCAGATGCTGAAATGATAGAGAAGCCGGCTCTACGAGGGTTTGCCGTAGTGAGACATAATCCAAGTCGATGAGACCGGTTCGATATTTGGGTGTCGTGTAAAAGGTTGCCACATACGACGTTGAGGGGATCGGTTGATCACCGGTCTCGGACGGGCGTATGTGTCGTGTCAGCCGGGTGTTTTTTATTCGAATCACCGTCGCTCGCGGTAGTGAGCATACTTGTACACTGAGTCTTGACGTAGTAATAAACTGGGAAAAGGTTAATATGCTTCGTGAGTAATCCTCATATTGGAGATGAGGGGTGATCAACACTTTCACTAAATTTATTTTCTACCTTGGGGTAGTAGTGTCGAGACAAAGCGTTTCTTGTTTTATTGTGGAGTCTCGACGTTGATGATGCAAGGTCTGTATGAGTCTAGGATAGCTCACTAAAGTTATATTCACCTCGGGCAAGTGACATCGAGACGAAGCGTTTCTTGTTTGATTGTGGAGTCTCGATGTAAATTGTGCGATGGATATAAAAGTTGCTTAAAACTTGAAGTGAGGACTCTCCTGTAGCTCAAGTTCAGATTTTGTACAAACTTCTATATTCAGCCCTCTATTTTCAGCATGTAGAGTTTCATGACTAGGGCTGATGGTTATGTCTTGCTGAGCTTTTGTGATGCCCTCAATTCTGTGGAAAACCACGGAACCGAGAACTGATGCATATATGTTTCCAGGATGTTCATCACACATATACATATGTTCCACAAACTGAATTCAGAATATATAATACCACGAATAACAGGGTTTATTACAAAGTCTCATGAGTCTTGGACTCATGCTAGCAGCGGAAGTCTATCTTAGCAGCGGAAGTCTATATCTAGCAGCGGAAGTCTTCTAAACTAATGCGGAAGCAATCTGAGCAGCAGCAGTTCCATATCTACTTCATCCCCTCAGGCAAGGTTGAGGACAGATTACACGCCTAATCCTCAACTTGGTCTGCATAGTATTCTTCTCCTGTTGCTGATGATGAAGTGATAATGCAAGTTTGAGTACAATGATGTACTCAGCAAGTGCGGGAAAATATAATATGTAGCTCAAAACAAGGCAGGTAATAAAAAGGCTATTGCAGAAAGCAAAGTTTATTTCTCAAAACACGATAAAAACAACAACTTAACTTTAAGTGAATGTAATACCAACATGCATTAGAATACCAACATACCTCCATTTTGTTTCATCACTCTCCATGTCTCAACCAGAAATTAATATTTTTCAACTTTGCTCACGAATACCTTCTCGTATTCGCTACCATCTCACGAATACCATCTCGTATTCGCTACTATTTCATCTCATAAACAATTCCGTCTCACACCGAGACCAATCTCGTTGCCACGACTCAATAGTCATGCAACCAATCTTATCACCCGGACTAAACAGTCCCGAAAACAAAACCATAACCAAATTCATCCCAAAATCCATCCCAACTAATCATGTGGGTTGTCCAGGCGCTCGTGACCGTAAGCTTGGCTATCATGATAGTTTTAGACTTTGTAGAGTTTGTACCACTTTACCCACAAGTTTGTGATTTCATCACCCATCGGAGACTGCAAAACCTCCATTATACCAGTACACAACCGTCGGTGTATGGCCAAGAGATCACAAAATAGCCTTTACAAAGGGGTTACTAGATGTATGGACTCACTAAGGTTTCACCGTCAGGCTAGAATCTCCAATTCTCCCACCCACGGGCCCCCTCTTGTGCCATGCAGTTCCCAGGGCAGTCCTCACTCCACCCCCATTCCCCGTGCCTTCCACGGTCCATAACAATCTAGCAACTTACCTAATTACTCGGCTAAGACGCACCCATACTTGGCCTTGTGGTGGCACTGTTATCCTGACATGGCTCGCATGAACCGGTCCTTAGAACTATGGCAAGTAACCACCATCTCATTCTACATCATTCACAAACCCAGGCTTGCCTAGATCTCTCTCCGATTCACGTTCATTAATAACATCAGTTTCTCATTATTCTTATGAGTGCAGTTAGCTAGACACATCTATCTCGCTTCCCATATCCCATGGACTCAGCGAAGCAAAAGTAAAAACCATACCAGACTCATTTACTTCCCTGGCGACAAGGGTGGTTTAACCAAAACTAGTAAACTCTTATGAAAGGGTTTCCCATCATGTTTGACTCAGCACACACACCTTTTCGCAAACAAAACAGTTTTCCAAAACATAGGATCAATATGGTCAAGGGGCACTTGCCTTGTTCTTGCGGTTCCGGTTGCTCTTGGATCTCGAAACCTTGTTGTTGCAGCTCGTTGTAGACAGCTCCCTGAGCTTGTCCTTCTATACACGATCACGGGCATACAAGATTCATAGCAATCAATACCATGCACAAACTTTAACCAGATGCGATGATGCATAGGCATGCAAATCCTATGATGCAGTTTTTTTACTAGATCGGTTGTACGTGTCCTTGTATGTTTGCATGGGTTTTACAATGAACAGAGGTGTAAAGATCAATTGTGGACGTGGCGATGATCATGACTCAAGATCTAGATCAAACCGATCAACACGTGATCTGTCCACAAAAAAGCTTCGGTTCGAAAGGAATCGAATAACAGATGCAAAGAAACGCGATGATGTCGTAAGGTGGTATTGGAGACCTACCTTACGTTCTTCTTGGTTTCGGGGTCCTTCTCCTAGCAAGACAGATCGTCGGGGCTCTGTACCGGCGATCTCCGGCGACTGAACTCCGGCGAAGGGGTTTACTCGGCGGGCTGGGGCTAGGGCTCTAAGTTGTGAAAAGAAGTTCGTGGTTGCGGCCAAAGGTCTTAGGTTCGATTTATAAGAGGAAAACGGACAGTCCTCCTCTGATCGGAATTCGAACAAGAGTCCTGTTCAAATTGTTTTTAAATCTTAACAGCTTATCTTAGATTGATTCGGTGCGGTAACTGTGGCGGACCGGAATCCGCTCATCTAGGATCGAAGAAGGTGGTGCCGCACGATGCGACACCCGACAGCACACATCATAAGGATACATTGTATTACATTGAAAACCAACTGAAATGTACAAAGTAGTACACTACTCAGTTACAAACTAGTGTTTATACTACACAGTGGAAGTTAAATTTGTACAACTCACGCCCACTTATCTAGCAAAAGTCGGTTGCCCAGCCCTAGGGCAACCCACACTAGCTGAACTCCTCAGCTTAGCGTGGCGTGTATGGCTCCCAATCAGCCGTGGTCCCCGACGGAGGGTAACCCTCGCCGGTGGACTCGTAACCCGAGTCCGTGGGTAGCTTCTCACCTGAAAAACACTTAAGCAGCAACCATGAGCACGATGGCTCAACAAGACTTAACCGACTCACCTAGGCATGAAACTCTACATGTAGGTTACAATGGACATGGGATGGTAAAATTTCAGCAAACGGACACGCCTACAAGTTCACCCTTAGTTCATCTTTTAGCCACAAGTTAACCTTTCATAAATCTGAAATTTAGTAAGCAATATTTGGTGGCACACATGTAGCAATACAATTATACATATCAGCAGCATTGCATCATCACATTCCATAATTTATCTACGTTATGACACAGTGAACAAGCGGTACTCCTCACCGCGAGGGACGGCGAATCGACTCGATATACACCTGCAGGGATACCCAAAGAGCACGTCACGTATTCCCACCCGTGGAGCTGCACAGAACGCTCACTCGATGTCGTACGGGACAACCTTTCACCCAACAGCCCAAACGTCTAACTGGTCGCACCGAAATGGACAGGACGTTCCCTGCACGGAGCATCTCTCTATGCCCATTAACAGATTTCCACCTTGCTGCCCTCAACCTACACCTATAAATCGGTGTGCTATGCCTCGATGCCCGGAGGTTTAGGTTACATCGGTTTATCGGGGCCCATATATCCGATATGCCTTTGGTACGTTCAATACTTGTTCAGCAGGGCCGCACACGGATCGGTCCTCAATCGACACGGACAGGGCTGCACACACAAGACTTCCTCTTGCTGTGCCCTAGCCCCTGCCTAGTCACATTTTCATGTCTAAAGTGATCTCACATCACTCGAACCAATCCCGTGTGTCCCAAAGCCTAACTCGCGAGTAGATTCCAACTACTCGACTTGTACCGAAGTTCTAGGAATCATTAAGCCTAGCCTGTCTACTCTAGGTCTTAGACACTACCCTCCCTCTTATAGGAAAATCTGGTTATGCATTTGGGTTTCATCCATACTACACCTAATGCACATCCATACCTCATACTAAACATGTAAACAAAGCAAAACTTTATAAAAGGGGTTAATGCAAAACGGGGCTTGCCTTGTTGCTGCTGGTCAGGGGTTAAGGCTTCGTCCGGAAGAAGGAAGTCGAGCACTTCCGGAGTTTCCTCACCTTCAACAACTACACGTAAACGATATACTATATGTCTATTTAAATGCAATGTTGAACTTGAATATGTAAAGCCCATAATGCTAGCTAGCCATCCCCTTTGGCTCTGAAATTTTTTATGGTGGCTTGGTAGAGTCCTAACCAGAGTCTTGACCAAGTTTCATTTGCAACAAAGTTCATTTGAGCTTTGTACAAATAAAAGCCTATTTGGTCCATATTAGAGCTTCTAAGGAATTCCAGGGGTTTTCATGGCTCCAACCATTACTTTCTGGAAACTAGAATTTGAGATGGTTCTAATGGAATTGGTTTCATGTCATTTGAAGAATTCTATAGGAAGTTATGCCCTAAACAAGATTTGAGAAAGTCTGAAAAATGTTTCTGTACATTTTTCTATTTTCTCAGTGCAGTTTACTTAATCACACCATTAGGGGAACTAAATGAACTTGGATGGGTCTGAAAATTTTACTGGGACTCAAGGATTTTCCACTGAACCCCCAGCCAAATTTCAGAATTTTACATAAAGAAATTCTCCAGATAAAATTCCTAACAGTTTAAAATTTAGGGAATTAATTATGGAAAACTATTAGGTTTCATGAGCTGAAACTTGTTTGGCTGGATAGTACTCAAAGATATGAATCCAACAAAATTTGGTTCACTGAATTTGGACACTTCTAGCCAACGTTATGAATTTCTGAAGTTTGGGCTGATCCCTGAATTATTTTCCTACAAAAAATCGTCTCCCGTGCTAAACCGGAGGCTGACAGCGGGGCCCGCCCGTTTAATTTAAATAACCACGCTGGCGTGTGCTTAACACAATGGCTGACACGTAGGACCCGCGCCTTCGTCTACCGCCCGGCGCCGCTGCCCCGAGCCGCCGGAGCTCCGGCGAGGTCGGCGTTCCCAGCGGTCTAGCTCGCCGGCGACTGTGAGATTTGCCGCCCCCACATAATTTTGGACGCTGAACACGTTGGACATCATGCCGCCGTCGGCTAACCGTCGTAGCTCGCCGGCGATGAGCGCTATGTCTCTTTGCAACATCGGCAACGTGTTACCGTCCTCCTGACCACCCCCTTCGCGCGCTAATCGCGTCACCAAGTCCAGGGAAGCCTCGGGCAACTCGGCATGACCTTGGTTGGGACCTAAACGGCCGGCAACCCGGACCTCACCGACGACCCTCCCTTCACCTGGACTGTTACCGGTGAAACTAGGGTTTGGAAGGGTTGTTCCTGCGGGTTCTTGCTCGGAGAGACGCGCATGGGTGTCTAGAACGTGTGTGAGCTGCAGCTCGACCGGCGGTTGCTTCTGTGCAATGAATTTCGCTGATGAGCGATTGCTAACATTAAGGTGCACCGTGGGGGAAAACTTGGAATTCTCTCTCTACCCTGCATGAAACCGTGAAAAGTTTCCTGCTACAGCTTCCTCACACGCAGGCGCACCTTTTCTTCTCTGGTGGTGGCGCGTGATGCAGCCCGGATCGGCCGGTCACCAGTGATCAGAGAGTGTATGTGAAACACTCGCGAGCGGAAGCAACTGTGGGGTGGATTAGCGTCGGTTCAGCCGGGACACAGAGAAAATGACCGAGTGGGTGTCGTTCTGGCGCTGTGACTCACGATTTTCAGCGTGCGGTGTCCTCTTCCACTCAGGCGCGGGAGCAGGAGCTGTCACTCGGTGAACGTCGGCTGCCGGATGACTCGCCCGAACTGACTTCGGCTCTAAGCTTTCTGACCAGTGGGCCCCTCCCCTCTAATTCTCTTCTACTGTTGTGCAAATATCTCAACTACTCAGACTTAAAAAGGAAACTTAGCCACCAATTCAGAGGAGGAATTTGAATTCATCAGTTTGAAACTGGTTCGGCCAAATTCCCTCCATATTTGAATATGAAATTTCAAATTCAGTTTGAGTTATTGCAAATTTGGCTCCCGACAAGATGAAATCCAATGGGGATGAAAATTGGTGGGCTAACTAAGAAAAATATGCTGAGTTTGAATATGAAGCCAACTTTTGAATTGAAGTGATGAAAGTTGCTGCAATTTGAATTTATATTCAAATTGGCCTCTTTTTCAAATGCCTCGAAAAGTTCCTTAAAAAGTATTGGATTTGCATGAACTTTGGCCTGAGCCTTCCCAAGACTATTTAAGGTCTAGGGGTGAGCTCAACCTGGCATGTTCATGTGTAGAAATCCTACTTTTTGAAAGTTAGGGCTTTCCCCTCTAATCGCCCTTTTGATGGTGGTTACTTGCTCTTCACAAGTATTCACAAGATATCCACAACGAAACCTGTGGTGTTGTGAGGTGATGGAAAATTTTTGCAAGTCCCTTTTCTTGGGCTTTTACATCCCTCCACCCTTAAAATAATCTCGTCCCGAGATTACAAAAGAAGAGACAACGATGTAATAGGAACTCACCCGTGCTGAGAAGCCATGAACTCCGGGTAGTTTGAGCGAAGGAATTCCTCGCTCTCCCCTGTTGCTTCTTCGGCGGTGTGGTTGCTCAGAAGTATCTTGTAGAACCACAATGTTCGGCTACGTGTGGTCCGAGCTTTCTCATCAATAATTGCCACCAGATATTCATCATATGTCAATACCGGTTGCAGCTCGCCGATGTCTTCCGTGGGAACAGCAGCCGTATGCTTCAGACATTTTCGCAGTTGTGAAACATGGAAAACATCGTGAACACCAGCAAGAGATGCCGGTAGCTCCAGTCTATACGCCGCTGGCCCACACTTCTCGGTGATAGAATAGGGTCCAATGAATTGGGGAGCGAGTTTCCCCATCACACCGAACTGGTGCACGCCCTTCATCGGAGATACACGGAGGTACACTTGCTCTCCGACGTCAAAGTGCAGCGGTCTACGCCTCTTATCAGTGTAGCATTTCTGCTGGGATTGAGCGGCCTTCAAGTTGACTTAAATCATCCGAACACGCTCTTCGGCGTCGTTCACCACATAAACCCCGAATGTGACCCTTTCACCAGACTCGCACCAGTTTAATGGGGTGCGGCATTTGCGACCGTAGAGAGCTTCGTAGGGTGCCATCTTGATACTCGCCTGATAGCCGTTATTGTACGAGAATTCCGCCAACGGTAGGTGATCATCCCAGTTCCTACCGTGGTGGATGGCACATGCTCTCAACATGTCTTCTAGTACTTGATTCACCCTCTCTGTTTGCCCATCTATCTGAGGGTGATAGGTGGAGCTCCTAATCAGCTTAGTACCCAAAGCAGCATGTAGCTACTCCCAAAAGCGAGACACAAATAATGCACCTCGATTTGAGACTATGGTCTTGGGTACCCCATATAAACAAAGAATTCTCGCTATGTACAGCTCCGCATACTTGCCGGCATTGCAACGTGTGTGCACAGGAATGAAGTGAGCCGACTTGGTTAATCGGTCAACGATCACCCAAATTGAATCATGCTTGTTGGAAGTCAGGGGTAATCCCACAATGAAATCCATGCTCACATCTTCCAATTTCCATGCTGGAATTTTCAGGAGTGCAGCAGCCCTGATTTCCTCATTTGATCCGCTTTCACTCGTCTACACGTATCACACTGTGATACGTACTTGGCCACTTCCCGCTTCATCTATGTCCACCAAAATTTCTTTTTCAAATCTTGGTACATTTTGTTCCTGCCCGGATGAATGGAGTATTTAGACAAGTGAGCTTCATCAAGAATCTTCTTCCGCAGCTCCATATCCTGGGGTACGACTATGCGATCATTGAACCACAGCGTCCCCGCATCATCCTTCCGGAAACATTTGATTTCCCCGTTGTCTATCCGTCTCCGGAGATGTGCCATGCCCTTATCAACTTTCTGAGCAGCAATGATGTCCTCCCTAATAGTTGGGATGTCACATCCGGTTTCTCCAAAGAGCAACCAAGTGAATATTACATGTATGCCAGGATCATTTTTTCATACATGTGACGACAAATAGTGAAGCATCATTTTATTACAAGCCAAGTATTCGAATATAAATAAGTCTTACATAGCATAATGTCTCGATGGACGATAATATGTTCATAACATGTAAATAAAACAGCAGTGGAAGATAAGTCTTTGTGAGCTTCATCACATGCGTTGCCAGGGGGACTCCGTGAACCTAGAATCCTTCTTCGGGTCCGAAGTCTTGGTCATTGAACACCGCGTCATTCCCTTTGCCTGAGCAGCAATTTAAAACCAACAGAAAAGCAAGCTTGAGTACCGTAGGTACTCAGCAAGTGTGGGAAAGTTATGTCATGCATGGCTAGAGCAAGGATAGGTTGAACTCATGGTTAAAGCACTACGCAATTAATACCTATCACCTTAGCTTATTTAGCACCTACATTACTACATAGGTGAAATGGTCCCAATCCCCTAACCCATCATCAATATCAAGTAACCATAACATCATTTCCAATGTTAAGCTCCCCGCTTAACGTCCACAACTTCCCAATTCCTCATCCTCTAATCATGAATAAGTCCAAGCCGCTCTTGACCATGAGCACGACTGTCATGACAGTTTTGACTCTGCAGAGTTTGCACCACTATACCCACATGTAGTGATTTCATCCCCCGTTGCCGGGTGGACTAAAAGAACCTCCATTATGCCAGTGGCCGCGAACCACGTTCACACTTCCGAGGTGTGTAGCCAGGAGATCACTACGAGTCCTTTACAAAGGGATTCCCGACGAGTGTGGGCCCACTGAGGTTTCACCCCTAACAGCATACAAGAGGCTCCAAACCCGCTGCAGTGGCCCCCTCTTGAGCCTTGCGGTTGATATGATACTCTAGCTGACACCTATTCCCACCATCCAAACACCCATACTACGCCGGGGATGCACCTAATTAATTGGCCAAGCTGCCCCATCTCAGCATGTGGTTGGCACGGTAAAGCCAGGTTACATGCTCCATGAACCGGTCCTTAGGATCCAGGCAAGCACTAAACACAAACCTGAGTCTCGTGCACACAGCACAAACCAAAGCATCAAACTTGCCTCGATCCCTACCTCTACATAATTCCTAATATCTCATTCAAGGGTAAGGTGAACAAGTTGATGATCTCATATCCCATTTATCCCATTCTAAGCATGGCTAAGCATAAGTAATATAAATGAATGACTTAATAAAATAAATCCCAACCCAGGCTACAAGGAACTAAGATAATGAAAATCTAGGGAAACTTCCTAGCTTGGGCATCATATTCCAAATTGACAATGCAATTAAATTCTAACTACACATCCTAGTATAGGATCAAAGTGGTCAAGGACACTTGCCTTCTTCCTGCTGCTCTGGAAATGGAATGTCTTGATCTTGAAATGTGAGAACCTGCTCTGGGGCTGGTTCTACTCATGCCAATACACACATAGCAAAAGAAAACAACATTCCATGAGCCATAGTCCACATTTCCACTCATGCAAACTACACATACATACATATGAAAGTCATACACATATTTAAGTGTTGTGCTTACCATAGATATGTTGATTCTATACCTACATGCACTTTTAAACATAAATATTATTTCTAGATTTAATATTCAGATTTCTAAGTGCACACTATATATATGAATTTCTAATTTGAACAAATTTTCTATATTGGATAATACACTTCTTAGCCACAAAATTTATATAAAAGATAACCTCCTACTCCAATTAGGTTTTCAGATCTTCTACAAAATCTTAATTTGAAGTTTTGGATTTGGGGACCTCACTTGACATTTTCTAATTATGTACACCTATTTTCCTATATTTTCATATTTATTTTCCATACCTAAAAGTGAACTTTAATACTAAAATAGCACAAGATATCTCCTAAACAGAATGTGTTCTGATCTAAAATGTCCAATAAAACATCTCTTGATTTCCTCTCTGATGAGGATCAATTTAAATTTATTTTTACCCATTTTCAGAATTATTTTCTAGTCTAAAATGAATTTCCACCAATAAAACAGCAACCTAAATTCATAAAAAAATTTCTACTGTTCCACATACCTAAACAGAACCTTCATAAATTATCCCTAACCCTTTTTGGTTACTTATATTCATTTTTCCACATTTTAAACTTGTTTTATGACTAAAGGGTATATTTCAGAGATAAATTACAAAACAGCAATCTCATTTAGTTTAAAAGTTTATTTCCCCTCCAATTTCACACCTCAGATTGTTCTACCAATTTTCAACAGGGTTAGAATAATTCAACTGAACCTACACCTATGTTTAAATTTAAATCCTATTCACATATTCAATTTCCTGAAATTAATACTTCCCAGGGACTGATGTGCAATTTCACACTGCAGTGGGGCCCCATCTCATTTTCCAAATTTTCAGGGGTCTAAGTGTGCAAAACAGGGAGGTCTTCCTAATTCTTATTAAGTCCATGGGCTAAAACTGATTTTTAAATAAATTTACATGAATTTCTGAGGGTCCAGGGGCTAGATCAGAAGTTTCCAGGGCTAGCTCGTGTTTTCCGAGATCCCCAGGGGGTAGCGCATAAGATTCCCGGCCTTTATAACCCGGGGCTGACGTGGGCCGTTGGATTTTAAATTGAGGGCTGAGATTAGATCGTGAAGGGGTACGCGGGGGTTCTGCTTTCATCTGCCCGATTTAAAAAGGACGGGCCACAGAGGGCCACGTCGCCCTAGCCGTGTGTGGGCGGCGCTGCCCGGCGGTGGGAGGCGGCGATCTTGCCGAATTTCCCAAAATCTCATCTACCAGCCCTAGAGTACCGTTTTCTTTGCAAAATTCGGAGGAGGGGGAGTAGCGGATCTCACCTCGAAGGTTTTCTTGAGCTCGGAGGCCCTGGAAGGCAGTCGGCGACGAGGTCTGAGGGGGAAACTCGGCGGTGCTCACCGGAGCTGTGTCTAGAGCACAAAATACAGGGTCTCCTTCACCTGCAAGACTCCCCGGCAGCGGCAGGACGCACTACACGCGTTAGATCGGAGAGAACGGATGAAGATCGAAAGAAAACGGCGATGGGAGCTTCGAGTCTCACCGGGAACTGAGGCGGGTCGATCGGGGAGAGAAAGGGGCTGACCTCGGTGTTTATATGGGCGAGGTGGCGGGCGGCGGGGGCGTGTGGGGTTCGTGTCGCACCGAGAGTGGCCGCAGATCGTGGGCGCAAGCGGCGAATCCAGACGGGGGCGCGCGGCGGTTGCTCGGAGCGGGAAAAGACCTGGTGACGGTTGGAGAAGAAAGTGCCAACAGGTGGGCCCCACATGGCAGAGGGGGGGAACAGCCGCGGGCAGTTGGGCGGGCTGAGGCAGGTTTCGGCCCACTAGCCATTTTCTCCTTTTTCTTTTTCCTTTTTCTTTTCTGTTTTGATTCAAATTTGAATTCCAGTTTGAATTGTTTCACCACATGCATTACGTCCAAAAATTTTAAATTCCCCTCTTTAACAGGTTTTGGGGTGTTACAACTCTACCCCCCTTAAAAGAAATGTCGTCCTCGAGATTGATGACCTTAGGAAAATAAATCCGGAAACTGTGCCTTGAGCTCGTCTTCTCGCTCCCATGTGGCTTCTGCTTCCGAGTGATGCTTCCATTGCACTTTGCACATTCGGATCCTTTTATTTCTTGTGAGGCGTTCCATTGTCTCCAGGATCTTGACCGGTTGCTCAGCATATGAAAGATCCTCTCGTACTTCCACCTCATTCATGGGTAACATCTCTTCGGGTGTTCTTAAATATTTCTTGAGTTGTGACACATGGAATACATCGTGCACATCTGATAGGCGAGCCGGTAGTTCTAACTGATATGCCACTTCGCCTTTCCTCTCCAGGATTTGGAAGGGTCCGATGTATCGAGGTGATAATTTCCCTTTCACCTTGAACCGACGAAGCCGTCGGATAGGGGACACCTTGAGATAAACATAGGCCCCACGTTGAAAATGAGCTCTCTTCTCCGTACATCGGCATAGCTCTTCTGTCGGGTCTGGGCTATCCTCAAATTGTTACGGATTTCCCTCACTTTCGCCTCGGCTTCTTGTAGTACCTCGGGCCCAAACACTTTACTTTCCCCAGTTTGGTTCCAAAATAGTGGAGTTCTGCACTTCCTCCCATACAACGCCTCGAATGGTGACATCTTCATACTAGCCTGATAGCTGTTGTTGTAGGAGAACTCCGCATACGCTAAGTTCTTATCCCAACTCCTATTGTTCTTGAGTGCACAAGCTCTCAGCATATCCTCAAGGATCTGATTGGTTCTTTCAGTCTGCCCGTCAGTCTGTGGATGGTACGCAGAACTGAAATTCAAATGAGTCCCCTTGGTTTCATGTGTTTTCTGCCAGAACCTTGAGGTGAACTTTGTCCCCCGATCTAACAGTATCTTCTTTGGCACTCCATGAAAACACACGATTCTTCACATGTACAACTCTGCCAATTTGGATCTGCTGTAGCTTTCTTTCACGGGGATGAAATGGGCTACCTTAGTTAGCCTGTCGATGATGACCCATATCGAATCATATCCCGATTGGGTCCTAGGCAGTCCCACTATGAAGTCCATACCTATTTCTTCCCATTTCCATTCGGGCACTTTGAGGGGTTGCAACTGTCCCGCGGGTCTTTGATGTTCTGCTTTTACTTGCTGACATGTGTCACATAGGGCAACATGTTCCGCGACATCTCGCTTCATGCCATACAACCAATATCTGCTCTTGAGGTCATGGTACATCTTTGTACTCCCAGGATGAATGGAATAGTCAGAATCATGAGCCTCCTTCAAAATCAGTTCACGGATCTCCTCCACCTCAAGCACACAGGTTCTTTTCCCATGCCACACTGTACCTTGTTCATCCTCTCTGAACCCAGCGGCTTTATTCTCTTTGATGAGTTCTCTAGTTTCTTGTATCTTCTCGTCATTCTTCTGACCGCTGCGTATGTCTTGCTCTAATGTGGAGTCCACTTCCATGGCGATGGCCTCACCACTATTCACCAGGCATAGATTGAGTTTTGCAATCTCTTCCTTCAATTCCGTAGGCGTGTCATTTAAGCTCAACATGTTGACATGCACCTTCCGGCTTAAAGCATCTGCCACGACGTTCACTTTCCCAGGATGATAGTTGATGCCCACATCAAAGTCGTTGATTAGCTCTAACCATCTCCTTTGTCTGAGGTTGAGATCTGGCTGTGTGAAAATGTACTTTAAGCTCTTATGATCTGTATATATCTCTGTCCTCTTTCCCATCAAGTAATGCCGCCAAATCTTCAATGTGTGGACCACTGCTGCGAGCTCTAGGTCGTTTGTAGGATAGTTCCTCTCGTGTTTTTGGAGCTGCCGGGACGCATAGGCAACGACACGCCCCTCTTGCATGAGAACACATCCCAATCCGTGTCCTGAAGCGTCACAATATACCGAAAAATTCTTCTGCATGTCTGGCATAACTAGCACTGGGGTTGTTGTCAATCTTTTCTTCAGCTCTTGGAAACTTGTGTAACACCCCAAAACCTGCTAAAGAGGGGAATTTAAAAATTTTTGGACGTATTGCATGTGGTGCAGAAATTCAAATTCAAACTGGAATTCAAATTCAAATCAAAACAGAAAAAGAAAAGGAAAAAAAAAAGAAAACCCCAACCGGCCAGTGGGCCGAAACCCGCCAGCCGGCCCAAGACCCACCACGCCAGCCCAAACCCGTGCCCCCCTCTCCCTCTCACTGGCACGTGGGGCCCGCGTGTCATCCCTCTCCTCCCGCGCGCCCACCCGACCCCGGACTCTTCTCTCGCGCCCGATCAAAACAACCCCCGGAACCCACGCTCCAAGCCCCGATTTCCGGTCCCGGACGCCCCCAACATGATCTCAACAGACCGCCGCCCTCCCTCGCCTATTTAAACGCCGACAATCGCCCTGTTCCCCCCCCCCCGATCCGCCGTTTTTCTCTCCGGTGAGAACCGAAGTTTGTACAGCCGATTTCCGTCGGTCCTTGCTCAAATTTCCTGATCTAACGTGCTGATCACGTTCCACAGCCACCGGGTAGCCCTGCAGGTGAAGGAAACGACGTGTCTTGCGCCCCAACTGCCACCCCGACATGCACCGAAGACCATCGCCGTTGGAGCTCGCCGCCGACCGACTTCCAGGGCCTCCGAGTGCAGGAAAACCCCTCGGTGAGCATCCCCTACCCCTCCGCGGTCGATCTGTGCAAAATGATGCGACTTCTAACGCAGAGCGGCAAAAACCGAGGCTGCGCCGGCGAGATCGCCACCCCCGCCACCGCGCGCCGCCGCGCGCGCGGGCTGGCTCTGGCCAGGGCGACGTGGCCCCTTGAGAGCCGTCTACGGACGGTCCACGTCGGCCCCGCATTATAAAGGCCGGGATTCTTACGCGCTACCCCCTGGGGATCTCGGAAAACACGAGCTAGCTCCGGAAATTTCTGATCTAGCCCCTGGACCTTTAGAAATTCGTGAAAATTGATTTAAAAATCAGTTTTAGCCCCTGGACTTAATAAAAATTAGGAAACCCCCTCTGTTATGTGTAGTTAGACCCCTGAAAATTTAGGAAATAGAAAATTAGACCCTGCAGTAGGGTGGATTTACCTTTTTGACCCTATATGATATTAAATTCAGAAATTTGAATATGTGACTAGGATTTAAATTTAAAAGGTAAGGCCAACACATATGCAAATTCAAATTTAAACTCTCCTAGCTCTTGGAAAACTTTAGAATGAGTTAAAACTAGATTTTAGGCTGAAAAGAAATCTGCCTAAGTGTTGCTCATTTTTATTTTCTCTAGAGACACATTTTAGGCTAGGAAATAATTCTAAAAACTTGTAAAATAAATTTAATTTGTTCCACATCAGAGAGGAAGTTCAAAAATATATATTTGAACATTTTAGATCTGAACCTATTCTGTTTAGATAATGTGTCTTACTATTTTCATAGTAAAGTTCACTTTTAGGCATAGAAAATAAATCTGAATATATAGGAAAATAAGTATTCATAATTAGAAAAGGATAAATGAGTTCTCCAAATCCAAAAGCTTCAAGTTAGGATTTTGTAGAAGATCTGAAAACCCATTTGGAGTAGGAAATTACCTTTCCTGCAAACTTGGTAGCTAAGAAGTGTATTAATTAAATATAAAGAATTTGTTCAAATTGGAAATTCATATATAGTGTGCAAACAAAAATCTGAATACAAAAGTTAGAAATCATATACATATGTTTAAAAGTGAATGTAGGCCAAAAATCAACACATGTAGAGTAACCACAACACTTAGAAATGTGAATGACTTTCATAGGTATGTATGTGTGGTTTGCATGAAGTGAAAGTGTGAACTATGTCTTATGGATTGTTGTTTTCTTTTGCTATGTGTATTGGCATGAGTAGAACCTGCCCCAGAGCAAGTTCTCCCCTTCCAAGACCAAGACTTTCCATTCTCAGAGCAGCAGGAAGAAGGCAAGTGTCCTTGACCACTTTGATCCTATACTAGGATGTGTAGATAGAATTATTTGCATTGTCAATTGAAATATGAAACACATGCTAGCAAGCTTCCCTAGAATTGCATTACCTTGTTTCCTTGTAGCTTGGGTTGGGATTTATTTTATCATATCATTTATTTATATGCTTATGCTTAGCCATGCTTAGAATGGGATAATTGGGATATGAGATCATCAATTTGTTTACCTTACTCTTGAATGAGATATTATGAGTTATGTAGAGGTAGGGATCGAGGCAAGTTGGATGATTTGGTTGGTGCTGGTTGCACGAGACTCGGGTTTGTGTTTAGTACTTGCCTGGATCCTAAGGACCGGTTCATGGAGCATGTAACCTGGCTTTACCGTGCCAACCACATGCTGAGATGGGGCAGCTTGGCCAATTAATTAGGTCTATCCCCGGCGTAGTATGGGTGTGTTGGATGGTGCGGGGAATAGGTGTCAGCTGGACTACCATATGAACCGCAAGGCTCAAGAGGGGGCCACTGCAGCGGGGTTGGAGCCTCTTGTATGCTGTTAGGGGTGAAACCTCAGTGGGCCCATGGTCGTCGGGAATCCCATTGTAAAGGGCTCGTAGTGATCTCCTGGCTACACACCTGGGAAGTGTGAATGTGGTTCATAGCCACTGGCATAATGGAGGTTCTTTTAGTCCACACGGCTACGGGGGATGAAATCACTACATGTGGGTACAGTGGTGCAAACTCTGCAGAGTCAAAACTGCCATGACAGCCGTGCTCACGGTCAAGAGTGGCTTGGACTTATTCATGATTAGAGGATGATGACTTTGGAAGTTGAGGATGTTAAGCAGGGAGCTTAACATTGGAAATGATGTTATGGTTACTTGATTTTGATGATGGGTTGAGAGATTGAGACCATTTCACCTGTGTAGTAATGTAGGTGCTTAATAAGCTAAGGTGGTAGGTATTAATTGCGTAGTGCTTTAACCATGAGTCAACCTTTTGCTGAGTACCCAAGGTACTCAAACTTGCTTTTCTGTTGCTTTATATTGCTGCTCAGGTCAAGAGAATTATGTGGTGTTTAATGACCAAGGCTTTGGTCCCGAGGAAGGATTCTAGGTTCACGGAGTCCCCGGGCAACGCCTGTGATGGAGCCCACAAGATTTATATTCCATTGCTGTTTTATTTACATGTTATGAACTTATTATCGTCCATCGAGACGTATGTTATGTAAGACTTATTTATATTCGAATACCTGGCTTGTAATATGATGATGCTTCACTATTTGTCGTTACATGTATGAGAAAATGATCCTGGCATACATGTGATATTCACTCGGTTGTTCTTTGGAGAAACCGGGTGTGATAGAAGTGGTGTCAGAGCCAAGGTTGCTCGTAGGAACGTGGACCTAGGTAGAAATGGACGTATTTAAGGACCCAATTTCTTAAAAACTATTTTACAAAAGTGTGGGTTGAAAGTGTTATTTAATGGGGTCACTTTATTCATCTTGCCCCAACTTTTATTCAAAATACAATTTTTGTTTAACTTTTATCTAACTTAATTTTAAATGCTTTATGTTTTAGATGGTTTGCATGATACGCACCGCCCGCAAGTCCACCGGAGGGAGAGTTCCGGTAGTTGCCCTTGCCTTAAGAGAGGAGAACCGTCCGGTGACGTACCACTCCTACGGGTTGGCAGTAGGAGGCTTGTTGCGCCGTCTTCGGCGTATGCTCCACGCCGCCGGCAATACGGGCAAACTAATCATACACTACAGCTCCACCCGGACCATCTGTGAGAAGCGGGAAGAATGGAGTTCAGAAATGAGGATTATCCATGAAAATCAGCTGCTCAAGATCCACCGCTCTCCAGCTTGTCGGGCGACACAGGTCGATGCTGTGAAGGATGTCACCTGGGAGGCCATCACCTGCCAGAGTTACATCAACCGTCGCCACCTGGACAGGACGGAGTACATGTATGTCCTCCAGCGTGAAAGTGGCACCGCGGAGAACAAGTACCCGCTAGTGCAGCAGGGAACTTCACATGAGCACATGGACCTGTGCTTGGAGGATGCTGCTATGCTCAGCACTCGACTGCAGGAGTGTCAACAGGAGCTTCAGGATGTTCGTGACACCCTGACGGAGACTAAGGCATTGCTTCGAGCCAGCTTGAGGGCGAGAGAAAGAGAAGATGGGAATGAACTGTGTGTGACCGTGAATGACACGTGGACTCCTGACTCCCCAGACCGCCGGGCGAGCAGGCATCGCCGCATTTCTCCACCAGCAGCTTCCCCACCCAAAGCGGAATCAGAGGGCAGCCGCAATAATGAGGAAGACCCCGAAGAGCCAGCTCAGTGATACGAGTCGTTTAGAGTCCTTTCCCTTATTTCAGCAGGGTATCGAGTAGTCGAGTCAATACCTTAGTTATTTGTGTGTTAATGTTTGGTGTGTGACGTGAGTTGTGGAAGCCATGGGCATTTGTCCACAACCTCGTCTTTAGTTTGTTTTGCTTTGATGTGTGAACCCCTATGAATTAAGAGTGCATTTATTTTCGCGTGACACGTGACTCCCAAAAATCTAGGTGAAACCCTCAGAAAATGTTTAATATATTAAGGACTCAAAAGTTTAAGTTTAAGCAAGCAATTTGGGAAGTTAATACGTAATGCTTTAAGTTAACATTTGGTTGATCATGATAGATGGCTGGAAGAGGAAAGGGTCGTGTGGCAACCCCACCAACAACAACGATGAGGCCGGCAACCCTCATCTTTCTAGGGGACAAGCCAGGGGTGGCCGCCGTCAAGGAGCTGACCCTATCCACCAGATGCATGAAAATCAGAATCAGTTCATCCAGAGTCTAACTCAAGTGGTGGCCAACTTGCACCAAGCTCCACCCCCACAAGCTGCACCACGCCAACCAAGGTTGAGTGAGTTTCTGGGGACTCAACCCCCAAAGTTTGCAAGTGCTGCTGAACCTCTGGAGGCAGATAACTAGCTAAAGACCATTGAGAGCAAGATGAGGATCATACAATGCCAAGGGTATGAGAGAGTGTTGTTTGCCTCTCACCAATTGCATGGACCTGCTGCTGATTGGTGGACCGCCTACGTGGCAGCCCATCATGACCCCGAGAACATCACTTGGGAAGAGTTCAAGCGCAGCTTCCGCAACCATTACATACCAAGGAGTGAACTCTAAAACAAGAGAAAGGAGTTATTGGGACTGCAGCAAGGAAACATGACTGTGAGGGAATTCCTCACCAAGTTCACCCAACTATCCCGTTTTGCACCACGGGATATCGAAACTGATGAGCAAAAACAGGACTGTTTTGTGGAAGGACTTACTATGGAAATGTAATGTGCAATGTCCTCCAACGAGTATGAAAGCTTCCAAAAGATGGTAGACAGAGCATTTGTCGTGGAGAGGAAGCTGAAGGCCTTGGTGAATGAAAACAAGAGGAAGGCGGGATGGTCACACCAAGCCTCAAGTAGCAACACACGTCCACGTCTGATGCAGCAACCTGCCGGGCAGACGAGCCGTGCTATGGTACCCTACTCAGAACCGAGAGGGTACAACCCGAACTTCAGGCCTTCATCAGCACCAGCACAGCCGCAGCGTCAGTTTGTGCAGCAGCCTCGCCCCACATATCAACCTCGACCAGCAGGACAAGGACCACCGAACCAACCCCAAGACAACAAAGGCCAGACACCTAAAGTTGGGGTACAATGCTTCGTGGCGGACCGGGATCCGCTCATCCAGGATCGCAGAGGGTGGTGCCGCGTGATGCCACACCCGATAGCACACGTCATAAGAACACATTATATTACATGGGAAAAACAACTGAACTGTACAAAGTAGTACACTTCTCAGTTACAAACTAGGGTCTTTATTACACAGAGGAAGGTTCTTTTGTACAACTCACGCCCGCCTATCTAACAAAAGTCGGTTGCCCAGCCCTAGGGCAACCCACACTAGCTGCACGTCTCAGCTCAGCGCAGCGTGTACGGCTCCCACTCAGCCGTGGTCCCCGACGGAGGGTAACCCTCGCCGGTGGACTCATACTCTGAGTCCGTGGGTGGCTCCTCACCTGCAAAACACTTAAGAAGCAACCGTGAGCACGAAGGCTCAGCAAGGCTTAACCGACTCACCTAAACATGGAACTCTACATGAGGTGTACAATGAGATAGGATAGTCATATTGCAACAATTGGACTCACCTACATGTTCATCCTTAATTCAACTTTTAGCAACAAGTTAACAGTTCAGGAAGCTGAAATTTAGTAAGCAATATTTGGTGGCAAACATGTAGCAATACAAGGTTATATCATATCAGCAGTATTGAATCACCATATTTCATACATTAGTCTACGTCACGACTCAGTGACCAAGTGGTACTCTTCACCGCGAGGGACGGTGAATCGACTTGATATACACCTGCAGGGAAACCCAAAGAGCACGTCACGTACGCCCACCCGTGGAGCTGCACAGCACGCTCACTCGATGTCGTACGGGACAACCTTTCACCCAACAGCCCAAACGTCAAACCGGTCGCACCGAAACAGACAGGAGGTTCCCCACACGGAGCATCTCTCTATGCCCGTTGGCAGATTTCCACCTTGCTTCCCTCAACCTACACCTATAAATCGGTGAGCTATGCCTCAACGCCCGGAGGTTTAGGCTACATCGGTTTATCGGGGCCCATATATCCGACATGCCTTCGGTACGTTCAAACTTGATCAGCGTGGGCCGCACACGGATCGGTCCTCAATCGACACGGACAGGGCTGCGCACACAAGACTCCCTCTTGCTGCGCCCTAGCCCCTGCCTAGTCTCATTTTCATTACTAATGTGATCTCACATCACTCAACCGAACCCGTGTGTCCCAAGCCTATCTCGCGAGTAGATTCCAACTACTCGACTTGTACCGAAGCCCTATGAATCTTTAAGCATAGCCTATCTACTCGAGGTCTTAGACACTACCCTCACTCTTATGAAAAATTTCTGGTCATGCAAGTGGGGTTTCATTCAGCCTATACCTAATGCACATTCATACCTCACCCTACGTATGTAAACAAAATAAAAACTTTATAAAAGAGTTAATGCAAACCGGGGCTTGCCTTGTTGCGGCTGGTCAGTAGTTAGCTCTTCTTCCATAAGGAGGAAGTCCAGCACTTCCGGAGTCTCTTCTTCAGTGACTACACGTTTAATGAAATACTACATGTAAATTTAAATGCAAAGTGTAAACTTGAATACTTAACTACTAATAACTCTAGCTATCCCTCCCCTTTGGTTCTGAAATTTTTATGGTGGATTGGTAGGGTCCTAATCAGAGTTGTGACCAAGTTTTATTTGAAACACAGTTCAATTGAACCTTGTACAAATAAAAGCCTATTTGGTCAATATTTGAGCCTCTAAGTAATTCCAGGGGTTTTCATGGCCCCAACCATTACTTTCTGGAAACTAGAGTTTAGGATGGTTCTAATGGAGTTGGTTTTATGTCAATTGAAGAAATCTACTGAAAGTTATGCCCTAACTAAGATTGGAGAAAATCTGAAAAATGTTTCTGTACATTTTTCTATTTTCTCAGGGCAGTTCTCTTAATCACCCCATTCGGGTAACTAAATGAACTTGGATGAGTTTGAAAATTTTACTGGGATTCAGGGATTTTCTAAAGAACGTCTCAGCCAAATTTCAGAATTTTTCATAAAGTAGTTCTCCAGATAAAATTCCCAACAGTTTAAAGTTTAGGGATTTAATTCTGGAAAACTATTCACTTTCACGAGCTGAATTCAGTATTGCTGGAAAGTACTCAGAATTCTGAGTTCAGCAAAATTTGGTTCATCAAATTTGGAGTTTCGTAGCCAAAGTTCTATGCATTTGAAGTTTGAACGAAAACTGGAAATTCCAAAAATGTTTAAATCCTGCGGGTGGGTCCCACTCCTCGAGCCGGCCCACTCAGAATGCGGTCACACCGCGGCCCACGGTGTTTTACCCGCGCTGCCGCACCGAATCCCGGCCGCAAACCGATCCCCACGCGAGATCAGAGGCTGACAGGTGGACCCGGCCCCCCTTCGTCTACCTCACGCTCTCCCGCAGCTCCTGCAGCGGCGCTTCGCCGGAGCGCTCGCCGCCGGGCGTTTCACCGTCCGACCTTCGACGAAACTTGCCGCCCGTGCCTAACTCGACTTGGAGAACACACTGGTGCCCTCACCGGAGCTCGGCAATGGCCGGAACTATGCCCGCGACGGTGACAGAGCCTCCCTCTACTCCGGCGACGTCGCCCAGGCTACTCCGGGCCTTATTTATCAAGTGGTTTGCTCCTACAGCTCCGCCATGGCATGCTGCGCACGGATATGAGCTCGGTTGGCCATGGAACTGGCCGGAACTAGGACCTCACGGTCGACCTAGGCCCGATATCGGCTGTTGCTCAAAAAACTTGGATATCAGCGCAAAGACTCGACGGTTTTTGATGGTTTTGGATCCTAGATGGCCGTGGGGACGTGTAGAACATGTGCTCGGCTGGGTTTACGCCGTGCAGGACCGATCGCCGCGAATTTCAGAATGTCTGCTTACTCGTTTTTGTTGAACACTGAGGACTAGACGGGGAAATACTCCCCCTACAAAGCATGGAAGAGGGTAGGGTCTTCACCGTGAGTTCGAGCAGTCCCCGGCGCGTATCTTTGCTGTTGAGCTCCGGTCGCGAGGTCGCCTTGATCAACGGCGCGACGAGGAGCCGAGGGAAGCGGCGGGTGTCGTTTTTGGTTTCGGGTGGGAACGAGTAGAGCGGAGGAGATGAGGTCGGCTCACGTGGGCTGGGAACTTAAACCGCGTCGGGCACGCGTGCGCTCGGTCGCCGAGCAGGAGGTGGCGAGGTGAGGCGGTCGGACGCCGGTGCTGTCCGCAGCTGGCGCAAAGTGTTCGACCGGTGTCGGGAGAAAACAGCCACGCTCAGTTTGGGAAACAAGTTTCCCCCACTGACTTGTGGGCCCACTCTCCCCCTAATCCTCTCTTCTCAATTTCTTTTGTAAATATCCCAGCAACTACACATTGAATGAGAGACTTAGCCCCCAAGTATTGGTTTGAATTTTAGTTCTCAAATTCAAACTTTGTTTGGTTAAATTTGCTTCATGTTTAAACTGAAATTTAAATTCAGTTTTGAATTATTGCAAACTTAACCCCCGACAAGATGAACTCCAATGAGGATGAAAATTTGTGGGCTTACTCAGAAAAATGTGCTGAGTTTGAATATGAAACTAACTTTTGAATTTGAGTGATGAAAGTTGCTACAATTTGAATTTACATTCAAATTGGCCTATTTTTCAAATACCTCCAAAAGTGCCTCAAAAAGTGTTGGATTTCTATGAAACTTGGACTGAACCTTCCCAAGACTTTTCAAGTTCTAGGGGTGAGCTCAACCTCTCATGTTCATGTGTAGAAATCCTACTTTGTGAAAGTGAAGGCTTTCCCCTCTAATTACCCTTTTGATAGAGGTCACTTGCTCTTCACAACATTTCCTAAGATATCCACAATAAAAACTGTGGTGTTGTGAGGTGAAGAAAAATTTTTGCAAGTCCTTTTTCTTGGGCTTTTACATCCCTCCCCCCTTATAAGAATCTCGTCCCGAGATTACAAAAGAAGAGATAGCGATGTAATAGGGACTTACCCGTGTTGAGAAGCCATGAACTCCGGGTAATTTGAGCGAAGGAACTCCTCGCTCTCCCACGTCGCTTCTTCGGCGGTGTGGTTGCTCCAGAGTATTTTGTAGAACCACAAAGTTATGCTATGCGTGGTTCGGGCTTTCTCATCAAGAATTTCCACCGGATACTCATCATAGGTCAATTCCGGTTTCAGCTCACCGATGTCTTCGGTAGGAACAGCAGCCGTATGCTTCAAACATTTTTGCAGTTGCGAAACATAAAAAACATCATGGACACCAGCAAGAGATGCCGGTAACTCCAATCGATACGCCGCTGGTCCGCACTTCTCAGTGATAGCATAGGGTCCAATGAAACGAGGAGCGAGCTTCCCCTTGATGCTGAACCGGTGCACGCCCTTCATCGGAGACACGCGGAGGTACACGTGTTCACCGACGTCGAAATGCAACGGTCTACGCCTCTTATCAGCTTAGCTCTTCTGCCGGGATTGAGCGGCCTTCAAGTTAGATTGAATCGTCCGAACGCGCTCTTCGGCGTTGTTCAACACATCAACCCCGAATGTGACCCTCTCACCGGACTTGCACCAATTCAATGGGGTGCGGCATTTGCGACCGTAGAGAGCTTCGTAGGGTGCCATCTTGATACTCGCCTGATAGCCGTTGTTGTACGAGAATTTCGCCAATGGTAGGTGATCATCCCAGTTCCTACCATGGTGGATGGCACATGCTCTCAACATGTCTTCTAGAACTTGATTCACCCTCTCTGTTTGGCCATCTGTCTGAGGGTGGTAGGCAGAGCTTCTAATCAGTTTAGTACCCAAAGCAGCGTGCAACTGCTCCCAAAATCGAGATACAAACAATGCACCTCGGTCTGGGACTATGTACACCATGCAGGCATAGGATCCTGGCGATATATAACTCCGCATATCTGTTGGCATGGAAATGTGTATGCACGGGGATGAAGTGAGCTGACTTGGTTAGTCGGTCAATGATCACCCAAATGGAATCATGTTTGTTGGATGTTAAGGGTAATCCCACAATGAAAAGCATGCTCACATCTTCCCATTTCCATGCTGGAATATTCAGGGGTTGCAGCAGCCCTGATTTCCTCATATGATCAGCCTTCACTCGTCTACACGTATCACACTCGGATACGTACTTAGCTACCCCCCGCTTCATCCGTGTCCACCAATTTTTTTTTTCAAATCTTGGTACATTTTGTTGCTGCCCAGATGAATGGAGTACTTGGACAAGTGAGCTTCGTCGAGGATCTTCTTCCTCAGCTCCATATCCCGGGGTACGACTATGCGGTCATTCAACCACAGCGTCCCCTCATCATCTTTCTAGAAACATTTGATCTCCCCATTGTCAATCCGTCTCCGGAGATGTGCCATGCCTTTATCATTTTTCTGAGCTGCAATGATGTCCTCCCTAATAGTAGGGATGAGGGCAAGGTTGTACAGCGATCCATAAGGAACCAAGTATAAACTGGGCTCTTCCTCCTCCACCGGTGTAATGGTGAGGTGATGGACATGTGATTTCTGACTCAGCACGTCAGCAACCACATTCGCCTTGCCGTGGTGGTAGTGGATCTCAATTGCATAGTCCTTGATTAATTCTAACCAGCTCCGTTGCCTCATGTTCAGCTCCTTCTGGGTGAAAATGTATTTCAAGCTCTTGTGGTCGGTGTAGAGATGCACCAAGTTCCCCAGGAGATAGTGCCTCCACATTTTCAGCGCCAAAACCACTGCAGAAAGCTCAAAATCATGAGTGGGATAATGCTGCTCATGGTTCCGAAGTTGGCGTGAGCCATATGCGACCACACGTCCTTCCTGCATCAACACGCAGCCAAGCCCAATGCCGGACGCGTCACAATACACGTCGAAGGGCTTTGTTGTATCCGGCTGAGCTAAGACCGGGGATGTGGTGAGATTCTTCACCAATGCTTAGAACGCTCCTTCACAGGCCGTGTTCCAAACATATTTCATTCCCTTCTTCAGCAATTCTGTCATCGGCTTAGCGAGCTTGGAGAAACTTGGAATAAATCTCCGATAGTATCCCGCTAACCTGAAGAAGCTTCTGACTTCATGAACTGAAGTGGGAGCTTTCCATTTCAGCACTTGCTCTATTTTGCTTGGGTCAACCGCAATGCCTTCAGCTGAGATGATATGTCCCAAGAATGGCACTTGGCTGATCCAAAACTCGCATTTACTGAATTTGGCGTAGAGCTTGTGGTCTCGCAATCGTTGAAGAACGATCCGCAAGTGTTCGGCATGTTCGGCTTCTGTCTTGGAGTAAACCATGATATCATCGATGAACACTACCACGAACTTGTCCAGCTCCGGCATGAACACCGAGTTCATGAGATACATGAAATGGGCTGGAGCATTTGTGAGACCAAAGGACATGACGAGATATTCATATAATCCATATCTCGTCGAGAAGGCCGTCTTCGGAATATCCTCCGCCCGGATCTTTATCTGGTGATATCCAGAGCGAAGGTCCATATTTGAGAACACACTTGCACCCACAAGTTGATCAAACAATATGTCCATGCGGGGCAGTGGGTACTTATTCTTGATGGTGATGGCGTTGAGCGGCCGGTAATCCACACACAGCCTCAGGGTTTCATCCTTCTTCACGAACAGCGCCGAGCATCCCCAAGGCGAGGAACTCGGCCTAATGAAACCCTTGCTCAACAGATCATTGAGCTGTTCTTTCAGTTCAGCCAGCTCATTTGGAGCCATTTTGTATGGTCTCCGTGATATGGGCGTAGTCCCGGGTGCGAGCTTGATCTTGAACTCGACATCCCGCTCAGGTGGCATGCTCGGAAGATCATCCGGGAACACGTCGGGGTACTCCCGGACTACGGGGATGTCTTCTAACTTGAGAGCTTCAGCGTTATTAATTGCTAAAACTTCCCAGACTGGCGTGTCTAACACCATGGAATGTGGACGGTGGAATGGAGAATTTAAGTGAACCGTCCGTGTCCGAGTCTCTAGGACAGCGCCATAGTATTGTAGCCATGAAATCCCTAAGATTGCATCAATCTTTTGTCCCATAAGGATTATCAAGGTGGTGGGATATAGTTTCCCACCTAAGCATGGAGGTGCTTTTGGAATCATTAAATTAGCGGAAATCTTCCCTCCCGGTGAGCAGATCATATAAGTGCAGTCGGTTGGGAAGACTTGCATTTGATGCTTAGCCACATAGGATGCACTTATAAAGCTGTGGGTTGCACCAGAATCAAATAATATGACGATGGCTTGATTGTTGAGAGTAAACGTACCCGCCAGCACGTTATCTCCCTCTGGGGCATCCTCATTGTCGAGGTTGCGGACACCCCCAGTCCGCTGACCAACCTTCTTCAACGGAGGTCGGCCTCGAGCACCACCCTGGAACTGGGCTTGCCCGCTGCTCTGCTGCCCCTGGGGGAAGTCCTTCGTGAAGTGGCCCGCCTGGCCACACGTGAAGCACGTGAAACGGGGCGGTCCCCCGCTGATCGGTGGACCGAATCCCGCGGCGCGTTGTGGCGGTGGAAACGCCCGGGGTACCGTCTGCTGCTGCTGTTGCTGTCTTGGTGGTGGCATCGGCGGACGGAATGTAGGTGCCTAAAAGGGACGTCCCCCGAACCGTTGAGGTTGCGCCGGTGGTTGCCACTGCTGCCCGGATGGTGTCCGATACACCATACGGTACTTCTGAGGCGCGCCACCACCGCTGCTAGGTGGAGCACTGCGCTTCCTCTGCTCAGCTGCCAACTCCCGCTGAGCATACTCTTTCATGATCGCGGCATTGACTAGGTCGTTGAAAGTGCCGCGATTCCACTGAACGAGGTGCGTCTTCATTTCGGGGTGTAACCCCCGATAGAAATGCTCCCGCTTTTTCTCCTCGGTGGAGATGTAGTCTGACGCATATTGCGCCAGATGGTTGAAGGCACGGGAGTAGTCGTGGGCACTCCTCCCGCCCTGCTTCAGCTCCAAGAATTCTTGGAACTTCCTCTTCATTATTCCTGGAGGAATGTGATAGGCGCGGAACGCCTCCCGGAACTCTTGCCATTCCACGGCATGGCCAGCCGGACGTGAGGCGACATAATTCGTCCACCACGCACCAGCGGCACCGTGGAGTTGTTGCGCTGCGAACAAAGCCTTTTGCCGCTCCGTGCATTTGAGCAGCCCAAACTTGGACTCAATGGTCCGCAGCCAGTTGTCAGCCTCCAGTGGTTCTTCGGCTTCGGTGAACACTGGAGGGTGCGTACTCATGAAATCCGAGTACGACACTTCATGGGGCTCACGAGGCCCTCTGTCTTGATGCCCCACGCCTGAGATGTATTCTGCACGATCATGCGGAGCAGGTCGGTCTGCTCCTCACGACCTCCCACCAGTGCCGCTATCACATCCGCTAGAGTAAGCGGAGGCGGCGGTGGTGGCTGCTGCTGCGGGGTGCTGTCGTAGGCCGGTGGCTGGGAGTCATCGCCTCCCCCTTGGCTAGAGCCACCATCCTCGTGCGTGGTCCTAGTGCGAACCATCTGCAACCACACGACAATAAACATCGGTCCCGCAACAGATTGCATGCAGTCCAATAAAAATAAGCGTAAAACATAATGACATTAATTCATGCGATACATCTCGTATGTAGATAATGTAATTACTTTGCACAAGCTACACCATTACCAGACCAAACACAAGCTAGTTTAATCCAACTTGATGAACCTCCTCTTTGGAAGCTCACCATAACTAGGTTTGGTCACTACGAGATATTACTATCGCTTTGTCATCACGTATACCACCCTTAGGGTACAACACCCTCTCCAATGAGTTCAACTGTCATTCTTCTGTCAGAATGACCAGTTTCTACCTATTCCAAGTTTTGATCTGGTTCTGGACATTTTCATGACTCAAGTTGAATACCAAAGTTAAAGTTAACTTCAGTATCTTTCCAACGAGTATTCATTTGCCCCCAGATAAGCTTTGGTTAAAACGTTATGCTAATTCAAAGTCAGCAGAATTTCTGGAAGAATTTTAACAGCACCTCCCTTTGAAAGTTGCTGTTTTCAACTCCGGTTTCCACTGAAATCTGTGCTGAAATTTAAGAAACTTTGAATGGCAAAATGTCACACACCTTCTACTCTTTCTAAGGATGTATCATATGATAATTTTAGATTTTTCTACTGGGAGTTATGTTTGAAAAACAGAACAGTTCAGAGAATGTTTTACTCTGTCCTGGTTCTGGACAGTTTACATTCCTCTGGGATTTCAGCCATCTTAAGGTGTGTTTCAGCTCTGGATGTCTACAACATAGTTGTAGAGTACTTCAATACCTTTCCATAACTATATACCACACCTCCCTGGGCTAAAAGACCTGTGAGTTATGCCCTGTTGAAGATTAGCAAACTTGCTGCCCAAAACAGGGCACTCTGTTTTTCATCTTTTGGAACCACACTCAACACTAACCAATTTGTCTACCCAACCAGGGTCTTAATTGTGGAACCTACTGATTTTAGTTCCTTGTTATCAATATTTTCATGCATATGCCTACAATAACTCGGTACTACGTTCCTCACAAAAGAAAAACCTAACCGGATTATACCGGCATATACGTCTCAAGTGTGGCACTAAACGGTCTCTCGCACACGTTTTCTACATGGATATATACGTGGTTAGTACCTGCAGAAGACCACAAAATAATGGTGCACTCAATGGTTGGTTTCATTTCAGGCAGAATCATATTTAAATTAAATACAAACGCCCGTATCATTGTCATACGGCCGTCCTTGAGCTAGGTCACGTCTCATGGTACGTGGTCGTGTTTCAACACCACACGACGGGGAACCCGAGTATGTCATGAATGGGTCGTCACGGTTGGGAATGTTATCAACCCAACAGATACCACCTACTGCCCTGCAGGGCACGCCGATGGCAAGCACTGCGTATGTCCTCCTGGTCTACTTCCAGACGAACACACTCTCGCGTTACTGACCACGCGATGGGGTCTCCACTTACTTGCCTAATGCACGCTAGGGATCAGCGTTTCATATGAAGTTTCATATTGACGTCTCACACCAAGCTGTGAGACCTATCCCTGAACCGCGTTCCTCGTCAGGGGGAGCTAACCGAAATTGAACCGCTTTCGGTGGCGTTCCTTACCAAACTTACCAGAGCGTAGGTGCATCGTTACAGAATTAAAATTCAGAATTATAGCACATAGGTTAGCCCTTGCCACTTTAAGTATCTATGCTAATATAGTCCTTACATGGGCTACTACCGAATCCTCACCGTATACCTAAGTTTTCCCATAATACAGTCCTTAAGTACTGTGCTATCCCCAAAGCAGCTCTGATACCAGGCTGTGGCGGACCGGGATCCGCTCATCCAGGATCGCAGAGGGTGGTGCCGCGCGATGCGACACCCGATAGCACACGTCATAATAACACATTATATTACATGGGAAAAACAATTGAACTGTACAAAGTAGTACACTTCTCAGTTACAAACTAGGGTCTTTATTACACAGCGGAATGTTCTTTTGTACAACTCACGCCCGCCTATCTAGCAAAAGTCGGTTGCCCAGCCCTAGGGCAACCCACACTAGCTGCACGTCTCAGCTCAGCGCGGCGTGTACGGCTCCCACTCAGCCATGGTCCCCGACGGAGGGTAACCCTCG
This sequence comes from Neostapfia colusana, assembly GCA_030760725.1. Lineage (NCBI taxonomy): Eukaryota > Viridiplantae > Streptophyta > Magnoliopsida > Poales > Poaceae > Neostapfia > Neostapfia colusana. Next base: position 50,650,751 of record JASWHV010000009.1, read on the forward strand.
CCGGTGGACTTATACTCTGAGTCCGTGGGTGGCTCCTCACCTGCAAAACACTTAAGGAGCAACCGTGAGCACGAAGGCTCAGCAAGGCTTAACCGACTCACCTAAACATGGAACTCTACATGAGGTGTACAATGAGATAGGATAGTCATATTGTAACAATTGGACTCGCCTACATGTTCATCCTTAATTCAACTTTTAGCAACAAGTTAACAGTTCAGGAAGCTGAAGTTTAGTAAGCAATATTTGGTGGCAAACATGTAGCAATACAAGGTTATATCATATCAGCAGTATTGAATCACCATATTTCATACATTAGTCTACGTCACGACTCAGTGACCAAGTGGTACTCTTCACCGCGAGGGACGGCGAATCGACTCGATATACACCTGCAGAGAAACCCAAAGAGCACGTCACGTACGCCCACTGTAACACCCCAAAATCCTTTTAAGAGGGGAATTTAAAAATTTTTGGACGTGTTGCATGTATTGCAAAAATTTAAATTCAAACTGGAATTCAATTTAAACTCAAAACAGAAAAGAAATAGAAAAAGAAAAAGGAAAACAGAAAAAAACTGGCCAGTGGGCCGAAACCCACCAGCCGGCCCAACCGATCCCGCGCCAGCCCGCAGCCGCGCGCGCCCCCCTTCTTCCCACTGACATGCGGGGCCTTCCAGTCTTTCTTCCTCCTCGCGCTCGCGCCCGCGCTCAGCCGGTCTCTCTCACCCCGAATCAAAACCGACCCAGATCTCTGCGTATCCCAGCCGAATTTCGTTCGTGGGCGACGCAAAACGATCACAACCGAACGCCGCCCTTCCCCCGTCTATAAAAACCCCGGCATCGTCCTGTTTTTCCCCACGATCTGCCTACTTTCTCTCTGGTAAGAACCCGAGCCCCTCCGGCGAATTCTGCCCGAGAATTCTGATCTAACTCGTTGGTCTTGATCCACCGCCTCCGGGGAACCTCGCAGGTGCAGAAAACTCGGTGGTTTGCGGTTCAAACACAGCACCGACGAGCATCGCAGTGAATCCACCTCGGACCTCGTCGCCGACCGCCTTCCAGGACCTCCGAGCTCAAGAAATCCCCCGAGGTGAGATCCCCGACCTCCCCTCCACCGATCTATGCCATAAAATCACAATTTTAGGAAGAATTTACGAAGATCCGAAACTCTCCGGCGAGATCGCCGCCTTCCGCCGCTGTGCGCTGCCGGGCAGCGCCGCCCGCGCTCGATCCGAGCGACGTGGCCGCTTGTGCGCCGTTTATTTTAAATCGCACGGTAGAGTTTAAATCCCCGCGTACCGGTTCGACGTTATAATCTCAGCCGTCTGTTTTAAATCGGACGGTCCACGTCAGCCCCGTGTTATAAAGACTGGAATTCTTACGTGCTACCCCCTGGGGTTCTCGGAAAATAAGAGCTAGCCCTGGAAACTTCTGATCTAGCCCCTGGAACTTCAGAAAATCATGTAAATTCATTTAAAAATCAGTTTTAGCCCCTGGACTTAATAAAAATTAGGAAAAACCCCTCTGTTATGTGTAGCTAGACCCCTGAAAATTCTTAAAATAATATTATAGACCTTGTAGTGGGGTGAGTTTACCTTTTTAACCCTATTTGATATTAAAGTTAGGAATTTGAATATGTGGCTAGTATTTAAAATTTAAAAGGTGGGACAAACATATTGTCAAATTTAAATTAAAAACTTTCCCAGTACTTAGAAAACCTTGGAGTGAGATAAAAATAGATTTTTGGCTGAAATGAATCTGTTTAATTGATTATTCACATATGGACACATTTTTAAGTAGAGAATAATTCTGAAAATTTGTAAAATAAATGTAAAATAGTTTACATCAGAGGAAAAGATCAAAAAAATATGTTATTAACTATTTTGGATCAGAACCTATTCTGTTTAGATGATGTGTCTTACTATTTTCATAATAAAGTTCACATTTAGGCATAAGAACTAAATTTGACAATATAGCAAACTAGGTATGAATAACTAGAAAATTATAAATGAAGTTTCTAAAATCCAAAGAATTCAGTTTAGGGTTGGTAGAAGGATTGAAGACACATATGGAGTAGGAAAATACCTTTCATGCATACTTGGTAGCTGAAAGGTGTAGTAATTAAATATAAGGAATTTAATTAAATTGGAAATAGTATGAAAGCATAAATGTGAATAGAAAAGTAGGAATCATATACACATGATTAAAAGTACATGTAAGCCAAAGATCAACACACATAGAGTAACCACAACACATAGAATTTGTGAATGGCTTTCATAATTGTGAATGTGTGGTTTGTATGAAGTGGAAGTGTGAACTATGTCTTATGGATTGTTGTTTTTCTTTTGCTATGTGTGATGGTATGATGTAGAACCTGCTCCAGAGCAAGTTCTCCCTTTCCAAGATCAGGACTACCCATTCCAAGAGCAGCAGGAAGGAGGCAAGTGTCCTTGACCACTTTGATCCTATACTAGGATGTTTAGATAGAATTATTGCATTGTCAAGTTAAATATGAAACCCATGCTAGGAAGTTTCCCTAGAATTGTATTACCTTGTTTCCTTGTAGCTTGGGTTGGGATTTATTTTATCATGTCATTTATTATTATGCATATGCTTAGCCATGCTTAGAATGGGATATTTGGGATATGGTATCATCAGTTTATTTTACCATACTCTTGAATGAGATATTATGAGTTATGTAGAGGTAGTGATCAAGGTAAGTTGGATGTTTTGGTTGGTGCTGGGTGCACGAGACTCGGGTTTGTGTTTAGTACTTGCCTGGATCCTAAGGACCGGTTCATGGAGCATGTAACCTGGCTTTACCGTGCCAACCACATGCTGAGATGGGGCAGCATGGCCAATTAATTAGGTGTATCCCCGGCGTAGTATGGGTGTGTTGGATGGTGCGGGGAGTAGGTGTCAGCTGGACTACCATATGAACCGCAAGGCTCAAGAGGTGGCCACTGCAGCGGGGTTGGAGCCTCTTGTATGCTGTTAGGGGTGAAACCTCAGTGGGCCCACGCTCGTCGGGAATCCCTTTGTAAAGGCTTCGTAGTGATCTCCTAGCTACACACCTGGGAAATGTGAATGTGGTTCGTAGCCACTGGCATAATGGAGGTTCTTTTAGTCCACCCATCAACGGGGGATGAAATCACTACATGTGGATACAGTGGTGCAAACTCTGCAGAGTCAAAACTGTCATGACAGCCGTGCTCACGGTCAAGAGCAGCTTGGACTTATTCATGATTAGAGGATCGATGGTTTTGGAAGTGGTGGATGTTAAGCGGAAGCTTAACATTGGAAATGATGTTATGGTTACTTGATTATGATGATGGGATGGGAGATTGGGACCATTTCACCTGTGTAGTAATGTAGGTGCTTAATAAGCTAAGGTGATAGGTATTAATTTCGTAGTGCTTTAACCATGAGTTCAACCTCCCCTTGTTCTAGCCATGCATGACATAACTTTCCCACACTTGCTGAGTACCATCGGTACTCAACCTTGCATATTTGTTGGTTTATATTGCTGCTCAGGTCAAGATAATGAGGTGGTGTATAATGACCAAGACTTTGGACCCGAAGAAGGTTTCTAGGTTCATGGAGACCCCCGGGCAACGCCTGTGATGGAGCCCTCGAGAATAATATTCCGCTGCTAGTTTATTTACTTGTGATGAAACTATTATTGTCCATCGAGACATTTGCTATGTAAGACTTATTTATATTCGACACCTGGCTTGTAATAAATGATGCTTCACTATTTGTCATCACATGTGTGAGAAAATGATCCTGGCATACATGTGATATTCACTTGGTTGTTCTTCGGAAAAACCGGGTGTGACAGAAGTGGTATCAGAGCCAAGGTTGCCCGTAGGAACGTGGACCTAGGTAGAAATGGACGTATTTAAGGACCCTATTTTCTTAAAAACTATTTTACAAGGTGTGTGTTGAAAAGTGTTATTTAATGGAGTCACTTTCTTCATCTTACCCCAACTTTCATTCAAAATAGGATTTTTGTTTAAAAGTTTATCGAACCTAAGTTTTAATGCTTTTTGTTTTAGATGGTTCGCATGATTCGCACCGCTCGCAAGTCCACAGGAGGTAGAGTTCCCGTAGTTTCCCTTGCCCAAAGAGAGGAGAGTCGTCCGGTGACGTACCTTTTCTACGGATTGGCAGTAGGAGGCTTGTTGCGCCGTCTTCGACGTATGCTCCAAGCCGCCGGCAATACGGGCAAGCTAATCATACACTATAGCTCCACCAGAACCATCCGTGAGAAGAGGGAACAATGGAGTTCAGAGATGAGGATTATCCATGAAAATCAGCTGCTCAAGATCCACCGCTCTCCAGCTTGTCGAGCGACACAGGTCGATGCGGAGAAGGATGTCACCTGGGAGGCCATCACCTACCAGAGTCGCATCTATCGTCGACACCTGGACAGGACTGAGTACATGTATGTCCTCCAGCGCGAGAGTGGTACAACAGAGTATAAGTACCCGCCAGTGCAGCAAGGGACTTCCCATGAGCACATGGACCTGTGCTTGGAGGATGCTGCTATGCTCAGCACTCGACTGCAGGAGTGTCAGCAGGAGCTTCAAGATGTTCGGGACACCCTGAAGGAAACCGAGGCGTTGCTTCGAGCCTGCTTGAGGGCGAGAGAAAGAGGAGATGGGAATGAACTGTGTGTATCCATGAATGATACATGGACTCCTGACTCCCCAGATCGCCCGGCGATCAGGCGCCGTCGCACTTCTCCACCAGCAGCCTCCCCACCCAAAGCAGAGTCAGAAGGCAGCCGCAATAATGAGGAAGATCCCGAGGAGCCAGCTCAGTGATACGAGAAGTGTAGAGTTTTTCCCTTAGTTAGCAAGATGTCGAATAGTCGAGTCGTTACCTTAGTTAATGGTGTGTTAATGCTTGGTGTGTGACGTGAGTTGTGGAAGCCATGAGCAATTGTCCACAGCCTCGTCTTCAGATTGTTTTGCTTTGGTGTGTGAACCCACATGAGATAATAGTGCATTTATTTTTGTGTGAGACATGAACTCTCAGATAGTATAACAAAGCCTCAACACTTTAAAGTACAAACGAGTGAAAGTAGTAAGATATACGTAATGCTTTAAATTAACATTTGGTTGATCATGCTAGATGGCCGGAAGAGGAAAAGGTTGTGCTGCGAACCCCGCCAACAACAACGATGAGGCCTGCAACCCTCATCTTTCTGGGAGCCAAGACAGGGGTGGGCGCCATGAGGGAGTTGATCCCATCCACCAAATGCTAGAGAATCAAAATCAGCTCATCCAGAACTTGACTCAAGTGGTGCCCAACTTGCATCAAGTTCCACCTCCACAAGATGCACCACGCCAACCAAGGTTGAGTGAGTTTCTAGGAACTCAACCTCCAAAGTTTGCAAGTGCTGCTGAACCTCTGGAGGCAGATGATTGCCTTAAGACCATCGAGAGCAAGATGAGGATCGTACAGTGCCAAGGGTATGAGAGGGTGCTGTATGCCTCTCATCAATTGCATGGACCTGCTGCTGATTGGTGGACCGCCTACGTGGCCGCCCATCATGATCCTGAGAACATCCCTTGGGAAGAGTTCAAGCGTAGCTTCCGCAACCATTACATACCAAGGGGTGAACTCAAAAACAAGAGGAAGGAGTTCTTGGGGCTGCAGCAAGGAAACATGACTGTGAGGGAATACCTCACTAAATTTACTCAACTCTCCCGTTATGCTCCACGGGACATAGAGACTGATGAGAAGAAATAGGATTGTTTCGTGGAAGGACTTACCGCAGAAATGCAGTGTGCAATGTCCTCCAACGAGTATGAAAACTTCCAAAAGATGGTGGACAGAGCGTTTGTGGTAGAAAGGAAGCTGAAGGCCTTGGAAAATGAGAATAAGAGGAAGGCCGGGTGGTCACATCAAGCCTCAGGGAGCAACACCCGCCCACGTCTGATGCAGCAACCCGCAGGGCAGATGAACCGTGCTGCGGTACCCTACTCAGCACCAAGAGGGTACAACCCGAACTACAGGCCTCTGGCAGCACCAATACAGCCACAACGTCAGTTCGTACAGCAGCCTCACCCTACATATCAACCTCGACAAGCAGGACAAAGACCTCCAAACCAACACCAAGACAACAAAGGCCAGGCACCTAAGGTCGGGGTGCAATGTTTTAGCTGTGGTGAAGTGGGGCACTATGCCCATAAGTGCCCAAAGAAGAAGCCCACGCAGCCACAACAGAAGAATGTAATGAGAGGACGGGTGAACCACGTCACTATGGAGGAAGCACAAGAGGCACCCGACGTGGTAGTTGGTAAGTTTCCTGCCAATTTACACATTGCAACCCTGCTGTTTGATTCTGGTGCTACCCACACGTTCATTGCTCAAGGGTTTGTTAAGAAGCATGACCTAGCAACAACACAAATGAACCATATGCTAGCCGTAAACTCTCCAGGTGGAGAAATAAGGACAAGACAAGTGTGTCCCAATGTGAACCTAGACATTAATGGGGTAGTATTTACTACTAACCTCATAGTGATAGATTCACAAGGGATAGATATTATCTTGGGTATGTATTGGTTGACCAAACATAAAGGAATCATCCATTGTTCGACCAGAACGGTGGAACTAACTCACCCTAGTGGCACAAGAGTAAAGTTTATAACAAGACACGAGCCTAGGAGGGACATTAAATTAAATCAAGTTGAGGTGAAAGTTGAGGAGATCAGGACCATCAGGAAATATCCAGATGTTTTTCCGGAGGAGTTGCCAGGTATGCCTCCCGATCGTGAAGTGGAATTCGCAATTGAGCTAGTGCCTGGAACAGCCCCGATATACAAGAGACCTTATCGGATGGACTCCAAGCAGCTGGGAGAATTCAAGGATAATTTGAGAGAATTGAAGGAAAAGGGGTATATTCGTCCTAGTTCCTCACCATGGGGAGCTCCAGTGATATTTGTGCCCAAAAAGGACGGAACCCAAAGGTTATGCGTGGACTACCGTGCCCTGAATGAGGTAACCATCAAGAACAAGTACCCATTACCCCGCATTGAAGACTTGTTTGATCAGTTGAGGGGAGCTTGTGTGTTCTCGAAAATTGATCTCAGGTCGGGATACCACCAACTTAAGATAAGGCAATCTGATATTCCCAAGACAGCTTTCGTGTCTCGGTACGGACTGTATGAATACACTGTCATGCCTTTCGGGCTAACTAATGCCCCGGCATATTTCATGTATCTCATGAACAAGGTATTCATGGAATATCTGGAAAAATTTGTGGTGGTTTTCATAGATGACATTCTCGTCGTCTCCAAAGATGAAGAAGAACATGAGAAACATCTAAGGTTGGTGTTGCAGAGGCTGAGAGAACACCAACTATATGCCAAGTTGAGCAAGTGTGAGTTTTGGCTGAAGAGAGTCCCTTTCTTAGGACATATAATCTCGGAGGGAGGAATCTCCGTGGATCCCGCCAAAATCGAGGATATACAGAAGTGGAAAACCCCTGAAAATGTCGGGGAAGTTCGAAGTTTCTTGGGATTGGCTGGATACTATTGACGGTTCATTGAGGGATTCTCCAAGATCTCGAGACCCCTCACCAAACTGTTGGAGAAGGGAGTCACATTCACATGGACGCCGCAGTGCGAGACGAGTTTTCATGAGTTAAAGAAAAGATTGACAACGGCCCCAGTGCTGGTTATGCCAGATATGCAGAAGAACTTTACGGTGTACTGCGATGCCTCTGGAAACGGGTTGGGATGTGCTCTCATGCAAGAAGGGCATGTCGTGGCTTATGCAACCCGACAACTCCGGAAGCACGAGAAAAACTATCCTACACATGACCTAGAACTAGCCGCAGTGGTACACGCGTTAAAAATTTGGCGGCACTATTTGATGGGGAAGAGGACCGAGATATATACGGATCATAAGAGTTTGAAGTACATTTTCACACAGCCAGACCTCAACCTCAGACAAAGGAGATGGTTAGAGCTAGTCAATAACTTTGATGTGGGCATCAACTATCATCCTGGGAAAGCAAACGTCGTGGCCGATGCTTTAAGTCGGAAAGTGCAGGTCAATAAGTTGAGCTTGAAGGACATGCCTGCAGAATTGAAGGACGAGGTTATAAGGCTCAATCTATGCCTTGTGAATAGTGGTGAAGCCATCGCCATGGAAGTGGACTCCACACTAGAGCAAGACATACGCGTTGGTCAAAAGAACGATGAGAAGATACAAGAAATCAGGCAACTCATCAAGGAAAATAAAGCTCCTGGTTTCAGAGAGGATGAACAAGGTACGGTGTGGCATGGGAAAAGGATCCGTGCCTGAGGTAAAGGAGATCTGTGAATTAATTTTGAAGAAGGCTCACGATTTCGACTATTCCATTCATCCTGGGAGTACAAACATGTACCAGGACCTCAAGAGCAGGTATTGGTGGTATGGCATGAAGCGAGATGTCGCGGAACATGTTTCCCTATGTGACACATGTCAGTTGGTGAAAGCAGAACATCAACGACCCGCGGGATTATTGCAACCACTCAAAGTGCCTGAATGGAAATGGGAAGAAATCGGTATGGATTTCATAGTGGGATTGCCTAGGACCCAATCAGGATATGATTCAATATGGGTCATCATCGACAGGCTAACCAAGGTAGCTCACTTCATCCCCGTGAAGGAAAGCTACAGTGGATCCAAATTGGCGGAGTTGTACATGTCAAGGATCGTGTGTTACCATGGGGTGTCGAAGAAGATAGTGTCGGATCGAGGGACACAGTTCACCTCGAGGTTCTGGCAGAAGTTGCACGAAACCATGGGAACCCATCTGAAATTTAGATCTGCCTATCATCCCCAAACTAATGGGCAGACGGAAAGAACTAATCAGATTCTTGAGGATATGCTGAGGGCATGTGCACTCAAAAATAATCGGAGTTGGGACAAGAACTTACCGTATGCGGAAGTCTCCTATAACAACAGCTATCAAGCTAGTATGAAGATGTCACCGTTTGAAGCTTTGTACAGGAGGAAGTGCAGAACTCCCCTATTTTGGAACCAAACAGGGGAAAGTAAAGTGTTTGGTCCCGAAGTACTACAAGAAGCCGAGGCGAAGGTGAGGGAAATTCGCAACAACTTGAGGATAGCACAGAAACGCCAAAAGAGCTATGCCGATGTACGAAGAAGAGAGCTCGTTTTCAATGAGGGAGACTATGTCAATATCAAGGTGTCCCCTATCCGAGGACTTCGTCGGTTCAAGGTGAAAGGGAAGTTGTCACCTCGATACATCGGACCCTTTCAAGTTCTGGAGAGGAAGGGCGAAGTGGCGTATCAACTAGAATTACCGGCTCGCCTATCGTAGGTGCACGATGTATTCCATGTGTCACAGCTCAAGAAATGTATGAGAATGCCTGAAGAGGTGTTACCCATGAATGAGGTTGACGTAGCTGAGGATTTGTCTTATGCCGAGCAACCATTCAGGATTTTGGAGACAATGGAACGCCTCACCAGAAATAAAAGAATACGGATGTGCAAGGTGCAGTGGAAGCATAACTCAGAAGAGGAAGCCACCTGGGAGCGAGAAGATGAGCTCAAGGCACAATTTCCGGAATTGTTTTCTTAGAACCACCAATCTCGAGGACGAGATTTCTTTTAAGGGGGTAGAGCTGTAACACCCCAAAATCCTGTTAATAGGGGAATTTAAAATTTTTTGGACGTGTTGCATGTATTGCAAAAATTTAAATTCAAACTGGAATTCAATTTAAACTCAAAACAGAAAAGAAATAGAAAAACAAAAAAGGAAAACAGAAAAAAACCGGCCAGTGGGCCGAAACCCACCAGCCGGCCCAACCGATCCCGCGCCAGCCAGCAGCCGCGCGCGCCCCCCTTCTTCTCACTGACATGCGGGGCCTGCCAGTGTTTCTTCCTCCTCGCGCTCGCGCCCGCGCTCGGCCGGACTCTCTCACCCCGAATCAAAACCGAACCGGATCTCTGCGTATCCCAGCCGAATTTCGTTCGTGGGCGACGCAAAATCGATCACAACCGAAAACCGCCCTTCCCCCGTCTATAAAAACCCCGGCATCGTCCCGTTTTTCCCCACGATCTGCCGACTTTCTCTCCGGTGAGAACCCGAGCCCCTCCGGCGAATTCTGCCCGATCTACGCTCGGGAATTCTGATCTAACTCGTTGGTCTTGATCCACCGCCTCCGGGGAACCTCGCAGGTGCAGAAAACTCGGTGGTTTGCAGTTCAAACACAGCGCCGACGAGCCTCGCCGTGAATCCACCTCGGACTTCGTCGCCGACCGCCTTCCAGGACCTCCGAGCTCAAGAAATCCCCCGAGGTGAGATCCCCGACCTCCCCTCCACCGATCTATGCCATAAAATCACAGTTTTAGGAACAATTTACGAAGATCCGAAACTCTCCGGTGAGATCGCCGCCTTCCGCCGCCGTGCGCCGCCGGGCAGCGCCGCCCGCGCTCGATCAGAGCGACGTGGCCGCTTGTGCGCCGTTTATTTTAAATCACACGGTAGAGTTTAAATCCCCGCGTATCGGTTCGACGTTATAATCTCAGCCGTCTGTTTTAAATCGGACGGTCCACGTCAGCCCCGCGTTATAAAGACCGGAATTCTTACGTGCTACCCCCTGGGGTTCTCAGAAAATAAGAGCTAGCCCCGGAAACTTCTGATCTAGCCCCTGGAACTTCAGAAAATCATGTCAATTCATTTAAAAATCAGTTTTAGTCCCTGGACATAATAAAATTTAGGAAAAACCCCTCTGTTATGTGTAGCTAGACCCCTGAAAATTCTTAAAATAATATTATAGACCTTGTAGTGGGGTGAGTTTACCTTTTTAACCCTATTTGATATTAAAGTTAGGAATTTGAATATGTGGCTAGTATTTAAAATTTAAAAGGTGGGACAAACATATTGTCAAATTTAAATTAAAAACTTTCCCAGAACTTAGAAAACCTTGGAGTGAGATAAAAATAGATTTTTGGCTGAAATGAATCTGTTTAATTGATTATTCACATATGGACACATTTTTAAGTAGAGAATAATTCTGAAAATTTGTAAAATAAATGTAAAATAGTTTACATCAAAGGAAAAGATCAAAAAATATGTTATTAACTATTTTGGATCAGAACCTATTCTGTTTAGATGACGTGTCTTACTATTTTCATAATAAAGTTCACATTTAGGCATAAGAACTAAATTTGAAAATATAGCAAACTAGGTATTAATAACTAGAAAATTATAAATGAAGTTTCTAAAATCCAAAGAATTCAGTTTAGGGTTGGTAGAAGGACTGAAGACACATATGGAGTAGGAAAATACCTTTCATGCATACTTGGTAGCTAAAAGGTGTAGTAATTAAATATAAGGAATTTATTTAAATTGGAAATAGTATGAAAGCATAAATGTGAATACAAAAGTAGGAATCATATACACATGATTAAAAGTACATGTAAGTCAAGATCAACACACATAGAGTAACCACAACACATAGAATTTGTGAATGGCTTTTACAAATGTGAATGTGTGGTTTGTATGAGGTGGAAGTGTGAACTATATCTTATGGATTGTTGTTTTTCTTTTGCTATGTGTGATGGTATGATGTAGAACCTGCTCCAGAGCAAGTTCTCCCTTTCCAAGATCAGGACTACCCATTCCAAGAGCAGCAGGGAGGAGGCAAGTGTCCTTGACCACTTTGATCCTATACTAGGATGTTTAGATAGAATTATTGCATTGTCAAGTTAAATATGAAACCCATGCTAGGAAGTTTCCCTAGAATTGTATTACCTTGTTTCCTTGTAGCTTGGGTTGGGATTTATTTTATCATGTCATTTATTATTATGCATATGCTTAGCCATGCCTAGAATGGGATATTTGGGATATGGGATCATCAGTTTATTTTACCATACTCTTGAATGAGATATTATGAGTTATGTAGACGTAGCGATCAAGGCAAGTTGGATGTTTTGGTTGGTGCTGGGTGCACGAGACTCGGGTTTGTGTTTAGTACTTGCCTGGATCCTAAGGACCGGTTCATGGAGCATGTAACCTGGCTTTACTGTGCCAACCACATGCTGAGATGGGGCAGCTTGGCCAATTAATTAGGTGTATCCCCGGCGTAGTATGGGTGTGTTGGATGGTGCGGGGAGTAGGTGTCAGCTGGATTACCATATGAACCGCAGGGCTTAAGAGGGGGCCACTGCAGCGGGGTTGGAGCCTCTTGTATGCTGTTAGGGGTGAAACCTCAATGGGCCCACGCTCGTCGGGAATCCCTTTATAAAGGCTTCGTAGTGATCTCCTGGCTACACACCTCGGAAGTGTGAATGTGGTTCGTAGCCACTGGCATAATGGAGGTTCTTTTAGTCCACCCGGCAACGGGGGATGAAATCACTACATGTGGGTACAGTGGTGCAAACTCTGCAGAGTCAAAACTGTCATGACAGCCGTGCTCACGGTCAAGAGCGGCTTGGACTTATTCATGATTAGAGGATCGATGGTTTTGGAAGTGGTGGATATTAAGCAGGAAGCTTAACATTGGAAATGATGTTATGGTTACTTGATTATGATGATGGGATGGGAGATTGGGACCATTTCACCTGTGTAGTAATGTAGGTGCTTAATAAGATAAGGTGATAGGTATTAATTACGTAGTGCTTTAACCATGAGTTCAACCTCCCCTTGTTCTAGCCATGCATGACATAACTTTCCCACACTTGCTGAGTACCATCGGTACTCAACCTTGCATATTTGTTAGTTTATATTGCTGCTCAGGTCAAGATAATGAGGTGGTGTATAATGACCTAGACTTTGGACCCAAAGAAGGTTTCTAGGTTCATGGAGATCTCCTGGCAACGCCTGTGATGGAGCCCTCAAGAATAATATTCCGCTGCTAGTTTATTTACTTGTTATGAACTTATTATTGTCCATCGAGACATTTGCTATGTAAGACTTATTTATATTCGACACCTGGCTTGTAATAAATGATGCTTCACTATTTGTCATCACATGTATGAGAACATGATCCTGGCATACATGTGATATTCACTTGGTTGTTCTTCGGAAAAACCGGGTGTGACACCCACCCGTGGAGCTGCACAGCACGCTCACTCGATGTCGTACGGGACAACCTTTCACCCAACAGCCCAAACGTCGAACCGGTCGCACCGAAACGGACAGGAGGTTCCTCACACAGAGCATCTCTCTATGCCCGTTGGCAGATTTCCACCTTGCTGCCCTCAACCTACACCTATAAATCGGTGAGCTATGCCTCGACGCCCGGAGGTTTAGGCTACATCGGTTTATCGGTACATTCAAACTTGATCAGGGTGGGCCGCACACGGATCGGTCCTGAATCGACACGGACAGGGCTGCGCACACAAGACTCCCTCTTGCTGCGCCCTAGCCCCTGCCTAGTCTCATTTTCATTACTAATGTGATATCACATCACTCAACCGAACCCGTGTGTCCCAAGCCTATCTCGCGAGTAGATTCCAACTACTCGACTTGTACCGAAGCCCTATGAATCTTTAAGCATAGCCTATCTACTCCAGGTCTTAGACACTACCCTCAGTCTTATGGAAAATTTCTGGTCATGCAAGTGGGGTTTCATTCAGCCCATACCTAATGCACATTCATACCTCACCCTACGTATGTAAACAAAATAAAAACTTTATAAAAGAGTTAATGCAAACCGGGGCTTGCCTTGTTGCTGCTGGTCAGTAGTTAGCTCTTCTTCCGGAAGGAGGAAGTCCAGCACTTCCGGAGTCTCTTCTTCAGTGACTACACATTTAATGAAATACTACATGTAAATTTAAATGCAAAGTGTAAACTTGAATACTTAACTACTAATAACACTAGATAGCCCTCCCCTTTGGTTATGAAATTTTTATGGTGGATTGGTAGGGTCCTAATCAGAGTTGTGACCAAGTTTTATTTGAAACACAGTTCAATTGAACCTTGTACAAATAAAAGCCTATTTGGTCAATATTTGAGCCTCTAAGTAATTCCAGGGGTTTTCCTGGCCCCAACCATTACTTTCTGGAAACTAGAGTTTAGGATGGTTCTAATGGAGTTGGTTTTATGTCAATTGAAGAATTCTACTGAAAGTTATGCCCTAACTAAGATTGGAGAAAATCTGAAAAATGTTTCTGTACATTTTTCTATTTTCTGAGGGCAGTTCTCTTAATCACCCCATTAGGGTAACTAAATGAACTTGGATGAGTCTGAAATACTGGGATTCAGGGATTTTCTAATTAACCTCTCAGCCAAATTTCAGAATTTTTCATAAAGTAGTTCTCCAGATAAAATTCCCAACAGTTTAAACTTTAGGGATTTAATTCTGGAAAACTATTCGCTTTCACGAGCTGAATTCGGTATTGCTGGAAAGTACTCAGAATTCTAAGTTCAGCAAAATTTGGTTCATCGAATTTGGAGTTTCCTAGCCAAAGTTCTATGCATTTGAAGTTTGAACTAAAACTGGAAATTCCAAAAATGTTTAAATCCTGCGGGTGGGTCCCACTCCTCGAGCCGGCCCACTCAGAATGCGGCCACACCGCGGCCCACGGGGTTTTACCTGCGCTGCCGCACCGAATCCCGGCCGCAAACCGATCCCCGCGCGAGATCAGAGGCTGACCGGTGGACCCGGCGCCCCTTCGTCTACCTCGCGCTCTCCGGCAGCTCCCGCGGCGGCGCTTCGCCGGAGCGCTCGCCGCCGGGCGTTTCACCGCCCGACCTTCGATGAAACTTGCCGCCCGTGCCTAACTTGACTCAGAGAACACACTGGTGCCCTCACCAGAGCTCGGCAATGGCCGGAACTATGCCCGCGACGGTGACAGAGCCTCCCTCTACTCCGGCGACGTCGCCCAGGCTACTCCGGGCCTTATTTCTCAAGCGGTTTGCTCCTACAGCTCCGCCGTGGCATGCTGCGCACGGATATGAGCTCGGTTGGCCATGGAACTGGCCGGAACGAGGACCCCACCGTCGACCTAGGCCCGATAAAGGCTGTTGCTCGAAAAACTTGGATATCAGCGCAAAGACTCGACGGTTTTCGATGGTTTTGGATCCTAGATGGCTGTGGGGACGTGTAGAACATGTGCTCGGCTGGGTTTACGCTGTGCAGGACCGATCGCTGCGAATTTCAGAATGTCTGCTTACTCATTTTTTTTGAACACTGAGGACTAGACGGGGAAATACTCCCCCTACAAAGCATGGAAGAGGGTAGGATCTTCACCGTGAGTTCGAGCAGTCCCCGGCGCGTATCTTTGCTGTTGAGCTCCGGTCGCGAGGTCGCCTGGATCAACAGCGCGACGAGGAGCCGAGGGGAGTGGCGGGTGCCGTTTTTCGTTTCGGGTGGGAACAAGTAGAGCGGAGGAGATGAGGTCGGCTCACGTGGGCTGGGAACTTAAACCGCGTCGGGCACGCGTGTGCTCGGTCGCCGAGCAGGAGGTGGCGAGGTGAGGCGGTCCGATGCCAGTGCTGTCCGCAGCTGGCGCGAAGTGTTCAACCGGCGTCGGGAGAAAACAGCCACGCTCGGTTTGGGAAACAAGTTCCCCCCACTGACTTGTGGGCCCACTCTCCCCCTAATCCTCTCTTCTCAATTTCTTTTGTAAATATCCCAGCAACTACACATTGAATGAGAGACTTAGCCCCCAAGTCTTGGTTTAAATTTGAGTTCTCAAATTCAAACTTTGTTTGGTTAAATTTGCTTCATGTTTAAACTAAAATTCAAATTCAGTTTTGAATTATTGCAAACTTAACCCCCGACAAGATGAACTCCAATGAGGATGAAAATTGGTGGGCTTACTCAGAAAAATGTGCTGAGTTTGAATATGAAACTAACTTTTGAATTTGAGTGATGAAAGTTGCTACAATTTGAATTTACATTCAAATTGGCCTCTTTTTCAAATACCTCTAAAAGTGCCTCAAAAAGTGTTGGATTTCTATGAAACTTGGACTGAACCTTCCCAAGACTTTTCAAGTTCTAGGGGTAAGCTCAACCTCTCATGTTCATGTGTAGAAATCCCACTTTGTGAAAGTGAAGGCTTTCCCCTCTAATTACCCTTTTGATAGAGGTTACTTGCTCTTCACAACATTTCCTAAGATATCCACAATAAAAACTGTGGTGTTGTGAGGTGAAGAAAAATTTTTGCAAGTCCTTTTTCTTGGGCTTTTACATGCTTCAACTGTGGTGAAGTAGGGCACTACGCCCATAAGTGCCCAAAGAAGAAGCCCATGCAGCCACAACAGCAGAATGTGATGCGAGGACGGGTGAACCACGTGACCATGGAGGAAGCGCAAGAGGCACCTGACGTGGCAATTGGTAAGTTTCCTGGCAATTTACACATTGAAACCTTGTTGTTCGATTCTGGTGCTACCCACTCGTTCATTGCTCAAGGGTTTGTTAAGAAGCATGATCTAGCAACAACACAAATGAACCATATGCTAGCAGTGAACTCTCCAGGGGGAGAAATTAGGACAAGACAAGTGTGTCCCAAGGTGAATCTAGACATTAATGGGGTAGTATTTACTGCAAACCTCATAGTGATAGACTCACAAGGGATAGATATTATTTTGGGTATGGATTGGTTGACCAAACATAAAGGAATTATCCATTGTTCGACAAGAACGGTGGAACTAACTCACCCTAGTGGCACAAGAGTGAAGTTCATAACTGTACACGAATCTAGGAAGGACCTTAAACTCAATCACGTTGAGGTGGAAGTGGAAGAGATCAGGATTATCCCGGAATATCCAGACGTTTTTCTGGAGGAGTTGCCAGGTATGCCCCCCGAACGTGAAGTGGAATTCGCGATTGAGCTAGTGCCTGGAATAGCTCCAATATACAAGAGGCCTTATCGGATGGACTCCAAACAGCTGGAAGAACTCAAGGAGCATATAAGAGAATTGACGGAGAAGGGGTATATTCGTCCTAGTTCCTCACCATGGGGAGCTCTAGTGATATTTGTACCCAAGAAGGACGGAACCCAAAGGTTATACGTAGACTACCGTGCTTTGAATGAAGTAACCATCAAGAACAAGTACCCATTACCCCGCATTGAAGACTTATTTGATCAGCTGAGGGGAGCTTGTGTGTTCTCAAAAATTGAACTCAGGTCGGGATACCACCAACTTAAGATAAGAAAAACCGATATTCTAAAGACAGCTTTCGTATCTCGGTACGGGTTGTACGAATACACCGTCATGCCGTTCGGGCTAACTAATGCCCCGGCATAATTCATGTATCTCATGAACAAGGTATTCATGGAATATCTGGACAAATTTGTGATGGTTTTCATTGATGGCATTCTTGTCTTCTCCAAAGATGAAGAAGAACATGAGGGACATTTAAGGTTGGTGCTGCAAAAGCTGAGAGAACACCAACTATATGCCAAGTTGAGCAAGTGTGAGTTTTGGCTGAAGAGAGTTCCCTTCTTAGGACACATGATCTCGGAAGGAGGAATCTCCGTAGATCCCGCCAAGATCGAGGATGTGCAGAAGTGGAAGACCACTGAGAATGTTGGGGAAGTTCGAAACTTCTTAGGATTGGCTGGATATTATCGACGGTTTATCGAGGGTTTCTCCAAGATCTCAAGACCCCTCACCAAATTGTTAGAGAAGAAAATCACATTCACATGGACACCACAGTGTGAGACGAGTTTTCAAGAATTGAAGAAAAGATTGACAACAGCCACAGTGTTAGTTATGCCGGATATGCAGAAGAATTTTTCGGTGTATTGCGATGCATCTGGACACGGGTTGGGATGTGTTCTCATGAAAGAGAGGCATGTCGTGGCCTACGCGTCCCGGCGGCTCCGAAAACACGAGAAGAACTATCCTACACATGACCTAGAGCTAGCCGCAGTGGTACACGCATTGAAGATCTGGCGGCATTACTTGATGGGGAAAAGGACAGAGATATATATGGATCATAAGAGCTTAAAGTACATTTTCACACAGCCAGATCTCAACCTCAGACAATGGAGATGGTTAGAGCTAATCAACGATTTTGATGTGGGCATCAACTATCATCCTGGGAAAGCGAACGTCGTGGCAGATGCTTTAAGCCGGAGGGTGCAGGTCAATAGGTTGAGCTTAAAGGACATGCCGACAGAATTGAAGGAAGAGGTTGTAAAACTCAATCTATGTCTGGTGAATAGTGGTGAGGCCATCGCCATGGAAGTGGACTCCACATTAGAGCAAGACATACGCAACGATCAGAAGAATGACGAGAAGATACAAGAGATTAGAGAACTCATCAATGAAAATAAAGCCCCTGGGTTCAGAGAGGATGAACAAGGTACGGTGTGGCATGGGAAAAGAATTTGTGTGCCTGAGGTAAAGGAGATCCATGAATTGATTTTGAAGGAGGCTCATGATTCCGACTATTCCATTCATCCTGGGAGTACGAAAATGTATCATGACCTCAAGAGCAGGTATGGGTGGTATGGCATGAAGCGAGATGCCGCGGAACATGTTGCCCTATGTGACACATGTCATTTGGTGAAAGCAGAACATCAACGACCCGCGGGATTATTGCAACCACTCAAAGTGCCTCAATGGAAATGGGAAGAAATCGGTATGGACTTCATAGTGGGACTACCCAGGACCCAATCAGGATATGATTCGATATGGGTCATCGTCGACAGACTAACCAAGGTAGCTCATTTCATCCCCGTGAAAGAAAGCTACAGTGGGTCCAAATTGGCAGAATTGTACATGTCAAGGATCGTGTGTTTCCATGGAGTGCCAAAGAAGATAGTGTCAGATCGAGGGACACAGTTCACCTCAAGGTTCTGGCAGGAGTTACATGAAACCATGGGAACTCATCTAAATTTTAGTTCTGCCTATCACCCCCAGACTGACGGGCAGACGGAAAGAACCAATCAGATCCTTGAGGATATGCTAAGAGCGTGTGCGCTCAAGAACAATAGGAGTTGGAATAAGAACTTACCGTATGCGGAGTTCTCCTATAACAACAGCTATCAGGCTAGTATGAAGATGTCACCATTTGAGCCTTTGTATGGGAGGAAGTGCAGAACTCCACTATTTTGGAACCAAACAGGGGAAAGTAAAGTGTTTGGGTCCGAGGTACTACAAGAAGCCGAGGCGAAAGTGAGGGAAATCCACAACAACTTGAGGATAGCAAAGACACAACAAAAGAGCTATGCCGATGTACGGAGAAGAGAGCTCGTTTTCAACATGGGGGACTATGTTTATCTCAAGGTGTCCCCTATCCGAGGACTTCGTCGGTTCCAGGTGAAAGGGAATTTATCACCTCTATACATCGGACCCTTTCAGATTTTGGAGAGGAAAGGTGAAGTGGCATATCAACTAGAACTACCGGCTCGCCTATCGGATGTGCACGATGTATTCCATGTGTCTCAGCTCAAGAAATGTCTAAGGACGCTTGAAGAGATGTTACCTATGAATGAGGTTGATGTACGGGAGGATCTGTCTTATGCCGAGCAACCGGTCAAGGTTTTGGAGACAATGGAACGCCTCACCAGAAATAAAAGAATCCAGATGTGCAAGGTGCAGTGGAAGCATCACTCGGAAGAGGAAGCCACATGGGAGCGAGAAGACGAGCTTCAGGCACAGTTTCCGGAATTGTTTTCCTAGAACCACCAATCTCGAGGACGAGATTTCTTTTAAGAGGGGTAGAGCTGTAACACCCCAAAACCTGCTAAAGAGAGGAATTTAAAAATTTTTGGACGTATTGCATGTGGTGCAGAAATTCAAATTCAAATCAAAACAGAAAAGGAAAAGGAAAAAGAAAAAGAAAAAGAAAACCCCAACCGGCCAGTGGGCCGAAACCCGCCAGCCGGCCCAAGACCCACCGCGCCAGCCCAAACCCGCGCCCCCCCTCTCCCTCCCACTGACACGCGGGGCCCGCGTGTCATCCCTCTCCTCCCGCGCACCCACCCGACCCCGGACTCTTCTCTCGCGCCCGATCAAAACAACCCCCGGAACCCATGCTCCCAGCCCCGATTTCCGGTCCCGAACGCCCCCAACATGATCTCAACAGACCGCCGCCCTCCCTCGCCTATTTAAACGCCGACAATCTCCCTATTCCCCCCCCCCCCCCCCGATCGGCCATTTTTCTCTCCGGTGAGAACCAAAGTTTCTACAGCCGATTTCCGTCGATCCTTGCTCAAATTTCCTGATCTAACGTGCCGATCACGTTCCACCGCCGCCGGGGAGCCCTGCAGGTGAATGAAATGACGTGTCTTGCGCCCTAACTGCCTCCCCGACGTGCACTGAAGACCATCGCCGTTGAAGCTCGCCGCCGACCGACTTCCAGGCCTCCGAGTGCAGGAAAACCACTCGGCGAGCATTCCCTATCCCTCCGCGGTCGATCTGTGCAAAAAGATGCGAGTTCTAACCCACAGCGGCAAAAACCGAGGCTGCGCTGGCGAGATCGCCACCCCCGCCGCCGTGCGCCGCCGCGCGCGCGGGCTGGCTCCGGCCAGCGCGACGTGGCCCCTTGAGGGCCGTCTATTTTAAATCGCACGGTAGAAATAAAACCGACGCGTACCGTTTCGGCGATCTAATCTGAGCCGTCAGTTTTAAATCGGACGGTCCACGTCGGCCCCGCATTATAAAGGCCGGGATTCTTACGCGCTACCCCTAGGTATCTCGGAAAACACGAGCTAGCCCCGGAAATTTCTGATCTAGCCCCTGGACCTTCAGAAATTCGTGAAAATTGATTTAAAAATCAGTTTTAGCCCCTGGACTTAATAAAAATTAGGAAACCCCCTCTGTTATGTGTAGTTAGACCCCTGGAAATTTAGGAAATAGTAAATTAGACCCTGCAGTAGGGTGGATTTACCTTTTTGACCCTATATGATATTAAATTCAGAAATTTGAATATGTGACTAGGATTTAAATTTAAAAGGTAAGGCCAACACATGTGCAAATTCAAATTTAAACTCTCCTATCTCTTGGAAAACTTTAGAATGAGTTAAAACTAGATTTTAGGCTGAAATGAAATCTGCCTAAGTGTTGCTCATTTTTATTTTCTCTAGAGACACATTTTAGGCTAGGAAATAATTCTAAAAACTAGTAAAATAAATTTAATTTGTTCCACATCGGAGAGGAAGTTCAAAAATATATATTTGAACATTTTAGATCAGAACCTATTCTGTTTAGATGATGTGTCTTACTATTTTCATAGTAAAGTTCACTTTTAGGCATAGAAAATAAATCTGAAAATATAGGAAAATAAGTATGCATAATTAGAAAAGGATAAATGAGTTCTCCAAATCCAAAAGCTTCAAGTTAGGATTTTGTAGAAGATCTGAAAACCCATTTGGAGTAGGAAATTACCTTTCATGCAAACATGGTAGCTAAGAAGTGTATTAATTAAATATATAGAATTTGTTCAAATTGGAAATTCATATATAGTGTGCAAACAGAAATCTGAATACGAAAGTTAGAAATCATATACATATGTTTAAAAGTGAATGTAGGCCAAAAATCAACACATGTAGAGTAACCATAACACTTAGAAATGTGAATGACATTCATAGGTATGTATGTGTGGTTTGCATGAAGTGAAAGTGTGAACTATGTCTTATGGATTGTTGTTTTCTTTTGCTATGTGTATTGGCATGAGTAGAACCTGCCCCAGAGCAAGTTTGTGGCGGACCGGAATCCGCTCATCCAGGATCGCAGAGGGTGGTGCCGCGCGATGCGACACCCGACAGCACTCGTCATAAGAACACATTATACTACATGGAAAAAAACAAACTGAATGTACAAAGTAGTACACTTCTCAGTTACAAACTAGGGTCTTTATTACACAGCGGAAGTTTCTTTTATACAACTCACGCCCGCCTATCTAGCAAAAGTGGTTGCCCAGCCCTAGGGCAACCCACACTAGCTGCACTCCTCAGCTCAACGCGGCGTGTATGGCTCCCACTCAGCCGTGGTCTCCGACGGAGGGTAACCCTCGCCGGTGGACTCGTACTCCGAGTCCGTGGGTGGCTCCTCACCTGAAAAACACTTAAGCAGCAACCGTGAGCACGAAGGCTCAGCAAGGCTTTACCGACTTACCTAAGCATGAAACTCTACATGAGGTGTACCATGACATAGGATAGCAATGTTGCAGCAAATGGACACGCCTACAAGTTCATCCTTAGTTCATCTTTTAGCAACAAGTTAACGGTTCATAAAGCTGAAATTTAGTGAGCAATATTTGGTGGCACACATGTACAATACAATTATATCATAACAGCAATATTGAATCATAACATTTCATTCATTAATCTACGTTACGACGTAGTGAACAAGCGGTACTCGTCACCGCGAGGGACGGCGAATCGACTAGATATACACCTGCAGGGAAACCCAAAGAGCACGTCACGTACGCCCATCCGTGGAGCTGCACAGCACGCTCACTCGATGTCGTACGGGACAACCTTTCACCCAACATCCCAAACGTCGAACCGGTCGCACCGAAACGAGCAGGAGGTTCCCCACTCGGAGCATCTCTCTATGCCCCTTGGCAGATTTCCACCTTGCTGCCCTCAGCCTACACCTATAAATCGGTGCGTTATGCCTCGACGCCCGGAGGTTTAGGCTACATCAGTTTATCGGGGCCCATATATCCGATATGCCTTCGGTACGTTCAATACTTCTTCAGCAGGGCCGCACACGGATCGGTCCTCAATCGACACGGGCAGGGCTGCGCACACAAGACTTCCTCTTGCTGCGCCCTAGCCCCTGCCTACTCTCATTTTCATTAATAAAGTGATCTCACATCACTCTACCGAACCCGTGCGTCCCAAGCCAATCTCGCGAGTAGATTCCAACTACTCGACTTGTACCGAAGCCCTATGACTTGTTAAGCATAGCCTGTATACTCGAGGTCCTTGACACTACCCTCACTCTTTTAGGAACCTTTGGTGATGCAAGTGGGGTTTCATTCATCCTATACCTAATGCACAATCATACTTTACATGACTCATGTAAACAAAGTAAAACTTGTAAAAGGGCTAATGCAAACCGGGGCTTTGTAACACCCCAAAATTTTGTTAAGACCCTAAATCATGTTAAGAGGGGAATTTAAAAATTTTTGGACGTGTTGCATGTTTTGCAAAAATTCAAATTCAAACTGGAATTCAAATTAAACTCAAATCAGAAAAGAAATAGAAAAAGAAAAAGAGAAAACAGAAAAAAACCGGCCAGTGGGCCGCAACCCACTAGCCGGCCCAACCAGCGCCCGCACCAGCCCGCAGCCGTGCGCGCCGCTTTCCCCCACTGACAGGCGGGGCCTGCCAGTTCATCGTCTACCTCGCGCCAGCGCCGGACTCTCTCACCCGAATCGAAACCGATCTGGAATTCTCGCGTATTCCAGCCGAATTCCGTTCGGGGGCAACGCAAACTCGATCTAAACCACCCCGCCGCCCTCCCCCATCTATAAAAACCCCGGCCTCGTTCTGTTTTTCCCACGCGATCCCCCGATTTTCCTCCGGTGAGAACCGAGACTTCTCCGGCGAATTCTGGCCGATCTAAGCTCGGAAATTCCGATCTAACTCGCTGGTCTTGATCCACCGCCTCCAGGGAACCTTGCAGGTGCAGAAAACTCGGTGACTTGCGGTGTAAACACAGCGCCGACGAGCCTCGCCGTGAATTCACCTCGGACCTCGTCGCCGATCACCTTCCAGGACCTCCGAGCTCAAGAAAACCCCCGAGGTGAGATCCCCGACCTCCCCTCCACCGATCTATGCCATAAAATCACAGTTCTAGGAAGAATTCTCGAAGATCCGAAAGTCTCCGGCGAAATCGCCGCTTCCCGCCGCCGTGCGCCGCCGGCAGCGCCGCCCGCGCTCGATCAGAGCGACGTGGCCGCTTGTGCGCCGTCTATTTTAAATCGCACGGTAGGGTTCAAATCCCCGCGTACCGGTTCGGTGTTATAATCTCAGCCGTCGGTTTAAAATCGGACGGTCCACGTCAGCCCCGCGTTATAAAGACTGGAAATCTTACGTGCTACCCCTGGGGTTCTCGGGAAATAAGAGCTAGCCCCGGAAACTTCTGATCTAGCCCCTGGAACTTCAGAAAATCATGTAAATTCATTTAAAAATCAGTTTTAGCCCCTGGACTTAATAAAAATTAGGAAAAAACTCCTCTGATAAGTGTAGCTAGACCCCTGGAAATTCTGAAAATAATATTATAGACCCTGTAGTGGGGTGAGTTTACCTTTTTAGCTCTGTTTAGTATTTATTTTAGGAAATTGAATATGTGGCTAGTGTTTAAAAATTAAAAAGTGGGACAAACATATTGTCAAAATTTAATTAAAGACTTTCTCAGTATTTAGGAAACTTTGGAGTGAGATAAAAACATATTTTGGGCTGCATTGAATCTGTTTAATTTATTATTCACATTTAGAGACACATTTTTAAGTAAAGAATAGTTCTAGGAAATAGGGAAAATAATTGTGAAATAGTTTACATCAGAGGCAAAGGTCAAAATATGTTATTAAATTATTTAGGACCAGAACCTATTCTGTTTAGATGATGTGTCTTGTTATTTTCATAATAAAGTACACATTTATGCATAGGAAAATAAATTTGAAAATATAGCAACTAGTAAATGATAAATGGAGTTTCTAAAATCCAAAAGAATTCAGTTTAGGGTTGGTAGAAATTCTGAAGACACATATGGAGAAGGAAAATACCTTTCATGCATATTTGATAGCTAAAAGGTGTAGTAATTGAATATAAGGAATTTATTTAAATTGGAAACTCATATATATAGTATGTAAGTATAAATGTGAACACAAAAGTAGGAATCATATACACATGATTAAAAGTGCATGCAAGCCACAAATCAACACACATGGAGTGACCACAACACATATAATGGAGAATGACTTTCATAAATATGAATGTGTGGTTTGTATGAAGAGGAAGTGTGAACTATGTCTTATGGATTGTTGTTTTTCTTTTGTTATGTGTGATGGTATGATGTAGAACCTGCTCAAGAGCAAGTTATTCCTTTCCAAGATCAGGACTACCCATTTCAAGAGCAGCAGGAAGGAGGCAAGTGTCCTTGACCACTTTGATCCTATGCTAGGATGTGTAGATAGAATTATTTGCATTGTCAATGGAAATATGAAACCCATGCTAGGAAGTTTCCCTAGAATTGCATTACCTTGTTTTCCTTGTAGCTTGGGTTGGGATTTATTTTATCATGTCATTTATTATTATGCATACGCTTAGCCATGCTTAGAATGGGATATTTGGGACATGAGATCATCAGTTTATTTTACCATACTCTTGAATGAGATATTGTGAGTTATGTAGAGGTAGGGATCAAGGCAAGTTGGATGTTTTGGTTGTGTGCTAGGTGCACGAGACTCGGGTTTGTGTTTAGTACTTGCCTGGATCCTAAGGACCGGTTCATGGAGCATGTAACCTGGCTTTACAGTGCCAACCACATGCTGAGATGGGGCAGCTTGGCCAATTAATTAGGTGTATCCTCGGCGTAGTATGGGTGTGTTGGATGGTGCGGGGAATAGGTGTCAGCTGGACTACCATATGAACCGCAAGGCTCAAGAGGGGGCCACTGCAGCGGGGTTGGAGCCTCTTGTATGCTGTTAGCGGTGAAACCTCAGTGGGCCCACACTCGTCGGGAATCCCTTTGTAAAGGCTTCGTAGTGATCTCCTGGCTACACACCTGGGAAGTGTGAATGTGGTTCGTAGCCACTGGCATAATGGAGGTTCTTTTAGTCCACCCGGCAACGGGGGATGAAATCACTACATGTGGGTACAGTGGTACAAACTCTGCAGAGTCAAAACTGTCATGACAGCCGTGCTCACGGTCAAGAGCGGCTTGGACTTATTCATGATTAGAGGATGGATGGTTTTGGAAGTCGTGGATGTTAAGCGGGGAGCTTAACATTGGGAATGAGGTTATGGTTATTTGATTATGATGATGGGATGGGAGTTTGGGACCATTTCACCTGTGTAGTAATGTAGGTGCTTAATAAGCTAAGGTGATAGGTATTACTTGCATAGTGCTTTAACCATGAGTTCAACCTTCTCTTGTTCTAGCCATGCATGACATAACTTTCCCACACTTGCTGACTACCATCGGTACTCAACCTTGCATATTTGTTGGTTTATATTGCTGCTCAGGTCAAGATAATGAGGTGGTGTATAATGACCAAGACTTTAGACCTGAAGAAGGTTTCTAGGTTCAAGGAGACCCCAGGGCAACGCCTGTGACGGAGCCCTCAAGAATAATATTCCGCTGCAAGTTTATTTACTTGTGATGAACTTATTATTGTCCATCGAGACATTTGCTATGTAAGACTTATTTATATTTGACACCTGGCTTCTAATAAATGATGCTTCACTATTTGTCATCACATGTATGAGAAAATGATCCTGGCATACATGTGATATTCACTTGGTTGTTCTTCGGAAAAACCGGGTCTGACAGAAGTGGTATCAGAGCCAAGGTTGCCCGTAGGAACGTGGACCTAGGTAGAAATAGACGTATTTAAGGGCCCTATTTTCTTAAAAACTATTTTACAAGGTGTGTGTTGAAAAGTGCTATTTAATGACTCACTTTCTTCATCTTGACCCAACTTTCATTCAAAATAGGATTTTTGTTTAAGAGTTTATCTAACCTAAGTTTAAATTCTTTTTGTTTTAGATGGTTCGCATGATTCGCACCGCTCGCAAGCCCACAGGAGGGAGAGTTCCCGTAGTTGCCCTAGCCCAAAGAGAGGAGAGTCGTCCGGTGACGTACCTTTCCTACGGATTGCCAGTAGCAGGCTTGTAGCGCCGTCTTCGACGTATGCTCGAAGCCGCCGGCAATACGGGCAAGCTAATCATCCACTATAACTCCACTAGGACCATCCGTGAGAAGAGGGAAGAATGGAGTTCAGAGATGAGGATTATACACGAAAATCAGCTGCTCAAGATCCACCACTCTCCAGCTTGTCGAGCGACACAGGTTGATGCGGAGAAGGATGTCACCTGGGAGGCCATCACCTGCCAGAGTCACATCTATCGTCGCCACCTGGACAGGACTGAGTACATGTATGTCCTCCAGCGTGAGAGTGGTACAACAGAGTATAAGTACCCACCAGTGCAGCAAAGGACTTCCCATGAGCACATGCACTTGTGCTTGGAGGATGCTGCTATGCTCAGCACTCGACTGCAGGAGTGTCAGCAAGAGCTTCATGATGTTCGGGACACCCTGAAGGAAACGGAGGCGTTGCTGCGAGCCTGCCTGAGGGCGAGAGAAAGAGGATATGGGAATGAACTGTGTGTCACCGCGAATGATACATGGACTCCTGACTCCCCAGATCGCCGTGCGATAAGGTGTCGTCGCACTTCTCTACCAGCAGCCTCCCCACCCAAAGCAGAGTCAGAAGGAAGCCGAAATGATGAGGAAGATCCCGAGGAGCCAGCTCAAGAAAACGAGTAGTGTAGAGTCCTTCCCTTAGTTAGCAAGATGTCGAATAGTCGAGTCGTTAAGTTAATGGTGTGTTAATGCTTGGTGTGTGACGTGAGTTGTGGGAGCCATGAGCAATTGTCCACAGCCTCGTCTTTAGATTGTTTTGCTTTGGTGTGAGAACCCACATGAAATAATATTGCATTTATTTTTGTGTGAGAAATGAACCCTCAGAAAAGTATAACAAAGCCTCAACACTTCAAAGTACAAACAAATGAAAGTAGTAAGATGATACTAAATGCTTTCAAATTAACATTGGTTGATTCTGCCAGATGGCCGGAAGAGGAAAAGGACGTGCTGCCAACCCCGCCAACAACAACGATGAGGCATGCAACCCTCATCTTTCTGGAGGCCAGGACCGGGGTGGTCGCCGTGAAGGAGTTGATTCCCTCCACCAAATGCTGGAGAATCAAAATCATCTCATCCAGAACTTGACTCAAGTGGTGGCCAACTTGCATCAAGTTCCACCTCCACAAGCTGCACCACGCCAACCAAGATTGAGTGAGTTTCTAGGAACTCAACCTCCAAAGTTTTCAAGTGCTGCTGAACCTCTGGAGGCAGATGATTGGCTGAAGACCATTGAAAGTAAGATGAGGATCATACAGTGCCAAGGGTATGAGAGGGTGCTGTTTGCCTCTCATCAATTGCATGGACCTGCTGCTGATTGGTGGACTGCCTACGTGGCCGCCCATCATGACCCTGAGAACATCACTTGGGAAGAGTTCAAGCGTAGCTTCCGCAACCATTACATCCCAAGAGGTGAACTCAAAAACAAGAGGAAGGAGTTTTTTGGACTGCAGCAGGGAAACATGACGGTGAGGGAATACTTCACTAAATTTACTCAACTATCCCGTTATGCCCCACGGGACATAGAGACTGATGAGCAGAAACAAGATTGTTTCGTGGAGGGACTTACCGCAGAAATGCAGTGTGCAATGTCCTCAAATGAGTATGAAAGCTTCCAAAAGATGGTGGACAGCGCGTTTGTGGTAGAAAGGAAGCTAAAGGCCTTGGAAAATGAGAATAAGAGGAAGGCCGGGTGGTCACATCAAGCCTCAGGGAGCAACACCCGCCCACGTCTGATGCAGCAACCTGCAGGGCAGACGAACCGTGCTGCGGTACCCTACTCAGCACCACGAGGGTACAACCCGAACTACAGGCCTCCGGCAGCACCAGCACAGCCGCAACTTCAGTTTGTACAGCAGCCTCGCCCCGCATATCCACCTCGACCAGCAGTGCAAGGACCCCCAAACCAACCCCAATACAATAAAGGCCAGGCACCTAAGGTTGGGGTGCAATGTTTTAACTGTGGTGAAGTGGGGCACTATGCCCATAAGTGCCCAGAGAAGAAGCCCGCGCAGCCACAACAGCAGAATGTAATGAGACGACGGGTGAACCACGTCACTATGGAGGAAGCACAAGAGGCACCCGACGTGGTAGTTGGTAAGTTTCCTGCCAATTTACACCTTGCAACCCTGCTGTTTGATTCTGGTGCTACCCACTCGTTCATTGCCCAAGGGTTTGTTAAGAAGCATGACCTAGCAACAACACAAATGAACCATATGCTAGCCGTAAACTCTCCGGGTGGAGAAATAAGGACAAGACTAGTGTGTCCCATGATGAACCTAGACATTAATGGGGTAGTATTTACTGCTAACCTCAGAGTGATAGATTCACAAGGGATAGATATTATTTTGGGTATGGATTGGTTGACAAAACATAAAGGAATCATCCATTGTTCGACCAGAACGGTGGAACTAACTCACCGTAGTGGCACAAGAGTAAAGTTCATAACAATACACGAGCCTCGGAGGGACATTAAATTAAATCAAGTTGAGGTGAAAGTTGAGGAAATCAGGACCATCAAGGAATATCCAGATGTTTTTCCGGAGGAGTTGCCAGGTATGCCTCCCGATCGTGAAGTGGAATTCGCAATTGAGCTAGTACCTGGAACAGCCCCGAAATACAAGAGACCTTATCGGATGGACTCCAAGCAGCTAGAAGAACTCAAGGATCATTTAAGAGAATTGACGGAGAAGGGGTATATTCGTCCTAGTTCCTCACCATGGGGAGCTCCGGTGATATTTGTGCCCAAGAAGGACGGAACCCAAAGGTTATGCATGGATTACCGTGCCTTGAATGAAGTAACCATCAAGAACAAGTACCTATTATCCCGCATTGAAGACTTGTTTGATCAGTTGAGAGGAGCTTGTGTGTTCTCAAAAATTGATCTCAGGTCGGGGTACCACCAACTTAAGATAAGGCAATCTGATATTCCCAAGACAGCTTTCGTATCTCGGTACGGACTGTATGAATACACTGTCATGCCTTTCGGGCTAACTAATGCACCGGCATACTTCATGTATCTCATGAACAAGGTATTCATGGAATATCTGGACAAATTTGTGGTGGTTTTCATAGATGACATTCTCGTCTTCTCCAAAGATGAAGAAGAACATGAGAAACATCTAAGGTTGGTGTTGCAAATCCTGAGAGAACACCAACTATATGCCAAGTTGAGCAAGTGTGAGTTTTGGCTAAAGAGAGTTCCCTTCTTAGGACATA
The DNA here is from genome assembly GCA_030760725.1 of Neostapfia colusana. NCBI lineage: Eukaryota > Viridiplantae > Streptophyta > Magnoliopsida > Poales > Poaceae > Neostapfia > Neostapfia colusana. Next base: position 50,680,778 of record JASWHV010000009.1, read on the forward strand.
TAATCTCGGAGGGAGGAATCTCCGTGGATCCTGCCAAAATCGAGGATATATAGAAGTGGAAGACCCCTGAAAATGTTGGGGAAGTTCGAAGCTTCTTGGGATTGGCTGGATACTATAGACGGTTTATTGTGGGATTCTCCAAGATCTCGAGACCCCTCACCAAACCGTTGGAGAAGGGAATCACATTCACATGGACGCCACAGTGCGAGACGATTTTTCAGGAGCTAATGAAAAGATTGACAACAGCCCCAGTGTTGGTTATGCCAGATATGCAGAAGAATTTCACAGTGTACTGCGATGCCTCTGGAAACGGGTTGGGATGTGTTCTCATGCAAGAAGGGCATGTCGTGGCTTATGCATCCCGACAACTCCGGAAGCACGAGAAAAACTATCCTACACATGACCTAGAACTAGCCGCAGTGGTACACGTGTTGAAAATTTGGTGGCACTATTTGATGGGGAAGAGGACCGAGATATATACGGATCATAAGAGTTTGAGGTACATATTCACACAGCCAGACCTCAACCTCAGACAAAGGAGATGGTTAGAGCTAATCAATGACTTTGATGTGGGCAACAACTATCATCCTGGGAAAGCAAACGTCGTGGCCGATGCTTTAAGTCGGAAAGTGCAGGTCAATAAGTTGAGCTTGAAGGACATGCCTGCAGAATTTAAGGACGAGGTTATAAGGCTTAATCTATGCCTGGTAAATAGCGGTGAAGCCATCGCCATGGAAGTGGACTCCACACTCGAGCGAGACATACGCGAGGGTCAAAAGAATGACGAGAAGATACAAGAGATCAGACAACTCATCCAGGAAAATAAACCTCCTGGTTTTAGAGAAGATGAACAAGGAACGGTGTGGCACGGGAAAAGAATCTGTGTGCCAGAAGTAAAGGAGATCATTGAATCGATTTTGAAGGAGGCTCATGATTCTGACTATTCCATTCATCCTGGGAGTACGAAAATGTACCAGGACCTCAAGAGCAGGTATTGGTGGTATGGCAAGAAGCGTGACGTCGCGGAACAAGTTGCCCTATGTGACACATGTCAGTTGGTGAAAGCAGAACATCAACGACCCGTGGGATTATTGCAACCACTCAAAGTGCCTGAATGGAAATGGGAAGAAATCAGCATGGATTTCATCGTGGGATTGCCTAGGACCCAATCAGGGTATGATTCGATATGGGTCATCATTGATAGGCTAACTAAGGTAGCTCATTTCATCCCCGTGAAAGAAAGCTACAGCGGATCCAAATTGGCAGAGTTGTACATGTCAAGGATCGTGTGTTACCATGGAGTGCCAAAGAAGATTGTGTCGGATCGAGGGACACAGTTCACCTCAAGGTTCTGGCAGAAGTTGCACGAAACCATGGGAACCCATCTGAACTTTAGTTCTGCCTATCATCCCCAAACTGACGGGCAGACGTAGAGAACCAATCAGATCCTTGAAGATATGCTGAGGGCATGTGCACTCAAAAACAATAGGAGTTGGGACAAGAACTTACCATATGCGGAGTTTTCCTATAACAACAGCTATCAAGCTAGTATGAAGATGTCACCGTTTGAAGCTTTGTACGGGAGGAAGTGTAGAACTCCCCTATTTTGGAACCAAACAGGGGAAAGTAAAGTGTTTGGTCCAGAAGTACTACAAGAAGCCGAGGCGAAGGTGAGGGAAATTTGCAATAACTTGAGGATAGCACAGACACGCCAAAAGAGCTATGCCGATGTACGAAGAAGAGAGCTCGTTTTCAACGTGGGGGACTATGTCTATCTCAAGGTGTCCCCTATCAGAGGACTTCGTCGGTTCAAGGTGAAAGCGAAGTTGTCACCTCGATAAATCGGACCCTATCAAGTTTTGGAGAGGAAAGGCGAAGTGGCGTATCAACTAGAATTACCGGCTCGTCTATCGGATGTGCACGATGTATTCCATGTGTCACAACTCAAGAAATGCCTGAGGACGCCTGAGGAGGTGTTACCCATGAATGAAGTGGACGTAGCTGAGAATTTGTCTTATGCCGAGCAACCATACAAGATTTTGGAGACAATGGAACGCCTCACCAGAAATAAAAGAATCCGGATGTGCAAGGTGCAGTGGAAGCATCACTCAGAAGAGGAAGCCACCTGGGAGCGGGACGATGAGCTCAAGGCACAATTTCCGGAATTGTTTTCTTAGAACCACCAATCTTGAGGACGAGACTTCTTTTAAGGACGGTTTTGCCTCGGACCTCGTCGCCGATCACCTTCCAGGACCTCCGAGCTCAAGAAAACCACCGAGGTGAGATCCCCGACCTCCCCTCCACCGATCTATGCCATAAAATCACAGTTCTAGAAGAATTCTTGAAGATCCGAAAGTCTCCGGCGAGATCGCCGCTTCCCGCCGCCGTGCGCCGCCGGCAGCGCCGCCCTCGCTCGATCGGTAGGGTTTAAATCCCCGCGTACTGGTTCGGCGTTATAATCTCAGCCGTCGGTTTAAAATCGGACGGTCCACGTCAGCCCCGCGTTATAAAGACTGGAAATCTTACGTGCTACCCTCTGGGGTTCTCGGGAAATAAGAGCTAGCCCCGGAAACTTCTGATCTAGCCCCTTGAACTTCAGAAAATCATGTAAATTCATTTAAAAATCAGTTTTAGCCCCTGGACTTAATAAAAATTAGGAAAAACTCCTCTGATAAGTGTAGCTAGACCCCTGGAAATTCTAAAAATAATATTATAGACCCTGTAGTGGGGTGAGTTTACCTTTTTAGCCCTTTTTAGTATTTAATTTAGGAAATTGAATATGTGGCCAGTGTTTAAAAATTAAAAAGTGGGACAAACATATTGTCAAAATTTAATTAAAGACTTTCTCAGTATTTAGGAAACTTTGGAGTGAGATAAAAACATATTTTGGGCTGAATTGAATCTGTTTAATTTATTATTCACATTTAGAGACACATTTTTAAGTAAAGAATAGTTCTAGGAAATAGGGAAAATAATTGTGAAATAGTTTACATCAGAGGCAAAGGTCAAAATATGTTATTAAATTATTTAGGACCAGAACCTATTCTGTTTAGATGATGTGTCTTGTTATTTTCATAATAATGTACACATTTATGCATAGGAAAATAAATTTGAAAATATAGCAACTAGTAAATGATAAATGGAGTTTCTAGAATCCAAAAGAATTCAGTTTAGGGTTGGTAGAAATTCTGAAGACACATATGGAGAAGGAAAATACCTTTCATGCATATTTGATAGCTAAAAGGTGTAGTAATTGAATATAAGGAATTTATTTAAATTGGAAACTCATATATATAGTATGTAAGTATAAATGTGAACACAAAAGTAGGAATCATATACACATGATTAAAAGTGCATGCAAGCCACAAATCAACACACATGGAGTGACCACAACACATATAATGGAGAATGACTTTCATAAATATGAATGTGTGGTTTGTATGAAGAGGAAGTGTGAACTATGTCTTATGGATTGTTGTTTTTCTTTTGTTATGTGTGATGGTATGATGTAGAACCTGCTCAAGAGCAAGTTATTCCTTTCCAAGATCAGGACTACCCATTTCAAGAGCAGCAGGAAGGAGGCAAGTGTCCTTGACCACTTTGATCCTATGCTAGGATGTGTAGATAGAATTATTTGCATTGTCAATGGAAATATGAAACCCATGCTAGGAAGTTTCCCTAGAATTGCATTACCTTGTTTTCCTTGTAGCTTGGGTTGGGATTAATTTTATCATGTCATTTATTATTATGCATATGCTTAGCCATGCTTAGAAGGGGATATTTGGGACATGAGATCATCAGTTTATTTTACCATACTCTTGAATGAGATATTGTGAGTTATGTAGAGGTAGGGATCAAGGCAAGTTGGATGTTTTGGTTGTGTGCTGGGTGCACGAGACTCGGGTTTGTGTTTAGTACTTGCCTGGATCCTAAGGACCGGTTCATGGAGCATGTAACCTGGCTTTACAGTGCCAACCACATGCTGAGATGGGGCAGCTTGGCCAATTAATTAGATGTATCCCCAGCGTAGTATGGGTGTGTTGGATGGTGCGGGGAATAGGTGTCAGCTGGACTACCATATGAACCGCAAGGCTCAAGAGGGGGCCACTGCAGCGGGGTTGGAGCCTCTTGTATGCTGTTAGGGGTGAAACCTCAGTGGGCCCACACTCATCGGGAATCCCTTTGTAAAGGCTTCGTAGTGATCTCCTGGCTACACACCTGGGAAGTGTGAATGTGGTTCATAGCCACTGGCATAATGGAGGTTCTTTTAGTCCACCCGGCAACGGGGGATGAAATCACTACATGTGGGTACAGTGGTACAAACTCTGCAGAGTCAAAACTGTCATGACAGCCGTGCTCACGGTCAAGAGCGGCTTGGACTTATTCATGATTAGAGGATGGATGGTTTTGGAAGTCGTGGATGTTAAGCGGGGAGCTTAACATTGGTAATGAGGTTATGGTTATTTGATTATGATGATGGGATGGGAGTTTGGGACCATATCACCTGTGTAGTAATGTAGGTGCTTAATAAGCTAAGGTGATAGGTATTACTTGCATAGTGCTTTAACCATGAGTTCAACCTTCTCTTGTTCTAGCCATGCATGACATAACTTTCCCACACTTGTTTATATTGCTGCTCAGGTCAAGATAATGAGGTGGTGTATAATGACCAAGACTTTGGACCCGAAGAAGGTTTCTAGGTTCATGGAGACCCCCGGGCAACGCCTGTGACGGAGCCCTCAAGAATAATATTCCGCTGCTAGTTTATTTACTTGTGATGAACTTATTATTGTCCATTGAGACATTTGCTATGTAAGACTTATTTATATTCGACACCTGGCTTGTAATAAATGATGCTTCACTATTTGTCATCACATGTATGAGAAAATGATCCTGGCATACATGTGATATTCACTTGGTTGTTCTTCGGAAAAACCGTGTGTGACAGGCTTGCCTTGTTGCTGCTGGTCAGTAGTTAGCTCTTCTTCCGGAAGGAGGAAGTCCATCACTTCGGGAGCCTCTTCTTCAGTGACTACACGTTTATGAAATACTACATGTTAATTTAAATGCAATGTGTGAACTTGAATACACAACTGCTAATAACTCTAGCTAGTCCTTCCCTTTGGTTCTGAATTTTTTATTGTGGCTTGGTAGGGTCCTAACCAGAGTTGTGACCAAGTTTTATTTGAAACAAAGTTCAATTGAACCTTGTACAAATAAAAGCCTCTTTGGTCAATAATTGAGCCTCTAAGTAATTCCAGGGTTTTTCATGGCTCCCACCATTACTTTCAGGAAACTAGAATTTAGGATGGTTAAAATGGAGTTGGTTTCATCATTTGAAGAATTCTACAGAAAGTTATGTCCTAATTAAGATTGGAGAAAATCTGAAAAATGTTTCTGTACATTTTTCTATTTTCTCTGGGCAGTTCCATTAATCACCCAATTAGGGTAACTAAATGAACTTGGATGCGTCTAAAAATTTTACTGGGATTCAGGGATTTTCCAATGAACCTGTCAGCCAAATTTCAGAATTTTTCATAAAGTAGTTCTCCAGATAAAATTCCCAACAGTTTAAACTTTAGGGATTTAATTCTGGAAAACTATTAACTTTCATGAGCTGAATTTGGTATTGCTGGAAAGTGCTCAGAGAGCTGAATCCAACAAAATTTGGTTCACCCGATTTGGAGCTTTCTAGCCAAAGTTATAAGGATTTGAAGTTTGGAAGAATTCTGAAAATCGGGGGAAAAGTTTAAACTCTCGGGCCCGCGGGGACACGTGTCGAGCGCGGAGGTGTCCGGCACACCAGAGCTCACAGGGTATTTGCGCGCCAGCACAGCCGATCCCCGGCCACACCCGATCCCGATTTAAATTCTTCAGCCACTGACACGTGGGCCAGCCGGCTTCGTCTTCCTTCCGCCGTTCTCTCGCGCCCGCGCCGCCGACCTCGCCGGAGCAGATTCGGGGCTCGCCGGCTCGCTGCTGCTGGACCTCCCATGGTCTGAAAATCGCCGCCAGAGGGTTGTCGACATCGAGGAACACGTCGGTGGTGACAGGTCGGGCTGGGGGTGAACGGAAATAGCTCGGCGATGTGCCGCGGCCTCGGTTGAGGTTCGACACCGTCGACCGTGGTTTCTAAACCCGCCAACACCTCAAACAAACAGCCCTACAGTATCAGTGTACCTCTAGGAAGCTCGACAAGGTGTCAAAAGGGTTCAGGGATGGCAGCAAGTCGGTCGGCACCGTGTGACCGACCGTGCCCGCCATGACCGCCCTCGATCGAGCTTGAAATTCGTCACTCCTAGACAGTTTCACGCTACGGATGCAGAAAAGAACTTGATCGCCGGCTAGTCCAGCGTCTATGTGCAAGATTTGATGACCTCCGAAAGATCATAGAGCGAGAATTTAAAGAAACCGTACCGGAAGCTCGGTTTACGGACGCCGGAGCAAAAACTGGAAATTCTCTGCGGATTCTTCACGGTTGGCTTCCAAACATGGAGGAGAGCAGCACGGTGGTCGCGCGCTCCTGTTGCCTCTCTCACTGGACCGTGAAAACGTCTGTGGAACGCTGCCCATGGGCGCCTGACTCTCGGCTGAGGCTAGGTCGCCGCGGTGGCGATCGTCTTCGGGCAAAGGAGGTCGGAGCTCGGGGTTTCTGGCGTTGGGGAGGTGGAGTGCGACCTCAGGTGGCTGTCTAGCAGCTCAGGGACGAAGGAGGAGATGGTTTTGCTGGTTTTCCCGATTGAGCAGAGAGCTGCGGCGAGAAACAATGCCGCTGCTCGGGTTTGCCCGCGAGAAGATAAAGCCGGCCGACTCCTGCTCGGCTGAGGCGGTGCCGGTTGCGTGGGGGCGCGAGCCAGCCGCACTGGGCGCCAACGCGCGGTAGCTGCTCGGTGGCACAGCCGACAGCTTGTCGGCGGAATTTCCCACCGAGACTCTGACTTTGGGTGCAAGTTTCTCCTTCTTCCCTCTATGACAGGTGGGTCCCACCCGGGGTTTTAACCTCTGAAATTTACTCCTAATCACTGTTGTAAACAGTGAGCCCCATAATACCCCTGGTGATTCAAATTATTCACCCCTGAGCCATTTGAATTGAATAGAATTCAAATTGGGTTCGGTTTGAGTGAATTTCAGCACAAGTTCAGTTTTGAATTCAAATAAACATTGAATTCGTCCCACTTAGCTCATGTCAAGATCAACTCCAAATGGACTGAAAATTGGTGTGTGAGCTCACAAAAATGTGCTGAATAAGAATATGCCTCCCACTTTTAAATTCATGGGACAAAACAGTTTGAATTTGAATGTGGTTTCAAACTGCCCTCTTTCTATCTATACCCAAAATGACCTCAAAAAGGTTTTGAATTTGGGTGAAAATTGGCATGGACATCCTTAGAAATGTGTAGGAGTTTTCATAAGTCCAGCCCACCTATATCACATGTGGGAAATACCACTTTTGCAATATGTGAGTTTGTTCTCTAATGATCATGTTGATGATGGTTACATGCTCTTCATTTGTGTTCATCATCTTTCCTCAAATGAGGTGTGTGGTGTGGTGTGGTGATGAACACTTCAAATGCGTGCCAAAACTGAGGCCCTTACATTCCTCCCCCCTTAAAAGAATCTCGTCCCGAGATTACAAAAGAAGAGATAGCGATGTAGTAGGGACTTAGCCGTGTTGAGAAGCCATGAACTCCGGGTAATTTGAGCGAAGGAATTCCTCGCTCTCCCATGTCGCTTCTTCCACAGTATGGTTACTCCAAAGGATCTTGTGGAACCACAACATTCTGTTACGCGTGGTTCGGGCTTTCTCATCAAGAATTTCCACCGGATACTCATCATATGTTAAATCCGGTTTCAGCTCGCTGATGTCTTCGGTAGGAACAGCAGTTGTATGCTTCAAGCATTTTCGCAGTTGAGAAACATGGAAAACATCATGGACACCAGCCAGAGATGCCGGTAGCTCCACTCGATACACTGCTGGTCCACACTTCTCGGTGATAGCGTAGGGTCCAATAAAACGGGGAGCGAGCTTCCCCTTCACACCGAACCGGTGCACGCCCTTCATCGGAGACACGCGGAGGTACACGTGTTCCCCAACGTCAAAGTGCAACGGTCTACGCCTCTTATCAGCGTAGCTCCTTTGTCGGGATTGAGCGGACTTCAAGTTAGCTTGAATCACCCGAACACGCTCTTCGGCGTCGTTCACCACATCAACCCCGAATGTGACCCTTTCACCGGACTCGCACCAATTTAATGGGGTGCGGCATTTGCGACCGTAGAGAGCTTCGTAGGGTGCCATCTTGATACTCGCCTGATAGCCATTGTTGTACGAGAATTCCGCCAATGGTAGGTGATCATCCCAGTTCCTACCATGGTGGATGGCACATGCTCTCAACATGTCTTCCAGAACTTGATTCACCCTCTCTCTCTGGCCGTCTGTTTGAGGGTGATAAGCGGAGCTCCTAATCAACATAGTACCCAATGCAGTGTGTAGCTGATCCCAAAAGCGAGATACAAATAATGCACCTTGATCTAAGACGATGGTCTTGGGTACCCCGTATAGGCATAGAATCTTCGCTATGTATAGCTCCGCATATTTGCCGGCATTGTAACGTGTATTCACCGGAATGAAGTGAGCCGTCTTGGTTAACCGATCAACGATTACCCATATGGAATCATGCTTGTTGGATGTTAGGGGTAATCCCACAATGAAATCCATGCTCACATCTTTCCATTTCCATGCCGGAATCTTAAGGGGTTGCAACAGCCCTGATTTCTTCATGTGATCAGCTTTCACTCGTCTACACGTATCGCACTCGGATACGTACTTAGCTACCTCCCGCTTCATCCGTGTCCACCAAAATTTCTTTTTCAAATCTTGGTACATTTTGTTGCTACCCGGATGAATGGAGTATTTAGACAAGCGAGCTTCATCGAGGATCATTTTCCTCAACTCCATATCTCGGGGTACGACTATGAGGTCATTAAACCATAGCGTCCCCTCATCATCCTTCCGGAAACACTTGATCTCTCCATTGTCTATCCGTCTCCGGAGATGTGCCATGCCTTTATCCGTCTTCTGAGCTGCAATGATGTCCTCCCTAATAGTAGGGATGAGGGCAAGGTTGTACAGCGATCCATAAGGAACCAAGTATAAACTTGGCTCTTCCTCCTCCACCGGTGTAATGGTGAGGTGATGGACATGTGATTTCTGACTCAGCGCGCCGGCAACCACATTCGCCTTGCCGGGGTGGTAGCGAATCTCAATTTCATAGTCCTTGATTAATTCTAACCACCTCCTTTGCCTCATATTCAGCTCCTTCTGGGTGAAAATGTATTTCAAGCTCTTGTGGTCAGTGTAGAGATGCACCAAGTTCCCCAGGAGATAGTGCCTCCACATTTTCAGCGCCAAAACCACTGCAGCAAGCTCAAGGTCATGAGTGGGATAATGCTGCTCATGGTTCCGAAGTTGGCGTGAGCCATATGCGACCACACGTCCTTCCTGCATCAACACGCAGCCAAGCCCAATACCGGACGCGTCACAATACACTTCGATGGGCTTTGATGTATCCGGCTGAGCTAAGAACGGGGCTGTGCTGAGATGCTTCACCAATGCCCGGAACGCTCCTTCACACGCCGTGTTCCAAACATATTTCGTCCCTTTCTTCAGCAACTCTGTCATCGGCTTAGCGAGCTTGGAGAAACTTGGAATAAATCTCCGGTAGTATCCCACCAACCCGAGGAAGCTTCTGACTTCATGAACTGAAGTGGGAGCTTTCCACTTCAGCACTTGCTCTATTTTGCTTGGGTCAACCGCAATGCCTTCAGCTGAGATGATATGTCCCAAGAATGGCACTTGGCTGATCCAAAACTCGCACTTGCTGAACTTGGCGTAGAGCTTGTGGTCTCGCAATCGTTGAAGAACGATTCGCAAGTGTTCGGCATGTTCAGCTTCTGTCTTGGAGTAAACCAAGATATCGTCGATGAACACTACCACGAACTTGTCCAGCTCTGGCATGAACACCAAGTTCATGAGATACATGAAATGGGCTGGAGCATTTATGAGACCAAAAGACATGACGAGATATTCATATAAGCCATATCTCGTCGAAAAAGCCGTCTTCGGGATATCCTCCGCCCGGATCTTTATCTGATGATATCCAGAGCGAAGGTCCATCTTCGAAAACACACTCGCACCCACAAGTTGATCAAACAATATGTCGATGCGGGGCAGTGGATACTTATTCTTGATGGTGACGGCGTTGAGCGGCCGGTAATCCACACACAGCCTCAAGGTTTCATATTTCTTCTTCACGAACAGCGCCGAGCATCCCCAAGGCGAGGAACTCGGCCTAATGAAACCCTTGCTCAACAGATCATTGAGCTGTTCTTTCAGTTCCGCCAGCTCATTTGGAGCCATCTTGTATGGTCTCCGTGATATGGGCGTAGTCCCGGGTGCGAGCTCGATCTTGAGCTCGACGTCCCACTCAGGTGGCATGCCCGGTAGATCATCCGGAAACACGCCGGGATACTCCCGGACTACGGGGATGTCCTCCAACTTGAGAGCTTCAGTATTGTTGATCACTGAAACTTCCAGGACTGGATTATCTAATAAGAGGGACTGCGGACGGTTAATGGGGAGTTGAGGTGAACCGTCCATGATGGGGTTTCCAGGACAGCGCCATGGTAACTTAGCCATGACATTCCCAAGATTGCATCAATCATCTGTCCCTCAAGGATAATCATAGTGGTGGGATATATCTCCCCACCTAAGCACAGTGGTGCTTTCGGAACCATCATCGTCGCTGAAATCTTTCCTCCCGGTGAGCAGATCATATAAGAACACTCGGATGGAAAGGCTTCCAGCTGATGCTTAACCACATATGATGCACTTATGAAGTTATGGGTTGCACCAGAATCAAAAAGTATGATGATGGCTTGATGGTTGAGAGTGAACGTACCCGCCAGCACGTTGTCTCCTTCTGGGGCGTCCTCATTGTCGAGGTTGCGGACGCCTCCAGTCCGCTGACCAACCTTCTTCACCGGAGGTCGGCCTCGAGTACCGCCCTGGAACTGGGCTTGCCCGCTGCTCTGCTGCCCCTGGGGACAGTCCTTCGTGAAGTGGCCCGCCTGGCCACACGTGAAGCAGGTGAAACGGGGCGGTCCCCCGCTGATCGGTGGACGGAATCCCGGGGCGCGTTGTGGCGGTGGAAACGCTCGGGGTACCGTCTGCTGCTGTCTTGGTGGCGGCATCGGTGGACGGAACGGGGGTGCTTGGAACGAACGTCCCCCAAACTGTTGAGGCCGCGCCGGTGGTCGCCACTGCTGCCCGGATGGTGTCCTATACACCATACGGTACTTCTGGGGAGCGCCACTCCCACCGCTGGGTGGGGCGCTGCGCTTCCGCTGCTCAGCTGCCAACTCCCGCTGAGCATCCTCTTGCATGATCGCGGCATTGACTAAGTCGTTGAATGTGCCGCGATTCCACTGAATGAGGTGCGTCTTCATTTCGGGGTGTAACACCCGATAGAAATGCTCCCTCTTCTTCTCCTCCGTGGAGATATAGTCTGACGCATACTGCGCCAGATGGTTGAAGGCACGGGAGTAGTCGTGGGCACTCCTCCCGCCCTGCTTCAGCTCCGAGAATTATTGGAACTTCCTCTTCATTATTCCGGGAGGAATGTGGTAGGCGCGGAACGCCTCCCGGAACTCTTGCCATTCCACGGCATGGCCAACCGGACGTGAGGCGACATAGTTCGCCCCCCACGCACCAGCGGCACCGTGGAGCTGCTGTGCTGCGAACAGGGTCTTCTGTTGCTCCGTACACTGGAGCAGCCCAAACTTGGACTCGATAGTCCGCAGCCAGTTGTCCGCCTCCAGTGGTTCTTCGTCTTCGGTGAACACTGGAGGGTGCGTACTCATGAAATCCGAGTACGACACTTCATGGGGCTCACGAGGCCCTCGCTCTTGACGTCCCCCCGCCTGGGACGTATTCTGCACGATCGTGCGGAGCAGGTCGGTCTGCTCCTCACGACCTCCCACCAATGCAGCTATCACATCCGCTAGAGTAAGCGGAGGCGGCGGTGGTGGCTGCTGCTGCGGGGTGCTGTCGTAGGCCGGTGGCTGGGAGTCATCACCTCCCTGTTGGCTAGAGCCACCAACCTCGTGTGTGGTCCTAGTATGAACCATATGCAACCACACGACAATAATCTTCAGTCCCGCAACATTTTGCATGCAGTCCAATAACAATAGGCGTAACGACATAATGACAATAAAACATGCGATACATCTCGTAAGTAAATGATGTAATAACTTTGCACAAGCTACACAATTACCAGACCAAACACAAGCTAGTTTAATCCAACTTGATGAACCTCCACTTTGGAAGCTCACCATAACTGAGTTTGGTCTCTACGAGACATTATTATCGCGTTGTCATCACGTATACCACCCTTAGGGTACAACACCCTTTTCAATGAGTTCAACTGTCATTCTTCTGTCAGAATGACCAGTTTCTACCTATTCCAAGTTTTGATCTGGTTTTGGGCATTTTCATGACTTATGTTGAATACCAATGTTAAATTCAACTTCGGTATCTTTCCAAAGAGTACTCATTTGCCCCCAGATCAGCTTTGGTTAAAAAGTTATGCTAATTCAAAGTCAGCAGAATTTCTGGAAGAAGTTTAACAGCACCTCCCTTGGAAGTGGCTGTTTTAAACCCTGATTTCCATTAAATTCTGTGCAGAAATTTCAGAATCTTTGAATTGCAAAGATGTCACACATCTGCTACTCTTTCTAAGGACGTATCATATGAAAATTTTTGGTTTTTTTTCTGGGAGTTATCTTTGAAAAACAGAACAGTCCAGGGAATGTTTCACTCTGTTCTGGTTCTGGACAGTTTACATTCCTCTGGGATTTAAGCCATCTTAAGGTGAGTTTCAGCTCTGGAAGTCTACAACAAAGTTGGAGAGTACTTAAATACCTTCCAGAACTATACAGCACACCTCTCTGGGCTAAAAGACCTGTGAGTTATGCCCTGTTGAAGCTCAGCAAACTTGCTGTCCAAAACAGAGCACTCTGTTTTTCAGTCCTTTTGGAACTACACTCATCACTATCCCATTCTTATACCCAACCAGGGTCCTAAATGTTGAACCTATAGATTTTAATTCTTTGTTATCATTATTCTCATGCATATGCCTACAATATCTCGGTACTACGTTCCTCACAAAAGAAAATCCTAACCGGATTATACCGGCATATACGTCTCAAATGTGGCACTAAACGGTCTCTCGCACACGTTTTCTACATGGATATACACGTGGTTAGTACCTGCAGAAGATCACACAATAATGGTGCACTCAGAGGTTGTTCATTCCAGGCAGTTCCATATTTAAAAGTAAATACAAACGCCCGTATCATTTCCATACGGCCGTCCTTGAGTTAGGTCACGTCTCAAGGTACGTGATCGTGTTTCAACACCACACGATGGGGAACCCGAGTAGGTCATGAACGGGTCGTCACGGTTGGGAATGTTATCAACCCAACAGATACCACCTACTGCCCTGCAGGGCACGCCGATGGCAAGCGCTGCGTATGTCCTCCTGGGCTATTTCCTGACGAACACACTCTCGCGTTACTGACCACGCGATGGGGTCTCCACTTACTTGCCTAATGCACGCTAGGGATCAGCGTTTCATATGAACTCAGGGACATGAAGTGTCCAAGAGCTTCATATTGACATCTCAAACCAAGTTGTGAGATCAATCCCTGAACCACGTTCCTCGTCAGGGAGAGCTAACCGAAATTGAACCGCTTTCGGTGGCGTTCCTTACCATACTTACCAGAGCGTAGGTGCGTCGTTACAATAATTGAAATTCAGAATTATAACACATAGGTTAGTCTTTGCCACTTTAAGTAACTATGCTAATATAGTCCTTACTTGGGCAACTACCGAATCCTCACCGTAAGCCTAAGTTTTCCCATAATGCAGTTCTTAAGTACTGTGCTATCCCCAATGCAGCTCTGATACCAGGCTGTGGCGGACCGGAATCCGCGCATCCAGGATCGCAGAGGGTGGTGCCGCACGATGCGACACCCGACAGCACACGTCATAAGAACACATTATACTACATGGAAAAAAACAAACTGAATGTACAAAGTAGTACACTTCTCAGTTACAAACTAGGGTCTTTATTACACAGCGGAAGTTTCTTTTATACAACTCACGCCCGCCTATCTAGCAAAAGTGGTTGCCCAGCCCTAGGGCAACCCACACTAGCTGCACTCCTCAGCTAAGCACGGCGTGTACGGCTCCCACTCAGCCGTGGTCCCCGACGGAGGGTAACCCTCGCCGGTGGACTCGTACTCCGAGTCCATCGGTGGCTCCTCACCTGAAAAACACTTAAGCAGCAATCATGAGCACGAAGGCTCAGCAAGGCTTAACTGACTTACCTAAGCATGAAACTCTACATGAGGTGTACCACGACATAGGATAGCAATGTTGCAGCAAATGGACACGCCTACAAGTTCATCCTTAGTTCATCTTTTAGCAACAAGTTAACGGTTCATAAAGCTGAAATTTAGTGAGCAATATTTGGTGGCACACATGTACAATACAATTATATCATAACAGCAATATTGAATCATAACATTTCATTCATTAATCTACGTTATGACACAGTGAACAAGCGGTACTCGTCACCGCGAGGGATGGCGAATCGACTCGATATACACCTGCAGGGAAACCCAAAGAGCACGTCACGTACGCCCATCCGTGGAGCTGCACAGCACGCTCACTCGAAGTCGTACAGGACAACCTTTCACCCAACAGCTCAAACGTCGAACCGGTCGCACCGAAACGAGCAGGAGGTTCCCCACTCGGAGCATCTCTCTATGCCCGTTGGCAGATTTCCACCTTGCTGCCCTCAGCCTACACCTATAAATCGGTGCGTTATGCCTCGATGCCCGGAGGTTTAGGCTACATCAGTTTATCGGGGCCCATATATCTGATATGCCTTCGGTACGTTCAATACTTGTTCAGCAGGGCCACACACGGATCGGTCCTCAATCGACACGGGCAGGGCTGCGCACACAAGACTTCCTCTTGCTGCGCCCTAGCCCCTGCCTAGTCTCATTTATATTACTAAAGTGATCTCACATCACTCAACCGAACCCGTGCGTCCCAAGCCTATCTCGCGAGTAGATTCCAACTACTCGACTTGTACCGAAGCCCTATGACTTATTAAGCATAGCCTGTTTACTCGAGGTCCTTGACACTACCCTCACTCTTTTAGAAACCTTTGGTTATGCAAGTGGGGTTTCATTCATCCTATACCTAATGCACAATCATACTTCACATGACTCATGTAAACAAAGTAAAACTTGTAAAAGGGCTAATGCAAACCGGGGCTTGCCTTGTTGCTGCTGGTCAGTAGTTAGCTCTTCTTCCGGAAGGAGGAATTCCAGCACTTCCGGAGCCTCTTCTTCAGTGACTACACGTTTATGAAATACTACATGTTAATTTAAATGCAATGTGTGAACTTGAATACACAATTGCTAATAACTCTAGCTAGTCCTTCCCTTTGGTTCTGAAATTTTTATTGTGGCTTGGTAGGGTCCTAACCAGAGTTGTGACCAAGTTTTATTTGAAACAAAGTTCAATTGAACCTTGTACAAATAAAAGCCTCTTTGGTCAATAATTGAGCCTCTAAGTAATTCCAGGGTTTTTCATGGCTCCCACCATTACTTTCTGGAAACTAGAATTTAGGATGGTTCTAATGGAGTTGGTTTCATGTCATTTGAAGAATTCTACAGAAAGTTATGTCCTAATTAAGATTGGAGAAAAATCTGAAAAATGTTTCTGTACATTTTTCTATTTTCTCCGGGCAGTTCCCATAATCACCCAATTAGGGTAACTAAATAAACATGGATGCGTCTGAAAATTTTACTGGGATTCTGGGATTTTCCATAGAACCTGTCAGCCAAATTTCAGAATTTTTTATAAAGTAGTTCTCCAGATAAAATTTCCAACAGTTTAAACTTTAGGGATCTAATTCTGGAAAACTATTCACTTTCATGAGCTGAATTTGGTATTGCTGGAAAGTGCTCAGAGAGCTGAATCCAACAAAATTTGGTTCACCCGATTTGGAGCTTTCTAGCCAAAGTTATAAGGATTTGAAGTTTGGAAGAATTCTGAAAATCGGGGGAAAAGTTTAAACTCTCGGGGCCCGCGGGGACACGTGTCGAGCGCGGAGGTGTCCGGCACACCAGAGATACCACACGTGTCGAGCGCGGAGGTGTCCGGCACACCGGAGCTCACAGGGTATTTGCGCGCCAGCACAGCCGATCCCCGGCCACACCCGATCCCGATTTAAATTCTTCAGCCACTGACACGTGGGCCAGCCGGCTTCGTCTTCCTTCCGCCGTTCTCTCGCGCCCGCGCCGCCGACCTCGCCGGAGAAGATTCGGGGCTCGCCGGCTCGCTGCTGCCGGACCACCCATGGTCTGAAAATCGCCGCCAGGGGGTTGTCGACGTCGAGGAACACGTCGGTGGTGACAGGTCGGGCTGGGGGTGACCGGAAATAGCTAGGCGACGTGCCACGGCCTCGGTTGAGGTTCGACACCGTCGACCGTGGTTTCTAAACCCGCCAACACCTCGAACAAACGGCCCTACAGCATCAGTGTACCTCTAGGAAGCTCGACAAGGTGTCAAAAGGGTTCAGGGATGGCGGCAAGTTGGTCGGCACCGTGTGACCGACCGTGCCCGCCATGACCGCCCTCGATCGAGCTCGAAATTCGTCACTCCTAGACAGTTTCATGCTACGGATGCAGAAAAGAACTTGATCGCCGGCTAGTCCAGCGTCTATGTGCAAGATTTGATGACCTCCGAAAGATCATAGAGCGAGAATTTAAAGAAACCGTACCGGAAGCTCGGTTTACGGTCGCCGTAGCAAAAACTGGAAATTCTCTGAGGATTCTTCACGGTTGGCTTCCAAACTTGGAGGAGAGCAGCACGGTGGTCGCGCGCTCCTGTTGCCTCTCTCACTGGACCGTGAAAACGCCTGTGGAACGCTGCCCACGGGCGCCTGACTCTCGGCTGAGGCTAGGTCGCCGCGGTGGCGATCGTCTTCGGGCAAAGGAGGTCGGGGCTCGGGGTTTCTGGCGTTGGGGAGGTGGAGTGCGACCTCAGGTGGCTGTCTAGCAGCTCAGGGACGAAGGAGGAGATGGTTTTGCTGGTTTTCCCGATTGAGCAGAGAGTTGCGGCGAGAAACAATGCCGCTGCTCGGGTTTGCCCGCGAGAAGATAAAGCCGGCCGACTCCTGCTCGGCTGAGGCGGTGCCGGTCGCGTGGGGGCGCGAGCCAGCCGCCCTGGGCGCCAACGCGCGGAGAGGGAAGCAGCTGGTGGCGCCGGTAGCTGCTCGGTGGCACAGCCGACAGCTTGTCGGCGGAATTTCCCACCGAGACTCTGACTTTGGGTGCAAGTTTCTCCTTCTTCCCTCTATGACAGGTGGGTCCCACCCGGGGTTTTAACCTCTGAAATTTACTCCTAATCACTGTTGTAAACAGTGAGCCCCATAATACCCCTGGTGATTCAAATTATTCACCCCTGAGCCATTTGAATTGAATAGAATTCAAATTGGGTTCGGTTTGAGTGAATTTCAGCACAAGTTCAGTTTTGAATTCAAATAAAGTTTGAATTCGTCCCACTTAGCTCATGTCAAGGTCAACTCCAAATGGAGTGAAAATTGGTGTGCGAGCTCACAAAAATGTGCTGAATAAGAATATGCCTCCCACTTTTAAATTCATGGACAAAAACAGTTTGAATTTGAATGTGGTTTCAAACTGCCCTCTTTCTATCTATACCCAAAATGACCTCAAAAAGGTTTTGAATTTGGGTGAAACTTGGCATGGACATCCTTAGCAATGTGTAGGAGTTTTCATAAGTCCGGCCCACCTATATCACATGTGGGAAATACCACTTTTGCAATATGTGAGTTTGTTCTCTAATGAGCATGTTGATGGTGGTTACATGCTCTTCATTTGTGTTCATCATCTTTCCTCAAATGAGGTGTGTGGTGTGGTGATGAACACTTCAAATGCGTGCCAAAACTGAGGCCCTTACAAAGTTCTCCCCTTCCAAGACCAAGACTTTCCATTCTCAGAGCAGCAGGAAGAAGGCAAGTGTCCTTGACCACTTTGATCCTATACTAGGATGTGTAGATAGAATTATTTGCATTGTCAATTGAAATATGAAACCCATGCTAGGAAGTTTCCCTAGAATTGCATTACCTTGTTTCCTTGTAGCTTGGGTTGGGATTTATTTTATCATATCATTTATTTATATGCTTATGCTTAGCCATGCTTAGAATGGGATAATTGGGATATGAGATCATCAATTTGTTTACCTTACTCTTAAATGAGATATTATGAGTTATGTAGAGGTAGGGATCGAGGCAAGTTAGATGATTTGGTTGGTGCTGGGTGCACGAGACTCGGGTTTGTGTTTAGTACTTGCCTGGATCCTAAGGACCGGTTCATGGAGCATGTAACCTGGCTTTACCGTGGCAACCACATGCTAAGATGGGGCAGCTTGGCCAATTAATTAGGTCTACCTCCGGCATAGTATGGGTGTGTTGGATGGTGAGGGAATAGGTGTCAGCTGGACTACCATATGAACCGCAAGGCTCAAGAGGGAGCCACTGCAGCGTGGTTGGAGCCTCTTGTATGCTGTTAGGGGTGAAACCTCAGTGGGCCCATGCTTGTCGGGAATCCCTTTGTAAAGGCCTCGAGTGATCTCCTGGCTACACACCTAGGAAGTGTGAATGTGGTTCATGGCCACCGGCATAATGGAGGTTCTTTCAGTCCACCCGGCAATGGGGGATGAAATCACTACATGTGGGTACAGTGGTGCAAACTCTGCAGAGTCAAAACTGTCATGACAGCCGTGCTCATTGTCAAGAGCGGCTTGGACTTATTTATGATTAGAGGATGATGACTTTGGAAGTTGAGGATGTTAAGCGGGGAGCTTAACATTGGAAATGATGTTATGGTTACTTGATTTTGATGATGGGTTGAGAGATTGAGACCATTTCACCTGTGTAGTAATGTAGGTGCTTAATAAGCTAAGGTGATAGGTATTAATTATGTAGTGCTTTAACCATGAGTCAACCTTTCCTTGCTCTAGCCATGCATGACATAACTTTCCCACACTTGCTGAGTACCCACGGTACTCAAGCTTGCTTTTCTGTTGGTTTATATTGCTGCTCAGGTCAAGAGAATGATGTGGTGTTTAATGACCAAGACTTTGGTCCCGAGGAAGGATTCTAGGTTCACGGAGCCCCCGGGCAACGCCTGTGACGGAGCCCACAAGATTTATATTCCGCTGCTGTTTTATTTACATGTTATGAACTTATTATCGTCCATCGAGACGTATGCTATGCAAGACTTATTTATATTTGAACACCTGGCTTGTAATATGATGATGCTTCACTATTTTTCGTCACATGTATGAGAAAATGATCCTGGCATACATGTGATATTCACTCGGTTGTTCTTTGGAGAAACCGGGTGTGACAACTTGTGTCACACTACGGTGTCCACGTGAATGTGATTCCCTTCTCTAACAATTTGGTGAGAGGTCTCGAGATCTTGGAAAAGCCCTCAATGAACCGTCGATAATACCTGGCCAATCCTAAAAAGCTTCGAATTTCCCCGACATTTTCAGGGATCTTCCACTTCTGCACATCAACGATCTTGGCGGGATCTACGGAGATTCCTCCCTCTGAGATTATATGTCCTAAGAAGGGAACTCTCTTCAGCCAAAACTCACACTTGCTCGACTTGGCATATAGTTGGTGTTCTCTCAACTTTTGCAACACCAGTCTTAAATGTCCCTCATGTTCTTCTTCATCTTTGGAGAAGAAAAGAATGTTGTCAATGAAAACCACTACAAATTTGTCCAAATATTCCATTAATACCTTGTTCATGAGATACATGAAATACGACGGGGCATTAGTTAGCCCGAACGGCATGACGGTGTATTCATACAGCCCGTACCGAGATACGAAAGCTGTCTTGGGAATGTCGGTTGGCCTTGTCTTCAGTTGGTGATATCCCGATCTGAGATCAATTTTTGAGAATACACAAGCCCCTCTCAACTGATCAAATAGGTCTTCAGTGCGAGGTAACGGATACTTATTCTTGATGGTTACCTCATTCAACGCACGGTAGTCTACGCATAGCCTTTGGGTTCCGTCCTTCTTAGGCACAAATATCATGGGAGCTCCCCACGGCGAGGAACTAGGACGAATATACCCCTTCTCTGTCAATTCTTTTATATGTTCTTTGAGCTCTTCCAGCTGTTTGGAGTCCATCCGATAAGGCCTCTTGTATATCGCGGCTGTTCCAGGTACTAGTTCAATCGTGAATTCAACTTCACGATCTGGAGGCATACCTGGCAACTCCTCCGGAAAAACGTCTAGGTATTCCTTGATAACCCTTATGTCTTCCACTTCCACCTCAACTTGATTGAGTTTAATGTCCCTCTTAGGTTCTTGTATGGCTATGAACTTCACTTTTGTGCCACTAGGGTGAGTTAGCTCCACCGTTCTAGTCGAACAATGGATGATACCTTTATGTTTGGTCAACCAATCCATACCCAAAATAATATCTATCCCTTGTGAGTTTATCTCTATGAGGTTTGCAGTAAATACTACCCCATTAAGGTCTAGATTCACCTTGGGACACACTTGTCTTGTTCTTATTTCTCCCCCTGGAGAGTTCACTGCTAACATATTATTCATTTGTGTTGTTGCTAGATCATGCTTCTTAACAAATCCTTGAGCAATGAACGAGTGGGTAGCACCAGAATCGAACAAAATGGTTGCAATGTGTAAATTTGTAGGGAACTTACCAATCACCACGTCCGGTGCCTCTTGCGCTTCCTCCATGGTCATGTGGTTCACCCGTCCTCGCATCACATTCTGCTGCTGTGGCTGCATAGGCTTCTTCTTTGGGCACTTATGAGCGTAGTGTCCCACTTCACCACAGTTGAAGCATTGCACCCGGACTTTAGGTGCTTGGCCTTTGTAATCTTGGGGTTGGTTCTGTGGCCCTTGTCCTGCTGGTCGAGGCTGATAAGTAGGGCGTGGCTGCTGCACAAACTGACGCTGCGGCTGTACTGGTGCTGATGGAGGCCTGAAATTCGGGTTGTACCCTCTAGGTGTCGGGTAGGGTACCACAGCACGGCTCGTCTGCCCTGCAGGTTGCTGCATCAGACGTGGACGTGTGTTGCTTCTTGATGCTTGGTGTGACCAACCCATCTTCCTCTTGTTTTCATTCTCCAAGGCCTTCAGCTTCCTCTCCACGACAAACGCTCTGTCTACCATCTTTTGGAAACTTTCATATTTGTTGGAGGACATTGCACATTGCATTTCCATGGTAAGTCCTTCCACAAAACAGTCTTGTTTCTGCTCATCAGTTTCGATGTCCCGTGGTGCATAACGGGATAGTTGGGTGAACTTGGTGAGGTATTCCCTCACAGTCATGTTGCCTTGCTGCAGTCAAGGACAGTTGCCCGCTTCCTCCTGCTCTGGAAATGGAAAGTCTTGATCTTGAAAGGTGAGAACCTGCTCTGGGGCTGGTTCTACTCATTCCAATACACACATAGCAAAAGAAAACAACATTCCATGAGCCATAGTCCACATTTCCACTCATGCAAACTACACATACATACATATGAAAGTCATACACATATTTTAGTGTTGTGCTTACCCTAAATATATTGATTCTAAGCATACATGCACTTTTAAACATATATATTATTTCTAGCTTTAATATTCAGATTTCTAAGTGCACACTATATATATGAATTTCCAATTTGAACAAATTTTCTATATTGGATAATACACTTCTTAGCCACAAAATTTGTATAAAAGATAACTTCCTACTCCAAATAGGTTTTCAGATCTTCTACAAAATCTTAATTTGAAGTTTTAGATTTGGGGACCTCACTTGACATTTTCTAATTAGGTACACCTATTTTCCTATATTTTCATATTTATTTTCCATACCTAAAAGTGAACTTTAATACTAAAATAGCACAAGATATCTCCTAAACAGAATGTGTTCTGATCTAAAATGTCCAATAAAACATCTCTTGATTTCCTCTCTGATGAGGATTAATTTAAATTTATTTTTACCCATTTTCAGAATTATTTTCTAGTCTAAAAAATGAATTTCCACCAATAAAACAGCAACCTAAATTCATACAAAAATTTCTAC
Organism: Neostapfia colusana; assembly: GCA_030760725.1. Lineage (NCBI taxonomy): Eukaryota > Viridiplantae > Streptophyta > Magnoliopsida > Poales > Poaceae > Neostapfia > Neostapfia colusana. Next base: position 50,703,056 of record JASWHV010000009.1, read on the forward strand.
TCTTCCACATACCTAAACAGAACCTTCATAAATTTTCCCTACCCCTTTTTGGTTGCTTAGATTCATTTTCCCACATTTTAAACTTGTTTTATGACTAAAGGGCATATTTCAGAGATAAATTACAAAACAGCAAGCTCATTTAGTTTAAAAGTTTATTTCCCCTCCAATTTCAGACCTCAGATTGTTCTACCAATTTTCAACAGGGTTAGTGTGACACCCTCAATTCTGTGGAAAACCACGGAACCGAGAACTAATGCACATGTGTGCCCAGGATGTTCATCACACATACACGTACGTTCCACAAACTGAATTCAGAATATATATAACCACAAATAACAGAGTTTATTACAACGTCTCATGAGTCTTGGACTCATGCTCATAGCGGAAGTCTTATTTCTATGCAGCGGAAGTCTTTATTCTAATGCGGAAGCAATTTAGCTAATGCGGAAGCAAATCTAAGCAGAAGTGACTCTATCTCTACTCCCTCCACAGGCAAGGTTGAGAACAGATCACACACCTTAATGCTCCACTTGGTCTTCATAGTAGGCTTCTCATGCTGCTGATGATGAAATAATAATGCAAGTTTGAGTACAATGATGTACTCAGCAAGTGCGAGAAAAACACGATATGCAGCTCATAACAAGGTAGGTATAAAAAGGCTTATTTGCAGAAAAGCAGATTATAAAACCATGATAAAACAGCAACTTCACCTTAGATGAATGTAATCCCAGCATGTATTAAATTACCAACATACCTCCATTGCTTTCCATGTTCCACCCGAACATTAACCAACTTCTCTCTTACTCACGAATACCTCCTCGTATTCGCTACCATCGCATGAATACCTTCTCATATTCGCTACCATCTTATCTCATAAACAATTTTGTCTCACATCGAGACCAATTTTGTTGCCATGACTCAACAGTCATGCAACCATCTTATCACCCAGACTCAACAGTCCCAAAACCAAACCATATCCATAATCAATAACCATAACCAAGAACCATCCCAATAACCATCCCGGCTAATCATGGCAGTTGGCCAGGCGCTCATGACCGTAAGCTCGACTATCATGATAGTTTTAGACTCTGCAGAGTTTGCACCTCTTTACCCACAAGTTTGTGATTTCGTCACCTGTCGGCGACTGCAGAACCTCCATTATACCAGTACACAACCGTCGGTGTATGGTCAAGAGATCACAAAAAAGGCTTTACAAAGGGGTTACTAGATGTATGGACTCACTAAGATTTCACCGGCAGGCTAGAATCTCCCATTCTCCCACCCACGGGCCCCCTCTTGTGCCATGCAGTTCCCAGGGCAGTCCTCACTCGACTCCCATTCCCCGCGCCTTCCACAGTCCATAACACTCCAGCAACTTACCTAATTACTCAGCTATGCCGCACCCATACTTGGCATTGTGGTGGCACTGTTATCCTGGCATGTGCATACATGAACCGGTCCTTAGATCTATGGCAAGTAAACCACCATCTCATGCTACCTCATTCACAATCCCAGTCTTGCCTAGATCTCCCTCCGATCCATGTTCATTATCATCATCAGTTTCTCATATCATTACGAGTGCAGTTAGCTAGACACATCTATCTCGCTTCCCAATCCCATGGACTCAGCGAAGCATAAAGCAAAAACCATACCCGACTCATAAACTTCCCTGGCGACAAGGGTGGTTTAACCAAAGCTATTAAACTCCTATAAAAGGGTTTTCCATCATGTTTGACTCAGCACGCACACCTTTTCGCAAAACAAAATAGTTTTACCCAAAACATAGGATCAATATGGTCAAGGAGCACTTGCGTTGTTCTTGTGGTTCCGGTTGTTCTTGGATCTCAAAACCTTGTTTTTGCAGTTCGTCGTAGACAGCTCCCTGAGCTTGTCCTGCTAGGTAGGATCACGTGCATACAAGATTCACAGCAATCAATATCATGCACAAACCTTAAACTAGATGCGAGGATGCATATGCATGCTATCCTAGGATTAGTTTTATTAGATTGGTCTGTACGTGTTCTTGCGTGGCTTGCATGGACAGAGGTATTTGGATCAAAGGTGGACGTGGCGATGATCTTGTCTTTAGATAAACCTGATCATCAAGTGATCTGTCCACGAGAAGGCTTCTGTTCGAAAGGAATAAAAAAACAGATGCAAAGAAAACACAACGATTAAGGTGGTATTGGAGACCTACCTTACGTTCTTCTCGGTCTCGAGGTCCTCCTCAAATCATTGGGCTTCCTCCGGCGATCATCCTTGCTGCACTCCGGCGATGGTCTACTCGGAGGGTTGGGACTAGGGCTCGAAGTCGTCGGCTCAGGAGTTGGAAAAGAAGTTTGTGGTTTCGGCCAGAGGTTCTGGGTTCTATTTATAATTGGGAAGAGAAGAGTCCTAATCTGATTGTATCCCGAATAAGAGTCCTATTCAGATTGTCGCTGGATCCTAACATCTTATCTTTAGTTGATTTGATGTGGTATCATTGTGGAATTCAGGTCGGTTTCTGTTCTGGTATTTCTACACGTACAGAATCCAAAAACCGTTCCTAGAACTCGTTACCTCCTCGGTGATGAGCTTGGTCTCTCCTTTTCCGCGGAGACGAGCTCCGGTGGTGCCGCGTGTCAAGCGAGCAAGACTTTCCTCTTCTTCAGAGGTGAGCTCCACGTGCGCCACGTATCCTGGCGGTCGGGACCTCCTCTCTTACTCGGAGGTAGCTCCGCGCATGCCATGTGTCAGTGCCGGACCTTTCCTCTCTTCTTTCCTCAAAGACGTGCTCCAAGGTTGACACGTGTCCAACAATGTCGGACTTACCGAAGATAAGCTCCGGTGACGACACGTGTTCGATAGAACCGGACCTCTCGGAGGTGAGCTCCGAGATCGACACGTATCCCGCGTGACCAGTCCTTTGATTTTCCCATGATGACTAGCTTTGAAGGTGACATGTGTCCTGCAGAAAATGCCTTTGCTTTTCCCGCAGAAGCTAGCTTCGGGGGCAACACGTGTCCCATAGGGTCGGACCTCTCTTCTTTTGCAGAGATGAGCCCCGAGCCTGCCAAGTAGCCATCCTAGCGGCGGACCTCTCGCCATTTCGCAGTGATGAGCTCCTAATATGCCACGTGGCCAGCGGCCCGCGGCAAGTTGTCTTCGGCGCTCTCGGTGAACTGGATTCGGCTCTTTATTGGCTATCTTTTGATAATTTTCTCTGTTCCTACTTTCTTAAAATGTTTTCTCTTCGTAAAACATGAATATATGTTTACACCTGAGATGAGGGTGTCACAAATCTACCCCCCTTAAATTGAATCTCGCCCTCGAGATTCGTTAGGGGAGAATAGATGGGGAAATTCTGCCTTGATATCCTCTTCACGCTTCCATGTGGCCTCAGCTTCGGTGTGGTGGCTCCATTGTACCTTGCACCATCGAATCACCTTGTTCCGGGTGACCCTTTCCGTCACGTCCAAGATATCGGACAGGGTGTTCCGCATAGGTCAGGTCTTCTTGAAGTTCAAGCTCTTCCATTGGAATTTTCTCCTCTGGTACTCTCAAGACACTTCTTGAGCTGGGACACATGAAACACGTCATGTACATCAGAGAGGTGGGTTGGGAGCTCTAATTGATAGGCTACTTCTCCTCGCTTGTACAACATCTTAAATGGTCCGATGTAGCGAGGTGCTAGCTTTCCTTTGACGTTGAAATGTCGGTGGCCTTGGATAGGCGATACCTTAAGGTATACGAAGTCTCCTACTTCAAAGGTCAACTTCCTACGCCTATTGTCCGCATAGCCTTTCTGTCGTGACTGAGCAGCTTTTAAGCTCTCACGTATCGTTTGGACTTGCTTTTAAGCTTATTGTAGTACTTCGGGTCCAAACACCTGGTTTTCTCCGATCTCGTTCCAAAACAGCGGCGTTCTACACCGTCTACCATATAATGCTTCGAAAGGCGACATCTTCAAGCTAGCTTGATAGCTGTTGTTATAGGAGAATTCGGCATACGGTAAACTCCTATCCCAACTACGCCCATGTTTCAAGGCGCAAGCTCTCAACATGTCTTCCAGAATCTGGTTTGCCCTTTCGGTTTGCCCATCAGTTTGTGGGTGATAGGCGGAGCTAAAATCCAGTCGTGTACCCATGGCTTTCTGCAGCTTCCTCCAGAATCTAGAGGTAAACTTAGAACCTCGATCTGAGACTATCCTCCTTGGAACTCCATGACGGCACACGATCTGCTCCATGTACAACTCGGCTAATTGCGCAACGTTGTAATGGGGAGAAAATGGGCGTTTTTTGTCAATCGGTCCATGATAACCCAGATGGAGTCATAACCCGACTGAGTACGTGGCAATCCGACGATGAAATCCATACTGATGTCCTCCCACTTCCATTTGGGTACCTTCAAGGTTGCAACAATCCAGCGGGTCTTTGATGTTCGGCCTTCACCCGTTGGCATGTGTCGCATAGGGCAACGTATTCAGCTATATCCCTTTTCATACCATCCCACCAATAACAAGTCTTCAAGTCCTTGTACATTTTGGTACTTCTGGGATGTATAGAATAGGGTGAATCATGTGCCTCCTTCAATATCATGTCGCGGAGGCGTTTTGTGTTAGGCACACATATCCTTTTTCCTAGCCAAAGCTTACCCTTCTCATCTTCTTTGAAATCCTTCTCTATTGCTTGTCGGATTCTTTCCTTGATCTCCTTGATCTCCTCATCCGTTGCTTAGCCATCTCTTATCTCTTGCTCCAATGAGGAGTGGATCTCCATTATTTCCATGTTGTTCAAGAATCCGAGGTGTAACCGTTCGAACTCCTTCCGTAGTTCGGGTGGTAGCTCCGGAACCGTGAGTTGGTGACACACTCCCTTTCGGCTCAATGCATCAGCTACTACATTGTCCTTCCCGGGGTGGTAATTGATTCTGACACCGTAATCCTTGAGGAGTTCCAACCATCGACGTTGCCTCAAATTCAAGTCCGTTTGTGTAAATATGTACTTGAGGCTTTTATGATCCGTATAGATCTCACATTGATGACCATGGATATAATGTCTCCAAATCTTCAATGCATGCACTACTGCTGCTAGCTCCAAGTCATGTGTAGGATAATTAAGCTCGTGCTTCTTTAATTGTCGTGAGGCATAGGCTACCACTTGTCCTCCTTGCATGAGCACACATCCGAGCCCCTATCTGGATGCATCACAATATATGTCAAAGCTCTTGCTTACGTCTGGCAATACCAGAACCGGTGCTGTGGTTAGCCTTTTCTTTAGTTCCTCAAAACTTTCTTGGCAGGCTCGTGTCCATTGGAAGACCTTTCCCTTCATTAGCAACTCCGTCATAGGCTTTGCTGTCTTAGAGAAGTCTTTAATGAGGTGTCGATAGTATCCAGCCATCCCAAGAAAACTCCGAACATCCCTCACGCTCTGCGGTTGGTCCCACTTCAGAACGTCCCTCACTTTTCCGGGACCAACCGATACCCCTTCCTTGGAGATAATGTGGCCTAGAAACGATATTTCCTTTAGCCAAAATTGACACTTGTTAAGCTTGGCATACAATTGATGCTCACGCAATTTCTGCAAGGTCAATTTCAAATGTTCTTCATCCTCCTTCTCACCTTTTGAACACACCATAATGTCGTTGATGAAAACCACGACGAACTTGTCCAAGTACTCCATGAAAACCTTGTTCGTAAGGTACATGAAGTATGCGGGTGCATTTGTCAACCCAAAAGACATGACGGTTTATTCATACGAACCATACTGTGTTGGAAAGGCTGTCTTCGGTATATCGGAGGGCTTAATCTTCAGCTGGAAATATCCCGACCGAAGATCAATCTTGGAGAACACTCGGGCTCCTTTCATTTGGTCGAATAGGTCCTCTATACGGGGCAGAGTGTGACACCCTCGTCTCTGGTGTCAACACATATTCATGAAGTACTAAGAGAAAACATTTTAAGAAAAATAGGAACAGAGAAAATTATCAAAAGGATAAGTCAATAAGAGCCGAATTCAGCTCTCAGAGAGCACCGAAGACAACATCCGCGGCCGCTGGCCACGTGGTGTGTTCGGAGCTCATCCCAGCAAAGTAGGGAGAGGCGGCCGCTAAGCTAGCTATGTGGCAGGCTTGGGGCTCGTCTCCGCAAAGGAGGAGAGGTCCGACCCTGTGGGACACGTGTCACCCACGGAGCTAGCCTCTGCGGAAGAAGCAAAGGCATTTTTCATAGGATCACATTCGGAGCTAGTCGCCACGGAGATCAGAGGACCAGTTGCACGGGGTATGTGTCGATCTCGGAGATCATCTCCGGGAGGCCCGGTTCTATTGAACACGTGTCGCCACCGGAGCTTATCTCCAGGAGGTCCGTCTCTGCTGGACACGTGTCAACCTCGGAGCTCGTCTCTGAGGAAATAAGAGGGGAAACACCGGCACTAACACGTGGTGTGCCCGGAGCCACCTCCGAGCGAGATAGGAGGTCCCGACCGCCAGGATACGTGGCGCACACGGAGCTCACCTCCGAAGAAGAGGGAGGTCTTGCTCGCTTGACACGTGGCACAACCAGAGCTCGTCTCTGCGGAGAAGGAGATACCAGGCCCTGAAGGACACGTGGAGCTTCCGGAGCTCATCACCGCGGAGGTAACGAGTTATGGAGCAATTTTTACGCGTAAGGATACCAGTGCGCAAAGGAACTCGACCTGAACTCCACGATGTTACTAAAGATGAGACGTTAGGATCTAACTACGATCTGAATAGGACTCTTACTATGGATACAATCAGATTGGGACTCTTCTCTTCCCAATTATAAATAGAACCCAGAACCTCTGGCCGAAACCACAAACTTCTTTTCCAAACTACTGAGCCGACGACTTAGAGCCCTAGCCCTAACTCGCCGAGTAAACCATCGCAGAAGCACAGCAAGGGAGATCGCCGGAGGAGAGCCGAGCGGTCTGAGGAGGACCTCGAAAACCAAGAAGAACGTAAGGTAGGACTCCGACACCGCCTTACGACATCATTGTATTCTCTTAGCATCTGTTCTTTGATTCCTTCTGAACAGGAGCCTTCTCGTGAAAAGATCACTTGATGATCAGGTTAATCTAAAGACAAGATCATCGCCACGCCCACCTTTGATCCGAACACCTCTATCCAAACAAAGCCATACAAGAACACATGCGAACCAATGTAATAAGAGCTAATCATAGGATAGCATGCATATGCATCATCGCATCTAGTTTAAGGTTTGTGCATGATATTGATTGCTGTGAATCTTGTATGCACGTGATCATACCTAGCAGGACAAGCTCAGGGAGCTGTCTACGACGAGCTGCAGCAACAAGGTTTTGAGATCAAGAACCCCCGGAACTGCAAGAACAAGGCAAGTGCTCCTTGACCATATTGATCCTATGTTTTGGGTAAAACTGTTTTGTTTTGCGAAAAGGTGTGTGTGCTGAGTCAAACATGATGGGAAACCCTTTTATAGGAGTTTACTAGTTTTGATTAAACCACCCTTGTCGCCAGGGAAGTTTACGAGTCGGGTTTGGTTTTTGCTTTATGCTTCGCTGAGTCCATGGGATTGGGAAGCGAGATAGATGTGTCTAGCTAACTGCACTTGTAATGATAATAAGAAACTGATATTGTTAATGAACATGGATCGGAGGGAGATCTAGGCAAGACAGGGTTTGTGAATGAGTTAGCATGAGATGGTGGTGTACTTGCCATAGATCTAAGGACCGGTTCATGCTTGCACATGCCAGGATAACAGTGCCACCACAAGGCCATGTATGGGTGCGGCTTAGCTGAGTAATTAGGTAAGTTGCTAGAGTGTTATGGACTGTGGAAGGCGCGGGGAATGGGAGTCGAGTGAGGACTGCCCCGGGAACTGCATGGCACAAGAGGGGGCCCGTGGGTGGGAGAATTGGAGATTCTAGCCTGCCGGTGAAACCTTAGTGCGTCTTGTTTTTGCTTTTAACTCGCAATGTTTCAAACTTGCTTTATGGGAAGGTTTGCTTAGTATTAATTTGCTAAGTTTTTGGTGTGTTTTGGTGGTTATGGCTGTTATCATTTGATATGGTTTGCAACATGCTTATGTGACGTGCTCATGTAAGGTGTTGTGGTTTTCGAACTAACGTGAGTCAAGTCAAGGACTTGTGCTCGGAAGAATTGGTTGTTTATTCATGTGCAGGTGTTGCTTGAGTTCAAGACATGGCTGGTGACGAGATCCTTGGACTAGTCTCAGGGAGGAGATGAGGTTCCAACAACCAAGTTCGGGAAGAGCTGTGGTTGAGTTGATCGGGAGGTCGCGCAGCATGTTTGGATCAAGGGCAGTGCATATGAAGGTTGCATGTACGTCGTTGGAAGGTGTTTGCATGTGTGCAAGGAGTGCATGGACGTGGCAACATTGTTCCAAGGCGTGATGAAGAGATGTGGACGTAAAGAATTGGTCGGAAAGGTTCAACCGACTAGGTTATGGACTCAGGCTGCGGCTGAGTCGTGTTTGACTCAAATATGGAAAGTTTTGAGTTGGTTATGATAGGATTTCGTGTGGGTCACGAATTTGAGTTATTTTAGTAATGTTTGGGACGTTGCTAAGGTGTTTGGAAGTCTTAAGATTGCTTCTATCTGCGTATAGAAGAGTCTTGAGCAGTATTGGAAAGTTACAGTTTCAATCCAAGTAGGAGTAGGAGTCCTAGTTTGAATTGGATTGGCCATAGAGCTGGTTATATAAGCAAGGGAGGTCAGAGCTCGTGGGTGCACGACATTGGGCTGTTCCTCTTGTGTTTCTATTGAACAACGTTCATAGTTTCGAGAAGCTTTTGTGCCTTGTTCGTCCGACTTGTTTTTCGTCAAGTCTTTCTCGCCGAGTTTCTGGACAGACCGACATTGCTTTGGTGTTTCGTTCATAACTCGAGTTTTACAGATCCGATTGATGTGATTCTTTTTGGGTTGTCTTCACAACTCAATTATCTATCATCTTTGAAATTTTCACGAGCTTCGGATATGTAGTTTTTGAGATACACGAGTTTCTTTGCAGCGTTGCAGATCTGTTTTATATCGGGTATAACAGATTGATCTTCGTTTAATGTTTTGATCGTATCTCAAGTTTTACTGCATGTTTTCAAGTGATTCTTGTTGCATTAGATCCGTAACTTGATTCTATACCTCTCTACTTGATTTGTCACGGTTGAACACGTTTGAAAACACTTGCACACACGGTTTCTTTAACCGATTGATTTTTTGCTGAGGGATTTTTGTTGTTTCCGCTGCGAAAAAGTTTTAATCTACCATTCACCCCCCCTCTGGTAGCTTTTCACGTGTTCTTCGATCCTACAATTGCTATCAGAGCCAAGGTGCTCTAATCTTTGTGATTTGCATGTGTTTTGACTAACCATCATGGAGAAGTACTCCGCAAAACCTTGTGTGTTCAATGGCATCGATTTTCAGGTTTGGAAGGCACGGATGGAGGCCTACATACAGGCGCAAGGCTTCGCCATATGGGAAAAGGTCTACCGGAACTTTGATGTACCACCCAACGATCAAGTTACGGCTGCGAACATGAGAGATGTTGACAACAACAACAAGGCTCGCAACTTGATCATCCAAGGATTGACTCAAAGAGACTTCGACCGTGTTGTACACCTCCGATCTGCATATGATGTTTGGAAAGCTCTTTGTGACTACCATGAAGGATCCAATACGATCAAGGAGGTAAGGCAAGATATGTTCAATAAAGAATACATGCGTTTTGAGATGCAACCCGGTGAGTCAATTGACAACCTTTTTGCTCGCTTTAATAAAATTCTCAGCAACTTGCGTAGTGTCAATGTTAACTTTTCAGATGCTGAAAATGCTAGACAATTGTTAGGAGCATTAGATATGTCAATTTGGGAGATGAAAGTTACATCTATTCGTGAATCTACTGTCATGAGTTCTCTTGCTTTAGACGTGCTTTATTCTAAATTGAAAACTCATGAAATTGACATCATCTCACGTAAAAACCCCAACAAGTCTATTGCATTTGTTTCACAACGTGACATGTCTAGTTCTAGTCAATCATCATCTAGTGGTGCACTCTCTTTGCTGTCCTCTCTAACCCTTGAACAGATTGAAGAGTTTCCATAGGAGGAGCTTGCACTCATCTCTACTCGGTTCTCAAAAGCATTGCAAAATGTGAGAACTAGAAGGAGAGGAAGCTCCGGACCTCAACGATGTTCTGAATGTGGTAAGACAGGACATTTTCGTACGGAGTGCCCTAACCTTTCAGGTCCGACTTCACGTGAAGAAAAGCAAACAAGGCCGAAGAAACGTTTGCAAAGAATAAGAAGAAGAAAAATTTATCAATGCGCAACATAGTGCATAGTATGATCTCTGCACTTCAAGATTTCGGCACAAGTGATGTGGACACTGGTAGTGATGAAGGTGAAGAAGCTATGGCAAATATGTGCTGCATGGCGAGCAAGTCAAGTTCAAGCTCCGAGGAGGCAGAACACAACAGCGACGATGAAGAGGTATGTCCCACTTGCGAAGAAATGTGTGATGCTATTTCTCGTGCCACTGTTATATTAAAGAAAAAGGATAAAAAACTTAGGAACAATGCTGTTAAAATTGAATCACTAGAATCTGAAATTAATCGTTTAAAAACTTTGATTCCTAGTGATGATTCTTGTTCCTCATGTGATTTAATTTATGAACAATTGTCCTCTTGAAGAAGTGCACACGCATCTACACTTGATAAACTTGAACTTGAAATTGAAAAGAACAAAGAGCTTGCTGCACTTAATGATAAAAATTTGAAAGATGCTTGTTGTTCTACAATTGATTTGCATTGTTCTTCATGTCATGATCTGAATAAGAAACTAAATGATACTATGAATGAGATTTCTATTTTGAACAATGCTTTACGTGAGCATGAAGTTAAATATTGTTCAAATTGCAAACTAAAAGGAAAAACTTCATGTGAAAACTGCTTTGATATGTCCAATAAACTTGATGACATGCATAGGACACTAGATCGGTTTTCTAATACAAATAAGAACCTAAACTTGCTGCTGAATTCTTCCAAGTCTTGTAATGATAAAACTGGTTTAGGTTTTAATTCTCATGCTCATTCTAAGGCACACCCACCTAAAGTTGTAAAGTCATTAGGAAGCGGTTTGATTCAAACAGCTCCTAGACAAAAAGAGGTGACTTTCAAATCTGCAGGAGTACTGTCCCATTCGGGTTCTAATAAACGTGTTGCTTGCTCATCTAGACATGATAATAAGGTTATTTTTCATTGTACCTACTGTGGTAGAGATGGTCATGTCATGGATTTTTGTTATAGACTAGCTAAACACGATAAGAAACAAAGAATACTTGCTAGATCACATAACAACCAAGCAAAATCTGCTAGACCGAATGTTCCGAGCTTGCAACCTGCTGTAATGAGTCAAAAACATGCTCCCGGACCTACTGTTTTTTGTGCTACATATAACACATCTTCTAAGTCAGTAGTTGGGAACAAAAATTTTCGATGTTTGGCTAATAAACCTGCTGTACCTTCTCAGCTTTCGCGTGTTATTCCTGCTGGACATCGTATGACTCAGTACTGGATTCCTAAAAGTCTTTTAACTAACCCCAGTATTGAGTCATCAACGTATTGTGCTGCTGTGTAGGTTTCACGTTTGAGGAAGGAGAACATTTGGATTGTGGATTCAGGTTGCTCAAGCCACATGACCGGTAACAAAGAATGGTTCTCCTCTCTCTCTTTTGTGTCACGTGTAGAAAATGTTACTTTCGCGGATAACTCTTCTACTCCCATAATTGCTAAAGGTTCGGTTAGAGTAAACAATCTCTACACTTTGAAAGATGTGGCACTTGTTAAAAATTTGAAATACAACTTGCTTTCGGTTTCACAATTGCTAGATGAAAATCTAGAGGTTAGCTTTGCTAAAAATTGCTGCAAGGTTGTAGATTCAAAACGTGAGCTTTTGTTTAACATGTCTAGGTTTGGAAGAGTTTTTAAAGCTGATTTGGTTTGTCAACTTCTAAGCATCTGTGTCTAGTTGCTAATAATACAAAGGATCTATATTTTTGGCATCGTAGACTTGGTCACATAGGCTTTGATCATCTCACTCGTGTTAGTGCTCTCGATCGCATACGTGGGCTGCCTTAGCTTAAAAAGGACAATGATATTGTATGCTCTTCTTGTAGACATGCTAAGTTTGTTGCAGGTTCACATGCTCCTCTCACAATGACCATGACAGCTGAACCGGGACAACTTTTACATCTTGACACAGTAGGTCCGGCACGTGTTCAATCCTTCGGAGGTAAATGTTATGTGCTTGTGATTGTTGATGATTATTCCAGATATTCTTGGGTTTATTTTATGGCATCTAAGAATGAAGCTTTTAGTCATTTTAGAACTTTATTTCTTAGATTATCTATTGATCACCCAGGATAATTAAAAGCAATTAGAAGTGATAACGGAACTGAATTTAAAAACCAATCCTTTGATCACTTTTGTGCTGAAAATGGAATAGATCATCAATACTCTTCACCCTATGTACCACAACAAAATGGTGTCGTAGAAAGAAAGAACAGGACCTTAGTTGAGATGGCTAGGACTATGCTTGATGAATATCAAACTCCTAGGAAATTTTGGGCTGATGCAATTGCAACCGCTTGTTATGTCTCAAATCGTGTTTTCTTGCGTGCTAAGCTTGGAAAAAACTCATATGAGCTCCGGTTTGGACATAGGCCTAGTGTTACACACTTTAGGATTTTTGGTTGCAAATGCTTTGTAAAGAAACATGGTAATCTTGATAAATTTGAAGCTAGATCTGTTGATGGCATGTTTCTTGGTTATCCATCTCATACTAGAGGCTACTGTGTGCTTTTACTTGACACTAACAAAATTGTGGAGACTTGCGAGGTTTCTTTTGATGAAGCTAGCTCAAGTACTAGCTCCGATATTGCAGGTCTGGATCCATATCCGCAGGGGGAGAGTATTTTTATTGAAGAAGATGAAGAAGTGGTGCTGCTGCCCGAAAGCTCGGAAATAAATAACGATCAAGCTGCTGATTTTGCACCACAACCAGCACCAACAGTCACTACTGCTGGTTCGGACCTTCCTCAATCAACAAGCTCTCCTAATCAAAGGTCCGAACATGAAGAAGAAGGTGCTTGTTAAGTGTCTACTCCCCTCCGAGTACTCAAAAGTCATCCTCCACAACAAATCATTGGAAGCTTGTATGAACGAGTCACTCGGTCCAGGTTTTGCGATCCAAACTCTCATGCTCATTCTGCTTTTGTTGCTTCTTTTGAACCCAAGGATATATCACACGCACTCACTAATGAATCTTGGATTAATGCCATGCAAGAAGAGTTAGAAAATTTTGAAAGAAATAATGTTTGGAAACTTGTACCTCCACCTCAAGGTCACACATTAATTGGAACTAAATGGGTATTTAAAAATAAGCAAAGTGAGGATGGGGTTGTGGTTAGGAACAAAGCTAGGTTGGTTGCTCAAGGTTTCACTCAAATTGAAGGTCTAGATTTTGATGAAACATTTGCTCCTGTTGCTAGATTAGAAGCTATAAGAATTTTATTAGCATTTGCTGCATCTAAAGGTTTCAAGTTATATCAAATGGATGTTAAAAGTGCTTTTCTTAATGGCTACATAGAGGAGGAGGTTTATGTTAAGAAGCCACCGGGTTTTGAAAATCCAAATTTTTCTAATCATGTTTACAAACTGTCCAAAGCCTTGTACGGTCTAAAACAAGCCCCTAGAGCATGGTATGATAGGTTAAAAACATTCTTACTTGAAAAGGTGTTTACCATGGGCAAGGTTGATAAAACTCTTTTTGTACTTAAGCATGGCAATGACTCATTATTCGTTCAAGTGTATGTGGATGATATTATCTTTGGTTGTGCTTTCTCATGATCTCGTGTCCAAGTTTTCAGCTATGATGAGTTCAAAATTTGAGATGAGTATGATGGGAGAACTCACATACTTTTTGGGGCTGCAAATGAAGCAAACAAAAGAAGGAACTTTTGTGCATCAAACTAAGTATACAAAGGACCTTCTTAAGCGCTTCAACATGGACAAATGAAAGCCTCTTTGGACACCAATCGGAACAGCAACAACACTTGAACTTGACGAAGATGGTGACCCATTCGATAAAAAAGAATACAGAAGTATGATTGGATCACTTTTGTATCTCACGGCGTCAAGACCGGACATACAATTCAGCATGTCTTTGTGCACGTTTTCAAGATTCTCCACGTGCTTCACATCGCCAAGCCATCAAAAGGATTCTCAGGTACCTACATGGAACTCAAGAATTGTGCATTTTTCTTCCTTCTTCCTCAACCGTTTCTTTGAAAGCTTTTTCGGATGCTGATTTTGGAGTTGTAGGATTGATAGGAAAAGTACCTCGGGTGCTTGTCATTTTCTTGGTAATTCACTTGTTGCTTGGTCCTCTAGAAAACAAAGTTCAGTTGCACAATCCACGGCCGAATCTGAATATGTAGCTGCGGCTAGCGCTTGCTCACAAATTCTTTGGATTGTTCAAACACTTAAGGACTATGGGGTTGATTTAGATAGTGTTCCACTGTTTTTTTATAACACTAGTGCAATTTGTATTGCTAAAAACCCCGTGAAACACTCTAGAACTAAGCACATTGACATTAGGTACCACTTTCTTCGTGATAATGTTGAAAAAGGAAACATTGTGCTTCACCATGTCGATACCGAAGAACAGTTGGCTGATATTTTTACAAAACCTTTGGATTTCACTCGTTTTTGTTTCATTCGTAGTGAAATAGGGGTTATGCATCCTCATGGCTTAAATTGAGGGGGAGTTTTCGAAACTTTGAAAGTCTATGTGTGAATCTGAAACTAAAATAATATGAGCATAGTATTTCATACATATATGAATTTGTGATTCCTTTTACATGCTGAAAGTTCTTACTACATTACTCATGTTATACATTTTGTAGTTTTTGCCATGACTAGTAATTGGAATAATTACTTACACTAAATCTGGTCATGATCGAACTTTCTTGCTGTTTTGAACTTGTTGCATGCTCACAAGTGCTTTTAATCATAAAAAATTAATCAAGTGATCAGCTCACATGTTGAGTTTTCAAATAAAAAATTGAGAAAAGATCAAGAGAATATGCATGCATCGCACTTCTTCTTTTGAGATTGCTTATCATTGCACTAAGATATGAACTTGGAAGGAATTGTGTATGACTAAAACCATGTCCTTAAGCTTCTGATTGTCAAATGACATAGGCTTGGCTTGGTTGGTTAGAATAAGGCTGATGCGGCATATAATCTCTTTCAAATATCATATGATCAACTTTGTGCCTTAAATGATTATGAATAATAAAAATGCAGCAACAAGTGTCATGTTTTCAGGTTTTGAAATAGTTGAGTAAGGGAGATCATGACTTGCTTAAACTGAAAAATACATTTGATCTCTAGCATGGCTTACACTACTTTATGTATCTCATTGATGTGATAGTGTAAGTAACCTGATAGCATGACTTGGATGAGCTTTGTTTTGTATGTATATGTTATAATATGCTCATAACATTTAAAAATTTCTCTTTTGAACCTTGCTGAATACATTGTCAAAGGGGAGAAATATGTATAAGGAGAGATTTTTTTACACTTTGCATATGTTATACACTTTCTTCCTTCTCTGATTTTAAAAAATGGGGAGAAATTAATAAAGGGGGAGAAATGAGTTTTCAAAGCTTTTCAAAACTTTTCATAAGCCAATGTTCGGATTTTAATTGGTGTTGCCAATGCATTCATCAAGGGGGAGATTGTGAGACCTATGTGTGCTGAATACATTGGCAATTAGGATAAAAGTTAGCATTAACATTCAAAGTTTTGAATATTGCCAAAACATTCTTCTGCGGCAAGGTCCGACAAGTTCTTTGTTAGGTCCGCCAAGTGTTGGTAAGGTCCGACGCAAGGTCCGGAGAGCTTCTGTGAGGTCCGGAGCTTATTTTTAGTGAGCTCCCGTGAAGTTCAACTCGTAGAACTGCAGCGTCTTGTTTTTTCTTTTAACTCGCAATGTTTCATACTTTCTTTATGGGAAGGTTTGCTTAGTATTAATTTGCTATGTTTTTGGTGTGTTTTGGTGGTTATGGCTGTTATCATTTGATATGGTTTGCAACATGCTTATGTGACGTGCTCATGTAAGGTGTTGTGGTTTTCGAACTAACGTGAGTCAAGTCGAGGACTTGTGCTCGGAAGAATTGGTTGTTTATTCATGTGCAGGTGTTGCTTGAGTTCAAGTCATGGCTGGTGACGGGATCCTTGGACTAGTGTCAGGGAGGAGATGAGGTTCCAACAACCAAGTTCGGGAGGAGATGTGGTTGAGTTGATCGGGAGGTCCCGCAGCATGTTTGGATCAAGGGCAGTGCATATGAAGGTTGCATGTACGTCGTTGGAAGGTGTTTGCACGTGTGCAAGGAGTGCATGGACGTGGCAACATTGTTCCAAGGCGTGATGAAGAGATGTGGACGTAAAGAATTGGTCGGAAAGGTTCAACCGACTAGGTTATGGACTCAGGCTGCGGCTGAGTCGTGTTTGACTCAAATATGGAAAGTTTTGAGTTGGTTATGATAGGATTTCGTGTGGGTCACGAATTTGAGTCATTTTAGGAATGTTTGGGACATTCCTAAGGTGTTTGGAAGTCTTAAGATTGCTTCTATCTGCGTATAGAAGAGTCTTGAGCAGTATTGGAAATTTACAGTTTGAATCCAAGTAGGAGTTGGAGTCCTAGTTTGAATTAGATTGGCCATAGAGCTGGTTATATAAGCAAGGGAGGCCAGAGCTCATGGGTGCACGACTTTGGGCTGTTCCTCTTGTGTTTCTACTGAATAAAGTTCATAGTTTCGAGAAGCTTTTGTGCCTTGTTCGTCCGACTTGTTTTTCGTCAAGTCCTTCTCGCCGAGTTTCTGGACAGACCGACGTTGCTTCGGTGTTTCGTTCATAACTCGAGTTTTACAGATCCGATTGACATGATTTTTTTCGGGTTGTCTTCAAAACTCAATTATCTATCATCTGTGAAATTTTCACGAGCTTCGGATCTGTAGCTTTTGAGATACACGAGTTTCTTTGCAGCGTTGCAGATCTGTTTTATATCGGGTAGAACAGATTGATCTTCGTTTAATGTTTTGGTCGTATCTCAAGTTTTACTGCGTGTTTTCAAGTGATTCTTGTTGCATTAGATCCGTGACTTGATTCTCTACCTCTCTAGTTGATTTTTCATGGTTTAACACGTTTGAAAACACTTGCACACACGGTTTCTTTAACCGATTGATTTTTTGCTGAGGGGTTTTTGTTGTTTCCGCTGCGAAAAGTTTTAATCTACCATTCACCCCCCTCTGGTAACTTTTCACGTGTTCTTCGATTCTACACTATGAAGACCAATTGGGACATTAAGGTGTGTAATCTATTCTCAACCTTGCCTGTGGAGGGAGTAGAGATGGAGCCACTTCTGCTTAGATTTGCTTCCGCATTAGTTAAATCGCTTCCGCATTAGAATAAAGACTTCCGCTGCATAGAAATAAGACTTCCGCTGTGAGCATGAGTCCAAGACTCATGAGACATTGTAATAAACTCTGTTATTCAGGGTATTATATATATATATATATTCTGAATTCAGTTCGTGGATCATATGTGTATGTGTGATGAACATCCTGGGCACACATATGCATTAGTTCTCGGTTCCGTGGTTTTCCACAGAATTGAGGGCGTCGCAGATTTGTATCAGAGCCACGGGTTGACAATAGGTTACACGCCTAAATAGAAACCTTAGATTGACATTAGAGCCATGGGTTAACTGTAGGTTACACCTTTAAATAGGAGTCACAGATTGCACACAGATTGGTAGCTAAGCCACGCTGACCAAAGGAAGCACCCTAGGACGCTTAGATTGGCTTTAAACCCACCTTGACATAGGAAACCATCCTTTAATAGGAGTTGTATGAGCCCTTGCAATGATTGTTTGTAATTGCGTGCTTAGTGTGAGCTGTGGGGCGTCCCCAAACGTTGTCCATATCCACACGTAAAGAAGAAAGAGGTGTGAGATGCTTCGGCACTTGTTCACATCCTCATATGGGCTGATATATATATAGTCTAACTCACCTTGATGCATATAGTTAAAGGGAGCTACCTAACCTTCTAACCTTCTATT
Source organism: Neostapfia colusana (assembly GCA_030760725.1). Lineage (NCBI taxonomy): Eukaryota > Viridiplantae > Streptophyta > Magnoliopsida > Poales > Poaceae > Neostapfia > Neostapfia colusana. The sequence continues at coordinate 50,721,235 of JASWHV010000009.1, forward strand.
CTATTTCGTTCTCCCTCACAGATGGTGAGAGGAAACGCCGGCCAAAGGAATGTCCAGGAGGATGACCACGAGGAAGTTCCTGCTAACCCCGGAGCTGGTGAAAATCACCTGGAACGGCTGCTGGCCATGCAAAACCAGCTTATGCAAATCATGATCCAAACTTTGGGTCAGTTGCAGACCAACCAAAACCACGTTCTGGCACCGCCGCCACCACCACCGCCGGCTCATAACAGGCTGGGAGAGTTCATGAGGACTCGACCACCCACCTTTGCTCAAGCTAGTGATCCTATGGACGCCGATGATTGGTTAAAATCCATGGAGAAAAAGCTTGCCAATGTTCAGTGCAATGACCGAGAGAAGGTTCTCTTCACGTCGCACCAACTTATGGGAGCCGCTGCTGACTGGTGGGATGCCCTGAGCAATGCTCATGCCGACCCGGAGGCAATCACTTGGACTGAGTTCAAGGAATGTTTCCGCTCTCATTACATCCCTGTTGGTGTAATGATGCTCAAGAGGAAGGAGTTTGAAGGTCTCCGCCAAGGACAGAAGAGTGTGAATGAGTATCTCAACAAGTTCATACAAGTCCCAGTATGCCCCGAAGATGTCAACTCAGATCAGAGGAAGCAATACCTGTTCATGAGAGGGTTGAACAATGAGATCCAGGTTCAGCTCCTCAATAATGACTATGTAAGCTTCCAGAAGCTGGTTGACAAGGCTATAGTGTTTGAAAACAAGATCCGAGAGATCGAGCGAGAGTGCAAGAGGAAGATGCCATACCAGCCCCAAGGGAGCAACGTACGACCTCGGTACATGCCCCTGGCAGCACCGCAGTATGGATCGACCACTTCTGCATACCGCCCTGGTCAGCCACCACAGCAACAACTCGTTGCTCCAGCACCTCGCGCGCCCATGCCTCCTGCGCCCTGACCTAACAATGGTGCTCCTGTTCAAAACCCCCGCCCCAACGTACCTGCTGCCGTAGGCAACAGGGCATGCTTTGCATGTGGGGAAGTAGGCCACTTCGCGAACCAGTGCCCGAGGAGGGGCCCTGGACAGCAAGGTAACGTGCCCAAGCAGAACCAGCGACCGAACGGAGGGGACAATCAAGGAAACCATGGACAACAGAACTATGCTCGTGGCCACGTGAACCATGTCACTGCCGAGGAAGCACAACAGGCTGAGGACGTCGCAATTGGTATGTTCCTTGCCAACTCCAACCCAGCCGCCATTTTATTTGATTCTGGAGCATCGCATTCCTTGATATCATCCAAATATGTTGCCAAACATCATCTACCCGTATCCCACTTAGAATGTGCTATGTTAGTTAATTCTCCCGGAGGAGAAATGAGGACTAATATAGTATGTCCTAAAGTAAGCCTTAAAATAAGGGGGGTAGACTTCCTTGCCAACCTTATTATCTTGGACTCCCAAGTGATTGACATCATACTCGGAATGGATTGGCTAAGCAAGCACAATGGAGTAATCCAATGTGCTGAAAGGAGCGTGCAGTTGACAAACGAGGACGGTATTCGTGTCGAGTTTGAGTCAGCCCAGCAAACAACCGAACGGGCAAATTTGAACCACGTCGAAGGAACAACATTGGACAGCATTCCAGTGGTTCAGGAATTTTCGGACGTGTTCCCGGAAGAGCTTCTAGGTATGCCACCTGACCGGGACATCGAGTTTGCCATAGATTTGGTACCCGGAACTGCACCCATAGCCAAGAGACCCTATAGGATACCCATCAATGAGCTAGTAGAACTCAAGAAGCAAATTCAAGAATAGTTGGAAAAGGGTTTTATCCATCCAAGCTCGTCACCATGGGGAGCTCCGGTGCTCTTCGTAGACAACAAGGATGAAACCCAGAGGATGTGCGTGGACTATTGGTCTCTCAACGAGGTAACAATCAAGAACAAGTACCCTCTGCCCTATATAGAGGACCTATTTGACCAAATGAAAGGAGCCCGAGTGTTCTCCAAGATTGATCTTCGGTCGGGATACTTCCAGCTGAAGATTAAGCCCTCCGATATACCCAAGACAGCCTTTCGGACATGGTACGGTTCGTATGAATATACCGTCATGTCTTTTGGGTTGACAAATCCACCCGCATACTTCATGTACCTTGTGAACAAGGTTTTCATGGAGTACTTGGACAAGGTTGTCGTGGTTTTCATCGACGACATTATGGTGTATTCAAAAAGTGAGGAGGAGCATGAAGAACATCTGAAATTGACCTTGCAGAAATTGCGGGAGCATCAATTGTATGCCAAGCTTAACAAGTGTCAATTTTGGCTAAAGGAAATATCTTTCCCAGGCCACATTATCTCCAAGGAAGGGGTATCAGTTGATCCAGGAAAAGTAAGAGATGTTCTGAAGTGGGACCAACCGCGGAGCGTGATGGATATTCAGAGTTTTCTTGGGATGGCAGGATACTATCGACGCTTCATTAAGGACTTCTCTAAGATAGCAAAACCTATGACGGAGTTGCTAATGAAGGGAAAGGTCTTTCAATGGACACCAGCCTGCCAAGAAAGTTTTGAGGAACTCAAGAAAAGGCTAACCACAGCACCAGTTCTGGTATTGCCAGACGTAAGCAAGAGCTTTGACATATATTGTGACGCATCGAGACAAAGGCTCGGATGTGTGCTCATGCAAGCAGGACAAGTGGTAGCCTATGCCTCACGGCAATTAAAGAAGCACGAGCTTAATTATCCTACACATGACTTGTTGTTAGCAGCAGTAGTGCATGCATTGAATATTTGGAGACATTATATCCTTGGTCATCGATGTGAGATCTATACGGATCATAAAAGCCTCAAGTAATTATTTACACAAACGGATTTGAATCTGAGGCAACGTCGATGGTTGGAACTCATCAAGGATTACGATGTTGGAATCAACTACCACCCCGGGAAGGCCAATGTGGTAGCTGATGCATTGAGCAGAAAGGGAGCATGTCACCAACTCACGGTTCGGGAGCTACCACCCGAACTATGTAAGGAGTTCGAACGGTTACACCGCGGATTCTTGAACACCATGGAAATAATGGAGATCCACTCTTCATTGGAGCAAGAGATAAGAGAGGGCCAAGCAATCGATGAGGGGATCAAGGAGATTAAGGAAAGAATCCGACAAGGAATAGAGAAGGATTTCAAGGAGGATGAGAAGGGTACGCTTTGGCTAGGAAAAAGGATTTGTGTGCCTAACATAAAACACCTCCGCGACATGATATTTGGAGAGGCACATGATTCGCCCTACTCCATACATCCCGGAAGCACCAAAATGTACAAGGACTTGAAAGTTTGTTATTGGTGGGATGGTATGAAGAGGGATATAGCCGAATACGTTGCCCTATGCGACACATGCCAACGGGTGAAGGCCGAACATCAAAGACCCGCTGGATTGTTGCAACCCTTGAAGGTACCCGAATGGAAGTGGGAGGACATCAGTATGGATTTCATTGTCGGATTGCAACGTACTCAGTCGGGTTATGACTCCATCTGGGTTATCGTGGACCAATTGACGAAAACCGCCCATTTTCTCCATGTAAAAGCCAACTACAACTTTGCACAATTAGCAGAGTTGTACATGGATCAGATCGTGTGCCGTCATGGAGTCCCAAGGAGGATAGTCTCAGATCGAGGTTCTCAGTTTATCTCTAGATTCTGGAAGAAGTTGCAAAAAGCCATGGGTACACGACTGGATTTTAGCTCTGCCTATCATCCACAAACTGACGGACAAACCGAAATGACACACCAAATTTTGGAGGACATGTTGAGAGCTTGCGCCTTGAAACGAGGGTGTAGTTGCGGTAGGAGTTTACCGTATGCCTAATTCTCCTATAACAACAGCTACCAAGCTAGCTTGAAGATGTCGCCTTTCGAAGCATTATACGGTAGGCGGTGTAGAATACCACTGTTCTGGAACAAAACCAGAGAGAACCAGGTGTTTGGACTTGAAGCACTACAAGAGGCTGAAAAGCAAGTCCAAACGGTACGGGAGAACTTAAAAGCTGCTCAGTCACGACAGAAAGACTATGCGGACAATAGGCATAGGAAGTTGACCTTTGAAGTAGGGGACTTCGTATACCTTAAGGTATCGCCTATCCGAGGCCAATGACGTTTCAACGTAAAAGGCAAGCTAGCACCTCGCTATGTCAGACCATTAAGATTTTGGACAAGCGAGGAGAAGTAGCCTATCAACTAGAGCTCCCAACCCACCTCTCCGACATACAAGACGTGTTTCATATATCCCAGCTCAATAAATGCTTGAGAGTACCAGAGGAGCAAGTATCAATGGGAGAGCTTGAACTTCAAGAGGATCTGACTTATGCGGAACACCCTGTCCAAATCTTGGAGGTAAAGGAAAGGGTCACCCGGAACAAGGTGATTCGATGGTGCAAGGTACAATGGAACCATCACACCGAAGCTGAAGCCACATGGCAGCGTGAAGAGGATATCAAGGCAGAATTTCCCCATCTATTTTCTACTAACGAGTCTCGAGGGCGAGATTCAATTTAAGGGGGGTAGATTTGTGACACCCTCGTCTCTGGTGTCAACACATATTCATGATTTACTAAGAGAAAACATTTTAAGAAAAAGAGGAAAAGAGAAAATTATCAAAAGGATAAGTCAATAAGAGCCGAATTCAGCTCTTAGAGAGCACTGAAGACAACTTCCGCGGCCGCTGGCCACGTGGCGTGTTCGGAGCTCATCCCTGCAAAGTAGGGAGAGGCCGCCGCTGAGCTGGCTATGTGGCAGGCTCGGGGCTCGTCTCCGCAAAGGAGGAGAGGTCCGACCCTGTGGGACACGTGTCACCCACGGAGCTAGCCTCTATGGAAGAAGCAAAGGCATTTTTTGTAGGACACATGTCACCTTCGGAGCTAGTCACCACAGAGATCAGAGGACCAGTTGCACGGGGTACGTGTCGATCTCGGAGCTCATCTCCGGGAGGCCCGGTTCTATTGAACACGTGTCGCCACCGGAGCTTATCTCCGGGAGGTCCGTCGCTGCTGGACACGTGTCAACCTCAGAGCTCGTCTCTGAGGAAATAAGAGGGGAAACACCGGCACTAACACGTGGTGTGAGCGGAGCCACCTCCGAGCGAGATAGGAGGTCCCGACCGCCAGGATACGTGGCGCACGCGGAGGTCACCATCGAAGAAGATGGAAGTCTTGCGCGTTTGACACGTGGCACAACCGGAGCTCGTCTCTGCGGAGAAGGAGATACCATGCCCCGGAGGACACGTGGAGCTTCCGGAGCTCATCACCGCGGAGGTAACGAGTTCTGGAGCGATTTTTACGTGTAAGGATACCAGTGCGCAACGGAACTCGACCTGAATTCCACGATGTTACTAAAGATGAGACGTTAGGATCTAACTACGATCTGAATAGGACTCTTACTTGGGATACAATCAGATTAGGACTCTTCTCTTCCCAATTATAAATAGAACCCAGAACCTCTGGCCGAAACCACAAACTTCTTTTCCAAACTCTTGAGCCGACGACTTAGAGCCCTAGCCCTAACTCGCTGAGTAAACCATCGCCGAAGCACAGCAAGGGAGATCGCTGGAGGAGAGCCGAGCGGTCTGAGGAGGACCTCAAAAACCAAGAAGAACGTAAGGTAGGACTCTGACACCACCTTATGACATTGTTGTATTCTCTTTGCATCTGTTCTTTGATCCCTTCCGAACAGAAGCCTTCTCGTGAAAAGATCACTTGATGATCATATTAATCTAAAGACAAGATCATCGCCACGTCCACCTTTGATCCGAACACCTCTGTCCAAACAAAGCCATACAAGAACACGTGCGAACCAATCTAATAAGAGCTAATCATAGGATAGCATGCATATGCATCATCGCATCTAGTTTAAGGTTTGTGCATGATATTGAATGCTGTGAATATTTTATGCACGTGATCCTACCTAGCAGGACAAGCTCAGGGAGCTGTCTACGACGAGCTGCAGCAATAAGGTTTTGAGATCCAAGAACCCCCGGAACTGCAAGAACAAGGCAAGTGCTCCTTGAACATATTTGTGGCGGACCGGAATCCGCTCATCCAGGATCGCAGAGGGTGGTGCCGCGCGATGCGACACCCGATAGCACCCGTCATAAGAACACATAATATTATATGGGAAAAACAAACTGAATGTACAAAGTAGTACACTTCTCAGTTACAAACTAGAGTCTTTATTACAGAGCGGAAGTTTCTTTTATACAACTCACGCCCGCCTATATAGCAAAAGTGGTTGCCCGGCCCTAGGGCAACCCACACTAGCTGCAGTCCTCAGCTCAGCGCGGCGTGTACGGCTCCCACTCAGCCGTGGTCCCCGATGGAGGGTAACCCTCGCCGGTGGACTCGTACTCCGAGTCCGTGGGTGGCTCCTCACCTGAAAAACACTTAAGCATCAACCGTGAGCACGAAGGCTCAGCAAGGCTTAACCGACTCACCTAAGCATGAAACTCTACATGAGGTGTATCATGACTTAGGATAGCAATGTTGCAGCAAAGGGACACGCCTACAAATTCATCCTTAGTTCATCTTTTAGCAACAAGTTAACGGTTCATGAAGCTGAAATTTAGTGAGCAATATTTGGTGGCACATATGTAGCAATACAGTTATATCATAACAGCAATATGGAATCATAACATTTCATTCATTAGTCTACGTTACGACGCAGTGAACAAGCGATACTCGTCACCGTGAGGGACGGCGAATCGACTCGATATACACCTTCAGGGAAACCCAAAGAGCACGTCACGTACGCCCACCCGTGGAGCTGCACAGCACGCTCACTCGATGTCGTACGGGACAACCTTTCACCCAACAGCCCAAACGTCGAACCAGTCGCACCGAAACGAGCAGGAGGTTCCCCACACGGAGCATCTCTCTATGCCCGTTGGCAGATTTCCACCTTGCTGCCCTCAACCTACACCTATAAATCGGTGTGCTCTGCCTCGACGCCCGGAGGTTTAGGCTACATCGGTTTATCGGGGCCCATATATCCGATATGCCTTCGGTACGTTCAATACTTGTTCAGCAGGGCCGCACACGGATCGGTCCTCAATCGACACGGGCAGGGCTGCGCACACAAGATGTCACACCCGGTTTTTCCGAAGAACAACCAAGTGAATATCACATGTATGCCAGGATCATTTTCTCATACATGTAATGACAAATAGTGAAGCATCATTTATTACAAGCCAGGTGTCGAATATAAATAAGTCTTACATAGCAAATGTCTCGATGGACAATAATAAGTTCATCACAAGTAAATAAACTAGCAGCAGAATATTATTCTTGAGGACTTCGTCACAGGCGTTGCCCGGGGGTCTCCATGAACCTAGAAACCTTCTTCGGATCCAAAATCTTGGTCATTATACACCACCTCATTATCTTGACCTGAGCAGCAATATAAACCAACAATTATGCAAGGTGGAGTACCGATGGTACTCAACAAGTGTGGGAAAGTTATGTCATGCGTGGCTAGAACAAGGGGAGGTTGAACTCATGGTTAAAGCACTACGTAATTAATACCTATCACCTTAGCTTATTAAGCACCTACATTACTACACAGGTGAAATGGTCCCAATCTCCCATCCCATCATTAAAACCAAATAACCATAACATCATTTTCAATGTTAAGCTCCCCGCTTAACATCAAAAACTTCCAAAACCATCAATCCTCTAATCATGAATAAGTCCAAGCCGCTCTTGACCGTGAGCACGGCTGTCATGACAGTTTTGACTCTACAGAGTTTGTACCACTGTACCCACATGTAGTGATTTCATCCCCCGTTGTCGGGTGGACTAAAAGAACCTCCATTATGCCAGTGGCTACGAACCACATTTACACTTCCCAAGTGTGTAGCCAGGAGATCACTACGAAGCCTTTACAAAGGGATTCCCGATGAGCGTGGGCCCACTGAGGTTTCACCCCTAACAGCATACAAGAGGCTCCAACCCCGCTGCAGTGGCCCTCTCTTGAGCCTTGCGGTTCATATGGTAGTCCATCTGACACCTACTCCCCGCACCATCCAACACACCCATACTATGCCGGGGATACACCTAATTAATTGGCCAAGCTGCCCCATCTCAGCATGTGGTTTGCACGGTAAAGCCAGGTTACATGCTCCATGAACCGGTCCTTAGGATCCAGGCAAGTACTAAACACAAACCCGAGTCTCGTGCACCCAGCACCAACCAAAACATCCAACTTGCCCTGATCCCTACCTCTACATAACTCATAACATTTAATTCAAGAGTATGGTAAAATAAACTGATGATCCCATATCCCAAATATCCCATTCTAAGCATGGCTAAGCATATGCATAATAATAAATGACATGATAAAATAAATCCCAACCCAAGCTACAAGGAAACAAGGTAATGCAATTCTAGGGAAACTGCCTAGCATGGGTTTCATATTTAACTTGACAATGCAATAATTCTATCTAAACATCCTAGTATAGGATCAAAGTGGTCAAGGACACTTGCCTCCTTCCTGCTGCTCTTCGAATGGGTAGTCCTAATCTTGGAAAGGGAGAACTTGCTCTGGAGCAGGTTCTACATCATACCATCACACATAGCTAAAGAAAAACAACAATCCATAAGACATAGTTCACACTTCCACTTCATACAAACCACACATTCACATTTATGAAAGCCATTCACAAATTCTATGTGTTTTGGTAACTCTATGTGTGTTGATCTTTGGCTTACATGTACATTTAATCATGTGTATATGATTCCTACTTTTGTATTCACATTTATGCGTTCATACTATTTCCAATTTAAATAAATTCCTTATATTTAATTACTACACCTTTTAGCTACCAAGTATGCATGAAAAGGTATTTTCCTACTCCATATGTGTCTTCAGTCCTTCTACCAACCCTAAACTGAATTCTTTGGATTTTAGAAACTTCATTTATAATTTTCTAGTTATTCATACCTAGTTTGCTATATTTTCAAATTTATTTCTTATGCCTAAATGTGAACTTTATTATGAAAATAGTAAGACACATCATCTAAACAGAACAGGTTCTGATCCAAAATAGTTAATAACATATTCTTTTGATCTTTTCCTCTGATGTAAACTATTTTACATTTATTTTACAAATTTTCAGAATTATTCTCTACTTAACAATGTGTCCATATGTGAATAATCAATTAAACAGATTCATTTCAGCCAAAAATCTATTTTTATCTCACTCCAAGGTTTTCTAAGAACTGGGAAAGTTTTTAATTTAAATTTGACAATATATTTGTCCGACCTTTTAAATTTGAAATACTAGCCACATATTCAAATTCCTAACTTTAATATCAAATAGGGTTAAAAAGGTAAACTCACCCCACTACAGGGTCTATAATATTATTTTAAGAATTTTCAGGGCTCTAGCTACACATAACAGAGGGGTTTTTCCAAATTTTTATTAAGTCCAGGGGCTAAAACTGGTTTTTAAATGAATTTACATGATTTCCTGAAGTTCCAGGGGCTAGATCAGAAGTTTCTGGTGCTAGCTCTTATTTTCCGAGAACCCCAGGGGGTAGCACGTAAGAATTCCAGTCTTTATAACGCGGGGCTGACGTGGACCGTCCGATTTAAAACAGACGGCTGAGATTATAACGTCGAACCGGTACGCGGGGATTTAAACTCTACCGTGCGATTTAAAATAAACGGTGCACAAGCGGCCACGTCGCTCTGATCGAGCGTGGGCGGTGCTGCCCGGCGGCGCACGGCAGCGGAAGGCGGCGATCTCGCCGGAGAGTTTCGGATCTTCGTAAATTCTTCCTAAAACTGTGATTTTATGGCATAGATCGGTTGAGGGGAGGTCGGGGATCTCACCTCGGGGGTTTTCTTGAGCTCGGAGGTCCTGGAAGGCGGTCGGCGACGAGGTCCGAGGTGGATTCACTGCGAGGCTCGTCGGCGCTGTGTTTGAACCGCAAACCACTGAGTTTTCTGCACCTGCGAGGTTCCCCGGAGGCGGTGGATCAAGACCAACGAGTTAGATCAGAATTCCCGAGCGTAGATCGGGCAGAATTCGCCGGAGGGGCTCGGGTTCTCACCAGAGAGAAAGTCGGCAGATCGTGGGGAAAAACGGGACGATGCCGGGGTTTTTATAGACGGGGGAAGGGTGGCGTTCAGTTGTGATCGAGTTTGTGTCGCCCACGAACGAAATTCGGCTGGGATACGCAGACATCCGGGTCGGTTTTGATTCGGGGTTAGAGAGTCCGGCCGAGCGCGGGCGCGAGCGCGAGGAGGAAGAAAGACTGGTGGGCCCTGCATGTCAGTGGGAAGAAGGGGGGCGCGCGCGGCTGCGGGCTGGCGCGGGATCGGTTGGGCCGGCTGGTGGGTTTCGGCCCACTGGCCGGTTTTTTCTGTTTTCCTTTTTCTTTTTCTATTTCTTTTCTGTTTTGAGTTTAAATTGAGTTCCAGTTTGAATTTAAATTTTTGCAATACATGCAACACGTCCAAAAGTTTTTAAATTCCCCTCTTAACAGGATTTTGGTGTGTTACACAAGACGTCCTCTTGCTGCGCCCTAGCCCCTGCCTAGTCTCATTTTCCTTACTAAAGTGATCTCACATCGCTCAACCGAACCCGTGTGTCCCAAGCCTATCTCGCGAGTAGATTCCAACTACTCGACTTATACCGAAGTCCTATGACTCATTAAGCGTAGCCTGTCTACTCGAGGTCTTAGACACTACCCTCACTCTTAGGGAAAAGTTCTGGTTATGCAAGTGGGGTTCCATCCATCCTATACCTAATGCACAATCATACTTCATATGAGACATGTAAACAAAGTAAAAACTTATAAAAAGGTTAATGCAAACCGGGGCTTGCCTTGTTGCTGCTGGTCAGTAGTTAGTTCTTCGTCCGGAAGAAGGAAATCCAGCACTTCCAGAGTCTCTTCTTCAATGGCTACACGTTGAATACAATACTTCATGTAAATTTAAATGCAATGTCCGCAGCTGGGTTAGTTAGACCTGGCGAGAGGTGTTCGACCGACGTCGGGAGAAAAACAGCCACGCTCGGTTTGGGAAGCAAGATTCCCCCACTGACTTGTGGGCCCACTCTCCCCCTTATCCTCTCTTCTCAATTTCTTTTGTAAATATCCCAGCAACTACACATTGAATGAGAGACTTAGCCCCCAAGTCTTGGTTTGAATTTGAGTTCTCAAATTCAAACTTTGTTTGGTTAAATTTGCTTCATATTTAAACTGAATTTCAAATTCAGTTTTGAATTATTGCAAATTTGGCTCCCAACAAGATGAACTCCAATGGGGATGAAATTTGGTGGGATAGCTCAGAAAAATGTGCTGAGTTTGAATATGAAGCTAGCTTTTGAATTTGAGTGATGAAAGTTGCTACAATTTGAATCTACATTCAAATTGGCCTCTTTTTCAAATACCTCCAAAAGTGCCTCAAAAAGTGTTCGATTTGCATGAAACTTGGCTTGAACCCTCCCAAGACTTTTTAAGCCCTAGGGGTGAGCTCAACCTCTCATCTTCATGTGTACAAATCCCACTTTGTGAAAGTGAAGGCTTTCCCCTCTAATCACTCTTTTGATGGAGGTTACTTGCTCTTCACAATATTTCCTAAGATATCGACAACAAAAACTGTGGTGTTGTGTGGTGATAAAAAGTTTTTGCAAGACCCTTTTTCTTGGGCTTTTAGACGATCCTATGTTTTGGGTAAAACTGTTTTGTTTTGCGAAAAGGTGTGTGTGCTGAGTTAAACATGATGGGAAGCGCTTTTATAGGAGTTTACTAGTTTTGGTTAAACCACACTTGTCGCCAGGGAAGTTTACGAGTCGGGTATGGTTTTTGCTTTATGCTTCGCTGAGTCCATGGGATTGGGAAGCGAGATAGATGTGTCTAGCTAACTGCACTCGTAATGATAATAAGAAACTGATGTTGTTAATGAACATGGATCGGAGGAATATCTAGGAAAGACTAAGTTTGTGAATGAGGTAGTATGAGATGGTGGTGTACTTGCCATAGATCTAAGGACCGGTTCATGCATGCACATGCCAGGATAACAGTGCCACCACAAGGCCATGTATGGGTGCGGCTTAGATGAGTAATTAGGTAAGTTGCTAGAGTGTTATGGACTGTGGAAGGCGCGGGAATGGGAGTCGAGTGAGGACTGCACTGAGAACTGCATGGCACAAGAGGGGGCCCGTGGGTGGGAGAATTGGAGATTCTAGCCTGCCGGTGAAAACTTAGTGAGTCCATACATCTAGTAACCCCTTTGTAAAGGCTATTTTGTGATCTCTTGGCCATACACCGACGGTTGTGTACTGCTATAATGGAGGTTCTGCAGTCGCCGACGGGTGACGAAATCACAAACTTGTGGGTAAAGAGGTACACACTCTGCAGAGTTATTAAAACTATCATGATAGCCGAGCTTACGGTCACGAGCACCTGGCTAAACTGCCATGATTAGTTGGGATGGTTATTGGGAAGGTTCTTTGTTATGGTTAATGAGTTTGGTTATGGTTTGGTTGTTGGGACTGTTGAGTCCGGGTGATGAGATGGTTGCATGACTGTTGAGTCATGACATGAGATTGGTCTCGGTGCGAGACGAATTTGTTTTATGAGATGAGATGGTAGCGAATACGGGAAGGTATTCGTGAGATGGTAGCGAATACGAGGAGGTATTCGTGAGTATGAATAAAGGTTGGTTAATGCTCGGATGGAACACGGAAAGGGATGAAGGTATGTTGGTATTTTGATTCATGCTGGGATTACATTCATTTAAAGTGAAGTTGCTGTTTTATCATGGTTTTATAAATTTGCTTTTCTGCAAATGAGCCTTTTTATACCTACCTTGTTATGAGCTGCATATCATGTGTTTCCCGCACTTGCTGAGTACATCATTGTCATCAAACTTGCATTATTTCATCAGAAGCAGCAGGAGAAGCCTACTATGAAGACCAATTGGGGCATTAAGGCGTGTAATCTATTCTCAACCTTGCCTGTGGAGGGAGTAGAGATGGAGCCACTTCTGCTTAGATTTGCTTCCGCATTAGTTAAATCGCTTCCGCATTAGAATAAAGACTTCCACAGCATAGAAATAAGACTTCCGCTGTGAGCATGAGTCCAAGACTCATGAGACATTGTAATAAACTCTGTTATTCGTGGTAATATTTATATATTCTGAATTCAGTTTGTGGATCATATGTGTATGTGTGATGAACATCCTGGGCACACATATGCATTAGTTCTCGGTTCCGTGGTTTTCCACAGAATTGAGGGCGTCACACAGAGGGTATTTGTTCTTGATTGTTACCTCGTTGAGAGAACTATAGTCCACGCACATCCTTTGGGTTCCATCCTTCTTGTCTACGAAGAGCACCGGAGCTCCCCATGGTGACGAGCTTGGACGTATGAAACCCTTCTCCAACTGTTCTTGAATTTGCTTCTTGAGTTCTACTAGTTCATTGACGGGCATCCTATAGGGTCTCTTTGCTATGGGTGCAGTTCCGGGTACCAAATCGATGGCAAAATCAATGTCCCGGTCAGGTGGCATACCTGGGAGCTCTTCCGGGAACACGTCCAAAAATTCCTGAACCACTGGAATGCTGTCCAATGTTGTTCCTTCGACGTGGTTTAAAATTGCCTTTTCAGTGGTTTGTTGGGCTGACTCAAACTCGACAAGGATGTCGTGCTCATTTGTCAACTGCACGCTTCTTTCAGCACATTGGATTACCCCGTTGTGCTTCCTTAACCAATCCATCCCGAGTATAATGTCAATCCCTTGGGAATTCAATACAATAAGGTTGGCAAGGAAGTCTACCCCCATTATTTTAAGGTTTACTTTCGGACATACTATATTAGTCCTCATTTCTCCTATGGGAGAATTAACTAACATAGCACATTCTAAGTGGGATACGGGTAGATGATGTTTGTCAACATATTTGGATGATATGAAGGAATGTGATGCTCCAGAATCAAATAATATAGTGGCTGGGTTGGAGTTGGCAAGGAAAATACCAATTACGACGTCCTCAGCCTGTTGTACTTCCTCAGCAGAGACATGGTTCACGTTGCCGCGAGCATAGTTCTGCTGTCCCCGATTTCCTTGATTGTCCCCTCCGTTCGGTCGCGGGTTCTGCTTGGGAATGTTGCCTTGCTGTTCAGGGCCTCTCCTCAGGCATTGGTTCGCGAAGTGTCCTATCTCCCCGCATGCAAAGCATGCCTTGTTGCCTATGGCAGCAGGTACGTTGGACAGGGGTTTTGAACAGGAGCGCCATTGTTAGGTCGGGGCGCAGGAGGCATGGGCACGCGAGGTGCTGGTGCAAGGAGTTGTTGCTGTGGTGGCTGACCAGGGCGGTATGCAGGAGTGGTTGACCTATACTGTTGTGTGGCTGGGGGCATGTACCGAGGTCGTACGTTGCTCCCTTCGGGCTGGTATTGCATCTTCCTCTTGCCTTCTCGCTCGATCTCTTTGATCCTGCTTTCGACCACTATAGCCTTGTCAACCAGCTTCTGGAAGCTTACGTAGTCATTGTTGAGGAGCTGAACCTGGATCTCATTGTTCAACCCTCTCATGAACAGGTACTGCTTCCTCTGGTCTGAGTTGACATCCTCGGGGGCATACCGGGACAGTTGCGTGAACTTGTTGAGGTACTCATTCACACTTCTCTGTCCTTGGCGGAGACCTTCAAATTCCTGTCTCTTGAGCATCATTACACCAGCAGGGATGTAATGAGAGCGGAAACCCTCCTTGAACTCAGTACAAGTGATTGTTTCCGGGTTGACATGGGCGTTGCATAGGGCATCCGACCAGTCAGCGGCAGCTCCCATAAGTTGGTGCGACGCAAAGAGAACCTTCTCTCTGTCATTGCACTGCACTATGGCAAGCTTCTTCTCCATGGATTTCAACCAGTCGTCGGCCTCCATGAGATCACTAGCTTGAGCAAAAGTGGGTGGTCGAGTCCTCATAAACTCTCCCAGTCTGTTGTGAGCCGGCGGTGGTGGTGGCGGTGGTGCCGGAACAAGGTTGTTGTTGGCCTGCAATTGACCCAAAGTTTGGATCATGGTTTGCATAAGCTGGTTTTACATAGCCATCAACCATTCCAGGTTGTTTTCACCAGCTCCGGGGTTAACAGGAACTTCATCGTGATCATCCTCTTGGTTGTCACGAATGTTCCTTCGGCCGGCGTTTCCCCTCACCATCTGTGAGAGAGGACAAAATAGAATAGAAGGTTAGAAGGTTAGGTAGGTCCCTTCAACTATTTGCATCAAGGTGAGTTGGACTGTATATATATACTAGCCGATATGAGGATGTGAACAAGTGCCGAAACATCTCACACCTCTTTCTACTTATGTGTGGATATGGACAACGTTTTGGGGACGTCCAACAACTCACACTAAGCACACAAACACAAACAATCATTGCAAGGGCTCATACAACTCCTATTCAAGGATGGCTTCCTATGTCAAGGTAGTTTTATAGCCAATCTAAGCGTCCTAGGGGGCTTTCTTTGGTCAGCGTGGCTTAACTACCAATCTGTGTCTAATGCTGGTCTATGATTCCTATTTAGGTGTGTAACCTATTGTCAACCCGTGGTCCTAATATCAGTCGGAGGTTTCTATCTAGGCGTGTAACCTACTGTCAATCCGTGGCTCTGGTACCAATCTGTGACGCCCTCAATTCTATGGAAAACCACGGAACCGAGAACTAATGCATATGTGTGCCCAGGATGTTCATTACACATATACATACATTCCGCAAACTGAATTCAGAATATATATAACCACGAATAACAGAGTTTATTACAATGTCTCATGAGTCTTGGACTCATGCTCACAGCGGAAGTCTTATTTCTATGCAGCGGAAGTCTTTATTCTAATGCGGAAGCAATTTAGCTAATGCGGAAGCAAATCTAAGCAGAAGTGGCCTATCTCTACTCCCTCCACAGGCAAGGTTGAGAACAGATCACACGCCTTAATGCTCCACTTGGTCTTCATAGTAGGCTTCTCCTGCTGCTGCTGATGAAATAATAATGCAAGTTTGAGTACAATGATGTAATCAGCAAGTGCGGGAAAAACACGATATGCAGCTCATAACAAGGTAGGTATAAAAAGGCTTATTTGCAAAGAAGCAGATTATAAAACCATGATAAAACAGCAACTTCACCTTAGATGAATGTAATCCCAGCATGTATTAAATTACCAACATACCTCCATCGCTTTCCATGTTCCACCCGAACATTAACCAACTTCTCTCTTACTCACGAATACCTCCTCGTACTCGCTACCATCTCACGAATACCTTCTCGTATTCGCTACCATCTTATCTCATAAACAACTTTGTCTCACACCGAGACAAATTTTGTTGCCATGACTCAACAGTCATGCAACCATCTTATCACCCGGACTCAACAGTCCCGAAACCAAACCATATCCATAATCAATAACCATAACCAAGAACCATCCCAATAACCATCCCAGCTAATCATGGCAGTTGGCCAGGCGCTCGTGACTGTAAGCTCGGCTATCATGCTATTTTTAGACTCTGCAGAGTTTGTACCTCTTTACCCACAAGTTTGTGATTTCGTCACCCGTCGGCGACTGCAGAACCTCCATTATACCAGTACACAACCATCGATGTATGGTCAAGAGATCATAAAATAGCTCTTACAAAGGGGTTACTAGATGTATGGACTCACTAAGGTTTCACCGGCAGGCTAGAATCTCCAATTCTCCCACTCACGGGCCTCCTCTTGTGCCATGCAGTTCCCAGGGCAGTCGTCACTCGACTCCCATTCCTGGCGCCTTCCACAGTCCATAACACTCTAGCAACTTATCTAATTACTCAGCTAAGCCGCACCCATACTTGGCCTTGTGGTGGCACTGCTATCCTGGCATGTGCATGCATGAACCGGTCCTTAGATCTACGGCAAGTAAACCACCATCTCATGCTACCTCATTCACAAACCCAGTCTTTCCTAGATCTCCCTCCGATCCATGTTCATTATCATCATCAGTTTCTCATATCATTAGGAGTGCAGTTAGCTAGACACATCTATCTCGCTTCCCAATCCCATGGACTCAGCGAAGCATAAAGCAAAAACCATACCCGACACATAAACTTCCCTGGCGACAAGGGTGGTTTAACCAATGCTAGTAAACTCCTATAAAAGGGTTTCCCATCATGTTTGACTCTGCACGCACACCTTTTCGCAAAACAAAATAGATTTACCCAAAACATAGGATCAATATGGTCAAGGAGCACTTGCCTTGTTCTTGCGGTTCCGGTTGTTCTTGGATCTCAAAACCTTGTTGTTGCAGTTTGTCGTAGACAGCTCCCTGAGCTTGTCCTGCTAGGTAGGATCACGTGCATACAAGATTCACAGCAATCAATATCGTGCACAAACCTTAAACTAGATGCGCGAATGCATATGCATGCTATCCTAGGATTAGTTTTATTAGATTGGTCTGTACATGTTCTTGCGTGGCTTGCATGGACAGATGTATTTGAATCAAAGGTGGACGTGGCGATGATCTTGTCTTTAGATCAACCTGATCATCAAGTGATCTGTCCACGATAAGGCTTCTGTTTGAAAGGAATCAAAGAACAGATGCAAAGAAAACACAACGATGTCGTAAGGTAGTATTGGAGACCTACCTTACGTTATTCTCGGTCTCGAGGTCGTACTCAAATCATTGGGCTTCCTCCAACAATCTTCCTTGCTGCACTCCGGCGATGGTCTACTCGGCGGGTTGGGACTAGGGCTCTAAGTCGTCAGCTCAGGAGTTGGAAAAGAAGTTTGTGGTTTCGGCGAGAGGTTCTGGGTTATATTTATAATCGGGAAGAGAAGAGTCCTAATCTGATTGTATCCCGAATAAGAGTCCTATTCAGATCGTCGCTGGATCCTAACATCTTATCTTTAGTTGATTTGGTGCGGTATCATTGTGGAATTCAGGTCGGTTTCTGTTCTGGTATTTCTACACGTACAGAATCCAAAAACCGTTCCTAGAACTCGTTACCTCCTCGGTGATGAGGTACGGAAGCTCCACGTGTCCATTGGGTCTAGTCTCTCCTTTTCCGCAGAGACGAGCTCCGGTGGTGCCACGTGTCAAGCGAGCAAGACTTCTTCGGAGGTGAGCTCCGCGTGCGCCACGTATCCTGGCGGTCGGGACCTCCTCTCTTACTCGGAGGTAGCTCCACGCACACCACGTGTCAGTGATGGACCTTTCCTCTCTTCTTTCCTCAAAGACGTGCTCCAAGGTTGACATGTGTCCAACAATGTCGGACTTACCGAAGATAAGCTCCGGTGACGACACATGTTCGATAGAACCGGACCTCTCGGAGGTGAGCTCCAAGATCGACACGCATCCCGCGCGACCAGCCCTCTGATTTTCCCATGATGACTAGATGCGAAGTGTGAGGGCCCGCCGTCCCGATCACGGGGACGGGGCACCTCGCCCGGGAATCGCATTGGGTGGTGCCATGCGATGCGGCACCCAACAGCACACACAATAAAACATCATATTACATAAACCAAGCGGAAGCTTACAAAGTGTAAGTTTTACAAATATTTCTCCAAAATACTCTACAGCGGAAAACTATCACAACTCACGTCTCATATCCGTGCTAAGCAACAGAGAAGACATCCAGCCCGCGGACCCTTCTCACTAGCATCACGATGACAACAGCAGCGGCAAGGGTTTCCATGAGTTTACCACTCGGACAGTTCCGAGTCTCATCGGACAACCGTATTCAGTAGCGTAGTGTTATTACCTGCAAAACAACTTGTATAGTATCCGTGAGCATAACGCTCAGCAAGACTTAACCGTCGGCCCTAAGCATGAAACTCTACATGATGGTAAAAACTGAACATAGGATAGCGCATTGCATATGAACTCGCCTATAATTGGATCCTTACTTTCAAATGTTATTAGCAGCAATTAAGTATAACCTTGGGCACCTCACATCGGGAGTCCACAATCAAACAAGAAACGCTTTCTCCCGATGTAACTTGCTCATGGTGGAAATGAATCGAATTTGCACTAACCTATTCACAAATCATAACATTACGTTACTAGTATTAACTTCAAAACAATGATGATTAATTCTTATCTCAGTGCAAGTTACCTCTACGTCACGACGCAGTGAACAAGCGGTACTCATAACCGCGAGGGACGGCGAATCGACTCGTTATACACCTGCAGGGATACCCGAATAGCACGTCACGTACGCCCATACTCGGAGCCGCACACAGCACGCTCCCCTGATGTCGTACGGGACAACCTTTCACCCAACAGCCCAAACGTCGAACCAGTCGCACCGAAACGAGCAGGAGTTCCCCACACGGAGCATCTCTCTATGCCCGTTGGCAGATTTCCACCTTGCTGCCCTCAACCTACACCTATAAATCGGTGTGCTATGCCTCGACGCCCGGAGGTTTAGGCTACATCTGTTTATCGGGGCCCATATATCCGATATGCCTTCGGTACGCTCAATACTTGTTCAGCAGGGCCGCATACGGATCGGTCCTCAACCGACACGGACAGGTCTAAGCACCCAGGCCCCCATGTCCTGTTGCCCCTACACCCTGCCCGGTCTCATTTCAACTTACTAGCAATCTTTTGAACCAATCCCCTATGCTCCCAATTTCCAATACTCGCGAGTAGCGTACAGCCACTCGACTTCTACCGAGTCCTACTTAAGCATGGCATATTCTCCACGGTGGAAGGACACCTACCCAAATACTCCATAGGTTTTCTCGTCATGCAAGAGTAGTATCAAACATCTAGACTTAATGCACAATTCATCCTAACCGACGTATTGTATACAAAGTAAAAACATAGTGGTAGTTAAATGCAAACCGGGGCTTGCCTGTTTTGCAGGGTCTAATAGTATATAATTCAGTTAGAATCTTGTCTCCCTTGAGGCTTGATCAACTGGTCCACTTCAATGGAATCACTCCGTCGAACTTCTCCATTGGTTGCCTCCGTCATAAGTCCTATTGATATGTATATGCATATGTTCTTATAATGCAATTTAAAGAGGTAAAGACTCAACTTGTTAATAACAGGGAACTTTGTGGGAGTACTAAGAATGAAGTTTTTGTCCCTGTGGTGCAGAGGGATTAGGGAAGAAACCACATGTCCATAAGAATTTCCATTAACATGTTTTATGGTTCCTAATGTACATGTGACATGAGTTGAAATGGGTTGAAAGAAACTAAAGGTCCTGATGTCCAATGACTTCACAATTCTTACCTGAAGTCATACATTACACAGAGACTTAGCTTGCCAAATTGCAGCTAATGTGAGTGGAAATCATGTCTTCCATAATTCCCACTATAATTTTCTATGTGTTGCTCATATACATAAGCATGGAGAACAAGAACAGGTAGATCAAAGTTCAATTTGAACTGAAACTTTACAGGTGAGTTCCTGGTCACCTGAAAGTGTTCTGGACCAAAATCAAGGACTTTTTATTGTGTAGTTCCTCCAGAATAATTCTATAAGCAATTATGCTACAAGGATTTAATTCTGAAGTAAGGTGCATTTTCATGCCCAATAAGGTGAACTACCATTTTAAGTATGGCTCATAAAGCATGTCTGAATTTTCCTATGATTTTTGGAACTAAGGATTTCCCAGAACCGATTTTTCAAAGGAAAACCATTTTCTGGAAAAGTTTCTGGAAAATTTGGAGTACAGCAGATTGTACTCTGGAAATTCCTACTCAAATCATCTTCAATTGATCTGAAACTTTGCTTAAAGTCCAATAATACCCTAAAGAATATTCTGGCAAAAATTGAGGAATTTTGGATAAACCAAACTCTCTCAATAATTCTTTTACAGAAAAACTTAAAAGAATTATCCAGAATTTAATATTGAATTTCATACAAATTGGGGTTCATATTTGGATAGACCATTGCAAACGGAATACAACCCAATTTGAATCACCTAATTTGGAGTTTCCTACACCAAGTTATGAATTTCCTAAGTTGGAGCTGAAACTGGAAATTGTTTTGCTATTGAAAATGACTTGGGCCCACGTTTTAAATTGCAGCCAGTGAGATTCCAGCCACACTGGGCAACACCATTTTGCCGCGCAGCCACACGGGATCACCGAGCCACAACTGATCAGTTTTTAAACTCTCGGTCGCTGACACGTGGGGCCCGTCCGGATCATCTTCTTCCTCAGGTCACTTTCCCGCTCCCGCGCTGTCCCGCCGCCGGACTTTCGCCGGAGCTCACCGGGCCGGTGTTTCCGGCCATCTCCCGGCCGGAGACTCGCCGCCCGGGGGTTCTCAGGTTCGGGGAGCACGTTGGCGGGGTTGGCGTGGGTGCTAGATCACCGGAAATGTGCCGGCGACGTGCGGCCATCTCGGGAGAAGTCCGGCGCCATCGATAGGTGTTCCTAGCCCGCCAAACTTGCGAGGAATTGGCTCTACAGCATCCTTGGATGCTAGGGAAGCTCGACATAGCCTTGGAATTGCTCGGCAACAGCGGCAAAAGGTTCTTCACCATGCACCCGAGACACCTCCAAGGTTTGAGCTCGGAAAACTCAGAAATTAGGCGGTCTACATGCGTTTCTAAGCTAGGGTTGTGAAGAACAATTGCTCGCCGACTAGTTTCGGCCCTTTGTGCAAGATATGGGGAACTAAGAGTGAAGACTGAGATCGAATTTGAGATTTCCTTAACGGAAGGTCGGTTTATGGCCGCCGGAGATCTTTTCTCGAATTCGTGCTCTGTCGTCCACGTCATGGCCTGTGCTTCGGAGGTGAGCATCACCGAGGAACACCGCATCCGAAAGTGTTCTTGCTCGGGCACGAGAAGCTCCCTGTGGAGCTGTCCACGGGAGACCTTGCCGTTGGTTTCTCTCGGCCACCCCTAGGTATCGGTTTTTCTCGGCAGAGGGAGGGCTGAGCGTGCTCGGGGATGCGTCCATGAGGTGGTAGACGATCACAGGGTGTCGTTTTTCTCTTCACTAGGCGCTGTTCGAGTGAGTGCAGCCACCTCCCGAGGAAAACCGAGATGGCGGCGCCGGAGAGGGCTCTGTTCTGTGTGAGAGGGAGAAGGCGTCGGTGTCCGGTTTGTGAGCAACGAGAGCCACGTTGGGAGCTGCTGGTCACGTTGAGCAAGCCACGGAGAAGCTCCAGCTGCTGAAGAGGCGTCCCGATCACCCCTCGGTGTCACCTGGAGCTCACTCGGCTCGGTTGCTTCGGGCGGTTTACGATCGAGGGAACCAGCACCCGGTCGGCTCGGATGTGGTCGAGTGGATCGCACCGAGCGAGAGAGGAACAGCGAAGCTGGTCGCCAGCGCGAAGAAGAAACGGGGCGTGGCTTCGGGGCTGCATGTGGTGGCGCGCCGGAGAGGGGTCCCGGTTGATTTGTTTCTGAACCGAGGACCCGGTTGCTCAGTGTACACAGACAGAGGTGACTTAGGGTGTAAGTTACACTTTTTGCCCAATGACATGTGGGCCCCACTGTCCCCCTTATCCCCTCAATTTTTCTCAAAATTGGAGAATAACTCCCTTACATAGTGGGAAAGTTTGAACCCAGTCTGAATTTGAAGGTTTGGACAATTTTCATCAAATTTCACATTTGAATTTGAATTCCTATGCAATTTAAAGTCCATTTAACAAATGGGTAGCAGATCATTTCAAGAATTCATGAAACTTTGTCTACCCACTTATTTAGACCTAAAGAATCCAATTATGAAATCTGCTTTTGGTTTTGGCTTGCTGCAAATGAGGTTTTTGTGCCCAACAGTTTGCCTTCCTATTTGTTGCCCTCATTTGCAATTTGAATTGAATAATTTGAGTTCCCACTCTGAATTTCCTTCAACCTAGCATATGAGAGCTTACACATGAGTTTTACTTAACTTTGTCCCACAAACACCCTCTTGATCATAGCCTAGAGTGGTGGGACACTCATGTGTGTCATCACATGTGGAAAAATTTAAACAAGTCCCAATGTTTACAAACTTGAACCAAAGGGTGTTCCCACTTCAGTTCATTTGTATTCAAAATTTTTGGGACCTTAACACGAAGGTGACATGTGTCCTGCGGAAAATGCCTTTGCTTCTCCTGTAGAGGCTAGCTCCGGGGGCAACACATGTCCCATAGGGTTGGACCTCTCCTCTTTTGCGGAGATGAGCCCCGAGCCTGCCACGTAGCCATCTTAGCGGCGGACCTCTCCCCACTTCGCAGGGATGAGCTCCTAATACACCACGTGGCCAGCGGCCCGCGGCAAGTTGTCTTCGGTGCTCTCGGTGAACTGGATTCAGCTCTTTATTGGCTATCTTTTGATAATTTTCTCTGTTCCTACTTTTCTTAAAATGTTTTGTCTTCATAAAACATGAATATATGTTGAAACCAGAGATGAGGGTGTCCCAGTTAGAATAATTCAACTGAACCTACACCTATGTTTAAATTTAAATCCTATTCACATATTCAATTTCCTGAAATTAATACTTCCTGGGGACTGATATGCAATTTCGCACTGTAGTGGGGCCCCATTTCTCATTTTCTAAATTTTCAGGGGTCTAAGTGTGCAAAACAGGGAGGTCTTCCTAATTCTTATTAAGTCCAGGGGCCAAAACTGATTTTTAAATGAATTTACATGAATTTCTGAGGGTCCAGGGGCTAGATCAGAAGTTTCTGGGGCTAGCTCGTGTTTTCCGAGATCTCCAGGCGGTAGGGCGTAAGATTCCCGGCCTTTATAACGCGGGGCTGACATGGGCCGTTGGATTTTAAATGGAGGACTGAGATTTGATCGCGAAGGGGTACGCGAGGGCTCTGTTTTCATCCGCCCGATTTAAAATGGACGGGCCACAGAGGGCCACATCGCCCTAGCCGTGTGCGGGCGGCGCTGCCCGGCGGCGCACGGTGGCGGGAGGCGGCGATCTTGTCGGAATTTCCCAAAATCTCATCTACCGGCCCTAGACTACCGTTTTCTCTGCAAAATTCGGAGGAGGGGGAGTAGGGGATCTCACCTCGGGGGTTTTCTTGAGCTCGGAGGCCCTGGAAGGCGGTCGGCGACGAGGTCCGACAGGGAAGCTTGGTGGTGCTCACCGGAGCTGTGTCTGGAGCGCAAAACACAGGGTCTCCTTCACCTGCAAGACTCCCCGGCGGCGGCAGGACGCACTACACGCGTTAGATTGGATAGAACGGATGAAGATCGAAAGAAAACGGTGATGGGAGCTTCGGTTCTCACCGGGGACTGAGGCGGATCGATCAGGGAGAGAAAGGGGCGGACCTCGGTGTTTATATGGGCGAGGTGGCGGAGGGGGCGTGTGGGGTTCGTGTCACACCGAGAGCGGCCGCAGATCGTGGACGCAAGCGGCGAATCCGGACGGAGGCGCGCGGTGGTTGCTCGGAGCGGAAAAAGACCATGTGGCGGTTGGAGAAGAAAGTGCCAACAGGTGGGCCCCGCATGGCAGAGAGAGGGGAGGGGGGACAGCCGTGGGCTGTTGGGCCGGCTGAGGCAGGTTTCGGCCCACTGGCCGTTTTTTTCCTTTTTCTTTTCTATTTTGATTCAAATTTGAATTCCAGTTTGAGTTTGAATTGTTTCACCACATGCATTACATCCAAAAATTTTAAATTCCCCTCTTTAGCAGGTTTTGGGGTGTTACATGGGATGAGAGCAAGGTTGTACAGTGATCCATAAGGAACCAAGTACAAGCTCGGCCCTTCCTCCTCCACCGGTGTAATGGTGAGGTTATGGACATGTGATTTCCGACTCAGCGCGTCAGCAACCACATTTGCCTTGCCGGGGTTGTAATGAATCTCAATCTCATAATCTTTGATTAGTTCTAACCACCTTCTTTGCCTCATATTCAGCTCCTTCTGGGTGAAGATATACTTCAAGCTCTTGTGGTCGGTGTAGAGCTGCACCAAATTTTCCAGGAGATAGTGCCTCCACATTTTCAGCGCCAACACCACAGCAGCAAGCTCAAGATCATGAGTCGGATATTGCTGCTCATGGTTTCGAAGTTGGTGTGAGCCATACACGACCACACGTCCTTCCTGCATCAACACGCAGCCAAGCCCAATACCGGATTTATCACAATACACGTCGAAGGGCTTGGTTGTATCCGGTTGAGCTAAGGCCGGGGCTGTTGTGAGATGCTTCACTAATGCTTGGAGCGCTCCTTCACATGCCGAGTTCCAAACATATTTTGTTCCCTTCTTCAGCAATTCTGTCATCGGCTTAGCAAGCTTGGAGAAGCTTAGAATGAATCTTCCGATAGTATCCCGCTAAACCGAGGAAGCTTCTGACTTCATGGACTGAAGTGGGAGCTTTCCATTTCAGCACTTGATCGATATTGCTTGGGTCAACCACAATGCCTTCTGCTGAGATGATATGTCCCAGAAATGGCACTTGGCTGATCCAAAATTCACATTTGCTGAACTTGGCGTAGAGCTTGTAGTCCCGCAGTCGTTGAAGAACGATTCTTAAGTGTTCGGCGTGTTCTTCTTCTGTCTTGGAGTAAACCAAGATATCATCAATGAACACCACCACGAACTTGTCCAGCTCCGGCATGAACACCGAGTTCATGAGATACATGAAATGTGCTGGAGCATTGGTGAGACCAAAAGACATGACGAGATATTCATATAAGCCAAATCTCGTCGAGAAGGCCGTCTTCGGGATATCCTCCACCCGGATTTTTATTTGATGATATCCAGAGCAAAGGTCCATCATGGAGAACACACTTGCACCCACAAGCTGATCAAACAAGATGTCAATACGGGGCAGTGGGTATTTGTTCTTGATGGTGACGGCGTTGAGCGGCCGGTGGTCCACACACAGCCTCAAGGTTTCATCCTTCTTCTTTACGAACAGCGCCAAGCATCCCCAAGACGAGGAACTCGTCCTAATGAAACCGTTGCTCAACAGATCATTGAGCTGCTCTTTCAATTCAGCCAGCTCATTCGGAGCCATTTTGTAGGGTCTCAGTGAGATAGGAGTAGTCCCGGGTGCAAGCTAAATCTTGAACTCGACGTCCCGCTCAGGTGGCATGCCCGGAAGATCTTCCGGAAACACGTCGGGGTATTCCCGGACTACGGGATGTCCTCTAACTTTAGAGCTTCAGTATTATTAATTTCTGAAACCTCCCGGACAGGATTGTCTAACACCATAGAATGCGGACGGTGGAATGAAGAATTCAAATGAACCGTCCGTGTCCGAGTGTCCAGGACAGCGCCATGGTAGCGTAACCATGCCATTCCTAAGATTGCATCAATCTTCTGTCCCATAAGGATTATCAAGGTGGTGGGATATATCTTCCAACCTAAGCACAAAGGTGCTTTTGGAATCATCATATTTGCTGAAATCTTCCCTCCCGGTGAGCAGATCATATAAGAACAGTCGGTTGGGAAGACTTGCATTTGATGCTTACACGGACAGGAGGTTCCCTACACGGAGCATCTCTCTATGCCCGTTAGCAGATTTCCACCTTGCTGCCCTCAACCTACACCTATAAGTCGGTGTGTTATGCCTTGACGCCCGGAGATTTAGGTTACATCGGTTTATCGGGGCCCATATATCCGATATGCCTTTGGTACGTTCAATACTTGTTCAGCAGGACCGCACACGGATCGGTCCTCAATAAACACGGACAGGTCTAATCACACAAGACTTCCTCTTGCTGCGCCCTAGCCCCTGCCTAGTCTCATTTTCATGTCTAAAGTGATCTCACATCACTCGAACCAATCCCGTGTGTCCCAAAGCCTAACTCGCGAGTAGATTCCAACTACTCGACTTGTACAAAAGTTCTAGGAATCATTAAGCCTAGCCTATCTACTCGAGGTCTTAGACACTACCCTCCCTCTTATAGAAAAATCTGGTTATGCATTTGGGTTTCATCCATCCTACACCTAATGCACATCCATACCTCATACTAAACATGTAAATAAAGCAAAACTTTATAAAAGGGATTAATGCAAACCGGGGCTTGCCTTGTTGCTGCTGGTCAGGGGTTAGGGCTTCGTCCGGAAGAAGGATGTCGAGCACTTCCGGAGTTTCCTCGCCTTCAGCGACTACACGTAAACGATATACTATATGTCAATTTAAATGCAATGTTTGAACTTGAATATGTAAAGCCCATAATGCTAGCTAGCCCTCCCCTTTGTCTCTGAAATTTTTTATGGTGGCTTGGTAGAGTCCTAACCATAGTCTTGACCAAGTTTCATTTGCAACAAAGTTCATTTGAGCTTTGTACAAATAAAAGCCTATTTGGTTAATATTAGAGCTTCTAAGCAATTCCAGGGGTTTTCATGGCTCCAACCATTACTTTCAGGAAACTAGAATTTGAGATGGTTCTAATGGAATTGGTTTCATGTCATTTGAAGAATTCTAGAGGAAGTTATGCTCTAAACAAGATTTGAGAAAATCTGAAAAATGTTTCTGTACATTTTTCTATTTTCTCAGGGCAGTTCACTTAATCACACCATTAGGGGGACTAATGAACTTGGATGGGTCTGAAAATTTTACTGTGACTCAAGGATTTTCCACTGAAGCTCCCAGCCAAATTATAGAATTTTTCATAAAGAAATTCTCCAGATAAAATTCCTAACAGTTTAAAATTTAGGGAATTAATTATGGAAAACTATTAGGTTTCATGAGCTGGAATTTGTTTTTCTGGATAGTACTAAAAGAGATGAATCCAACAAATTTTGGTTCACTGAATTTGGACACTCCTAGGCAAAGTTATGAATTTCTGAAGTTTGGGCTGATCCCTGAATTATTTTCATACAGAAAATCATCTCCCGCGCTAAACCGGAGGCTGACAGTGGGGCCCGTGAAGCGTCCCGACCCATAAGATCGGAATTAAACATGTAATATTATGCCAGAAACAGAGTTCGGTACATAATATTACAACATAAGTGAAACCACAACCATACAGAGCTTTATTACAACGGCATACACTTTAGTACAACAATAATAAGGACTAACATAAGGATGATTAACGACATAAAAACATGGACAACTAGCTCCTCATCGTACATGGTTCCACGGTAACACCTTGGGTGTGGATGCGGCCCCACTCGAAGTCCTCCGGGTCGAAGTCGGGATCCTCTGAAGATATCAACAACGGTTGAGTACAAAAGTACTCAGCAAGCTCCACCTCGCCCTTCGGGAGGGGAATGAAACAAACATAGATGCAATGCACAACAATAAGAGTGATGCGACCTAATGCAACTAAATGCAACCAAATAACCCATCCAGAGACATTCCTCACCTCATTCTCACAACAGGTGGCTTCCTAGTTGTTAGGACCACACCATAACCTGTCCTATACCGAGGACACGGCCATCCGAACAGGTTCTACACTCTTCAGAGGTTGTACGCTTTACCCACACGCACGGACCATCAACGACAGCCCGTCATAACTGACACCCAGTCGAAACATCACCCAAACCAGTCGTCCACAACCCAATGTCATGACTTATCTCAATATCATCTCAATTTTCATAAATGCATCTCTCTCTCTCCACCGTGGACGACTGTCGGGCTAGCCACCGGGGTTAGGCTAATCCCCGCCCATACAGGGTCATGTGGTCGTACTGAAAAAAAAATTAGGTGAGATGTCAAAACAACTCGGTCCTTAAGGCTCACCAGGGCAGCCTCCATACTCAAACCACGAGACCATCATCTTGATAGTACTCCTGTAAGTCTACCACTACGGCAGCGCTTACACCAACACTAACCCTTCCGCCCCGGTCTCAACTCATGCTCTCACCAACCGTGCAACATAAACAAGACAACATCATCATGCATAATCTCATCCTATCAATATGTTGCAAAAGAGAAACTAGTATGTTTACACTCTATCACTCGGATAACTCATGCTCAACAATGCAGAGGCCTAATCTACTGGCCACAATGGATGAACCTAACATAGGAGCAATATGATCAAAAAGGGGGTGATGGAACTTGCCTTCGCTACCGTCCGCAGCGTCGTGCTCTTGGTCACTTGGCTCCCCTGGTTCTCTTCCGGCACTGGTTCTACACCGCGCACAAGCAACATGCAAACAAAGCAAATATACATCATTCAGACTTGCATGCACTAACTATATTATGATATTATATGATTTTTTTATAAGACAAATTGGATTAAGTGATCTTGGTGTATGGGTGAGATCTGGTCTAAGGCCAATCAAGGGGTTGCTTAGGGTTGGGTCCAAACCAGTGAGAGTAAACGGGGGAAGGCGGGCCAGAGAGTAAGAAATCGAACGCCGAGGCTATGGCTCACTCGATTAAGCTGTGATTTTGGGTAGGGAGTAGAGCAACTTCATGGAAGGGCGGCCATGCCACGGGGCGGTCGCGGCCAAACCCGAGGACAGGGAGAAGGGGGGATGACTCGGGGAGGAGAGTGGAGGTTGGGGTGCTCACCTTGGCCGTGGCTTGGCAGGCTCGGCGGGGAGTGTTCTCGTCGGAGATCGATGTTGGAGGCGGGGGGGGAGGAGACGCGAGCGCCGGTGCTCAATGGGGCGGGGGAGAAAGTGAGCCCCTGAGCCCCTTTTATAGATGAAGGGGGGAAGGGATAGTGATAGAGGGAGGAGAGGTAGGTGAGGTGTAATTAATGCATGTTCCGGGAGCTTCTCGTGGAGTGGATAAGGATGGGGGGAGATATATGTGAGGGGTGGTTCCGGAAGCTTCTCGTGGAGTGGTAAGGATGGGGGGAGATATATGTGAGGGGTGGTTCCGGAAGCTTCTCGTGGAGTGGATAATGATGGGGGGAGATATGTATATGAGGGGTGGTTCCGGAAGCTTCTCGTGGAGTGGATAAGGATGGGGGGAGATATGTATATGAGGGGTGGTTCCGGAAACTTCTCGTGGAGTGGATAAGAATAGGGGAGATATGTATATGAGGGGTGGTTCCGGAAGCTTCTCGTGGAGTGGATAAGGATGGGGGGAGATATGTATATGAGGGATGGTTCCGGAAGCTTCTCGTGGAGTGGATAAGGATGGGGGGAGATATGTATATGAGGGGTGGTTCCGGAAGCTTCTCATGGAGTGGATAAGGATGGGGGAGATATATGTGAGGGGTGGTTCCGGAAGTTTCTCGTGCAGTGGATAAGGATAGGGGAGGAAGAGGTGGGTGATGTGTGGTTTTAGAAGCTTCTCGTAGAATGGATGGGGATGGGGGAGAAAGAGGAAAAGAGTTTGCCTTTAGGCAAAAGTAGGGGGGTGGCTGCACCAGTTTCGATAAAAAAGACATACCTGAAATCGGCCAGTAATGTGCGTAATTTGTCTTGTGGTTAATTCTATAACACTGATTTATTAGTTTTACAAAAAATGGGGCGTTACAGCCCGCCCATTTAATTTAAATAACCGTGTGCTCGCGCGCGCTTAACACAGCAGCTGACACGTGGAACCCGCTCCTTCGTCTACCTCCCGACGCCGCCGCCCCGAGCCATCGGAGCTCCGGCGGGGTCGGTGTTCCCGGCGACGGTGAGACTTGCCGCCCCCACATAATTTTTGACGCTGAACACGTTGGACATCATGCCGCCGTCGGCTAACCGTCGTAGCTCGCCGCCGACGAGCGCTATGTCTCTGTGCAACATCGGCAACGTGTTCCCGTCCTCCTGACCACCCCTTCAACCACTAATCGCGTCACCACGTCCAGGGAAGCCTCGGGCAACTCGGCATGACCTTGGTTGGGACCTAAACGGCCGGCAACCCGGACCTCACCGGCGACCCTCCCTTCCGCTGGACTGTTACCGGTGAAACTAGAGTTTGGAAGGGTTGTTCCTGCGGGTTCTTGCTCGGAGAGACGCGCATGGGTGTCTAGAACGTGTGTGAGCTGCAGCTCGACCGGCGGTTGCTTCTGTGCAACAAATTTCGCCGATGACCGATTGCTAACCCTAAGGTGCACAGTGGGGGAAAACTCAGAATTCTTGCTCTACCCAGCATGAAACGGTGAAAAGTTTCCTCCTACAGCTTCCTCACACGCGGGCGCACCTTTTCTTCTTCTGGTGGTGGCGCGTGATGCAGCCGGGATCGGCCGGTCACCGGTGAAACACTCATGAGCGGAAGCAACTGCGGGGTGGGTGAGCGTCGGTTGACCGAGTGGGTGTCGTGCTGGCGCTGTGACTCACGATTTTCACCGTGCGGTGTCCTCTTCCACTCGGGCGCAGGAGCAGGAGTTGTCACGCGGTGAACGTCGGCTGCCGGATGACTCGCCCGAACTGACTTTGGCTCTATGCCTTCTGACCAGAGGGCCCCCTCCCCTCTAATTCTATTCTGCTGTTGTGCAAATATCTCAACTACTCAGACTTGAAAATGAAACTTAGCCACCAATTCAGAGGAGGAATTTGAATTCATCAGTTTGAAACTGGTTCGGCCAAATTCCCTCCACATTTAAATTTGAAATATCAAATTCTGTTTGAATTATTGCAAATTTGGCTCCCGACAAGATGAAATCCAATGGGGATGAAAATCTGTGGGCTAACTCAGAAAAATATGCTGAGTTTGAATATGAAGCCAACTTTTAAATTTAAGTGATGAAAGTGTCTGCAATTTGAATTTATATTCAAATTGGCCTCTTTTTCAAATGCCTCCAAAAGTGCCTTAAAAAGTATTGGATTTGCATGATCTTTGGCCTGAGCCTTCCCAAGACTATTTAAGGTCTAGGGGTGAGCTCAACCTGGCATGTTCATGTGTAGAAATTCTACTTTTTGAAAGTTAGGGCTTTCCCCTCTCATCACCCGTTTGATGGTGGTTACTTGCTCTTCACAAGTATTCACAAGATATCCACAACAAAATCTGTGGTGTTGTGAGGTGATGGAAAATTTTTGCAAGTCCTTTTTCTTGGGCTTTTACAGTAACGTTGTGGAAATTGTGTCGGTTTCCTCCCATACCGGTATTCCCGTGCATACAGAAGCGAAACTGATCCAAATCTCGTCGCCCTTGCGGTGATGAGCTCCGGAAGCTCCACGTGTCCTGCAGGAACCTGGGCTCCCTTTTCCGCAGAGACAAGCTCCGGTTGTGCCGCGTGTCAGGCGGGTGAGACATCCATCTTCCTCAGAGGTGAGCTTTGCGTGTGCCACGCGTCCTGGCGGGCGAGACCTCCCCTCTCTCCAGAGACGAGCTCCGCGTGCGCCACGTGTCTGGTGGGTCTGGACCCCCTCTCTCAACAGAGGCGAGCCCCATGAACACCACGTGTCAGTTCCGTACCTCCCCTCTCTTCTAAGGTGGCTCCGGGTGTGCCATGTGTTAATTCCGGACCTCCCCTCTCTTCGGAGGTGACTCCCGGTGTGCCGCGTGTCCTAACAGCGCCAAACTTCCTTTCTCCTCAGAGACGAGCTCCGAGGTCGACACGTGTCCATCAGCGTCGGACCTCCCGGGGGCGAGCTCCAGAGGTGACACGTGTCCGGTAGTGTCGGACATCCCGGAGGTGAGCTCCGGAGGTGACACGTGTCCAATAGGACCGGACCTCTCGGAGGTGAGCTCCGAGAGCGACATGTGTCTAGAGGGTCCCGACCTCTCGGAGGTGAGCTCTGAGAGCGACACGTGTCCCTCGCGGCTGGTCCTCTCTTTTCCGCGGTGACTAGCTCCGCAGCCGACACATGTCCTGTGGGACTGACCTCGCTGCAGAGGGTAGCTCCGGGGGCAACATGTGTCCCACGGGGTCGGACCTCGCCCTTTGCCGCAGGGACAAGCCCCCAAGCCTGCCATGCAGCCAGTTTGGCGGCGGACCTCTCCCCATTTGCGGAGATAAACTCCGAAGGCGCCACGTGGCCAGCGAGCCACGGAAGTTGTCTTCGGCGCTCTCGGTGAACTGGAATTTGCTTTTGGCTATCTTTTTGACTTTTCTCTGTTTCAACTTATTTTAGAAATGTTTTTTCTACATGGAACATGAATACATGCAGAAATCAAAAATGAGGGTGTCACAGATTTATGCTCACAGATACTGCATGAGTTGTTTTACAGGTAATAACACTACGCTGATAAGTACGGTTGTCCGATGAGACTCGGAACTCTCTGAGTGGTGAACTCATGGCAACCCCTGCCGCTGCTATTGTGATCGTGTTGCTAGTGAGAAGGGTCCGCGGGCTGGACGTCTTCTTTGTTTCTTAGTATAGATACGTGACGTGAGTTGTATCCATCTTCCGCTGTAGACCATTTTGAGAAGCATTTGTAAATTTCACACTTTGTAAGCTTCCGCTTGAATTATGTAATATGATGGTTTATTATGTGTGCTGTTGGGTGCCGCATCGCACGGCACCACCCAATGCAATTGGTAACGCGATAGTGTGTTCTTCTGGAAATAGGCTAGGAGACATACGCAGTGCTTGCCATCGGCGTGCCCTGTAGGGAAGTAGGTGGTATCCATTGGGTTGATAAAATTCCCAACCGTGATGACCCATTCGCGCTCTACTCGGGTTCCCCCGTCGTGGGTATGAAAACGGACGTCGTACGCAACCACCTTTCATCCGTCAGCCAAATGTTGAACCGGTCCTATCGTCTTGAGCAAGAGGTCTCTGCGCGCGCATCCACAGTGCCGCCAGCCGATTTACACCACAAGCTCTCAACCTACCCTCTGGACGACAAGAAATGCCTCAACACCTAGCTACCGGAATTACATCGGTTTCTCGGTTCCCATGTATCCGGTAGGTCTTCGGTACCGTTCTAGCTTGTTCAACAGGCCCGCACACGGCTCGCTCCTCAATAGACACAAGCGGAGCTATGGCCACACAGGACCCAACGTCCTGCTGCCCTTACCCTCCGCTCGGTCTCATTTTTCTTGCCATGTATTCCATTTGATATCTCTAACTGAGTGGTGTGCCTCTAGCCTATTCTCGCGAGCAGTTCCAACTACTTGACTTGTACCGAATTCTACACTATCTTAGCATTGCAGTGGTTACTCCAGGTTTACAAACCTAAGCCCAAAACTAGGTTTTTATGGGTATGCATTTGGGTTTTCAAACAAGACTCTAATGCATAATCGAAGTGGATACTCAAAGTAAGTTCTCAAAACAATAAAATCTATAAAACGGGTAATGCAAACCGGAACTTGCCTTGCTGCTGCTGGTCGTAGGCTAGCTGTTCCTCCGGAGTTATGAAGTCTAAAACTTCTGGCTCCTCCTCAACCTTAGCGACTACATGAGACAAATATATATATATATATATATATATATATATATATATATATATATATATATATATATATATATATATATATATATATAATATATCAATCTAAATGCATATGAGTTTGAAGTTGATATTGTGATGTTTATAATTATAGCTAGACAGTGCTAATGACTCTGAATTTTTTACTGTGGTCTGGATACAACCTAAACAGGAACTTGGACCAATTTCATTTGCAGCAAAGCTAATTTGAGCCCTCCACAAATAAATGTGTATTTGACCTTAATTAGAGCTATTAGTGTGTTCTAGGGATTTTCATCAAGCAAGCCATGACTTTCTAGAAACTAGATTTTCATATGTTTCTGATGGAATTTGTTTCACCTAATTTAAAGATTCCTAGCAAAATATATGAGCTAAACAAGTTCAGAGAAAATCTGAAAAATGATCCTGGACATTTTTCATTTTCTCTGGAACAGTTCCATTAATCACACCATTAGATGGATCAAATGAGATCGGATGGATCTGAAATTTTTTTAGTAACTCTGGGATATTACCAAGAACATCCTGGCCAAATTTCAGAATTTTTCACTAAGGGTTCTGCAGTTAAAATTCTAGACAATTTAAATTTTGGAGAATTAATTCTGGATAAATAAAAGTTTTCATGAAGTGAAACTTAATTTTTTGGAAAGTACTCAGAGAGCTGAATCTAACAAAATTTGGTTCATTCCATTTGGAGTTTCCTAGCCAAAGTTATGTGGGTTTGAAGTTTGAACTAAATCTGAAAAATCAGGAAATGTTTAAAACACTGCACGCGGGTCCCATGCACAGTGTCTTCTTCAACCTCCCGCCAGCGCCCGAGCCCGCGACGCACTGCGGCGGTGGTGTGGCTCGTTCTCGGCCTTTCCTTCCTAATTTCAGATGCGGTTTCTTCCTACGTGACGCTTGGAGCACGGCGCAGACGCTGGACAACTTATCGCGCCTCGACATCGCCGGGAAAGTAGTCGACGACGGTGGTGGCGGAATTGAGCTCGGGTCCAACGGTGCTAGCTTGTCTCGGCAGTAAACACGATCAACCAATGGGTCGCAAAGCACCACTGGGGCACGGGGAAGCTAACCCTGCCTTCCTCTTGGCCGGACATCGCCGGGAAAGAAGACTTCACCGCTGACCCAAGCCGGTTTCACCAGCGGCAGCGAAAATACAGTGCTACGCTCACTGGGTTGATCATCTTCGCTAGAACTTGGCCGAGGTAATCTTGAGGTGCTACTCTAGCTTCAGCTCAACCAGGATCTCCAGTGATCAAGTTATCGAGATGAATTTCTGGTTTTGGTTCTCGGTGTTCTATACGACGATCGTCGGGAAAAGTGAAATTCCGGCTAACCGGCTCTAAGAGGGAGCTAGGGGGTCGGGAGGAGCTACAAAACTCCGATGCTAACCTCAGAGAACAGTTGGTTGTGCTGGAGAAGCTCGGAGCTGTCCGGGCAACGGTGTTAAGTCAGAGGCGCTCCTGTTCGAACAGGGGAGTGGAAATTTGCTCGGAAAAGCTCGAGGGGAGCTGATCACGAGAAGCTGAGGGCTGGAGCACATCGAGTGAAGGTCAGAGGTGCCGTTTATGGCCTCAGCTCGAGATGGAAGGGTGGGTTTTGGCGTGTCGACGGCGAGGTGGTGAGTTTTGGGTGTGCGGCGGCTCTCACTGAGCTCTCAGCGTGAGGAGGCGTCGGGGCAGTGGCGAAACGGCTTTGTGACGCCTGGGACTCAAATATATCATGCGGGAGACGTCGGCCGTCGGTCACAGTGCTAGAAGCAGCTGGTGGTGCGGCTTCATTGCCATTGCGTCCTCGGCAATGCTGGCAAGAAGCCGAGCACCGAGTGATTCAGTCGGTTTGCTCGGGAGTGAGACTGACAATGGGTCCCAGCCCCTTCTTTTAACCTCTAAATTCCAATGGATGTGGCAATGATCTGGGCATAAGATCTAGATCAAACTGATCAACACATGATCTGTCCACGAAAATGCTTCTGTTTCAAAGGAATTGAGGAAACAGATGCGAATAAAAACCGTGATGATGTGGTAAGGTGATAATGGAGACCTACCTTACGTTCTTCTTGTTCTCGGGGTCCTTCTCCTAGCAAGACAGATCGTTGGGGCTCTCTTCCAGCGATCTCCCGTGACTGAACTCCGGCGAAGGGTTTACTCGGCGAGTTTGGGGCTAGGGTTCTAAGTTGTCGCCTCAGGAGCTGGAAAAGAAATTCGTGGTTACGGCCAAGGGTTTTCGGTTCTATTTATAACCGGAAAAGAACAGTCCTTCTCTGATCAGAATTCGAATAGGAGTCTTATTCAAATTATTTTTGGATCTTAACAACTTATCTCTAGTTGATTTGGTGTGATAGCAACACGGAATTCGTGTCGGTTTCCTCAGTACCGGGGATTCCCACGCATACAGAAGAAAAACCGCTTCAGAATCGCGTCCTTACGTGGTGATGAGCTCCGGAAGATCCACGTATCCATTGGGGGCCTGGTCTCCCTTTTCCGCAAAGACGAGCTCCGGTTGTGCCGCGTGTCAAGCGAGCGAGACCCCCCTCTTTCTCAGAGGCGGGCTCCGCGCACGCCATGTATCCTGGCGGGCGGGAACCTCCCTCTCTTAAGAGGCGAGCTCCACGTGTGCCACGTGTCTGGTGGGTCGGGACCTCCCCTCTCAACAGAGGCGAACGCCACTTGTCAGTTCCGGACCTTTCCCTCTCTTCGGAGGTGGCTCCGGGGTGCCATGTTTCAATTCTGGACCTCCCCTCTCTTCTGAGGTGAGCTCCAAAAATTCCACGCGTCAAGTAGCGCAGGACTTCCTTTTTCCTCAGGGACGAGCTCCGAGGTCGACACGTGTCCATCAGCGTTGGACCTCCCGGAGGCGAGCTTCAGAGGTGACACGTGTCGGGTAGTGTCGAACCTCCCTGAGGTGAGCTCCGAGAGCGACACGTGTCTAGAGGGGCCGGACCTCTCGGAGGTGAGCTCCGAACGCGCCATGTGGTCAGCGGCCACGGGAATTGTCTTCGGCGCTCTGTGTAAACTGGAATTTGGCTCTTTTTGGCTATCTTTTTAATATTTTCTCTATTTCTACTTATTTTAAAATGTTTTCTACATATAAAATATGAATATATGCAGAACCCAAAAATTAGGGTGTCACAAATCTACCCCCCTTAAATTGAATCTTGCCCTCGAGATTTGTTAGTAGAGAATAGATGAGGAAACTCTGTCTTGATATCTTCTTCACGCTCCCATGTGGCTTCAGCTTCGGTGTGATGGCTCCATTGTACCTTGCACCATCAGATAACTTTGTTCCTCGTGACCCTTTCCTTTATGTCCAAAATTCGGACAGGGTGCTCTACATAGGTCAGGTCCTCCTGAAGTTCGAGATGTTCCATTGGTACTTGCTCTTCTGGCACTCTCAAGCACTTCTTGAGCTGAGATACATGAAACACGTCATGTACGTCGGAGAGGTGCGTTGGGAGCTCTAGTTGATTGGCTACTTCTCCTCGCTTGTCCAAAATCTTAAATGGTCCGATATATCGAGGTGCTACCTTGCCTTTGACGTTGAAACATCGTTGGCTACGGATAGGCGATACCTTGAGGTATATGTAGTCTCCGACTTCGAAAGTCAACTTTCTTCGTCTATTGTCCGCATAGCCTTTCTGTCGTGACTGAGCAGCCTTTAAGTTCTCCCGTATCGTTTGGACTTGCTTTTCAGCTTCTTGTAGCACTTCGGGTCCAAACACTTGGTTTTCTCCGGCCTCATTCCAAAACAACGGCGTTCTACACCGTCTGCCATATAATGTTTCGAAAGGTGACATCTCCAAGCAGGCTTGACAGCTG
This sequence comes from Neostapfia colusana, assembly GCA_030760725.1. NCBI lineage: Eukaryota > Viridiplantae > Streptophyta > Magnoliopsida > Poales > Poaceae > Neostapfia > Neostapfia colusana. Next base: position 50,759,174 of record JASWHV010000009.1, read on the forward strand.
TTGTTATAGGAGAATTCCGCGTACGGCAAGCTCCTATCCGAACTACGTCCATATTTCAAGGCACAGGCTCTCAACATGTCCTCCAAAATTTGGTTGTTCCTTTCCGTTTGCCCGTCGGTCTGCGGGTGGTAAGAAGAGCTAAAATCCAGTCGTGTACCCATAGCCTTCTGCAGCTTCCTCCAAAATCTAGAGGTAAACTGAGAACCCCGATATGAGACTATCCTCCTCGGGACTCCATGACGGCACACGATTTGCTCCATGTATTACTCGCCTAATTGTGCAACGCTGTACTTGGTCCTTACAGGGCAAAAATGGGCTGTTTTTGTCAATCGGTCCAGGACAACCCAGATAGAGTCGTAACCCGACTGAGTACGTGGCAACCCGACGATGAAATCCATACTGATGTCTTCCCACTTCCACTCTGGTACCTTCAAGGGTTGCAACAATCCAGCGGGTCTTTGATGTTCGGCCTTCACCCATTGGCATGTGTCGCATAGGGCAACATATTCGGCTATGTCCCTCTTCATACCATCCCACCAATAACAAGTCTTCAGGTCCTTGTACATCCTGGTACTTCCGGGATGTATGGAATAAGGTGAATCATGTGCCTATTTTAATATCATGTCGTGGATGTGCTTCACGTTAGGCACACAAATCCTTTTTCCTAGCCAAAGTGTGCCCTTCTCATCTTCCTTGAAATCCTTCTCTATTCCTTGTCGGACCCTTTCCTTGATCTCCTTGATCTCCTCATCCGTTGCTTGGCCATCTCTTATCTCTTGTTCCAAAGAAGAATGGAGTTCCATCACTTCTATCTCGTTCAAGAATCCGAGATGTAACCGTTCGAACTCTTTTTGTAGCTCGTGTGGTAGCTCCCGAACCGTAAGTTGGTGACATGCTCCCTTCCGGCTCAATGCATCGGCTACTACATTGGCCCTTCCAGGGTGGTAGTTGATTCCAACATCGTAATCCTTGATGAGTTCCAACCATTGACGTTGTCTCAAATTCAAGTCCGTTTGTGTGAATATGTACTTGAGGCTTTTTATGATCCGTATAGATCTCACATCGATGACCAAGGATATAATGTCTCCAAATCTTCAATGCATGCACAACTACTGCTAGCTCTAAGTCATGTGTAGGATAATTAAGCTCGTGCTTCATTAATTGTCATGAGGCATAGGCTACCACTTGTCCTTATTGCATGAGCACACATCCGAGCCCTTGTCTCGATGCGTCACAATATATGTCAAAGCTCTTGCTTACATTCGGCAATACCAAAACTGGCGCTGTGGTTAGCCTTTTCTTGAGTTCCTCAAAACTCTCTTGGCACACTGATGTCCACTGGAACGCTTTTCCCTTCGTTAGCAACTCCGTCATAGGTTTTGCTATCTTAGAGAAGTACTTGATGAAGCGTCGGTAGTATCCAGCCATCCCAAGAAAACTCCGAATATCTCTCACGTTTTGCGGTTGGTTCCACTTCAGAACATCTCCCACTTTTCCGGGATCAACCGATACTCCTTCCTTGGAGATAATGTGGCCTAGGAACGATATCTCCTTTAGCCAAAATTGACACTTGTTAAGCTTGGCATAGAATTGATGCTCGCGCATTTTCTTCAAGGTCAATCTCAAATGTTCTTTATGCTCCTCCTCACATTTTGAATACGCTAGAATGTCATCGATGAAAACCACGACGAACTTATCGAAGTACTCAATAAAAACCTTGTTCATAAGGTACATGAAGTATGCGGGTGCATTTGTTAACCCAAAAGACATGACGGTATATTCATACGAACCATACCGTGTGCGAAAGGCAGTCTTGGGTATATCGGAGGGCTTAATCTCCAGCTGGAAGTATCCCGACCGAAGATCAATCTTGGAGAACACTCGGGCTCCTTTCATTTGGTCGAATAGGTCTTCTATATGGGGCAGAGGGTATTTGTTCTTGATTGTCACCTCGTTGAGAGACCTATAGTCCACGCACATCCTTTGGGTCCCATCCTTCTTGTCTACGAAGAGCATGGGGGCTCCCCATGCTGATGAGCTTGGACGTATAAAACCCTTCTCCAACTGCTCCTGAATTTGCTTCTTGAGTTCCACTAGTTCATTGGTGGGCGTCCTATAGGGTCTCTTTGCTATGAGTGCAGTTCTGGGTAACAAATCAATGGCAAGCACAATGTCCCGGTCAGGTGGCATACCTGGAAGCTCTTCCAGGAACACATCCGAGAATTCTTGAACCACTGGAATGCTGTCCAATGTTGCTCCTTCGACGTGGTTCAAACTTGCCTTCTTGGTTGTTTATTGAGCTGACCCAAACTCGATACGAATACCGTGCTCGTTTTTCAACTGCACGCTCCTTTCAGCACATTGGATTACTCCGTTGTGCTTGCTTAACCAATCCATCCCGAGTATTATGTCAAGCCCTTGGGAATCCAAGACAATGAGGTTGGCAAGGAAGTCTACCCCCCTTATTTTAAGGCTCACTTTCGGACATACTATATTAGTCCTCATCTCTGCACCGGGAGAATTAACCAACATAGTACAATTTAAGTGTGATATGGGTCGATTGTTCTTGGCAACATACTTGGATGATATGAAGGAATGTGATGCTCCAGAATCAAATAAAATGGTGGCTGGGTTGGAGTTGGCAAGGAACATACCAATTACGACGTCCTCAGCCTGTTGTGCTTCCTTAGCAGAGACATGGTTCACGTTGCCGCGAGCATAGTTCCGCTGTCCACGGTTTCCTTGATTGTCCCCTCCGTTCGATCGTGGGTTCTGCTTGGGCATGTTGCCTTGCTGTCCAGGACCTCTCCTCGGGCACTGGCTCACGAAGTGTCCTGTTTCCCCGCATGCAAAGCATGCCCTGTTGCCCATGGCAGCAGGTACGTTGGGGTGGGGGTTTTGAACAGGAGCGCCCATGTTGGGTCGGGGCACAGGAGGCAAAGGTACACAAGGTGCTTGTGCAACGGGTCGTTGCTGTGGTGGCTGATTAGGGTGGTATGCAGGAGCGGTCGATCCATACTGCGGTGCAGATGGGGGCATGTACCGAGGTCGTACGTTGCTCCCTTGTGGCTGGTATGGCATCTTTCTCTTGCCCTCTCACTCGATCTCTCGGATCTTGCTTTCAACCACTATAGCCTTGTCAACCAGCTTCTGGAAGCTCGCGTAGTCATTGTTGAGGAGCTGAACCTGGATTTCATTGTTTAACCCACTCATGAATAGGTACTGCTTCCGTTGGTCTTAGTTGACAGCTTCAGTGGCGTACCGGAACAGTTGCGTGAACTTGTTGAGATACTCATTCACGCTTTTCTGTCCTTGGTGGAGATCTTCAAACTCCTGTCTCTTGAGCATCATTACACCAGAAGGGATGTAATGAGAGCGGAAACTCTCCTTGAACTCAGTCCATGTGATCGTCTCCGGGTCAACATGAGCATTGCACAGGGCATCCCACCAGTCAGCGGCAGCTCCCATGAGTTGGAGCGACGCAAAGAGAGCCTTCTCTCGGTAATTGCACTGAACTATGGCAAGCTTCTTCTCCATGGATTTCAACAAGTCGTCGGCCTCCATGGGCTCATTAGCTTGAGCAAAGGTGGGTGGTCGAGTTCTCATGAACGCTCCCAGTCTGTGAGCCGGCAGTGGTGGCGGTGGTGGCGGCGGTGGTGCTGGAAAGAGGTTGTTGTTGTTGGCCTGCAACTGACCCAAAGTTTTGATCATGGTTTGCATAAGTTGATTCTGTATGGCCATCAACCGTTTCAGGTTGTTCTCACCAGCTCCGGGGTTAACAGGAACTTCATCGTGGCCATCATCTTGGTTGCCACGGACGTTCCTTCCTTGGCAGCCGGCGTTTCCTCTCACCATCTATGAGAGAGAATGAAATAGAATAGAGGTTAGAAGGTTAGATGGATCCCCCTCACTATATGCATCAAGGTGGATTGGACTATATATATTAGCCCATATGAGGATGTGAACAAGTGCCGAGGCATCTTACACCTCTTTCTACTTATGTGTGGGTATGGACAACGCTTGAGACGTCACACAACTCACACTAAGCACACAATCACAAGCAATCATCACAAGGGCTCACACAACTCCTATTCAAGGCTTATTCAATGGGGGTCCTATATGGCTTAGTGTGATGCCAATCTGTGATCCAACTATGGCTTCTCCTAGGCTTGTATCCTATGTCAAGGTAGTTCCAATGCCAATCTATGCATCCTAGGCTTGCATACTATGGTCAGCGTGGCTTAGCTACCAATCTGTGACCTATCTAGGTTGTGTGATCTACGATCAACCCATGGCAGGTTGATACCAATCTGTGTCTGATACCAACTTGTGACTTCTATCTAAGCGTGTAACCTACCGTCAACCCGTGGCTCTGATACCAATCTGTGATGCCCTCAATTTCGTGCAAAAACCACGGAACCGAGAACTGATGCATATGTGTGCCCAGGATGTTCATCACACATATACACATCATCCACAAACTGAATTTCAGAATATATATAACCACGAATAACAGAGTTTATTACAAGGTTTCATGATTCTTGGACTCAGTTCGGCAGCGGAAGTCTAATCTTACAGAGGAAGTCTTATTTCCATGCAGCGGAAGTTTTCTAACTAGTGCGGATGCAATCTAAGCAGCAGAGGCGGCTCCATCTCTACTCCAACCCCACAGGCAAGGTTGAGGACAGATTACACGCCTAATGCTCCACTTGGTCTTTATAGTAATCTTCTCCTGTTGCTGATGATGAAATAATAATGCAAGTTTAAGTACAATGATGTACTCAACACGTGCGGAAAAATATGATATGTAGCTCACAGCAAGGTAGGTATAAAAAGGCTCATTTGCAGAAAGCAAAGTTATTTATCAAAACCACGAGAAAACAGCAACTTAACTTTAAGTGAACGTAATCCCAACATGTATTAAAATACCAACACACTTCCATTATGTTCACCACTTTCCATGTCCCAACCAGACATTAATCAACTTCATTCTTGCTCACGAATACCTTCTCGTATTCTCTACCATCTCACGAATACCATCTCGTATTCGCTACCATTTAATCTCATAAACAATTCTGTCTCACACCGAGACCAATCTCGTTGCCATGACTCAATAGTCATGCAACCAAATATTATCACCCGGACTCAACAGTCCCGAAAGCCAAACCATAACCAAAACCACAACAAATAACCATTACCAATAACCATACCATCTAATCATGGAAGTTGATCAGGCGCTCGTGACCGTAAGCTCCGCTATCATGATAGTTTTAGACTCTGCAGAGTTTGTACCACTTTACCCATAAGTTTGTGATTTCGTCACCCGTCGGCGACTGCAGAACCTCCATTATACCAGTACACAACCGTTGGTGTATGGTCAAGAGATCACAAAATAGCCTTTACAAAGGGGCTACTAGATGTATAGACTCATTAAAGTTTCACCGGCAGGCTAGAATCTCCAATTCTTCCACCCACGGGCTCCCTCTTGTGCCATGCAGTTCCCAAGGAAGTCCTCACTCGACTCCCATTCCCCGCGCCTTCCATGGTCCATAACAATCTAGTAATTTACCTTATTAGTCAGCTAAGCCGCACCCATACTTGGCCTTGTGGTGGCACTGTTATCCTAGCATGTGCTCGCATGAACCGGACCTTAGATCTACGGCAAGTAATCACCATCTTAGGCTACCTCATTCACAAATCCAGGCTTGCCTAGATCTCCCTCTGATCCATGTTCATTGACAACATCAGTTTCTCATTATCATTACGAATGCAAGTAGCTAGACACATCTATCTCGCTTCCCAATCCTATGGACTCAGCGAAGTATAAAAGCAAAAACAAAACCCGACTCATAAACTTCCCTGGCGACAAGGGTGGTTTAACCAAAACTAGTAAACTCCTATAACAGGGTTTCCCATCATGTTTGACTCAGCACACACACATTTTTGTAAAAATAAATAGTTTCCCAAAACATAGGATCAATATGGTCAAGGGGCACTTGCCTTGTTCTGGCGGTTCCGGTTGCTCAAAATCTTGTTGTTGTAGTCCGTCGTAGGTAGCTCCCTGAGCTTGTCCTTCTATTCGCGATCACGCATATACAAGATTCACAGCAATCAATATCATGCACAAACTCTACTTTAAGATGCAATGATGCATATGCATGTTAATCCTATGGTGCAGTTTTGGTTTGTACGTGTTCTTGCATGTTTGTATGGGGTTTTTTTATGGAAAACAGAGGTGTATAGATCAAATGTGGACGTGGCAATGATCTGGGCTTAAGATCTAGATCAAACCTATCAACACGTGATCTGTCCACGAAAAAGCTTCTGTTTTTGAAGGAATTGAGAAAACAGATGCGAATAACAACCGTGATGATGTCGTAAGGTGATAATGGAAGCCTACATTACGTTCTTCTTGGTCTTGGGGTCCTTCTCCTAGCAAGACAGATCGTTGGGGCTCTCTTCCGGTGATCTCACGCGACTGAACTCCAGCGAAGGGTTTACTCGGCGAGTTTGGGGCTAGGGTTCTAAGTTGTCGGCTCAAGAGGTGGAAAATAAATTCGTGGTTACGGCCAAGGGTTTTCGGTTCTATTTATAACAGGAAAAAGAAGAGTCCTTCTCTGATCGGAATTCAGTTAGGAGTCTTATTCAAATTGTTTTTGGATCTTAACAACTTATCTCTAGTTGATTTGGTGTGATTGCAACGCGGAATTCATGTCGGTTTCCTCAGTACCGAGGATTCCAACGCATACAGAAGAAAAAACGCTTCAGAATCGCGTCCTTACATGCTGATGAGCTCCGGAAGCTCCACGTGGCCATCGGGGGCCTGGTCTCCCTTTTCCGTAAATACGATCTCTGGTTGTGCCGCGTATCAAGCGAGCAAGACCTCCCTCTTTCTCAGAGCCGGGCTCCGCGTGCACCACGTATCCTGGCGGGCGGGAACCTCCCTCTCTTCAGAGGCGAGCTCCACGTGCGCCACGTGTCTGGTGGGTCAGGATCTCCCCTCTCAACAGAGGCGAATGCCACATGTCAGTTCCGGACCTCTCCCTCTCTTCCGAGGAGGCTCCGGGGTGCCATGTGTCAATTCCGGACGTCCCCTCTCTTTTGAGGTGTGCTTCAAAAATGCCACGCGTCAAGTAGCGCCGGACTTCCTTTTTCCTCAGGGACGAGCTCCGAGGTCGACACATGTCCATCAGTGTCGGACCTCCCGGAGGCGAGCTCCGGAGGTGACACATGTCCGGTAGTGTCGGACCTCCTGGAGGTGAGCTCCGAGAGCGACACGTGTCTAGCGGGGCCGGACCTCTCAGAGGTAAGCTCTGAACGCGTCACGTGGTCAGCGGCCGCGGGAATTGTCTTCGGCACTCTCTGTAAACTGGAATTTGGCTCTTTTTGGCTATCTTTTTAATATTTTCTCTATTCCTACTTATTTTAAAATGTTTTCTACATATAAAATATGAATATATGCAGAACCCGAAAATGAGGGTGTCACATAACGCCACAGTATTAAAATTCAAATCTTTGGAATTTGCTGCAACTTTTAGATTTGAATTTGGGAGCCACTGTTTTTCGGGAGGGGGGAGACTGCCGGTGGGACCCGCACATCATTGTAATCGAGAACCCTCAGTGTTTCCTTCTCCGCGAGCTCGCCACCGAGGCAGCCAACGAGCTACTGCTCATGCCTTGCTCCTGAAGGCAGGCAAGTACACGGCGTTGTTGATCGTTAGCCACAGCAGCTCCGCAACTCAACTGCCGTTTCTCTGCTCACACAAACAACCGAAGGCGTCCCTCTGTGCAACATTGTTTCCACAGTTTGAATTATTCACAGATTCGAATTAAAATAAAATTTGAATTTAGGAGCCACTGTGCCAGCGGTACTTGCAGGTCAGTGAGGCTGAGACACAAGGAAGTTTCTTTCTCTGTGAGAGTGACACCGAGGGGAAGAAGGAGCCCCAACGAGCTGCCTGCACGCTTGCTCCCGAGGCAGTTCCTTGTCTTTTCCCTCGGTTGCTCGCTAAGGATCACGAGCTGCAGCAACTCAATTGTTCTTTCGCTGCCTCACACGAGCAAACCACAGCACAGAGCCATTTCTCGAGCACGCACCCGAGAACACACCGCGCGCCTGCTGCCTCGGCGCCGATCCCCATCCACCCGAGTTAGCACCCGGTTGCACTGCTTATAGGATGCGCCAGCGATCCCTCGACATCCCCAAGTCCTCCTCAGCTCACTCCCGGCCTTCCCAGATCGGCAGCAACCCCATTTTTCTTCCGGCAAAACAGAGCCACGCCACCTCCACGTCTCCACGTCGCCCGGCCGTCTCCGAGCCTCCCCGACGTGCTCAAAAGCTCACAGAGGTGCGCCACGAAGTCTAGCTACTCATCCAGTAGTCATCCTGCTCTTCAACGTCGCCGGTTAGCCGGAATTCTGGTTTTATCGCCGGAGCACGTGAAGAGCCGACCGATTTAGAATCAAGAAATTCGTTCAACGTGGTTGATCATCGGTTCTACAATCCAAGCCGCAGAAACTAGTAACCCTAGCACCCTCCCACGCCAAAGCAGGCATTAAACCAGCCATCCCACGCCCCGGGTGACGAGAATTCACTGCTGGCAGCAAAAACGGGTCGGGCCTCAGGTGACCACCCTATTCCCGCCGATTGCTGCGTGAATTGAGGCGTGTTCCATGCTCCAAGAGCTCTGGGGATGCTTTAGGGCAACATAGCTCACCGGAAGAAGCTTGGGACACGCCAGAACGTGTTAATGCCGAGCTCCCGAGCCGCCCCACCGATGCCGACCCACCTCCGCCTGTTTTAATGCGGGGAAACCTTGCCCGGCAGCTGTGCCAGGTTCCAAGGATCGTGTAGGGCGAAACCGGAGCTAATTTTTTGGATAATTGAGGGAGAACGAACCGCGCCGCGATCTATGCCGATGTGCACCAGCGGGCTCTGGCGAGAGGTTGAAGAAACACCTGACCCATGGCCCCACGTTTGAGTGCTCTGTGTAGAATTCAAACAGAAAGGCTGTCAAACTTCAAAAATCCATAACTCGGGGTAAAAAACTCCAAAATAGTGAGACAAATTTTGTTGGAATCCTTATGAGGAGTACTTTGCATAGAAATAAATTGCTAGCTATGAAAATGCCTAGGAATTTCTGTAGAATTCTTTTTACTTATTCCTTTAGGGATTAATTCCAGAAATATGGTTTGATGAAATAATCCATTTTTGGTCAGAAGCTTTTTCTCATAGTCGCTGAGCTCCAGTAGAAATTTCAGGATTTTTGGAGATGATTAAGAGTGCTTAATCAGTAGGTTTTCTCAGGTTTATTTAAATGGGCGGAAATATTACAGAATAAATTCCAGAAAATAGAATTAAACTTCACCAAGGCATTCTGACCAGCAAAAAGGCTTATAAAATTTTGGAACAATTTTTCCTAGGAACCTTATGTCCAGACCTATTAGTGTATCAAATTTCTCCATATGACCAAATCTAATTAAATTCCTATAAATCATTGAATGTTAAAGGTTCCAAGAATTCTTGTGGCCAATTCCTTCCTCAAAAACCTCTGAAAATTATACCACAACCCTATCATGATATCAAGAAGATTCTGTAAACATTTCAACCATAGAATCCTCTGTATTCTTAGGTTTTGCTTCTGTAGTTTGCTTGTAGCACATTATATCATAACATGACACATTTCTTATTTGATCATTTCGATAGCGATACATCACGCGAAGACTTCGGAGGCTGCTGACTTGAATCCTATCGACAGAAACTTTAGTCAGGATCAACACTAAGGCAAGCCCCGGTTTGCATCCAAAATTTACAATTTTCTATTTGTATTCACTTTATAATGTCTAGCATTTTGATTATTGCACTAAGTCTAGTTTGTATGACACTCCACATGCATGACCCAATGAATCCCAGGAGTTTGATTTCGAGTAGGTTTTTACTTAATTATAACTGCTGTTATCAAGTTAAGAAAATTGGATTAAAAGAGGCATAACTTGAGTAGGCCGTTTCCTACTCGTGAACCGGGATTAAGAGGGATCAATCGTAAGAGTTGGGAATTGATCCTCTTAGTTGGGAATGGAGACCGGACAGTATAAATGGAAGGCTCAAGGATGTGGTCCTGTGAACCTAGTCTATATCTGAGTCAATTAAGGCCTGTTCTCGTGTGCGGCCCCACTGGACAAGTTTGAGTTGTGTACTGTATGCATACTGGCTATATGGGACCCAGGAAACCGATGCAACATGTTAACCTAGGTGTCAAGGCAATCCCTACCGTCTTATGCAGATGCTGAAAAGATAGAGAAGTTGGCCCTATGAGGATTTGCCATAGTGAGACTTAATCCAAGTCGGTGTGACCGGTTCGATATTTGGGTGTCGTGTGAAAGGTTGCCACATACGATGTTGAGGGGATCGGTTGATCACCGGTCTTGGACGGGCGTATGTGTCGTGTCAGCCGAGTGTTTTTGATTTGAATAACCGTCGCTCGCGGTAGTGAGCATACTTGTACGCTGAGTCGTGACGTAGTAATAAACTGGGAAAAGGTTAGTATGCTTCGTGAGTAATCCTCATATTGGAGATGAGGGATGATCAACACTTTCACTAAAGTTATTTTCCACCTTGGGCTAGTAGCGTCGAGGCAATGCGTTTCTTGTTTGATTGTGGAGTCTCGACGTTGATGGCGCAAGGTCTGTATGGGTATAGAATAGCTCACTAAAGTTATTTTCACCTCGGGCAAGTGGCATCGAGACGAATCGTTTCTTGTTTGATCGTGGAGTCTCGATGTAAATTGTGCGAGAGATATAAAAGTTTCTTAAAACTTGAAGTGAGGACTCTCCTTTAGCTCAAGTTCAGATTTTGTACAAACTTCTATATTCAGCCCTCTATTTTCAGCATGTAGAGTTTCATGACTAGGGTTGACGGTTAAGTCTTGTTGAGCTTTATGCTCACGGATACTGCATGAGTTGTTTTACAGGTAATAACACTACGCTGATAAGTACGGTTGTCCGATAAGACTCGGAACTCTCCGAGTGGTGAACTCATGGCAATCCCTGCCGCTGCTATTGTGATCGTGTTGCTAGTGAGAAGGGTCCGCGGGCTGGACGTCTTCTCTATTGCTTAGTATGGATATGTGACGTGAGTTGTATCCATCTTCTGCTGTATACTATTTTGAGAAGTATTTGTAAAATTCACACTTTGTAAGCTTCCGCTTGATTTATGTAATATGATGCTTTATTATGTGTGCTGTTGGGTGCCGCATCGCACGGCACCACCCAATGCGATTGGTAACGCGATAGTGTGTTCTTCTGGAAATAGCCTAGGATGACATACACAGCGCTTGCCATCGGCGTGCCCTGCAGGGAAGTATGTGGTATCCGTTGGGTTGATAAAATTCCCAACCGTGATGACCGATTCGCGCTCTACTCGGTTCCCCGTCTTGGGTGTGAAAACGCGACCATGTACCTTGAGACGTGACTTGACTCAAGGACGGCCCGTATGGAAATGATACGGGGCGTATGTTTTCATTATGATATGGACCTGCCTGAAATGACAACCCTATGTGTGCATCATCATTGACTGGTTTTCTGCAGGTAAACTAACCATGTATCCGTATTACGAGTAGAACACGTTTGCAAGTGAACGATTCTAGTGTCACTAATAGAACTTATATGCCGGGTGTAATCCGGTTAGGATTTTTCTATTTTGTGAGGAACGTAGTACCAGCATTATCATGGAAATTGCATGAACACCTCGCTTATCTCATAAACTTGAATATTCTGTACGATTTAAATGAAGACAGATAAAATGAAGTAGTTAAAACTTGTTTAGAAACCAACTCAAGCATATGTGAGTGTAGAGAGACCTAAAAACAGAGTCCCCTGTTTTAGCATTATTTTTGCTGTAACTTACATAGGGTGTTACTCATTGTAGAAAAGACCAATGTTAGTGTATGATATCGTTTTGGAAATGTGGAGAAGTCCTATAAAACTTTTCTGTAAACCTCCAGGACAGAAACACAATTAAAGTTGGTCAAAAATATTAGTAACCAAAAACTGCTACAAATGGGTAGAACTGAAACAGAGTCTTTGTAATTCCAGCATAACTCTGGGTAAAAAATTCGCTAAGGGTATTGTGATACATTTCTGGAAAGGGCATGAGATATGCTACAACTTTGTAATTCAAGGTTTTGCCAAAACTGGAGAATAATTAGCTGGAATTGTGGATTGAAACTAGGTACCTCTGGGGAGGTGCTGTCAATATCCTGCCAGAAATTCTGTTAACTTTGAACCATCATATATTTTGATACAGGAATGCAAAGGGGTCATATAAATACATTTTAAAAAGCTTCGAAAGTTATTTACAATGTTTCCGTTCAACCGCAGTGCATAATCCTCTTGTAAAGAGGTGAAATTCGCAGTACAATTGAAACCGTCTAGAGTACCCAAAGGCTGTGTATAGTTTCTGTACTGATTGGAGTTTTGCTTATAAATTCCTGTATAAGAGTTGTAAAATGGGAAATCTTACAATTATAGAAAGCTTATGAATTGTTCTTCAACTTTTTAATTATGAGTTTGGTCCATATACGTTTCTAACTGTATGGAGAAGTTGACTCAAAGTGAGCAATTACAGGAGAGGTGCTGCTGAAATTCTTCCAGAATTTATGTCGACTTTAAAAGCTCATAACTTCCGATCTAAAACTTAGTTGGGTGAAAATAAATCCTCGTTGGAAAGATATGGAAGTCTTCTCCAACTTTTCTGTTCATTCCCACAACATATTCACAAGTTAAATTAGGATTTTATACCATAGGACAGAAGCTGGTTCAGTTTCTGCACTTTTATGGTTTTGGACCATCACTTCCTGTCTACATTTTTTCAAAGGTTGTGTGATACAGTTCTAAAAAATCTGGTGAGTTAGGCTACAACTTTGTAGTTTTGAGTTTTGACAAACCGGGTTCGGAATTGTATGAAAAAGTTGAATCAAAGTGGGTACCTCTCGGTGGGGTACTGCTGAAATCCTCCCTAAATTTCTATCAATTTTCAAACTTCATATCTGTTGAACCTGAACTGATATGGAGTCACATAAATAAATGTTAGAAGGATACTGAAGTGATCCAGAACTTTGGTATTCTCTTATGGTCTTAATTCTGCTGCTATGGAAATTTTAGTGCAGACCGATCAGTTGTGAATCAAGTTGTTTTTAAGCTGATCGGTCAAGCACCGGATGACTTGTTGTGAGTAGGAGTGGTTTTATACTCTCCGAAGTTCATTGTCGACTTCAACCACAGAAGGTAGTCATTTACAAGACCATCCCTAGAGATGAAGATAGACTACCGCATCACTCCTCTCGGCAATCAAAATTGGGTTAGTTTCCACTCTAGGAGGTTAGTGTTGTGCATTACCTTCCCATAAGAATATTATGGATTAAGTTCTCGATATCCTACTTTGGAACTTAAGAAGGGAGGAGTACATCCAAGTAAACCAAAGCATGTATCAACCAATTGTTATACACCAAAGTATGACATCACCCAGAAACAAGAGGGAAGTACTACACTAAGTTTCTAAGGACTCAGTTGATCTAGACAAGTATTAGTTATCCATGTCATGATTAGGACGTTGAAGATTCAAGCCATCAACAAACCGTCAAGAGGGAGGTCAAGACCAAGGCTTTCGCCAACCTCAAATGAGTTCCTACGTTGAGTTCTTGGCGACTCAACCACCTGTGTTCAGTGAGGTGTGGCGGACCGGAATCCGCTCATCCAGGATCGCAGAGGGTGGTGCCGCGCGATGCGACACCCGACAGCACACGTCATAAGAACACAATATATTACATGGGAAAAACAGCTGAAACTGTACAAACAAGTACAAACTTCAGTTACAACTATTGTTCTATTACACAGCGGAAGACTACACTATACAACTCACGCCCGCCTATTTAGCAAAAGTCGGTTGCCCAGCCCTAGGGCAACCCACACTAGCTGCACGTCTCAGCTCAGCGCGGCGTGTACGGCTCCCACTCAGCCGTGGTCCCCGACGGAGGGAAACCCTCGCCGGTGGACTCGTACTCCGAGTCCGTGGGTGGCTCCTCACCTGAAAAACACTTAAGCAGCAACCGTGAGCACGAAGGCTCAGCAAGGCTTAACCGACTCACCTAAGCATGAAACTCTACATGAGGTGTACAATGGACATAGGATAGTACATTTCAGCAAAACGACACGCCTACAAGTTCATCCTTAGTTCAACTTTTAGCAACAAGTTAACAGTTCATGAAATCTGAAATTTAGTAAGCAGTATTTGGTGGCACACATGTAGCAATACAATTATATCAATCAGCATCATTGAATCAACATATTTCATCCATTAGTCTACGTTACGACGCAGTGAACAAGCAGTACTCGTCACCGCGAGGGACGGCGAATCGACTCGATATACACCTGCAGGGAAAACCCAAAGAGCACGTCACGTACGCCCACCCGTGGAGCTGCACAGCACGCTCACTCGATGTCGTACGGGACAACCTTTCACCCAACAGCCCAAACGTCGAACCGGTCGCACCGAAACGAGCAGGAGGTTCCCCCCACGGAGCATCTCTCTATGCCCGTTGGCAGATTTCCACCTTGCTGCCCTCAACCTACACCTATAAATCGGTGTGGTATGCCTCGACGCCCGGAGGTTTAGGCTACATCGGTTTATCGGGGCCCATATATCCGATATGCCTTCGGTACGTTCAATACTTGTTCAGCAGGGCCGCACACGGATCGGTCCTCAATCGACACGGGCAGGGCTGCGCACACAAGACTTCTTCTTGCTGCGCCCTAGCCCCTGCCTAGTCTCATTTTCATTACTAAGGTGATCTCACATCACTCAACCGAACCCGTGTGTCCCAATGCCTATCTCGCGAGTAGATTCCAACTACTCGACTTGTACCGAAGTCCTATGACTCATTAAGCATAGCCTGTCTACTCGAGGTCCTTGACACTACCCTCACTCTTTTAGGAACCTTTGGTTATGCAAGTGGGGTTTCATTCACCCTATACCTAATGCACATACATACTTCATATGACACATGTAAACAAAGTAAGATTTATAAAAGGGTTAATGCAAACCGGGGCTTGCCTTGTTGCTGCTGGTCAGGAGTTAGTTCTTCGTCCGGAAGGAGGAAGTCCAGCACTTCCGGAGTCTCTTCTTCAACGGCTACACGTTAATGAAATACTACATGTTAATTTATATGCAAATGTGAGCTTAGAGTAAGACTTCTACTATTAGTTCTACTAACCAGCCTCTAACCCTGGAACTTTGTTTAAGAATTTAAATATGAACTAGTGTTGGTGGTTTGGCTTGAACTTAATCACATGGTTAAATGCTAAGTGGTTTTCCCCCTTTTCCATCTTAATCCCTTAAGTGGTTAAACAGGACAGGGGTGATCTAGAGCTCCAATAGAGCTGAGAATTTTTGTGTGAGTTCCTTGTCACAAGAAAACTCTCTGGACCAAACATTAGCACTTTTCATGGAGTGGTTTGCTCAGAATAATTCTCTTGGCAAATCAGCAAGGAAGAATTAATTCTGAGGTAATACCCCTGTTCATGCTCAACTTAATGAACTAAAATTTCTATTATAGCTCATAGAGTTTGCATGAATTTTCCTAGCATTTTTGGAGTCAAGATTTGCCCAGAATTGAATTTCCAAGTTTTGGAAATTCTCTGAAAATGTTTCTGCATTCAAATGAACACAGCACCTTCCAATTTGAATTGCTCTGACCAAATCAACTCCAAATGGTCTGACACTTTTACAGGTGTCTACTAATGTCCTAAAGAACATTCTGGCAAAATTTGGAGATTTTTGGATGAACCAAACTCCCTCTAAAATTCTTTTGCTGAAAAGCTTTAAAGAATTTTCCAGAATTAATTAATGGGTTTCATACAAATTGGGTTGTATCTCTGGACAGAGCTAGGCAAGACGAATCCAGCCCAATTTGAATCACTAAATTTGGAGCTTCCTAGCAGAAGTTATGGATTTCTAAAGTTTGAGTAGAAACTGGAATTGTTTTACTATTGGAAAAGAACCCGGGCCCACTCTTTAAATCGCAGCCAGTGAGAAACGAGAACACACAGGGTTACTGGGTTTCCTCTGGTGTAGTCACAAAAGATCGGCAGCCACAGAAGATCTCAGCTCTACCGCCGAGTGGCTGACAGGTGGGGTCGGCGCTTCGTCTTCAACCTCCCGCTTCCCTCTTCTCGCGCGCGCCTCTCTCGCCGGTGTTCTTCCTCCCCCCCCTCGGTTCCTTCTTCCTAAGCGATCTAACGGCCTGGCTCTCGCCGTCTAGGGGTTTTGAGGGTCGGGGAACCCGTTTCCGAGGTCATTGTGAGCCCTAACGGCCCACAGAAGGCTGGCGACGGACGGCGTCCTCGGACCGAGTCCGGCGACATCGGTCATCCTCTCTGCTGGCTTAATTTCCCGTCTCTCTCGCCCTAGAGCATCAGTGGCTCATGGCAAAGAACGTCCCGTATGCCAAAGAGCTTGGAAACTCCTCCAAACCCTATGTCACCGTGCGCCCTCGGTTGAAAACCGGCGGCAGAGAGTAAAACTTGAATAGCACCGTGGAGGCTCCACAAATTCTAGTTCTTTTCAGCCTCGGCGACTCGCACCGAGGTCTGTGGCCTATCCTAGGACTAGAATGGCTAAAGAACACACATGGGTCGTGAATTTTGGAAGATCAATCCCCCCTGACCTATGGACATGTCCTCGGTGTTTCACAAATTCCCGCGGCTCCCATGGAGGAATGGACTGGGGCTTTCGGCAGCGTGAAGAGAAAGAGTAGGCGCACCTTTTTGCTATGTAACTCGGGGTGTGATGGGCTCTGTATCTTCGGAACGTCGAGGAGGCCCGGCGGCAGCACAAACTGAAATTTCTGAGGATGGTTGGTGCTGTGCGCCACACACAAAGGGTGAGGGATCGGCTGGGTAGCTCGGTGAGGTTCAGCAGCGTCCCGCGCACTCTGTCACGATCACCAGTGGTCGTGCGAGGTCCTAGAGGTACTGCTCTCCGTGCGGGCGCGAAGAGTGGACGGCGGCGATCATTTTTATGGCCTGGTGCGGCTGCTCTCGGGGGAAAAACGGGGAGAAGGCGAGTGGAGTATTTGGTTTTCTTCACTGAGGTGTTACCCGCACGAAGCATCAGGCGCAGGGGGCGGCACGTCGACGCCCCGGTGGCTCACCGCCTCGCCCGGTTCCTTGCGCGCGAAGTCGAGACCCAGCTGCTGCAACCCGCTATGTACTCGGGTGTGCAGCTGACATGTGGGCCTCCCCTTTCTTCTTTTTCCCTAATATTTCCTTTCTGTTTTTGCTAATTATCCCACCAGCTACTCACAATTTAATGGTAGACTTAGCTCCCAAGTCTTTGTTTGAATTTGAATTCTCAAATTCAAACTTTGTTTGGTTAAATTTGCTTCATATTTAAACTGAAATTCAAATTCAGTTTTGAATTCTTGCAAATTTAGCTCTTGACAAGATGAGCTCCAATGGAGATGAAAATTAGTGGGTTTACTCAGAAAAATGTGCTGAGTATAGATATGGAGCTATCTTTTGAATTTGGGTGATGAAAGTTGCTGCAATTTGAATTTACATTCAAATTGACCTCTTTTTGAAATAACCCAAAAGTGCCTCAAAAATTGTTGAATTTGCATGAGCTTTGGACTGAACCTTCCCAAGACTTTTTAAATTCTAGGGGTGAGCTCAACCTCTCATGTTTAAGTGTAGAAACCATACTTTGTGAAAGTGAAGTATTTCCCCTCTAATCATTCTTTTGATGGAGGTTACTTACTCTTCACAACATTTCTCAATCTACCCACAACAAAACTGTTGTGTTGTGAGGTGCAGAAAAGTTTTTGCAAGTCCCTTTTCTTGGGCTTTTACATCCCTCCCCCCTTAAAAGAATCTCGTCCCGAGATTATAAAAGAAGAGATAGCGATGTAATAGGGACTTACCCGTGTTGAGAAGCCATGAACTCCGGGTAATTTGAGCGAAGGAACTCCTCGCTCTCCCACGTCGCTTCTTCGGCGGTGTGGTTGCTCCAGAGTATTTTGTAGAACCACAACGTTCTGCTACGCGTGGTCCTGGCTTTCTCATCAAGAATTCCCACCGGATATTCATCATATGTTAAATCCGGTCTCAGCTCGCCGATGTCTTCGATAGGAACAGCAGTTGTATGCTTCAAGCATTTTCGCAGTTGCGAAACATGGAAAATATCATGGACACCAGCCAGAGATGCCGGTAGCTCCAATCGATACGCTGCTGGTCCACACTTCTCGGTGATAGCGTAGGGTCCAATGAAACGGGGAGCGAGCTTCCCCTTCACACCGAATCGGTGCACGCCCTTCATTGGAGACACGCGGAGGTACACGTGTTCCCCAACGTCAAAGTGCAACGGCCTACGCCTCTTATCAGCGTAGCTCTTCTGTCGGGATTGAGCGGCCTTCAAATTGGCTTGAATTGTCCGAACGCGCTCTTCGGTGTCGTTCACCACATCAACTCCGAATGTGACCCTTTCACCGGACTCGCACCAATTTAATGGGGTGCGGCATTTACGACCGTAGAGAGCTTCCTAAGGTGCCATCTTGATACTTGCCTGATAACCGTTGTTGTACGAGAATTCCGCCAATGGTAGGTGATCATCCCAGTTCCTACCATGGTGGATGGCACATGCTCTCAACATGTCTTCCAGGACTTGATTCACCCTTTCTGTCTGACCATCGGTCTGAGGGTGATAGGCGGAGCTCCTGATCAACTTAGTACCCAATGCAGCGTGTAGCTGCTCCCAAAAGCGAGATACAAATAATGCACCTCGATCTGAGACAATGGTCTTGGGTACCCCGTATAGGCATAGAATCTTCGCTATGTATAGCTCCGCATATTTGCCGGCACTGTAACGTGTATTTACCGGAATGAAGTGAGCCGTCTTGGTTAACCGATCAACGATTACCCATATGGAATCATGCTTGTTGGCTGTTAGGGGTAATCCCACAATGAAATCCATGCTCACATCTTCCCATTTCCATGCCGGGATCTTCAGGGGTTGCAGCAGCCCTGATTTCTTCATATGATCAGCTTTCACTCGTCTACACGTATCGCACTCGGATACGTACTTAGCTACCTCCCGCTTCATCCGTGTCCACCAAAATTTCTGTTTCAAATCTTGGTACATTTTGTTGCTGCCCGGATGAATGGAGTATTTGGACAAGTGAGCTTCATCGAGGATCTTTTTCCTCAACTCCATATCTCGGGGTACGACTATGCGGTTCCGGAAACATTTAATTTCTCCATTGTCTATCCGTCTCCGGAGATGTGCCATGCCTTTATCATCTTTCTGAGCTGCAATGATGTCCTCCCTAATAGTAGGGATGAGGGCAAGGTTGTACAGCGATCCATAAGGAACCAAGTATAAACTTGGCTCTTCCTCCTCCACCGGTGTAATGGTGAGGTGATGGACATGCGATTTCCGACTCAGCGCGTCGGCAACCACATTCGCCTTGCCGGGGTGGTAATGGATCTCAATCTCATAATCTTTGATCAGTTCTAACCACCTCCTCTGCCTCATGTTCAGCTCCTTCTGGGTGAAAATGTATTTCAAGCTCTTGTGGTCGGTGTAGAGATGCACCAAGTTCCCCAGGAGATAGTGCCTCCACATTTTCAGCGCCAACACCACGGCAGCAAGTTCAAGATCGTGAGTCGGGTAGTGCTGCTCATGGTTCCGAAGTTGGCGTGAGCCATAAGCGACCACACGTCCTTCCTGCATCAACACGCAGCCGAGCCCAATACCAGATGCGTCACAATACACGTCGAAGGGCTTTGTTGTATCCGGCTGAGCTAATACCGGGGCTGTTGTGAGATGCTTCACCAGTGTTCGGAACGCTCCTTCACACGCCGTGTTCCAAACATATTTTGTCCCTTTCTTCAGCAACTCTGTCATCGGCTTAGCGAGCTTGGAGAAACTTGGAATGAATCTCCGGTAGTATCCCGCTAACCCGAGGAAGCTTCTGACTTCATGAACTGAAGTGGGAGCTTTCCATTTCAACACTTGCTCGATTTTACTTGGGTCAACCGCAATGCCTTCAGCTGAGATGATATGTCCCAAGAATGGCACTTGGCTGATCCAAAATTCGCATTTGCTGAACTTGGCGTAGAGCTTGTGGTCTCGCAATCGTTGAAGAACGATCCGTAAGTGTTCGGCATGCTCAGCTTCTGTCTTGGAGTAAACCAAGATATCGTCGATGAACACTACCACGAACTTGTCCAGCTCCGGCATGAACACCGAGTTCATGAGATACATGAAATGGGCTGGAGCATTCGTGAGACCAAAGGACATGACGAGATATTCGTATAAGCCGTATCTCGTCGAGAACGCCGTCTTCGGGATATCCTCCGCCCGGATCTTGATCTGGTGATATCCAGAGCGAAGGTCCATCTTTGAGAATACACTTGCCCCCACAAGTTGGTCAAACAAGATGTCAATACGGGGCAGTGGGTACTTATTCTTGATGGTGACGGCGTTGAGCGGCCGGTAATCCACACACAGCCTCAGGGTCTCATCCTTTTTCTTCACGAATAGCGCCGAGCATCCCCAAGGCGAGGAACTCGGCCTAATGAAACCCTTGCTCAACAGATCATTGAGCTGTTCTTTTAATTCAGCCAGCTCATTTGGAGCCATCTTGTATGGTCTCCGTGATATGGGCGTAGTCCCGGGTGCAAGTTCAATCTTGAACTCGACATCCCGCTCAGGTGGCATGCCCGGAAGATCATCCGGGAACACATCAGGATACTCCCGGACTACGGGGATGTCTTCTAACTTGAGAACTTCAGCATTATTAATTGCTAAAACTTCCCGGACTGGCGTGTCTAACACCATGGAATGTGGACGGTGAAACGGAGAATTTAAGTGAACCGTCCGTGTCCGAGTCTCTAGGACAGCACCATGGTATTGCAGCCATGACATCCCTAAGATTGCATCAATCTTTTGTCCCATAAGGATTATCAATGTGGTGGGATATAGTTTCCCACCTAAGCACAGAGGTGCCTTTGGAATCATCATATTAGCTGAAATCTTCCCTCCCGGTGAGCATATCATATAAGTGCAGTCGGTTGGGAAGACTTGCAATTGATGTTTAGCCACATAGGATGCACTTATAAAGCTGTGGGTTGCACCCGAATCAAATAATATGACTATGGCTTGATGGTTGAGAGTAAACGTACCCGCCAGCACGTTGTCTCCCTCTGGGGCGTCCTCATTGTCGAGGTTGCGGACGCCTCCAGTCCGCTGACCAACCTTCTTCACCCGAGGTCGGCCTCGAGCACCGCCCTGTAGCTGGGCTTGCCCGCTGCTCTGCTGCCCCTGGGGACAGTCCTTCGCAAAGTGGCCCGCCTGGCCACATGTGAAGCAGGTGAAACGGGGCGGTCCCCCGCTGATCGGTGGACAGAAACCTGGGGCGCGTTGTGGCGGTGAAAACGCCCGGGGTACCGTCTGCTGCTGCTGCTGTCTTGGTGGTGGCACCGGCGGACGGAACGGAGGTGCCTGAAAGGGACGTCCCCCGAACCGTTGCGGTCGCGCCGGTGCTTGCCACTGCTGCCCGGATGGTGTCCGATACACCATACGGTACTTCTGGGGAGCGCCACTCCCACCGCTGCTAGGTGGAGCGCTACGCTTCCTCTGCTCAGCTGCTAACTCCCGCTGAGCGTCCTCTTGCATGATGGCGGCATTGACTAGATCGTTGAATGTGCCGCTGTTCCATTGTACGAGGTGGGTCTTCATTTCGGGATGTAACCCCCGATAGAAGTGCTCCCTCTTCTTCTCCTCCGTGGAGATGTAGTCTGACGCATACTGCGCCAGATGGTTGAAGGCACGGGAGTAGTCGTGGGCACTCCTCCCGCCCTGCTTCAGTTCCAAAAATTCTTGGAACTTTCTCTTCATTATTCTGGGAGGAATGTGATAGGCGCGGAACGCCTCCCGGAACTCTTGCCATTCCACGGCATGGCCAGCCGGACGTGAGGCGACATAATTCGCCCACCACGCACCAGCGGCACCGTGGAGCTGCTGCGCTGCGAACAGTGTCTTCTGCCGCTCCGTACACGGGAGCAGCCCGAACTTGGACTCGATAGTCCGCAGCCAGTTGTCCGCCTCCAGTGGTTCTTCAGCTTCGGTGAACACTGGAGGGTGCGTACTCATGAAATCCGAGTACGACACTTCGCGGGGCTCGCGAGGCCCTCGCTCTTGACGTCCTCCCACCTGGGACGTATTCTGCACGATCGTGCGGAGCAGGTCGGTCTGCTCCTCACGACCTCCCACCAATGCCGCTATCACATCCGCTAGAGTAAGCGGAGGCGGCGGTGGTGGCTGCTGCTGCGGGGTGCTGTCGTAGGCCGGTGGCTGGGAGTCATCGCCTCCACCTTGGCTAGAGCCACCAACCTCGTGCGTGGTCCTAGTACGAACCATCTGCAACCATACGACATTAACCATCAGTCCCGCAACACTTTGCATGCAGTCCAATAGAACTGGGCGGAAAAACATTATGACCATTTTAGATTTTTCTACTGGGAGTTATATTTGAAAAAACAGATCAGTTCAGAGGATGTTTTACTCTGCCCTGGTTCTGGACAGTTTACATTCCTCTGGGATTTCAGCCATCTTAAGGCGAGTTTCAGCTCTGGAAGTCTACAACAAAGTTGTAGAGGACTTGAATACCTTTCCAGAGCTATATAGCACACCTCCCTGGGCTAAAAGACCTGTGAGTTATGCCCTGTTGAAGATCAGCAAACATGCTGCCCAAAACAGAGCACTCTGTTTTTCAGTCTCTTTTGGAACTACACTCATCACCATCCCATTCTTATACCCAACCAGGGTCCTAAATGTTGAACCTATAGATTTTAATTCTTTGTTATCATTATTCTCATGCATATGCCTACCATATCTCGGTACTACGTTCCTCACAAAAGAAAATCTTACCCGGATCATACCGGCATATACGTCTCAAATGTGGCACTAAACGGTCTCTCGCACACGTTTTCTACACGGATACATACGTGGTTAGTACCTGCAGAAAACCACACAATAATGGTGCACCCAATGGTTATTCATTTCAGGCAGTTACATATTTGAAAGTAAATACAAACGCCCGTATCATTTCCATACGGCCGTCCTTGAGCTAAGTCACGTCTCAAGGCACGTGATCGTGTTTCAACACCACACGACGGGGAACCCGAGTATGTCATGAACGGGTCGTCACGGTTGGGAATGTTATCAACCCAACAGATACCACCTACTGCCCTGCAGGGCACGCCGATGGCAAGCGCTGCGTATGTCCTCCTGGGCTATTTCCAGACGAACACACTCTCGCGTTACTGACCACGCGATGGGGTCTCCGCTTACTTGCCTAATGCACGCTAGGGATCAGCGTTTCATATGAACTCAGGGACATGAAGAGTCCAAGAGCTTCATATTGACATCTCACACCAAGCTGTGAGATCAATCCCTGAACCACGTTCCTCGTCAGGGAGAGCTAACCGAAATTGAACCGCTTTCGGTGGCGTTCCTTACCATACTTACCAGAGCGTAGGTGCGTCGTTACATAATTGAAATTCAGAATTATAACACATAAGTTAGTCTTTGCCACTTTAAGTAACTACGCTAATATAGTCCTTATTTGGGCAACTACCGAATCCTCACCGTATACCTAAGTTTTGCCCATAATGCAGTCCTTTAGTACTGTGCTATCCCCACTGCAGCTCTGATACCAGGCTGTGGCGGACCGGAATCCGCTCATCCAGGATCGCAGAGGGTGGTGCCGCGCGATGCGACACCCGACAGCACACGTCATAAGAACACAATATATTACATGGGAAAACAGCTGAAACTGTACAAACAAGTACAAACTTCAGTTACAACTATTGTTCTATTACACAGCGGAAGACTACACTATACAACTCACGCCCGCCTATTTAGCAAAAGTCGGTTGCCCAGCCCTAGGGCAACCCACACTAGCTGCACGTCTCAGCTCAGCGAGGCGTGTACGGCTCCCACTCAGCCGTGGTCCCCGACGGAGGGAAACCCTCGCCGGTGGACTCGTACTCCGAGTCCGTGGGTGGCTCCTCACCTGAAAAACACTTAAGCAGCAACCGTGAGCACGAAGGCTCAGCAAGGCTTAACCGACTCACCTAAGCATGAAACTCTACATGAGGTGTACAATGGACATAGGATAGTACATTTCAGCAAAACGACACGCCTACAAGTTCATCCTTAGTTCAACTTTTAGCAACAAGTTAACAGTTCATGAAATCTGAAATTTAGTAAGCAGTATTTGGTGGCACACATGTAGCAATACAATTATATCAATCAGCATCATTGAATCAACATATTTCATCCATTAGTCTACGTTACGACGCAGTGAACAAGCAGTACTCGTCACCGCGAGGGACGGCGAATCGACTCGATATACACCTGCAGGGAAAACCCAAAGAGCACGTCACGTACGCCCACCCGTGGAGCTGCACAGCACGCTCACTCGATGTCGTATGGGACAACCTTTCACCCAACAGCCCAAACATCGAACCGGTCGCACCGAAACGAGCAGGAGGTTCCCCACACGGAGCATCTCTCTATGCCCGTTGGCAGATTTCCACCTTGCTGCCCTCAACCTACACCTATAAATCGGTGTGCTATGCCTCGACGCCCGGAGGTTTAGGCTACATCGGTTTATCGGGGCCCATATATCCGATATGCCTTCGGTACGTTCAATACTTGTTCAGCAGGGCCGCACACGGATCGGTCCTCAATCGACACGGGCAGGGCTGCGCACACAAGACTTCTTCTTGCTGCGCCCTAGCCCCTGCCTAGTCTCATTTTCATTACTAAGGTGATCTCAAATCACTCAACCGAACCCGTGTGTCCCAATGCCTATCTCGCGAGTAGATTCCAACTACTCGACTTGTACCGAAGTCCTATGACTCATTAAGCATAGCCTGTCTACTCGAGGTCCATGACACTACCCTCACTCTTTTAGGAACCTTTGGTTATGCAAGTGGGGTTTCATTCACCCTATACCTAATGCACATACATACTTCATATGACACATGTAAACAAAGTAAGATTTATAAAAGGGTTAATGCAAACCGGGGCTTGCCTTGTTGCTGCTGGTCAGGAGTTAGTTCTTCGTCCGGAAGGAGGAAGTCCAGCACTTCCGGAGTCTCTTCTTCAACGGCTACACGTTAATGAAATACTACATGTTAATTTATATGCAAATGTGAGCTTAGAGTAAGACTTCTACTATTAGTTCTACTAACCAGCCTCTAACCCTGGAACTTTGTTTAAGAATTTAAATATGAACTAGTGTTGGTGGTTTGGCTTGAACTTAATCACATGGTTAAATGCTAAGTGGTTTTCCCCCTTTTCCATCTTAATCCCTTAAGTGGTTAAACAGGACAGGGGTGATCTAGAGCTCCAATAGAGCTGAGAATTTTTGTGTGAGTTCCTTGTCACAAGAAAACTCTCTGGACCAAACATTAGCACTTTTCATGGAGTGGTTTGCTCAGAATAATTCTCTTGGCAAATCAGCAAGGAAGAATTAATTCTGAGGTAATACCCCTGTTCATGCTCAACTTAATGAACTAAAATTTCTATTATAGCTCATAGAGTTTGCATGAATTTTCCTAGCATTTTTGGAGTCAAGATTTGCCCAGAATTGAATTTCCAAGTTTTGGAAATTCTCTGAAAATGTTTCTGCATTCAAATGAACACAGCACCTTCCAATTTGAATTGCTCTGACCAAATCAACTCCAAATGGTCTGAACCTTTTACAGGGGTCTACTAATGTCCAAAAGAACATTCTGGCAAAATTTGGGGATTTTTGGAGGAACCAAACTCCCTCTAAAATTCTTTTGCTGAAAAGCTTTAAAGAATTTTCCAGAATTAATTAATGGGTTTCATACAAATTGGGTTGTATCTCTGGACAGAGCTAGGCAAGACGAATCCAACCCAATTTGAATCACTAAATTTGGAGCTTCCTAGCAGAAGTTATGGATTTCTAAAGTTTGAGTAGAAACTGGAATTGTTTTACTATTGGAAAAGAACCCGGGCCCACTCTTTAAATCGCAGCCAGTGAGAAACGAGAACACACAGGGTTACTGGGTTTCCTCTGGTGTAGTCACAAAAGATCGGCAGCCACAGAAGATCTCAGCTCTACCGCCGAGTGGCTGACAGGTGGGGTCGGCGCTTCGTCTTCAACCTCCCGCTTCCCTCTTCTCGCGCGCGCCTCTCTCGCCGGTGTTCTTCCTCCCCCCCCCTCGGTTCCTTCTTCCTAAGCGATCTTCCGGCCTGGCTCTCGCCGTCTAGGGGTTTTGAGGGTCGGGGAACCCGTTTCCGAGGTCATTGTGAGCCTTAACGGCCCACAGAAGACTGGCGACGGACGGCGTCCTCGGACCGAGTCCGGCGACATCGGTCATCCTCTCTGCTGGCTTAATTTCCCGTCTCTCTCGCCCTAGAGCATCAGTGGCTCATGGCAAAGAACGTCCCGTATGCCAAAGAGCTTGGAAACTCCTCCAAACCCTATGTCACCGTGCGCCCTCGGTTGAAAACCGGCGGCAGAGAGTAAAACTTGAATAGCACCGTGGAGGCTCCACAAATTCTAGTTCTTTTCAGCCTCGGCGACTCGCACCGAGGTCTGTGGCCTATCCTAGGACTAGAATGGCTAAAGAACACACATGGGTCGTGAATTTTGGAAGATCAATCCCCCCTGACCTATGGACATGTCCTCGGTGTTTCACAAATTCCCGCGGCTCCCATGGAGGAATGGACTGGGGCTTTCGGCAGCGTGAAGAGAAAGAGTAGGCGCACCTTTTTGCTATGTAACTCGGGGTGTGATGGGCTCTGTATCTCCGGAACGTCGAGGAGGCCCGGCGGCGGCACAAACTGAAATTTCTGAGGATGGTTGGTGCTGTGCGCCACACACAAAGGGTGAGGGATCGGCTGGGTAGCTCGGTGAGGTTCAGAAGCGTCCCGCGCACTCTGTCACGATCACCAGTGGTCGTGCGAGGTCCTAGAGGTACTGCTCTCCGTGCGGGCGCGAAGAGTGGACGGCGGCGATCGTTTTTATGGCCTGGTGCGGCTGCTCTCGGGGGAAAAACGGGGAGAAGGCGAGTGGAGTATTTGGTTTTCTTCACTGAGGTGTTACCCGCACGAAGCATCAGGCGCAGGGGGCGGCACGTCGACGCCCCGGTGGCTCGCCGCCTCGCCCGGTTCCTTGCGCGCGAAGTCGAGACCCAGCTGCTGCAACCCGCTATGTACTCGGGTGTGCAGCTGACATGTGGGCCTCCCCTTTCTTCTTTTTCCCTAATATTTCCTTTCTGTTTTTGCTAATTATCCCACCAGCTACTCACAATTTAATGGGAGACTTAGCTCCCAAGTCTTTGTTTGAATTTGAATTCTCAAATTCAAACTTTGTTTGGTTAAATTTGCTTCATATTTAAACTGAAATTCAAATTCAGTTTTGAATTCTTGCAAATTTAGCTCTTGACAAGATGAGCTCCAATGGAGATGAAAATTAGTGGGTTTACTCAGAAAAATGTGCTGAGTATAGATATGGAGCTATCTTTTGAATTTGGGTGATGAAAGTTGCTGCAATTTGAATTTACATTCAAATTGGCCTCTTTTTGAAATAACCCAAAAGTGCCTCAAAAATTGTTGAATTTGCATGAGCTTTGGACTGAACCTTCCCAAGACTTTTTAAATTCTAGGGGTGAGCTCAACCTCTCATGTTTAAGTGTAGAAACCATACTTTGTGAAAGTGAAGTCTTTCCCCTCTAATCATTCTTTTGATGGAGGTTACTTACTCTTCACAACATTTCTCAATCTACCCACAACAAAACTGTTGTGTTGTGAGGTGCAGAAAAGTTTTTGCAAGTCCCTTTTCTTGGGCTTTTACATGAGGCCGAGGATCCTCTGGTGGCGGATAACTAGATCCGACCCATAGAGTTTAAGTTTGAGTTGCTTCAATGCATCGAACATCCGAAAGTACTGTACATGGCGCAACAACTTCACAGTACCGCTGGTATTTGGTGGGCGAATCAACTCGCATCCCTACCAGCTGAATATAAGCTCACGTGGACGTAATACCGGGAAACATGCCTTGCTTAGCATGTTCTTTCCGGAATAATCCAGGGGAAGCTCGAGGAGTTTCTAGTCTGGAAACAAGGAGGGAGGCATGCCACGAGCATTGGTACCATATGCGCCTGACTACATGAACCCGGAGGCACGAGAATGCGAATGGCTCGTTCGTAGCCTCCATGCTAAGTAAGGGGGAAAGTGACTTTGGTACTTCAGAGTAACTTCAACGAGTTTATGAGTTAATGCTGACCCTTTTATCTGGAAGTCGGAAATCAAATCTGTCTTTGAGTATCCCCAATGAAAGGAATTCATCGATTTGTGGTCAAGGGAAAGCCAGCTTCTCGTGTTGTTGGTCCAATTCCTCATTACAGAAAGAGGTGAATCAGTAGCATACCGTTTGGAGCTACTCACATCATTGTCTGGCATACATGACGTCTTTCATGTCTCACAACTAAGGAAATGTTTGAAGGAGCCGACGGAGGTTCTTTCAGGAGGCATGGAAATATTAAACCAGATCTCACCTACAGCGAGAAACCGGTACGAATCCTCGATGCAATGACTCGTGAAACAAGGCGTCGATCGTTGTGGTTCTACAAGGTTTTGTTGAATAACCACACCGACAAAGAGTTTACATAGGAAATCGAGGATTTTTTTTCGGATGAATGGCCCGAAAGAGTTATCGAACTGTCACCGGTAACATTCTTCTCCATCTCGTTCTTTTATTAATCGCAGGACGAGATTATTTTAAGGAGGGAGGATTGTAAAATCCCCAAGTTGAGCCTGTAGGATCGAAGAGCACGTGAAAAGCTACCAGAGGGGGGGTGAATGGTAGATTAAAACTTTTCGCAGCGGAAACAACAAAAACCCCTCAGCAAATATCAATCAGTTAAAGAAACCATGTGTGCAAGTGTTTTCAAACGTGTTCAACCGTGACAAGGCAACAAGAATCACTTGAAAACACGAAGTAAAACTTGAGATACGATTAAAACATTAAATGAAGATCAATCTGTTCTACCCGATATAAAACAGATCTGCAATGCTGCAAAGAAACTCGTGTATCTCAAAAACTACAGATTTGAAGCTCGTGAAAATTTCACAGATGATAGATAATTGAGTTGTGAAGACAACCCAAAAAGAATCACGTCAATCGGATCTGTAAAACTCGAGTTATGAACGAAACACCCAAGCAACGTCGGTCTGTCCAGAAACTCGGCGAGAAAGACTTGACGAAAAACAAGTCGGACGAACAAGGCACAAAAGCTCCTCGAAACTATGAACTTTATTCAATGGAAACACAAGAGGAACAGCCCAAAGTTCTCTGCACACGAGAGCTCTGGCCTCCCTTGCTTTTATAGCCAGCCCTCAGGCTAAACAATCCAATCTAGGACTCCTACTCCTAATTGGACTCGTATCCTAACTTACCATAACTGCTCAGGACTCTCCTATTCACAGATAGAAGCAATCGTGAGGCTTCCAAACACCTTAGGAACGTCCTAAACATTCCTGAAACAACTCAACTTCGTGCCTAGCACAAAATCCTATCATAACCAACTCAAATCTTGCATATTTGAGCCATATCCGAATCAGCCTCAGTCTGAGTACGCAATCCAGCCGGTTGCACCTTTCCGACCAATTCTTTACATCCACTTCTCTTCATCACGCCTTGGAACAATGTTGCCACGTCCATGCACTCCTTGCACACGTGCAAACACCTTCCAACGACATACACGCAACCTTCATATGCACTGCCCTTGATCCAAACATGTTGCGCGACCTCCCGATCAACTCAACCACAGCTCCTCCCGAACTTGGTTGTTGGAACCTCATCTCCTCCCTGAGACTAGTCCAAGGATCCCGTCACCAGCCATGTCTTGAACTCAAGCAACACCTGCACATGAATAAACAACCAATTCTTCCGAGCACAAGTCCTCGACTTGACTCACGTTAGTTCAAAAACCACAACACCTTACATGAGCACGTCACATAAGCATGTTGCAAACCATATCAAATGATAACAGCCATAACCACCAAAACACACCAAAAACTTAGCAAATTAATACTAAGCAAACCTTCCCATAAAGCAAGTTTGAAACATTGTGAGTTAAAAGCAAAAACAAGACGCTGCAGTTCTACGAGTTGAACTTCACGGGAGCTCCCTAAAAACAAGCTCCGGACCTCACAGAAGCTCTCCGGACCTTGTCAACACTTGGCGGACCTAACAAAGAACTTTTCGGACCTTGCCACAGAAGAATGTTTTGGCAATATTCAAAACTTTGAATGTTAATGCTAACTTTTATCCTAATTGCCAATGTATTCAGCACACATAGGTCTCACAATCTCCACCTTGATGAATGCATTGGCAACACCAATTAAAATCCAAACATTGGCTTATGAAAAGTTTTGAAAAGCTTTGAAAACTCATTTCTCCCCCTTTATTATTTTCTCCCCATTTTTTAAAATCAGAGAAGGAAGAAAGTGTATAACATATGCAAAGTGTAAAAAATCTCTCCTTATACATATTTCTCCCCCTTTGACAATGTATTCAGCAAGGTTCAAAAGAGAAATTTTTAAATGTTATGAGCATATTATAACATATACATAAAAAACAAAGCTCATCCAAGTCATACTATCAGGTTACTTACACTATCACATCAATGAGATATATAAAGTAGTGTAAGCCATGCTAGAGATCAAATGTATTTTTCAGTTTAAGCAAGTCATGATCTCCCTTACTCAACTATTTCAAAACCTGAAAACATGACACTTATTGCTGAATTTTTATTATTCATAATCATTTAAGGCACAAAGTTGATCATATGATATTTGCAAGAGATTGTATGCCGCATCAGCCTTATTCTAACCAACCAAGCCAAGCCTATGTCATTTGACAATCAGAAGCTTAAGGACATGGTTTTAGTCATACACAATTCCTTCCAGGTTCATATCTTAGTGCAATGATAAGCAATCTCAAAAGAAGAAGTGCGATGCATGCATATTGTCTTGATCTTTTCTCAATTTTTTTATTTGAAAACTCAACATGTGAGCTGATCACTTGATTAATTTTTTATGATTAAAAGCACTTGTGAGCACGCAACAAGTTCAAAACAGCAAGAAAGTTCGATCATGACCAGATTTAGTGTAAGTAATTATTCCAATTACTAGTCATGGCAAAAACTACAAAATGTATAACATGAGTAATGTAGTAAGAACTTTCAGCCTGTAAAAAGGAATCACAAAGTCATATATGTATGAAATACTATGCTCATATTATTTTAGTTTCAGATTCACACATAGACTTTCAAAGTTTCAAAAACTCCCCCTCAATTTAAGCCATGAGGATGCATAACCCCTATTTCACTACGAATGAAACAAAAACGAGTGAAATCCAAAGGTTTTGTAAAAATATCAGCCAATTGTTGTTCGGTATCGACATGGTGAAGCACAATGTTTCCTTTTTCAACATTATCACGAAGAAAGTGATACCTAATGTCAATGTGCTTAGTTCTAGAGTGTTTCACGGGGTTTTTAGCAATATAAATTGCACTAGTGTTATCACAAAACAGTGGAACACTATCTAAATCAACCCCATAGTCCTTAAGTGTTTGAACAATCCAAAGAATTTGTGAGCAAGCGCTAGCCGCAGCTACATATTCAGATTCGGCCGTGGATTGTGCAACTGAACTTTGTTTTCTAGAGGACCAAGCAACAAGTGAATTACCAAGAAAATGACAAGCACCCAAAGTACTTTTCCTATCAATCCTACAACTCCCAAAATCAGCATCCGAAAAAGCTTTCAAAGAAACGGTTGAGGAAGAAGGAAGAAAACTGCCAAATTCTTGAGTTCCATGTATGTACCTGAGAATCCTTTTGATGGCTTGGCGATGTGAAGCACGTGGAGAAGCTTGAAAACGTGCACAAAGACATACGCTGAATTGTATGTCCGGTCTTGACGCCGTGAGATACAAAAGTGATCCAATCATACTTTTGTATTCTTTTTTATCGACCGGGTCACCATCTTCGTCAAGTTCAAGTGTTGTTGCTGTTCCCATTGGTGTCCGAAGAGGCTTGCATTTGTCCATGTTGAAGCGCTTAAGAAGGTCCTTTGTATACTTAGTTTGATGCACAAAATTTCCTTCTTTTGTTTGTTTGATTTGCAGCCCCAAAAAGTATGTGAGTTCTCCCATCATACTCATCTCAAATTTTGAACTCATCATAGCTGAAAACTTGGACACGAGATCATGAGAAGCACAACCAAAGATAATATCATCCACATACGCTTGAACGAATAATGAGTCATTGCCATGCTTAAGTACAAAAAGAGTTTTATCAACCTTGCCCATGGTAAACCCCTTTTCAAGTAAGAATGTTTTTAACCTACCATATCATGCTCTAGGGGCTTATTTTAGACCGTACAAGGCTTTGGACAGTTTGTAAACATGATTAGGAAAATTTGGATTTTCAAAACCCGGTGGCTACTTAACATAAACCTCCTCCTCTATGTAGCCATTAAGAAAAGCACTTTTAACATCCATTTGATATAACTTGAAACCTTTAGATGCAGTAAATGCTAATAAAATTCTTATAGCTTCTAATCTAGCAACAGGAGCAAATGTTTCATCAAAATCTAGACCTTCAATTTGAGTGAAACCTTGAGCAACCAACCTAGCTTTATTCCTAACCACAACCCCATCCTCACTTTGCTTATTATTATATACCCATTTAGTTCCAATTAATGTGTGACCTTGAGGTGGAGGTACAAGTTTCCAAACATTATTTCTTTCAAAATTTTCTAACTCTTCTTGTATGGCATTAATCCAAGATTCATTAGTGAGTGCGTGTGATATATCCTTGGGTTCAAAAGAAGCAACAAAAGCAGAATGAGCATGAGAGTTTGGATCACAAAACCTGGACCGAGTGACTCGTTCATGCAAGCTTCCAATGATTTGTTGTGGAGGATGACTTTTGAGTACTCGGAGGGGAGTAGACACTTCACAAGCACCTTCTTCTTCATGCTCGGACCTTTGATTAGGAGAGCTTGTTGATTGAGGAAGGTCCGAACCAGCAGTAGTAACTGTTGGTGCTGGTTGTGGTGCAAAATCAGCAGCTAGATCGTTATTTACTTCCGAGTTTTCGGGCAGCAGCACCACTTCTTCATCTTCTTCAATAAAAATACTCTCCCCTGCGGATATGGATCCGGACCTGCAATATCGGAGCTAGTACTTGGGCTAGCTTCATCAAAAGAAACCTCGCAAGTCTCCACAATTTTGTTAGTGTCAAGTAAAAAAGCACACGGTAGCCTCTAGTATGAGATGGATAACCAAGAAAAATGCAATCAACAGATCTAGCTTCAAATTTATCAAGATTACCATGTTTCTTAACAAAGCATTTGCAACCAAAAACCCTAAAGTGTGTAACACTAGGCCTATGTCCAAACCAGGGCTCATATGGGGTTTTTCCAAGCTTAGCACGCAAGAAAACACGATTTGAGACATAACAAGTGGTTGCAATTGCATCAGCCCAAAATTTCCTAGGAGTTTGATACTCATCAAACATAGTCCTAGCCATCTCAACTAAGGTCCTGTTCTTTCTTTCTACGACACCATTTTGTTGTGGTACATAGGGTGAAGAGTATTGATGATCTATTCTATTTTCAGCACAAAAGTGATCAAAGGATTGGTTTTTAAATTCAGTTCCGTTATCACTTCTAATTGCTTTTAATGATCCTTGGTGATCAATAGATAATCTAAGAAATAAAGTTCTAAAATGACTAAAAGGTTCATTCTTAGATGCCATAAAATAAACCCAAGAATATCTGGAATAATCATCAACAATCACAAGCACATACCATTTACCTCCGAAGGATTGAACACGTGCCGGACCTACTGTGTCAAGATGTAAAAGTTGTCCCGGTTCAGCTGTCATGGTCATTGTGAGAGGAGCATGTGAACCTGCAACAAACTTAGCATGTCTACAAGAAGAGCACACAATATCATTGTCCTTTTTAAGATTCGGCAGCCCACGTATGCGATCGAGAGCACTAACACGAGTGAGATGATCAAAGCCTATATGACCAAGTCTACGATGCCAAAAATATAGATCCTTTGTATCATTAGCAACTAGACACCGATGCTTAGAAGTTGACAAATCAAAATCAGCTTTAAAAACCATTCCAAACCTAGACATGTTAAACAAAAGCTCACCTTTTGAATCTACAACCTTGCAGCAATTTTTAGCAAAGCTAACCTCTAGATTTTCATCTAGCAATTGTGAAACCGAAAGCAAGTTGTATTTCAAATTTTTAACAAGTACCACATCTTTCAAAGTGTAGAGATTGTTTACTCTAACCGAACCTTTAGCAATTATGGAGTAGAAGAGTTATCGGCGAAAGTAACATTTTCTACACGTGACACAAAAGAGAGAGAGGAGAACCATTCTTTGTTACCGGTCATGTGGCGTGAGCAACCTGAATCCACAATCCAAATGTTCTGCTTCCTCAAACGTGAAACCTACACAGCAGCACAATACGTTGATGACTCAATACTGGGGTTAGTTAAAAGACTTTTAGGAATCCAGTACTGAGTCACACGACGTCCAGCAGGAATAACATGCGAAAGCTGAGAAGGTACAGCAGGTTTATGAGCCAAACATCGAAATTTTTTGTTCCCAACTACTGACTTAGAAGATGTGTTATATGTAGCACAAAAAACAGTAGGTCCGGGAGCAAGTTTTTGACTCATTACAGCAGGTTGCAAGCTCCGAACATTCGGTCTAGCAGATTTTGCTTGGTTGTTATGTGATCTAGCAAGTATTCTTTGTTTCTTATCGTGTTTAGCTAGTCTATAACAAAAATCCATGACATGACCATCTCTACCAAAGTAGGTACAATGAAAAATAACCTTATTATCATGTCTAGATGAGCAAGCAACACGTTTATTAGAACCCGAATGGGACAGTACTCCTGCAGATTTGAAAATCACCTCTTTTTGTCTAGGAGCTGTTTGAATCAAACCGCTTCCTAATGACTTTACAACTTTAGGTGGGTGTGCCTTAGCATGAGCATGAGAATTAAAACCTAAACCAGTTTTATCATTACAAGACTTGGAAGAATTCAGCAGCAAGTTTAGGTTCTTATTTGCATTAGAAAACCGATCTAGTGTCCTATGCATGTCATCAAGTTTATTGGACAGATCAAAGCAGTTTTCACATGAAGTTTTTCCTTTTAGTTTGCAATTTGAACAATATTTAACTTCATGCACACGTAAAGCATTGTTCAAAATAGAAATCTCATTCATAGCATCATTTAGTTTCTTATTCAGATCATCACATGAAGAACAATGCAAATCAATTGTAGAACAACAACCATCTTTCAAATTTTTATCATTAAGTGCAGCAAGCTCTTTGTTCTTTTCAATTTCAAGTTCAAGTTTATCAAGTGTAGATGCGTGTGCACTTCTTAAAGAGGATAATTGTTCATAAATAAAATCACATGAGGAACAAGAATCATCACTAGGAATCAAAGTTTTTAAACGATTAATTTCAGATTCTAGTGATTCAATTTTAACAGCATTGTTCCTAAGTTTTTTATCATTTTTCTTTAATATAACAGTGGCACGAGAAATAGCATCACACATTTCTTCGCAAGTGGGACATACCTCTTCATCGTCGCTGTTGTGTTCTGCCTCCTCGGAGCTTGAACTTGACTTGCTCGCCATGCAGCACATATTTGCCATAACTTCTTCATCTTCATCACTACCGGTGTCCACATCACTTGAGCCGAAATCTTGAAGTGCAGAGATCATACTATGCACTATGTTGCGCATTGATAAAACTTTCTTCTTCTTATTCTTTGCAAACGATTTCTTCGGCCTTGTTTGCTTTTCTTCACGTGAAGTCGGACCTGAAAGGTTAGGGCACTCCGTACGAAAATGTCCTGTCTTACCACATTCAAAACATCGTTGAGGTCCGGAGCTTCCTCTCCTTCTAGTTCTCACATTTTGCAATGCTTTTGAGAACCGTGTAGAGATGAGTGCAAGCTCCTCCTCTAGAAACTCTTCAACCTGTTCAAGGGTTAGAGAGGACAGCAAAGAGAGTGCACCACTAGATGATGATTGACTAGAACTAGACATGTCACGTTGCGAAACAAATGCAATAGACTTGTTGGGGTTTTTACGTGAGATGATGTCAATTACATGAGTTTTCAATTTAGAATAAAGCACGTCTAAAGTAAGAGAACTCATGACAGTAGATTCATGAATAGATGTAACTTTCATCTCCCAAATTGACATATCTAATGCTCCTAACAATTGTCTAGCATTTTCAGCATCTGAAAAGTTAACATTGACACTACGCAAGTTGCTGAGAATTTTATTAAAGCGAGCAAAAAGGTCGTCAATTGACTCACCGGGTTGTATCTCAAAACGCATGTATTCTTTCTTGAACATATCTTGCCTTACCTCCTTGATCGTATTGGATCCTTCATGGTAGTCACAAAGAGCTTTCCAAACATCATTTGCAGATCGGAGGTGTGCAACACGGTCGAAGTCGCTTTGAGTCAATCCTTGGATGATCAAGTTGTGAGCCTTGTTGTTGTTGTCAACATCTCTCATGTTCGCAGCCGTAACTTGATCGTTGGGTGGTACATCGAAGTTCCGGTATACCTTTTCCCATATGGCGAAGCCTTGCGCCTGTATGTAGGCCTCCATCCGCGCCTTCCAAACCTGAAAATCGATGCCATTGAACACACAAGGTTTTGCGGAGTACTTCTCCATGATGGTTAGTCAAAACACGTGCAAATCACAAAGATTAGAGCACCTTGGCTCTGATACCAATTGTATGATCGAAGAGCACGTGAAAAGCTACCAGAGGGGGGGTGAATTGTAGATTAAAACTTTTCGCAGCGGAAACAACAAAAACCCCTCAGCAAAAATCAATCGGTTAAAGAAACCATGTGTGCAAGTGTTTTCAAACGTGTTCAACCGTGACAAATCAAGTAGAGAGGTAGAGAATCAAGTCACGGATCTAATGCAACAAGAATCACTTGAAAACACGAAGTAAAACTTGAGATACGATCAAAACATTAAATGAAGATCAATCTGTTCTACCCGATATAAAACAGATCTGCAACGCTGCAAAGAAACTCGTGTATCTCAGAAGCTACAGATCCGAAGCTCGTGAAAATTTCACAGATGATAATAATTGGGTTGTGAAGAAAACCCAAAAAGAATCACGTCAATCGGATCTGTAAAACTCGAGTTATGAACGAAACACCGAAGCAACGTCGGTCTGTCCAGAAACTCGGCAAGAAAGACTTGACGAAAAACAAGTCGGATGAACAAGGCACAAAAGCTCCTAGAAACTATTAACTTTATTCAATAGAAACACAAGAGGAACAGCCCAAAGTTCTCTGCACACGAGAGCTCTGGCCTCCCTTGCTTTTATAGCCAGCCCTCAGGCTAAACAATCCAATCTAGGACTCCTACTCCTAATTGGACTCGTATCCTAACTTACCATAACTGCTCAGGACTCTCCTATTCGCAGATAGAAGCAATATTGAGACTTCCAAACACCATAGGAACGTCCTAAACATTCCTAAAACGACTCAACTTCGTGCCTAGCATGAAATCCTATCATAACCAACTCAAATCTTACATATTTGAGCCATATCTGACTCAGCCTCAGCCTGAGTACGCAATCCAGCCGGTTGCACCTTTCCGACCAATTCTTTACGTCCACTTCTCTTCATCACGCCTTGGAACAATGTTGCCACGTCCATGCACTCCTTTCACACGTGCAAACACCTTCCAACGACATACACGCAACCTTCATATGCACTGCCCTTGATCCAAACATGCTGCGCGACCTCCCGATCAACTCAACCACAGCTCCTCCCGAACTTGGTTGTTGGAACCTCATCTCCTCCCTGAGACTAGTCCATGGATCCCGTCACCAGCCATAGTCTTGAACTCAAGCAACACCTGCACATGAATAAACAACCAATTCTTCCGAGCACAAGTCCTCGACTTGACTCACGTTAGTTCGAAAACCACAACACCTTACATGAGCACGTCACATAAGCATGTTGCAAACCATATCAAATGATAACAGTCAAAACCACCAAAACACACCAAAAACTTAGCAAATTAATACTAATCAAACCTTCCCATAAAGCAAGTTTGAAACATTGCGAGTTAAAAGGTAAAACAAGACGCTTCAGTTCTACGAGTTGAACTTCACGGGAGCTCCCTAAAAACAAGCTCCGGACCTCACAGAAGCTCTCCGGACCTTGTCAACACTTGGCGGACCTAACAAAGAACTTGTCGGACCTTGCCACAGTAGAATGTTTTGGCAATATTCAAAACTTTGAATGTTAATGCTAACTTTAATCCTAATTGCCAATGTATTCAGCACACATAGGTCTCACAGAGCCTTGCTGGTGTTTTGTGGAATTCAAATCAGCAGGGGATACTCCTCCTAAATTTGTTTTCAAACTCGAACTTTTGCCACATGAAATAAGGGTTAGACTACGATAGAGGAAGTTTAGCAAAAATAAGGTGAATCACAGGATTTGAATTAGGGTCACGAGAGAGGATGAGCCACTATATTCAAATTCGTCCTTTGAAATTTGCTACCACTTTTCAAATTCAAACTTCAGCTACATGAAATATAGAAAAGTTACAAAAGGAATTTATCCGAAAAGGAAATAAACCCGACAGTTCAAATGTGAGCACAACCGAGGGTTAACGCCACAGTATTCAAGTTCAAACTTTTGGAATTTGCTGCAACTTTTAGATTTGAATTTGGGAGCCACTGTTATTCGGGAGGGGGAAGACTGCCGGTGTGAACCGCACGTCATTGGAACTGAGAACCCTCAGTGTTTCCTTCTCCACGAGCTCGCCACCGAGGCATCCACCGAGCTGCTGCTCATGCCTTGCTCCCGAAGGCAGGCAATTCCAAGGCGTTGTTGATCGTTAGCCACAGCAGCTCCACAACTCAATTGCCGTTTCTCTGCTCGCACAAACAACCGAAGACATTCCTCCGTGCGACATTGTTTCCACAGTTTGAATTATCCACAGATTCAAATTAAAAATGAATTTGAATTTAGGAGCCACTGTGCCAGCGGGACCTGCAGGTCAGTGAGGCAAAGACACAAGGAAGTTTCTTTCACTGCAAGAGTGACACCGAGGGGGAGAAGGAGCTCCAACGAGCTGCCTGCACGCTTGCTCCCGAGGCGGTTCCTTGTCTTTTCCCTCGGTTGCTCGCTAAGGATCACGAGCTGCAGCAACTCAATTTTCTTTCGCTGCCTCACACGAGCAAACCACGGCACAGAGCCGTTTCTCGCGCACGCACCCGAGAACACACCGCACGCCTGCTGCCTCGGCGCCGATCCCCCTCCACCCGAGTTAGCGCCTGGTTGCACTGCTCATAGAATGCACCGGCGACCCCTCGACATCCCGAAGTCCTCCTCAGCTCACTCCCGGCATTTCCCGATCGGCAGCAACCCCATTTTTCTTCCGGCAAAACAGAGCCACGCCACCTCCACGTCTCCACGTCGCCCGGCCATCTCCAAGCCTCCCCGACATGCTCAAAAGCTCACAGAGGTGTGCCACGAAATCTAGCTACTCCTCCAGTAGTCCCCCTGCTCTTCCCCGTCGCCGGCTAGCCGGAATTCGTGTTTTACCGCCGGAGTACGTGAAGAGCCGACCGATTTAGAATCGGGGAATTTGTCCAACATGGTTGATCATCGGTTCTTCAATTCAAGCCGCAGAAACTAGTAACCCTAGCACCCTCCCACACCAAAGCACGCATTAAACCGGCCGTCCCATGCCCCGAGCGATGAGAAATCGCCGCCGGCGGCAAAAACAGGTCGGGCCTCCGGTGACCACCCTATTCCCACCAATTGCTGCATGAATTGAGGTGCATTCCATGCTCCATGAGCTCTGGGGATTCTTTAGGGCAACATAGCTCACCGGGAGAAGCTTGGGACACGCCAGAACGCGTTGATGCCAAGCTCCTGAGCCGCCCTGCTGATGCCGACCCACCTCCTGCCGTTTTCATGCGGGGAAACCTTGCCCGGCAGCTGTGCCACGTTCCAAGGATCATGTAGGTCGAAACCGGATCTAATTTGGAGGAGAATTGAGGAAGAAGGAACCGCGCCACGATCTCTGCCGGTGTGCACCCGCGGGCTCTGGCAAGAGGTTGAAGAAACACCTGACCCGTGGGCCCCACGTTTGAGTGTTCTGTGTAGAATTCAAATAGAAAGTTGGTCAAACTTCAAAAATTCATAACTCAGGGTAAAAAACTCCAAAATTAGTGAGACAAATTTTGTTGGAATCTTTATGAGTACTTTCCATAGAAATAAATTGCTAGCTATGACATTGCATATGAATTTATGTAGAATGCTTTTTATTTATTCCTTTAGGGATTAATTCCAGAAATATGGTTTGATGAAATAATCCCATTTTTTGTCAGAAGCTCTTTCTCATAGTCCCTGAGCTCCAGTAGAAATTTCAGGAATTTTGGAGATTATTAAGAGGGCTTAATAAGTAGGTTTTCTCAGGTTTATTTAAATGGGCTGAAAAATTACAGAATAAATTCCAGAAAATAGAATTAGACTTCACCAAGCCATTCTGAGAAGCAAAAAGGCTTAGAAAATTTCGGAACAATTTTTCCTAGGAACCCTAGGTCCAGACCTATTAGGATATCAAATTTATGCATATGACCAAGTACAATTAAATTCCTATAAATCATTGAAAATTAAAGGTTCCAAGAATTCTTGTGGCCAATTCCTTCCTCAAAAACCTCTGAAAATTATACCACAACCCTATCATGATATTAGGAAGATTCTGTAAAAATTTCAACCATAGACTCCTCTGTGTTATTAGGTTTTGCTTCTGTAGTTTGCGTGTAGCACATTATATCATAATGTGACACATTTCTCATTTGATAATTTCGATA
Organism: Neostapfia colusana; assembly: GCA_030760725.1. Lineage (NCBI taxonomy): Eukaryota > Viridiplantae > Streptophyta > Magnoliopsida > Poales > Poaceae > Neostapfia > Neostapfia colusana. The sequence goes on from JASWHV010000009.1 coordinate 50,800,263, forward strand.
GGGATACATCACGCGAAGACTTCAGAGGCTGCTGACTTGAATCCTATGACAGAAACTTTAGTCGGGATCAACACTAAGGAAAGCCCCGATTTGCATCCAAAATTTACAAGTTTCTATTTGTATTCACTTTATAATGTCTGGCATTTTGATTATTGCACTAAGTCTAGTTTTATGACACTCCACATGCATGACCCAATAAATCTTAGGAGTTTGATTTCGAATAGGTTTTTACTTAATTATAACTGCTGTTATAAAGTTAAGAAAAGTGAATTAAAAGAGGCATAACTCGAGTAGGTCGTTTCCTACTCGTGAACCGGGATTAAGGGGATCAATCGGAAGAGTTGGGAATTGATCCTCTTAGTTGGGAATGGAGACCGGACAGTATGGATGGAAGGCTAAAGGACGTGGTCCTGTGAACCTAGTCTCTGTCTGAGTCGATTAAGTCCCGTTCTCGTGTGCGGCCCCGCTGGACAAGTTTGAGTTGTGTACCGGATGCATACTGGCTATATGGGACCCAGAAAACCGATGTAACATGTTAACCTGGGTGTCGAGGCAATCCCCACCGTCTTATGCAGATGCTAAAAGGATAGAGAAGTCGGCTGTACGAGGGTTTGCCGTAGTGAGATTTAATTCAAGTCGGTGGGACCGGTTCGATATTTGGGTGTCGTGTGAAAGTTTGCCACATACGACGTTGAGGGGATCGGTTGATCACCGGTCTCGGGCGGGCGTATGTGTCGTGTTAGCCAGGTGTTTTTGATTCGAATCACCGTCGCTCACGGCAGTGAGCATACTTGTACACTGAGTCGTGACGTAGTAATAAACTAGGAAAAGGTTATTATGCTTCGTGAGTAATCCTCATATTGGAGTTGAGGGATGATCAACACTTTCACTAAAGTTATTTTCCACCTTGGGCTAGTAGCATCGAGGCAATGCGTTTCTTGTTTGATTGTGGAGTCTCGACGTTGATGGCGCAAGGTCTGTATGGGTATAGAATAGCTCACTAAAGTTATTTTCACCTCGGGCAAGTGGCATCGAGACGAAGCGTTTCTTGTTTGATCGTGGAGTCTCGATGTAAATTGTGCGAGAGATATAAAAGTTGCTTAAAACTTGAAGTGAGGACTCTCCTTTAGCTCAAGTTCAGATTTTGTACAAACTTCTATATTCAGCCCTCTATTTTCAGCATGTAGAGTTTCATGACTAGGGTTGATGGTTAAGTCTTGCTGAGCTTTATGCTCACGGATACTGCATAAGTTGTTTTGCAGGTAATAACACTACGCTGATAAGTACGGTTGTCCGATGAGACTCGGAACTCTCCGAGTGGTGAACTCATGGCAACCCCTGCCGCTGCTATTGTGATCGTGTTGCTAGTGAGAAGCGTCCACAGGCTGGACGTCTTCTTTGTTGCTTAGTATAGATATGTGACGTGAGTTGTATCCATCTTCCACTGTATACTATTTTGAGAAGTATTTGTAAAATTCACACTTTGTAAGCTGCCGCTTCATTTATGTAATATGATGCTTTATTATGTGTGCTGTTAGGTGCCGCATCGCACGGCACCACCCCAATGCGATTCCCGGGCGAGCGGCGCGGCCCCGTGATCGGGTCCGGGTACTCAAAATTAAGAACCATATGAGGCTCTCTATGGGCGAAAATGTTGCACCCCACCAAATTGGTGCGAATCCGGTGAAAGGGTCCCGTTCCGGATTGATATCGTTAACGAAGCCGAAGAACAAGTTCAGATTATTCAATCCAATTTGAAAGCAGCCAATCCCGACAGAAAAGCTTTGCTGATAAGAGGCATCGATCGCTGCATTTATACATCAGAGAACACGTGTACCTCCATGTGTCTCCGATGAAGGGAGTTCACATATTCCATGTGAAGGGAAACTCGCTCCCCGATTTATCGGACCATATGCTATCATGGAGAAATGTGGACCAGTGGCATACTGTAACACCCTGAAATTAATTTCCATGCATTGCATACACTTTTCATGTAGAGAAGCATTGTAAAAGAACTAGAAATTGAGAAAGAACTATAGAAATGGAGAAAAACCTTAGAAATTGAGAAAGTGGTGCCACCTCTGCAGAGTGTAAAACTATCAAGATAGCCGTGCTTCCGGTCACAAGCACCTGGCCAACTTCCAAGATTAGAGGGAAAACGTGGGATGGTTATTCGGTATGGTTATGGTATGGTCATTGGGATGGATTTTGGGACTGTTTTGAGTCATGAAAATGAGTTTGGTTTCGGATATATGAATATGAGATGGTTATGAATATCTATGACTATGAGATGAACTTGAGAACGAGTAATGGCTGGTTGAGACTTGATAAATGGTGGATTATGATAAGAGAATGTTGCTGAATTACTTGGTTATGATGGGATTAAACTCACCTAGAAATAGTTGCTGTTTTGACCATGTTTGTGAAATAAATTTTGCTTGCTGCAATGAGCCTTTTTATTCCCTACCTTGTTGTAAGCTACATGTCATACTTTTCCCGCACTTGCTGAGTACGACATGTACTCACCCTTGCATTACCACATAAACATCAGCTAAAGGAGATGAGTACTTCGAGGACCATGTGGAGTAATAGGCGTGCGAACTACCGTCAACATGCCTGTGGAGTTGAAGATGGAGGTTGCTGTCTTTAGTCACTTTCCGCTGTCGTTTTAGAGTCTTCCGCTGCAAGAATAAGATAGAAATTCATGAGTGAGACATTGATTCATTGTAATAAAGTACCTAAACACTATTTATTCATGGCTATATTCTGAATTCAGTTTGTGAATTACATGTGTATGTGTGATGAACATCCTGGGCAAACATATGCATTCACTTGGTTCTATTTTCGGAACCGGGTGCCACAGATTGGTACCAGATCCACGTTGACCGTAGGACGCAATCCTATGTAGAACGAACACTCTAAAACACATAGGAACACCTCTCTAAACTGCTATTTTGGAAAATTGCTTGCTGCTGCACTTTACTTGTCAAGTCAACCACCACAAAGTGCTATTTTCAGCCCCTCTTATCTCTTCCTTTGGACAGCAACAATTTTGCTTTCTTGCTCCATAGCATCTGAAGTTTTGGAGTTATTTCTTCCTTCTCTAAAGTTTCTCATGTCTTATTTATAGATGCCGGTGATCAGGAGCACGGCACGCATAAGTACTCGTCCACCACCACGTGGGAGTGCACTTAACCCCATTGAGGTCTCCGATGGACCATATTGGGAGGAGGTGAAGACGGAACATCATGATGAAGAGGAAGTCAATAGCTCTATGCATGAGGAAGAGGACCAAGAATAGGTGGAACCATTCAAAGACGATATGGAGGATGATCCACAAGAATGGCATTGGTACGCACCTCAAGAGGAGTTTCAGGCGGGCTTACACCACGTGGAGCCTCATGCAGATATGACGGGAGGAGATAAACCCGAGAAGGAGCCACCCCTTGCTGAGACCAATAATTAAGGTGATGAATGGGCCAACCATTCAGTTCAAGAATTTTGGTCCGACGAAATGGAAGGAGGACACATATCTAGGGAGCTCAAAGAATTTCTGGATTGCTGCAGCTTATATCCAGAATATCTTCTCAAGAAAGTACCTCGTCTCGGACATGAAGAGTGGGAGGCTGACGTAACCATCCTATCTAACGGTAGGGTTGTCACTCAGAACATTGTGTGATGCCCCTGTTCTGAGAGAGAACCTCTCTGAACTGAGACTGATGCGTATGTGTGCCCAGGATGTTCACCACACATACACATATAATCCACAAACTGAATTCAGAATATATATAACCACGAATGAACAGATTCAAGTACTTTATTACATCAATCTCTATTGCAGCGGAAGTCTTATTCTAGCAGCGGAAGTCTTCTAAACTATAGCGGAAGCAACTAAGCAGCAGCAGCAGCAGCTCCATCTCTACTCCACAGGCAATGTTGAGGGCAGATTACACACCTAATACTCCACGTGGTCTTCATAGTACTCCTCTCATGTTGCTGATGATGAAGTAATAATGCAAGTTTGAGTACATGATGTACTCAGCAAGTGCGGGAAAATATGATATGTAGCTCACGGCAAGGTAGCTATAAAAAGGCTCATTGCAGAAAGCAAAGTTTATTTCACAAAACTTGATCAAAACAGCAACTAGCTTTAAGTGAATGTAATCCCAACATGTATTTAAACATCAACATACCTCCATCATGATTCACCACTTTTCATGTGTCTTCCAGACATGTATCTTTCTCAACTTTGCTCATGAATACCATCTCGTATTCACTACCATCTCATGAATACCATCTCGTATTCACTACCATTTCATCTCATATTCCATTCTGTCTCGTACCGAGACAAATGCTCATTAACAGTCATGCAACCAATCTCATTACCCGGACTCAACAGTCCCGAAACCATTTTTGTTACCAGGACTCAACAGTCCCGAAAACCAAATCCAAAGACCAAACAAAAACCAAACCAATTAACAACCAATTACCATCCCAATAACCATCCCATCTAATCATGGAAGTTGTCTAGGCGCTTATGACCGGAAGCACGGCTATCATGATAGTTTTATACCCTACAGAGTTTGCACCACTTTACCCACAAGTTTGTGATTTCATCACCGTCGGCGACTGCAGAACCTCACTTATACCAGTACACAACCGTCGGTGTATTGTCAAGAGATCACAAAATAGACTTTACAAAGGGGCTACTAGATGTATGAAGTCACTAAGGTTTCACCAGCAGGCTAGAATCTCCAATTCTCCCACCTACGGGCCCCCTTTTGTGCCATGCAGTTCCCAGGGCAGTCCTCACTCGACTCCCATTCCCCACGCCTTCCACGGTCCATAACAATCTAGCAACTTACCTAATTAGTCAGCTAAGCCGCACCCATATTTGGCCTTGTGGTGGCGCTGTTATCCTGGCATGGCTCGCATGAACCGGTCCTTAGATCTACAGCAAGTAAACCACCATATCATTCTACCTCATCCACAAATCAAGCTTGCCTAGATCTCCCTCCGATTCATGTTCATTAACAACATCCGTTTCTCATTATTCGTACGAGTGCAGTTAGCTAGACACGTCTATCTCGCTTCCCGTATCCCATGGACTCAGCGAAGCATAAAAGTAAAAACCATACCCGACTCATTAACTTTCCTTGTGACAAGGGTGGTTAACAAAACTAGTAAACTCCTATGAAAGGGTTTCCCATCATGTTGACTCAAGCACAAATACCTTTTCACAAACAAAACAGTTTCCAAAAACATGGGATCAATATGGTCAAGGGGCACTTGCCTTGTTCTTGCGGCTTCTGTTGCTCTTGGATCTCGAAGTCTTGTTGTTGTGGCTCATCGTAGATAGCTCCCTGAGCTTGTCCTTCTACTCACGATCACGCATATACAAGGTTCACAGCAATCAATTATCATGCACAAGCTTTAATCAAGATGCGTGATGCTAATCCTATGATGCTGTTTTATTAGATCAGTTTGTACGTGTTCTTGCATGGCGTTCATGGTTTCTATGATGAACAGAGGTGTAAAGATCAAATGTGGACGTGACGATGATCTCATCACAAGATCTAGATCAAACCGATCAACACGTGATCTGTCCACGAAAAAGCTTCTGTTCGAAGGGATCGAAGAACAGATGCAAAGAAAATGCGATGATGTCGTAAGGTGGTAACGGAGACCTACCTTACTTCCTTCGGGTCCTTCCTCCTAGCAAGAACAGATCGTTAGCTCTCCTCCGGCGATGGCGATCGTGTCTGGGCTCGTCGGCGGTCTCTCCAGTGGTCAAACTCCGGCGAAGGGGTTTAGCTCGGCGAGTTTGGGGGCTAGGGCTTCTAATCGTCGGCTTAGAAAAGATGTTACGACCAAGGGGTTGCTTCGGGTTCTATTTATAATCGGAAAAAGAAGTCCTACTCTGATCGGAATTCAAATAAGAGTCCTATTCAAATTGTTTTTGAATCTTAACAACTTATCTTTAATTGATTTGATGCGGTAGAAATGTGGAAATTGTAACAGCCCTAACTTTTGTAAAGTTGATTTCAACTGATAAAACAAAGTTAAGGCGAAGACAGATTAGGTTTGTGTCACATAAAATGAAAAACACAGCAAATGGACATGTGAGGGAGTAAAACATTGCTCTAGCCCATGCTCAACACATGTTGACCTAGGGGGAAAGAATTTCACCTCCAAGAACTCTAACTCATGTGCACCTTCTCTATGAGTAGAGTGGAGTGAATTTAAACACAATTTGAATTCTTTTGAAAGAATTCATGCTCAGATTGCCCTAATGCATGCAAATGAATTCACCGATGCATTCCCCATGTATGAATGAGCTCATGATCCAAATTTGGATATTTTTGGAGCCCATATACAAATTAATCCGAGGAATATTCGAGGGAGAGTTTAAATTCAGATTTTAATTCGAAAACTGAACCAAACGTGCTAAATTTTGAAATCCAATTTCAGATTCAAATTCACCATAAATTGTTTGGTTGGCCATACAATGTTGGTTGAATTTTGACGAGGGCGGTGCGGGAATGTTAAAACACAGAGGAGGGAGATATTTGAGGTGTGTGGACCCACATGTCATACTCTATGCAGTGAACCGACGTCCTCACCCACTCAGCGCGCGCCAGCTCTCGGCTAGAACTGTTCCCGGCGAGCTCTCGGTGCCACCTCCTGTGTGCTCGATTGACCCTGCTCCGCTCTTATCCTCCACGCACGAAGAACAAACGAACTTTGTTTCTCCCGTGCTCATTAGCCTCTGTTCCTGCCGCACGCAGAGAAGAACAGCTGCCGCTCCCTCTTTTCCTTTGATCACCAACTGAATCAAGCGCCCTTTTGCCTGAGGTTCCACAGCAAAAACCTTCGCCCATGAGTGCTCTAGCCGGCTAGCAACCTCACCCCGGTGATACATGCCTGCTGGCGCCTAGAAACAGCGACGTTTCCTCTGCTCCCGAGTTCAAACTCAAGGAACCGAAACTGGACGCCGTGGACAGACCAAACCAGAAGGGATCACGCCCAAGCAAGCCACCCCATATGTGCACCAACAAGTCTAGTTGCTCACCTCAAAATCTCAGCCCTAGTCATTGATCACAGAGGGAGAATTTTAAGTTTTTCTCCCGGGCGGCAGCAACGGACCTTGAGGTAAGGAATTGAAAAAAATCGTCCTCAAATCGTGTTTGTTGGGTCTCAAACTTCACACACAGGATGTTAACTGCCTAGCACACCTCCTCCATCGATTTTAGACCAAGAAATTGAGTGTATATGAGCAATCCGAGCTCTTTTAGAGGGTATACCGCTGGACCCTATCGGGCGCACGGTGCCGATAGGTTTAGAGCCCTCTCCAGCTTGTTTAGACCTCGTGCCCGGTCTTCTACATGATCCCCTGGTGCTGTAGAGGCCAAGAACCGACCATTTGGTGTGTAGAATTCACCGTGCAAGACCTCGCCGGAGCCCTAGGATTTGCTGTGGCCGGTGCGCCCTGTTTTCCGGCGAGTTTCAGCCGCCGGCGACCTCACCAACCAGCGTGGGGAAATATGGAGGGGCGGCCAGCAGGGGGTCTGGAGGTGGCTGGGAAGTGCTTTTCCGGCGACCTCGCTGGAGGGGGCCACCACTGCCCTGTTTGGCGCGAGTCTGGAGGTTAGGGATGACAGGTGGGACCCACTGTCGGCATTTAAACATTTTCCAGATTTTCCCACTTTAGTTCAAACTTTGGAGAGCCATAACTTTGTGTAGGAATTTCCAAAAATTGTGAAACAAATTTTGTTGGATTCATATAAAAGAGTACTATCCAGGGGTGCATCCCAATGTTTATGAAAATCCTTGGATTTGGCTAATTAATCCATTTAATAAAAATCTTATCTTAATTTTTACAGGAGTTCTGTCTATCGGAAAATTCCCAAATTTGGACAGGACATTCTCGCAAATATTCTTGAACTTCAGTAAAAATTTCAGGGGCATTGGACCCAATTTACTTGGTCAGATGATGTGTTCATTCCGTATGTCTCTGAAAAATGGGAAAATGAACAGAGACAATTTCAGCTTTTCCCCATTCTTTGTAAAATCCACATCTCCATGTAGGAAACTCCAACATTGGTAAAACCAATTCCTATGGACTCAAGACATTTTGTAATTCACAAAAAGTCTACTTCGGAGCATAGGAAAGCTTAATATCTAGGGGGTAAAGGCTGGTTAGTGAAAACCACATAAGGATTTGTTGTGCTCACATGAAGCCATTTCATGAGCTCAATTTTTGCACACTGCATAAATACCTTCTATATAGGCTGTGGTTAAATTTTCAGCTACATTGAACCTCTGGAACTTGAGATACCATCTTTTAGGTTTAAGTGTTCATATAATGGACTTAATCACATGGTGATTACTAGTATCTCCTTTCACCCTAGATTTCATCATCTCTAAGGTTGTAGATCCAACAACAGAAACCTTGCTGTTGTTTGTCCCTTTTAGGTGTTAGTTAACTGGTACAACAGTTTTGAATCATTTTCTAAATTGATTTTGAATACTTGTGCATAAATCATCTTAATAGCACGTGACGTCGATGTTCGACGAGGACTCGACTCTGAAGCGAGGATCTCCATCTCGTGACGAGTTTGGCGGATTCTCCGGAGGAAGACTAACTTCTAGCTTCTAACAAAACCGTTGAGCAAGGCAAGCCCCGGTTTGCATATCGTTACCATTTTAAATTCTTCTTTACTTCACATCATGTTTATTAGACTTGATATTGTGCATTATGTCTAGGATGATTGAAACTCACTTGCATGGCTATTACATCCCTGATTAGAAGGTTTAGTGTAGGCTTTGCCTCGTTGTAGATGCTAGGCTAATGTAGTAGCTAGCTCGGTAGAAGTCGAGTAGTAAAAAGCTACTCGCGAGAAAGGTCGAGTAATGGAGTTACTCGCGAGAAGTTGATGATAAGAGCACCCTCATAAAAATGAGATGGGGACGGGGATGTTCCTGTAGGATGGAGCGCTCAAGGTTGGTCTCGACCTGCGATGGGTGTGACAATGCTTGAGACCACATTTGGCCTGGACCGGGATGGTAAGGCAAATGTGGAGGTTGGTTGTAGCCCCGTCCGTGTCGGTTAAGGACCGTATGTATGCGGCCCTGCTGGATGAGATTGAGCTGTACCGGATATATAGTGGGGTATGGGACCCATGAAACCGATGTAACTCGATGGACCGTGATATAGAAACTCATCCTTCACGTGGGAATGGCGTTGAGAAGGCGGGAGGTGTAAATCCTTTAGCGGGGAACTTCGACGTGTCCGCGTAGAGGACCATCCTGCTCGGCGCGAAGCGTTTTTCTATGTCGGGGTGTCATGTGAAAGGTTGCTGCATACAACGTAAGAAAGAGCTCTTGAGAGAGTCTTTCGAGGTGGGTGTATGTGTCGTGTATTCCAGGTTGTTATTGATTCGAATCACCGTCACTCGCGGAAGAGGATTGAGCATACTTGCCCACTGCGCCGTGACTTAGTAAGAAGAGGAACTAAGTCTCTTAACTTGCTGTTTGTGGATTAATCACTGTATTGGAACCTTGACTGAAGTAGATATAGAGCGAACTAAATTTCATTTCCGCCTTAGGCTAGCAACATCGGGATAAGTGTTTCTTGTTTGATTGTGGACTTTTGATGTTGTGAGGCGTGAGGACAACTAAAATGAAGGCTATAAGAATCTGAATATAAGGATCAAGTTTAGACAAGCTGCATTTTGCAAATTCCTGTTCCTACTATCTTACTGCCCCTGCATTTAGAGTTACATGTTTAGGAGTGACGGTTAAGTCTTGCTGAGCCTTAGTGCTCACGGTTGCTTCTGAGTTGTTTTTGCAGGTAGCAGGATGCCTGCTATGAAGAGGGTTGTTCGGTGAGACGATGAACCTCACGGTTTGTTCAACTCATCGGAAACCTAGCCGCTGCCTTTCTTTGGTGAAGATAGTAGGAAGCGTTCACGGGCTGAACGACTTTCTCTTCGGCGTAGTTAGGGTCGAGAGTGAGTAGTTTGTCCAGCAAATTTTAATTTCTGCTGCGTGTGTACATCATGTTGTAAAGGAAATTATCTTGAGTAACAAAATGGTTCCGTTATGTTCTTATCGTCTTTTCGTGCATGCTGTTGGGTGCCGCATCGCACGGCACCACCCACTGCGATTCTCGGGCCGGGCTCCTCACAGCGTGGTACCAGAGCCGCATTGGGAATAGCACGCATGAAAAGAGCATATTTTTGAAAACTTAGAGGTATACGAGTGAGGAACATATAATATGCCCACATAAGGAGTATTATTAGCATAGTTACTTAAGGTGGCAAGCTAACAGTGTGTTATCATTCAGTATTTCAATTCTGTAACGACGCACCTACGTGGAGGTAAGAATGGTAAGGAACGCCACCGAAAGCGGATCAATTTCGGTTAGCTCACCCATACGAGGAAAGTAGTGTGGGATGTTCCGTTCAGCAATGGATGGGAAGTGAATATGTTTTCTAAGACTCTTCATGTCTTAGAGACATATGAATGGCACTAGCCTCCAGTGTGCAAACCCAGGGGCAAGAGGAGGAGACCCCATCGTGTGGTTTGTAACACGAAGTGTGTACTCTAGGACTCTTTATGTCCTGTGAGGCATACGAAAGCGCTGTTCCACCGGTGTGCTTTATTGCAAAGGTGTGGAGCCCCCGTCGGTTGGTGAATAACCCGATCATGTACCTTGAGACGTGGCTTGACTCAAGGATGGCCCGTATGGCAATGATACGGATCGTATGTTTTTACTATGATATGGACCTGCCTGTAATGAGAAACCATTGAGTGCATCACTATTGAGTGGTTTTCTGCAGGTACCTTAACCACGTTAGTACATGTCGTGTAGACAACGTTTGTGAGTGATTGTTTTAGTGGCACCACTTGAGACATATAGGCCGGTATAAAACCGGTTAGGATTTTAATTTGGTGAGGCAACGTAGTATCGTGAAGTGTTTTGAACAGCATGAAAAAGAAGGTTTGAAAATAAAAAGAGTAAATTTGGAGTCTAGGATTCTATTAGGGGTTAATGAACTCCTATATTGAACTAAGAGTCAATTGGGAGTATAGATTTATTTACAATGACTTAGGAGAAACCTCCCCTGTTTTCGGCAGAATTTTGCTGAAGTTGAACAGGACATAACTTTTGTTTGGTTGAACCAATGGAGGTGAGTGATACATTTCTGGAAAGCTATTGAAGTATTCTACAGCTCTTCAGTAGAACTCCAGATCAGAATTGTCAAGGTCCCAAAATTATGAATACAAAGGAACACTTGTTTGCAAAAGTTGGTTTCATGTGTATCAAATTTGGGACTTGTTAAAACTTTTCCACATGTGATAACACACATGAGGGTTTTCCTCACACAAGTTCAAATGTTATTTGGAAACTTGGAACCCAAGAGGGGTCTGAAACAAAAATGGGAAGTTCCCATATGTGTGAGAAAACAAAAATCAGATTTGGAACAATTTGTTCAAACTAAAATTCAAATGAGGACAACACAATGGAATTCAAAACTGTTGTGCTGAAAATCTCATTTGCAGCAGCCAAAATAAAAAATCAGATTTAATATTTGAGTTCCTTGGGTCCAAATTAGGGGGTGTGCAAAGTTTCATGATTTATGGAAATGAATTGCAACCCATTTTCCAAATTGGACTTTAAATGACAAAGAATTCAAACACCCATTTGAATTCGGATGAAACTTGCCCAATTATCCAAATGCATACCAGATTTGAATTCCCACAATTGGATTCCATCAATATTCAAACTTGGGAGATATTTAAAAGGGGATAAGGAGGGACTGAACAATGGGTCCCACATGTCATTGAGAGAAGCTGAAAATTGCAAAAAGATCTCACAATGTTGGGTCTCTGTTTGCTTTCTTCAGTCGGCACTCGACACCGACGGGCGCAGCACCGGGAGACACTGCATTCAGCCGACGCCTCCACCTCCTGCTGGATTTCATCGCGCTGGAGAGCCGCCCGACCGTCTTATACCTTCTCCCGTGCCTCCTTTTGCCTCAACAACGAAGCCTCCACGCCGTTCTTCCCTTCCTCACGCGAGAGACCAACCGAGAACAGCAGCTGAACTCTCGGTCGATCGCCCACCGCCTAGCTCGCGTGCGAGCCCCGGCTGATCAGCAAAACCACACCGCAGAACCTCCCACGACTTCCTCATGCACTCACCGAGGGCGTCCGTGCTCTCCACACCGAGATAACCTGGCTTCGGCGGCGGCCGTGACACAACAGCGGCGAGGCGCTCCCATGGACAGCCTCCTCCAGAGCTTGTCACGAACAGGCGAGGCCACTTTTGGGCGCGCAGGAGCTCCGTGCAGCTTCCACCCGAAGCACAGAGCTTGTCTCTGCCGCTCGACGACAAATTTCGAAGATTCTCTCCGGCCGGTGAAAACTGACCCGTGGGTATGGCTCTGCAAAATTCTCGATTGATCTATGTTTAGGCACCACGAAACTTCGCAGACACAGGCTAGACATGTAGGCGCACCAGTTCTCTTTTGAAACCTCGCACGAAACACGCTGTGTACGGTGCAATTTCACTTTTTACGACGGCGGCTATGGCAGGAAGGTGCGGGTGCACGGTGAACCCTAGGTTAGAGCCGTTTCCAATCAGTATCATCCCCACGTCAATGATCCCTAGCGTCCGCCGGTGCTCCAGAGCTTGGAAACCGAAGCTTGGAAGGCTTAGGGCGTCGGGGCGACGTCGCCGGACTTCATCCGAGCCGGTGCGCCGTCGTGGGCTAGTTTAGGGGCCCTGCCAGCTCGAGAAAGCCCCGCCATCGTGTTCCTCGGGTTAAAATAAGGCCTATCGGCGAGTTTCAGCAGCTGTGATGGCCGGATGACCGATCCCGGAGCTACTCCGGCAAGCCCGGCGGCGGGATCGCGCGGGAGCGGGAGGTTGAAGAAGACCTCACCGGTCCCGCCTGTCAGCGATGGGGGGGGGAGGGGCTGGATACTCTGTGGCGCGGGATCAATTGTAACAGAGCGGGAAATAACCCTGTGACCCCGTGTGGCACGCTCCCGGCAGCAGACACGTATCCCTGGACCCACAGTCAAGTTTAAACTTTTCCCGAATTTATTCAAATTCCAGATTTTTCCCCAAACTTTAGAAGAGCATAACTTTTGCTAGGAACCTCCAAATTTAGTGATTCAAATTGGTTAGATTCAGATTGACAAATTCTATCCAAATGTAGAACCCAATCTGTATGAAAGTATTTATTTAATTCTAGAAAATTCTTTAATGATTTTAAGCAAAAGAATTTTAGAGGGAGTTTGGTTTATCCAAAAATCCCCAAATTTTGCCAGAACATTCTTTAGGGTGTTCTTAGAGTCCTGTAAAAGGTTCAGCTCATTTGGAGTTGATTTGGTCAGGATAATTCAGATTGTAAGTTACTGTGTTCAAATGAATACAGAAACATTTTCAGAGAATTTCCAAAACTTGTAAATTCAGTTCTGGGAAATTCTTAGCTCCAAAAATACTAGGAAAATTCCTGTAGACTCTGTGAACTATATTTGAAGTTGTGGTTCACTAAGTTTTACATGAACATGGGTGTTACCTCAGAATTAATTCATCTTTGACTAAACACTTAGAGAATTATTCTGAATAAACCACTCCATGAAAAGTGCTAAATTTTGGTCCAGAGGACTTTCTTGTGACAAGGAACTCACACGAAAATTCCCATCTCCATTGGAGCTCTGGATCACCACTGTCTTAGGTAACCTATTAAGGTGATCAACACTTAAGTGGGAAAGGCACTCAACACTTGATCATAGTGTTTAAACCCAACCCAAACCACTAGCACCAGTGTCATTTTAAATTCTTAAACAGAGTTCCAGTTTTAAAACTGTCATTAGATCTTATTAGCAAAAGATTTTCAATTAAATACATATGCATGATCATATCGTGTAGCATATACGTGAAGAAGGTGAGAAGGACTTGAAGTGAAGATCAAGGAGGGAGGAAAACAAGTGATCAAGCTCCAAGTGATCGTCACTAACTGATTGTAACCTTAGTCACCTGCAAAACAGGCAAGCCCCGGTTTGCATTTGAACAGTTTTATAAAGCATTTTCATTTGTAGAGATCATAGCTTTGCATCGTTGATTGCATTAAGTCTAGATGATACTGAAACCCCACTTGCATGACTAGAAATACCTAAGAGAGAAAGGGTAGAATAACACCTCCTCGAGGGAACTTGGATACACTAATGTTAGTAGGGAAGGTCCGGTAGAAGACGAGTAGTTGGAATCTACTCGCGAGTGTAGGGCTGGTTTACTTGGGATCGGGTCCAATTTAGAAAATGATGAGGAAAGTTCACACATAAGAAATGGAGACCGGGCAGGGAGGTTTAGATGCAGCAGGTTGCAGGCCGTGCGTGCATAGCCCTGCCTGTGTCGGTTAAGGCCCGTCCGTGCTTGGCCCTGTTGGACAAGTTTGAGTTGTGTACCGGGGGCGTACTGGCTATATGGGACCCAGGAAACCGATGTACCTTGGGAGATCCATAGTGGAACTTTTCCAACTGCCTTAGGCTTTTGGCGTCAGGGTAGCAGGAGGTACCTCGCTTAAGAACATACCACTGCGGGTATGTACCTTGAGGGAGCTTGCGTACTCGGGGCAGTTGGACTGCATCCAATGCTGAAGATCTTGGGAAAGGTGGCCACGTACAACGTCAGTCGAGGTTGCTGCCGGCAACTCGGAGTACAGGTGTACGTGTCGTGTAGTCCGGGCGTGTACTGATTCGAATCACCGTCGCTCGCGGTTATATGAGCATACTTGCCCACTGCGTCTTGACGTAGTAAGAACTGAACTGGTTATCTTTTGAATTTGATAAGGCTGTGCTATAACTTGTATTGCAACCATGATTGAATTAGAGATAGGCTCATTAAATTTTACTTTCACTTTGTGCAAGGAGCATCGCAACAAAGCGTTTCTTGTTTGATTGTGGAGTTGCGATGCTTTTCGGCTTAAGGTCTGCACAATGAGGCTTAAAATCTGAAAGTTAAGGATCAACTTTAGGCGAGTCCTTTATGCCAATCTAGCCAACCCAATTGCAATCGTCGTGCATGTAGGGTTTCTTGTTTAGGAGAGACGGGTCAGACTTGCTGAGCCTATGTGCTCACGCTTGCTATATAAGTGGTTTTGCAGGTTAACATCGATGCTGAGAAGAAGGTTGTCCGGTGAGGCTCGGAGACTTCCGAGTCGTTTAACACAGGGAGAACCCAGCCGCTGCTGTTATCTTCGTGTTGCTAGCGAGAGGAGTCCGCGGGCTGGACTTCATCTCAGGTGCTCTTAGTTATTCGACGTGAGTGATATAGACTTCCGCTGTAGTACATTGATGTAAAGTATTTACAAAAAAAAACTTGTAAGCTTCCGCTTTTGTTTTATGTAATACATTGTTCCTCATATGTGTGCTGTTGGGTGCCGCACAACACGGCACCACCCAATGTGATTCCCGGGCGAGTGGCCTGTCTCAGCTGAGCGGGACCGCGTCAGCGTGGTATCAGAGCTGTGACCAGTGGTATCATGAGCTGAGCCCTGTCTCAGTCGGTATCGCGCCTGTCTCAAGAATCACCCTCCAAATGGATTAAATTCTCAGAGGAGTGTGAACTGCCCAAAAACAGGGCAGGCACAAATTGCTCTCTGGAAATTTCTGTATTTCGACCATAACTTTCGGTAGAAAATTTTATAAGGGTCAAGTAATACACCGTTGGAAACCTTGTGATATATGATATGGCTTTGTAGTTCAAAGTATCTCCAGATTTGGAGTTTAAGGTGATGAAATCTTGCGGATAAAACAGCAACTTTCAAAGGAGGTGCTGTCAAAATTGTTCCAGATTTCTGTTAATCTGAAATATCACAACTTTTGATCCAGGACAGATATGAAGGCAAATGAATACTCATTGGAAAGATATTGAAGTTAACTATAACTTTGATATTCAACTTGAGACATGAAATTGCCATTTTCGTATTCAAATTCTGGGACTAATACCTATTGGTCATTCTGAACAGAGTAGTACTTATTGTCATTTAGCTTGAGACTTGTTGTGGACAGGGATGTCTTAGACTTCTCTAAGCTCCATAACATGTTCTTGAGTTATTTTTCAGTTTGTCCTTCTGTTGGAATTAAGGGTTTGGACAAAGTTGCTCAAGATTGGTAGATTTCAGAATTGTCGAAACCCTAGTTAGCTTGTGTAATGCTGCAATATTGATGTGATGTTTTTACGGTTATGTTTTCAATTCAAGTTGAGTTTAAACTTTGAATTTTAACCGTAAATTCCTCACTCTTGCAGCATGGATCATTCTCATTCCAGGAGTGAGGTTGGTGAGTCGAGTCACGGCGAAAGTAATTTGCCACAACAAGAAGTGCCGACATCATCAACCGGATTGGCGGAAATCTTGGCAAAGATGGCTGAGTCTCTGGATCTGTTGGTGCGACAAAGCATACGACAGGAGATACAAGCAAAATCACCCGCCAAGCACTTATCTGGATTTCTTAGCAAGACAACCACCGGTTTTCTCGGAAGCGAAAGAACCGTTGGAGTCGGCTCATTGGCTCCAATGTATCGAAGCCAAGTTTGATATGCTTGAGTGCGACGAATATCAGAAGACTCTATTTGACGCTCAACAACTCCACGGAGCCGCTGGAGCTTGGTGGGCAGAGTACATCGCTACTCTTCCTGAAGGTCATCGAGTGACGTGGGATGAATTCCGGACTGTTTTTTCAGGCACGTCACATTTGTTCGGGAATTCTTCGAACAAAGTATCAAGACTTTTTGGAATTAAAGCAAGGAGAAAGGAGTGCGTACCAGTACTTCAAAGCGTTTGAAGACTTGATGCAATACGCCACTCATATGGTAGACTCGGAAGCGTTGAAGTGTGAATATTTCTTCCGAGGTTTGAATGTCGAACTTAAGGAACAAGTGACATTGTTCAATAACAGTATTTACTGTAAAAGCCCAAGAAAAGGGACTTGCAAAAAATTTTCTTAACCTCACAACACCACAGTTTTTATTGTGGATATCTTAGAAAATATTGTGAAGAGCAAGTAACCTCCATCAAAAGAGTGATTAGAGGGGAATGCCTTCATTTTCACAAAGTGGGATTTGTACACATGAACATGAGAGGTTAAGCTCACCCCTAAAACTTAAAAAGTCTAGGGAGGGTTCAAGCAAAGTTTCATGCAAATCCAACACTTTTTGAGGCACTTTTGGAGGTAATTGAAAAAGAGGCCAATTTGAATGTAAATTCAAATTGCAGCAACTTTCATCACTCAAATTCAAAAGTTAGCTTCATAGTCAAGCTCAGCACATTTTTCTGAGCTAGCCCACCAAATTTCATCCCCATTGGAGTTCATCTTGTAGGGAGCCAAATTTGCAATAATTCAAAACCTGAAGTTGAAATTCAGTTTAAATATGAAGCAAATTGGACCAACCAAATTTCAAATTGGAGAACTTAAATTTGAACCAAAACTTGGGGGCTAAGTCTCACATAAAATTGTGAGTAGCTGGTGGGATAATCAGCAAAAACAGAAAAGAAATATTAGAGAAAATGGAGTAAAGGGGAGGCCCTCAGGTCAGTTGCACATACGAGGGTGCAGTCGGTTGCTGCAGCCGACCTCGGCTTCGCGCGCAAGACACGGGAGCGGCGGCGAGCCACCGAGGCAGCAAACGGCCACCTCACGGTGCCAAAACCGTGGCTCAAAGGCCAGCGCACAGCCCACGCCGCCCTTCCCCCTGTTTCCCGAACGAGAACCACCCCCGCCCGAGCTTCTTTCTTGGTTCCGCGCGAGCACAGAAACGCTGACCTCACTGATCACCGGCGCCCAGCCAGCACAGGTGCTCTCGTGCCAGACGAGCAACACAAGAAAGAACCGCCTTGAGGTGCTGATTCTTCTGGTCCCAACCGTTCTTCATTTCATGGGCTGTCGGGGGAGTATTTCGCCGGGAAAGTTTCGGGGGTCCTAAGACCGAGCCCCCACCAAATCCCAAAATTCGTGGGGGTTAGCTCATGACTGGGCAAACCGAGTTACACACACGCTCTTTACACTGCCACGACCACCTAGGATCGAAAACCAGTAAGAACCGTGGGCTAGGGTTACGGTTCTTCGAAGTTTTCTGAGCACGGCCGATATCCGGCCTAGGTCGCCGATGAGGTCATAGTTGCAGCCGTTTTCACGGGGACCAGTGTCCATGTCCATGACCAGCAGGTGTCAGTGGAGCTCCCCGAGCAAACCGCATCGAAAAAGGTGCAGGGGATGCCGAGTTGGATGTCGCCGGTGAGCTCCCGGCCGCTGTTGCCGGCGGGAGCACTGTTCCGGTTGTTGTCAAGCTCTGAAGAGAGCACCACCGTGTTCCCCAGGCCGAGATAGGCACAGGCGGCGAGAATCAGCAAGCTCCGAGGGCTGGAACCCCTCTCCGGCAAGAGCTCCGGCGAGCTCGGCGGCAGGGTCGCGCGGGTGGCCGGAGGAAGACGAAGGGGGGAGGCCCCACTCGTCAGCGGCTGGAGATAAATGGGCGGGATTCTCTGTGGTCCAGGATCCAGTGCGGCCGCGCGGGAAGGAGTCTGTGGCCCCGTGTGGCTCGGCTCCAGCGGTCGACACATGTGCGATGGACCAACCCGCAGGATTTAAACATTTTTGGAATTTCCAGTTTTAGTTCAAACTTCAAATGAATAGAACTTTGGCTAGGAAACTCCAAATTCGATGAACCAAATTTTGCTGAACTCAGAATTCTGAGTACTTTCCAGCAATACCAAATTCATCTCATGAAAGTAAATAGTTTTCCAGAATTAAATCCCTAAAGTTTAAAGTGTTGGGAATTTTATCTGGAGAACTACTTTATGAAAAAATCTGAAATTTGGCTGAGAGGTTGATTGGAAAATCCCTGAATCCCAGTAAAATTTTCAGACTCATCCAAGTTCATTTAGTTACCCTAATGGGGTGATTAAGAGAACTGCCCTGAGAAAATAGGAAAATGTACAGAAACATTTTTCAGATTTTCTCAAATCTTAATTAGGGCATAACTTTCTGTAGAATTCTTCAAATGACATGAAACCAACTCCATTAGAACCATCCTAAAGTCTAGTTTCCAGAAAGTAATGGTTGGAGCCATGAAAACCCCTGGAAGTATTCAGAGGCTTAAATATTGACCAAATGGGCTTTTAATTGTACAAGGTTCAGATGAACTTTGTTTCAAATGAAACTTGGTCAAGACTCTGGTTAGGATCCTACCAAGTCACAATAAAAATTTCATAACCAAAGGGGAGGGCTAGCTAGAGTTATTAGTAGTTAAGTACTCAAGTGTACACATTGCATTTATATTTACATGTCGTATTTCATTAAATGTGTAGTCACTGAAGAAGAGACTCCGGAAGTGCTGGACTTTCTTCTTTCGGACGAAGAACTAACCCCTGACCAGCAGAAACAAGGCATGCCCCGGTTTGCATTAACCTTTTTATAAGTTTTACTTTGTTTACATGTGTCATATGAAGTATGATTGCGCATTAGGTATAGGATGGATGGAACCCCACTTGCATAACCAGAATTTTTCCCTAAGAGTGAGGGTAGTGTCTAAGACCTCGAGTAGACAGGCTATGCTTAATGATTCAGAGGACCTCAGTACAAGTCGAGTAGTTGAAATCTACTCACGAGTTTAGGCTTGGGACACACGGGTTCGGTTGAGTGATGTGAGATCACTTTAGTAAGGAAAATGAGACTAAGCAGGGGTTATGACGCAGCAAGAGAGAGTCTTGTGTACGCGGTCCTTTCCATGTCGATTGAGGACCGATCTGTGTGCAGCCCACGCTGATCAAGTTTGAACGTACCAAAGGCATATCCGATATATGGGCCCCGATAAACCGATGTAGCCTAAACCTCCGGGCGTCGAGGCATAGCACACCGATTTATAGGCGTAGGTTGAGGGCAGCAAGGTGGAAATCTGCCAACGAGCATAGAGAGATGCTCCGGGTGGGGAACCTCCTGCTCGTTTCGGTGCGACCGGTTCGACGTTTGGGCTGTTGGGTGAATGGTTGTCCCGTACGACATCGAGTGAGAGTGTTGTGCAGCTCCACGGGTGGGCATACGTGACGTGCTCTTTGGGTTTCCCTGCAGGTGTACATCGAGTCGATTCGCCGTCCCTCAAGGTGAAGAGTACCACTTGGTCACTGAGTCGTGACGTAGACTAATGAATGAAATGTTATGATGCAATATTGCTGTTATGAGATAATTGTATTGCTACATGTGTGCCACCAAATATTGCTTACTAAATTTCAGATTCCTGAACTGTTAACTTGTTGCTAAAAGATGACTTAAGGATGAACTTATAGGCGTGTCCATTTGCTGCAATGTTACTATCCTATGTGCTTTGTACACCTCATGTAGAGTTTCATGCTTAGGTGAGTCGGTTAAGTCTTGTTGAGCCTTCGTGCTCACGGTTGCTGCTTAAGTGTTTTTCAGGTGAGGAGCCACCCACAGACTCGGAGTACGAGTCCACCGGCGAGGGTTACCCTCTGTCGGGGACCACGGCTGAGTGGGAGCCGTACACGCCGCGCTGAGCTGAAGAGTGCAGCTAGTGTGGGTTGCCCTAGGGCTGGGCAGCCGACTTTTGCTAGATAGGCGGGCGTGAGTTGTATAGTGTAGACTTCCGCTGTGTAAGATAAATAATATTTTGTAACTGGAGTTTGTACTACTTTGTACAGTTCAGTTGTTTTCCCATGTAATATATTGTGTTCTTATGACGTGTGCTGTCAGGTGTCGCATCGTGTGGCACCACCCTCTGCGATCCTGGATGGGCGGATCCCGGTCCGCCACAGCCTGGTATCAGAGCCGCATTGGGGATAGCACAGAACTTAAGGATTGTATTACGGGAAGAACTTAGGTTACAGTGAGGGTTCCGTAGTTGCCCAAGTAAGGACTATATTAGCATAGTTACTTAAAGTGGCAAAGACTAACCTATGTGTTATAATTTTGAATTTTCATTATGTAACGACGCACCTATGCTCTGGTAAGAACGGTAAGGAACGCCACCGAAAGCGGTTCAATTTCGGTTAGCTCCCCTGATGAGGAACGTGGTTCAGGGATTTGTCTCACAGCTTGGTGTGAGACGTCAATATGAAACTCTTTGACTCTTCATGTTCCTGAGTTCATATGAAACGTTGATCCCTAGCATGCATTAGGCAAGTAAGTGGAGACCCCATCGCGTGGTCAGTAACAGGACAGTGTGTTCGTCTGGAAACAGCCCAGGAGGACATACGCAGCGCTTGCCATCGGCGTGCCCTGCAGGGCAGTAGGTGGTATCTGTTGGGTTGATAACATTCTCAACCGTGACGACCCATTCATGACATACTCGGGTTCCCCGTTGTGTGATGTTGAAACACGATCACGTACCTTGACACGTGACCTAACTCAAGGACGGCTGTATGACAATGATACGGGCGTTTGTATTTAATTTCAAATATGGAACTGCCTGAAATGAACAACCATTGAGTGCACCATTATTGTGTGGTCTTCTGCAGGTACTAACCACGTATGTATCCCTGTAGTAAACGTGTGCGAGAGACCGTTTAGTGCCACACTTGAGACGTATATGCCGGTATAATCTGGTTAGGATTTTCTTTTGTGAGGAACGTAGTACCGATATATCGTAGGCATATGCATGAAAATAAATGATAACAAGGAATTAAAATCACTAGGTTCAACACCTAGGACCCTGGTTGGGTAGACAAATTGGATAGTGATGAGTGTAGTTTCAAAAAGACTGAAAAACAGAGTGCTCTGTTTTTGGCAGCAAGTTGCTGATCTTCAAAAGGGCATAACTCACATGTCTTTTAGCCCAGGGAGGTGTGGTATATTGTTCTGGAAAGGTATTGGAGTACTCTACAACTTTGTTGTAGACTTCCAGAGCTGAAACACACCTTCAGATGGCTTAAATCCCAGAGGAATGTAACCTGTCCAGAACCAGGACAGAGTAAAACATTCTCTGAACTGTTCTGTTTTTCAAACATAACTCCCAGTAGAAAAATCTAAAATTGTCATATGATACATATTTAGAAAGGGTAGAAGATGTGTGACATCTTTGGATTTCAAAGTTTCTGAAATTTCAGCACAGATTTCAGTGGAACCTCGAACGGAAAACAGCAACTTCCAAAGGAGGT
Source organism: Neostapfia colusana (assembly GCA_030760725.1). Classification (NCBI taxonomy): domain Eukaryota; kingdom Viridiplantae; phylum Streptophyta; class Magnoliopsida; order Poales; family Poaceae; genus Neostapfia; species Neostapfia colusana. The sequence continues at coordinate 50,822,450 of JASWHV010000009.1, forward strand.
GCTGTTGAAATTCTTCCAGAAATTCTGTGGACTTTGAATTACCATAACTTTTTAACCAGAGTTGATCTGGGGGCAAAAGAGTACTCGTTGGAAAGATACTGAAGTTAAATTTAACTTTGCTGTTCAGCTTGAGTCATTAAAATGCCCAGAACAAGATCAAAACTTGGAATAGGTAGAAACTGGTCATTCTGACAGAGGAGTGACCGTTGAACTCATTGGAGAGGGTGTTGTACCCTAAGGGTGGTATACGTGATGACAACGCGATAGTAATGTCTCGTAGTGACCAAACCTAGTTATGGTGAGCTCCCAAAGAGGAGGTTCATCAAGTTGGATTAAACTAGCTTGTGTTTGGTCTGGTAATGGTGTAGCTTGTGCAAAGTTATTACATTATCTACTTACGAGATGTATCGCATGTTTTATTGTCATTATGTTTTTACGCCTAATTTTATTGAACTTCACGCAATATGTTGCAGGACTGATGTTTATTGTCGTATAGTTGCAGATGGTTCGCACTAGGACAACGCACGAGGTTGGTGGCTCTAGCCAACAGGGAGGCGATGACTCCCAGCCACCGGCCTACAACAGCACCCCGCAGCAGCAGCCACCACCACCGCCGCCTCCGCTTACTCTAGCAGATGTGATAGCGGCATTGGTGGGAGGTCGTGAGGAGCAGACCGACCTGCTCCGCACGATCGTGCAGAATACCGTCCCAGGCGGGGGAGGGGGGCGTCAAGAGCGAGGGCCTCGTGAGCCCCGTGATATGTCGTACTCGGATTTCATGAGTACGCACCCTCCAGTGTTCACCGAAGCTGAAGAACCACTGGAGGCTGACAATTGGCTGCGGACCATCGAGTCCAAGTTCGGGCTGCTCCAATGTACGGAGCGGCAGAAGACTCTGTTCGCAGCGCAGCAACTCCACGATGCCGCTGGTGCGTGGTGGGCGAATTATGTTGCCTCACGTCCGGCTTGTCATGCCGTGGAATGGGAAGAGTTCCGGGAGGCGTTCCGCGCCCATCACATTCCTTCCGGGATCATGAAAAGAAAGTTCCAAGAATTTTTGGAACTGAAGCAGGGCTGGAGGAGTGCCCATGACTACTCCCGTGCCTTCAACCATCTGGCGCAATATGCGTCAGACTACATCTCCACCGAGGAGAAAAAGCGGGAACACTTCTATCGGGGGTTACACCCCGAGATGAAGACCCATCTCGTGCAGTGGAATCGCGGCACATTCAACGACCTAGTCAATGCCGCAATCATGCAAGAGGACGCTCAGCGGGAGTTGGCAGCTGAGCAGAGGAAGCGCAGCGCTTCACCTAGCAGTGGTGGTGGCGCGCCTCAGAAGTACCGTATGGTGTATCGGACACCATCCGGGCAGCAGTGGCATCCACCGGCGCGACCTCAACGGTTCGGGGGACGTCCTTTTCAGTCACCTCCGTTCCGTCCACCGATGCCACTACCAAGAGAGCAGCAGCAGCAGCAGCAGACGGTACCCCGGACGTTTCCACCGCCACAACGCGCCCCGGGTTTCCGTCCACCGATCAGCGGCGGACCACCCCATTTCACCTGCTTCACGTGTGGCCAGGCGGGCCACTTCGCGAAGGACTGTCCCCAGGGACAGCAGAGCAGCAGGCAAGCCCAGTTCCAGGGCGGTGCTCGAGGCCGACCGCCGGTGAAGAAGGTTGGTCCGCGGACTGGTGGCGTCCGCAACCTCGACAATGAGGACGCCCCATAGGGAGACAACGTCCTGGCAGGTACGTTTACTATCAACAATCAAGCCATCATCATACTTTTTGATTCTGGTGCAACCCACAGCTTTATAAGTGCATTCTATGTGGCTAAGCATCAAATGCAAGTCTTCCCAACCGACTGCACTTATATGATCTGCTCACCGGGAGGGAAGATTTCAGCTAATATGATGATTCCAAAAGCACCTCTGTGCTTAGGTGGGAAACTATATCCCACCACCTTGATAATCCTAATGGGACAAAATATTGATGCAATCTTAGGGATGTCATGGCTAAAATACCATGGCGCTGTCCTGGAGACTCGGACACGGACGGTTCATTTAAACTCCCCATTCCACCGTCCGCATTCCATGGTATTAGACACTCCAGTCCGGGAAGTTTTAGCAATTAATAATGCTGAAGCTCTCAAGTTAGAAGACATCCCCGTAGTCCGAGAGTATCCCGACGTGTTTCTGGATGTTCTTCCGGGCATGCCACCTGAGCGGAATGTCGAGTTCAAGATTGAACTTGCACCCGGGACTACGCCCATATCACGGAGACCATACAAAATGGCTCCAAATGAGCTGTCTGAACTGAAAGAACAGCTCAATGATCTGTTGAGCAAAGGTTTCATTAGGCCGAGTTCCTCGCCTTGGGGATGCTCGGCGCTGTTCGTGAAGAAGAAGGATGAAACCTTAAGGCTGTGTGTGGACTACCGGCCGCTCAACGCCGTCACCATCAAGAACAAGTACCCACTGCCCCGCATCGACATATTGTTTGATCAACTTGTGGGTGCAAGTGTGTTCTCAAAGATGGACCTTCGCTCTGGATATCACCAGATAAAGATCCGGGCGGAGGATATCCCGAAGACGGCCTTCTCGACGAGATACGGATTGTATGAATATCTTGTCATGTCCTTTGGTCTCACAAATGCTCCAGCCCATTTCATGTATCTCATGAACTCGGTGTTCATGCCGGAGCTGGACAAGTTCGTGGTAGTGTTCATCGACGATATCTTGGTTTACTCCAAGACGGAAGCCGAACATGCGAAACATTTGCGGATCGTTCTTCAATGATTGCGAGACCACAAGCTCTACGCCAAGTTCAGCAAGTGTGAGTTTTGGATCAGCCAAGTGCCATTCTTGGGACATATCATCTCCGCAAAAGGCATTGCGGTTGACCCATGCAAGATAGAGCAAGTGCTGAAATGGAAAGCTCCCACTTCAGTCCATGAAGTCAGAAGCTTCCTCGGGTTAGCGGGATACTACCGGAGATTCATTCCAAGCTTCTCCAAGCTCGCTAAAACGATGACAGAATTGCTGAAGAAGGGGACGAAATATGTTTGGAACACGGCGTGTGAAGGAGCATTCCAAATATTGGTGAAGCATCTCACCACAGCCCTGGTCTTAGCTCAGCCGGATACAACAAAGCCCTTCGACGTGTATTGTGACGCGTCCGGTATTGGGCTCGGCTGCGTGTTGATGCAGGAAGGACGTGTGGTCGCATATTGCTCACGCCAACTTTGGAACCATGAGCAGCATTATCCGACTCATGATCTTGAGCTTGCTGCCGTGGTGTTGGCGCTAAAAATGTGGAGGCACTATCTCCTCGGGAACTTGGTGCATCTCTACACCGACCACAAGAGCTTGAAGTACATTTTCACCCAGAAGGAGCTGAACATGAGGCAAAGGAGGTGGTTAGAACTGATCAAAGATAATGAGATTGAGATCCATTACCACCCCGGCAAGGCGAATGTGGTTGCCGACGCGCTGAGTCGGAAATCACATGTCCATCACCTCACCATTACACCGGTGGAGGAAGAAGAGCCGAGTTTATACTTGGTTCCTTATGGATCGCTGTACAACCTTGCCCTCATCCCTACTATTAGGGAGGACATCATTGCAACTCAGAAGACTGATAAAGGCATGGCACATCTCCGGAGACGGATAGACAACGGGGAGATCAAATGTTTCCGGAAGGATGATGAGGGGACGCTATGGTTCAAGGACCGCATAGTCGTACCCCGGGATATGGAGCTGAGGAAGAAGATGCTCGACGAAGCCCACTTGTCTAAATACTCCATTCATCCGGGAAGCAACAAAATGTACCAAGATTTGAAAAAGAAATTTTGGTGGACACGGATGAAACGGGAGGTAGTGAAGTACGTATCCGAGTGCGATACGTGTAGACGAGTGAAGGCTGATCACATGAGGAAGTCAGGGCTGCTGCAACCCCTGAAAATTCCAGCATGGAAATGGGAAGATGTGATCATGGATTTCATTGTGGGATTACCCTTAACATCCAACAAACATGATTCTATTTGGGTAATCGTTGACCGACTAACCAAGTCAGCTCACTTCATCCCCGTGCATACACATTTCCATGCCAACAGATATGCGGAGTTATATATTGCCAGGATTCCGTGCCTGCATGGTGTACCCAAGGCCATAGTCTCAGACCGAGGTGCATTGTTTGTATATCACTTTTGGGAGCAGTTTGTAAGGGCCTCAGTTTTTGACACACATTTGCAGTGTTCATCACCACACCACACACCTCATTTGAGGAAGAATGATGAACACAAATGAAGAGCAAGTAACAATTATCAACATGCTCATTAGAAAACAAACTCACACATTGCAAAAGTGGTATTTCCCACATGTGATATAGATGGGCTGGACATATGAAAACTCCTACACTTTACTAAGGATGTCCATGCCAAGTTTCACCCAAATTCAAAACCTTTTTGAGGTCAGTTTGGGTATAGTTAGGAAGAGGGCAGTTTGAAACCATATTCAAATTCAAACTGTTTTTATCCCAGGAATTTAAAAGTGGAAGGCATATTCTTACTCAGCACATTTTTGTGAGCTCACACACCAATTTTCACTCCATTTGGAGTTGATCTTGACATGAGCTAAGGGGGAGAAATTCAAACTTTATTTGAATTTCAAACTGAACTTGTGCTGAAATTCATTCAAACCAAACCTCATTTGTACTTTGATCATTTCAAATGGCTCATGGGTGAATAATTTGAATTGCCAAGGGTAGTATGGGGTTCACTGTTTACAACAGTGATTAGGAGTAAATTTCAGAGGTTAAAACTAGAGGTGGGACCCACATGTCAGCCACTGCTCAGATCAAACCGACTGAGACTTTTTCACTCGGGTCGCTGAGCCGCAGCGGTGATCGCCACCGAGGGCAGCCTCCGCGCCAGCAGCTTCTTGCCCACGCGCGGGCGTGAGGCGGTGCAGAGCCTTCTTAAGGCGCCTGCCCCCTCCTCGGCCGAGGCACCACCGTTCTTCTCCGCAAGAACTCAGCACCGGCCGAAAACTTCCGCAGCTCGGACTTGATTGGAGGACGCCGATCGCAACTCCCTCCTTCCACTCCAGAGCCCCAGCAAGGTACTAGAGACCTTCCTCCATCCTCCCCGTTGCTAGAATTCGGTTGAAACCGATTGATATCGGCTGTGCCGAAAGATCAAATTCGGGACTTGGAACCGCCGCACCTCGGGCTCCCATGGACAGCCCAACCAGGGCGTTGTCACGCCCGAGCCAAGGCACCCTTGGACGCGCTGGTGACCGGTGCTGCTCATCCCCGAGCCACAGCTCGAGTGGTTGCTAACCGGCGGCGAATTTCCACTTTTCCCCTTTCTGTGTGCAGAACGACCTTCGGGTACGATTCTGTTTAATTCGTGCTCTATAAAGGATTAGAGGGCCTCAAGCCGCTCTCACACGAGCTAGACATGGTGACGCACAAGTTGCCTTCACAACTCTGGGCCGGAGAACCTCTGTGCCCGGCGTAATTTGAGGTCTACTAATGGCGGAACGAACGGGCGGCATCGGGCGCACGGTGAGGACCTATTTCGGGCCTTCCCCGAGCTGCCTCGAGCTCATGTCGACCTTCTCTAAGGTCCACTGATGCTCCCCGACCGGTTTCCCAAGTAGTTGAGGTGCTAGGGAAGTCAGCCGACATGGCCGAAGACGTTCCGAGGTGGCGGCTCGTCGCCGACCATGCTCCGGCCATTGTCATGAGCTGCTGACCCTAGAATCCTGTTCCCCGAGTAAAAGTAGGCAGGGGCGGCCAGAATCAAGAAGTTTGGAGCTGTACAGAAGCCGGCGGCGAGCTCTCCGGCGAGATCCCTCGGCGGCGGGGCGCGGGTGTCGCGAGGTTGAAGAAGGGGGTGGACCCCAGCTGTCAGCGGCCGATATTTTGAATCGGGATCCGGCTGCGGCCGGGATCGGGTGTGCTGGCGCGCAAAATCCTTGTGGGCTGCGGTGTGCCGTCGCCTCGGCGTGCGACGCGTGTCCCCTGGGCCCAACGCGCGAGTTTAAACTTTTCCCCGATTTTCAGATTTCCTTCAAACTTCAAATCCTCATAACTTTGGCTAGAAAGTTCCAAATTGAGTGAACCAAATTTTGCTGGATTCAGCTCTCCGAGTAATTTCCAGCAAATCAAGTTTCACTTCATAAAAACCCTTAATTCTCCAGAATTAATTCCTCAAAGTTTAAACTGTTAGGAATTTTAACTGGAGAATCCTGTGGAGGAAAATCCTGAAATTTTGCTGGGATGTTCACCAAAATATCTCTGAACTGCCATAAAAATTTCAGATCCATTTGGGCTCATTTAATCCACCTAATGGTGTGATTAGTGAAACTGTTCCAGAGAAAATAGAAAATGTTCAGAAACATTTTCAGAATTTTCTCTGAAATTGTTTGGCCCATATCTTTAGTTAGGAACCCCCAAATTAAGTGAGACCAAATCCATTAGAACCCGCTGAAAATCTAGTTTTCAGAAAGTCATAGTTTGTTTCATGAAAATCCTTAGAACACCCTAAAAGTCTTTAATTAAGGTCAAGGACATAATTAATTGTGGAGGGCTCAATTGAGCTTTGCTGCAACTAAAACTTGACCAAGTCTCTGTTTAGGTTGTAACCAAGCCACAGTAAAAGTTTCACAGTCAATAGGTCTGTCTAGCAAGGGTTATAGACTTCACAACTTCAAAGTTAATACCAATGCATTTAAATTGATACATATATTGCTCTTATCATGTAGTCGCTAAGGTCGAGGAGGAACCCGAAGTCCTAGACTTTGTTACTCCGGAGGAACAGCTAGCCTACGACCAAGAGCAGCAAGCCAAGCTCCGGTTTGCATTAACCTTTTTACAAATGCTTATTGTTTTGAGCACATCTTTGAATATTGTTCTTTGCATTAGAGTCTTGATTGGAAACCCAACTGCATAGCCAAGAAAACCATGGGTTGGGTTTAGGATTGAAAACCTCGTTAGCCACTGCATTGCTAAGATAGAGTAGGATTCGGTACAAGTCGAGTAGTTGGAACTACTCGCGAGAATAGGCTAGAGGCACATTGCTCGGGTAGAGGTAGCACATGATACACATGGCAAGAAAATGAGACCGAGCGGGGAGTAAGGGCAGCAGGACTTTGGGGCCTGTGTGCTGTAGCTCCGCTTGTGTCGATTGAGGACCGAGCCATGTGCGGGCCTGTTGAACAAGCTAGAACAGTACCGAAGACCTACCGTCTATATGGGAACCGGGAAACTGATGTAACTCGGGTAGCTGGGTGTTGAGGCATAGCTGGTCGTTCAGAGGGTAGGTTGAGAACTCGAGGTGTAAATCGGCTGGCGGCACTGAGATGCGCGTGCAGAGACCTCTTGCTCGGGACGATTGGACCGGTTCAACATTTGGCTAACGGGTGAAAGGTAGTCGCGTACGGCGTCCGTGATGGTTGCTGCAGGCAACATCGAGTACGGGCGTACGTGACGGGTTGTTCGGGTAACCCTGCAGGTGTAAATCGATTATAATCGCCGTCCCTTGCGGTCAGTGAGTACCACTTGTTCACTGTACCGTGACGTAGAAAGAACAGGCTAGTTACATGTTAAAATGTTGCTGATTGAAAGATGGACATTGATTGTTAATGATATGCTGTAGCTTAGAGCTAACTAAAGTTCTTTTCAACTTTGGGCAAAGTACATGAGAGAAATGCGGTTCTTGTTTGATTGCGGCTCTCTCATGTGCCTTAGCGTAAGGTTCTCCACAACCTGCTGCTAAAACTTGAAAGTAAGGTTCTACTAATTAGGTGAGTCCTTGCAACTGATTTTTACCTCATGTAACCCATTACCCTCATGTAGAAGTTCCATGTTTAGGTGAGACGGGTCAGACTTGCTGAGCCTTCGTGCTCACTGCTTGTGTTTGAAGCTTTTGCAGGGTTCTATGAGGAAGGGACTCCCGAAGAGGAGACGGAACCCCAGGAGGGGAACCCCGTCGAGTGGGAGTCGTGCACGCCGCAGAGTTAGTGTGCGTGTGTGCTAGCAATGACACGTTCGAGGGCTGAACGTGCACTTGATGCTTAGTCTACGCCCGCAAGTGTAGACTGAACTTATTTTGATGTAAACATGTTAATAAACTTGTTTATGTAATAAAATTTCCGCTTCCGCTTTGTACCTTTGACGTGTGTTATATGGTGCTGTGCAACGCAGCACCCCTCAGCGTGATCCTGGCTCGACAGGACCAGTGGGGTCATGTCAGCGTGGTATCAGAGCTCGCTTGAGGTTTAACACAGTACAAAGGTCTTCTTTTTCAAAAATCCAGTGAGGAACGAGTTAGTAGCCCGTATAAGGATGTTATTAGTATATAGAAAGTGGCATATTAACCTATTTGTTATGTCGGAAAATCGTGCATCTCGGGACGTTCATGTCTTGGGGGGTGCACGTAAGCGCTGTCCACCAGTGCGCACAAGCTGAAGGGTGGAGCCCCACGGGTGGCAGGTAACCCGACTCGCTTGAGTATCCTCTACGACTCTTCATGTCATTTGGGGTATTCGGGCAATGTCTATCCCTGGCGTGCGTGGTGCAACTTGGGAGACCCCGTCACGTGGTCTGAAACATGGACACGTAACTCAAGGTGTGGTTGGCTTGAGAACATCCGGGCGAGTGATGACGGCCGGGTGTACGAACGGTATGGATTCCGGGCTCGGTGTGCAGCCGAGATTGATGATTGTTTGAGTTTCTGCAGGTAGCCTGACCACGAAACGGTAGACGTGTAGCATCCGTGTGCGAGTGACGAGTAGTGCCACTGAACTAACGAAGCCGGTTAAGTCCGGTATAGGTTTTTCTTTGTGAGAACGTAGTACCGACATGATCTGGTGACGCATCGACGTCACACCCAACTAAATGAACAAATTCAATTAAAACTTGAAAGTTTTGATCCAAAGTAGTAAAACTTGATGTAACTCCTTCCCTTGAACAGGATATTCAAAGTTAACAAGTTTTCAACTTAGAGGTTGTTAAGGACAGAGCACTCTGTTTTTAGCTGAATCAAGGCTGAAGTTAATCAGAGGTTAGAGGTTGAGTTCTTTCGAGGTTGGGGTCGTATGATACATTTATGGAAATCTTTGGAAGAACTTTACAACTTTTCTGTTGAGGTCCAGAGGTGTTTCATCCCTTAACCACTCGAAAAATGCAGTAGAGTTGAAACTGTCCAGAAAACAGGACAGAGTAAAGACTCTCTGTAGACTCTCTGTAAATTAAGCATAACTTCCTGCATAAAAATCCAAAAATAGAAAATGAGGTAGTTCTGGAAAGCTTATGAGATGGGTTACAACTTTGTAACAGAAAGTTTTGTCAGATGAGGAACAGAAGTAACTGGGATTCTTGGATCAAATCAGTACCTAAGGCAGGGAGGTGCTGTCCAATTGTTTCCAGAAATACTGTTAACTTTGACATCTCATAACCTTTGAACCAGGACAGATCTTAGGCCAAGCAAATACTGGCTGGAAAGCAATTGAAGTTAGCTTTAACTTTGATGTTGAGCTCCAGAATTAGTTTTGCCTTTAACATGGCCTAAATCAGGTTGAAATGGAAACTGGTCAGGGCTGTCATAGGAATAGCAGATCAGCAGTCAAATTTGTTTAAAATTTGAACTATGTTTCCAAGTTTTATGGGTTCAACGACATGTCTTATGTTATAACACAATGGTTTACTGTTTAAATAAATATTTGACATTTCTCAAATATATTTTTACAGATGGCAGCAGATAAACAGTTGGAGAACGGGTGGGTAGTTTCCCACTGTTCTGACCGTAGCGGCTACCCGGAAGCATTGTGGCAAATGCTCCAATATTTCGGGTACAATCAGATGCCGCAGTACTTCGCCAAAGAAGATGGCGAAGGGGGGAACAAGAAGTGGACGATCCATGTCGAGGTTCCTGCAGGACCTACGCCACCCGGTTGGGTGCCATTCACCGTCACGGTGAGAGGAAGACAACCGGAAGTGATGTGGCAAGTGGCAGCTTGTGACACTATGTCACGTTTCTGCCAACTACACGTGCAGGCTATGGAGGGCACTCCATACACACTCGTTCCGGTGGAGGGACGAGCTCAGCATGTGTGGGATGAGAGGTACCTGGAGGCAACAGACCCGAGTTGCCCAAGGTACAACCCCGCGGAGGCAAATCTCAGCCTCCAAATGAGGGCGGGAAACGCTGTGATAAACAGCCAAGCTTTTCATACGGAGCATCTCGCCACCAAGCTCAAGGAGAGCACAAGCTGTGGAGATCACTTCGAGAGTGCTCACAGCGCACTCCGCAATGTGCTCCTTCCGACGATCAAGCGACTGAATGAACAACACAATCAGTTGCGTCGTCTGAAGAAGGCAAAGAAGAAGAGCCGTGTTGACATCGCGGCGTTGCAAGAGCTGGTGCAGACCCTAACCCAGCAGAATGAGGACCTTGCTCAAGAGCGGGATGACGCTATCGAGGAAGACAAGGCTGGGAAGAGGACTACAACCAAGCTATGGATGAGGTGCATGCTTTGCAGGACCTCGTGCCCCCGGTGTTAGGCGTACCGGTAGTCTTGGGTCTTCCAGCAATGGGAGAACCCGGGATGGGAGAAGAGGTGGTAGACCCAGAGCCACCAGCAGAGGTACCGGAGGAGGACGACCCACAGGAGGTCGAATTCTACTCCGAGTAGGGAGTTACGGTTGCCAAGTAGGGCAGCCAGGGTAGCGTAACCTAACTTTTGTAATCGGTGACATGTCGTGTAGACAGCAGCGTATGTATAGGCAGTGACGACATGAGCACGACTTCTCGGAGGTCCGAGAATAATGTATCTTGTATAAAGTTTATGCTTTATCAATATATGTGAATGTTGTGCAAATTAATCATGCGTCGCTTCAATACCTACTGTTGCTTATGGAAATTTTAAGTAAGACATGTGCTAATCGCTGCTGTTTTGAATTTCAGAATGACGCGTACTCGTGCCAACCCTGACGTTGGGGGTACCAGTCAAGGGGGAGAGACCTCCCAACCACCTCCCGAGGACTCCTCGGGACAACAACAGCAACAGCAGCAACAGCAACAACAAACACCGCCACCACCACTGCCAACGGTTACATTGGCCGACATCGTCGCGAAAATGGCGGGCTCGCATCAGCAGCACACAGAGTTGCTGCAGACTCTTATCGCCAATACGTCTCGCCCAGAGAGACGTCAAGACCGTGAGGAGCGCCAACAGAGCTCCTACTCCGACTTCCTGGCAACTCATCCCCCAGTATTCTCAAGGGCGGATGAACCACTTGACGCGGACAACTGGCTCCGCGCCATAGAAATGAAGTTCGGGCTGCTCCAAATCAGCGAGCAGCGCAAGACTCAGTTCGCGGTCCAGCAGCTCCAAGGATCCGCGAGCGCGTGGTGGGCCAACTTCTGTGCTTCACAGCCCACCGACCGAGTGATGACCTGGGCGGAGTTCCGGACAGCCTTCAGGGCCTATCATATACCGCCAGGTCTGATGAAGAGGAAGACGCAGGAGTTCCTACACCTGCAATAAGGGAGCCGGAACGCGCTGGAATACTCCAGGGCATTTAACGACCTCGCGCTATATGCGTCGTATCATGCTGATACCGACGAGAAGCGGCGGGACCATTTTTACCAGGGGCTTAACCCGCTCCTGAAGGACAAGTTGGCGATGTTCAATCGCGGCAGCCTCAACGACATCATTGATGCTGCGATTGTTCAGGAGGACTCCGGTAAGGAGTTGGCGGCGGCGGAGCGAAAGCGAAGCGCGCCGCAGAGCAGCGGAGAAGGAGGCGGTCCTTCTCAGAAGTTTCAGATGGTGAATCGCCCACCATCAGGTCCACGCTGGCAGCCACCACAGCGGTCGATGCCGTTCCGCAGTCGGCCGTATTCTTCACCAGCATTCCGGCCAGCACTGCCAGTACCACCGCAACAACAACAGCAGCAGCGGGCGATGCCGCGTGCGTTTGCACCTCCGCAACGCATGCCGGGCTTTCGTCCACCGAGCACTCCACCAGCAGTGGCCACGTGTTACAAGTGTGGTCGTCCAGGGCACTTCGCGAGCAGTTGCCCAGAGAGGCAAGGCGGCGGAGTGGCACCACAGTTTCCGGGGAGGAATCAACCCCCGAACCCTACTAATGCGCGGCGGGCAAACCCTAGGCCCGGCACCGTCCACCAGCTTGCCATAGAGGACGTGCCGGAGGGCGAGCCAATCCTTGCGGGTATGTTCCAACTCCACCAGCATCCCGCCATAATATTATTTGATTCGGGCGCCCGCATAGTTTCATTAGCCAAGCTTTCATTGATAAGTATAGCTTGCAAATACTACCCACCGATAGTCCTTATGTGATCTGTTCACCGGGTGGGAAAATTTCAGCAAGCATGATGGTCCGAAAAGCGCCATTGCGCTTAGAAGGTAGAGTTTACCCTACGTCTCTCATAATCTTAGAGGGACAAAAGGTCGATGTCATCTTAGGGATGTCGTGGTTAACCCGCCACGGCGCTGTTTTAGACACCGTCCTCCGGGTCGTGCACTTGAATTCCGAAGTGCACGAGTCTCACTCATTATTTCTGGACAGTCCAGAAATAAAATTTCCAAGTGTCTATCAAGCCACAACCACCAGATTGGAAGATATTCCGGTGGTCCGAGAGTTCCCTGATGTATTCCCGGACGATTTGCCGGGGATGCCGCCCGATAGAGAGGTGGAGTTCAAGATTGAACTTGCACCAGGAACCATGCCAATATCCCGAAGGCCGTACAAGATGGCGCCCAAGGAGTTGGCTGAACTGAAGACTCAGCTCACGAACCTTCTGGAGAAGGGTTTTATTAGGCCGAGCTCCTCACCATGGGGATGTTCAGCATTATTTGTCAAGAAGAAGGATGAGACGTTGCGGCTTTGCGTGGACTATCGTCCATTAAATGCCGTAACCATCAAGAACAAGTACCCGTTGCCACGGATCGACATGTTGTTTGATCAGTTGGTCGAAGCAAAGATCTTTTCCAAGATGGATTTAAGATCCGGGTACCATCAGATTAAGATAAGGGCGGAGGACATTCCAAAGACAGCTTTCTCGACAAGGTACGGACTTTATGAGTACCTGGTCATGTCCTTTGGCCTCACCAATGCTCCAGCTCACTTCATGTACTTAATGAACTCGGTATTCATGCCGGAGCTGGACAAGTTTGTCGTGGTCTTCATCGACGACATCCTGGTATATTCCAAGTCGGAGGAAGATCACAAGAAACATTTGCGTATAGTCTTGCAACGGCTGCGGGATCACAAGTTATACGCAAAATTCAGCAAATGCGAGTTTTGGATATCGCAAGTGCCTTTCCTCGGGCATATCATCTCAGCGGAGGGTATCGCTGTGGACCCGAGCAAGATCACTCAAGTGCTGAATTGGAAATCCCCGAGAACTGTTCACGAGGTACGGAGTTTCCTCGGACTCGCGGGATATTATCGGAGGTTCATCCCGAACTTCTCGAAGATTGCCAAGCCAATGACAGAGCTGCTGAAGAAGGCTACCAAATATGTTTGGAGTCCAACATGTGAAGCAGCATTCAAGGCTTTAGTCAAGCACCTGACATCAGCACCGGTTTTGGCGCAGCCAGACACAACAAAACCGTTCGATGTGTACTGCGATGCATCCGGCATTGGGCTCGGGTGTGTGCTGATGCAAGACCGAAGAGTGGTCGCGTATGGATCACGGCAGCTTAGAAACCATGAGCAAAATTATCCAACTCATGACTTGGAGCTCGCTGCCGTGGTACTCGCACTCAAAATGTGGAGGCACTACCTACTCGGTAACCTCGTACATTTATATACCGACCACAAAAGCCTCAAGTACATATTCACTCAGAAAGAGCTGAACATGAGGCAACGAAGATGGTTAGAACTGATAAAGGATTACAAGATAGAGATCCATTATCATCCGGGCAAGGCAAACGTAGTGGCAGATGCGCTGAGCCGCAAGTCACACGTCAATACTCTGACCATCACACCGTTGGAAGAGAGCGAACCACCACTACATGTGATTCCACACGGAGCTCTCTACAACCTAGCTTTGATCCCCACCATCCGTGAAGAGATAGCGGCAGCCCAGAAGAATGACAAGGGCATGTCACATTTGCGGAGACGTGTAGATAGTGGGGAGCTGAAATGTTTCCGGAAGGACGGAGACGACGTCCTATGGTTCAAGGACCGGATCGTCGTACCCCGAAACCCGGAACTACGAAAGAGGATCTTTGATGAGGCTCACTTATCAAAGTTTCCTATTCACCCCGGCAGCAACAAGATGTATCAAGAACTCAGAAGCAAGTTTTGGTGGACACGGATGAAGCGAGAGACTGCAAAATACGTGTCCGAGTGCGATACATGTCGAAGGGTGAAGGCAGACCACATGCGGAAGCCGGGACTGCTACAACCACTGGGCGTTCCTGCCTGGAAGTGGGAGGATGTGAGCATGGATTTCATCGTCGGTTTACCCACAACCTTGCAGAAACATGACTCTGTGTGGGTGATCGTCGATCGGCTCACCAAAGTTGCCCATTTCATCCCGGTCAACAGCAACTACAACGCCAAGAAGTATGCTGAACTGTACATCTCACGGATCCTATGCTTGTACGGCGTACCCCGTACCATCATATTGGATCGAGGCACTTTTTTTGTGTCCCGTTTTTGGGAGCAGCTGCACGCTGCCTTGGGGACGAAGCTGATCCGTAGTTCAGCCTACCACCCGCAGACGGATGGGCAAACGGAGCGGGTAAATCAAATCTTAGAAGACATGCTACGAGCTTGCGCTATCGACCACGACAAGAATTGGGATGATCACTTGCCGTTAGCTGAATTCTCGTACAATAATGGGTACCAAGCCAGCATCAAGATGGCACCTTACGAGGCGCTATACGGTAGGAAATGCCGCACACCATTGAACTGGTGCGAGTCTGGTGAACGGGTTACCTTCGGGATTGACCTTGTCAACAACGCGGAAGAAAAGGTTCGACTGATTCAAGCGAACCTAAAAGCCGCCCAATCCCGTTAGAAACAGTATGCGGACCGGAGGAGGCGCCCATTACAATTCGAAGTTGGAGATCACGTATATCTACGGGTGTCTCCAATGAAGGGCGTAAACAGATTTGGGGTGAGGGGAAAGTTAGCACCCCGCTTCATCGGTCCATTCCAGATTACCGAAAGATGTGGATCGGTGGCATACCGGCTGAAATTACCAGAAGCACTTTCCGGTGTGCACGACGTCTTTCACATTTCCCAGCTGAGGAAGTGTCTCAAGCTATCAACTACCGTTCAGCTGGAAGACATTGAAGAACTGCAACCGGATCTCACCTATCGGGAGGAACCGGTGCAGATTATTGATGAAAAGGCCCGAACCACACGCAACCGTACGTTGTGGTTCTACAAGGTTCTATGGAGTAATCACTCCATGGACAAAGCGACATGAGAGAGCGAAGAATTCCTTCGCACTAACTACCCCGACTTTTTCACGTCGCATATCCGGTAATTTTCCACCGTCCTCTCTCTCATTTTCACCTTATAATCTCGGGACGAGATTCTTTTAAGGAGGGAGGAATGTAAGGGCCTCAGTTTTTGACACACATTTGCAGTGTTCATCACCACACCACACACCTCATTTGAGAAAGAATGATGAACACAAATGAAGAGCAAGTAACAATTATCAACATGCTCATTAGAAAACAAACTCACACATTGCAAAAGTGGTATTTCCCACATGTGATATAGATGGGCTGGACATATGAAAACTCCTACACTTTACTAAGGATGTCCATGCCAAGTTTCACCCAAATTCAAAACCTTTTTGAGGTCAGTTTGGGTATAGTTAGGAAGAGGGCAGTTTGAAACCATATTCAAATTCAAACTGTTTTTATCCCAGGAATTTAAAAGTGGAAGGCATATTCTTACTCAGCACATTTTTGTGAGCTCACACACCAATTTTCACTCCATTTGGAGTTGATCTTGACATGAGCTAAGGGGGAGAAATTCAAACTTTATTTGAATTTCAAACTGAACTTGTGCTGAAATTCATTCAAACCAAACCTCATTTGAACTTTGATCAATTCAAATGGCTCATGGGTGAATAATTTGAATTGCCAAGGGTAGTATGGGGTTCACTGTTTACAACAGTGATTAGGAGTAAATTTCAGAGGTTAAAACTAGAGGTGGGACCCACATGTCAGCCACTGCTCAGATCAAACCGACTGAGACTTTTTCACTCGGGTCGCTGAGCCGCAGCGGTGATCGCCACCGAGGGCAGCCGCCACGCCAGCAGCTGCTTGCCCACGCGCGGGCGTGAGGCGGTGCAGAGCCTTCTTAAGGCGCCTGCCCCCTCCTCGGCTGAGGCACCACCGTTCTTCTCCGCAAGAACTCAGCGCCGGCCGAAAACTTCCGCAGCTCGGACTTGATCGGAGGACGCCGATCGCAACTCCCTCCTTCACTCCAGAGCCCCAGCAAGGTACTAGAGACCTTCCTCCATCCTCCCCGTTGCTAGAATTCGGTTGAAACCGATTGATATCGGCTGTGCCGAAAGATCAAATTCGGGACTTGGAACCGCCGCACCTCGGGCTCCCGTGGACAGCCCAACCAGGGCGTTGTCACGCCCGAGCCAAGGCACCCTTGGACGCGCTGGTGACCGGTGCTGCTCATCCCCGAGCCACAGCTCGAGTGGTTGCTCACCGGCGGCGAATTTCCACTTTTCCCCTTTCTGTGTGCAGAACGACCTTCGGGTACGATTCTGTTTAATTCGGGCTCTAGAAAGGATTAGAGGACCTCAAGCCGCTCTCACACGAGCTAGACACGGTGACGCACAAGTTGCCTTCACAACTCTGGGCCGGAGAACCTCTGTGCCCGGCGTAATTTGAGGTCTACTAATGGCGGAACGAACGGGCGGCATCGGGCGCACGGTGAGGACCTATTTCGGGCCTTCCCCGAGCTGCCTCGAGCTCATGTAGACCTTCTCTAAGGTCCACTGATGCTCCCCGACCGGTTTCCCAAGTAGTTGAGGTGCTAGGGAAGTCAGCCGACATGGCCGAAGTCGTTCCGAGGTGGCGGCTCGTCGCCGACCATGCTCCGGCCATTGTCATGAGCAGCTGACCCTAGAATCCTGTTCCCCGAGTAAAAGTAGGCAGGGGCGGCCAGAATCAAGAAGTTTGGAGCTGTACAGAAGCCGGCGGCAAGCTCTCCGGCGAGATCCCTCGGCGGCGGGGCGCGGGTGTCGCGAGGTTGAAGAAGGGGGTGGACCCCAGCTGTCAGCGGCCGATATTTTGAATCGGGATCCGTCTGCGGCTGGGATTGGGTGTGCTGGCGCGCAAAATCCTTGTGGGCCGCGGTGTGCCGTCGCCTCGGCGTGCGACGCGTGTCCCCTGGGCCCACGCGCGAGTTTAAACTTTTCCCCGATTTTCAGATTTCCTTCAAACTTCAAATCCTCATAACTTTGGCTAGAAAGCTCCAAATTGAGTGAACCAAATTTTGCTGGATTCAGCTCTCCGAGTACTTTCCAGCAAATCAAGTTTCACTTCATAAAAACCCTTAATTCTCCAGAATTAATTCCTCAAAGTTTAAACTGTTAGGAATTTTAACTGGAGAATCCTGTGGAGGAAAATCCTGAAATTTTGCTGGGATGTTCACCAAAATATCTCTGAACTACCATAAAAATTTCAGATCCATTTGAGCTCATTTAATCCACCAAATGGTGTGATTAGTGAAACTGTTCCAGAGAAAATAGAAAATGTTCAGAAACATTTTCAGAATTTTCTCTGAAATTGTTTGGCCCATATCTTTAGTTAGGAACCCCCAAATTAAGTGAGACCAAATCCATTAGAACTCTCTGAAAATCTAGTTTTCAGAAAGTCATAGTTTGTTTCATGAAAATCCTTAGAACACCCTAAAAGCCTTTAATTAAGGTCAAGGACATAATTAATTGTGGAGGGCTCAATTGAGCTTTGCTGCAACTAAAACTTGACCAAGTCTCTGTTTAGGTTGTAACCAAGCCACAGTAAAAGTTTCACAGTCATTAGGTCTGTCTAGCAAGGGTTATAGACTTCACAACTTCAAAGTTAATACCAATGCATTTAAATTGATACATATATTGCTCTTATCATGTAGTCGCTAAGGTCGAGGAGGAACCCGAAGTCCTATACTTCGTTACTCCGGAGGAACAGCTAGCCTACGACCAAGAGCAGCAAGGCAAGCTCCGGTTTGCATTAACCTTTTTACAAATGCTTATTGTTTTGAGCACATCTTTGAATATTGTTCTTTGCATTAGAGTCTTGATTGGAAACCCAACTGCATAGCCAAGAAAACCATGGGTTGGGTTTAGGATTGAAAACCTCGTTAGCCACTGCATTGCTAAGATAGAGTAGGATTTGGTACAAGTTGAGTAGTTGGAACTACTCGCGAGAATAGGCTAGAGGCACATTGCTCGGGTAGAGGTAGCACATGATACACATGGCAAGAAAATGAGACCGAGCGGGGAGTAAGGGCAGCAGGACTTTGGGGCCTGTGTGCTGTAGCTCCGCTTGTGTCGATTGAGGACCGAGCCGTGTGCGGGCCTGTTGAACAAGCTAGAACAGTACCGAAGACCTACCGGCTATATGGGAACCGGGAAACTGATGTAACTCGGGTAGCTGGGTGTTGAGGCATAGCTGGTCGTTCAGAGGGTAGGTTGAGAGCTCGAGGTGTAAATCGGCTGGCGGCACTGAGATGCGCGTGCAGAGACCTCTTGCTCGGGACAATTGGACCGGTTCAACATTTGGCTAACGGGTGAAAGGTAGTCGCGTACGGCGTCCGTGATGGTTGCTGCAGGCAACATCGAGTACGGGCGTACGTGACGGGTTGTTCGGGTAACCCTGCAGGTGTAAATCGATTATAATCGCCGTCCCTCGCGGTCAGTGAGTACCACTTGTTCACTGTACCGTGACGTAGAAAGAACAGGCTAGTTACATGTTAAAATGTTGCTGATTGAAAGATGGACATTGATTGTTAATGATATGCTGTAGCTTAGAGCTAACTAAAGTTCTTTTCAACTTTGGGCAAAGTACATGAGAGAAATGCGGTTCTTGTTTGATTGCGGCTCTCTCATGTGCCTTAGCGTAAGGTTCTCCACAACCTGCTGCTAAAACTTGAAAGTAAGGTTCTACTAATTAGGCGAGTCCTTGCAACTGATTTTTACCTCATGTAACCCATTACCCTCATGTAGATGTTCCATGTTTAGGTGAGACGGGTCAGACTTGCTGAGCCTTCGTGCTCACTGCTTGTGTTTGAAGCTTTTGCAGGGTTCTATGAGGAAGGGACTCCCGAAGAGGAGACGGAACCCCAGGAGGGGAACCCCGTCGAGTGGGAGTCGTGCACGCCGCAGAGTTAGTGTGCGTGTGTGCTAGCAATGACACGTTCGAGGGCTGAACGTGCACTTGATGCTTAGTCTACGCCCGCGAGTGTAGACTGAACTTATTTTGATGTAAACATGTTCATAAACTTGTTTATGTAATAAAATTTCCGCTTCCGCTTTGTACCTTTGACGTGTGTTATACGGTGCTGTGCAACGCAGCACTCCTCAGCGTGATCCTGGCTCGACAGGACCAGTGGGGTCGTGTCACAGTTGCATGCTGCTTTGGGTACTAAACTGATTAGAAGCTCCGCTTACCACCCTCAGACAGATGGCCAGACAGAGAGGGTGAATCAAGTTCTGGAAGACATGTTGAGAGCATGTGCCATCCACCATGGTAGGAACTGGGATGATCACCTACCATTGGCGGAATTCTCATACAATAATGGCTATCAGGCTAGTATCAAGATGGCACCCTACGAAGCTCTCTACGGTCATAAATGCCACACCCCATTAAACTGGTGCGAGTCTGGTGAAAGGGTCACATTCGGGGTTGATGTGGTGAACGACACCGAAGAGCGCGTTCGGACGATTCAAGCTAACTTGAAGGCCGCTCAATCCCGGCAGAAGAGCTACGCTGATAAGAGGCGTAGACCGTTGCACTTCGACGTCGGTGAACACGTGTACCTCCGCGTGTCTCCGATGAAGGGCGTGCACCGCTTCGGTGTGAAGGGGAAGCTCGCTCCCCGTTTCATTGGACCCTATGCTATCACTGAGAAGTGTGGACCAGCAGCGTATAGACTGGAGCTACCGGCATCCATTGCTGGTGTCCATGATGTTTTCCATGTTTCACAGCTGCAAAAATGTTTAAAGCATACAGCTGCTGTTTCTACCGAAGACATCGGCGAGCTGAAACCGGATTTGACCTATGATGAGTATCCGGTGGCAATTCTTGATGAAAAAGATAGGACCATGCGTAGCAGAACGTTTTGGTTCTACAAAATACTCTGGAGCAACCACACCGCCGAAGAAGAGACGTGGGAGAATGAGGAATTCCTTCGCTCCATCTACCCAGAGTTCATGGCTTCTCAACACGGGTAAGTCCCTATTACATCACTATCTCTTCTTTTGTAATCTCGGGACGAGATTCTTTTAAGGGGGGAGGGATGTAAAAGCCCAAGAAAAGGGACTTGCAAAAATTTTTCTTAACCTCACAACACCACAGTTTTTATTGTGGATATCTTAGGAAATATTGTGAAGAGCAAGTAACCTCCATCAAAAGAGTGATTAGAGGGGAAAGCCTTCATTTTCACAAAGTGGGATTTGTACAAATGAACATGAGAGGTTGAGCTCACCCCTAGAACTTAAAAATTCTTGGGAGGGTTCAAGCCAAGTTTCATGCAAATCCAACACTTTTTGAGGCACTTTTGGAGGTAATTGAAGAAGAGGCCAATTTGAATGTAAATTCAAATTGCAGCAACTTTCATCACTCAAATTCAAAAGTTAGCTTCATAGTCAAGCTCAGCACATTTTTCTGAGCTAGCCCACCAAATTTCATCCCCATTGGAGTTCATCTTGTCGGGAGCCAAATTTGCAATAATTCAAAACTGAAGTTGAAATTCAGTTTAAATATGAAGCGAATTGGACCAACCAAATTTCAAATTGGAGAACTTAAATTTGAACCAAAACTTGGGGGCTAAGTCTCACATTAAATTGTGAGTAGCTGGTGGGATAATTAGCAAAAACAGAAAAGAAATATTAGAGAAAATGGAGTAAAGGGGAGGCCCACAGGTCAGTTGCACATACGAGGGTGCAGTCGGTTGCTGCAGCCGACCTCGGCTTCGCACGCAAGACACTGGAGCGGCGGCGAGCCACCGAGGCAGCAAACGGCCACCTCACGGTGCCAAAACCGTGGCTCAAAGGCCAGCGCACAGCCCACGCCGCCCTTCCTCCTGTTTCCCGAACGAGAACCACCCCCACCCGAGCTTCTTTCCCGGTTCCGCGCGAGCACAGAAACGCCGACCTCACTGATCACCGGCGCCCGGCCAGCACAGGCGCTCTCGTGCCCAACGAGCAACACAAGAAAGAACCGCCTTGAGGTGCTGATTCTTCTGGTCCCAACCATTCTTCATTTCATGGGCTGTCGGGGGAGTATTTCGCCGGGAAAGTTTCGGGGGTCCTAAGACCGAGCCCCCACCAAATCCCAAAATTCGTGGGGGTTAGCTCATCACCAGGCACACTGAGTCACGCACACGCTCTATACACTGCCACGACCACCTAGGATCAAAAACCAGTATGAACCGTGGGCTAGGGTTACGGTTCTTCGAAGTTTTCTGAGCACAGCTGATATCCGGCCTAGGTCGCCGATGAGGTCGTAGTTGCAGCCGTTTTAACGGGGATCGGTGTCCATGTCCGTGACCAGCAGGTGTCAGCGGAGCTCCCCGAGAAAACCGCATCGAAAAAGGTGCAGGGGATGCCGAGTTGGACGTCGCCGGTGAGCTCCCGACCGCTGTTGCCGGCGGGAGCACTGTTCCGGTTGTTGTCAAGCTCTGGGGAGGGCACCACCGTGTTCCCCAGGCCGATATAGGCACAGGCGGCGAGAATCAGCAAGCTCTGAGGGCCGGAACCCCTCTCCGGCGAGAGCTCCGGCGAGCTCGGCGGCAGGGTCCGCGGGTGGCCGGAGGAAGACGAAGGGGGGAGGCCCCACTCGTCAGCGGCTGGAGATAAATGGGCGGGATTCTCTTTGGTCCAGGATCCAGTGCGGCCGCGCGGGAAGGAGTCTGTGGCCCCGTGTGGCTCGGCTCCAGCGGCCGACACGTGTGCGATGGACCCACCGGCAGGATTTAAACATTTTTGGAATTTCCAGTTTTAGTTCAAACTTCAAATGAATAGAACTTTGGCTAGGAAACTCCAAATTCGATGAACCAAATTTTGCTGAACTCAGAATTCTGAGTACTTTCCAGCAATACCAAATTCAGCTCATGAAAGTAAATAGTTTTCCAGAATTAAATCCCTAAATTTTAAATTGTTGGGAATTTTATCTGGAGAACTACTTTATGAAAAAATCTGAAATTTGGCTGAGAGGTTCATTGGAAAATCCCTGAATCCCAGTAAAATTTTCAGACTCATCCAAGTTCATTTATTTACCCTAATGGGGTGATTAAGAGAACTGCCCTGAGAAAATAGGAAAATATACATAAACATTTTTCAGATTTTCTCAAATCGTAATTAGGGCATAACTTTCTGTAGAATTCTTCAAATGACATGAAACCAACTCCATTAGAACCATCCTAAAGTCTAGTTTCCATAAAGTAATGGTTGGAGCCATGAAAACCCCTGGAAGTCTGCCAACGGGCATCGAGAGATGCTCCGTGTGGGGAACCTCCTGCTCGTTTCGGTGCGACCGGTTCGACATTTGGGCTGTTGGGGAAAGGTTGTCCCGTACGACATCGAGTGAGCATGCTGTGCAGCTCCATGGGTGGGCGTACGTGACGTGCTCTTTGGGTTTCCCTGCAGGTGTATATCAAGTCGATTCGCCGTCCCTCACGGTGAAGAGTACCACTTGGTCACTGAGTCGTGACGTAGACTAATGAATGAAATGTTATGATGCAATATTGCTGTTATGAGATAATTGTATTGCTACATGTGTGCCACCAAATATTGCTTACTAAATTTCAGATTCCTGAACTGTTAATTTGTTGCTAAAAGATGACTTAAGGATGAACTTATAGGCGTGTCCATTTTCTGCAATGTTACTATCCTATGTGCTTTGTACACCTCATGTAGATTTTCATGCTTAGGTGAGTCGGTTAAGTCTTGTTGAGCCTTCGTGCTCACGGTTGCTGCTTAAGTGTTTTTCAGGTGAGGAGCCACCCACGGACTCGGAGTACGAGTCCACCGGCGAGGGTTACCCTCCGTCGGGGACCACGGCTGAGTGGGAGCCGTACACGCCGTGCTGAGCTGAGGAGTGCAGCTAGTGTGGGTTGCCCTAGGGCTGGGCAGCCGACTTTTGCTAAATAGGCGGGCGTGAGTTGTATAGTGTAGACTTCCGCTGTGTAAGATAAATAATATTTTGTAACTGGAGTTTGTACTACTTTGTACAGTTCAGTTGTTTTCCCATGTAATATATTGTGTTCTTATGACGTGTGCTGTCAGGTGTCGCATCGTGCGGCACCACCCTCTGTGATCCTGGATGGGTGGATCCCGGTCCGCCACATTTACAATGAGTTGGTAAATGCCGCTATCATTAAGGAAGACATGCATCTCCGTTGTGAAGCGGAGCTGAAAAGAAGTATACCGCCGGACAGTGACATCAAGGTTCATCCGAACTATCGAGTGCGGTATTACTCGTCAGTTAGGCAACAAATTCAGCCTGTGGTGCAACTCTCACAACCACGGATGGAGTTACTCACTTATGAGCCTCCACCTCAACAGCAGCGGTCAGAAATTGTTCGTGCAACCCTACCGCAACCAGCTACGTACGAATTATCTCCACCTCGTGTTAGTAGAGAGCTGAGGATTTCTGCAGCACGAAACCGTCGTGGAGCTGAGCAGAGCCACACTTATGTGTTGTCTCATCAATGCTCAGATCAGCACCATGAACCCTCAAAGAAGAATCTTTCAAAAGCTGGCAGGGTTAATTATACTGCTATTGAGGACATTGCTGAAGGCGAACAAATTTTAGCGGGCATGTTCACGTTACATAAACAGCCCACTTTCATTTTGTTTGATTCCGGGGCCACCCACAATTTTATTAGCAGAGACTATGTGCTGAAGAATAATCTTCCATTTAGCACAGTTAAGCATCCGTTTCATATCAGCTCACCCAGAGGCAAGATATCAACAGATGAGATGGTCTCTCGGGCACCTTTATGTTTGGGTGGAAACATCTATGCTGCGAGCCTTATCATACTCAAAGGCCAAAGGATTGATATTATCTTGGGGATGTCATGGTTGACACATTATGGAGCTATCTTTGACATCAGCTCTCGGACTGTCCAACTGAATTCCCCAATACATGGTTGAAACACATTGAATCTTGTGGATCCATCACAACGTGTTGCAGCAGTGCATCAGATTGAAGCTCCTAAGCTTGAGGATATTTCAGTGATATGTGAATATCCAGATGTGTTTCCTGAAGATTTGCCGGGCATGCCGCCCGAACGTGATGTAGAGGTCAAGATTGAACTAGCACCGGGAACAACACCTATTTCTCGGCGACCATATAAAATGGCACCGAAGGAGCTCGCAGAATTGAAGGAGCAGCTTAATGACCTCATGGACAAAGGTTTTATACGCCCAAGTTCATCACCTTGGGGCTGTTCCGCACTCTTCGTGTAGAAGAAGGACGAGACTTTGAGACTATGCGTAGATTATCGTCCACTGAATGCTGTCACTATCAAGAATAAGTATCCACTACCGCGCATCGATATTTTGTTTGATCAACTAGTGGGTGCTAAGGTATTCTCCAAGATGGATCTTCGGTCCGGGTATCATCAGATAAAAATCCGGGCAGAAGACGTACCTAAGACAGCGTTCTCGACAAGATATGGTGTTTATGAATATCTTGTCATGTCTTTTGGGTTGACCAATGCTCTGGCTCATTTTATGTATCTCATGAACTCTGTGTTCATGCCAGAGTTAGACAAGTTTGTCGTGGTTTTCATCAATGACATTTTGGTCTATTCAAAGTCAGAAGAAGAACATGCTGAACATTTGTGTATTGTACTCCAACGCTTGAGGGATCACAAGCTTTATGCAAAGTTCAGTAAATGTGAGTTTTGGATCAGCAAAGTGCCGTTTCTTGGGCATATTATTTCAGCGGAAGGCATCGCTGTGGACCCAAGTAAAATCGAGCAAGTGCTGAATTGGAAATCTCCAACATCTGTTCATGAAGTGAGGAGTTTCCTAGGTTTAGCGGGTTATTACCAGAGATTCATTCCAAACTTCTCCAAAGTCGCTAAACCTATGACGGAGCTGTTGAAGAAAAGCACCAAGTATGATTGGCGCAATTCATGCGAACAAGCTTTTCAAACTTTAGTGAAGCATCTCACTACAGCTCCAGTTTTGTCCCAGCCGGACACAACGAAGCCGTTTGATGTTTATTGTGACGCATCTGTCATTGGTTTGGGTTGTGTTTTGATGCAAGAAGGACGTGTGGTCGCGTATGGATCCCGACAACTCAGGGGTCATGAGCAGAATTACCCGACGCACGATCTTGAACTAGCTGCGGTGGTCTTAGCTTTGAAAATGTGGAGACATTATCTACTAGGCAATCTAGTACATCTCTACACTGACCACAAAAGCTTGCAGTACATCTTCACACAGAAGGAACTGAATATGAGGCAGCGAAAATGGCTTGAATTGATCAAGGATTACGAACTTGAAATTCAATACCACCCGGGTAAAGCGAATGTGGTTGCCGATGCACTTAGTCGGAAAGCCCACATTCACCATTTAGCCATGGCTGCACATGAAGAAGGAGAACCACGCCTGCGCATAGTTCCTTATGGATCGCTGTTCAACCTCGCTCTTATTCCTACAATCCGAGATAAGATTGTAGAGGCTCAGAAGAGAGACAAGGGTATGTCCCACATCCGGAGAAGAGTGGACAGCCGTGAATTGAAGATGTTCTGCAAGGATGAAGAGGGTACTCTATGGTTCAACAACCGCATAGTGGTACCCCGAAACATAAAATTGAGGAGGAAGATACTGGATGAAGCACATTTATCCAAGTACTCCATTCATCCGGGAAGCAATAAGATGTACCAGGACTTGAAATCTAAGTTCTGGTGGACAAGGATGAAAAGAGAAATTGCAAAATACGTATCCGAATGTGATACGTGTAGGCGGGTTAAAGCCGACCATATGAGTAAAGCCGGACCACATCAACCGCTGAAGGTTCCAGCATGGAAGTGGGAAGACATAAGTATGGACTTCATCGTCGGTTTACCCATGACCAGCAACAAGCATGATTCTATGTGGGTAATCATCGATCGTTTGACCAAGACAGCTCATTTTATTCCAGTCCATACTAAATATGTGGCAAAGAAGTATGCGGAGCTGTTCATCTCAAGAATCGTGTGTTTACACGGGGTTCCCCGCACCATCGTTTCTGATCGAGGTGCGTTATTCGTATCCAGATTTTGGGACCAACTACATGCTTCACTGGGAACCAAGTTAATTCGGAGTTCAGCGTATCATCCGCAAACTGATGGTCAAACAGAGAGAGTAAATCAGATTCTGGAGGATATGCTACGGGCATGTGTCATCAATCATGGGGAGAACTGGGATGACCATCTACCGTTAGCAGAATTCTCATATAACAACGGTAATCAATCCAGCATCAAAATGGCCCCGTATGAAGCTCTTTATGGCCGGAAGTGCCACACACCACTGAATTCGTGTGAGTCCGGCGAGAGAGTGGTCTACGGGATTGATCTTGTAAATGAAGCCAAGGAACGAGTGCGAGTGATTCAAGACAATTTAAGGGCTCCTCAATCTCGGCAGAAGAGTTATGCAGACAAAAGACGTCGACCTCTTCACTTCGACATCGGGGACCACGTTTCTCGTCGTGTCTCTCCGATGAAAGGGGTTCATCGGTTCGGAGTGAAGGGAAAGCTTGCTCCGCGATTCATCGGGCCGTTTTCTGTCACTGAAATATGCGGACACGTGGCCTATCGTCTGGAGCTACCGGCGTCACTTTTGGGTATTCACAATGTTTTCCACGTCTCTCAGCTGCGGAAATGTCTTAAGTACCCAACCGCAGTTCCTATGGAGAACATTGAGGATCTTCAACCGGATCTCACTTATTCTGAGTATCCGATACAGATTATTGACGAGAAGACTCGCGCCACAAGAAATCGGACATTGCGATTTTACAAAGTCTTGTGGAGCAACCACACCGCTGATGAAGCCACGTGGGAAAGCGAGGAATTTCT
The DNA here is from genome assembly GCA_030760725.1 of Neostapfia colusana. NCBI lineage: Eukaryota > Viridiplantae > Streptophyta > Magnoliopsida > Poales > Poaceae > Neostapfia > Neostapfia colusana. The sequence continues at coordinate 50,849,767 of JASWHV010000009.1, forward strand.
CCGTTTAAATTTTCCCGACTTGTTTGTACCATATGTAACAGCCCTAACTTTTCTAAAGTTGATTTCAACTGATAAAAAAAAGTTAAGGCGAAGACAGATTAGGTTTGTGTCACATAAAATGATAAACACAGCAAATGGACATGTGAGGGAATAAAACTTTGCTCTAGCCCATGCTCAACACATGTTGACCTACGGGGAAAGAATTTCACCTCCAAGAACTCTAACTCATGTGCACCTTCTCTATGAGTAGAGTGGAGTGAATTTAAACACAATTTGAATTCTTTTGAAAGAATTCATGCTCAGATTGCCCTAATGCATGCAAATGAATTCACCGATGCATTCCCCATGTATGAATGAGCTCATGATCCAAATTTGGATATTTTTGGAGCCCGTATACAAATTAGTCCGAGGAATATTCGAGGGAGAGTTTAAATTCAAAATTTAATTCGAAAACTGAACCAAGCGTGCTAAATTTTGAAATCCAATTTCAGATTCAAATTCACCGTAAATTGTTTGGTTGGCCGTACAATGTTGGTTAAATTTGGACGAGCGCGGTGCGGGAATATTAAAACACAGAGGAGGGAGATATTTGAGGTGTGTGGACCCACATGTCATACTCTATGCAGTGAACCGACGTCCTAACCTCCTCAGCGCGCGCCAGCTCTCGGCTAGAACTGTTCCCGGTGAGCTCTCAGTGCCACCTCCTGTGTGCTCGATTGACCCTGCTCCACTCTTATCCTCCACGCACGAAGAACAAACGAACTTTGTTTCTCCCGTGCTCATTAGCCTCTGTTCCTGCCGCACGCAGAGAAGAACAGCTGCCGCTCCCTCTTTTCCTCTGATCGCCAACTGAATCAAGCGCCCTTTTGCCCGAGCTTCCACAGCAAAAACCTTCGCCAATCAGTGCTCTAGCCGGCTAGCAACCTCATCCCGGTGATCCATGCCTGCTGGCGCCTAGAAACAGCGAGGTTTCCTCTGCTCCCGAGTTCAAACTCAAGGAAGCGAAACTGGACGCCGTGGACAGCCCAAACCAGAAGGGATCACGCCCAAGCAAGCCACCCCATCTGTGCACCAACAAGTCTAGTTGCTCACCTCCAAATCTCAGCCCTATCCATTGAACACAGTGGGAGAATTTCAAGTTTTTCTTCCGGGCGGCAGCAACGGACCTTGAGGTAAGGAATTGAAAAAAATCGTCCTCAAATCGTGTTTGTTGGGTCTCAAACTTCACACACAGGATGTTAACTGCCTAGCACACCTCCTCCATCGATTTTAGACCAAGAAATTGAGTGTAGAGTGAGCAATCCGAGCTCTTTTAGAGGGTATACCACTGGACCCTATCGGGCGCACGGTGCCGAAAGATTTACAGCCCTCTCCAGCTTGTTTAGACCTCGTTCCGGTCTTCTACATGATCCCCTGGTGCTGTAGAGCCCAAGAACTGACCATTTGGTGGAGAATTCACCGTGCAAGACCTCGCCGGAGCCCTAGGGTTTGCTGTGGCCGGTGCGCCCTGTTTTCCGGCGAGTTTCAGCCGCCGGCGACCTCACCATCGTGTTCAGCATGGGGAAATATGGGGGGGGGGGCAGCAGGGGGTCTGGAGGTGTCTGGGAAGTGCTTTTCCGGTGACCTCGCCGGAGGGGGCCGCCACTGCCCTGTTTGGCGCGAGTCTGGAGGTTAGGGATGACAGGTGGGACCCACTGTCGGCATTTAAACATTTTCCAGATTTTCCCACTTTAGTTCAAATTTTGGAGAGCCATAACTTTGTGTAGGAATGTCCAAAAATTGTGAAAAAAATTTTGTTGGATTTCTATAAAAGAGTCCTATCCAGCGGTGCAGCCCAATGTTTATGAAAATCCCTGGATTTGGCTCATTAATTCATTTAAAAAAAATCTTATCTGAATTTTTACATGAGTTCTGTCTATTGGAAAATTCCCAAATTTGGACAGGACATTCTTCCAAAAATTCTAGAACTTCAGTAACAATTTCAGGGGCATTTGACCCCATTTACTTGGTCAGATGATGTGTTCATTCCTTATGTCTCTGAAAAATGGGAAAATGAACAGAGACAATTTCAGCTTTTCCCCATTCTTTGTAAAATCCACATCTCCATGTAGGAAACTCCAACATTGGTAAAACCAATTCCTATGGACTCAATACATTTTGTACTTCACAAAAAGTCTACTTTGGAGCATAGGAAAGCTTAATATCTAGGGTGTAAAGGCAGGTTAGTGAAAACCACATAAGGATTTGTTGTGCTCACATGAAGCCATTTTATGAGCTCAATTTTTGCACACTGCCTAAATACCTTCTATAGAGGCTGTGGTTAAATTTTCAGCTTCATTGGGCCTCTGGAACTTGAGATACCATCTTTTAGGTTTAAGTGTTCATATAATGGACTTAATTCACATGGTGATTACTAGTATCTCTTTTCACCCTAGCTTTCATCATCTCTAAGGTTGTAGATCCAACAACAGAAACCTTGCTGTTGTTTGTCCCTTTTAGGTATGAGTGAACTGGTACAACAGTTTTGAATCATTTTCTAAATTGCTTTTGAATACTTGTGCATAAATCATCTTAATAGCACGTGACGTCGACGTTTGACGAGGACTCGACTCTGCAGTGAGGATCTCCATCTCGTGACGAGTTTGGCGGATTCTCCGGAGGAAGACTAACTTCTAGCTTCTAACAAAACCATTGAGCAAGGCAAGCCCCGGTTTGCATATCGTTACCGTTTTAAATTTTTCTTTACTTCACATCACGTTTATTAGACTTGATATTGTGCATTATGTCTAGGATGATTGAAACTCACTTGCATGGCTATTACATCCCTGATTAGAAGGTTTAGTGTAGTCTTTGCCTTGTTGTAGATGCTAGGCTAATGTAGTAGCTAGCTCGGTAGAAGTCGAGTAGTAAAAAGCTACTCGTGAGAAAGGTAGAGTAATGGAGTTACTCGCGAGAAATTGATTATAAGAGCACCCTCATAAAAATGAGATGGGGACGGGAATGTTCCTGTAGGATGGAGCGCTCAAGGTTGGTCTCAACCTGCGATGGGTGTGACAATGCTTGAGACCACATTTGGCCTGGACCGGGATGGTAAGGCAAATGTGGAGGTTTGTTATAGCCCTGTCCGTGTCGGTTAAGGACCGTATGTATGCGGACCTGCTGGACGAGATTGAGCTGTACCGGATATATAGTGGGGTATGGGACCCATGAAACCGATGTAACTCGATGGACCGTGATATAGAAACTCATCCTTCGCGTGGGAATGGCGTTGAGAAGGCGGGAGGTGTAAATCCTTTAGCGGGCAACTTCGACGAGTCCGCATAGAGGACCATCCTGCTCGGCGCGAAGCGTTTTTCTATATCGGGGTGTCGTGTGAAAGGTTGCTGCATACAATGTAAGAAAGATCTTTTGAGAGAGTCTTTCGAGGCAGGTGTATGTGTCGTGTATTCCGGGTTGTTATTGATTCGAATCACCGTCGCTCGCAGAAGAGGATTGAGCATACTTGCCCACTGCGCCGTGACTTAGTAAGAAGATGTAAGGACCTCAGTTTCTGACACATGTTTAAGGTGGTCATCACCACACCACACACCTCATTTGAAGCAAGTTGATGAACACAAATGAAGAGCAAGTAACCACCATCAACAGGCTCATTAGGGAACAAACTCACATATTGCAAAAGTGGTATTTTCCACATGTGATATAGAGGGGCTGGGCATATGAAAACTCCTATACATTGCTAGGGATGTTCATGCCAAGTTTCACCCAAATTCAAAACCTTTTGAGGTCATTTTGGGCATAGCTAGAAAGAGGGCAGTTTGAAACTACATTCAAATTCAAACTGTTTTTATCCCATGAATTCAAAAGTGGGAGACATATTCTTACTCAGCATATTTTTGTGAGCTCACACACCAATTCTCACTCCATTTGGAGTTGATCTTGACATGAGCTAAGTGGGGCAAATTCAAACTTTATTTGAATTTCAAACTGAAATTGTGCTGAAATTCATTCAAACCAAACCCAATTTGAATTCTAATCAACTCAAATAGCTAATGGGTGAAAAATTTGAATCACCATGGGTATTTTGGGGCTCACTGTTTACAACAGTGATGAGGAGTTAATTTCAGAGGTTAAACTTGAGTGTGGGACCCACATGTCATAGAGAGAAGAGGGAATACTTGCACCCAAAGTCACAGTCTCGGTGGGAACTTCCACCGAGCAGCTGCCGGTTCAACGCCCCGGGAGCAGCTGCGCTCGCCACCGAGGAGGAGCAGCGCCACCAGCTGCTTCCCGCGCCCACACACGAGCCCAAGGGCGGTTCCAGGGTCCTCTTAAGGCGCTCCACCGAGGCAAGCACAGCTCGCTTCCTCCTCTCCCGTGAACACCGAGCCCCGGCCTTCCGCCTCTCTGCTCGATCGGAAAACCCAGCAAACGCTTGCCCCTTTCTGTCCCTGAGCTGCTAGACAGCACCCTGAGATCGCACTCCACCTCCCCAACGACAAAAACCCCGACCTCCGACCTCCCTTGCCCGAGAACGATCGCCACAGCGGCGACCTAACCTCAGCCGAAGGTCAGGCGCTCGTGGACTGCGTTCCACAGGAGCTTTCACGGTCCAGCAAGAGCGGCAGCAGGAGCGCGCATCAGCCGTGTTGCTCTCCTTCAAGTTTGGGAGCAAACCTTGAAGAATCCACTGCGAATTTCCAGTTTTTACTCCGGCGGCCTTAAACCGAGCTTCCGGTACGGATTCTTCAAATTCTCGCTCTAAGATCCTTATCTAGTTATCAAATCTTGCACATAGACGCTGGACTAGCCGGCGATCAAATTCCTTTCTGCATCCGTGGTGTGAAACCGACTAGGAGTGACGAATTTTGAGCTCGATCAAGGGCGCTCATGGGGTCACGCTCGGTCACACGGTGCCGACCAGCTTGCCGCCATCTTTGGACCCATTTGACACCTTGTTGAGCTTCCTAGAGGTGTACAGATGCTATAGAACCAATCGTTTGAGGTTTTGGCGGGTTAGAACCCACGGCCGACGGCGCCGAACCTCAACCGAGGCCGCCGCATGTCGCCGGGCTATTTCCGGTCACCATCAGCTCGAACTGACCCCACAGACGTGCTCCCCGATGTCGACAACCCCCTGGCGGAGAGTTTCAGACCAGGTGACGGCCGGCAGCGGCAAGCCGGCGAGCTCAGAGTCGGCTCCGGCGAGGGGAGGCGGCGCGGGCGCGAGGGCGCGTCGGGAGGAAGACGAAGCCGGCTGGCCCACGCATCAGCGGCTTAAAAATTTAAATCGGGATCGGGTGTGGCCGGGATCGGTTGTGCAGGCACGCAGGAACTCCACAGACCACGGTGTGCCGTCGCCTCGGCGTGCGATGCGTGTCCCCGGGGCCCACCCGCAAGTTTAATTTTTTTCCTGATTTTCAGATTTTATTCAAACTTCAAATCCTCATAACTTGAGCTAGAAAACTCCAAATTGAGTGAACCAAATTTTGTTGGATTCAGGTCTCTGAGTAATTTCCAGCAAATGAAGTTTCACTTCATGAAAATCCTTATTTCTCAATAATTAATTCCTCAAAGTTTAAAATGTTTGGAATTTTAACTGGAGAATTCTGTGGGGGAAAATTCTGAAATTTTGCTGGAATGTTCAGCAAAATATTCCTGAACTACCATAAAAATTTGAGATCCATTTGAGCTCATTTGATCCATCTAATGGTGTGATTAGTGAAACTGTTCCAGAGAAAATAGAAAATGTTCAGAAATATTTTCAGAATTTCCCCTGGAATTGTTTAGCTCATATATTTAGCTAGGAACCTTCAAATTAAGTGAGACCAACTCCAATAGAACCATCTAAAAAGCTAGTTTTCAGAAAGTCATAGTTTGTTTCATGAAAAATCCTTAGAACACCCTACAAGCCTTCAATTAAGGTCAAGTACATAATTAATTGTAGAGGGCTCAAATGAGCTTTGCTGCAACTAAAACTTGACCAAGTCTGTGTTTAGGTTGTAACCAAGCCACAGTAAAAGTTTCACAGTCATTAGGTCTGTCTAGTAAAAGTTATAGACTTCACAAGTTTAAAACTCAATTCAAATGCATTTAATTAATACATGTACTTCTTATATCATGTAGTCGCTAAGGTCGAGGAGGAACCCGAAGTCCTAGACTTCGTAACTCCAGAGGAGCAGCTAGCCTACGACCAAGAGCAGCAAGGCAAGCTCCGGTTTGCATTAACCTTTTACAAATTTTTATTGTTTTGAGCACTTACTTTTGTATCATTATTACCTGCATTAGAGTCTTGTTTGGAAACCCAATTGCATAGCCAAGAAAACCATGGGTTGGGTTTAGGATTGCAAAACCCTGTTAGCTACTGCAAAGCTAAGTTAGGGTAGGATTCAGTACAAGTCGAGTAGTTGGAACTACTAGCGAGCATAGGCTAGAGGCACTCGACTCGGGTAGAGATAGCACATGAAACACATGGCAAGAAAATGAGACCAAGTGGAGGGTAAGGGCAGCAGGACTTTGGGGCCTGTGTTCTGTAGCTCCGCTTGTGTCGATTGAGGACCGAGCCGTGTGCGGGCCTGTTGAACAAGGTAGAACAGTACCGAAGACCTACCGGCTATATGGGAACTGCGAAACCGATGTAACTCGGGTAGCTGGGTGTTGAGGCATAGCTGGTCGTTCAGAGGGTAGGTTGAGAGCTTGAGGTGTAAATCGGCTGGCGGCACTGAGATGCGCGTGAAGAGACCTCTTGCTCAGGACGATTGGACCAGTTCAACATTTGGCTAACGGGTGAAAGGTAGTTTCGTACGGCGTCCATGATGGTTGTTGTAGGCAACATCGAGTACGGGCGTACGTGACGGGTTGTTCGGGTAACCCTGCAGGTGTAAATCGATTATAATCGCCGTCCCTCACCGTCAGTGAGTACCACTTGTTCACTGTACCGTGACATAGAAAGAACAGGCTAGTTACATGTTAAAATGTTGCTGATTTGAAGATGGACTTGATTGCTAATGATTTGTTGTAGTTTAGAGCTAACTAAAGTTCTTTTAGACTTTGGGGAAAGTACATGAGAGAAATGCGTTTCTTGTTTGATTGCGGCTCTCTCATGTGCCTTAGAGGAAGGTTCTCCACAACCTGCTGCTAAAACTTGAAAGTAAGGTTCCAATAATTAAGCGAGTCCTTTGCAAATTGTTTTATCTCATGTACCCATCACCCCTCACATAGAAGTTCCATGTTTAGGAGAGACGGGTCAGTCTTGCTGAGCCTTCGTGCTCACTGCTTGTGTTTGAAGCTTTGGCAGGGTTCTATGAGGAAGGGACTCCCGAAGTGGAGACGGAACCCCAGGAGGGGAACCCCGTCGAGTGGGAGTCGTGCACGCCGCCGTGTTAGTGTGCGTGTATGCTAGAAAGGACACGTTCATGGGCTGAACGTGAACTTGATGCGTAGTCTATGCCCGTGAGTGTAGACTGGTCCTATTTTAAAGTAAAAATGTTCATAAACCACTTTATGTAATAAAATTTTGCTTCCGCTTTATACCTTGTATGTGTGTTATTCAGTGCTGTGCAACGCAGTACCCCTCAGCGTGATCCTGTAAGGGCCTCAGTTTTTGACACATATTTGAAGTGTTCATCACCATACACACACACCTCATTTGAGGAAAGTTGATGAAGACAAATGAAGAGCAAGTAACCACCATCAACATGCTCATTAGAGAACAAACTCACATATTGCAAAAGTGGTATTTCCCACATGTGATATAGGTGGGCTGGGCATATGAAAACTCCTACACATTGCTAAGGATATCCATGCCAAGTTTCACCCAAATTCAAAACCTTTTTGAGGTCATTTTGGTTATAGCTAGAGAGAGGGCAGTTTGAAATCATATTCAAATTCAAACTGTTTTTATCCCATGAATTCAACAGTGGGAGGCATATTCTTACTCAGCACATTTTTGTGAGCTCACACACCAATTTTCACTCCATTTGGAGTTCATCTTGACATGAGCTAAGTGGGGCAAAATCAAACTTTATTTGAATTTCAAACTGAACATGTGCTGAAATTCATTCAAACCAAACCCAGTTTGAATTCTAATCAATTCAAATGGCTCATGGGTGAATAATTTGAATCACCGTGGGTATTTTGGGGCTCACTGTTTACAACAGTGATTAGGAGTGAATTTCAGAGGTTAAAACCCCGGGTGGGACCCACATGTCAGCCACTGAGGCAAAAGAAACCGACTGAGAGCTCAGCTCGGGTACTCGCACGCGCTGCAGCGACCGCCACGGCGAAGAAACGGCGAGGACATCAACTGCTTGCCGCCCTCGGCCGGTGAACCGCCTCGCAGGGCCCTTATCTGCCCGCCCGGGCAGTCGCAGGGGGTCTTCACCGCTGCCTCGTCGCACTTCCACCCAAAAAGCCGAAGCACCTCGCCGCCCGAGTGAACTTTCGGTTCCTCATCGCCCGGCCGATCCAGTGACCCTCCCGGCGATCTGAGACCAGCACCGGGTGCGCCAAGCCACCTTCAACACATTCGCATCTGTTCCAGACCCTGTGCGGTCTTCCCCGAGCTCCACCGCGGCGATCTTTTCTCTGCCGGTTCAGCTCGAGCCGCCGCTGCGGGAACCGTCCTTCCGGCCACCACAGCCCACTGTTCACGGAGCTGTGAACAGCAAAGAGGTTTGTCTTAAACCCCTCTTTCTCTCCCGCAAGCTCCGGCGGCGTGACAAGCACTGCTCAAGCCGGAATTTCATGTTTTCGCGACGGTGTGCAAAAGTGAGGTCTGCACCGATCCGAGAAATTCGTAAGCCACACTGCATCACTCATCATCTCATGGAGAGGATCACTTCTAGTAGCCCGTGCGGGTCCATAGGAGCAGGAACCACGAAGAACCGTGGAGGGAAACCGCTGTTCTTCAAGTTTTAGTAGAAATCCCGATTTCCGGCCTAGGTCGCACGGTGACAGCCCAACACAGCCCTTCCCGAGCTCCGTAGAGATCATGTCGACCTTTCCTATGGTCCACTGATGCTCGACGACCCTTCGCTCGATCGGGTTAGGTTCTAGGGAGGACGGGCAACGCGGCCGAAGTTCTCCCGAGGCTGTTGCTTGTCGCCGATCATGTGGCGACCATTTTCATGGCAAGTTGACCCAAGAATCCTGTTTCCCGAGTGGAAATAGGCAGAGGCAGCCAAAATCATGAAGTTTGGAGCTTTACAGAAGCCGACGGCGAGCTCTCCGGTGAGATACCGCAGCGGCAGAGCGCGGCCGTCCGGAGGAAGACGAAGCCGGCTGGCCCACGTGTCAGCGGCTCAAAAATTCAAACCGGGATCAGGTGTGGCTGGGATCTGTTGTGCTGGCGCGCAGGAACCCCGCAGGCTATGGTGTGCCGACGCCTCAGTGGGTGACGCGTGTCCCCAGGGCCCACTCGCGAGTTTAAACTTTTCCCCGATTTTAAGATTTCCTTCAAACTTCAAATCCTCATAATTTTGGCTAGAAAGCTCCAAATCGAGTGAACCAAATTTTGTTGGATTCAGCTCTCTGATCACTTTCCAGCAAATCAAGTTTCACTTCACGAAAATCCTTAATTCTCCAGAATTAATTCCTCAAATTTTAAACTGTTTGTAATTTTAACTGGAGAATCCTTTGGAGGAAAATCCTGAAATTTTGCTGGGATGTTCACCAAAATATCCCTGAACTACCATAAAAATTTCAGATCCATTTGAGCTCATTTTATCCACCTAATAGTGTGATTAGTGAAACTGTTCCAGAGAAAATAGAAAATGTTCAGAAACAATTTCAGAATTTCCTCTGAAATGGTTTAGCTCATATCTTTAGCTAGGAACCTTCAAATTAAGTGAGACCAACTCCATTAGAACCCTCTGAAAATCTAGTTTTCAGAAAGTCATAGTTTGTTTCATGAAAATACTTAGAACACCCTAAAAGCAATCAGTTAATGTCAAGTACATAATTAATTGTGGAGGGCTCAAATGAGCTTTGCTGCAACTAAAACTTGACCAAGTCTCTGTTTAGGTTGTAGCCAAGCCACAGTAAAAGTTTCACAGTCATAGAGTCTGTTTAGTGGGACTTATAAGCTTAACAAGTTCAAACTTAATACAAATGCATTTAAATTGATACATGTACTTCTTCTATCATATAGTCGCTAAGGTCGAGGAGGAACCCGAAGTCCTAGACTTCGTTACTCCGGAGGAGCAGCTAGCCTACGACCAAGAGCAGCAAGGCAAGCTCCAGTTTGCATTAACCTTTTTATAAATTTTTATTGTTTTGAGCACTTACTTGAGTATTATAATTTCTTGCATTAGAGTCTTGTATGAAAACCCAATTGCATAGCCAAGAAAACCCTATGGGTTGGGTTTAGGATTGCAAAACCCTGTTAGTTACTGCAATTCTAATATAGTGTAGGATTCGGTACAAGTCGAGTAGTTGGAACTACTCGCGAGCATAGGCTAGAGGCACTCGACTCGGGTAGAGATAGCACATGATACACATGGCAAGAAAAATGAGACCGAGCGGGGAGTAAGGGCAGCAGGACTTTGGGGCCTATGTGCTATAGCTCCGCTTGTGTCGATTGAGGACCGAGCTGTGTGCGGGCCTGTTGAACAAGATAGAACAGTACCGAAGACCTACCGGCTATATGGGAACCGGGAAACCGAGGTAACTCGGGTAGCTGGGTATTGAGGCATTGCCCGTCGTTCAGAGGGTAGGTTGAGAGCTCGAGGTGTAAATCGGCTGGTGGCACTGAGATGCGCGTGCAGAGACCTCTTGCTCGGGACGATGGGACCGGTTCAATATTTGGCTGACGGGCGAAAGGTGGTTGCGTACGGCGTCCGTGATGGTTGTTGTAGGCAACATCGAGTACGGGTGTACATGACGGTTGTTCGGGTAACCCTGCAGGTGTAAATCCATTATAATCGCCGTTCCTCGCGGTCAGTGAGTACCACTTGTTCACTGTACCGTGACGTAGAAAGAACAGGCTAGTTACTTGTTAAAACGTTGCTGATTGAAAGATGGACTTTGCTTGTTAGTGGTTTGTTGTTGTTTAGAGCTAACTGAAGTTCCTTTTAACTTTGGGCAAAGTACATGAGAGAAATGCGTTTCTTGTTTGATTGCGGCTCTCTCATGTGCCTTAGCGTAAGGTTCTCCACAACCTGATGCTAAAACTTGAAAATAAGGTTCTACTAATTAGGCGAGTCCTTGCAAATGATTTTTACCTCATGTAACCCATTCCCCCTCATGTAGAAGTTCCATGTTTAGGTGAGACGGGTCAGACATGCTGAGCCTTCCTGCTCACTGCTTGTGTTTGAAGCTTTTGCAGGGTTCTATGAGGAAGGGACTCCCGAAGAGGAGACGAAACCCCAGGAGGGGAACCCCGTCGAGTGGGAGTCGTGCACGCCGCAGAGTTAGTGTGCGTGTGTGCTAGCAAGGACACGTTCAAGGACTGAACGTGAACTTGATGGGTAGTATACGCCCGTGAGTGTAGACTGGACTTATTTTGATGTACAAAAGTTCATAAACTCGTTTATGTAATAAAATTTCGCTTCCGCTTTGTACCTTTGACGTGTGTTATCCGGTGCTGTGCAACTCAGCACCCCTCAGCGTGATCCTGGCTCGACAAGACCATGGGGTCGTGTCAGATCCTGGCTCGACAAGACCGTGAGGTCGTGTCAGCGCTGGTATCAGAGCTCAGTTGAGGTTTAACGCACTACAAATGTCATCTTTTTCAAAAATCCAGTGAGGAACGAGTTAGTAGCCCATATATGGATGTTATTAGTATATAGAAAGTAGCATACTAACCTATTTGTCTATGTCGGAAAATCGTGTATCTCGGGACGTTTATGTCTTGGGGGGTGCACGTAAGCGCTGTCCACCAGTGCGCACAAGCTGTAGGGTGGAGCCCCACGGGTGGCAGGTAACCCGACCCGCTTTAGTATCCTCTATGACTCTTCATGTCGTTTGGGGTATTCGAGCAACGTCTGTCCCTGGCGTGCGTGGTGCAACTTGGGAGACCGCATCATGTGGTCTGAAACGTGAACACGTAACTCAAGGCGTGTTTGGCTTGAGAACATCCGGGCGAGTGATGACGGCCGGGTGTACGAACTGCATGGATACCGGGCTCCGTGTGCAGCCGAGTCCGACGATTGCTTGAGTTATTTGCAGGTAGTCTAACCACAAAATGGTAGACGTGTAGCAACCGTGTGCGAGAGACGCTTAGTGCCACTGAAGTAACGAAGCCGGCTAAGTCCGGTATAGGTTTTTCTTTGTGAGGATGTAGTACCGACATAATCTAGTGACGCATCGACGTCACACCCCATTAAATGAACAACTTCATTGTAAAACTTGAAATTTTTGATCCAGAGCACTAAAACTTTGAAATAACTCCTTCCCTTAGTCAGGATATTCAAAGTTAACAAGTTTTCAACTTATAGGTTGGTAAGGACCGAGCACTCTGTTTTCAGCTGAATCAAGGCTAAAGTTAATCAGAGGTTTGAGGTTGAGTTCTTTCGAGGTTGGGGTCATATGATACATTTCTGGAAATCTTTGGGAGATCTTCACAACTTTTCTGTTGAGCTCCAGAGGTGTTTCATCCCTTTAGCAATCGAAAAATGCAGTAGAGTTGAAACTGTCCAGAAAACAGGACAGAGTAAAGACTCTCTGTAAACTCTTGGTAAATTGAGTATAACATCCTGCATAAAAATCCAAAAATAGAAACTGAGGTAGTTATGGAAAGCTTATGAGATGGGTTACAACTTTGTAACAGAAAGTTTTGTAAGATTAGGAACACAATTAACTGGAATTCTTGGAGAAAATCAGTACCTAAAGCAGGGAGGTGCTGTCCAATTTTCTCCAGAAATTCTGTTAACTTTGACATCTCATAACATTTGAACCAGGACAGATCTTAGGACAAGCAAATACTTTCTGGAAAGCTATGGAAGTTAGCTTTAACTTTGATGTGGAGATTCAGAATTGGTTTTGCTTTTAACAGGGCCTAAATCAGGTTGAAATGGAAACTGGTCAGGGCTGTCAGGTGAACAGCAGATCAGCAGTCAAATTTGTTTAAAATTTGAACTATGTCCATGTTTTATGGGTTCTGTCGGTACCCTCAGTACCGAGTACCCCCGCGCACAGCGTAAAACTTCCTAAGGACCTCGCTCCCTCTGCAGGGGTGAGGTTTGAAGGAGCCACGTGTCCAGCGGGGCCGGAGCTCCCCTCCCCACAGAGGATAGCTCCGAGCCTGCCACATGGCCCAGGAGGCCGGACCTCACCCCCTCCGCAAGGGTGAGCTCCGAAGGCGCCACGTGTCCGGCAGGGCCGGGCCTCTCCTCTCCTCAAAGGATAGCTCCTAGCCTGCCACGTGGCCCGGAAGACCGGACCTCGCCCCCCCCGCGGGGGTGAGCTCCGAAGGCTCCACGTGTCCAGCGGTGCCGGAGCCCCCCCCCTCTCCTCAGAGGAGAGCTCCGGGTCCGACACGTGGCCAGCAGAGCAGTGCTGCCGCCCGGCGCGGTAGGCAGCAGGAGTAAAGGCGCGCCATGCCTTTACCGTACAAAGCATTCAAGACCCGTGCCTTCCCAAGATGCGAAGACACGGAGCACACCTCTGTCAGGTGCCGTTGTGCCCAGTCGCATCGCAGACTGGCGCGCTGTGTCAGAACCTGCCACCAATAAATACAGCGACAAGACATCCCCTGCCGCCCCCGCCGTCATCAAACACTACTACTAGCATGCGGCATGGGCAGGGCGGCAGGACGAAGACTCGGAAGCCTTCGCCAGAGACAACTACCGACATAACTGCGGATACGATAGTCGGCAGGAAATCCCCCCGGGACCACCTGTCGGGTCCCGGCCCCCCTTGTAAGCCGCACGAGCCTTGGACTATAAAAGGCTCGGGTAGGCAATGTTAGCAAGGGTTTGCACTACAGCAACTCACACGCTAGGCATAACTCATCCTCAAGCTCAGGACTCCGGTTCTGAGCAACAAGCAATACAGCGAGCACCTCAGCTCACCGTGGACGTAGGGTTTTACGCTCCGGCGGCGCGAACCACGTAAAACTCGCCGTGTCAAGCTCCTCCTTAACTCGTCCCTACGCTTAAGCTCTCCGCAAGCGACTAGCCCCTCCGAAAAAGAACCTCCGCGGGCTGCCCAGTGCAGATCCGGGGGAAGTGTCGACCACACACTTCAACATTTGGCGCGCCAGGTAGGGGTTTTTCCCTTGTGCGACGAGTTTCTGCTGACGAAGATGACCAAGCTTCCTTCAGCGGCAAGCTCTCCTCCCCTGCGTTCACGGTGGACCGTGACTAGCAGGGAATACGTGTTGACACACTCAGGACAGAGTGTGTTGGCGCAAGCTGGAAGCCAGCAGCCGACTCCGGCAATGCAGGCTCCAACCAGCGTGATATCTTCTGCAGCGCTAAGCGTTCCCCACGGGGGTGCGCTAGCTGCAGCAAGAGCGCCACTGCACAATCCTCCTGCTGGGGACTCGCCTCAGGCAGCGACCCAGCAGTGGATACGCGAGGTAGACCGTCTCGTCGTCGCTGCCGCAAACCCTCAACTTCGGCGGGGACGACGCTCCGGCCAACCGGCTGTGTGGCTGACGCGCACGCCAACGGTTGACGGGCAGACGGCGGATTCCAGCTCCACCAGGCTTCCGTCGACGGACCTAAGGACAGAGCTGGAACGGTGCCACTTGGGCCAGGATGCCCGGGTGTACCTCGAGCGACGTCGAGAAAGGCGTCGCGACCGAGAGGTTGGTGACAGCATGACGTCAGCCTCGACCCAGCCGGAGGCGCAGACCTTCGCCACGCGATCTCCGCCCCAGGCATACGCCACGCAGCATATGCCACAGCCATATGCACTGCAAACACCGTCCCCGGTCTATGGCGCAGCTTTGCCCATACCGGGGTACACTGTGCCAGCGGAGAACTAAGCGTTCGTGGCACCAACGCCTGCAGAAACAGGGGCAGGATGTGCGGCCCTGGCGCCCCACGTTCGCTTCGTGAGGTGGCCGCGCAAGTTTCGGCCGCACCTGCCTGAGAGGTACGACGGCAGCGTCAACCCAGCGGAGTTCCTCCAGATCTACTCCACCGTCGTCCTTGCTGCAGGAGGGGATGAGGCCGTCATGGTCAACTACTTCCCCGTCGCCTTGACCGGCCCAGCCCGGTCTTGGCTCATGAACTTCCCCCAGGGTTCCATAACTTCCTGGGGAGAGCTCTGCCTGCAGTTCATTGCCAACTTCGGCAGTTCCTACACCCGTCCTGGCACGGAGCTTGACCTCCACGCCATCAAACAACAACCTGGGGAATCACTGCGCTCCTTCATCCAGCGGTTCTCCCAGGTACGCAACACCATCCCTCACATCCTGAATGCATCAGCGGTGGTCGCATTCCGACATGGTGTGAGGGACAAGAAGATGCTCGAGAAGTTGGCCACCAGGGAGGTGCAAGACATCTCGGGGCTCTTCAGCCTGGCGGACAAGTGCGCCCGAGCAGAAGACGGGCGTCATTGGCACTCACTGCCAGCTTCCAAAGCCGGAAGACAGCTCGAAGACGGCGGAGTTCAAGCTGAGCTCCCGACCATGTCAGACAGTCAAGAGCCAAGCATTGGCAGACTTCGTGGCTGAATGGACGCCAACGAAGGTTTACCCAGGGGGCCACGAAGACGGTGAACCAAAGCACCGAGCTCCGGTCTTCACCGGGCCTCACTGGACGCTCTTCTTCGACGGCTCCTCGCGAAAGCAGGGGGCCGGTGCCGGCGTACTGCTTCTCATGCCATCGGGGGAGCAGTCTGGGCACATGGTGCGTCTCATTTCCAAGGCAACCAACACCTTGGCAGAGTATGAAGCACTCATATTTGGCCTAAAAGACAGTCCTGTCTCTGGGCGCTCGCCAGTTGTTGGCGCAGGGCGACTCCCAGCTAGTTATCAAGCAAGTTAAGGGTGAATGCCCCTGCAATGACCCACAGCTAGCTGCTTATCTGCTCCACGTGCGGATGTTGGAGAAAGACTTCCTCGCCTTGGACCTGCGCCATGTACCACGTGCTGGCAAGGCCGCAGTTGACGACCTCTCAACGAAGGCCTCCACCAGAGCCCCTGTGCCCGAAGGAGTCTTCGAGAGGATGTTGCTGCGGCCCACAGCCCGGCCCGCCGAGCCGGGTGAAGGGGGCTGGACCAGCACCTCGAAGCTGGCGGTCCTGGCGGCCCTGCAGCCATGGACGCCGCCAAAGGATCGTAAGCGTCACTGGGGACTCCGTGCAACCCAACGCTCAAGATCCAGAAGCTCAAGTAGTCCCGATGCATGGACCACGGAGGTCCGGGACTCCATGAAGGACATCCTTCCTGATGAACGTGCGTTTGCTGAACGGATTGTGCGGATGGCTAAGTGCTACGCGCTGGTATCTTTACTGGCATGGCGCCACGGCATCCTATTGCGGTGCATAACCCAGGAGGAAGGCTGCGACTAGCTCGCAGTAGTCCACGGAGGCGAGTGCTGGGAACGCTCATCGTCCCACACGCTGGTCGGTTAAGCCACCCGGCATGGCTCCTACTGACCGAGAGCCACCTGGACGCCGTCAAACCGGTTAGGAGATGCAATGTGTGCCAGGTCCACGCCAAGCAGACCCACACAACCGGTGCAGACGCGCACCCAAAGCCGTCGGGGCATACCGGCTCCTCTATGTCGAGGGCCAGCCGGACTTCCCAGGGCCGGGTCACGGGAACTACCCTTCTTCATGGTGTGCGGGGCCGAAGCCATGCTTCCCCTGAGATCGCCATTGGGGTCCCCCCGTGTCCGAGCGTACGACGAAACCATGCATGACCCGCTCTGCGTGCTGACATGGCGCTCCGACGCTACCCCAGTAAGTTCACCATGCTTACTTAGGTGTTTATTTAAATTACGCATTAATTTATATGATCACCTTCCCACGCTCTAGACAGTGTACATCCGTTGTGCACTCGGTTCCTCTTTCCTGCGCTCATGCATAGTCGATATTTGCCATCCTGCCGAAGGCGGTAGTGCTTGGGGTACCTGCCAGAGGCCCGGGGGCCTTTCGGACCTCCCCCTGTAAGGGTACTGTACCGCCAGTTGGTCTCCTCCGAGAAAAGACCTACGCTGGACCGGGGGTCAGGACCCTTGCTATGCCCGGTCCTGCACCCAAAGCATGCGCACTCTGCCCCCCAGCGCTACGGTCTGAGTACCAGGGGGCCGGACTGTTGCACCCTGACTGGGGTTGGGGGCCAGACCTCCGGGACCAAGTGCAATGGATTATCCAAGCCCCGTATTCTGGCCCGGGACAGTAAGCCAATTGAGACTAAGGGACAGGAAAGGGAGGACTTCTGAGCAGTACCGGACTCCGCCCCCACAGCTGGGCTGATCTCCGAGGCCAGCCCTCACCCTCTTTTCAGGGGCGAGCGCTGATGCCGGACCTCATGCCCTTCACTGGCTTCAGCTCTGATGACTTCCGGACCTCACGCCTTTCGCTGGCCTGAGCTTCGATGACCTCCGGAACTCACGCCCTTCGCTGGCCTGAGCTCCGATGACTTCCGGACCTCCGCCTCCCACAGCTGGGCCGAGCTCCAAGGCCAGCCCTCGCCCTCCTTTCAGAGGCGAGCGTTGATGCCGGACCTCACGCCCTTCGCTGGCCTGAGCTCCAATGACTTCCGGACCTCCGCCCCCCACAGCTGGGCCGAGCTCCGAGGCCAGCCCTCGCCCTCCTTTCAGAGGCGAGCGCTGATGCCGGACCTCACGCCCTTCGCTGGCCTGAGCTCCGATGACTTCCGGATCTCCGCCCCCACAGCTGGGCCGAGCTCCGAGGCCAGCCCTCGCCCTCTTTTCAGAGGCGAGGGCTGATGCCGGACCTCACGTCCTTCGCTGGCTTGAGCTCTGATGACTTCCGGAACTCACGCCCTTCGCTGGCCTGAGCTCCGATGACCTCCGGACCTCACGCCCTTTGCTGGCCTGAGCTCCGATGACTTCCGGACCTCACGCCGTTCGCTGGCCTGAGCTCCGATGACTTCTGGACCTCCGCCACCCCACAGCTGGGCCGAGGTCCGAGGCCAGCCCCCGCCCTCCTTTCAGAGGCGAGCGCTGATGCCAGACCTCACGCCATTCGCTGGCCTAAGCTCCGATGACCTCCGGACCTCACGCCCTTCGCTGGCCTGAGCTCCGATGACCTCGGGACCTCACGCCCTTCGCTGGCCTGAGCTCCGATGACTTCCGGACCTCCGTCCCCGCAGCTGGGCCGACTGCCAGCCCTCGATCTCCTTTCACAGGCGAGCCCTGATGCCGGACCTCACACCCTCAGTGGGCCTGAGCTCTGATGACTTCCGGACCTCCGCCCCTACAGCTGGGCCGAGCTCCGACGCCAGCCCTCGCCCTCATTTCAGAGGCGAGCCCTGATGCCAGACCTCACGCCCTTCGTGGGCCTGAGCTCCGATGACTTACCGGACCACCCCTCTTCTCAGAGGCGAGTTCCAAGGCCGGACCTCCCCCTTTCACAAGGGCAGAGCTCCGATGCCAGGCTTCACCCTCTCCTCAAAGGCTGAACTCCGAAGCCGTCAAGACCCTGCCAGCACAGGGAGTACTCGATACAAGAAAGTGCGCGGGTAGGAGAAGACCCCACCTCGGGCTCGTTATCTCCCCCGAGGTGAGCCCGGGGGCCACTGTCGGTACCCTCAATACCGGGTACCCCCGCGCACAGCGTAAAACTTCCTAAGGACCTCGCTCCCTCTGCAGGGGCGAGGTTTGAAGGTGCCACGTGTCCAGCGGGGCCGGAGCTCCCCTCCCCACGGAGGATAGCTCCGAGCCTGCCACGTGGCCCAGGAGGCCGGACCTCACCCCCTCCGCAAGGGCGAGCTCCGAAGGCGCCACGTGTCCGGCAGGGCCGGGGCTCTCCTCTCCTCAAAGGATAGCTCCGAGCCTGCCGCGTGGCCCGGAAGACCGGACCTCGCCCCCTCCGCGGGGGTGAGCTCCGAAGGCTCCACATGTCCGGCGGAGCCGGGGCCCCCCCTCTCCTCAGAGGAGAGCTCCGGGTCCGACACGTTGCTAGCAGAGCAGTGCTGCCGCCCGGCGCGGTAGGCAGCAGGAGTAAAGGCGCGCCATGCCTTTACCGTACAAAGCATTCAAGACCCGCGCCTTCCCAAGACGCGAAGACGCGGAGCACACCTCTGTCAGGTGCCGTTGCGCCCAGTCGCATCGCAGACTGGTGTAAAGGTCCCAAAAATTATGAATACAAAGAAACACTTGTTTGCAAAGTTTTGTTTCATATGAGTGAAATTTGGGACTTGTTAAAACTTTTCCACATGTGATGATACACATGAGGATTTTTCTTCGCACAAGTCAAATGTTTATTTGAGAACTTGGAACCCTATAGGGTTCTAAAACAAGGATGGGATGTTCCCATACGTGTGAGAAAACAAGAATCAGATTTGGAACAATTTGTTCAAACAAAAATTCAAATGAGGACAACACAATGGAATTCAAAACTGTTGTGCTGAAAATCTCATTTGCAGTAGCCAAAATAAAAATCAGATTTCATATTTGAGTTCCTTGGGTCCAAATTAGGGGGTGTGCAAAGTTTCATGGTTTATGAGAATAGTTTGCAACCCATTTTGCAAAATGGACTTTAAATGACAAAGAATTCAAATGCATATTTGAATTTGGATGAAACTTGCCCAATTATCCAAATGCATACCATATTTGAATTCCCACAATTGAATTCACTCAATATTCAAACTTGGGAGATATTTGGAGGGGGATAAGGAGGGACTAATCAGTGGGTCCCACATGTCATTGAGAGCACTGAAATTGCAAAAGATCTCAGTCCACAGTCTCTGTTTTGCTTTCCTCCCACGTGAAGCCGCCTTCCCTCCGCTCGACACCGAGCTCGGCCGGCGCCTCCACCTCCTGCTGGGTTCTTCGCGCTGGAGAGCTGCTTGACGTCGGTGGCTACCGCCTCTCCCGCCTCTTAACTGAAGCCACGGCGCTGTTCTTCTCTCTCTCGCACCGGAAGACAGAAAACACAGCTGCCCTGCTTCGATCGATCGGGAGCTCGGGAAATTCTAGTGAGCAGCGCCTCTGAGCAGCAAAACAACACCACCAACGTCCCCACGACCTCCCCGAGCCATCACCCAGTGTGTTCATGCCTTCTACGCCGAGAACCTTGAGTTTCCACGGCGGCCGAACACCCCGGCGGCGACGTGCTCCCGTAGACAGCCTCCTCCAGAAAGTTTCACGACCAAGCGAGGCCACTTTTGGACGCGCAGGAGCTCCGTGCAGCTTCCACCCGACGCACATAGCCTGCCTCGGCCTCTCGACGGCGAATTTTGAAGATCCTCTCCGGCCGGTGAAAACCAGCCTTCCGGTATGATTCTGTAAAATTCCCGATCAATTGTTGTTTAGACACCACGAGACTTCGCACACACCGGCTAGACATGTAGGCGCACCAGTTCTCTTTTGAAACCTCGCATGAAACACCCTGTGCACGGTGCAATTTCAAGCTTTCCGAAGGCGGCTATGGCGGGAAGATGCGGGTGCACGGTGAACCCTAAGTTTGAGCCATCTCTGAGCCATTTCCTTTCCACGTCGATGATCCCTAACGTCCGCTGGTGATCTAGAGCTTGGAAACCGAAGTCTAGAGAGCTTAGGGCGTCGGGGCGACGTCGCCTGACTTAGTCCGAACCATTGCGCCATCGCGGGCTAGTTTGGGGGCCCTGCCAGCTTGAACAAACCCCACCAGCGTGTTCCTCACGTTGAATTAGGGGCTGGCAGCAAGTTTCAGCGTCAGGGGTTGCCGGACGGCCAATCCCGGAGCTACTCCGGCGAGCCCGGCGGCGGGATCGCGCGGGAGCGGGAGGTGGAAGAAGACCTCGCCGGCCCCACGCGTCAGTCGCACGGCAACAGTGGGCCGGATACTCTGTGGCGCGGGATCGATTGTGACAGCGCGGGAAATGACCCTGTGACCCCGTGTGGCACTCCCTCAGCAGCTGACACGTGCCCCGTGGCCCACAGTCAGGTTTAAACATTTCCCGGATTTATTCAAATTCCTGATTTTTCCGCAAACTTTAGAAGAGCATAACTTTTGCTAGGAACCTCCAAATTTAGTGATTCAAATTGGGTTAGATTCAGATTGACAAACTCTATCGAATTATGCAACCCAATTTGTATGAAAGTCTTTATTTAATTCTGGAAAATTATTTAAAGCTTTTCAGCAAAAGAATTTTAGAGTGAGTTTGGTTTATCCAAAAATCCTGAAATTGTGCCAGAATATTCTTTAGGGAGTTATTAGACTCCTGTAAAAGTTTCAGCTCATTTGGAGTTGAATTTATCAGGGTAATT
Source organism: Neostapfia colusana (assembly GCA_030760725.1). Classification (NCBI taxonomy): domain Eukaryota; kingdom Viridiplantae; phylum Streptophyta; class Magnoliopsida; order Poales; family Poaceae; genus Neostapfia; species Neostapfia colusana. Next base: position 50,871,099 of record JASWHV010000009.1, read on the forward strand.
CAGATTGTAAGTTCCTGTATTTAAATGAATACAGAAACATTTTCAGAGAATTTCCAAAACTTGTAAATTTAGTTCTGTGAAATTCTTAGCTCCAAAGATCCTAGGAAAATTCATGTAGACTCTATGAACTATAATTGAAATTGTGGTTCACTGAGTTTGACATGAACATGGGTGTTACCTCAGAAGTAATTCATCATTGACTAAACCCTTAGAGAATTATTCTGAATAAACCACTCCATGAAATGTGCTAAATTTTGGCCCAGAGGACTTTCTTGTGACAAGGAACTCACATGAAAATTCTCAGCTCCATTAGAGCTCTGGATCACCACTGTCATGTGTGATCTCTTAAGGTGATCAACACTTAAGTGGGAAGAAGTACTCAACACTTGATCATGGTGTTAAACCCAACCCAAACCACTAGCACCAGTGTCATTTTAAATTCTTAAACAGAGTTCCAGTTTTAAAACTGTCATTAGATCTTATTAGTAAAAGATTTTCAATTAAATACATATGCATGATCATATCGTGTCGCATATACGTGAAGAAGGTGAGAAGGACTTGAAGTGAAGATCAAGGAGGGGGGAAAACAAGTGATCAAGCTCCAAGTGATCATCACTAACTGATTGTAACCTTAGTCACCTGCAAAACAGGCAAGCCCCGGTTTGCATTTGAACCGTTTTATAAAGCATTTTCATTTGTAGAGATCATAGCTTTGCATCGCTGATTGCATTACGTCTAGATGATATCGAAAACCACACTTGCATGACCAGAAACACCTAAGAGAAAAAGGGTAGAATAGCAACTCCTCGAGGGAATCTGGCTACGCTAATGTTAGTAGGAAAGGTCCGGTAGAAGACGAGTAGTTGGAATCTACTCGCGAGTTTAGGGCTGGGGTACTTGGAACGGGTCCAATTTAGAGAAGATGAGGAAAGTTCACACATAAGAAACGTAGACCGGGTAGGGAGGTTTAGATGCAGCAGGTTGCAGGCCGTGCGTGCATAGCCCTGCCTGTATCGGTTAAGACCCGTCCGTGCTTGGCCCTGTTGGACAAGTTTGAGTTGTGTACCGGGCGCATACTGGCTATATGGGACCCAGGAAACCGATGTACCTTTGGAGATCCATAGTGGAACTTTTCCAACTGCCTTAGGCTTCCGGCGTCAGGGTAGCAGGAGGTACCTCGCTCAAGAACATACAACAGCGGGTATGTACCTTGAGGGAGCTTGCATACTCAGGGCAGTTGGACTGCGTCCAATGTGGAAGATCTTGGGAAAGGTGGCCGCGTACAACGTCAGTCGAGGTTGCTGCCGGCAACTCGGAGTACAGGTGTACGTGTCGTGTAGTCCGGGCGTGTACTGATTCGAATCACCGTCGCTCGCAGTCATATGAGCATACTTGCCCACTGCGTCTTGACGTAGTAACAACTGGAATTGTTTATCTTTGAACTTGATAAGGCTGTGCTATAACTTGTATTGCAACCATGATTGAATTAGAGATAGGTTCATTAGAGTTTACTTTCACTTTGTGCAAGGAGCATCGCAACAAAGCGTTTCTTGTTTGATTGTGGAGTTGTGATGCTTTTCGGCTCAAGGTCTGCACAATGAGGCTTAAAATATGAAAGTTAAGGATCAACTTTAGGCGAGTCCTTTATGCAAATCTAGCCGACCCATTTGAAACTATCGTGCATGTAGAGTTTCTTGTTTAGGGGAGACGGGTCAGACTTGCTGAGCCTATGTGCTCACGCTTGCTATATAAGTGGTTTTGCAGGTTAACAACGATGCTGAAAAGAAGGTTGTCCGGTGAGACTCGGGGACTCCCGAGTCAGGTAACACATGGAGAACCTAGCCGCTGCTGCTTGTCTTCGTGTTGCTAGCGAGAGGAGTCCGCGGGCTGGACTTCATCTCGAGTGCTCTTAGTTATTCGACGTGAGTTGATATAGATTTCCGCTGTAGTTACTTGATGTAAAGTATTTACAAAGCAAAACTTGTAAGCTTCCGCTATTGTTTTATGTAATACATTGTTCCTCATATGTGTGCTGTTGGGTGCCGCACAACACGGCACCACCCAATGCGATTCCAGGGTGAGTGGCCTGTCTCGGTTGAGCGGGTCGCGTCAGCATGGTATCAGAGCCGCATTGGTAATAGCACACGGAATAAGGAAGGTATTACGACAAAAATTTAGGTTACGGTGAGGATACGGTACTAGGCCCACATAAGGATTACTATTAGCTTAATATAAAGGTGGCAACCTAACTTATTTGTTATGTCAGAAAATCGTGCATCTCGGGACGATTTATGTCTTTGGGGGTGCACGTAAGCGCTGTCCACCAGTGCGCACAAGCTGAAGGGTGGAGCCCCACGGGTGGCAGGTAACCCGATCCGCTTTAGTATCCTCTACGACTCTTCATGTCGTTTGGGGTACTCGAGCAACGTCTGTCCCAGGCGTGCGTGGTGCAATTTGGGAAACCCCGTCACGTGGTTAGTAACGTGAACACGTAGCTCAAGGCGTGTTTGGCTTGAGAACACCTGTGCGAGTGACGACGGACGGGTGTAAGAACTATATGGATACCAGGTTCGGTGTGCAGCCGGACCTGACGATTGAGTGTGACTTATGCAGGATTAACCACGAAATCGTAGTACGAATAGAACGCGTTTGCGAGTGATCGTTTTAGTACCACCTAAAATACGTTTATGCCGGTATAATCCGGTTAGAATTTTCTTTTGGTGAGGCTACGTAGTACCAACATGCTTCTTACGGTGCATCGACGCTGTACTAAACTTTATAAATCCTTTCCTTGAAGAAATGACTCATGAACTAACTTTCAACTAAAAATGGAAGTTTGAAACAAATATTAGTTACTGAACTCTTATTTTGAGCTAAGATTCAAATGAGAGGAGGACTAGGCTTCAAAGATTTCAAAAACAGAGTGCTCTGTTTTCGGCAGAAATTTTTGCTGGACTTCAACAGAGCATAACTCTGGGTAGCTTGACCCAATTAAGTTGTATGATACAGTCCTGGAAATATTTTCAAGTGATCTACATCTTCTTTGTAGACCTCCAGAGCTAAATCACATGCTAAATGGGTAGAAAGTTCAGAGTAAGGTAAACTGTCCAGAACCAGGACAGCAACAAAACCTCTCTGGACCTTTTTGTTTTTAAGCCATAACTTTCTGTAGATAAACCCTTAAGAAGCCTATGATACACCATTGGAAGGTTATGAATGTGCAACATTGTTGTAGTTCAAAGTTGCTCGGATTCTTATTGTATTTACATATACAACTGTGATAAAATCAGCCACATACAAAGCAGATGCTGGCAAATTTTATCCAGGAATTCTATCAATTTTGGAAAATCATAACTTTTAATCCAGAGATGATCTTAGGGCATATGAGTACTCGTTGGAAAGATACTGAGGTTAACTTTAACTTTGGTATTCAACTTGAGTTACGAAAATGCACTTAACTAGATCAAAATCTGGAGATAGTGCATAAAGGTCTGTCCTGTACAGATAGGCTGAATAACTATGCCTACTAAGGAGTTGTGTAAACATGAATGTTGTTACTGCTTTCATAAAGTTTTGACATAATCATGTTTCCATTAGTCTCACATACTGCTGAGTTCTTGTTTAACTCATCTCAACTACATTTTGCAGTATGGTTCGTACTCGCTCTAGGAGTAGGGCTGGAAGTTCTCGTCGAAGCGGTGATGCTTCTATTCCACCGCTGGAACCACCATCCACAGGATGGATGGATCTTATGACTCGAGTCATCGAGTCTAATCAAGAGAACGCTAGGCTACTCCAAGAAGCAACGCAAGAACACACACGCTTACTCCAAGCTTTGGTACAGCAAGGCATACTCCAGAACACGCAACAAGTCGTTCCACCTCGGAACGCTTATCTGGACTTCTTGGCGACTCAACCGCCTATCTTTACTGAAGCCACCGAACCTGTGGAGGCAGATCAATGGCTTCGTGTCATGGAGTCAAAATTTGGAGTATTCAAGTGTGATGAATACCAGAAGACAAAGTTTGCCGCTCAGCAACTCCATGGAGCCGCTGGAAACTGCTAGGTGGATCATCTTGCCACCATTCCGGAGGACCATCAAGTAGCATGGAGTGAATTTTGTGAAGCCTTTCGTATTCGTTACATACCACTAGGTATTGTAAAGGCAAAGCGGGAGGAATTTTTGGGCTTGAAGCAAGGGGACATGAGTGTCCTCAAGTATGTCAGAAGATTTAATCTTTTGGCCCAATATGCTCCCGAATATGTGGCGAAAGAAGAGGCAAGGTGTGACCTATTCTTCCATGGCCTGAGTGCCATATTACGGGAGAAGCTGGCCGTACATAATCACGGCAGTTACACCGACATTGTCAATGCGGCTTTCATTCAAGAGAAGCCGACACTTGAGTGGCAAGCGGAGAAGAGAAAGATGAGTAAGATCGAGTAGGCTAGCACAAGTCATGTGCCTCAGAAGTATCGTTTGGTGTATCAGACGCCATCCGGTGAAAGATGGAGGCCACCTGTACGATCAACTCCTCAGAGGTTGATTACTGGTCAAGTTCTACAACTTGCACCACCTCCACTGCTGCAGCATCAGACGGTGGTTTGTGCTCCATCGCTGCAGCCATATGTACCTAGCAGTCCACCGCAAGTCAACGAAGAACCGGAGAGGCATCCGTGTCTTACTTGTGGGCGTAAGGGCCATTATGCTAGGCAATGTTCGGAGGGAATTCAAGGATGCGGGTCATCATATTTACAACAATACGACCCGTACCTTAATCTGCAGATAGGAGGGCAGATAAGGGGCAATATTCATTACACAGTGATTGATGATGTTCCGGAAGGAGAAGCCGCTTTAGCAGGGATCTTTTCTCTGAATCAGCTACCGGTTTTAGTTCTCTTTGATTCCGGTGCCACACACAACTTCATTAGCAAATCTTTCGTGGCTCAACATCAGCCCCAAACAGTTTATACAATGAGGCAATACCTCATATCTTCGCCCGGGGGCAGCAGTACCGCAAGTGAGGTTGTCTCCCGAGCACCTCTTTGTTTGGGGGATAAAATATACCCTACGACCCTCATTATTCTTGAAGGTCTGAATATCGACATCATTTCGGGGATGTCGTGGTTGAATTACCACAGAGCGGTTCTTAACATCAGCTCCAGGACCGTTGAGCTCAACTCCCCACAGCACGGTCTTCATATATTAATTCTGGGCGCCAGACGGCAGCAGATTGCAACAGTGAACCACACGGAAGCTGTCAAGATAGAGGACCTTCCGGTGGTACGTGAGTATCCGGATGTATTTCCTGAGGATTTACCGGGCATGCCGCCCGAACGAGACGTTGAGTTCAAGATCGAACTTATACCGGGAACCACACCGATATCACGAAGGCCGTACAAGATGGCACCCAATGAACTGGCAGAATTGAAGACACAGCTGAATGACCTAATGAGCAAGGGCTTTATACGACCAAGTTCGTCACCTTGGGGTTGTTCAGCATTGTTTGTCAAGAAGAAGGACGAAACACTACGGCTTTGTGTTGATTATCGTCCTTTGAACGCCGTTACCATCAAGAACAAGTATCCACTAACTCGCATTGATATGCTCTTCGATCAATTAGTGGGTGCGAAGGTATTTTCGAAGATGAATCTTCGGTCCGGATATCATCAGATTAAAATCCGGGCAGAAGATATTCCGAAGACGGCATTCTCAACGAGATACGGGCTGTATGAGTATCTCGTTATGTCCTTTGGTTTGACCAACGCCCCGGCAGACTTTATGTACCTGATGAATTCAGTGTTCATGACGGAGTTGGATAAATTCGTTGTTGTCTTCATCGACGATATCTTGGTGTACTCCAAGTAAGAGGAAGAACATGCTGAACATCTGCATATTGTGCTACAAAGATTGCAAGATCATCAGCTCTATGCAAAATTCAGCAAGTGTTAATTTTGGATTAATCATGTACCTTTTCTCGGACACATCATTTCAGCGGAGGGCATCGCTGTAGATCCGAGTAAGATTATCCAAGTGCAGAAGTGGGAGTCACCAAAGTCGGTACATGAAATCCGAAGCTTCCTCGGTTTAGCGGGTTATTACCGGAGGTTCATTCCGGGTTTATCCAAGATTGCTAAACCGATGACGGAATTATTAAAGAAGAACACCAGATTTATGTGGGGTGCTGCATGTGAACAAGCTTTCAAGACGTTAGTGAAGCATCTCACAACAGCCCCAGTTCTTGCTCAGACGGATACGACGAAGCCATTCGACGTTTATTGCGATGCATCTGGCATCGGTCTTGGCTGCGTGCTGATGCAAGAAAGACAAGTGGTCGCTTATGGATCTCGTCAACTCAGAACTCACGAGCAGCATTATCCAACTCATGATCTGGAGTTAGCTGCCGTGGTCCTTGCTTTGAAGATGTGGAGGCATTACTTGCTTGGAAACCTTGTACACCTCTACACCGACCACAAGAGCTTGAAGTACATCTTCACTCAGAAAAAATTGAACATGAGGCAACGAAGATGGCTAGAGCTCATTAAGGACTATGAACTAGAGATTCATTATCATCCAGGGAAGGCGAATGTGGTCGCCGATGCGCTCAGTCGCAAGGCGCATATTCATCACCTGTCTATCGCTGAAATGGATGATGAAGAACCAAGCCTCCGTGTCATTCTTTACGGAGCTCTCTATAATCTCGCTCTCATCCCTACCATCCGAGAGGAGATCATTGAGGCTCAACGAAAAGACAAGGGTATGTCTCACATACAGCAAAGAATAGACAACAGAGAAATGAAGTGCTTCCGGAAGGACGATGAAGGTACCTTGTGGTTCAACGACCGGTTTGTAGTGCCCCGGGATATGGGACTACGGAAGAAAATTTTGGATGAAGCTCATCTGTCCAAGTTTTCCATTCATCCGGGTAATAATAAAATGTACCAAGATCTCCGGAAGAAGTTTTGGTGGACACGTATGAAACGTGAAGTTGCAAAGTACGTTTCGGAATGTGATACGTGTCGAAGAGTCAAGGCCGACCATATGAAGAAGTCAGGCCTGTTGCAGCCATTGCAAGTACCGACATGGAAGTGGGAAGACTTGAGTATGGACTTCATCGTCGGGTTGCCGATGACCTCCCACAACCATGATTCGATTTGGGTAATTGTGGACCGATTAACCAAATCAGCACATTTCATCCCTGTGCATACTAGGTACAACGCAAAGCAGTATGCGGAGCTGTACATAGCACGGATCTTGTGCTTACATGGAGTTCCCCGCACCATTGTGTCAGATAGAGGATCGCTGTTCGTAGCGCGTTTCTGGGAACAGCTACACACCTCCTTGGGGACAAAGTTGATTAGAAGCTCTGCATATCACCCTCAAACCGATGGGCAAACTGAGAGGGTGAATCAAATACTAGAGGATATGCTAAGAGCATGTGCCATCCACCACGGTAAGAGCTGGGATGATCACTTACCACTGGCGGAGTTCTCGTACAACAACGGATATCAGACGAGCATCAAAATGGCACCATATGAAGCTCTATACGGCCAGAAATGCCGTACGCCATTGAATTGGTGCGAATCCGGTGAACGAGTAACGTTCGGGGTTGATCTTGTCAATGAAGCCGAAGAGAGAGTTCGGATAATACAAGAGAACCTCAAGGCAGCCCAATCTCGTCAAAAGAGATACGCGGACCAGAGACGTCGACCGCTGCATTTCGAAGTCAGAGAGCACGTGTATCTTCGTGTGTCTCCAATGAAGGGGATTCATCGGTTCGGTGTCAAGGGGAAACTTGCTCCCCGATTCATCGGTCATTTTACTATCACGGAGAAGTGCGGAACTGTAGCCTACCGGCTGGAACTACCGGCAAGCCTTGCCGGTATTCACGACATATTTCACGTGTCCCAGCTGCGGAAATGTCTTAAGTTTACCGCTGCCATCCGTACTGAAGACATTGACGAGTTGAAGCCGGATCTCACCTATGTCGAGCAACCTGTACAGATTATCGATGAAAAGACCAGGACCACCAGGAACCGGACATTGAAATTTTACAAAGTCCTGTGGAGTAATCATACCCCGGAAGAGGCGACGTGGGAAACCAAATATTACATCGACAAGAATTATCCGGAGCTTTTGTCATAAACCATGTAATTACCTCCCACCTCGTTCTTCTTTTGAATCTCGGGACGAGATTCCTTTTAAGGGGGGAGGAATGTAAAGGTCCCAAAAATTATGAATACAAAGAAACACTTGTTTGCAAAGTTTTGTTTCATATGAGTGAAATTTGGGACTTATTAAAACTTTTCCACATGTGATGATACACATGAGGATTTTTCTTCGCACAAGTCAAATGTTTATTTCAGAACTTGGAACCCTAGAGGGGTCTAAAACAAGGATGGGAAGTTCCCATACGTGTGAGAAAACAAGAATCAGATTTGGAACAATTTGTTCAAACAAAAATTCAAATGAGGACAACACAATGGAATTCAAAACTGTTGTGCTGAAAATCTCATTTGCAGTAGCCAAAATAAAAATCAGATTTCATATTTGAATTCCTTGGGTCCAAATTAGGGGGTGTGCAAAGTTTCATGGTTTATGAGAATAGTTTGCAACCCATTTTGCAAAATGGACTTTAAATGACAAAGAATTCAAATGCATATTTGAATTTGGATGAAACTTGCCCAATTATCCAAATGCATACCAGATTTGAATTCCCACAATTGAATTCACTCAATATTCAAACTTGGGAGATATTTGGAGGGGGATAAGGAGGGACTGGTCAGTGGGTCCCACATGTCATTGAGAGCACTGAAATTGCAAAAGATCTCAGTCCACAGTCTCTGTTTTGCTTTCCTCCCACGCGAAGCCGCCTTCCCTCCGCTCGACACCGAGCTCGGCCGGCGCCTCCACCTCCTGCTGGGTTCTTCGCGCTGGAGAGCTGCTGGACGTCGGTGGCTACCGCCTCTCCCGCCTCTTAAGTGAAGCCACGGCGCTGTTCTTCTCTCTCTCACACCGGAAGACAGAAAACACAGCCGCTCTGCTTCGATCGATCGGGAGCTCGGGAAATTCTAGTGAGCAGCGCCTCTGAGCAGCAAAACAACACCACCAACGTCCCCACGACCTCCTCGAGCCATCACCCAGTGTGTTCGTGCCCTCTACGCCGAGAACCTTGAGTTTCCACGGCGGCCGAACACCCTGGCTGCGACGTGCTCCCGTAGACAGCCTCCTCCAGAAAGTTTCACGACCAAGCGAGGCCACTTTTGGACGCGCAGGAGCTCCGTGCAGCTTCCACCCGACGCACAGAGCCTGCCTCGGCCTCTCGACGGCGAATTTTGAAGATCCTCTCCGGCCGGTGAAAACCAACCTTCCGGTATGATTCTGTAAAATTCCCGATCAATTGTTGTTTAGACACCACGAGACTTCGCACACACCGGCTAGACATGTAGGCGCACCAGTTCTCTTTTGAAACCTCGCATGAAACACCCTGTGCACGGTGCAATTTCAAGCTTTCCGAATGCGGCTATGGCGGAAAGATGCGGGTGCACGGTGAACCCTAAGTTTGAGCCATCTCCGAGCCATTTCCTTTCCACGTCGATGATCCCTAACGTCCGCTGGTGCTCTATACCTTGGAAACCGAAGCCAAGAAGGCTTAGGGCGTCGGGGCGACGTCGCCGGACTTAGTCCGAACCGTTGCGCCGTCGCGGGCTAGTTTGGGGGCCCTGCCAGCTTGAACAAACCCCACCAGCGTGTTCCTCACGTTGAATTAGGGGCTGGCGGCAAGTTTCAGCGTCAGGGGTTGCCGGACGGCCGATCCCGGAGCTACTCCGGCGAGCCCGGCGGCGGGATCGCGCGGGAGCGGGAGGTGGAAGAAGACCTCGCCGGCCCCACGCGTCAGTCGCACGGCAACAGTGGGCCGGATACTCTGTGGCGCGGGATTGATTGTGACAGCGCGGGAAATGACCCTGTGACCCCGTCTGGCACTCCCTCAGCAGCTGACACGTGCCCCGTGGCCCACAGTCAGGTTTAAACATTTCCCGGATTTATTCAAATTCCTGATTTTTCCGCAAACTTTAGAAGAGCATAACTTTTGCTAGGAACCTCCAAATTTAGTGATTCAAATTGGGTTAGATTCAGATTGACAAACTCTATCGAATTATGCAACCCAATTTGTATGAAAGTCTTTATTTAATTCTGGAAAATTATTTAAAGCTTTTCAGCAAAAGAATTTTAGAGTGAGTTTGGTTTATCCAAAAATCCTGAAATTGTGCCAGAATATTCTTTAGGGAGTTATTAGACTCCTGTAAAAGTTTCAGCTCATTTGGAGTTGAATTTATCAGGGTAATTCAGATTGTAAGTTCCTGTATTTAAATGAATACAGAAACATTTTCAGAGAATTTCCAAAACTTGTAAATTTAGTTCTGGGGAATTCTTAGCTCCAAAGATCCTAGGAAAATTCATGTAGACTCTATGAACTATAATTGAAATTGTGGTTCACTGAGTTTGACATGAACATGGGTGTTACCTCAGAAATAATTCATCTTTGACTAAACCCTTAGAGAATTATTCTGAATAAACCACTCCATGAAATGTGCTAAATTTTAGCCCAGAGGACTTTCTTGTGACAAGGAACTCACATGAAAATTCTCAGCTCCATTAGAGCTCTGGATCACCACTGTCATGTGTGATCTCTTAAGGGGATCAACACTTAAGTGGGAAGAAGTACTCAACACTTGATCACGGTGTTAAACCCAACCCAGACCACTAGCACCAGTGTCATTTTAAATTCTTAAACAGAGTTCCAGTTTTAAAACCGTCATTAGATCTTATTAGTAAAAGCTTTTCAATTAAATACATATGCATGATCATATCGTGTAGCATATACGTGAAGAAGGTGAGAAGGACTTGAAGTGAAGATCAAGGAGGGGGGAAAACAAGTGATCAAGCTCCAAGTGATCATCACTAACTGATTGTAACTTTAGTCACCTGCAAAACAGGCAAGCCCCGGTTTGCATTTGAACCGTTTTATAAAGCATTTTCATTTGTAGAGATCATAGCTTTGCATCGTTGATTGCATTACGTCTAGATGATATTGAAAACCCCACTTGCATGACCAGAAACACCTAAGAGAAAAAGAGTAGAATAGCAACTCCTCGAGGGAATCTGGCTACGCTAATGTTAGTAGGAAAGGTCTGGTAGAAGACGAGTAGTTGGAATCTACTCGCGAGTTTAGGGCTGGTGTACTTGGAACGGGTCCAATTTAGAGAAGATGAGGAAAGTTCACACATAAGAAATGGAGACCGGGTAGGGAGGTTTAGATGCAGCAGGTTGCAGGCCGTGCGTGCATAGCCCTGCCTGTGTCGGTTAAGGCCCGTCCGTGCTTGGCCCTGTTGGACAAGTTTGAGTTGTGTACCGGGCGCATACTGGCTATATGGGACCCAGGAAACCGATGTACCTTGGGAGATCCATAGTGGAACTTTTCCAACTGCCTTAGGCTTTCGGCGTCAGGGTAGCAGGAGGTACCTCGCTCAAGAACATACCACAGCGGGTATGTACCTTGAGGGAGCTTGCGTACTCGGGGCAGTTGGACTGCGTCCAATGTTGAAGATCTTGGGAAAGGTGGCCACGTACAACGTCAGTCGAGGCTGCTGCCGGCAACTCGGAGTACGGGTGTACGTGTCGTGTAGTCCGGGCGTGTACTGATTCGAATCACCGTTGCTCGCGGTCATATGAGCATACTTGCCCACTGCGTCTTGACGTAGTAACAACTGGAATTGTTTATCTTTGAACTTGATAAGGCTGTGCTATAACTTGTATTGCAACCATGATTGAATTAGAGATAGGCTCATTAAAGTTTACTTTCACTTTGTGCAAGGAGCATCGCAACAAAGCATTTCTTGTTTGATTGTGGAGTTTCGATGCTTTTTGGCTCAAGGTCTGCACAATGAGGCTTAAAATATGAAAGTTAAGGATCAACTTTAGGCGAGTCCTTTATGCAAATCTAGCCGACCCATTTGAAACTATCGTGCATGTAGAGTTTCTTGTTTTGGGGAGACGGGTCAGACTTGCTGAGCCTATGTGCTCACGCTTGCTATATAAGTGGTTTTGCAGGTTAACAACGATGCTGCAAAGAAGGTTGTCCGGTGAGACTCGGGGACTCCCGAGTCAGGTAACACATGGAGAACCTAGCCGCTGCTGCTTGTCTTCGTGTTGCTAGCGAGAGGAGTCCGCGGGCTGGACTTCATCTCGAGTGCTCTTAGTTATTCGACGTGAGTTGATATAGATTTCCGCTGTGGTTACTTGATGTAAAGTATTTACAAAGCAAAACTTGTAAGCTTCCGCTATTGTTTTATGTAATACATTGTTCCTCATATGTGTGCTGTTGGGTGCCGCACAACACGGCACCACCCAATGCGATTCCCGGGCGAGTGGCATGTCTCGGTTGAGCGGGTCGCGTCAACTGGCGCGCAGTGTCAGAACCTGCCAGCCAATAAATACAGCGACAAGACATCCCCTGCCGCCCCCGCCGTCATCAACCACTACGACTAGCATGCGGTATGCGCAGGGCGGCAGGACGAATACTCGGAAGCCTTCGCCAGAGACAACTACCGACATAACTGCAGATACGATAGTCGGCAGGAAATCTCCCCGGGACCACCTGTCAGGTCCCGGGCCCCCCTTGTAAGCCGCACGAGTCTTGGACTATAAAAGGCTCGGGTAGGCAACGTTAGCAAGGGTTCGCACTCCAGCAACTCACACGCTAGGCATAACTCATCCTCAAGCTCAGGACTCTGGTTCTGAGCAACAAGCAATACAGCGAGCAACTCAGCTCACCGTGGACGTAGGGTTTTACGCTCCGGCGGCCCGAACCACGTAAAACTTGCCGTGTCAAGCTCCTCCTTAACTCGTACCTACGCTTAAGCACTCCGCAAGCGACTAGCCCCTCCGAAAAAGAACCTCCGCGGGTTGCCCAGTGTAGATCCGGGGGAAGTGTCGACCACACACTTCGACAGGTTCAATGACATGTCTTATGTTATAACTCAATGGTTTACTGTTCAAATAAATATTTGACATTTATCAAATATATTTTTACAGATGACAGCAGATAAACATTTGGAGAACGGGTGGGTGGTGTCCCACTGTTCTAACCACAGCGGCTATCCGGAAGCATTGAGGCATATGCTTCAATATTTTGGGTACAACCAGATGCTGCAGTACTTCACCAATGAAGAAGACGAAGAGGGGAACAAGACGTGGACAATCCATGTCGATGTCCCTGCAGGACCTACGCCATCCGGTTGGGTGCCGTTCACCGTCACGGCGAGAGGAAGACAACCGGGAGGGATGTGGCAAGTGGCAGCCCGTGACACTATGTCACGTTTCTGCCAACTTCACGTGCAGGCTATGGAGGGCACTCTATACACGCTCGTTCCGGTGGAGGGACAGGCTCAGCATGTGTGGGAAGGGAGATACCGGGAGGCAGCCGATCCGGGTTGCCCAAGGTACAACCCCGCGGAGGCAAACCTTAGCCTCCAACTGAGGGCGGGAAAGGCCGTGATGGACAGCCAAGCTGTTCATACGGAGCATCTCGCCACAAAGCTCAAGGAGAGCATGAGCCATGGAGACCATTTCGAGAGTTCTCACAGCACACTCCGCAATGTGCTCCTTCCGACGATTAAGCGACTGAATGAACAGCACAATCAGTTGCATCGTCTGAAGAAGGCAAAGAAGAAGAGCCGTGTTGACATCGCGGCGTTGCAAGAGCTGGTGCAGACCCTAACACAGCAGTATGAGGACCTTGCTCAAGAGCGGGACGACGCTATTTAGGAAGGGCATGTCTGGGAAGAGGACTACAACCAGGCTATGGACGAGGTGCATGCACTGCAGGACCTCGTACCTCCGGTATTGGGCATACCGGTGGTCTTGGGCCTTCCAGCAATGGGAGAACCCGAGATGGGAGAAGAGGTGGTGGATCCAGAGCCACCAGCAGAGGTACCGGAGGAGGACAACCCGCAGGAGGTCGAATTCTACTCTGAGTAGGGGGTTACAGTTGCCAAGTAGGGCAGGTAGGGTAGTGTAACCCAACTTTTGTAATCGATGACATGTCGGGTAGGCAGTAGTGTATGTATAGGTATTGACGACATGAGCATGACTTCTCGGAGACCCAAGAATAATGTATCTTCTATAAAGTTTATACTTTATCAACATATGTGAATGTTGTGCAAATTATTCATGTGTCACTTCCATACCTGCTGTTGCATATGGAATTGTAAAATCCCCAAAAGTGGTAGCAAGAAAATTTAGCTCAGGTACACTTATGAAAAATGAGGGGAATTAAAACTTTGAATTATAATGGGGTAAGTTCAAAGTGAGGGTTTAGACTTCCCAAAACTTCCAAACATGGAGATCTAAATTCATAACTTGGATCTTCATAGTCCAAATATTCACCCTTCCAAATTTCAGCTCATTTGGAGGAGTTTCAATATTTGTTGGGATTAAAAGGAAGAGCCCTCTAATCTGAATTTCAAATTCAGTTTCAAATTCCAATTCCCTCAATTTGAAAATTGGGTTTCACAAATGTGTTCTCCACCTTTGAATGAGCAGCCATGCCAAAAATTGGAAATTTTGGAACTGGTTTGCTATATTTTTGAGGCAATACAAAGTGGAGGATTCAAACTCATTTTCAAATTCAAATGATCAAACCACATTCAAATTCTACACCAGAATTCAAACCATTTGAATTCTGCAAATTCAAACTTAACTTTAGGATGAAGTAAGGCCTTTAATGTTTAGTTGCTGGGGTAAAAATATCAGTGGTAATTGGATAACAATTTGTGGTGGTGGGACCCACATGTCAGCCACACAGTTCCCTTTTTCCTCTCTGTGTTTCACCTCGGCTGTTCACCGTGCGCCACCGAGCTGCGCTGCTTCCACCGAGCAGCTTGCAATGACTTCCTCCCGAAGGCAGCATCGTGCGTGGTTTATCCAGAGCTAAAGCAGCAGCACGGTGGAGTTTCTTCTCTTCTCCACTGCCTCTGCTCGAGCTCCTCCGAAGAGAAACACAGTGCGCCCCTCTCTGTGCTCGTGGGTCAGCAGCCCTCCACCCCTCCCAGCAGTGGTTGATCGCCCCAGGAGCTGCGCCAGCGACTCCTCAACGTGTTCCACCGCTCCTCAGCTCATCCCCGAGCTCCCCTCGCAGTGCCCGAGCCGTTCTTCACCGGGAGAACACAGAGCACGTCGCCCCTCACTGCTCCTCACGTTCCGGCCGCTCCAACGCCTCTCCTGCACGTCCAGCACCTCCCTAAGGTGCGCCAAGGTGTGTAGATCATGCTACCGCAGTCCCCTTGCCCTTCCCCATCATGGTCTCGCTGGAATTTGGATTTTGGCGCCGGTACACGTGAAGAACCGACCCACACCAAAACTGGAAATTCGTCCAACGTGGTTGATCATCGGTTCTACAATTCAAGCCACAGAAACTAGTGACCCTAGCACCCTCCCACGCCAAAGCACACATCAAACCGTCCACCACAGGCCCCGGGCGACGAGAAATCGCCGGCGGCGGCACAAACGGGTCGGTCCTCCGGTGAACCCTATGTTTCGGCCATTTGCTGCATGTTTTAGCCTGCGTTCCATGTTCCCCGATCATTGGTGATGCTTTAGGGCAAGGTAGCTCGCCGGGAGAAGCTTCGTACACGCCAGAACGCGTTGATGCCGAGCTCCCGAGCCGCCCCACCGGTACCGGCCTGTTTTGGCCGTTTTCATGCGTGGAAACCTTGCCCGGCAGCTGCGTCATGTTCCCAGGAGCATGTAGGGCGAAACCGGAGCTAATTTGGTGGAGAAATGAGGGAGAACGAGCCATGCCACGATTTGAACTGGTGTGCACGCGCGCCTCTGGCAGGAAGTTGAAGAAGGACCTGACCAGTGGGCCCCCCTGTTAAGTCTCTGTGTAGATTTTAAACAGAGAGCTATCACAGTTTGAAAAATTCATAACTTTGTGTAGACAGCTCCAAAAAGGGTGAGACAAATTTTGTCTGAATCCTTAGGAGGATTACTTTACAGAGGAACAAATTGCATGCTATGAAAATGCCCAGGAATTTCTGTAGAATTGTTTTTATTAAATCCTTTAGGGATTTATTACAGGAGCAATTCTTTATGAAATATTCCCAAATTTGGGCAGCTAGTCCTTCATAGTGCCTGACCTCCAGTAAAAATTTTAGGATTTTTGGAGCTTATTTAGACGGCTTAATGAGTAGGTTATCTCAGGATTAAATAAATTATCTAAAAATCATAGAATTGATTTCCAGAAAATTGGTTCAAACTTCATACCTCCATAACTCTCTGTAGGGATGGCCAAAATTTGTGAAACAAATTTTGTTGGATTTCTCTCAGTCAGTACTCTGCAGAAATGCAAAGAAATTGATCTGAAGATCTCTGGATATTTCTCCAAGATTCATCAAATTTAAATCTTTGGGAATTTAGTCCAGAATATCTCTGTTATGGAATTTCTTCAAATTTGGCCAGGAAGTTCCTCATGACATTACTGATCTCCAGTAAAAATTTGAGATTCATTGGAGTTCATTTGCTAGGTCAAATTACCTTCCAAAGTTCAACCTTTATTTGGAAAATTCAAATTTAAACAGAAACTTTTCAGAACTCCTGTTCAACTTCAAAAATTCATATCTCTCTTATGGTAGCTCCAAAAATGGTGAAACAAATTTTGTTAGAACCATGGAGACTTACCCTAATCAGATCTTCCATTTCTAGCTATGTCAAAGCTCCTGATTTGGGCTCAAAATTCAGACAAGCATTGTACTTGTAGGAATTTTAAAGACTACATTATGCAATGACATGTCTCCAAATTTGGCTCAAGTCATCCTTAGAGAGTCTAGTATCCACTGAAAAATTCCCAAAGCCAATTAAGGATCCTAAATAGCAGTAGCTATGAATAGAAGTTCAATTTCTATAAACCTTTAATACTTACACATGTATTTTATTACATGTCATCATAGGACCGAAGTTGAGGATACGCCGGAGCCTTTGGACGTCCTGCCACCAGAAGCTCACTTCTTCTCTGACTCGCAACCAGGCAAGCCCCGGTTTGCACTTAAGTACCTTTTATAAAATTCTTTATTTGTATCACTTATGTCTAGGGTGAATGTTTGCATTAGAGTTAAGTTGTTTGAAACCCCACTTGCACAACCTTTTAAATCCTATGAAGGGTTGGATAGCTTACAGAGCCGACGAGTAGACAAGGCCCCGCTAATATGCTTAGGACCTTGGTAGAAGTCGAGTAGTTGGAATCTACTCGCGAGGTAAGGTTTATCACACGGTTTGGTCAGAATAGAAAATGGCTGAAGAGTGGTAAAAATGAGACCCAGCAGGGGGGATAGGAAGCAGTGAGCGGAGGTCTCACGTGCATAGCCCTGTTGGTGTCGATTGAGGACCAAGTCGTGTGCGGGCCTGCTGAACAAGTATCGAACAGTACCGGATGGCATACTGACATAAGCAGGAAACCGATGTAAATGGTTAACCTGGGTGCCGAGGCTTACCCAACCGTAAACAGGAGTGGGTTGAGGGTAGCAAGGTGTAAATCTGCCGGTGGGCACAGTCACGCTCCACGCGGGGACCTCCTACCCGTTACGGATGGACCGGTTCGGTGTTTGGGTTGCCTTTGAAAGGTGGTTGCATACAACAGAGTAGGAAGGGGTGTGGAATCACGCTTCTGAAAGTGGGTGTATGCAACGTGTTGTCCGGGTGTCTCCTGATTGCAATCACCGTCCCTCGCGGTTATTTGAGTACCGCTTGTTCACTGTTTTGTGACGTAGTAATAAGTAAAGTAAGCCAGTTGAATGATAATATGCTGTGATGATAGAGTAATGTTTTGGAAACCATGTTTGCTGTAGATGTAGAGCTAATTAAGTTTACTTTTCGCTTTGGGCATCACCACATCAGAGGAAAGCGTTTCTTGTTTGATTGTGGACTTCCGATGTGAGGGCTGCCTAAGGCACATGAATTTGCTGCTATAAAACTGAAAGTAAGGATCAACTTATAGGCGTGTCTTTGTCGCAAATTCCTTTTCCTATCATACACCTCCCTGCATGTAGAGTTCCATGCCTAGGTCAGACGTTAAGCCTTGCTGAGCCATCCTGCTCACGGTTGCAATATTTGAGCTGTATGCAGGTGAGAGTTATGAGAAGGGTTCCGAGGATGAGGCGATGCCCCCGTCAGGGTACACGGCCAAGATGGAGCCCTGTATGCCGCCGTGATCTCCGGTTTCGTGCTGCTAGCGTGTGGCGTCCCCGGGCTGGACGGCTGCACTTTTGCATAGTTAGGATGAGAGGCTACTAATGTACATTACTTCCGCTGTCTAGTTATATTTTGTAAAAGGCTTCCGCTGTTTTATATCAAATAAAAGTTTGTATTTTGTTCTTTATTCTTTTCGTGTGTGCTGTTGGGTGCCGCATCGTACGGCACCACCCTATGCGATCCTGGAGTGGGTGAACCACGGGGTGGTCCCCACAGACGTGGTATCAGAGCCGCATTGGGAATAGCACGCTCGAAAAGAGCTTATTTTGAAAATTTAGAAGTAGTCGAGTGAGGATTAGTCAATAAGCCCACATAAGGTCTATGATAGTAGTAGTTACTATGGTGGAAATGCTAACATATTTGTTATACATTCTGTAACAACGCTCCGACGTCAGGTAAGAGGTAAGGGACGCCACCGCAGGCGGATCAATTGCGGTAACTCCCCATACGAGTAATAGTATGGTATGGTATACCGTGGCTTGGCACGGTAGTGAATATGAGTCTCTGAACCTCTCAATGGTTCTGAGAGCATATGAAAACGCTGATCTCCAGCGTGCTTTAGGCAAAAGTGAGAATACCCCATCGTGTGGTAAGCAACACGATAGTATTCAACTCTTGAACGTTCAATGTTCAAAGGGCCATACGCAGCGCTTGCCATCGGCGTGCCTCAACGGTCATGAGGCAGTAGGTGGTATCCGTTGGGTTGATAAAAATTCCCAACCGTGACGACCCGTTCGCGCTCTACTCGGGTTCCCCGTCGTGTGGTGTGAAAACACGACCATGTACCTTGAGACGTGGCTTGACTCAAGGACGATCCGTATGGCAATGATACGGACCACGATCCGTATGGCAACGATACGGACCGTATGTTTTTACTATGATATGGAACTGCCTGCAATGTTAAAACCTTTGTGTGCATCATTATTGTGTGTTTTTCTGCAGGTACACTAACCACGTTAGTGCAGGACGTGTAGAAACCGTTTGTGAGTGACGACTTTAGTTCCACCATTTGACACGTATATGCCGGAATATCGGTTTAGGATTTTTCTTTGGTGAGGAAACGTAGTACCGACTGCATAAAAGTTTATTTTCAAAGAAAAGAGTCACAATGAAGTTTAGAAATTCATTTAGGGGTTAGTAAACTCCTATATTGAACTAAGAGTCAATTGGGAGTATAGATTCAATCTCAAAAGCTTAGGAACAATCTCCCCTGTTTTGGCAGAAACTTTGCTGAACTTCAACAGGGCATAACTTAAGATTGGTTGAACCAATAGAGTGTGTGTAATACCATTCTGGAAAGGTTTTGAAGTCCTCTACAATTTTTCTGTAGAGCTCCAGAACAAAATCCCCCTCCAAAGGGGTGAAAATCTCAGATGAGTAGGTACTGTCCAGAAACAGGGCAGACCAAATGCTCCCTGGAATTTTCCGTATTTTGACCAAAACACTTAGTTTCACCGTTCGACGTCCAGTGGCTGTTGTAAAACAGCGAGTTGGAGTCGAAGGGTTTATGCATTTGACACATCACTTCGAGTCAGTACATGTTTGGGTCGAATACAATAGCGAGGAATTGCGCATGCTAACACACTTAACATCCCGTGGTGACCCCGATGGTCGAAATGAACTTTTAACCCATAAAGTTCAATACTTTGGAACTCGATCGTATGACACGGTCCAGGGATGTATATGGTGCATAAAGTTTATACTTTATCCATATGTGTGATTGTTATGCGCATTGTTTATTCCATTCTCGCATTACTATTGTATAGACTGGATGAGCTAAACCCACATGTGCTGATCATTTGAGTGGTATGAATGCAGAATGGTGCGGACACGTTCAACGCAAGAGGAGGGAGGTCCGAGTCAAGTTCGTGGTGATGAGTCTCCACCTCCGGAGCAGACCATGACGCAGCAGCAACCACCTCCTCCACCGCCAGAACTTCCAAGGAATCTTGCGGAGGTTCTCGCTGCAGTGCTCGGCTCGCGCGACGAGCAAACCGAGTTACTACGGATGTTGGTGCAGCAGAATGCGTCCCATCAGGGAGGACGCCAAGACAATGGGCAACGCCAGCCCCAACAAAGCTCGTATTCAGAATTCATGGCGACCCATCCACCGGTCTTCACGGAGGCCGAAGAACCTTTGGAGGCGGACAGCTTTATCCGCACTCTGGAGGCGAAGTTCGGGCTGCTACGATGCACCGAACACCAGAAGGCGCTGTATGCAGCGCAACAGCTTCAAGGAGAAGCCAGTATCTGGTGGGCGAACTACACCGCCTCCTTACCGGCTGGCCATGCCGTCACATGGACTGAGTTCCGGGAGGCGTTCCGCGCCTATCACATACCTCCCAGTGTGATGGAAATGAAGCTCCAGGAGTTCCTGGCGCTACGACAAGGTGAGAGGAGTGCTCATGAGTACTCCAGGTTATTCAACCGGCTGGTGCAGTATGCGCCAGGATTTGTGGGCACGGAAGACAACAAGCGCAATGCGTTCTTCCGGGGCCTGAACTCCAAGATGAAGGTCCATCTCGCCCAGAGCAATCGCGGCACATTCAACGACCTAGTTAATGCTGCGATTCTACAGGAGAATGCTCAGCGCGAGCGCGGTTCTGACAAGAGGAAACGCAGCGCGCTGACGAGCAGCAGTATTGGAACGCCACAGAAATACCGCGTGGTATATCGTTCACCATCCGGTCAGAGATGGCAGCCACCGGCGCGACCGCCTCAGTTTCTTGGTCGGCAATATAATGCGCCGGGCTTTCGACCGACGTATCCACCACAGCAACAGCAGCAGCAAAGGATGGTCCCGCGTGCGCCCCAGTTTCAACAGCGTGCACCGGGATTCCGTCCTCAAGTCGGCGGGACCCCGACACCTTACACGTGCTATCTGTGTGGCCGCGTCGGGCACATTTCGAGGGACTGCCCAGAGCCGCGACAGGGCAGGGGTGCAGCACCATATCAGGGTGCTAATCAGCCCCGCAATCAGCCCAAGAAACCAGCACCAAAACCCGGCAACATCCACCACTTAGCTATCGAAGACGTACTGGAAGGCGAACCCGTCCTCGCGGGTACGTTCTCTTACCTGGATCATCCTGTAGTCATACTTTTTGACTCCGGTGCCACCCATAATTTCATAAGTCAGTCTTATGTTATTAAATATCAACTGCCTATCATTCCCACAAATAATTCATATTTGATATGTTCTCCGGGTGGGAAAATAACAGCTGATAGAATGGTCTATAGAGCACCATTACAGTTGGGTGGGAATCTATATCCGACTTCTCTAATCATGTTAGAGAGTCAAAAACTTGATGTCATTTTAGGAATGTCATGGCTACATCGCCATGGTGCTGTTCTTGACATCATTCCACGTGTGGTTCGTTTAAACTCTCCACTTCATGAACCACATGTTCTTATTCTTGACCGTTTGGTTCAAGAAACCCCAGCCACATATAACACGGAAGCCACGAAACTTGAGGATATTCGTGTGGTCCGCGAATACCCGGATGTCTTTCCGGATGATCTTCCAGGCATGCCACCCGAAAGAGATGTCGAGTTCAAGATTGAACTCGTACCTGGGACGACACCAATCTCACGGAGATCATATAAGATGGCTCCGAATGAGCTGGCTGAACTAAAGGAGCAGCTCAACGATTTGATGAAGAAGGGTTTCATTCGACCGAGTTCCTCGTCATGGGGATGCTCGGCGCTGTTTGTGAAGAAGAAGGATGAAACCTTGAGGTTGTGTGTGGACTACCGACCTCTCAACGCCGTCACCATCAAGAATAAATATCCACTGCCCCGCATCGATATTCTCTTCGATCAACTTGTGGGTGCGAGTGTATTTTCCAAGATGGATCTTCACTCCGGATATCATCAAATCAAGATCCGAGCGGAGGATATCCCAAAGACGGCCTTCTCGACGAGATATGGGTTGTATGAATACCTCGTCATGTCCTTTGGTCTCACCAACGCCCCGGCACACTTCATGTATCTCATGAACTCAGTGTTCATGCCGGAGTTGGACAAGTTTGTGGTGGTGTTCATAGACGACATCTTGGTTTACTCCAAGACTGAAGAAGAACACGCCAAACACTTGCATATCGTACTTCAGCGATTAAGAGACCATAAGCTTTATGCTAAGTTCAGCAAGTGTGAGTTTTGGATCAGCCAAGTGCCATTCCTTGGTCACATTATTTCTGCAGAAGGCATTGCAGTTGATCCAAGCAAAATTGAACAAGTGCTGAAATGGAAGTCCCCCACATCAGTCCATGAAGTCAGGAGTTTCCTCGGGTTAGCAGGATATTATCGGAGATTTATACCAAATTTCTCCAAGCTTGCTAAGCCGATGACTGAACTGTTGAAAAAGGGGATCAAATATGTTTGGAGCTCAGCATGTGAAGAAGCTTTCCAAGCATTAGTGAAGCATCTTACAACAGCCCCGGTGTTAGCTCAACCGGATACAACCAAGCCCTTTGACGTATATTGTGATGCGTCTGGCATCGGGCTTGGCTGTGTATTGATGCAAGGAGGAAGAGTGGTCGCCTATGGCTCACGTCAACTTCGTAACCACGAGCAGCACTATCCGACTCATGATCTTGAGCTTGCTGCTGTGGTATTGGCCTTGAAGATGTGGAGGCACTATTTGCTTGGGAACTTAGTGCACCTCTACACCGACCACAAAAGTCTGAAATATATATTCACTCAAAAGGAGTTGAATATGCGGCAACGGAGATGGCTAGAACTGATCAAAGACTATGAGATCGAGATTCACTACCATCCCGGGAAGGCAAACGTGGTTGCCGATGCCTTAAGCCGCAAATCTCATGTCAACAGTCTGTCCATCACCCTACTTGAAGAGGAGGAGCCGAGTATGTACTTGGTTCCATATGGGGCATTGTATAATCTTGCTCTCATCCCTACAATACGAGAGGAGATTATGGAAGCACAGAAGAAAGACGTGGGAATGTCGCACATTCGGAGAAGGATGAAGAATGGCGAAATGAAATGCTTCTGAAGAGATGATAACGATACATTATGGTTTAAAGACCGTATAGTGGTACCCCGCGACATGAAGCTTCAGAGGAAAATATTGGACGAAGCTCATTTGTCCAAGTATTCTATTCATCCGGGCAGCAACAAGATGTACCAAGATCTGAAAACAAGGTTTTGGTGGACGCGGATGAAAAGGGAAATCGCAAAGTACGTATCCGAATGTGATACATGTCGGCGGGTGAAAGCCGACCATATGCGTAAAGCCAGACAGCTGCAACCGTTGAACATTCCGGCGTGGAAGTGGGAGGATATCAGCATGGACTTCATAGTCGGATTACCTCTCACGTCTCACAAACATGACTCGATTTGGGTGATAGTCGATCGACTAACCAAGTCGGCTCATTTCATTCCCGTACATACCAGTTACGTGGCCAAGCAATATGCGGAGCTTTATATTGCAAGAATCTTATGCTTGCACGGTGTTCCCCGCTCCATTATTTCAGATCGCGGTGCGCTGTTTGTCTCTCGGTTTTGGGAACAGCTGCACGCATCATTGGGGACCAAACTGACCCGAAGCTCCGCGTATCACCCGCAGACAGATGGTCAAACTGAACGGGTGAATCAAGTGCTTGAAGACATGCTACGCGCTTGTGCCATTCACCACGGCAAGAATTGGGACGATCATTTGCCGTTGGCGGAGTTTTCTTACAACAATGGCTATCAAGCTAGCATCAAGATGGCGCCATATGAAGCTCTCTACGGCCGGAAATGTCGCACAACTCTCAACTGGTGCGAGTCCGGCGAGCGAGTCATCTACGGCATTGAACTGGTGAATGAAGCTGAAGAACGAGTGCGAGTGATACAAGCCAACCTCAAGGCGGCTCAATCTCGTCAGAAAAGCTATGCGGATAAAAGACGCCGTCCTCTCCACTTCAACATCGGGGACCATGTGTATGTCCGTGTGTCTCCGATGAAAGGAGTTCACCGTTTCGGGGTGAAGGGTAAACTTGCGCCGCGGTTCATTGGTCCGTTCATCATTATTGAAAAATGCGGACCCGTGGCCCATCACCTAGATTTACCGGCGTCGCTCGCAGGCATTCACAACGTCTTCCACATCTCTCAGCTGAGGAAATGCCTCAAACCCTCAGCTGAAATCCGCACTGAAGACATAGAAGTTCTTCAACCGGACCTCACGTACACGGAGTATCCAATCCGGATCATCGATGAAAAGACTCGTGCCACAAGAAACCGGACCTTATGGTTCTACAAGATCTTGTGGAGTAACCATACCGCTGATGAGGCGACATGGGAAAGCGAGGATTATCTACGAGTGTATTATCCGGACTTGCTATCATCATATACCCGGTAAGGTTTGCCCAGCTTTACTTTTCCTTTAGAATCTCGGGACGAGATTCTTTTTAAGGGGGGAGGGATGTAAAATCCCCAAAAGTGGTAGCAAGAAAATTCAGCTCAGGTACACTTATGAAAAATGAGGGGAATTAAAACTTTGAATTATAATGGGGTAAGTTCAAAGTGAGGGTTTAGACTTCCCAAAACTTCCAAACATGGAGATCTAAATTCATAACTTGGATCTTCATAGTCCAAATATTCACCCTTCCAAATTTCAGCTCATTTGGAGGAGTTTCAATATTTGTTGGGATTAAAAGGAAGAGCCCTCTAATCTGAATTTCAAATTCAGTTTCAAATTCCAATTCCCTCAATTTGAAAATTGGGTTTCACAAATGTGTTCTCCACATTTGAATGGGCAGCCATGCCAAAAATTGGAAATTTTGGAACTGGTTTGCTATATTTTTGAGGCAATACAAAGTGGAGAATTCAAACTCATTTTCAAATTCAAATGATCAAACCACATTCAAATTCTACACCAGAATTCAAACCATTTGAATTCTGCAAATTCAAACTTAACTTTGGGATGAAGTAAGGCCTTTAATGTTGAGTTGCTGGGGTAAAAATATCAGTGGTAATTGGATAACAATTTGAGGTGGTGGGACCCACATGTCAGCCACACAGTTTCCTTTTTCCTCTCTGTGTTTCACCTCGGCTGTTCACCGTGCGCCACCGAGCTGCGCTGCTTCCACCGAGCAGCTTGCAATGACTTCCTCCCGAAGGCAGCATCGTGCGTGGTTTATCCAGAGCTAAAGCAGCAGCACGGTGGAGTTTCTTCTCTTCTCCACTGCCTCTGCTCGAGCTCCTCCGAAGAGAAACACAGTGCGCCCCTCTCTGTGCTCGTGGGTCAGCAGCCCTCCACCCCTCCCAGCAGTGGTTGATCGCCCCAGGAGCTGCACCAGCGACTCCTCAACATGTTCCACCGCTCCTCAGCTCATCCCCGAGCTCCCCTCGCAGTGTCCGAGCCGTTCTTCACCAGGAGAACACAGAGCACGTCGCCCCTCACTGCTCCTCACGTTCCGGCCGCTCCAACGCCTCTCCTGCACGTCCAGCACCTCCCTAAGGTGCGCCAAGGTGTGTAGATCATGCTACCGCAGTCCCCTTGCCCTTCCCCATCACGGTCTCGCTGGAATTTGGATTTTGGCGCCGGTACACGTGAAGAACTGACCCACACCAAAACTGGAAATTCGTCCAACGTGGTTGATCATCGGTTCTACAATTCAAGCCACAGAAACTAGTGACCCTAGCGCCCTCCCACGCCAAAGCACACATCAAACCGTCCACCACAGGCCCCGGGCGACGAGAAATCGCCGGCGGCGGCAAAAACGGGTTGGTCCTCCTGTGAACCCTATGTTCTGGCCATTTGCTGCAAGTTTTAGCCTGCGTTCCATGTTCCCCGATCATTGGTGATGCTTTAGGGCAAGGTAGCTCGCCGGGAGAAGCTTCGGACGCGCCAGAACGCGTTGATGCCGAGCTCCCGAGCCGCCCCACCGGTGCCGGCCTGTTTTTGGCCGTTTTCATGTGTGGAAACCTTGCCCGGCAGCTGCGTCATGTTCCCAGGAGCATGTAGGGCGAAACCGGAGCTAATTTGGTGGAGAAATGAGGGAGAACGAGCCATGCCACGATTTGAACTGGTGTGCACGCGCGCCTCTGGCGGGAGGTTGAAGAAGGACCTGACCAGTGGGCCCCCCTGTTAAGTCTCTGTGTAGATTTTAAACAGAGAGCTATTACAGTTTGAAAAATTCATAACTTTGTGTAGACAGCTCCAAAAAGGGTGAGACAAATTTTGTCTGAATCCTTAGGAAGAGTACTTTACAGAGGAACAAATTGCATGCTATGAAAATGCCCAGGAATTTCTGTAGAATTGTTTTTATTAAATCCTTTAGGGATTTATTACAGGAGCAATTCTTTATGAAATATTCCCAAATTTGGGCAGCTAGTCCTTTTCATAGTGCCTGACCTCCAGTAAATATTTTAGGATTTTTGGAGCTTATTTAGAGGGCTTAATGAGTAGGTTATCTCAGGATTAAATAAATTATCTAAAAATCATAGAATTGATTTCCAGAAAATTGGTTCAAACTTCATACCTCCATAACTCTCTGTAGGGATGGTCAAAATTTGTGAAACAAATTTTGTTGGATTTCTCTCAGTCAGTACTCTGCAGAAATGCAAAGAAATTGATCTGAAGATCTCTGGATATTTCTCCAAGATTCATCAAAGTTAAATCTTTGGGAATTTAGTCCAGAATATCTCTGTTATGGAATTCCTTCAAATTTGGCCAGGAAGTTCCTCATGACATTACTGATCTCCAGTAAAAATTTGAGCTTCATTGGAGTTCATTTGCTAGGTCAAATTACCTTCCAAAGTTCAACCTTTATTTGGAAAATTCAAATTTAAACAGAAACTTTTCAGAACTCCTGTTCAACTTCAAAAATTCATATCTCTCTTATGGTAGCTCCAAAAATGGTGAAACAAATTTTGTTAGAACCATGGAGACATACCCTAATCAGATATTCCATTTCTAGCTATGTCAAAGCTCCTGATTTGGGCTCAAAATTCAGACAAGCATTGTACTTGTAGGAATTTTAAAGACTACATTATGCAATGACATGTCTCCAAATTTGGCTCAAGTCATACTTAGAGAGTCTAGTATCCACTGAAAAATTCCCAAAGCCAATTAAGGATCCTAAATAGCAGTAGCTATGAATAGAAGTTCAATTTCTATAAACCTTTAATACTTACACATGTATTTTATTACATGTCATCATAGTGACCGAAGTTGAGGATACGCCGGAGCCTTTGGACGTCCTGCCACCAGAAGCTCACTTCTTCTCTGACTCGCGACCAGGCAAGCCCCGGTTTGCACTTAAGTACCTTTTATAAAATTCTTTATTTGTATCACTTATGTCTAGGGTGAATGTTTGCATTAGAGTTAAGGTGTTTGAAACCCCACTTGCACAACCTTTTAAATCCTATGAAGGGTTGGGTAGCTTACAGAGCCGACGAGTAGACAAGGCCCCGCTAATATGCTTAGGACCTCGGTAGAAGTCGAGTAGTTGGAATCTACTCGCGAGGTAAGGTTTATCACACGGTTTGGTCAGAATAGAAAATGGCTGAAGAGTGGTAAAAATGAGACCCAGCAGGAGGGATAGGAAGCAGTGAGCGGAGGTCTCACGTGCGTAGCCATGTTGGTGTCGATTGAGGACCAAGTCGTGTGCGGGCCTGCTGAACAAGTATCGAACAGTACCGGATGGCATACTGACATAAGCAGGAAACCGATGTAAATGGTTAACCTGGGTGCCGAGGCTTACCCAACCGTAAACAGGAGTGGGTTGACGGTAGCAAGGTGTAAATCTGCCGGTGGGCACAGTCACGCTCCACGCGGGGACCTCCTACCCGTTACGGATGGACCGGTTCGGTGTTTGGGTTGCCTTTGAAAGGTGGTTGCATACAACAGAGTAGGAAGGGGTGTGGAATCACGCTTCTGAAAGTGGGTGTATGCAACGTGTTGTCCGGGTGTCTCTTGATTGCAATCACCGTCCCTCGCGGTTATTTGAGTACCGCTTGTTCACTGTTTCGTGACGTAGTAATAAGTAAAGTAAGCCAGTTGAATGATAATATGCTGTGATGATAGAGTAATGTTTTGGAAACCATGTTTGCTGTAGATGTAGAGCTAATTAAGTTTACTTTTCGCTTTGGGCATCACCACATCGGAGGAAAGCGTTTCTTGTTTGATTGTGGACTTCCGATGTGAGGGCTGCCTAAGGCACATGAATTTGCTGCTATAAAACTGAAAGTAAGGATCAACTTATATGCGTGTCTTTGTCGCAAATTCCTTTTCCTATCATACACCTCCCTGCATGTAGAGTTCCATGCCTAGGTCAGACGGTTAAGCCTTGCTGAGCCATCGTGCTCACGGTTGCAATATTTGAGCTGTATGCAGGTGAGAGCTATGAGGAGGGTTCCGAGGATGAGGCGATGCCCCCGTCAGGGTACACGGCCGAGATGGAGCCCTGTACGCCGCCGTGATCTCCGGTTTCGTGCTGCTAGCTTGTAGCTTCCCCGGGCTGGACGGCTGCACTTTTGCATAGTTAGGATGAGAGGCTACTAATGTACATTACTTCCGCTGTCTAGTTATATTTTGTAAAAGGCTTCCGCTGTTTTATATCAAATAAAAGTTTGTATTTTGTTCTTTATTATTTTCGTGTGTGCTGTTGGGTGCCGCATCGTACGGCACCACCCTATGCGATCCTGGAGTGGGTGAACCACGGGGTGGTCCCCACAGGAATTTTAAGTAAGACATGTGCTAATCGCTGCTGTTTTGAATTTCAGAATTACGCGTACTCGTGCCAACCCGGATGTTGGGGGTACAAGTCAAGGGGGAGAGACCTCCCAACAGCCTCCCGAGGACTCCTCGGGACAGCAGCAGCAACAGCAGCAACAGTAACAGCAAACACCACCACCGCCACTGCCAATGGTTACATTGGCCGACATCGTCGCGGCAATGGCGGGTTCGCATCAGCAGCACACGGAGTTTCTGCAGACTCTCATCACAAATACGTCTAACCCAGAGAGACGTCAAGACTTTGAGGAGCGTCAACAGAGCTCCTACTCCAATTTCCTGGCGACTCATCCCCCGGTATTCTCAAGGGCGGATGAACCTCTTGACGCGGACAACTGGCTCCGCGCAATAGAGATGAAGTTCAGGCTGCTCCAGATAAGCGAGCAGCGCAAGACTCAGTTCGCGGTACAGCAGCTCCAAGGATCCTCGAGCACGTGGTGGGCAAACTTTTGTGCTTCACAGCCCACCGACCGAGTTATGATCTGGACGGAGTTTCGGACTGCCTTCAGGGCCTATCACATACCGCCGGGTCTGATGAAGAGGAAGACGCAGGAATTCTTACACCTGCAGCAAGGGAGCCGAAACACGCTGGAATACTCCAGGGCGTTCAATGATCTCGCGCTCTACGGGTCGTATCACGCAGATACCGACAAGAAGCGGCAGGACCACTTTTACCAGGGTCTTAACCCGCTCCTGAAGGACAAGTTGGCGATGTTCAATCGCGGCAGCGTCAACGACATCATAGATGCTGCGATTGTTCAAGAGGGCTCTGGCAAGGAGTTGGCGGCGGCGGAGAGAAAACGAAGCGTGCCGCAAAGCAGTGGAGAAGGAGGCGGTCCTTCTCAGAAGTTTCGGATGGCGAATCGCCCACCATCAGGTCCACGCTGGCAGCCACCACAGAGGCCGATGCCGTTCCACAGTCGGCCATACTCTTCACCGGCATTCAGGCCGGCACTGCCAGTACTGTAACACCCCAAATTTTGATTCAAAACTCTAAACCATGTTCAGAGGGGAATTTAAAATTTTTTGGACGTGTTGCATGTTTTGCAAAAATTCAAATTCAAACTGGAATTCAAATTATACCCAAAACAGAAAAGAAATGGAAAAAGAAAAAGGAAAACGGGAAAAAAACTGGCCAGTGGGCCGAAACCGACAGCCGGCCCAGCAACTCCCGCGCCAGCCCGCCCCCGCGCGCGCCGCGCTGCCTCTCACCGACGGGTGGGACCCACATGTCATCCCTAACCCCGCGACCCCGGACTCTCTCCCGCGCGCGCGATCGCAACCGATCGAGAAACCCGTCCCGGCGCCCGAATTCTGGACCCAGAGAACTCCAACTCGATCACAACAGACCCACCGCCCTCCCCCGGCTATAAAAACCCCCGATCCGATCAGTTTTTCTCACGCGATCGCCGATTTTCACTCCGGTGAGCACCGAGACTTCGCCGGTGAATTCTGGCTGATCTAAGCTCGGAAACTCTGATCTAACTCGCTGGTCTTGATCCACCGCCTCCGGGGAACTTTGCAGGTGCAGAAAACCCGAAGACTTACGGTGTAAATCCAGCGCCGACGAGCTTCGCCGTGGTTTTGCCTCGGACCTCGCCGCCGATCACTTTCCAGGACCCCCGAGCTCGAGAAAACCCCCGAGGTGAGATCCCTGACCTCCCCTCTACCGATCTATGCCATGAGATCACAGTTTTAGGCAGAATTCTCGAGGATCCGAAACTTTCCGGCCAGATCGCCGCTTCCCGCCGCCGTGCGCCGCCGGCAGCGCCGCCCGCGTTCGATCAGAGCGACGTGGCCGCTTGTGCGCCGTTTATTTTAAATCGCACTGTAGTCTTTAAAACCCCGCGTACCGGTTCGATGTTATAATCTCAGCCGTCGGTTTAAAATCGGATGGTCCACGTCAGCCCCGCGTTATAAAGACTGGAATTCTTACGTGCTACCCCCTGGGGTTCTCTGGAATTGAGAGCTAGCCCCGGAAACTTCAGATCTAGCCCCTGGAACTCCAGAAAATCATGTAAATTCATTTAAAAATCAGTTTTAGCCCCTGGACTTAATAAAAATTAGGAAAAACACCTCTGATAAGTGTAGCTAGACCCCTGGAAATTATGAAAATAATATTATAGACCCTGTAATGGGGTGAATTCATTATTTTAGCCCTGTTTAGTATTTAATTTAGAAAATTGAATATGTAACTAGTGTTTAAAAATTAAAAAGTGGGACAAACATAATTGTCAAAATTAATTAAAAACTTTCTCAGTACTTAGAAAACTTTGGAGTGAGATAAAAATCTATTTTTGGGCTGAAATGAATCTGTTTCATCTATTATTCACATTTATTAGTATAGGGACACATTTTTAAGTAAAGAATAGTTATAGAAAAATAGGGAAAATAATTATGAAATAGTTTACATCAGAGGCCAAGGTTAAAATATGTTATTAAAATTATTTAAGACCAGAACCTATACTGTTTAGATGATGTGTATTACTAATTTCATAATAAAATACACAATTATGCATAGGAATATAAATCTGAAAATATAGCAACTAGTAAATGATAAATGGAGTTTTTAAGATCCAAAGAGTTCAGTTTAGGGTTGATAGAAATTATGAAGGCACATATGGAGAAGAAAAATACTTTTCATACATACTTGGTAGTTTAATATAAGGAATTTATTTAAAAACTGAAACACACATATATATATAGTATGTGAGTATAAATATGAACACCAAAGTAGGAATCATACACATATAAATAAAAGTGTATGCAAGCCACAAATCAACACACATAGAGTATCCACAACACATATAATGGTAAAGAACTTTCATAAATGTGAATGTGTGGTTTGTATGAAGTAGAAGTGTGAACTATGTCTTATGATTGTTGTTTTTCTTTTGCTATGTGTGATGGTATGAAGTAGAACCTGTTCAAGAGCAACCTATCACTTTCCAAGATCAGGACTACCCATTTCAAGAGCAGCAAGAAGGAGGCAAGTGTCCTTGACCACTTTGATCCTATGCTAGGATATGTAGATAGAATTATTTGCATTTGTCAAATGAAATATGAAACCCATGCTAGGAAGTTTCCTTAGAATTGCATTACCTTGTTTCCTTGTAGCTTGGGTTGGGATTTATTTTGTCATGTCATTTATTTACATGCATATGCTTAGCCATGCTTAGAATGGGATGTTTGGGATATGAGATCATCAATTTATTTTACCATACTCTTGAATGAGCTATTGTGAGTTATGTAGAGGTAGGGATCAAGGCAAGTTGGATGTTTTGGTTGTGTGTTGGGTGCACGAGACTTGGGTTTGTGTTTAGTACTTGCCTGGATCCTAAGGACCGGTTCATGGAGCATGTAACCTGGCTTTACAGTGCCAACCACATGCTGAGATGGGGCAGCCTGGCCAATTAATTAGGTGTATCCCCGGCATAGTATGGGTGTGTTGGATGGTGCGGGGAGTAGGTGTCAGCTGGACTACCATATGAACCGCAAGGCTCAAGAGGGGGCCACTGCAGCGGGGTTGGAGCCTCTTGTATGCTGTTAGGGGTGAAACCTCAGTGGGCCCACGCTCGTCGGGAATCCCTTTGTAAAGGCTTCGTAGTGATCTCCTGGCTGCACACCTGGGAAGTGTGAATGTGGATCGTAGCCACTGGCATAATGGAGGTTCTTTTAGTCCACCCGGCAACGGGGGATGAAATCACTACATGTGGGTACAGTGGTACAAACTCTGCAGAGTCAAAACTGTCTTGACAGCCGTGCTCACGGTTAAGAGCGGCCTGGACTTATTCATGATTAGAGGATTGATGGTTTTGGAAGTTAAGCGGGGAGCTTAACATTTGAAATAATGTCATGGTTATTGGATTATGATGATGGGATGGGAGATTGGGACCATTTCACCTGTGTAGTAATGTAGGTGCTTAATAAGCTAAGGTGATAGGTGTTAATTGCGTAGTGCTTTAACCATGAGTTCAACCTCTCCTTGTTCTAGCCATGCATGATATAATTTTCCCACACTTGCTGAGTACCATTGGTACTCAACCTTGCATATTTGTTGGTTTATATTGCTGCTCAGTCAAGATAATGAGGTGGTGTATAATGACCAAGATTTTGGACCCGAGGAAGGCTTTTAGGTTCATGAAGACCCCCGGGCAACGCCTGTGATGGAGCCCTAAAGAATAATATTCCGCTGCTAGTTTATTTACTTGTGATGAACTTATTATTGTCCATCGAGACATTTACTATGTAAGACTTACTTACATTCGACACCAGGCTTGTAATAAATGATGCTTCACTATTTGTCATCGCATGTATGAGAAAATGATCCTGGCATACATGTGATATTCACTTGGTTGTTCTTCGGAAAAACCGGGTGTGACAGAGGTGGTATCAGAGCCAGGGTTGCCCGTAGGAACGTGGACCTAGGTAGAAATGGACGTATTTAAGGGCCCTATTTTCTTAAAAACTATTTTCCAAGGTGTGAGTTGAAGAGTGTTATTTAAAGAGTTATTTTCTTCATCTTACCCCAACTTTCATTCAAAAGTAGGATTTTTGTTTGAGATTTTATCTAACCTAATTTTAAATTCTTTTGTTTTAGATGGTTCGCATGATTCGCACCGCTCGTAAGTCCACGGGAGGGAGAGTTCCCGTAGTTGCCCTTGCTGAAAGAGAGGAGAGTCGTCCAGTGACGTACCTTTCCTACGGATTGGCAGTAGGAGATTTGTTGCGCCATCTTCGACGTATGCTCGAAGCCGCCGGCAATACGGGCAAGCTCATCATCCACTATAACTCCACCCAGACCATCCGTGAGAAGAGGGAAGAATGGAGTTCGGAGATGAGGATTATACACGAGAATCAGCTGCTTAAGATTCACCACTCTCCAGCTTGTCGAGCAACACAAGTTGACGCGGAGAGAGATGTCACCTGGGAGGCCATCACCTGCCAGAGTCACATCTATCGTCGCCACTTGGACAAAACTGAGTACATGTATGTCCTCCAACGTGAGAGTGGTACCACGGAGTACAAGTACCCACCGGTGCAGCAAGGGACTTCCCATGAGCACATGGACTTGTGCTTGGAGGATGCTGCTATGCTCAGCACTCGACTGCAGGAGTATCAACAAGAGCTTCAGGATGTCCGAGACACCCTGAAGGAAACGGAGGCATTGCTGCGAGCTTGCTTAAAGGCGAGAGAAAGAGGAGATGGGAACGAACTGTGTGTCACCGTGAGTGATCCATGGACCCCTGACTCCCCGGATCGCCGAGCGATCAGGCGTCGTCGCACTTCTCCACCAGCAGCTTCCCCACCCAAAGCAGAGTCGGAAGGTAGCCGAAATGAGGAGGAAGATCCTGAGGAGCCAGCTCAAGAGGACGAGTAGTGTAGAGTCTCTCCCCTAGCTAGCAAGAGGTCGAGTAGTCGAGTCGTTACGTAGTTAATGGTGTGATAATGCTTGGTGTGTGACGTGAGTTGTGGAAGCCATGAGCAATTGTCCACAGCCTCGTCTTCGAATTGTTTTGCTTTGGTGTGTAAACCCACAGGAAATAATAGTGCATTTGTTTGGTGTGAGATATAGACCCTCGTAAAATTTTAACAAAGCTTCAACACATCAAAGTACAAACAAGTGAAAGTAGTAAGATGATACTAAATGCTTTCAAATTAACATTGGTTGATTCTGCCAGATGGCCGGAAGAGGAAAAGGACGTGCTGCCAACCCCGCCAACAACAATGATGAGGCATGCAACCCTCATCTTTCTGGAGGCCAGGACCGGGGTGGTCGCCGTGAAGAAGTTGATCCTCTCCACCAAATGCTGGAGAATCAAAATCAGCTCATCCAGAACTTGACTCAAGTGGTGGCCAACTTGCATCAAGTTCCACCTCCACAAGCTGCACCACGCCAACCAAGGTTGAGTGAGTTTCTAGGAACTCAACCTCCAAAGTTTGCAAGTGCTGCTGAACCTCTGGAGGCAGATGATTGGCTGAAGACCATTGAAAGTAAGATGAGGATCATACAGTGCCAAGGATATGAGAGGGTGCTGTTTGCCTCTCATCAATTGCATGGACCTGCTGCTGATTGGTGGACCGCCTACGTGGCCGCCCATCATGACCCTGAGAGCATCACTTGGGAAGAGTTCAAGCGTAGCTTCCGCAACCACTACATCCCAAGAGGTGAACTCAAAAACAAGAGGAAAGAGTTTTTGGGAATGCAGCAGGGAAACATGACGGTGAGGGAATACCTCACTAAATTCACTCAACTATCCCGTTATGCCCCACGGGACATAGAGACTGATGAGCAGAAACAAGATTGTTTCATGGAAGGGCTTACCGCAGAAATGCATTGTGCAATGTCCTCAAATGAGTATGAGAGCTTTCAAAAGATGGTGGACAGAGCATTTGTGGTGGAAAGGAAGCTGAAGGCCCTGGAAAATGAGAATAAGAGGAAGGCCAGTTGGTCACATTAAATTAAATCAAGTGGAGGTGAAAGTTGAGGAAATCAGGACTATCAGGGAATATCCAGATGTTTTTCCGGAGGAGTTGCCAGGTATGCCTCCCGACCGTGACGTGGAATTCGCGATTGAGCTAGTACCGGGAACAGCCCCGATATACAAGAGACCTTATCGAATGGACTCCAAGCAGCTAGAAGAGCTCAAGGATCATTTGAGAGAATTGACGGAAAAGGGGTATGTTCGCCCTAGTTCCTCACCATGGGGAGCTCCGGTGATATTTGTGCCTAAGAAAGATGGAACTCAAAGGTTATGCGTGGATTACCGTGCCTTGAATGAGGTGACCATCAAGAACAAGTACCCATTACCCCGCATTGAAGACTTGTTTGATCAGTTGAGGGGAGCTTGCGTGTTCTCGAAAATTGATCTCAGGTCGGGATACCACCAACTCAAGATAAGGCAATCTGATATTCTCAAGACAGCTTTCGTATCTCGGTACGGTCTGTATGAATACACTGTCATGCCTTTCGGGCTAACCAATGCCCCGGCATATTTCATGTACCTCATGAACAAGGTATTCATGGAATATCTGGACAAATTTGTGGTGGTTTTCCTAGATGATATTCTCGTCTTCTCCAAAGATGAAGAAGAACATGAGAAACATCTAAGGTTGGTGTTACAGAGGCTGAGAGAACACCAACTATATGCCAAATTGAGCAAGTGTGAGTTTTGGCTGAAGAGAGTTCCCTTTTTAGGACATATAATCTCGGAGGGAGGAATCTCCGTAGATCCCGCCAAAATCGAAGATATCCAGAAGTGGAAAACCCCTGAAAATGTCGGGGAAGTTCGAAGCTTTTTGGGATTGGCTGGATACTATCGACGGTTTATTGAGGGATTCTCCAAGATCTCGAGACCTCTCACCAAACTGTTGGAGAAGGGGATCACATTCACCTGGACGCCCCAGTGCGATACGAGCCTTCAGGAGTTAAAGAAGAGATTGACAACAGCCCCAGTGTTGGTTATGCCAGATATGCAAAAGAATTTCACAGTGTACTGCGATGCCTCTGGAAATGGGTTGGGATGTGTTCTCATGCAAGAAGGACATGTCGTGGCATATGCATCCCGGCAGCTTCGGAAGCACGAGAAGAACTATCCTACACATGACCTAGAACTAGCTGCAGTGGTACACGCGTTGAAAATTTGGCGGCACTATTTGATGGGGAAGAGGACAGAGATATAAACGGATCATAAGAGTTTGAAGTACATATTCACACAGCCAGATCTCAACCTCAGACAAAGGAGATGGTTAGAGCTAATCAATGACTTTGATGTGGGCATCAACTATCATCCCGGGAAAGCAAACGTCGTGGCCGATGCTTTGAGTCGGAAAGTGCAGGTCAATAAGTTGAGCTTGAAGGACATGCCTGCAGAATTGAAGGACGAGGTTATAAGGCTCAATCTATGTCTAGTAAATATTGGTGAAGCCATCGCCATGGAAGTGGACTCCACACTCGAGCAAGACATACGCGAGGGCCAAAAGAATGATGGGAAGATACAAGAGATCAGACAGCTCATTAAGGAAAATAAAGCTCCTGGTTTTAGAGAGGATGAACAAGGAACGGTGTGGCACGGGAAAAGGATCTGTGTGCCAGAAGTAAAAGAGATCCGTGAATTAATTTTGAAGGAGGCTCACGATTCTGACTATTCCATTCATCCTGGGAGTACGAAGATGTACCAGGACCTCAAGAGCAGGTATTGGTGGTATGGCATGAAGCGAGATGTCGCGGAACATGTTGCCCTATGTGACACATGTCAGTTGGTGAAAGCAGAACATCAATGACCCGCGGGATTGCTGCAACCACTCAAAGTGCCTGAATGGGAGTGGGAAGAAATCAGCATGGATTTTATCGTGGGATTGCCTAGGACCCAATCCGGGTATGATTCAATATGGGTCATTATTGATAGGCTAACCAAGGTAGCTCATTTCATTCCTGTGAAAGAAAGCTACAGCGGATCCAAATTGGCAGAATTGTACATGTCAAGGATTGTGTGTTACCATGGAGTGCCAAAGAAGATAGTATCGGACCGAGGGACACAGTTCACCTTGAGGTTTTGGCAAAAGTTGCATGAAACCATGGGAACCCATCTGAATTTCAGCTCTGCCTATCATCCCCAAACTGACGGGCAGACGGAGAGAACAAATCAGATCCTTGAAGATATGTTAAGGGCATGTGCGCTCAAAAACAATAGGAGTTGGGACAAGAACTTACCGTACGCGGAGTTTTCCTATAACAACAGCTATCAAGCTAGTATGAAGATGTCACCGTTTGAAGCTT
Source organism: Neostapfia colusana (assembly GCA_030760725.1). Lineage (NCBI taxonomy): Eukaryota > Viridiplantae > Streptophyta > Magnoliopsida > Poales > Poaceae > Neostapfia > Neostapfia colusana. The sequence goes on from JASWHV010000009.1 coordinate 50,908,920, forward strand.
TGTATGGAAGGAAATGCAGAACTCCCCTATTTTGGAACCAAACAGGAGAAAGTAAAGTGTTTGGTCCAGAAGTGCTACAAGAAGCCGAAGCGAAGGTGAGGGAGATTCGCAACAACTTGAGGATAGCACAAACACGCCAGAAGAGTTATGCTGATGTACGAAGAAGAGAACTCGTTTTCAACGTGGGAGACTATGTTTATCTCAAGGTGTCCCCTATCAGAGGACTTCGTCGGTTCAAGGTGAAAGGGAAGTTGTCACCTCGATATATCGGACCCTTTCAAGTTTTGGAAAGAAAAGGCGAAGTGGCGTACCAACTAGAGTTACCGGTTCATCTATCGGACGTGCACGATGTATTCCATGTGTCACAACTCAAGAAATGCCTGAGGACGCCTGAAGAGGTGTTACCCATGAATGAAGTGGATGTAGCTGAAGATTTGTCTTATGCCGAGCAACCATACAAGATTTTGGAGACGATGGAACGCCTCACCAGAAACAAGAGAATCCGGATGTGCAAGGTGCAGTGGAAGCATCACTCAGAAGAGGAAGCTACCTGGGAACGGGAAGATGAGCTCAAGGCACAATTTCCGGAATTGTTTTCTTAGAAACACCAAATCTCGAGGACGAGATTTCTTTTAAGGGGGGTAGAACTGTAACACCCCAAATTTTGATTCAAAACTCTAAACCATGTTCAGAGGGGAATTTAAAAATTTTTGGACGTGTTGCATGTTTTGCAAAAATTCAAATTCAAACTGGAATTCAAATTATACCCAAAACAGAAAAGAAATGGAAAAAGAAAAAGGAAAACGGGAAAAAAACTGGCCAGTGGGCCGAAACCGCCAGCCGGCCCAGCAACTCCCGCGCCAGCCCGCCCCCGCGCGCGCCGCGCTGCCTCTCACCGACGGGTGGGACCCACATGTCATCCCTAACCCCGCGACCCCGGACTCTCTCCCGCGCGCGCGATCGCAACCGATCGGGAAACCCGTCCCGGCGCCCGAATTCTGGACCCAGAGAATTCCAACTCGATCACAACAGACCCACCGCCCTCCCCCGGCTATAAAAACCCCCGATCCGATCAGTTTTTCTCACGCGATCGCCGATTTTCACTCCGGTGAGCACCGAGACTTCGCCGGTGAATTCTGGCTGATCTAAGCTCGGAAACTCTGATCTAACTCGCTGGTCTTGATCCACCGCCTCCGGGGAACTTTGCAGGTGCAGAAAACCCGAAGACTTACGGTGTAAATCCAGCGCCGACGAGCTTCGCCGTGGTTTTGCCTCGGACCTCGCCGCCGATCACTTTCCAGGACCCCCGAGCTCGAGAAAACCCCCGAGGTGAGATCCCTGACCTCCCCTCTACCGATCTATGCCATGAGATCACAGTTTTAGGCAGAATTCTCGAGGATCCGAAACTTTCCGGCGAGATCGCCGCTTCCCGCCGCCGTGCGCCGCCGGCAGCGCCGCCCGCGTTCGATCAGAGCGATGTGGCCGCTTGTGCGCCGTTTATTTTAAATCGCACGGTAGACTTTAAAACCCCGCGTACCGGTTCGATGTTATAATCTCAGCCGTCGGTTTAAAATCGGACGGTCCACGTCAGCCCCGCGTTATAAAGACTGGAATTCTTACGTGCTACCCCCTGGGGTTCTCTGGAATTGAGAGCTAGCCCCGAAAACTTCAGATCTAGCCCCTGGAACTCCAGAAAATCATGTAAATTCATTTAAAAATCAGTTTTAGCCCCTGGACTTAATAAAAATTAGGAAAAACACCTCTGATAAGTGTAGCTAGACCCCTGGAAATTATGAAAATAATATTATAGACCCTGTAATGGGGTGAATTCATTATTTTAGCCCTGTTTAGTATTTAATTTAGAAAATTGAATATGTAACTAGTGTTTAAAAATTAAAAAGTGGGACAAACATAATTGTCAAAATTAATTAAAAACTTTCTCAGTACTTAGAAAACTTTGGAGTGAGATAAAAATCTATTTTTGGGCTGAAATGAATCTGTTTCATCTATTATTCACATTTATTAGTATAGGGACACATTTTTAAGTAAAGAATAGTTATATAAAAATAGGGAAAATAATTATGAAATAGTTTACATCAGAGGCCAAGGTTAAAATATGTTATTAAAATTATTTAGGACCAGAACCTATACTGTTTAGATGATGTGTATTACTAATTTCATAATAAAATACACAATTATGCATAGGAATATAAATCTGAAAATATAGCAACTAGTAAATGATAAATGGAGTTTTTAAGATCCAAAGAGTTCAGTTTAGGGTTGATAGAAATTATGAAGGCACATATGGAGAAGAAAAATACTTTTCATACATACTTGGTAGTTTAATATAAGGAATTTATTTAAAAACTGAAACACACATATATATATATAGTATGTGAGTATAAATATGAACACCAAAGTAGGAATCATACACATATAAATAAAAGTGTATGCAAGCCACAAATCAACACACATAGAGTATCCACAACACATATAATGGTAAAGAACTTTCATAAATGTGAATGTGTGGTTTGTATGAAGTAGAAGTGTGAACTATGTCTTATGATTGTTGTTTTTCTTTTGCTATGTGTGATGGTATGAAGTAGAACCTGTTCAAGAGCAAGCTATCACTTTCCAAGATCAGGACTACCCATTTCAAGAGCAGCAAGAAGGAGGCAAGTGTCTTTGACCACTTTGATCCTATGCTAGGATATGTAGATAGAATTATTTGCATTTGTCAAATGAAATATGAAACCCATGCTAGGAAGTTTCCTTAGAATTGCATTACCTTGTTTCCTTGTAGCTTGGGTTGGGATTTATTTTGTCATGTCATTTATTTACATGCATATGCTTAGCCATGCTTAGAATGGGATGTTTGGGATATGAGATCATCAATTTATTTTACCATACTCTTGAATGAGCTATTGTGAGTTATGTAGAGGTAGGGATCAAGGCAAGTTGGATGTTTTGGTTGTGTGCTGGGTGCACGAGACTTGGGTTTGTGTTTAGTACTTGCCTGGATTCTAAGGACCGGTTCATGGAGCATGTAACCTGGCTTTACAGTGCCAACCACATGCTGAGATGGGGCAGCTTGGCCAATTAATTAGGTGTATCCCCGGCGTAGTATGGGTGTGTTGGATGGTGCGGGGAGTAGGTGTCAGCTGGACTACCATATGAACCGCAAGGCTCAAGAGGGGGCCACTGCAGCGGGGTTGGAGCCTCTTGTATGCTGTTAGGGGTGAATCCTCAGTGGGCCCACGCTCGTCGGGAATCCCTTTGTAAAGGCTTCGTAGTGATCTCCTGGCTGCACACCTGGGAAGTGTGAATGTGGATCGTAGCCACTGGCATAATGGAGGTTCTTTTAGTCCACCCGGCAACGGGGGATGAAATCACTACATGTGGGTACAGTGGTACAAACTCTGCAGAGTCAAAACTGTCTTGACAGCCGTGCTCACGGTTAAGAGCGGCCTGGACTTATTCATGATTAGAGGATTGATGGTTTTGGAAGTTAAGCGGGGAGCTTAACATTTGAAATAATGTCATGGTTATTGGATTATGATGATGGGATGAAAGATTGGGACCATTTCACCTGTGTAGTAATGTAGGTGCTTAATAAGCTAAGGTGATAGGTGTTAATTGCGTAGTGCTTTAACCATGAGTTCAACCTCTCCTTGTTCTAGCCATGCATGATATAATTTTCCCACACTTGCTGAGTACCATTGGTACTCAACCTTGCATATTTGTTGGTTTATATTGCTGCTCAGGTCAAGATAATGAGGTGGTGTATAATGACCAAGATTTTGGACCCGAGGAAGGCTTTTAGGTTCATGAAGACCCCCGGGCAACGCCTGTGATGGAGCCCTAAAGAATAATATTCCGCTGCTAGTTTATTTACTTGTGATGAACTTATTATTGTCCATCGAGACATTTACTATGTAAGACTTACTTACATTCGACACCTGGCTTGTAATAAATGATGCTTCACTATTTGTCATCGCATGTATGAGAAAATGATCCTGGCATACATGTGATATTCACTTGGTTGTTCTTCGGAAAAACCGGGTGTGACAAGTACCACCTCCGCAACAACAGCAGCAGCGGGCGATGCCGCGTGCGTATGCACCTTAGCAGCGCATGCCGGGCTTTCGTCCCCCGAGCACTACACCAGCAGCGGCCACATGTTACAAGTGTGGTCGTCCAGGACACATCGCCAGCAGTTGTCCGGAGAGACAAGGCGGCGGAGTTGCACCACAGTTCCCGGGGAGGAATCAACCCCGGAACCCAACTAATGTGCGGCGGGCAAACCCTATGCATGGCACTGTCCACCAGCTTGCCATAGAGTACGTGCCGGAGGGTGAGCCAATCCTTGCGGGTATGTTCCAACTCCACCAGCATCCCGCTATAGTACTATTTGATTCAGGCGCCAGGTATAGCTTCATTAGCCAAGCTTTCATTGATAAGTATAGCTTGCAAATACTACCCACTCATAGTCCTTATGTGATCTGTTCACCGGGTGGGAAAATTTCAGCAAGCATGATGGTCCCAAAAGCGCCATTGTGCTTAGAGGGTAGAGTCTACCCTACGTCTCTCATAATCTTAGAGGGACAAAAGGTCAATGTCATCCTAGGGATGTCGTGGTTAACCTGCCACGGCGCTGTTTTAAACACCGTCCTCCGAGTTGTGCACTTAAACTTAAAAGTGCACGAACCTCACTCATTATTTCTGGACAGTCCAGAAAGAAATCTTCCAAGTGTCTATCAAGCCACAACCATCAGATTGGAAGATATTCCAGTGGTCCAAGAGGTCCCTGACGTATTCCCGGATGATATGCCAGGGATGCCGCCTGATAGAGAGGTGGAGTTCAAGATTGAACTTGCACCGGGAACCATGCCAATATCCCGAAGGCCGTACAAGATGGCGCCCAAGGAGTTGGCTGAACTGAAGACTCAGCTCACGGACCTCCTGGAGAAGGGTTTTATTAGGCCGAGCTCCTCGCCATGGGGCTGTTCGGCATTATTTGTGAAGAAGAAGGATGAGATGTTACGGCTTTGCATGGAGTATCGTCCATTAAATGCCATAACCATCAAGAACAAGTACCCATTGCCACGGATCGACATGTTGTTTGATCAGTTGGTCGAAGCAAAGATCTTTTCCAAGATGGACTTAAGATCCGGGTACCATAAGATTAAGATAAGGGCTGAGGACATTCCGAAGACGGCTTCCTCGATAAGGTACGGACTTTATGAGTACCTGGTCATGTCCTTCGGCCTCACCAATGCTCCAGCTCACTTCATGTACTTAATGAACTCGGTATTCATGCCGGATCTGGACAAGTTTGTCGTGGTCTTCATCGACGACATCCTGGTATATTCCAAGTCGGAGGAAGATCACAAGAAGCATCTGCGTATAGTCTTGCAACGGCTGCGGGATCACAAGTTATACGCGAAATTCAGCAAATGCGAGTTCTGGATATCGCAAGTGCCTTTTCTCGGGCATATCATCTCAGCGGAGGGTATCGCTGTAGACCCGAATAAGATCACTCAAGTGCTGAATTGGAAATCCCCGAGAACTGTTCACGAGATACGGAGTTTCCTCGGACTCCCGGGATATTATCCGAGGTTCATTCCGAACTTCTCAAAGATTGGCAAGCCTATGATGGAGCTGCTGAAGAAGGCTACCAAATATGTTTGGAGTCCAGCATGTGAAGCAGCATTCAAGGCTTTAGTCAAGCACCTGACATCAGCACCGGTTTTGGCGCAGCCAGACACAACAAAACCGTTCGATGTGTACTGCGATGCATTCGGCATTGGGCTCGGATGTGTACTGATGCAAGACCGAAGAGTGGTCGCGTATGGATCATGGCAGCTTAAAAACCATGAGCAGAATTATCCAACCCACAACTTGGAGCTCGCTGCCGTGGTACTTGCACTGAAAATGTGGAGGCACTACCTACTCGGTAACCTCATACATTTTTATACCGACCACAAAAGCCTCAAGTACATATTCACTCAGAAGGAGTTGAACATGAGGCAGCGAAGATGGTTAGAACTGATAAAGGATTACGAAATAGAGATCCATTATCATCCAGGCAAGGCAAACGTGGTGGCAGATGCGCTGAGCCGCAAGTCACACGTCAACAATCTGACCATCACACCGTTGGAAGAGAGCGAACCACCACTGCATGTGATTCCACATGGAGCTCTCTACAACTTAGCTTTGATCCTCACCATCGGTGAAGAGATAGCGGCAGCTCAGAAACATGACAAGGGCATGTCGCTTTTGCGGAGACGTGTAGACAGTGGGGAGTTGAAATGTTTCCGGAAGGACGGAGACGGCGTCCTATGGTTCAAGGACCTGGTCGTCGTACCCCGTAACCCGGAGTTACGGAAGAAAATTTTTGATGAGGCTCACTTATCAAAGTTTTCTATTCACCCTGGCAGCAACAAAATGTATCAAGAACTCAGAAGCAAGTTTTGGTGGACACGGATGAAGCGGGAGATCGCGAAGTACGTGTCCGAATGTGATATATGTCGAAGGGTGAAGGCAGACCATATGCGGAAACCGGGACTGCTACAACCACTGGGCGTTCCTGCTTGGAAGTGGGAGGACGTGAGCATGGACTTCATTGTTGGTTTACCCACCACCTTGCAGAAACATAATTCTGTGTGGGTGATCGTCGATCGGCTCACCAAAGTTGCCATTTCATCCCGGTCAACACCAACTACAACGCCAAGAAATACGCTGAACTGTACATCTCACGGATCCTATGCTTGTACGGTGTACCCCATATCATCATATCGGATCGGGGCACTTTATTTGTGTCCCGTTTTTGGGAGCAGCTACACGCTGCCTTGGGGACGAAGCTGATCCGTAGTTCAGCGTACCACCCACAAACAGACGGGCAAACCGAGCGGGTAAATCATATCCTAGAAGACATGCTACGAGCTTGCGCTATCAACCACGGCAAGAATTGGGATGATCACTTGCCGTTAGCCGAGTTCTCGTACAACAATGGGTACCAAGCCAGCATTAAGATGGCGCCCTACGAGGCGCTATACGGAAGAAAATGCCGCACACCATTGAATTTGTGTGAGTCTGGCGAAAGGGTTACCTTCGGGGTTGACCTTGTCAACAACGCGGAAGAAAAGGTTCGACTGATTCAAGCTAACCTAAAAGCCCCCCAATCCCGTCAGAAACAGTATGCGGAGCGGAGAAGATGCCCATTACAAATTGAAGTCGGGGATCACGTATATCTATGTGTGTCTCCAATGAAGGGCGTAAACAGATTTGGGGTGAGAGGAAAGATGGCACCCCGATTCATCGATCCATTCCAGATTGCCGAAAGATGTGGATCAGTAGCATACCGGCTGAAATTACCAGAAGCACTTTCCGGTGTGCACGACGTCTTTCACATTTCCCAGCTGAGGAAGTGTCTCAAGCTATCAACTACCGTTCAGCTGGAAGACATTGAAGAACTACAACCGGATCTCACCTATCGGGAGGAACCGTTTCAGATTATTGACGAAAAGGCCCGAACCACACGCAACCGTACGTTGTGGTTCTACAAGGTTCTATGGAGTAATCACTCCGTGGACAAAGCGACATGGGAGAGCGAAGGATTTCTTCACGCTAACTACCCTGACTTTTTCACGTCGCATATCCTGTAATTTTTCCACCGTCCTCTCTATCATTTTCACCTTATAATCTCAGGATGAGATTCTTTTAAGGGGGGAGGAATGTAAGGGCCTCAGTTTCTGACACATGTTTAAGGTGGTCATCACCACACCACACACCTCATTTGAAGCAAGTTGATGAACACAAATGAAGAGCAAGTAACCACCATCAACATGCTCATTAGGGAACAAACTCACATATTGCAAAAGTGGTATTTTCCACATGTTATATATAGGGGCTGGGCATATGAAAACTCCTACACATTGCTAGGGATGTCCATACCAAGTTTCACCCAAATTCAAAACCTTTTGAGGTCATTTTTGGCATAGCTAGAAAGAGGGCAGTTTGAAACTACATTCAAATTCAAACTGTATTATCCCATGAATTCAAAAGTGGGAGACATATTCTTACTCAGCATATTTTTGTGAGCTCACAAACCAATTTTCACTCCATTTGGAGTTGATCTTGACATTAGCTAAGTGGGGCAAATTCAAACTTTATTTGAATTTCAAACTGAACTTGTGCTGAAATTCATTCAATCCAAACCCAATTTGAATTCTAATCAATTCAAATGGCTCATGGGTGAATAATTTGAATCACCATGGGTATTTTGGGGCTCACCATTTACAACAGTGATGAGGAGTTAATTTCAGAGGTTAAATTTGAGTGTGGGACCCACATGTCATAGAGAGAAGAGGGGACACTTGCACCCAAAGTCACAGTCTCGGTGGGAACTTCCACCGAGCAGCTGCCGGTTCAACGCCCCGGGAGCAGCTGCGCTCGCCACCGAGAAAGAGCAGCGCCACCAGCTGCTTCCCGCGCCCACACACGAGCCCAAGGGCGGTTCTAGGGTCCTCTTAAGGCGCTCCACCGTGGCAAGCACCGCTCGCTTCCTCCTCTCCCGTGAACACCGAGCCCCGGCCTTCCGCCTCTCTGCTCGATCGGAAAACCCAGCAAACGCTCGCCCCTTTCCGTCCCTGAGCTGCTAGACAGCACCCTGAGATCGCACTCCACCTCCCCAACGACAAAAACCCCGAGCTCCGACCTACCTTGCCCGAGGACGATCGCCACAGCAGCGACCTAACCTCAGCCGAAGGTCAGGCGCTCGTGGACTGCGTTCCACAGGAGCTTTCACAGTCCAGCAAGAGCAGCAGCAGGAGCGCGCAACAGCCGTGTTGCTCTCCTCCAAGTTTGGGAGCAAACCGTGAAGAATCCAATGTGAATTTCCAGTTTTTGCTCCGGCGGCCTTAAACCGAGCTTCCGGTATGGATTCTTCAAATTCTCGCTCTAAGATCCTTCTCTAGTTATCAAATCTTGCACATAGACGCTGGACTAGCCGGCGATCAAATTCCTTTCTGCATCCGTGGTGTGAAACCGACTAGGAGTGACGAATTTTGAGCTCGATCGAGGGCGCTCATGGCGGGCACGCTCGGTCACACGGTGCCGACCGGCTTGCCGCCATCTTTGAACCCATTTGACACCTTGTCGAGATTCCTAGAGGTGTACTTATGCTATAGAACCAATCGTTCGAGGTTTTGGCGGGTTAGAACCCACGGCCGACGGCGCTGAACCTCAACCGAGGCCGCCGCACGTCGCCGGGCTATTTCCGGTCACCGTCAGCTCGAACTGACCCCACAGACGTGCTCCCCGACGTCGACAACCACCTAGCGGCGAGTTTCAGACCAGGTGATGGCCGTCAGCGGCAAGCCGGCGAGCTCAGAGTCGGCTCTGGCGAGGGGAGGCGGCGTGGGCGCGAGGGCGCGTCGGGAGGAAGACGAAGCCGGCTGACCCACGCGTCAGCGGCTTAAAAATTTAAATCGGGATCAAGCTGTGGCCGGGAGCGGTTGTGCTGGCGCGCAGGAACCCCGCAGACCACGGTGTGCCGTCGCCTCGGCGTGCGGCGCGTGTCCCCGGGGCCCACCCGCAAGTTTAAATTTTTTTCCCGATTTTCAGATTTTATTCAAACTTCAAATCCTCATAACTTGAGCTAGAAAACTCCAAATTGAGTGAACCAAATTTTGTTGGATTCAGCTCTCTGAGTGATTTCCAGCAAATCAAGTTTCACTTCATGAAAATCCTTATTTATCCATAATTAATTCCTCAAAGTTTAAACTGTTTGGAATTTTAACTGGAGAATCCTGTGGGGGAAAATTCTGAAATTTTGCTGGAATGTTCATCAAAATATTCCTGAACTACCATAAAAAATTCAGATCCATTTGAACTCATTTGTTCCAACTAATGGTGTGATTAATGAAACTGTTCCAGAGAAAATAGAAAATGTTCAGAAACATTTTCAGAATTACCCCTGGAATTGTTTAGCTCATATCTTTAGCTAGGAACCTTCAAATTAAGTGAGACCAACTCCATTAGAACCATCTGAAAAGCTAGTTTTCAGAAAGTCATAGTTTGTTTCATGAAAATCCTTAGAACACCCTACAAGCCTTCAATTAAGGTCAAGTACATAATTAATTGTGGACGGCTCAAATGAGCTTTGCTGCAACTAAAACTTGACCAAGTCTGTGTTTAGGTTGTAACCAAGCCACAGTAAAAGTTTCACAGTCATTAGGTCTGTCTAGTAAGAGTTATAAACTTCACATGTTTAAAACTCAATTCAAATGCATTTAATTAATACATGTACTTCTTATATCATGTAGTCGCTAAGGTCGAGGAGGATCCCGAAGTCCTAGACTTCGTTACTCCGGAGGAGCAGCTAGCCTACGACCAAGAGCAGCAAGGCAAGCTCTGGTTTGCATTAACCTCTTACAAATTTTTATTGTTTTGAGCACTTACTTGAGTATCATTATTACTTGCATTAGAGTCTTGTTTGGAAACCCAATTGCATAGCCAAGAAAACCATGGGTTGGGTTTAGGATTGCAAAACCCCGTTAGCTACTGCAGAGCTAAGTTAGGGTAGGATTCAGTACAAGTCGAGTAGTTGGAACTACTCGCGGGCATAGGCTAGAGGCACTCGACTCGGGTAGAGATAGCACATGAAACACATGGCAAGAAAATGAGACCAAGCGGAGGGTAAGGGCAGCAGGACTTTGGGGCCTGTGTGCTGTAGCTCTGCTTGTGTTGATTGAGGACCGAGCCGTGTGTGGGCCTGTTGAACAAGCTAGAACAGTACCGAAGACCTACCGGCTATATGGGAACCGGGAAACCGATATAACTCGGGTAGCTGGGTGTTGAGGCATAGCTGGTCGTTCAGAGGGTAGGTTGAGAGCTTGAGGTGTAAATCGGCTGGCGGCACTGAGATGCGCCTGCAGAGACCTCTTGCTCGGGACGATTGGACCGGTTCAACATTTGGCTAACGGGTGAAAGGTAGTTGCATACGGCGTCTGTGATGGTTGTTGTAGGCAACATCGAGTACTGGCGTACGTGACGGGTTGTTTGGGTAACCCTACAGGTGTAAATCGATTATAATTGCCGTCCCTCGCAGTCAGTGAGTACCACTTGTTCACTGTACCGTGACGTAGAAAGAACAGGCTAGTTACATGTTAAAATGTTGCTGATTGCAAGATGGACTTGATTGCTAATGATTTGTTGTAGTTTAGAGCTAACTAAAGTTCTTTTCATCTTTGGGCAAAGTACATGAGAGAAATGCGTTTCTTGTTTGATTGCGGCTCTCTCATGTGCCTTAGTGTAAGGTTCTCCACAACCTGCTGCTAAAACATGAAAGTAAGGTTCCAATACCTTTGCATATTGTTTTATCTCATGTACCCATCACCCCTCATATAGAAGTTCCATGTTTAGGAGAGACGGGTCAGTCTTGCTGAGCCTTCTTGCTCACTCCTTGTGTTTGAAGCTTTTGCAGGGTTCCATGAGGAAGGGACTTCCGAAGAGGAGACGGAACCCCAGGAGGGGAACCCCGTCGAGTGGGAGTCGTGCACGCCGCCGTGTTAGTGTGCGTGTGTGCTAGCAAGGACACGTTCATGGGCTGAACGTGAACTTGATGTGTAGTCTATGCCTGTGAGTGTAGACTGGACCTATTTTGATGTAAAAATGTTCATAAACCACTTTATGTAATAAAATTTTCCTTCCGCTTTGTACCTTGTATGTGTGTTATCCGGTGCTGTGCAACGCAGTACCCCTCAGCGTGATCCTGGCTCGACAATACCGTGGGGTCATGTCAGAAGAGGAACTAAGTCTCTTAACTGCTGTTTGTGGATTAACCACTGTATTGGAACCTTGACTGAACTAGATATAGAGCCAACTAAATTTCATTTCCGCCTTAGGCTAGCAACATCGGGATAAGCGTTTCTTGTTTGATTGTGGACTTCTGATGTTGTGAGGCGTGAGGACCACTAAAATGAAGGCTATAAGAATCTGAATATAAGGATCAAGTTTAGCCAAGCTGCATTTTGCAAATTCCTGTTCCTACTATCTTACTACCCCTGCATTTAGAGTTACATGTTTAGGAGTGACGGTTAAGTCTTGCTGAGCCTTAGTGCTCACGGTTGCTTCTGAGTTGTTTTTGCAGGTAGCAGGATACCTGCTATGAAGAGGGTTGTTCGGTGAGACGATGAACCTCACGGTTTGTTCAACTCATCAGAAACCTAACCGCTGCCTTTCTTTGGTGAAGCTAGTAGGAAGCATTCACGGGCTGAACGACTTCTCTTCGGCGTAGTTAGGGTCGAGAGTGAGTAGTTTGTCCAGCAAATTTTGATTTCTGCTGCGTGTGTACATTATGTTGTAAAAGAAATTATTTTGAGTAACAAAATGGTTCCGTTATGTTCTTATCGTCTTTTCGTGCATGCTGTTGGGTGCCGCATCGCACGGCACCACCCACTGTGATTCCCGGGCCGGGCGTCACAGAAATCATATCGGTTTCCTTCCATGTTGGTAATCCTGCACGTATAGAAGCAAAAACCGCTTCGGATCTCGTTACCTTCGCGGTGATGAGCTCCGGAGGCTCCACGTGTCCTGCAGAGGCCTGGCCTCCCTTTTCCGCAGAGGCGGGCTCTGGTTGTGCCGCGTATCATGCGGGCGGGACCTATCTCTCCTCATAGGCGAGCTCCACATACGCCACATGTCTGTGCTGGACCTCCCCTCTCTTCGGAGGTGGCTCCGGTAGTGCCACGTGTCCTTTCTGGACCTCCTCTCTTAGGAGGTGAGCTCCGAGAATGCCATGTGTCCTGTAGCGCTGATCTTCCTTACTGCTCGGAGGCGAGCTCCGAGGTCAACACGTGTCCATCAGCGTCGGACCTCCTGAAGATGAGCTCCGGAGGTAACACATGTCCGGTAGTGTTGGACCTCCTGGAGATGAGCTCCGGAGGTAACACGTGTCCGGTGGTGTCGGACGTCCCGGAGGTGAGCTCCGGAGGTGACACGTGTCCAGTAGGACCGGACCTCTCGGAGGTGAGCTCCGAGAGAGACACGTGTCCCGCGCGGTTGGACCTTTCTTTTCCGCGGTGACTAGCTCTGGTGACGACACGTGTCCTGCGGGACTGGCCTTGCTCCTTCCATAGAGGCTAGCTCCTGGGGCAACACGTGTCCCACGGGGTCGGACCTCGCCCTTTCCGCAGAGACGAGCCCCGAGCCTTCCACGTAGCCAGTTAGCGGCGGACCTCTCCCCCTTTTGCTGGGATGAGCTCCGAAGGCGCCACGTGGCCAGCGGGCCACGGGAGTTGTCTTCGGAGCTTCTTGGTGGACTGGAATTTGCTCTTTTCGGCTATCTTTTCGATTCTTTCTCTGCTTCTACTTATTTTAAAAGGTTTTCCTCTACATAAAATATGTATTCATACATGATTATGTAACTGAGGGTGTCACAAATGTACCCCCCCCCCCCGCCTTAAATTGAATCTCGCCCTTGAGATTCGCTAGTGGAGAATAGATGAGGGAATTCTGCCTTGATGTCTTCTTCATGCTCCCATGTGGCTTCAGCTTCGGTGTGATGGCTCCATTGTACCTAGCACCAACGGATCACTTTGTTCCTTGTGACCCTTTCCTTCACGTCCAAAATTCGGACAGGGTGCTCTACATAGATCAGATCTTCTTGAAGTTCAAGTTCATCCATTGGTACTTGCTCTTCAGGTACCCTCAAGCACTTCTTGAGCTGGGATACATGAAACACGTCATGTACGCTGGAGAGGTGCGTTGGGAGCTCTAGTTGATAGGCTACTTCTCCTCACTTTCCCAAAATCTTAAATATACCGATGTAGCGAGGTGCTAATTTGCCTTTGACGTTGAAATGTCGTAGGCCTCGGATAGGCGATACCTTAAGGTATACGAAGTCTCCTACTTCAAAAGTCAACTTCCTTTGCCAATTGTCCGCATAGCCTTTCTGTCGTGACTGAGCAGCCTTCAAGTTCTCCCGTATTGTTTGGACTTGCTTCTCAGCTTCTTGTAGTACTTCGGGTCCAAACACTTGGTTCTCTCCGGTATCGTTCCAAAACAACGGCGTTCTACACCGTCTTCCATACAACGCTTGAAAAGGTGACATCTTCAAGCTAGCTTGATAGCTGTTGTTATAGGAGAACTCGGCATATGGCAAGCTCCTATCCCATCTTCGTCCATGCTTCAAAGCACAGGCTCTCAACATGTCTTCCAAAATTTGGTTTGTCCTTTCTGTTTGTCCATCGTTCTGCGGGTTGTAAGCGGAGCTAAAATCTAGTCGTGTACCCATAGCTTTCTACAGCTTCCTCCAAAATCTATAAGTAAACTGAGAAAACCAATCTGAGACTATCCTCTTCGGGACTCCATGGCGGCACACGATTTGCTCCATGTACAGCTTGGCTAGTTGTGCAACGTTGTACTTGATCTTTATAGGAAGAAAATGGGCGGTTTTCATCAATCGATCCACGATAACCCAGATGGAGTCGTAACCCGACCGAGTACGTGGCAATCCGACGATGAAATCCATACTGATGTCTTCCCACTTCCACTCGGATACCTTCAAGGCTTGCAACAGTCCAGCGGGTCTTTGATGTTCGGCCTTCACCCGTTGGCATGTGTCTCATAGGGCAACATACTCGGCTATGTCCCTTTTCATACCATCCCACCAATAACAAGTTTTCAGGTCCTTGTACATTTTGGTACTTCCGGGATGTATGGAATAAGGTGAGTCATGTGCCTCCTTTAATATTGTGTCGCGGATGTGCTTCATGTTAGGCACACAAATCCTTTTTCCTAGCCAAAGCGTATCCTTCTCGTCTTCCTTGAAGTCCTTTTCTATTCCTTGTCGGATCCTTTCCTTGATCTCCTTGATTTCCACATCCGCTGCTTGGCCATCTCTTATCTCTTGTTCTAATGAAGAGTTGAGTTCCATCACTTCCATCTCGTTCAAGAATCCGAGATGTAACCGTTCAAACTCATTGCATAGCTCGGGCTGTAGCTCCCGAACCGTGAGTTGGTGACATGTTCCCTTCCAGCTCAATGCATCGGCTACTACATTGGCCTTTCCGGGGTGATAGTTGATTCCAATATCATTATCCTTGATGAGCTCCAACCATCGATGTTGCCTCAAATTCGAATCCGTTTGAGTGAATATGTACTTGAGGCTTTTATGATCCGTATAGATCTCACGTCAGTGGCCAAGGATATAATGTCTCCAAATCTTCAATGGATGCACTACGGCTGCGAGCTCTAAATAAACTGTGGGGTAATTCAGTTGTGGTTTTTGAGCTTGAGCAGCACTACCCAACTCATGATCTTGCTACTGTAGTTCTGGCGTTGAAGATGTGGAGGCACTATCTCCTGGGGAATTTGGTACATCTCTACACCGACCACAAGAGCCTGAAGTATATTTTCACCCAGAAGGAGCTGAACATGAGGCAAAGGAGGTGGTTAGAACTAATCAAAGATTATGAGATTGAGATTCATTATCATATCGGCAAGGCGAATGTGGTTGCTGACGCGCTGAGGCGGAAATCACATGTCCATACCCTCACAATTACACTGTTAGGAATTTTATCTGGAGAATTACTTTATGAAAAATTCTGAAATTTGTCTGGGTGATCCATTGGAAAATCCTGGAGTCACAGTAAAAATTTCAGACCCATCCAAGTTCATTTATTCCCTCTAATGGTGTGATTAAGTGAACTGCCCTGAGAAAATAGAAAAATGTACAGAAACATTTTTCAGATTTTCTCAAATCTTGTTTAGGGCAAAACTTCCTCTAGAATTCTTCAAATGACATGAAACCAATTCCATTAGGACCATCTCAAATTTTCCAGAAAGTAATGTTTGGAGCCATGAAAACCCCTGGAATTCCTTAGAAGCTCTAATATTGACCAATTAGGCTTTTATTTGTACAAAGCTCAAATGAACTTTGTTTCAAATGAAACTTGGTCAAGACTCTGGTTAGGACCCTACCAAGCCACTATAAAAATTTCAGAGCCAAAAGGGAGGGCTAGCTAGAGTTATGGTAATTACTCATTCAGTTCTAAACATTGCATGTAAATTGACATATAGTATATCATTTACGTGTAGTCACTGAAGGCGAGGAGACCCCGGAAGTACTCGACTTTCTTCTTCCGGACGAAGCCCTAACAACTGACCAGCAGCAACAAGGCAAGCCCCGGTTTGCATTAACCCATTTTTCAAAGTTCTGCTTTATGTATACTTAGTATGTGGTATGGATGTGCATTAGGTGTAGGATAGATGAAACCCAAGTGCATAACCAGAATTTTCCCATAAGAGTGAGGGTAGTGTTTAAGGCCTCGAGTAGACAGGCTATGCTTAATCATTCATAGAACTTCGGTACAAGTCGAGTAGTTGGAATCTACTCGCGAGTTAGGCTTGGGACACACAGGATTGGTTCGAGTGATGTTAGATCACTTTAGTAATGAAAATGAGACTAGGAAGGGGCTAGGGTGCAGCAAGAGGAAGTCTTGTGTGTGCAGCCCTGTCCGTGTCAATTGAGTACCGATCCGTGTGCGGCCCTGCTGAACAATTATTGAACGTACCGAAGGCATATCGGATATATGGGCCCCCATAAACCGATGTAACCTATACCTCCGGGCGTCGAGGCATAATGCACCGATTTATAGGTGTAGGCTGAAGGCAGCAAGGTGGGAATCTGCTAATGGGCATAGAGAGATGCTCCGTGTAGGGAACCTCCTGCTCGTTTCGGTGCAACCGGTTCGACGTTTGGGCAGTTGGGTGAAAGGTTGTCCTGTACGGCATCGAGTGAGCGTGCTGTACAGCTCCCCGGGTGGGCGTACGTGACGTGCTCTTTGGTTATCCCTGCAGGTGTATATCGAGTCGATTCGCCGTCCCTCGCGGTGACGAGTACCGCTTGTTCACTGTATCGTAACGTAGATAAACTATGGAATGTTATGATTCAATTCTGCTGATATGAAAAATTGTATTACTACATGTGTGCCACCAAATATCGCTCATTAAATTTCATATTCATGAACTGTTAACTTGTGGCTAAAAGATGAACTAAGGATGGACT
Source organism: Neostapfia colusana (assembly GCA_030760725.1). Classification (NCBI taxonomy): domain Eukaryota; kingdom Viridiplantae; phylum Streptophyta; class Magnoliopsida; order Poales; family Poaceae; genus Neostapfia; species Neostapfia colusana. The sequence continues at coordinate 50,925,994 of JASWHV010000009.1, forward strand.
TGTAGGCGCGTCCGTTTGCTGAAATTTATCATCCCATGTTCGTGTAAACTGCATGTAGAGTTTCATGACTAGGTGAGTCGGTTAAGTCTTGTTGAGCCATCGTGCTCATGGTTTCTTCTTAAGTGTTTTTCAGGTGAGGATTATCCCACGGACTCGGGTTACGTGAGTTGTATAAACTTAGCTTGAGCAGCACTACCCAACTCATGATCTTGAGCTTGCTGCTGTGGTTCTGGCATTGAAGATGTGGCGGCACTATCTCATGGGGAATTTGGTGCATCTCTACACCGACCACAAGAGCCCCGGCAAGGCGAATGTGGTTGCCGACGCGCTGAGTTGGAAATCACATGTCCATAACCTCACCATTACACCGGTGGAGGAGGAAGAGCCGAGTTTATACTTGGTTCCTTATGGATCGCTCTACTATCTTGCCCTCATCCATACAATTAGGGAGGAGATCATCGCAGCTCAGAAAGTTGATAAGGGCATGCCACATCTCCGGAGACGAATAGACAACGGGGAAATCAAATGTTTTGGAAAGATGATGAGGGGACGCTGTGGTTTAATGACCGCATAGTCGTATCCCGGAATATGGAGCTGAGAAAGAAGATTCTTGATGAAGCTCACTTGTCTAAATACTCCATTCATCCGGGCAGCAACAAAATGTACCAAGATTTGAAAAAGAAATTTTGGTGGACACGGATGAAGCGGGAATTGGCTATGTACGTATCCGAGTGTGATACGTGTAGACGAGTGAAAGCGGACCATGTGAGGAAATCAGGGCTGCTGCAACCCCTGAAAATCCCGGCATGGAAATAGGAAGATGTTAGCATGGATTTCATTGTGGGATTACCCCTGACTTCCAACAAGCATGATTCCATTCGGGTAATCGTTGACCGATTAACCAAGTCGGCTCACTTCATTCCTGTGCATACACGTTACAATGCCGGCAAATATGCGGAGCTGTACATAGCGAGAATTCTATGCTTATATGGGGTACAAAAGACCATAGACTCGGATCAAGGTGCATTATTCGTGTCACGTTTTTGGGAGCAGTTGCACGCTGCATTGGGTACCAAACTGATTAGAAGCTCCGCCTATCATCCTCAGACAGATGGCCAAACAGAGAGGGTGAACCAAGTACTGGAAGACATGTTGAGAGCATGCGCCATCCACCACGGTAGGAACTGGGATGATCACCTACCATAGCCGGAATTCTCATACAACAATGGCTATCAAGCAAGTATCAAGATGGTACCCTATGTGCTCTCTACGGTCGTACATGCCGCACCCCACTAAACTGGTGCGAGTCTGCTGAAACGGTCACATTCGTGGTTGATGTGGTGAACGACGCCGAAGATCGCGTTCGGATGATTCAAGCAAACTTTAAGACAGCTCAATCCCGGCAGAAAAGCTACACTGATAAGAGGCGTAGGCCGCTGCACTTTGACGTCGGGGAGCACGTGTACCTCTGTGTGTCTCCGATGAAAGGCGTGCACCGGTTCGGCGTGAAGGGGAAACTCGCTCCACGATTCACTGGGCCCTATGCCATCACCGAGAAGTGTGGACCAGTGGCGTATAGACTGGAACTACCGGCATCTCTTGCTGGTGTTCACGACGTTTTCCATGTTTCACAACTGTGAAAATGCCTGAAGTATACAGCTGCTGTTCCCACCGATGACATCGGCGAGCTGCAACCGGATTTGGGATATGATGAATATCCAGTGGCAATTATTGATGAGAAGGCCCGGAACACACGTAGCCGAACGCTTTGGTTCTACAATATACTCTGGAGCAACCACACCGCCGAAGAAGCGACGTGGGAGAGCGAAGAATTTCTTCGCTCAAATTACCCGGATTTCATGGCATCTCATCACGGGTAATTTCCTATTACATCGCTGTCTCTTCTTTTGTAATCTTTGGACAAGATCTTTTAAGGGGGGATGTAAAAGCCCAAGAAAGTGACTTGCAAAAGTGATCATGTCATCACCTCACAACACCACAGCTCATTTTGTGAATAGCTCATGAACACTTGTGAAGAGCAAGTAACAACCATCAAAAGGGTGGTTAGAGGGTAAAGCCCTAACTTCCAAAAAGTAGGATTTGTACACATGAACATGAAAGGTTCATCTCACCCCTAGACCTAAATAGTCTTGGGAAGGCTCAGGCCAAATGTCATGCAAATCCAATACTTTTTGAGGCACTTTTGGAGGAATTTGAAAAAGGGGCAATTTGAATGCAAATTCAAATTGCAGCAACTTTCATCTCTTAAATTCAAAAGTTGACTTCATATTCAAACTCAGCACATTTTTCCGAGTTAGTCCATAAATTTTCATCCTCATTGGAGTTCATCTTGTCGGGGGCTAAATTTGCATTATTCATAAACTGAATTTGAATTTCAGTTCCATTGTGCAACGAATTTAGCCAAATCAATTCCAAATTGAGGAAACCAAATTCAAACTGTGACTTGGTGCTTAAGTCTCACATTAGATTGAGAGTATCTGGGATATTTACAGTAGAATTTGGAAAAAGGATTAGGGGGAGAGATGGGCCCACAGGTCAGTGGGAGAGCTACTCACAACCGAGTGGTGCTCTGTTTTCTCGCTGAAGCGATAGCAAGCAGCGCGCCACCGAGGCGATTCCCGGATGCCACCTCCCGAGCAGCCCAGGCTGCGGTATGCATCGACGTAGCGGTCACCAGGAGTATTTCCCACCTCAGAAACCGACTCGCCGTGCTGCTCTGGCCATTCCCGAGCTCCTCGATGAAGAAACACCACCGCACGCCTGACAACCCTAGGTTCTCTGTTGTCTGCGCGTCTCCGAGGTTGGCACGCTGGTCTGAGCTCACCCAGAGCTTCACTGAAGTCTCCTTGACGTGATCGACGCAACGAACCGGCGCCACACCCACGGTAAACTGACCACGAGCTCGCTGTTTCCATTCAGCGCCGTGTAAAGCCGCCACTACCAAAAACTCATCGTCCGGCCGCTAGGTTTGATCCCGCACCGAGTTGGACATGCCAAAAGGTTCGCCTAGGAGTGTACTTTCTGTCCGGCAACCCTGGCCGCATGACATAGAGTGTGCTGTCCGGAACTTCAGTTCTTGTCGAGAGCATGTGATATAGCCCGTGTTTGGTTAATTGGAAAATTTGGGCTAATCAGTCAAGCAATCGCCTCCCCAGCTTCGACAACCAGCTAGAAATGTCCGTGCGAAACCATATGGTCAAGAACCACGGGAAACCATCGAGAAACCACCGAGTTCCGTGGGTTTTTCATTCATCGCCGGGTTTAGACCTAGGTCGCACGGTGAAGTCCGGTTTGCCGTGACATTGAGCAAGATCAGAGGCTGGGTCGTTGCTCCGTAGGTCGTGGCGGTGCTGTAGGAGCCAAATGAGGGGACTATGAGGCACGACAGCACCATACCGACATCACCGAACTCGCCCCGTGGACTGTCGCCGTCGTGCAACCGATTCCGGTGATCACCGGCCGGCGACAAGGTCAGCAACGGGTTCCCCAAGAAATTTCAGGCGGGGGCGGCCAGTTTGGTCAAGCTCCGGTCACGGGAACAGCCTTCCGGCGAGTGCTCCGCCGAGGGGGGCGGCGGGGAGCCGCGGGAGCGCGAGGTAGAAGAAGCCCTGCGGGTCCCACGTGTCAGCCTCGGGTTAAACATCGCCGGATCTGCTGTGGTACCGGGATATTGTGCGACTGCGTGGAGATTCTGCGGACCCCCGTGTGGTTTTGCTGCGGTGCTGACACGTAGCTCGGAGACCCCACCAGCCAGTTTAAACTTTATTTGAAATTTCAGATTTGGTTCGAACTTTAAATGCACATAACTTCTGCTAGGAAGCTCCAAGTTCAGTGAACCAAATTTTGCTGATCTCATATTTTTTAGTACTTTCCAGCAACACAAATTTAAACTCATGAAACATAATAGTTTTCCAGAATTAATTCCCTAAAATTTAAACTGTTAGGAATTTATCTGGATAATTACCTTATGAAAAATTCTGAAATTTGGCTGGGAGGTCCATTAGAAAATCCTGGAGTCACAGTAACAATTTCAGACCCATCCAAGTTCATTTAGTCCCTCTAATGGTGTGATTAAGTGAACTGCCCTGATAAAATAGAAAAATGTACAGAAACATTTTTCAGATTTTCTCAAATCTTGTTTAGAGCATAACTTTCTCTAGAATTCTTCAAATGATATGAAACCAATTCCATTAGGACCATCTCAAATTCTAGTTTTCAGAAAGTAATGGTTGGAGCCATGAAAACACCTGGAATTCCATAGAAGCTCTAATATTGACCAATTAGGCTTTTATTTGTACAAACTCAAATAAACTTTGTTTCAAATGAAACTCGGTCAAGACTCTGGTTAGGACCCTACCAAGCCACCATAAAAATTTCAGAGCCAAAAGGGAGGGCTAGCTAGAGTTATGGTAATTACTCATTCAGTTCTAAACATTGCATATAAATTGACATATAGTATATCATTTACATGTAGTCGCTGAAGGCGAGGAGACCCCAAAAGTACTCGACTTTCTTCTTCCGGACAAAGCCCTCACAACTGACCAGCAGCAACAAGGCAAGCCCTGGTTTGCATTAACCCATTTTTCAAAGTTCTGCTTTATGTATACTTAATATGTGGTATGGATGTGCATTTGGTGTAGGATGGATAAAACCCAAGTGCATAACCAGAATTTTCCCATAAGAGTGAGGGTAGTGTTTAAGGCCTCGAGTAGACAGGCTATACTTAATGATTCATAGAACTTCGGTACAAGTCGAGTAGTTGGAATCTACTCGCGAGTTAGGCTTGGGACACACGGGATTGGTTCGAGTGATGTAAGATCACTTTAGTAATGAAAATGAGACTAGGCAGGGGCTAGGGCGCAGCAAGAGGAAGTCTTGTGTGCGCAGCCCTGTCCGTGTCGATTGAGGACTGTAACACCCCAAAACCTGCTAAAGAGGAGAATTTAAAATTTTTTGGACGTATTGCATGTGGTGTAGCAATTCAAATTCAAACTGGAATTTAAATTTGAATCAAAACAGAAAAAGGAAAAGGAAAAAGAAAAAGAAAAAACTGGCCAGTGGGCCGAAACCCGCTCAGCCGGCCCAAAACCCACGCGCCCCCTCCCTCTCTCCCTCTCTCTGATGCGCGGGGCCTGCATGTCATCCCTTTCCCCCCCCCCCCCCCCAACCACCCCGTCTCTCTCTCGCACCCGATCACAACCACCCTCCCGAACCCCGCGCTCCCAGCCCCGATTCTCTGTCCCGGGCACCCCAGCGCAATCTCAACAGACCATCCTCCCTCGCCCATTTAAACGCTTACGATCGCCCCTTTTCCCTTCCCGATCCGCTGTTTTTCCTCCCGGTGAGAACCGAAGCTTCCACCGCCGTTTTCCTTCGATCCTCGCTCAAATTTCCTGATCTAACATGCTGATCATGTTCCACCGCCTCCGGGGAGTCTCGCAGGTGAAGGAAACCCGGTGTTTTGCGCTCTAGACACAGCTCCGGCGAGCACCGCCGCGCTTTCACCTCGGACCTCGTCGCCGACCGCCTTCCAGGGCCTCCGAGCTCAAGAAAAACCCCGAGGTGAGGTCCCCTACCTCCCCTCTTTCGTTCTATGCCAAGAAATCCAAGTTTTGGGGACTATAGACGAAAACCCAAAGTTCTCCGGTGAGATCACCGCCACCCGCCGCCGCGCGCCGCCGGGCAGCGCCGCCCGCGCACGGCCAGGGCGACGTGGCCCCCTAAGGCCCGTCCATTTTAAATCGTGTGGTTCCTATTAGATCTGACCCGTACCACTTCGCGTTATAATCTCAGCCGTCTGTTTTAAATCTGACGGTCCACGTCGGCCCCGCGTTATAAAGACCGGGAATCTTACGCGCTACCCCCTGGGGATCTCGGAAAACATGAGCTAGCCCAGGAAACTTCTGATCTAGCCCCTGGACCTTCAGAAATTCATATAAATTCATTTAAAAAATCAGTTTTAGCCCCTGAACTTAATAAAAATTAGGAAAACCTCTCTGTTATGTGTAATTAGGCCCCTGAAAATTTAGGAAATAGTAAATTAAACCCTGCAGTAGGGTGGATTTGCCTTTTAGACCCTATAGGATATTAAATTCAGAAATTTGAACATGTGACTAGGATTTAAATTTAAATGGTGATGCAAACACATGTGCAAATATAAATTTAAACTCTCCTAGCACTTGGAAAACCTTTAGAATGAGTTAAAAATAGATTTTAGGCTGAAATGAAATCTGCCTAAGTGTTGCTCATTTTTATTATCTCTAAAGACACATTTTAGGCTAGGAAATAATTCTAAAAACTGGTAAAATAAATTTAAATTGTTTCACATCAGAGAGGAAGTTCAAAAATATTTTATTAAACATTTTAGATCAGAACCTATTCTTTTTAGATGATACGTCTTATTATTTTAATATTGAATTTTACTTTTAGGCATAGAAAATAAATCTGAAAATATAGGAAAATAAGTATACAAAATTTGAAAATATTAAATGAGGTCTTTATTTTCAAAAACTTCAAATTGAGATTTTTAAGAAGATCTGAAAACCTATTTGAAGTAGGAAACTTTCTTTCATGCAAATTTTGTGGCTAAGGAGTGTATTAATTAAATATAGAGAATTTGTTCAAATGGGAAATTAATATATAGTGTGCAACTATAAATCTGAATACAAAAGTTAGAAATAATATATATATGTTTAAAAGTGCATGTAGGTCAGAAATCAACACATCTAGGGTAACCACAACAACTAAACATGTGAATGACTTTCATATGTATGTATGTGTGGTTTGATGAGTGAAAAGTGTGAACTATGGCTTATGAATTGTTGTTTTCTTTTGCTATGTGTATTGGCACGAGTAGAACCTGCTCCAGAGCAAGTTCTCCCTTTCCAAGACCAAGACTTTCCATTCCCAGAGCAACAGGAAGAAGGCAAGTGTCCTTGACCACTTTGATCCTATACTAGAATGTGTAGTTAGAATTTAATTGCATGGTCAAATTGGAATATGATACCTAGCTAGGAAGTTTCCCTAGAATTGCATTATCCTGTTTCCTTGTAGCTTGGGTTGGGATTTATTTGATTATATCATTTATTTACATACTTATGCTTAGCCATGCTTACAATGGGATAAGTGGGATATGATATCATCAACTTATTTACCTTACTCTTGAATGAGATATTATGAGTTATGTAGAGGTAGGGATCGAGGCAAGTTGGATGATTTGGTTGGTGCTGTGTGCACGAGACTCGGGTTTGTGTTTAGTACTTGCCTGGATCCTAAGGACCGGTTCATGGAGCATGTAACATGGCTTTACCGTGCCAACCACATGCTGAGATGGGTCAGCTTGGCCAATTAATTAGGTGTATCCCCGGCGTGGTATGGGTGTTTGGATGGTGCGAGGAATAGGTGTCAGCTGGACTACCATATGAACCGCATGACTCAAGAGGGGGCCACTGCAGCGGGGTTGGAGCCTCTTGTATGCTGTTAGGGGTGAAACCTCAGTGGGCCCTCGCTCGTCGGGAATCCCTTTGTAAAGGCCTCGTAGTGATCTCCTGGCTACACACCTGGAAAGTGTGAATGTGGTTCGCGGCCACTGGCATAATGAAGGTTTTTTAGTCCACCCGGCAACGGGGGATGAAATCACTACATGTGGGTACAGTGGTGCAAACTCTGCAGAGTGAAAAATGTCATGACAGCCGTGCTCACGGTCAAGAGCGTCTTGGACTTATTCATGATTAGAGAATGATGGATTGGGAAGTTGAGGATGTTAAGCGGGAAGCTTAACATTGAAAATGAGACTGTGTTTACTTGATATTGATGATGGGGTGAGGGATTGGGACCATTTCACCTATGTAGTAATGTAGGTGTTTAATAAGCTAAGGTGATTGGTATTAATTGCGTAGTGCTTAACCATGAGTCAACCTCTCCTTGCTCTAGCCATGCATGACATAACTTTCCCACACTTGCTGAGTACCAACGGTACTCAAACTTGCATTTCTGTTGGTTTAAATTGCTGCTCAGGTCAAAGGGATGATGTGGTATTCAATGACCAAGACTTTTGACCCGAAGAAGGTTTCTAGGTTCATGGAGTTCCCCAGGCAACGCCTGTGACGAAGCCCACAAGATTTATATTCCGCTGCTGCTTTTTTACATGTTATGAACATTTTGGCTTATGCTATCGAGACTTACGCTATGTAAGACTTATTTATATTCGAACACTTGTCTTGTAATAAATGATGCTTCACTATTTGTCATCACATGTATGAGAGAATGATCCTGGCATACATGTGATATTCACTAGGTTGTTCTTAGGGACAAACCGGGTGTGACAGAAGTGGTATCAGAGCCATGGTTGCCCGTAGGAACGTGGACCTAGGTAGAAATGGACGTATTTAAGGACCCTATTTTCTTAAAAACTATTTTACGAAGATGTGGGTTGAAAGTGTTATTTCATGGGGTCACATTATTCATCTTGCCCCAACTTTTATTCAAAATACAATTTTTATTTAACTCTTATCTAACTTAATTTTAAATGCTTTATATTTTAGATGGTTCGCATGATCTGCACCGCTCGCAAGTCCACCGGAGGGAGAGTTCCTGTAGTTGCCCTTGCCTTGAGAGAGGGGAACCGTCCAGTGACGTACCACTCCTACGGGTTGGCAGTAGGAGGCTTATTGCGTCGTCTTCGTCGTATGCTCCACGCCGCCGGCAATGTGGGCAAGCTGATCATACACTACAGCTCCACCAGGACCATCCGTGAGAAGCGGGAAGAATGGAGCTCAGAGATGAGGATTATCCATGAAAATCAGCTGCTAAAGATCCACCGCTCTCCAGCTTCTCGGCTGACTCAGGCTGATGCTGAGAAGGATGTCACCTGGGAGGCTATCATCTGCCAGAGTTACATCGACCGTCGCCACCTGGACAGGACTGAGTACATGTATGTCCTCCAGCGTGAGAGTGGTACCGCGGAGTACAAGTACCCGCCAGTGCAGCAGGGGACTTCCCATGAGCACATGGATCTGTGCTTGGAGGATGCTGCTATGCTCAGCACTCGACTGCAGGAGTGCCAGCAGGAGCTTCAGGATGTTCGTGACACCCTGAAGGAGACTGAGGCGTTGCTTCACGCTAGCTTGAGGGCGAGAGAAAAAGGAGATGGGAATGAACTGTGTGTCACCGTAAATGACACGTCGACTCATGACTCCCCAGACCGCCGGGCGAGCAAGCGTCGCCACACTCCTACACCAGCAACTTCCCCACCTAAAGCAGAATCAGAGGGCAGCCGTAATAATGAGGAAGACCACGAAGAGTCAGCTCATTGATACGACTTGTTTAGAGTCATTTTCCTTATTTCAGCAGGTTATCGAGTAGTCAAGTCAATACCCTATTTATTTGTGTGTTAATGTTTGGTGTGTGATGTGAGTTGTGGAAGCCATGGTCATTTGTCCACAACCTCGTCTTTAGGTTGCTTTGCTTTGATGTGTGAACCCCTATGAATCAAGAGTGCATTTATTTTCGCGTGAGATGTGACTCCCAAAAATCTACATGAAACCTTCAGAAAATGTTTAATATTAAGGCCTCAAAAATTTAAGTATAAACAAGCAAATTGGGAAATTAATACATAATGGTTTAAGTTAACATTTGGTTAATCATGATAGATGGCTAGAAGAGGAAAGGGTCGTGGTGCCAACCCCAACAACAACAACGATGAGGCCGGCAACCCTCATCTTTCTGGAGGACAAGACAGGGGTGGTCGCCGTGAGGAGCTGATCCTATCTCTCAAATGATCGAAAATCAGAATCAGCTCATCCAGAGTCTAACTCAAGTGGTGGCCAACTTGCACCAAGCTCCACCCCCACAAGCTGCACCACGCCAACCAAGGTTGAGTGAGTTTCTAGGGACACAACCCCCAATGTTTGCAAGTGCTGCTGAACCTCTAGAGGTAGATGACTAGTTAAAGACCATAGAGAGCAATATGAGGATCATACAATGCCAAGGGTATGAGAGGGTGCTGTTTACCTCTCACCAAATGCACAGACCTGCTGCTGATTGGTGGACCACTTACGTGGCAGCCTATCACGACCCCGAGAACATCACTTGGGAAGAGTTCAAGCGCAGTTTCCGCAACCACTACATACCAAGGGGTGAACTCAAGAACAAGAGAAAAGAGTTCTTGGGACTGCAGCAAGGCAACATGACTGTGAGGGAATACCTCACCAAATTCACCCAACTATCCAGTTATGCACCACGGGATATCGAAACGTATTAGCAGAAACAAGACTGTTTTGTGGAGGGACTTACCATGGAGATGCAATGTGCAATGTCCTCTAACGAGTATGAAAGCTTCCAAAAGATGGTAGACAGAGCATTTGTCGTGGAGAGGAAGCTGAAGGCATTGGAGAATCAAAACAAGAGGAAGGTGGGATGGTCACACCAAGCCTCAAGTAGCAACACACGTCCACGTCTGATGCAGCAACCCGCAGGGCCGGCGAGCCGTGCTGTGGTACCCTACTCAGCACCGAGAGGGTACAACCCGAACTTAAGGCATCCATCAGCACCAGCACAGCTGCAGCGTCAGTTTGTGCAGCAGCCTTGCCCCACATATCAACCTCGACCAGCAGGACAAGGGCCACAGAACGAACCCCATGATAACAAAGGCCAGGCACCTAAAGTTGGGGTGCAATGCTTCAAATGTGGTGAAGTGGGGCACTACGCCCATAAGTGCCCAAAGAAGAAGCCCATGCAGCGACAGCAGCAGAACGTGATGCGAGGACGGGTGAACCACGTGACCATGGAGGAAGCACAAGAGGCACCTGACGTGGTAATTGGTAAGTTTCCTGCAAATTTACACATTGCAACCCTATTGTTCGATTCTGGTGCTACTCACTCGTTCATTGCTCAAGGGTTTGTTAAGAAGCATGATCTAGCAACAACATAAATGAACCATATGTTAGCAGTGAACTCTCTAGGGGGAGAAATAAGAACAAGACAAGTGTGCCCCAAGGTGAATCTAGACATTAATGGGGTAGTATTTACTGCAAACCTCATAGTGATAGACTCCCAAAGGATATATATTATTTTGGGTATGGATTGGTTGACCAAACACAAAGGTGTCATCCACTGTTCGACTAGAACGGTGGAACTAACTCACACTAGTGGCACAAAAGTGAAGTTCATAGCCGTGCAAGAGCCTAGGAGGGACATTAAACTCAATAAAGTTGAGGTGGAAGTGGGAGAGATAAGGATTATCAAGGAATATCCAGACGTTTTTCCGGAGGAGTTGCCAGGTATGCCTCCCGATCGTGAAGTGGAATTTGCGATTGAGCTAGTGCCTGGAACAGCCCCAATATACAAGAGGCCTTATCGGATGGACTCCAAACAGCTGGAAGAGCTCAAGGAGCATATAAGAGAATTGACAGAGAAGGGGTATATTCGTCCTAGTTCATCACCATGGGGAGCTCCAGTGATATTTGTGCCCAAGAAGGACGGAACCCAAAGGTTATGCGTAGACTACCGTGCGTTGAATGGAGTAACCATCAAGAACAAGTACCTATTACCCCGCATTGAAGACTTATTTGATCAGCTGAGGGGAGCTTGTGTGTTCTCAAAAATTGACCTCAGGTCGGGATACCACCAACTGAAGATAAGGCAAACTGACATTCCAAAGACAACTTTCGTATGGTACGGGCTGTATGAATACACCGTCATGCCGTTCGGGCTAACTAATGCCCCGGCATACTTCATGTATCTCATGAACAAGGTATTCGTGGAATATCTGGACAAATTTGTGGTGGTTTTCATTGATGACATTCTCGTCTTCTCCAAAGATGAAGAAGACCATGAGGGACACCTAAGATTGGTGTTGCAAAAATAGAGAGAACACCAACTATATGCCAAGCTGAGCAAGTGTGAAGTTTGGCTGAAGAGAGTTCCCTTCTTAGGACATATAATCTCGGAGGGAGGAATCTCGGTAGACCCCGCCAAAATCGAGAATGTGCAGAAGTGGAAGACCCCTGAAAATGTCGGGGAAGTTCGAAGCTTCTTAGGATTGGCTGGGTATTATCGACGGTTTATTGAGGGTTTCTCCAAGATCTCGAGACCCCTCACCAAATTCTTAGAGAAGGGAATCACATTCACATGGACACCGCAGTGCGAGACGAGTTTTCAAGAATTGAAGAAAAGATTGACAACAGCCCCAGTGCTAGTTATGCCGGATATGCAGAAGAATTTTTCGGTGTATTGCGATGCATCTGGACACGGGTTGGGATGTGTTCTCATGCAAGAGGGGCATGTCGTGGCCTACGCGTCCCAGCAGCTCCGAAAACACGAGAAGAACTATCCTACACATGACCTAGAGCTAGCTGCAGTGGTACACGCAAATATCTGGCGGCATTACTTGATGGGGAAGAGGACAGAGATATATACGAATCATAAGTGCTTAAAGTACATTTTCACACAGCCAGATCTCAACCTCAGACAAAGGAGATGGTTAGAGCTAATCAACGACTTTGATGTGGGCATCAACTATCATCCTGGGAAAGCGAACGTCGTGGCGAATGCTTTAAGCCGGAAGGTGCAGGTCAACATGTTGAGCTTAAAGAACATGCCTACAGAATTGAAGGAAGAGATTGCAAAACTCAATCTATGTCTGGTGAATAGTGGTGAGACTATCGCCCTGGAAGTGGACTCCACATTAGAGCAAGACATACGCAACGGTAAGAAGAATGACGAGAAGATACAAGAGATTAGAGAACTCATCAAGGAAAATAAAGTCCCTGGGTTCAGAGAGGATGAACAAGGTACGGTGTGGCATGGGAAAATAATCTGTGTGCCTGAGGTGAAGGAGATTTGTGAATTGATTTTGAAGGAGGCTCATGATTTCGACTATTCCATTCACCCTGGGAGTACGAAGATGTATCATGACCTCAAGAGCAGATATTGGTGGTATGGCATGAAGCGAGATGTCGCGGAACATGTTGCCCTATGTGACACATGTCAGTTGGTGAAAGTAGAACATCAACGACGCGTGGGACTATTGCAACCACTCAAAGTGCCTGAATGGAAATGGGAAGAAATCGATATGGATTTCATAGTGGGACTACCTAGGACCCAATCGGGATATGATTCGATGTGGGTCACCATCGACAGGCTAACCAAGGTAGCTCATTTCATCCCCGTGAAAGAAAGTTACAGCGGATCCAAATTGGCGGAATTGCACATGTCAAGGATTGTGTGTTTTCATGGAGTGCCAAAGAAGATAGTGTCAGATCGAGGGACACAGTTCACCTCAAGGTTCTGGCAGAAGTTACATGAAACCATGGGAACTAATCTGAATTTTAGTTCTGCCTATCACCCCCAGACTGACGGGCAGACGGAAAGAAACAATCAAATCCTTGAGGATATGCTGAGAGCTTGTGCACTCAAGAACAATCGGAGTTGGGATAAGAACTTACCGTATGCGGAGTTCTCCTACAACAACAGCTATCAGGCCAGTATGAAGATGTCACCATTTGAGGCTTTGTATGGGAAGAAGTGCAGAACTCCACTATTTTGAAACCAAACAGGGGAAAGTAAAGTGTTTGGGCCTGAGGTACTACAAGAAGCCGATGCGAAATTGAGGGAAATTCGCAACAATTTGAGGATAGCACAGACCTGACAAAAGAGTTATGCCGCTGTACGGAAAAGAGAGTTTATTTTCAACGTGGGGGACTGTGTCTATCTCAAGGTGTCCCCTATCCGAGGACTTCATCGATTCAAGGTGAAAGGGAAATTATCACCTCAATACATCGGACCCTTCAGATTCTAGAGAGGAAAGGCGAAGTGGCATATGAACTAGAACTACCGGCTCGCCTATCAGATGTGCACGATGTATTCCATGTGTCACAGCTCAAGAAATGTTTAAGAACGCCCGAAGAAAGGTTACTCATGAATGAGGTGGATGTACGAGAGGATCTTTCTTATGCCGAACAACCGGTCAAGATTTTGGAAACAATGGAACGCCTCACAAGAAATAAAAGAATCCAAATGTGCAAGGTGCAGTGGAGGCATCACTCGGAAGCAGAAGCCACATGGGAGCGAGAAGACGAGCTTAAGGCACAGTTTCCGGATTTGTTTTCCTAGAATCACCAATCTCGAGGACGAGATTTCTTTTAAGGGGGGTAGAGCTGTAACACCCCAAAACCTTCTAAAGAGGAGAATTTAAAAATTTTTGGACGTATTGCAATGTGGTGTAGCAATTCAAATTCAAACTGGAATTTAAATTTGAATCAAAACAGAAAAACTGAAAAGGAAAAAGAAAAAGAAAAAGAAAAAACCGGCCAGTGGGCCGAAATCCGCTCAGCCGGCCCAAAACCCACGCGCCCCCTCCCGCTCTCCCTCTCTCTGACGCGCGGGGCCCGCATGTCATCCCTTTCCCCGCGCGCCCCCAACCGCCCCGTCTCTCTCTCGCGCCCGATCACAACCGCCCTCCCGAACCCCGCGCTCCCAGCCCTGATTCTCGGTCCCGGGCACCCCAGCGCGATCTCAACAGACCCCGCCGCCCTCCCTCGCTCATTTAAACACCGATGATCGCCCCTTTTCCCTTCCCGATCGGCTGTTTTTCCTCCCGGTGAGAACCGAAGCTTCCACCGCCGTTTTCCTTCTATCCTCGCTCGAATTTCCTGATCTAACGTGCTGATCATGTTCCACCGCCTCAGGGGAGTGTCGCAGGTGAAGAAAACCCAGTGTTTCTCGCTCTAGACACATCTCCGGCGAGCACCGCCGCACTTTCACCTCGGACCTCGTCGCCGACCCTCTTCTAGGGCCTCCGAGCTCAAGAAAAAACCCCGAGGTGAGGTCCCCTACCTCCCCTCTTTCGTTCTATGCCAAGAAATCCAAGTTTTGGGGAGTATAGATGAAAACCCGAAGTTCTCTGGTGAGATTGCCGCCTCCCGCCGCCGCGCGCCGCCGGGCAGCGCCGCCCGTGCACGGCCAGGGCGACGTGGCCCCCTGAGGCCCGTCAATTTTAAATCGTGCGGTTCCTATTAGATCTAACCCGTACTGCTTCGCGTTATAATCTCAGCCATCTGTTTTAAATCGGACGGTCCACGTCGGCCCCGCGTTATAAAGACCGGGAATCTTACGCGCTACCCCCTGGGGATCTCGGAAAACACGAGCTAGCCCCCGGAAACTTCTGATCTAGCCCCTGGACCTTCAGAAATTCATGTAAATTCATTTAAAAATCAGTTTTAGCCCGTGGACTTAATAAAAATTAGGAAAACCTCTCTGTTATGTGTAATTAGGCCACTGAAAATTTAGGAAACAGTAAATTAAACCCTGCAGTAGGGTGGATTTGCCTTTTAGACCCTATAGGATATTAAATTCAGAAATTTGAACATGTGACTAGGATTTAAATTTAAATGGTGATGCAAACACATGTGCAAATATAAATTTAAACTCTCCTAGCACTTGGAAAACCTTAGAATGAGTTAAAAATAGATTTTAGGCTGAAATGAAATCTGCCTAAGTGTTGCTCATTTTTATTATCTATAGAGACACATTTTAGGCTAGGAAATAATTCTAAAAACTGGTAAAATAAATTTAAATTGTTTCACAACAGAGAGGAAGTTCAAAAATATTTTATTGAACATTTTAGATCAGAACCTATTCTGTTTAGATGATATATCTTACTATTTTAATATTGAAATTTACTTTTAGCCATAGAAACTAAATCTGAAAATATAGGAAAATAAGTATACAAAATTTGAAAATATTAAATGAGGTCTTTTTTTTTCAAAAACTTCAAATTGAGATTTTGAAGAAGATCTGAAATCCTATTTGAAGTAGGAAACTTTCTTTCATGCAAATTTTGTGGCTAAGGAGTGTATTAATTAAATATAGAGAATTTGTTCAAATGAAAAATTAATATATAGTGTACAACTAGAAATCTGAATACAGAAGTTATAAATAATGTATATACGTTTAAAAGTGCATGTAGGTCAAAAATCAACACATCTAGGGTAACCACAACACCTAAACATGTGAATGACTTTCATATGTATGTATGTGTGGTTTGCATAAGTGAAAGTGTGAACTATGGCTTATGGATTGTTGTTTTCTTTTGCTATGTGTATTGGCATGAGTAGAACCTGCCCCAGAGCAAGTTCTCCCCTTCCAAGACCAAGACTTACCATTCCCAGAGCAGCAGGAAGAAAGCAAGTGTCCTTGACCACTTTGATCCTATACTAGGATGTGTAGTTAGAATTTAATTGCATGGTCAAATTGGAATATGATACCTAGCTAGGAAGTTTCCCTAGAATTGCATTATCCTATTTCCTTGTAGCTTGGGTTGGGATTTATTTGATTATATCATTTATTTACATACTTATGCTTAGCCATGCTTAGAATAGGATAAGTGGGATATGATATCATCAACTTATTTACCTTACTCTTGAATGAGATATTATGAGTTATGTAGAGGTAGGGATCGAGGCAAGTTGGATGATTTGGTTGGTGTTGTGTGCACGTGACTCGGGTTTGTGTTTCGTACTTGCCTGGATCCTAAGGACCGGTTCATGGAGCATGTAACCTGGCTTTACCGTGCCAACGACATGCTGAGTTGGGGCAGCTTGGCCAATTAATTAGGTGTATCCCCGGCGTAGTATGGGTGTTTGGATGGTGCGGGGAATAGATGTCAGCTGGACTACCATATGAACCGCAAGGCTCAAGAGGGGGCCAATGCAGCGTGGTTGGAGCCTCTTGTATGCTGTTAGGGGTGAAACCTCAGTGGGCCCATGCTCGTTGGGAATCCCTTTGTAAAGGCCTCGTAGTGATCTCCTGGCTACACACCTGGGAAGTGTGAATGTGGTCCGCGGCCACTGGCATAATGGAGGTTCTTTTAGTCCACCCGGCAACGGGGGATGAAATCACTACATGTGGGTACAGTGGTGCAAACTCTGCAGAGTCAAAACTGTCATGACAGCCGTGCTCACGGTCAAGAGCGGCTTGAACTTATTCATGATTAGAGAATGATGGATTGGGAAGTTGAGGATGTTAAGCGGGAAGCTTAACATTGAAAAGGAGACTATGTTTACTTGATATTGGTGATGGGTTGAGGGATTGGGACCATTTCACCTGTGTAGTAATGTAGGTGCTTAATAAGCTAAGGTGATAGGTATTAATTGCGTAGTGCTTAACCATGAGTCCAACCTCTCCTTGCTCTAGCCATGCATGACATAACTTTCCCACACTTGCTGAGTACCAATGGTACTCAAACTTGCATTTCGGTTGGTTTAAATTGCTGCTTAGGTCAAAGGGGTGATGTGGTATTCAATGATCAAGACTTTGGACCCGAAGAAGGTTTCTAGGTTCACGGAGTTCCCCGGGCAACGCCTGTGACGAAGCCCACAAGATTTATATTCCGCTGCTGCATTATTTACATGTTATGAACATTTTATCGTCCATCGAGACTTATGCTATGTAAGACTTATTTATATTCGAACACTTGGCTTGTAATAAATGATGCTTCACTATTTGTCATCACATGTATGAGAGAATGATCCTGGCATACATGTGATATTCACTAGGTTGTTCTTTGGGACAAACCGGGTGTGACAAGGACCGATCCGTGTGCGGCCCTGCTGAACAAGTATTGAATGTACCGAAGGCATATCGGATATATGGGCCCCGATAAACCGATGTAACCTATACCTCCGGGCGTCGAGGCATAACGCACCGATTTATAGGTGTAGGCTGAGGGCAGCAAGGTGGAAATCTGCTTACGGGCATAGAGAGATGCTCCGTGTAGGGAACCTCCTGATCATTTTGGTGCGACCGGTTCGATGTTTGGGCAGTTAGGTGAAAGGTTGTCCCGTACGGCATCGAGTGAGCGTGCTGTGCAGTTCCACGGGTGGGCGTACGGGACGTGCTCTTTGGGTATCCCAGCAGGTGTATATCGAGTCGATTCACCGTCCCTCGTGGTGACGGGTACCGCTTGTTCACTGCATCGTAACGTAGATAAACTATGGAATGTTATGACTCAATTCTGCTGATATGAAAAATTGTATTGCTACATATGTGCCACCAAATATCACTCACTAAATTTCATATTCATGAAATGTTAACTTGTGGCTAAAAGATGAACTAAGGATGAACTTGTAGGCATGTCCGTTTGCTGAAATTTACCATCTCATGTTCGTGTAAACTGCATGTAGAGTTTCATGCCTAGGTGAGTCAGTTAAGTCTTGTTGAGTCATCGTGCTCATGGTTGCTGCTTAAGTGTTTTTCAGTTGAGGAGTATCCCACGGACTCGGGTTACAAGTTCACCGGCGAGGGCTACCCTCCGTCGGGGACCACAGCAGAGTGGGAGCCGTACACACCGCGCTGAGCTGAGAAGTGCAGCTAGTGTCGGTTGCCCTGGGGCTGGGCAACCAACTTTCGCTAGATCGGTGGCGTGAGTTGTATAAACTTAGCTTCCACTTTTGTAATCCAAATACTAGTTTGTAACTGAAGTCTTGTACTAGTTTGTAAATATTCAGTTGGTTTTCTATGTAATACAATATCGTTCTTATGATGTGCGCTGTCGTGTGTCGCATCGTGCGGCACCACCCTCTGTGATCCTGGATGAGCGGATTCCGGTCCGCCACAGTTGGTTTCACTTCAGAACATCTCCAACTTTTCCAGGATCAACCGATACTCCTTTCTCGGAGATGATGTGGCCTAGGAACGATATCTCCTTTAGCCAAAATTGACACTTGCTGAGCTTGGCATACAATTGATGCTCTCGCAGCTTCTGTAATGTCAATCTCAAATGTTCTTCATGTTCTTCCTCACTTTTCAAATACACCATGATATCGTCGATGAAAACCACGACGAACTTGTCCAAGTACTCCATGAAAACCTTTTTTATGAGGTACATGAAGTATGCGGGTGCATTCGTTAACCAAAAAAACATCACGGTATACTCATATGTACCGTACCGTGTTTGAAAGGCACTCTTGGGTATGTCGGAGGGTTTAATCTTCAGCTGGAAGTATCCCGACCGAAGATCAATCTTGGAAAAGACCCGGGCTCCCTTCAATTGGTCGAACAGGTCTTCTATACGGGGCAGAGGGTATTTATTCTTGATCGTCACCTCATTGAGAGACCTATAGTCCACGCACATACTTTGGGTTCCATCCTTCTTGTCCACGAAGAGCACGGGGGATCCCCATGGTGATGAGCTTGGACGTATAAAACCCTTTTCCAGCTGCTCCTGAATTTGCTTCTTAAGTTTCACTAGCTCGTTAACGGGCATCCTATAGGGCCTCTTTGCTATAGGTGCAGTCCCGGGTACTAGGTCAATGGAAAACTCAATGTCCTGGTCAGGTGGCGTACCTGGAAGTTCTTCCGGGAACACATCCGAGAATTCTTGAACCACCGGAATGCTGTCCAATGTTGCTCCTTCGTCGTGGTTTAACGTTTCCCTCTCGGTTGCCGGTTAGGCTGACTCAAACTTGATATGAGTTCCGTGCTCATTTGTCAACTGCACGCTCCTCGTAGCACATTGGATTACTCCGTTGTGCATACTTAACCAATCCATTCCGAGTATTATGTCGAGCCTGTCACACCCGGTTTTTCCGAAGAACAACCAAGTGAATATCACATGTATGCCAGGATCATTTTCTCATACATGTGATGACAAATAGTGAAGCATCATTTATTACAAGCCAGGTGTCGAATATAAATAAGTCTTACATAGCAAATGTCTCGATGGACAATAATAAGTTCATCACAAGTAAATAAACTAGCAGCGGAATATTATTCTTGAGGGCTCCGTCACAGGCGTTGCCCGGGGGTCTCCATGAACCTAGAAACCTTCTTCGGGTCCAAAGTCTTGGTCATTATACACCACCTCATTATCTTGACCTGAGCAGCAATATAAACCAACAAATATGCAAGGTTGAGTACCGATGGTACTCAGCAAGTGTGGGAAAGTTATGTCATGCATGGCTAGAACAAGAGAAGGTTGAACTCATGGTTAAAGCACTATGCAAGTCATACCTATCACCTTAGCTTATTAAGCACCTACATTACTACACAGGTGAAATGGTCCCAAACTCCCATCCCATCATCATAATCAAATAACCATAACCTCATTCCCAATGTTAAGCTCCCCGCTTAACATCCATGACTTCCAAAACCATCCATCCTCTAATCATGAATAAGTCCAAGCCGCTCTTGACCGTGAGCATGGCTGTCATGACAGTTTTGACTCTGCAGAGTTTGTACCACTGTACCCACATGTAGTGATTTCATCCCCCGTTGTCGGGTGGACTAAAAGAACCTCCATTATGCCAGTGGCTACGAACCACATTCACACTTCCCAATTGTGTAGCCAGGAGATCACTACGAAACCTTTACAAAGGGATTCCCGACGAGTGTGGGCCCACTGAGATTTCACCCCTAACAGCATACAAGAGGCTCCAACCACGCTGCAGTGGCCCCCTCTTGAGCCTTGCGGTTCATATGGTAGTCCAGCTGACACCTATTCCCCGCACCATCCAACACACCCATACTACGCCGGGGATACACCTAATTAATTGGCCAAGCTGCCCATCTCAGCATGTGGTTGGCACTGTAAAGCCAGGTTACATGCTCCATGAACCGGTCCTTAGGATCCAGGCAAGTACTAAACACAAACCCGAGTCTCGTGCACCCAGCACACAACCAAAACATCCAACTTGCCTTGATCCCTACCTCTACATAACTCACAATATCTCATTCAAGAGTATGGTAAAATAAACTGATGATCTCATGTCCCAAATATCCCATTCTAAGCATGGCTAAGCATATGCATAATAATAAATGACATGATAAAATAAATCCCAACCCAAGCTACAAGGAAAACAAGGTAATGCAATTCTAGGGAAACTTCCTAGCATGGGTTTCATATTTCCATTGACGATGCAAATAATTCTATCTACACATCCTAGCATAGGATTAAAGTGGTCAAGGACACTTGCCTCCTTCCTGCTGCTCTTGAAATGGGTAGTCCTGATCTTGGAAAGGAATAACTTGCTCTTGAGCAGGTTCTACATCATACCATCACACATAACAAAAGAAAAACAACAATCCATAAGACATAGTTCACACTTCCTCTTCATACAAACCACACATTCATATTTATGAAAGTCATTCTCCATTATATGTGTTGTGGTCACTCCATGTGTGTTGATTTGTGGCTTGCATGCACTTTTAATCATGTGTATATGATTCCTACTTTTGTGTTCACATTTATACTTACATACTATATATATGAGTTTCCAATTTAAATAAATTCCTTATATTCAATTACTACACCTTTTAGCTATCAAATATGCATGAAAGGTATTTTCCTTCTCCATATGTGTCTTCAGAATTTCTACCAACCCTAAACTGAATTCTTTTGGATTTTAGAAACTCAATTTATCATTTACTAGTTGCTATATTTTCAAATTTATTTTCCTATGCATAAATGTGTACTTTATTATGAAAATAACAAGACACATCATCTAAACAGAATAGGTTCTGGTCCTATATAATGTAATAACATATTTTGACCTTTGCCTCTGATGTAAACTATTTCACAATTATTTTCCCTATTTCCTAGAACTATTCTTTACTTAAAAATGTGTCTCTAAATGTGAATAATAAATTAAACATATTCAATTCAGCCCAAAATATGTTTTTATCTCACTCCAAAGTTTCCTAAATACTGAGAAATCTTTAATTAAATTTTGACAATATGTTTGTCCCACTTTTTAATTTTTAAACACTAGCCACATATTTAATTTCCTAAATTAAATACTAAACAGGGCTAAAAAGGTAAACTCACCCCACTACAGGGTCTATAATATTATTTTCAGAATTTCCAGGGGTCTAGCTACACTTATCAGAGGTGTTTTTCCTAATTTTTATTAAGTCCAGGGGCTAAAACTGATTTTTAAATGAATTTACATGATTTTCTGAAGTTCCAGGGGCTAGATCAGAAGTTTCCGGGGCTAGCTCTTATTTCCCGAGAACCCCAGGGGGTAGCACATAAGATTTCCAGTCTTTATAACGCGGGGCTGACGTGGACCGTCCGATTTTAAACCGACGGCTGAGATTATAACGCCGAACCGGTACGCGGGGATTTAAACCCTACCGTGCGATTTAAAATAGACGGCGCACAAGCGGCACGTCGCTCTGATCGAGCGCGGGCGGCGCTGCCGGCGGCGCACGGCGGCGGGAAGCAGCGATCTCGCTGGAGACTTTCGGATCTTCGAGAATTCTTCCTAGAACTGTGATTTTATGGCATAGATCGGTGGAGGGGAGGTCGGGGATCTCACCTGGGGGTTTTCTTGAGCTCGGAGGTCCTGGAAGGTGATCGGCGACGAGGTCCGAGGTGAATTCACGGCGAGGCTCGTCGGCGCTGTGTTTACACCGCAAGTCACCGAGTTTTCTGCACCTGCAAGGTTCCCCGGAGGCGGTGGATCAAGACCAGCGAGTTAGATTGGAATTTCCGAGCTTAGATCGGCCAGAATTCACCGGAGAAGTCTCGGTTCTCACCGGAGGAAAATCTGCGGATCGCGTGGGAAAAACAGAACGAGGTCGTGGTTTTTATAGATGGGGGAGGGCGGCGGGGTGGTTTAGATCGAGTTTGCGTCGCCCCCGAACGGAATTCGGCTGGAATACGCGAGAATTCCCGATCGGTTTCGATTCGGGTGAGAGAGTCCGGCGTTGGCGCGAGGTAGACGATGAACTGGCGGACCCCGCCTGTCAATGGGGGAAAGCGGCGCGCGCGGCTGCGGGCTGGCGCGGGCGCTGGTTGGGCCGGCTGGTGGGTTGCGGCCCACTGGCCGGTTTTTTTCTGTTTTCTCTTTTTCTTTTTCTATTTCTTTTCTGATTTGAGTTTAATTTGAATTCCAGTTTGAATTTGAATTTTTGCAAAACATGCAACACGTCCAAAAATTTTTAAATTCCCCTCTTAACATGATTTAGGGTCTTAACAAAATTTTGGGGTGTTACAGCTCTACCCCCCTTAAAAGAAATCTCGTCCTCGAGATTGGTGGTTCTAAGAAAACAATTCAGGAAATTGTGCCTTTAGCTCAACTTCCCGCTCCCAGGTGGCTTCCTCTTCTGAGTGATGCTTCCACTGCACCTTGCACATCCGGATTCTTTTATTTCTGGTGAGGCGTTCCATTGTCTCCAAAATCTTGTATGGTTGCTCGGCATAAGACAAATCCTCAGCTACGTCCACTTCATTCATGGGTAACACCTCCTCAGGCGTCCTCAGGCATTTCTTGAGTTTTGACACATGGAATACATCGTGCACATCCGATAGACGAGCCGGTAATTCTAGTTGATACGCCACTTCGCCTTTCCTCTCCAAAACTTGAAAGGGTCCGATGTATCGAGGTGACAACTTCCCTTTCACCTTGAACCGACGAAGTCCTCTGATAGGGGACACCTTGAGATAGACATAGTCCCCCACGTTGAAAACGAGCTCTCTTCTTCGTACATCGGCATAGCTCTTTTGGCGTGTCTGTGCTATCCTCAAGTTATTGCGAATTTCCCTCACCTTCGCCTCGGCTTCTTGTAGTACTTCTGGACCAAACACTTTACTTTCCCCTGTTTGGTTCCAAAATAGGGGAGTTCTGCACTTCCTCCCGTACAAAGCTTAAAACGGTGACATCTTCATACTAGCTTGATAGCTGTTGTTATAGGAAAACTCCGCATACGGTAAGTTCTTGTCCCAACTCCTATTGTTTTTGAGTGCACATGCCCTCAGCGTATCTTCAAGGATCTGATTGGTTCTCTCCGTCTGCCCGTCAGTTTGGGGATGATAGGCAGAACTAAAGTTCAGATGGGTTCCCATGGTTTCGTGCAACTTCTGCCAGAATCTTGAGGTGAACTGTGTCCCTCGATCCAACACAATCCTCTTTGGCACTCTATGGTAACACACGATCCTTGACATGTACAACTCTGCCAATTTGGATCTGCTGTAGCTTTCTTTCACGGGGATGAAATGAGCTACCTTAGTTAGCCTATCAATGATGACCCATATCGAATCATACCCTGATTGGGTCCTAGGCAATCCCACGATGAAATCCGTGCTGATTTCTTCCCATTTCCATTCAGGCACTTTGAGTGGTTGCAATAATCCTGCGGGTCGTTGATGTTCTGCTTTCACCAACTGACATGTGTCACATAGGGCAACATGTTCCGCGACATCACGCTTCATGCCATACCACCAATACCTGCTCTTCAGGTCCTGGTACATTTTCGTACTCCCAGGATGAATGGAATAGTCAGAATCATGAGCCTCCTTCAAAATCAATTCACGGATCTCCTTTACTTCTGGCACACAGATTCTTTTCCCGTACCACACCGTTCCTTGTTCATCTTCTCTAAAACCAGGAGATTTATTTTCCTTGATCAGTTGTCTGATCTCTTGTATCTTCTCGTCATTCTTTTGACCCTCGCGTATGTCTCGCTCGAGTGTGGAGTCCACTTCCATGGCGATGGCTTCACCGCTATTTACCAGGCATAGATTAAGCCTTATAACCTCGTCCTTCAATTCTGCAGGCATGTCCTTCAAGCTCAACTTATTGACCTGCACTTTCCGACTTAAAGCATCGGCCACGACGTTTGCTTTCCCAGGATGATAGTTGATGCCCACATCAAACTCATTGATTAGCTCTAACCATCTCCTTTGTCTGAGGTTGAGGTCTGGCTGTGTGAATATGTACCTCAAACTCTTATGATCCGTATATATCTCGGTCCTCTTCCCCATCAAATAGTGCCGCCAAATTTTCAACGCGTGTACCACTGCGGCTAGTTCTAGGTCATGTGTAGGATAGTTTTTCTCGTGCTTCCGGAGTTGTCGGGATGCATAAGCCACGACATGCCCTTCTTGCATGAGAACACATCCCAACCTGTTTCCAGAGGCATCGCAGTACACTGTTAAATTCTTCTGCATATTTGGCATAACCAACACTGGGGCTGTTGTCAATCTTTTCTTTAGCTCCTGAAAACTCGTCTCGCACTGTGGCGTCCATATGAATGTGATTCCCTTCTCCAACAGTTTGGTGAGGGGTCTCGAGATCTTGGAGAATCCCTCAATAAACCGTCTATAGTATCCAGCCAATCCCAAGAAGCTTCGAACTTCCCCGACATTTTCAGGGGTCTTCCACTTCTGTATATCCTCGATTTTGGCAGGATCCACGGAGATTCCTCCCTCCGAGATTATATGTCCTAAGAAGGGAACTCTCTTCAGCCAAAACTCACACTTGCTCAACTTGGCATATAGTTGGTGTTCTCTCAGCCTTTGCAACACCAACCTTAGATGTTTCTCATGTTCTTCTTCATCTTTGGAGAAGATGAGAATGTCATCTAAGAAAACCACCACAACTTTGTGCAGATATTCCATGAATACCTTGTTCATGAGATACATGAAGTATGCCGGGGCATTAGTTAGCCCGGAAGGCATGACAGTGTATTCATACAGTCCGTACCGAGATACGAAAGCTGTCTTGGGAATATCAGATTGGCTTATCTTAAGTTGGTGGTACCCCGACCTGAGATCAATTTTCGAGAACACACAAGCTCCCCTCAACTGATCAAACAAGTCTTCAATGCGGGGTAATGGGTACTTGTTCGTGATGGTTACTTCATTCAAGGCACGGTAATCCACGCATAACCTTTGGGTTCCGTCCTTCTTGGGCACAAATATCACCGGAGCTCCCCATGGTGAGGAACTAGGACGAATATACCCCTTCTCCGTCAATTCTCTTAAATGATCCTTGAGTTCTTCTAGCTGCATGGAGTCCATCCGATAAGGTCTCTTGTATATCGGGGCTGTTCCAGGTACTAGCTCAATTGCGAATTCCACTTCACGATCGGGAGGCATACCTGGCAACTCCTCCGGAAAAACATCTGGATATTCCTTGATGGTCCTGATTTCCTCAACTTTCACCTCAACTTGATTTAATTTAGTTTCCCTCCTAGGCTCTTGTATTGTTATGAACTTTACTCTTGTGCCACTAGGGTGAGTTAGTTCCACCGTTCTGGTCGAACAATGGATGATTCCTTTATGTTTTGTCAACCAATCCATACCCAAAATAATATCTATCCCTTGTGAATCTATCACTATGAGGTTAGCAGTAAATACTACCCCATTAATGTCTAGGTTCACCTTGGGACACACTTGTCTTGTCCTTATTTCTCCACCCGGAGAGTTTACGGCTAGCATATGGTTCATTTGTGTTGTTGCTAGGTCATGCTTCTTAACAAACCCTTGGGCAATGAACGAGTGGGTAGCACCAGAATCAAACAGCAGGGTTGCAAGGTGTAAATTGGCAGGAAACTTACCAACTACCACGTCGGGTGCCTCTTGTGCTTCCTCCATAGTGACGTGGTTCACCCGTCCTCTCATTACATTCTGCTGTTGTGTCTGCACGGGCTTCTTCTTTGGGCACTTATGGGCATAGTGCCCACTTCACCACATTTAAAACATTGCACTCCAACCTTAGGTGCCTGGCCTTTATTGTCTTGGGGTTGGTTTGGGGGTCCTTGCACTGCTGGTCGAGGTGGATATGCGGGGCGAGGCTGCTGTACAAACTGACGTTGCGGCTGTGCTGGTGCTGCCGGAGGCCTGTAGTTCGGGTTGTACCCTCGTGGTGCTGAGTAGGGTACCGCAGCACGGTTTGTCTGCCCTGCAGGTTGCTGCATCAGACATGGACGGGTGTTGCTCCCTAAGGCTTGATGTGACCACCCGGCCTTCCTCTTATTCTCATTTTCCAAGGCCTTTAGCTTCCTTTCTACCACAAACGCTCTGTCCACCATCTTTTGGAAGCTTTCATACTCATTTGAGGACATTGCACACTGCATTTCTGCGGTAAGTCCCTCCACGAAACAATCTTGTTTCTGCTCATCAGTCTCTATGTCCCGTGGGGCATAACGGGATAGTTGAGTAAATTTAGTGAGGTATTCCCTCACCGTCATGTTTCCCTGCTGCAGTCCCAAAAACTCCTTCCTCTTGTTTTTGAGTTCACCTCTTGGGATGTAATGGTTGCGGAAGCTACGCTTGAACTCTTCCCAAGTGATGTTCTCAAGGTCATGATGGGCGGCCACGTAGGCGGTCCACCAATCAGCAGTAGGTCCATGCAATTGATGAGAGGCAAACAGCACCCTCTCATACCCTTGGCACTGTATGATCCTCATCTTACTTTCAATGGTCTTCAGCCAATCATCTGCCTCCAGAGGTTCAGCAGCACTTACAAACTTTGGAGGTTGAATTCCTAGAAACTCACTCAACCTTGGTTGGCGTGGTGCAGCTTGTGGAGGTGGAACTTGATGCAAGTTGGCCACCACTTGAGTCAAGTTCTGGATGAGCTGATTTTGATTCTCCAGCATTTGGTGGAGGGGATCAACTCCTTCACGGCGACCACCCCGGTCCTGGCCTCCAGAAAGATGACGGTTGCATGCCTCATCGTTGTTGTTGGCGGGGTTGGCAGCACGTCCTTTTTCTCTTCCGGCCATCTGGCAGAATCAACCAATGTTAATTTGAAAGCATTTATTATCATCTTACTACTTTCATTTGTTTGTACTTTGAAGTGTTGAGGCTTTGTTATACTTTTCTGAGGGTTCATTTCTCACACAAAAATAAATGCAATATTATTTCATGTGGGTTCTCACACCAAAACAAAACAATCTAAAGACGAGGCTGTGGACAATTGCTCATGGCTTCCACAACTCACGTCACACACCAAGCATTAACACACCATTAACTTAACGACTCGACTATTCGACATCTTGCTAACTAAGGGAAGGACTCTACACTACTCGTTTTCTTGAGCTGGCTCCTCGGGATCTTCCTCATCATTTCTGCTTCCTTCTAACTCTGCTTTGGGTGGAGAGGCTGCTGGTGGAGAAGTGCAACGACGCCTTATCGCCCGACGATCTGGGGAGTCAGGAGTCCATGTATCATTCGCGGTGACACACAGTTCATTCCCATCTCCTCTTTCTCTCGCCCTCAGGCAGGCTCGCAGCAACGCCTCCGTTTCCTTCAGGGTGTCCCGAATATCGTGAAGCTCTTGCTGACACTCCTGTAGTCGAGTGCTGAGCATAGCAGCATCCTCCAAGCACAAGTCCATGTGCTCATGGGAAGTCCCTTGCTGCACTGGCGGGTACTTATACTCCGTTGTACCACTCTCACGCTGGAGGACATACATGTACTCAATCCTGTCCAGGTGGCGATGATAGATGTGACTCTGGCAGGTGATGGCCTCCCAGGTGACATCCTTCTCCGCATCGACCTGTGTCGCTCGGCAAGCTGGAGAGTGGTGGATCTTGAGCAGATGATTTTCGTGTATAATCCTCATCTCTGAACTCCATTCTTCCCTCTTCTCACCGATGGTCCTGGTGGAGTTATAGTGGATGATTAGCTTGCCCGTATTGCCGGCGGCTTCGAGCATACGTCGAAGACGGCGCAACAAGCCACCTACTGCCAATCCGTAGGAAAGGTACGTCACCGGACGGCTCTCCTCTCTTTGGGCAAGGGCAACTACGGGAACTCTCCCTCCTGTGGACTTGCGAGCGGTGCGAATCATGCGAACCATCTAAAACAAAAAGAATTTAAACTTAGGTTAGATAAACTCTTAAACAAAAATCCTATTTTGAATGAAAGTTGGGGTAAGATGAAGAAAGTGACTCATTAAATAACACTTTTCAACACACACCTTGTAAAATAATTTTTAAGAAAATAGGGCCCTTAAATACGTCCATTTCTACCTAGGTCCATGTTCCTACGGGCAACCTTGGCTCTGATACCACTTCTGTCACACCCGGTTTTTCCGAAGAACAACCAAGTGAATATCAAATGTATGCCAGGATCATTTACTCATACATGTGATGACAAATAGTGAAGCATTATTTATTACGAGCCAGGTGTCGAATATAAATAAGTCTTACATAGCAAATGTCTCGATGGACAATAATAAGTTCATCACAAGTAAATAAACTAGCAGCGGAATATTATTCTTGAGGGCTCCGTCACATGGATTGCCCGGGGGTCTCCATGAACCTAGAAACCTTCTTCGGGTCCAAAGTCTTGGTCATTATACACCACCTCATTATCTTGACCTGAGCAGCAATATAAACCAACAAATATGCAAGGTTGAGTACCAATGGTACTCAGCAAGTGTGGGAAAGTTATGTCATGCATGGCTAGAACAAGAGAAGGTTGAACTCATGGTTAAAGCACTATGCAAGTAATACCTATCACCTTAGCTTATTAAGCACCTACATTACTACATAGGTGAAATGGTCCCAAACTCCCATCCCATCATCATAATCAAATAACCATAACCTCATTCCAAATGTTAAGCTCCCCGCTTAACATCCACGACTTCCAAAACCATCCATCCTCTAATCATGAATAAGTCCAAGCCACTCTTGACCGTGAGCACGGCTGTCATGACAGTTTTGACTCTGCAGAGTTTGTACCACTGTACCCACATGTAGTGATTTCATCCCCCGTTGCCAGGTGGACTAAAAGAACCTCCATTATGCCAGTGGCTACGAACCACATTCACACTTCCCAGGTGTGTAGCCAGGAGATCACTACGAATCCTTTACAAAGGGATTCCCGACGAGTGTGGGCCCACTGAGGTTTCACCCCTAACAGCATACAAGAGGCTCCAACCCCGCTGCAGTGGCCCCCTCTTGAGGCTTGCGGTTCATATGGTAGTCCAGCTGACACCTATTCCCCGCACCATCCAACACACCCATACTACGCCGGGGATACACCTAATTAATTGGCCAAGCTGCCCCATCTCAGCATGTGGTTGGCACTGTAAAGCCAGGTTACATGCTCCATGAACCGGTTCTTAGGATCCAGACAAGTACTAAACACAAACCTGAGTCTCGTGCACCCAGCACACAACCAAAACATCCAACTTGCCTTGATCCCTACCTCTACATAACTCACAATATCTCATTCAAGAGTATGGTAAAATAAACTGATGATCTCATGTCCCAAATATCCAATTCTAAGCATGGCTAAGCATATGCATAATAATAAATGACATGATAAAATAAATCCCAACCCAAGCTACAAGGAAAACAAGGTAATGCAATTCTAGGGAAACTTCCTAGCATGGGTTTCATATTTCCATTGACAATGCAAATAATTCTATCTACACATCCTAGCATAGGATCAAAGTGGTCAAGGACACTTGCCTCCTTCCTGCTGCTCTTGAAATGGGTAGTCCTGATCTTGGAAAGGAATAACTTGCTTTTGAGCAGGTTCTACATCATACCATCACACATAACAAAAGAAAAACAACAATCCATAAGACATAGTTCACTCTTCCTCTTCATACAAACCACACATTCATATTTATGAAAGTCATTCTCCATTATATGTGTTGTGGTCACTCCATGTGTGTTGATTTGTGGCTTGCATGCACTTTTAATCATGTGTATATGATTCCTACTTTTGTGTTCACATTTATACTTACATACTATATATATGAGTTTCCAATTTAAATAAATTCCTTATATTCAATTACTACACCTTTTAGCTATCAAATATGCATGAAAGGTATTTTCCTTCTCCATATGTGTCTTCAGAATTTCTACCAACCCTAAACTGAATTCTTTCGGATTTTAGAAACTCCACTTATCATTTACTAGTTGCTATATTTTCAAATTTATTTTCCTATGCATAAATGTGTACTTTATTATGAAAATAACAAGACACATCATCTAAACAGAATAGGTTCTGGTCCTAAATAATTTAATAACATATTTTGACCTTTGCCTCTGATGTAAACTATTTCACAATTATTTTCCCTATTTCCTAGAACTATTCTTTACTTAAAAATGTGTCTCTAAATGTGAATAATAAATTAAACAGATTCAATTCAGCCCAAAATATGTTTTTATCTCACTCCAAAGTTTCCTAAATACTGAGAAAGTCTTTAATTAACTTTTGACAATATGTTTGTCCCACTTTTTAATTTTTAAACACTAGCCACATATTCAATTTCCTAAATTAAATACTAAACAGGGCTAAAAAGGTAAACTCACCCCACTACAGGGTCTATAATATTATTTTTAGAATTTCCAGGGGTCTAGCTATACTTATCAGAGGAGTTTTTCCTAATTTTTATTAAGTCCAGGGGCTAAAACTGATTTTTAAATGAATTTACATGATTTTCTGAAGTTCCAGGGGCTAGATCAGAAGTTTCCGGGGCTAGCTCTTATTTCCCGAGAACCCCAGGGGGTAGCACGTAAGATTTCCAGTCTTTATAACGCGGGGCTGACGTGGACCGTCCGATTTTAAACCGACGGCTGAGATTATAATGCTGAACCGGTACGCGGGTATTTAAACCCTACCGTGCGATTTAAAATAGACGGCGCACAAGCGGCCACGTCGCTCTGATCGAGCGCGGGCGGCGCTGCCGTCGGCGCACGGCGGCGGGAAGCGGCGATCTCGCCGGAGACTTTCGGTTCTTCGAGAATTCTTCCTAGAACTGTGATTTTATGGCATAGATCGGTGGAGGGGAGGTCGGGGATCTCACCTCGGGGGTTTTCTTGAGCTCGGAGGTCCTGGAAGGTGATCGGCGACGAGGTCCGAGGTGAATTCACGGCGAGGCTCGTCGGCGCTGTGTTTACACCGCAAGTCACCGAGTTTTCTGCACCTGCAAGGTTCCCCGGAGGCGGTGGATCAAGACCAGCGAGTTAGATCAGAATTTCCGAGCTTAGATCGGCCAGAATTCGCCGGAGAAGTCTCGGTTCTCACCGGAGGAAAATCGGCGGATCGCGTGGGAAAAACAGAACGAGGTCGGGGTTTTTATAGACGGGGGAGGGCGGCGGGGTGGTTTAGATCGAGTTTGCGTTGCCCCCGAACGGAATTCGGCTTGAATACGCGAGAATTCCCGATCGGTTTTGATTCGGGTGAGAGGGTCCGGCGCTGGCACGATGTAGACGATGAACTGGCGGGCCCCGCCTGTCAGTGGGGGAAAGCGGCGCGCGAGGCTGCGGGCTGGCACGGGCGCTGGTTGGGCCGGCTGGTGGGTTGCGGCCCACTGGCCGGTTTTTTTCTGTTTTCTCTTTTTCTATTTCTTTTCTGATTTGAGTTTAATTTGAATTCCAGTTTCAATTTGAATTTTTGCAAAACATGCAACACGTCCAAAAATTTTTAAATTCCCCTCTTAACATGATTTAGGGTCTTAACAAAATTTTGGGGTGTTACAGAGCCCTTGGGAATCCAATACAATGAGGTTGGCAAGGAAGTCTACCCCACTTATTTTAAGGTTTACTTTCGGACATACTATATTAGTCCTCATCTCTCCACCGGGAGATTTAACCAACATAGTATATTTCAAGTGTGATATGGGTAGATTATACTTGGCAACATACTTGGATGATATGAATGAATGTGATGCTCCGGAATCAAATAAAATGGTGGCTGGGTTGGAGTTGGCGAGGAACATACCAATCACGACATCCTCAGCCTGTTGTGCTTCCTCAGCAGAGAAACGGTTCACGTTGTCGTGAGCGTAGTTCTGCTGTCCACGGTTTCCTTGATTGGCTCCTCCGTTCGGCCGTGGGTTCTGCTTGGGCACGTTGCTTGGTTGTATTGGACCTCTCTTCGGGCACTGGCTCGCAAAGTGTCCGGTCTCCCCGCATGTAAAGCATGCCTTGTTGCCCAAGACGACGGGGACGTTGCGGCAGGGGTTTTGAACAAGAGTGCCCATGTTGGGTCAGGGCGCAGGAGGCAAAGGCACACGAGGTGCTTGCATGGCAGGACGTTGCTGTGGTGGTGGATTAGGGCAAAATGATCCATGATGTGGTGCAGCTGGGGGCATGTACCGAGCGCGTACGTTGCTCCCTTGTGGCTGGTATGGCATCTTTCTTTTGCCCTCTTGCTCGATCTCCTGGATCTTGCCCTCAACCACTATAGCTTTGTCAACTAGCTTCTGGAAGCTCGCATAGTCATTGTTGAGGAGCTCAACCTGGATCTCATTGTTCAACCCTCTCATGAACAAGTACTGCTTCTGTTGGTCTGAGTTGACATCTTCGGGGGCATACCTTGAAAGCTGCGTGAACTTGTTGAGGTACTCAGTCACGCTCTTGTTTCCTTGGTGAAGACCCTCGAACTCTTGTCTTTTGAGCATCATTACTCCAGCAGGGATGTAATGAGAGCAAAAACTCTCCTTGAACTCAGTCCAAGTAATAGTCTCTGGGTCGACATGAGCGTTGCATAGAGCGTCCCACCAATCAACGGCAGCTCCCATAAGTTGGTGCGATATAAAGAGAACCTTATCTCGGTCATTGCACTGAACTATGGCAAGCTTCTTCTCCATGGACTTCAACCAATCATCGGCCTCCATGGGATCATTAGCTTGTGCAAAAGTGGGCGGTCGAGTCCTCATGAACTCTCCCAGTCGGTTGTGAGCCGGCGGTGGTGGCGGTGGTGGTGGTGGTGGTGCATGAACGGGGTTATTGTTGTTGGCTTGCAGCTGACCCAAAGTTTGGATCATGGTTTGCATAAGCTGGTTCTGCATGGCCATCAACCGTTCCAGGTTGTTTGCACCAGCTCCGGGGTTGTCATTCTCAGGAACCTCAACGTGGTCATCCTCTTGGTTGCCATGGACGTTCCTCCCTTGACAACCGGCGTTTCCTCTCACCATCTGTGAGAGAGAGTTGAGTAGAATAGATATTAGAAGGTTTAGAGTGATCCCTCCCAACTCTATGCATCAAGGTGGATGGGCTATATATATTAGCCTATATAGGGATGTGAACAAGTGCCGAAGCATCTCACATCTCTCTACTATGTGTGGATATGGACAACGCTGAAACGTCCCACAACTCACACTAAGCACTCAATCACAAGCAATCATCACAAAAGTCCGGCACACAACTCCTATTCAAGGCTTACTAAATGGGGGTCCTTTGTGATTGGGGTGGTACCAATCTGTGGCTAGCAATCTGTGACTTTGTCCTATGGTCAATGGGGTTCTAATGCCAATCTCTGCATTCTACCTAGGCTTGCATCCTATGTTCAGCGTGGCTCCTAATACCAATCCGCGACTAGGCTTGCGTCCTACGGTCAACCATGGTTTTGCTACCAATCTGTGATCAATCTAGGCTTGTGACCTACAGTCAACCATGGTAGCTTGATACAAATCTGTGAATTGTACCAATCTGTTGACACGACCCCAATGGTCTTGTCGAGCCAGGATCACGCTGAGGGGTGCTGTGTTGCACAGCACCGGATAACACACATAAAAGGTACAAAGCGGAAGCAAAGTTTTATTACATAAACCAGTTTATGAACACTTTTACAACAAAATAGTCCAGTCTACACTCACGGGCGTAGACTATGCATCGAGTTCACGTTCAGCCCGTGAACGTGTTCCCGCTAGCACGCACACACACTAACACAGCGGCGTGCACGACTCCCACTTGACGGGGTTCCCCTCCTGGGGTTCCGTCTGCTCCTCGGGAGTCCCTTCCTCATAAAACCCTGCAAAAGCTTCAAACACAAGCAGTGAGCACGATGGCTCAGCAAGACTGACCCGTCTCTCCTATACATGGAACTTCTACATGAAGGTTGATAGGTTATATGAGGTAAAATAAGTTGCAAAGGACTCGCCTAATTAGTGAAACCTTACTTTCATGTTTTAGCAGCAGGTTGTAGGGAACCTTACGCTAAGGCACATGAGAGAGCCGCAATCAAACAAGAAACACATTTCTCTCATGTACTTTGCCCAAAGTTGAAAAGAACTTTAATTAGCTCTAAGCTACAACATGACATTAACAAGCAAGAGTATAATTTTCAAATCAGCAACTTTTTACATGTATCTAGCATGTTCTTTCTACGTCATGGTACAGTGAACAAGTGGTACTCACTGACCGTGAGGGACAGCGATTATAGTCGATTTACACCTGCAGCAACCATCACGGACGTCGTACGCAACAACCTTTCACCCGTCAGCCAAATGTTGAACCGGTCCAATCGTCCCGAGCAAGAGGTCTCTGCGCACGCATCCACAGTGCCACCAGCCGATTTACACCTCGAGCTCTCAACCTACCCTCTGAACGACCATCTATGCCTCAACACCCAGCTACCCGAGTTACATCGGTTTCCCGGTTCCCATATAGCCGGTAGGTCTTCGGTAATGTTCTAGCTTGTTCAACAGGTCCGCACATGGCTCGGTCCTCAATCGAAACAAGCGGAGCTATAGCACCCAGGCCCCAAAGTCCTGCTGCCCTTACTCTCCGCTCGGTCTCATTTTTCTTGCCATGTGTTTCATTTGCTATCTTTACCCGAGTCGAGTGCCTCTAGCCTATCCTCGCGAGTAGTTCCAACTACTCGACTTGTACCAAATCCTACTCTATCTTAGCATTGCAGTAGATAAACGGGGTTTTCAATCCTAATCCCAACCCATGGTCTTCTTGGCTATGCAATTGGGTTTCAAACAAGACTCTACTGCAAGAAGTAAGTGGTGCTAGAAGTAAGTTCTCAAAACAATAAAAACTATAAAAAGGGTTAATGCAAACCTTGAGCTTGCCTTGCTGCTCTTGGTCGTAGGCTAGCTGCTCTTCCGGAGTGACGAAGTCTAATACTAAAGGCTCCTCCTCAACCTTAGCGACTACATGAGATAACATGTAATGTATCAATTTAAATGCATTTGTATTGAACCTAAACTTGTGAAGACTATAAGTATTACTAGACAGACCCAATGACTCTGAAATTTTTACAGTGGTTTGGTTACAACCTAAACAGAGACTTAGCCAAGTTTTATTTGCAGCAAAGCTCATTTGAGCTCTTCACAATTAATTATGTACTTGACCTTAATTGGAACTCCTAGGGTGTTCTAGAGATTTTCATGGAGAAAGCCATGACATTCTGAAAACTAGATTTTAAGAGGTTTCTAGGAGTTGGTCTCACTTAATTTGAAGGTTCCTAGCTAGAGATATGAGCTAAACAATTTCAGAGAAATTCTGAAAATGTTTCTGGACATTTTCCATTTTCTTTGGAACAGTTTTATTAATCATACCATTAGATGGATCAAATTAGCTCAAATGGATCAGAAATTTTAATGGTAGCTCAGGGATATTTTGGTGAACAACCCAGCAAAATTTCAGAATTTTCCTCCAAGGGATCCTCCAGTTCAAATTCTAAACAGTCTGAATTTTAAAGAATTAATTCTCTATAACTAAGGATTTTCATAAAGTGAAACTTGATTTGCTGGAAAGTACTCAGGGATCTGAATCCAACAAAATTTGGTTCACTAAATTTGGAGTTTTCTAGCCATAGTTATGTGTGTTTGATGTTTGAACTAAAACTGAAAATCGGGAAATGTTTAAAACACTGCACATGGGTCCCACGCACAGTGCCTTCGTCTACCTCCCGCCAGCGCCGAGCGCGCGATGTCCAGCGCCGGTGGCATGTTTCGTTCTCGGCTGCTACTGCCTAATTTTCGACGCGGTTTCTGTAAAGGTCCCAAAATCATGAATACAAAGAAACTTGAGTTTGCACAAATGTTGGTGTCATGTGTATGAAAAAGGGGGCTAGTTTAAACTTTTTACACATATGATAACACATGAGAGATTCTTCTAAAACCAACTTAGGGTTACTTGCATGTTTGGACCATAGGTGGGTTAAGACCACAGAGTTGAAGTACTCAAGTGCAATGGAAGGGTTTAAAAATCAGAATTTGAACTAAGTGTTCAACACAAATTTCAAATGAGGGAAGAACATAATGGTATTTCAAACTGCTGTGTTCAAACTCTTGTTTGCAGCAGCTAACACAAGAATCAAATTGCATATTTGGATTCCTTAGGTCCAATTTAGTGGGTAGGCAAAGTTTCATTAATTTTTTAAAAGGTTTGCTATCCATGTTTCCAAAAAGGATATAAATGTGCAAAGAATTCAAATATACATTTGAATTTGGATGGAGTTTGTCCAACTATCCAAAATGTAGCTCAGTTTTCAACTCCAAACATTTGAATTGGTCACTTGCCAAATTTTGGAGATCTTTTGAGAGATGAGAAGAGACTGCCGGGTGGGACCCACATGGCATAGAGGCAGTAAAAACTTGCAGCTAAAGTCAGAGCAAAGTCTCTGTTTTATGTCTTCTCACCCGAGCCGGGCTGCCGCAGTGTGACACCGAGAGGGCACCAAGCGACCGCCTCACTGTTCTCTCCTCACGCTGGCGAGCTGCTCGTGCCCGCCTTTACTCCCGGCCGTGTCTCGTTTCGCCACAACGCCGAAGACACGGGTTCTACCCCCCTCGTGCGCAAGAGTGGCACAGAGAAGCCGCCACCATTTTCGATCGCTCGGGACATGTTTTCCGTCGCGTGCAAATGCCCAGGCGGTAGCAAAACGCTCCTGCAGTCTTTTCCACAGCTTCCTCGTGCCACAACCGAGAGCGTTCGGCCGTCACAACCCTAGCATCACCAAGTTTGCGTGGCGGCCAAGAGAAGCCGCGTAGGGGTGCTCTCGTGGACAACCTTGCAGAGAGCTTGGCATGCCCGAGTAAGAGTACCCTCGGACGCGCTAGGACCTGGTGGTGCTCTATCCGAAGCTCAAGCCGTGACATGATCCATCGAGCACGAATTTGAGAAAGTTCCTCCAGCGGGCGCAAACTGACATTCCGGCACGGTAATCCCGAATTCGATTTTTTTCTCGTTCCTAGTTCATGAAAACTTGCATACAAGACCGCCAGTAGTCGGCGATCATTAGCCCTTCACATCCCCAGCGTGAAAATGCATGTAGGTGGAGTATTTCTAGGTTTTCTAACGGTGACCGAGGCAGGGGGAATCGGGTTCACGGTGCAACCATGGTTAGACCCTTCCCCGAGCCTTTGTATGGCCATGTCGACCTCCCCTGGGATCCACCAGTGCTGTAGCGCCGTTTCACCGATGTTTTGGCGGGCCAGGTTGGCCGGGCGACATCGCCGAATAGGTACCGAGCCGCCGCACTGTCGCCGGCTAGGTTAGAGCCACCGCCGGTCGGAGGAAATGGTCCCATTGTGTTCATCATGTGGGTTTAGGCCCTAGCGGCGAGGGGTAGCTCGGGAAGTGGCCGAGAGGCCGGAATCCAGCGAACTCCGGCGATCTCGGCGGCGCGCGGGCGCGGGTGGCCGGAGGTTGAAGAAGACCCGGCGAGTCCCGCGTGTCAGCGACAGAGAAGTGAATTTCCGATCTGCTGCGGCGCTGGGATCTAGTGTGGCTGCGCGGGAAGAGTCCAGTGGCCCCGTGTGGCTTAACCCGGCAAGTGACACATGGTCCCCCCTGGACCCACGCGCAGGATAAACTTTTCCGGTTTATTTGAATTCTAGAGTTTCCCCCAAACTTTAGAACCTGATAACTTTTGATAGGAAGCTCCAAATTTAGTAATTCAAATTGGGTTGGATTCAGGTTGGAAATCTATATCTAAATATGCAACCCAATTTGTATGAAACTCATTATTTAATTCTGGAAAATTCATTAAAGTGTTTCAGCAAAAGAATTTTAGAGGGAGCTTGGTTCATTCAGAATTCCTCAAATTTTTCCAGAATATTCTTCAGGGCATTAGTGGACACCTGTAAAAGTTTCAGCTCATTTGGAGTTGGTTTTCTTAGGATAATTCGGATTTCAATTTTCTGTGTTCAAATGGATACAGAAACAATTTCAGAAAATGTCCAAAACTTGGAAATTCAGTTCTAGGAATGTCTTAGCTCCAAAAATCCTAGGAAAATTCATGCATGCTCCCTGAGCTATGTTTGAAAGTGTAGTTAACTTGAATTTGCATAAAGGTGCAAGTTTATTCAGAATTAATTTCCTTTTTCCTAAATACTTAGGGAATTGTTCTGAGTGATCTACTCATTGAAAATTTCTAAATTTTGGTCCAGATTTATTTCTTGTGACAAGGAACTCACCAGACAATTTTCAGCTCCATTGGAGCTCTGGATCACCACTGTGCTGTTCAACCTATTTAGATGAATATCCCACAAGGGGTGAACAACACATCTCACTTGATCATAGTGTTTAACCCCAAACCCAAACCACTAGCACCAGTGTCATTTTAAATTCTTAAACAGAGTTCCAGTTTAAAACTTGTCTTTAGAACTTGTTAGCAAAAGCTTTACAAGTAAACATATGTGCATATTCATTACGTGTAGCATCTACGTGAAGGATTTGAAGTCATCTTAGTGGAGATCAAGGAAGGAGGAAAGCAATTGATCAAGCCTCAAGTGGTCTTCACTAACTGAACTTCATATATATATATAAGTTCCCTGCAAAACAAAGGAAAGCCCCGGTTTGCATCAAAACGTATAAGTTTTCATTTGTATTCACTTTATATTGTCTAGCATTTGGTTTATTGCATTAAGTCTAGATGGTATGAAACTCCAAATGCATGACCCAGAAAACCCTGAAGTATAATGTAGAGTAGGTTATCAATTGATTATTACAGTTGATCTTAAGTTAACAAAAGTGGATTAAAATAGGCATAACTCGAGTAGGCAGTTTCCTACTCGTGAAACGGGATTAAGGGGGGGGTCAATCGAAATAGTTGGGAATTGATCCTCATAGTTGGGAATGGAGACCGGGCAGTGGATGGAAGGCTCAAGGACGTGGTCCTGTGAACCTAGTCTATGTCTGAGTCGATTAAGGCCCGTTCTCGTGTGCGGCCCGTTGGACAAGTTTGAATTGTGTACCGGATGCATACTGGCTATATGGGACCCAGGAAACCGATGTAACATGTTAACCTGGGGAGGAATACCTCACCGTCTGATGCCGATGCTGAAAGGATAGAGAAGTCGGCTCTACCAGGGTTTGCCATAGAGAGACTTAATCCCAGTCAGTGGGACTGGTTTGACATTTGGGTGTCATGTGAAAGGTTGCCACGTACGACGTCCTTGACGGTTGCTGTGTGGAACATCGAGTACGGGCGTACGTGTCGTGTCAACCGGGTGTTTTTGATTGCAATCACAATCGCTCGTGGAATGGACCTAGCATACATGTTCTCTGCGTCGTGACATAGTAATAAACTGGGAAACAGTTAATAATGCTTTGATGAGGACATCACAACAGTGGATACTCACATTGATATGCAAGGACCAATCACAAGAGGACGAGCACGGTTACTAAATCAGCAGGTGAACTCATTCCTAACTTCCTACCATGTGATTTTGAGAATGGATTGCTATTGAATGGTTTAATTGTTATTAGGAACCATGGACATGATCAACAAGTAAAGGGAGGAGGTTTTGTGGACGTGGAGAATCAGATGGGACGTCCACAAGTTGATGGAAACAGTCACCAACTCGGACTCGAGTTCAACTCGGAGTCCAGGAGCAGTACATTTTAAAACGGACGCACAGGATGCATACGGACTCCGTTTTTGACGTTCCACATATGCATGGAAAGATGAGAAGATAAGCTTTGCAATGGTTTTGGTCCAACATTAAAATTCGCCAGGACTCGTTGGGAGTTGTCGAAACAAGTTGAATTCGGAGTTCTGTCCGGTGTTGCACCACCGTATTGGGCTTTTGGGCCTTGTATCCCGTATGAGTCCATTAGGGACACGTCTAAGGGTCTTATGGTCAAACCCTAGCCTTTAAATACTGCAGACGCCGGCCATATTTGGTGGGTTTTGCTTAGATTAAACACTTTTGCCGTTCTACGGTTTGTGAGACCCCAATTTCGCAATTTCAGATTGCATCTTCGTCGTTCTTGCTTGTGTTTTCGGTTGCACCTGCAGGGATAGCCTTCTTGGTGAGGTAAAGCGTGTGAAGCACGGTTGATAACCAACGGAGAAGTGGTGTAGTGATTGCAGGGGTGTTCGGGTCTGCTCGAGTTCCTCAGATCATCAACATCGAGATCTCCACTACAATCGACCTACCTTTCAGAAGAACTGGCCTAAACAACTCATCATTTGGTATCAGATTTCGGGTTTCCCGTGAGGTACTTTGATTTCCCACTAGATTAGTTTTTGTTTTTCATACCTAGAGTCCACAGAAAAAGCCACAAAAAAACATATCGTGTTACCGATTCCTAGACTATAGTGCCTACAAGTTTTCGTTTTTCTGTTTGCATTGTTGAGTTTGCATTCATGTGGTCGAGTCCTGTTGCTGGTTTAGCTTTGTGTTTTTGGTTCGTAGTTATCGTTTTTCTTCCTTGTTTTTCTTGCTGCTTACCTATTCCACAATCCCTAAACAACAAACCGAGCCACCAAGATCATCGGTTTGCCCTAGCTAGCCGCCTTGCGTGAACTCCCGCATCGCCAGCCCTAGAACTGGTTACAAACCATTGTCCCAGTCCTCCTTGATTCATCACACAATATCCCATCAGCCGTCGTAGCTAAATTGCGATTGTTTTTCACATCCTATTGCGAGATCTTTTTCAAAACCGAGTTTGAATCAACATAAAAAAACAGTAACTCGGGTAGCCTACCGTAAAACGGCCATAACTTTTGCATACGAACTCGAAATCGGGCGATTTTTTTTTTCAAATTGATCTACTCAAAATTTCGCAACCAATTTTTCAGGGCTTTGCCGTGTTCGGTTAGATTTGTTTGGCCAAATTCCCCTCGGAAGATAGACTATCCGGCCTCGGAAGTTTTAGCATAAATTTTAAAGAATCTTCCTGATTTTCTATAGGCCACATCTTACATCCAATTGAGCTGCAAAGTTGTGTGCTTTCTATTTTTATGCTCTCTAGTAAACAAAAAATATCAGAAAAATATTACAAAAAGAAAAAAATAGTGAAGAGAGCACAGATATTAAAGCATTGACAGCACACACTTGAAACAGTTGTCCTATACACTTGTGCTGTACTTGTTGCTTATATCTTCCTGATTTTCTATTTGCCTCTCTACCGCCTTGTGTTGTGCTAGGCCTAGAACACTTGTTAACCAGCAACAGTTCCTACATTGAATACTTATTCAACTTTGTTTTTCTGTTAACGATTTTTTTGCCTATTAGCCACTATATTGTGCCATCCAAGCTCCACTTTTCCTCTTGAGCAGAACAGGTACCTTTGCAATTACTCCACGCTTCATTGGTTCCCACCGTCCACCGTTTACCACCTGCGGTATCGGTAAGAACACTTGTAAGAACGTGGTAAGACGCTTGAGAGAGAGAAATTGTTTCCTTCCTTCCACTTTTCACATTGCCACTATCCTTTGTAGTTGATAGGGATAACATCTTTTTGTTGTTTTTTGTTTACTACTAACAATGGCAGAAGATAAAAGGGATGATGAATGTGTTCAACATGCTGAGTCGCGTGACATGATGAGGGAAATGACAGATATGTTTACCAAAATCCAAGCATCGACAGAGGCGTCATTGAAGACCTTGAATCGCCAACTTGCTGATCTTGTTGTTCGGATGGATACTCTTGAGGCGCGACTGCCTCTGACTGAAGATTGTGAAGACGATGCTTATAATATGGAAGATCATAACAATCAACCACGACTTCCACGTTATCTACGAGGTATGG
This sequence comes from Neostapfia colusana, assembly GCA_030760725.1. Classification (NCBI taxonomy): domain Eukaryota; kingdom Viridiplantae; phylum Streptophyta; class Magnoliopsida; order Poales; family Poaceae; genus Neostapfia; species Neostapfia colusana. Next base: position 50,968,489 of record JASWHV010000009.1, read on the forward strand.
GAGGTAATAATCGTTATAATTACAATGATCATCATAACAATTTTAGTCGCCCTCTTGAAGATCCTTTTGCTGAAGTCAAATTTACTATACCCTCTTTTTGTGGTGCTTATGATGCTAAGGCATATCTTGATTGGGAGATGACAGTAGAGCAGAAATTTAATGCCCACCTTGTTCCTGAACAACATAGAGTTCGTCAAGCCACTAGTGAGTTGTTCATATGAGGAGCACATTTGCACCGCGTTCGACATCTACACCATCCAAAACAGCACCATCTTCGACTTTTCCTACTGCCACTACACCATCCAATGGTGGGCAACGAACTTCATCTACTGCTCCATTTTCTCGCACGACGGAGGGCAGCAAGACGACATAATTCAAGCCTACGTCTTCCACTCCTTCCACAAGTCGAACTTCCGACATTAAGTGTCACCGCTGCCAGGGAGTTGGTCATGTGATGAAAGATTGCCCTAGCAAACGTGCATAGATAGCACAAGATGATGGCGGGTATGATAGTACTTCGGATGTTGAAGATGAATATTCTCTTGCTACTAACGTTGCAGGACCAAAAGATGACCACTATAGCACAGATGAAGAGGTACTTGGTACTGCAGCAACGGAAAATTATAGAAGCATAATTGTGCAGCGTGCTTTGAGCTCCAAAGTTGTGGCGGATGACAAGCTACAACGCCACAATCTTTTTCACATGTTTCTCATCGTCAAGGAGTGCCGCGTGCACACTATAATTGATGGAGGCAGTTGCAAGAACTTGGTGAACACGGATGTGGTCAAGAAACTTGGGTTGACAACAAGAGCACACCCTCATCCATACCACATTCAGTGGTTCAACAACAGCGGTAAGGTTAGGGTAACACAAACAGCGAGGGTACATTTTTCGATTGGTTCTGACCATGATTTTGCTGATTTTGATGTCGTACCTATGGATGCTTGTTCTCTTTTGTTGGGACATCCTTGGGATTTTGATACGGATGCTATTCATCATGGTATAACTAATAAATATACTCTGATGCATACAGGAAAGAAAATCACTTTGCTTCCTATGACTCCTGCTGAAATTGTACATTTTGAGAAAAGTAAAACACGTGATGATAAGGCAACAAAATCACTAGACTCTGAAAAACAGCAAGTAATTAAGTTTAAATCACCTTCGTTGCTCACAACTAAATCTGACCTTGCTGATTTATTTACTACCAAGGGGATGTACTACGCTTTAGTATGCAAAGATACCATGTTTTTAATTCATGAAGTGTCCATTGCATTCCCCCCTGCTGTTGCTAACCTTTTGCTGGATTTTGCGGATGTGTTTCCCCCCGAGATACCTCCTAGATTACCACCTATGAGGGGCATTGAACATAAGATCGACTTGATTCCAGGGGCGAGTTTGCCAAATCGTGCGGCGTACAGGGCGAATCCGGAAGAGACAAGGGAAATTCAGCGACAAGTTCAAGATTTTTTCAACCGTGGGTATATTCGTGAAAGCCTTAGTCCTTGTTCTGTTCCTGTTCTTTTGATTCTTAAAAAAGATGTTAGCTGGCGCATGTGTGTTGATTGTAGAGCGATTAATAACATCACTATTCGATATCGTTATCCTATTCCTCGCTTAGATGACATGCTTGATGAATTGAGTGGTGCTATTATTTTCACAAAAATTGACATGCGTAGTGGTTACCACCAAATTAGAATGGCACTAAGGGATGAATGGAAAACTGCATTTAAAACCAAGTTTGGACTTTATGAGTGGTTAGTAATGCCTTTTGGTTTAACTAATGCACCTAGCACTTTTATGTGATTAATGAACGAGGTTTTACGTCCTTTTATTGGAAAATTTTTGGTGGTTTACTTCGATGATATCCTCATTTACACCAAGTCATATGACAAACATCTTAATCACTTACGTGCTGTTTTCAGTGTCTTGAGAGATGCACGTTTGTTTGGTAACCTCAAAAAGTGCGTCTTTTGCACCAATCGAGTTTCGTTTCTTGGATATGTCGTTTCATCGCAGGGAATTGAGATGGATGAGGCAAAAATTGTGGCGATCACTAGCTGGCCAACTCCATCGACCATCACGCAGGTGCGTAGTTTTCTTGGTCTTGCAGGTTTTTATCGTCGCTTTGTGCGGGATTTCAGCACCATTGCAGCACCTCTCCATGAACCGACGAAGAAGGGAGTGCAGTTTCGATGGGGTGAACAGCAGCAACAAGATTTTGATGTTCTCAAATCAAAGCTTAGACAAGCACCATTGCTACAACTTCCTGATTTTGACAAGACATTTGAGCTAGAATGTGATGCAAGCGGCATTGGTATTGGAAGTGTTCTCATAAAAGGAGGTAAACCCGTTGCATTCTTTAGTGAAAAATTGCATGGTCCTTCTCTGAATTATTCTACATATGATAAGGAATTGTATGCCTTAGTGCGAGTTCTACAAACTTGGCAACATTACCTGTGGTCTAAGGAGTTCGTCATACATTCCGATCATGAATCTTTGAAGTATCTGAAGTGTCAAAACAATCTGAATAAATGACATGCTAAATGGATTGAGTTCATAGAATCATTTTCATACATCATTAAGTATAACAAAGGGAATGAGAATGTTATTGCAGATGCATTATCTAGACGTTACACCATGCTGTCCCAACTTGATCATAAAATATTTGGTTTTGAAACAATAAAAGGATTATATCCTACAGATTTGGACTTCAAAGATGCCTTTGAAAATTGTAGAGAAGGAAGAACATGGAATAAATATGTACGACGGGAGGGCCTCCTGTATCGTTCTAACAAGCTATGTGTTCCTGCTAGTTCCGTTCGCCTATTAATTTTGCAAGAAGCACATGGAGGAGGTTTGATGGGACATTTTGGAGTGAAGAAAACAAAGGATGTGCTGGCCACACACTTCTTTTGGCCAAAGATGAGATGTGATGTCGAGATCTATGTGTCACAATGCGCTACTTGCAATAAAGCTAAGTCTCGACTTAACCCACATGGTCTTTATATGCCTCTTCCTGTTCCTAGTGTACCTTGGCAGGATATTTCCATGGATGTTGCTTTGGGATTGCCTAGGACTAAGAGGGGGAGGGATAGTATTTTTGTGGTTGTTGATCGTTTCCCCAAAATGGTACATTTCATACCTTGTCATAAGAATGATAATGCCTCACACATTGCTGATTTATTTATGACAGAAATTATTTGTTTACATGGTGTGCCAAATACCATTGTTTCTGATCGTGATGCAAAATTTTTAAGTCATTTTTGGAGAACTTTGTGGTATAAATTGGGAACCAAGCTGCTGTTTTCAACCACATGTCACCCATAAACCGATGGACAAACTGAGGTAGTAAATCATACTCTATCCACCATGTTGCGGGCTGTTTTAAAAACAAATTTAAAGGGTTGGGAGGATTGTTTACCACATATAGAATTTGCTTACAACAGGTCAGTTCACTCTACTACAAAGGTAAGCCCATTCCAGGTAGTGTATGGTTTCAATCCCCGTGCTCCTATTGATTTATTACCTTTACCTCCTTCTGAAACTATAAATTTGGATGCTACACAACGATCTGAATTCATTCTTAAGATGCATGAAACTACAAAGAAAAATATTGAAAGGATGAATGAGAAGTATAGAATTTCTGGTAGTAAAGGTAGAAAACAAGTAAAACTTGAACCAGGGGACTTGGTATGGCTACATTTAAGAAAAGAACGATTCCCTCACTTGAGAAAATCTAAACTTATACCACGAGCTGCTGGTCCTTTTAAGATTGTTGAAAAGTTCAATTACAATGCATATAAGCTTGAGTTGCCTCCCAATTTTGGGGTTAGTCCCACATTTAACATTTTAGATTTACGACCATACTTGGGTGAAGAAGATGATCCTGAGTCGAGGATGACTCCGATTCAAGAGGGGGATTATGATGAGGACATCACAACAGTGGATACTCACATTGATATACAAGGAACAATCACAAGAGGATGAGCACGGTTACTAAATCAGCAGGTGAACTCGTTCCTAACATCCTACCCATGTGATTTTCAGAATGGATTACTATTGAATGATTTAATTGTTATTAGGAACCATGGACATGATCAAGAAGTAAAGAGAGGAGGATTTGGGGACGTGGAGAATCAGATGGGACGTCGACAAGTTGATGGAAACAGTCACCAACCCGGACTCGAGTTCAACTCGGAGTCCAGGAGCAGTACATCTTAAACTGGACGCCCAGGATGCATATGGACTCCGTTTTTGACGTTCCACATGCATGGAAAGATGAGAAGATAAACTTTGCAATGGTTCTGGTCCCACATGAAAATTCTCCCGGAGTCGTTGGGAGTTGTCGAAACAAGTTGAATTCGGAGTTCTGTCCGGTGTTGCACCACCGTATTGGGCTTTTAGGCCTTGTATCCCATATGAGTCCATTAAGGACACGTCTAAGGGTCTTATGGTCGAACCCTAGCCTTTAAATACTGCAGCCGCCGGCCATATTTGGTGGGTTTTGTTTAGATTAAACACTTTCACCATTCTTCGTCGTTCTTGCTTGTGTTCTCGGTTGCACCTGCAGGGATAGCCTTCTTGGCGAGGTCAAGCGTGTGAAGCACAGTTGATAACCAACGGAGCAGTGGTGTAGTGATTGCAGGGATGTTCGGGTCTGCTCGAGTTCCTCAGATCATCAACGTCGAGATCTCCACTTCAATCGACCTAACTTTCGGAAGATCGGGCCAAAACAACTCATCATGCTTCATGAGTAATCCTCGTAATGGAGATGAGGAATGATCAACACTTTTACTAAATTTATTTTCCACCTTGGGCTAGTAGCGTCGAGGCAAAGCGTTTCTTGTTTGATTGTGGAGTCTCGACGTTGTTGGCGCAAGGTCTGTATGCATCTAGGGTAGATTACTAAAGATACTTTTGCCTCGGGCAAGTGACATCGAGATGAAACGCTTCTTGTTTGATTGTGGAGTCTCGATGTGAATTGCGCGAGGACTATAAAAGTTGCTTAAAACTTGAAGTAAGGATTCTCCTTTAGCTCAGGTTCATCCTTTGTGCAAACTGCTATATTCAGCCCTCTATTTCAGCATGTACAGTTTCATGACTAGGGTGACGGTTAAGTCTTGCTGAGCTTCGTGCTCACAGATACTGCATAAGTTGTTTTGCAGGTAATAACTGTACGCTGATATGTACGGGTGTCCGATGAGACTCGAAGCTCTCCGAGTGGTGAACTCATGGCAACCCCTGCCGCTGCAACTGTGATAGTGTTGCTAGCGAGAAAGGTTCGTGGGCTGGACACCTTCTCTGTTGCTTAGCATAGGTATGAGACGTGAGTTGTATTAGTCTTCCGCTGTAGAATATTTTGAGAAGTATTTGTAAAATTTACAATTTGTAAGCTTCCGCTTGATTTATGTAATATGATGCTTTATTATGTGTGCTGTTGGGTGCCGCATCACAAGGCACCACCCAATGCGATTCCAGGGCGAGCGGCACGGCCCCGTGATCGGGATCGGGCCCTCACAGCGTGGTATCAGAGCCGCATTGGTAATAGCGCATGGAATAAGGATCGTATTACGACAAAACTTAGGATACGGTGAGGAAACGGTATTTGGCCCATATAAGGACTATAGTAGTATAGTTACTTAAGTGGCAGGACTAACATACTTGTTATAATTCTGAATTTTGATTATGTAACGACGCACCTACGTTCAGGTAAGAATGGTAAGGAACGCCACCGAAGGCGGTTCAATTTTGATTAGCTCCCCTGACGAGGAAAGTGGTTCAGGGATAGGTATCACACCTGAGTTCATATTAAAAGCTGATCCCAGGCATGCATTAGGCAAGTAAGTGGAGACCCCATCGTGTGGTCAGTAACGCGATAGTGTGTTTGTCTGGAAATAGCCCAGGGGGACATACGCAGCGCTTGCCATCGGCATGCTCTGCAGGGCAGTAGGTGGTATCCGTTGGGTTGATAAAATTCCCAACCGTGACGACCCGTTCGCGCTCTACTCGGGTTCCCTGTCGTGTGGTGTAAAAACACGACCATGTACCTTGAGACGTGGCTTGACTCAAGGACGGCCCGTATGGAAATATTACGGGGCGTATGTTTTTATTATGATATGGAACTTCCTGAAATGAAAAACCTATGAGTGCATCGTCATTGAGTGTTCTTTTGCAGGTACTAACCACGTACGTATCCCGTGTAGTACATGTTTGCGAGTGACCGTCTTAGTGCCACTGATAATACGGATATGCCGGTATAATCCGGTTAGGATTTTATTTGGTAAGGAACGTAGTACCGGCATGTTTCTTACGGTGCATCGACACCGTACTACACTTAATAAATTCTTCCCTATGAAGAAATGATTCATGAGCTAACTTTCAACTAAAAATGTAAGTTTGAAACAAACATTAGTTACTGAACTCTTATTTTGAACTAAGATTTAAATGAGAGAAGGTTTAGGTTTCAAAGATTTCAAAAACAGAGTGCTCTGTTTCTGGCAGGAATTCTTGCTGGACTTTAACAGAGAATAACTCTGAGTAGCTTGAACCAATTAAGGTGTATGATACAGTTCTGGAAAGCTTTTCAAGTGCTCTATAACTTTCTTGTAGACCTCCCGAGCAAAAATCACATCTTAAGTTGGTGAAAAGTCCAATTGAAGGCAAACTGTCCAGAACCAGGACAGCAGAAAAACCTCTCTGGACCCTTGTGTTTTTAAGCCGTAACTTCCTGTAGAAAAATCTCTAAGGAGCCTGTGATACACCGTTGGAAAGATTATGAGATATGCAACATTTTTGTAGTTCAAAGTTGGTTCAGATTCATATTGTATCTGTGTATACAACTGTGGTAAATTCAGCCACGTACAAAGGAGATGCGGGCAAATTTTATCCAGAAATTCTGTCAATGTTGAGAAATCATAACTTTTGATCCAGAAGTGATATGGATGCATTTGAATACTCGTTGCAAATATATTGAAGTTAACTTTAACTTTGATATTCAGCTAGAGTTATGAAAGTGCTTCTAACTGGATCAAAAATCTGGTTTGTTTGAGGACCGATCAATCTGCTTTTAAATCCTTGCTGTTAGTACATCAGTTTGCGCTTAAATCATTTTGCTTACATGTTAAGATTTCATTATCAGTGTTTCACTACTTTGTTCATGGAATAAATCAAGTGATAGTGTTGAGCTGTTAATGAACTCTTGTAATTGCAGAATGGTGCGAACTCGTTCCATGGGTGAGGTGGGTGGTTCTGGTGGTGATGGTGGTGATAACTCTCCACAGCGGGAGCAGCGGGCTCCGCAACCACAGCCGCCACCAGGACCTTCACCTACGGTCACAATGGCGGACATTATGGCTGCCATGACGGGTGCAAGCGATGAGCAAACCGACTTGCTCCGCGCCCTAGTGATGAATACATCCCGTCAAGGGGGATGTCAAGATGAAGACTTGCGCCAACCTCAACTGAATTCCTATGTTGAGTTCTTAGCAACTCAACCACCGGTTTTCATTGAAGCTGAGGATCCTCTGATGGAGGGTAGCTGGATACGTACCATTGAGTCTAAGTTCGGGTTGCTCCAATGCACCAAACATCAGAAGGTTTTATACACGGCGCAACAACTTCACGGGTCCGCCAGTGCATGGTGGGCAAATCAACTCGCCTCCTTACCAGCTGGACATCATTTCACATGGGTGGAATTCCGGAAGGCATTTCTTGCTTATCATGTTCCTTCCGTAATAACTCAGCGGAAACTCGAGGAGTTTCTGGTTTTAAAACAAGGAGGGAGGGATGCATACGAGCATTCGCAAGTGTTCAACAAACTTGCACAGTATGCGCCTGAACATGTGAACACTGAGGCACAAAAGTGCGAATGGTACTTCCGCAGCCTCAATCCCATGCTAAAGGAAAGACTCGTTTTAGCTGATCGAAAGAACTTCAACGAATTGATGAGTGCTGCCATCATGGTTGAAGATGCTCAGCGGGAAGTTCAGACTGAGAAAAGAAAGAACCGTATACCACCTAAGAGTAGCCGTAGTGCTCCTCATAAATACAGGGTGGTAGACAGTACCTTGAACTGTGAATCAATGCAAGCGGCTCGACGACTCCAGCAATATTCAGGTCGTTTGTCCCAATACTCTTAATTCAGACAGCTGCAGCAACGGTATATGCAGCCACATCATTCTGTTCCTCAAGTGTTCTTGCCGCAGCAGAATACAACCAGTGTCCATACTCAGAGCAACCAGGAACCGGCTGAGAAACCCTGCTTCACGTGCGGGTACTTGGGTCACATCAGCAGGAAGTGTCCAGAAAGGGTACACCACAGAGGATCTGCACCAGAGCAGGGTATAAGTCAACCTCGTGCTCAGCTCCAAGGAACAGCATCAAAGTCCCGGTGCATTTTTCATACAGCTCTAGAGGTTGTGCCGGACGGGGCACCTGTGCTAGCGGGAATGTTCACCCTCAATGAACTATCCGTATTGATTTTATTTGACTCTGGAGCCACAACAGTTTCATCAGCAGGTCATTTGTGTGCAAAGCTGAGCTCTCCACCTCTACACCGAAAGATCACTACATTATCTGCTCCCCCGGTGGGAATATAGCTGCTAATGAAGTGGTGATCAAAGCACCTTTGTGCTTAGGTGGAAAATTATAACTCAAAACCCTCATTGTATTAGAGGGGCAGAAGATCGATGTGATCTTAGGAATGGCGTGGATGAACTACCACGGGGCTGTTCTTGACATCGGTCCACGGATTGTTAGCTTGGACTCTCCGATCTACGGTCTTCAGACACTCATACTTGAAGCCGTGGATTCTAAAAATCCAGTTGTATACCACAGTGTGACCATGACACTGGAGGACATTCCGGTGGTCCGTGAGTATCCAGATGTGTTTCCCGACGATCTTCCAGGGATGCCGCCTGAAAGGGACGTGGTATTCAAGATTGAGTTAGCACCGGGAACCACACCGATATCTCGGAGGCCGTACAAAATGTCTCCGAAGGAATTAGCTGAACTGAAAGAACAGCTAAAGGACTTAATGGACAAAGGGTTCATCCAACCAAGGTCATCGCCATGGGGCTGTTCAGCCCTCTTTGTGAAGAAAAAGGATGAGTCACTTCGGTTATGTGTGGATTATCGGCCGCTGAATGCAGTGACGATCAAAAATAAATATCCACTGCCGCGGATTGATATATTATTTGATCAGTTGGTGGGTGCCAAGGTATTCTCCAAGATGGACTTACGGTCCAGTTATCATCAGATAAAAATCAGAGCGGAGGATATACCGAAGATGGCTTTCTCGACTAGATACGGGCTCTATGAGTATCTAGTCATGTCTTCTGGGCTAACAAATGCACCCACACATTTCATGCATCTCATGAATTCTGTCTTCATGGCAGAGTTGGATCAGTTCGTCGTGGTTTTCATCGATGACATTCTCGTATACTCCAAGTCGGAGGAAGAGCACACCAAACATCTCCATATCGTGCACCAACGCTTACGGGAACATAAGCTGTATGCCAAATTCAGCAAGTGTGAATTTTGGATCAGCAAGGTACCGTTCTTAGGCCACATTATTTCAGCAGAGGGTGTGGCCGTAGATCCAACAAAAATTGAGCAAGTCTTGAAGTGGGAGTCTCCGACATCTGTTCATCAGATCCGCAGTTTTCTGGGGCTAGCGGGTTACTATCGGAGATTTATTCCCAGCTTCTCGAAGGTGGCTAAACCCATGACAGAATTATTGAAGAAGAGCAGCAAGTATGTATAGACGAAGGCATGTGAAGAGGCATTTCAAACTTTGAAGAAACATCTCACAACGGCACCGGTGTTAGCCCAACCGGATACAACAAAGCCATTTGATGTTTATTGTGATGCCTCAGGCATTAGACTTGGCTGCGTCTTAATGCAAGATAGACGTGTGATCTCGTATGGGTCTCATCAACTCCGCAACCACGAGCAGTACTACCCCACTCATGACCTAGAACTCGCTGCAGTGGTGCTTGCGTTGAAGATGTGGAGGCACTACTTACTCAGGATATTAGTGCACCACTACACCGACCATAAGAGCCTCAAATATATATTCACTCAGAAGGATATCAATATGAGGCAGCGGAGATGGTTGGAATTAATAAAAGATTATGAGCTCAAGATCCATTACCATCCGGGCAAAGCTAACGTGGTGGCTGACGCACTCAGTCGTAAGTCCCACGAGAATAACTTGTCAGTTGTTCCGGATGAGGATGAAGAACCAAGCTTGCGGGTTGTTCCATATGGGGCATTGTGTAATCTTGCTCTTATGCCTACCATTAGGGAGGATATTGTACAAGCGCAAAAGAGATAAAGGAATGTGTAAAATCCGGGCAAGAATCAAGAGGATAAAATAAAATGTTTCCAGGAAGATGAACAAGGTGTGTTATGGTTTAACAACCGTATCGTGGTACCCCGGAACCTGAAGCTAAGAAAGAAGATCTTGGATGAAGCTCATATGTCCAAGTACTCGATACATCCAGGAAGAAATAAGATGTATCAAGACCTTAAAACAAAATTTTGGTGGACTCGGATGAAGCGAGAAATTGCCAAGTATGTATCCGAGTGTGATACATGTCGGCGAATCAAAGCTGATCATATTAAGAAAGCGGGAATGATGCAACCATTAAGTATTCCGGCGTGGAAGTGGGAGGACATCAGCATGGACTTTATAGTCGGGCTGCCTCTCACATTCAAAAAGCATGACTCCATTTGGGTGATTGTGATCGGTTAAAAATCAGCCCATTTCATCCCAGTGAGTACGGGATTTTCAACTAAGCAATATGCAGAGTTGTATCTCTCAAGAATTGTGTGCTTACACGGAGTCCACAAAACAATCATATCATACCGAGGTTCAATATTTGTTGCTCGTTTCTGGGAGCAACTACATGAATCTCTGGGAACAAATTTAATAAGAAGCTCGGCATACCATCCTCAGACCAACGTCCAAACGGAGAGGGTGAATACAATTTTAGAAGATATGCTGAGAGCATGTGCCATATATCATGGAAAGAACTGGGATAGCCATTTGCCATTAGCGGAGTTCTCCTACAACAATGGTTACCAATCCAGTATTAAAATGGCACCGTACGAAGCACTTTATGGCAGGAAGTGCCGCACGCCACTCAATTGGTGTGAATCCGGCGAGAGGGTGATTTTCGGCATTGATATTGTAAAAGGTGCCGAAGAGTGGGTCCAGCTTATTCAAGCAAACCTCAATGACACTCAATCTCGCCAGCAGAGCTATGCGGACCAGCGACGCCGACCCTTGTATTTTGAAGTCGGAGATCACTTCTATCTCCGAGTATCCCTGATGAAGGGAATTCATCGATTCGGAGTCAAGGGAAAGCTAGCTCCTCGCTTTGTTGGTCCATTCATTATTACAGAACGGTGTGGGCCGCTAGCCTACCATCTGAAGCTGCCACCTTCTTTATCGGGCGTCCACGAAATCTTCCATGTCTCAAACTTGAGAAAGTGTTTGAAGAAGCCGACAGAAATTCTTTCGGGAGACATGGAGATATTACAACCGGATCTTACCTACGCGAGCAGCCCATCCAGATTATCAACGAGAAGACCCGGATCAATCGAAATCGGACTTTGAAATTTTACAAAGTCCTGTGGAGTAATCATACCTTCGAAGAGGCGACTTGGGAGAGTGAAGATTACATCCACAAGAACTATCCGTAACTTTTGTCGTAGCTTTTGTAATTACCTTCCAACTCATCTTTCTTTCGTAATCTTGGGACGAGATTCCCTTTTAAGGAGGGAGGAATGTAAAGGTCCCAAAAGCATGAATACAAAGAAACTTGACTTTGCACAAATGTTGGTGTTATGTATATGAAAAAGGGGGCTAGTTTAAACTTTTTACACATATGATAACACATGAGAGATTCTTCTAAAACAAACATAAGGTTACTTGCATGTTTCGACCATAGGTGGGTTAAGATGTCACACCCGGTTTTTCTGAAGAACAACCAAGTGAATATCACATGTATGCCAGGATCATTTTCTCATACATGTGATGACAAATAGTGAAGCATCATTTATTACAAGCCAGGTGTTGAATATAAGTAAGTCTTACATAATAAATGTCTCGATGGACAATAATAAGTTCATCACAAGTAAATAAACTAGCAGCGGAATATTATTCTTTAGGGCCCCATCACAGGCGTTGCCCGGGGTCTCCATGAACCTAAAAACCTTCCTCGGGTCCAAAATCTTGGTCATTATACACCACCTCATTATCTTGACCTGAGCAGCAATATAAACCAACAAATATGCAAGGTTGAGTACCATTGGTACTCAGCAAGTGTGGGAAAATTATATCATGCATGGCTAGAACAGGGAGAGGTTGAACTCATGGTTAAAGCACTACGCAATTAATACCTATCACCTTAGCTTATTAAGCACCTACATTACTACACAGGTGAAATGGTCCCAATCTCCCATCCAATCATCATAATCCAATAACCATAACATCATTTCCAATGTTAAGCTCCCCGCTTAACTTCCAAAACCATCAATCCTCTAATCATGAATAAGTCCAGGCCGCTCTTGACTGTGAGCACGGCTGTCAAGACAGTTTTGACTCTGCAGAGTTTGTACCACTGTACCCACATGTAGTGATTTCATCCCCCGTTGCCGGGTGGACTAAAAGAACCTCCATTATGCCAGTGGCTACGATCCACATTCACACTTCCCAGGTGTGCAGCCAGGAGATCACTACGAAGCCTTTACAAAGGGATTTGACACGACCCCATTGGTCCTGTCGAGCCAGGATCACGCTGAGGGGTGCTGCGTTGCACAGCACCGTATAACACACGTCAAAGGTACAAAGCGGAAGCGGAAGCTTTATTACATAAACAAGTTTATTAACATGTTTACATCAAAATAAGTTTAGTCCACACTCGCGGGCGTAGACTAAGCATCAAGTGCACGTTCAGCCCTCGAACGTGTCCTTGCTAGCACACACGCACACTAACTCTGCGGCGTGCACGACTCCCACTCGACGGGGTTCCCCTCCTGGGGTTCCGTCTCCTCTTCGGGAGTCCCTTCCTCATAGAACCCTGCAAAAAGCTTCAAACACAAGCAGTGAGCACGAAGGCTCAGCAAGTCTGACCCGTCTCACCTAAACATGGAACTTCTACATGAGGGTAATGGGTTGCTTGAGGGAACAAAAATCATTTGCAAGGACTCGCCTAATTAGTGGATCCTTACTTTCAAGTTTTAGCAGCAGGTTGTGGAGAACCTTACGCTAAGGCACACGAGAGAGCCGCAATCAAACAAGAAACGCATTTCTCTCGTGTACTTTGCCCAAAGTTGAAAAGAACTTTAGTTAGCACTAAGCTACAGCATATCATTAACAATCAATGTCCAGCTTTCAATCAGCAACATTTTAACATGTAACTAGCCTGTTCTTTCTACGTCACGGTACAGTGAACAAGTGGTACTCACTGACCGCGAGGGACGGCGATTATAATCGATTTACACCTGCAGGGTTACCCGAACAACCCGTCACGTACGCCCGTACTCGATGTTGCCTACAACAACCATCACGGACGTCGTACGCGACTACCTTTCACCCGTTAGCCAAATATTGAACCGGTCCCATCGTCCCGAGCACGAGGTCCCTGCACGCGCATCTCTGTGCCGCCAGCTGATTTACACCTCGAGCTCTCAACCTACCCTCTGAACGACGGGCAATGCCTCAACACCCAGATACCCGAGTTACATCAGTTTCCCGGTTCCCATATAGCCGGTAGGTCTTCGGTACTGTTCTAGCTTGTTCAACAGGCCCGCACACGGCTCGGTCCTCAATCAACACAAGCGGAGCTACAGCACACAGGCCCCAAAGTCCTGCTGCCCTTACTCTCCGCTCGGTCTCATTTTCTTGCCATGTGTTTCATGTGCTATCACTACCCGAGCAATGTGCCTCTAGCCTATTCTCGCGAGTAGTTCCAACTACTCGACTTGTACCGAATCCTACTCTATCCTAGCCATGCAGTGGCTAACGAGGTTTTCCATCCTAAACCCAACCCATGGTTTTCTTGGCTGTGCAGTTGGGTTTCCAATCAAGACTCTAATGCAAAGAACAAAGGAAACAAGTATGTGCTCAAAACAATAAAAATTTGTAAAAATGGTTAATGCAAACCGGGGCTTGCCTTTCTGCTCTTGGTCGTAGGCTAGCTGTTCCTCCGGAGTAACGAAGTCTAGGACTTCGGGTTCCTCCTCGACCTTAGCGACTACATGATAAGAACAATGTATGTATTAATTTAAATGCATTTGTATTAACTTTGAAGTTGTGAAGTCTATACCCCTTGCTAGACAGACCTAATGACTATGAAACTTTTACTGTGGCTTGGTTACAACCTAAACAAAGACTTGGTCAAGTTTTAGTTGCAGTAAAGCTCATTTGAGCCCTCCACAAATAATTATGTCCTTGACCTTAATTGGAACTCTTAGGGTGTTCTAGGAATTTTCATGAGACAAACTATGACTTTCTGAAAACTAGATTTTCAGAGGGTCCTAATGGAGTTGGTCTCACTTAATTTGGAAGTCTCTAACTAAAGATATGAGCTAAACAATTTCAGAGAAAATTCTGAAAATGTTTCTGAACATTTTCTATTTTCTCTGGAACAGTTTTACTAATCACACCATTAGGTGGACTAAATGAGCTCAAATGGGTCTGAAATTTTTATGGTAGCTCAAGGATATTTCGGTGAACATCCCAGCAAAATTTCAGGATTTTCCTCCAAAGGATTCTCCAGTTAAAATTCCTAACAGTTTAAATTTCAAGGAATTAATTCTGGAGAATTAAGGAATTTCATGGAGTGAAACTTGATTTTCTGGAAAGTACTCAGAGAGCTGAATCCAGCAAAATTTGGTTCACTCGATTTGGAGCTTTCTAGCCAAAGTTATAAGGATTTGAAGTTTGAAGGAAATCTGAAAATCGGGGAAAAGTTTAAACTCGCGCGTGGGCCCAGGGGACACGCGTCGCACGCCGAAGCGACAGCACACCGCGGCCCACAAGGATTTTGCGCGCCAGCACACCCGATCCCGGCCGCAGCCGGATCCCGATTCAAAATATCGGCCGCTGACAGCTGGGGTCCACCCCCTTCTTCAACCTCGCGACACCCGCGCCCCGCCGCCGAGGGACCTCGCCGGAGAGCTCGCCGCTGGCTTCTGTACAGCTCCAAACTTCTTGATTCTGGCCGCCCCTGCCTACTTTTACTCGGGGAACATGATTCTAGGGTTAGCTGCTCATGACAATGGCCGGAGCATGGTCGGCGACGAGCCGCCATATCGGAACGACTTCGGCCATGTCGGCTAACTCTCCTAGTACCTCAGCTACTTGGGAAATCGGTCGGGGAGCATCAGTGGACCTCAGAGAAGGTCGACATGAACTCGAGGCAGCTCGGGGAAGGCCCGAAATAGGTCCTCACCGTGCGCCCGATACCCCCCGTTCGTTCCGCCATTAGTAGACCTTGAATTACGCCAGGCACAGAGGTTCTCCGGCCCAGAGTTGTGAAGGCAACTTGTGCGTCACCGTGTCTAGCTCGTGTGGGAGTGGCCTGAGGCCCTCTAATCCTTTCTAGAGCATGAATTAAACAGAATCGTACCCGAAGGTCGTTCTGCACACAGAAAGGGGAAAAGTGGAAATTCGCCGCCGGTGAGCAACCACTCGAGCTGTGGCTCGGGGATGAGCAGCACCGGTCACCTGCGCGTCCAAGGGTGCCTTGGCTCGGGCGTGACAACGCCCAGGTTGGGCTGTCCACGAGAGCCCGAGGTGCGGCGGTTTCCAGTTCCGATTTTTATCTTTCGGCACAGCCGATAGCACTCGGTTTCAATCGACTTCTAGCGATGGGGAGGATGGAGGAAGGTCTCTAGTACCTTGCTGGGACCCTGGAGTGGAAGGAGGGAGCTGCGATCGGCTTGATCGAGTGGACGCCCGAGCGGCGGTGATGGCAGTGGAGAAATGGATCGTGCACGTCGGCAGCTTGGGGAATGGCGACTGACGCACGCCGGGGAGGGAATAAATAGCCCGGCGGCTGGTCTCCGGCTTGGGGCGCGCAGCAGGAGCTGGCGCCGGCTGCCCCCTTCGGTGGCGCGCGCGCACCGCAGCTGGGAACCGACTGAACTGTGGTTCAGTCGGTTTGTTTTGAGGCAGAGGCTGACATGTGGGTCCCACCCCTCTTTTAACCTCTGAAATTTACTCCTAACAGCTGTGGTAAACAGTGAACCCTATTCTACCCTTGGCAATTCAAATTATTCACCCAAGAGCCATTTGAATTGATCAAAGTTCAAATGAGGTTTGGTTTGAATGAATTTCAGCACAAGTTCAGTTTGAAATTCAAATAAAGTTTGAATTTCTCCCCCTTAGCTCATGTCAAGATCAACCCCAAATGGAGTGAAAATTGGTGTGTGAGCTCACAAAAATGTGCTGAGCAAGAATATGCCTTCCACTTTCAAATTCATGGTATGAAAACAGTTTGAATTTGAATATGTTTTCAAACTGCCCCTTTCCTATCTATACCCAAGATGACCTCAAAAAGGTTTTGAATTTGGGTGAAACTTGGCATGGACATCCTTAGCAAAGTGTAGGAGTTTTCATATGTCCAGCCCATCTATATCACATGTGGGAAATACCACTTTTGCAATGTGTAAGTTTGTTCTCTAATGAGCATGTTGATAATTGTTACTTGCTCTTCATTTGTGTTCATCATTCTTGCTCAAATGAGGTGTGTAGTGTGGTGATGAACACTACAATTGGGTGTCAAAAACTGAGGCCCTTACATTCCTCCCCCCTTAAAAGAATCTCGTCCCGAGATTACAAGGTGAAAATGAGAGAGAGGACGGTGGAAAAATTACCGGATATGCGACGTGAGAAAGTCGGGGTAGTTAGTGCGAAGGAATTCTTCGCTTTCCCATGTCGCTTCGTCCATGGAGTGATTACTCCATAGAACCTTGTAGAACCACAACGTACGCTTGCGTGTGGTTCGGGCCTTTTCATCAATAATCTGCACCGGTTCCTCCCAATAGGTGAGATCCGGTTGCAGTTCTTCGATGTCTTCCAGCTGAACGGTAGTTGATAGCTTGAGACACTTCCTCAGCTGGGAAATGTGAAAGATGTCGTGCACACCGGAAAGTGCTTCTGGTAATCTCAGCCGGTATGCTACTGATCCACATCTTTCGGTAATTTGGAATGGACCGATGAATCGGGGTGCCAACTTTCCTCTCACCCCAAATCTGTTTACGCCCTTCATTGGAGACACTCGTAGGTATACGTGATCTCCAACTTCGAATTGTAATGGGCGCCTCCTCCGGTCCGCATACTGTTTCTGTCGGGATTGAGCGGCCTTTAGGTTCGCTTGAATTAATCGAACCTTTTCTTCCGCGTTGTTGACAAGATCAATCCCGAAGGTAACCCTCTCGCCAGACTCACACCAGTTCAGTGGTGTGCGGCATTTTCTCCCGTATAGCGCCTCGTAGGGCGCCATCTTGATGCTGGCTTGGTACCCATTGTTGTACGAGAACTCGGCTAACGGCAAGTGATCATCCCAATTCTTGCCGTGGTCGATAGCGCAAGCTCGTAGCATGTCTTCTAGAATCTGATTTACCCGCTCGGTTTGTCCATCCGTCTGCGGGTGGTAGGCTGAACTACGGATCAGCTTCGTACCCAAGGCAGCGTGTAGCTGCTCCCAAAAACGGGACACAAATAAAGTGCCCTGGTCCGATATGATGGTACGGGGTACGCCATATAAGCATAGGATCCGTGAGATGTACAGTTCAGCGTACTTCTTGGCGTTGTAGTTGGTGTTGACCGGGATGAAATGGGCAACTTTGGTGAGCCGATCGACGATCACCCACACAGAATCATGTTTCTGTAAGGTGGTGGGTAAACCGACGACGAAATCCATGCTCACGTCCTCCCACTTCCAGGCAGGAATGCCCAGTGGTTGCAGCAGTCCCGGTTTCCTCATATGGTCTGCCTTCACCCTTCGACATGTATCACACTCGGACACGTATTTTGCAGTCTCCCGCTTCATCCGTGTCCACCAAAACTTTCTTCTGAGCTCTTGATACATTTTGTTGCTGCCGGGGTGAATAGAAAATTTTGATAAGTGAGCCTCATCAAATATTTTCTTCCGTAACTCCGGGTTTCGGGGTACGACGATCCGGTCCTTGAACCATAGGACGCCGTCTCCGTCCTTCCGGAAACATTTCAACTCCCCACTGTCTACACGTCTCCGCAAATGGGACATGCCCTTGTCATTCTTCTGGGCTGCCGCTATCTCTTCACGGATGGTGGGGATCAAAGCTAGGTTGTAGAGAGCTCCGTGTGGAATCACATGTAGTGGTGGTTCGCTCCCTTCCAACGGTGTGATGGTCAGATTATTGACGTGTGACTTGCGGCTCAGCGCATCTGCCACAACGTTTGCCTTGCCCGGATGATAATGGATCTCTATCTCATAATCCTTTATCAGTTCCAACCATCTTCGTTGCCTCATGTTCAACTCCTTCTGAGTGAATATGTACTTGAGGCTTTTGTGGTCGGTATATAAATGTACAAGGTTACCGAGTAGGTAGTGCCTCCACATCTTCAGTGCAAGTACCACGGCAGCGAGCTCCAAGTCGTGAGTTGGATAATTTTGCTCATGATTCCTAAGCTGCCGTGATCCATACGCGACCACTCTTCGGTCTTGCATCAGCACACATCCGAGCCCAATGCCGGATGCATCGCAGTACACATCGAACGGTTTTGTTGTGTCTGGCTGCGCCAAAACCGGTGCTGATGTCAGGTGCTTGACTAAAGCCTTGAATGCTGCTTCACATGCCGGACTCCAAACATATTTGGTAGCTTTCATCAGCAGCTCTGTCATTGGCTTGGCAATCTTCGAGAAGTTCGGAATGAACCTCCGATAATATCCCGCGAGTCCGAGGAAACTCCGTACCTCATGAACCGTTCTCGGGGATTTCCAATTCAGCACTTGCGTGATCTTGCTCGGGTCCACAGCGATACCCTCCGCTGAGATGATATGCCCGAGGAAAGGCACTTGCGATATCCAAAACTCGCATTTGCTGAACTTTGCGTATAACTTGTGATCCCGCAGCCGTTGCAAGACTATACGCAGATGTTTCTTGTGATCTTCCTCCGACTTGGAATATACCAGGATGTCGTCGATGAAGACCACGACAAACTTGTCCAGCTCCGGCATGAACACCGAGTTCATTAAGTACATGAAGTGAGCTGGAGCATTGGTGAGGCCGAAGGACATGACCAGGTACTCATAAAGTCCATACCTTGTCAAGAAAGCTGTCTTCGGAATGTCCTCCGCCCTTATCTTAATCTGATGGTACCCGGATCTTAAATCCATCTTGGAAAAGATCTTTGCTTCGACCAACTGATCAAACAACATGTCGATCCGTGGCAACGGGTACTTGTTCTTGATGGTTACGGCATTTAATGGACGGTAGTCCACGCAAAGCCGCAACGTCTCATCCTTCTTCTTGACAAATAATGCCGAACAGCCCCATGGCGAGGAGCTCGGCCTAATAAAACCCTTCTCCAGAAGGTCCGTGAGCTGAGTTTTCAGTTCAGCCAACTCCTTGGGCGCCATCTTGTACGGTCTTCGAGATATTGGCATGGTTCCCGGTGCGAGTTCAATTTTGAACTCCACCTCTCTATCGGGTGGCATCCCCGGCAAATCGTCCGGGAATACATCCGGGAACTCTCGGACCACTGGAATATCTTCCAATCTGATGGTTGTGGCTTGGTAGACACTTGGAAGTTTTATTTCTGGACTGTCCAGAAATAATGAGTGAGAACCGTGCACCTCTGAGTTTAAGTGCACGACTCGAAGGACGGTGTCTAAAACAGCGCCGTGGCGGGTTAACCACGACATCCCTAGGATGACATCGACCTTCTGCCCCTCTAAGATAATGAGAGACGTGGGGTACACTCTACCCGCTAAGCATAATGGTGCTTTGGAGACCATTACGCTTGCTGAAATCTTCCCACCCGGTGAACAAATTAAATATGGACTATCGGTGGGTAGTATTGGCAAGCTGTGTTTAGCAATGAAAGCTTGGCTAATAAAATTATGCGTGGCGCCTGAATCAAATAGTACTATAGCGGGATGCTGGTGGAGTTGGAACATACCCGCAAGGATTGGCTCGCCCTCCGGCACGTCCTCAATGGCAAGCTGGTGGACAGTGCCGGCCCTAGGGTTTGCCCGCCGCGCATTAGTAGGGTTCCGGGGTTGATTCCTCCCCGGAAACTGTGGTGCCACTCCGCCGCCTTGCCTCTCCGGGCAACTGCTCGCGAAGTGTCCTGGACGACCACACTTGTAACATGTGGCCGCTGCTGGTGGAGTACTCGGGGGACGAAAGCCCGGCATGCGTTGCGGAGGTGCAAACGCACGCGGCATCGCCCGCTGCTGCTGTTGTTGTTGCGGTGGTACTGGCAGTGCCGGCCGGAATGCCGGTGAAGAGTACGGCCGACTGCGGAACGGCATCGGCCGCTGTGGTGGCTGCCAGCGTTGACCTGATGGTGGGCGATTCACCATCCGAAACTTCTGAGAAGGACCGCCTCCTTCTCCGCTGCTCTGCGGCGCGCTTCGCTTTCGCTCTGCCGCCGCCAACTCCTTGCCGGAGTCCTCCTGAACAATCGCAGCATCAATTATGTCGTTGAGGCTGCCGCGATTGAACATCGCCAGCTTGTCTTTCAGGAGCGGGTTAAGCCCCTGGTAAAAGTGGTCCCGCCGCTTCTCGTCCGTATCTGCGTGATACGACGCGTAGAGCGCGAGATCGTTGAATGCCCTGGAATATTCCAGCGCGTTTCGGCTCCCTTGTTGCAGGTGTAGGAATTCCTGCGTCTTCCTCTTCATCAAACCGGGCGGTATATGATAGGCCCTGAAGGCCGTCCGGAACTCCGCCGAGGTCATCGCTCGGTCGGTGGGCTGTGAAGCACAGAAGTTGGCCCACCACGCGCTCGTGGATCCTTGGAGCTGCCGGACCGCGAACTGAGTCTTGCGCTGCTTGCTGATTTGGAGCAGCCCGAACTTCATCTCTATGGCGCGGAGCCAGTTGTCCGCGTCAAGTGGTTCATCCGCCCTTGAGAATACAGGGGGATGAGTCGCCAGGAAGTCGGAGTAGGAGCTCTGTTGGCGCTCCTCACGATCTTGACGTCTCTCTGGGCGAGACGTATTCGCAATTAACGTTTGCAGCAGCTCTGTGTGCTGCTGATGTGAACCCGCCATTGCCGCGACAATGTCGGCCAATGTAACCGTTGGCAGTGGCGGTGGCGGTGTTTGCTGTTGCTGTTGCTGCTGCTGTCCCGAGGAGTCCTCGGGAAGCGGTTGGGAGGTCTCTCCCCCTTGGCTAGTACCTCCAACATCAGGGTTGGCACGAGTACGCGTCATTCTGAAATTCAGCACAGCAGCAATTAGCACATGTCTTACTCAAAATTCCATAAACAGCAGTAGGTATTGAAGCGACGCATGATTATTTTGCACAACATTCGCATATATTGATAAAGCATAAACTTTATACAAGATACATTATTCTCGGATCTCCGAGAAGTCGTGCTCATGTCGTCACTACCTATACATACGCTACTGTCTACACGACATGTCACCTATTACAAAAGTTGGGTTACGCTACCCTAGCTGCCCTACTTGGCAACCGTAACCCCCTACTCGGAGTAGAACTCGACCTCCTGGGGGTCGTCCTCCTCCGGTACCTCAGCTGGTGGCTCTGGATCTACCACCTCTTCTCCCATTCCGGGTTCTCCCATGGCTGGAAGACCCAAGACTACCGGTACGCCCAATACCGGGGGCACGAGGTCCTGCAATGCATGCACCTCGTCCATAGCCTGGTTGTAGTCCTCTTCCCAGCCTTGTCCTTCCTCAACAGCGTCGTCCCGCTCTTGAGCAAGGTCCTCATTCTGCTGGGTTAGGGTCTGCACCAGCTCTTGCAACGCCGCGATATCAACACGGCTCTTCTTCTTTGCCTTCTTCAGACGACGCAACTGATTGTGTTGTTCATTCAGTCGCTTGATCGTCGGAAGGAGCACATTGCGGAGTGCACTGTGAGCACTCTCGAAATGATCTCCCCGGCTTGTGCTCTCCTTGAGCTTGGTGGCGAGATGCTCCGTATGAACAGCTTGGCTGTCCATCACAGTGTTTCCCGCCCTCATCTGGAGGCTGAGGTTTGCCTCCGCGGGGTTGTACCTTGGGCAACTCGGGTCTGTTGCCTCCAGGTACCTTTCTTCCCACACATGCTGAGCTCGTCCCTCCACCGGAACGAGTGCGTATGGAGTACCCTCCATAGCCTGCACGTGTAGTTGGCAGAAACGTGACATAGTGTCACGGGCTGCCACTTGCCACATCCCTTCCGGTTGTCTTCCTCTCACCGTGGCGGTGAATGGCACCCAACCGGGTGGCGTAGGCCCTGCAGGAACCTCGACATGGATCGTCCACGTCTTGTTCCCCTCTTCGCCTTCTTCCTTGGCGAAGTATTGCTGCATCTGGTTGTACCCGAAATATTGGAGCATTTGCCACAATGCTTCCGGGTAACCGCTACGGTCAGAACAGTGGGAAACTACCCACCCGTTTTCCAACCGTTTATCTGCTGCCATCTGTAAAAATATATTTTAGAAATGTCAAATATTTATTTAAACAGTAAACCATTGAGTTATAACATAAGATATGTCATTGAACCCATAACACTTGGAAACATAGTTCAAATTTTTAAACAAATTTGACTGCTGATCTGCTGTTACCATGACAGCCCTGACCAGTTTCCATATCAACCTGATTTAGGCCAGGTTAAAGGCAAAACTAATTCTGGAGCTTAACATCAAAGTTAAAGCTAACTTCAATAGCTTTCCAGAAAGCATTTGCTTGGCCTATGATCTGTCCTGGTTCAAAAATTATGAGATGTCAAAGTTAACAGAATTTCTGGGAACAATTGGACAGCACCTCCCTGCCTTAGGTACTGATTTGATCCAAGAATCCCAGTTAATTCTGTTCCTAATCTGACAAAACTTTCTGTTACAAAGTTGTAACCCATCTCATAAGCTTTCCAGAACTACCTCATTTCCTATTTTTTTGGATTTTTAAGCAGGAAGTTATGCTTAATTTACAGAGAGTTTACAGAGAGTCTTTGCTCTGTCCTGTTTTCTGGACAGTTTCAACTCTACTGCATTTTTCGAGTGGTTAAGGGACGAAACACCTCTGGACCTCAACAGAAAAGTTGTAAAGCTCTTCTAAAGCTTCCCAGAAATGTATCATACGACCCCAACCTCGAAAGAACTCGACCTCTAGCCTCTGATTAACTTCAGCCTTGATTCAGCTGAAAACAGAGTGCTCTGTCCTTAACATCCTATAAGTTGAAAACTTATTAGCTTTGAATATCCTGTTCAAGGGAAGGAGTTACATCAAGTCTTACTACTTTGGATCAAAACCTTCAAGTTTTTAAATGAAGTTGTTCCTTTAATTGGATGTGACGTCGAGGCGTCACCAGATTATGTCGGTACTACGTCCTCACAAAGGAAAAACCTATACCGGACTTAGCCGGCTTCGTTAGTTTAGTGGCACTACTCGTCACTCGCACACGGATGCTACACGTCTACCGTTTTGTGGTAAGGCTACCTGCAGAAATTCAACCAATCATCAGACTCGGCTGCACACCGAGCCCGGAATCCATACAGTTTGTACACCCGGCCGTCATCACTCGCCCGGATGTTCTCAAGCCAAACACGCCTTGAATTACGTGTTCACGTTTCGGACCACGTGACGGGGTCTCCCATGTTGCACCACGCACGCCAGGGACAGACGTTGCTCGAATACCCCAAACGACATGAAGAGTCGTAGAGGATATCAAAGCGGGTCGGGTTACCTGCCACCCGTGGGGCTCCACCCTTCAGCTTGTGCGCACTGGTGGACAGCGCTTACGTGCACCCCCCAAGACATGAACGTCCCGAGATGCAAGATTTTCCGACATAACAAATAGGTTAATAAGCCACTTTCTATATGCTAATAACATCCTTATACGGGCTACTAACTCGTTCCTCACTGGATTTTTGAAAAAGAAGACCTTTGTACTGTGTTAAACCTCAAGCGAGCTCTGATACCACGCTGACACGACCCCATTGGTCCTGTCGAGCCAGGATCACGCTGAGGGGTGCTGCGTTGCACAGCACCGTATAACACACGTCAAAGGTACAAAGCGGAAGCGGAAGCTTTATTACATAAACAAGTTTATTAACATGTTTACATCAAAATAAGTTTAGTCCACACTCGCGGGCGTAGACTAAGCATCAAGTGCACGTTCAGCCCTCGAACGTGTCCTTGCTAGCACACACGCACACTAACTCTGCGGCGTGCACGACTCCCACTCGACGGGGTTCCCCTCCTGGGGTTCCGTCTCCTCTTCGGGAGTCCCTTCCTCATAGAACCCTGCAAAAAGCTTCAAACACAAGCAGTGAGCACGAAGGCTCAGCAAGTCTGACCCGTCTCACCTAAACATGGAACTTCTACATGAGGGTAATGGGTTGCTTGAGGGAACAAAAATCATTTGCAAGGACTCGCCTAATTAGTGGATCCTTACTTTCAAGTTTTAGCAGCAGGTTGTGGAGAACCTTATGCTAAGGCACACGAGAGAGCCGCAATCAAACAAGAAACGCATTTCTCTCGTGTACTTTGCCCGAAGTTGAAAAGAACTTTAGTTAGCACTAAGCTACAGCATATCATTAACAATCAATGTCCAGCTTTCAATCAGCAACATTTTAACATGTAACTAGCCTGTTCTTTCTACGTCACGGTACAGTGAACAAGTGGTACTCACTGACCGCGAGGGACGGCGATTATAATCGATTTACACCTGCAGGGTTACCCGAACAACCCGTCACGTACGCCCGTACTCGATGTTGCCTACAACAACCATCACGGACGTCGTACGCGACTACCTTTCACCCGTTAGCCAAATATTGAACCGGTCCCATCGTCCCGAGCAAGAGGTCCCTGCATGCGCATCTCTGTGCCGCCAGCTGATTTACACCTCGAGCTCTCAACCTACCCTCTGAACGACGGGCAATGCCTCAACACCCAGCTACCCGAGTTACATCAGTTTCCCGGTTCCCATATAGCCGGTAGGTCTTCGGTACTGTTCTAGCTTGTTCAACAGGCCCGCACACGGCTCGGTCCTCAATCGACACAAGCGGAGCTACAGCACACAGGCCCCAAAGTCCTGCTGCCCTTACTCTCCGCTCGGTCTCATTTTCTTGCCATGTGTTTCATGTGCTATCACTACCCGAGCAATGTGCCTCTAGCCTATTCTCGCGAGTAGTTCCAACTACTCGACTTGTACCGAATCCTACTCTATCCTAGCCATGCAGTGGCTAACGAGGTTTTCCATCCTAAACCCAACCCATGGTTTTCTTGGCTGTGCAGTTGGGTTTCCAATCAAGACTCTAATGCAAAGAACAAAGGAAACAAGTATGTGCTCAAAACAATAAAAATTTGTAAAAATGGTTAATGCAAACCGGGGCTTGCCTTGCTGCTCTTGGTCGTAGGCTAGCTGTTCCTACGGAGTAACGAAGTCTAGGACTTCGGGTTCCTCCTCGACCTTAGCGACTACATGATAAGAACAATGTATGTATTAATTTAAATGCATTTGTATTAACTTTGAAGTTGTGAAGTCTATACCCCTTGCTAGACAGACCTAATGACTATGAAACTTTTACTGTGGCTTGGTTACAACCTAAACAAAGACTTGGTCAAGTTTTAGTTGCAGTAAAGCTCATTTGAGCCCTCCACAAATAATTATGTCCTTGACCTTAATTGGAACTCTTAGGGTGTTCTAGGAATTTTCATGAGACAAACTATGACTTTCTGAAAACTAGATTTTCAGAGGGTCCTAATGGAGTTGGTATCACTTAATTTGGAAGTCTCTAACTAAAGATATGAGCTAAACAATTTCAGAGAAAATTCTGAAAATGTTTCTGAACATTTTCTATTTTCTCTGGAACAGTTTTACTAATCACACCATTAGGTGGACTAAATGAGCTCAAATGGTTCTGAAATTTTTATGGTAGCTCAAGGATATTTTGGTGAACATCCCAGCAAAATTTCTGGATTTTCCTCCAAAGGATTCTCCAGTTAAAATTCCTAACAGTTTAAATTTCAAGGAATTAATTCTGGAGAATTAAGGAATTTCATGGAGTGAAACTTGATTTTCTGGAAAGTACTCAGAGAGCTGAATCCAGCAAAATTTGGTTCACTCGATTTGGAGCTTTCTAGCCAAAGTTATAAGGATTTGAAGTTTGAAGGAAATCTGAAAATCGGGGAAAAGTTTAAACTCGCGCGTGGGCCCAGGGGACACGCGTCGCACGCTGAAGCGACAGCACACCGCGGCCCACAAGGATTTTGCGCGCCAGCACACCCGATCCCGGCCGCAGCCGGATCCCGATTCATAATATCGGCCGCTGACAGCTGGGGTCCACCCCCTTCTTCAAACTCGCGACACCCGCGCCCCGCCGCCGAGGGACCTCGCCGGAGAGCTCGCCGCTGGCTGCTGTACAGCTCCAAACTTCTTGATTCTGGCCGCCCCTGCCTACTTTTACTCGGGGAACATGATTCTAGGGTTAGCTGCTCATGACAATGGCCGGAGCATGGTCGGCGACGAGCCGCCATATCGGAACGACTTCGGCCATGTCGGCTAACTCTCCTAGTACCTCAGCTACATGGGAAATCGGTCGGGGAGCATCAGTGGACCTCAGAGAAGGTCGACATGAACTCGAGGCAGCTCGGGGAAGGCCCGAAATAGGTCCTCACCGTGCGCCCGATACCCCCCGTTCGTTCCGCCATTAGTAGACCTTGAATTACGCCGGGCACAGAGGTTCTCCGGCCCAGAGTTGTGAAGGCAACTTGTGCGTCACCGTGTCTAGCTCGTGTGGGAGTGGCCTGAGGCCCTCTAATCCTTTCTAGAGCACGAATTAAACAGAATCGTACCCGAAGGTCGTTCTGCACACAGAAAGGGGAAAAGTGGAAATTCGCCGCCGGTGAGCAACCACTCGAGCTGTGGCTCGGGGATGAGCAGCACCGGTCACCTGCGCGTCCAAGGGTGCCTTGGCTCGGGTGTGACAACGCCCAGGTTGGGCTGTCCACGAGAGCCCGAGGTGCGGCGGTTTCCAGTTCCGATTTTTATCTTTCGGCACAGCCGATAGCACTCGGTTTCAATCGACTTCTAGCGATGGGGAGGATGGAGGAAGGTCTCTAGTACCTTGCTGGGACCCTGGAGTGGAAGGAGGGAGCTGTGATCGGCTTGATCGAGCGGACGCCCGAGCGGCGGTGATGGCAGTGGAGAAATGGATCGTGCACGTCGGCAGCTCGGGGAATGGCGACTGACGCACGCCGGGGAGGGAATAAATAGCCCGGCGGCTGGTCTCCGGCTTGGGGCACGCAGCAGGAGCTGGCGCCGGCTGCCCCCTTCGGTGGCGCGCGCGCACCGCAGCTGGGAACTGACTGAACTGTGGTTCAGTCGGTTTGTTTTGAGGCAGAGGCTGACATGTGGGTCCCACCCCTCTTTTAACCTCTGAAATTTACTCCTAACAGCTGTGGTAAACAGTGAACCCTATTCTACCCTTGGCAATTCAAATTATTCACCCAAGAGCCATTTGAATTGATCAAAGTTCAAATGAGGTTTGGTTTGAATGAATTTCAGCACAAGTTCAGTTTGAAATTCAAATAAAGTTTGAATTTCTCCCCCTTAGCTCATGTCAAGATCAACCCCAAATGGAGTGAAAATTGGTGTGTGAGCTCACAAAAATGTGCTGAGCAAGAATATGCCTTCCACTTTCAAATTCATGGTATAAAAACAGTTTGAATTTGAATATGTTTTCAAACTGCCCCTTTCCTATCTATACCCATGATGACCTCAAAAAGGTTTTGAATTTGGGTGAAACTTGGCATGGACATCCTTAGCAAAGTGTAGGAGTTTTCATATGTCCAGCCCATCTATATCACATGTGGGAAATACCACTTTTGCAATGTGTAAGTTTGTTCTCTAATGAGCATGTTGATAATTGTTACTTGCTCTTCATTTGTGTTCATCATTCTTGCTCAAATGAGGTGTGTAGTGTGGTGATGAACACTACAATTGGGTGTCAAAAACTGAGGCCCTTACAGGATTCCCGACGAGCGTGGGCCCACTGAGGTTTCACCCCTAACAGCATACAAGAGGCTCCAACCCCGCTGCAGTGGCCCCCTCTTGAGCCTTGCGGTTCATATGGTAGTCCAGCTGACAGCTACTCCCCGCACCATCCAACACACCCATACTACGCCGGGGATACACCTAATTAATTGGCCAAGCTGCCCCATCTCAGCATGTGGTTGGCACTGTAAAGCCAGGTTACATGCTCCATGAACCGGTCCTTAGGATCCAGGCAAGTACTAAACACAAACCCAAGTCTCGTGCACCCAGCACACAACCAAAACATCCAACTTGCCTTGATCCCTACCTCTACATAACTCACAATATCTCATTCAAGAGTATGGTAATATAAACTGATGATCTCATATCCCAATTATTCCATTCTAAGCATGGCTAAGCATATGCATAATATTAAATGACATGATAAAATAAATCCCAACCCAAGCTACAAGGAAACAAAGTAATGCAATTCTAGGGAAACATCCTAGCATGGGTTTCATCTTTCATTTGACAATTCAAATAATTCTATCTACACATCCTAGCATAGGTTCAAAGTGGTCAAGGACACTTGCCTCCTTCTTGCTGCTCTTGAAATGGGTAGTCCTGATCTTTGAAAGGGATAACTTGCTCTTGAACAGGTTCTACATCATACCATCACACATAGCAAAAGAAAAACAACAATCATAAGACATAGTTCACACTTCTTACTTCATACAAACCACACATTCACCTTTATAAAAGTTCTTTACCATTATATGTGTTGTGGTTACTTTATGTGTGTTGAGTTGTGGCCTGCATGCACTTTTAACCATGTGTATATGATTCCTACTTTTATGTCCACATTTATACTTACATACTATTTGTATGGGTTTCCAATAAATTTCTTATATTCAACTACTACACCTTTTCACTACCAAGTGTGTATGAAAAGTATTTTTCTTCCCCATATGTGCCTTCATAATTTCTACAAACCCTAAACTGAACTCTTTGGATTTTAAAAACTCCATTTATCATTTACTAGTTGCTATATTCTCAGATTTATATTCCTATGCATAATTGTGTATTTTATTATGAAATTAGTAATACACATCATCTAAACAGTATAGGTTCTGGTCCTAAATAATTTAATAACATATTTTGACCTTGGCCTCTGATGTAAACTATTTCATAATTATTTTCCCTATTTTTCTATAACTATTCTTTACTAATAAATGTGAATAATAAATGAAACAGATTCATTTTAGCCCAAAAATATATTTTTATCTCACTCCAAAGTTTTCTAAGTACTGAGAAAGTTTTTAATTAATTTTGACAATTATGTTTGTCCCACTTTTTAATTTTTAAACACTAGTTACATATTCAATTTTCTAAATTAAATACTAAACAGGGCTAAAATAATGAACTCACCCCATTACAGGGTCTATAATATTATTTTCATAATTTCCAGGGGTCTAGCTACACTTATCAGAGGTGTTTTTCCTAATTTTTATTAAGTCCAGGGGCTAAAACTGATTTTTAAATGAATTTACATGATTTTCTGGAGTTCCAGGGGCTAGATCAGAAGTTTCCGGGGCTAGCTCTTATTTCCCGAGAACCCCAGGGGGTAGCACGTAAGAATTCCAGTCTTTATAACGCGGGGCTGACGTGGACCGTCCGATTTTAAACCGACGGCTGAGATTATAACATCGAACCGGTACGCGGGGTTTTAAAGTCTACCCTGCGATTTAAAATAAACGGCGCACAAGCGGCCACGTCGCTCTGATCGAGCGCGGGCGGCGCTGCCGGCGGCGCACGGCGGCGGGAAGCGGCGATCTCGCCGGAAAGTTTCGGATCCTCAAGAATTCTGCCTAGAACTGTGATCTTATGGCATAGATCGGTAGAGGGGAGGTCAGGGATCTCACCTCGGGGGTTTTCTTGAGCTCGGGGTCCTGGAAAGTGATCGGCGGTGAGGTCCGAGGCAAAACCACGGCGAAGCTCGTCGGCGCTGGGTTTACACCGTAAGTCTCCGAGTTTTCTGCACCTGCAAAGCTCCCCGGAGGTGGTGGATCAAGACCAGCGAGTTAGATCGGAGTTTCCGAGCTTAGATCGGCTAGAATTCACCGGAGAATTCTCGGTTCTCACCGGAGTAAAAATCGGCGATCGCGTGGGAAAAACCGATCGGGGCTGGAGTTTTTATAGCCGGGGGAGGGCGGTGGGTCAGTTGTGATCGAGTTTGAGTCTTCTGGGACCAGAATTCGGGCTGAGGGACGCGGTATTCCGATCGGTTAAGATCGCGCGCGCGCGGGAGAGAGTCCGGGGTCGGCGCGAGCGAGGTTGGGGATGACAGGTGGGTCCCACCTGTCTGTGTGAGAGAGCGCGGGCGCGCACGGTTGCGGGCTGGCGCGGGGAAAGTGGGCCGGCTGGCGGGTTTCGGCCCACTGGCCGGTTTTTTTCCGTTTTCTCCTTTTCTTTTTCCATTTCTTTTCTGATTTGAGTTAAATTTGAATTCCAGTTTGAATTTGAATTTTTGCAAAACATGCAACACGTCCAAAAATTTTTAAATTCCCCTCTGAACATGGTTTAGTGTTTTGAATCAAAATTTTGGGGTGTTACAGCTCTACCCCCCTTAAAAGAAATCTCGTCCTCGAGATTGGTGTTTCTAAGAAAACAATTCCGGAAATTGTGCCTTGAGCTCATCTTCCCGTTCCCAGGTGGCTTCCTCTTCTGAGTGATGCTTCCACTGCACCTTGCACATCCGGATTCTTTTATTTCTGGTGAGGCGTTCCATTGTCTCCAAAATCTTGTAGGGTTGCTCGGCATAAGACAAATCTTCAGCTACATCCACTTCATTCATGGGTAACACCTCTTCAGGCGTCCTCAGGCATTTCTTGAGTTGCGACACATGGAATACATCGTGCACGTCCGATAGATGAACCGGTAACTCTAGTTGGTACGCCACTTCGCCTTTTCTTTCTAAAACTTGAAAGGGTCCGATGTATCGAGGTGACAACTTCCCTTTCACCTTGAACCGACGAAGTCCTCTGATAGGGCACACCTTGTGATAAACATAGTCTCCCACGTTGAAAACGAGCTCTCTTCTTCGTACATCAGCATAACTCTTTTGGCGTGTTTGTGCTATCCTCAAGTTGTTGCGAATCTCCCTCACCTTCGCCTCGGCTTCTTGTAGCACTTCTGGACCAAACACTTCACTTTCTCCTGTTTGGTTCCAAAATAGGGGAGTTCTGCACTTCCTTCCATACAAAGCTTCAAACGGTGACATCTTCATACTAGCTTGATAACTGTTGTTATAGGAAAACTCCGCATACGGTAAGTTCTTGTCCCAACTCCTATTGTTTTTGAGCGCACATGCCCTTAACATATCTTCAAGGATCTGATTGGTTCTCTCCGTCTGCCCGTCAGTTTGGGGATGATAGGCAGAGCTGAAGTTCAGATGGGTTCCCATGGTTTCATGCAACTTCTGCCAAAACCTCGAGGTGAACTGTGTCCCTCGGTCCGACACTATCTTCTTTGGCACTCCATGGTAACACACAATCCTTGACATGTACAATTCTGCCAATTTGGATCCGCTGTAGCTTTCTTTCACAGGGATGAAATGAGCTACCTTGGTTAGCCTATCAATAATGACCCATATTGAATCATACCCGGATTGGGTCCTAGGCAATCCCACGACAAAATTCATGCTGATTTCTTCCCACTTCCATTCAGGCACTTTGAGTGGTTGCAACAATCCCGCGGGTCGTTGATGTTCTGCTTTCACCAACTGACATGTGTCACATAGGGCAACATGTTCCGCGACATCTCGCTTCATGCCATACCACCAATACCTGCTCTTGAGGTCCTGGTACATCTTCGTACTCCCAGGATGAATGGAATAGTCGGAATCGTGAGCCTCCTTCAAAATTAATTCACGGATCTCCTTTACTTCTGGCACACAGATCCTTTTCCCGTGCCACACCGTTCCTTGTTCATCCTCTCTAAAACCAGGAGCTTTATATTCCTTGATGAGCTGTCTGATCTCTTGTATCTTCTCATCATTCTTTTGGCCCTCGCGTATGTCTTGCTCGAGTGTGGAGTCCACTTCCATGGCGATGGCTTCACCACTATTTACTAGACATAGATTGAGCCTTATAACCTCGTCCTTCAGTTCTGCGGGCATGTCCTTCAAGCTCAACTTATTGACCTGCACTTTCTGACTCAAAGCATCGGCCACGACGTTTGCTTTCCCGGGATGATAGTTGATGCCCACATCAAAGTCATTGATTAGCTCTAACCATCTCCTTTGTCTGAGGTTGAGATCTGGCTGTGTGAATATGTACTTCAAACTCTTATGATCCGTATATATCTCTGTCCTCTTCCCCATCAAATAGTGCCGCCAAATTTTCAACGCGTGTACCACTGCGGCTAGTTCTAGGTCATGTGTAGGATAGTTCTTCTCGTGCTTCCGAAGCTGCCGGGATGCATATGCCACGACATGTCCTTCTTGCATGAGAACACATCCCAACCCATTTCCAGAGGCATCGCAGTACACTGTGAAATTCTTCTGCATATCTGGCATAACCAACACTGGGGCTGTTGTCAATCTCTTCTTTAGCTCCTGAAAGCTCGTATCGCACTGTGACGTCCAGGTGAATGTGATTCCCTTTTCCAACAGTTTGGTGAGAGGTCTCGAGATCTTGGAGAATCCCTCAATAAACCGTCGATAGTATCCAGCCAATCCCAAAAAGCTTCGAACTTCCCCGACATTTTCAGGGGTCTTCCACTTCTGGATATCCTCGATTTTGGCGGGATCTACGGAGATTCCTCCCTCCGAGATTATATGTCCTAAAAAGGGAACTCTCTTCAGCCAAAACTCACACTTGCTCAACTTGGCATATAGTTGGTGTTCTCTCAGCCTCTGTAACACCAACCTTAGATGTTTC
Organism: Neostapfia colusana; assembly: GCA_030760725.1. NCBI lineage: Eukaryota > Viridiplantae > Streptophyta > Magnoliopsida > Poales > Poaceae > Neostapfia > Neostapfia colusana. The sequence continues at coordinate 51,001,648 of JASWHV010000009.1, forward strand.
TCATGTTCTTCTTCATCTTTGGAGAAGACGAGAATATCATCTTTGAAAACCACCACAAATTTGTCCAGATATTCCATGAATACCTTGTTCATGAGGTACATGAAATATGCCGGGGCATTGGTTAGCCCGAAAGGCATGACAGTGTATTCATACAGTCCGTACCGAGATACGAAAGCTGTCTTGGGAATATCAGATTGCCTTATCTTGAGTTGGTGGTATCCCGACCTGAGATCAATTTTCGAGAACACACAAGCCCCCCTCAACTGATCAAACAAGTCTTCAATGCGGGGTAATGGGTACTTGTTCTTGATGGTTACCTCATTCAAGGCACGGTAATCCACGCATAACCTTTGGGTTCCGTCTTTCTTGGGCACAAATATCACCGGAGCTCCCCATGGTGAGGAACTAGGGCGAATATACCCCTTCTCCGTCAATTCTCAAAAATGATCCTTGAGCTCTTCTAGCTGCTTGGAGTCCATTCGATAAGTTCTCTTGTATATCGGGGCTGTTCCCGGTACTAGCTCAATTGCGAATTCCACGTCACGGTCGGGAGGCATACCTGGCAACTCCTCCAGAAAAACATCTGGATATTCCTTGATAGTCCTGATTTCCTCAACTTTCACCTCCACCTGATTTAATTTAATGTCCCTCCTAGGCTCGTGTATTGTTATGAACTTTACTCTGGTGCCACTGGGGTGAGTTAGTTCCACCGTTCTGGTCGAACAATGGATGATTCCTTTATGTTTGGTCAACCAATCCATACCCAAAATAATATCTATCCCTTGTGAATCTATCACTATGAGGTTAGCCGTAAATACTACCCCATTAATGTCTAGGTTCACTTTGGGACACACTTGTCTTGTCCTTATTTCTCCACCTGGAGAGTTTACCGCTAGCATATGGTTCATTTGTGTGGTTGCTAGGTCATGCTTCTTAACAAACCCTTGAGCAATGAACGAGTGGGTAGCACCAGAATCAAACAGCAGAGTTGCAAGGTGTAAATTGGCAGGAAACTTACCAACTACCACGTCGGGTGCCTCTTGTGCTTCCTCCATAGTGACATGGTTCACCCGTCCTCTCATTACATTCTGCTGTTGTGGCGGCACAGGCTTCTTCTTTGGGCATTTATGGGCGTAGTGCCCTACTTCACCACAGCTGAAACATTGCACCCCAATCTTAGATGACTGGCCCTTGTTGTCTTGGGGTTGGTTTGGGGGTCCTTGCACTGCTGGTCGAGGTGGATATGCGGGGCGAGGCTGCTGCACAAACTGACGTTGCGGCGGTGCTGGTGCTGCGGGAGGCCTGTAGTTTGGGTTGTACCCTCTTGGTGCTGAATAGGGTACCGCAGCACGGCTCGTCTGCCCCGTAGGTTGCTGCATCATACGTGGGCGGGTGTTGCTCCCTGAGGCTTGATGTGACCACCCGGCCTTCCTCTTATTCTCATTTTCCAGGGCCTTTAGCTTCCTTTCTACCACAAATGCTCTGTCCACCATCTTTTTGAAGCTTTCATACTCATTTGAGGACATTGCACACTGCATCTCTGCGGTAAGTCCTTCCACTAAACAATCTTGTTTCTGCTCATCAGTCTCTATGTCTCGTGGAGCATAACGGGATAGTTGAGTAAATTTAGTGAGGTATTCCCTCACCGTCATGTTTCCCTGCTGCAGTCCCAAAAACTCCTTCCTCTTGTTTTTGAGTTCACCTCTTGGGATGTAATGGTTGCGGAAGCTACGCTTGAACTCTTCCCAAGTGATGTTCTCAGGGTCATGATGGGCGGCCACGTAGGCGGTCCACCAATCAGCAGCAGGTCCATGCAATTGATGAGAGGCAAACAGCACCCTCTCATATCCTTGGCATTGTATAATCCTCATCTTACTTTCAATGGTCTTCAGCCAATCATCTGCCTCCAGAGGTTCAGCAGCACTTGCAAACTTTGGAGGTTGAGTTCCTAGAAACTCACTCAACCTTGGTTGGCGTGGTGCAGCTTGTGGAGGTGGAACTTGATGCAAGTTGGCCACCACTTGAGTCAAGTTCTGGATGAGCTGATTTTGATTCTCCAGCATTTGGTGGAGAGGGTCAACTTCTTCACGGCGACCACCCCTGTCCTGGCCTCCAGAAAGATGAGGGTTGCACGCCTCATCGTTGTTGTTGGCGGGGTTGGCAGCACGTCCTTTTCCTCTTCCGGCCATCTGGCAGAATCAACCAATGTTAATTTGAAAGCACTTAGTATCATCTTACTACTTCCACTTGTTTGTACTTTGAAGTGTTGAGGCTTTGTTATACTTTTCTGAGGGTTCATTTCTCACACAAAAACAAATGCAATATTATGTCATGTGGGTTCACACACCAAAGCAAAACAATCTAAAGACGAGGCTGTGGACAATTGCAAATGGCTTCCACAACTCACGTCACACACCAAGCATTATCACACCATTAACTACGTAACGACTCGACTACTCGACCTCTTGCTAGCTAAGGGAAAGACTCTACACTACTCGTTCTCTTGAGCTGGCTCCTCGGGATCTTCCTCCTCATTTCGGCTACCTTCTGACTCTGCTTTGGGTGGGGAGGCTGCTGGTGGAGAAGTGCGACGACGCCTGATCGCTCGGCGATCCGGGGAGTCAGGAGTCCATGTATCATTCACGGTGACACACAGTTCATTCCCATCTCCTCTTTCTCTCGCCTTTAAGCAAGCTCGCAGCAACGCCTCCGTTTCCTTCAGGGTGTCTCGGACATCCTGAAGCTCTTGTTGACACTCCTGCAGTCGAGTGCTGAGCATAGCAGCATCCTCCAAGCACAAGTCCATGTGCTCATGGGAAGTCCCTTGCTGCACCGGTGGGTACTTGTACTCTGTGGTACCACTCTCACGTTGGAGGACATACATGTACTCAGTTTTGTCCAAGTGGCGACGATAGATGTGACTCTGGCAGGTGATGGCCTCCCAGGTGACATCTTTCTCCGCGTCAACTTGTGTTGCTCGACAAGCTGGAGAGTGGTGAATCTTAAGCAGCTGATTCTCGTGTATAATCCTCATCTCCGAACTCCATTCTTCCCTCTTCTCACGGATGGTCCTGGTGGAGTTATAGTGGATGATTAGCTTGCCCGTATTGCCGGCGGCTTCGAGCATACGCCGAAGACGGCGCAACAAGCCTCCTACTGCCAATCCATAGGATAGATACGTCACTGGACGACTCTCCTTTCTTTCGGCAAGGGCAACCACGGGAACTCTCCCTCCTGTGGACTTGCGAGCGGTGCGAATCATGCGAACCATCTAAAACAAAAGGAATTAGGTTAGATAAAATCTCAAACAAAAATCCTATTTTGAATGAAAGTTGGGGTAAGATGAAGAAAATAACTCTTTAAATAACACTTTTCAACCCACACCTTGGAAAATAGTTTTTTAAGAAAATAGGGCCCTTATATAAGTCCATTTCTACCTAGGTCCACGTTCCTACGGGAAACCTTGGCTCTGATACCACCTCTGTCACACCCGGTTTTTCCGAAGAACAACCAAGTGAATATCACATGTATGCCAGGATCATTTTCTCATACATGTGATGACAAATAGTGAAGCATCATTTATTACAAGCCAGGTGTCGAATATAAGAAAGTCTTACATAATAAATGTCTCGATGGACAATAATAAGTTCATCACAAGTAAATAAACTAGCAGCGGAATATTATTCTTTAGGGCTCCATCACAGCCGTTGCCCGGGGTCTCCATGAACCTAAAAACCTTCCTCGGGTCCAAAATCTTGGTCATTATACACCACCTCATTATATTGACCTGAGCAGCAATATAAACCAACAAATATGCAAGGTTGAGTACCAATGGTACTCAGCAAGTGTGGGAAAATTATATCATGCATGGCTAGAACAAGGAGAGGTTGAACTCATGGTTAAAGCACTACGCAATTAATACCTATCACCTTAGCTTATTAAGCACCTACATTACTACACAGGTGAAATGGTCCCAATCTCCCATCCCATCATCATAATCCAATAACCATAACATCATTTCCAATGTTAAGCTCCCCGCTTAACTTCCAAAACCATCAATCCTCTAATCATGAATAAGTCCAGGCCGCTCTTGACCGTGAGCACGGCTGTCAAGACAGTTTTGACTCTGCAGAGTTTGTACCACTGTACCCACATGTAGTGATTTCATCCCCCGTTGCCGGGTGGACTAAAAGAACCTCCATTATGCCAGTGGCTACGATCCACATTCACACTTCCCAGGAGTGCAGCCAGGAGATCACTACGAAGCCTTTACAAAGGGATTCCCGACGAGCATGGGCCCACTGAGGTTTCACCCCTAACAGCATACAAGAGGCTCCAACCACGCTACAGTGGCCCCCTCTTGAGCCTTGCGGTTCATATGGTAGTCCAGCTGACACCTACTCCCCGCACCATCCAACACACCCATACTACGCCCGGGATACACCTAATTAATTGGCCAAGCTGCCCCATCTCAGCATGTGGTTGGCACTGTAAAGCCAGGTTACATGCTCCATGAACCGGTCCTTAGGATCCAGGCAAGTACTAAACACAAACCCAAGTCTCATGCACCCAGCACACAACCAAAACATCCAACTTGCCTTGATCCCTACCTCTACATAACTCACAATATCTCATTCAAGAGTATGGTAATATAAACTGATGATCTCATATCCCAATTATCCCATTCTAAGCATGGCTAAGCATATGCATAATATTAAATGACATGATAAGATAAATCCCAACCCAAGCTACAAGGAAACAAAGTAATGCAATTCTAGGGAAACATCCTAGCATGGGTTTCATCTTTCATTTGACAATGCAAATAATTCTATCTACACATCCTAGCATAGGTTCAAAGTGGTCAAGGACACTTGCCTCCTTCTTGCTGCTCTTGAAATGGGTAGTCCTGATCTTGGAAAGGGATAACTTGCTCTTGAACAGGTTCTACTTCATACCATCACACATAGCAAAAGAAAAACAACAATCATAAGACATAGTTCACACTTCTTACTTCATACAAACCACACATTCACCTTTATAAAAGTTCTTTACCATTATATGTGTTGTGGTTACTTTATGTGTGTTGAGTTGTGGCCTGCATGCACTTTTAACCATGTGTATATGATTCCTACTTTTATGTCCACATTTATACTTACATACTATTTGTATGGGTTTCCAATAAATTTCTTATATTCAACTACTACACCTTTTCACTACCAAGTGTGTATGAAAAGTATTTTTCTTCCCCATATGTGCCTTCATAATTTCTACCAACCCTAAATTGAACTCTTTGGATTTTAAAAACTCCATTTATCATTTACTAGTTGCTATATTCTCAGATTTATATTCCTATGCATAATTGTGTATTTTATTATGAAATTAGTAATACACATCATCTAAACAGTATAGGTTCTGGTCCTAAATAATTTAATAACATATTTTGACCTTGGCCTCTGATGTAAACTATTTCATAATTATTTTCCCTATTTTTCTACAACTATTCTTTACTAATAAATGTGAATAATAAATGAAACAGATTCATTTTAGCCCAAAAATATATTTTTATCTCACTCCAAAGTTTTCTAAGTACTGAGAAAGTTTTTAATTAATTTTGACAATTATGTTTGTCCCACTTTTTAATTTTTAAACACTAGTTACATATTCAATTTTCTAAATTAAATACTAAACAGGGCTAAAATAATGAACTCACCCCATTACAGGGTCTATAATATTATTTTCATAATTTCCAGGGGTCCAGCTACACTTATCAGAGGTGTTTTTCCTAATTTTTATTAAGTCCAGGGGCTAAAACTGATTTTTAAATGAATTTACATGATTTTCTGGAGTTCCAGGGGCTAGATCAGAAGTTTCCGGGGCTAGCTCTTATTTCCCGAGAACCCCAGGGGGTAGCACGTAAGAATTCCAGTCTTTATAACGCGGGGCTGACGTGGACCGTCCGATTTTAAACCGACGGCTGAGATTATAACATCGAACCGGTACGCGGGGTTTTAAAGTCTACCGTGCGATTTAAAATAAACGGCGCACAAGCGGCCACGTCGCTCTGATCGAGCGCGGGCGGCGCTGCCGGCGGTGCACGGCGGCGGGAAGCGGCGATCTCGCCAGAAAGTTTCGGATCCTCGAGAATTCTGCCTAGAACTGTGATCTTATGGCATAGATCGGTAGAGGGGAGGTCAGGGATCTCACCTCGGGGGTTTTCTTGAGCTCGGGGGTCCTGGAAAGTGATCGGCGGCGAGGTCCGAGGCAAAACCACGGCGAAGCTCGTCGGCGCTGGGTTTACACCGTAAGTCTCCGGGTTTTCTGCACCTGCAAAGCTCCCCGGAGGTGGTGGATCAAGACCAGCGAGTTAGATCGGAGTTTCCGAGCTTAGATCGGCTAGAATTCACCGGAGAATTCTCGGTTCTCACCGGAGTAAAAATCGGCGATCGCGTGGGAAAAACCGATCGGGGCTGGGGTTTTTATAGCCGGGGGAGGGCGGTGGCTCAGTTGTGATCGAGTTTGAGTCTTCTGGGACCGGAATTCGGGCTGAGGGACGCGGTATTCCGATCGGTTAAGATCGCGCGCGCGCGGGAGAGAGTCCGGGGTCGGCGCGAGCGAGGTTGGGGATGACAGGTGGGTCCCACCTGTCTGTGTGAGAGAGCGCGGGCGCGCGCGGCTGCGGGCTGGCGCGGGGAAACTGGGCCTGCTGGCGGGTTTCGGCCCACTGGCCGGTTTTTTTCCGTTTTCTCTTTTTCTTTTTCCATTTCTTTTCTGATTTGAGTTAAATTTGAATTCCAGTTTGAATTTGAATTTTTGCAAAACATGCAACACGTCCAAAACAAGCACTACTGTCTGCACGACATGTCACCGATTACAAAAGGTTGGGTTACATCACCCAGCTGCCCTACTTGGCAATGGTAACCTCCTACTCGGAGTAGAATTCAACCTCTTGCAGGTCGTCCTCCTCCGGTACCTCTGCTTTTTGCTCTGGAACTACAACCTCCTCTTCCGGCTCGGGTTCTCCCATTGCCGGAAGACCCAAAACCACAGGTACAGCACATACCACCGGTATGCCCATTACCGGAGGTACGAGGTCCTGCAACGTGTGGACCTCGTGCATGGCTTGGTTGTAGTCCTCTTCCCAGCATTTCCCCTCCTCAATAGTGTCGTCCCGCTCTTGAGTATGGACCTCGTTCTGCTGGGTCAGAGCCTGCACCTGATTATGCAAAGCCGCGATGTCAGCACGGCTTTTCTTCTTCAGCTTCTTCAGACGATGCAACTGATTTTATTGTTCGTTCAGTCGCTTAATCGTCGGAAGGAGAACATTGCGGAGTGCGCTGTGAGCACTCTCGAAATGATCTCCACGGCTGTTGCTCTCCTTGAGCTTTACAGCAAGACAATCCGTATGAACAGCTTGGCTGTCCATCACGTCTTTTCCTGCCCTCAATTGGAGACTGAGGTTTTCCTCTGCGGGACTGTACCTTGGGCAACACTGATCTGTTGCCTCCATGTACTTTCCTTCCCACACGTGATTAGCCCGTCCCTCCACTGGAACGATCGCATATGGAGTGTCCTCCATAGCTTTCACGTGTAGTTGGCAGAAACGCGACATAGTGTCGCGGGCTGCCACTTGCCACATTTCTTCCGGCTGTCTGCCTCTCACCGTAACGGTGAACGGCGCCCAACCAGGTGGCGTAGGTCCTGCAGGAACTTCGACATTGATCATCCATGCCTTGTTACCCTCCTCTCCCTCTTCTTTGGTGAAGTACTGCGGCATCTTGTTGTATCCGAAATATTAAAGCATTTTCCTCAAGGCTTCCAGATAGCCGCTGTGGTGAGAACAGTGAGATTCCACCCACCCGTTCTCCAACTGTCTATTTGCTGTCATCTGCAGAAACATATTTGAGAAATGTCAAATATTTATTTGAACAGTAAACCATTGAGTTATAACATAAAACATGTCATTGAACTCATAAAACATGGAAACATAGTTCAAACTTAAACAAATTTGACTGTTGATCTGCTGTCCAATATGACAGCCCTGACCAGTTTCCATTTCAACCTGATTTAGACAATGCTAAATGCAAAACCAAATCTGGAGCTCAACATCAAAGTTAAATCTAACTTCAATAGATTTCCAGAAAGTATTTGCTTGGCCTAATATCTGTCTTGGTTCAAAAGTTATGAGATTTCAAAGTTGGCAGAATTTCTGGAAAAAATTGGATAGCACCTCCCTGCTTTAGGTACTGATTTGATCCAAGAATTCCAGTTAATTCTACTCCCAATCTGACAAAACTTTCTGTTACAAAGTTGTAACCCATCTCTTAAACTTTTCAGAACTACCTCATTTTCTATTTTTTGAATTTTTTGCAGTAATATATGCTCAATTTACAGAGAGTTACAGAGAGTGTTTGCTCTGCCCTGTTTTCTGGACAGTTTCAACCCTACTGCATTTTTCCATTGGTTAAGGGATGAAACAGCTCTGGACCTCAACAGAAAAGTTGTAGATCTCTTCCAAAACTTTCCGTAAATGTATCATATGACCCCAACCTAGAAAGAACTCAACCTCTAACCTCTGATTAACTTCAGCCTTATTTCAGCTGAAAACAGGGGACTCTGTCCTTAGTATCCTATAAGTTGAAAACTTGTTAACTTTAAATATCCTGATTAAGGGAAGGAGTTACAGAAAAGTTTTAGTGCTCTAGATTAAAACTTTCAAGTTTTACCATTAGGTTGATCATTTATTGGGGTGTGACGTCGATGCATCACCAGATCATGTAGGTACTACGTACTCACAAAGAAAAACCTATACCGGACTTAGTCGGCTTCGTTAGTTCAGTAGAACTAAGAGTCACTCGCACATGAATGCTACATGTCTACCGTTTTGTGGTTAGACTACCTTCAGATAACTCAAACAATCGTCAGACTCGGCTGCACACCGAGCCCGGTATCCATACAGTTTGTACACCCGGCTGTCATCACTCGCCCGGATGTTCTCAAGCCAAACATGCCTTGAGCTATGTGTTCACGTTACTGACCACGTGACGGGGTCTCCCAAATTGCCCAAAGCACACCAGGGACAGACGTTGCTCGAATACGCCAAACGACATGAAGAGTCATAGAGGATATTAAAGCGGGTCGGTTTACTTGCCACCCGTGGGGCTCCATCCTTCAGCTTGTGCGCACTGGTGTACAGCGCTTACGTGCACCCCCAAGACATAAACCGTCCCGAGATGCACGAATTTCCGACATAAGCAAATAGGTTAGTATGCCACTTTCTATACACTAATAACATCCTTATATGGGCTACTAGCTCGTTCCTAACTAGATTTTTGAAAAAGATGACCTTTGTACTGCGTTAAACATCAAGCGAGCTCTGATACCACGCTGACACGACTCCAACGGTCTTGTCGAGCCAGGATCACGCTAAGGGGTGCCGCGTTGCACAGCACCGGATAAGACACATCAAAGGTACAAAGCGGAAGCAAAGTTTCAGTTTATGAACATTTTTACAACAAAATAGTCCAGTCTACACTCACGGGCGTAGACTATGCATCGAGTTCACGTTCAGCCCATTGAACGTGTTTCTGCTAGCACGCACACACACTAACACGCAGCATGCACGACTCCCACTCGACGGGGTTCCCCTCCTGGAATTCCGTCTCCTCCTGGGGAGTCCCTTCCTCATAAAACCCTGCAAAAGCTTCAAACTGAAGCAGGGAGCACGATGGCTCAGCAAGACTGACCCGTCTCTCCTATATATGAAACATCTACATGAAGTTTGATAGGTTACTTGAGGTAAAATAAGTTGCAAAGGTCTCGTCTAATTAGTGGAACCTTACTTTCAAGTTTTAGCAGCAGGATGTGGGGAACCTTACGCTAAGGCACATGAGAGAGCGAAATCAAACAAGAAACGCATTTCTCTCATATACTTTGCCCAAAGTTGAATAGAACTTTAATTAGCTCTAAGCTACAACAAGACATTAACAAGCAAAAGTGTAACTTTCAAATCAGCAACTTTTTACATGTATCTAGCCTTTTCTTTCTACGTCACGGTACAGTGAACATGTGGTACTCACTGACCGCGAGGGACGGCGATTATAATCGATTTACACCTGCAGGGTTACCGAATAACCCGTCATGTACGCCCGTACTCGATGTTGCCTACAGCAACCATCACGGACGTTGTACGCAACCACCTTTCACCTGTCAGCCAAATGTTGAACCGGTCCAATCGTTCTGAGCAAGAGGTCTCCGCACGCGCATCCACAATGCCTCCAGCCGATTTACACCTCGATCTCTCAACCTACCCTCTGAACAACCAACTATGCCTCAACATCCAGCTACCCGAGTTACATCGGTTTCCCGGCTCCCATATAGCCGGTAGGTCTTCGGTACTGTTCTAGCTTGTTCAACAGGCCCGCACACGGCTCGGTCCTCAATCGACACAAGCGGAGCTATAGCACCCAGGCCCGAAAGTCTCTGCCCTTACACTCCGCTCGGTCTCATTTTTGTTTCCATGTGTTTCATTTGCTATCTTTACCCGAGTCGAGTGCCTCTAGCCTGTCCTTGCGAGTAGTTCACCCTACTCGACTTGTACCGAATCGTACTCTATCTTAGCATTGCAGTAGCTAAACGGGGTTTTCAATCCTAATCCCAACCCATGGTTTTATTGGCTATGCAATTGGGTATCAAACAAAACTCTAATGCAAGAAGTAAGTGGTGCTCAAAGTAAGTTCTCAAAACAATAAAAATTTATAAAAAAGGGTTAATGCAAACCGGAGCTTACCGTGCTGCTCTTGGTCGTAGGATAGCTGCTCTTCCGGGTGACGAAGTCTAAGACTTCAGGCTCCTCCTCAACCTTAGCGACTACATGAGATAACATGTAATGTATCAATTTAAATGCATTTGAATTGAACTTAAACTTGTGAAGACTATAAGTCTTACTAGACAGACCCAATGACTCTGAAATTTTTACTGTGGTTTGGTTACAAACTAAACAGAGACTTAGCCAAGTTTTATTTGCAGAAAAGCTCATTTGAGCTCTCCACAATTAATTGTGTACTTGACCTTAATTGGAGCTCCTTGGGTGTTCTAGGGATTTTCATGGAGCAAGCCTTGACTTTCTGAAAACTAGATTTTCAGAGGTTTGTAATGGAGTTGGTTTCACTTAATTGGAAGGTTCCTAGCTAGAGAAATGAGCTAAACAATTTCAGAGAAATTCTGAAAATGTTTCTGGACATTTTCTATTTTCTCTGGAACAGTTTTATTAATCACACCATTAGGTGGATCAAATTAGCTCAAATGGATCTGAAATTTTTATGGTAGCTCAGGGATATTTTGGTGAACATCCCAGCAAAATTTTAGTATTTTCCTCCAAGGGATCCTCCAGTTAAAATTCTAAAAATTTGAATTTTAAAGAATTAATTCTGGAGAACTAAAGATTTTCCTGAAGTGAAACTTTATTTGCTGGAAAGTACTCACAGAGCTGAATCAAAAAAAAATTGGTTCACTCAATTTGGAGTTTTGTAGCCAAAGTTATGTGGGTTTGAAGTTTGAACCAAAACTGAAAATAGGGAAATGTTTAAAACTCTGCACGTGGGTCCCACGCACAGTGCCTTTGTCTACCTCCCGCCAGCGCCCGAGCGCGGGATGTCCAGCGCAAGGGGTGCGGTTCGTTCTCGGCCTCTACTGCCTAATTTTCGATGCGGTTTCTTCCTACGTGACCCTTGGAGCACGGCGCACACGCCGAGCACCTTCTCGGACCTTGACATCGCCGGAAACCTGGTCGGCGACAGTGGAGGCGGAAGATGAGCTCGGGTCCAATGGCGCTAGCTCGTACCGGCGGTGAACACGATCAACTAATGGGTCGCAAAGCACCACTGGGGCACGAGGAAGCTATCCCTGCCCTTCTCTTGGCCGGAGATCGCCGGGCAAGAAGACTTCACCGGCGACCCGAGCCATTTTCACCAGCGATGGCCAAATTCCAGTGCTCTGCTCACTGGGTTGATCATTACCGCTAGGATTTGGCTGAGGTGAACGTGAGGTGCTACTCTAGCTTCAGCTCGACCAGGATCTCCGGTGATCAAGTGATCGAGGTGAATTTCGAGTTTTGGTTCTCGGTGTTCTTTCTGGCGATCATCGGGAAAGTTGAAATTCCAGCTAACCAGCGCTAAGAGGGACCTAGGGAGTTCGGGGAGAGCTACTAGACTTGGATGCTAACCTCAGAGACACGTTGGTCGCGCTGGAGAAGCTTTGCGCTGCTCGGGCAACGGCGTCGAGTCAGAGGAGCTCTCGGGTTGACAGAGCACCGAAAGATGGGCTTGGACAAGCTACAACGAAGCTTATCACGAGCAGCTGAGGGCTGTAACACGTCGAGCAAGGACCGGCGGTGCCGTTTGTGGCCTCAGCTCGTGGTGGAAGGGACTGTGCTTGCGGTCGATGGTGAGGTGATGGGGCAGGGCTGTGCGGCGATCAGCTCAGTGTTTTCAGTGCTGGAAACGTCGAGGCAGTGGGAAAGTGGGCTGCTGCCGGCGGCAGCTCGCAGCTAAATAGCTGGGGCCGTCGCTTTGTGGCGGTGATCAGCGACCAGGAGGTGGCAGCGGTGGGAAAACGCCGTGGCGCTCGCGTGGTCACGCGCAGGAACCGAGCTGCGGTGACTTCAGACGGTTTGAACACTGGTGAGGCTGACATGTGGGTCCCACTCCGGTTTTAAACTCTGAAATTGAACTTTCCCCACTGCTCTAAACAGTAGAGACCCAAATAACCCTGGTCATTTCAATCATCTACACTCTGGCCATTTGAATTGGATAGAATTCAAATTGGGGTTTGTTTGAATATAATTTCAGCACATATGCAGTTTGAAATTCAAATAAAGTTTGAATTTGCTAAACTTAGCTCATGACAAGATCAACTCCAAATGGAGTGAAAATTGGTGTGTGAGCTCAAAAAAATGTGCTGAGTAAGAATATGCTTCCCACTTTTGAATTCATGGGATAGAAATATTTTGAATTTGAATTTGAGTTCAAACCACCCTCTTTCTATTTATACCCAAAAAGACTTCAAAAAGGTTTTGAATTTGGGTGAAATTTGGCATGGACATTCCTAGCAAGGTGTAGGAGTTTTTCATATGCCAAGCCCCTATATGATGCATGTGGGAAATGCCACTTTTGCATTTTGCGAGTTTATTCCCTAATAAAGTGTGTGTGTTGTAACACCCCAAAACCTGTTAAGAGGGGAATTTAAAAATTTTTGGACGTATTGCATGTTGTGCAGAAATTCAAATTCAAATTGGAATTCAAATTCAACTCAAAACTGAAAAAAAAAGAAAAAGAACAAGAAAAAAACAAAACCCCGGCCAGTGGGCCGAAACCCACCAGCCGGCCCACCCACCCCCGCGCCAGCCCGCAGCCGCGCGCCCCCCTCTTCCTCTGACTGACACACGGGGCCCACCTGTCATCCCTGACCTCCCGCTCGCGCCAACCGCCAGACTCTTCCGCGCGCGCCCGATCGCAACTAACCCGGAATTCCGCGTCCCTCAGCCCGGTCCCAGACAACTCAAACTCGATCTAAACAAACCCGCCGCCCTCCCTCGTCTATAAAAACACCGGCATCGCCCCGTTTTTCCTCCACGATCAGCTGTTTTTCCTCCCGGTAAGAACCAGAGTTTCTCCGGCCATTTTCTCTCGATCTTCGCTCGGGATTTCTGATCTAACGCGCTGATCTTGTTCCACCGTCTCCAGAGAATCACGCAGGTGCAGAAAACTCGGTAGATTGCGCCCTAGACACAGCTCCGATGAGCATCGCCGCGATTCCATCTCGGACCTCGTCGCCGACCGCCTTCCAGGACCTCCGAGCTCAAGAAAAACCCCGGGGTGAGATCCCCGACCTCCCCTCTACCGATCTATGCTATGGAATCCCAGTTTTAGGAAGAATAGACGAAGATCCGAAGTTTGCCGGCGAGATCGCCGCCTCCCACCGCCGCGCGCCGCCGGGCAGCGCCGCCCGCGCACGGCCAGGGCGACGTGGCCGCTTGTGCGCCGTCTATTTTAAATCGCACGGTAGAACTGAAACCCCCGCGTACCGGTTCGACGTTATAATCTCAGCCGTCTGTTTTAAATCGGACGGTCCACGTCGGCCCCGCATTATAAAGGCCGGGATTCTTACGCGCTACCCCCTGGGGATCTCGGAAAATAAGAGCTAGCCCCGGAAACTTCTGATCTAGCCCCTGGAACTTCAGAAATTCTTGTAAATTCATTTAAAAATCAGTTTTAGCCCCTGGACTTAATAAAAATTAGGAAAACCCCTCTGTTATGTGTAGTTACACCCCTGGAAATTTATGAAATAATATAATAGACCTTGTAGTGGGGTGAGTTTACCTTTTTAACCCAATATGATATTAAATTTAGGAATTTGAATATGTGATTAGGATTTAAAATTTAAAAGGTGGGACAAACACATTGTAAATTCAAATTTAAACTCTCCTAGCACTTGGGAAACTTTAGAATCAGTTAAAAGTAAATTTTAAGCTGAAATGAATTTGTCCAATTGATTGTTCATATTTATTAGTATAGAAACATATTTTAGGCTAGGAAATAATTCTGAAAATTGGAAAAATGAATTTAAATTAGTTCACATCACAGGAGAAGTTCAAAAATATATTATTTAATATTTTAGAACAGAACCTATTCTATTTTGATGAGATGTCTTACTTTTTCATAATAAAGTTCACATTTAGGCATAGAAAATAAATCTGAAAATATAGGAAAATAGGAATGCATGACTAGAAAATGATAAATGAAGTCTCCAAGTCCAAAGACTTCAGTTTAGGATTGGTAGAAGATCTGAAAACTCATTTGAAGTTTGAAGTTACCTTCCATGCAAACTTGGTGGCTAAAGAGTGTCACTACAGGAATCCGGACAATAGACGACGGCCGGAAATCGTCGTCAATAAGGACACTACCGTCGTCAATAAGTTATTGACGACGGTAAAACTTTATAGATGACGGTTTTCGGCTGTCGTCAATTATTAGTCATCAATAAATTTATTGACGACGGTAACCGTCGTCAATAATCTTATTGACAACAGCTAAATCTAGCTGTCGTCAATAAACTTATTGACGACAGCTATGATAGGAACCGTCGTCAGTTACGATGGCTTATTGAAGACGGTTTCTGGTACCTGGCCGTCGTCAATAACAATGGCTTATTGACGACAGCTAAATCAGGCTGTCGTCAATAAGCTTATTGACGACGGCCAGGATTTCAACCGTCGTCAGTAACCGTGGCTTATTGACGACGGTTTACACTAGGCCGTCGTCAATAACAATTGCTTATTGACGACGGTTTCTGGTACCTGGTCGTCGTCAATACTAATGGCTTATTGACGACGGCCAAGTACCAGAAACCGTCGTCAATAAGCTTTCCAATTTTTTTTAAAAAAAAACAGAAAATCCTGCCCTGGCTTCGAGACCAACCCTGGCTCGATGGCCAGATCACAGACAATCAAAATATACATCACAGAATTGCATAAAAACACTATACGCACACCACACTACCCTACGCTACCCCGACCGCTGCCACGGGAGTCCAGGAAGTCGTCGTGCGCTCGTCCAAACGCTGGTTGCTGAGGGGATGGAGTTTCCTGAGCCCGCGTCGCCGATCCCTATGATCTACATGTATAGTTAGACAAATTAGAAGTTCACAAATGTGTATATGATTAAATAAACTCATTACAAGTTAAAATTGAGCAAGTTAGCTAGATTTGTCTATGTTTGAGTAAGTTTGCTCATATTTTACTAAGTTTGAGAAGTATGGACTAGTAGTGTTTGTGTTTGAGCTAGTTCAAATAGTTTTGGCTATGTTTGAGTAAGTTTGGTCATATTTGACTATAGTTGAGTAAGTTGTACCATATTTTACTCAGTTTGAGGATGTTTAACTAGTTTTCTCTAAGTTTAAGTAAGTTTGATCAAATTCAACTAAATTTGAGCAAATTTAACTAGTTGCAGCTATTATGAGAAATTTTGTACCTGTGCTCCTTACGTCGGCCCCTGTGGTAGCTGTATCGGTGGCGGCGCCCACTGAGGAAAGACAACGAGCTGTCCTGTGGCCATAGCCTGCAAATATGAAGTAAATTATTATACATGTCATTTATATATTAGAAACGTTGAGTACAATGATCTGAACTTACCTGCATGGCAGCTTGCAGCTGTAGCATGTACGAGTGTCGATACTCGTCCCTAGCCCGGAGCTCTGCTGCCTGCCTCTCGTTCGCGAGCCTCAGCGCTTCCTGCGTCCTCTGGAGCTCCTCTTGGACACTCTGGAGCTCCAGATCACGGCTGCCACGCCTGCTGGATCCACCCTGCGATGAAGAGGCCCTTGAGTAAGACCGCGCCTCCCTCGAGTCTACTACTCCATCGAAGATGGCCAACCTACACAACGAAGTAAGAGTATTAAAGTTTCGTGTCTCGAAGTTAATGAAAGTGAATGAAAAACAACAGAACTCACCAGCCGTGAGGTTTACCGCCACCGCTTGCATAGGCGGCTTCAGGTACGATCGACGAGTTCTGCCAATCGTAATCGTCGCTTCGAAGCCTCCGCACCTCCTCCCCATACTTTTCCTGAAAATACAGAAAATTAAAGTCACCAGAAGTTTTAAAGATAATACAATTAAATCAACTAAAGAACTCACCAACGTCTCTGTCGCTGTCTGAGAAGACAGCTGATCAGGCTGCGAGGGGTCACTTCCCATGTGACCCCTCCTCCACACCTGGATAGCAGTCAGCTCCTGACCGATCTCGCGCTCCTATCGATACGTGTTAGCACAATGATAGCGATAGAAATTAACTAGAATATAATTCGAGTATCACTTACCATCTGTTTAGCAAGGCGTACGTAGCCGTCCCCGCCAAGACGGTGTTTCCCGTCCGTCCCTCGACTCTGTCGGCGTGTCATCGACACGCCTTGGAAGCCCTGGCTCGCCCAACGAGCACACAAGGAACTGTAGGCGTCCGGACAGGACTCAAGCCACGGTACGCTGACCTGCACACATTTGTTGTTGGATGAAAACATTGATGAAAATTGGATAATGAAGCAAAGTAAAATAAAGAATTTACCTCTGCGTACTGTGCCTCCGTCAAGTACTTGTCCGCCACATCCCTAAACTGCCCCGGCTCACCCTCGTCCGGATGCAACTTATAGTACGCCTTCGTAGCCTGAATGCGAGCCGTTGAAATCGACTGCGTCAGGAGCTTCCTAGCGTTGTTGTTGAAGACCAGGCGAGCGTGATCCAGCTGGGTCTCGTCCTCCAAACAGTAATATTTGTACAAGTAGAAATATACAAGTTAATGTATTTAACATATAATAGGTTTGTATTTAACGAATAAACGATTTACTTACCATGAATTCATGCCACACATGCTCCTGGTGGTTGCCGTAGGTAATGTCCTGGGCCGTAGCGTAATCCTCCCAAGACGTAGCAGCCCGTCCGTTCACTAGACCAGGGTAGTGACAACGGATGAGCTGGCCCAGGACAGCGTTGACCTGGCGGTGGCGTCCTTGACCCGTGAACGAGTCATCGGCCCAAGACTTAATACACGATTCTCAATTAGTACATATATAAGTGTTAAAATATCTAAATTGATTTGTTATAGATTTACTTACCTATCGCCAACCGGACGAATAACGACCCGATCTTCTGGCCGTGCAGGAACCGGAGGAGGAGCCACGTAGTGGCTCCTCCTGTAACGCCGCTGTGGAGCCGGCTCCACACCAGGCTCTGTGGAAGGCTCTAAAGCAGGGTCTGAATCCTGCGGTGCCGGAACCTGAAGAGGATCCGAAGCAGGATCTGTAACAGGCTCCAAAACCTGTGGTGTCTGAAGAGGACCCCTAGCCTCTGTCTCCTCAGACGTAGAGTCGTCCTAAAAATTTGAAGATTGGTAATATAGATTTAAGAAAGTTATTTATATAATTTATGTAATTTAATATTCTTTACCTGTCGTGACCGCTCTCGTGACCCTTGGCCTCTGTCGAGGCCCAACAGCTGAGACAGTCTACCATTGCTAGACTGACAGCCCTGGAAAACGGAGTCTGCTCTCGGGGGCAGAAAGCCCCGCGTCCCCCGTCGTCTACTGCTCGATGACATCCTGATGAAAGGAAATTTGATAATGAATTTAAAGGAAAATATAGAAGACGAAAGAAGAGATGAAAGAAACAATACTTGTACTCAATTTCAAAATTCATTAGTATCACGATCATGTACTCTACTTCGTAAACCGAACCATCGATCTTTTGTCATGGTTGTTCGCCATTTTCGTTTTTTCTCATTATGAGTCTGTACATCTTGTGCATCTCCAACTAATTCATCGAGTTGTAGACCAGGCTCAACGACAAAAGAATCCGGCAACTCTTCTTCTTGGTAAACAACATCTGCCTCATCAATGTAACCAGTATTGTCCGGTGTATATAACCGCTCACGAGGATTCACCTTTTGTACAACCCACCATGCACTAAGTTTTTCGCATGGATATTGTAGATAGTACACTTGTTCGACTTGGTGTGCAAGGACAAAGGTGTCGTAGCCTCGTAGTCGGTCCTTGTGTTTGACTTCTACCATGCCAAATTTGTTTTGTCGAGTTCCATTGTTATTATCAAACCAATCACAGTCAAAGAAGACTACTTTAAGGTCTTTACTCCCGGCAAAACTAAATTATAGGATTTTGTTTATGATCCCATATAAATTAGTTTCATGTCCTTCGGCATCGGCGGCCCTCGTCACAACTCCGGTGTTAGATGTTGCCCTTAGAGGACGTTGAGCTTCAAATTGAGTTGAACAGAATCGGAACCCATTGACATCATATCGACCAAAGAGTTTAACTTTAATGGATCCGTTGGACAGTTGTCGCAAATCTTCATAAACACCGGTTTGTGTCTTGCACTGTCAAAAATATGAAGTAAGAAGACTATTTTATGCTATGAACATAATTACTAAGAGGAACAAGACAAGGAAAACGTTACATGATTTCGAAACCACGTTTGGAAGTTAGGTCCTCCATTTACTCCATAGTGTCGCATTGTTTGTATTTGCTTGCTAGTAGGTTGCTGCTTAGACTTCCAATTTTGTCGATCGAACTCACTAAATCAGGACAAAACAGAATTATTGGTGTAGATGTATAACACACCACGCAAATTAGTATAGATGTTGAACAACCACTTACTGAAAAAAATTGTCCATCCCATCTATGTTAGCGTACATGTATAACAAAGCAGCTGTCTTTTCATCTGCTGAAGCATCATAGCTCGTGCCACTACCAACAGTGGTGCCTCTCGTTTGAAAAAGTGAGAGTTCGCTACAAGAGGTTGCTTCAGCCATATTATACCGTAACACCGATGCATTAACCTTGTATTCTTCTGCAAAGTATACACTTGAAAAGTATCCTATCTCCTGAAGTGTAACTGCTTCGGCGATGCATCCTTCAACCCTTGCCCTATTATGAACCATCGGTTTTAGACATCTGAGTGCTCTTTCAATGTGGTACATCCACCTATATTGAACAGGGCCACCTACTTTAGCTTCATATGGAAGATGGATTAGAAGGTATTGCATTGGATTGAAGAACCCTGGAGGAAATACTTTTTCCATCTTACATAAAAGCACGGGTATCTCTTTTTCCAACTTCTCCATCATCTCCCTTTTGATTTCTTTAGCACAAAGCTGTCTATAAAAATAGCTAAGCTCGGCTAACAACTTCCATACCTCATCGTCAAGATAGCCTCGAAACATAACCGGCAGAAGTCTTTCCATGATTATATGATAATCATGGCTCTTCAAACCAGTAAGATTTCCAGTCTTAACATTAACGGCTCTTCTCAGCCTAGCAGCATAACCGTCTAGGAACTTCAACTGTTTCAACCACTTGAAGACTTCTTTCTTTTCTTTTGGTTGAAGGCAGAAAGAAGCTCGTGGTTTGCCACCGGCTTCGGAGAGCTCAAGACTTGGTCGGTTACAAACCTCTGCCAAATCCTTCCGAGCTTTTATATTGTCTTTTGTTTTCCCCTTCATATCCAAGCACGTGCTTATGATGCATTCGCCCATGTTACGTTCTTGGTGCATGACATCAATGTTATGCATTAGAATTAAAGACTTCATATACGGTAACTCCCATAGTGCACATATATGAGTCCAATTGTGATCCTCTCCGTAACCAACAAAATATCCAGGACGACCTTCATCTGGCACTAGATTGTTGAGCTGTTTAACAATTTCCGACCCGTTCAGACGTTGTGGTAGTCCCTTTTTTTACAATGGTACCCTTCCTGAAGGCATTTCTCTGTTGCCTAAACACGTGATATGGCGGTAACCAACGTCTATGACAGTCAAAGTAGCATATCTTGCCACCATGACTTAGATGAAAACAATCCGTGTCCAAAGCACATATTGGACATGTCAATCGACCATGAGTGCTCCAGCCAGAAAACATGCCGTAAGCTCGAAAATCATGAGCAGACCACAAGTACGCAGCTCGAAGGTTGAATTTCTGTTTTCTATAACAGTCGTACGCTTCGACTCCTGTCCATAACATTTTGAACTCTTCAATCAATGGCTGCATCATCACGTTCAGTCGTGAACCAGGATGATCCGGTCCATGTACAATAAGGCATAGGAACATGAACTCATACTTCATACAAAGCGATGGTGGTAAGTTGTACGGAATAGCGAACACGGGCCAACAAGAGTATGGTGTGGCGTTTGTACTAAACGGTGAGAAGCCATCTGTCGCCAACCCAAGGCGAATATTTCTCGCATCATTGGCGAAATCTAGATCGAAGTGGTCAAGCGCCTTCCATGCCGCACCGTCCGAGGGGTGCACCATCATGCTGTTGTTCTCACGTACACCTTCTTTATGCCACCTCATGTGTCTAGCAGTTTTTTTAGATAGAAACAAACGCTTGAACCTAGGTGTGACAGGCAAGTAGCGAAGCTGCTTCTGTGCGACTTGAGTCATTACTTTTGAACCGTCGTCATTAACAACTTCGACAAATCTCGCTTTACCACATTTTAAGCACTTGTTCTCGTTGGCATGCTCTCTCCCAAAAAAGCATGCAATTGTCTAGACACATATCAATCTTCTCATATTTCATGCCTAGACCAGAAATCAACTTCTTAGACTGATACATATCTTTAGGCACTTTATGTGGTTGTGGAAGGATATCGCTGATCAATTTGATAAGATCGTTGTAGCAGTTATTGGAGAAGAAATACTTAGACTTAATAGCCATAAATCTAATCATGAAAGTAAGGAGCGTCACTTCGGTGTGTTCATGCAACGGCTCTTCTGAAGCTTTGAGAAGCGTGAAAAACGCTTCAACCTCCGTTGGAGGAGGATCCTCCATCAATTCAGGATTTATGGCATCAAGCATCTCATCCATCCTATCGACCCCCGTGTTGTCATCCTCATCTGAAACTTGTAAGGGTTGAGAAGATGTCTCACCGTGAAAGGTCCACACCTCATAATCTTGCATGAAACCGTATCGACATAAGTGAAACGCCAAATTCACTTTGTCCGTACACTTTGCACCTTGACATTTCGTACATGGGCACCGCACCTTATCGATCTTTGACAATGAAAAAGCTCGATCTACAAAAGCATCTGTCTTTGCGAACCACTCATCCGAGTGACCACCAGAACTGTTCTTCCAACCGGTATACATCCAACTACGATCCTCACCCATGTTTGAATCTGCAGTTTAATGTCAAGGAAATTATAGTTACTTTATAATTTATTTATGTCACGGCCCTACATCTATTGGAAAGGATAGGTCCTAAACCCACCCAAGAGTGATCGAGCGGAGCGTGCTCATGACGAGACGCGTGGTATGGATCCGAACGAAATTTCGGCAGCATAACCCCGCTGTTCTCCACTGCACGCCCGAAAATGGTGCAGCAGAGAACAACAGGGTTATGCCGTCGAAATCTTGTCTAGATCTAAACCCGCGTTTCATCACATGCCACGCCCCCTCGGTCACTCCCAGGCTGTCCAAAAAGGGACAATTCCGAACGTACACGCCTCACATGCGTAACACATGTGAGACGGGCCCATTCGAAACGGGTGACGCATGTTGTATAGGTTTACGTCAATCTTTCGTTTTTGAGTCATTTAAAAGAGAGAGAGGAAAGAACGAGAGAGAAGGAAAGAACGAGAGACAAAGAAGTGGGTCAGCCGTCCTAAGTTATGTCCCGTTGGGGCCTGCCATTATCTTACGACGCCTTTAGGGTTAGCCGTCGTACGTTATGCCCTGTCGTAAGTGGGTCAAAGATGAAACCGCACCGTCGGGGCCCGCCGTCCACGCGCGGGAGCTTGCCGTCCTCCGTGCCTGTCTCGACTAATACATTACCACTAAATGAGCCGTGACAGACCCTAAATGGGTCGTGTCAGGCCGGACCGGCCCGAAACCCATTTATTTACATATAGTAACTAATCACACAATCAATCATAGTATTAATTAAACAATAATCAATTACAATACTAATTAAACAATTAATCAACTAAGGTCGGACAGCGCGGCAGGGCGGGGCTTGGGACGGGGCCGGGCGGCACAACAGGGTGGGGCTCGGGGCGGGGCGCGTCGAGCGGCGGCGGCCGAGGAGGGGAGTGTTGTACGTGTCGGTGGCACAGCTGGTGTCCCTTGCTAGCGACCCCAGCGTTGCCATCGTCAACGTCAGGGATGAGGAGAGGAGCTACGACGGCCACATCGTGGGCTCGCACCTCTACGCCAGCGACACCTTCGCCGACCAGATGCCCGACCTGACCCAGGCCACGGAGGCCAAGGAAACCCTCGTCTTCCACTGCTTCTGTGCGACTTGGTTAAAGCAAATATTGGGCCCATCTAGGTAACTTGTGGTATAGCACATTCTATGCTCAACTGAAATAATCTATAGTATATCACATTTTTCGCGATAAGAAAGAAATTTTCAGGAAGGTTGCCTGTGCCATAAGAAGAATTATGAAGTCTTGCACTAAGATCTTTCAATCTGCATTACTAATAATTAGTGGACTCTGCGCGTGGAAGATGCCTCCTCACGCTTGCATGCTCTAGTGGTCACAGAAACGTAAAGGAGTCACCCACTATATCGTTAACTCAACAGTGGAAGTTATAATTAAGCTAACACTCATCATTTGGAAAGTTAAAAATCAAGATCTAAAGAAAATCTCCATAAAGTAAAAAGTAGCAGGCATTCCTGGGACAGCAGTAACGAGGCAAAGTGCTAGTTAGGATTTCTGGAGATGTCAGATGTACACAAAAAGAGAAGTGATATCAGCTGAACAAATGAATATGCTAAATATCCACAGAGAAAATTATCTTTTGGTCCTACTGCGTTCTTAAAAATAACTTATAAAGAGCCTTCCTTTGGTATGATTTAACCCTCACTAATAGTTGTATTGACAGAAATCAAAACATCACACACGTTATTCTGTACCATTGAATCAAGCTGAAAGTGGGGCGGGCAGTGGGGTAGCCTGCACACCACCACTCTGACCGCAATATTATTTAGCAGGATCAGCGGGCTCCAACAGGATTATAAAAGCTGCCCGCTAGAGTTTAGTGGGCTTTGCAGTAAGATACAAATGATTTGTGGGTGCCACAGGTATTACAAAGCAAGCAACGTTACTTCAAAAACGCAAACTCTAATCCAAATTCACATGTTATAACTTTAGTAAAACTAACATTTTTTTAAAGATTCCTCACCAGATATTCTGGTTCTCATGTGAAACAACCATTGGTTAAACACACATGTATCTTCAGTAATAAAATCATACGTATCTCCAGTAATAAAAACACATATATCCCTGACAATCAAAGGCATATGTATCTGCAGCAATAAAAAAACCCGTATATCAAATCTGTCCTATCCTAAGCTCGAGTTACAACTCACAACATTATCAAATCAAAATGACACCATGTCACTGTTTATTCCTGCAGCTCTCGCAGTTTCACAGTGTGAATGTCAATGTTTCTTTACCTGTTAGCAAGTGTTTTGCCACATAAGTTTTGCTAGGGACTGAAATGGAGGCGGGTTTGGCGGCGGCGGCGGAGGGGAGGCGGGTGTGGCGGCGGCGGCGGCAGCAGAGGAGGCGGACGGCCAGCTAGGCGGCGGAGGAGGCGGAGGAGGCAGGGTGGGCGAAGGCAGGGTGGACGGGTGGGCCTCACGGCCCAACTATTGTGGACCATCGGATAAGATCCGACAGTCCTCATTTTCACTGGGGTATATAAATATACCCTACCCTAATTTTCTCCTCACCAGTGTTATCCTAAACGGCCTAAACGGCTTGTTTAAATGTGTTTAAACGCTAAACAGAGGGCAACTGCATAGTTTAGCCCCTAAACGTTAGATTAAACGGTTAGGGTTAGGGCTCTGATATATGGGAATCCAGCATCTGACGGAGAGGGAGACGAGGGAGTAAACAAAAACTGGAGGCCCAGTTGCAGATTTGGGCCTAATAAGGGCCGCGGAGAAGATATTGGTCCTGTAACGGGCCTCGAGGCGGGCTCTACTTTGCTTAAGCCGAATCTAACCGGTGCATGCTTCAGTCTGGGCCTGTAACGGGCCGGGCCTCTATGCAGGGCTGAGGTGGCGGCTCATCTCATTTGCCAAACCAGCTAGGAAATGAACCTGATGTTTGGGGTCAATTGGGAATCCACGATACTACTCCCTCCATTTCAAATTAATTGACGTTGACTAGGTCAAAAATGAAGTTGCCAAAGTAGGGAGTAACACGCTTCAAAATGTTTCCGCAGCCATCGTGATGAAATGGAGAAAGTGTTTGGAATTTCATGGCAGTTTGTTGCATGGGACTTATGCTAGCAAGAAACAGAAAAAGTGTTCGTTACTCTACCCACCAATCGAATCAAGAAAAGTTACATCTATACGGTCGCCTCGTTTGGATTGCGGGCGAAAAAAGAATCTGATTCCTACTCTTTTCTTTACCCTATGAAATTGAGTTGATTCTTGCGAATTTCATGTAACTTGCTTTTTAGCGGACATGTCCACCTGCATCGATCCCTGTACTTCTGGTACCTATGAGAAAATGCCTCGTGTGCATGTACTATTGCATATCATCAGAGCAGCTGATTGAACAACTAGAATCGCTAGTTGGAGGCTATTCTCTTTTATTTTTGGGTTCCTTAATCGCTTTCCCTTTTTGTGACTGAGAGAAGGAATGGACCGATATCTACTTTAAAAAATAATGAAAGAAACAGGCAAGAATTGGCAGGCGGCTGTTGTCACTACTCTATGTCATGGCACAGGTACAAGCAAGTGAACGGCAGTCCTGGCCCCATGATTGATAGATTCGTGGAAAGGGATTTGTCGCAGACTCAAAAAATCATTGAATTATGTGGTATGTGCAGCTATCTACAGCAATAAAATGTATTATGACGTTCACTCCTATTTCTAGACTATATTATAGTCGTGACAGCCAGTTATCCGACAAAAAAAGAAAAGAGAAATAATATATGAACTTATTAATAACCAACAAGTCAATTACCAATCTACTGGTAAACAGTACTCTACCAATTCTGGAAATAGCAGCCAGACCTATATTGAAACAACATTTAGCTGACCACACGAGCTCAGTTCCAGCTTCCAAGTACCACAAACTAACGAACGAACAACTCCAATCGATCCTACTCCACATACGAAACTAGTAGCCAGGGAGAGGCCGGAGGGGAGGGGGAGGGGACTTACCTCGGCCGGAGACGGGCGCTGGCGGTGGCGGGGACGGGCGGCGGCGACCGGGACGGCGGCGGCGACTGGTGCGAGTCGGGAGGCCCGGCGGCGACGGGCGGCGACGGTGGCGGGGACGGGCGGCGGCGACTGGTGCGAGTCGGGAGGCCCGGCGGCGACCGTGGCGGTGACGGGCGGCGGCGACCGGGACGGCGGCGGCGACTGGTGCGAGTCGGGAGGCGGCACTGGCCGCCTCCCGGCTCGCGCACGGGTTATATACCCCGTTATTGACGACGGTGCTAGGAAACTGTCGTCAATAAGGACTTAATGACGACGGTACTAGGTTACCGTCGTCAATAACTCCTCTGGTGGGCCCGAATTTAGTTAAAGACGACGGCCACTGTCGTCAATAATTTATTGACGACGGTTCTCATCTGACGATGGCTATATGTAGCCGTCGTCAATAACATTAAAGACGACGGCCCCGTCGTCAATAAATTTGGCCGTCGTCTATGATTGTTTTTCCTGTAGTGTGTATTAAAGAAGTTATTTAAATTGGAAATTCATATATAGTGTGCAAACAGAAAATCTGAATACAAAAGTTAGAAATCATATACATATGTTTAAAAGTGCATGTAGACCAAAAATCAACACATGTAGAGGAAACACAACACATGGAAATGTGAATCACTATCATATGTATGTATGTGTGGAGTGAAAGTGTGAACTATGTCTTATGGATTGTTGTTTTCTTTTTGCTATGTGTGTTGGCATGAGTAGAACCTGCCCTAGAGCAAGTTCTCCCCTTCCAAGATCAGGACTATCCATTCCCAGAGCAGCAGGAAGAAGGCAAGTGTCCTTGACCACTTTGATCCTATGCTAGGATGAGTAGATATAGTTATTTGCATTGTCAATTGAAATATGAAACCCATGATAGGATGTTTCCCTAGAATTGCATTATCTTGTTTCCTTGTAGCTTGGGTTGGGATTTGTTTTATTATGTCATTCACTCATATTACTTGTGCTTAGCCATGCTTAGAATGGGATGATTGGGATATGAGATCATCAGTTTATTTACCATACTTTTAAATTAGATATTATGAGTTATGTAGAGGTAGGGATCAAGGCAAGTTGGATGATTTGGTTGGTGCTGGGTGCACGAGACTCGGGTTTGTGTTTAGTACTTGCATGGATCCTAAGGACCGGTTCATGGAGCATGTAACCTGGCTTTACCATGCCAACCACATGCTGAGATGGGGCAGCTTGGCCAATTAATTAGGTGTATCCCCAGCGTAGTATGGGTGTGTTGGATGGTGCGTGGAATAGGTGTCAGCTGGACTACCATATGAACCACAAGGCTCAAGAGGGGGCCACTGCAGCGGGGTTGGAGCCTCTTGTATGCTGTTAGCGGTGAAACCTCAGTGGGCCCACGCTCGTCGGGAATCCCTTTGTAAAGGCTTCGTAGTGATCTCCTGGCTACACACCTAGGAAGCGTGAATGTGGTTCGTAGCCACTGGCATAATGGAGGTTCTTTAAGTCCACCCGACAACGGGGGATGAAATCACTACATGTGGGTACAGTGGTGCAAACTCTGCAGAGTCAAAACTGTCATGACAGCCGTGCTCACGGTCAAGAGCGGCTTGGAATTATTCATGATTAGAGGATGATGACTTTGGAAGTTGTGGATGTTAAGCGGGGAGCTTAACATTGGAAATGATGCTATGATTATTTGATTATGATGATGGGATGGAAGATTGGAACCATTTCACCTGTGTAGTAATGTAGGTGCTTAATAAGCTAAGGTGGTAGGTAATAATTGCGTAGTGCTTTAACCATGAGTTCAACCTGTCCTTGCTATAGCCATGCATGACATAACTTTCCCACACTTGCTGAGTACCCACGGTACTCAAACTTGCATATTTGTTGGTTTAAATTGCTGCTCAGGTCAAGGGGATGATGTGGTGTTCAATGACAAAGATTTCGGGCCCGAAGAAGGATTCTAGGTTCATGGAGTCCCTCGGGCAACGCCTGTGACGGAGTCCACAAGAATAATATTCCGCTGCAATTTTATTTACATGTTATGAACTTATTATCGTCCATCGAGACATATGCTATGTAAGACTTATTTATATTCGACACCTGGCTTGTAATAAATGATGCTTCACTATTTGTCATCACATATATGAGAAAATGATCCTGGCATACATGTGATATTCAAGCGGTTGTTCTTCGGAGAAACAGGGTGTGACA
The DNA here is from genome assembly GCA_030760725.1 of Neostapfia colusana. Classification (NCBI taxonomy): domain Eukaryota; kingdom Viridiplantae; phylum Streptophyta; class Magnoliopsida; order Poales; family Poaceae; genus Neostapfia; species Neostapfia colusana. The sequence continues at coordinate 51,029,618 of JASWHV010000009.1, forward strand.
GAAGTGGTATCAGAGCCAAGGTTGCCCGTAGGAACATGAACCTAGGTAGAAATGGACGTATTTAAGGACCCTATTTTCTTAAAAACAATTTTACAAGGTGTGGGTTGAAAAGTGTTATTTAATGTGGTCACTTTCTTCATCTTACCCCAACTTTTATTCAAAATAGGATTGGTGTTTAAAATTTTATCAAACTTATGTTTAAATGCTTTATGTTTTAGATGGTTCACATGATCCGCACCGCTCGCAAGTCCACCGGAGGGAGAGTTCCCGTAGTTGCCCTTGCCCTGAGAGAGGAGAACCGTCCGGTGACGTACCTCTCCTACGGATTGACACGACCCCAACGGTCTTGTCGAGCCAGGATCACGCTGAGGGGTGCTGCGTTGCACAGCACCGTATAACACACGTCAAAGGTACAAAGCGGAAGCGAAATTTTATTACATAAACAAGTTATGAACATGTTTACATCAAAATAAGTTCAGTATACACTCGCGGGCGTAGGCTAAGCATCAAGTGCACGTTCAGCCCTTGAACGTGCCCTTGCTAGCACACACGCACACTAACTCTGCGGCGTGCACGACTCCCACTCGACGGGGTTCCCCTCCTGGGGTTCCGTCTCCTCTTCGGGAGTCCCTTCCTCATAGAACCCTGCAAAAGCTTCAAACACAAGCAGTGAGCACGAAGGCTCAGCATGTCTGACCCGTCTCACCTAAACATGGAACTTCTACATGAGGGGTGATGGGTACATGAGGTAAAAATCATTTGCAAAGGACTCGCCTAATTAGTAGAACCTTACTTTCAGGTTTTAGCAGCAGGTGGTGGAGAACCTTAGCTAAGGCACATGAGAGAGCCGCAATCAAACAAGAAACACATTTCTCTCATGTACTTTGCCCAAAGTTGAAAAAAACTTTAGTTAGCTCTAAACTACATCATATCATTAACAATCAATGTCCATAATTCAATCAGCAACATTTTATCATATGACTAGCCTGTTCTTTCTATGTCACGGTACAGTGAACAAGTGGTACTCACTGACCGCGAGGGTCGGCGATCATAATCGATTTACACATGCAGGGTTACCCGAACAACCCGTCACGTACGCTCGTACTCGATGTTGCTTACAACAACCATCACGGACGCCGTACGCAACTACCTTTCACCCGTTAGCCAAATATTGAACCGGTCCCATCGTCCCGAGCAAGAGGTCTCTGCACGCGCATCTCAGTGCCGCCAGCCGATTTACACCTCGAGCTCTCAATCTACCCTCTGAACGACGGGCAATGCCTCAATACCTAGCTACCCGAGTTACATCGGTTTCCCTGTTCCCATATAGCCAGTAGGTCTTCGGTACTGTTCTAGCTTGTTCAACAGGCCCGCACACGGCTCGGTTCTCAATCGACACAAGCGGAGCTACAGCACACAGGCCCCAAAGTCCTGCTGCCCTTACCCTCCGCTCGGTCTCATTTTCTTGCCATGTCTTTCATGTGCTATCACTAACCGAGTCGAGTGCCTCTAGCCTATGCTCGCGAGTAGTTTCAACTACTCGACTTGTACCGAATCCTACTCTATCATAGCAATGCAGTAGCTAACGGGGTTTGCAATCCTAAACCCAACCCATGGTTCTCTTGGCTATGCAGTGGGGCTTTCAAACAAGACTCTAATGCAAATAATGAAGTAAACAAGTATGTGCTCAAAACAATAAAAAATTGTAAAAAGGTTAATGCAAACCGGAGCTTGCCTTGCTGCCCTTGGTCGTAGGCTAGCTATTCCTCCGGAGTAACAAAGTCTAGGACTTCGGATTCCTTCTCGACCTTAGCGACTACATGATAGAAGTAATACATGTATTAATTTAAATGCAGTTGTATTAACTTTTAAACTTGTGAAGTCTATAACCCTTGCTAGACAGACCCAATGACTGTGAAATTTTTACTGTGGCTTGGTTACAACCTAAACAGAGACTTGGTCAAGTTTTAGTTGCAGCAAAGCTCATTTGAGCCCTCCACAATTAATCATGTACTCGACCTTAATTGGAACTCTTAGGGTGTTCTAGGGATTTTCATGAAACAACTATGATTTTCTGAATCTAGATTTTCAGAGGGTTCTAATGGAGTTGGTCTCACTTAATTTGGAAGTTCCTAACTAAAGATATGAGCTAAACAATTTCAGGGAAAATTCTGAAAATGTCTCTGAACATTTTCTATTTTCTCTGGAACAGTTTCACTAATCACACCATTAGGTGGACTAAATGAGCTCCAATGGGTCTGAAATTTTTATGGTAGTTCAGGGATATTTTGGTGAACATCCCAGCAAAATTTCAGGATTTTCCTTCAAAGGATTCCCCAGTAAAAATTCCAAACAGTTTAAATTTGAGGAATTAATCCTGGAGAAATAATGAATTTCATGAAGTGAAACTTGATTTGATGGAAAGTACTCAAAGAGCTGAATCCAACAAAATTTGGTTCACTCGATTTGGAGCTTTCTAGCCAATGTTATGAGGATTTGAAGTTTGGAAGAATTCTGAAAACCGGAGAAAAAGTTTAAACTCTCGGGGGCCCGTGGGGACACGTGTCGAGCGCGGAGGTGTCCGGCACACCGGGGATACCACACGTGTCGAGCGCGGAGGCGTCAGGCACACCGGAGCTCACAGGGTATTTGCGCGCCAGCACAGCCGATCCCCGGCCACACCCGATCCGATTTAAATTCTTCAGCCGCTGACACGTGGGCCAGCAGGCTTCGTCTTCTGCCCGCCGTTCTCTCGCGCCCGTGCCGCCGACCTCGCCGGAGCAGACTCGGGCTCGCCGGCTCGCCGCTGCTGGACCTCCCATGGTCTGAAACTCGCCGCCAGGGGGTTGTCAACGTCGAGGAACACGTCGGTGGTGTCAGGTCGGGCTGGGGGTGACCGGAAATAGCCCGGCGACGTGCCGCGGCCTCGGTTGAGGTTCGGCGCCGTCGACCGTGGGTTCTAACCCGTCAACACCTCAAACAAACGGTCCTACAGCATCAGTGTACCTCTAGGAAGCTCGACAAGGTGTCAAAAGGGTTCAGGGGTGGCGGCAAGTCGGTCGGCACCGTGTGACCGATCGTGCCCGCCATGACCGCCCTCGATCGAGCTCGAAATTCGTCACTCCTAGACAGTTTCACGCCACGGATGCAGAAAAGAACTTGATCGCCGGCTAGTCCAGCGTCTATGTGCAGGATTTGACGACCTCCGAAAGATCATAGAGCGAGAATTTAAAGAAACCGTACCGGAAGCTCAGGTTACGGTCGCCGGAGCAAAAACTAGAAATTCTCTGGGGATTCTTCACGGTTTGCTTCCAAACTTGGAGGAGAGCAGCACGGTGATCGCGCGCTCCTGTTGCCTCTCTTGCTGGACCGTGAAAACGCCTGTGGAACGCTGTCCACGGGCGCCTGACCTTCGGCTGAGGTTGAGTCGCCGCTGTGGCGATCGCTCTCGGGCAAAGGTGGTCGGAACTCGGGGTTTCTGGTGTTGGGGAGGTGGAGTGCGACCTTGGTGGCTGTCTAGTAGCTCAGGAACGAAGGAGGAGATTGTTCTGCTGGTTTTCCCGATTGAGCAGAGAGCGGCGGCGAGAAACAATGCCGCTGCTCGGGTCTGCCCGCGAGAAGATAAAGCCGGCCGACACCTGCTCGGCTGAGGCGGTGCCGGTCGCATGGGGGCGCGAGCAAGCCGCCCTGGGCGCCAGCGCGCGGAGAGGGAAGCAGCTGGTGGCGCCGGTAGCTGCTCGGTGGCTCAGCCTACAGCTGCTCGGTGGAATTTCCCACCGAGACCCTGACTTTGGGTGCAAGTTTCTCCTTCTTCCCTCTATGACATGTGGGTCCCACTCGGGGTTTTAACCTCTGAATTTTACTCCTAATCACTGTTGTAAACAGTGAGCCCCATAATACCCCTGGTGATTCAAATTATTCACCCATGAGCCATTTGAATTGAATAGAATTCAAATCGGGTTTGGTTTGAATGAATTTCAGCACAAGTTCAGTTTTGAATTCAAACAAAGTTTGAATTTGTCCCACTTAGCTCACGTCAAGATCAACTCCAAATGGAGTGAAAATTGGTGTGTGAGCTCACAAAAATGTGCTGAGTAAGAATATGCCTCCCATTTTTAAATTCATGGGATAGAAATAGTTTGAATTTGAATATGGTTTCAAACTGCCCTCTTTCTAGCTATACCCAAAATGACCTCAAAAAGGTTTGGAATTTGGGTGAAACTTGGCATGGACATCCTTAGCAATGTGTAGGAGTTTTCATATGTCCAGCCCACCTATATCACATGTGGGAAATACCACTTTTGCAATGTGTGAGTTTGTTTTCTAATGAGCATGTTGATGGTGGTTACTTGCTCTTCATTTGTGTTCATCATCTTTTCTCAAATGAGGTGTGTGGTGTGGTGATGAACACTTCAAATATGTGTCAAAAACTGAGGCCCTTACATTCCTCCCCCCTTAAAAGAATCTCGTCCCGAGATTATAAGGTAAAAATGAGAGAGAGGACGGTGGAAAATTACCAGATATGCGACGTGAAAAAGTCGGGGTAGTTAGTGCGAAGAAATTCTTCGCTCTCCCATGTCGCTTCGTCCATGGAGTGATTACTCCATAGAACCTTGTAGAACCACAACGTACGGTTGCGTGTGGTTCGGGCCTTTTCATCAATAATCTGCACCGGTTCCTCCCGATAGGTGAGATCCGGTTGCAGTTCTTCAATGTCTTCCAGCTGAATGGTAGTTGATAGCTTGAGACACTTCCTCAGCTGGGAAATGTGAAAGACGTCGTGCACACCGGAAAGTGCTTCTGGTAATTCCAGCCGGTATGCCACTGATCCACATATTTCGGTAATCTGGAATGGACCGATGAATCGGGGTGCCAACTTTCCTCTCACCCCAAATCTGTTTACGCCCTTCATTGGAGACACCCGTAGGTATACGTGATCTCCAACTTCGAATTGTAATTGGCGCCTTCTCCGGTCCGCATATTGTTTCTGACGGGATTGAGCGGCTTTTATGTTCGCCTGAATTAATCAAACCTTTTCTTCCGCGTCGTTGACGAGGTCAATCCCGAAGGTAACCCTTTCACCAGACTCACACCAGTTCAATGGTGGGCGGCACTTCCTACCGTATAGCGCCTCGTAAGGTGCCATCTTGATGCTGGCTTCGTACCCATTATTGTACGAGAATTCTGCTAACGGCCTGTGATCATCCCAATTTTTGCCGTGGTTGATAGCACAAGCTCGTAGCATGTCTTCTAAGATCTGGTGTACCCGCTCGGTTTGTCCATCCGTCTGCGGGTGGCAGGCTGAACTATGGATCAGCTTCGTCCCCAAGGAAGCGTGCAGCTGCTCCCAAAAACGGGACACAAATAAAGTGCCCCGATCCGATATAATTGTACGGGGTACGCCGTACAAGCATAGGATCCGTGAGATGTACAGTTCAGCGTACTTTTTCGCGTTGTAATTTGTGTTGACCGGGACGAAATGGGCAACTTTGGTGAGCCGATCGACGATCACCCACACAGAATTATGTTTCTGCAAGGTGGTGGGTAAACCGACGATGAAATCCATGCTCACGTCCTCCCACTTCCAGGCAGGAACGCCCAGTGGTTGTAGCAGTCCCGGCTTTCGCATGTGGTCTGCCTTCACCCTTCGACATGTATCACACTCGGACACGTATTTTGCAGTCTCACGCTTCATCCGTGTCCACCAAAACTTGCTTCGGAGTTCTTGATACATCTTGTTGCTGCTGGGGTGAATAGAAAACTTTGATAAGTGAGCCTCATCAAAGATTTTCTTCCGTAATTCCGGGTTACGGGGTACGACGATCCGGTCCTTGAACCATAGGACGACGTCTCCGTCCTTCCGGAAACATTTCAGCTCCCTACTGTCTACACGTCTCCACAAATGTGACATGCCCTTGTCATTCTTCTGGGCTGCCGCTATCTCTTCACGGATGGTGGGGATCAAAGCTAGCCGTGTGGAATCACATGTAGTGGTGGTTCGCTCTCTTCCAATGGTGTGATGGTCAGATTGTGGACGTGTGACTTGCGACTCAGCGCATCTGCCACTACGTTTGCCTTGCACGGATGATAATGGATCTCTATTTCGTAATCCTTTATCAGTTCTAACCATCTTCATTGCCTCATGTTCAGCTCCTTCTGAGTGAATATGTACTTGAGGCTTTTGTGGTCGGTATATATGTACGAGGTTACCGAGTAGGTAGTGCCTCCACATCTTCAGTGCAAGCACCACGGCAGCGAGCTCCAAATCGTGGGTTGGATAATTCTGCTGATGGTTTCTAAGCTGCCGTGATCCATACGCGACCACTCTTCGGTCTTGCATCAGCACACATCCGAGCCCAATGCCGGATGCATCGCAGTACACATCGAACGGTTTTGTTGTGTCTGGCTGCGCCAAAACTGGTGCTGATGTCAGGTGCTTGACTAAAGCCTTGAATGCTGCTTCACATGCTGGACTACAAACATATTTGGTAGCCTTCTTCAGCAGCTCTGTCATTGGCTTGGCAATCTTCGAGAAGTTCGGAATGAACCTCCGATAATATCCCGCGAGTCTGAGGAAACTCCGTACCTCGTGAACAGTTCTTGGGGATTTCCAATTCAGCACTTGAGTGATCTTGCTCGGGTCTACAGCGATACCCTCCGCTGAGATGATATGCCAGAGGAAAGGCACTTGCGATATCCAAAACTCGCATTTGCTGAATTTCGCGTATAACTTGTGGTCCCGCAGCCGTTGCAAGACTATACGCAGATGCTTCTTGTGATCTTCTTCCGACTTGGAATATACCAGGATGTCGTCGATGAAGACCACGACAAACTTGTCCAGCTCCGGCATGAATACCGAGTTCATCAAGTACATGAAATGAGCTGGAGCATTGGTGAGGCCGAACGACATGACCAGGTACTCATAAAGTCCGTAACTCGTCGAGAAAGCCGTCTTTGGAATGTCCTCAGCCCTTATATTAATCTGATGGTACCCGGATCTTAAATCCATCTTGGAAAAGATCTTTGCTTTGACCAACTGATCAAACAACATGTCGATTCGTAGCAACGGGTACTTGTTCTTGATGGTTACGGCATTTAATGGACGATAGTCCATGCAAAGCCGTAACGTCTCGTCCTTCTTCTTGACAAACAATGCCGAATATCCCCATGGTGAGGAGCTCGGCCTAATAAAACCCTTCTCCAGAAGGTCCGTGAGCTGAGTCTTCAGTTCAGCCAACTCCTTAGGCGCCATCTTGTACGGCCTTCGGGATATTGGCATGGTTCCCAGTGCAAGTTCAATCTTGAACTCCACCTCTCTATCGGGTGGCATGCCCGGCAAATCATCCGGGAATACGTCAGGGAACTCTTGGACCACTGGAATATCTTCCAATCTGATAGTAGTGGACTGATAGACACTTGGAAGTTTTATTTCTGGACTGTCCAGAAATAAAGAGTGTGACCCGTGCACTTCTGAGTTTAAGTGCACGACTCGAAGGACGGTGTCTAAAACAGCGGCGTGGCAGGTTAACCACGACATCCCTAGGATGACATCGACCTTCTGTCCCTCTAGGATAATGAGAGACGTGGGGTACAATCTACCCGCTAAGCATAATGGCGCTTTGGAAACCATTATGCTTGCTGCAATCTTCCCAGCCTTGCCCTTCCTCAATAGCGTCGTCCCGCTCTTGAGCAAGTTCCTCGTTCTGCTGGGTCAGATTTTGTACCAGTTCTTGTAATACCGCGATGTCAACACGGCTCTTTTTCCTTGCCTTCTTCAGACGACGCAACTGATTGTGTTGTTCATTCAGTCGCTTGATCGTCGGAAGGAGCACATTGCGGAGTGCGCTGTGAGCACTCTCGAAATGGTCTCCACGGCTTGTGCTCTCCTTGAGCTTTGTGGCGAGACGCTCCGTATGAACAGCTTGGCTGTCTATTACGGCGTTTCCCGCCCTCATCTGGAGGCTGAGATTTGCCTCTGCGGGGTTGTACCTTGGGCAACTCGGGTCCGTTGCCTCCAGGTACCTCTCTTCCCACACATGCTGAGCTCATCCCTCCACAGGAACGAGTGCGTATGGAGTGCCCTCCATAGCTTGCACGTGTAGTTGGCAGAAACGTGACATAGTGTCATGGGCTGCCACTTGCCACATCCCTTCCGGTTGTCTTCCTCTCAACGTGACGGTGAACGGCACCCAACCGGGTGGCGTAGATCCTGCAGGAACTTCGACATTGATCGTCCACGTCTGGTTCCCCTCTCCTCCTTCTTCCTTGGCGAAGTATTGCGGCATCTGGTTGTACCCAAAATATTGGAGCATTTGCCACAATGCTTCCGGGTAGCCGCTACGGTGAGATCAGTGGGACATCACCCACCCGTTCTCCAGTTGCTTATCTGCTGTCATCTGTAAAAATATATTTGAGAAATGTCAAATATTTATTTAAACAGTAAACCGCTGAGTTATAACATAAAACATGTCATTGAACCAATAAAATTTGGAAACATAGTTCAAATTTTTGAAAAATTAGACTGCTGATCTGCTGTTCCCATGACAGCCCTGACCAATTTCCATATCAACCTGATTTAGGCCATGCTAAAGGCAAAACCAATTCTGGAGCTCAACACCAAAGTTAAAGCTAACTTCAATAGCTTCCCAGAAAGTATTTTCTTGGCCTAGATCTGTCCTGGTTCAAAAGTTATGAGATGTCAAAGTTAATAGAATTTCTGGAGAAAATTGGACAGCACCTCCCTGCTTTAGGTACTGATTCGATCCAAGAATCCCAGTTAATTCTGTTCCTAATATGACAAATCTTTCTGTTACAAAGTTGTAACCCATCTCATAAACTTTCCAGAACTACCTCTTTTTCTATTTTTGGATTTTTATGCAGGAAGTTATGCTTAATTTACAGAGAGTTTACAGAGAGTCTTTACTCTGCCCTGTTTTCTGGACAGTTGCAACTCTACTGCATATTTCGATTGGTTAAGTGATGAAACACCTCTGGACCTCAACAGAAGAGTTGTAAAGCTCTTCCAAAGCTTTCCATAAATGTATCATATGACCCCAACCTCGAAAGAACTCAACTTCTAACCTCTGATTAACTTCAGCCTTAATTCAGCTGAAAACAGAGTGCTCTGTCCTTAACAACCTATAAGTTGAAAACTTGTTAACTTTGAATATCTTGTTCAAGGGAAGGAGTTACATCAAGTTTTACTTCTTTGTATCAAAAACTTCAAGTTTTTAAATGAAGTTGTTCATTTAGTGGGGTGTGACGTCGATGCGTCACCAGATTATGTCGGTACTACGTCCTCACAAAGAAAAACCTATACCGGACTTAGCCGGCTTCGTTAATTCAGTGGCACTAAACGTCACTCGCACACGGATGCTACACGTCTACCATTTCGTGGTCAGGCTACCTGCAAAAACTCAAACAATCATCAGACTCGGCTGCACACCGAGCCCGGAATCCATACAGTTCGTACACCCGGCCGTCATCACTCGCCCGGATGTTCTCAAGCCAACCACGCCTTGAGCTACGTGTTCACGTTTCAGACCACGTGAAGGGGTCTCCCAAGTTGCACCATGCACGCCAGGGACAGACGTTGCTCGAATACCCCAAACGACATGAAGAGTCGTAGAGGATATCAAAGCGGTTCGGGTTACCTGCCACCCGTGGTGCTCCACCCTTCAGCTTGTGCGCACTGGTGGACAGCGCTTACGTGTACCCCCCAAGACATAAACGTCCCGAGATACACGATTTTCCGACATAACAAATAGGTTAATATGCCACTTTCTATATGCTAATAACATCCTTATACGGGCTACTAACTCGTTCCTCACTGGATTTTTGAAAAAGATGACCTTTGTACTGTGTTAAACCTCAAACGAGCTCTGATACCAACGCTGACACGACCCAAACGGTCTTGTCGAGCCAGGATCACGCTGAGGGGTGCTGCGTTGCACAGCACCATATAACACACGTCAAAGGTACAAAGTGGAAGCGAAATTTTATTACATAAACAAGTTATGAACATGTTTACATTAAAATAAGTTCAGTCTACACTCGCGGGCTTAGGCTAAGCATCAAGTGCACGTTCAGCCCTTGAACGTGCCCTTGCTAGCACACACGCACACTAACTCTGCGGCGTGCATGACTCCCACTCGACGGGGTTCCCCTCCTGGGGTTCCGTCTCCTCTTCGGGAGTCCCTTCCTCATAGAACCCTGCAAAAGCTTCAAACACAAGCAGTGAGCACGAAGGCTCAGCAAGTCTGACCCGTCTCACCTAAACATGGAACTTCTACATGAGGGGTGATGGGTACATGAGGTAAAAATCATTTGCAAAGGACTTGCCTAATTAGTAGAACCTTACTTTGAGGTTTTAGCAGCAGGTGGTGGAGAACCTTACGCTAAGGCACATGAGAGAGCCGCAATCAAACAAGAAACACATTTCTCTCATGTACTTTGCCCAAAGTTGAAAAAGAACTTTAGTTAGCTCTAAACTACATCATATCATTAACAATCAATGTCCATAATTCAATCAGCAACATTTTATCATATGACTAGCCAGTTCTTTCTATGTCACGGTACAGTGAACAAGTGGTACTCACTGACCGCAAGGGACGGCGATTATAATCGATTTACACCTGCAGGGTTACCCGAACAACCCGTCACGTACGCCCGTACTTGATGTTGCCTACAACAACTATCACGGACGCCGTACGCAACTACCTTTCACCCGTCAGCCAAATATTGAACCGGTCCCATCGTCCCGAGCAAGAGATCTCTGCACGCGCATCTCAGTGCCGCCAGCCGATTTAAACCTCGAGCTCTCAACCTACCCTCTGAACGACGGGCAATGCCTCAATACCCAGCTACCCGAGTTACATCGGTTTCCCGGTTCCCATATAGCCGGTAGGTCTTCGGTACTGTTCTAGCTTGTTCAACAGGCCCGCACACGGCTCGGTCCTCAATCGACACAAGCGGAGCTACAGCACACAGGCCCCAAAGTCCTGCTGCCCTTACCCTCCGCTCGGTCTCATTTTCTTGCCATGTCTTTCATGTGCTATCACTACCCGAGTCGAGTGCCTCTAGCCTATGCTCGCGAGTAGTTTCAACTACTCGACTTGTACTGAATCCTACTCTATCATAGCAATGCAGTAGCTAACGGGGTTTGCAATCCTAAACCCAACCCATGGTTCTCTTGGCTATGCAGTGCGGCTTTCAAACAAGACTCTAATGCAAAGAATGAAGTAAACAAGTATGTGCTCAAAACAATAAAATTTTTTAAAAAGGTTAATGCAAACCGGAGCTTGCCTTGCTGCTCTTGGTCGTAGGCTAGCTATTCCTACGGAGTAACGAAGTCTAGGACTTCGGGCTCCTCCTCGACCTTAGCGACTACATGATAGAAGTAATACATGTATTAATTTAAATGCAGTTGTATTATCTTTTAAACTTGTGAAGTCTATAACCCTTGCTAGACAGACCCAATGACTGTGAAATTTTTACTGTGGCTTGGTTACAACCTAAACAGAGACTTGGTCAAGTTCTAGTTGCAGCAAAGCTCATTTGAGCCCTACACAATTAATCATGTACTTGACCTTAATTGGAACTCTTAGGGTGTTCTAGGGATTTTCATGAAACAACTATGATTTTCTGAATCTAGATTTTCAGAGGGTTCTAATGGAGTTGGTCTCACTTAATTTGGAAGTTTGTAACTAAAGATATGAGCTAAACAATTTCAGAGAAAATTCTGAAAATGTCTCTGAACATTTTCTATTTTCTCTGGAACAGTTTCACTAATCACACCATTAGGTGGACTAAATGAGCTCCAACGGGTCTGAAATTTTTATGGTAGTTCAGGGATATTTTCGTGAACATCCAAGCAAAATTTCAGGATTTTCCTCCAAAGGATTCCCCAGTAAAAATTCCAAACAGTTTAAATTTTGAGGAATTAATCCTGGAGAAATAATGAATTTCATGAAGTGAAACTTGATTTATGGAAAGTACTCAAAGATCTGAATCCAACAAAATTTTGTTCACTCGATTTGGAGCTTTCTAGCCAAAGTTATGAGGATTTGAAGTTTGAAAGAATTCTGAAAATCGGGGAAAAAGTTTAAACTCTCGGGGGCCCGTGGGGACACGTGTCGAGCGCAGAGGTGTCCGGCACATCGGGGATACCACACGTGTCGAGCGCGGAGGTGTCAGGCACACCGGAGCTCACAGGGTATTTGCGCGCCAGCACAGCCGATCCCCGGCCATACCCGATCCGATTTAAATTCTTCAGCCGCTGACACGTGGGCCAGCCGACTTCGTCTTCCGCCCGCCGTTCTCTCGCGCCCGTGCCGCCGACCTCGCCGGAGCAGACTCGGGCTCGCCGGCTCGCCGCTGCCGGACCTCCCATGGTCTGAAACTTGCCACCAGGGGGTTGTCCACATCGAGGAACACGTCGGTGGTGTCAGGTCGGGCTGGGGGTGACCGGAAATAGCCCGGCGACCTGCCGCGGCCTCGGTTGAGGTTCGGCGCCGTCGACCGTGGGTTCTAACCCGTTAACACCTCAAACAAACGGTCCTACAGCATCAGTGTACCTCTAGGAAGCTCGACAAGGTGTCAAAACGGTTCAGGGGTGGCGGCAAGTCGGTCGGCACCGTGTGACCGATCGTGCCCGCCATGACTGCCCTCGATCGAGCTCGAAATTCGTCACTCCTAGACAGTTTCACGCCACGGATGCAGAAAAGAACTTGATCGCCGGCTAGTCCAGCGTCTATGTGCAGGATTTGATGACCTCCAAAAGATCATAGAGCGAGAATTTAAAGAAACCGTACCGGAAGCTCAGGTTACGGTCGCTGGAGCAAAAACTAGAAATTCTCTGTGGATTCTTCACGGTTTGTTTCCAAACTTGGAGGAGAGCACCACGGTGGTCGCGCGCTCCTGTTGCCTCTCTTGCTGGACCGTGAAAACGCCTGTGGAACGCTGTCCACGGGCGCCTGACCTTCGGCTGAGGTTGAGTCGCCGCTGTGGCGATCGCTCTCGGGCAAAGGAGGTCGGAACTCTGGGTTTCTGGTGTTGGGGAGGTGGAGTGCGACCTCGGTGGCTGTCTAGTAGCTCAGGAACGAAGGAGGAGATTGTTCTGCTGGTTTTCCCGATTGAGCAGAGAGCAGAGGCGAGAAACAATGCCGCTGCTCAGGTCTGCCCGCGAGAAGATAAAGCCAGCCGACTCCTGCTCGGCTGAGGCGGTGCCGGTCGCATGGGGGCGCGAACAAGCCGCCCTGGGCGCCAGCGCGCGGAGAGGGAAGCAGCTGGTGGCGCCGGTAGCTGCTCGGTGGCTCAGCCGACAGCTGCTCGGTGGAATTTCCCACCGAGACTCTGACTTTGGGTGCAAGTTTATCCTTCTTCCCTCTATGACATGTGGGTCCCACCCGGGGTTTTAACCTCTAAAATTTACTCCTAATCACTGTTGTAAACAGTGAGCCCCATAATACCCCTGGTGATTCAAATTATTCACCCATGAGCCATTTGAATTGAATAGAATTCAAATCAGGTTTGGTTTGAATGAATTTTAGCACAAGTTCAGTTTTGAATTCAAACAAAATTTGAATTTGTCCCACTTAGCTCACGTCAAGATCAACTCCAAATGGAGTGAAAATTGGTGTGTGAGCTCACAAAAATGTGCTGAGTAAGAATATGCCTCCCATTTTTAAATTCATGGGATAAAAACAGTTTGAATTTGAATATGGTTTCAAACTGCCCTCTTTCTAGCTATACCCAAAATGACCTCAAAAAGGTTTGGAATTTGGGTGAAACTTGGCATGGACATCCTTAGCAATGTGTATGAGTTTTCATATGTCCAGCCCACCTATATCACATGTGGGAAATACCACTTTTGCAATGTGTGAGTTTGTTTTCTAATGAGCATGTTGATGGTGGTTACTTGCTCTTCATTTGTGTTCATCATCTTTCCTCAAATGAGGTGTGTGGTGTGGTAATGAACACTTCAAATATGTGACAAAAACTGAGGCCCTTACACGGATTGGCAGTAGGAGGCCTGTTGCGCCATCTTCGACGCATGCTCCAAGCCGCCGGCAATACGGGCAAGCTAGTCATACACTACAGCTCCACCCGAACCATCCGTGAGAAGCGGGAAGAATGGAGTTCAGAAATGAGGATTATCCACGAAAATCAGCTGCTCAAGATCCACCGCTCTCCAGCTTGTCGAGCGACACAGGTCGATGCGGAGAAGGATCTCACCTGGGAGGCAATCACCTGTCAGAGTCACATCTATCGTCGCCACCTGGACAGGACTGAGTACATGTATGTCCTCCAGAGTGAGAGTGGTACAACGGAGTACAAGTACCCGCCAGTGCAGCAATGGACTTCCCATGAGCACATGGACTTGTGCTTGGAGGATGCTGCTATGCTCAGCACTCGACTGCAGGAGTGTCAGCAGGAGCTTCAGGATGTACGTGACACCCTGAAGGAGACTGAGGCGTTGCTTCGAGCCAGCTTGGGGGCGAGAGAAAGAGGAGATGGGAATGAATTGTGTGTCACCGTGAATGACACATGGACTCCTGACTCCCCAGATCGCCGGGCAAGCATGCGTCGCCGCACTTCTTCACCAGCAGCTTCCCCACCCAAAGCGGAGTCAGAGGGCAGCCACAATAACGAGGAAGATCCCGAGGAGCCAGCTCAGTGATACAAGTAGTGTAGAGTCCTTTCCATTAGTTTAGCAGATTGTCGAGTAGTCGAGTCATTACCTTAGTTAATGGTGTGTTAATGTTTGGTGTGTGACGTGAGTTGTGGAAGCCATGGGCATTTGTCCACAACCTCGTCTTCAGGTTGTTTTGCTTTGATGTGTGAACCCCTATGAATTAAGATTGCATTTATTTTCGCGTAAGACGTGAAACCCTCAGAAAATATAAATGAAATAAGGTCTCAAAATTTTAAAAGTCTAAACAAGCAAGTTGGGAAGTTAATACGTAATGCTTTAAGTTAACATTTGGTTGATCATGATAGATGGCCGAAAGAGGAAAGGGTCGTGCTGCCAACCTCATAGTGATAGATTCACAAGGGATAGATATTATTTTGGGCATGGATTGGTTGACTTAACATAAGGGAATCATCCATGTTCGACCAGAACGGTGGAACTAACTCACCCTAGTGGCACAAGAGTAAAGTTCATAACAATACAAGAGCCTAGGAGGGACATTAAATTAAATCAAGTTGAGGTGAAAGTGGAGGAGATCAGGATTATCAGGGAATATCCAGACGTTTTTCCTGAGGAGTTGCCAGGTATGCCCCCCGATCGTGATGTGGAATTCGCGATTGAGCTAGTGCCTGGAACAGCTCCAATATACAAGAAACCTTATCGGATGGACTCCAAGCAGCTGGGAGAACTCAAGGATCATTTAAGAGAATTGACAGGGAAGGGGTACATTCATCCTAGTTCCTCACCATGGGGAGCTCCAGTGATATTTGTGCCCAAGAAGGACGGAACCCAAAGGTTATGCGTTGACTACCGTGCCTTGAATGAAGTAACCATCAAGAACAAGTACCCATTACCTCGCATTGAAGACTTGTTTGATCAGTTGAGGGGAGCTTGTGTGTTGTCTAAAATTGATCTCAGGTCGGGATACCACCAACTTAAGATAAGGCAAACTGATGTTCCAAAGACAGCTTTCGTATCTCGGTACGTACTGTATGAATACATCGTCATGCCTTTCAGGCTAACTAATGCCCCGGCATACTTCATGTATCTCATGAACAAGGTATTCATGGAATATCTGGACAAATTTATGGTGGTTTTCATAGATGACATTCTCGTCTTCTCCAAAGATGAAGAAGAACATGTAACACCCCAAAATCCTGTCAAGAGGGGAATTTAAAAATTTTGTGACGTATTGCATGTGTTGCAAAAATTCAAATTCAAACTATAATTCAAATTAAACTCAAAACAGAAATGAAAAAGAAAAAGTAAAAGAAAAAACAAACCTCCCCGGCCAGTGGGCCGAAACCCACCAGCCGGCCCACTAACTACCGTGCCAGCCCGCAGCCGCACGCCCCCCTCTTTCCCACTGACACGCGGGGCCCGCCAACCCTTCTTCCTCCTTGCGCTCGCGCCCGTGCTCCGGCGGACTGTTCTCACCCCCGAATCGAAACCGCCCCGGATACTCGCGTATCCCAGCCGAATTTCGTTCGTGGACGACGCAAACTCGATCACAACCGAACGCCGCCCTCCCCCGTCTATAAAAACCCTGGCATCATCCCTTTTTCCCCACGATCCACCAATTTTCTCTCGGGTGAGAACCCGAGCTTCTCCGGCGAATTCTGCTCGATCTACGCTCGGGAATTCTGATCTAACTCGCTGGTCTTGATCCACCGCCTCCGGGGAACCTTGCAGGTGCAGAAAACTCGGTGATTTGCGGTTCAAACACAGCGCCGACGAGCCTCGCCGTGAATTCACCTCGGACCTCGTCGCCGATCGCTTTTCGGGACCTCCGAGCTCAAGAAAACCCCCGAGGTGAGATCCCCGACCTACCCTCTACCGATCTATGCCATAAAATCACAGTTCTAGGAAGAATTGATGAAGATCCGAAACTCTCCGGCGAGATCGCCGCCTCCCGCCGCCGTGCGCCGCCGGGCAGCACCGCCCGCGCTCGATCAGCCGGTAGACTTTAAATCCCCGCGTACCGGTTCGATGTTATAATCTCAGCCGTCTTTTTTAAATCGGACGGTCCACGTCAGCCCCGTGTTATAAAGACTGGAATTCTTACGCGCTACACCCTGGGGTTCTCGGAAAATAAGAGCTAGCCCCGGAAACTTCTGATCTAGCCCCTGAAACTTCAGAAAATCATGTAAATTCATTTAAAAATCAGTTTTAGCCCCTGGACTTAATAAAAATTAGGAAAACCCCCTCTGTTAAGTGTAGTTAGACCCCTGGAAATTCTTAAAATAATATAATGGACCCTGTAGTGGGGTCAGTTTACCTTTTAACCCTATTTGATATTAAAGTTAGGAATTTGAGTATGTGGCTAGTATTTAAAATTTAAAAGGTGGGACAAACATATTCTCAAATTCAAATTAAAAACTTTCCCAGTACTTAGAAAACCTTGGAGTGAGATAAAAATAGATTTTTGGCTGAAATGAATCTGTTTAATTGATTATTCACATTTATTAGTAATAGGGACACATTTTTAAGTAGTGAATAATTCTGAAAATTAGTAAAATAAATGTAAAATAGTTTACATCAGAGGAGAAGTTTAAAAATATATTATTATATATTTTAGACCCAAAATCTATTCTGTTTAGATGAGGTGTCTTACTATTTTTATAATAAAGTTCACATTTAGGCATAGGAAATAAATCTGAAAATATAGCAAACTAGATATGAATAACTAGAAAATGATAAATGAAGTTTCCAAAATCCAAAGAATTCAGTTTAGGGTTGGTAGAAGGACTGAAGACACATATGGAGTAGGAAAATCCCTTTCATGCATACTTGGTAGCTAAAAGGTGTAGTAATTGAATATAAGGAATTTATTTAAATTGGAACTCATAGGTATAGTATGCAAGCATAAATATGAATACAAAGTAGAAATCATATACCCATGTTTAAAAGTGCATGCAAGCTAAAAATCAACAAACATAGAGTAACCACAACACATAGAATTGTGAATGGCTTTCATAAATGTGAATGTGTGGTTTGTATGAAGTGGAAGTGTGAACTATGTCTTATGGATTGTTGTTTTTCTTTTGCTATGTGTGATGGTATGATGTAGAACCTGCTTCAGAGCAAGTTCTTCCTTTCCAAGATCAGGACTACCCATTCCAAGAGCAGCAGGAAGGAGGCAAGTGTCCTTGACCACTTTGATCCTATACTAGGATGTGTAGATAGAATTATTTGCATTGTCAATTGAAATATGAAACCCATGCTAGGATGTTTCCCTAGAATTGCATTACCTTGTTTCCTTGTAGCTTGGGTTGGGATTCATTTTATCATGTCATTTATTATTATGCATATGCTTAGCCCTGCTTAGAATGGGATATTTGGGATATGAGATCATCAGTTTATTTTACCATGGTCTTGAATGAGATATTGTGAGTTATGTAGAGGTAGGGATCAAGGCAAGTTGGATGTTTTGGTTGGTGCTGGGTGCACGAGACTCGGGTTTGTGTTTAGTACTTGCCTGGATCCTAAGGACCGGTTCATGGAGCATGTAACCTGGCTTTACCGTGCCAACCACATGCTGAGATGGGGCAGCTTGGCCAATTAATTAGGTGTATCCCCGGCGTAGTATGGGTGTGTTGGATGGTGCGGGGAATAGGTGTCAGCTGGACTACCTTATAAACCGCAAGGCTCAAGAGGGGGCCACTACAGCGGTGTTGGAGCCTCTTGTATGCTGTTAGGGGTGAAACCTCAGTGGGCCCACGCTCATCGGGAATCCCTTTGTAAAGGCTTCGTAGTGATCTCCTGGCTACACACCTGGGAAGTGTGAATGTGGTTCGTAGCCACTGGCATAATGGAGGTTCTTTTAGTCCACCCGGCAACGGGGGATGAAATCACTACATGTGGGTACAGTGGTGCAAACTCTGTAGAGTCAAAACTGTCATGACAGCCGTGCTCACGGTCAAGAGCGGCTTGGACTTATTCATGATTAGAGTATGATGGCCCTGGGGAGGGTGTGAATGTTAAGCGGGGAGCTTAACATTGGAAATGATGTTATGGTTATTTGATTATGATGATGGGATGGGAAATTGGGACCATTTCACCTTGTAGTAATGTAGGTGCTTACTAAGCTAAGGAGATAGATATTAATTGCGTAGTGCTTTAACCATGAGTTCAGTCTCTCCTTGCTTTAGCCATGCATGACATAACTTTCCCACACTTGCTGAGTACCATCGGTACTCAACCTTGCATATTTGTTGATTTATATTGCTGCTCAGGTCAAGATAATGAGGTGGTGTATAATGACCAAGACTTTGGACCCAAAGAAGGTTTCTAGGTTCATGGAGTCCCCCGGGCAACTCCTGTGATGGAGCCCACAAGAATAATTATTCCGCTGCTAGTTTATTTACTTGTGATGAACTTATTATTGTCCATCGAGACATTTGCTATGTAAGACTTATTTATATTCGACACCTGGCTTGTAATAAATGATGCTTCACTATTTGTCATCACATGTATGAGAAAATGATCCTGGCATACATGTGATATTCACTCGGTTCTTCGGAGAAACCGAGTGTGACAGAACATGAGAAACATCTAAGGTTGGTATTGCAGAAGCTGAGAGAACACCAACTATATGCCAAGTTAAGAAAGTGTGAGTTTTGGCTGAAGAGAGTTCCCTTATTAGGACATATAATCTCAGAGGGAGGAATCTCCACAGATCCCGCCAAGATCGAGGATGTACAGAAGTGGAAGACCCCTGAGAATGTAGGGGAAGTTCAAAGCTTCTTAGGATTGGCTGGGTATTATCGACGGTTTATTGAGGGTTTCTCCAAGATCTCGAGACCCCACACCAAACTGTTGGAGAAAGGAATCACATTCACATGGACGCCGCAGTGCGAGACGAGTTTCCAGGAACTGAAAAAAAGACTGACAACAGCCCCAGTGCTAGTTATGCCAGATATGCAGAAGAACTTTTTGGTGTACTGCGATGCCTCTGGAAACGGGTTGGGATGTGTTCTCATGCAAGAGGGGCATGTCGTGGCTTATGCATCCCGACAGCTCCGGAAACAAGAGAAGAATTATCCTACACATGACCTAGAACTAGCCGTAGTGGTACGCGCGTTGAAGATTTGGCGGCATTACTTGATGGGGAAGAGGACAGAGATATATACGGATCATAAGAGCTTAAAGTACATTTTCACACAGCCAGATCTCAACCTCAGGCAAAGGAGATGGTTAGATCTGATCAACGACTTTGATGTGGGCATCAACTATCATCCTGGGAAAGCGAACGTCGTGGCAGATGCTTTAAGCCGGAAGGTGCAGGTCAATAGGTTAAGCTTGAAGGACATGCCTATAGAATTGAAGGAAGAGGTTATAAAACTCAATCTATGTCTGGCGATTAGTGGTGAAGCCATCGCCATGGAAGTGGATTCGACCTTAGAGAAAGACATCCGCAATGGTCAAAAGAATAACGAGAAAATACAAGAGATTAGAGAACTCATCAAGGAAAATAAAGCTCTTGGGTTCAGAGAGGATGAACAAGGTACGGTGTGGCACGGGAAAAGAATCTGTGTGCCTGAAGTAAAGGAGATCCGTGAATTGATTTTGAAGGAGGCTCATGATTCAGGCTATTCCATTCATCCAAGGAGTACGAAGATGTACCATGACCTCAAGAGCAGGTATTGGTGGTATGGCATGAAGCGAGATGTCGCGAAACATGTTGCCCTATGTGACACATGTCAGTTGGTGAAAGTAGAACATCAACGACCCGCGGGATTATTGCAACCACATAAAGTGCCTGAATGGAAATCGGAAGAAATCGGTATGGATTTCATAGTGGGATTACCCAGGACTCAATCAGGATATGATTCGATATGGGTCATCATTGACAGGCTAACCAAGGTATCTTATTTCATCCCTGTGAAAGAAAGCTACAGCGCATCCAAATTGGCAGAATTATACATGTCAAGGATCATGTGTTTCCATGGAGTGCCAAAGAAGATAGTGTCAGATCGAGGGACACAGTTCACCTCAATGTTCTGGCAAAAGTTACACGAAACCATGGGAACTCATCTGAATTTTAGTTCTGCCTATCATCCCCAAACTGACGGGCAGACGGAAAGAACCAATCAGATCCTTGAGGATATGCTGAGAGCGTGTGCACTCAAAAACAATCGGAGTTGGGATAAGAACTTACCGTATGCGGAGTTCTCCTATAACAACAGCTATCAGGCTAGTATAAAAATGTCACCCTTTGAGGCTTTGTATGGGAGAAAGTGCAGAATTCAACTATTTTGGAACCAAACCGGGGAAAGTAAAGTGTTTGGGCCCGAGGTACTACAAGATGCCGAGGCGAAAGTGCAGGAAATCTGCAACAACTTGAGGATAGCATAGACACGACAAAAGAGCTATGCCGATGTATGGAGAAGAGAGCTCGTTTTCAACGTGGGGGACTATGTCTACCTCAAGGTGTCTCTTATTCGAGGGATTCGTTGGTTCAAGGTGAAAGGGAAGTTATCACCTCGATACATCGGACCCTTTCAAGTTCTGGAGAGGAAAGGCGAAGTGGCATATCAACTAGAATTACCGGCTCGCCTATAGGATGTGCACGATGTATTCCATGTGTCACAGCTCAAGAAATGTCTGAGGACGCCTGAAAAGATGTTACCCATGAACGAGGTTGACGTAGCTGAGGATCTGTCTTATGCCGAGCAATAATTCAAGATTTTGGAGACAATGGAACGCCTCACAAGAAATAAAAGAATTCGGATGTGCAAGGTGCAGTGGAAGCATCACTCGGAAGAGGAAGCCACGTGGGAGCGAGAAGACGAGCTTAAGGCACAGTTTCCGGAATTGTTTTCCTAGAACCACCAATCTCGAGGACGAGATTTCTTTTAAGGGGGTAGAGCTGTAACACCCTAAAACCTGTTAAGAGGGGAATTTAAAAATTTTTGGACGTATTGCATGTGGTGCAGAAATTCAAATTCAAATTGGAATTCAAATTCAACTCAAAACTGAAAAGAAAAAGAAAAAGAAAAAGAAAAAAACAAAACCCCCGGCCAGTGGGCCGAAACCCACCAGACAGCCCACCCACCCCGCGCCAGCCCGCAGCCGCGTGCCCCCCTCTCCCTCTCACTGACACGCGGGGCCCGCCTGTCATCCCTGACCTCCCGCTCGTGCCAACCGCCGTACTCTTCCGCTTGCACCCGATCGCAACTAACCTGGAATTCCGCGTCCCTCAGCCAACTCCCGGTCCTAGACGACTCAAACTCGATTTAAACAAACCCGCCTCCCTCCCTCGTCTATAAAAACGCCGGCATCGCCCCGTTTTCCCCCACGATCAGCTGTTTTTCCTCCCAGTGAGAACCAGAGTTTCTCCGGCCATTTTCTCTCGATCTTCGCTCGGGATTTCTGATCTAACGCGCTGATCTTGTTCCACCGCCTCGGGGGAATCACGCAGGTGCAGAAAACTCGGTAGATTGCGCCCTAGACACAGCTCCGACGAGCATCGCCGCGATTCCATCTCGGACCTCGTCGCCGACCACCTTCCAGGACCTCCGAGCTCAAGAAAAAACCTGAGGTGAGATCCCCGACCTCCCCTCTACCGATCTATGCCATGAAATCCAAGTTTTAGGAAGAATAGACGAAGATCCGAAGTTTTCCGGCGAGATCGCCGCCTCCCGCCGCCGCGTACCGGTTCGACGTTATAATCTCACCCGTCTGTTTTAAATCGGACGGTCCACGTCGGCCCCGCATTATAAAGGCCGGGATTCTTACGCGCTACCCCCTAGGGATCTCAGAAAATAAGAGCTAGCCCCAGAAACTTCTGATCTAGCCCCTGGAACTTCAGAAATTCATGTAAATTCATTTAAAAATCAGTTTTAGCCCCTGGACTTAATAAAAATTAGGAAAACCCCTCTGTTATGTGTAGTTAGACCCCTAGAAATTTATGAAATAATATAATAGACCCTGTAGTGGGGTGAGTTTACCTTTTTAACCCTATATGATATTAAATTTAGGAATTTGAATATGTGATTAGGATTTAAAATTTAAAAGGTGAGACAAACACATTGTAAATTCAAATTTAAACTCTCCTAGCACTTGGGAAACTTTAGAATGAGTTAAAAGTAAATTTTAAGCTGAGATGAATTTGTCTAATTGATTGTTCATATCTATTAGTATAGAAACATATTTTAGGCTAGGAAATAATTCTGAAAATTGGAAAAAATGAATTTAAATTAGTTCACATCAGAGGAGAAGTTCAAAAATATATTATTTAATATTTTAGATCAGAACCTATTCTGTTTAGATGAGGTGTCTTACTATTTTCATAATAAAATTCACATTTAGGCATAGAAAATAAATCTGAAAATATAGGAAAATAGGAATGCATGACTAGAAAATGATAAATGAAGTCTCCAAGTCCAAAGACTTCAGTTTAGGATTGGTAGAAGATCTGAAAACTCATTTGAAGTAGGAAGTTACCTTCCATGCAAACTTGGTAGCTAAAGAGTGTATTAAAGAAGATGTTTAAATTGGAAATTCATATATAGTGTGCAAACAGAAAATCTGAATACAAAAGTTAGAAATCATATACATATGTTTAAAAGTGCATGTAGACCAAAAATCAACACATGTAGAGGAAACACAACACATGGAAATGTGAATCACTATCATATGTATGTATGTGTGGAGTGAAAGTGTGAACTATGTCTTATGGATTGTTGTTTTCTTTTTGCTATGTGTGTTGGCATGAGTAGAACCTGCCCCAGAGCAAGTTCTCCCCTTCCAAGATCAGGACTATCCATTCCCAGAGCAGCAGGAAGAAGGCAAGTGTCCTTGACCACATTGATCCTATGCTAGGATGAGTAGATAGAGTTATTTGCATTGTCAATTGAAATATGAAACCCATGATAGGATGTTTCCCTAGAATTGCATTATCTTGTTTCCTTGTGGCTTGGGATGGGATTTGTTTTATTATGTCATTCACTCATATTACTTGTGATTAGCCATGCTTAGAATGGGATGATTGGGATATGAGATCATCAGTTTATTTACCATACTTTTGAATGAGATATTATGAGTTATGTAGAGGTAGGGATCGAGGCAAGTTGGATGATTTGGTTGGTGTTGGGTGCACGAGACTCGGGTTTGTGTTTAGTACTTGCCTGGATCCTAAGGACCGGTTCATGGAGCATGTAACCTGGCTTTACCGTGCCAACCACATGCTGAGATGGGGCAGCTTGGCCAATTAATTATGTGTATCCCCTGCGTAGTATGGGTGTGTTGGATGGTGTGGGGAATAGGTGTCAGCTGGACTACCATATGAACCGCAAGGCTCAAGAGGTGGCCACTGCAGCAGGGTTGGAGCCTCTTGTATGCTGTTAGAGGTGAAACCTCAGTGGGCCCACGCTCGTCGGGAATCCCATTGTAAAGGCTTCGTAGTGATCTCCTGGCTACACACCTGGGAAGTGTGAATGTGGTTCGTAGCCACTGGCATAATGGAGGTTCTTTTAGTCCACCTGGCAACGGGGGATGAAATCACTACATGTGGGTACAGTGGTGCAAACTCTGCAGAGTCAAAACTGTCATGACAGCTGTGCTCACGGTCAAGAGCGGCTTGGACTTATTCATGATTAGAGGATGATGACTTTGGAAGTTGTGGATGTTAAGCGGGGATCTTAACATTGGAAATGATGCTATGATTATTTGATTATGATGATGGGATGGCAGATTGGGACCATTTCACCTGTGTAGTAATGTAGGTGCTTAATAAGCTAAGGTGGTAGGTAATAATTGCGTAGTGCTTTAACCATGAGTTCAACCTCTCCTTGCTATAGCCATGCATGACATAACTTTCCCACACTTGCTGAGTACCCACGGTACTCAAACTTGCATATTTGTTGGTTTAAATTGCTGCTCAGGTCAAGGGGATGATGTGGTGTTCAATAACCAAGATTTCGGACCCGAAGAAGGATTCTAGGTTCATGGAGTCCCCCGGGCAACGCCTGTGACGGAGCCCACAAGAATAATATTCCGCTGCAATTTTATTTACATGTTATGAACTTATTATCGTCCATCGAGACATATGCTATGTAAGACTTATTTATATTCGACACCTGGCTTGTAATAAATGATGCTTCACTATTTGTCATCACATGTATGAGAAAATGATCCTGGCATACATGTGATATTCACTCGGTTGTTCTTCGGAGAAACCGGGTGTGACATGTGTGGTGATGAACACTTTGAATATGTGCCAAAAACTGAGGCCCTTACATCTGTGATCTTATCTAGACCTGTGACCTACAGTCAACCGTGGTATCTATACAAATCTGTGACTAGGCATGGCAGCTCTAATATCAATCTGTGATTTCTATCTAGGCATGTGACCTACGATCAACCCGTGGTAGGTTGATACCAATCTGTAACCTGTCTAGGCGTGTGACCTACGATCAACCGTGGCTCTGATACCAATCTGTGACGCCCCTGTTCTGAGAGAGAACCTCTCAGAACTAAGACTGATGCGTATGTGTGCCCAGGATGTTCATCACACATACACATATAATCCATAAACTGAATTCAGAATATATATAACCACGAATGAATAGATTCAAGTACTTTATTACATCAATCTCAATTGCAGCGGAAGTCTATCTTATCAGCGGAAATCTTATTCTAGCAGAGGAAGTCTTCTAAACTATAGCGGAAGCAACTAAGCAGCAGCAGCGGCTCCATCTCTACTCCACAGGCAAGGTTGATGGCAGATTACAAGCCTAATACTCCACGTGGTCTTCATAGTACTCCTCTCCTGTTACTGATGATGAAGTAATAATGCAAGTTTTAGTACATGATGTACTCAGGAAGTGCGGGAAAATATGATATGTAGCTCACAGCAAGGTAGTTATACAAAGGCTCATTGCAGAAAGCAAAGTTTATTTCACAAAACTGTATAAAAACAACAACTAGCTTTAAATGAATGTAATCCCAACATGTATTTAAACATCAACATACCTCCATCATGATTCACCACTTTTCATGTCTCTTACAATGTATCTTTCTCAACTTTGCTCATAAATACCATCTCGTATTCACTACCATCTCATGAATACCATCTCGTATTCACTACCATTTCATCTCATATTCCATTCCATCTCGTACCGAGACCAATGCTCATTAACAGTCATGCAACCAATCTCATTACCCGGACTCAACAGTCCCGAAACTATTTTCATTACCAGGACTCAACAGTCCCAAAAACCAAATCCAAAGACCAAACCAATTACCAACCCATCTAATCATGGAAGTTGTCTAGGCGCTTGTGACCGGAAGCACGAATATCATGATAGTTTTATACTCTGCAGAGTTTGCACCACTTTACCCACAAGTTTGTGATTTCGTCACCTGTCGGCTACTGTAGAACCTCTATTATACCAGTACACAACCACCAGTGTATGGTCTAGACATCACAAAATAGCCTTTACAAAGGGGCTACTAGATGTATGGACTCACTAAGGTTTCACCAGCAGGCTAGAATCTCCAATTCTCCCACCTACGGGCCCCCTCTTGTGCCACGCAGTTCCTAGGGTAGTCCTCACTCGACTCCCATTCCCCGCTCCTTCCACGGTCCATAACAATCTAGCAACTTTCCTAATTGGTCAGCTAAGCCGCACCCATATTTGGCCTTGTCGTGGCACTGTTATCCTGGCATGGCTCGCATGAACCGGTCCTTAGATCTATGGCAAGTAAACCACCATCTCATTCTACCTCATCCACAACCCAAGCTTGCCTAGATCTCCCTCCAATTCATGTTCATTAACAATATCCGTTTCTCATTATTCATACGAGTGCAGTTAGCTAGACACATCTATCTCGCTTCCCGTATCCATTGACTCAGCGAAGCATAAAAGCAAAAACCATATCCGACTCATTAACTTTCCCGGTGACAAGGGTGGTTAACAAAACTAGTAAACTCCTACGAAAGGGTTTCCCATCATGTTGATTCAAGCGCACACACCTTTTCGCAAACAAAACAGTTTCCACAAACATGGGATCAATATGGTCAAGGGGCACTTGCCTTGTTCTTGCGACTTCTGTTGCTTTTGGATATCGAAGTCTTGTTGTTGTGGCTCGTCGTAGATAGCTCCCTAAGCTTGTCCTTCTACACACGATCACGCATATACAAGGTTGACAGCAATCAATTATCATGCACAAGCTTTAATCAGAATGCGATGATGCTAATCTTATGATGCTGTTTTATTAGATCAGTTTGTACGTGTTCTTGCATGGCTTGCATGGTTTCTATGATGAACAGAGGTGTAAAGAACAAATGTGGACGTGGCGATGATCTCGTCACAAGATCTAGATCAAACCGATCAACACGTGATCTGTCCACGAAAAAGCTTCTGTTCGAAGGGATCGAATAACAGATGCATAGAAAACGCGATGATGTCGTAAGGTGGTAATGGAGACCTACCTTACTTCCTTCGGGTCCTTCCTCCTAGCAAGAACAGATCGTCGGGGCTCTCTTCCGGCGATGGCGATCGTGGTCTGGGATCGTCGGCGGTTTCTCCGGTGGTTGTACTTCGGCGAAGGGGTTTAGCTTGGCGAGTTTGGGGGCTAGGGCTCCAAGTCGTTGACTCGGGAGGTGGAAAAGAAGTACGTGGTTTCGGCCAAAGGTTCTGGGTTCTATTTATAAGTGGGAAATGAAGAGTCCTACTCTGATCAAAATTCGAATAAGAGTCCTATTCAAATTGTTTTTGAATCTTAACAACTTATCTCTAGCTGATTTGGTGCAGTATTCAACGTAGAAGAGTTCATGTCAGTTCCCTCTGTGTCGGGCACTCGTGCATGGGTGAAAAACAACTTCAGAATGTGTCCTTCCGCAGGGATAAGCTCCGGAGGCTCCACGTGTCCAGCGGGGGCATGGGCTTCCCTTTTCCGCAAAGGCGGGCTCTGGTTGTGCCGTGTGTACGGCGGGCAAGACCTCCCCTCTCCTCGGAGGTGAGCTCCACGTGCGCCACGTGTCTGGTGGGTCGGGACCTCCCCTCTCTTCAGAGACGAGTTCCGCGTACGCCACGTGTCAGTGTCGGACCTCCCCTCTATTCGGAGGTAGCTCCGAATGTGCCACATGTCAGTGCCAGACCTCCCCTCTCTTTGGAGGTGGGCTCCAGTAGCACCATGATCCTAGCAGCGCCGGACTTCCTTTCTGCTCAGGGATCAGCTCCAAGGACGACACGTGTCCATCAGCATCAGACCTCCTGGAGGCGAGATCCGAAGGTGACACGTGTCTAATAGGACCGGACCTCTCGGAGGTGAGCTCCTAGAGCAACACGTGTCTGGCCGGGCCGGACCACTCGGAGGTGAGCTCCGAGAGTGACACGTGCCCCGCGTGGCTGGACCTTTTTTCTCCGCATTGACTAGCTCCGAAGGCGACACGTGTCCTACGGGGCTGGACCTCGATTCTCCGCAGAGGCTAGCTCCGAGGGCAACACGTGTCCCACGGGGTCGGACCTCACCCCTTCCGCAGAGACGAGCCCCAAGCCTGCCACGTAGCCAATTAGCGGCGGACCTCTCCCCCTTTTGTGGGTATGAGCTCCGAAGGCGCCACGTGGCCAGCGGGCCGCGGGAATTGTCTACAGCGCTCCTCGGCAAACTGGAATTGGCTCTTTTTGGCTTTCTTTTTTTATTCTTTCTCTGTTTCTACTTATTTTAAAATGTTTTATTTATATAAAATATGAATGCATGGAGAAATCAAAATTGATGGTGTCACAAATCTACCTCCCTTAAATTGAATCTCGCCCTCGAGATTCGCTAGTGGAGAATAGATGAGGGAATTCTGCCTTGAGGTCTTCTTCACGCTACCATGTGGCTTCAGCTTCTGTGTGATGGCTCCATTGTACCTTGCACAAACGGATCACTTTGTTCCTCGTGACCCTTTCCATCACGTCCAAAATTCGGACAGGGTGCTCTACATAGGTCAGATCCTCTTGAAGCTCAAGCTCATCCATCGATACTTGTTCTTCTGGTACTCTCAAGCACTTCTTGAGCTGGGATACATGAAACACATCATGCACGTTGGAGAGGTGCGTTGGGAGCTATAGTTGATAGGCTACTTCACCTCGCTTGTCCAAAATCTTAAATGGCCCGATGTAGCGAGGTGCTAACATGCCTTTGACGTTGAAACGTCGTTGGCCTCGGATAGGCGATACCTTAAGGTATACAAAGTCTCCTACTTCGAAAGTCAACTTCCTTTGCCTATTGTCTGCATAGCCTTTCTGACGTGACTGAGCGGCCCTCAAGTTCTCCCGTATCGTTTGGACTTGCTTCTCAGATTATTACAGCACTTCGGGTCAAAAGACTTGGTTTTCTCTGGTCTCGTTCCAAAACAACGGTGTTCTACACCGTCTACCGTACAATGCTTCGAAAGGTGACATCTTTAAGCTAGCTTTATAGCTGTTGTTATAGGAGAATTCTGCATACGGCAAGCTCCTATCCCAACTACGCCCATGTTTCAAGGCGCAAGCTCTCAACATGTGTTCCAAAATTTGGTTTGTCCTTTCTATTTGCCCATCGGTTTGCGGGTGATAAGCAGAGCTAAAATCCAGTCGTGTACCCATAGCCTCATGCAGCTTCCTCCAGAACCTAGAGGTAAACTGAGAACCCTGATCTGAGACTATCCTCTTTGGGACTCCATGACGGCACACGATTTGCTCCATGTACAGCTCAGCTAGTTGTGCAATGTTGTGTGTGGTCTTAACAAGAAGAAAATGGGCTATTTTCATCAATCGGTCCACAATAACCCAGATGGTGTCGTAACCCGACCGAGTATGTGGCAATCCGACGATGAAATCCATACTGGTGTCGTCCCACTTCCACTTGGGTACCTTTAAGGGTTGCAACAGTCTAGCGGGTCTTTGATGTTCGGCCTTCACCCGTTGGCATGTGTCGCATAGGGCAACATACTCGGCTATGTCCCTTTTCATACCATCCCACCAATAACAAGTTTTCAGGTCCTTGTACATCTTGGTACTTCCGGGATGTGTGGAATAAGGTGAGTCATGTGCCTCCTTTAATATCGTGTCGCGGATGCGCTTAACGTTAGGCACACAAATCCTTTTCCCTAGCCAAAGCGTACCCTTCTCATCTTCCTTGAAGTCTTTTTCTATGCCTTGTCAGATTCTTTCCTTGATCTCCTTGATTTCTTCATCCGATGCTTGGCCATCTCTTATCTCTTGTTCTAACGAAGAGTGGAGTTCCATTACTTCCATCTCGTTCAAGAAACCGAGATGTAACCGTTCGAACTCCTTGCGCAGCTCGGTCCGTAGCTCCCGAACTGTGAGTTGGTGACATGCTCCCTCGGCTCAATGCTTCATGTAACAGCCCTAACTTTTGTAAAGTTTGATGTCAGCTCATAAAACAAAGTTAAGGCGATAAAAGACTATAATTGTGTCACATGAAATGATGAACACACAAATGGACATGTGAGGGAGTTAAAAAAAATTCTATAGCCCATGCTCAACACATGTTAACCTAGGGGAAATAATTACACTCCTAAAACTCTAACTCATGTACACCTCCTCTATGAGTAGAGTGGAGGGAATTTAAACACAATTTGAATCTTTTGAAAGGATTTCTATTCAGATTGTCCAAAGGCCTATATGTGAGATCATAGATGCATCTCTCATGTATTCAAGAGCCAAAGTTTCAAATTTGGAGAATTTTTGGTTTTATATACTATTTATTCCGAGGATTACATGAGGGCACGTTCAAATTGAAACTTGAATTTGAATTTTGAACCAAAAAAACTCAATTTAAAAATCTGATTTCAGATTTGAGTTCCTCATAATTCTTTTGACTTATCCTCCAAGTTTGATAAAATTTGGAGCTTGTTTGCTATTTTAAATTGAAATGGGGATAAGAGGGAGAATTGTGGCTGTGGACCCCACTGGTCAGTCTCACCAAAAATGCAAACCGACTCCCTCGGCTCTTCACAGCGCGCCACGGCGAGGAAGGCGGCTGGCGAGCTGTGTGCTGGATCCCTCCACCGGCTCTGCCCTTATCTCCCCCCCGAAGGCTGCACAGGCGAAGTTCCACTCTTCTCCTCGCTCTGCCTCGCTCCCGTGAAAATTTCTCCCGAGCATAACAGAACAGGAGCCCCTCTCTGTTCCTTTGATCGCCCAGGCTGAACCGAACACCCTTTGCCCGAGCTTCCATCAGCAAAAAGGTTCGCCCATGAGTGCTCTAGCCAGCTAGCACCTTTCCTCCGCCGTCCCGAGCTCACCGGCGCCTAGAAACAGAGAACTTTCTGCTGCTCCCATGTTGAACGTCGGAGGACCGAAACTGATCACCGTGGCCAGCCCAAACCAGGAGTGATCACGCCCATGCAAGCCACCCCATCGGTGCACCTACAAGTCTAGTTGCTCACCTCCGAAGCTCAGCCCTAGCCATTGATCACAGGGGGAGAATTTCAAGTTTTTCTCCCGGGCGGCAGAAACAGACCTTGAGGTAAGGAATTGTAAAATTCGTCCTCAAATCTTGTTTGTTGGGTTTCAAACTTCAGGCACAGGATGTTAATTGCCTATCCCACCTCCTCCATCAATTTTGGACCATGAAATTGAGTGTAGAGTGAGGAATCCGAGTTCTTTTTGAGGGTATACCGCTGGACACTATCGAGCGCATGGTGCCGATAAGTTTAGAGCCCTCCCCAGCTTGTTTAGACATCATGCCGGTCTTCTACATGATCCCCTGGTTTTTTAGAGCCCAAGAACCAACCATTTAGTGTATAATTCACTGTGCAAGACCTCGCTGGATCCCTAGGGTTTGCTGTGGCCGGTGCGCCCTGTTTTCCGGCGAGTTTCAGCCGCCGGTGACCTCACCAACGTGTTCAGCATGGGGGAAAATGGGGGGGCGGCCAGCAGGGGTTCTGGAGGTGGCTGGGAATTGCTTTTCCGGTGACCTCGCCAGAGGGGGCCGCCACTGCCCTGTTTGGCGCGAGTCTGGAGGTTAAGGATGACAGGTGGGACCCACTGTCAGGATTTAAACATTTTCCAGATTTTCCCACTTTAGTTCAAACTTTGGAGAGCCATAACTTTGTGTAGGAATGTCAAAAAATTATAAAACAAATTTTGCTGGATTCCTCTCAAAGAGTACTATCCAGGGGTGAAGCCCAATGTTTATGAAAATTTCTGTATTTGGCTCATTAATTCATTTAAATAAAATATTGTATGAATTTTTACTGGAGTTCTATTTATTGGAAAATTCCCAAATTTGGGCAGGACCCCATTTGCTTGGTCAAATGATGTGTTCATTCCTTATGTCTCTGAAAAATTGGAAAAATGAACAGAGACATTTTCAGCTTTTCCCCAATCTTTGTAAAATCCATATCTCCATGTAGGAAACTCCAAAATGGTAAAACCAATTCCTATGGACTCAGGACATTTTGTACTTCACAAAAGTCTACTTTGCAGCATAGGAAAGCTTAATATCTAGGGGCTAATGGAAGATTAGTGAAAATCACATAAGGATTTGTTGTGCTCACATGAAGCCATTTCATGAGCTCAATTTTTGCACACTGCATAAATACCTTCCATAGATGCCGTGGTTAAATTATCAGCTTCATTGGACCTCTGGAACTTGAGCTACCATCTTTTAGGTTTAAGCGTCCATATAATGGACTTAATCACATGGTGATTACTAGTATCACTTATCACCTAGCATTCATCTTCTCTACGGTTTAGATCCAACAAGAGAAACCTTGCTGTTGTTTGTCCCTTTTAGGTATAAGTTAACTGGTACAACAGTTTTGAATCATTTTCTAAATTGCTTTTGAATACATGTGCATAAATCATCTTAATAGCTCACGTGACGTCGACGTTCGACTAGGACTCGACTATGCAGCGAGGATATCCATCTCGTGACGAGTTTGGCGGATTCTCCGGAGGAAGACTAACTCCTATTTTCTAACAAAACCGTTGAGCATGGCAAGCCCCAGTTTGCATATCGTTACCGTTTTAAATTTTGCTTTACTTCACCTCATTGTATTAGACTTGATATTGTGCATTATGTCTAGGATGTTTGAAACTCACTTGCATTGCTATTACATCCCTGAGTAGACGGTTTAGTGTAGCCTTTGCGTTGTCGTAGATGATAGGCTAATGTTGTAGCTAGCTCGGTAGAAGTCGAGTAGTAAAAAGCTACTCGCGAGAAAGGCCGAGTAATGGAGTTACTCACGAGAGGTTGATGATAAGAGCACCCTCATGAAAATGAGATGGGGACGGGGATGTTCCTGTAGGATGGAGCGCTCAAGGTTGGTCTAGACCTGCGATGGGTGTGACAATGCTTGAGACCACATTTGGCCTGGACCGGGATGGTAAGGCAAATGTGGAGGTTGGTTGTAGCCCCGTCCGTGTCGGTTAAGGACCGTATGTATGCGGCCCTGCTGGACAAGATTGAGCTGTACCGGATATATAGTGGGGTATGGGACCCATGAAACCGATGTAACTTGATGGACCATGATACAGAAACTCATCCTTCACGTGGGGATGGCGTTGAGAAGGCGGGAGGTGTAAATCCTTTAGCGGGCAACTTCGACGTGTCCGTGTAGAGGACCATCCTGCTCGGAGCGAAGCGTTTTTCTATGTAGTGGTGTCGTGTGAAAGGTTGCTGCATACAACATAAGAAAGAGCTCTTGAGAGAGTCTTTCGAGGCGGGTGTATGTGTCGTTTATTCCGGGTTGTTATTGATTCGAATAACCGTCGCTCGCGGAAGAGGATTGAGCATACATGCCCACTGCGCCGTGACTTAGTAAGAAGAGGAAATAAGTCTCTTAACTTGCTGTTTGTGGATTAATCACTGTATTGGAACCTTGACTGAAGTAGATATAGAGCCAACTAAATTTCATTTCCACCTTAGGCTAGCAACATCGGGATAAGCGCTTCTTGTTTGATTGTGGACTTCCGATTTGTGAGGCGTGAGGACCACTAAAATGAAGGCTATAAGAATCTTAATATAAGGATCAAGTTTAGTCAAGCTGCATTTTGCAAATTCCTGTTCCTACTATCTTACTACCCCTGCATTTAGAGTTACATGTTTAGGAGTGACGGTTAAGTCTTGCTGAGCCTTAGTGCTCACGGTTGCTTCTGAGTTGTTTTTGCAGGTAGCAGGATGCCTGCTATGAAGAGGGTTGTTCGGTGAGTCAATGAACCTCACGATTTGTTCAACTCATCGGAAACCTAGCCGCTGCCTTTCTTTGGTGAAGCTAGTAGTAACCATTCACGGGCTGAACGACTTCTCTTCGGCGTAGTTAGGGTTGAGAGTGAGTAGTTTGTCCAGCAAATTTTAATTTCCGCTGCATGTGTATTATGTTGTAAAAGAAATTATCTTGAGTAACAAAAACCGTTATGTTCTTGAGTCTCTTTTCGTGCATGCTGTTGGGTGCCGCATCGCACGGCAATACCCACTGTGATTCCCGGGCGTGGCTCCATCACAACATGGCATCAGAGCCGCATTGGGAATAGCACGCATGAAAAGAGTCTATTTTCAAAAATTTAGAGGTATACGAGTGAGGAACGTATAGTATGCCCACATAAGGAGTATTATTAGCATAGTTACTTAAGGTGGCGAGCTAACAGTGTGTTATCATCTAGTATTTCAATTATGTAACGACGCACCTACGTGGAGGTAAGAATGGTAAGGAACGCCACCGAAAGCGGATCAATTTCGGTTAGCTCACCCATACGAGGAAAGTAGTGTGGGATGTTCCGTTCAGCAATGGACGGGAAGTGAATATGTTTTCTAAGACTCTTCATGTCTTAGAGACATATGAATGGCACTAGCCTCCAGTGCGCAAACCCAAGGGCAAGAGGAGGAGACCCCATCGTGTGGTTTGTAACACGAAGTGTATTCTTTACGACTCTTCAAGTCCTATGAGGCATACGAAAGCGCCGTTCCACTGGTGTGCTTTATTGCAAAGATGTGGAGCCTCCGTCTGGTGGTGAATAACCCGATCATGTACCTTGAGACGTGGCTTGACTCAAGGACGGCCCTTATGGCAATGATACGGGCGTATGTTTTTGCTATGATATGGACCTGCTTGAAATGACAAACCAATGTGTGCATCATTATTGAGTGGTTTTCTGCAGGTACCTTAACCACGTTAGAACATGTCGTGTAGAAAACGTTTGTGAGTGATCGTTTTAGTGCCACTACTTGAGACGTATAAGCCGGTATAAAGCCGGTTAGGATTTTAATTTGGTGAGGAATTGTAGTACCGTGATATGTTTTGAACTGCATGAAAAAAGAGGTTTGCAAAGAAAAAGAGTAAATTTGTATTCTAGGATTCTATTAGGGGGTAATGAACTCCTATATTGAACTAAGAGTCAATTGGGAGTATAGATTTATTCACCAAGACCTAGGAGAAACCTCCCCTGTTTTTGGCAGAATTTTGCTGAAGTTGAACAGGACATAACTTTTGTGTTGTTAAACCAATGGAGGTGAGTGATACATTTATGGAAAGCTGTTGAAGTCTTCTACAACTCTTCTATCTAACTCCAGATCATAATCACCCTCCAAATGGATGAAATTCCCAGATGAGTGTGAATTGCCCAAAGACAGGGCAGACACAAAATGCTCTCTGGAAATTTCTGTATTTCAACCATAACTTTCTATAAAAAAGTTTCTAAGGGTCATGTAATACACCGTTGGAAATCTTGTGATATATTCTATGACTTTTTAGTTCAAAGTTTCTCCAGATTTTGTGTTTAAAGTGATGAAATCTTGCGGACAAAACAGCCACTTTCAAAGGAGGAGCTGTCAAAATTGTTCCAGATTTCTGTCGACTTTGAAATATCACAACTTTTGATCCAGGATGGAATGAAGGCAAATGAATACTCATTGGAAAGATACTGAAGTTAACTATAACTTTGATATTCAACTTGAGACATTAAATTGCCATTTTCTTATTCAAATTCTGGGATTAAGACCTATTGGTCATTCTGAAACAGAGTAGTACTTATTGTCATTTAGCTTGAGACTTGTTGTGGACAGGGATGT
This sequence comes from Neostapfia colusana, assembly GCA_030760725.1. Lineage (NCBI taxonomy): Eukaryota > Viridiplantae > Streptophyta > Magnoliopsida > Poales > Poaceae > Neostapfia > Neostapfia colusana. Next base: position 51,065,325 of record JASWHV010000009.1, read on the forward strand.
ATTAGACTTCTCTAAGCTCCGTAACATGTTCTCGAATTATTTTTCAGTTTTTCCTACTATTGGAATCAAGGGTTGGGACAAACTTGTTAAAGTTGGTAGATTTCAGAATTGTCGAAACCCTAGTTAGCTTGTGTAATGCTGCAATATTGATGTGATGTTTTTACGGTTATGTTTTCAATTCAAGTTGAGTTTAAACTTTGAATTTTAACCGTAAATTTATCACTCTTGCAGCATGGATCATGCTCATTTCAGGAGTGAGGTTGGTGAGTCGAGTCACGGCGGAAGTAATTCGCCATGACAAGAAGTGCCGACATCATCAACCGGATTGGCGGAAATCTTGGCAAAGATGGCTGAGTTTTTGATCTGTTGGTGCGACAAAGCATACGACAGGAGACACTACAGCAAAATCACCCGCCAAGCACTTATCTGGATTTCTTAGCAAGACAACCACCGGTTGTCTCGGAAGTGAAAGAACCGTTGGAGTCGGCTCATTGGCTTCAATGCATTGAAGACAAGTTCAATATGCTTGAGTGCGATGAATATCAGAAGACTTTATTTACCGCTCAACAACTCCACGAAGCTGCTGGAGCTTGGTGGACGGAGTACATTGCTACTCTTCCTGAAGGTCATCCGGTGACGTGGGATGAATTCCGGGTTGTTTACCAGGCACGTCATGTTTGTTCAGGAATTCTTCGAACAAAGTATCAAGATTTTCTGGAGCTAAGGCATGGGGAAAGGAGTGCGTACAAGTACTTCAAAGAGTTTGAAGACTTGATGCAATACGGCACTCATATGGTAGACTCGGAAGCGTTGAAGTGTGAATATTTCTTCCGAGGTTTGAATGTCGAACTTCAGGAACAACTGACCTTGTTCAATAACGGTATTTACAATGAGTTGGTAAATGCCGCTATCATTAAACAAGACATGCATCTCCGTTGTGAAGCGGAGCTGAAAAGAAGTATACCGCCAGACCACGATATCGAGGTTCGTCCTAACTATCGAGTGCGGTATTACTCGCCAGTTAGGCAACAAAGACAGCCTGTGGTGCAACTCTCACAACCACGGCTGGAGTTTCTCACTTATGAGCCTCCACCTCAACAGCAGCAGTCAGGAATTATTCATGCAACCCTACCGCCACCAGCTACGCATGAATTATCTCCACCTCGTGTTAGTAGATAGCTGAGGATTTCTGCAGCACGAGACCGTTGTGGAGCTGAGCAGAGCCACACTTATGTGTTGTCTCGTCAATGCTCAGAGCAGCATCATGAACCTTCAAAGAAGAATCTTTCAAAAGCTGGCAGGGTTAATTATACTGCTATTGAGGACATTACAAAAGGTGAAACAGTGTTAGCGGGTATGTTCACGTTACATGAAAAGCCCACTTTCATTTTGTTTGATTCTGGGGCCACCCACAATTTTATTAGAAGAGACTATGTGCTGAAGAATAATCTTCCATTTAGCACAGTTAAGCATCCGTTTCATATCAGCTCACCCGGAGGCAAGATATCAACAGATGAGATGGTCTCACGGGCACCTTTATGTTTCGGTGGAAACATCTATCCTGCGAGCCTTATCATACTCAAAGGCCAAAGGATTGATATTATCTTGGGGATGTCATGGTTGACACATTATGGAGCTATTTTTGACATCAGCTCTCGGACTGTCCAACTGAATTCCCCAATACATGGTTGCAACACATTGAATCTTGTGGATCCATCACAACGAGTTGCAGCAGTGCATCAGATTGAAGCTCCTAAGCCTGAGGATATTCCAGTGGTATGTGAATATCCAGATGTGTTTCCCAAAGACTTGCCGGGCATGCCGCCCGAACCTGATGTTGAGTTCAAAATTGAACTTGCACCGAGAACAACACCTATTTCTCGGCGACCATATAAAATGGCACCAAAGGAGCTAGCAGAATTGAAGGAGCAGCTGAATGACCTCATGGAAAAAGGTTTTATACGCCCAAGTTCATCACCTTGGGGCTGTTCCGCACTCTTTGTGAAGAAGAAGGACGAGACTTTAAGACTATGCGTAGATTATTGTCCACTGAATGCTTTCACTGTCAAGAATAAGTATCCACTACCGCGCATCGATATTTTGTTCGATCAACTAGTGGGTGCTAAGGTATTCTCCAAGATGGATCTTCGGTCCGGGTATCACCAGATAAAAATCCGAGCAGAAGACATACCTAAGACGGCGTTGTCAACAAGATATGGTCTTTATGAATATCTTGTCATGTCCTTTGGGTTGACCAATGCTCCGGCTCATTTTATGTATCTCATGAACTCTGTGTTCATGCCGGAGTTAGACAAGTTCATTGTTGTTTTCATCGACGACATTTTGGTCTATTCAAAGTCAGAAGAAGAACATGCTGAACATTTGCGTATTGTACTCCAACGCTTGAGGGATCACAAGCTATATGCAAAGTTCAGTAAATGTGAGTTTTGGATCAGCAAAGTGCCGTTTCATGGGCATATTATTTCAGCGGAAGGCATCGCTGTGGACCCAAGTAAAATCGAACAAGTGCTGAATTGGAAATCTCCAACATCTGTTCATGAAGTGAGGAGTTTCCTAGGTGTAGCGGGTTATTACCGGAGATTCATTCCAAACTGCTCCAAAGTCGCTAAACCTATGACGGAGCTGTTGAAGAAAAGCACCAAGTATGATTGGAGCAATTCATGCGAACAAGCTTTTCAAACCATAGTGAAGTATCTCACTACAGCCCCAGTTTTGGCCCAGCCGGACACCACGAAGCCGTTTGATGTTTATTGTGATGCATCCGGCATTGGTTTGGGTTGTGTGTTGATGCAAGAAGGGCGTGTGGTCGTGTATGGGTCCCGACAACTCAGGGGTCATGAGCAGAATTACCTGATAGCACGACCTTGAACTAGCTGCAGTGGTCCTAGCATTAAAAATGTGGAGACATTATCTACTAGGCAATCTAGTACATCTCTACACTGACCACAAAAGCTTGAAGTATATCTTCACACAGAAAGAACTGAATATGAGGCAGCGAAGATGGCTCGAATTGATCAAGGACTATGAACTTGAAATTCATTACCATCCGGGCAAAGAGGATGTGGTTGCCGACGCACTTAGTCGGAAAGCCCACGTTCACCATTTAGCCATGGCTGCAGATGTAGAAAGAGAACCAAGCCTGCGCTTAGTTCCCTATGGATCGCTGTTCAACCACGCTCTTATTCCTACAATCCGAGATGAGATTGTAGAGGCTCAGAAGACAGACAGGGGTATGTCTCACATCTGGAGGAGAGTGGACAGCGGTGAGTTGAAGATGTTCCACAAAGATGAAGAGGGTACTCTATGGTTTAACAACCGCATAGTTGTACCCCGGAATATGAAATTGCGGAGGAAGATACTGGATGAAGCGCATTTATCCAAGTACTCCATTAATCCGGGAAGCAACAAGATGTACCAGGACTTTAAATCTTAGTTCTGAGCGTGATACGTGTCGGCGGGTTAAAGCCGACCATATGAGGAAAGCCGGACCACTTCAACCGCTGAAGGTTCCAGCATGGAAGTGGGAAGACATAAGTATGGACTTCATCGCCGGTTTACCCATGACCAGCAACAAGCATGATTCTATTTGGGTAATCGTCGATCGTTTGACCAAGACAGCTCATTTTATTCCAGTCCATACCAAATATGTGGCAAAGAAGTATGTGGAGCTGTTCATCTCGAGAATTGTGTGTTTGCACGGGGTTCCTCGCACCATCGTTTCTGATCGAGGTGCGTTATTCGTATCCAGATTTTGGGAGCAACTGCATGCTACCTTGGGAACCAAGTTAATTCGGAGTTCAGCGTATCATCCGCAAACTGATGGTCAAACGGAGAGGATAAATAAGATTCTGGAGGACATGCTACGCGCATGTGTCATCAATCATGGGAAGAATTGGTATGACCATATACCATTAGCAGAATTCTCATATAATAACGGTTATCAATCCAGTATCAAAATGGCCCCGTATGAAGCTCTTTATGGCCGGAAGCGCCGCACACAACTGAATTGGTGTGAGTCCGGCGAGAGAGTGGTCTATGGGATTGATCTTGTGAATGAAGCCGAGGAACGAGTGCGAGTGATTCAAGCCAACTTAAAGGCTGCTCAATCTCGGCAGAAGAGCTATGCAGACAAAAGACGTCGACCTCTTCACTTCGACATCAGGGACCACGTTTATCTTCGTGTCTCTCCGATGAAAGGGGTTCATCTGTTCAGAGTGAAGGGAAAGCTCGCTCCGCGATTCCTCGGGCCGTTTGCTGTCACTGAAATATGCGGACCCGTGGCCTATCGTCTGGAGCTACCGACGTCACTTTCGGGTATTCACAATGTTTTACACGTCTCTCAGCTGCGGAAATGTCTTAAGTACCCAACCGCAGTTCATATGGATAACATTGAGGATCTTCAACCGGATCTCACTTATTCTGAGTATCCGATACAGATTATTGACGAGCAGACTCGCGCCAAAAGAAATCGTACATTGCGATTTTACAAAGTCTTGTGGAGCAACCACACCGCTGATGAAGCCACATGGGGAAGTGAGGAATTTCTCCGTTTAAATTTTCCCGACTTGTTTGTACCATATGTCCAGTAGTCATTCTCCCTTCTTCTTTCTTTTTGTAATCTCGGGACGAGATTCTTTTAAGGGGGGAGGAATGTAACAGCCCTAACTTTTGTAAAGTTTGTTGTCAGCTCATGAAACAAAGTTAAGGCGATAAAAGACTATAATTGTGTCACATGAAATGATGAACAAACAAATGGACATGTGAGGGAGTTAAAAAAATTTCTATAACCTAGGGGAAATAATTACACTCCTAAAACTCTAACTCATGTGCACCTCCTCTATGAGTAGAGTGGAGGGAATTTAAACGCAATTTGAATCTTTTGGAAAGGATTTCTATTCAGATTGTCCAAAGGCCTATATGTGAGATCATATATGCATCTCTCATGTATTCAAGAGCCTAAGTTTCAAATTTGGAGAATTTTTGGTTTTATATACTATTTATTCCGAGGATTAAATGAGGGCACGTTCAAATTCAAACTTGAATTTGAATTTTGAACCAAAAAAACTCAATTTCAAAATCTGATTGTTCCTCATAATTATTTTGACTTATCCTCCAAGTTTGATAAAATTCAGAGCTTGTTTGCTATTTTAAATTGAAATGGTGGATAAGAGGGAGAATTGTGGCTGTGGACCCCACTGGTCAGTCTCACCAAAAATGCAAACCGACTCCCTCGGCTCTTCACAGTGCGCCACGGCGAGGAAGGCGGCTGGCGAGCTGTGTGCTGGATCCCTCCACTGGCTCTGCCCTTATCTCCCCCCCCCCCCCCCCCGAAGGCTGCACAGGCGAAGTTCCACTCTTCTCCTCGCTCTGCCTCGCTCCCGTGAAAATTTCTCCCGAGCAGAACAGAACAGCAGCCGCTCTCTGTTCTTTTGATCGCCCAGGCTGAACCGAACGCCCTTTGCCCGAGCTTCCAACAGCAAAAAGGTTCTCCCATGAGTGCTCTAGCCAGCTAGCACCTTTCCTCCGCCGTCCCGAGCTCACCGGCGCCTAGAAACAGAAAAGTTTCTGCTGCTCCCGTGTTGAACGTCGGAGGACCGAAACTGATCACCGTGGCCAGCCCAAACCAGGAGTGATCACGCCCAAGCAAGCCACCCCATCGGTGCACCTACAAGTCTAGTTACTCGCCTCCGAAGCTCAGCCCTAGCCATTGATCACAGAGGGAGAATTTCAAGTTTTTCTCCCGGGCTGCAGAAACGGACCTTGAGGTAAGGAATTGTAAAATTCGTCCTCAAATAATGTTTGTTGGGTTTCAAACTTCACACACAAGATGTTAAATGCCTATCCCACCTCCTCCATCGATTTTGGACCAAGAAACTGAGTGTAGAGTGAGGAATCCGAGTTCTTTTTGAGGGTATACCGCTGGACACTATCGGGCGCATGGTGCTGATAGGTTTAGAGCCCTCCCCAGCTTGTTTAGACCTCATGCCGGTCTTCTACATGATCTCCTGGTGCTTTAGAGCCCATGAACCGACCATTTAGTGTAGAATTCACCGTGCAAGACCTCACCGGAGCCCTAGGGTTTGCTGTGGCCGGTGTGCCCTGTTTTCCGGCGAGTTTCAGCCGCCGGCGATCTCACCAACGTGTTCAGCAGGGGGGGGGGGGAATTGGGGGGCGGCCAGCAGGGGGTCTGGAGGTGGCTGGGAAGTGCTTTTCCGGCGACCTCGCCGGAGGGGGCCGCCACTGCCCTGTTTGGCGCGAGTCTGGAGGTTAGGGATGACAGGTGGGACCCACTGTCGGCATTTAAACATTTTCCAGATTTTCCCACTTTAGTTCAAACTTTGGAGAGCCATAACTTTGTGTAGGAATGTCCAAAAATTGTGAAACAAATTTTGTTGGATTCCTCTCAAAGAGTACTATCCAGGGGTGAAGCCCAATATTTATGAAAATCCCTGTATTTGGCTCATTAATTCATTTAAATAAAATATTGTATGAATTTTTACTGGAGTTCTGTTTATTGGAAAATTCCCAAATTTGGGCAGGACCCCATTTGCTTGGTCAAATGATGTGTTCATTCCTTATGTCTCTGAAAAATGGGACAGATGAACAGAGATATTTTCAGCTTTTCCCTAATCTTTGTAAAATCCATATCTCCATGTAGGAAACTCCAAAAAATGGTAAAACCAATTCCTATGGACTCAGGACATTTTGTACTTCACAAAAAGTCTACTTTGCAGAATAGGGAAGCTTAATATCTAGGGGATAATGGCAGATTAGTGAAAACCACATAAGGATTTGTTGTGCTCACATGAAGCCATTTCATGAGCTCAATTTTTGCACACTGCATAAATACCTTCCATAGAGGCTGTGGTTAAATTATCAGCTTCATTGGACCTCTGGAACTTGAGCTACCATCTTTTAGGTTTAAGCATCCATATAGTGGACTTAATCACATGGTGATTACTAGTATCACTTGTCACCTAGCATTCATCTTCTCTAAGGTTTAGATCCAACAACAGAAACCTTGCTGTTGTTTGTCCCTTTTAGGTGTGAGTTAACTGGTACAACAGTTTTGAATCATTTTCTAAATTGCTTTTGAATACATGTGCATAAATCATCTTAATAGCTCATGTGACGTCGATGTTCGATGAGGACTCGACTCTGCAGCGAGTATATCCATCTTGTGACGAGTTTGGCGGATTCTCCGGAGGAAGACTAACTCCTAGCTTCTAACAAAACCGTTGAGCAAGGCAAGTCCCGGTTTGCATATCGTTACCGTTTTATATTTTGCTTTACTTCACCTCATTGTATTAGACTTGATATTGTGCATTATGTCTAGGATGTTTGAAACTCACTTGCATGGCTATTACATCCCTGAGTAGAAAGTTTAGTGTAGGCTTTGCCTCGTCGTAGATGCTAGACTAATGTTGTAGCTAGCTCGGTAGAAGTCGAGTAGTAAAAAGCTACTCGTGAAAAAGGTCGAGTAATGGAGTTACTCACGAGAGGTTGATGATAAGAGCACCCTCATGAAAATGAGATGGGGATGGCAATGTTCCTGTAGGATGGAGCGCTCAAGGTTGGTCTTGACCTGCGATGGGTGTGACAATGCTTGAGACCATATTTGGCCTGGACCGGGATGGTAAGGCAAATGTCGAGGTTGGTTGTAGCCCCCTCCGTGTCTGTTAAGGACCGTATGTATGCGGCCCTGCTGGACAAGATTGAGCTGTACCGGATATATAGTGGGGTATGGGACCCATGAAACCGATGTAACTCGATGGACCATGATATAGAAACTCATCCTTCGCGTGGGAATTGCGTTGAGAAGGCGGGAGGTGTAAATCCTTTAGCGGGCAACTTCGACGTGTCCGCGTAGAGGACCATCCTGCTCAGCGCGAAGCGTTTTTCTATGTCGGGGTGTCGTGTGAAAGGTTGCTGCATACAACGTAAGAAATAGCTCTTGAGAGACTCTTTCGAGGTGGGTGTATGTGTTATGTATTCCGGGTTGTTATTGATTCGAATCACCGTCGCTCGCGGAAGAGTATTGAGCATACTTGCCCACTGCGCCGTAACTTAGTAAGAAGAGGAACTAAGTATCTTAACTTGCTGTTAGTGGATTTATTGGAACCTTGACTGAAGTAGATACAGAGCCAAGTAAATTTCATTTCCACCTTAGGCTAGCAACATCGGGATAAGCGTTTCTTGTTTGACTGTGGACTTCCAATGTTGTGAGGCGTGAGGACCACTAAAATGAAGGCTATAAGAATCTGAATATAAGGATCAAGTTTAGTCAAGCTGCATTTTGCAAATTCCAGTTCCTACTATCTTACTACCCCTACTTTTAGAGTTACATGTTTAGGAGTGACGGTTATGTCTTGCTGAGCCTTAGTGCTCACGGTTGCTTCAGAGTTGTTTTTGCAGGTAGCAGGATGCCTGCTATGAAGAGGGTTGTTCGGTGAGACGATGAACCTCACAGTTTGTTCAACTCATCGGAAACCTAGCCGCTGCCTTTCTTTGGTGAAGCTAGTAGTAAGCGTTCACGGGCTGAACGACTTCTCTTCGGCGTAGTTAGGGTTGAGAGTGAGTAGTTTGTCCAGCAAATTTTAATTTCCGCTGCGTGTGTACATTATGTTGTAAAAGAAATTATCTTGAGTAACAAAATGGTTCCATTATGTTCTTGAGCCTTCTTTCGTGCATGCTGTTGGGTGCCGCATCGCACGGCACCACCCACTGCGATTCCTGGGCGTGGCTCCATCACACATCAGCTACTACATTGGCCTTTCCGGGGTGATAGTTGATTACAACGTCATAATCCTTGATGAGCTCCAACCATCGACGTTGCCTCAAATTCAAATCCGTTTGGGTGAATATGTACTTGAGGCTTTTATGATCCGTATAGATCTCACATCGATGGCCAAGGATATAATGTCTCCTAATCTTTAATGCATGCACCATGGCTGCGAGTTCCAAATCGAGTGTGGGGTAATTGACTAAGTGTTTCTTTAGTTGTCTCGAGGCATAGGCTACCACTTGTCCTTCTTGCCTGAGCACACATCCAAGCCCTTTTCTGGACGCGTCAAAATATATGTCAAAGGTCTTGCTTACGTTCGGCAATACCAAAACCGGTGTTGTGGTTAGCCTTTTCTTGAGCTCCTCAAAGCTTTCTTGGCACGCTGGTGTACATTGGAAGGCTTTTCCTATCATTAGCAATTCCGTCATAGGTTTTGCTATCTTGGAGAAATCCTTGATGAAACGTCGGTAGTATCCAGCCATCCCAAGAAAACTCCGAATATCTCACACGTTTTGCGGTTGGTTCCACTTCAGAACATCTCCCACTTATCCAGGATCAACCGATACTCCTTCCTCGGAGATGATGTGGCCTAGGAACGATATCTCCTTTAGCCAGAATTGACACTTGCTGAGCTTGGCATACAATTAATGCTCTCGCAGTTTCTGCAAGGTCAATCTCAAATGTTCTTCATGTTCCTCCTCACTTTTCAAATACACCATGATATCGTCGATGAAAACCACAACGAACTTATCCAAGTACTCCTGAAAACCTTGTTCATGAGGTACATGAAGTATGCAGGTGCATTCGTTAACACAAAAGACATAACGGTATATTCATACGGACCATACCGTTTTTGAAAGGCAGGCTTGGGTATATCAGAGGGCTTAATCTTCAGCTGGAAGTATCCCGACCGAAGATCGATCTTGGAGAACACTCGGGCTACCTTCATCTGGTCGAACAGGTCCTCTAGACGGGGCGGAGGGTACTTGTTCTAGATCGTCACCTCATTGAGAGACCTATAGTCCACGCACATCCTTTGGGTCCCATCCTTCTTGTCTACGAAGAGCATGGGGGCTCCCCATGGTGATGAGCATGGACGTATAAAACCCTTCTCTAGCTGCTCCTGAATTTGCTTCTTGAGTTCCACTAGTTCGTTGACGGGCATCCTATATGGTCTCTTTGCTATAGGTGCAGTTCCGGGTACCAAGTCAATGGAAAACTCGATGTCCCGGTCAGGTGGCATACCTGGAAGTTCTTCCGGAAACACGTCCAAAAATTCTTGAACCACCAGAATGCTTTCCAATGTTGGCCCTTCGACGTGGTTCAACGTATCCTTCTCGGTTGTTGGCTGGGCTGACTCGAACTCAATATGGGTACCGTGCTCGTTTGTCAACTGCACGCTCCTCTTAGCACATTGGATTACTCCGTTGTGTTTGCTTAGCCAATCCATTCTGAGTATTATGTCAAGCCCTTTGGAATCCAAGACAATGATGTTGGCAAGAAAGTCTACCCCCCTTATTTTAAGGTTTACTTTCGGACATACTATATCCGTCCTCATTTCTCCACCGGGAGAATTAACCAACATAGTATATTTCAAGTGTGATATGGGTAGATTATACTTGGCAACATACTTGGATGATATGAAGGAATGTGATGCTCCGGAATCAAATAAAATGGTGGCTGCGTTGGAGTTGGCAAGGAGCATACCAATCACGACGTCCTCAGCCTGTTGCGCTTCCTCAGCAGAGACATGGTTCACGTTGCCGCAAGCATAGTTTTTCAGTCCACGGTTTCCTTGATTGGCTCCTCCGTTTGGCCGTGGGTTCTGCTTGGACACGTTGCTTGGTTGTCCGGGGTCTCTTTTCGGGCACTTGCTCGCAAAGTGTCCTGTCTCTCCGCATGAAAAGCATGTCTTGTTGCCCACGACAGCATGTACGTTGGGGCGGGGGTTTTGAACAGGAGCGCCCATGTTTGGACGGGGTGCAGGAGGCAAAGACACACGAGGTGCTTGCATGGAAGGACATTGATGTGGTGGTTGATTAGGGCGAAAAGTAGAAGTGGACGAGCCATACTGTGGTGCAGCTGGGGGCATGTACCGAGGGCGTACGTTGCTCCCTTGTGGCTGGTATGGCATCTTTCTTTTGCCCTCTTGCTCAATCTCTTGGATCTTGCTCGCAACCACTATGGCTTTGTCAACTAGCTTCTGGAAGCTCGCATAGTCATTGTTGAGGAGCTGAACCTGGATCTCGTTGTTCAACCCTCTCATGAACAAGTACTGCTTCTGTTGGTCCGAGTTGACATCTTCAGGGGCATACCATGACAGTTTCGTGAACATGTTAAGGTACGCATTCACGCTGTTCTGTCCTTGGCGGAGACATTCAAACTCTTGCCTTTCGAGCATCATTACACCAGCAGCGATGTAATGAGAGTTGAAACTCCCCGTTAACTCAGTCCAAGTAATAGTCTCCGGGTCGACATGAGCACTGCAGAGGGCGTCCCACCAATCAGCGGCTGCTCCCATAAGTTGGTGCGACGCAAAGAGAACTTTCTCTCGGTCATTGCACTGAACTATGGCAAGCTTCTTCTCCATGGACTTCAACCAATCATCGGCCTCCATGGGGTCATTAGCTTGAGCAAAAGTGGGTGGTCGAGTCCTCATGAACTCTCCCAGTCTGTTGTGAGCCGGCGGGGGTGGCGGTGGTGCAGGAATGGGGTTGTTGTTGTTGGCTTGCAACTGACCGAAAGTTTGGATCATGGTTTGCATAAGATAATTCTTCATAGCCATCAACCATTCCAGATTGTTTGCACCAACTCCGGGGTTGTCATTCTCTGGAACCTCAACGTGGTCATCCTCTTGGTTGCCACGGTCGTTCCTTCCTTGACAGCCGGCATTTCCTCTCACCCTCTGTGAGAGAGAGAGTTGAGTAGAATAGTGGTTAGAAGTTTAGAGTGATCCCTCCCAACTATATGCATCAAGGTGGATGTACTATATATCATCCTATATGAGGATGTGAACAAGTGCCGAAGCATCTCACATATCTCTACTATGTGTGGATATGGACAACGCTGAAACGTCCCACAACTCACACTAAGCACTCAAGCACAAGCAATCATCACAAAAGTTCCACACAACTCCTATTCAGGGCTTACTCAATGGGGGTTCTATGTGGTTTTGGGGATGATAACAATCTGTGACTTGTCTTATGGTCAATGGGGTTCTAATGCCAATCTATGCATTCTACCTAGGCTTGCATCCTATGTTCAGCGTGGCTCCTAATAACATCTGCGACTAGGCTTGCGTCCTATGGTCAACCGTGGTTGAGCTACCAATCTGTGGATTGTACCAATCTGTGATCTTATCTAGGCCTGTGACCTTCAGTCAACCGTGGTATCTATACCAATCTGTGACTAGGCATGGCAGCTCTATTATAATTTTGTGATTTCTATCTAGGCGTGTGACCTACAATCAACCCATAGCTCTATAACCAAACTGTGACCTATCTAGACTTGTGATCTACCGTCAACCGTAGCTATGATACCAATCTGTGACGCCCCTGTTCTGAGAGAGAACCTCTCAGAACTGAGACTGATGCGTATGTGTGCCCAGGATGTTCATCACACATACACATGCATTCAACAAACTGAATTCAGAATATATATAACCATGAATAACAGGGTATATTACAATGTCTCATGAGATTTAGACTCATTCTAGCAGTGGAAGTCTTATCTTAGCAGCGGAAGTCTTATTCTAGCAGCTGAAGTCTTCTAAACTATAGCGGAAGCAACTAAGCAGCAGCAGCGGCTCCATCTCTACTCCACAGGCAAGGTTGAGGGCAGATTACACGCCTAATAATCCACGTGGTCTTCATAGTACTCCTCTCCTGTTGCTGATGATGAAGTAATAATGCAAGTTTGAGTACATGATGTACTCAACAAGTGCGGGAAAATATGATATGTAGCTCACAACAAGGTAGTTATAAAAAGGCTCATTGCAGAAAGCAAAGTTTATTTCATAAAACTTGATAAAAACAGCAACTAGCTTTAAATGAATGTAATCCCAACATGTATTTAAACATCAACATACCTCCATCATGATTCACCACCTTTCATGTCTCTTCCAGACATGTATCTTTCTCAACTTTGCTCATGAATACCATCTCGTATTCACTACCATCTCATGAATACCATCTCGTAGTCACTACCATTTCATCTTATATTCTATTCCGTATCGTACCGAGACCAATGCTCATTGCCATGACTCAACAGTCATGCAACCAATCTCATTACCTAGACTCAACAGTCCCGAAAACCAAATCCAGAAATTAAACCATCACCAAACCAAACCAATAACCAATTACCATCCAAATAAGCAAAACCGAACCATCCCATCCAATCACGTGAGTTGTCCAGGTGTCACACCCGGTTTCTCCGAAGAGCAACCGAGTGAATATCACATGTATGCCAGGATCATTTTCTCATACATGTGATGACAAATAGTGAAGCATCATTTATTACAAGCCAGGTGTCGAATATAAATAAGTCTTACATAGCATACGTCTCGATGGACGATAATTAGTTCATAAATAAAACAACAGCGGAAAATAACTCTTGTGGGCTCCATCACAGGCGTTGCCCGGGGACTCCGTGAACCTAGAATCCTTCCTCGGGACCAAAGTCTTGGTCATTAAACACCACATCGTTCTCTTGACCTGAGCAGCAATATAAACCAACAGAAAAGCAAGTTTGAGTACCGTTGGTACTCAGCAAGTGTGGGAAAGTTATGTCATGCATGGCTAGTGCAAGGAGAGGTTGAACTCATGGTTAAAGCACTACGCAATAATTACCTATCACCTTAGCTTATTAAGCACCTACATTACTACACAGGTGAAATGGTCTCAATCTCCCAAACCATCATCAAAATCAAGTAACCATAACATCATAGCCAATGTCAAGCTCCCCGCTTAACATCCTCAACTTCCAAATTCATCATCCTCTAATCATGAATAAGTCCAAGCCGCTCTTGACCGTGAGCACGGCTGTCATGACAGTTTTGACTCTGCAGAGTTTGCACCACTGTACCCACATGTAGTGATTTCATCCCCCGTTGTCGGGTGGACTAAAAGAACCTCCATTATGCCAGTGGCCGCGAACCACTTCACACTTCCCAGGTGTGTAGCCAGGAGATCACTACGAAGCCTTTACAAAGGGATTCCCGACGAGCGTGGGCCCACTGAGGTTTCACCCCTAACAGCATACAAGAGGCTCCAACCCCGCTGCAGTGGCCCCCTCTTGAGCCTTGCGGTTCATATGGTAATCCAGCTGACACCTACTCCCCGCACCATCCAACACACCCATACTACGCTGGGGATACACCTAATTAATTGGCCAAGCTGCCCCATCTTAGCATGTGGTTGGCACGGTAAAGCCAGGTTACATGATTCATGAACCGGTCCTTAGGATCCAGGCAAGTACTAAACACAAACCCGAGTCTCGTGCACTCAGCACCAACCAAATCATCCAACTTGCCTCGATCCCTACCTCTACATAACTCATAATATCTCATTCAAGAGTAAGGTAAATAAATTGATGATATCATATCCCAATTATCCCATTCTAAGCATGGCTAAGCATAAGCATATAATTAAATGACATGATAAAATAAATCCCAACCCAAGCTACAAGGAAACAAGGTAATGCAATTCTAGAGAAACTTCCTAGCATGGGTTTCATATTTCAATTGACAATGCAAATAATTCTATCTACACATCCTAGCATAGGATCAAATTGGTCAAGGACACTTGCCTTCTTTCTGCTGCTTTGGGAATGGAAAGTCCTGGTCTTGGAAGGGGAGAACTTGCTCTGGGGCAGGTTCTACTCATGCCAATACACATAGCAAAAGAAAACAACAATCCATAAGACATAGTTCACACTTTCACTTTATACAAACCACACATACATACCTATGAAAACCACTCACATTTCTAAGTGTTGTGGTTACTCTACATGTGTTGATTTTTGGCCTACAAGCACTTTTAAACATATGTGTATGATTTCTAACTTTTGTATTCAGATTTCTGTTTGCACACTATGAGTTTCCAATTTGAACAAATTCTTTATATTTAATTAATATACTTCTTAGCTACCAAGTTTGCATGGAAGGTAATTTCCTACTCCAAATAGGTTTTCAGATCTTCTACCAAATCCTAAACTGAAGTTTTTGGATTTGGAGACTTCATTTCTCATTTTCTAATTATGCATAACTATTTTCCTATATTTTTCAGATTTATTTTCTATGCCTAAAAGTGAGTTTTAATAGTATATCATCTAAACAGAATGGGTTCTGATTCTAAAATATGTAATAATATATTTTTGAACTTCTCCTCTGATGTGAACTAATTTAAAATTATTTTATCAATTTTCAGAATTATTTCCTAGCCCAAAAATGTGCTTCTAGAACTAATAAATATGAGCAACACTGAGGCAGATTTCATTTCAGCCTAAAATCTATTTTTAACTCATTCTAAAGTTTTCCAAGTGCTAGGAGAGTTTATATTTGAATTTGCTCATGTGTTTGCCTTACCTTTTAAATTTAAATCCTAGTCACATATTTAAATTTCTGAATTTAATATCATATAGGGTCAAAAAGGTAAATCCACCCTACTGCAGGGTCTAATTTGCTATTTCATAAATTTCCAGGGGTCTAACTACACATAACAGAGGGGTCTTTCCTAATTTTTATTAAGTCCAGGGGCTAAAACTGATTTTTAAATGAATTTACACGAATTTCTGAAGTTCCAGGGGCTAAATCAGAAGTTTCCGGGGCTAGCTCGTGTTTTCTGAGATCCCCAGGGGGTAGCGCGTAAGAATCCCAGCCTTTATAACGCGGGGCTGATGTGGACCGTCCGATTTAAAATAGACGGCTCATATTAGATCGCCGAACCGGTACGCGCGGGTTTTAATTCTACCGTGCGATTTAAAATAGACGGCCCTCAAGGGGCCACGTCGCTCTGGCAGGAGCCAGCCCGCGCGCGCGGCGGCGCGTGGCGGCGGGGGGTGGCGATCTCGCCGGTGCAGCCTCGGCTTTTGCTGCTACACGTTAGAACTCGCATCTTTTTGCATGGATCGGCTGCGGAGGGGTAGGGGATGCTCACCGAGGGGTTTTCCAGCACTCGAAGGTCCTGGAAGTCGGTCGGCGGCGAGCTTCAACGGTGACGATCTTTGGTGCACGTCGGGGGGGGGCCGTTGGGGCGCAAGACAC
Organism: Neostapfia colusana; assembly: GCA_030760725.1. Taxonomy (NCBI): domain Eukaryota; kingdom Viridiplantae; phylum Streptophyta; class Magnoliopsida; order Poales; family Poaceae; genus Neostapfia; species Neostapfia colusana. The sequence goes on from JASWHV010000009.1 coordinate 51,081,392, forward strand.
GTCGTTTCCTTCACCTGCAGGGCTCCCCGGCGGCGGTGGAACAAGATCAGCACGTTAGATCAGGGAATTTGAGCAAGGATCGAAAGATATCGGCTGTAGAAACTTCGGTTCTCACCGGAGAGAAGAACAGCTGATCAGGGGGGAAACAGGGCGATTGTCGGTGTTTATATAGGCGAGGGAGGGCGGCGGTCTGTTGGGATCGAGTTGGAGGCGTCCGGGACCGGGTAATCGGGCCGGGGGCGCGGGTTTCCGGAGTTTGTTGCGATCGGGCGCGAGAGTAGAGTCCGGTTGGTTGGCGCGCAGGAGGTAGGAGATGACACATGGGCCCCGAGTGTCAGTGAGAGGAAGAGAGGGGGCGCACGGTCTTGGGCTGGTGCGGGGGAAATTTGGCCGGCTGGTGGGTTTCGGCCCACTAGCCGTTTGGGTTTTTCTTTTTCTTTTTCCTTTTCTTTTCTGTTTTGATTTGAATTGGAATTCCAGTTTGAATTCGAATTTCTGCACCACATGCAATACGTCCAATTTTGTTTTTAAAATTCCCCTCTTTAGCAGGTTTTGGGGTGTTACACCAGACGCTTGTGACCATAAGCTCAACTATCATGATAGTTTTAGACTCTGCAGAGGTGGCACCACTTTATCCACAAGTTTGTGATTTTATCACCCGTCGGCAACTGCAGAACCTCCATTATACCAGTACACAACCGTCGGTGTATGGCCAAGAGATCACAAAATAGCCTTTACAAAGGGGCTACTAGATGTATGGACTCACTAAGGTTTCACCAGCAGGCTAGAATCTCCAATTCTCCCACCCACGGGCCCCCTCTTGTGCCATGCAGTTCCCAGGACAGTCCTCACTCGACTCCCATTCCACGCGCCTTCCATGGGCCATAACAATCTAGCAACTTACCTAATTAGTCAGTTAAGCCGCACCCATATTTGCCCTTGTAGTGGCACTGTTATCTTTGCATGGCTGGCATGAACCAGTCCATAGATCTACGGCAGGTAAACCACCATCTCATTCTACCACTTTCACAAAACCAAGCTTGCCTAGATCTCCCTCCGATTCATATTCATTAACATCAAGTTCCTCATTAACATTATTCATACGAGTGCAGTTAGCTAGACACATTCTATCGCTTCCATAACCCGTAGATTTGCGAAGTAAAAAGCAAAAACCGACCATACCCGACTCACAAACTTCCCTGGCGACAAGGGTGGTAAACAAAACTAGTAAACTCCTATGTAAGGGTTTCCCATCATGTTGACTCAAGCACACACACGTTTTCACAAACAAAACGTTTCCCAAAAACATGGGATCAATATGGTCAAGGGGCACTTGCCTTGTTCTTGCGGCTTCTGTTGCTCTGGGATCTCGAATTCCTGGTGCTGAAATCCCTTGTAGACAGCTCCCTGAGCTTGTTCCTCTATTTATGATCATACACATATAAGGTTCACAATAATCAATTATCATGCACAAACTTTATTCAAGATGCAATGATGCATATGCATGTTAATCCTATGATGCAGTTTAGTTTGTACGTGTTTCTGCATGGCTGGCATGGGGTTTTACGATGAACAGAGGTGTATAGATCAATATGGACGTGGCGATGATCTCATCTCCAGATCTAGATCAACCCGATCAACACGTGATCTGTCCATGAAAAGCTTCTGTTCGAAGGAATCAAAGAACAGATGCAAAGGAAACCGTGATCATGTTGTAAGGTGGTAATGGAGACCTACCTTACTCTCTTCGGGTCCTTCCTCCTAGCAATGGTGGCAAAACAGATCGTCGGGTCTCCTCCGGCGATCGTGTCGAGGCTTGTCGGCGGCTCTCCTGCGACTAATCTCCGGCGAAGGTGGTTAGCTCGGCGAGCTTGGGGCTAGGGCTTCTAAGTTGTCGGATTAGAAAAGATGTTACGACCAAGGGGTGTTTTGGGTTCTATTTATAATCGGGAAGAGAAGAGTCCTATTCTGGTTGGAATTCGAATAAGAGTCCTATTCAAATTGTTTTTGAATATAACAACTTATCTTCAATTGATTTGGTGCGGTAGCAACGTGGAATTCGTGTCGGTTTCCTTCCGTGTCGGTATTCCCGCGCGTACAGAAGCAAAAACCACTTCAGATCTCGTCACTGACACAGACCCGCTCAGCCGAGACAGGCCACTCGCCCGGGAATGGCATTGGGTGGTGCCGTGTTGTGCGGCACTCAACAGCACACATATGAGGAACAATGTATTACATAAAACAATAGCGGAAGCTTACAAGTTTTTCTTTGTAAATACTTTACATCAAGTAACTACAGCGGAAGTCTATATAAACTCACGTCGAATAACTAAGAGCACTCGAGATGAATCCAGCCCGCGGACTCCTCTCACTAGCAACACGAAGACAACAGCAGCGGCTGGGTTCTCCCTGTGTTAAACGACTCGGAAGTCTCTGAGTCTCACCGGACAACCTTCTTCCTAGCGTCAATGTTAACCTGCAAAACCACTTATATAGCAAGCGTGAGCACATAGGCTCAGCAAGTCTGACCCGTCTCTCCTAAACAAGAAACTCTACATGCACGACGGTTGCATTTGGGTTGGCTAGATTTGCATAAAGGACTCACCTAAAGTTGATCCTTAGCTTTCAGATTTTAAGCCTCATTGTGCGGACCCTGAGCCGAAAAGCATCGCAACTCCACAATCAAACAAGAAACGCTTTGTTGCGATGCTCCTTGCACAAAGTGAAAGTAAAGTTTAATGAGCCTATCTCTAATTCAATCATGGTTGCAATACAAGTTATAGCACAGCCTTATCAAGTTCAAAAGAATAACCAGTTCAGTTCTTACTACGTCAAGACGCAGTGGGCAAGTATGCTCATATGACCGCGAGCGACGGTGATTCGAATCAGTACACGCCCGGACTACACGACACGTACACCCGTACTCCGAGTTGCCAGCAGCAACCTAAACTGATGTTGTACGCGGCCACCTTTCCCAAGATCTTCCACATTGGACGCAGTCCAACTGCTCCGAGTATGCAAGCTCCCTCAAGGTACATACCCGCTGTGGTATGTTCTTAAGCGAGGTACCTCCTGCTACCCTGACGCCGAAAGCCTAAGGCAGTTGGAAAAGTTCCACTATGGATCTCGCAAGGTACATCGGTTTCCTGGGTCCCATATAGCCAGTATGCGCCCGGTACACAACTCAAACTTGTCCAACAGGGCCGAGCACAGACGGGCCTTAACCGACACAGGCAGGGCTATGCACGCACGGCCTGTAACCTGCTGCATCTAAACCACCCTGCCCGGTCTCCATTTCTTATGTGTGAACTTTCCTCATCTTTTCTAAATTGGACCCGTTCCGAGTAAACCAGCCCAAAACTCGCGAGTAGCTTCCAACCACTCCACTTCTACCGGACCTTTCCTACTAACATTTAGCATAGCCAAATCCACTCGAGGAGGTGCTATTCTACCCTTTCTCTCTTAGGTATTTCTGGTCATGCAAGTGGGGTTTTCAATATCATCTAGACATACTGCAATCAATGATGCAAAGCTATGATCTCTACAAATGAAAATGCTTTATAAAACTGGTTAAATGCAAACCGGGGCTTGCCTGTTTTGCAGGTGACTAAGATTACAATCAGTTAGTGACGATCACTTGGAGCTTGATCACTTGTTTTCCTCCCTCCTTGATCTTCACTTCAAGTCCTTCTCACCTTCTTCACGTATATGCTACACGATATGATCATGCATATGTATTTATTTGAAAAGATTTTGCTAATAAGATCTAATGACAGTTTTAAAACTGGAACTCTGTTTAAGAATTTAAAATGACACTGGTGCTAGTGCTTTGGGTTGGGTTTAAACAATATGATCAAGTGTTGAGTGCCTTTCCCACTTAAGTGTTGATCACCTTAATAGGTTACCTAAGACAATGGTGATTCAGAGCTCCAATGGAGCTGGGAATTGTTATGTGAGATCCTTGTCACAAGAAAGTCATCTGTACCAAAATTTAGCACTTTTCATGGAGCGGTTTATTCAGAATAATTCTCTAAGTGTTTAGTCAAAGATGAATTAATTCTGAGGTAACACCCATGTTCATGTCAAACTTAGCGAACCAAAATTTCAATTATAGTTCACAGAGTCTACAGGAATTTTCCTAGGATTTTTGGAGCTAAGAATTTCCCAGAACTGAATTTACAAGTTTTGGAAATTCTCTGAAAATGTTTCTGTATTCATTTGAACACAGTAACTTACAATCTGAATTCTCCTGACCAAATCAACTCCAAATGAGCTGAAACATTTACAGGAGTCTAAGAAAACCCTAAAGAATGTTCTGGCAAAATTTGAGGATTTCTGGATAAACCAAACTCCCTCTAAAATTCTTTTGCTGAAAAGCTTTAAAGAATTTCCTATAATTAAATAAAGACTTTCATATAAATTGGGTTGCATATTTGGATAGAGTTTGTCAATCTGAATCTAACCCAATTTGAATCACAAAATTGAGAGGTTCCTAGCCAAAGTTATGTTCTTCTAAAGTTTGGGGAAAAATCTGGGATTTGAATAAATCTGGGAAAAGTTTAAACCTGACTGTGGGACCAAGGGGCACGTGTCAGCTGCTGAGGGAGTGCCACACGGGGTCACAGGGTCATTTCCCGCGCTGTCACAGTTGATCCCGCGCCACAGAATATCCAGCCCGCTCCCCTGAGCCGCTGACAGGCGGGACTGGCGAGGTCTTCTTCAACCTCGCGCTCCCGCGCGATACCGCCGCCGGGCTCGTGGGAGAAGCTCCGGAATCGGTCGTCCGGCCATCGTAACTGCTGAAACTTGCCGCTAGCCCTTAATTCAATGTGAGGAACACGCTGGCGGGGTTCGCTCGAGCTGGCTGGGCCCCCAAACTAGCCCGCGATGGCGCAATGATTCTGATGAAGTCCGGCGACGTCGCCCCGACGCCCTAAGCCTTCTAGGCTTCGGTTTCCAAGCTCTAGAGCACCGGCGGACGCTAGGGATCATCGACATGGAAAGGAAATCGCTCGGAGATGGCTCTAACATAGGGTTCACCGTGCACCCGCACCTTCCCGCCATAGCCGCCTTCGGAAAGCTTGAAATTGTACCGTGCACAGTGTGTTTCATGCGAGGTTTCAAAAGAAAACTGGTGCGCCCTCAAGTGTAGCCCGTGTGTGCGAAGTTTCGTGGTGTCTAAACAACAATCGATCGGGAATTTTGCAGAATCATACCGGAAGGTCGGTTTTCACCGGCCGGAGAGGATCTTCAAAATTCAACGTCGAGAGGCCGAGACAAGCTCTGTGCTTCGGGTGGAAGCTGCACGGAGCTCCTGCGCGTCCCAGAGTGGCCTTGCTTGGTCGTGACAAGCTCTGGAGGAGGCTGTCCACGGGAGCGCCGCGTTGCTTTTGTGTGGCGGCCGCCGCGGAAGCTGGGTTAACCAGGTGTGGAGAGCACGAACGCCCTTGGCGATGGCTCGAGGAGGTCGAGGAGGGTTCTGTTGTGTGGTTTTGCTGCTCAGCTGAAGTCCTCACGCGGTTTATGTGCTGGCCGATCGACCGAGAGCTCGGCGGCAGCGCTCGGTCTGTTTTTCTTGCACGAGGAGGGAGAACAGGCTGATGCTTCGGTGATGAGGGAGAAAGGGAGCACGGCAGCGTTTAAAGGCACCCAGGCTGCTCTCCAGCGCGATGAATTTTCACCAAGAGGTGGCTGCCGGCTGAGCTCGGTGTCGAGCGGAGGGAGGTCGGCTTCGGCCGTTGCTTCGCGTGGGAGGAAATCAAATGAAGACTGTGTACTAAAGATCTTTTGCAATATTCAGTACACTCAATGACATGTGGGACCCACTGATCAGTCCCTCCTTATCGCCCTCCAAATATCTCCCAAGTTTGAATATTGAGTGAATTCAATTGTTGGAATTCAAATCTGGTATGCATTTGGATAATTGGGGAAGTTTCATCCAAATTCAAATGGGTGTTTGAATTCTTTGTCATTTAAAGTCCATTTTGGAAAATGGGTTGCAAATCATTTTCATAAATCATGAAACTTTGCACACCCCCTAATTTGGACCCAAGGAATTCAAATATGAAATCTGATTTTTATTTTGGCTGCTGCAAATGAGATTTTCAGCACAACAGATTTGAATTCCATTGTGTTGTTCTCATTTGAATTTTAGTTTGAACAAATTGTTCCAAATCTGATTTTTGTTTTCCCACACATATGGGAACTTCCCGTCTTGGTTTTAGACCCCTCTTGGGTTCCAAGTTTTCAAATAAACATTTGAACTTGTGTGAAGAAAACCCTCATGTGTGTTATCACATGTGGAAAAGTTTTAACAAGTCCCAAATTTCATACATATGAAACCAACTTTTGCAAACAAGTGTTTTCTTTGTATTCACAATTTTGGGACCTTTACATTCCTCCCCCCCTTAAAAGGAATCTCGTTCCGAGATTCAAAAGAAGAACGAGGTGGGAGATAATTACAAGGTTTATGACAAAAGCTCCGGATAGTTCTTGTGGATGTAATCTTCGGTTTCCCACGTCGCCTCTTCCGGGGTATGATTACTCCACAGGACTTTGTAAAATTTCAAAGCCCGGTTCCTGTTGTTCCGGGTCTTTTCATCGATAATCTGTACAGGTTACTTGACATAGGTGAGATCCGGCTTCAACTCATCGATGTCTTCGGTGCGGATGGCAGCGGTAAACTTGAGACACTTCCGCAGCTGGGACACGTGAAATATGTCGTGAATACCGGCAAGGCTTGCCGGTAGTTCCAGCCGGTAGGCTATGTTTCCGCACTTCTCCGTTATAGCAAACGGACTGATGAATCGGGGAGCAAGTTTCCCCTTGACACCGAATCGATGAATCACTTTCATCGGAGACACACGAAGATACACGTGCTCTCCGACTTCGAAATGCAGCGGTCGACGTCTCTGGTCCGCGTAGCTCTTTTGACGAGATTGGGCAGCTTTGAGGTTCTCTTTGTATTATCCGAACTTTCTCTTCGGCTTCATTGACAATATCAACCCCGAACGTTACTCGTTCACCGGATTCGCACCAATTCAATGGTGTACGGCACTTCCGGCCATATAGAGCTTCATATGGTGCCATTTTGATGCTCGTCTGATATCCGTTGTTGTACGAGAACTCCACCAATGGTAAGTGATCATCCCAGCTCTTACAGTGGTGGATGGCACATGCTCTCAGCATATCTTCCAGTATTTGATTCACCCTCTCAGTTTGCCCAACGGTTTGAGGGTGATACGCAGAGCTTCTAATCAACTTTGTCCCCAAGGATGCGTGTAGCTGCTCCCAGAAACAGGCTACGAACTGCGATCCTCTATCTGACACAATGATCCGGGGAACTCCATGTAAGCACAAGATCCGTGCTATGTACAGCTCCGCATACTGCTTTGCATTATATCTTGTATGCACAGGAATGAAATGTGCTGATTTGGTTAACCGATCAACGATTACCCAAATTAAATCATGGTTGTGGGAGGTCATCGGCAACCCGACGATGAAGTCCATACTCAAGTCTTCCCACTTCCATGCTGGTACTTGCAGTGGCTGCAACAGGCCTGACTTCTTCGTATGGTCGGCCTTGACTCTTCGACACGTATCACATTCCGAAACGTACTTTGCAACTTCATGTTTCATACGAGTCCACCAAAACTTCTTCCGGAGATCTTGGTACATTTTATTACTGCCCGGATGAATGGAAAACTTGGACAAATGAGCTTCATCCAAAATTTTCTTCCGTAGTCCCATATCCCGGGGTACTACTATCCTGTCGTTGAACCACAAAATACCTTCATCGTCCTTCCGGAAGCACTTCATTTCTCCGTTGTCTGTCCTTCGCCGTATGTGAAACATACCCTTGTCTTTTTGTTGAGCTTCCATGATCTCTTCTCGAATGGTAGGAATGAGATTGAGATTATAGAGAGCTCCATACGGGACAACACGGATGCTTGGTACTTCCTCATCCATTTCAGCAATAGTTAGGTGATGGTTATGCGCCTTACGACTGAGCGCATCGGCAACCACATTCGCCTTTCCTGGATGATAATGAATCTCCAATTCATAGTCCTTAATGAGCTCTAGCCATCTTCGTTGCCTCATGTTCAATTCTTTCTGAGTGAAGATGTACTTCAAGCTCTTGTGATCGGTGTAGAGGTGTACAAGATTTCCGAGCAAGTAATGCCTCTACGTCTTCAAAGCAAGGACCACGGCACCTAACTCAAGATCATGAGTTGGATAATGCTGGTCGTGAGTTCTAAGTTGACGAGATCCATAAGCGACCACTCGTCTTTCTTGCATCAGCACGCAGCCAAGACCGATGCCAGATGCATCGCAATAAACGTCGAATGGCTTTGTCGTATCCAGCTGAGCAAGAACTGGGGCTGTTGTGAGGTGCTTCACTAAAGTATTGAAAGCTTGTTCACACGCAGCACCCCATACAAATCTGGTATTCTTCTTTAATAATTCCGTCATCGGTTTAGCAATCTTGGAGAAACCCGGAATGAACCTCCGGTAATAACCCGCTAAACCGAGGAAGCTTCGGATTTCATGCACTGACTTTGGTGACTCCCATTTCTGTACTTGGATAATCTTACTCGGATCTACAGCGATGCCCTCCGCTGAAATAATGTGTCCGAGAAAAGGTACTTGATTAATCCAGAATTCATACTTGCTGAATTTTGCATAGAGCTGATGATCTCGCAATCTTTGTAGCACAATATGCAGATGTTCAGCATGTTATTCCTCTGACTTGTAGTACACCAAGATATCGTCGATGAAGACAACGACGAATTTATCCAACTCCGGCATGAACACTGAATTCATCAGGTACATAAAGTGTGCCAGGGCATTGGTCAAACCAAAAGACATAACGAGATACTCATACAGCCCGTATCTCGTCGAGAATGCCGTCTTCGGAATATCTTCTGCCCGGATTTTAATCTGGTGATATCCGGACCGAAGATCCATCTTCGAAAATAACTTTGCACCCACTAATTGATCGAAGAGCATATCAATGCGAGGTAGTGGATACTTGTTCTTGATGGTAACGGCGTTCAAAGGACGATAATCTACACAAAGCCGTAGTGTTTCGTCCTTCTTCTTGACAAACAACGCTGAACAACCCCAAGGTGACGAACTTGGTCGTATAAAGCCCTTGCTCATTAGGTCATTCAGCTGTGTCTTCAATTCTTCCAGTTCATTGGGTGCCATCTTGTACGGCCTTCGTGATATCGGTGTTGTTCCCGGTATAAGTTGAATCTTGAACTCAACGTCTCGCTCAGGCGGCATGCCCGGTAAATCTTCGGGAAATACATCCGGATACTCACGTACCACCGGAATGTCCTCTATCTTAACAGCTTCTGTGTGGTTCACTGTTGCAATCTGTTGCCGTCTGGCGCCCAGAATTAATATATGAAGACCATGCTGTGGGGAGTTGAGCTCAATGGTCATAGAGCTGATGTAATGATGTAGATCTTCAGACCTTCAAGAATAATGAGGGTCGTAGGGTATATTTTACCCCCAAACAAAGAGGTGCTCGAGAGACAACCTCGCTTGCGGTACTGCTGCCCCCGGGCGAAGAAATGAGGTATTGCCTCTTTGTATAAACTGTTTGGGGCTGATGTTGAGCCACGAAAGATTGGCTAATGAAGTTGTGTGTGGCACCGGAATCAAAGAGAACTAAAACCGGTAGTTGATTCAGAGAAAACATCCCTGCTAAAGCGGCTTCTCCTTCCGGAACATCATCAATCACAGTATAGTGAATGTTGCCCCTTATCTGCCCTCCTATCTGCAGATTAACGTACGGGTCGTATTGTTGTAAATATGATGACCTGCATCCTTGAATTCCCTCCAGACATTGCCTAGCATAATGGCCCATAGGCCCACAAGTAAAACACGGATGCCTCTCCGGTTCTTCGTTGACTTGTGGTGGACTGCTAGGTACATATGGCTGCAGCGATGGAGCACAAACCACCGTCCGATGCTGCGGCTGTGGAGGTGGTGAAAGTCGTAGATCTTGACCAGCAATCAATCTCTGAGGAGTTGATCGTACAGGTGACCTCCATCTTTCAACGGTTGGCGTTCGATACACCAAACGGTACTTTTGAGGCACATAACTTGTGCTAGCCTGCCCGATCTCACTCATCTTTCTCTTCTCCGCTTGCCACTCAAGTGTCAGCTTCTCTTGAATGAAAGCCGCATCGACCATGTCGGTGTAACTGCCGTTATTGTGTACGGCCAACTTATCCTGTAATATGGCACTCAGACCATGGAAGAACAGGTCACACCATGCCTCTTCTTTCGCCACATATTCGGGAGCATATTGAGCCAAAAGATTAAATCTCCTAACATACTCGAGGACCCTCATGTCCCCTTGCTTCAAGCCCAAAAATTCCTCCCGCTTTGCCTTGACAATACCTAGTGGTATGTAACGAGTACGAAAGGCTTCACAAAATTCACTCCATGTCACTTGATAGTCCTCCGGAATGGTGGAAAGATGTTCAACCCACCAGTTTCCGGCGGCTCCATGGAGTTGTTGAGGGGCAAACTTTGTCTTCTGGTACTCATCACACTTGAATACTCCAAATTTTGACTCCATGACATGAAGTCATTGATCTGCTTCCACAGGTTCGGTGGCTTCAGTAAAATTTGGCGGTTGAGTCGCCAAGAAGTCCATATAAGCGTTCCGAGGTGGAACGACTTGTTGCGTGTTTTGGAGCACACCTTGCTGTACCAAGGCTTGGAGTAAGCGCGTGTGTTCTTGTGTTGCTTCTTGGAGTAGCCTAGCGTTCTCTTGATTAGACTCAATGACTCGAGTCATAAGATACATCCATCCCGTGGATGGTGGTTCCGACGGTGGAATGAAAGCATCACCGCCTCGACGAGAACTCCCGGCCCTACTCCTAGACCGAGTACGAACCATACTGCAAAATATAGTTGAGAAGAGTTAAACAAGAACTCAGCAGTATGTGAGACTAATGAAAACATGAATATGTCCAAACTTTATGAAAGCAGTAACAAAATTCATGTTTACACAACTCCTTAGTAAGCCTAGCTATCCAGCCTATCTGTACAGAATAGACCTTTATGCACTATCTCCAGATTTTTATCTAGTTAAGAGCATGTTCATAACTCGAGTTGAATACTAAAGTTAAAGTTAACTTCAGTATATTTCACAAGAGTACTCATATGCCTTCAGATCATCTCTGGATTAAAAGTTATGATTTTCCAATGTTGACAGAATCCCTGGATAAAATTTGCCAGCATCTTCTTTGTATGTGGCTGATTTTATCACAGTTGTATATGCAAATACAATAAGAATCTGAATAAACTTTGAATTACAACAATGTTGAACCATTCATAACCTTGCCAATGGTGTATCATAGGATTCTTAAGGGTTTATCTACAGAAAGTTATGGCTTAAAAACAGAAAGGTCCAGAGAGGTTTCGTTGCTGTACTGGTTCTGAACAGTTTACCTTCCTCTGAACTTTCTACCCATTTAGAGTGTGATTTTGCTCTGGAGCTCTACAAAGAAGTTGTAGATTACTTGAGAATCTTTCCAGAACCGTATCATATACCTTAATTGGGTCAAGCTACTCAGAGTTATGCTCTGTTAAAGTCCAGCAAGAATTCCTGCTGAAAACAGAGCACTCTGTTTTTGCGATCTTTAAAGCCTAGTCTTCCTCTCATTTGAATCTTAGCTCAAACTAAGAGTTCAATAACTAATATTTGTTTCAAATTTCCATTTTTAGTTGAAAGTTAGTTCATGAGTCATTTCTTCAAAGGAAAGGAGTTAATTAAGTTTAGTATGTTGTCGACGCACCGTAAGAAGCATGTCGGTACTACGTAGCCTCACCAAAAGAAAATCCTAACCGGATTATACCGGCATAAACGTATCTTAGGTGGCACTAAAACGGTCACTCGCAAACGTGCACTATTCGTACTATGGTTTCGTGGTTAATCCTGCATAAGTCACACTCAATCGTCAGGTCCGGCTGCACACCGAACCCGGTATCCATACAGTTCTTACACCCATACGTCATCACTCGCACAGGTGTTCTCAAGCCAAACACACCTTGAGCTACGTGTTCATGTTACTAACCACATGACGGGGTTTCCCAAATTGCACCACGCACGCCTGGGACAGACGTGGCTCGAGTACCCCAAACGACATGAGGAGTCGTAGAGGATACTAAAGCGGGTCAGGTTACCTGCCATCCGTGGGGCTCCACCCTTCAGCTTGTGCACACTGGTGGACAGCGCTTACGTGCACCACCAAGACATGAAGCATCCCGAGATGCACGATTTTCCATCATAACAATTAAGTTAGGTTGCCACCTTCATATTAAGCTAATAGTAATCCTTATGTGGCCTAGTACCGTATCGTCACCGTAACCTAAATTTTTGTTGTAATACCTTCCTTATTCCGTGTGCTACTCCCAATGCGGCTCTCATACCACGCTGACGCGGACCCGCTCAGCCGAGACAGGCCACTCGCCCGGGAATCGCATTGGGTGGTGCCGTGTTGTGCGGCACCCAACAGCACACATATGAGGAACAATGTATTACATAAAACAATAGCGGAAGCTTACAAGTTTTTCTTTGTAAATACTTTACATCAAGTAACTACAGCGGAAGTCTATATCAACTCACGTCGAATAACTAAGAGCACTCGAGATGAAGTCCAGCCCGCGGACTCCTCTCGCTAGCAACACGAATACAACAGCAGCGGCTGGGTTCTCCCTGTGTTAAACGACTCGAAAGTCTACGAGTCTCACCGGACAACCTTCTTCCTAGCGTCGATGTTAACCTGCAAAACCACTTATATAGCAAGCGTGAGCACATAGGCTCAGCAAGTCTGACCCGTCTCTCACAAACAAGAAACTCTACAAGCATGACGGTTGCAATTGGGTTGGCTAGATTTGCATAAAGGACTCGCCTAAAGTTGATCCTTAGCTTTCAGATTTTAAGCCTCATTGTGCGGACCTTGAGCCGAAAGCATCGCAACTCCACAATCAAACAAGAAACGCATTGTTGCGATGCTCCTTGCACAAAGTGAAAGTAAAGTTTAATGAGCCTATCTCTAATTCAATCATGGTTGCAATACAAGTTATAGCACAGCCTTATCAAGTTCAAAAGAATAACCAGTTCAGTTCTTACTACGTCAAGACGCAGTGGGCAAGTATGCTCATATGACCGCGAGCGACGGTGATTCGAATCAGTACATGCCCGGACTACACGACACGTACACCCGTACTCCGAGTTGCCGGCAGCAACCTCGACTGACGTTGTACGCGGCCACCTTTCCCAAGATCTTCCACATTGGACGCAGTCCAACTGCCCAAGTACGCAAGCTCCCTCAAGGTACATACCCGCTGTGGTATGTTCTTAAGTGAGGTACCTCCTGCTACCCTGACGCCGAAAGCCTAAGGAAGTTGGAAAAGTTCCACTATGGATCTCCCAAGGTACATCGGTTTCCTGGGTCCCATATAGCCAGTATGCGCCCGGTACACAACTCAAACTTGTCTGACAGGGCCAAGCACGGGCGGGCCTTAACCGACACAGGCAGGGCTATGCACGCACGGCCTGCAACCTGCTGCATCTAAACCACCCTGCCCGGTCTCCATTTCTTATGTGTGAACTTTCCTCATCTTTTCTAAATTGGACCCGTTCCATGTAAACCAGTCCTAAACTCGCGAGTAGTTTCCAACCACTCAACTTCTACCGGACCTTTCCTACAAACATTTAGCATAGCCAAATCCACTCGAGGAGGTGCTATTCTACCCTATATCTCTTAGATATTTCTGGTCATGCAAGTGGGGTTTTCAATATCATCTAGACTTACTGCAATCCATGATGCAAAGCTATGATCTCTACAAATGAAAATGCTTTATAAGTCTGGTTAAATGCAAACCGGGGCTTGCCTGTTTTGCAGGCGACTAAGATTACAATAAGTTAGTGACGATCACTTGGAGCTTGAGCACTTGTTTTCCTCCCTCCATGATCATCACTTCAAGTCCTTCTCACCTTCTTCACGTATATGCTACACGACATGATCATGCATATGTATTTAATTGAAAAGCTTTTGCTAATAAGATCTAATGACAGTTTTAAAACTGAAACTCTGTTTAAGAATTTAAAATGACACTGGTGCTGGTGGTATGGGTTGGGTTTAAACACTATGATCAAGTGTTGAGTGCCTCTCACACTTAAGTGTTGATCACCTTAATAGGTTACCTAAGTCTATGGCAATCCAGAGCTCCAGTGGAGCTGGGAATTTTTATGTGAGTTCCTTGTCACAAGAAAGTCCTCTGGACCAAAATTTAGCACTTTTCATGGAGTGGTTTATTCAGAATAATTCTCTAAGTGTTTAGACAAAGATGAATTAATTCTGAGGTAATACTAATGTTCATGTCAAACTTAGTGAACCACAATTTCAATAATAGTTCACTGAGTATACAGGAATTTTTCTAGGATTTTTGGAGCTAAGAATTTCCCAGAACTGAATTTACAAGTTTTGGAAATTCTCTGAAAATGTTTCTGTATTCATTTGAACACAGTAACTTACAATCTGAATTCTCCTGACCAAATCAACTCCAAATGAGCTGAAACATTTACAGGAGTCGAAGAACACCCTAAAGAATGTTCTGGCAAAATTTGGGGATTTTTGGATAAATCAAACTCCCTCTAAAATTCTTTTGCTGAAAAGCTTTAAAGAATTTTCTATAATTAAATAAAGACTTTCATACAAATTGGGTTGCATATCTTGATAGAGTTTGTCAATCTGAATCTAACCCAATTTGAATCACTAAATTTGGAGGTTCCTAGCCAAAGTTATGTTCTTCTAATGTTTGGGGAAAAATCTGGGATTTGAATTAATCCGGGAAAAGTTTAAACCTGACTGTGGGACCAAGGGGCACGTGTCAGCTGCTGAGGGAGTGCCCCACGGGGTCAAAAGGTCATTTCCCGTGCTGTCACAGTTGATCCCGCGCCACAGAATATCCAGCCCGCTCCCCTGAGCCGCTGACAGGCGGGACTGGCGAGGTCTTCTTCAACCTCGCGCTCCCGCGCGATACCGCCGCCGGGCTCGCGGGAGAAGCTCCGGAATCGGTCGTCCGGCCATCGCAACTGCTGAAACTTGCCGCTAGCCCTTAATTCAACGTGAGGAACACGCTGGCGGGGTTTGCTCGAGCTGGAAGGTCCCCCAAACTAGCCCGCGACGGCGCAACAGTTCGGACGAAGTCCGGTGACGTCGCCCCGACGCCCTAAGCATTCTAGGCTTCGGTTTCCAAGCTCTAGAGCACCGGCAGACGCTAGGGAGATGGCTCTAACTTAGGGTTCACCGTGCACCCGCACCTTCCCGCCATAGCCGCCTTCGGAAAGCTTGAAATTGTACCGTGCACAGTGTGTTTCATGCGAGGTTTCAAAAGAAAACTGGTGCGCCCTCAAGTGTAGCCCATGTGTGCGAAGTTTCGTGGTGTCTAAACAACAATCGATCTGGAATTTTGCAGAATCATACCGGAAGGTCGGTTTTCACCGGCCGGAGAGGATCTTCAAAATTCGCCGTCGAGAGGCCCAGACAAGCTCTGTGCTTCGGGTGGAAGCTGCACGGAGCTCCTGCGCGTCCCAGAGTGGCCTTGTTTGGTCGTGACAAGCTCTGGAGGAGGCTGTCCACGGGAGCGCCGCGCTGCTGTTGTGTGGCGGTCGCCGTGGAAGCTGGGTTAATCCGGTGTGGAGAGCACGAACGCCCTTGGCGATGGCTCGAGGAGGTCGAGGAGGGTTCTGTTGTGTGGTTTTGCTGCTCAGCTGAAGTCCTCACACGGTTTATGTGCTGGCCGATCGACCGAGAGCTCGGCGGCAGCGCTCGGTCTGTTTTTCTTGCGCGAGGAGTGAGAACAGGCCGATGCTTCGGCGATGAGGGAGAAAGGAGCACGTCAGCGTTTAAAGGCACCCAGGCCACTCTCCAGCACGATGAATTTTCACCAGGAGGTGGCTGCCAGCTGAGCTCTGTGTCGAGCGGAGGGAGGTCGGCTTCGGCCATTGCTTCGCGTGGGAAGAAATAAAATGAAGACTGTGTACTGAAGATCTTTTGCAATATTCAGTCCACTCAATGACATGTGGGACCCACTGATCAGTCCCTCCTTATCCCCCTCCAAATATCTCCAAAATTTGAATATTGAGTGAATTCAATTGTGGGAATTCAAATCTGGTATGCATTTGGATAATTGGGCAAGTTTCATCCAAATTCAAATGGGTGTTTGAATTCTTTGTCATTTAAAGTCAATTTTGGAAAATGGGTTGCAAATCATTATCATAAATCATGAAACTTTGCACACCCCCTAATTTGGACCCAAGGAGTTCAAATATGAAATCTGATTTTTATTTTGGCTGCTGCAAATGAGATTTTCAGCACAACAGTTTTGAATTCCATTGTGTTGTTCTCATTTGAATTTTAGTTTGAACAAATTGTTCCAAATCTGATTTTTGTTTTCCCACACATATGGGAGCTTCCCATCTTGGTTTTAGACCCCTCTTGGGTTCCAAGTTTTCAAATAAACATTTGAACTCGTGTGAAGAAAACCCTCATGTGTGTTGTCACATGTGGAAAAGTTTAACAAGTCCCAAATTTCATACATATGAAACCAACTTTTGCAAACAAGTGTTTTCTTTGTATTCATAATTTTGGGACCTTTACAGTCACCTCCGCGGTGATGAGCTTTGGAGGCTCCACGTGTCCTGCGGAGACCTGGGCTCCCTTTTTCCGCAGAGACAAGCTCCGGTTGTGCCCCGTGTCAGGCGGGCGAGACCTCCCTCTTCCTCAGAGGTGAGCTCCATGTGTGCCACGTGTCTAGTGGGTCAGGACCTCCCCTCTTTCTAGAGACGAGCTCCGCATACGCCACGTGTCAGTGCTGGACCTCCCCTCTCGTCGGAGGTAAGCTCCGATAGTGCCACGTGTCCTAACAGAGCCGGTCTTCCTTTCTTCTCGGAGGCGAGCTCTGAGGTCGATACGTGTCCATCAGCGTCGGACCTCCCGGAGGTGAGCTTCGGAGGTGACACATGTCCAATAGGACCGGACCTCTCGGAGGTGAGCTCCGAGAGCGACACGTATCCCGCGCGGCTGGTTCTCTCTCTTCCCTAGTGACTAGCTCTGAAGGCAACACGTGTCCTGCGGGCTGACCTCGCTCCTCCGCAGATGCTAGCTCCGGGGGCAACACGTGTCCCATGGGGTCGGACCTCGCCCTTTTCGCAGAGACGAGTCCCGAGCCTGCCACGTAGCCAGTTAGCGGCCGACCACTCCCCCTTTTGCGGGGATGAGCTCCGAAGGCGCCACGTGGCCAGCGGGCCGCGGGAATTGTCTTCGGCGCTCTCTGTGGATTGGGTTTGGCTCGTTTTGGCTTCTTTTTTATTCTTTCTCTGTTTCCAATTTGTTTAAAATGTTCTCTACATGAATTATGTATGCATACATTATTATGATTTTGAGGGTGTCACAGCAACTCAAGCTTATATGCATCATCATTGATCTTTTCAACAATCTTAAAAGGACCAGCAGCTAGTGGCATAAGTTTAGATTTTCTCAAGTGAGGGAATCATTCTTTTCTCAAATGTAGCCATACCAAGTCCCCTGGTTCAAGTTTTACTTCTTTTCTACCTTTACTACCAGAAATTCTATACTCCTCATTCATCCTTTCAATATTTTTCTTTGTAGTTTCATGCATCTTAAGAATGAATTCAGATTGTTGTGTAGCATCCAAATTTATAGTTTCAGAAGGAGGCAAAGGTAATAAATCAATAGGAGCACAATGATTGGAACCATACACTACCTGGAATGGGCTTACCTTTATAGTAGAGTGAACTGACCTGTTGTAAGCAAATTCTATATGTGGTAAACTGTCACACCCGGTTTCTCCAAAGAGCAACCGAGTGAATATCACATGTATGCCAGGATCATTTTCTCATACATGTAACGATAAATAGTGAAGCATCATTTTATTACAAGCCAAGTGTTCAAATATAAATAAGTCTTACATAGCATACGTCTCGATGGGCGATAATATGTTCATAACATGTAAATAAAACAGCAGCGGAATATAAATCTTGTGAGATCCGTCACAGGCGTTGCCCGGGGGACTCCGTGAACCTAGAATCCTTCTTCGTGTCCGACGTCTTGGTCATTGAACACCACATCGTCCCCTTAACCTGAGCAGCAATTTAAACCAACAGAAAAGCAAGCTTGAGTACCGTTGGTACTCAGCAAGTGTGGGAAAGTTATGTCATGCATGGCTAGAGCAAGGAGAGGTTGTACTCATGTTTAAAGCACTACGCAAATAATACCTATCACCTTAGCTTATAAGCACCTACTTTACTACATAGGTGAAATTATAACACCCCAAAACCTGCTAAAGAGGGGAATTTAAAAAAAAATTTGGACATATTGCATGTGGTGCAGAAACTCAAATTCAAACTGGGATTCAAATTCAAATCAAAACAGAAAAGAAAAGGAAAAGGAAAAAGAAAAACCCAACCGGCCAGTGGGCCGAAACCCACCAGCCGGCCCAATTTCCCCCGCACCAGCCCAAGACCGCGTGCCCCCTCTCTTCCTCTCACTGACACGTGGGGCCCGCGTGTCATCTCCTACCTCCCGCGCGCCAACCGACCGGACTCAGCCCTCGCGCCCGATCCCAACAAACTCCGGAAACCCGCGCCCCCAGCCCGATTCCCGGTCCCGGACGCCTCCAACTCGATCCAAACAGACCACCGCCCTCCCTCGCCTATATAAACGCCGACAATCGCCCTGTCCCCCCCCCCCCCGATCAGCTGTTCTTCTCTCCGGTGAGAACCGAAGTTTCTACAGCCAATATCTTTCGATCCTTGCTCAAATTCCCTAATCTAACGTGCTGATCACGTTCCACCGCCGCCGGGGAGCCCTGTAGGTGAAGGAAACGACGTGTCTTGCGCCCCAATGCCCCCCCCCCAACGTGCACCGAAGATCGTCGCCGTTGAAGCTCGCTGCCGACCGACTTCCAGGACCTCCGAGTGCTGGAAAACCCCTCGGTGAGCATCCCCTACCCCTCCGCAGCCGATCGATGCAAAAAGATGCGGGTTCTAAGGTGTAGCGGCAAAAGCCGAGGCTGCGCCGGCGAGATCGCCACCCCCCGCCACCGCACGCGCGGGCTGGCTCCGGCCAGGGCGACGTGGCCCCTTGAGGGCTGTCTATTTTAAATCGCACGGTAGAATTAAAACTCGCGCGTACCGGTTCGGCAATCTAATCTGAGCCATCTATTTTAAATCGGACGGTCCACATCGGCCCCGCGTTATAAAGGCCGGGATTCTTACGCGCTACCCCCTGGGGATCTCGGAAAACACGAGCTAGCCCCTGAAACTTCTGATCTAGCCCCTGGAACTTCAGAAATTCGTGTAAATTCATTTAAAAATCAGTTTTAGCCCCTGGACTTAATAAAAATTAGGAAAGACCCCTCTGTTATGTGTAGCTAGACCCCTGGAAATTTATGAAATAGCAAATTAGACCCAGCAGTAGGGTGGATTTACCTTTTTGACCCTATATGATATTAAATTCAGAAATTTAAATATGTGACTAGGATTTAAATTTAAAAGATAATGCAAACACATGAGCAAATTCAAATTTAAACTCTCCTAGCACTTGGAAAACTTTAGAATGAGTAAAAAATAGATTTTAGGCTGAAATGAAATCTGCCTAAGTGTTGTTCATATTTATTAGTTCTAGAAACACATCTTTGGGCTACGAAATAATTCTGAAAATTGATAAAATAAATTTAAATTAGTTCACATCAGAGGAGAAATTCAAAAATATATTAATAAATATTTTAGAATCAGAACCCATTCTGTTTAGATGATATGTCCTACTATTTAATATTAAAACTCACTTTTAGGCATAGAAAATAAATCTGAAAAATATAGGAAAATATGTATGCATAATTAGAAAATGATAAATGAAGTCTTCAAATCCAAAAACTTCAGTTTAGGATTTGGTAGAAGATCTGAAACCTATTTGAAGTAGGAAATTACCTTCCTTGCAAACTTGGTAGCTAAGAAGTATATTAATTAAATATAAAGAATTTGTTCAAATTGGAAATTCATAGTGTGCAAACAGAAATCTGAATACAAAAGTTAGAAATCATATACATATGTTTAAAAGTGCATGTAGGCAAAAAATCAACACATGTAGAGTAACCACAACACTTAGAAATGTGAATGGCTTTCATAGGTATGTATTTGTGGTTTGTATGAAGTGAAAGTGTGAACTATGTCTTATGGATTGTTGTTTTCTTTTGCTATGTGTATTGGCATGAGTAGAACCTGCCCCAGAGCAAGTTCTCCCCTTCCAAGACCAGGACATTCCATTCCCAGAGCAGCAGGAAGAAGGCAAGTGTCCTTGACCACTTTGATCCTATGCTAGGATGTGTAGATAGAATTATTTGCATTGTCAATTGAAATATAAAACCATGCTAGGAAGTTTCCATAGAATTGCATTACCTAGTTTCCTTGTAGATTGGGTTGGGATTTATTTTATCATGTCATTTATTTATTATGCTTAGCCATGCTTAGAATGGGATAATTGGGATATGAGATCATCAACTTGTTTACTTTACCCTTGAATGAGATGTTCCTGCTGCTCTAGGACACTTGCCTTCTTCCTGCTGCTCTAGGAATGAAAAGTCTTGATCTTGAAAGGTGAGAACCTGCTCTGGGGCTGGTTCTACTCATGCCAATACACATAGCAAAAGCAAACAATATTCCATAAGCCATAGTCCATATTTCCACTCATGCAAATCACAAATGCATACATATGAAAGTCATACACATATTTAAGTGTTGTGTTTACCCTAAATATGTTGATCCTAAGCATTCATGCACTTTTAAACATATATATTATTTCTAGCTTTAATATTTAGATTCCTAAGTGCACACAATATATGAATTTCCAATTTGCACAACTTTTCTATATTGGGTAATACACCTCTTAGCCACAAAATTTGTATAAAAGGTAACTTCCTACTCCAAATAGATTCTCAGATCTTCTACAAAATCTTAATTTGAAGTTTTGGATTTGGGGGCCTTATTTAGCATTTTCTAATTATACATGCCTATTTTACTACATTTTCAGATTTATTTTCTATGCCTAAAAGTGAACTTTAATATTAAAATAGTAAGATATATCACCTAAACAGAATATGTTCTGATCTAAAATGTTCAATAAAATATCTTTGTACTTCCTCTCTGATGAGAATCAATTTAAAATTTTTTTACCCATTTTCAGAATTATTTTGTAGCCTAAAAATGAATTTCTACCATAAAACAAAAACCTAAATTCATACAAAAATTTCTACTGTTCCAATTACCTAAACATAACCTTTATAAGTTTTTCCTACTCCTTTTTGGTTACTTAGATTCATTTTCCCACATTTTAAATTTGTTTTATGCCTAAAGGGTATATTTCAGATATAAATTACAAAACAGCAATCCCATTGAGTTTAAAAGTTTATTTCCCCTCTAAATTCAGATCTTAGATTGTTCTACCAATTTTCAACAGTGTTAGAATAATTAAACTGAACATATACCTATGTTCGAATTTTAAATCCTATTCACATATTCAATTTCCTGAAATTAATAACCCTCAGGGGCTGATGTGCAAATCCACACTGCTGTGGAAGCTCCCTTTCTCATTTTCTAAATTTTCAGGGGTCTAAGTGTGCAAAACAGAGAGGTCTTCCTAATTCTTATTAAGTCCAGCGGCTAAAACTGATTTTTAAATGAATTTACATGAATTTCTAAGGGTCCAGGGGCTAGATCAGAAGTTTCCGGGGCTAGCTCATGTTTTCCGAGGTCCCCAGGGGGTAGCGCGTAAGATTCCCGGTCTTTATAACGCGGGGCTGACGTGGGTCGTTGGATTTAAAACAGACGTCTGAGATTATAACGCGAAGCTGTACGGGTTAGATCTATTCGGGACCGCACGATTTAAAATGGATGGGCCTGAGGGGGCCACGTCGCCCTGGCCGTGTGCGGGCGGCGCTGCCCGGCGGCGGGAGGCGGCGATCTCGCCAGAGAGTTTTGGTTTTCGTCTATACTTCCTAAAACTTGGATTTCTTGGGATAGAACGGAAGAGGGGAGGTAGGGGATCTCACCTCGGGGTTTTCTTGAGCTCGGAGGCCCTGGAAGGCGGTCGGCGACGAGGTCAGAGGGGAAAATGTGGCGGTACTCACCGGAGCTGTGTCTAGAGCGCAAAACACCGGGTCTCGTTCACCTGCAAGACTCCCCGGCGGCGGCAGGACGCACTACATGCATTAGATCGGAGAGAACGGACGGAGATCGAAAGAAAACAGCGATGGGAGCTTTGGTTCTCACCGGGAACTGAGGCGTGCCGATCAGGGAGGAAAAAGGGGCGGCTTTCGGTGTTTAAATGAGCGAGGGAGGGCGGCGGGGTCAGTTGAGATGGTGCCGCACGCGTGGACTGGAGATCGCGGCTCTGGGTGCGCAGAATCCGGAGAGGGCGGGTGCGATCGGGCGCGGGAGCTCGGAAGAAAACCGGGTGGCGGTTGGAGATGAAGGTGCCGACAGGTGGGTCCCGCATGGCAGAGAGAGGGGGAGGGGGAAACAGCTGCGGGCTGTTTGGCCGGCTGAGGTGGGTTTCGGCCCACTGGCCGTTTTTCTTTTTCTTTTTCCTTTTCCTTTTCTGTTTTGATTCAAATTTAATTTCCAGTTTGAATTTGAATTGTTTCACCACATGCATTACGTCCAAAAATTTTAAATTCCCCTCTTTAACAGGTTTTGGGGTGTTACAACTCTACCCCACCTTAAAAGAAATCTCATCCTCGAGATTGATGACTCTAGGAAAACAGATCCGGGAACTGCGTCTTGAGCTCGTCTTCTCGCTGCCATGTGGCTTCTGCTTCCGAGTGATGCTTCCACTGCACCTTGCACATTCGGATTCTTTTATTTCTTGTGAGGCGTTCCATTGTTTCCAAAATCTTAACCGGTTGCTCGGCATAAGAAAGATCCTCCCGTACGTCCACGTCATTCATGGGTAACATCTCTCCGTGTGTTCTTAAACATTTCTTGAGTTGTGATACATGGAATACATCGTGCACATCTGATAGGCGAGCCGGTAGTTCTAGTTGATATGCCACTTCGCCTTTCCTCTCCAGAACCTAGAAAGGTCCGATGTATCGAGTTGATAACTTCCCTTTCACCTTGAACCGACGAAGCCCTCAGATAGGGGACACCTTGAGATAAACATAGTCCCCCACGTTGAAAATGAGCTCTCTTCTCCGTACATCGGCATAGCTCTTTTGTCGGGTCTGGGCTATCCTCAAATTGTTGCGGATTTCCCTCACTTTCGCCTCGTCTTCTTGTAGTACCTCTGGCCCAAACACTTTACTTTCCCCTGTTTGGTTCCAAAATAGTGGAGTTCTGCACTTCCTCCCATACAACGCCTCAAATGGTGACATCTTCATACTAGCCTGATAACTGTTGTTGTAGGAGAACTCCACATACGGTAAGGTCTTATCCCAACTCTTATTGTTCTTGAGTGCACAAGCTCTCAGCATATCGTCAAGGATTTGATTGGTTCTTTCTGTCTGCCCGTCAGTCTGGGGGTGATAGGCAGAACTAAAATTCAGATGAGTTCCCATGGTCTTATGTAACTTCTGCCAGAACCTTGAGGTGAACTGTGTTCCTCGATCTGACACTATCTTCTTTGGCACTCCATGAAAACACACGATTCTTGACATGTACAATTCTGCCAATTTGGATCCACTGTATCTTTCTTTCACGAGGATGAAATGAGCTACCTTAGTCAGCCTGTCGATGATGACCCATATTGAATCATATCCCGATTGGGTCCTAGGTAGTCCCACTATGAAGTCCATACCGATTTCTTCTCATTTCCATTTAGGCACTTTGAGTGGTTGCAATAGTCCCGCGGGTCGTTGATGTTCTGCTTTCACCAACTGACATGTGTCACGTAGGATAACATGTTCCGCGACATCTCACTTCATGCCATACCATCAATATCTGCTCTTGCGGTCATGATACATATTCGTACTCCCAGGATGAATGGAATAGTCGGAATCATGAGCCTCCTTCAAAATCAGTTCACGGATCTCCTTCACCTCAGGCACACAGATTCTTTTCCCATGCCACACCGTACCTTGTTCATCCTCTCTAAACCCAGGGGCTTTATTTTCTTTGATGAGTTCTCTAATTTCTTGTATCTTCTCATCATTCTTCTAACCGTTGTGTATGTCTTGCTCTAATGTGGAGTCCACTTCCATGGCGATGGCCTCACCACTATTTACCAGACATAGATTGAGTTTTGCAATTTCTTCCTTCAATTCCATAGGCATGTCCTTTAAGCTCAACATATTGACATGCACCTTCCGGCTTAAAGCATCAGCCACAATGTTCGCTTTCCCAGGATGATAGTTGATGCCCACATCAAAGTCGTTGATTAGCTCTAACCATATCCTTTGTCTGAGGTTCAGATATGGCTGTGTGAAAATGTACTTTAAGCTCTTATGATCTGTATATATCTCTGTCCTCTTTCCCATCAAGTAATGCCGCCAAATCTTCAATGCGTGCACAACTGCGGCTAGTTCTAGGTCATGTGTAGGATAGTTCTTCTCGTGTCTTCGGAGCTGCCGGGACGCATAGGCAACGACATGCCCCTCTTGCATGAGAACACATACCAACCCGTGTCCAGATGCATTGCGGTACACTGAAAAATTCTTCTGCATATCTGGCATAACTAGCACTGGGCTGTTGTCAATCTTTTCTTCAGCTCTTGGAAGCTCATCTCACACTCCGGTGTCCATGTGAATGTGATTCCCTTCTCTAACAGTTTGGTGAGGGGTCTCGAGATCTTGGAGAAACCGTCAATGAACCGTCGATAATACCCAGCCAATCCTAAAAAGCTTCGAATTTCCCCGACATTTTCAGGGGTCTTCCACTTCTTCACATCCTCGATCTTGGCGGGATCTACGGAGATTCCTCCCTCCGAGACTATATGTCCTAAGAAGGGAACTCTCTTCAGCCAAAACTCACACTTGCTCAACTTGGCATATAGTTGGTGTTCTCTCAACTTTTGCAACACCAATCTTAAATGTCCCTCATGTTCTTTTTCATCTTTGGAGAAGACGAGAATGTAATCAATGAAAACCACCACAAATTTGTCCAGATATTCCATGAATACCTTGTTCATGAGATATATGAAATACGCCGGGGCATTAGTTAGCCTGAACGGCATGACGGTGTATTTATACAGCCCGTACCGAGATATGAATGCAGTCTTTGGAATGTCAGTTTGCCTTATCTTCAGTTGGTGGTATCCCGACCTGTGATCAATCTTTGAGAATACACAAGATCCCCTCAACTGATGAGATAAGTCTTCAATGCGGGGTAATGGGTACTCGTTATTGATGGTTACTTCATTAAACGCACGGTAGTCTACGCATAACCTTTGGGTTCCGTACTTCTTGGGTACGAATATCACTAGAGCTCCCCATGGTGAGGAACTAGGACGAATATACCCCTTCTCTGTCAATTCTCTTATATGTTCTTTGAGCTCCTCCAGCTGTTTGGAGTCCATCCGATAAGGCCTCTTGTATATTGGGGCTGTTCCAGGTACTAGTTCAATCGTGAATTCCACTTCACGATCTGGGGGCATACCTGGCAACTCCTTCAAAAAAATGTCTGGATATTCCCAGATAATCCTTATCTCTTCCACTTCCACCTCAACTTGATTGAGTTTAATGTCCCTCCTAGGTTCTTGCACGGCTATGAGCTTCACTTTTGTGCCACTAGTGTGAGTTAGTTCCACCGTTCTTATCGAACAATGGATGATACCTTTATGTTTTGTCAACCAATCCATACCCAAAATAATATCTATCCCTTGGGAGTCTATCACTATGAGGTTTGCAGTAAATACTACCCCATTGATGTCTAGATTCACCTTTGGACACACTTGTCTTGTTCTTATTTCTCCCCCTGAAGAGTTAACTGCTAACTTATGATTCATTTGTGTTGTTGCTAGATCATGCTTCATAACAAATCCTTGAGCAATGAATGAGTGGGTAGCACCAGAATCGAACAATTGGGTTGCAATGTGTAAATTTGCAGAGAACTTACCAATTACCACGTCAGGTGTCTCTTGCGCTTCCTCCATAGTCACGTGGTTCACCCGTCGTCGCATCACATTCTGCTGTTGTGGCTGCATAGGCTTCTTCTTTGGGCACTTATTAGCATAGTGCCCCACTTCACCAAAGTTGAAGCATTGCACCCCAACTTTAGGTGCCCGGCCTTTGTTGTCTTGGGGTTGGTTCTGTGGCCCTTGTCCTGCTGGTCGAGGTTGATAAGTGGGGCGTGGCTGCTGCAAAAACTGACGCTGCGGCTGTACTGGTGCTGATGGAGGCCTGACATTCAGGTTGTACCCTCTCGGTGTCGGGTAGGGTACCACAGCACGGCTCGTCTGCCCTGCAGGTTGCTGCATCAGACATGTACGTGTGTTGCTGCTTGATGCTTGGTGTGACCATCCCATCTTCCTCTTGTTTTCATTCTCCAAGGCCTTCAGCTTCCTTTCCATGACAAACGCTCAGTCTACCATCTTTTGGAAGCTTTCATATTCGTTGGAAGACATTGCACATTGCATTTCCATGGTAAGTCCCTCCACAAAACAGTCATGTTTCTGCTCATCCGTTTCGATGTCCCGTGGTGCATAACGGGATAGTTGGGTGAACTTAGTGAGGTATTCCCTCACAGTCATGTTGCCTTGCTGCAGTCCCAAGAACTCCTTTCTCTTGTTTTTGAGTTCACCCCTTGGTATGTAGTGGTTGCGGAAAGTGCGCTTGAACTCTTGCCAAGTGATGTTCTCGGGGTCATGATGGGCTGCCACGTAAGAGGTCCACCAATCAGTGGCAGATTCGTGCAATTGGTGAGAGGCAAACAGAACCCTCTCATACCCTTGGCATTGTATGATCCTCATCTTGCTCTCAATGGTCTTTAGCCAATCATCTGCCTCCAGAGGTTCAGCAGCACTTGAAAACTTTGGGGGTTGAGTTCCCAGAAACTCACTCAACCTTGGTTGACGTGGTGCAGCTTGTGGGGGTGGAGCTTGGTGTAAGTTGGCCACCACTTGATTTAAGCTCTGGATGAGCTGATTCTGATTTTCGATCATTTGGTAGATAGGATCATCTCCTTCACGGCGATCACCCCTTTCTTGCCCTCCAGGAAGGTGAGGATTGGCAGCCTCATCGTTGTTGTTGTTGGGGTTGGCACCACGACCTTTTCCTCTTCCAGCCATCTATCATGATCAACCAAATGTTAACTTTAATCATTATGCATTAACTTCCCAAATTGCTTGTGTAAACTTAAACTTTTGAGGCCTTAATATCTAGACAATTTCTGAAGATTTCACATAGATCTTTGGGCATCATGTCTCACGCGAAAATAAATGCACTATTAATTCATAGGGGTTCACACACCAAAGCAAAGCAATCTTAAAGACGAAGTTGTGGACAAATGCCCATGGCTTCCACAACTCACGTCACACACCAAACATTAACAAACAAATAAATAGGGTATTGACTCGACTACTCGATAACCTGCTGAAATAAGGGAAATGGCTCTAAGCAACTTGAATCACTGAGCTAGCTCGTCGGGGTCTTCCTCATCATTGCGGCTGCCCTCTGATTCCGCTTTAGGTGGGGAAGCTGCTGGTGTAGAAGTGCGGCGACGCTTGCTCGCCCGGCGGTCTGGGGAGTCAAGAGTCCATGTGTCATTCACGGTGACACAGTCATTCCCATCTCCTCTTTCTCTCGCCCTCAAGCTGGCACGAAGCAACGCCTCAATCTCCTTCAGGGTGTCACGAACATCCTGAATCTCCTGTTGGCACTCCTGCAGTCGAGTGCTGAGCATAGCTGCATCCTCCAGGCACAGGTCCATGTGCTCGTGGGAAGTCCCCTGCTGCACTGGCGGGTACTTCTACTCCGCGGTGCCGCTCTCACGCTAGAGGACATACATGTACTCAGTCCTGTCCAGGTGGCGACGGTTTATGTAACTCTGGCAGGTGATGGCCTCCTAGGTGACATCCTTCTCAGCATCGGCCTGAGTCGTCCGACAATCTGGAGAGCGGTGGATCTTGAGCAGCTGGTTTTCATGGATAATCCTCATCTCTGAGCTCCATTCTTCCCGCTTCTCACGGATGGTCCTGGCGGAGCTGTAGTGTATGATCAGCTTGCTAACATTGCTGGCGGCGTGGAGCATACGCCGAAGACGGCGCAACAAGCCTCCTACTGCCAACCCGTAGGAGTGGTACGTCACCGGACGGTTCTCCTCTCTCAAGGCAAGGGCAGCTACAGGAACTCTCCCTCCGGTGGACTTGCGGGCGGTGCGAACCATGCGAACCATCTAAAACATAAAGCATTTAAAATCAAGTTAGATAAGAATTAAATAAAGATTGTATTTTGAATAAAAGTTGGGGCAAGATGAACAAATAAAGTGACCCCATTAAATAACACTTTCAACCCCATTAAAAGTCTTACATAGCATACGTCTCGATGGGCGATAATATGTTCATAACATGTAAATAAAACAACAGCGGAATATAAATCTTGTGAGCTCCATCACAGGCGTTGCCGGGGGACACCGTGAACCTAGAATCCTTCTTCGGGTCCGAAGTCTTGGTCATTGAACACCACATCATCCCCTTGACCTGAGCAGCAATTTAAACCAACAGAAAAGCAAGCTTCAGTACCGTTGGTACTCAGCAAGTGTGGGAAAGTTATGTCATGCATGGCTAGAGCAAGGAGAGGTTGTACTCATGGTTAAAGCACTACGCAAATAATACCTATCACCTTATCTTATAAGCACCTACTTTACTACATAGGTGAAATGGTCCCAATCCCTCAACCCATAATCAGTATCAAGTAAACATAGTCTCATCTCCAATGTTAAGCCTCCCACTTAACATCCTCAACTTCCCGATCCATCATCCTCTAATCATGAATAAGTCCAAGCCGCTCTTGACCGTGAGCACGGCTGTCATGACAGTTTTGACTCTGCAGAGTTTGCACCACTATACCCACATATAGTGATTTCATCCCCCGTTTGCCGGGTGGACTAGAAGAACCTCCATTATGCCAGTGACCGCGAACCAAGTTCACACTTCTGAGGTGTTTAGCCAGGAGATCACTACGAGGCCTTTACAAATGGATTTCCGATGAGCGTGGGCCCACTGAGGTTTCACCCCTAACAGCATACAAGAGGCTCCAACCCCGCTGCAGTGGCCCCCTCTTGAGCCTTGCGGTTCATATGGTATTACAGCTGACACCTATTCCCCGCACCATCCAAACACCCATACTATGCCGGAGATGCTCCTAATTAATTGGATAAGCTGCCCCATCTCAGCATGTGGTTGGCACGGTAAAGCCAGGTTACATGCTCCATGAACTGGTCCTTAGGATCCAGGCAAGCACTAAAAACAAACCCGAGTCTCGTGCACACAACACCAACCAAAGGATCCAACTTGCCTCGATCCCTACCTCTACATAATTCATAACATCTCATTCAAGGGTAAAGTAAACAAGTTTATGATCTCATATCCCATTTATCCCATTCTAAGCATGGCTAAGCATAAGTAGTATAAATGAATGACATAATAAATTAACTCCCAACCCAGGCAACAAGGAAGTAAGATAATGAAAATCTAGGGAAACTTCCTAGCATGGGTTCCATATTTTAATTGACAATGCAAATAATTCTAACTACACATACTAGTATAGGATCAAAGTGGTCAAGGACACTTGCCTTCTTCCTGCTGCTCTGGGAATGAAAAGTCTTGATCTTGAAAGGTGAGAACCTGCTCTGGTGCTGGTTCTACTCATGCCAATACACATAGCAAAAGCAAACAATATTCCATAAGCCATAGTCCATATTTCCAATCATGCAAATCACACATGCAGACATATGAAAGTCATACACATATTTAAGTGTTGTGTTTACCCTAAATATGTTGATCCTAAGCATTCATGCACTATTAAACATATATATTATTTCTAGCTTTAATATTTAGATTCCTAAGTGCACACAATATATGAATTTCCAATTTGCACAACTTTTCCATATTGGGTAATACACCTCTTAGCCACAAAATTTGTATAAAAGGTAACTTCCTACTCCAAATAGATTCTCAGATCTTCTACAAAATCTTAATTTGAAGTTTTGGATTTGGGGACCTTATTTAGCATTTTCTAATTATGCATGTCTATTTTACTACATTTTCAGATTTATTTTCTATGCCTAAAAGTGAACTTTAATATTAAAATAGTAAGATATATCACCTAAACAGAATATGTTCTGATCTAAAATGTTCAATAAAATATCTTTGTACTTCCTCTAGGATGAGAATCAATTTAAATTTATTTTACCCATTTTCAGAATTATTTTCTAGCCTAAAAATGAATTTCTACCAATAAAACAAAAACCTAAATTCATACAAAAATTTCTACTGTTCCAATTACCTAAACAGAACCTTTATAAGTTTTTCCTACTCCTTTTTGGTTACTTAGATTCATTTTCCCACATTTTAAATTTGTTTTATGCCTAAAGGGTATATTTCAGATATAAATTACAAAACAGCAATCCCATTGAGTTTAAAATTCAGATCTTAGATTGTTCTACCAATTTTCAACAGGGTTAGAATAATTAAACTGAACATATACCTATGTTCGAATTTTAAATCCTATTCACATATTCAATTTCCTGAAATTAATAACCCTTAGGGGATGATGTGCAAATCCACACTGCTGTGGGGGCCCCCTTTCTCATTTTCTAAATTTTCAGGGGTCTAAGTATGCAAAACAGGTAGGTCTTCCTAATTCTTATTAAGTCCAGGGGCTAAAACTGATTTTTAAATGAATTTACATGAATTTCTAAGGGTCCAGGGGCTAGATCAGAAGTTTCCGGGGCTAGCTCGTGTTTGCGAGGTCCCCAGGGGGTAGCGCGTAAGATTCCCGGCCTTTATAACGTGGATCTGACGTGGGCCGTTGGATTTAAAACAGACGGCTAAGATTATAACGCGAAGCGGTACGTGTTAGATCTATTCGGGACCGCACGATTTAAAATGGACGGGCCAGGGGGCCACGTCGCCCTGGCCGTGTGCGGGCGGCGCTGCCCGGCGGCGCGCGGCGGCGGGAGGCGGCGATCTCGCTGGATAGTTTTGTTTTCGTCTATACTTCCTAAAACTTGGATTTCTTGGCATATATAGAACGGAAGAGGGGAGGTAGGGGATCTCACCTCGGGGTTTTTCTTGAGCTCGGAGGCCCTTGAAGGCGGTCGCCGACGAGGTCCGAGAGGAAAACGTGGTGGTGCTAACCGGAGCTGTGTCTAGAGCGAAAAACACCGGGTCTCCTTCACCTGCAAGATTCCTCGGCGGCGGCAGGACGCACGACACGCATTAGATCGGAGAGAACGGACGGAGATCGAAAGAAAACGGCGATGGGAGCTTCGGTTCTCACCGGGAACTGAGGCGTGCCGATTGGGTGTAACACCCCAAAATCCTGTTAAGAGGGGAATTAAAAAATTTTTGGACTTGTTGCATGTATTGCAAAAATTTAAATTCAAACTGGAATTCAATTTAAACTCAAAATAGAAAAGAAATAGAAAAAGAAAAAGGAAAACAGAAAAAAAAACCGGCCAGTGGGCCGAAACCCACCAGCCGGCCCACCCGATCCCGCGCCAGCACGCAGCCGCGCGCCCCCTTCTTCCCACTGACATGCGGGGCCCACCAGTCTTTCTTCCTCCTCGCGCTCGCGCCCGCGCTCGGCCGGACTCTCTCACCCCGAATCAAAACCGACCCGGATCCCTGCGTATCCCAGCAGAATTTCGTTCGTGGGCGACGCAAACTTGATCACAACCAAACGCCACCCTTCCCCCGTCTATAAAACCCCGGCATCGTCCCGTTTTTCCCCACGATCCGCCGATTTTCTCTCCGGTGAGAACCCGAGCCCCTCCGGCGAATTCTGCCCGATCTACGCTCGGGAATTCTGATCTAACTCGTTGGTCTTGATCCACCGCCTCCGGGGAACCTCGCAGGTGCAGAAAACTCGGTGGTTTGCGGTTCAAACACAGCGCCGACGAGCCTCGCCGTGAATCCACCTCGGACCTCGTCGCCGATCGCCTTCCAGGACCTCCGAGCTCAAGAAATCCCCCGAGGTGAGATCCCCGACCTCCCCTCCACGGATCTATGCCATAAAATCACAGTTTTAGGAAGAATTTACGAAGATCCGAAACTCTCCGGCGAGATCGCCGCCTCCCGCCGCCGTGCGCCGCCGGGCAGCGCCGCCCGCGCTCGATCAGAGCGACGTGGCCGCTTGTGCGCCGTTTATTTTAAATCGCACGGTAGAGTTTAAATCCCCGCGTACCGGTTCGACGTTATAATCTCAGCCGTCTGTTTTAAATCGGACGGTCCATGTCAGCCCCACGTTATAAAGACTGGAATTCTTACGCGCTACCCCATGGGGTTCTCGGAAAATGAGAGCTAGCCCCGGAAACTTCTGATCTAGCCCCTGGAACTTCAGAAAATCATGTAAATTCATTTAAAAATCAGTTTTAGCCCCCGGACTTAATAAAAATTAGGAAAACCCCCTCTGTTATGTGTAGCTAGACCCCTGAAAATTCTTAAAATAATATTATAGACCCTGTATTGGGGTGAGTTTACTTTTTTAGCCCTATTTGGTATTAAAGTTAGGAATTTGGAATATGTGGCTAGTATTTAAAATTTAAAAGGTGGGACAAACATATTGTCAAATTCAAATTAAAAACTTTCCCAGTACTTAGAAAACCTTGGAGTGAGATAAAAATAGATTTTTGGCTGAAATGAATCTGTTTAATTTATTATTCACATTTATTAGTTATAGGGACACATTTTTAAGTAAAGAATAATTCTGAAAATTAGAAAAATAAATGTAAAATAGTTTACATAAGAGGAAAAGGTCAAAATATATTATTAAATATTTTAGATCAGAACCTATTCTGTTTAGATGATATGTCTTATTATTTTCATAATAAAGTTCACATTTAGGCATAGGAAATAAATCTGAAAATATAGCAACTAGGAAATGATAAATGAAGTTTCTAAAATCCAAAAAATTCAGTTAGGGTTGGTAGAAGGATGAAGACACATATGCAGTAGGAAAATACCTTTCATGCATACTTGGTAGCTAAAAGGTGTAGTAATTGAATATAAGGAATTTATTTAAATTGGAAACTCATATATATAGTATGGAAATATAAATGTGAATACAAAAGTAGAAATCATATACACATGATAAAAAGTACATGTAAGCCAAAGATCAACACACATAGAGTAACCACAACACATAGAATTTGTGAATGGCTTTCATAAATGTGAATGTGTGGTTTGTATGAAGTGGAAGTGTGAACTATGTCTTATGGATTGTTGTTTTTCTTTTGCTATGTGTGATGGTATGATGTAGAACCTGCTCCAGAGCAAGTTCTCCCTTTTCAAGATCAGGACTACCCATTCCAAGAGCAGCAGGAAGGAGGCAAGTGTCCTTGACCACTTTGATCCTATACTAGGATGTTTAGATAGAATTATAGCATTGTCAAGTTAAATATGAAACCCATGCTAGGCAGTTTCCTTAGAATTGCATTACCTTGTTTCCTTGTAGCTGGGTTGGGATTTATTTTATCATGTCATTTATTATTATGCATATGCTTAGCCATGCTTAGAATGGGATATTTGGGATATGGGATCATCAGTTTATTTTACCATACTCTTGAATGAGATGTTATGAGTTATGTAGAGGTAGGAATCAAGACAAGTTGGATGTTTTGGTTGGTGCTGGGTGCACGAGACTCGGGTTTGTGTTTAGTACTTGCCTGGATCCTAAGGACCGGTTCATGGAGAATGTAACCTGTCTTTACCGTGCCAACCACATGCTGAGATGGGGTAGCTTGGCCAATTAATTAGGTGTATCCCCGGCGTAGTATGGGTGTGTTGGATGGTGCGGGGAGTAGGTGTCAGCTGGACTACCATATGAACTGCAAGGCTCAAGAGGGGGGCCACTGCAGCGGGGTTGGAGCCTCTTGTATGCTGTTAGGGGTGAAACCTCAGTGGGCCCACGCTCGTCGGGAATCCCTTTGTAAAGGCTTCGTAGTGATCTCCTGGCTACACACCTGGGAAGTGTGAATGTGGTTCGTAGCCACTGGCATAATAGAGGTTCTTTTAGTCCACCCGGCAACGGGGGATGAAATCACTACATGTGGGTACAGTGGTACAAACTCTGCAGAGTCAAAACTCTCATGACAGCCGTGCTCACGGTCAAGAGCGGTTTGGAATTATTCATGATTAGAGGATTGATGGTTTTGGAAGTTTTGGATGTTAAGCGGGGAGCTTAACATTGAAAATGATGTTATGGTTATTTGGTTTTAATGATGGGATGGGAGATTGGGACCATTTCACCTGTGTAGTAATGTAGGTGCTTAATAAGCTAAGGTGAGAGGTATTAGTTGCGTAGTGCTTTAACCATGAGTTCAACCTCCCCTTGTTCTAGCCACGCATGACATAACTTTCCCACACTTGCTGAGTACCATCGGTACTCAACCTTGCATATTTGTTGGTTTATATTGCTACTCAGGTCAAGATAATGAGGTGGTGTATAATGACCAAGATTTTGGATCCGAAGAAAGTTTCTAGGTTCATGGAGACCCCCGGGCATCGCCTGTGACGGAGCCCTCAAGAATAATATTCCGCTGCTAGTTTATTTACTTGTGATGAACTTATTATTGTCCATCGAGACATTTGCTATGTAAGACTTATTTATATTCGACACCTGGCTTGTAATAAATGATGCTTCACTATTTGTCATCACATGTATGAGAAAATGATCCTGGCATACATGTGATATTCACTTGGTTGTTCTTCAGAAAAACCGGGTGTGACAGAGGTGGTATCAGAGCCAAGGTTGCCCGTAGGAACGTGGACCTAGGTAGAAATGGACGTATTTAAGGGCTCTATTTTCTTAAAAACTATTTTACAAGGTGTCTGTTGAAAAGTGTTATTTAAATGGAGTCACTTTCTTCATCTTACCCCAACTTTCATTCAAAATAGGATTTTTGTTTAAAAGTTTATCTAACCTAAGTTTAAATGCTTTTTGTTTTAGATGGTTCGCATGATTCGCACCGCTCGCAAGTCCACAGGAGGGAGAGTTCCCGTAGTTGCCCTCGCCGAAAGAGAGGAGAGCCGTCCGGTGACGTACCTTTCCTACGGATTGGCAGTAGAAAGCTTGTTGTGCCGTCTTCGACGTATGCTCCAAGCCGCCGGCAATACGGGCAAGCTAATCATACACTATAGCTCCACCAGGACCATCCGGGAGAAGCGGGAAGAATGGAGTTCATAAATGAGGATTATCCATGAAAATCAGCTGCTTAAGATCCACCGCTCTCCAGCTTGTTGAGCGACACAGGTCGATGCGGAGAAGGATGTCACCTGGGAGGCCATCACCTACCAGAGTCACATCTATCGTCGCCACCTGGACAGGACTGAGTACATGTATGTCCTCCAGCGTGAGAGTGGTACCACGGGGTACAAGTACCCACCAGTGCAGCAAGGGACTTCTCATGAGCACATGGACTTGTGCTTGGAGGATGCTGCTATGCTCAGCACTCGACTGCAGGAGTGTCAGCAAGAGCTTCAGGATGTTCGGGACACCCTGAAGGAAACGGAGGCGTTGCTGCGAGCCTGCTTGAGGGCGAGAGAAAGAAGAGATGGGAATGAACCGTGTGTCGCCGTGAATGATACATGGACTCCCGACTCCCCAGATCGCCGGGCGATCAGGCGTCGTCACACTTCTCCACCAGCAGCTTCCCCACCCAAAGCAATGTCAGAAGGGAGCCGCAATAATGAGGAAGATCCCGAGGAGCCAGCATATGAATACGAGTAGCGTAGAGTCTTTCTTTTAGTTAGCAAGATGTCGAATAGTCGAGTCGTTACCTTAGTTAATGGTGTGTTAATGCCTGGTGTGTGACGTGAGTTGTGGAGGCCATGAGCAATTGTCCACAGCCTCGTCTTCAGATTGTTTTGCTTTGGTGTGTGAACCCACATGAAATAATATTGCATTTATTTTTGTGTGAGATATGAACCCTCAGAAAAGTATAACAAAGCTTCAACACTTCAAAGTACAAACAAGTGAAAGTAGTGAGATAATACGTAATACTTTAAATTAACATTTGGTTGATCATGCTAGATGGCCGGAAGAGGAAAAGGTCGTGCTGCCAACCCCACCAACAACAACGATGAGGCCTGCAATCCTCATCTTTCTGGAGGCCAAGACAGGGGTGGTCGCCGTGAAGGAGTTGATCCCCTCCACCAAATGCTTGAGAATCAAAATCAGCTCATCCGGAACTTGACTCAAGTGGTGGCCAACTTACATCAAGTTCCACCTCCACAAGCTGCACCACGCCAACCAAGGTTGAGTGAGTTTCTAGGAACTCAACCTCCGAAGTTTGCAAGTGCTGCTGAACCCCTGGAGGCAGATGATTGGCTAAAGACCATTGAGAGCAAGATGAGGATTATACAATGCCAAGGGTATGAGAGGGTGCTGTTTGCCTCTCATCAATTGCATGGACCTGCTGCTGATTGGTATACCGCCTACGTGGCCACCCATCATGACCCTGAGAACATCACCTGGGAAGAGTTCAAGCGTAGCTTCCGCAACCATTACATCCCAAGGGGTGAACTCAAAAACAAGAGGAATGAGTTTTTGGGGTTGCAGCAAGGTAACATGACTGTGAGGGAATACCTCACTAAATTTACTCAACTCTCCCGTTATGCCCCACGGGACATAGAGACTGATGAGCAGAAACAAGATTGTTTCGTGGAAGGACTTACCGCAGAAATGCAGTGTGCAATGTCCTCCAATAAGTATGAAAGCTTCCAAAAGATGGTGGACAGAGCGTTTGTGGTAGAAAGGAAGCTGAAGGCCTTGGAAAATGAGAATAAGAGAAAGGCCGGGTGGTCACATCAAGCCTCAGGGAGCAACACCCGCCCACGTCTGATGCAGCAACCTGCAGGGCAGACGAACTGTGCTGCGGTACCCTACTCAGCACCAAGAGGGTACAACCCGAACTACAGGCCTCCGGCAGCACCAATACAGCCACAACGTCAGTTCGTACAGCAGCCTCGCCCTACATATCAACCTCGACCAGCAGGACAAGGACCTCCAAACCAACCCCAAGACAACAAAGGCCTGGCACCTAAGGTTGGGGTGCAATGTTTTAGCTGTGGTGAAGTGGGGCACTATGCCCATAAGTTCCCAAAGAAGAAGCCCGCGCAGCCACAACAGCCGAATGTGAAGCGAGGACGGGTGAACCACGTGACCATGGAAGAAGCGCAAGAGGCACCGGACGTGGTAGTTGGTAAGTTTCCTGCAAATTTACACATTGCAACCCTGCTGTTTGATTCTAGTGCTACCCACTCGTTCATTGCTCAAGGGTTTGTTAAGAAGCATGACCTAGCAACAACACAAATTAACCACATGCTAGCAGTAAACTCTCCAGGTGGAGAAATAAGGACAAGACAAGTGTGTCCCAAGGTGAATCTAGACATTAATGGGGTAGTATTTACTGCTAACCTCATAGTGATAGATTCACAAGGGATAGATATTTTATCTTGGGTATGGATTGGTTGACCAAACATAAAGGAATCATCCATTGTTCGACTAGAACGGTGGAACTAACTCACCCTAGTGGCACAAGAGTAAAGTTCATAACAATACACGAGCCTAGCAGGGACATTAAATTAAATCAAGTTGAGGTGAAAGTTGAGGAGATCAGGATTATCAGGGAATATCCAGATGTTTTTTCCGGAGGAGTTGCCAGGTATGCCTCCCGATCGTGAAGTGGAATTCGCAATTGAGCTAGTGCCGGGAACAGCCCCGATATACAAGAGGCCTTATCGGATGGACTCCAAGCAGCTGGGAGAACTCAAGGATCATTTGAGAGAATTGACGGAGAAGGGGTATATTCGTCCTAGTTCCTCACCTTGGGGAGCTTCGGTCATATTTGTGCCCAAGAAGGACGGAACCCAAAGGTTATGCGTGGATTACCGTGCCTTCAATGAGGTAACCATCAAGAACAAGTACCCATTATCCCGCATTGAAGACTTGTTTGATCAGTTGAGGGGAGCTTGTGTGTTCTCGAAAATTGATCTCAGGTCGGGATACCACCAACTCAAGATAAGGCAATCTGATATTCCCAAGACAGCTTTCGTATCTCGGTACGGACTGTATGAATACACTATCATGCCTTTCGGGCTAACTAATGCCCCGGCACATTTCATGTATCTCATGAACAAGGTATTCATGGAATATCTGGTCAAATTTGTGGCGGTTTTCATAGATGACATTCTCATCTTCTCCAAAGATGAAGAAGAACATGATAAACATCTAAGGTTGGTGCTGCAGAGGCTGAGAGAACACCAACTATATGCCAAGTTGAGCAAGTGTGAGTTTTGGCTGAAGAGAGTTCCCTTCTTAGGACATATAATCTCGGAGGGAAGAATCTCCGTGGATCCCGCCAAAATCGAGGATATACAGAAGTGGAAGACCCCTGAAAATGTCGGGGAAGTTCAAAGCTTCTTGGGATTGGCTGGATACTATCAACGGTTTATTGAGGGATTCTCTAAGATCTCGAGACCCCTCACCAAACTGTTGGAGAAGGGAATCACATTCACATGGACGCCACAGTGCGAGACGAGTTTTCAGGAGTTAAAGAAAAGATTGACAACAACCCCAGTGCTGGTTATGCCAGATATGCAAAAGAACTTCACGGTGTACTGCGATGCCTCTGGAAATAGGTTGGGATGTGTTCTCATGCAAGAAGGGCATGTCGTGGCTTATGCATCCCGACAACTCCGGAAGCACGAGAAAAACTATCCTACCCATGACCTAGAACTAGCCGCAGTGGTACACGCGTTGAAAATTTGGCGGCACTATTTGATGGGGAAGAAGACAGAGATATATACGGATCATAAGAGTTTGAAGTACATTTTCACACAGCTAGATCTCAACCTCAGACAAAGGAGACGGTTAGAGCTAATCAATGACTTTGATGTGGGCATCAACTATCATCCTGGGAAAGCAAACGTCGTGGCCGATGCTTTAAGTCGGAAAGCGCAGGTCAATAAGTCGAGCTTGAAGGACATGCCTACAGAATTGAAGGACGAGGTTATAAGGCTCAATCTATGCCTTGTGAATAGTGGTGAAGCTATCGCCATGGAAGTGGACTCCACACTCGAGCAAGACATATGCGATGGTCAAAAGAACGACGATAAGATACAAGAAATCAGGCAACTCATCAAGGAAAATAAAGCTCCTGGTTTCGGAGAGGATGAACAAGGTACCGTGTGGCACGTGAAAAGGATCTGTGTGCCTGAAGTAAATGAGATCCGTGAATTAATTTTGAAGGAGGCTCACGATTCCGACTATTCCATTCATCCTGGGAGTATGAAGATGTACCAGGACCTCAAGAGCAGGTATTGGTGGTATGGCATGAAGCGAGATGTCACGGAACATGTTGCCCTATGTGACACATGTCAGTTGGTGAAAGCAGAACATCAACGACCCGCGGGATTATTGCAACCACTCAAAGTGCCTGAATGGAAATGGGAAGAAATCGGTATGGATTTCATAGTGGGATTGCCTAGGACCCAATCAGGATATGATTCAATATGGGTCATCATCGACAGGCTAACCAAGGTAGCTCACTTCATCCCCGTGAAGGAATGCTACAGTGGATCCAAATTGGCGGAGTTGTACATGTCAAGGATCGTGTGTTACCATGGGGTGCCGAAGAAGATAGTGTCGGATCGAGGGACACAGTTCACCTCGAGGTTCTGGCAGAAGTTGCACGAAACCATGGGAACCCATCTGAACTTTAGTTCTACCTATCATTCCCAAACTGATGGGCAGATGGAAAGAACCAATCAGATTCTTGAGGATATGCTGAGGGCATGTGCACTCAAAAACAATCGGAGTTGGGACAAGAACTTACCGTATGCGGAATTCTCCTATAACAACAGCTATCAGGCCAGTATGAAGATTGTCACCGTTCGAAGCTTTGTATGGGAGGAAGTGCAGAACTCCCCTATTTTGGAACCAAACAGGGGAAAGTAAAGTGTTTGGCCCCGAAGTACTACAAGAAGCCGAGCCGAAGGTGAGGGAAATTCTCAACAACTTGAGGATAGCACAGACACGCCAAA
Organism: Neostapfia colusana; assembly: GCA_030760725.1. Lineage (NCBI taxonomy): Eukaryota > Viridiplantae > Streptophyta > Magnoliopsida > Poales > Poaceae > Neostapfia > Neostapfia colusana. The sequence continues at coordinate 51,121,702 of JASWHV010000009.1, forward strand.
AGAGCTATGCCGATGTACGAAGAAGAGAGCTCGTTTTCAACGTGGGAGACTATGTCTATCTCACGGTGTCCCCTATCCGAGGACTTCATCGGTTCAAGGTGAAAGGGAAGTTATCACCTCGATACATCGGACCCTTTCAAGTTCTGGAGAGGAAGGGCGAAGTGGCGTATCAACTAGAATTACCGCCTCGCCTATCGGATGTGCACGATGTATTCCATGTGTCACAGCTCAAGAAATGTCTGAGAACGCTTGAAGAGGTGTTACCCATGAATGAGGTTGACGTAGCTGAGGATTTGTCTTATGCCAATCAACCATTCAGGATTTTGGAGACAATGGAACGCCTCACCAGAAATAAAAGAATCCGGATGTGCAAGGTGCAGTGGAAGCATCACTCAGAAGAGGAAGCCACCTGGGAGCGAGAAGATGAGCTTAAGGCACAATTTCCGGAATTGTTTTCTTAGAACCACCAATCTCGAGGACGAGATTTCTTTTAAGGGTGGTAGAGCTGTAACACACCAAAATCCTGTTAAGAGGGGAATTTAAAATTTTTTGGACGTGTTGCATATATTGCAAAAATTTAAATTCAAACTGGAATTCAATTTAAACTGAAAACAGAAAAGAAATAGAAAAAGAAAAAGGAAAACAGAAAAAAAAACCGGCCAGTGGGCCGAAACCCACCAGCCGGCCCACCCGATCCCGCGCCAGCCCGCAGCCGCGCGCGCCCCCTTCTTCCCACTGACATGCGGGGCCCGCCAGTCTTTCTTCATCCTCGCGCTCGCGCCCGCGCTCGGCCGGACTCTCTTACCCCGAATCAAAACCAACCCGGATCCCTGCGTATCCCAGCCGAATTTCGTTCGTGGGCGACGCAAACTCGATCACAACCAAACCCCGCCCTTCCCTCGTCTATAAAAACCCCGGCATCGTCCCGTTTTTCCCCACGATCAGCCGATTTTCTCTCCGGTGAGAACCCGAGCCCCTCCGGCGAATTCTGCCCGATCTACGCTCGGGAATTCTGATCTAACTCGTTGGTCTTGATTCACCGCCTCCGGGGAACCTCGCAGGTGCAGAAAACTCGGTGGTTTGCGGTTCAAACACAGCGCCAACGAGCCTCGCCGTGAATCCACCTCAGACCTCGTCGCCGATCGCCTTCCAGGACCTCCGAGCTCAAGAAAATCCCCGAGGTGAGATCCCCGACCTCCCCTCCACCGATCTATGCCATAAAATCACAGTTTTAGGAAGAATTTACGAAGATCCGAAACTCTCCGGCGAGATCGCCGCCTCCCGCCGCCGTGTGCCGCCGGGCAGCGCCGCCTGCGCTCGATTAGAGCGACGTGGCCGCTTGTGCGCCGTTTATCTTAAATCGCACGGTAGTGTTTAAATCCCCGCGTACCAGTTCGACATTATAATCTCAGCCGTCTGTTTTAAATCAGACGGTCCACATCAGCCCCGCGTTATAAAGACTGGAATTCTTACGCGCTACCCCCTGGGGTTCTCGGAAAATGAGAGCTAGCCCCGGAAACTTCTGATCTAGCCCCTGGAACTTCAGAAAATCATTTAAATTCATTTAAAAATCAGTTTTAGCCCCTGGACTTAATAAAAATTAGGAAAAACCCCTCTGTTATGTGTAGCTAGACCCCTGAAAATACTTAAAATAATATTATAGACCCTGTAGTGGGGTGAGTTTACTTTTTAACCCTATTTGGCATTAAAATTAGGAATTTGGAATATTTGGCTAGTATTTAAAATTTAAAAGGTGGGACAAACATATTGTCAAATTCAAATTAAAAACTTTCCCAGTACTTAGAAAACCTTGGAGTGAGATAAAAATAGATTTTTGGCTGAAATGAATCTGTTTAATTTATTATTCACATTTATTAGTTATAGGGACACATTTTTAAGTAAAGAATAATTCTGAAAATTAGAAAAATAAATGTAAAATAGTTTACATCAGAGGAAAAGGTCAAAAATATATTATTAAATATTTTAGATCAGAACCTATTCTGTTTAGATGATGTGTCTTATTATTTTCATAAGAAAGTTCACATTTAGGCATAGGAAATAAATCTGAAAATATAGCAACTAGGCAATGACAAATGAAGTTTCTAAAATCCAAAGAATTCAGTTAGGGTTGGTAGAAGGATGAAGACACATATGGAGTAGGAAAATACCTTTCATGCATACTTGGTAGCTAAAAGGTGTAGTAATTGAATATAAGGAATTTATTTAAATTGGAAACTCATATATATAGTATGCAAATATAAATGTGAATACAAAAGTAGAAATCATATACACATGATAAAAAGTACATGTAAGCCAAAGATCAACACACATAGAGTAACCACAACACATAGAATTTGTGAATGGCTTTCATAAATGTGAATGTGTGGTTTGTATGAAGTGGAAGTGTGAACTATGTCTTATGGATTGTTGTTTTTCTTTTGCTATGTGTGATGGTATGATGTAGAACCTGCTCCAGAGCAAGTTCTCCCTTTTCAAGATCAGGACTACACATTCCAAGAGCAGCAGGAAGGAGGCAAGTGTCCTTGACCACTTTGATCCTATACTAGGATGTTTAGATAGAATTATTGCATTGTCAAGTTAAATATGAAACCCATGCTAGGCAGTTTCCCTAGAATTGCATTGCCTTGTTTCCTTGTAGCTTGGGTTGGGATTTATTTTATCATGTCATTTATTATTATGCATATGCTTAGCCATGCTTAGAATGGGATATTTGGGATATGGGATCATCACTTTATTTTACCATACTCTTGAATGAGATGTTATGAGTTATGTAGAGGTAGGGATCAAGGCAAGTTGGATGTTTTGGTTGGTGCTGGGTGCACGAGACTCGGGTTTGTGTTTAGTACTTGCCTGGATCCTAAGGACCGGTTCATGGAGCATGTAACCTGGCTTTACCGTGCCAGCACACGCTGAGATGGGGCAGCTTGGCCAATTAATTAGGTGTATCTCCGGCGTAGTATGGGTGTGTTGGATGGTGCGGGGAGTAGGTGTCAGCTGGACTACCATATGAACTACAAGGCTCAAGAGGGGGCCACTGCAGCGGGGTTGGAGCCTCTTGTATGCTGTTAGGGGTGAAACCTCAGTGGGCCCACGCTCGTCGGGAATCCCTTTGTAATGGCTTCGTAGTGATCTCCTGTCTACACACCTGGGAAGTGTGAATGTGGTTCGTAGCCACTGGCATAATGGAGGGTCTTTTAGTCCACCCGGCAACGGGGGATGAAATCACTACATGTGGGTACAGTGGTACAAACCCTGCAGAGTCAAAACTGTCATGACAGCCGTGCTCACGGTCAAGAGCGGCTTGGACTTATTCATGATTAGAGGATTGATGGTTTTGGAAGTTTTGGATGTTAAGCGGGGAGCTTAACAATGAAAATGATGTTATGGTTATTTGGTTTTAATGATGGGATAGGAGATTGGGACCATTTCACCTGTGTAGTAATGTAGGTGCTTAATAAGCTAAGGTGATAGGTATTAATTGCGTAGTGCTTTAACCATGAGTTCAACCTCCCCTTGTTCTAGCCACGCATGACATAACTTTCCCACACTTGCTGAGTACCATCGGTACTCAACCTTGCATATTTGTTAGTTTATATTGCTGCTCAGGTCAAGATAATGAGGTGGTGTATAATGACCAAGATTTTGGATACGAAGAAGGTTTCTAGGTTCATGGAGACCCCCGGGGAACGCCTGTGACGGAGCCCTCAAGAATAATATTCCGCTGCTAGTTTATTTACTTGTGATGAACTTATTATTGTCTATCGAGACATTTGCTATGTAAGACTTATTTATATTCGACACCTGGCTTGTAATAAATGATGCTTCACTATTTGTCATCACATGTATGAGAAAATGATCCTGGCATACATGTGATATTCACTTGGTTGTTCTTCGGAAAAACCAGGTGTGACATTGGGGAGGAAAAAGGGACGGATTTCGGCGTTTAAATGGGCGAGGGAGGGCGGCGGGGTGGGTTGAGATGGTGCCGCACGCGTGGACTGGAGATCGCGGCTCTGGGTGCGCAGAATCCGGAGAGGGCGGGTGCGATCAAGCGCGGGAGCTCGGAAGAAAACCGGGTGGCGGTTGGAGACGAAGGTGCCGACAGGTGGGTCTCGCGTGGCAGAGAGATGGGGAGGGGTAAACAGCCGCGGGCTGTTGGGCCGGCTGAGGTGGGTTTCGGCCCACTAGCCGTTTTTCTTTATCTTTTTCCTTTTCCTTTTCTGTTTTGATTCAAATTTAATTTCCAGTTTGAATTTGAATTGTTTCACCACATGCATTACGTCCAAAATTTTTAAATTCCCCTCTTTAACTGGTTTTGGGGTGTTACATAAACAATCCTCCCAACCCTTTAAATTTGTTTTTAAAACAGCCCGCAACATAGTGGATAGAGTATGATTTACTACCTCAGTTTGTCCATCGGTTTGTGGATGACATGTGGTTGAAAACAGCAGCTTGGTTCCTAATTTATACCACAAAGTTCTCCAAAAATGACTTAAAAATTTTGCATCGCAATTTGAAACAATGGTATTTGGCACACCATGTAAATGAATAATTTCCATCATAAACAAATCAGCAATGTGTGAGGCATTATCATTCTTATGACAAGGTATAAAATGTGCCATTTTGGAGAAACGATCAACAAGCACAACAATACTGTCCCTCCCCCTCTTAGTCCTAGGCAATCCCAAAACAAAATCCATGGAAATGTCATGCCAAGGTACACTAGGAACAGGAAGGGGCATATAAAGACCATGTGGGTTAAGTCGAGACTTAGCTTTATTGCAAGTAGTGCATCGTGACACGTAGCGCTCGACATCACGTATCATCTTTGGCCAAAAGAAGTGTGTGGCCAGCACGTCCTCAGTTTTCTTCACTCCAAATGTCCCATCAAACATCCTCCATGTGCTTCCTGCAAAAGTAATAGGCGAACGGAACTAGCAGGAACGCATAGGTTGTTAGCATGATAGAGGAGGCCCTCCCGTAGTACATATTTATTCCAAGTTCTTCCTTCTCTACAATTTTCAAAAGCATCTTTGAAGTCCAAATCAGTAGGATATGATCCTTTTATTGTTTCCAAACCAAATATTTTATGATCAAGTTGGGACAGCATGGTATAACATCTATATAATGCATTTCCAATAACATTCTCCTTGCCTTTCTTATGCTTAATGATGTATGGAAACGATTCTATGAACTCAATCCATTTAGCATGTTGTTTATTCAGATTGCTTTGACACTTAAGATACTTCAAAGATTCATGATCGGAATGTATGACAAACTCCTTAGACCAAAGGTAATGTTGCAAAGTTTGTAGAACTCGCACTAAGACATAAAATTTCTTATCATAAGTAGAATAATTCAGAGAAGGACCATGCAGTTTTTCACTAAAGAATGCAACGGGTTTACCTCCTTGTATGAGAACACCTCTAATACCAATGCCGCTTGCATCACATTCTAGCTCAAATGTCTTGTCAAAATCACGAAGTTGTAGCAATGGTGCTTGTGTAAGGTTTGATTTGAGAACATCGAAAGCTTGTTGCTGCTGTTCGCCCATCGAAACGGCACTCCATTCTCTGTTAGTTCATGGAGAGGTGCTGCAATGGTGCTGAAATCCCGCACAAAGCATCAATAAAAACCTGCAAGACCAAGAAAACTACGCACCTGCGTGACGGTTAATGGAGTTGGCCAGCTAGTGATCGCCACAATTTTTGCCTCATCCATCTCAATTCCCTGTGATGAAACGACATATCCAAGAAAGGAAACTCGATTGGTGCAAAAGACGCACTTTTCGAGGTTACCAAACAAACGTGCATCTCTCAAGACACTGAAAACAGCACGCAAATGATCAAGATGTTCGTCATATGACTTGCTGTAAATGAGGATATCATCGAAGTAAACCACCACAAAATTTCCAAAAAAAACACGTAAAATCTCGTTCATTAAGCGCATAAAAGTGCTAGGTGCATTAGTTAACCCAAAAGGCATGACTAACCACTCATAAAGTCCAAACTTGGTTTTAAATACAGTTTTCCATTCATCTCCTAGTGCTATTCTAATTTGGTGGTAACCACTATGCAAGTCAATTTTTGTGAAAATAATAGCACCACTCAATTCATCAAGCATGTCATCTAAGCGAGGAATAGGATAACGATATCGAATGGTGATGTTATTAATCGCTCTACAATCAACACACATGAGCCAGCCACCATCTTTCTTGGGAACCAAAAGAACAGGAACAGAATAAAGACTAAGGCTTTCACGAATATACCCGCGGTTTAAAAGATCTTGAACTTATTGCTGAATTTCCCTTGTCTCTTCCGGATTCGCCCTGTACGCCGCATGATTTGGCAAACTTGCCCCTGGACTGAAGTTGATCTTATGTTCAGTGCCCCTCATAGGTGGTAATCCAGGGGGTATCTCAGGGGGAAACACATCCGCAAAATCCTGCAAAAGGTTAGCAACAGCAGGGGGCAATGCAATGGACACTTCATGAAGTGAAAACATGGCTTCTTTGCATACTAAAGCATAGTACATCCCATTGGTATTAAATAAATCAGCAAGGTCAGATTTAGTTGTGAGCAACAAAGGTGATTTTAACTTAATTACTTGCTGTTTTTCAAAGTCTAGTGATTTCGTTGCTTTATCATCATGCGTTTTACTTTTCTCCAAATGCACAATTTCAGTAGGAGTCATAGGAAGCAAAGTGACTTTCTTTCCTTTATGCATCAGAGTATATTTATTAGTTCTACCATGATGAATAGCATCCGTATAAAATTCCCAAGGACGCCCCAACAAAAGAGAACAAACATACATAGGTACGACATCAAAATCAGCAAAATCATGGTAAGAACCAATCAAAAAATGTACTCTCGCTGTTTGTGTTACCCTAACCTTACCGCTGTTGTTGAACCACTGAATGTGGTATGGATGAGGGTGTGCTCTTGTTGTCAACCCAAGTTTCTTGACCACATCCGTGTTCACCAAGTTATTGCAGCTGCCTCCATCAATTATAGTGTGTACACGGCAGTCCTTGACGATGAGAAACATGTGAAAAAAATTGTGTCATTGTAGCTTTTCATCCGCCTCAACTTTGGAGCTCAAAGCACACTGCACAATTATGCTTCTATAATTTTCTGTTGCTGCAGTACCAAGTACCTCTTCATCTGTGCTATAGTGGTCATCTTTTGGTCCTGCAATGTTGGTAGCAAGAGAATATTCATATTCAACATCCGAAATACTATCATACCCAATATCATCTCGTGCTATGTATGCTCGTCTGCTAGGGCAACCTTTCATCACATGACCAACTCCCTGGCAGAGGTGACACTCAATGTCGGAAGTTTGACTCGTGGAAGGAGTGGAAGACGTAGGCTTGAATGGTGTCGTCTTGCTGCCCTCCGGCGCGCGAGGAAGTGGAGCAGTAGGTGAAGTTCGTTGGCCACCATTGGATGGTGTAGTGGCTGTACAAAAACTCAAAGATGGTGCTGTTTTAGATGGTGTAGATGTCGAACGCGGTGTGAAGGTGCTCCTTGTGTGTTGTTTCTGCTGCTGTTGGCGGCCCTGCAATTCTTTTTCTGCCAACATAGCCTGCTGAAATAATCTGTTAACAGTATCATATTCCTTATAATCAACAATGTCCTGAATTTCACGCCTCAACCCCCTATGAAAACATGCTATTTTATCATCCATATCCTCTACTACCCCACAGCGCAACATACCCTTTTGTAACTCTTGATAATACTCCTATATGGACATGTTACCTTGGTCTAAGCACTGCAATTTTTTGCGGAGGTCCCGAAGAAGGAGGGACAAAACGAACACGCATAGTTTCCTTTAATCTATCCCATGTTGGAGGATCAGTTCTAGTTTTAACAAGTTCATTCCACCATATGATAGCAAAATCCTTAAACTTACTAGTGGCTTGATGAACTCTATGTTGCTCGGGAACAAGGTGGGCATTAAATTTCTGCTCTACTGCAAGCTCCCAATCAAGATATGCCTCAGCATCATAAGCACCAAAAAAGAGGGTATAGTAAATTTGACTTTAGAAAAAGGATCATCAAGAGGGTGATTAAAATTGTTATGACGATCATTATAATTATAACGATTATTACCTCCCATACCTCGTAGATAAAGTGGAAGTCGTGGTTGATTGTTATGATCTTCCATATTATAAGCACCGTCTTCACGTTCTGCAGCCAGAGGCAGCCACACCTCAAGAGTATCCATCCGAACAATAAGATCAGTAAGTTGGCGATTCAAGGTCATCAATGATGCCTCTGTTGATGCGTGAGTTTTGGTGAACATATCTGTCATTCCCCTCATCATGTCACACAACTCAGCATGTTGAACACATTCATCATCACTTTTATCTTCTGCCATTGTTAGTAGTAAATAAAAGACAACAAAAAGATATTATCCCTATAAATTACAAAGGATAGTGGCAATGTGAAGAGTGGAAGGAAGGAAAATATATATATACATATTTATATATCAAGCGTCTTACCACGTTCTTACAAGTGTTCTTACCGACACAACAGGTGGTAAACGGTGGACAGTGAGAACCAATGAAGCGTGGAGTGATTGCAAAGGTACCTGTTCTGCTCAAGAGGAAAAGTGGGGCTTGGATGGCACAATATGGTGGCTAATAAGCAAAAATCGTAAACAGCAAAACAAAGTTGAATAATTATTCAATGCAGGAACTGTTGCTGGTTAACAAGTGTTCAAGGACTAGCACAAAATAAGACAGTAGAAAGGCAAATAGAAGATCAGAAAGATATAACCAACAAGTACAGCACAAGTGTATAGGCCAACTGTTTTCAAGTGTGTGCTATCAATGCTTTAATATCTGTGCTCTCTTCACTATTTTTTTCTTTTTTTAATATTTTTCTGATATTTTTTGTTTACTCAAGAGCACGAAAATAGGAAGCACACAACTTTGCAGCTCAATTGGATGTAAGATGTGGCCTATAGAAAATCAAGAAGATTCTTTAAAATTCGTGCTAACACATCAGAGGCTGGATAGTCTATTGTAACACCCTCAAATTCATTTCCATGCATTGCATACATTTTTCATATAGAGAAACATTATAAAAGAAGTAGAAATGGAGAAAAGAACTGTATAAATGGAGAAGGAATCATAAAAATGATGGGTAATGGGAAAAAAGATATCTGAATTGAGCCAATTCCAATTTGTCGAAGTGCGCTGTCGACACTTCCCCGGGTCGCTGGACACATGGCGCCTTCGGAGCTCACCCCTGCGGAAGGGGTGAGGTTCGGCCTCACTGGACACGTGGCGCCTTCGAGCTCACCCCTGCGGAAGGGGTGAGGTCTGGCCCCGCTGGACGCGTGGCGCCCTCGGAGCTCACCTCCGCGGAGGGGGTGAGGTCAGGCACCGCTAGACACATGGCGCCCTCGGAGCTCGCCTCTGAGGAGAGGGGAGGTCCAGCACCGCTGGACATGTGGCACCCTCGTAGCTCACCTCTGAGGAAAGTGGAGGTTTGGCACCGCTAGACACATGGCACCCTCAGAGCTCGTCTCTGAGGAGAGGGGAGGTCCAGCACCGCTGGACACATGGCGCCCTCGGAGCTCGCCTCTGAGGAGAGGGGAGGTTCGGCACCGCTGGACACGTGACGCCCTCGGAGCTCACCTCTGAGGAGAGGGGAGGTCTGGCACCGCTGGACTTGTGGCGCCCTTGGAGCTCGCCTCTGAAGAGAGGGAAGGTCGGCACCGCTGGACACGTGGCGCCCTCGGAGCTCGCCTGTGAGGAGAAGGGTGGCCCGGCCCCGCTGGACACCTGGCGCTCTCGGAGCTCGCCCCTGCGAAGGGGGCGAGGCCCGGCTCCACTGGCCGCGTGGCAGGCCCGTAGCTCACCTCTGAGGTGGAGGGTGGCCCGGCCCCACTGGGCATGTGGCACTTTCGGAGCTCACCCCTGCGTAGGGGACGAGGTCCTTTGGCGGTTTTTCTCCTGTGCGCGAGGGTACCCGTTACTGAGGGTACCGACACAATTTCCCTCACATTTGGGGGATAGAAATCCCCAAGGCTGCCGACCTAACTGAAAAGATAAGTTTGTTGAGATCCAAAATTGGATAGGACTCTTATTTGAGCCCTGAATGGAGTAGGACTCTCCTTTCCCCCCTTATAAATAGAACCCAAACCCCCCCTTGTCCGTAACCCCTTTTCTTTTTTTCCTCCCAAGTCAGCGACTTGGAGGCCCTAGCCCCCAACTTGCTGAGTAAAACCCCCCCTCGCCGAAGTTCAGTTGCCGGTGAGCCCCCACTGCTGCCATTGCTAGGAGGAAGACACTGCCACCAAAGGGAAGTGAGGTAGGTCTTCGTTACCCATCTTACAACGTTGTCACTGTTTCTACGCATCCGTTTTCTTCGCTCCCTTTGATCCGAAACTTTTTCGTGTGGACAGATCACGTTTTGATCGGTTTTTGACATTGGGATTGATCTAGATTTTGAGTGAAGATCATCACCACGTCCACACTTGATCCCTACACCCTTGTTCATCATAAAACCCCATGAAAGCCCATTAAAACTTGCAAGAACACGTACAAACTGGTTTAATAAAACAGCACCCTAGGATTGCATTCATCTACACCATTGCATCTTGAGTAAAGTTTGTGCACGATGTTTGATTGCTGTAAATTTTTTATGTGCGTGGTCGTGAGTAGAATCTCAGGAAGCCATCTACCGGCCCTCGCCTTCTCCTCAGAGGCGAGCCCCGATGCCGGCCCTCGCTCTCTCCTCTGAGGCGAGCCCCAATGCTGGACCTCCCCTCTTCTCAGAGGCGGAGCTCCGATGACCTTCCGGCCCTCGCCTTCTCCTCAGAGGCGAGCCCCAATGCCGGCCCTCGCTCTCTCCTTTCAGAGGCGAGCCATGATACCGGACCTCACGCCCTCCGTGGGCCTGAGCTCTGATGACTTCCGGACCTCCGCCCCCACAGCTGGGACAAGCTCCGATGCCAGCCCTCACCCTCTTCTCAGAGGCGAGCCCTGATGCTGGACCTCACACCCTCCGTGGACCTGAGCTCCGATGATTTCCAGACCTCCGCCCCCACAGCTGGGACGAGCTCCGATGCCAGCCCTCGCCCTTCTTTTAGAGGTGAGCCCTGATGCTGGACCTCACGCCCTCTATGGGCCTGAGCTCCGTTGACTTCCGGACCTCCTCCCCCACAGCTGGGCCGAGTTCTGATACCAGCTCTCGCCCTCTTCTCAGAGGCGAGCCCTGATGCCGGACCTCACGCCCTCCATGGGCCTGAGCTCCGATGAATTCCAGACCTCCACCCTCACAGCTGGGCCGAGCTCCAATGCCAGCCCTCGCCCTCTTCTCAGAGGCGAGCCCTGATGTCGGACCTCACGCCCTCCATGGGCCTGAGTTCCGACGACCTCCGGACCTCATGCCCTCCGCTGTCCCGAGCTCCGATGCCGGCCCTCGCCCTTTCCTCAGAGGCAAACCACGATGCCGAACCTCACCCTCTCCTCATAGGCTGAGCTCCGATGACCTCCGGACCTCACGCCCTCCATGGGCCTGAGCTCCGATGACTTTCGGACCTCACGCCCCCCGCTGGCCTGAGCTCCGATGCCAGGGTTCATCCTCTCCTCAGAAGGTGAACTCCGAAGCCGTCGAGACCCTATCAGCACAGGGAATACTCAAGACAAGGAAGTGCACGGAAAGAAGAAGACTCCACCCCGGGATCGTTACCATCCCCGAGGTGGGCCCGGGGGCCACTGTCGGTACCCTCAATACCGGGTACCCCCGCCCACAGGGTGAAACCGCCTAAGGACCTCGCCCCCTCCGCAGGGGCGAGCTCCGAAAGCGCCACGTGTCCGGCAGGGCCGTAGCTCTCCTCTCCTCAGAGGATAGCTCCGGGCCTGCCACGTGGCTCACAAGGCCGGACCTTGCCCCCTCCGCCGAGGCGAGCTTCGAAGGAGCCACATGTCTAGTAGGGCCGGAGCTCCCCTCCCCTCGGAGGATAGCTCCAGGCCTGCCACGTGGCCTAGAAGGCCAGGCCTCGCCCCCTCCGTGGGGGTGAGCTCCGAAGGCTCCACGTGTCCGGCGGGGCCAGAGCTCCTCCTCTCCTCAGAGGAGAGCTCTGGGCCCGACACGTGGCCAGCAGAGCAGCGTTATCCGCCCAGTGCGGTAGGCAGCAGGAGTAAATGTGTGCCATGCCTTTACGGTACAAGGCATTCAAGGCCTGCGCCTTCCCAAGACACGGAGGCGCGGCGCACGACAGGCAGGCGCCACTGTGACCAGTCAAGACAGACACACAGTGTCAGAAGCTGCAGTCCATTGAAGGCAGCGACAAGACACGGACAAGACATGCCCTACCATCCCTGCCATCACCAACGGCTGCACGCTACACCTAGCCTGCAGCATGGGCAGGGTGGCAGGACAAGGACCTCGACGCCAACGCCAAGACATAGAATCTGGTAGGAAATCACCCTAGGGCCACCTGTCGGGTCCCCGGGGCCCACCTTGTAAGCCGCCCAAGCCATGGACTATAAAAGGATCGGGTAGGCAACGTTACAAAGGGTTCGCCTCTTACGAACTTTCTCACCCTAGCCATTCGACATCTTACACCCTCAAGCTCAGGACTCCGGTTCTGAGCAGCAAGCAATACAGCGAGCAACTCTGCTCACCGTGGACGTAGGGTTTTATGCTCCGGCGGCCTGAACCACGTAAAAATTTCCGTGTCAATCTTCTCCCTCAATCGTCCCTAACGCTGAAGCTCTCCGTGAGAGACTAGCCCCACCGAAAAAGAACCTCCGCGGGCTGCCCAGAGCAGGCCCGGGGGAAGTGTCGGATACACACTTCGACAACGCCCCACCCAAGGAGGACATCCTTCCAGTACCGGAGGAAGGTTAAGTCTAGAGTGGTCAAGCCTTCCTCTAGGTACTGTTGCGGACAATAAAATTTTCCATACATGGCGTTTGAGCCATGACACTGGATGTCACTGTTGGCCCGGTCCAGCATGCGTTGCTGCCATCCTCGTTGTTATAGAAGGTGACTGTATCACTACTAAGAGATTGGCCCGGGGGACAACAAGACAGGCCACGGAATAGGAGATTACTCGACTTGTAGCTGCTGAGTTCCTTAGTTTTCTTGTATCCCCTTTTGTACACCAGAACTCTGTTATTAATAAAAGCATGTTTGTTTCAATTCTTTCATTGTCCAATGTCGTAGATGTAGCCTTCGGACCATTGGTAGTGCAAGGGTCCAGGATGACTTAGCTAACGTGGGTAGCTCCTTTACCGATGTCTCGAGCAGGTTCCTCTGGGTCCTTAGTATCTTAAGGTCCCAGGACGCTCCGGCAGTGTGACTACCACTTCTTACAGATCCTTGGCAGTGCAAGGATTTGAAAGAAGTTCTACCCTTGCCCCCAGCCCTTTCCAAGGAGACACATGGCAGCTCCGTCCTCCTCCTCAGAGTGGAGACTCCGCCCGGAGCCCGGGACACGTGTCTGCACCGGAGCTGTCCTCCGCGGGAAGGTGGGAACTCGGAGCCTAGGAACACGTGGTAGTTCCGGACTGCACTTTGCGGGGAGGCCCAGATAAGAGCCTAGGGCACACGCTGGTTCCAAAGCTCAAGCGCAGGTGATAGCCCCAAGACTGAGCTCGGGGCCTAGGGCACGTGGCTTGCCCATTTGCAGTTGATATGCTTGAGGAAGCACAAATTGTAAAGGGGATATGCCCGCGGCGCATGTGTGCTCCGAGGCTACCCTCAGCGGGGTGGAGACTCCAAGCTAGGTGATGTGTGGCAGCTATGAGTTCCACCTCAGCAAGGAGGCTTTAGACGGGAGCCTAGGGCACGTGTCTGCTTCAGAGCTGTCCTCAACGTGGAGGCGGCTCGGAGCCGCGGGACACGTGGCAGCTCCGGACCTTACCTCAGCGGGGAGGTTCGGACCAGAGCCCATAGCACGTGTCGGCACCGGAGCTCCCCTCAGCAGGGAGGCGGCTTGGACCAGAGCCCAGGGCACGTGTCAGCTACAGAGCTCAAGCACATGTGGTAGCCTCAGGGCTAATCTTAGGGCCATGGCTACGTGGCCTTGCTCGTTTACAGTTGATGTGCTTGAGGAAGGACAAACTATAAAGGGGGAATGCACAGGACAAGGCAAAATTTTCTCACTTTAGGCTCTTCTTCATAGGAGGAAATAGGCTGTGTTAGAAGGCAGCGACCCATCCCAGATATTGAGAGTGACAAGAATCCTCCGGGACTTAGCTATTCTAAAAGCTGTTCCTGGACACTATGACATCCTTTTTAGAGAAAACAAGACTCTATCACTGTGCTAACCATAGAACTTACAGAGGTGTTCTATGTCCCAAGCATTGGGTAGAGGTACCCCATCCTATGTGGCTAGGTGTACGCACCGGGACGGCATACATGTGTTACTCGGAAGGGGCCTTTCGAGCTGGGGGAGAGTTTGTTCCCACCTTCTTGAGAAAGTATCCGCCACAGTACCAGGTCGCCCACCTCGAGCTGTCTACTCCACATGAACCGCTGCTAGTAACAGTGGAGCGCCTGAGGGTATCGGGCATTTCGGACAGCTATTTCCCACCTTCGCTCATCGACAAGGTTGATATCTTCATGCCAGAGCTGGTCCTGCGTGACTTCATCGTACATTCGGACACGGGATGAGCCCATGGTGATTTCTGGTGGGAGGACGGCCTCAGCCACATACACCAGGAAGAAGGGGCGTTTCCCCTGTCGAGCGATTGAGAGACGTCTGGCTAGCCCACTGTGTGCACGGAAGCTCTTCAACCCAATTGGCACCGTGTTTTTTCAAGCTGTTGTAGGTGTGCGTCTTGAGTCCCATGAGAATCTCGGTGTTGGCTCTTTCGGCTTAACCATTACTCTCTGGGTGAGCAACAGAAGCATAGCAAACATGGATGCCAAGGTCTTCACAGCAGTCTTGGAATACTGTTCTGGTGAACTGGGTCCCATTGTCGATGATGATTCCGTGCGAGACCCCGAACCGGCAGATGATTGACTTGATGAACTTTGACTGCTGACTGCTTGTTGATGCTTACTACAGGGGTAGCTTTCGGCCACTTGGTGAACTTGTCTACGGCGACGTAGAGGTACAGGTACCCTCCGACGGTTCTGGGGAATGGTCCCAGGATGTCCAGCCCCCAAATAGTGAAGGGCCATGAGGGCGAGATCATCTGCAGTGTCTGCGCTGGTGTGTGGATCTGCTTAGCGTGGAATTGGCACACCTTGCTTCTCCTGACCAGGTCGACGGCATCCTGGAGAGGTGTTGGCCAATAAAAGCCATGCCGGAAGGCTTTACCGACCAGTGAGCGGGAACTTGCATGGTTCCCACACTCGCCTTCATGGATCTCAGCGAGCAGGTCGCAGCCCTCCTCCCGGGTTATGCACCGCTATAGGACGCCATTAGCGCCACGCCGGTAGAGATCCCCTTCTTCCAGCGTGTATCTCTTAGCCAACCAAGCAATCCGTTCAGCGGATACACGTTGATCCGGAAGGAAATTGTCTTTCAATTAGTCCTGGACCTCCGTGATCCATGCATCGGGACCTACTTGAGCATTTGGATCTTGAGCGCTGGGTCGCACGGAGCCCCCGGTAATGCTTACGATCCTTGGAGGGCGCCATGGTAACATGGCCGCTGGGACCACCAGATTCGAGGTGCTGGTCCCACCCCCTTTGCCTTGTTCAGCCGGCCAGACGGTAGGTCGCAGCAACTTCCTTTCAAAGACCCCCTCAGGGACCGGAGCCCAAGTGGAAGCCTTCGTTTATAGGTCACCGGCTATTTTGTTATTGCACAGGGAACATGGCACATGTCCAAGGATAAGAAGTCCTCCAACTTCCATACTTGAAGGAGATAAGCTGCAAGCTATGGGTCGTTGCAACTACACTCTCCCATGACTTGCTTGATGATCAGCTGAGAATCACCCTTGACCAACAATTGCTTGATGCCGAGGGATAGCGCAGTTCTCAATCCAAATATGAGAGCCTCATACTCCACCATGTTGTTGGTCACCTTGAAGTGAAGTCGCACCATGTACTTGAACTACTCTCCGGTTGGTGTAATGAGCAGAACCCCCGCTCCGGCACCCTGCTTCCGCAAAGAGCCGTCAAAGTAGAGAGTCCAGTAGGGCCTAGTGAAGACCGGACCCCTGGGCTCTGGTTCACCAATGTCCTGGCCCCCTGGCTGGCATGGTCGTGGAGTCCACTCTGCCACAAAGTAAGCTAACGCCTAGCTTTTCACCGCATGGCACGGTAAGAACTTCAGCTCGAACTCTGCCAACTCCGCAGCCTATTTAGCTATGTTTCCAGTGGCATTGGGACTGTGGAGGACGGTTCAGTGGGTAGGAGGTAACCACCGAGATCAAGTGAGCCTAGAAATAATGGTGCAGCTTCCTTGATGCAACGAGGACTGCATAGAGTAGTTTGTGCACCTCCAGATATCTTGACTTGGCATCACGGAGGACCTCGCTGATGATGTAGACCGGACGCTGGATGGTTCGGATCCTCCCAGAGGGGTCCGAAGCTTCGTCTATTAGAGTCCTGGTGTGACACCCTCATTTTCAGGTTCTGCATGTATTCATGTTTCATGTAGAAAAACATTTTAAAATAAATTGAAACAAAGAAAGAATAAAAAAGATAACCAAAAAGAGCCAAATTCAATCCACAGAGAGCGCCGAAGACAAAGAGGGAGAGGTCCACGCAAAGAGGGAGAGGTCCACCTCGCCAACTGGCTACGTGGCAGGCTCGGGGCTCATCCCCGTGAAGGGAGAGAGGTCCGACCCCGTGGGACACGTGTCACCCCCGGAGCTAGCCTCTGCGAAGGAGAGAGGCCAGTTCCGCAGGACACGTGTCGTCACCGGAGCTATTCACTGTGGAAAAGAGAGGACCAGTCGCACGAGACACGTGTCGCTCTCGGAGATCATCCCCGAGAGGTCTGGCCCCGCCAGACACGTGTCGCTCTCGGAGCTCGTCTCCGAGAGGTCCGGTCTTACTGGACACGTGTCACCTCCAGAGCTCATCTCCGGGTGGTCCGACACTACTGGACACGTGTCACCTCCGGAGCTCACCTCCGGGAGGTCCGACACTACCGGACACATGTCACCTCCGGAGCTCATCTCCGGGAGGTCCATCACTGTTGGACACGTGGAAACCTCGGAGCTTGTCTCTGAGGAGAAATGAAGTCTGACGCTGTTAGGACATGTGGCACTATTGGAGCTCACCTTCGAAGAGAGGGGAGGTCCGGAATTGACTCATGGCACATTCGAAGCTACCTTCGAAGAGAGGGGAGGTCCGGAACTGACACGTGGCGTTCGTGGAGCTCGCCTCTGTTGATAGGGGAGGTCCCGACCCACCAGACACGTGACCACGAGGAGATCACCTCTGAGTAAGAGGGAGGTCTCGCCCGCCTGACACGCGGCACAACCGGAGCTTGTCTCTGCGGAAAAGGGAGCCCAGGTTCCCACATGACACGTGGAGCTTCTGGACCTCATCACCGCGGAGGTAACGAGTTCTGAAGTGGTTTTTGCTTCTGTACGGCGGAATACCAGTACGGGAGGAAACCGACACGAATTCCACGTTGCTACCGCACCAGATCAACTAAAGATAAGTTGTTAAGATCCAAAAACCATTTGAATAGGACTCTTATTTGAGTTCTGATCAGATTAGGACTCTTCTCTTCCCGATTATAAAAAGAACGGAAAACCTTTGGCCACAACCACGTACTTCTTTTCCACCTACTGAGCCGACAACTTAAAGCCCTAGCCCCCAGCTCGCCGAGTAAACCCCTTCGCCGGAGTTTGACCACCAGAGAGATCGCCGGCGAGCCTGGATCACGATTGCCATTGCTAGGAGGAAGGACCCGAAGATAGTATGGTAGGTCTCCAATACCACCTTACGACATCATCGCGTTTTCTTTGCATCTGTTCTTTGATCCTTTCGAACAGAAGCTTTTTCGTGGATAGATCACGTGTTGATCGGTTTGATCTAAAGTCAGGATCATCGCCACGTCCACAATTGATCTTTACACCTTTGTTCATTGTAAAACCCATGCCATCCATGCAAGAACACGTACAAACCAAACTGCATTATAGGATTAACATGCATATGCATCATTGCATCTTAAGGTAGAGTTTGTGCATGATGATATATTGCTATGAATCTTGTATGTGCGTGATCGCGTATAGAAGGACAAGCTCAGGGAGCTACCTACAACAGACTACAACAGCAAGACTTTGAGCAACAGGAACCGCAAGAACATGGCAAGTGCTCCTTGACAATATTGATCCCATGTTTTGGAAAACTGTTTTGTTTGCGAAAAGGTGTGTGCGCTTGAGTCAACTTGATGGGAAACCCTTTGATAGGAGTTTACTAGTTTTGTTAGCCACCCTTGTCACCGGGAAAGTTAATGAGTCGGGTATGGTTTTTGCTTTTATGCTTAGCTGAGTCTATGAGATACGGGGAGCGAGATAGATGTGTCTAGCTAACTGCACTCGTATGAATAATGAGAAACTGACGATGTTAATGAACATGAATCGGAGGGATATCTAGGCAAGCCTTGGTTCGTGGATGAGGTAGAATGAGATGGTGGTTACTTGCCGTAGATCTAAGGACCGGTTCATGCCAGCCATGCCAGGATAACAGTGCCACCACAAGGCCAAGTATGGGTGCGGCTTAGCTGAGTAATTAGGTAAGTTACTAGATTGTTATGGAGCGTGGAAGTCGCGGGGAATGGGAGTCGATTGAGCACTGCTGTCGGTACCCTCAATATGGGGTACCCCCGCGCACAGGGGAAACTGCCTAAGGACCTCGCCCCTCTCCGCGGGGAGAGATCCAAGGGCGCCACGTGTCTCGCGGGGCCGGACCTCTTTCTCCTCAGAGGAGAGCTCTGGGCCCGCCACGTGGCCAACAGAGCTGGACCTCCCCCTCCGTGGGGAGAGCTCCGAGGGCGCCACATGTCCCGTGGGGCCGGACCTCCCTCTCCTCAGAGGAGAGCTCCGGGCCCGCCACGTGGCCAACAGAGCCGGACCCCCCTCCGTGGGAGAGCTCTGAAGGCTTCACGTGTCCAGCGGGGCCGGACCTCTCTCTCCTCAGAGGAGAACTCCGGGCTCGCCACGTGGCCAGCAGAACCGGACCTCCCCCACCGCGGGGAGAGCTCCAGAGGCTTCACGTGTCCAGCAGGGCCGGACCACCCTCTCCTCAGAGGAGAGCTCCGGGCCCGCCACGTGGCCAGCAGAGCCGCGCTACCTGCCCCCGCGCGGTAGGCAGCAAGAGCAAAGACGCACCATACCTTGTCCGTACAAGGTATTCAAGACCTGGGCCTTCCCAAGACGCGGAGCACGGCTCTGCCAGGTGCCGTTGCGCCCAGTCACATCGCAGTAAAGACTGGCACACCGCGTCAGAGGCTGTACGCCAATAAACACAGCGACAAGAGATCCCCTTCCGCCCCTGCCATCATCAACCACTACGCCTAGCTTGCGGCGTGGGCAGGGCGGCAAGACGAAGACTCAGAAGCCTTCGCCAGAGACAACTACCGGCGTAACTGCAGTATACGGTAGATGGCAGGCAATCTCCCAGGGACCACCTGTCCGGTCCCGGGCCCACCTTGTAAGCCGCCCGAGCCTTGGACTATAAAAGGCTCGGGTAGGCAACGTTAGCAAGGGGGCGACACTTTGGTCAACTCCTTCTTGGTTTCGGCTCTTTGCACACTTACTCTCTAGCACTCTAGCACTCAACTCAGGCTCAAGCTCAGACCCCCGGTTCTGAGCACCAAGCAATACAACGAGCATCTCTGCTCACTGTGGACGTAGGGTTTTACGCTCCGGCGGCCTGAACTACGTAAAAAATCTCTGTGTCAAGCTTCTCCTTCCATCGTCCCTGACGCGTAAGCTCTCCGCGAGAAACTAGCCGCTTCGAAAAAAACCTCCGCGGGCTGCCCAGAGCAGGCCCGGGGGAAGTGTCGATGGCACACTTCGACATTTGGCGCACCAGGAAGGGTTTTTTTCCTTGCGCGACGAGCTTTCACCGGTGAAGTTGGCGAAGCTTCCTTCAGCGGCAAGCTCTCCCCGCCCACGTTCATGACGAACGGTGACCAGCGGGGACTACGTCTCGACACACTTAGGCCAGAGTGTGTCGGTGCAAGATGGAAGCCAGCAGCCAACTCCGGCAGCGCAGACTCCAGCAAGCCCAAGATCTACTGCAGCACTGAGTGTCTCCCATGGGAGCGCACTAGCCGCAGCACGAGTGCTTCTGCGCAATCCACCGGCTGGGGACGCGCCTCAGGCAGCGACCCAACAGTGGATTTGCGACGTCATCGTCGCCGCCGCCATCCCTCGACTTCGGCGGGGACGACGTCCTGGTCAACCAGGTGGGTCGCTGACGCACACGCCAACGGTTGACGGGCAGATGGCAGACTCGAGCTCCCATCTGCGGACCTGAGCTCGGAGCTGGAGCGATGTCACCTGGGTGAAGACGCCCACCTGTCCATCTAGCAACACCGAGAGAGGCGTCGCAACCGCGAGGTCGGCGACAGCATGTCGACCGCCTCGACTCAGCCTGGCTTGCAGACGTTCGGTACGCGATCTCTGCCCCAGTCATACGGCACGCAGCATATGCCTCAGCCATATGCCCTGCAAGTGGCACCCCCGTTCTATGGTGCAGCCTTGCCCATACCGGGGTACGGGGTGCCGACGGCGAACCAAGCGTTCGTGGCACCAACACCTGCAGCAACAGGAGCAGGATGTGTGGCCCTGGCGCCACACCTTCGCTTCGCGAAGTGGCCGCGCAAGTTCCAGCCGCACCTTCCTGAGAAGTACGATGGCAGCGTCAACCCGGCGGAGTTCCTCCAATCTACTCCACCGCCATCCTAGCTGCAGGAGGGGACGAGGCCGTCATGGCCAACTACTTCCCCGTCGCCTTGACCGGCACAGCTCGGTCTTGGCTCATGAATCTCCCCCAGGGTTCCATAACCTCCTGGGGAGAGCTATGCCGGCAGTTTGCTGTGAACTTCGGCAGCTCCTACACCTGGCCTGGCACGGAGCTCGACCTCCACGCCATCCAACAACAAACTGGAGAGATGCTGCGCTCCTTCATCCAGCGGTTCTTCCAGGTGCGGAACACCATCCCACATATCCAGAATGCTTCAGTGGTGGTGGCGTTCTGGCATGGTGTACGGGACAAGAAGATGCTCAAGAATCTCGCGACCAGAGAAGTGTTCGACGTCTCAGAGCTCTTCAGCCTGGCGGACAAGTGCGCCAGGGCAGCAGAAGGGCGCAACTGGCACTCACAGCCAGTCTCCGAAGCCGGAAAACAGCACAGACCAAGTGCTGCTCCCCATGGGAGCGGCAGAAAGGTCAATAAGGCCAGCGGCAAGATCATGCTGCCGACTGAAGCTCCAGTTGCTGCAGCTGCAGCACCCACTGGAGCTCGGGGGCCACGCCCCGACAAGAGGCCGCGTCAGTCACCAGCTCCAGAGGGTGACCAAAGAGAGCCGTGCCCCATGCACAACACCAGCAGCCATACTGCTGCTAAGTGCCGGGAGATCCAGAAGCTCGCGGAGCGCTCCTGCAGGGGGAAGCAGCAGCGTGCTGACGCCCCTCCCTTCCGTCAGAGGGAGGGCAAGCAGAAGGTCGACGCCCAAGACAACGTCGACCACCAGACGGAGTTCCATGAGCCTCAACGCGCGGTGAAGGCAGTGCACATCCATGAGGATCCGGCTCCAGCGACGACGAGCGCCGGAAGGCGCTCTACGTCATCTACGGCGGGTCCTCTGACCCCTCGTTCTGAAGCGCAGTCAAGACTCTGCGCAGAGCAGTAGCGTCGGTGGCTCCTCTCCCAATTGCCGCGCCGCACCTCTAGTGGATGGGAACCCCCATCAGCTTCGTCGCCACCGACTGCCCCAGGAACATGGATGGGGCCGGCCAGCTACCGCTCTTGGTAGCGCCCACCATCGCCAACGTGAAGATGTACCACGTTCTGGTAGATGGCAGGTCTGGGCTGAACCTCATCAGCCGCGCAGCTTTCAAGAAGCTGCAGATCCCGATGGCCAAGCTCACCCCGTCGAGCCCATTCTCAGTGGTCGGGCCAGGACAGGTCGTCCCCTACGGCAACATCAGCCTTCCGGTGACCTTTGGGGCACCAGAAAGCTATTGAACAGAGTACATTTTGTTCGACGTGGCGGAGATCAACCTCCCCTTCAACGCCATCATCGGCAGGCCAGCCCTGTACCGGTTCATGGCAGTAGCCAACTACGGCTACCTCGTCTTGAAGATGCCTACACCAACAGGCGTTCTCAAGATTCGTGGAGACCGCACTGCTGCAGTGTCAGCCTTGGAGAAGCTCCAAGCGCTTGCAGCAGCCCGAGCACCAGCTCCTGGCGGTGCAGAACCGGGCCAGCTCCACCCGAGTGCAAGCCACCGTGCCTCGACCTCAGCACCCCGTGTGCAACCACTCGACGAGGGCGACGTCCCCCTGAAGGTTGTCCAAGTCGGCGCCGATGCTGCCCAGACCACCCGGGTAGCCGGGGGCCTGGACAGCAAATAGGAAGGCGCGCTCATCACCTTCCTCTGGCACAACGTCGACGTGTTTGCATGGCAACCATTGCAGATGCCGGGGATCCCTAGGGAGGTGATCGAGCACCATCTGAAGATCTTCCCTGACGCCCGGCCAGTCCAACAGAAGCCCCACAAGCAGTCCATCGAGCGGCAGAACTTCATCCGTGAAGAAATCAAGAACCTGCTGTATGTTGGCTTCATACGGGAAGTCCACCACCCCCGGTGGTTGGCGAACCCCGTCGTTGTCCCAAAGGCCGGCGGGAAGCTCCGGATGTGCATCGACTACACCAGTCTCAATAAGTCATGTCCTAAAGATCCATTCCCTCTCCCTAGAATAGATCAAATAGTAGACTCTACATCAGGCTGTGATATGCTATGCTTCCTAGACGCCTACTACGGCTTTCATCAAATCCCTATGTCTAGAGAAGATGAAGAACACACTTCTTTCATCACAGTAGACGGCCTGTATTGTTATGTCTCTATGCCTTATGGTCGAAAGAATGCTCTCCCCACCTTTGTACGTGCTATGCACAGAACCTTTGGAGAGCTAATAAGAGACTTAGTTGAGGTGTATGTCGATGACATCGTTGTCAATGTCAGGCAGAGCTCATCCTTGTTAGATGACCTAGCTCTAGTCTTTGACAAACTGCGCTCCACGCGCACTAAGCTGAACCCCGACAAATGTGTGTTCGGCGTATCCTCGTGGAAGCTCCTAGGATTCCTGGTCTCACACCCAGGGATTGAGGCCAACCCAGAGAAGATCAAGGCCACCGACCTGATGCGGCCCCCCGCCCACATCAAGGATGTCCAGAAACTCACGGGATGCCTAGCCGCGCTGAGTCGGTTTATACCGATGCTAGTAGAGCGGGCACTTCCCTTCTTTAAGCTCCTGCACAAATCCGGTCCTTTTGCTTGGACCGATGAAGCAGAGGAAGCATTCTAGGAGTTGAAGCAGCTCCTGACGACACTACCCATCATGGTAGCCCCCGAGCCCGAAGAGCACTTGCTGCTCTACATTGCGGCAACAACAGAGGTGCTGAGCATGGTCCTCGTCGCAGAGCGTCCGGACCCTTCATCACCGCAGCCTGCTCCGGTAGCAGAAGACAAGCACCAGGAGACCCCGGAGACTCAATACGACCTCCCGGAGGTCCAACGGGACCTTCCGGAGCTCCAAGACAACCTACCGGAGGTCCAACGGGACCTCTCGGAGCTCCAAGATAACCCACCGGAGGTCCAAAGGGACCTCCCAGGAGAACAAGATGACCTCCTGGAGGTCCAAGACGGCCTAGAAGCCCCCGGGTCCCAGCTCGTGGAGGCTCCCCTGGACCCGTCTACCTCCTGTCGGCCTGAGTCAATGAACGAAGACATCTCAGGCCAAGGGGGGAGGGTCCGGACCATCCAGAGGCCTGTCTACTACTTCAGCGAAGTCCTCCACGACGCCAAGACAAGGTACCTGGAGGTCCACAAGCTTCCTTATGCAGTACTCGTGGCGTCCAGGAAGCTCCACCACTACTTCCAAGCCCACCGGATCTCGGTGGTCACCTCATACCCGCTGAAGGCCATTCTTCACATCCCCAACGCGGCCGGAAATGTCGCTAAATGGGCAGCAGAGTTGGCGGAGTTCAAGATGGACTTCCTTCCTCGCCATGCGGTCAAGAGCCAAGCACTGGCTGACTTCATGGCCGAATGGACGCCAACAACGACCAACCCAGGGGGCCACGAAGACGTTGAAGCAAAGCCCCGAGCTCCGGCCTTCACCGGGCCTCACTGGACGCTTTTCTTCGACGGCTCCTCGCGAAAGCATGGGGCCGGTGCCGGCGTACTGCTTGTCATGCCATAGGGGGAGCAGTTTGGGTACATGGTGTGTCTCAATTTCAAGGCAACCAACAACATGGCAGAGTATGAAGCACTCATCTTTGGCCTGAAGACAGTCTTGTCTCTGGGCGCTCGCCAGTTGTTGGCATAGGGCGACTCCGAGCTAGTCATCAAGCAAGTCAAGGGTGAATGTTCCTGCAATGACACACGACTGGCTCCTTATCTTCTCCATGTGCAGATGCTAGAGAAAGACTTCCTCGCCTTGGACCTGCGCCATGTACCGCGTGCTGGCAATGCCGTGACTGATGACCTCTCAACGAAGGCCTCCACCGGAGCCCCCGTGCCTGAAGGAATCTTCGAGAGGACGTTGCTGCGGCCCACAGCCCGGCCTGCCGAGCCGGGCGAAGGGGCCTGGACCAGCACCTCGAAGCTGGCAGTCCTGGCGGCCCTGCTACCAAGGACGCCACCAAGCATCGTAAGCGTCACTGGGGATTCCGTGCTACACAGCGCTCAAGATCCAGAAGCTCAAGTCAGACCAGATGCATGGATCACGGAGATCCGGGACTACTTGAAAGACAATATCCTCCCTGATGAACGTGTATCCGCTGAACGGATCATGCGCATGGCTAAAAGATACGCGCTGGTAGAAGGGGATCTCTACCGGCGTGGCGCCAACCACGTCCTATTGCGGTGCATAACCCAGGGGGAAGGATGTGACTTGCTCGCTGAGATCCATGGAGGCGAATGTGGGAGTCACAATTCCTCACGCACGCTTGTCGGTAAAGCCTTCCAGCATGGCTTCTACTGGCCGACAGCACTCCGGGATGCCGTCAAGCTGGTCAAGAGCTGCAAGGCATGCCAGTTCCATGCCAAGCAGATCCAGACACCGGTTCAGGCGGTACAGATGATCCCGCCCTCGTGGTCGTTCGCGGTGTGGGGGTTGGACATCCTGGGGCCATTTCCCAAAGCTGTCGGGGGATTCCGGTACCTCTACGTCGCCATCGACAAGTTCACCATGTGGCCGGAAGCTACACCCGTCATCACCATCAACAAGCAATCTGCAGTCAAGTTCATCAAGTCAATCGTCTGCCGGTTCGGGGTCCCGAACAGAATCATCACCAACAAGGGGACCCAGTTCACAAGCGCAGCATTCCAGGACTACTGCGAAGACCTTGGCATCCAGGTGTGCTATACCTCCGTTGCTCACCCAAAGAGCAATGGGCAAGTCGAGAGGGCCAACACTGAGATCCTTCGGGGCCTCAAGACTCGCACCTATGCCGGCTTGAAGAAACATGGTGCCAAGTGGGTGGACGAGCTTCCGAGCACACTGTGGGCTAACGGGACATCCCAAAGCCGGGCCACCAGGGAGACACCCATCCTCATGGTGTACGGGGCCAAAGTTGTGCTTCCCCCAGAGATCACCATGAGGTCTCTCTGTGTCCGAGCTTACCACGAAGCCGTGCAGGACAACCTCCGGCGTGAAGACATCGACCTCATCGACGAGGCTCGATTACACGCAGCGCTCCGCAACGCACGGTACCGGTAGACGCTCCGACGCTACCACCAAAGGTCCGTGCGTGACCGGGAGCTGTAAGAAGGCGACCTAGTACTGTGGCACGTACTTCTCGCGAAGGGACCAACAAACTCTCCCCCAGCTGGGAAGGTCCCTTCTGAGTCACAAAAGTTTGCCGCCCTGGGTGCGTACGCCTCTCCACCGAGGATGGGAATCCGCTCCCGAACCCTTGGAACATAGAACACCTCCTTAAGTTCTATCCCTAGAGCAGTAGTAGGACAGTTCTTTTTCTTTCTGTAATAAATCCCATAGAGTCCGGGAACAGCGCTTGGAACAGCTAAGTCCCAGAGGACGGTCCAGGACCACGTTTCAGCTTGGCCTGGTTCTGACCCTAAGCGCGTAGAGTCTTTCTTCCCTTCTTAATGGGGCGGGTCGTTGTCTCCATGTTTAGCCTGCCTTCCTCCTATGGATATTTATATGGAAAGAAAACTGTCCTGCCACGCTCTTACACTTGTACTCATTTAAATTACGCATTAATTTTTATGACCGCACTTTCCATGTATGCTCACCGTACATCTAGCTCTCCTTGAGGGAGAGCCCCCGAGGAGTATTACATTTCCTCTACTTGTGTGCAGGACCTCCCGTCTTTAGCTCCCCTGCAGGAGTATGGTAGGTGTGCCCAATCCATTGGCCACACCTACCAGGGGGCCACTAAGGGGACCGCTTGAAGAGAGATCGGAGCTCCTGACTACTCCAGCTCAAGACCGGAGGAACCGGACCCTGCCCCCCTCTGTAGAAGCGGGCTCCAAAGACCCCACATGTCCGGCGGGGCCGGAGCTCCCCTCTCCTCAAAGGATAGCCCCGAGCCCTCCACGTGGTCGGCAGAGCCGGACCTCGCCCCCTCCCCAGGGGCGACCTCCGAAGGCTCCACATGTCCCGTGGGACCGGACCACCCTCTCCTCAGAGGAGAGCTCCGGGTCCGCCACGTGGCCGGTAGAGCCGGACCTCCCCCCGTCCTCGCCGGGTGAGCTCCGAAGACCCCTTGGGCCCTTAACACAACAATGATCCGAGGAAGGTGTCTGTGCAAGGCTTCAAGATTGGTGAAGACCTCCGAGTACCTTGCGGAGCTAAGGACTCGGGCAGGCCAAGCCAAGAAGAACATAAGGAACAGACACAATAATTAAGAGTCTATTCATTCATTCAAAGCTCCATGAGCTGGGCTACAGACTCAACAAAAGCAAAAAAGAAAACATACAAGGCCTTCCGGCCACGGGGACGACTACTTAGGAGTCCCCGGACTCCCGCTGGAACCTGGAGGCGACAAGGGCGGCCACGTCCCCGACCTCAACTCTAGCAGCTTCCTCCCGCTCGAGGACAGGGCCCAGTCTTACTGGCTCCAGAGAGAGGGAAGGATCCTGGCTCCGGAAACACACCAGCACGTGCATGGCAACCTCCTTTGCCAAGTCCCGTCCCTCTGACTCAATCTCATCGGCGATCAAGGCCTCGTGCCTGTCCAGCTTAGCGCTGATGGACTCGAGCACCGGGATCACCTCAGTCACCTCCTGCGCCGGAGCCTCCGTCCTCACGAGGCTGAAGCCAAGGTGTACCAGGGCGGACACCGCCTGGCTGACGAAGTTTTAGACTGCTCGGGCCTCGACGGACCGCGAAGCCTGGAGCTTTTCCACCTCTTGGTGGGCTGCCAGCAGGGCGGCGAGTCCCTCCTCGAAGAATCTCTTCTCCTTGGCCGGGTCTCGGAGTCTAGACGGTCGACGGCCCTCTTCTGAGTGTCGAGGAGCGCCTTCATGGCATCAAGCCTCGGCCGCCTCGAGTCGAGCTCCGCCCTAGCCTCCTGAGTCCACAGCCTCAGGAGGTGCCCCCAGCTGAGGAGGCGGTTCCTCTCACTAGCTGGCGCCTCCCGCTCACGGTCGAGCGCGGCCAGGACCTGCCTGACGCTAGTCTGGGCAAGCTCCAAGGCGTCTGCTAGGGGCAGCGCGGCGGCAGAGGCCGAAGCCGCGCCCCCGACTTCCTCCATCACATCGTCCTCAGAAGGAGGCGATGGCGCTGCAGCGTCCACAGAAACCGCGATAAGACACCGGTCTGGAGAAACAGGCGCCGGAGAAGGATCGCTTTCGACGCACCCCTGCTCGCTGCCCGCCAGAGGACCTGCAGCTGCTCCTCCCACCTCAGCATCGGAGAGTCGTACGCCACCAGCCGGCTCCACCAAGCCCTCAGCAACTGCTGGCTTCCGAGCTGGCGAAAGGGGGCTCACTGGTGCAGCCGCCGCCGCAGGGATCGATCCCGTCGGCACAGAAGAAGTCTGCGCCGACTTGGGGGCCGGGGAAGCCGCCGCAGCTTCCGGGCGCTGCGGCACAGATCCTCCTCCAGCCGGAGATGGACGCGGAACGGACTCGCCCTCAGCAGCCGATGAATCCCTGCCAACATGGGAAGCTCTCAGGCTAAGAAAAAGAGAAAAGAACGCTAGTTCTAAAACCCAGAAAGAACAACACTTACCGAGGGACACGCAAGCGGTCCAACGGGCATGGAGCCCCGGCTTCCGAGCAGGGGCAGAACCATCGCAGCCTGCCGCCTGCGCCTGCGCCGCAGGTACCCGGACCAGCGGAGTAGGAGGCACACCCGGAGCCCCCCTAGGAGGCGGAGCAGTAGGGCCCCCGTCGGCAGTGCCTCTAACGCTGCTCGCCGATCCAGCTCCTGAGGCCTGGGGCACCTGCGCCCCCGGATGAGCCCCAGCGCTGCTGCTTTTGGCGCCACCGCCTGCCGAACCTGCAGCCAGGACGCTCGCTGGCTGGGCCGCCTGAGCCCTCGGCTCACCCCCAGGCATCGCACCACCGGTGTCCCTCCTCGAAGCTCCTCCGCCTGAAGAAGGGAGGTGGGACGCCCGGAGCTCCTCGGACCGCCACTGTCCGAGAGGAGCCCCGTCGGAGTGGATGACCCGAGGCCTCTTGGGCTCGCCGCCCGACGAACCAGCGCCTCCTGAAGATGGGCGCAATGGCACCCTGGTCCCTTAGCTCGGCACAAACGGCGCCCTCGGAGGGGACCGGGCACGATTCTTCTCCGACTGCCAGAGGCCGGCTCCTTCCCGTTCCCCTTGTCGACGGTCCGAGCTCCGTCGCCCCTCGGTGCGGGTTGGGCAGCAGCTGATGCCTCGTATTCCGCTCCAGAGTGCTCGACCCCGGGGATCGAGATCCCCTGGAAGTTATCCCCAACCTGACCCACGGTGATCCCGATGTCGTCCATGTTCGGCATCTTCCGCAGCAACTCCGTCCTCTGCTGCGGCTCCAAGAAGAGGGGAGTGCAGGAGGCCGGGAAAGTGAGGTCACCGCCGCTGATGAAGTCGCCGCTCACTCTTGCCACCATCTCGTACAACATCTCCTCATATGGGTCAGAGCCGAGACCCATCTCCAATCTGGTGCAGTCGTGCTCGCCGGTGTAGTACCACGCCGGGTGGTTGCGCTGTTGCAAGGGCGCAATGCGCCATGACAGGATGTCTATCAGCACCATAAGGGACGTCAGCCCCTTGTTGGCCAGGATCCGGATCCGCTTCAGGACCGGCGCGTACTCCCGCTCCAGCTCCGGGATCTCCTCCAAGAAGTGATGCTCAGTGGTCGGGCCGGCAGTTGGCAGCTGAAGGTGATCATGCTTGTCGGTCTGCACGATCACCCAGTTCTCCCTCCAGTTTTCCCACCTCGCCGAGCTGAAGGGCAGAAGATACCCAGAGGCCTTCGGGTCCTTGCAGCGATGCTGGAAGTAGTACGCCCCCAGCTGGTTCTTTGGCACGTGCCCGGTCGTCCGCAGCACGAAGAAGTGATGGAAGAGCGTCACCGAGGCGCGCACCCCCACGAACATTTCGCAGAAGTGCATGAAGACGGCAGCCATCGCGAAGGAATTGGGAGAGAGGTGATGAAGCTGGAGACCGTACGTCTCCAGCAGCGTCATGAAGAAAGAAGAGATTGGCGGGATGAACCCCGCCAAGGCATAGGAGGTGAAGAAGAATGTCTCCCGCTTCTCCAGGAACAGGGGGAGAGATCCCCGCCGGAGCCAGCGTTTCTGCTCCTCCGCGCGCCAGCCTAGCAGCTTGCGCACCGTCCCGAGCTCAGGAGATCGGGTGAGGCGCGGCGGAGGCAGATTGGAAGCCATGGCCGACGAAAGCTCAAGAACTTGGAAGACAAGGGCGCAAGAGCTCGAAGAAACAAGGGAGGGTTGGGTAAGTGCGAAGGGAAGCCTACGATGCAGATAAGATCCCCTTTTATACTTCCCATACTGTATTCAAATTGATTCGAAACTCTTCGAATTTACCGCTTGGACAACCGCTTCAGCTCCAAGACCAAGCGTCAATGACAAGTGGACCCGAGCCGTCCAGCAGTAGCGGTGGGCCAAGAAGTCAGTCTCCCGAGAAGTCGATCCGGTGGGACGCTTCGGCGGTTCATGAAAAGGCGCTGCGACGTGCAGAAGTGGCAGTCTTGGGAACCGCCGCAGTAAAAGCAGCCATCAAGCAAGGCACACACTCCCATGATCCTGCGACTGTTTGTGCTCCAGCAGCGGTCAAAGCAGGTCTTCGAGAAGGTGCACGGAGTGGACGAGACGGGGGCCCCACCTCGGGCTCATTATCTCCCCCGAGATGGGCCCGGAGGCCACTGTCGGTACCCTCAATATGGGGTACCCCTGCGCACAGGGGAAACTTCCTAAGGACCTCGCCCCTCTCCGCGTGGAGAGCTCCAAGGGCGCCACGTGTCCCACAGGGATGGACCTCCCTCTCCTCAGAGGAGAGCTCCGGGCCTGCCACGTGGCCAACAAAGCCGGACCTCCCCCTCCGCGGGGAGAGCTCCGAGGGCGCCACGTGTCCAGCAGGGCCGGACCTCCCTCTCCTCAGAGGAGAGCTTCGGGCCCACCACGTGGCCAACAGAGCCGGACCTCCCCCCTCCGCGGGGAGAGCTCCGAAGGCTCCATGTGTCGAGCGGGGTCGGACCTCCCTCTCCTCAGAGGAGAGCTCCGGGCCCGACATGTGGCCAGCAGAATCAGACCTCCCCCCACCGCGGGGAGAGCTCCAGAGGCTCCACGTGTCCAGCGGGGCCGGACCACCCTCTCCTCAGAGGAGAGCTCCGTGTCCGCCACGTGGCCAGTAGAGCCGCGCTACCTGCCCCCGCACGGTCGGAAGCAAGAGTAAATACGCGCCATACCTTGTCCGTACAAGGTATTCAAGATCCGCGCCTTCCCAAGACGCGGAGACGTGGAGCGCGCCTCTGTCAGGTGCCGTTGTGCCCAGTCACATCGCAGTAAAGACTGGCCCGCCGCGTCAGAGGCTGTACGCCAATAAACACAGCGACAAAACATCCCCTGCCGCCCCTGCCATCATCAACCACTATGCCTAGCTTGCGGTGTGGGCAGGGCGGCAAGACGAAGAGTCAGAAGCCATCACCAGAGACAACTACCGGCTTAACTGCAGTATATGGTAGATGGCAGGCAATCTCCTCGGGACCACCTGTCGGGTCCCGGGCCCACCTTGTAAGCCACCCGAGCCTTGGACTATAAAAGGCTCGGATAGGAAACGTTAGCAAGGGGTCGAAACTTTGCTCAACTCCCTCTATGGTTCGGCTCCTTGCACACTTACTCTCTAGCATTCTAGCACTCAACTCAGGCTCAAGCTCAGACCCCCAGTTCTCAGCATCAAGCAATACAACGAGCATCTCTGCTCACCGTGGACGTAGGGTTTTACATTCCGGTGGCCTGAACCATGTAAAAAATCTGTGTCAAGCTTCTCCTTCCTTTGTCCCTGACGCGTAAGCTCTCCGCAAGTGACTAGCTCCTCCGAAAAATAACCTCCGCGGGGTGCCCAGAGCAGGCCCGGGGGAAGTGTCGACGGCACACTTCGACAACTGCCCTGTGAACTGCATGGCACAAGAGGGGGCCCGTGGGTGGGAGGATAGGGGATTCTAGCCTGCCGGTGAAACCTTAGTGAGTCCATAAATCTAGTAGCCCCTTTGTAAAGCCTATTTTGTGATCTTTTGGCCATACACCGATGGTTGTGTACTGGTATAATGGAGGTTCTGCAGTCGCCGACAGGTGACGAAATCACAAATTGTGTGTAAAGTGGTGCAAACTCTGCAGAGTCTAAAACAATCATGATAGCCGAGCTTACGGTCATGAGCACCTAGACAACTCACATGATTAGATGGTATGGTTTTTGATTTGGTTATGGATGGTCTTCGGTTTTGGTTTTGGGGACTGTTGAGTCTGGGAATTGAGATTGGTTGCATGACTGTTGAGTCATGGCAACGAGATTGGGTCTCGGAATGAGACGGAAATTGATTATGAGATGGAATGGTAGTGAATACGAGATGGTATTCATGACATGGTAGTGAATACGAGATGGTATTCATGAGCAAAGTTGATGTCCGGTTGAGACATGAAAAGGGATGAAGATGAATCATAATGGAGGTATGTTGATGTTTAAATACATGTTGGGATTACATTCATCTAAAGTTAAGTTGTTGTTTTTATCGTGTTTTGAGAAATAAACTTTGCTTTCCGTAATGAGCCTTTTTTTATACCTTCCTTGCTGTGAGCTACATATCATATTTTCCCGCACTTGCTGAGTACATCGTGTACTCAAACTTTAATTATTACCTCATCATCGGCAATAGGAGAGGATTACTATGAAGACCAAGTGGAGCATTAGGCGTGTAATCTGTCCTCAACCTTGCCTTTGGGGATAGAGTAGAGATGGAGCTTGTCGAAGTGTTCGGTCGACACTTCCCCCGAGCCTGCACTGGGCAGCCCGCGGAGGTTCTTTTTTTGGTGGGGCTAGTCCCTAGCGGAGAGCTTGCGCAGATGGACGAGTTAGTAAGAGCTTGACACGGCGAGTTTTACATGGTTCAGGCCGCCGGAGCGTAAAACCCTACGTCCACAGTGAGCTATGGAGCTCGCTGTATTGCTTGCTGCTCAGGACCGGAGGCCTGAGCTTGGGGGTGAGTTACAGCTTGAGAGTGTATGGCTAGCGTATGAGTTGCAAAGTGCGAACCCTTGCTATCGACGCCTACCCGAGCCTTTTATAGTCCAAGACTCGGGCGGCTTACAAGGGGAGCCGGGACCCGATAGGTGGTCCCGGGAAGATTGTCTATTATCTACCGTATCTGCAGTTATGCCGGTAGTTTTCTCTGGTCGAAGGCTTCTGAGTCTTGATCTTGCCGCCCTGCCCATGCCGCATGCTAGTCGTAGCGGTTGATGACGGCGCAGGCGGCATGGGATGTCTTGTCGCGGTGTTTATTGGCTGGCAGGTTCTGACACCGCGCGCCAGTCTTTGATGCGACTGGGCGCAACGGCACCTGACAGACGCGTGCTCCGCGTCTCCACGTCTTGGGAAGACGCGGGCCTTGAATACCTTGTACGGGCAAGGTATGGGGCGCCTTTACGCCTGCTGCCTACCGCTCGGGCAGGCAGCGCCGTTCTGCCACGTGGTGGGCCCGGAGCCCTCCTCAGAGGAGAGGAGGGTCAGTCCCGCGGGGCACGTGGAGCCTCCGTACCTCTCCCCGCGGAGGGGGAGGCTCGGCTTCTGTTGGCCACGTGGCGGGCCCAGAGCTCTCCTCTGAGGAGAGGGAGGTCCGGCCCCGCTGGACACGCGGCGCCTTCGGACCTCTCTCCCGCGGAGGGGGAGGTCCGGCTTCTGTATGCCACATGGCGGGCCCGGAGCTCTCCTCTGAGGAGAGGGAGGTCCGGCCCCGCCGGACGCGTGGCGCCTTCGGAGCTCTCCCTGCGGAGAAGGGCGAGTTCCTTAGGCATTTTACCCTGTGCGCGGGGGTACCCCATATCTCAGATACCGACAGTGGCCCCCGGGCCCATCTTGGGGGAGATAGCGAGCCTGAGGTGGGACCTCCGTCTCTTCCGATCCGCGCACTTCCTCTAAGTCCCGAATTGACCGCTGCCGGAGCACGAACGGCCACGGGATCGTGGGAGCGTGCGCTCACTTGATGGTTGCTTTTACTGCGGCGGTTCCCAAGACTGCCACTTCTGCACGTTGCGGTGCTTTCTTCGGGAACCACCGGAGTGCCTTGCCGGCTCATCTTCTCAGGAGACTGACTCCTTAACCCCACCGCTTCAATTAGGCGGTTTGGGCCCACCCGTCATCGGCACTCGGTCTAGGAACCGAAGCGGTTGCCGGTGCGGGGTATTCGAAGAGTTCCGAATCGCTTGGAATTGCACCCGGGAATGTGTTAAATGAAACCTCCATGTGGGTACATTCCTCTTATAAGGCTTCCAGCCCCTGCGCCTCCCTCAGGCCCCTGCAGTCTTGTCTTCTTCCCTGGCTCTTAACCCGCCTTATGGGGGAAGAATTGCTCTCGGTTCCCTCCAGCGATTGCGTCTGCACCAAGCCTGGGACTCAGGGAGCCTCCCTGCCCTGCCCCTGAGGGTGGTGGAGTCTTCAAAGGAACCGCTGAAGCATCGAGAAGAATCCCAGGCGGCAGGGTCTCCAAGAACACCGCTGAATACTGCGGAGAGGGCCTCAGGAGCACCCTTGATGACTCCAGTTTTTGCGCAGGTGATGAGGGTTGGGGGCTCTAGGGGCACCCTTGACGACACCGGCTTTTGCGCAGGTGATGAGGGAACTTCAGGAGAAGGAAACCGCCGATGCTCCATGGAGAATCCCAGACGGTAGAGTCTCCAGGAAGACCGCTGAATACTGCGGAGGGGGCCTCAGGAGCTCCCGTGGTGTCACTGGTTTTTGCGCCGGTGATGAGGGAGGCGATTCCTGCACTCTGGTCATAGAGCGAGAGAGTTCCGCCAGGGCTGAAGCCTGGTGACATGGCCGTTGTTGCAACTTCCGGATTCTGTTGTGTCGGGAGACCCTTGGGGCTTGTTTCTTTCTTCTTATCGAGTCTGTAGTCCAGCTCAAGGAGCCTTGCATAGTTTGACTCTTTTAGATATTTGTGTCTGTGACGCTCTTTCTCTCCTTCTTGGCTTTGCCTGTCTGAGTCCTTAGCTCCGCAAAGTACTCAGAGGCCATCTCCAATCTCGGAGCTCTGCGTAGACACCTTCCCCGGGTCCTAACCGTGTTAGGGGTCCCCGGGGGTCTCCGGATCCCGCCCCATGGGGAGCCCCAAGTCTGCCCGCCACGTGGCGAGCCCGGAGCTCTACTCAAGGGAGGTGAGGGTTCTGAGCCTGCTGGACACGTGGGTCCCTTGGGTCCCGCCCCTGCTGGAGGGGCAGGTCCTGGTCCTTCCAGTCCTAGGTCGGAGTAGTTGGTAGCTCCTTCCCCCCTGCTTCATGCAGTCCCTATTGCCGCAACCTGGAGGTCCTGCACATAGGTAGAGGAAACGTAATTCTCCTTGGGGGCTCCCCCTCCCTTATCTCATAGTCTTATTGACTTATAGCCCCCAACCATACGCTTGGTGCTTGGGGACTTGTAGAGAGGGGGAGCTGAGCACATGGCAACCATGCACTGCAAGGGTGATTAAAAAACTCAATTCACAATTTAAATGAGTACAAGGAAAGAGCAAAGTAGAGCAGATTTCTTTTCGTACAACTTTCCATAGGAGGAAGGCAGGCTAAACATGGAGGCCACGACCCACCCCATTAAGAGGGGAAGCAAGACTCTACGCGCTTGGAGTCGGAACCAGGCAAAGCTGAACATAGTCCTGGACCGTCCCCTGGGGTTTAGCTGCTCCGAGCGCTGCTCCTGGACTCTATGGAGTTTATTACGAAAAGAATGTACTGTCCTATTTTTGCTCTAGGGGTAGAACTTACGGAGGTGTTCTATGTTCCAAGGGTTCGGGAGCAGGTCCCCATCCTCGGTGGAAAGGCGCACACACCCGGGGCGGCATACTTTCGTGACCCGGAAGGGGCCTTCCCAACTAGGGGAGAGTTTGTGGGCCCCTTCACGAGAAAGTATGCGCCGCAACACCAGGTCACCTTCCTGCAGCTCCCGGGCACGCACAGACCTCTGGTGGTAGCGCCGAAGCGCTTGTCTGTACCGCGCGTTACGGAGTGCCGCATGTAATCGGGCCTCGTCGACGAGGTCGATTTCTCCACGCCAGAGGTTGTCCTGTGTGGCTTCGTCGTAAGCCCGGACACGATGGGACTTCATGGTGATTTCTGGGGGAAGTACAGCTTCAGCCCCGTACACCATGAAGAAGGGTGTCTCCCTGGTGGTCTGGCTCTGGGATGTCCGGTTAGCCCATAGTGTGCTCGGAAGCTCATCTACCCAATTGGCACCATGTTTCTTCAGGCTGACGAAGGTGCGAGTCTTAAGGCCCTGGAGAATCTCCGCGTTGGCCCTCTCAACTTGTCCATTGCTCCTCGGGTGGGCGACAGAGGCATAGCATACCTGAATACCAAGGTCCTCGCAGTAGTCTTGGAATGCTGCGCTGGTGAACTGGGTCCTGTTGTCGGTGATGATCCTGTTTGGGACCCCGAACCGGCAGACAATAGACTTGATGAATTTTACTGCGGATTGTTTGTTGATGGTGACAACTGGTGTAGCTTCCGGCCACTTGGTGAACTTTTCGATAGCGACATAGAGGTACCGGAATCCCCCGACGGTTCTGGGAAATGGTCCCAGGATGACCAGCCCCCATACGGCAAACCGCCACGAGGGCGGGATCATCTGTACCGCCTGAGCCGGTGTATGGATCTGCTTGGCGTGGAACTGGCACGCCTTGCAGCTCTCGACCAGCTTGACGGCATCCTGTAGTGCTGTCGGCCAGTAGAAGCCATGCCGGAAGGCTTTACCGACAAGCGTGCGTGAGGAAGAATGACTTCCACATTCGCCTCCATGGATCTCAGCGAGCAAGTCGCAGCCTTCCCCCTGGGTTATGCACCGCAATAGGATGTGGTTGGCGCCACGCCAGTAGAGATCCCCCTCTACCAGCGCGTACCTCTTAGCCATACGCACAATCCGTTCAGCGGTTGCATGTTCATCAGGGAGGATATTGTCCTTCAAGTAGTCCCGGATCTCCGTGATCCATGCATCGGGTCTGACTTGAGCTTCTGGATCTTGAGCGCTGGGTTGCACGGAGTCCCCAGTGACGCTTGCGATCCTTGGCGGCATCCATGGCTGTAGGGCCGCCGGGACCGCCAGCTTCGAGGTGCTGGTCAAGCCCTCTTCGCCCGGCTCGGCGGGCCGGGCTGTTGGCCGCAGCAACGTCCTCTCGAAAACTCCTTCGGGCGCAGAGGCTCCGGTGGAAGCCTTCGTTGAAAGGTTGTCGGCTGCGGCATTACCAGCGCGCGGTACGTGGTGCAGGTCCAAAGCGAGTAATTCTTTCTCCAACATCTGTACGTGGAGCAGATACGCAGCTAGCTGCGGGTCATTGCAGGAGCATTCGCCCCTGACTTGCTTGATGACCAGTTGGGAGTCGCCCTGTGCCAACAACTGGCGAGCGCCTAAAGACAGGGCTGTCTGCAGGCCAAAGATGAGTGCTTCATACTCCGCCATGTTGTTGGTTGCCTTGAAATTTAGACGCACCATATACCCAAACTGTTCCCCCGATGGCATGAGGAGCAGTACGCCGGCACCGGCCCCCTGCTTTCGCGGGGAGCCGTCGAAGAAGAGTGTCCAGTGGGGTTCGGTGAAGACCGGAGCTTTGGGCTCTGGCTCACCGCCTTCATGGCCCCCTGGGTCAGTCTTCGTTGGTGTCCACTCCGCCACAAAGTCAGCCAGTGCTTGGCTCTTGACTGCATGACGTGGGAGGAAGTCCAGCTCAAACTCCGCCAGCTCCGCCGCCCATTTAGCAACGTTGCCAGTCGCATGGGGGCTGTGAAGAATTGTCTTCAGCGGATACGAGGTGACTACCGAGACCCGGTGGGCCTGGAAGTAGTGGCGGAGCTTCCTGGAGGCCACGAGCACCGCATACAGCAGCTTGTGGACTTCTAGGTACCTTGTCTTGGCCTCATGAAGTACTTCACTGATGTAGTAGACAGGCCTCTGTATGGTTTGGACCCTCTCTCGTAGGCTTGGGAGCTCCTCGTCCATTGGCTCCGGCCCGCCGGAGGTGGGTGGACCCACGGGGGCCTCCGGGAACTGGGACCCGGAGGCCCTTAAGCTTTCTTGATCATCCGGGAGCTCCGGGGGGTCTTGAGGGAGCTCTGGGAGATCCCAATTGGACCCTGGAGATTTATCTTGGGGGTCCGGGAGGCCGTCCTGGGCCTCCGGGAGGTCATCTTGGACCTCCAGGGGGTCCGGGAGACCGTCTCGGCCCTGCGGGGCCCCCTGGCGTCTGGCTTCTGCTACCGGAGCAGGTTGCGAGGGTGAGGGGTCTGGCCGCTCCGCGACAAGGACCATACTCACCACTTCTGTTGTCGCCGCAATGTAGAGCAGCAAGTGCTCCCCGGGCTCAGGGGCTACCATGATAGGTAGGTACATCAGGAGTCGCTTCAACTCCTAGAAAGCTTCTTCTGCTTTGTCAGTCCAGGCAAAGGGGCCTGACTTGCGCAGGAGCTTAAAGAAAGGGAGTGCCCGCGCTGCTAGCCTCGGTATAAACCGACTCAGCGCGGCTAGACATCCCGTGAGTCTCTGAACATCCTTGACGCGGACAGGGGGCCGCATCAAGTTGATGGCCTTGATCTTCTCTGGGTTGGCCTCAATCCCTCGGTGCGAGACCAGGAACCCTAAGAGCTTCCCAGAGGACACGCTGAACACACATTTATCTGGGTTCAGCTTGGTTCGCGTAGAGCGCAACTTGTCAAAGACTAAAGCTAGGTTATCTAGTAGGGATGAACCCTGCTTGACCTTGACAACTATGTCATCGACATACATCTCAACTAGGTCTCTTATTAACTCCCCAAAGGTTTTGTGCATCGCCCGCACAAAGGTGGGGAGTGCATTCTTTAGGCCGTAAGGCATAGACATATAGCAATAAAGGCCGTCTACTGTGATGAAGGAGGTGTGCTCCTCGTCCTCCCTAGACATGGGGATCTGATGGAAACCCGAGTAGGCGTCTAGGAAGCACAGCATATCACAGCCCGACGTTGAGTCTACTATTTGATCTATTCTAGGGAGAGGGAATGGATCTTTAGGACATGCCTTATTGAGACTGGTGTAGTCGATGCACATCCGGAGCTTCCCGCCGGCCTTCGGAACAACGACGGGGTTCGCCAACCATCGGGGGTGGTGGACCTCCCGTATGAAGCCAGCGTCCAGCAGCTTCTTGACTTCTTCACGGATGAAGTTTTGCCGCTCGATGGACTGCTTGCGGGGCTTCTGTTGAACCGGCCGGGCGTCGGGGAAGACTTTCAAGTGGTGCTCGATCACCTCCCTGGGGATCCCCGGCATCTGTGACGGCTGCCATGCAAACACGTCGACGTTGTGCCGGAGGAAGGTGACGAGCGCGCCTTCCTATTTGCTATCTAGGCCCCCTACTGCTTGTGTTTGAAGCTTTTGCAGGGTTCTATGAGGAAGGGACTCCCGAAGAGGAGCGGAACCCTAGGAGGGGAACCCCGTCGAGTGGGAGTCGTGCACGCCGCCGTGTTAGTGTGCGTGTGTGCTAGCAAGAACACGTTCACGGGCTGAACGTGAACTTGATGCGTAGTCTACACCCGTGAGTGTAGACTGGACCTATTTTGATGTAAAAATGTTCATAAACCACTTTATGTAATAAAAGTTTTGCTTCCGCTTTGTACCTTTGATGTGTGTTATCCGGTGCTGTGCAACGCAGCACCCCTCAGCGTGATCCTGGCTCAACAAGACTGTGGGGTCGTGTCAGCGTGGTATTAGAGCTCGCTTGAGGTTTAACGCACTACAAAGGTCATCTTTTTCAAAAATCCAGTGACGAACGAGTTAGTAGCCCGTATAAGCGAACTTCCCCGACATTCTCAGGGGTCTTCCACTTCTGTACATCCTCGATCTTGGCAGGATCTACGGAGATTCCTCCCTCCGAGATTATATGTCCTAAGAAGGGAACTCTCTTCAGCCAAAACTCAGACTTGCTCAACTTGGCATATAGTTGGTGTTCTCTTAGCTTTTGCAACACCAACCTTAAGTGCCTCTCATGTTCTTCTTCATCTTTGGAAAAGACGAGAATGTCATCAATGAAAACCACCACAAATTTGTCCAGATATTCCATGAATACCTTGTTCATGAGATACATGAAGTATGTCGGGGCATTAGTTAGCCCGAAAGGCATGACGGTGTATTCATACAGTCCGTACCGAGATACGAAAGCTGTCTTTGGAATATCAGTTTGTCTTATCTTAAGTTGGTGGTATCCCGACCTGAGATCAATTTTCGAGAACACACAAGCTCCCGTCAACTGATCAAACAAGTCTTCAATGCGGGGTAATAGTTATTTGTTCTTGATGGTTACTTCATTCAACGCACGGTAATCTACGCACAACCTTTGGGTTCCGTCCTTCTTGGGCACAAATATCACTGGAGCTCCCCATGGTGAGGAACTAGGATGAATGTACCCCTTCTCTGTCAATTCTCTTAAATGTTCCTTGAGTTCTTCCAGCTGTTTGGAGTCCATCCGATAGGGTCTCTTGTATATCGGAGCTGTTCCAGGCACTCGCTCAATCGCGAATTCCACCTCACGATCGGGAGGCATACCTGGTAACTCCTTCGGGAAAACGTCTGGATATTCCCTGATGATCCTGATCTCCTCCACTTCCACCTCAACTTGATTGAGTTTAATGTTCCTCCTAGGCTCTTGTATGGTTATGAGCTCTACTCTGGTGCCACTAGGGTGAGTTAGTTCCACCGTTCTTGTCAAACAATGGATGATTCCTTTATGTTTGGTCAGCCAATTCATACCCAAAATAATATCTATCCCTAGTGAATCTATCACTATGAGGTTTACAGTAAATACCACCCCATTAATGTCTAGATTCACCTTGGGACACACTTGCCTTGTCCTTATTTCTCCCCTTGGAGAGTTTACTGCTAGCATATGGTTTATTTGTGTTGTTGCTAGATCATGCTTCTTAACAAACCCTTGGGCAATGAACGAGTGGGTAGCACCAGAATCGAACAATAGGGTTGCAATGTGTAAATTGGCCGGAAACTTACAAACTACCACGTCGGGTGCCTCTTGCGCCTCCTCCATGGTCACGTGGTTCACCGGTCCTCACATCACATTCTGCTGTTGCGGCTGCACGGGCTTCTTCTTTGGGCACTTATGTGCGTAGTGCCCTACTTCACCACAGTTGAAGCATTGCACCCCAACCTTAGGTGCCTGGCCTTTGTTGTCATGGGGTTGGTTCGGTGGTCCTTGTACTGCTGGTCCAGGTTGATATGTGGGGCGCGGCTGCTGTACAAACTGACGTTGTGGCTGTGCTGGTGCTGACGGAGGCCTGAAATTCGGGTTGTACCCTCTCGCTGAGTAGGGTACCACAGCATGGCTCGTCTGCCCTGCGGGTGGCTGCATCAGTCGTGGGCGTGTGTTGCTACCCGAGGCTTGGTGTGACCATCCCGCCTTCACCTTGTTTTTATTTTCCAAGGCCTTCAGCTTCCTCTCCACAACAAATGCTCTGTCTACCATCTTTTGGAAGCTTTCATACTCGTTGGAGAACATTGCACATTGCATCTCCGCAGTAAGTCCTTCCACAAAGCAGTCCTGTTTCTGCTCATCATTCTCGATGTCCCGTGGTGCATAACGGGATAGTTGGGTGAATTTAGTGAGGTATTCACTCACAGTCATGTTTCCTTGCTGCAGCCCCAAGAACTCCTTTCTCTTGTTTTTGAGTTCACTCCTTGGTATGTAATGGTTGCGGAAACTACACTTGAACTCTTCCCAAGTGATGTTCTCAGGGTCATGATGGGCGGCCACGTAAGCGGTCCACCAATCAGCAGCAGGTCCATGCAATTGGTGAGAGGCAAACAACACCCTCTCATACCCTTGGCATTGTATGATCCTCATCTTGCTCTCAATGGTCTTTAGCCAATCATCTGCCTCCAGAGGTTCAGCAGCACTTGCAAACTTTGGAGGTTGAATCCCTAGAAACTCACTCAACCTTGGTTGTCGTGGTGCAGCTTGGGGAGGTGGAACTTGGTGCAAGTTGGCCACCACTTGAGTTAGGCTCTGGATGAGCTGATTCTGATTTTCAAGCATTTATTGGATGGGATCAACTCCTTCACGGTGACCACCCCTGGCTTGTCCTCTAGAAAGATGAGGGTTGCCGGCCTCATCGTTGTTGTTGGTGGGGTTGGGACCACGACCCTTTCCTCTTCCGGCCATCTATCATGATCAACCAAATGTTAATTTAGAGCGTTTCGTATTAAATTCCCAATTTGCTTGTTTAAACTTTAAACTCATGGGGTCTTATTATATCAACATTTTCTGAGGGTTTCACGTCTTACACAAAAATAAATGCACTCTTAATTCATAGGGGTTCATACATCAAAGCAAAACAACCTAAGGACGAGGTTGTGGACAAATGCCCATGGCTTCCACAACTCACGTCACACACCAAACATTAACACACCATTTACTAAGGTATTGACCCGCCGACTCGATAACCTGCTGAACTATGGGAAAGGACTCTACACGACTCGTATCACTGAGCTGGCTCCTCGGGATCTTCCTCATTATTGTGGCTGCCCTCTGACTCGCTTTGGGTGGGGAAGCTGCTGGTGGAGAAGTGCGGCGACGCCTGCTCGCCCGGTGATCTGGGGAGTCAGGAGTCCATGTGTCATTCACGGTGACACATAGTTCATTCCCATCTCCTCTTTCTCTCGCCCTCAAGCTGGCTCGAAGCAACGCCTCAGTCTCCTTCAGGGTGTCACGAACATCCTGAAGCTCCTGCTGACACTCATGCAGTCGAGTGCTGAGCATAGCAGCATCCTCCAAACACAGGTCCATGTGCTCATGGGAAGTCCCCTGTTGCACTGGCGGGTACTTGTATTCCGCGGTACCACTCTCACGCTAGAGGACATACATGTACTCAGTCCTATCCAAGTGACGATGGTAGATGTAACTTTGGCAGCTGATGGCCTCCGAGGTGACATCCCTCTCGGCATCAACCTATGTGGCTAGACAAGCTGGAGAGCGGTGGATCTTGAGCAGCTGATCTTCATGAATAATCCTCATTTCTGAACTCCATTCTTCCTGCTTCTCACGGATGGTCCGGGTGGAGCTGTAGTGTATGATTAGCTTGTCCATATTGCCGGCACCGTGGAGCATACGCCGTAGACGGCGCAACAAGCCTCCTACTGTCAGTCCGTAGGAGTGGTACATCACCGGATGATTCTCCTCTCTTAGGGCAAGGGCAACTACAGGAACTCTCCCTCCCGTGGACTTGCGGGCGGTGCAGATCATGCGAACCATCTAAAACATAAAGCATTTAAAATTAAGTTAGATAAGATTTAAATAAAAATCGTATTTTGAATAAAGTTGGGGCGAGGTGGATAAAGTGACCCATTAAATAACACTTTTCAACCCACACCTTTGTAAAATAGTTTTTAAGAAAATAGGGTCCTTAACTACGTCCATTTCTACCTAGGTCCACGTTCCTACGGGCAACCTTGGCTCTGATACCACTTCTGTCACACCCGGTTTCTCCGAAGAACAACCGAGTGAATATCACATGTATGCCAGGATCATTTTCTCATACATGTGATGACAAATAGTGAAGCATCATTTATTACAAGTCAGGTGTCGAATATAAATAAGTCTTACATAGCATATGTCTCGATGGACGATAATAAGTTCATGACATATAGATAAAACAGCAGCGGAATATTATTCTTGTGGGCTCCTATCACAGGCATTGCTCGGGGGACTCCATGAACCTAGAATCCTTCTTCGGTTCTGAAGTCTTGGTCATTGAAAGCCACATCATCCCCTTGATCTGAGCAGCAATTTAAACCAACAAATATGCAAGGTTGAGTACCGTTGGTACTCAGCAAGTGTGGGAAAGTTATGTCATGCATGGCCAGAGCAAGGAGAGGTTGAACTCATGGTTAAAGCACTATGCAATTAATACGTATCACCTTAGCTTATTAAGCACCCACATTACTACACAGGTGAAATGGTCCCAATCTCCTAACCCATCATCAAAATCAAATAACCATAACATCATTTCCAATGTTAAGCTCCCCGCTAAACATCCACAACTTCCAAAGTCATCATCCTCTAATCATGAATAAGTCCAAGCCGCTCTTGACCGTGAGCACGACTGTCATGACAGTTTTGACTCTGCAAAGTTTGCACCACTGTACACACATGTAGTGATTTCATCCCCTGTTGCCGGGTGGACTAAAAGAACCTCCATTATGCCAGTGGCTACGAACCACATTCACACTTCCCAGGTGTGTAGCCAGGAGATCTCTACGAAGCCTTTACAAAGGGATTCCTGACGAGCGTGGGCCCACTGAGGTTTCACCCCTAACAGCATACAAGAGGCTCCAACCCCGCTGCAGTGGCCCCCTCTTGAGCCTTGCGGTTCATATGGTAGTCCAGCTGACACCTACTCCCCGCACCATCCAACACACCCATACTACGCCGGGGATACACCTAATTAATTGGCCAAGCTGCCCCATCTCAGCATGTGGTTGGCACCGTAAAGCCAGGTTACATGCTCTATGAACCTGTCCTTAGGATCCAGGCAAGTACTAAACACAAACCCGAGTCTCGTGCACCCAGCACCAACCAAATCATCCAACTTGCCTCGATCCCTACCTCTACATAACTCATAATATCTCATTCAAGAGTAAGGTAAATAAATTAATGATCCCATATCTCAATTATCCCATTCTAAGCATGGCTAAGCATAAGCATACGAATAAATGACATGATAAAATAAATCTCAACCCAAGCTACAAGGAAACAAGGTAATGCAATTCTAGGGAAACTTCCTAGCATGGGTTTCATATTTCAATTGACAATGCAAATTATTCTATCTAAACATCCTAGCATGGGATCAAAGTGGTCAAGGACACTTGCCTTCTTCCTGCTGCTCTGGGAATGGAAAGTCTTGGTCTTGGAAGGGGAGAACTTGCTTTGGGGCAGGTTCTACTCATGCCAATACACATAGCAAAAGAAAACACAATCCATAAGACATAGTTCACACTTTCACTTCATACAAACCA
This sequence comes from Neostapfia colusana, assembly GCA_030760725.1. Classification (NCBI taxonomy): domain Eukaryota; kingdom Viridiplantae; phylum Streptophyta; class Magnoliopsida; order Poales; family Poaceae; genus Neostapfia; species Neostapfia colusana. Next base: position 51,166,621 of record JASWHV010000009.1, read on the forward strand.
CACATACATACCTATGAAAGTCATTCACATTTCTAAGTGTTGTGGTTACTCTACATGTGTTGATTTTTGGCCTACATTCACCTTTAAACATATGTATATTATTTCTAAATTCTATGTTCAGATTTCTATTTGCACACTATATATAAAGTTCCAATTTGAACAAATTCTTTATATTCAATTATTACACTTCTTAGCCACAAAGTTTGTATAAGAGGTATTTTCCTATTCCAAATAGGTTTTCAGATCTTCTACCAAATCCTAAGCTGAAGTTTTTAAATTTGGAGACTTCATTTATCATTTTCTATTTATGCGTACCTATTTTCCTATATTTTTCAGATTTATCTTCTATGTCTAAAAGTGAGTTTTAATATTAAATAGTAGGACATATCTTCTAAACAGAATAGGTTCTGACCTAAAATATTAAAAATATATTTCTAAACTTCTCCTCTGATGTGAGCTAATTTAAATTTATTTTATCAGTTTTCAGAATTACTTCCTAGCCTAAAAAGGTATTTAAATTTATTTCAACCAAAAATCTATTTTTAGTTCATTCTAAAGTTTTCCAAGTGCTAGGAGAGTTTAAATTTGAACTTGTACATATGTTTGCCTTACCTTTTAAATTTAATTCCTAGTCACATATTCAAATTTCTGAATTTAATATCATATAGGGTCAAAAAGGTAAATCCTCCCTACTACAGGGTCTAATTTATTATTTTACAAATTTCCAGGGGTCTAACTACACATAACATAGGGGTTTTGCTAATTTTTATTATGTCCCGGGCCAAAAACTGGTTTTAAAATGAATTTACACGAATTTCTGAAGTTCCAGGGGCTAGATCAGAAGTTTCCGGGGCTAGATCGTGTTTTCCGAGATCCCCAGGGGGTAGCGCGTAAGAATCCCGGCCTTTATAACGCGGGGCTGATGTGGACCGTCCGATTTAAAATAGACAGCTGAGATTATAACGCCAAGCGGTACGGGTTAGATCTAATAGGAACCGCACGGTTTAAAATGGACGGGCGTCAGGGTGCCACGTCGCCCTGCCGTGCGCGGGCGGCGCTGCCCGGCGGCGGGAGGCTGCGATCTCGCCGGAGATCTTCGGATTTTCGTCTATACCTCCTAAAACTTGGATTTCATGGCACAGAACGGTAGAGGGGAAGTCGGGGATCTCACCTCGGGATTTTTCTTGAGCTCGGAGGTACTGGAAGGCGGTCGGCGGCGAGGTCCGAGATGAAATAGCGGCGGTGCTCGCCGGAGCTGCGTCTATGGTGCAAAACACCGAGTTTCTGCACCTGTGTGATTCCCCGGAGGCGGTGAAACATGATCGGCGCGTTAGATCAGAAAACCCGAGCAAGGATCGAGAAAAAACGGTGATCGGAGCTTCGGTTCTCACCGGAGAGAAAATTGGTGTGCTGTGGGGAATTCGGCGAGTTTCTGTGTGGGAATTTCATGAGGGGAGGCGGCGGAGGATCGACTTGGTTAAATAGCAGCGTCCGGGGCTAGAGATCATGCTGTTGGCGCGGTTTTTCGGAGGTTGTTTGGATTCGGGAGAGAGGAGAGTCCCGGGGTCGGCCGAGCGCGCGGAGGTGGGGGATGGCATGCGGGCCCCACGTGTCAGTGAGAGGAAGAGAGGGGCGCGGGTTCGGGGCTGGCGCGGGGAGAGTGGGCCGGCTGGTGGGTTTTGGCCCACTAGCCGGTGGGGTTTTTCTTTTTCTTTTTCCATTTCTTTTCTGTTTTGGTTTGAATTTAAATTCCAATTTGAATTTGAATTTCTGCACCACATGCAATACATCCAAAAAATTTTTAAATTCCCCTCTTAACAGAATTTTGGGGTGTTACAAATGTGGGGAGGACAACTATCGGACATAAGCTTCCAATAGTTCCGGATGATTGGACTGTAGTTACTCCTCGCTTTCCCACATAGTTTCGTCGGACGTGTGATTTTCCCATAGCACTTCAAAAAATCGCAAATTCTGGTTCCTTGTCTTGTGAGTGTTTTTATAAATTATTCGGATCGGATACTCAACATAAGTGAGGTCCGGCTTCAAATTTGCTATGCCTTCCAATAGAATTCCTTGTTGGAGCTTTCAAGCACTTCCGCAACTGAGATATGTGGAAGACGTTATGAACTCCAACTAAAGCTGCCAGTAACTCCAAGCGGTATGCCACAGATCCACATCTTTTGATGATGGCAAATGGACCTATAAAACACGGAGCTAATTTTACTTTCACTTCGAATCGGTAAATTCCTTTCATTAGAGATTCACGGAGATATACGTAGTCTCCAACTTGAAAGTCCAGAGGACGACGTCTCTTATCGTCATAGCTCTTTTGTCTAGACTGAGTGGCTTTAAGATTTGCTTGAATAAGCCTTACTCGCTCCTCTGCTTCATTTATGAGATCAATCCTGTAAATTACTCTCTTGCCAGATTCACACCAGTTCAATGGCGTGCGGCCTTACGGCTTGTCGTAGAGAGCCTCATAAGGTGCCATCTTGATACTCGCTTGATAACTATTGTTGTAAGCGAATTCTGCCAATGGTAGATAGTCATCCCATCCTTTACCGTGGTCTATGGCACATGCTCGAAGCATATCTTCGAGAACTTGGTTCACCCTCTCCGTTTGCCCATCGGTTTGAGGGTGATATGTGGAGCTTCTAATCAATTTGGTTGCTAGTGAGGCATGTAGCCGCTCCTAAAAATCAGCAACGAACAACACGCCTCAATTGGAGATGATTGTACGGGGCACTCCATGTAAGCACAATATTCTTGCAATATACAGCTCCGCATAATTCTTGCTATGGAATCCCGTATGTACGGGATGAAATGTGCCAATTTGGTTAACCGATCAACGGTCACCCAAATTGAGTCATGCTTATGAGCCATGAGAGGTAATCCGACAATGAAATCCATACTAATATCATCCCACTTCCGTACCTCAATGCTTAGCGATTGCAATGTCCCCACTTTCTTCATGTGGTTGCCTTTAACTCGCCGACACGTATCACATTCTGATACATATTTGGCAATCTCAAGCTTCATTTAAGTCCACCAAAATTTAGTATTTAATTCTGGTACATCTTGCTACTGCCCGGATGAATAGAAAATTCGGACAAGTGAGCCTCATCAAATATTTTCTTCCACAGTCTCATATCCCGGGGTACAACTATCCGGTCTTTGAACCATAAGGTTCCTTCACCATCTATCTGGAAGCATTTCATTTCCCCGTTCTCCAACTTGCTCCTAATATGAGACATGCCCTTGCTCTTGTTTTTGAGATTTCATAATCTCTTCTCTTATTGTGGGTATAAGAGCTAGATTATGCAGAGCTCCATATGGAACCAAGTAAAGACTTGGTTCTTCCTCTTCTATTGGAGTAATGGTTAGGTTGTGAACATTAGATTTCTTGCCGAGTGCATCGGCAACCACATTTGCCTTTCCCGGATGATAATGAATCTCATTACCATAGTCTTTGATCAGTTCTAACCATCTCCGTTGTCGCATATTAAACCCTTTTTGAGTGAATACGTACTTCAAGCTTTTATGATCGGTGTAGAGATGTACTAGATATCCTAGTAGGTATTGTCTCCACATTTTCAAAGCTTGTACCATGACAGCAAGCTCAAGATCATGAGTTGGATAATGTTTCTCATGATTTTATAATTGCTGTGATCCACGTTGATCACGCGTCCTCCGTGCATAAGTACGCAACCAAGTCCGACGTCGGACGCATCATAATAAACATTAAAGGGCTTGGTTGTATCCGGTTGAGCTAAAACCGGGGCTGTGGTGAAGTGTTTCACCAACGCTTGTGTAAGGGCCCAAGTTTTTCATTTGCTAAAGGTGTTCATCACACCACACCTCACCTCATTTGTGGAAATCATGTGAACACATTTGAAGAGCAAGTAACTACCATCAATAGATTCATTAGGAGATAAACTCACAAAGTGCAAAAGTAGTATTTCCCACATGCATCATATAGGGCTGACATGTGTTTAACTCCTAAACTTTGTTAGGAATGCTCATGCCAAACTCACCCAAATCCAAAACCTTCTGAGGTACTTTTGGGTACAATTATTAAAAGGTTAGTTTGAACTTAAATTCAAATTCAAACTCCATTCATCACATTAATTCAAAAGTGGGATTCATATTCTCACTTAGCACATTTTTGTGAGCTCACACACCAATTTTCACTCCATTTTGAGTTCAGCTTGACATGAACTATTTTGGCCTAATTCAAATAAAATTTGAATTTCAGTTAACATTTGCTGCAAATTTGATGAAATCAATTCACACTTTGATTTATTCAAATTCAAATGGACATTTGGAGGTTTGATCAAAATACAAGGGGTATTTGGGTCCCCATGAATTAAGAGCAGTAGAAATTGAAGTTGTGAGGTTAAAATTGGGGAGGGTGGCCCTCCTGTCAGTCTCACAATGAGCTCAACCGACTGAAGAGCCGGTGCTCTGTTTCTCAGGCTGAGGAAGAGCGCGCCACCGAGCCAAAACGTCGGCCAGCTCATCAGCTGCCCGATGCCTTATCCCTCTTCGGAGTTTTCCATTTGCTCACAAGCCAAAGCAGCACAGTTCTTTTCCTCCTCGCACCGAGCTCGGCCGAGACTTTGCCACTACCTTGGGTCCGTTAAGGAAACTGGAAACTCACGCACACCATCCCGTCGAGCTGCAAAACAACACCGCAGCATCTCCTCTGACCTCCTAGCCACAAGAATGAGCTGAAATCGGCTCTCCTCGAGCAACCCCAAACATTTTTGCGGCGACCAAAAAGTTACTGCCGTTCGATGCTCACGTGGGAAGCCCAACTCCGTGGTTTTCATGCCCAAGCAAGGACGCTCAGAGGGGTGCTAGACCACAGCGCTGCTTCTGCCCAACCGGTTGATCAAGCCGTGGATCGTCGCCAACGAATTCGGTGAAGTTCTCCCGACGTGCACAAACCGACGTTTCGGTACGGGAACTCCAAATTCTTCCTTCCTATTCATTGTTAGATAACCAAATTGTAACACCCTCAATTTCACTACCATGCATTGCATACATTTTTCATGTAGAGAAGCATTTGAAAAGAAGTAGAAATGGAGAAAGAACCCTAGAAATGGAGAAAGAACCATAGAAATGGACAAGGGAATATAGAAATTGAGAAAGGGACATAGAAATGGAGAGGGGAATATATAAATGGAGAAAGGGGCATAGAAATGGAAAATTTTTCCCAAATTTCCCCTTCCCAAAAATTCCCAAACTCTTCCCAATTTTTCCTGATTTTTTCCAAAATTCCCCTATGGGGAATTTCCCCCACATTTGGGGTGATTTTTCCCCCAAATTGGCTGCACCGAATTAGGGGGGAGACCCCTTGGCTGCAGCTCTTGAGGGGGGAACCCTAGTCCCCCACCTCTATGACTCTTTTGTGAAGTCCCCCACCTCTAGGACTCTTTGGTTAAATCCCCCACCTCTAGGACTCTTTGGTTAAGTCCCCCACCTCCAGAACTCTTTGTCCCTCACCCCTAGAACTCTTTGGTTTAGTCCCCTACCTTTAGGACTCTTTGTTTCCACCCCTAGGACTCTTTGGTTGAGTCCCAAACTTTTAGGACTCTTTGTTTCCACCACTAGGACTCTTTGGTTGAGTCCCATACTTCTAGGACTCTTTGTTTCCACCCATAGGACTCTTTTTTCCCCTTAATAAATATAACCCACCCCCTGGCCGCACCCCTCTCTCTTCTGGTCGCCACCCCTCTGCTTCTGCCTTGGCCGCCGTCGAAACTCTGCCCTGCCTCGCCGTCGCCGGAGAAGAAGACCCCTGCTGCCAAGCCCTGGCCGCAGCCCTATTCTTCTCTAAAGTAAAACCCCAGCTGCTGCCATTGCAAGGGAAAAAGTCCAGCTGCAAGGAGGAGAGGAGGAAAAAGAGAGGTAGGTCCCCGTTACCCCTCTTACGACATCACCACTGTTTCTACGCACCCGTTTTCTTCACCCCCTTCGAGCAGAAACTTTTGTGTGTGGACAGATCATGTTTTGATCGATTTTTGATGGTGGAATTGATCTACATCTTGTGTCAAGATCATCACCACGTCCACACTTGATCCCTACACCCTTGTTCATCACAACACCCCATTAAAGCCCATTAAAACATGCAAGAACACGTACAAACTGGTTTTATAAAACTGAACTATAAGATTTGCATTCATCTACCCCATTGCATCTCGAGTAAAGTTTGTGCATGATGATTGATTGCTGTAAATTTTGTATGTGCGTGGTCGTAAGTAAAAGGACAAGCTCAAGAGGCCGTCTACAAGGAACTACTGCACCAACACTTCGAGACGCTTGAGCAACACGAACCACGGGAGCAAGGCAAGTGCCCCTTGACCATATTGATCCTAGGTTTTCGAAACTGTTTTGCTTGCAAAAACTCATATGCTTGAGTCAACGTGATGGGACACCCTTTTATAAGAGTTTACTAGTTTTGTTAACCATCCTTGTTGCCGGGAAAGTTGATGAGTCGGGTATGGTCGTTTTCCCCTTTTTGCTTCGCTTAATTTATGGGATACGGGAAGCTGAAACAAAAACATGGTTAGCTACTGCACTCATATGAAAAATTATGATGAGAACTTGATGATGTTAATGGGCATGGAATCAGGGAGATCTAGGCAAGATTAGTTCATGGATGTTGCTGAATGAGATGGTGGTTTACTTGCCGTAGATCTAAGGACCGGTTCATGCGAGCACATGCTACGAAAACAGTTCCACCACAAGGCCAAATATGGGTGCGGCTTAGCTGACTAATTAGGTGTGTTGCCAGCTTGTTATGGACCGTTGGATGGCGCGGGGAATTGGAGTCGAGAGGGACTTCCCTGGGATCTGCATGGCACAAGAGGGGGCCCGTGGGTGGGAGAATCGAGATTCGAGTCTGCCAGTGAAACCTCAGTGGGTCCGTACATCCTAGTAGCCCCTTTGAAAAGGCTATTTTGTGATCTCTTGGCCATACACCGACAGTTGTGTACTGGTATAATGGAGGTTCTTTCTATTTCCGATGGGTGATGAAATCAAGAACTTGTGGGTAAAGTGGTGCCACCTCTGCAGAGCGTAAAACTATCATGATAGATGTGCTTCCGGTCACAAGCACCTGGCCAACTTCCATGATTAGAGGCAAAACTTGGGATGTTTATTCGGGATGGTTGTGATATGGTCATTGGGATTGGTTTGGGACTGTTTTGAGTCATAACAATGAGTTTACTTTCGGTTATATGAATATGAAATGGTTATGAATATTTATGAGTATGAGATGAACTTGAGAAAGATTAATGGCTGGATGAGACTTGATAAATGGTGAATTATGATGAGAGAATGTTGCTGAATTACTTGATTATGATGGGATAAATTTCACCTAGAAAAAGTTGTTGTTTTTATCATGTTTGTGAAATAAAATTTGCTAGCCACAATGAGCCTTTTTATTGCCTACCTTGTTGTAAGCTGCATGTCATAATTTTCCCGCACTTGCTGAGTACGACATGTACTCACCCTTGCATTCCCACATATACATAAGCTACAGGAAAAGAGTACATCGAGGAACATGTGGAGTACTAGGCATGCGCACTACCATCAACATGCCTGCGCAGTTGAAGTTGGAGCCTGCTGTTTAGTTATTTTCCCTGTTGTTTAGAGTCTTCCGTTGCAAGAGTAAGTTAGATATTCATGAGTGAGACATTTGAGTCATTGTAATAAAGTACTTAAACACTATTTATTCGTGGTTATATTCTGAGGTCAGTTTGTGGATTACATGTGTATGTGTGGAGAACATCCTGGGCACACATATGCATTCACTTCATTCTATTTTCGGAACCAGGTATCACAAATTGGTATCAGAGCCACGTTGACCGTAGGACGCAAGCCTAGGTAGAATGGACACTCTAAAACATATAGGAACACCCCTCTAAACTGCTATTTTTAAAAAATTCTTGCTGCTGCACTTTACTTGTCAATTCAGCCACTGCAGAGTGCTATTTTCAGCCCCTCTTTTTCTCTTCTATTGGACAGCAACACTTTTGCTTTCTTGCTTCATAGCTTCTGAAGTTTTGGAGCTATTTTCTTCCTTTTCTAAAGTTTCTCATGCCTTATAGATGCCGGTGACTAGGAGCACAACACGCATAAGCACTCGTCCACCACCATGTGGGAGTGCACTTAACCCCATTGAGGTGTCTGATGGACCATATTGGGAGGAGGTGAAGATGGAACCTCATGATGAAGATTAAGTAAATATCTTTATGCATGAGGAAGAGGACCTGGAAGAGGTGGAACCATTCGAAGACGATATGGAGGATGATCCACAAGAACGGCATTGGTACGCACCCTAGGTGGAGTTTCACGCGGGCTTACACCCCGTGGAGCCTCACGAAGCTATGACGGGAGGAGATGAACCCGAGGAGGAGCCCCCCCTTGCTGAGGCCGAGAATAAAGGTGATGAATGGGCCAACCATTCAGTTCAATAATTTTGGTCCGACGGAACGGAAGGAGGACACATATCCAGGGAGCTCAAAGAATTTCTGGATTGCTACAGCCTATACCCGGAATATCTTCTCAAGAAAGTCTCTCGTCTCGGACATGAAGGGTGGAAAGCTGAGGTAACCATTCTATCTAATGGTAGGGTTGTCACTCGGCACTTCACACCCACATGAAGAGCTTCAAGGGCAGAAGCAATCGATGATGCTGCATGGGATGCACTCACCAGACCGTGCTACGCCTTCCATGAGCAGCTTGAGGACACCACTTTTGAGCTGCACCCGTATCGGAATAGTGGTACAAGGGAGATAATTGGACCCCATGGAGGATCTCTTTCCAACCCATAAGCTGCTGACAAGTCTCAGAGGTTGCTCGTAGAGTTAGGAGACCGCTATGCAAGCGCACAAGAAGAGATCCGTTACCTCCGCAAGAAGCTGTACTTGCTGGAAAAACAGGAGACTCGTGCCAATGCGGGAGCAAATGGAGCACCAGCATCATCTAACACTACATGGACTGCCGACTCACCATGGCGTGCGCCCATGTATGGACCACCCCCGTCACACGGCGAGAACAGCACCGGTTCTCACGATTAAGTTTAGGTTTCCATTGAATAAAGCTGTAATAGGAACGTTTAGATCGTAGTAGCTTGAATAAGAGTGGTGTGCTTAACTTTTGTGATGATTTGCTTGTGTTATGTGCTGATGTGAGTTTTGGGACGCTTCAGCGAATGTACACATCCACATACAGTGGAGAGATCTGAGACGCTTCAGCACGTGTTCACATAATCATATAGGCTGAAATTAATACAAGAAGATACGTGGGTCATACACCTTGATACATATAGTTGGGGGATCAATCTAAATTTCTATTTTCTACTCTACTCTACTCCCTCCCACAGATGGTGAGGGAAAACGCCAACCGCCAAAGAAGGAACGCTCGTGGCAACAATGAACCACAAGAGGTGGCAATGTTGAAGTTCCTGAAAATGCTAACCCGGGGGCTGATGCAAGCAACCTTGAACAGTTGATGGCTATGCAGAACCAGCTCATGCAAACTATGATACAAAAATTGGGACAGCTGCAGGCCAACAACAACAACAATCCTAACCCCGTTCCTGCACTCCCACCACCGCCACCGCCACCACCGCCGGCTCACAACAGATTGGGGGAGTTCATGAGGACTAGGCCGCCTACTTTTGCACAAGCCAATGATCCTACGGAGGCTGATGATTGGCTGAAGTCCATGGAAAAGAAGCTTGCTATTGTTCAGTGTAATGATCGGGAAAAAGTTCTCTTCGGATTGCACCAACTTATGGGAGCAGCCGCTGACTGGTGGGACGCTATTTGCGATGCTCATGTCAACCAGGAGACTATCACTTGGGCTGAATTCAAGGAGAGTTTCTGCTCTCATTAAGTCCCTGCTGGAGTCATGATGCTTAAAAGGCAAGAGTTTGAAGGTCTCCGCCAAGGAAGGAAGAGCGTGAATGAATACCTCTACAAGTTCACACAGCTGTCAAGGTATGCTCCAGAAGATGTCAACTCGGATCAAAGAAAGCAATACTTGTTTATGAGAGGATTGAACAATGAGATCCAAGTTCATCTGCTCAACAATGATTATGCAAATTTCCAGAAGCTCGTTGATGAGGGGGTGCCCGACCTCCATCACGGGGTCGTGCCGCCTTGCCCGAAGAATCGCATTGGGTGGTGCCGTGTTATGCGGCACCCGACAGCACACATATAAGGAACACAGTATTACATAAATCAAAAGCGGAAGGTTACAATTATTCTTTGTAAATACTTTACACAAAATAGCTACAGCGGAAGTCTATAACCAGCTCACGTTGAATAATTATGGAGTACCGAGAAGAGGTCCAGCCCGCGGACTCCTCTCGCTAGCAACACGAAGACATGGCAGCGGCTAGGTTCTCCAAGTGTGACATGACTCGGAAGTTTCCGAGTCTCACCGGACAACCTTCTGTATAGCGTCGATGTTTACCTGCAAAACCACTTATATAGCAAGAGTGAGCACAAAGGCTCAGCAAGACTTAACCGTCTCTCCTAAAGCATGAAACTCTACATGAACGTAACCTAAGACCTATCCTGTAATTTGCGAAAAGACTCGCCTACGAGTTCATCCTTAACTTTCAGATTTTAGCCATAATAGTAGTGACCTTGCGCCCAGCAACATTGGAACTCCACAATCAGACAAGAAACGCTTCATTCCAATGTTACTTGTCCCAAGGTGAAAAATAAATTTAGTTTGCTCTATCTCTACTTCAAACATGGTTTTCATGCAACTTAACATAATCACAACAGCATTTATACTTTTTGCAAACTGTTTCCACACAAGTTGATTAACTACGTCACAACATGGGAGCAAGCGGTACTCAATAACCGCAAGGGACGGTGATTCGAATCAAACACTACCCGGATACCTCGACACATACGCCCGCCTCTGAAGACCCAACTCTGGCGTCCTTCATTACGTCGTATGTGGCAACCTTTCTCAGGACACTAAACTGTAGAACTGGTCGCGCCGTCTCGGGCTCATAGGTCTAACGAGACGATGTGGTATGCCTCTACAATTCAGTGAACCTGGTACATCAGTTTCCTGGTTCCCATATATCAGTAAGCATCCGGTACACAACTCAATACTTGCTCCTGGACGCGGCATACGCATCGGTCCTTAACCGACACAGGCAGAGCTACTCGACCAAGACCTCGTCTTGTCGCAGCCTAACCCCTCTGCCCGGTCTCATCTTTAGAAATGTAAACTGTAGTTTGCTTCTTTCCCCAACCACACTTATGATATCCTAAACTATAGCTCGCGAGTAGATTCCAACTACTCGTCTTCTACCGGATGCCCTAGTCTATTTAGCATTGCCCTATGCTACAGCGATGACACATTTCTACCCTTGACTTCAGGGTTCATGTTTGGTTATGCAAGTGGAGTATCACTCATCCTTGACCTAATGCACATACAAACCTTGACCAAATGTAGTGAACAAAGGAAAAACTTTAAAAACCACTTAAGTGCAAACCGGGGCTTGCCTTGGTTTTGCAGGTGACTTAAGTCAGGTAAGATGAAGTTAGTTGCTGATGATGACTTGAGGCTTAATCCCTGCCTTCTTGCTCCTTGATCCAAGTTCAACTTCTCCTTCACTCTTCCACGTTTAAACACTACACGTTATGAACATGCATACATGTTTAATTGTAAAAATTTTTGCTAACAAACGCTAAAGCCAAGTTTGAAACTGGAACTTTGTTTAAGAATTTAAAATGCAACTGGTGCTAGTGGTTTGGGTTTGTGTTTAAGCACTATCATCAAGTGATGAGTGGGGTTCCATCCCTTGGGTTGGAATCAACTAATAATGGTTGGACAGGACATAATGATCCACGGCTGCAATGGAGCTGGAAATTTTCTTGTGAGTTCCTTGTCACAAGAAAGTCCTCTGGACCAAAATTCAGAATGTTTCACTGAGTAGAGCACCCAGAATAATTTCCTAAGCATTTAGGCATAAAGGAATTAATTCTGATTAAACTTGCACTTTCATGCAAATCTAAGTGAACCATAATTTCAAACATAGCTCAGGGAGTATGCCTAAATTTTCCTAGGATTTTTGGAGCTAAGGAATGGCTAGACCTAAATTTCCAAGTTTTGGAAATTCTCTGAAAATGTTTCTGTATTTATTTGAATACAGAAACTTGAAATTGGAATTATCCCAACTAAATCAATTCCAAATGATCTGAAACTTTAACAATAGTTTCCTAATATCCTAAAGAATATCCTGGCAAAATTTGGGGAATTTTGGATGAACCAAACTCCCTCAAAAATTCTTTTGCTGAAAAGCTTTAAAACAATTTCCAGAATTTCCTATTGGTTTTCATGCAAATTGGGTTGTACATTTGAATAGAGTTTTTCATACTGAATCCAACCCAATTTGAATCACTAAATTTGGAGCTCCCTAGCAAAAGTTATGAGTTTCTAAAGTTTGAACCGAATCTGGAATTCAAATTAATTCGGGAAAAGTTTAAACTCTGACAGTGGTCCCATCCCCACGTGTCAGCTGCTGCGTTCACGCCACACGGGGCCACGGACCTGTCCCCGCGTTGTCACAAACTGATCCGAGGCCACAGACAATCCCACTCCCTCGTAACAGCGACTGACGCGTGGGCCAGCCCCCGTCTTCGTCTTCCTCCAGCCGCCCGCACTCCCGCGCCGCCGAGCTCGCCGGAGCTCTCGTCGGGAGTGGGTTCCGGTGCTCGGAACTTGCTGGATCTTGCCGCCCCCACGTATTCTCGTGCCAGGAACACGTTGCCGGGCTTATCTCAGCTCGACGATGGCCGGAAACCTAGGTGCGACGGCGATGGCGGCTGTGGCAACTTCGGTGATGTTGCTAGGGCACTGTAGTGCTCTAACCTTGCTCCGGTTAGCTCCTACAGCATCGCCACCACCTCGGGAGCAACGTCCAGGGCTCTGATCTCGCGAGAAACGACAGCAACTAGGGTCTCACCGTGCGACCTAGGGTGATTTCGGGGAAAACTGGAAAAACTCGAAGAACCGAGGGTTTCCTCAACGGTCCTCCCTAGTTCTTGATCCCACGTGCCCGCACGGATGTCTACAACTGGGTTTCTAGGTCTGGTGATTAGTGGTGCACCGTGCTTCTCTAATTTCTCGGTCTGCTGCCTACGGTTCATATCGCATGTCCGCGGGAAAAGTTAAATTCCGGCGAGCACGGGCTGTGGCATGCTGCCGGCGTTGCTGTGAAGCAAGAAGAGTTACAGGCGCACCTTTTCGCTTTTGCAACTCAACGGGAGGTGCTCTGTTGTGGCTGGGCGACGGATTCTTGCAGCGGCGACTTCGCCCGGTGCCGTGGGGAAGGATTGAGCTTGCCGCCTGGCTTCCCGTGGGTTTAGCACCGATTTCTTGCTTCGGTCACGTTCAGTGAGGTCTGGCGACGCGGTGGAGGGACTCAGCGCGGCGTGCGACTCGTTGAGCTGACCGGGCGTCGAGGAACCGACCGTGTTCTTCCGTGCGGCAGCAGCTCGGCGACGAGAACGCGAGGTGACCGACGGCAGCTGTGGGAGGCGGTTTGCGGGAGCGTCGTTCACTCGGTGGGGTTGATAAGGGCGCGAGCAAACCGACTCCGGAGCAGCTCGGGAGGTGCTTCCGGTTCCTCGGTCGGCAGCGCGTGGCGCCTGGCGGTGGCTCGGTGTGAGGTCGGGTGTGAACTGAGAATAGAGTGACTTCGGCAGTAAGTTAGGTCCCCCTCCTCTCACTGACCAGTGGGGCCCACAGCTCCCCTCTGCCCCAAAATATCTCCAAATTTTTGACACATTGTAAATTCATCCATGCAGGCCCCAAATCCAAAAGCCATTTTGACATTTGACAATTTGTGACACAGTTTCAAATTTAAATTCAAATTTGGATGGAATTCACAAGTCCCTTTGATATTCATATCAAAGCACCTCCAAATTTGCTCCAAATTTGCCCCCTCTACAATTTGAACCTGGGGAGTTTGAATGTGCCTTCTGATCTATGAGTTGGTCATTGCAAATACAACTTTTTAAACATCAGTTTGCATTTTCCTCTTTGGAGATGGCCCCTCCTCTTTTGGAAGTGACCCTCTTAATTCAAACTGAATTCAAAGTTTTTATCGCTCATGCCAACACTTTGATGAGTAAACAAAAGTTTTTGTAAGTCCCATTTCTTGTGTTCAAACTCAACTTTATTCATAGCTCAAGTTTTCTATTCACAAGTTTTGGGACTTTTACATCCCTCCCCCCTTAAAAAGAATCTTGTCCCGAGATTTATGATTAAGGACAAGGTGGAGAGGACAGTTACTCAACATACGCCTCTAACAACTCCAGATGATTGCGTTGCAAATATTCCTCGCTTTCCCATGTAGCTTCGTCTGACGTGTGATTTTCCCATAGCACCTTGAAAAATCGCAGCGTCCGATTCCTGGTTTCGCGAGTCTTTTCATCAATTATCCAGGTTGGTCGTTCAACATACTTGAGGTCCGGCTTCAGATCTGCTATGTCTCCTGTGAGAGTCTCCGTTGGAACTTTCAAACACTTCCGCAACTGAGATATGTGGAAGATGTTATGTACTCCGGCTAAGGTTGCCGGCAACTCCAAACGGTATGCTACGGGTCCACATCTTTCAATGATGACGAAGGGACCGATAAAACGCGGAGCTAATTTTCCTTTCACTCCGAATCGGTGAATGCCCTTCATCGGAAATACGCGGAGGTATATGTGGTCCCCAACATGGAAATCCAGCGGACGACGTCTCCTATCCGCATAGCTCTTTTGTCTGGACTGAGCGGCTTTAAGATTTGCTTGAATAAGCCTTACCCGCTCTTCTGCTTCATTTACGAGATCAATCCCGTAAGTTACCCTCTCGCCGGATTCACACCAGTTCAAGGGTGTGCGGCACTTCCGGCCGTAGAGAGCTTCATAAGGCGCCATTTTGATACTTGATTGATACCCATTGTTATATGAGAACTCTGCCAACGGTAAGTGATCATCCCAGCTCTTACCGTGGTGGATGACACATGCTCTCAGCATATCTTCAAGTATTTGATTCACCCTCTCAGTTTGTCCATCGGTTTGAGGGTGATACGTGGAGCTTCGAATCAATTTAGTTCCCAAGGATATGTGTAGCTGTTCCCAGAAACGGGATACGAACAGCGATCCTCTGTCGGAGACAATGGTACGGGGAACTCCGTGCAGGCATAAGATTCGTGCTATGTATAACTCCGCATACTGCTTGGCGCTGTAGTTGGTATGCACCAGAATGAAACGTGCCGATTTGGTTAATCGATCAACGATTACCCAAATCGAGTCATGGTGGTGGAAGGTCATCGGCAACCCAACGATGAAATCCATACTCAAGTCTTCCCACTTCCATGCCGGTATTTGTAGCGGTTGCAGCAGGCCCGACTTCTTCACATGGTCAGCCTTAACTCTTTGACACGTATCACATTCTGAAACATATTTTGCAACTTCACGTTTCATACGTGTCCACCAAAACTTCTTCCGGAGGTCTTGGTACATTTTATTGCTGCCAGGATGAATAGAAAATTTGGATAAGTGAGCCTCATCCAAAATTTTCTTCCGCAGCCTCATATCACGGGGTACGACTATCCGGTCCTTGAACCACAAGGTATCTTCATCATCTAACCGGAAACATTTCATCTCCCCGTTCTTCAACCTCCTTTTGATATGAGCCATGCCCTTGTCTCTCCTTTGAGCTTCCATGACCTCCTCTCTTATTGTGGGTATGAGAGCTAGTTATGTAGGGCCCCATAGGGAACCAAGTAGAGACTTGGTTCTTCCTCTTCTATCGGTGTAATGATTAGGTTACGAATATGAGACTTCCGGCTGAGTGCATCGGCAACCACATTTGCCTTGCCTGGATGATAATGAATTTCAATCTCATAGTCCTTGATCAGCTCCAACCATCGCCGTTGTCGCATATTCAACTCCTTTTGAGTGAATATGTACTTCAAACTTTTGTGGTCGGTGTAGAGATGAACCAGATTTCCCATTAGGTAATGTCTCCACATCTTCAAAGCTAGTACCACGGCAGCAAGCTCGAGATCATGAGTTGGATAATGTTTCTCATGATTCCGTAATTGCCGTGATCCATATGCGACCACACGTCCTCCTTGCATGAGTACACAACCAAGCCCGACGCCGGATGCATCACAATACACATCAAAAGGCTTGGTTGTATCCGGTTGAGCTAGAAACGGGGCTGTTGTGAGGTGTTTCACCAACGCTTGAAAAGCTTCCTCACATGGCTTGCTCCAATCATACTTGAGGCCTTTCTTCAGTAGCTCCGTCATAGGTTTGGAGATTTTTGAGAAGCTCGGGATGAACCTCCGGTAATATCCAGCCAAACCCAAGAAGCTACGAACTTCATGGACTGATGTTGGAGACATCCACTTCAGCACTTGTTCAATCTTGCTTGGATCAACAGCAATGCCTTCTGCTGAGATAATGTGTCCAAGAAATGACACTTGGTTGATCCAGAATTCACATTTACTAAACTTTGCATAGAGCTTGTGATCTCTCAGTCGTTGGAGCACAATATGCAAATGTTTAGCGTGTTCCTCTTCAGATTTGGAGTAGACCAAGATGTCGTCGATGAATACCACGACGAACTGATCCAGCTCCGGTATGAACACCGAGTTCATAAGATACATAAAGTGGGCCGGAGCATTGGTCAACCCAAATGACATGACAAGATATTCATAGAGCCCATATCTTGTCGAGAATGCTGTTTTCGGGACTTCTTCCGCGCGAATCTTGATTTGATGATATCCCGACCTTAAGTCCATCTTGGAGAAGACTTTAGCACCCACTAGCTGATCAAAAAGAATATCAATTCTTGGTAGTGGATACTTGTTCTTTATGGTCACAGCATTTAAAGGACGATAATCGACGCATAGCCTCAGCGTCTCATCCTTCTTCTTCACGAACAACGCTGAGCAACCCCATGGTGATGAACTTGGACGAATAAACCCCTTGTCCATCAGATCTTTGAGTTGCTCCTTCAATTCTGCTAATTCATTCGGAGCCATTTTGTATGGTCTCCGAGAGATCGGCATGGTTCCCGGTATCAACTCTATTTTGAACTCCACCTCGCGCTCAGGTGGTATTCCTGGAAGATCTTCGGGAAACACGTCCGGATATTCACGGACTACCGGAATGTCTTCTAATTTGCAAGCCTCGGCATTACATACTCCCGGGTCTTTGGAAACCGCTTCGCCGAGATACAATGTTTGACGTCCGTGAAGTGGAGAGTCCAAGTGAACACTCCTGTTCTCGATGTCCAGGACAGCCTTATGGAAGGTCAACCATGATATTCCCAATATGGCATTGATTCCCTGGTCTTCGAGAATGATGAGGGTGGTAGGATAAATTTTTCCACCCAAGCAAAGTGGTGCTCGAGAAACGACTTCATTAGTTGATATGTCTCCACCTGGCGAATGAATAAGGTACGAACCTTTGGTGATAGTGGTGGAGATCTGATCTCGGATTACCGTTGCCCGGCTAATGAAGTTATGTGTTGCACCAGAGTCGAATAAAATGACAACCGGCTTGTCATTTAAGGTGAACCTGCCGGCAAGAACAGGTCCTCCCTTTGGCAGATCATCGACTGACACATAATTGACTGTTCCCACTTTTGACATAGCTTTTCTGGGCTGCCCAAGATCACTTTTTGGAACTGGACCCGCAGACACAATGTTACTGCTCGGTTCAGTTGCTTCATTGACGTTGGGCTCATTGTCAATCTGAAGTGGGACAGCACTCGGTTCAACTGAGAAATCACCTTGTTCATCTTCAGCCTCTTGAGGGTAATAATATTCTAGTGCACCTTGTTGATACTGAGGTGCATAAGAAATAAGTTGCTGCTGTGGTAGAGGTGAATAAGACCTCTGTGGAGTAGAAGAGTCGTCACACTCCCAGAATGATTGCACCTCTTGTGGAATCTCTCGACCGGAAGGTGAACGGATTACCAACCGATACTTCTGAGGTAGACGATTGTCTTCATCTTGTGATGAATCCCTCTCCCTCTTTTCCTTGAGGTAGAGGTTGGAATAATATTCTTGAGCGATAGTACAGCTCACAAACTCATCAAAAATCTCTTGGCTAACTTGAGCCAATTCACATCGCAGCCTAGCAGTCAGCCCTCGGTAGAAATGATAACCTTTCATGGCTGGTGATTTCACATAGTCAGGGACATATTGAGCTAAGCGATTGAATTCCTTCGCATACTCAATAACACTCATGTCCCCTTTCTTTAGACTCCAGAACTCATCCAGACTGGTTTGCATTATGCCCGCAGGGATGAAACGAGCACGAAATGCAGCCTGGAACTCCGCCCATGTGACACGATGCCCTGCTGGTTGAACAGCAAGGTACTCTGCCCACCATGCTCCAGCAAAGCCGTGAAGCTGTTGAGCGGCATATAGAGTCTTCGAGAATTCGTCACATCGGATCAACCCAAGCTTGGACTCAATGACACGCAACCAGTGATTTGCTTCACAATGGTCAGCCGCCTCGGAGAATACCGGCGGTTGTGTCGCCAAGAAATCCAGATACGTGCTCTGGGTTGGCATGTGATGTTGAGCTTCTCGATCTATGCCTTGTTGAACTAGAGTTTGGAGAGTTTCATTCATTTTGGCCATAATTTCCGCCAATCCGGTTGGCGATGGCTCTTGTGATGAAGTCGAGTCATTCCCACCTCGACTGGAACCTCCAATCTCCATTTGAGAATGTGTACGTACCATACTGCACGAAACAAAATTTTGAGTCAATCAAAATTCTATCTCAGTAGTAAGTAAAGATAAGTAAAACATGAACATGTCATGAACTTTATGAAAGCATAACCACATTCATGTTTAAACAAATCTTATGTACGCTAAGCTAATCAGCAGGACTACCCTGACCAGCTCACACAAACTCCAAATTTTACTCAAGTCATCAACAGATTCTAGACTTGAGTTCAATACCAAAGTTTTAGTAAACTTCAGTATCTTTCCAACAAGTACTTATGTGCTCCTTAAGGAATTTTCTACAGGAAGTTATGGCTTAAAAACAGAAAGGTCCAGAGAGGTTTTTGCTACTGTCCTGGTTTGAACAGTTTGCCTTCAACTGGACTTTTCACCCATGTAACGTGTGATTCTGCTCTGGAGGCCTACAAGGAAATTGTAGAGCACTTGAAAATATTTCCAGAACTGTATCATACACCTTATTTGGGTCAAGCTACTCAGAGTTATGCTCTGTTAAAGTCCAGCAAGAATTCCTGCCAGAAACAGAGCACTCTGTTTTTGAAAACTTTGACACCTAGTTATACTCTCATTTGAATCTTAGCTCAAAATAAGAGTTCAATAACTAATATTTGTTTCAAACTTCCATTTTTAGTTGAAAGTTAGCTCATGAATCATTTCTTCATAGGGAAGAGGTTCTTATGTGTAGTACGGTGTCGATGCACCGTAAGAATCATGTCGGTACTACGTAGCCTCACCAAATAAAAATCCTAACCGGATTACACCGGCATATACGTACTATCAGTGGCACTAATACGGTCTCTCACACACGTGTACTACACGGGATACGTACGTGGTTAGTATCTGCAGAAGATCACTCAATAGTGGTGCACTCAAAGGTTGTTTCATTACAGGCAGTTCCATATTTGAAAGTAAATACAAACGCCCGTATCATTGTCATACGGCTGTCCTTGAGTTAAGTCACGTCTCAAGGTACGCGATCGTGTTTCAACACCACACGACGGGGAACCCGAGTATGTCATGAACGGGTCGTCATGGTTGGGAATGTTATCAACCCAACGGATACCACCTACTGCCCTGCAGGGCACGCCGATGGCAAGCGCTGCGTATGTCCTCCTGGGCTACTTCCAGAAGAACACACTATCGCGTTACTGACCACACGATGGGGTCTCCACTTACTTGCCTAATGCACGCTAGGGATCAGCGTTTCATATGAACTCAGGAACATGAAGAGTCCAAGAGTTTCATATTAACATCTCACACCAAGCTGTGAGATCTAACCCTGAACCACTTTCCTCGTCAGGGGAGCTAACCGAAATTGATCCGCTTTCGGTGGCGTTCCTTACCATGCTTACCAGAACGTAGGTGTGTCGTTACATAATGAAAATTCAGAATTAAAACACATATGTTAGTCTTGCCACTTTAAGTAACTACACTACTATAGTCCTTATGTGGGCCTAATATCGTTTCCTCACCGTATCCTAAGTTTTTGTCGTAATACGATCCTTACTCCGTGTGCTATTACCAATGCGGCTCTGATACCACGCTGAGGGGGTGCCCGACCTCCATCACGGGGTCATGCCGCCTTGCCCGAGGAATCGCATTGGGTGGTGCCGTGTTATGCGGCACCCAACAGCACACATATAAGGAACACAGTATTACATAAATCAAAAGCGGAAGGTTACAATTATTCTTTGTAAATACTTTACACAAAATAGCTACAGCGGAAGTCTATAACCAGCTCACGTTGAATAATTATGGAGCACCGAGAAGAGGTCCAGCCCGCGGACTCCTCTCGCTAGCAACACGAAGACATGGCAGCGGCTAGGTTCTCCAAGTGTGACATGACTCGGAAGTTTCCGAGTCTCACCGGACAACCTTCTGTATAGCGTCGATGTTTACCTGCAAAACCACTTATATAGCAAGAGTGAGCACAAAGGCTCAGCAAGACTTAACCGTCTCTCCTAAAGCATGAAACTCTACATGAACGTAACCTAAGACCTATCCTGTAATTTGCGAAAAGACTCGCCTACGAGTTCATCCTTAACTTTCAGATTTTAGCCATAATAGTAGTGACCTTGCGCCCAGCAACATTGGAACTCCACAATCAGACAAGAAACGCTTCATTCCAATGTTACTTGTCCCAAGGTGAAAAATAAATTTAGTTTGCTCTATCTCTACTTCAAACATGGTTTTCATGCAACTTAACATAATCACAACAGCATTTATACTTTTTGCAAACTGTTTCCACACAAGTTGATTAACTACGTCACAACATGGGAGCAAGCGGTACTCAATAACCGCGAGGGACGGTGATTCGAATCAAACACTACCCGGATAACTCGACACATACGCCCGCCTCTGAAGACCCAACTCTGGCGTCCTTCATTACGTCGTATGTGGCAACCTTTCTCAGGACACTAAACTGTGGAACCGGTCGCACCGTCTAGGGCTCATAGGTCTAACGAGACGATGTGGTATGCCTCTACAATTCAGTGAACCTGGTACATCGGTTTCCTGGTTCCCATATATCAGTAAGCATCCGGTACACAACTCAATACTTGCTCCTGGACGCGGCATACGCATCGGTCCTTAACCGACACAGGCAGAGCTACTCGACCAAGACCTCGTCTTGTCGCAGCCTAACCCCTCTGCCCGGTCTCATCTTTAGAAATGTAAACTTTAGTTTGCTTCTTTCCCCAACCACACTTATGATATCCTAAACTATAGCTCGCGAGTAGATTCCAACTACTCGTCTTCTACCGGATGCCCTAGTCTATTTAGCATTGCCCTATGCTACAGCGATGACACATTTCTACCCTGGACTTCAGGGTTCATGTTTGGTTATGCAAGTGGAGTATCACTCATCCTTGACCTAATGCACATACAAACCTTGACCAAATGTAGTGAACAAAGGAAAAACTTTAAAAACCACTTAAGTGCAAACCGGGGCTTGCCTTGGTTTTGCAGGTGACTTAAGTCAGGTAAGATGAAGTTAGTTGCTGATGATGACTTGAGGCTTAATCCCTGCCTTCTTGCTCCTTGATCCAAGTTCAACTTCTCCTTCACTCTTCCACGTTTAAACACTACACGTTATGAACATGCATACATGTTTAATTGTAAAACTTTTTGCTAACAAACGCTAAAGCCAAGTTTGAAACTGGAACTTTGTTTAAGAATTTAAAATGCAACTGGTGCTAGTGGTTTGGGTTTGTGTTTAAGCACTATCATCAAGTGATGAGTGGGTTTCCATCCCTTGGGTGGGAATCAACTAATAATGGTTGGACAGGACATAATGATCCAAGGCTCCAATGGAGCTGGAAATTTTCTTGTGAGTTCCTTGTCACAAGAAAGTCCTCTGGACCAAAATTCAGAATGTTTCACTGAGTAGAGCACCCAGAATAATTTCCTAAGCATTTAGGCATAAAGGAATTAATTCTGATTAAACTTGCACTTTCATGCAAATCTAAGTGAACCATAATTTCATACATAGCTCAGGGAGTATGCCTAAATTTTCCTAGGATTTTTGGAGCTAAGGAATGGCTAGAACTGAATTTCCAAGTTTTGGAAATTCTCTGAAAATGTTTCTGTATTTATTTGAATACAGAAACTTGAAATTGGAATTATCCCAACTAAATCAATTCCAAATGATCTGAAACTTTAACAAGAGTTTCCTAATATCCTAAAGAATATCCTGGCAAAATTTGGGGAATTTTGGATGAACCAAACTCCCTCAAAAATTCTTTTGCTGAAAATCTTTAAAACATTTTCCAGAATTTCCTATTGGTTTTCATGCAAATTGGGTTGTACATTTGAATAGAGTTTTTCATACTGAATCCAACCCAATTTGAATCACTAAATTTGGAGCTCCCTAGCAAAAGTTATGAGGTTCTAAAGTTTGAACCGAATCTGGAATTCAAATTAATTCGGGAAAAGTTTAAACTCTGACAGTGGTCCCATCCCCACGTGTCAGCTGCTGCGTTCACGCCACACGGGGCCACGGACCTGTTCCCGCGTTGTCACAAACTGATCCGAGGCCACAGACAATCCCACTCCCTCGTAACAGCGACTGACGCGTGGGCCAGCCCCCGTCTTCGTCTTCCTCCAGCCGCCCGCACTCCCGCGCCGCCGAGCTCGCCGGAGCTCTCGCCGGGAGTGGGTTCCGGTGCTCGGAACTTGCTGGATCTTGCCGCCCCCACGTATTCTCGTGCCAGGAACACGTTGCCGGGCTTATCTCAGCTCGACGATGGCCGGAAACCTAGGTGCGACGGCGATGGCGGCTGTGGCAACTTCGGTGATGTTGCTAGGGCACTGTAGTGCTCTAACCTTGCTCCGGTTAGCTCCTACAGCATCGCCACCACCTCGGGAGCAACGTCCAGGGCTCTAATCTCGCAAGAAACGACAGCAACTAGGGTCTCACCGTGTGACCTAGGGTGATTTCGGGGAAAACTGGAAAAACTCGAAGAACCGAGGGTTTCCTCAACGGTCCTCCCTAGTTCTTGATCCCACGTGCCCGCACGGATGTCTACAACTGGGTTTCTAGGTCTGGTGATTAGTGGTGCACCGTGCTTCTCTAATTTCTCGGTCTGCTGCCTACGGTTCATATCGCATGTCCGCGGGAAAAGTTAAATTCCGGCGAGCACGGGCTGTGGCATGCTGCCGGCGTTGCTGTGAAGCAAGAAGAGTTACAGGCACACCTTTTCGCTTTTGCAACTCAACGGGAGGTGCTCTGTTGTGGCTGGGCGACGGATTCTTGCAGCGGCGACTTCGCCCGGTGCCGTGGGGAAGGATTGAGCTTGCCGCCGGGCTTCCCGTGGGTTTAGCACCGATTTCTTGCTTCGGTCACGTTCAGTGAGGTCTGGCGACGCGGTGGAGGGACTCAGCGCGGCGTGCGACTCGTTGAGCTGACCGGGCGTCGAGGAACCGACCGTGTTCTTCCGTGCGGCAGCAGCTCGGCGACGAGAACGCGAGGTGACCGACGGCAGCTGTGGGAGGCGGTTTGCGGGAGCGTCGTTCACTCGGTGGGGTTGATAAGGGCGCGAGCAAACCGACTCCGGAGCAGCTCGGGAGGTGCTTCCGGTTCCTCGGTCGGCAGCGCGTGGCGCCTGGCGGTGGCTCGGTGTGAGGTCGGGTGTGAACTGAGAATAGAGTGACTTCGGTCAGTAAGTTAGGTCCCCCTCCTCTCACTGACCAGTGGGGCCCACAGCTCCCCTCTGCCCCAAAATATCTCCAAATTTTTGACACATTGTAAATTCATCCATGCAGGCCCCAAATCCAAAAGCCATTTTGACATTTGACAATTTGTGACACAGTTTCAAATTTAAATTCAAATTTGGATGGAATTCACAAGTCCCTTTGATATTCATATCAAAGCACCTCCAAATTTGCTCCAAATTTGCCCCCTCTACAATTTGAACCTGGGGAGTTTGAA
Source organism: Neostapfia colusana (assembly GCA_030760725.1). NCBI lineage: Eukaryota > Viridiplantae > Streptophyta > Magnoliopsida > Poales > Poaceae > Neostapfia > Neostapfia colusana. The sequence goes on from JASWHV010000009.1 coordinate 51,190,854, forward strand.
TGTGCCCTCTGATCTATGAGTTGGTCATTGCAAATACAACTTTTTAAACATCAGTTTGCATTTTCCTCTTTGGAGATGGCCCCTCCCTTTTGGAAGTGACCCTCTTAATTCAAACTGAATTCAAAGTTTTTATCGCTCATGCCAACACTTTCATGAGTAAACAAAAGTTTTTGTAAGTCCCATTTCTTGTATTCAAACTCAACTTTATTCATAGCTCAAGTTTTCTATTCACAAGTTTTGGGACTTTTACATCCCTCCCCCTTAAAAAGAATCTCGTCCCGAGATTCATGATTAAGGACAAGGTGGAGAGGACAGTTACTCAACATACGCCTCTAACAACTCCGGATGATTGCGTTGCAAATATTCCTCGCTTTCCCATGTAGCTTCATCGGACGTGTGATTTTCCCATAGCACCTTGAAAAATCGCAGCGTCCGATTCCTGGTTTCACGAGTCTTTTCATCAATTATCCAGGTTGGTCGTTCAACATACGTGAGGTCCGGCTTCAGATCTGCTATGTCTCCTGTGAGAGTCTCCGTTGGAACTTTCAAACACTTCCGCAACTGAGATATGTGGAAGATGTTATGTACTCCGGCTAAGGTTGCCGGCAACTCCAAACGGTATGCTACGGGTCCACGTCTTTCAATGATGACGAAGGAACCGATAAAACGCGGAGCTAATTTTCCTTTCACTCCGAATCGGTGAATGCCCTTCATCGGAGATACGCGGAGGTATACGTGGTCCCCAACATGGAAATCCAGCGGACGACGTCTCCTATCCGCATAGCCCTTTTGTCTGAACTGAGCGGCTTTAAGATTTGCTTGAATAAGCCTTACCCGCTCTTCTGCTTCATTTACGAGATCAATCCCGTAAGTTACCCTCTCGCCGGATTCACACCAGTTCAAGGGTGTGCGGCACTTCCGGCCGTAGAGAGCTTCATAAGGCGCCATTTTGATACTTGATTGATACCCGTTGTTATATGAGAACTCTGCCAACGGTAAGTGATCATCCCAGCTCTTACCGTGGTGGATGACACATGCTCTCAGCATATCTTCAAGTATTTGATTCACCCTCTCAGTTTGTCCATCGGTTTGAGGGTGATACGCGGAGCTTCGAATCAATTTAGTTCCCAAGGATATGTGTAGCTGTTCCCAGAAACGGGATACAAACAGCGATCCTCTGTCGGAGACAATGGTACGGGGAACTCCGTGCAGGCATAAGATTCGTGCTATGTATAACTCCGCATACTGCTTGGCGCTGTAGTTGGTATGCACCGGAATGAAACGTGCCAATTTGGTTAATCGATCAACGATTACCCAAATCGAGTCATGGTGGTGGGAGGTCATCGGCAACCCAACGATGAAATCCATACTCAAGTCTTCCCACTTCCATGCCGGTATTTGTAGCGGTTGCAGCAGGCCCGACTTCTTCACATGGTCGGCCTTAACTCTTCGACACGTATCACATTCTGAAACGTATTTTGCAACTTCACGTTTCATACGTGTCCACCAAAACTTCTTCCGGAGGTCTTGGTACATTTTATTGCTGCCAGGATGAATAGAAAATTTGGATAAGTGAGCCTCATCCAAAATTTTCTTCCGCAGCCTCATATCACGGGGTACGACTATCCGGTCCTTGAACCACAAGGTATCTTCATCATCTAACCGGAAACATTTCATCTCCCCGTTCTTCAACCTCCTTTTGATATGAGCCATGCCCTTGTCTCTCCTTTGAGCTTCCATGACCTCCTCTCTTATTGTGGGTATGAGAGCTAGGTTATGTAGGGCCCCATAGGGAACCAAGTAGAGACTTGGTTCTTCCTCTTCTATCGGCGTAATGATTAGGTTACGGATATGAGACTTCCGGCTGAGTGCATCGGCAACCACATTTGCCTTGCCCGGATGATAATGAATTTCAATCTCATAGTCCTTGATCAGCTCCAACCATCGCCGTTGTCGCATATTCAACTCCTTTTGAGTGAATATGTACTTCAAACTTTTGTGGTCGGTGTAGAGATGAACCAGATTTCCCATTAGGTAATGTCTCCACATCTTCAAAGCTAGTACCACGGCAGCAAGCTCGAGATCATGAGTTGGATAATGTTTCTCATGATTCCGTAATTGCCGTGATCCATATGCGACCACACGTCCTCCTTGCATGAGTACACAACCAAGCCCGACGCCGGATGCATCACAATACACATCAAAAGGCTTGGTTGTATCCGGTTGAGCTAGAACCGGGGCTGTTGTGAGGTGTTTCACCAACGCTTGAAAAGCTTCCTCACATGGCTTGCTCCAATCATACTTGAGGCCTTTCTTCAGTAGCTCCGTCATAGGTTTGGAGATTTTTGAGAAGCTCGGGATGAACCTCCGGTAATATCCAGCCAAACCCAAGAAGCTACGAACTTCATGGACTGTTGTTGGAGACTTCCACTTCAGCACTTGTTCAATCTTGCTTGGATCAACAGCAATGCCTTCTGCTGAGATAATGTGTCCAAGAAATGGCACTTGGTTGATCCAGAATTCACATTTACTAAACATTGCATAGAGTTTGTGATCTCTCAGTCGTTGGAGCACAATATGCAAATGTTTAGCGTGTTCCTCTTCAGATTTGGAGTAGACCAAGATGTCGTCGATGAATACCACGACGAACTGATCCAGCTCCGGCATGAACACCGAGTTCATAAGATACATAAAGTGGGCCGGAGCATTGGTCAAACCAAATGACATGACAAGATATTCATAGAGCCCATATCTTGTCGAGAATGCTGTTTTCGGGACATCTTCCGCGCGAATCTTGATTTGATGATATCCCGACCTTAAGTCCTTCTTGGAGAAGACTTTAGCACCCACTAGCTGATCAAAAAGAATATCAATTCTTGGTAGTGGATACTTGTTCTTTATGGTCACAGCATTTAAAGGACGATAATCGACGCATAGCCTCAGCGTCTCATCCTTCTTCTTCACGAACAACGCTGAGCAACCTCATGGTGATGAACTTGGACGAATAAACCCCTTGTCCATCAGATCTTTGAGTTGCTCCTTCAATTCTGCTAATTCATTCGGAGCCATTTTGTATGGTCTCCGAGAGATCGGCGTGGTTCCCGGTATCAACTCTATTTTGAACTCCACCTCGCGCTCAGGTGGTAGTCCTGGAAGATCTTCGGGAAACACGTCCGGATATTCACGGACTACCGGAATGTCTTCTAATTTGCAAGCCTCGGCATTACATACTCCCGGGTCTTTGGAAACCGCTTCGCCGAGATACAATGTTTGACGTCCGTGAAGTGGAGAGTCCAAGTGAACACTCCTGTTCTCGATGTCCAGGACAGCCTTATGGAAGGTCAACCATGATATTCCCAATATGGCATTGATTCCCTGGTCTTCGAGAATGATGAGGGTGGTAGGATAAATTTTTCCACCCAAGCAAAGTGGTGCTCGAGAAACGACTTCATTAGTTGATACGTCTCCACCTGGCGAATGAATAAGGTACGAACCTTTGGTGATAGTGGTGGAGATCTGATCTCGGATTACCGTTGCCCGGCTAATGAAGTTATGTGTTGCACCAGAGTCGAATAAAATGACAACCGGCTTGTCATTTAAGGTGAACCTGCCGGCAAGAACAGGTCCTCCCTTTGGCAGATCATCGACTGACACATAATTGACTGTTCCCACTTTTGACATAGCTTTTCTGGGCTGCCCAAGATCACTTTTTGGAACTGGACCCGCAGACACAATGTTACTGCTCGGTTCAGTTGCTTCATTGACGTTGGGCTCATTGTCAATCTGAAGTGGGACAGCACTCGGTTCAACTGAGAAATCACCTTGTTCATCTTCAGCCTCTTGAGGGTAATAATATTCTAGTGCACCTTGTTGATACTGAGGTGCATAAGAAATAAGTTGCTGCTGTGGTAGAGGTGAATAAGACCTCTGTGGAGTAGAAGAGTCGTCACACTCCCAGAATGATTGCACCTCTTGTGGAATCTCTCGACCGGAAGGTGAACGGATTACCAACCGATACTTCTGAGGTAGACGATTGTCTTCATCTTGTGATGAATCCCTCTCCCTCTTTTCCTTGAGGTAGAGGTTGGAATAATATTCTTGAGCGATAGTACAGCTCACAAACTCATCAAAATTCTCTTGGCTAACTTGAGCCAATTCACATCGCAGCCTAGCAGTCAGCCCTCGGTAGAAATGATAACCTTTCATGGCTGGTGATTTCACATAGTCAGGGACATATTGAGCTAAGCGATTGAATTCCTTCGCATACTCAATAACACTCATGTCCCCTTGCTTTAGACTCCAGAACTCATCCAGACTGGTTTGCATTATGCCCGCAGGGATGAAACGAGCACGAAATGCAGCCTGGAACTCCGCCCATGTGACACGATGCCCTACTGGTTGAACAGCAAGGTACTCTGCCCACCATGCTCCAGCAAAGCCGTGAAGCTGTTGAGTGGCATATAGAGTCTTCGAGAATTCGTCACATCGGATCAACCCAAGCTTGGACTCAATGACACGTAACCAGTGATTTGCTTCACAATGGTCAGCCGCCTCGGAGAATACCGGCGGTTGTGTCGCCAAGAAATCCAGATACGTGCTCTGGGTTGACATGTGATGTTGAGCTTCTCGATCTATGCCTTGTTGAACTAGAGTTTGGAGAGTTTCATTCATTTTGGCCATAATTTCCGCCAATCCGGTTGGCGATGGCTCTTGTGATGAAGTCGAGTCATTCCCACCTCGACTGGAACCTCCAATCTCCATTTGAGAATGTGTACGTACCATACTGCACGAAACAAAATTTTGAGTCAATCAAAATTCTATCTCAGTAGTAAGTAAAGATAAGTAAAACATGAACATGTCATGAACTTTATGAAAGCATAACCACATTCATGTTTAAACAAATCTTATGTACGCTAAGCTAATCAGCGGGACTACCCTGACCAGCTCACACAAACTCCAAATTTTACTCAAGTCATCAACAGATTCTAGACTTGAGTTCAATACCAAAGTTTTAGTAAACTTCAGTAGCTTTCCAACAAGTACTTATGTGCTCCTTAAGGAATTTTCTACAGGAAGTTATGGCTTAAAAACAGAAAGGTCCAGAGAGGTTTTTGCTACTGTCCTGGTTTGAACAGTTTGCCTTCAACTGGACTTTTCACCCATGTAACGTGTGATTCTGCTCTGGAGGCCTACAAGGAAATTGTAGAGCACTTGAAAATATTTCCAGAACTGTATCATACACCTTATTTGGGTCAAGCTACTCAGTGTTATGCTCTGTTAAACTCCAGCAAGAATTCCTGCCAGAAACAGAGGACTCTGTTTTTGAAAACTTTGACACCTAGTTATACTCTCATTTGAATCTTAGCTCAAAATAAGAGTTCAATAACTAATATTTGTTTCAAACTTCCATTTTTAGTTGAAAGTTAGCTCATGAATCATTTCTTCATAGGGAAGAGGTTCTTATGTGTAGTACGGTGTCGATGCACCTTAAGAATCATGTCGGTACTACGTAGCCTCACCAAATAAAAATCCTAACCGGATTACACCGGCATATACGTACTATCAGTGGCACTAATACGGTCTCTCGCACACGTGTACTACACGGGATACGTACGTGGTTAGTACCTGCAGAAGATCACTCAATAGTGGTGCACTCAAAGGTTGTTTCATTACAGGCAGTTCCATATTTGAAAGTAAATACAAACGCCCGTATCATTGTCATACGGCCGTCCTTGAGTTAAGTCACGTCTCAAGGTACGCGATCGTGTTTCAACACCACACGACGGGGAACCCGAGTATGTCATGAACGGGTCGTCATGGTTGGGAATGTTATCAACCCAATGGATACCACCTACTGCCCTGCAGGGCACGCCGATGGCAAGCGCTGCGTATGTCCTCCTGGGCTACTTCCAGAAGAACACACTATCGCGTTACTGACCACACGATGGGGTCTCCACTTACTTGCCTAATGCACGCTAGGGATCAGCGTTTCATATGAACTCAGGAACATGAAGAGTCCAAGAGTTTCATATTAACATCTCACACCAAGCTGTGAGATCTAACCCTGAACCACTTTCCTCGTCAGGGGAGCTAACCGAAATTGATCCGCTTTCGGTGGCGTTCCTTACCATGCTTACCAGAACGTAGGTGCGTCGTTACATAATGAAAATTCAGAATTAAAACACATATGTTAGTCTTGCCACTTTAAGTAACTACACTACTATAGTCCTTATGTGGGCCTAATATCGTTTCCTCACCGTATCCTAAGTTTTTGTCGTAATACGATCCTTACTCCGTGTGCTATTACCAATGCGGCTCTGATACCACGCTGAGGGGGTGCTCGACCTCCATCACGGGGTCGTGCCGCCTTGCCCGAGGAATCGCATTGGGTGGTGCCGTGTTATGCGGCACCCAACAGCACACATATAAGGAACACAGTATTACATAAATCAAAAGCGGAAGGTTACAATTATTCTTTGTAAATACTTTACACAAAATAGCTACAGCGGAAGTCTATAACCAGCTCACGTTGAATAATTATGGAGCACCGAGAAGAGGTCCAGCCCGAGGACTCCTCTCGCTAGAAACACGAAGACATGGCAGCGGCTAGGTTCTCCAAGTGTGACATGACTCGGAAGTTTCCGAGTCTCACCGGACAACCTTCTGTATAGCGTCGATGTTTACCTGCAAAACCACTTATATAGCAAGAGTGAGCACAAAGGCCCAGCAAGACTTAACCGTCTCTCCTAAAGCATGAAACTCTACATGAACGTAACCTAAGACCTATCCTGTAATTTGAGAAAAGACTCGCCTACGAGTTCATCCTTAACTTTCAGATTTTAGCCATAATAGTAGTGACCTTGCGCCCAGCAACATTGGAACTCCATAATCAGACAAGAAACGCTTCATTCCAATGTTACTTGTCCCAAGGTGAAAAATAAATTTAGTTTGCTCTATCTCTACTTCAAACATGGTTTTCATGCAACTTAACATAATCACAACAGCATTTATACTTTTTGCAAACTGTTTCCACACAAGTTGATTAACTACGTCAAACATGGGAGCAAGCGGTACTCAATAACCGCGAGGGACGGTGATTCAAATCAAACACTACCCGGATAACTCGACACATACGCCCGCCTCTGAAGACCCAACTCTGGCGTCCTTCATTACGTCGTATGTGGCAACCTTTCTCAGGACACTAAACTGTAGAACCAGTCGCGCCATCTCGGGCTCATAGGTCTAACGAGACGATGTGGTATGCCTCTACAATCCAGTGAACCTGGTACATCGGTTTCCTGGTTCCCATATATCAGTAAGCATCCGGTACACAACTCAATACTTGCTCCTGGACGCGGCATACGCCTCGGTCCTTAACCGACACAGGCAGAGCTACTCGACCAAGACCTCGTCTTGTCGCAGCCTAACCCCTCTGCCCGGTCTCATCTTTAGAAATGTAAACTTTAGTTTGCTTCTTTCCCCAACCACACTTATGATATCCTAAACTATAGCTCGCGAGTAGATTCCAACTACTCGTCTTCTACCGGATGCCCTAGTCTATTTAGCATTGCCCTATGCTACAGGGATGACACATTTCTACCCTTGACTTCAGGGTTCATGTTTGGTTATGCAAGTGGAGTATCACTCATCCTTGACCTAATGCACATACAAACCTTGACCAAATGTAGTGAACAAAGGAAAAACTTTAAAAACCACTTAAGTGCAAACCGGGGCTTGCCTTGGTTTTGCAGGTGACTTAAGTCAGGTAAGATGAAGTTAGTTGCTGATGATGACTTGAGGCTTAATCCCTGCCTTCTTGCTCCATGATCCAAGTTCAACTTCTCCTTCACTCTTCCATGTTTAAACACTACACGTTATGAACATGCATACATGTCTAATTGTAAAACTTTTTGCTAACAAACGCTAAAGCCAAGTTTGAAACTGGAACTTTGTTTAAGAATTTAAAATGCAACTGGTGCTAGTGGTTTGGGTTTGTGTTTAAGCACTATCATCAAGTGATGAGTGGGGTTCCATCCCTTGGGTGGGAATCAACTAATAATGGTTGGACAGGACATAATGATCCAGGGCTCCAATGTTGCTGGAAATTTTCTTGTGAGTTCCTTGTCACAAGAAAGTCCTCTGGACGAAAATTCAGAATGTTTCACTGAGTAGAGCACCCAGAATAATTTCCTAAGCATTTAGGCATAAAGGAATTAATTCTGATTAAACTTGCACTTTCATGCAAATCTAAGTGAACGATAATTTCATAAATAGCTCAGGGAGTATGCCTAAATTTTCCTAGGATTTTTGGAGCTAAGGAATGGCTAGAACTGAATTTCCAAGTTTTGGAAATTCTCTGAAAATGTTTCTATATTTATTTGAATACAGAAATTTGAAATTGGAATTATCCCAACTAAATCAATTCCAAATGATCTGAAACTTTAACAAGAGTTTCCTAATATCCTAAAGAATATCCTGTCAAAATTTGGGGAATTTTGGATGAACCAAACTCGCTCAAAAATTCTTTTGCTGAAAAGCTTTAAAAAAATTTCCAGAATTTCCTATTGGTTTTCATGCAAATTGGGTTGTACATTTGAATAGAGTTTTTCATACTGAATCCAACCCAATTTGAATCACTAAATTTGGAGCTCCCTAGCAAAAGTTATGAGGTTCTAAAGTTTGAACCGAATCTGGAATTCAAATTAATTCGGGAAAAGTTTAAACTCTGACAGTGGTCCCATCCCCACGTGTCAGCTGCTGCGTTCACGCCACACGGGGCCACGGACCTGTCCCCGCGTTGTCACAAACTGATCCGAGGCCACAGACAATCCCACTTCCTCGTAACAGCGACTGACGCGTGGGCCAGCCCCCGTCTTCGTCTTCCTCCAGCCGCCCGCACTCCCGCGCCGCCGAGCTCGCCGGAGCTCTCGCCGGGAGTGGGTTCCGGTGCTCGGAACTTGCTGGATCTTGCCGCCCCCACGTATTCTCGTGCCAGGAACACGTTGCCGGGCTTATCTCAGCTCGACGATGGCCGGAAACCTAGGTGCGACGGCGATGGCGGCTGTGGCAACTTCGGTGATGTTGCTAGGGCACTGTAGTGCTCTAACCTTGCTCCGGTTAGCTCCTACAGCATCGCCACCACCTCGGGAGCAACATCCAGGGCTCTGATCTCGCGAGAAACGACAGCAACTAGGGTCTCACCGTGCGACCTAGGGCGATTTCGGGAAAACTGGAAAAACTCGAAGAACCGAGGGTTTCCTCAACGGTCCTCCCTAGTTCTTGATCCCACGTGCCCGCACGGATGTCTACAACTGGGTTTCTAGGTCTGGTGATGAGTGGTGCACCGTGCTTCTCTAATTTCTCGGTCTGCTGCCTACGGTTCATATCGCATGTCCGCGGGAAAAGTTAAATTCCGGCGAGCACGGGCTGTGGCATGCTGCCGGCGTTGCTGTGAAGCAAGAATAGTTACAGGCGCACCTTTTCGCTTTTGCAACTCAACGGGAGGTGCTCTGTTGTGGCTGGGCGACGGATTCTTGCAGCGGCGACTTCGCCCGGTGCCGTGGGGAAGGATTGAGCTTGCCGCCGGGCTTCCCGTGGGTTTAGCACCGATTTCTTGCGTCGGTCACGTTCAGTGAGGTCTGACGACGCGGTGGAAGGACTCAGCGCGGCGTGCGACTCGTTGAGCTGACCGGGCGTTGAGGAACCGACTGTGTTCTTCCGTGCAGCAGCAGCTCGGCGACAAGAACGCGAGGTGACCGACGGCAGCTGTGGGAGGCGGTTTGCGGGAGCGTCGTTCACTCGGTGGGGTTGATAAGGGCGCGAGCAAACCGACTCCGGAGCAGCTCGGGAGGTGCTTCCGGTTCCTCGGTCGGCAGCGCGTGGCGCCTGGCGGTGGCTCGGTGTGAGGTCGGGTGTGAACTGAGAATAGAGTGACTTCGGCAGTAAGTTAGGTCCCCCTCCTCTCACTGACCAGTGGGGCCCACAGCTCCCCTCTGCCCCAAAATATCTCCAAATTTTTGACACATTGTAAATTCATCCATGCAGGCCCCAAATCCAAAAGCCATTTTGACATTTAACAATTTGTGACACAGTTTCAAATTTAAATTCAAATTTGGATGGAATTCACAAGTCCCTTTGATATTCATATCAAAGCACCTCCAAATTTGCTCCAAATTTGCCCCCTCTACAATTTGAACCTGGGGAGTTTGAATATGCCCTCTGATCTATGAGTTGGTCATTGCAAATACAACTTTTTAAACATCAGTTTGCATTTTCCTCTTTGGAGATGGCCCCTCCTCTTTTGGAAGTGACCCTCTTAATTCAAACTGAATTCAAAGTTTTTATCGCTCATGCCAACACTTTCATGAGTAAACAAAAGTTTTTGTAAGTCCCATTTCTTGTATTCAAACTCAACTTTATTCATAGCTCAAGTTTTCTATTCACAAGTTTTGGGACTTTTACAGTTGACAAAGCTATAGTGGTTGAGAGCAAGATCCGTGAGATCGAGCAAGAGGGCAAGAGGAAGATGCCATACCAGGGACAGCCACAAGGGAGCAATGTACGTCCCCGTTTCATGCCACCAGCTGCACCATATTATATCTCGTCCGCTTCTACTTTCCGCCCTGCAAATCCACCTCGCCCTAATCAGCCACCGCAGCAACGCCCTGCTATGCAAGCACCTCGTATGCCTTTGCCTCCTGCGCCCCGTCCCAACATGGGCGCCTATGCTCAAAAGCAGCCTCGTCCCAACATTCCCGCTGTTATGGGCAACAAACATGTTTTTCATGTGGAGAGGCGGGACACTTTGCAAGTCAGTGCCCAAAGAAAGGCCTTGGACAGCCGAGCAACGCACCCAAGCAGAACCCATGGCCGAATGGAGGAGCTACACAAGGTAACCGTGGGCAGCAGAACTATGCTCGTGGCAATGTGAACCATGTCTCCGCTGAGGAAGCACAACAAGCTGAGGACGTCGTGATTGGTATGTTTCTTGACAACTCCAACCGATCCACTGTTTTATTTGATTCCGGAGCATCACATTCATTCATATCATCCAATTATTTTTCCAAGTATAACCTGCCCATATCACACGTGAAACAAACTATGTTGGTTAATTCTCCCGGTGGAGAGATGAGGACTAATATAGTATGTACGAAAGTAAACCTTAAAATAATTGGGGTAGACTTTCTTGCCAACCTTATTGTCTTGGATTCCCAAGGGATTGACATAATACATGGAATGGATTGGGTAAGCAAGCACAACGGAGTGATTTAATGTGCTGAGAGGATCGTGCAGCTGACAAGTGAGCACTGTACTCGTATTGAGTTCGAGGCAGCCCAACCGGCAACCGAGAAGGCAGTGCTGAACCACGTCGAAGAAGCGACATTGGAAAGCATTCCAGTGGTTCAAGAATACAGATGTGTTCCTGGACAAACTCTAGGTATGCCACCTGACCGGGACATTGAGTTTACTATTGGTTTAGTACCCGGAACTGCACCTATAGCAAAGAGGCCATATAGGATGCCCGCTAATGAACTAGTGGAGCTCAAGAAGCAAATTCAGGAGCAGCTAGAAAAGGGTTTCATATGCCCAAGCTCGTCACCATGGGGAGCCCCCGTGCTCTTCGTAGACAAGAAGGATGGGACCCAAAGGGTGTGTGTGTATTATAAATCTCCCAATGAGGTGAAAATCAAGAATAAATACCCGCTTCCCCGTATAGAGGACCTGTTCGACCAAATGAAAGGTGCCCGAATTTTCTCCAAGATTGATCTTTGGTCGGGATACTTCCAGCTGAAGGTTAAGCCCTCCGATATACCCAAGACTGCATTTCGAACACGGTATGGTTCGTATGAGTATAACGTTACGTCTTTTGGGTTAATGAATGCACCCGCATACTATATGTACCTCATGAATAAGGTCTTCATGGAGTACTTGGACAAGTTCGTCGTGGTTTTCATCGATGATATCATGGTGTATTCAAAGAGCGAGGAAGAACACGAAGAACACTTGATGTTAACATTGCAAAAGCTGCGAGAGCATCAATTGTATGCCAAGTTCAGCAAGTGTCAATTTTGGCTAAAGGAGATATCGTTCCAAGGCCACATTATCTCCAAAGGAGGAGTATCGGTTGGTCCCGGAAAAGTGGGAGATGTTTTGAAGTGGAACCAACCGCAGAATGTGAGAGATATTCAGAGTTTCCTTGGGATGGCTGGACACTACCGCCGGTTCATCAAGGATTTCTCCAAAATAGAGAAGCCCATGACTGAATTGCTGATGAAAGGGGAAGCGTTTCAGTGGACACAAGCGTGTCAAGACAGCTTTGAAGAACTGAAGAAGAGATTACCAACAGCGCCGGTTTTGGTATTGCCGGACGTGAGCAAGAGTTTCGACATATATTGTGATGCATCAAGACAAGGGCTTGGACGTGTGCTCATGCAAGAAAGACAAGTGGTATCCTATGCATCGAGGCAACTAAAGAAACATGAGCTGAATTACCCCACACATGACTTCGAACTTGCAGCCTTGGTACATGCCTTGAAGATTTGGAGGCATTATATCCTTGGCCACCGATATGAGATCTATACAGATCACAAAAGCCTCAAGTATATATTCAAGCAAATGGATATGAATTTGAGGCAACGTCGATGGTTGAAACTCATCAAGGATTATGATGTTGGAATCAACTATCACCCCGGAAAGGCCAATGTAGTAGCTGATGCGTTGAGCCGAAAAGGAGCATGTCACAACTCATGGTTCGGGAGCTGCCACCCGAGCTGCACAAGGAGTTCGAACGGTTACATCTGGGGTTCTTGAACGAGATGTAGGTGATAGAACTGAACTCCTCGCTGGAACAAGATATACGAGATGGCCAAGCAATGGATGACGAAATCAAGGAAATCAAGGAAAGAATCCGACAAGGCATAGAAAATGATTTTAAGAAAGACGAGAAAGGCAGCTTTGGTTAGGGAAAATGATTTGTGTCTCTAACGTGAAGCACATCCGCGACACGATATTAAAGGAGGCACATGACTCACCTTATTCCATACATACCGGCTGTACAAAGATGTACAAGGATCTGAAAACTTGCTATTGGTGGGATGGTATGAAAAGGTACATAGCTGAATATGTTGCCTTATGCGATACGTGCCAACAGGTGAGGGCCAAACATCAAAGACCCGCTTGACTGTTGCAGCCACTGAAAGTACCCGAGTGGAAGTGGGAAGACATCAGCATGGATTTCATAGTTGGATTGCCATGTACTCAGTCAGGTTACGACTCTATTTGGGTTATCGTGGACCGATTGACGAAAACAGCTCACTTCCTTCCTGTTAGAACCAAGTACACTGTCGCCCAACTAGCCGAGCTGTATATAGAGCAAATCGTGTGTCGCCATGGAGTTCTGAAGAGGATAGTTTCAGATCGAGGTTCTCAATTTACCTCTAGGTTCTGGAAGAAGCTGCATGAAGCCATGGGTACACGACTGAATTTCAGCTCTGCATATCCCCCGCAAACCGACGGGCAAACTGATAGAACAAATAAGATTTTGGAAGACATGATAAGATCTTGCCGTATGCTGAATTCTCATACAACAACAGCTACCAAGCCACCTTGAAGATATCACCTTTCGAAGCATTGTATGGTAGACGGTGTAGAACACCGCTGTTCTGGAATGAGACTGGAGAAAGCCAAGTATTTGGACCCGAAGTGCTGCAAGACGCCAAAAAGCAAGTCCAAACAATACGTGAAAACATGAAGGCCACTCAGTCATGACAGAAGGGTTATGCGGACAATAGGCGAAGAAGATTGACCTTCGAAGTGGGAGACTTCGTGTATCTTTAGGTATCGCCTATCGGAGGCCAACAATGGTTCAACGTCAAAGGCAAGTTAGCACCTCGCTACATTGGGCGATTCAAGATTTTTGGCAAGCGAGGAGAAGTAGCATATCAACTAGAGCTGCCGACGCACCTCCCCGATGTGCATGACGTATTTCATGTATCTCAGCTCGAGAAATGCCTAAGATGTCACACCCGGTTTTTCCGAAGAACGACCGAGTGACTCCCACATGTATGCCAGAATCATTTTCTCATACATGTGACGACAAAGAGTGAAGCATCATTATATTACAAGCCAAGTGTTCGAATATGAATAAGTCTTACATAACGTCTCGATGGACGATAACATGTTCACAACAGAGAAGTAAACAAACAGCGGAAGATAAGTCTTGTGGGCTCCGTCACAGGCGTTGCCCGGGGGACTCCGTGAACCTAAAATCCTTCTTCGGGTCCGAAGTCTTGGTCGTTGTACACCACGTCATTGCCTTGGCCTGAGAAGCAATTTTAAAACCAACAAAAAGCAAGCTTGAGTACCATAGGTACTCAGCAAGTGTGGGAAATGAATGTCATGCTGGCTAGAACAAGGAAAGGTTGAACTGATGGATAAAGCACTACGCAATTAATACCAATCACCTTTGCTTATTAAGCGCCTACATTTACTACATAAGTGAAAAGGTCCCAATCCCCTAACCCATCATCAATATCAAATAACCATAACATCATTTCCATTGCTAAGCATCCCGCTTAACATCCTCAACTTCCCAATTCATCATCTTCTAATCATGAATAAGTCCAAGCCGCTCTTTTCCGTGAGCACGGCTGTCAGTACAGTTTTGACTCTGTAGAGTTTGCACCACTGTACCCACATGTAGTGATTTCATCCCCCATTGCCGGGTGGACTAGAAAACCTCCATTATGCCAGTGGCCGCGAACCACGTTCACACTTCCGAGGTGTGTAGCCAGGAGATCACTACGAGGCCTTTACAAAGGGATTCCCGACGAGTGTGGGCCCACTGAGGTTTCACCCCTAACAGCATCCAGGAGGCTCCAACCCCCGCTGCAGTGGCCCCCTCTTGAGCCTTGCGGTTCCTATGGTAGTCCATCTGACACCTATTCCCCGCACCATCCAAACACCCATACTACGCCGGGGATACACCTAATTAATTGGCCAAGCTGCCCCATCTAAGCATGTGGTTGGCACGGTAAAGCAAGGTTACATGCTCCATGAACCGGTCCTTAGGATCCAAGCAATCACTAAACACAAACCCGAGTCTCGTGCACGCAGCACCAACCAAAGCATCCAACTTGCCTAGATCCCAACCTCTACATGATTCATAATATCTCATTCAAGGGTAAAGTAAACAAGGTGATGATCTCATATCCCATTTATCCCATTCTAAGCATGTCTAAGCATGAGTCATATAAATGGATCACATAATAAAATAACTCCCAACCCAGGCTACAAGGAAGCAAGATAATGAAAATCTAGGGAAACTTCCTAGCATGGGTATCATATTCCAAATTGACAATGCAATTAAATTCTAACTACACATCCTAGTATAGGATCAATGTGGTCAAGGACACTTGCCTTCTTCATGCTGCTTCTGATATGGGAAGTCTTGGTCTTGGAAGGTGAGAACCGGCTCTGGGGCTGGTTCTAATCATGCCAACACATATAGCAAAAGAAAACAACATTCCATAAGAAACCATCAACACGTATACTCATGCAAGTCATACATACATGCATATTAAAGTCATACACATAATTAGGGTTTGTGTTCACCCTAGATAGGCCGCTCCTATGCGTGCATGCACCTTTAAAAATTCATATTATTTCTAACTTTGATTATTCAGATTTCCATGTATACCCTAACTCTACGTTTTCAATTTGAACTATTTCCTACATTGAATATTACTCTTCTTATTTTCCAGCTTGTATAAAATGTATATTCCCACTCCAAAATGGTTTTCAGGTCCTCTACATTATCTTAACTTGAAGTTTTGGAGCTGGAGACCTCATTTGACATTTTCCCATTATGTATACCTATTTTCCTATATTTTCAGATTTATTTTCCATACCTAAAAGTGAACTTCAATATTAATATAGTAAATTACATCACCTACACAGAATATGTTTTGATCTAAAATGCCCAACAAAATATCTATTGACTTCCTTTCTGATGGGATCAATTTAAAATTATTTTTACCTATTTTCAGAATTATTTCTAGCCTAAAAATGAATTTCAGCACTAAAACAGCAAAATAAATTCATACACAAATTTTATACTGTTCCAATTATCTAAACAGAACCTTTATAAATTTTCCCTTCCCTTTTTGGTTAATTAGATTCATTTTTTCCAATTATTTAAATTTGTTTTATACCTAAAGGGTATATTTCAGAAATAAATAGCCAAAACAGCAACCTTATTTAAATTTCAAAGTCTATTTCCCCTCTAAATTCAAACTTCAGATTTCACTTGCAGCTTGGGATTAGTCCTCTAGTCATTCCAATTATTTTCAAAGTGCTAGGGAAGTTAAATTTGTGTTTCCCCATGTGTTTGCATCAATATTTGAATTTAAATTCTACTCATATGTTCAAATTTCTGAATTTAATGTCCTATAGGGTCTGAAGTGCCAATCCACCCTACTGCAGGGTCCAATTTACTATTTCCTAAATTTCCAGGGGCCTAACAATACAAAACAGAGAGGTTTTTTCTAATTCTCAAGTTGTTCAGGGGCTAGATCAGCATTTTATATGGGTTTGTATAGTTTTCCGGAAGTCCAGGGGCTAGATCAAAAGAATCCGGGGCTAGCTCGTGTTTTCCGAGATCCCCAGGGGGTAGCGCGTAAGATCTCCGGCGGTTATAACTCGGGGTAGCCGTGGACCGTCCGATTCTAAATGATGGGTTGAGATTATATCGCCAAGCGGTACGCAGGGTTTCTATTATGCGCCACACGATTTAAAATAGACGGCCCACAAGGGGCCACGTCGCTACTGGCCAGAGCTCGCCCATGCGCGCGGCGGCGCATGGCGCCAGAGGCGCGATTTCGCCGGCGAGGTCGCGGATCTTTATCTACAGGCTCTAACACTCGCCTTCTTCGGTAGCAATCGGTAGAGGGGAGATAGGAGAGCTCACCAGCGCGGTTTTCTTGAACCCGAAGCGGTCGAGAGGGCTCAACGGCGGCGAGGAGCGGCGACCGAAGGTGATCTTTGGTGGGGGAGCGATGGGGTCGATCCTCCTCGGATTTTTTCGGCGATGAGCTTCTCTGGAGGTGGTCAAGCACTGTGAACACGTTAGCATGGAGGGAACGGCCGGGGAACTCGGAAGAGAGCAGCAGCGGCGGCGGTTCTCACCTTGCTTCGGTTGTGGCCGATCGGGGAGGAAACAGGTGGGGTTCCTGCGTTGAAATGGATGAGGGGGCGGCGGGGTCGGCTGGGATCGTGTTGAACCGAACAGAACCGGAGATCGTGGGGTGCGTGGGCGCGGGGTTTGGGCGAGGTGGCATGATCGAGCACGAGAGAAGTGGCGGCGGTTGGGAGAAGAAGGAGCTGACGGCTGGGTCCCACGCGGCATTGAGAGGAGGAGGAGGAGGAGGGTCCGTGAGAGGGCCCGACCTCGATCACGAGGCCGTGCCGCCTCGCCCGAGGAATCGCATTGGGTGGTGTCGTGTTATGCGGCACCCAACAGCACACATATAAGGAACCATGTATTACATAAACCAAAGCGGAAGCTTACAACTGTTCTTTGTAAATAATTTACATAAAGTAGCTACAGCGGAAGTCTATAACCAACTCAGGCTGAATAACTACGAAGCACTCGAGAAGAGGTGCAGCCCGCGGACTCCTCTCGCTAGCAACACGAAGACACGGCAGCAGCTAGGTTCTCCGAGTCTGACATGACTCAGAAGTTCCCGAGTCTCACCGGACAACCTTCTTTATAGCGTCGAGGTTTACCTGCAAAACCACTTATATAGCAAGAGTGAGCACAAAGGCTCAGCAAGACTGACCCGTCTCTCTTAAGGCATGCAACTCTACATGAGGGTAACTTAAGACCTAATCCTGTAATTTTGCGAAACGACTCGCCTACGAGTTCATCCTTAACTTTCATATTTCAGCCATAATAGTAGTGACCTTGCGCCCAGCAACATTGGAACTCCACAATCAAACAAGAAACGCTTCATTCCAATGTTACTTGTCCCAAGGTAGAAAAATAAATTTAGTTTGCTCTATCTCTACTTCAAACATGGTTTTCATGCAATTTACAATTATCATAACAGCATTTAAAACTTTGTAAACTATTTCCACACAACTTGATTACTACGTCACAGCGCAGTGAGCAAGCGGTACTCATAACCGCACGGGACGGTGATTCGAATCAAACACTACCCGGATAACTCGACACATATGCCCGCCTCTGAAGACCCCACTCTGGCGTCCTTCATTACGTCGTATGTGGCAACCTTTCTCAGGCCACTAAACTGTAGAGCCGGTTGCGCCGTCTCGGGCTCATAGGTCTAACGAGACGATGTGGTATGCCTCTACAATCTAGTGAACCTGGTACATCAGTTTCCTGGTTCCCATATATCAGTAAGCATCCGGTACACAACTCAATACTTGCTCCCAGGGCCGCATACGCTTCGGTCCTTGACCGACACGGGCAGAGCTACTCGACCAAGACCTCGTCATGTCGCTGCCTAACCCTCCTGCCCGGTCTCAACTTTAGAAATGTAAACTTTAGTTTGCCTCTCTTACCAGCCACACTTATGTGATCCTAAAAACAAGCTCGCGAGTAGATTCCAACTACTCGTCTTCTACCGGATGCCCTAGTCTATTTAGCACAGCCTTATGCTACAGCGATGAGACCATGCTACCCTTGATCCCAGGGTTCTTTTTGGTCATGCAAGTGGAGTATAAAACATCCTCGACCTAATGCACATACAAACCTTGACCCATAGTGATGAACAAAGGAAAAACGTGATAAAAAAACTTAAATGCAAACCGGGGCTTGACTTGGTTTTGCAGGTGACTAAAGTCAGTTGAGAGAAAGTCAGTTTCTGATGTATTGAAGTTCACTCCTGCCCTTCTTGTTCCTTGATCCAAGTTCACCTCCTCCTTCTTCACTTTCCACGTTTAATCACTACACGTTATGAATATGCATACATATTTAATTGTAAAACATTTGCTCACAAGTGCTAAGGACAAGTTCAAAACTGGAACTCTATTTAAGAATTTAAAATTACACTGGGGCTGGTGGTTTGGGTATGTATTTAAGCACCATGATCAAGTGATGAGTGGGGTTTCATCACTTGGGTGGTGATCACCTAATGGGTTGAATAAAACAC
Source organism: Neostapfia colusana (assembly GCA_030760725.1). NCBI lineage: Eukaryota > Viridiplantae > Streptophyta > Magnoliopsida > Poales > Poaceae > Neostapfia > Neostapfia colusana. Next base: position 51,210,026 of record JASWHV010000009.1, read on the forward strand.
TACTGATCCAGGGCCCCAATGGAGCTTGAAATTTTCTTGTGAGTTCCTTGTCACAAGAAAGTCCTCTGGACCAAAATTCAGAATATTTCACTAAGTGGATCACCCAGAACAATTCCCTACGCACTTAGGCAAAGAGGAATTAATTCTTAATAAATTTGCACTTTCATGCAAATTCAAGTGAACTACAATTCCATACATAGCTCAGAGAGTATGCCTGAATTTTCCTAGGATTTTTGGAGCTAACGAATGGCTAGAACTGAATTTCCAAGTTTTGGAAATTCTCTGAAAATGTTTCTGTATTTATTTGAATGCAGAAACTTGGAATTAGAATTACCCTAACTAAATCAACGCCAAATGAGCTGAAACTTTTACAGGGGTCTCCTAATATCCTAATGAATATCCTGACAAAATTCGGGGAATTTTGGATGAACCAAACTCCCTCTAAAATTCTTTTGCTGAAAAGCTTTAAAGAATTCTCCAGAATTTTCTATTGATTTTCATGCAAATTGGGTTGCATATTTGGATAGAGCTTTTCATCCTGAATCCAACCCAATTTGAATTACTAAATTTTGGGCTTCCTAGCAAAAGTTATGAGATTCTAAAATTTGAACTAAATATGGAATTCAAATTAATTCGGGAAATATTCAAATTCTGACGGTGGGTCCACCCTACATGTGTCGGTTGCCGGAGCTAAGCCACACGGGGCCACAGACCTTTTCCCGCGCCACCACACTGGATCAGACGCCACAGCCGATCCGGATTTTTAATCTTCAGCTGCTGACACGTGGGCCCGGTGGGGGTCTTCTTCTTCATCCCGCTCCCGCGCCTCCCCCTCGCCGGCGCTCCACCGGAGCTCGCCGGACCCGGCTTCCCGGCCGCCCCTCGGCCGGAGACTCGCCGCCTGGGGATTTTCAGGGTTGGGGAACATGTCTACGGGGTTGGCTCGGTTTGCCAGTGGCCGGAAGTAGGCCGGCGACGAGCCGCGGCCTTCGGTGACGATCGGCGCTGTCGCCCGGCCCTTGTAGCCCGCTAACAGCTCAACTGAACCGCCCAAAAGTACCAGCAGAGGGTGGGCTAGCTCGGCATGGCATCAACGTGGCTCGGAAACGGCGGCAAGTGGGGGTTCACCGTGCGCCCGAGGGTCCCCGCCATGATCGCCGCTCGGAAACTTCAAAATGGTCTGCTAATATGGGGTTTCAAGCCATGATTGGGGAGGGGATCGGGTCGTCCTCGAGTCTAGGTCCTTTGAGCACAGTTTAGTGACCTAAAGACGAGAAAGGAGTGAGAATTTGGAGAATTCATACCAGAACGTCGTCCGGTGGCCGCCGGCAATGTTTTTCCGAATTCTCGCTCGGTGGTTCACAGCTTGCTCTGTGGTTTGGGTGGAAGCAGCAGGGCTCGCTGGTGCGTCCAGGGATGTCCTCACTTGGCCGTGAAAGGTGCTAGACTCCGCTGTCCACAGGAGCCCTCTCCTCGGTTCACTTTCGGCCGACGCGCGGACACGGCGCCTTTGCGTCAGAGGGGCTAAACCGCGGTCGTTTTTGTGTAGGGGAGGTAAAGAGTGGGCACGCGGTGCTGTTCAGTAGCTCGGAGGGAGGCTGTGCACCGGTTTTTGCTGGATTCTGCTGGAGCACCGGGGAGCGGCGGCAGCGTGCTCTTCGGCTGGTTATTCGGGGAGAGGCAGGGCACCACAGTTCGCTTATGGCTACTTCACACGCTGAGGACGAACGAACCGCCGAGTCGATCGCCAGCGCGAGAATAAAGACCAGGAGGTGTCCTCCTCGTGGAGTCGCGGTGGCGCCCGTAGCCCCCTCGGCAGCTCGGGTGGGAACCAATACACCGAGGCAGACTTAAGCAGTAAATCATAACCCCCCCCCTCTCTATGACAAGTGGGGCCCACAACTCCCTTCTGCCCCAAAAGATCTCCAAATTTTTGGCACATGCAAATTCAGCCATGAGGTACTCAAATTCAAAAGTTATTTGGCAATTTGACCAGTTGTGCCTCAGTTTGGAATTTAAATTCAAATTTGGATGAAATTTACAAGTTCCTTTGATATTCCTATCAAAGCACCTCCAAATTTGCTCAAAACTTGGCCCCCACATAATTTGGACCGGAGGATTTCAAATATGTCCTCTGATCTTTGAGTTGGCCATTGCAAATACAACTTTTTAAACAACAGTTTGAATTTCTCCTTTTGAAAGTGGCCTTCATCTTTTTGAAGTGACCCTTTTAGTTCAAACTGAATTCAAAGTTTTATTGCACATGCCACACTTTCATGAGCAACACAAAAGTTTTTGTAAGTCCTATTTCTTGTATTCAAACTCAACTTTATTCATAGCCCAAGTTTTCTATTTACAAGTTTTGGGACTTTTACATTCCTCCCCCCTTAAAAAGAATCTCGTCCCAAGATTCATGATTAAGGACAAAGTGGAGGGGACAACTACTACATATAAGCCTCTAACAACTCCGGATGATTGCGTTGCAAATACTCCTCGCTTTCCCATGTAGCTTCGTCGGACGTGTGATTTTCCCGTAGCACCTTGAAAAATCGCAACGTCCAGTTCCTGGTTTCGCGAGTCTTTTCATCAATTATCCGGGTTGGATGCTCAACATAAGTGAGGTCCGGCTTCAAATCTGCTATGTCTCCCGTGAGCATTTCTGTTGGAACCTTCACACACTTCCGCAACTGAGATATGTGGAAGATGTTATGAACTCCGGCTAAGGTTGCCGGCAGCTCCAAACGGTATGCCATGGGTCCACACCTTGCACTGATGATGAAGGGACCGATAAAACGTGGAGCTAATTTCCCTTTCACTCCGAATCGGTGAATGCCCTTCATAGGAGATACGCGGAGGTAGACGTGGTCTCCAACTTGAAAGTTCAGAGGACGACGTCTCTTATCCGCATAGCTCTTTTGCCTGGACTGAACGGCTTTCAGATTTGCTTGAATAAGCCTTACCCGCTCTTCGGCTTCATTTACGAGATCGATCCCGTAAATAACTCTCTCGCTGGATTCACACCGGTTCAAGGGTCTGCGGCATTTCCGGCCGTAGAGAGCTTCATAAGGCGCCATTTTGATACTTGATTGATACCCGTTGTTATATGAGAACTCTGCCAACGGTAAGTGATCATCCCAGCTCTTACCGTGGTGGATGGCACATGCTCTCAGCATATCTTCAAGTATTTGATTCACCCTCTCGGTTTTCCCATCGGTTTGAGGGTGATACGCGGAGCTTCGTATCAATTTGGTTACCAAGGATGCGTGTAGCTGTTCCAAGAAACGGGACACGAACAGCGATCCTCTGTCGGAGACAATGGTACGGGGAACTCCATACATGCAAAAGATTCGTGCTATGTACAACTCCGCATACTTTTTGGCGCTATATTTGGTACGCACCGGAATGAAGCGTGCTGATTTGGTCAAGCGATCCACGATTACCCAAATTGAATCATGCTTATTAGCCATGAGAGGTAGTCCAACAATGAAGTCCATACTAATATCCTCCCACTTCCATGCCGGAACGCTTAGCGGTTGTAAGGTCCCCGCTTTCTTCATGTGGTCGGCTTTAACTCGCCGACACGTATCACGTTCAGCGTATTTAGCAACTTCTCTCTTCATCCGGGTCCACCAAAATTTAGTCCTCAATTCTTGATACATCTTGTTGCTGCCCGGATGAATAGAAAATTTGGATAAGTGAGCCTCATCCAAAATTCTCTTCCGCAGCCTCATATCACGGGGTACGACTATCCGGTCCTTAAACCATAGGGTGTCTGTCACACCCGGTTTTTCCGAAGAACAACCAAGTGAATATCACATGTATGCCAGGATCATTTTCTCATACATGTGATGACAAATAGTGAAGCATCATTTATTACAAGCCAGGTGTCGAATATAAATAAGTCTTACATCACAAATGTCTCAATGAACACTAATGCTTCATCACAAGTAAATAAACTAGCAGCGGAATATTATTCTTTAGGGCTCCTTCACAGGCGTTGCCCGGGGGTCTTCATGAACCTAAAAACCTTCTTCGGGTCCAAAGTCTTGGTCATTATACACCACCTCATTATCTTGACCTGAGCAGCAATATAAACCAACAAATATGCAAGGTTGAGTACCAATGGTACTCAGCAAGTGTGGGAAAATTATATCATGCATGGCTAGAACAAGGAGAGGTTGAACTCATGGTTAAAGCACTACGCAATTAATACCTATCACCTTAGCTTATTAAGCACCTACATTACTACACAGGTGAAATGGTCCAAATCTCCCATCCCATCATCATAAACCAATAACCATAATCATCATTTCCAATGTTAAGCTCCCCGCTTAACTTCCAAAACCATCATTCCTCTAATCATGAATAAGTCCAGGCCGCTCTTAACCGTGAGCACGGCTGTCAAGACAGTTTTGACTCTGCAGAGTTTGTACCACTGTACCCACAAGTAGTGATTTCATCCCCCGTTGCCGGGTGGACTAAAAGAACCTCCATTATGCCAGTGGCTACGATCCACATTCACACTTCCCAGGTGTGCGGCCAAGAGATCACTACGAAGCCTTTACAAAGGGATTCCCGACGAGCGTGGGCCCACTGAGGTTTCACCCCTAACAGCATACAAGAGGCTCCAACCCCGCTGCAGTGGCCCCCTCTTGAGCCTTGCGGTTCATATGGCAGTCCAGCTGACTCCTATTCCCCGCACCATCCAACACACCCATACTACGCCGGGGATACACCTAATTAATTGGCCAAGCTGCCCCATCTCAGCATGTGGTTGGCACTGTAAAGCCGGGTTACATGCTCCATGAACCGGTCCTTAGGATCCAGGCAAGTACTAAACACAAACCCAAGTCTCGTGCACCCAGCACACAACCAAAACATCCAACTTGCCTTGATCCCTACCTCTACATAACTCATAATAGCTCATTCAAGAGTATGGTAATATAAACTGATGATCTCATGTCCCAAATATCCCATTCTAAGCATGGCTAAGCATATGCATGTATATAAATGACATGACAAAATAAATCCCAACCCAAGCTTCAAGGAAATAAGGTAATGCAATTCTAGGGAAACTTTCCTAGCATGGGTTTCATATTTAACTTGACAATGCAAATAATTCTATCTACACATCCTAGCATAGGATCAAAGTGGTCAAGGACACTTGCCTCCTTCTTGCTGCTCTTGAAATGGGTAGTCTTGGTCTTGGAATTGAATAACTTGTTCTTGAGCAGGTTCTACTTCATACCATCACACATAGCAAAAGAAAAACAACAATCATAAGACATAGTTCACACTTCTACTTCATACAAACCACACATTCATATTTATGAAAGTTCTTTACCATTATATGTGTTGTGGTTACTTTATGTGTGTTGATTTGGGACTTGCATACACTTTTATTTATATGTGTATGATTCTTACTTTGGTGTTCATATTTATACTCACATACTATATATATATACATATATGTATATATATGTGTGTTTCAGTTTTAAATACATTCCTTATATATTAAACTACCAAGTATGTATGAAAAGTATTTTTCTTCTCCATATGTGCCTTCATTATTTCTATCAACCCTAAACTGAATTCTTTGTACTTTAGAAACTCCATTTATCATTTACTAGTTTCTATATTTCCAGATTTATCTTCTTATGTATAATTGTGCATTTTATTATTAAATTAGTAATACACACTACCTAAACAGATTAGGTTCTGGTCCTAAATAATTTAAGATCATATTTTGACCTTAGCTTCTGATGTATACTATTTCATAATTATTTTCCCTATTTTTCTTTAACTATTCTTTACTTAAAAATGTGTCCATATACTAATAAATGTGAATAATAGATGAAACAGATTTATTTCAGCCTAAAAATATATTTTTATCTCACTCCAAAGTTTTCTAAGTACTGAGAAAGTTTTTAATAAATTTGACAATTATGTTTGTCCCCCTTTTTAATATTTAAACACTAGTTACATATTCAATTTTCTAAATTAAATACTAAACAGAGCTAAAATAATGAATTCACCTCATTACAGGGTCTATAATATTATTTTCATAATTTCCAGGGGTCTAGCTACACTTGTCAGAGGTGTTTTTCCTAATTTCTAATAAGTCCAGGGGCTAAAACTGATTTTTAAATGAATTTACATGATTTTCTGGAGTTCCAGGGGCTAGATCTGAAGTTTCCGGGGCTAGCTCTCAATTCCAGAGAACCCCAGGGGGTAGCACGTAAGAATTCCAGTCTTTATAACGCGGGGCTGACGTGGACCGTCTGATTTTAAACCGACGGCTGAGATTATAACATCGAACCGGTACGCGGGGTTTTAAAGTCTACCGTGCGATTTAAAATAAACGGCGCACAAGCGGCCACGTCGCTCTGATCGAGCGCGGGCGGCGCTGCCGGCGGCGCACGGCGGCGGGAAGCGGCGATCTCGCCGGAAAGTTTCGGATCCGCGAGAATTCTACCTAGAACTGTGATCTTATGGCATAGATCGGTAGAGGGGAGGTCAGGGATCTCACCTCGGGGGTTTTCTCGAGCTCGGGGGTCCTGGAATGTGCTCGGCGGTGAGGTCCGAGGCAAAACCACGGCGAAGCTCGTCGGAGCTGGATTTGCACCGTATATCTTCGGGTTTTCTGCACCTGCAAAGTTCCCCGGAGGCGGTGGATCAAGACCAACGAGTTAGATCAGAGTTTCCGAGCTTAGATCGGCCAGAATTCACCGGCGAAGTCTCGGTGCTCACCGGAGTGAAAATCGGCGATCGCGTGCGAAAAACTGATCGGATCGGTTGTTTTTATAGCCGGGGGAGGGCGGTGGTTCTGTTGTGATCGAGTTAGAGTCCTCAGGTTCCAGAATTCGGCTGCGGGACGCGGTTTCCCGATCGGTTGCGATCGCGCGCGCGCGGGGAGAATCCGGGGTCGCGGGGTTAGGGATGACAGGCGGGTCCCACATGTCAGCGAGGGGCAGCGCGGCGCGCGCGGGGGCGGGCTGCGCGGGGTTAGCTGGGCCGGCTGAGGTTTCGGCCCACTGGCCAGTTTTTTTTCCCGGTTTTCCTTTTTCTTTTTCCATTTCTTTTCTGTTTTGAGTCTAATTTGAATTCCAGTTTGAATTTGAATTTTTGCAAAACATGCAACACGTCCAAAAATTTTTAAATCCCCCTCTGAACATGGTTTATGGTTCTAAATCCAAAATTTGAATCTTGACTAAAAATTTGGGGTGTTACAGCTCTACCCCCCTTAAAAGAAATCTCGTCCTCGAGATTGGTGCTTCTAAGGAAATAATTCCGGAAATTGTGCCTTAAGCTCATCTTCCCGTTCCCAGGTGGCTTCCTCTTCTGAGTGATGCTTCCACTGCACCTTGCACATCCTGATTCTCTTATTTCTGGTGAGGCGTTCCATTGTCTCCAAAATCTTGTATGGTTGCTCGGCATAAGACAAATCCTCAGCTACATCCACTTCGTTCATGGGTAACACCTCCTCAGGCGTCCTCAGACATTTCTTGAGTTGCGACACATGGAACACATCGTGCACGTCCGACAGATGAACCGGCAACTCTAGTTGGTACGCCACTTCGCCTTTTCTTTCCAAAACTTGAAAGGGTCCGATGTATCGAGGTGACAACTTCCCTTTCACCTTGAACCGACGAAGTCCTCTGATAGGGGACACCTTGAGATAAACATAGTCTCCCACGTTGAAAACGAGCTCTCTTCTTCGTACATCGGCATAACTCTTCTGGCGTGTCTGTGCTATCCTCAAGTTGTTGCGAATCTCCCTCACCTTTGCCTCGGCTTCTTGTAGCACTTCGGGACCAAACACTTTACTTTCTCCTGTTTGGTTCCAAAATAGGGGAGTTCTGCACTTCCTTCCATACAAAGCTTCAAACGGTGACATCTTCATACTAGCTTGGTAACTGTTGTTATAAGAAAACTCCGCATACGGTAAGTTCTTGTCCCAACTCCTATTGTTTTTGAGCGCACATGCCCTTAACATGTCTTCAAGAATCTGATTGGTTCTCTCCGTCTGCCCGTCAGTTTGGGGATGATAGGCAGAACTGAAATTCAGATGGGTTCCCATGGTTTCATGCAACTTTTGCCAAAACCTCGAGGTGAACTGCGTCCCTCGATCCGACACTATCTTCTTCGGCACTCCATGGTAACACACAATCCTTGACATGTACAATTCTGCCAATTTGGATCCGCTGTAGCTTTCTTTCACAGGGATGAAATGAGCTACCTTGGTTAGCCTATCAATAATAACCCATATTGAATCATACCCGGACTGGGTCCTAGGCAATCCTACGACAAAATCCATGCTGATCTCTTCCCACTTCCATTCAGGCACTTTGAGTGGTTGCAGCAATCCCGCGGGTCGTTGATGTTCTGCTTTCACCAACTGACATGTGTCACACAGGGCAACATGTTCCGCGACATCTCGCTTCATGCCATACCACCAATACCTGCTTTTGAGGTCCTGATACATCTTCGTACTCCCAGGATGAATGGAATAGTCGGAATCGTGAGCCTCCTTCAAAATTAATTTACGAATCTCCTTTACTTCTGGCACACAGATCCTTTTCCCGTGCCACACCGTTCCTTGTTCATCCTCTCTAAAACCAGGAGCTTTATTTTCCTTGATGAGCTGTCTGATCTCTTGTACCTTCTCATCATTCTTTTGGCCCTCGCGTATGTCTTGCTCGAGTGTGGAGTCCACTTCCATGGCGATGGATTCACCACTATTTACTAGACATAGATTGAGCCTTATAACCTCGTCCTTCAATTCTGCAGGCATATCCTTCAAGCTCAACTTATTGACCTGCACTTTCCGACTCAAAGCATCGGCCACGACGTTTGCTTTCCCAGGATGATAGTTGATGCCCACATCAAAGTCATTGATTAGCTCTAACCATCTCCTTTGTCTGAGGTTGAGATCTGGTTGTGTGAATATGTACTTCAAACTCTTATGATCCGTATATATCTCTGTCCTCTTCCCCATCAAATAGTGCCGCCAAATTTTCAACGCGTGTACCACTGCAGCTAGTTCTAAGTCATGTGTAGGATAGTTCTTCTCGTGCTTCCGAAGCTGCCGGGATGCATAAGCCACGACATGTCCTTCTTGCATGAGAACACATCCCAACCCGTTTCCAGAGGCATCGCAGTACACTGTGAAATTCTTCTGCATATCTGGCATAACCAACACTGGGGCTGTTGTCAATCTCTTCTTTAGCTCCTGAAAGCTCGTATCACACTGTGGCGTCCAGGTGAATGTGATTCCCTTTTCCAACAGTTTGGTGAGAGGTCTCGAGATCTTGGAGAATCCCTCAATAAACCGTCGATAGTATCCAGCCAATCCCAAAAAGCTTCGAACTTCCCCGACATTTTCAGGGGTCTTCCACTTCTGGATATCCTCGATTTTGGCGGGATCTACGGAGATTCCTCCCTCCGAGATTATATATCCTAAAAAGGGAACTCTCTTCAGCCAAAACTCACACTTGCTCAATTTGGCATATAGTTGGTGTTCTCTCAGCCTCTGTAACACCAACCTTAGATGTTTCTCATGTTCTTCTTCATTTTTGGAGAAGACGAGAATATCATCTATGAAAACCACCACAAATTTGTCCAGATATTCCATGAATACCTTGTTCATGAGGTACATGAAATATGCCGGGGCATTGGTTAGCCCAAAAGGCATGACAGTGTATTCATACAGTCCGTACCGAGATACGAAAGCTGTCTTGGGAATATCTGATTGCCTTATCTTGAGTTGGTGGTACCCCGACCTGAGATCAATTTTCGAGAACACACAAGCTCCCCTCAACTGATCAAACAAGTCTTCAATGCGAGGCAATGGGTACTTGTTCTTGATGGTTACCTCATTCAACGCACGGTAATCCACGCATAACCTTTGGGTTCCGTCTTTCTTGGGCACAAATATCACCGGAGCTCCCCATGGTGAGGAACTAGGGTGAACATACCCCTTCTCCATCAATTCTCTCAAATGATCCTTGAGCTCTTCTAGCTGCTTGGAGTCCATTCGATAAGGTCTCTTGTATATCGGGGCTGTTCCCGGTACTAGCTCGATCGCGAATTCCACGTCACGGTCGGGAGGCATTCCTGGCAACTCCTCCGGAAAAACATCTGGATATTCCCTGATAGTCCTGATTTCCTCAACTTTCACCTCCACTTGATTTAATTTGATGTCCCTCCTAGGCTCGTGTATTGTTATGAACTTTACTCTGGTGCCACTGGGGTGAGTTAATTCCACCGTTCTGGTCGAACAATGGATGATTCCTTTATGTTTGGTCAACCAATCCATACCCAAAATAATATCTATCCCTTGTGAATCTATCACTATGAGGTTAGCAGTAAATACTACCCCATTAATGTCTAGGCTCACTTTGGGACACACTTGTCTTGTCCTTATTTCTCCACCTGGAGAGTTTACGGCTAGCATATGGTTCATTTGTGTGGTTGCTAGGTCATGCTTCTTAACAAACCCTTGAGCAATGAACGAGTGGGTAGCACCAGAATCAAACAGCAGAGTGGCAAGGTGTAAATTGGCAGGAAACTTACCAACTACCACGTCGGGTGCCTCTTGTGCTTCCTCCATAGTGACGTGGTTCACCCGTCCTCTCAATACATTCTGCTGTTGTGGCGGCGTGGGCTTCTTCTTTGGACACTTATGGGCGTAGTGCCCCACTTCACCACAGCTGAAACATTGCACCCCAATCTTAGATGCCTGGCCCTTGTTGTCTTGGGGTTGGTTTGGGGGTCCTTGCACTGCTGGTCGAGGTGGATATGCGGGGCGAGGCTGCTGCACAAACTGACGTTGCGGCTGTGCTGGTGCTGCGGGAGGCCTGTGGTTTGGGTTGTACCCTCTTGGTGCTGAATAGGGTACCGCAGCACGGCTCGTCTGCCCCGTAGGTTGCTGCATCATACGTGGGCGGGTGTTGCTCTCTGAGGCTTGATGTGACCACCCAGCCTTCCTCTTATTCTCATTTTCCAGGGCCTTTAGCTTCCTTTCCACCACAAATGCTCTATCCACCATCTTTTGAAAGCTTTCATACTCATTTGAGGACATTGCACACTGCATTTCTGCGGTAAGCCCTTCCACGAAACAATCTTGTTTCTGCTCATCGGTCTCTATGTCTCGTGGAGCATAACGGGATAATTGAGTGAATTTAGTGAGGTATTCCCTCACCGTCATGTTTCCCTGCTGCAGTCCCAGAAACTCTTTCCTCTTGTTTTTGAGTTCACCTCTTGGGATGTAGTGGTTGCGGAAGCTACGCTTGAACTCTTCCCAAGTGATGTTCTCAGGGTCATGATGGGCGGCCACGTAGGCGGTCCACCAATCAGCAGCAGCTCCATTCAATTGATGAGAGGCAAACAGCACCCTCTCATACCCTTGGCATTGTATTATCCTCATCTTACTTTCAATGGTCTTCAGCCAATCATCTGCCTCCAGAGGTTCAGCAGCACTTGCAAACTTGGGAGGTTGAGTTCCTAGAAACTCACTCAACCTTGGTTGGCGTGGTGCAGCTTGTGGAGGTGGAACTTGATGCAAGTTGGCCACCACTTGAGTCAAGTTCTGGATAAGCTGATTTTGATTCTCCAGCATTTGGTGGAGAGGATCAACTTCTTCACGGCGACCACCCCTGTCCTGGCCTCCAGAAAGATGAGGGTTGCATGCCTCATCATTGTTGTTGGCGGGGTTGGCAGCACGTCCTTTTCCTCTTCCGGCCATCTGGCAGAATCAACAAATGTTAATTTGATACCATTTAGTATCATCTTACTACTTTCATTTGTTGGTACTTTGGGGTGTTGAGGCTTTGTTAAAATTTTATGAGGGTTCATATCTCACACCAAATAAATGCACTATTATTTCCTGTGGGTTCACACACCAAAGCAAAACAATCTGAAGACGAGGCTGTGGACAATTGCTCATGGCTTCCACAACTCACGTCACACACCAAGCATTATCACACCATTAACTACGTAACGACTCGACTACTCGACCTCTTGCTAGCTAGGGGAAAGACTCTACACTACTCGTCCTCTTGAGCTGGCTCCTCGGGATCTTCCTCCTCATTTCGGCTACCTTCTGACTCTGCTTTGGATGGGGAGGCTGCTGGTGGAGAAGTGCGACGACGCTTGATTGCTCGGCGATCCGGGGAGTCAGGAGTCCATGGATCACTCACAGTGACACACAGTTCATTCCCATCTCCTTTTTCTCTCACCTTTAAGCAAGCTCGCAGCAACGCCTCCGTTTCCTTCAGGGTGTCTCGGACATCCTGAAGCTCTTGTTGACACTCCTGCAGTCGAGTGCTGAGCATAGCAGCATCCTCCAAGCACAAGTCCATGTGCTCATGGGAAGTCCCTTGCTGCACCGGTGGGTACTTGTACTCCGTGGTACCACTCTCACGTTGGAGGACATACATGTACTCAGTTTTGTCCAAGTGGCGACGATAGATGTGACTCTGGCAGGTGATGGCCTCCCAGGTGACATCTTTCTCCGCGTCAACTTGTGTTGCTCGACAAGCTGGAGAGTGGTGAATCTTAAGCAGTTGATTCTCGTGTATAATCCTCATCTCCGAACTCCATTCTTCCCTCTTCTCACGGATGGTCCTGGTGGAGTTATAGTGGATGATTAGCTTGCCCGTATTGCCGGCGGCTTCGAGCATACGCCGAAGACGGCGCAACAAATCTCCCACTGCCAATCCGTAGGAAAGGTACGTCACGGGGCGACTCTCCTCTCTTTCGGCAAGGGCAACTACGGGAACTCTCCCTCCCGTGGACTTGCGAGCAGTGCGAATCATGCGAACCATCTAAAACCAAAAAGAATTTAAAAATTAGGTTAGATGAACTTTTTAAACAAAAATCCTATTTTGAAGAAAGTTGGGGTAAGATGAAGAAAATGACTCCTTTAATAACACTTTTCCACCCACACCTTGGAAAATAGTTTTTAAGAAAATAGGGCCCTTAAATACGTCCATTTCTACCTAGGTCCACGTTCCTACGGGCAACCTTGGCTCTGATACCACCTCTGTCACACCCGGTTTTTCCGAAGAACAACCAAGTGAATATCACATGTATGCCAGGATCATTTTCTCATACATGTGATGACAAATAGTGAAGCATCATTTATTACAAGCCAGGTGTCGAATATAAATAAGTCTTACATCACAAATGTCTCAATGAACACTAATGCTTCATCACAAGTAAATAAACTAGCAGCGGAATATTATTCTTTAGGGCTCCTTCACAGGCGTTGCCCGGGGGTCTTCATGAACCTAAAAACCTTCTTCGGGTCCAAAGTCTTGGTCATTATACACCACCTCATTATCTTGACCTGAGCAGCAATATAAACCAACAAATATGCAAGGTTGAGTACCAATGGTACTCAGCAAGTGTGGGAAAATTATATCATGCATGGCTAGAACAAGGAGAGGTTGAACTCATGGTTAAAGCACTACGCAATTAATACCTATCACCTTAGCTTATTAAGCACCTACATTACTACACAGGTGAAATGGTCCAAATCTCCCATCCCATCATCATAAACCAATAACCATAATCATCATTTCCAATGTTAAGCTCCCCGCTTAACTTCCAAAACCATCATTCCTCTAATCATGAATAAGTCCAGGCCGCTCTTAACCGTGAGCACGGCTGTCAAGACAGTTTTGACTCTGCAGAGTTTGTACCACTGTACCCACAAGTAGTGATTTCATCCCCCGTTGCCGGGTGGACTAAAAGAACCTCCATTATGCCAGTGGCTACGATCCACATTCACACTTCCCAGGTGTGCGGCCAAGAGATCACTACGAAGCCTTTACAAAGGGATTCCCGACGAGCGTGGGCCCACTGAGGTTTCACCCCTAACAGCATACAAGAGGCTCCAACCCCGCTGCAGTGGCCCCCTCTTGAGCCTTGCGGTTCATATGGCAGTCCAGCTGACTCCTATTCCCCGCACCATCCAACACACCCATACTACGCCGGGGATACACCTAATTAATTGGCCAAGCTGCCCCATCTCAGCATGTGGTTGGCACTGTAAAGCCGGGTTACATGCTCCATGAACCGGTCCTTAGGATCCAGGCAAGTACTAAACACAAACCCAAGTCTCGTGCACCCAGCACACAACCAAAACATCCAACTTGCCTTGATCCCTACCTCTACATAACTCATAATAGCTCATTCAAGAGTATGGTAATATAAACTGATGATCTCATGTCCCAAATATCCCATTCTAAGCATGGCTAAGCATATGCATGTATATAAATGACATGACAAAATAAATCCCAACCCAAGCTTCAAGGAAATAAGGTAATGCAATTCTAGGGAAACTTTCCTAGCATGGGTTTCATATTTAACTTGACAATGCAAATAATTCTATCTACACATCCTAGCATAGGATCAAAGTGGTCAAGGACACTTGCCTCCTTCTTGCTGCTCTTGAAATGGGTAGTCTTGGTCTTGGAATTGAATAACTTGTTCTTGAGCAGGTTCTACTTCATACCATCACACATAGCAAAAGAAAAACAACAATCATAAGACATAGTTCACACTTCTACTTCATACAAACCACACATTCATATTTATGAAAGTTCTTTACCATTATATGTGTTGTGGTTACTTTATGTGTGTTGATTTGGGACTTGCATACACTTTTATTTATATGTGTATGATTCTTACTTTGGTGTTCATATTTATACTCACATACTATATATATATACATATATGTATATATATGTGTGTTTCAGTTTTAAATACATTCCTTATATATTAAACTACCAAGTATGTATGAAAAGTATTTTTCTTCTCCATATGTGCCTTCATTATTTCTATCAACCCTAAACTGAATTCTTTGTACTTTAGAAACTCCATTTATCATTTACTAGTTTCTATATTTCCAGATTTATCTTCTTATGTATAATTGTGCATTTTATTATTAAATTAGTAATACACACTACCTAAACAGATTAGGTTCTGGTCCTAAATAATTTAAGATCATATTTTGACCTTAGCTTCTGATGTATACTATTTCATAATTATTTTCCCTATTTTTCTTTAACTATTCTTTACTTAAAAATGTGTCCATATACTAATAAATGTGAATAATAGATGAAACAGATTTATTTCAGCCTAAAAATATATTTTTATCTCACTCCAAAGTTTTCTAAGTACTGAGAAAGTTTTTAATAAATTTGACAATTATGTTTGTCCCCCTTTTTAATATTTAAACACTAGTTACATATTCAATTTTCTAAATTAAATACTAAACAGAGCTAAAATAATGAATTCACCTCATTACAGGGTCTATAATATTATTTTCATAATTTCCAGGGGTCTAGCTACACTTGTCAGAGGTGTTTTTCCTAATTTCTAATAAGTCCAGGGGCTAAAACTGATTTTTAAATGAATTTACATGATTTTCTGGAGTTCCAGGGGCTAGATCTGAAGTTTCCGGGGCTAGCTCTCAATTCCAGAGAACCCCAGGGGGTAGCACGTAAGAATTCCAGTCTTTATAACGCGGGGCTGACGTGGACCGTCTGATTTTAAACCGACGGCTGAGATTATAACATCGAACCGGTACGCGGGGTTTTAAAGTCTACCGTGCGATTTAAAATAAACGGCGCACAAGCGGCCACGTCGCTCTGATCGAGCGCGGGCGGCGCTGCCGGCGGCGCACGGCGGCGGGAAGCGGCGATCTCGCCGGAAAGTTTCGGATCCGCGAGAATTCTACCTAGAACTGTGATCTTATGGCATAGATCGGTAGAGGGGAGGTCAGGGATCTCACCTCGGGGGTTTTCTCGAGCTCGGGGGTCCTGGAATGTGCTCGGCGGTGAGGTCCGAGGCAAAACCACGGCGAAGCTCGTCGGAGCTGGATTTGCACCGTATATCTTCGGGTTTTCTGCACCTGCAAAGTTCCCCGGAGGCGGTGGATCAAGACCAACGAGTTAGATCAGAGTTTCCGAGCTTAGATCGGCCAGAATTCACCGGCGAAGTCTCGGTGCTCACCGGAGTGAAAATCGGCGATCGCGTGCGAAAAACTGATCGGATCGGTTGTTTTTATAGCCGGGGGAGGGCGGTGGTTCTGTTGTGATCGAGTTAGAGTCCTCAGGTTCCAGAATTCGGCTGCGGGACGCGGTTTCCCGATTGGTTGCGATCGCGCGCGCGCGGGGAGAATCCGGGGTCGCGGGGTTAGGGATGACAGGCGGGTCCCACATGTCAGCGAGGGGCAGCGCGGCGCGCGCGGGGGCGGGCTGCGCGGGGTTAGCTGGGCCGGCTGAGGTTTCGGCCCACTGGCCAGTTTTTTTCCCGGTTTTCCTTTTTCTTTTTCCATTTCTTTTCTGTTTTGAGTCTAATTTGAATTGCAGTTTGAATTTGAATTTTTGCAAAACATGCAACACGTCCAAAAATTTTTAAATCCCCCTCTGAACATGGTTTATGGTTCTAAATCCAAAATTTGAATCTTGACTAAAAATTTGGGGTGTTACAGTGTCTTCATCATCTAACCGGAAACATTTTATCTCCCCGTCCTTCAACCTCCTTCTGATATGAGCCATGCCCATGTTTTTCTTTTGAGCTTCCATGACCTCCTCTCTTATTGTAGGTATGAGAGCCAGATTATGTAATGCTCCATATGGAACCAAGTAAAGACTTGGTTCTTCCTCTTCTATCGGCGCAATGGTCAGGTTATGAATATGAGACTTCCGGCTGAGTGCATCGGCAACCACATTTGCCTTGCCCGGATGATAATGAATTTCAATCTCATAGTCCTTGATCAGCTCCAACCATCGCCGTTGCTGCATATTCAACTCTTTCTGAGTGAATATGTACTTCAAACTTTTGTGGTCGGTGTAGAGATGAACCAGATTTCTCAATAGGTAATGTCTCCGCATCTTCAAAGCTAGTACCACGGCAGCAAGCTCGAGATCATGAGTTGGATAATGTTGCTCATGATTCCGTAATTGCCGTGATCCATATGCGACCACACGTCCTCCTTGCATTAGTACGCAACCAAGTCCGATGCCGGACGCATCACAATAAACATCAAATGGCTTGGTTGTATCCGGTTGAGCTAGAACCGGGGCTGTTGTGAGGTGTTTCACCAACGCTTGAAAAGCTTCCTCACATGGCTTGCTCCAATCATATTTGACGCCCTTCTTCAGTAGCTCTGTCATAGGTTTGGAGATTTTTGAGAAGCTCGGGATGAACCTCTAGTAATATCCCGCCAAACCCAAGAAGCTACGAACCTCATGGACTGATGTTGGAGACTTCCATTTCAGCACTTGATCAATCTTGCTTGGATCAACAGCAATGCCTTCCGCTGAAATAATATGTCCAAGAAACGGCACTTGGTTGATCCAGAATTCACATTTACTAAACTTTGCATAGAGCTTGTGATCTCTCAAGCGTTGAAGCATGATATGCAAATGTTTAGCGTGTTCCTCTTCAGATTTGGAATAGACCAAGATGTCGTCGATGAATACCATGACGAACTGATCCAGCTCCGGCATGAAACCGAGTTCATAAGATACATAAAGTGAGCCGGAGCATTGGTCAACCCAAATGACATGACAAGATACTCATAGAGTCTGTATCTTGTCGAGAATGCTGTTTTCGGGATATCTTCCGCTCGGATCATGATTTGATGATATCCCGACCTTAAGTCCATCTTGGAGAAGACTTTAGCACCCTCTAGCTGATCGAAGAGGATATCAATTCTTGGTAGTGGATACTTGTTCTTTATTGTCACAGCATTAAAAGGACGATAATCGACGCACAGCCTCAGCGTCTCATCCTTCTTCTTCACAAATAAAGCTGAGCAACCCCATGGTGATCAACTTGGACGAATAAACCCCTTGTCCATCAGATCTTTGAGTTGCTCCTTCAGCTCAGCTAATTCATTCGGGGCCATTTTGTATGGTCTCCGAGAGATTGGCGTGGTTCCCGGTATCAACTCTATTTTGAACTTCACCTCGCGCTCAGGTGGTAGGCCTGGAAGATCTTCGGGAAACACGTCCGGATATTCACAGACTACCGGAATGTCTTCTAACTTGCATGCCTCGGCATTACATACTTCCGGGTCTTTGGAAACCGCTTCAACGAGACACAATGTTTGACGTCCGTGAAGTGGAGAGTCCAAGTGAACACTCCTGTTCTCGATGTCCAGAACAGCCTTATGGAAGGTCAACCATGATATTCCCAATATGGCATTGATTCCATGGTCTTCGAGAATGATGAGGGTGGTAGGATAAATTTTTCCACCCAAACAAAGTGGTGCTCGAGAGACGACTTCATTAGTGGATATGTCTCCACCTGGCGAATGAATAAGGTATGAACCTTTTGTGATAGTGGTGGAGATCTGATCCCGTATTACCGTTGCCCTGCTAATGAAGTTATGTGTCGCACCAGAGTCGAATAAAATGACAACCGGCTTGTCATTTAAGGTGAACCTCCCGGCAAGAATAGGTCCTCCCTTTGGCAGATCATCGACTGACACATAATTAACCGTCCCCACTTTGGACATAGCTCTTCTTGGCTGTCCGAGATCACTCCTGGGAACTGGACCCGCAGCCATAAGGTTGCTGCTCGGTTAAGTTGCTTCATTGACGTTGAGTTCATTGTCAATACGAAGTGGGACAGCACTCGGTTCAGCTGGGAAATCACCTTGTTCATCTTCAAGTGCACCTTGTTGATACTGAGGTGCATAAAAAACAAGTTGCTGCTGCGGTGGAGGTGAATAAGACCTCTGTGGAGTGGAAGAGTCGTCACACTCCCAGAATGATTGCACCTCTTGTGGAATCTCTCGACCGGACGGTGAACGTATCACCAACCGATACTTCTGAGGTAGATGATTGTCTTCATCCTGTGATGAGTCCCTCTCCCTCTTTTCTTTGAGGTAGAGGTTGGAATAATATTCTTGAGCGATAGCACCGCTCACAAACTCATCAAAATTCTCTTGGCTAACTTGAGCCAATTAACATCGCAGCCTAGCAGTCAGCCCTCGATAAAAATGATAACACCTCATGGAGGGTGATTTCACATAGTCAGGGACATATTGAGCTAAGCGATTGAATTCCTTCGCATACTCAATAACACTCATGTCCCCTTGCTTCAGACTCCAGAACTCATCCAGACTGGTTTGCATTATGCCCGCAGGGATGAAACGAGCACAAAATGCAGCCTGGAACTCCGCCCATGTGACACGATGCCCTGCTGGTTGGACAGCAATGTATTCTGCCCACCATGCTCTAGCAAAGCCATGAAGCTGCTGAGCGGCATATAGAGTCTTCGAGAATTCATCACATCGGATCAACCCAAACTTGGACTCAATGACACGTAACCAGTGATTTGCTTCACAATGGTCAGCCGCCTCAGAGAATACCGGCGGTTGTGTCGCCAAGAAATCCATATACGTGCTCTGGGTTGGCATGTGACGTTGAGCTTCTCTATTTATTCCCTGCTGAACTAGAGTTTGGAGAGTTTCATTCATCTTCGCCATGATTTCCGCCAATCCGGTTGGCGATGGCTCTTGTGATGAAGTCGAGTCATTCCCACCTCGACTTGAACCTCCAATCTCCATTTGAGAATGTGTGCGTACCATACTGCATGAAACAAAATTTTGAGTCAATCAAAATTCTATTTCAGTAGTAAATAAAGACAAGCAAAACATGAACACGTCATGAACTTTATGAAAGCATAACCACATTCATGTTTTAACAAATCTTAAGTACGCTTAACTAATCAGCGGGTCTACCCTGACCAGTTCACACAAACTCCAAATTTTACTCAAGTTATCAACAGATTCTTGACTTGAGTTCAATACCAAAGTTTTAGTAAACTTCAGTAGCTTTCCAACAAGTACTTATGTGCTCCTTGAGGATTTTTCTACAGGAAGTTATGGCTTAAAACAGAAAGGTCCAGAGAGGTTCTTGCTACTGTCCTGGTTTTGAACAGTTTGCCTTCAACTGGACTTTTCACCATCTTAAAATATGGTTTGGCTCTGGAGGTCTACAAAGAAGTTGTAGAGCGCTTGAAACTCTTTCCATAACTGTATCACTACACCTTAGTTGGTTAAAGATACTCAGAGTTATGCTCTGTCAAAGTCCAGCAAGAATTCCTGCCAGAAACAGAGCACTCTGTTTTTTTTTTAAACTTTGATACCTAGTTATACTCTCATTTGAATCTTAGCTCAAATTAAGAGTTCAGTAACTAATATTTGTCTCAAACTTCCATTTTTAGTTGTAAGTTAGTTCATGAATCATTTCTTAATAGGGAAGAGGTTATTAAGTGTAGTACGGTGTCGATGCACCGTAAGACACATGTCGGTACTACGTAGCCTCACCAAAAGAAAATTCTAAACCGGATTATACCGGCATATACATATTATCAGTGGCACTAAGACGATCTCTCGCACACGTGTACTACACGGGATACGTACGTGGTTAATACCTGCAGAAGAACACTCAATAGTGGTGCACTCAAAGGTTGTTTCATTTCAGGCAGTTCCATATTTGAAAATAAATACAAACGCCCGTATCATTGCCATACGGCCGTCCTTGAGTTAAGCCACGTCTCAAGGTACGTGATCGTGTTTCCCACACGACGGGGAACCTGAGTATGTCATGAACGGGTCGTCACGGTTCTGAATGTTATCAACCCAACGGATACCACCTACTGCCCTGCAGGGCACGCCGATGGCAAGCGCTGCGTATGTCCTCCTGGGCTATTTCCAGACGAACACACTCTCGCGTTACTGACCACGCGATGGGGTCTCCACTTACTTGCCTAATGCATGCTAGGGATCAGCGTTTCATATGAACTCAGGAACATGGAGAGTCCAAGAGTTCATATTGACGTCTCACACCAAGCTGTGAGATCTTTCCCTGAATCACATTCCTCGTCAGGGGAGCTAACCGAAATTGAACCGCTTTCGGTGGCGTTCCTTACCATTCTTAGCCGGACGTAGACGCGTCGTTACATAATCTAAATTCAGAATTATAACACATATGTTAGTGCTGCCACTTTAAGTAACTAAACTACTATAGTCCTTATGTGGGCCTAATATCGTTTCCTCACCGTATCCTAAGTTTTTGTCGTAATACGATCCTTACTCCGTGTGCTATTACCAATGTGGCTCTGATACCACGCTGAGAGGGCCGACCTCGATCACGAGGCCGTGCCGCCTCGCCCGAGGAATCGCATTGGGTGGTGCCGTGTTATGCGGCACCCAACAGCACACATATAAGGAACCATGTATTACATAAACCAAAGCGGAAGCTTACAACTGTTCTTTGTAAATAATTTACATAAAATAGCTACAGCGGAAGTCTATAACCAGCTCACGTTGAATAACTACGAAGCACTCGAGAAGAGGTCCAGCCCACGGACTCCTCTCGCTAGCAACACGAAGACACGGCAGCGGCTAGGTTCTCCGAGTGTGACATGACTCAGAAGTTCCCGAGTCTCACCGGACAACCTTCTTTATAGCGTCGAGGTTTACCTGCAAAACCACTTATATAGCAAGAGTGAGCACAAAGGCTCAGCAAGACTGACCCGTCTCTCTTAAGGCATGCAACCCTACATGAGGGTAACTTAAGACCTAATCCTGTAATTTTGCGAAACGACTCGCCTACGAGTTCATCCTTAACTTTCATATTTTAGCCATAATAGTAGTGACCTTGCGCCCAGCAACATTGGAACTCCACAATCAAATAAGAAACGCTTCATTCCAATGTTACTTGTCCCCAAGGTAGAAATATAAATTTAGTTTGCTCTATCTCTACTTCAAACATGGTTTTCATGCAATTTACAATTATCATAACAGCATTTAAAACTTTGCAAACTATTTCCACACAACTTGATTACTAAGTCACAGCGCAGTGAGCAAGCGGTACACATAACCGTGAGGGACGGTGGTTCGAATCAAACACTACCCGGATAACTCGACACATACGCACGCCTCTGAAGACCCAACTCTGGCGTCCTTCATTACATCGTATGTGGCAACCTTTCTCAGGCCACTAAACTGTAGAGCCGGTCGTGCCGTCTCGGGCTCATAGGTCTAACGAGACGATGTGGTATGCCTCTACAATCTAGTGAACCTGGTACATCGGGTTCCTGGTTCCCATATATCAGTAAGCATCCGGTACACAACTCAATACTTGCTCCCAGGGCCGTATACGCTCCGGTCCTTGACCGACACGGGCAGAGCTACTCGACCAAGACCTCATCTTGTCGCTGCCTAACCCTCCTGCACGGTCTCATCTTTAGAAATGTAAACTTTAGTTTGCCTCTCTTACCAGCCACACTTATGTGATCCTAAAAACAAGCTCGCGAGTAGATTCCAACTACTCGTCTTCTACCGGATGCCCTAGTCTATTTAGCACAGCCTTATGCTACAGCGATGAGACCATGCTACCCTTTATCCCGGGGTTTTTTTTGGTCATGCAAGTGGAGTATAAAACATCCTCGACCTAATGCACATACAAACCTTAACCCATAGTGATGAACAAAGGAAAAACTTGATAAAACAACTTAAATGCAAACCGGGGCTTGCCTTGGTTTTGCAGGTGACTAAAGGCAGTTGAGAGAAAGCCAGTTTCTGATGTATTGAAGTTCACTCCTGCCCTTCTTGTTCCTTGATCCAAGTTCACCTCCTCCTTCTTCACTTTCCACGTTTAATCACTACACGCTATGAATATGCATACATATTTAATTGTAAAACATTTGCTCACAAGTGCTAAGGACAAGTTCAAAACTGGAACTCTTTTTAAGAATTTAAAATGACACTGGGGCTGGTGGTTTGGGTATGTATTTAAGCACCATGATCAAGTGATGAGTGGGGTTTCATCACTTGGGTGGTGATCACCTAATGGGTTGAATAAAACACTACTGATCCAGGGCCCCAATGGAGCTGGAAATTTTCTTGTGAGTTCCTTGTCACAAGAAAGTCTTCTGGACCAAAATTCAGAATATTTCACTAAGTGGATCACCCAGAACAATTCCCTACGCATTTAGGCAAAGAGGAATTAATTCTTAATAAATTTGCACTTTCATGCAAATTAAAGTGAACTACAATTCCATACATAGCTCAGAGAGTATGCCTGAACTAGGATTTTTGGAGCTAACGAATGGCTAGAACTGAATTTCCAAGTTTTGGAAATTCTCTGAAAATGTTTCTGTATTTATTTGAATGCAGAAACTTGGAATTAGAATTACCCTAACTAAATCAACGCCAAATGAATATCCTAATATCCTAATGAATATCCTAATGAATATCCTGACAAAATTCGGGGAATTTTGGATGAACCAAACTCCCTGTAAAATTCTTTTGCTGAAAAGCTTTAAAGAATTCTCCAGAATTTTTTATTGATTTTCATGCAAATTGGGTTGCATATTTGGATAGAGCTTTTCATCCTGAATCCAACCCAATTTGAATTACTAAATTTTGGGCTTCCTAGCAAAAGTTATGAGATTCTAAAATTTGAACTAAATATGGAATTCAAATTAATTCGGGAAATATTCAAATTCTGCGGTGGGTCCACCCTACATGTGTCGGTTGCTGGAGCTAAGCCACACGGGGCCACAGACCTTTTCCCGCGCCACCACACTGGATCAGACGCCACAGCCGATCCGGATTTTTAATCTTCAGCTGCTGACACGTGGGCCCGGTGGGGGTCTTCTTCTTCATCCCGCTCCCGCGCCTCCCCCTCGCCGGCGCTCCACCGGAGCTCGCCGGACCCGGCTTCCCGGCCGCCCCTCGGCCGGAGACTCGCCGCCTGGGGATTTTCAGGGTTGGGGAACATGTCTACGGGGTTGGCTCGGTTTGCCAGTGGCCGGAAGTAGGCCGGCGACGAGCAGCGGCCTTCGGTGACGATCGGCGCTGTCGCCCGGCCCTTGTAGCCCGCTAACAGCTCAACTGAACCGCCCAAAAGTACCAGCAGAGGGTGGGCTAGCTCGGCATGGCATCAACGTGGCTCGGAAACGGCGGCAAGTGGGGGTTCACCGTGCGCCCGAGGGTCCCCGCCATGATCGCCGCTCGGAAACTTCAAAATGGTCTTCTAATATGGGGTTTCAAGCCATGATTGGGGAGGGGATCGGGTCGTCCTCGAGTCTAGGTCCTTTGAGCACAGTTTAGTGACCTAAAGACGAGAAAGGAGTGAGAATTTGGAGAATTCATACCAGAACGTCGTCCGGTGGCCGCCGGCAATGTTTTTCCGAATTCTCGCTCGGTGGTTCACAGCTTGCTCTGTGGTTTGGGTGGAAGCAGCAGGGCTCGCTGGTGCGTCCAGGGATGTCCTCCCTTGGCCGTGAAAGGTGCTAGACTCCGCTGTCCACAGGAGCCCTCTCCTCGGTTCACTTTCGGCCAACGCGCGGACACGGCGCCTTTGCGTCAGAGGGGCTAAACCGCGGTCGTTTTTGTGTAGGGGAGGTGAAGAGTAGGCACGCGGTGCTGTTCAGTAGCTCGGAGGGAGGCTGTGCACCGGTTTTTGCTGGATTCTGCTGGAGCACCGGGGAGCGGCGGCAGCGTGCTCTTCGGCTGGTTATTCGGGGAGAGGCAGGGCACCACAGTTCGCTTACGGCTACTTCACACGCTGAGGACGAACGAACCGCCGAGTCGATCGCCAGCGCGAGAATAAAGACCAGGAGGTGTCCTCCTCGTGGAGTCGCGGTGGCGCCCGTAGCCCCCTCGGCAGCTCGGGTGGGAACCAATACACCGAGGCAGACTTAAGCAGTAAATCATAACCCCCCCTCTCTATGAAAAGTGGGGCCCACAACTCCCTTCTGCCCCAAAAGATCTCCAAATTTTTGGCACATGCAAATTCAGCCATGAGGTACTCAAATTCAAAAGTTATTTGGCAATTTGACCAGTTGTGCCTCAGTTTCGAATTTAAATTCAAATTTGGATGAAATTTACAAGTTCCTTTGATATTCCTATCAAAGCACCTCCAAATTTGCTCAAAACTTGGCCCCCACATAATTTGGACCGGAGGATTTCAAATATGTCCTCTGATCTTTGAGTTGGCCATTGCAAATACAACTTTTTAAACAACAGTTTGAATTTCTCCTTTTGAAAGTGGCCTTCATCTTTTTGAAGTGACCCTTTTAGTTCAAACTGAATTCAAAGTTTTATTGCACATGCCACACTTTCATGAGCAACACAAAAGTTTTTGTAAGTCCTATTTCTTGTATTCAAACTCAACTTTATTCATAGCCCAAGTTTTCTATTTACAAGTTTTGGGACTTTTACAGTCCGCGGGCCGTTGGCCGCTTCAGTCAGGTTTCGACCCAGTAACTCGTTTTCCTTTTTCATTCCTTTTTCTTTTCTGGTTTCGTTTCAAATTTGAATTCTGGTTCGAATTTCAAAATTTCATTCACATGCATCACGTCCATTTGCTTTGAAATTTCAGTTTACATATTTTGGGATGTTATAACTCTACCCCCCTTAAAAGAAATCTGGTCCTCGAGATTGGTGACTCTAGGGAAACAGATCGAGAAACTGTGCATTGAGCTCGTCTTCTCGCTCCCACGTGTCTTCTGCTTCCGAGTGGTGCTTCCACTGCACTTTGCACATTCGGATTCTTTGGTTCCTTGTGATGTGTTCCATCGTCTCCAGAATCTTGACCGGCTGTTTGGCATACGAAAGGTCTTCTTGGACATCCACCTCATTCATGGGTAACCTCTCCTCGGGTGTTCTTAAGGATTTCTTGAGTTGTGACACATGGAACACGTCGTGCACATCCGATAGGCGAGCCGGTAGTTCCATCTGATATGCCACTTCGCCTTTCCTCTCCAGAATCTGGAAGGGTCCGATATATCGGGGTGATAGTTTCCTTTTCACTTTGAACGAATGAAGTCCTCTGATAGGAGACACCTTGAGATAGACATAGTCCCCTACGTTGAAAGTGAGCTCTCTTCTCCGTATATCGGCATAGCTCTTCTGTATGGTCTGGGCTATTTTCAAGTTGTTGAGGATTTGCCTCACTTTCGCCTCGGCTTCTTGTAGCACCTCTGGCCCAAATACTTTGCTTTCCCCAGTTTGATTCCAAAACAATGGGGTTCTGCACTTTCTCCCATACAACGCCTCGAAGGGTGACATCTTCATACTAGCCTGATAGTTGTTGTTATATGAGAACTCCGCATACGGTAAGTTCTTATCCCAACTCCTATTTTTCTTGAGTGCACAAGCTCTCAACATATCCTCAAGGATTTGATTGGTCCTTTCGGTCTATCCGTCAGTCTGTGGGTGGTATGCGGAACTAAAATTCAGATGAGTCCCCATGGTTTCATGTAACTTCTGCCAGAACCTTGAGGTGAACTGTGTCCCTCGATCTGACACTATCTTTTTCGGCACTCCATGAAAACACACGATCCTTGACATGTACAATTCTGCCAATTTGGATCCGTTGTAGCTTTCTTTCACGCAGATGAAATGAGATACCTTAGTTAGCCTGTCGATGATGACCCACATCGAATCATATCCCGATTGGGTCCTAGGAAGTCCCACTATGAAGTCTATACCTATTTCTTCCCATTTCCATTCGGGCACTTTGAGTGGCTGCAACAGTCCTGCGGGTCGTTGGTGTTCTTTTTTCACCAACTGACATGTGTCACATAGGGAAACATGTTCCGCAACATCTCGTTTCATGCCATACCACCAATGTCTGCTCTTGAGGTCATGGTACATCTTCGTACTCCCAGGATGGATGGAATAGTCGGAATGATGGGCCTCCCTCAGAATTAGTTCAAACGGATCTCCTTTACCTCAGGCACACATATTCTTTTCCCATGCCACACCGTACCTTGTTCATCTTCTCTAAACCCAGGAGCTTTATTCTCTTTGATGAGTTCTCTGATTTCTTGTATTTTCTCGTCATTCTTCTGACTGTTGCGTATGTATTGCTCCAATGTGGAGTCCACTTCCATGGCGATGGCCTCACCATTATTCACCAGGCATAGATTGAGTTTTGCAAATTCCTCCCT
The DNA here is from genome assembly GCA_030760725.1 of Neostapfia colusana. Taxonomy (NCBI): domain Eukaryota; kingdom Viridiplantae; phylum Streptophyta; class Magnoliopsida; order Poales; family Poaceae; genus Neostapfia; species Neostapfia colusana. Next base: position 51,237,023 of record JASWHV010000009.1, read on the forward strand.
CAATACCGTAGGCGTGTCGTTTAAGCTCAACATCTTGACATGCACCTTCCGGATTAAGGCATCTGCCACAACGTTCGCTTTCCCAGGATGATAGTTGATACCCATATAAAAGTCGTTGATTAGCTCTAACCATCTCCTTTGTCTGAGGTTGAGATCTGGCACTGTGAAAATGTACTTTAGACTTTTATGATCTGTATATATCTCCGTCCTCTTTCCCATCAAGTAATGCCTCCAAAGCTTCAATGTGTGGACCACTGCGGCTAGCTCTAGGTCATGGGTAGGATAGTTCTTCTCGTGTTTTTGAAGCTGCCTGGAGGCATATGCAACGACATGCCCCTCTTGCATGAGAACACATCCCAACCCGTGTCCAGAAGCATCACAATACACCGAAAAATTCTTCTGTATGTCTGGCATAACTAGCACTGGGCCGTCGTCAATCTTTTCTTCAGCTCTTGGAAACTTACCTCACACTCTGGTGTCCACGTGAATCTGATTCCCTTCTCTAACAATTTGGTGAGGGGTCTCGAGATCTTGTAGAAGCCCTCAATGAACCGTCAATAGTACCCAGCCAATCCTAAGAATCTTCGAATCTCCACGACATTTTCAGGGGTCTTCCATTTCTGCACATCCGCGATCTTAGAGGGATCCACGGAGATTCCTCCTTCCGAGATTATATGTCCTAAGAAGGGAACTCTCTTCAACCAAAACTCACATTTGCTTAGCTTGGCATATAGTTGGTGTTCTCTCAACTTTTGCAACACCAGTTTTAGATGCTTCTCTTGTTCTTCTTCATCTTTGGAGAAGATGAGAATGTCATCGATGAAAACCAACACAAATTTGTCCAAATATTCCATGAATACCGTGTTCATGAGATACATGAAGTACGCTAGGGCATTAGTTAGCCTGAACGGCATGACGGTGTATTCATACAGCCCGTACCGAGATACGAAAGCTGTCTTGGGAATGTCGGTTGGCCTTATCTTCAGTTGGTGATATCCCGACCTGAGATCGATTTTTGAGAATACACAAGTCCCTCTCAACTGATCAAATAGGTCTTCAATGCGAGGTAATGGATACTTGTTCTTAATGGTTACCTCATTCAACGCATGGTAGTCTACGCATAGCCTTTGGGTTCCATCCTTCTTGGGCACAAATATCACTGGAGCTCCCCATGGCGGGAAACTAGGACGAATATACCCTTTCTCCGTCGATTCCCGGATATGTTCTTTGAGCTCTTCTAGTTGTTTAGAATCCATCCGGTAAGGCCTCTTGTATAGCGGGGCGGTTCTAGGCATTAGTTCAATCGCGAACTCCACTTCACGATCTGGGGGCATACCTGGCAACTCTTCAGGAAAAACGTCCGGATATTCCTTGATAACTCTTATCTCTTCCACTTCCACTTCCACTTGATTGAGTTTAATGTCCCTCTTAGGTTCTTGTACGGCTATGAACTTCACTTTGGTGCCACTATTGTGAGTTAGTTCCACCGTTCTAGTCGAACAATGGATGATGCCTTTATGTTTGGTCAACCAATTCATACACAAAATAATATCTATCCCTTGTGAGTTTATCACTATGAGGTTTGCAGTAAATACTACCCCATTAATGTCTAGATTCACTTTGGGGCACACTTTTCTTGTTCTTATTTCTCCCCCTAGAGAGTTCACTGCTAATATATGATTCATTTGTGTTGTTGCTAGATCATGCTTCTTAACAAATCCTTGAGTAATGAACGAGTGGGTAGCACCAGAATCGAACAAAATGGTTGCAATGTGTAAATTTGTAGGGAACTTACCAATTACCACATCAGGTGCCTCCTGTGCTTCTTCCATGGTCATGTGGTTCACCCTTCCTCGCATCATATTCTGCTGCTGTGGCTGCATAGGCTTCTTCTTTGGGCACTTATGACCGTAGTGCCCCACTTCACCACAGTTGAAGCATTTCACCCCAACTTTAGGTGCCTGGCCTTTGCTGTCTTGGGGTGGGTTCTGTGGCCCTTGTCCTGCCAGTCGAGATTGATAAGTGGGCTATGGCTGCTGCATAAACTGACGCTGCAGCTGTACTGGTGCGGATGGAGGCCTGAAGTTCGGGTTGTAACCTCTCGGTGCTGAGTGGGCTACCACAGCACGGCTCATCTGCCCTGCAGGTTGCTGCATAAGACGTGAGCGTGTGTTGCTGTTTGACGCTTGATGTGACCATCCCATCTTCCTCTTGTGCTCATTCTCCAAGGCCTTCATCTTCCTTTCCACAACAAACGCCCTGTCCACCATCTTTTGGAAACTTTCATATTCGTTGGAGGACATTGCACATTGCATTTCCATGGTGAGCCCTTCCACAAAGCAGTCCTGTTTCTGCTCATCAGTTTCAATGAACCGTGGCGCATAGCGGGACAGTTGGGTGAACATGGTGAGGTACTCCATCACTGTCATGTTACCCTGCTGCAGTCCCAAAAACTCCATCCTCTTGTTCTTGAGTTCTCCCTTTGGTATGTAGTGGTTGCGTAAGCTGCGCTTGAATTCCTCCCAAGTTATGTTCTCGGGGTCGTGGTGCGCTGCCACATAAGCGGTCCACCAATCAGCAGCGGGTCCATTCAATTGATGAGAGGCAAACAGCACCCTCTCATATCCTTGGCATTGTATGATCCTCATCTTGTTCTCAATGGTCTTGAGCCAATCATCTGCCTCCAGGGGTTCAGCAACACTTGTAAGCTTCGGGGGTTGAGTTCCTAGGAACTCACTCAACCTTGGTTGACGTGGTGCAGCCAGTGGGGGTGGAGCTTGGTGTAAGTTGGCCACCACTTGAGTCAAATTCTGGATGAGCTGATGTTGATTGTCGATCATTTGGTAGATCGGATCAGCTCCTCCTCGGCGACCACCCCTGCCTTGCCATCCAGGAAGGTGAGGATTAGCAGCCTCATTGTTGTTGTTGTTGTTGGGGTTGGCACCACGACCTCTTCCCCTTCCGGCCATCTATTATGATTAACCAAATGTCAACTTAATCATTACACATTAATTTCCCACATTGCTTGTATAAAATTAAACTTTTGAGACATTAAAAATTAGACAATTTCTGAAAATCTCGCATAGATTCTTAGGCACCATGTCTCATACCAAAACAAATGCAACTATTGATTCATAAGGTTTCACACACAAAAGCAAATGCAATCATAAAGACGAGGTTGTGGACAAGTGCCCATGGCTCCCACAACTCACGTCACACACCAAACATTAACAAGCAAATAGATAGGTTCTTGACTCGACTACTCGATAGCATGCTGAAATAAGGGAAATGACTCTAAATGACTCGTATCACTGAGCTGGCTCGTCGGGATCTTCCTCATCATTGCGGCTGCCCTCTGACTCCGCTCTAAGTGGGGAAGCTGCTGGTGGGGAAGTATGGCGAAGCTTGTTCGCTCGGCGGTCTGGGAAGTCAGGAGTCCATGTGTCATTCTCCGTGACACACAGTTTGTTCCTATATCCTATCTCCCCCGCTCTCAAGCTGGCGCGAAGTAACGCCTCAGTCTCCTTCAGGGTGTCACGGACATCCTGAAGCTCCTGCTGGCACTCCTGCAGTCGAGTGCTGAGCATAGCTGCATCCTCCAATCACATATCCATGTGATCATGGGAAGTCCCCTGCTGCACCAGCGGGTACTTGTACTCCGCGGTGCCACTCTCACGCTGGAGGACATACATGTACTCAGTCCTGTCCAGGTGGCCACGGTTGATGTAACTCTGGCAGGTGATGGCCTCCCAGGTGATATCCTTCTCAGCATCGGCCTGAGTCGCTCGACAAGCTGGAGAGCGGTGGATCTTGAGCAGCTTGTTGTCGTGGATAATCCTCATCTCTGAGTTCAATTCTTTATGCTTTTCACGGATGGTCTTGGTGGAGCTGTAGTGTATGATCAGCGTGCCAACGTTGCCGGCGGTGTGGAGCATACGCCGAAGACGGCGCAACAAGCCTCCTACTGCCAACCCGTAGGAGTGGTAAGTCACCGGACAGTTCTCCTCTCTCAAGGCACGGGCAGCTATAGGAACTCTCCCTCTGGTGGACTTGCGAGCGGTGCGGACAATGCGAACCATCTAAAGCATAAAACATTTAAAATTAAGTTAGACAATAATTAAATAAATATTGTATTTTGAATAAAGGTTGAGGCAAGGTGAACAAATAAAATAAGGAAACAACATTAATTAACACCTTTACCCCACACCTTTTGTAAAACAGTTTTTAATAACATAGATCCTTAAATACGTCCATTTCTACCTAGGTCCACGTTCCTACGGGCAACCTTGGCTCTGATACCACTTCTGTCACACTCGGTTTTTCCGATGAACGACCGAGTGACTCCCACATGTATGCCAGGATCATTTCCTCATACATGTGACGACAAAGAGTGAAGCATCATTATATTACAAGCCAAGTGTTCGAATATGAATAATTCTTACATAACGTCTTGATGGACGATAACATGTTCACAACATAGAAATAAACAAACAGCGGAAGATAAGTCTTGTGGGCTCCGTCACAAGCATTGCCCGGGGGACTCCGTGAACCTAAAATCCTTCTTCGGGTCTGAAGTCTTGGTCGTTGTACACCACGTCAATGCCTTGGCCTGAGCAGAAATTTAAAAACCAACGAAAAGCAAGTGTGGGAAATGAATGTCATGCAGGCTAGAACAAGGAAAGGGTGAACTCATGGTTAAAGCACTACACAATTAATACCTATCACCTTAGCTTATTAAGCACCTACATTTACTACATAAGTGAAACGGTCCCAATCCCCTAACCCATCATCAATATCAAATAACCATAACTTCATTTCCATTGCTAAGCTTCCCGCTTAACATCCTCAACTTCCTAATTCATCGTCCGCTAATCATGAATAAGTCCAAGCCGCTCTTGACCGTGAGCACGGGTGTGATGACAGTTTTGACTCTGCAGAGTTCGCACCACTGTACCCACATGTAGTGATTTCATCCCCCGTTGCCGGGTAGACTAGAAAACCTCCATTATGCCAGTGGCCGCGAACCACGTTCACACTTCCGAGGTGTGTAGCCAGGAGATCACTACGAGGCCTTTACAAAGGGATTCCCGACGAGTGTGGGCCCACTGAGGTTTCACCCCTAACAGCATCCAGGAGGCTCCAACCCCTGCTGCAGTGGCCCCCTCTTGAGCCTTGCGGTTCCTATGGTAGTCCAGCTGACACCTATTCCCCACACCATCCAAACACCCATACTACGCCGGGGATACACCTAATTAATTGTCCAAGCTGCCCCATCTCAGCATGTGGTTGGCACGGTAAAGCTAGGTTTCATGCTCCATGAACCGGTCCTTAGGATCCAGGCAATCACTAAACACAAACCCGAGTCTCGTGCACACAGCACCAACCAAAGCATCCAACTTGCCTAGATCCCTACCTCTACAAGATTCATAATATCTCATTCAAGGGTAAAGTAAACAAAGTGATGATCACATATCCCATTTATCCCATTCTAAGCATGGCTAAGCATGAGTGGTATAAATGGATGACATAATAAAATAACTCCCAACCCAGGCTACAAGGAAGCAAGATAATGAAAATCTAGGGAAACTTCCTAGCATGGGTATCATATTCCAAATTGACAATGCAATTAAATTCTAACTACACATCCTAGTATAGGATCAAAGTGGTCAAGGACACTTGCCTTCTTCTTGCTGCTCCTGAAATGGGAAGTCTTGGTCTTGGAAGGTGAGAAACGGCTCTGGGGCTGGTTATAATCATGCCAACACATGTAGCAAAAGAAAACAACATTCCATAAGAAACCATTAACACATACACTCATGCAAGTCATACATATATGCACATTAAAGTCATACACATAATTAAGTTTTGTGTTCACCCTAGATAGGTTGCTTCTATGCATGCATGCACATTTAAACATCCATATTATTTCTAACTTTGATTATTCAGATTTCCAACTATACCCTAACTCTAGGTTTTCAATTTAAACTATTTCCTACATTGAATATTACTCTTCTTACTTTCCAACTTGTATAAAATGTATATTCCCACTCCAAAATGGTTTTCAGCTCCTCTACATTATCTTAACTTGAAGTTTTGGAGCTGGAGACCTCATTTGACATTTTCCCATTATGTATACCTATTTTCCTATATTTTCAGATTTATTTTCCATACCTAAAAGTGAACTTCAATATAAATATAATAAATTACATCACCTACACAGAATATGTTTTGATCTAAAATGCCCAACAAAATATCTTTTGACTTCCTTTCTGATGGGATCAATTTAAATTTATTTTTACCTATTTTCAGAATTATTTCTAGCCTAAAAATGAATTTCAGTACTAAAACAGCAAAATAAATCCATACACAAATTTTATACTGTTCAAATTATCTAAACAGAACCTTTATAAATTTTCCCTACCCTTTTTGGTTACTTAGATTCATTTTTTCCAATTATTTAAAGTTGTTTTATACCTAAAGGGTATATTTCAGAAATAAATAGCAAAAACAGCAACCTTATTTAAATTTCAAAGTCTATTTCCCCTCTAAAATCAAACTTCAGATTTCACTTGCAGCTTGGAATTAGTACTCTAGTCATTCCAATTATTTTCAAAGTGCTAGGGAAGTTAAATTTGTGTTTCCCCATGTGTTTGCATCACTATTTGAATTTAAATTCTACTCATATGTTCAAATTTCTGAATTTAATGTCCTATAGGGTCTGAAGTGCAAATCCACCCTACTGCAGGGTCCAGTTTACTATTTCCTAAATTTCCAGGGGCCTAACTATACAAAACAGAGAGGTTTTTCCTAATTCTCAAGTTGTTCAGGGGCTAGATCAGCATTTTATATGGGTTTGCATAGTTTTCCGGAAGTCCAGGGGCTAGATCCGAAGAATTTGGGGCCATCTCATGTTTTCCGAGATCCCCAGGGGGTAGCGCGTAAGATCTCCGGCGGTTATAACTCGGGGTAGCCGTGGACCGTCCGATTCTAAATGAACGGTTGAGGTTATATCGCGAATGGGTACGCAGGGTTTCTATTATGCGCCACATGATTTAAAATAGACGGCCCACAAGGGGCCACGTCGCTTCTGGCCGATGCTCGCCCATGTGCGCGGCGGCGCACGGCGGCAGAGGCGCGATTTCGCCAGCGAGGTCGCGGATCTTTATCTACAGGCGCTAACACTTGCCTTCCTCGGTAGCAATCGGCAGAGGGGAGACAGGAGAGCTAACCAGCACGGTTTTCTTGAACCCGAAGGGGTCGGGAGGGCTCAACAGCGGCGAGGAGCGACGACCGAAGGTGATCTCCGGTGGGAGAGCGATGGGGTCGATCCTCCTCGGATTTTCTTCGGCGATGAGCTTCTCTGGAGGCGGTCAAGCACTGTGAACACGTTAGCATGGAGGGAACGGCCGGGCAACTCGGAAGAGAGCAGCGGCGGCAGCGGTTCTCACCTTGCTTCGGTTGTGGCCGATCGGGGAGGAAACAGGCGGGGTTCCTGCATTTAAATGGATGAGGGGGGCGGCGGGGTCGGCTGGGATCGTGTTGAACCGAACAGAACCAGAGATCACTGGGTGAGTGGGCGCGGAGTTCGGGCGAGGTGGCGCGATCGAGCGCGAGAGGAGCGGCGGCGGATGGGAGAAGAAGGAGCTGATGGCTGGGTCCCGCGCGGCAGTGAGAGGAGGAGGGTCCACGGGCCGTTGGCCGCTTCAGTCGGGTATCGGCCCAGTAACTCGTTTTTCCTTTTTCATTCCTTTTTCCTTTCTAGTTTCGTTTCAAATTTGAATTCTGGTTCGAATTTCAAATTTTCCTTCACATGCATCACGTCCATTTGCTTTGAAATTTCAGTTTACATATTTTGGGATGTTACATAAGAGTACCAGAAGAACAAGTACCGATGGATGAGCTAGAGCTTCAAGAGGACCTGACCTATGCACTCAGTCAAAATCTTGACATGAAGGGCCACAAGAAATAAAGTGATCCATTGGTGCAAGGTACAATGGAGCCATCACACGGAAGCCCAAACTACATGGGAGCGTGAGGAAGATATCAAGGCAGAATTCCCCCATCTTTTCTCCACTCTATCGAATCTCGAGGGCGAGATTCATTTTAAGGGGGGTATGTTTGTAACACCGTCAATTTCACTACCATGCATTGCATACATTTTTCATGTAGAGAAGTATTGGAAAAGAAGTAGAAATGGAGAAAGAACCCTAGAAATGGAGAAAGAACCATAGAAATGGAGAAAGAAACATAGAAATGGAGAAAGAACCATAGAAATGGAGAAAGGGAATATAGAAATGGAGAAAGGGACATAGAAATGAAGAGGGGAATATAGAAATGGAGAAAGGGACATAGAAATGGAGAGAAATGGAAATAAGATAGCTAAATTGAGCCATCCCAAGTTTCCCCCTTCCCAAAAATTCCCAAATTCTTCCCAATTTATCATGATTTCCCCAAATTCCTCAAAATTCCCCTAGGAGGAATTTCCCCCATATTTTTGGGGAATTTCCACCCCATGGCCGCATCTCTTGAGGGGAAAAATCTAGTCCCCCACCTCTAGGACTCTTTTGTGAAGTCCCCCACCTCTAGGACTCTTTGGTCAAAACCCCCACCTCTTGGACTCTTTGGTTAAGTCCCCCACCTCTAGTACTCTTTGTCCGTCACCCCTAGGACTCTTTGGTTTAGTCCCCTACCTTTAGGACTCTTTGTTTCCACCCCTAGGACTCTTTGGTTGAGTCCCATACTTCTAGGACTCTTTGTTTCCACCCCAGGACTCTTTGGTTGAGTCCCATACTTCTAGGACTCTTTGTTTCCACCCCTAGGACTCTTTTTCCCCCTTATAAATATAACCCCCTGGACGCACCCCTCCTTCTTCTGGTCGCCACCCCTTTGCTGCTGCCATGGCCGCCGTCAAAACTCTGCCCCGCCTCACCGTCGCCGGAGAAGAAGACTGCTGCTGCCAAGCCCTGGCCTCAGCCCTATTCTTCTCCAAAGTAAAACCCCAGCTGCTGCCATTGCAAGGGAAAAAGTTCAGCTGCAAGGAGGAGAGGAGGAATAAGAGAGGTAGGTCCCCGTTACCCCTCTTATGACATCGCCGCTGTTTCTACGCACCCGTTTTCTTTGCCCCTATCGAGCAGAAACTTTTGCGTGTGGACATATCATGTTTTGATCGATTTTTGACAGAGGAATTGATCTACATCTTGTGTCAAGATCATCACCACGTCCACACTTGATCCCTACACCCTCATCATAAAACTGTGGGGACCACCCCGTGGTTCACCCACTCTAGGATCGCAGAGGGTGGTGTCGTGCGATGCGGCACCCAACAGCACACACGAAAAGATTAAAGAACAACATGCAAACTTTTATTTGATATAAAACAGCGGAAGTCTTTTTTCAAAAGCTTAACTATACAGCGGAAGTATATACATAGCTACTCTCTACTCCTATGTACGCAAAAGTGCAGCCGTCTAGCCTGGGGACGCTACACACTCGCAGCATGGAACCGGAGATCACGGCGGTGTGCAGGGCTCCAGCTCGTCCGTGTACCCCGACGGGGGCACTGCCTCGTCCTCGGACCCCTCCTCATAGCTCTCACCTGCATACAGCTCAAATATTGCAACCGTGAGCATGATGGCTCAGCAAGGCTTAACCGACAACCCTAGGCATGGAACTCTAAATGTAAGGGTATGTAAGATAGGAAACAGGACTTTGCAATAAAGACATGCCTACATATTGATCCTAACTTTCAGTTTTATAGCAACAGTTTAAGGAGCCTTAGGCAGCCCTCACATCAGAATCCACAATCAAACAAGAAACGCTTTCCTCCGATGTGGTGATGCCCAAAGTGGAAGATAAACTTAATTAGCTCTACATCTACAGCAAACATGGTTTCCAAAACATTATTAATTCAACACAGTATATTATCATTCATCTGGATTTTTGCTCTTCTTCTTACTACGTCACAGAACAGTGAACAAGAGAGACTCAAATAACCGCGAGGGACGGTGATTGCAATCAGGAGACACATGGACAACACGTTGCATACACCCACTTTTAGAAGCGTGATTCCACACCCCTTCCTACTCTGTTGTATGCAACAACCTTTCAAAGGCAACCCAAATACCGAACCGGTCCATCCGTAATGGGCAGGAGGTCCCTGTGTGGAGCGTGACTGTCCCCACAGGCAGATTTACACCTTGCTACCCTCAACCCTCTCCTATTTACGGTTCGGTAAGCCTCGGCACCCAGGTTAACCAATTACATCGGTTTCCTGCTTATGTCAGTATGCCATCCGGTACAGTTTGATACTTGTTCATCAGGCCCGCACATGACTCGGTCCTCAATCGACACCAACAGGGCTACACACGTGAGACCTCCGCTCACTGCTTCCTATCCCCCCTGCTGGGTCTCATTTTCTCCACTCTTAAGCCATTTTCTATTCTGACCAAACCGTGTGATAAAACCTTACCTCGCGAGTAGATTCCAACTACTTGACTTCTACCGAAATCCTAAGCATATTAGCAGGGCCTTGTGTACTCGTCGGGTCTGTAAGCTACCTAACCCTTCATAGGATTTAAAAGGTTATGCAAGTGGGGTTTCAATCATCCTAACTCTAATGCAAGCATTCAGCCTAGACATAAGTGATACACATAAAGAATTTGCAAAAGTACTTAAATGCAAAGCGGGGCTTGCCTGGTTGTGAGTCAGAGGAGAAGTTAGCTTCTGGTGGGAGGACGTCCAAGGGCTCCAGTGTGTCCTCAACTTCGGTCACTATTATGAAATGTAACAAAATATATGTATAAGTATTAAGGACTTATAAGAAGTAAACTTCTATTCATAGCTACTGCTATTTAGGATCCTTATTTGGCTTTGGGATTTTTACAGTGAAGACTAGACCCTCTAAGGATGATCTGAGCAAAATTTGGAGAAATGTCATTGCACAATGTAGTCTCCAAAATTCCTACAAGTACAAGGCTTCTCTGAATTTTGAGCCCAAATCAGGAGCTTTGATATGGCTAACAGTGGAACATCTGATTAGGGTAGGTTTCCATGGTTCTAACAATATTTATTTCACCATTTTTGGAGCTACCAACAGAGAGATATGAATTTTTGAAGTTGGACAGGAGTTCTGAAAAGTTTCTGTTTAAATTTGAATTTTCAAATAAAGGCTGATCTTTGGAAGGCAGTTTAGCCTAGCAAATGAACTCAAATGAAGCCCAAATTTTTACTGGAGATCAGTAACTATGAAAAGGATTAGCTGTCCAAATTTGGGAATGTTTCATAAAGAATTGCTCCTGTACTAAATCTCTAAAGGATTTTATAAAAACAATTCTACAGAAATTCCTGGGCATTTTCATAGAAAGAAATTTGTTTCTATGTGAAATACTCCTCATGAGGATTCCAACAAAATTGGTCTCACCATTTTTGGAGTTCTCTGCACAAAGTGATGGGTCTCCAAAGTTTCAACTAGATTAGGCAAATCTGGAAATGTTTAAATCCTGGCTGTGGGCCCCACCAGTCAACTCCCTCCTCTACCTCGTGCCAAACAGAGGAACCCGCGTTGTTGCTCCGGCAAGGGTGGCGGGAAAGGCCTTCCTGGCCGTCTCCCGGGCCCAAACTGGCCTCCCCCTATTTTCCGGCACGCTGAACACCCTAGTGGGGTCGCAGGCGGCCAGATCTCCCGAGAAACCACCGCGCACCGGCAATAGTGAAAACTCGAGTTCTGGCGAGGTCGTGCATGGTGAATCCTCCACCAAATGATGGGTTCTTGGGCCCTAGAGCACCAGTGGGAGGTGTCGAAGCTAGGTACGACAGCCAAAACTGCCGGAGAGCCCCCCAAACCGATCGGTACCATGCGCCCGAAACGGTCCGAAGATGTCCCCGTGACAAGAATGTGAAATCCTCGCTCTATACTGAGTTTCCCGACCTAGAATCGAGGGAGGAAGGGCTCTAGCTAGTCTAGAACCTGTGTGCAATATTTGAGCTACTCATAACACGAATTGAAGCTGAATTTAGCAACTCTTTACCTTGGGGTCGAGTTGCGCTGCCCGGGGGAAAACTCGAAATTCTCCTACCGTGATCAACGGTTAGGGCTGAGTTTTAGGCTTGAGAAGCTAGGGTCGAGGATTCACCGAGGGGCTGGCTTGCTTTGACGTGATCTTGCTCGGTGTGAGCTGTCCACGGTGACCTCTCTCGGTTTTTCAGTGTTCACCCGAGAACCGCGGCAACTTTGCTGTTTTCCGGTGCAAACAAGCTCGGAACAGGGGAGCAGAAAGGCTGGCTGGCTAGAGCATTGGTGGGCGCAGATCTTCACTGTTGGGAGCTCGAGCAACCGAGCTCGGAGGCTATGGCGTGATCAGGAGGAAACAGCGGCGATGTTCGGTGTGGAAAAACAGCCGAGGCGCAACACGAGCTGAGGGGGAGAAGAGAAGTAGGGCTGGGGCACTCGGGCGGCCGTTCTGATTGCCCACGCGCGCGCCGACGTCGGGGGCAGTAAGAACCAGCTCGGTGGAGCTTCGGCGTGGATTTCAGCCGAGCGTTGGCGCGCTGTGATCAACCGAGGTGAAAAACAGGTCGGTTAACCCCTCTGTGTGGCTGACAATTGGGTCCCACCTCCTCAAATTTTTATCCAATTTCCACTGATATTTCTCCCCCAGCTACTCCACATTTAAGGCTATACTTTCACACCAAGTCATGGTTTAAATTTGCTGAATTCAAATAGTTTGAATTCTGGTGTGAAGTTTGAATTGTGTTTGGTCATTTGAATTTAAAATGGAATTTGAATTCTCCATTTTGTATTGTTCCAAAAACATAGCAAACCAACTCCAAAGTTTGTAATTTCTGCCATGGCTGCTAATTCAAATGTGGAGATCACATTTGTGGAACCAAATTTGCAAATTGAGGAAATTGTAATTTGAAACTGAAATTCAAATTCAGATTAGAGGGCTTCCTCTTTTAATCCCAAACAAATATTAAAACTTCTCCAAATAAGCTGAAATTTGGAAGGTTGAATATTTGAAATATGAAGACCCAAGTTATGAATTTAGATCTCCATGTTTGGAGGTTTTGGGAAGTTTGAATCACCACTTTGAACTCACACCGTTAATATTCAAAGTTTTAATTCCCCTCATTTTTCCTAGGTGTACATGAGCTGAATTTTCTTGCGACCCCTTTTTGGGGATTTTACATCCCCCCTTAAAAAAATCTCGTCCCGAGATTCCAAACGAAATGCAAAGTGGGGAAACTTCACCGGGTATATGATGATAGCAAGTCCAGATAATTGGTTCGTAGATATTCCTCGCTTTCCCATGTTGCCTCATCAGCGGTATGGTTGCTCCACAAGACCTTGTAGAACCATAAGGTCCGGTTTCTCGTGGCGCGAGTCTTTTCATCGATAATCCGGATTGGATACTACGTGTACGTGAGGTCTGGATGAAGAACTTCTATGTCTTCAGTCCGGAATTCAGCCGAGGGTTTGAGGCACTTCCTCAGCTGAGAGATGTGTAAGACATTGTGAATCCCTGCGAGCGACGCCGGTAAATCCAAGCAATAGGCCACAGGTCCGCATTTTTCAATGACGGCGAATGGACCAATGAATTGCGGCGCGAGTTTACCCTTCACTCCGAAACAATGAACTTGTGAGACTATGTGTGCTGAATACATTGGCAATTAAGATAAAAGTTAGCATTAACATTCAAAGTTTTGAATATTGCCAAAACATTCTTCTGTGGAAAGGTCCAACAAGTTCTTTGTTAGGTCCACCAAGTGTTGGCAAGGTCCGACGCAAGGTCCGGAGAGCTCCTGCAAGGTCCGGAGAGCTTCTGTGAGGTCCGGAGCTTGTTTTTAGGGAGCTCCCGTGAAGTTCAACTCGTAGAACTGCAGCGTCTTGTTTTTGCTTTTAAATCACAATGTTTCAAACTTGCTTTATGGGAAGGTTTGCTTAGTATTAATTTGCTAAGTTTTTGGTGTGTTTTGGTGGTTATGGATGTTATCATTTGATATGGTTTGCAACATGCTTATGTGACGTGCTCATGTAAGGTGTTGTGGTTTTCGAACTAACGTGAGTCAAGTCGAGGACTTGTGCTCGGAAGAATTGTTTGTTTATTCATGTGCAGGTGTTGCTTGAGTTCAAGACATGGCTGGTGATGGGATCCTTGGACTAGTCTGAGGGAGGAGATGAGGTTCCAACAACCAAGTTCGGGAGGAGCTGTGGTTGAGTTGATCAGGAGGTCGCGCAGCATGTTTGGATCAAGGGCAGTGCATATGAAGGTTGCGTGTACGTCGTTGGAAGGTGTTTGCACGTGTGCAAGGAGTGCATGGACGTGGCAACATTGTTCCAAGGCGTGATGAAGAGAAGTGGACGTAAAGAATTGGTCGGAAAGGTCCAACCGGCTGGATTGCGTACTCAGGCTGAGGCTGAGTCGGATATGGCTCAAATATGGAAGATTTGAGTTGGTTATGATAGGATTTCGTGCTAGGCACGAAGTTGAGTTGTTTTAGGAATGTTTAGTACGTTCCTAAGGTGTTTGGAAGTCTCACGATTGCTTCTATCTGCGAATAGGAGAGTCCTGAGCAGTTATGGTAAGTTAGGATACGAGTCCAATTAGGAGTAGGAGTCCTAGATTGGATTGTTTAGCCTGAGGGCTGGCTATAAAAGCACGGGAGGCCAGAGCTCTCGTGTGTAGAGAACTTTGGTCTGTTCCTCTTGTGTTTCTATTGAATAAAGTTCATAGTTTCAAGGAGCTTTTGTGCCTTGTTCGTCCGATTTGTTTTTCGTCAAGTCTTTCTCGCCGAGTTTCTGGACAGACCGACGTTGCTTCGGTGTTTCGTTCATAACTCGAGTTTAAAGTTCCGATTGACGTGATTATTTTTGGTTGTCTTCAAAACTCAATTATCTATCATCTGTGAAATTTTCACGAGCTTCGGATCTGTAGTTTTTGAGATACACGAGTTTCTTTGCAGCGTTGCAGATCTGTTTTATATCGGATAGAACAGATTGATCTTCGTTTAATGTTTTGATCGTATCTCAAGTTTTACTTCGTGTTTTCAAGTTATTCTTGTTGCATTAGATCTGTGACTTGATTCTCTACCTCTGTACTTGATTTTTCACGGTTGAACACGTTTGAAAACACTTGCACACATGGTTTCTTTAACCGATTGATTTTTTGCTGAGGGGTTTTTGTTGTTTGCGCTGCGAAAAGTTTTAATCTACCATTCACCCCCCTCTGGTAGCTTTTCACGTGCTCTTCGATCCTACAATTGGTATCAGAGCCAAGGTGCTCTAATCTTTGTGATTTGCACGAGTTTTGACTAACCATTATGGAGAAGTACTCCGCAAAACCTTGTGTGTTCAATGGCATCGATTTTCAGGTTTGGAAGGCGCGGATGGAGGCCTACATACAGGCGCAAGGCTTCGCCATATGGGAAAAGGTCTACCAGAACTTCGATGTACCACCCAACGATCAAGTTACGGCTGCGAACATGAGAGATGTTGACAACAACAACAAGGCTCGCAACTTGATCATCCAAGGATTGACTCAAAGCGACTTCGACCGTGTTGCACACCTCCGATCTGCATATGATATTTGGAAAGCTCTTTGTGACTACCATGAAGGATCCAATACGATCAAGGAG
Organism: Neostapfia colusana; assembly: GCA_030760725.1. NCBI lineage: Eukaryota > Viridiplantae > Streptophyta > Magnoliopsida > Poales > Poaceae > Neostapfia > Neostapfia colusana. Next base: position 51,252,656 of record JASWHV010000009.1, read on the forward strand.
GTAAGGCAAGATATGTTCAAGAAAGAATACATGCGTTTTGAGATGCAACCCGGTGAGTCAATTGACGACCTTTTTGCTTGCTTTAATAAAATTCTCAGCAACTTGTGTAGTGTCAATGTTAACTTTTCAGATGCTGAAAATGCTAGACAATTGTTAGGAGCATTAGATATGTCAATTTGGGAGATGAAAGTTACATCTATTCGTGAATCTACTGTCATGAGTTCTCTTACTTTAGACATGCTTTATTCTAAATTGAAAACTCATGAAATTGACATCATCTCACGTAAAAACCCCAACAAGTCTATTGCATTTGTTTCGCAACGTGACATGTCTAGTTCTAGTCAATCATCATCTAGTGGTGCACTCTCTTTGCTGTCCTCTCTAACCCTTGAACAGATTGAAGAGTTTCCAGAGGAGGAGCTTGTACTCATCTCTACTCGGTTCTCAAAAGCATTGCAAAATGTGAGAACTAGAAGGAGAGGAAGCTCCGGACCTCAACGATGTTTTGAATGTGGTAAGACAGGGCATTTTCGTATGGAGTGCCCTAACCTTTCAGGTCCGACTTCACGTGAAGAAAAGCAAACAAGGCCGAAGAAATCGTTTGCAAAGAATAAGAAGAAGAAAGATTTATCAATGCGCAACATAGTGCATAGTATGATCTCTGCACTTCAAGATTTCGGCTCAAGTGATGTGGACACCGGTAGTGATGAAGATGAAGAAGCTATGGCAAATATGTGCTGCATGGAGAGAAAGTCAAGTTCAAGCTCCGAGGAGGCAGAACACAACAGCGACGATGAAGAGGTATGTCCCACTTGCGAAGAAATGTGTGATGCTATTTCTCGTGCCACTGTTATATTAAAGAAAAAGGATAAAAAACTTAGGAACAATGCTGTTAAAATTGAATCACTAGAATCTGAAATTAATCATTTAAAAACTTTGATTCCTAGTGATGATTCTTGTTCCTCATGTGATTTAATTTATGAACAATTATCCTCTTTAAGAAGTGCACACACATCTACACTTGATAAACTTGAACTTGAAATTGAAAAGAACAAAGAGCTTGCTGCACTTAATGATAAAAATTTGAAGGATGCTTGTTGTTCTACAATTGATTTGCATTGTTCTTCATGTGATGATCTGAATAAGAAACTAAATGATGCTATGAATGAGATTTCTATTTTGACCAATGCTTTACATGTGCATGAAGTTAAATATTGTTCAAATTGCAAACTAAAAGGAAAAACTTCATGTGAAAACTGCTTTGATCTGTCCAATAAACTTGATGACATGCATAGGACACTAGATCGGTTTTCTAATGCAAATAAGAACCTAAACTTGCTTCTGGATTCTTCCAAATCTTGTAATGATAAAACTGGTTTAGGTTTTAATTCTCATGCTCATGCTAAGGCACGCCCACCTAAAGTTGTAAAGTCATTAGGAAGCGGTTTGATTCAAACAGCTCCTAGACAAAAAGAGGTGATTTTCAAATCTGCAGGAGTACTGTCCCATTCGGGTTCTAATAAACGTGTTGCTTGCTCATCTAGACATGATAATAAGGTTATTTTTCATTGTACCTACTGTGGTATAGATGGTCATGTCATGGATTTTTGTTATAGACTAGCTAAACACGATAAGAAACAAACAATACTTGCTAGATCACATAACAACCAAGCAAAATCTGCTAGACCGAATGTTCAGAGCTTGCAACCTGCTATAATGAGTCAAAAACTTGCTCCCGGACCTACTGTTTTTTGTGCTACATATAACACATCTTCTAAGTCAGTAGTTGGGAACAAAAAAATTTCGATGTTTGGCTCATAAACCTGTTGTACCTTCTCAGCTTTCGCGTGTTATTCCTGCTGGATGTCGTGTGACTCAGTACTGGATTCCTAAAAGTCTTTTAACTAACCCCAGTATTGAGTCATCGATGTATTGTGCTGCTGTGTAGGTTTCACGTTTGAGGAAGGAGAACATTTGGATTGTGGATTCAGGTTGCTCACGCCACATGACCAGTAACAAAGAATGGTTCTCCTCTCTCTCTTTTGTGTCACGTGTAGAAAATGTTACTTTCGCCGATAACTCTTCTACTCCCATAATTGCTGAAGGTTCGGTTAAAGTAAACAATCTCTACACTTTGAAAGATGTGGCACTTGTTAAAAATTTGAAATACAACTTGCTTTCGGTTTCACAATTGCTAGATGAAAATCTAGAGGTTAGCTTTGCTAAAAATTGCTGCAAGGTTGTAGATTCAAAAGGTGAGCTTTTGTTTAACATGTCTAGGTTTGGAAGAGTTTTTAAAGCTGATTTTGATTTGTCAACTTCTAAGCATCGGTGTCTAGTTGCTAATGATACAAAAGATCTATATTTTTGGCATCGTAGACTTGGTCACATAGGCTTTGATCATCTCACTCGTGTTAGTGCTCTCGATCGCATACGTGGGCTGCCGAAGCTTAAAAAGGACAATGATATTGTGTGCTCTTCTTGTAGACATGCTAAGTTTGTTGCAGGTTCACATGCTCCTCTCACAATGACCATGACAGCTGAACCGGGACAACTTTTACATCTTGACACAGTAGGTCCGGCACGTGTTCAATCCTTCGGAGGTAAATGGTATGTGCTTGTGATTGTTGATGATTATTCCAGATATTCTTGGGTTTATTTTATGGCATCTAAGAATGAAGCTTTTAGTCATTTTAGAACATTATTTCTTAGATTATCTATTGATCACCCAGGATCATTAAAAGCAATTAGAAGTGATAACGGAACTGAATTTAAAAACCAATCCTTTGATCACTTTTGTGCTGAAAATGGAATAGATCATCAATACTCTTCACCCTATGTACCACAACAAAATGGTGTCGTAGAAAGAAAGAACAGGACCTTAGTTGAGATGGCTAGGACTATGCTTGATGAATATCAAACTCCTAGGAAATTTTGGGCTGATGCAATTGCAACTGCTTGTTATATCTCAAATCGTGTTTTCTTGCGTGCTAAGCTTGGAAAAACCCCATATGAGCTCCGGTTTGGACATAGGCCTAGGGTTTTTGGTTGCAAATGCTTTGTTAAGAAACATGGTAATCTTGATAAATTTGAAGCTAGATCTGTTGATGGCATGTTTCTTGGTTATCCATCTCATACTAGAGGCTACCGTGTGCTTTTACTTGACACTAACAAAATTGTGGAGACTTGCGTGGTTTCTTTTGATGAAGCTAGCCCAAGTACTAGCTCCAATATTGCAGGTCCGGATCCATATCCGCAGGGGGAGAGTATTTTTATTGAAGAAGATGAAGAAGTGGTGCTGCTGCCTGAAAACTCGGAAGTAAATAGCGATCACGCTGCTGATTTTGCACCACAACCAGCACCAACAGTCACTACTGCTGGTTCGGACCTTCCTCAATCAACAAGCTCTCCTAATCAAAGGTCCAAACATGAAGAAGAAGGTGCTTGTGAAGTGTCTACTCCCCTCCGAGTACTCAAAAGTCATCCTCCACAACAAATCATTGGAAGCTTGCATGAACGAGTCACTCAGTCCAGGTTTTGCGATCCAAACTCTCATGCTCATTCTGCTTTTGTTGCTTCTTTTGAACCCAAGGATATATCACACGCACTCACTAATGAATCTTGGATTAATGCCATGCAAGAAGAGTTAGAAAATTTTGAAAGAAATAATGTTTGGAAACTTGTATCTCCACCTCAAGGTCACACATTAATTGGAGATAAAGGGGTATTTAAAAATAAGCAAAGTGAGGATGGGGTTGTGGTTTAGGAATAAAGCTAGGTTGGTTGCTCAAGGTTTCACTCAAATTGAAGGTCTAGATTTTGATGAAACATTTGCTCCTGTTGCTAGATTAGAAGCTATAAGAATTTTATTAGCATTTGCTCCATCTAAAGGTTTCAAGTTATATCAAATGGATGTTAAAAGTGCTTTTCTTAATGGCTACATAGAGGAGGAGGTTTATGTTAAGCAGCCACCGGGTTTTGAAAATCCAAATTTTCCTAATCATGTTTACAAACTGTCCAAAGCCTTTTACGGTCTAAAACAAGCCCCTAGAGCATGGTATGATAGGTTAAAAACATTCTTACTTGAAAAGGGGTTTACCATGGGCAGGGTTGATAAAATTCTTTTTGTACTTAAGCATGGCAATGACTCATTATTCGTTCAAGTGTATGTGGATGATATTATCTTTGGTTGCGCTTCTCATGATCTCGTTGACACGACCCCATTGGTCTTGTCGAGCCAGGATCACGCTGAGGGGTGCTGCGTTGCACAGCACCGTATAACACACGTCAAAGGTACAAAGCGGAAGCGAAATTTTATTACATAAACAAGTTATGAACATGTTTACATCAAAATAAGTTCAGTCTACACTCGCGGGCGTAGACTAAGCATCAAGTGTATGTTCAGCCCTTGAACGTGCCCTTGCTAGCACACACGCACACTAACTCTGCGGCGTGCACGACTCCCACTCGACGGGGTTCCCCTCCTGGGGTTCCGTCTCCTCTTCGGGAGTCCCTTCCTCATAGAACCCTGCAAAAGCTTCAAACACAAGCAGTGAGCACGAAGGCTCAGCAAGTCTGACCCGTCTCACCTAAACATGGAACTTCTACATGAGGGTAATGGGTTACATGAGGTAAAAATCAGTTGCATGGACTCGCCTAATTAGTAGAATCTTACTTTCAAGTTTTAGCAGCAGGTTGTGGAGAACCTTACGCTAAGGCACATGAGAGAGCCGCAATCAAACAAGAAACGCATTTCTCTCATGTACTTTGCCCAAAGTTGAAAAGAACTTTAGTTAGCTCTAAGCTACAGCATATCATTAACAATCAATGTCCAGCTTTCAATCAGCAACATTTTAACATGTGACTAGCCTGTTCTTTCTACGTCATGGTACAGTGAACAAGTGGTACTCACTGACCGCGAGGGACGGCGATTATAATCGATTTATACCTACAGGGTTACCCGAACAACCCGTCACGTACGCCCGTACTCGATGTTGCCTACAACAACCATCACAGTCGCCGTACGCGACTACCTTTCACCCGTTAGCCAAATGTTGAACCGGTCCAATCGTCCCGAGCAAGAGGTCTCTGCACGCGCATCTCAGTGCCGCCAGCCGATTTACACCTCGAGCTCTCAACCTACCCTCTGAACGACCAGCTATGCCTCAACACCCAGCTACCCGAGTTACATCGGTTTCCCGGTTCCCATATAGCCGGTAGGTCTTCGGTACTGTTCTAGCTTGTTCAACAGGCCCGCACACGGCTCGGTCCTCAATCGACACAAGCGGAGCTATAGCTCACAGGCCCCAAAGTCCTGCTGCCCTTACTCTCCGCTCAGTCTCATTTTCTTGCCATGTGTATCAGGTGCTATCTCTACCCGAGCAATGTGTCTCTAGCCTATTCTCGCGAGTAGTTCCAACTACACGACTTGTACCGAATCCTACTATATCCTAGCAATGCAGTAGCTAACGGGGTTTGCAATCCAAAACCCAACCCATGGTTTTCTTGGCTATGCAGTTGGGTTTCCAATCAAGACTCTAATGCAAAGAATCACAACAATATTCGAAGATGTGCTCAAAACAATAAACATTTGTAAAAAGGTTATTGCAAACCGGAGCTTGCCTTGCTGCTCTTGGTCGTAGGCTAGCTGTTCCTCCGGAGTAACGAAGTCTAGGACTTCGGGTTCCTCGTCGACCTTAGCGACTACATGATAAGAGCAATATATGTATCAATTTAAATGCATTTGTACTAACTTTGAGGTTGTGAAGTCTATAACCCTTGCTAGACAGACCTAATGACTGTGAAACTTTTACTGTGGCTTGGTTACAACCTAAACAGAGACTTGGCCAAGTTTTAGTTGCAGCAAAGCTCATTTGAGCCCTCCACAATTAATTATGTCCCTGACCTTAATTGGAACTCTTAGGGTGTTCTAGGAATTTTCATGAAACAAACTATGACTTCTGGAAACTAGATTTTCAGAGGGTTCTAATGGAGTTGGTCTCACTTAATTTGAAGGTTCCTAGCTAAAGTTATGAGCTAAACAATTTCAGAGAAGATTCTGAAAATGTTTCTGAACATTTTCTATTTTCTCTGGAACAGTTTCACTAAACACACCATTAGGTGAATCAGATGAGCTCAAATGGATCCGAAATTTTTATGGTAGTTCAAGGATATTTTGGTGAACATCCCAGCAAAATTTCAAGATTTTCCTCCAAAGGGTTCTCCAGTTAAAATTCCTAACAGTTTAAATTTTAAGGAATTAATTATGGAGAATTAAGGGTTTTCATAAAGTGAAACTTGATTTGCTGGAAAGTGCTCAGAGAGCTGAATCCAACAAAATTTTGTTCACTCGATTTGGAGCTTTCTAGCCAAAGTTATAAGGTTTTGAAGTTTGAACTGAAACTGAAATTTGGGAAAAAGTTTAAACTCTGGCTTGTGGGCCCCGCACACAGTGCGTCGTCTCCCTCCTCGCGCCAACTGCGCGGCGGCGGCGATCTCTGGCGACCTTCACCGGCACTGAGTTCCCGGCCACCCCCCGGCCCGAAACTCGCCGCCTGCCCCTTAACTGATCCCCTGGACTCGATGGTGGGGTCGCCGGCCGCCGGCGATGACCGGAAACCCGTGCGCACCGGTGACAGCACCTGCTAGGGTTCCGGTGAGGTCGGTCCCGCTCTCCCGTGCACCAAATCGACCGGGAATCGGTCGGAGAGCATCAGTAGAGCATGGGAAACACGAACCAGGGCTGGGTGGGAGCTAGAAATAACGCCAACTAGGCTCTCGACGGTGAGCCGAGGTGTTCAGCCATGGCGGCGGGGAAAACGGCCATATCATGACCGGTTCTCGACGGTTTCCTCTGATTCCAGTTCGGGCATGGGCACTATCGTGCGTAGAAGCTACTAGGGAACGAGCTTGCCCAACCCTCGTGTATAGAGCACGAATTTCACCCGAAGGTGAGCTCGGTCCTTATGAACTGATCACAAGTAAACTTGGAAATTCTCGGCCGAGGTTTGGTCAATCGCCAAACGGCTTTCGGCTACTCCATCTACATACAATCACGCACCTTTCTTGTGTAGAGAAGAGGACGTGACAGCGGCTGGGTTGTGCTGCCCACGAGAGCCCGATCGGCGGCGATGCTCGGCTCGCCGGAGAAACGGCTCGTACAGCTCGAGGACGCTTGCTCACTGGACAACACGGGGTCTAGGAGGTTGCTCACGATCTCTTGGTTCCGTTTTGCTGTGGAGGAGGCTGTGCTCGCGAGTGATCGGGCTTGATCAAGCGTGAGCTCGGACGGCAGCGATGGCAGTGGAAGAACAGGTCGCGCACGTCGGCAGCTCGGGGAATGGTTGACCGAAGCACGCCGGGGAGAGGATAAGTAGCCCGGCGACTGGTCTCCGGCTTGGGGCGCGCAGCAGGAGCTGGCGCCGGCTGCCCCCCCCCCCCCACGGTGGCGCGCGCACACTGCACCCGGGAACCGATTGACCTGTGTTTCAGTCGGTTTGTGTTGAAGTAGAGGCTGACATGTGGGTCCCACTCCCCATTTTAACCTCTGAAATTTACTCCTAATCACTGTTGTAAACAGTGAACCCCATACTACCCTTGGCAATTCAAATCATTCACCCATGAGCCATTTGAATTGATCAAAGTTCAAATGAGGTTTTGTTTGAATGAATTTCAGCACAAGTTCAGTTTGAAATTCAAATAAAGTTTGAATTTCTCCCACTTAGCTCATGTCAAGATCAACTCCAAATGGAGTGAAAATTGGTGTGTGAGCTCACAAAAATGTGCTGAGTAAGAATATGCCTCCCACTTTTAAATTCATGGGATAAAAACAGTTTGAATTTGAATATGGTTTCAAACTGCCCTCTTCCTAACTATACCCAAAATGACCTCAAAAAGGTTTTGAATTTGGGTGAAACTTGGCATGGACATCCTTAGTAAAGTGTAGGAGTTTTTATATGTCCAGCCCACCTATATCACATGTGGGAAATGCCACTTTTGCAATGTGTGAGTTTGTTTTCTAATGAGCATGTTGATAATTGTTACTTGCTCTTCATTTGTGTTCATCATCCTTCCTCAAATGAGGTGTGTGGTGTGGTGATGACCACTGCAAATGTGTGTCAAAAGCTGAGGCCCTTACACTCGTGTCCAAGTTTTCAGCTATGATGAGTTCAGAATTTGAGATGAGTATGATGGGAGAACTCACATACTTTTTGGGGCTGCAAATCAAGTAAACAATAGAAGGAACTTTTGTGCATCAAACTAAGTATACAAAGGACCTTCTTAAGCGCTTCAACATGGACAAATGCAAGCCTCTTCGGACACCAATGGGAACAGCAACAACACTTGAATTTGACGAAGATGGTGACCCGGTCGATAAAAAAGAATACAGAAGTATGATTGGATCACTTTTGTATCTCACGGCGTCAAGACCGGACATACAATTCAGCGTATGTCTTTGTGCACGTTTTCAAGCTTCTCCACGTCTTCACATCGCCAAGCCATCAAAAGGATTCTCAGGTACCTACATGGAACTCAAGAATTTGGTTCTTCCTTCTTCCTCGACCGTTTCTTTGAAAGCTTTTTCGGATGCTGATTTTGGGGGTTGTAGGATTGATAGGAAAAGTACTTCGAGTGCTTGTCATTTTCTTGGTAATTCACTTGTTGCTTGGACCTCTAGAAAACAAAGTTCAGTTGCACAATCCACGGCCGAATCTGAATATGTAGCTGCGGCTAGCGCTTGCTCACAAATTCTTTGGATTGTTCAAACACTTAAGGACTATGGGGTTGATTTAGATAGTGTTCCACTGTTTTGTGATAACACTAGTGCAATTTGTATTGCTAAAAACCCCGTGAAACACTCTAGAACTAAGCACATTGACATTAGGTATCACTTTCTTCGTGATAATGTTGAAAAAGGAAACATTGTGCTTCACCATGTCGATACCGAACAACAATTGGCTGATATTTTTATAAAACCTTTGGATTTCACTCGTTTTTGTTTCATTCGTAGTAAAATAGGGGTTATGCATCCTCATGGCTTAAATTGAGGGGGAGTTTTTGAAACTTTGAAAGTCTATGTGTGAATCTGAAACTAAAATAATATGAGCATAGTATTTCATACATATATGACTTTGTGATTCCTTTTACAGGCTGAAAGTTCTTACTACATTACTCATGTTATACATTTTGTAGTTTTTGCCACGACTAGTAATTGGAATAATTACTTACACTAAATCTGGTCATGATCGAACTTTCTTGCTGTTTTGAACTTGTTGCGTGCTCACAAGTGCTTTTAATCATAAAAATTAATCAATTGATCAGCTCACATGTTGAGTTTTCAAATAAAAATTTGAGAAAAGATCAAGAGAATATGCATGCATCACACTTCTTCTTTTGAGATTGCTTATCATTGCACTAAGATATTGTAAGGGCCTCAGTTTTTGACACCCAATTGTAGTGTTCATCACCACACTACACACCTCATTTGAGCAAGAATGATGAACACAAATGAAGAGCAAGTAACAATTATCAACATGCTCATTAGAGAACAAACTTACACATTGCAAAAGTGGTATTTCCCACATGTGATATAGATGGGCTGGACATATGAAAACTCCTACACTTTGCTAAGGATGTCCATGCCAAGTTTCACCCAAATTCAAAACCTTTTTGAGGTCATCTTGGGTATAGATAGGAAAGGGGCAGTTTGAAAACATATTCAAATTCAAACTGTTTTTATACCATGAATTTGAAAGTGGAAGGCATATTCTTGCTCAGCACATTTTTGTGAGCTCACACACCAATTTTCACTCCATTTGGGGTTGATCTTGACATGAGCTAAGGGGGAGAAATTCAAACTTTATTTGAATTTCAAACTGAACTTGTGCTGAAATTCATTCAAACCAAACCTCATTTGAACTTTGATCAATTCAAATGGCTCTTGGGTGAATAATTTGAATTGCCAAGGGTAGAATAGGGTTCACTGTTTACCACAGCTGTTAGGAGTAAATTTCAGAGGTTAAAAGAGGGGTGGGACCCACATGTCAGCCTCTGCCTCAAAACAAACCGACTGAACCACAGTTCAGTCGGTTCCCAGCTGCGGTGCGCGCGCGCCACCGAAGGGGGCAGCCGGCGCCAGCTCCTGCTGCGCGCCCCAAGCCAGAGACCAGCCGCCGGGCTATTTATTCCCTCCCCGGCGTGCGTCAGTCGCCATTCCCCGAGCTGCCGACGTGCACGATCCATTTCTCCACTGCCATCACCGCCGCTCGGGCGTCCGCTCGATCAAGCCGATCGCAGCTCCCTCCTTCCACTCCAGGGTCCCAGCAAGGTACTAGAGACCTTCCTCCATCCTCCCCATCGCTAGAAGTCGATTGAAACCGAGTGCTATCGGCTGTGCCGAAAGATAAAAATCGGAACTGGAAACCGCCGCACCTCGGGCTCTCGTGGACAGCCCAACCTGGGCGTTGTCACGCCCGAGCCAAGGCACCCTTGGACGCGCAGGTGACCGGTGCTGCTCATCCCCGAGCCACAGCTCGAGTGGTTGCTCACCGGCGGCGAATTTCCACTTTTCCCCTTTCTGTGTGCAGAACGACCTTCGGGTACGATTCTGTTTAATTCATGCTCTAGAAAGGATTAGAGGGCCTCAGGCCACTCCCACACGAGCTAGACACGGTGACGCACAAGTTGCCTTCACAACTCTGGGCCGGAGAACCTCTGTGCCCGGCGTAATTCAAGGTCTACTAATGGCGGAACGAACGGGGGGTATCAGGCGCACGGTGAGGACCTATTTCGGGCCTTCCCCGAGCTGCCTCGAGTTCATGTCGACCTTCTCTGAGGTCCACTGATGCTCCCCGACCGATTTCCCAAGTAGCTGAGGTACTAGGAGAGTTAGCCGACATGGCCGAAGTCGTTCCGATATGGCGGCTCGTCGCCGACCATGCTCCGGCCATTGTCATGAGCAGCTAACCCTAGAATCATGTTCCCCGAGTAAAAGTAGGCAGGGGCGGCCAGAATCAAGAAGTTTGGAGCTGTACAGCAGCCAGCGGCGAGCTCTCCGGCGAGGTCCCTCGGCGGCGGGGCGCGGGTGTCGCGAGGTTGAAGAAGGGGGTGGACCCCAGCTGTCAGCGGCCGATATTTTGAATCGGGATCCGGCTGCGGCCGGGATCGGGTGTGCTGACGCGCAAAATCCTTGTGGGCCGCGGTGTGCTGTCGCTTCGGCGTGCGACGCGTGTCCCCTGGGCCCACGCGCGAGTTTAAACTTTTCCCCGATTTTCAGATTTCCTTCAAACTTCAAATCCTTATAACTTTGGCTAGAAAGCTCCAAATCGAGTGAACCAAATTTTGCTGGATTCAGCTCTCTGAGTACTTTCCAGAAAATCAAGTTTCACTCCATGAAATTCCTTAATTCTCCAGAATTAATTCCTTGAAGTTTAAACTGTTAGGAATTTTAACTGGAGAATCGTTTGGAGGAAAATCCTGAAATTTTGCTGGGATGTTCACCAAACTATCCTTGAGCTACCATAAAAATTTCAGACCCATTTGAGCTCATTTAGTCCACCTAATGGTGTGATTAGTAAAACTGTTCCAGAGAAAATAGAAAATGTTCAGAAACATTTTCAGAATTTTCTCTGAAATTGTTTAGCTCATATCTTTAGTTAGAGACTTCCAAATTAAGTGAGACCAACTCCATTAGGACCCTCTGAAAATCTAGTTTTCAGAAAGTCATAGTTTGTCTCATGAAAATTCCTAGAACACCCTAAGAGTTCCAATTAAGGTCAAGGACATAATTATTTGTGGAGGGCTCAAATGAGCTTTACTGCAACTAAAACTTGACCAAGTCTTTGTTTAGGTTGTAACCAAGCCACAGTAAAAGTTTCATAGTCATTAGGTCTGTCTAGCAAGGGGTATAGACTTCACAACTTCAAAGTTAATACAAATGCATTTAAATTAATACATACATTGTTCTTATCATGTAGTCGCTAAGGTCGAGGAGGAACCCGAAGTCCTAGACTTCGTTACTCCGGAGGAACAGCTAGCCTACGACCAAGAGCAGCAAGGCAAGCCCCGGTTTGCATTAACCATTTTTACAAATTTTTATTGTTTTGAGCACATACTTGTTTCCTTTGTTCTTTGCATTAGAGTCTTGATTGGAAACCCAACTGCACAGCCAAGAAAACCATGGGTTGGGTTTAGGATGGAAAACCTCGTTAGCCACTGCATGGCTAGGATAGAGTAGGATTCGGTACAAGTCGAGTAGTTGGAACTACTCGCGAGAATAGGCTAGAGGCACATTGCTCGGGTAGTGATAGCACATGAAACACATGGCAAGAAAATGAGACCGAGTGGAGAGTAAGGGCAGCAGGACTTTGGGGCCTGTGTGCTGTAGCTCCGCTTGTGTTGATTGAGGACCGAGCCGTGTGCGGGCCTGTTGAACAAGCTAGAACAGTACCGAAGACCTACCGGCTATATGGGAACCGGGAAACTGATGTAACTCGGGTAGCTGGGTGTTGAGGCATTGCCCGTCGTTCAGAGGGTAGGTTGAGAGCTCGAGGTGTAAATCAGCTGGCGGCACAGAGATGCGCGTGCAGGGACCTCTTGCTCGGGACGATGGGACCGGTTCAATATTTGGCTAACGGGTGAAAGGTAGTCGCGTACGACGTCCGTGATGGTTGTTGTAGGCAACATCGAGTACGGGCGTACGTGACGGGTTGTTCGGGTAACCCTGCAGGTGTAAATCGATTATAATCGCCGTCCCTCGCGGTCAGTGAGTACCACTTGTTCACTGTACCGTGACGTAGAAAGAACAGGCTAGTTACATGTTAAAATGTTGCTGATTGAAAGCTGGACATTGATTGTTAATGATATGCTGTAGCTTAGTGCTAACTAAAGTTCTTTTCAACTTTGGGCAAAGTACACGAGAGAAATGTGTTTCTTGTTTGATTGCGGCTCTCTCGTGTGCCTTAGCGTAAGGTTCTCCACAACCTGCTGCTAAAACTTGAAAGTAAGGATCCACTAATTAGGCGAGTCCTTGCAAATGATTTTTGTTCCCTCAAGCAACCCATTACCCTCATGTAGAAGTTCCATGTTTAGGTGAGACGGGTCAGACTTGCTGAGCCTTCGTGCTCACTGCTTGTGTTTGAAGCTTTTGCAGGGTTCTATGAGGAAGGGACTCCCGAAGAGGAGACGGAACCCCAGGAGGGGAACCCCGTCGAGTGGGAGTCGTGCACGCCGCAGAGTTAGTGTGCGTGTGTGCTAGCAAGGACACGTTCGAGGGCTGAACGTGCACTTGATGCTTAGTCTACGCCCGCGAGTGTGGACTAAACTTATTTTGATGTAAACATGTTAATAAACTTGTTTATGTAATAAAGCTTCCGCTTCCGCTTTGTACCTTTGACGTGTGTTATACGTGCTGTGCAACGCAGCACCCCTCAGCGTGATGCTGGCTCGACAGGACCAGTGGGGTCGTGTCAGCGTGGTATCAGAGCTCGCTTGAGGTTTAACACAGTACAAAGGTCTTCTTTTTCAAAAATCCAGTGAGGAACGAGTTAGTAGCCCGTATAAGGATGTTATTAGCATATAGAAAGTGGCTTATTAACCTATTTGTTATGTCGGAAAATCGTGCATCTCGGGACGTTCATGTCTTGGGGGGTGCACGTAAGCGCTGTCCACCAGTGCGCACAAGCTGAAGGGTGGAGCCCCACGGGTGGCAGGTAACCTGACCCGCTTTGATATCCTCTACGACTCTTCATGTCGTTTGGGGTATTCGAGCAACGTCTGTCCCTGGCGTGCGTGGTGCAACATGGGAGACCCCGTCACGTGGTCCGAAACGTGAACACGTAACTCAAGGCGTGTTTGGCTTGAGAACATCCGGGCGAGTGATGACGGCCGGGTGTACAAACTGTATGGATTCCGGGCTCGGTGTGCAGCCGAGTCTGATGATTGGTTGAATTTCTGCAGGTAGCCTTACCACGAAACGGTAGACGTGTAGCATCCGTGTGCGAGTGACGAGTAGTGCCACTAAACTAACGAAGCCGGCTAAGTCCGGTATAGGTTTTTCCTTTGTGAGGACATAGTACCGACATAATCTGGTGACGCCTCGACGTCACATCCAATTAAAGGAACAACTTCATTTAAAAACTTGAAGGTTTTGATCCAAAGTAGTAAAACTTGATGTAACTCCTTCCCTTGAACAGGATATTCAAAGCTAATAAGTTTTCAACTTATAGGATGTTAAGGACAGAGCACTCTGTTTTCAGCTGAATCAAGGCTGAAGTTAATCAGAGGCTAGAGGTCGAGTTCTTTCGAGGTTGGGGTCGTATGATACATTTCTGGGAAGATTTAGAAGAGCTTTACAACTTTTCTGTTGAGGTCCAGAGGTGTTTCGTCCCTTAACCACTCGAAAAATGCAGTAGAGTTGAAACTGTCCAGAAAACAGGACAGAGCAAAGACTCTCTGTAAACTCTCTGTAAATTAAGCATAACTTCCTGCTTAAAAATCCAAAAATAGGAAATGAGGTAGTTCTGGAAAGCTTATGAGATGGGTTACAACTTTGTAACAGAAAGTTTTGTCAGATTAGGAACAGAATTAACTGGGATTCTTGGATCAAATCAGTACCTAAGGCAGGGAGGTGCTGTCCAATTGTTCCCAGAAATTCTGTTAACTTTGACATCTCATAATTTTTGAACCAGGACAGATCATAGGCCAAGCAAATGCTTTCTGGAAAGCTATTGAAGTTAGCTTTAACTTTGATGTTAAGCTCCAGAATTAGTTTTGCCTTTAACCTGGCCTAAATCAGGTTGATATGGAAACTGGTCAGGGCTGTCATGGTAACAGCAGATCAGCAGTCAAATTTGTTTAAAAATTTGAACTATGTTTCCAAGTGTTATGGGTTCAATGACATATATTATGTTATAACTCAATGGTTTACTGTTTAAATAAATATTTGACATTTCTCAAATATATTTTTACAGATGGCAGCAGATAAACGGTTGGAAAACGGGTGGGTAGTTTCCCACTGTTCTGACCGTAGCGGTTACCCGGAAGCATTGTGGCAAATGCTCCAATATTTCGGGTACAACCAGATGCCGCAATACTTCGCCAAGGAAGAAGGCGAAGAGGGGAACAAGACGTGGATGATCCATGTCGAGGTTCCTGCAGGGCCTACGCCACCCGGTTGGGTGCCATTCACCGCCACGGTGAGAGGAAGACAACCGGAAGGGATGTGGCAAGTGGCAGCCCGTGACACTATGTCACGTTTCTGCCAACTACACGTGCAGGCTATGGAGGGTACTCCATATGCACTCGTTCCGGTGGAGGGACGAGCTCAGCATGTGTGGGAAGAAAGGTACCTGGAGGCAACAGACCCGAGTTGCCCAAGGTACAACCCCGCGGAGGCAAACCTCAGCCTCCAGATGAGGGCGGGAAACGCTGTGATGGACAGCCAAGCTGTTCATACGGAGCATCTCGCCACCAAGCTCAAGGAGAGCACAAGCCGGGGAGATCATTTCGAGAGTGCTCACAGTGCACTCCGCAATGTGCTCCTTCCGACGATCAAGCGACTGAATGAACAACACGATCAGTTGCGTCGTCTGAAGAAGGCAAAGAAGAAGAGCCGTGTTGATATCGCGGCGTTGCAAGAGCTGGTGCAGACCCTAACCCAGCAGAATGAGGACCTTGCTCAAGAGCGGGACGACGCTGTTGAGGAAGGACAAGGCTGGGAAGAGGACTACAACCAGGCTATGGACGAGGTGCATGCATTGCAGGACCTCGTGCCCCCGGTATTGGGCGTACCGGTAGTCTTGGGTCTTCCAGCCATGGGAGAACCCGGAATGGGAGAAGAGGTGGTAGATCCAGAGCCACCAGCTGAGGTACCGGAGGAGGACGACCCACAGGAGGTCGAGTTCTACTCCGAGTAGAGGGTTACGGTTGCCAAGTAGGGCAGCTAGGGTAGCGTAACCTCACTTTTGTAATCGGTGACATGTCGTGTAGACAGTAGCGTATGTATAGGTAGTGACGACATGAGCACGACTTCTCGGAGATCCGAGAATAATGTATCTTGTATAAAGTTTACGCTTTATCAATATATGTGAATGTTGTGCAAGTTAATCATGTGTCGCTTCAATACTTACTGCTGTTATGGAATTTTGAGTAAGACATGTGCTAATTGCTGCTGTGCTGAATTTCAGAATGACGCGTACTCGTGCCAACCCTGATGTTGGGGGTACTAGCCAAGGGGGAGAGACCTCCTAACCGCCTCCCGAGGACTCCTCGGGACAGCAGCAGCAACAGCAACAGCAAACACCGCCACCGCCACTGCCAACGGTTACATTGGCCGACATTGTCGCGGCAATGGCGGGTTCACATCAGCAGCACACAGAGCTGCTGCAAACGTTAATTGCGAATACGTCTCGCCCAGAGAGACGTCAAGATCGTGAGGAGCGCCAACAGAGCTCCTACTCCGACTTCCTGGTGACTCATCCCCCTGTATTCTCAAGGGCGGATGAACCACTTGACGCGGACAACTGGCTCCGCGCCATAGAAATGAAGTTCGGGCTGCTCCAAATCAGCGAGCAGCGCAAGACTCAGTTCGCGGTCCAGCAGCTCCAAGGATCCGCGAGCGCGTGGTGGGCCAACTTTTGTGCTTCACAACCCACCGACCGAGTGATGACCTGGGCGGAGTTCCGGACGGCCTTCAGGGCCTATCATATACCGCCCGGTTTGATCAAGAGGAAGACGCAGGAATTCCTACACCTGCAACAAGGGAGCCGAAACGCGCTGGAATATTCCAGGGCGTTCAACGATCTCGCGCTCTACGCGTCGTATCACGCAGATACGGACGAGAAGCGGCGGGACCACTTTTACCAGGGGCTTAACCCGCTCCTGAAAGACAAGCTGGCGATGTTCAATCGCGGCAGCCTCAACGACATAATTGATGCTGCGATTGTTCAGGAGGACTCCGGCAAGGAGTTGGCGGCGGCAGAGCGAAAGCGAAGCGCGCCGCAGAGTAGCGGAGAAGGAGGTGGTCCTTCTCAGAAGTTTCGGATGGTGAATCACCCACCATCAGGTCCACGCTGGCAACCACCACAGCGGTCGATGCCGTTCCGCAGTCGGCCGTACTCTTCACCGGCATTCCGGCCGGCACTGCCAGCACCACCGCAACAACAGCAGCAGCAGCGGGCGATGCCGCGTGCGTTTGCACCTCCGCAACGCATGCCGGGCTTTCGTCCCCCGAGTACTCCACCAGCAGCGGCCACATGTTACAAGTGTGGTCGTCCAGGACACTTCGCGAGCAGTTGCCGGGAGAGGCAAGGCGGCGGAGTGGCACCACAGTTTCCGGGGAGGAATCAACCCCGGAACCCTACTAATGCGCGGCGGGCAAACCCTAGGCCCGGCACTGTCCACCAGCTTGCCATTGAGGACGTGCCGGAGGGCGAGCCAATCCTTGCGGGTATGTTCCAACTCCACCAGCATCCCGCTATAGTACTATTTGATTCAGGCGCCACGCATAATTTTATTAGCCAAGCTTTCATTGCTAAACACAGCTTGCCAATACTACCCACCGATAGTCCATATTTAATTTGTTCACCGGGTGGGAAGATTTCAGCAAGCGTAATGGTCTCCAAAGCACCATTATGCTTAGCGGGTAGAGTGTACCCCACGTCTCTCATTATCTTAGAGGGGCAGAAGGTCGATGTCATCCTAGGGATGTCGTGGTTAACCCGCCACGGCGCTGTTTTAGACACCGTCCTTCGAGTCGTGCACTTAAACTCAGAGGTGCACGGTTCTCACTCATTATTTCTGGACAGTCCAGAAATAAAACTTCCAAGTGTCTACCAAGCCACAACCATCAGATTGGAAGATATTCCAGTGGTCCGAGAGTTCCCGGATGTATTCCCGGACGATTTGCCGGGGATGCCACCCGATAGAGAGGTGGAGTTCAAAATTGAACTCGCACCGGGAACCATGCCAATATCTCGAAGGCCGTACAAGATGGCGCCCAAGGAGTTGGCTGAACTGAAAACTCAGCTCACGGACCTTCTGGAGAAGGGTTTTATTAGGCCGAGCTCCTCGCCATGGGGCTGTTCGGCATTATTTGTCAAGAAGAAGGATGAGACGTTGCGGCTTTGCGTGGACTACCGTCCATTAAATGCCGTAACCATCAAGAACAAGTACCGTTGCCACGGATCGACATGTTGTTTGATCAGTTGGTCGAAGCAAAGATCTTTTCCAAGATGGATTTAAGATCCGGGTACCATCAGATTAAGATAAGGGCGGAGGACATTCCGAAGACAGCTTTCTCGACAAGGTATGGACTTTATGAGTACCTGGTCATGTCCTTCGGCCTCACCAATGCTCCAGCTCACTTCATGTACTTAATGAACTCGGTGTTCATGCCGGAGCTGGACAAGTTTGTCGTGGTCTTCATCGACGACATCCTGGTATATTCCAAGTCGGAGGAAGATCACAAGAAACATCTGCGTATAGTCTTGCAACGGCTGCGGGATCACAAGTTATACGCAAAGTTCAGCAAATGCGAGTTTTGGATATCGCAAGTGCCTTTCCTCGGGCATATCATCTCAGCGGAGGGTATCGCTGTGGACCCGAGCAAGATCACGCAAGTGCTGAATTGGAAATCCCCGAGAACGGTTCATGAGGTACGGAGTTTCCTCGGACTCGCGGGATATTATCGGAGGTTCATTCCGAACTTCTCGAAGATTGCCAAGCCAATGACAGAGCTGCTGAAGAAAGCTACCAAATATGTTTGGAGTCCGGCATGTGAAGCAGCATTCAAGGCTTTAGTCAAGCACCTGACATCAGCACCGGTTTTGGCGCAGCCAGACACAACAAAACCGTTCGATGTGTACTGCGATGCATCCGGCATTGGGCTCGGATGTGTGCTGATGCAAGACCGAAGAGTGGTCGCGTATGGATCACGGCAGCTTAGGAATCATGAGCAAAATTATCCAACTCACGACTTGGAGCTCGCTGCCGTGGTACTTGCACTGAAGATGTGGAGGCACTACCTACTCGGTAACCTTGTACATTTATATACCGACCACAAAAGCCTCAAGTACATATTCACTCAGAAGGAGTTGAACATGAGGCAACGAAGATGGTTGGAACTGATAAAGGATTATGAGATAGAGATCCATTATCATCCGGGCAAGGCAAACGTTGTGGCAGATGCGCTGAGCCGCAAGTCACACGTCAATAATCTGACCATCACACCGTTGGAAGGGAGCGAACCACCACTACATGTGATTCCACACGGAGCTCTCTACAACCTAGCTTTGATCCCCACCATCCGTGAAGAGATAGCGGCAGCCCAGAAGAATGACAAGGGCATGTCCCATTTGCGGAGACGTGTAGACAGTGGGGAGTTGAAATGTTTCCGGAAGGACGGAGACGGCGTCCTATGGTTCAAGGACCGGATCGTCGTACCCCGAAACCCGGAGTTACGGAAGAAAATATTTGATGAGGCTCACTTATCAAAATTTTCTATTCACCCCGGCAGCAACAAAATGTATCAAGAGCTCAGAAGAAAGTTTTGGTGGACACGGATGAAGCGGGAGACTGCAAAATACGTGTCCGAGTGTGATACATGTCGAAGGGTGAAGGCAGACCATATGCGGAAACCGGGACTGCTGCAACCACTGGGCATTCCTGCCTGGAAGTGGGAGGACGTGAGCATGGATTTCGTCGTCGGTTTACCCACCACCTTACAGAAACATGATTCTGTGTGGGTGATCGTCGATCGGCTCACCAAAGTTGCCCATTTCATCCCGGTCAACACCAACTACAACGCCAAGAAGTACGCTGAACTGTACATCTCACGGATCCTATGCTTATATGGCGTACCCCGTACCATCATATCGGACCGGGGCACTTTATTTGTGTCCCGTTTCTGGGAGCAGCTACACGCTGCCTTGGGTACGAAGCTGATCCGTAGTTCAGCCTACCACCCGCAGACGGATGGACAAACCGAGCGGGTAAATCAGATTCTAGAAGACATGCTACGAGCTTGCGCTATCGACCACGGCAAGAATTGGGATGATCACTTGCCGTTAGCCGAGTTCTCGTACAACAATGGGTACCAAGCCAGCATCAAGATGGCGCCCTACGAGGCGCTATACGGGAGAAAATGCCGCACACCACTGAACTGGTGTGAGTCTGGCGAGAGGGTTACCTTCGGGATTGATCTTGTCAACAACGCGGAAGAAAAGGTTCGATTAATTCAAGCGAACCTAAAGGCCGCTCAATCCCGACAGAAACAGTATGCGGACCGGAGGAGGCGCCCATTACAATTCAAAGTTGGAGATCACGTATACCTACGAGTGTCTCCAATGAAGGGCGTAAACAGATTTGGGGTGAGAGGAAAGTTGGCACCCCGATTCATCGGTCCATTCCAAATTACCGAAAGATGTGGATCAGTAGCATACCGGCTGAGATTACCAGAAGCACTTTCCGGTGTGCACGACGTCTTTCACATTTCCCAGCTGAGGAAGTGTCTCAAGCTATCAACTACCGTTCAGCTGGAAGACATCGAAGAACTGCAACCGGATCTCACCTATCGGGAGGAACCGGTGCAGATTATTGATGAAAAGGCCCGAACCACACGCAAGCGTACGTTGTGGTTCTACAAGGTTCTATGGAGTAATCACTCCATGGACGAAGCGACATGGGAAAGCGAAGAATTCCTTCGCACTAACTACCCCGACTTTCTCACGTCGCATATCCGGTAATTTTTCCACCGTCCTCTCTCTCATTTTCACCTTGTAATCTCGGGACGAGATTCTTTTAAGGGGGGAGGAATGTAAGGGCCTCAGTTTTTGACACCCAATTGTAGTGTTCATCACCACACTACACACCTCATTTGAGCAAGAATGATGAACACAAATGAAGAGCAAGTAACAATTATCAACATGCTCATTAGAGAACAAACTTACACATTGCAAAAGTGGTATTTCCCACATGTGATATAGATGGGCTGGACATATGAAAACTCCTACACTTTGCTAAGGATGTCCATGCCAAGTTTCACCCAAATTCAAAACCTTTTTGAGGTCATCTTGGGTATAGATAGGAAAGGGGCAGTTTGAAAACATATTCAAATTCAAACTGTTTTTATACCATGAATTTGAAAGTGGAAGGCATATTCTTGCTCAGCACATTTTTGTGAGCTCACACACCAATTTTCAGTCCATTTGGGGTTGATCTTGACATGAGCTAAGGGGGAGAAATTCAAACTTTATTTGAATTTCAAACTGAACTTGTGCTGAAATTCATTCAAACCAAACCTCATTTGAACTTTGATCAATTCAAATGGCTCTTGGGTGAATAATTTGAATTGCCAAGGGTAGAATAGGGTTCACTGTTTACCACAGCTGTTAGGAGTAAATTTCAGAGGTTAAAAGAGGGGTGGGACCCACATGTCAGCCTCTGCCTCAAAACAAACCGACTGAACCACAGTTCAGTCGGTTCCCAGCTGCGGTGCGCGCGCGCCACCGAAGGGGGCAGCCGGCGCCAGCTCCTGCTGCGCGCCCCAAGCCGGAGACCAGCCGCCGGGCTATTTATTCCCTCCCCGGCGTGCATCAGTCGCCATTCCCCGAGCTGCCGACGTGCACGATCCATTTCTCCACTGCCATCACCGCCGCTCGGGCGTCCGCTCGATCAAGCCGATCGCAGCTCCCTCCTTCCACTCCAGGGTCCCAGCAAGGTACTAGAGACCTTCCTCCATCCTCCCCATCGCTAGAAGTCGATTGAAACCGAGTGCTATCGGCTGTGCCGAAAGATAAAAATCGGAACTGGAAACCGCCGCACCTCGGGCTCTCGTGGACAGCCCAACCTGGGCGTTGTCACGCCCGAGCCAAGGCACCCTTGGACGCGCAGGTGACCGGTGCTGCTCATCCCCGAGCCACAGCTCGAGTGGTTGCTCACCGGCGGCGAATTTCCACTTTTCCCCTTTCTGTGTGCAGAACGACCTTCGGGTACGATTCTGTTTAATTCGTGCTCTAGAAAGGATTAGAGGGCCTCAGGCCACTCCCACACGAGCTAGACACGGTGACGCACAAGTTGCCTTCACAACTCTGGGCCGGAGAACCTCTGTGCCCGGCGTAATTCAAGGTCTACTAATGGCGGAACGAACGGGGGGTATCGGGCGCACGGTGAGGACCTATTTCGGGCCTTCCCCGAGCTGCCTCGAGTTCATGTCGACCTTCTCTGAGGTCCACTGATGCTCCCCGACCGATTTCCCAAGTAGCTGAGGTACTAGGAGAGTTAGCCGACATGGCCGAAGTCGTTCCGATATGGCGGCTCGTCGCCGACCATGCTCCGGCCATTGTCATGAGCAGCTAACCCTAGAATCATGTTCCCCGAGTAAAAGTAGGCAGGGGCGGCCAGAATCAAGAAGTTTGGAGCTGTACAGCAGCCAGCGGCGAGCTCTCCGGCGAGGTCCCTCGGCGGCGGGGCGCGGGTGTCGCGAGGTTGAAGAAGGGGGTGGACCCCAGCTGTCAGCGGCCGATATTTTGAATCGGGATCCGGCTGCGGCCGGGATCGGGTGTGCTGGCGCGCAAAATCCTTGTGGGCCGCGGTGTGCTGTCGCTTCGGCGTGCGACGCGTGTCCCCTGGGCCCACGCGCGAGTTTAAACTTTTCCCCGATTTTCAGATTTCCTTCAAACTTCAAATCCTTATAACTTTGGCTAGAAAGCTCCAAATCGAGTGAACCAAATTTTGCTGGATTCAGCTCTCTGAGTACTTTCCAGAAAATCAAGTTTCACTCCATGAAATTCCTTAATTCTCCAGAATTAATTCCTTGAAGTTTAAACTGTTAGGAATTTTAACTGGAGAATCCTTTGGAGGAAAATCCTGAAATTTTGCTGGGATGTTCAACAAAATATCCTTGAGCTACCATAAAAATTTCAGACCCATTTGAGCTCATTTAGTCCACCTAATGGTGTGATTAGTAAAACTGTTCCAGAGAAAATAGAAAATGTTCAGAAACATTTTCAGAATTTTCTCTGAAATTGTTTAGCTCATATCTTTAGTTAGAGACTTCCAAATTAAGTGAGACCAACTCCATTAGGACCCTCTGAAAATCTAGTTTTCAGAAAGTCATAGTTTGTCTCATGAAAATTCCTAGAACACCCTAAGAGTTCCAATTAAGGTCAAGGACATAATTATTTGTGGAGGGCTCAAATGAGCTTTACTGCAACTAAAACTTGACCAAGTCTTTGTTTAGGTTGTAACCAAGCAACAGTAAAAGTTTCATAGTCATTAGGTCTGTCTAGCAAGGGGTATAGACTTCACAACTTCAAAGTTAATACAAATGCATTTAAATTAATACATACATTGTTCTTATCATGTAGTCGCTAAGGTCGAGGAGGAACCCGAAGTCCTAGACTTCGTTACTCCGGAGGAACAGCTAGCCTACGACCAAGAGCAGCAAGGCAACCCCGGTTTGCATTAACCATTTTTACAAATTTTTATTGTTTTGAGCACATACTTGTTTCCTTTGTTCTTTGCATTAGAGTCTTGATTGGAAACCCAACTGCACAGCCAAGAAAACCATGGGTTGGATTTAGGATGGAAAACCTCGTTAGCCACTGCATGGCTAGGATAGAGTAGGATTCGGTACAAGTCGAGTAGTTGGAACTACTCGCGAGAATAGGCTAGAGGCACATTGCTCGGGTAGTGATAGCACATGAAACACATGGCAAGAAAATGAGACCGAGCGGAGAGTAAGGGCAGCAGGACTTTGGGGCCTGTGTGCTGTAGCTCCGCTTGTGTCGATTGAGGACCGAGCCGTGTGCGGGCCTGTTGAACAAGCTAGAACAGTACCGAAGACCTACCGGCTATATGGGAACCGGGAAACTGATGTAACTCGGGTAGCTGGGTGTTGAGGCATTGCCCGTCGTTCAGAGGGTAGGTTGAGAGCTCGAGGTGTAAATCAGCTGGCGGCACAGAGATGCGCGTGCAGGGACCTCTTGCTTGGGACGATGGGACCGGTTCAATATTTGGCTAACGGGTGAAAGGTAGTCGCGTACGACGTCCGTGATGGTTGTTGTAGGCAACATCGAGTACGGGCGTACGTGACGGGTTGTTCGGGTAACCCTGCAGGTGTAAATCGATTATAATCGCCGTCCCTCGCGGTCAGTGAGTACCACTTGTTCACTGTACCGTGACGTAGAAAGAACAGGCTAGTTACATGTTAAAATGTTGCTGATTGAAAGCTGGACATTGATTGTTAATGATATGCTGTAGCTTAGTGCTAACTAAAGTTCTTTTCAACTTTGGGCAAAGTACACGAGAGAAATGCGTTTCTTGTTTGATTGCGGCTCTCTCGTGTGCCTTAGCGTAAGGTTCTCCACAACCTGCTGCTAAAACTTGAAAGTAAGGATCCACTAATTAGGCGAGTCCTTGCAAATGATTTTTGTTCCCTCAAGCAACCCATTACCCTCATGTAGAAGTTCCATGTTTAGGTGAGACGGGTCAGACTTGCTGAGCCTTCGTTCTCACTGCTTGTGTTTGAAGCTTTTGCAGGGTTCTATGAGGAAGGGACTCCCGAAGAGGAGACGGAACCCCAGGAGGGGAACCCCGTCGAGTGGGAGTCGTGCACGCCGCAGAGTTAGTGTGCGTGTGTGCTAGCAAGGACACGTTCGAGGGCTGAACGTGCACTTGATGCTTAGTCTACGCCCGCGAGTGTGGACTAAACTTATTTTGATGTAAACATGTTAATAAACTTGTTTATGTAATAAAGCTTCCGCTTCCGCTTTGTACCTTTGACGTGTGTTATACGGTGCTGTGCAACGCAGCACCCCTCAGCGTGATCCTGGCTCGACAGGACCAGTGGGGTCGTGTCAGATATGAACTTGGAAGGAATTGTGTATGACTAAAACCATGTCCTTAAGCTTCTGATTGTCAAATGACATAGGCTTGGCTTGGTTGGTTAGAATAAGGCTGATGCGGCATATAATCTCTTGTAAATATCATATGATCAACTTTGTGCCTTAAATGATTATGAATAATAAAAATGCAGCAACAAGTGTCATGTTTTCAGGTTTTGAAATAGTTGAGTAAGGGAGATCATGACTTGCTTAAACTGAAAAATACATTTGATCTCTAGCATGGCTTACACTACTTTATGTATCTCATTGATGTGATAGTGTAAGTAACCTGATAGTATGACTTGGATGAGCTTTGTTTTGTATGTATATGTTATAATATGCTCATAACATTCAAAAATTTCTCTTTTGAACCTTGCTGAATACATTGTCAAAGGGGGAGAAATATGTATAAGGAGGGATTTTTTTACACTTTGCATATGTTATACACTTTCTTCCATCTCTGATTTTAAAAATGGGGAGAAATTAATAAAGGGGGAGAAATGAGTTTTCAAAGCTTTTCAAAACTTTTCATAAGCCAATATTCAGATTTTAATTGGTGTTGCCAATGCATTCATCAAGGGGGAGATTGTGAGACCTATGTGTGCTGAATACATTGGCAATTAGGATAAAAGTTAGCATTAACATTCAAAGTTTTGAATATTGCCAAAACATTCTTCTGTCGCAAGGTCCGACAAGTTCTTTGTTAGGTCCGCCAAGTGTTGGCAAGGTCCGACGCAAGGTCCGGAGAGCTCCTGCAAGGTCCGGAGAGCTTCTGTGAGGTCCGGAGCTTATTTTTAGGGAGCTCCCGTGAAGTTCAACTCGTAGAACTGCAGCATCTTGTTTTTGCTTTTAACTCGCAATGTTTCAAACTTGCTTTATGGGAAGGTTTGCTTAGTATTAATTTGCTAAGTTTTTGGTGTGTTCTGGTGGTTATGGCTGTTATTATTTGATATGGTTTGCAACATTCTTATGTGACGTGCTCGTGTAAGGTGTTGTGGTTTTCGAACTAACGTGAGTCAAGTCGAGGACTTGTGCTCGGAAGAATTGGTTGTTTATTCATGTGCAGGTGTTGCTTGAGTTCAAGACATGGCTGGTGACGGGATCCTTGGACTAGTCTCAGGGAGGAGATGAGGTTCCAACAACCAAGTTCAGGAGGAGCTGTGGTTGAGTTGATCGGGAGGTCGCGCAGCATGTTTGGATCAAGGGCTGTGCATATGAAGGTTGCGTGTACGTCGTTGGAAGGTGTTTGCACGTGTGCAAGGAGCGCATGGACGTGGCAACATTGTTCCAAGGTGTGATGAAGAGAAGTGGACGTAAAGAATTGGTCGGAAAGGTCCAACCGGCTGGATTGCGTACTCAGGCTGAGGCTGAGTCGGATATGGCTCAAATATGGAAGATTTGAGTTGGTTATGATAGGATTTCGTGCTAGGCACGAAGTTGAGTTGTTTTAGGAATGTTTAGGACGTTCCTAAGGTGTTTGGAAGTCTCACGATTGCTTCTATCTGCGAATAGGAGAGTCCTGAGCAGTTATTGTAAGTTAGGATACGAGTCCAATTAGGAGTAGGAGTCCTAGATTGGATTGTTTAGCCTGAGGGCTGGCTATAAAAGCAAGGGAGGCCAGAGCTCTCGTGTGTAGAGAACTTTGGGCTGTTCCTCTTGTGTTTCTATTGAATAAAGTTCATAGTTTCGAGGAGCTTTTGTGCCTTGTTCGTCCGATTTGTTTTTCGTCAAGTCTTTCTCACCGAGTTTCTCGACAGACCGACGTTGCTTCGTTGTTTCGTTCATAACTCGAGTTTTACAAATACGATTGACGTGATTCTTTCTGGGTTGTCTTCACAACTCAAATATATATCATCTGCAAAATTGTCACGAGCTTCGGATCTGTAGTTGTTGAGATACACGAGTTTCTTTGCAGCGTTGCAGATCTGTTTTATATTGGGTAGAACAGATTGATCTTCGTTTAATGTTTTGATCGTATCTCAAGTTTTACTTCGTGTTTTCAAGTGATTCTTGTTGCATTAGATCCGTGACTTGATTCTCTACCTCTCTACTTGATTTGTCATGGTTGAACACGTTTGAAAACACTTGCACACACGGTTTCTTTAACTGATTGATTTTTGCTGAGGAGTTTTTGTCGTTTCCGTTGCGAAAAGTTTTAATCTACCATTCATCCCCCTCTGGTAGCTTTTCACGTGCTCTTCGATCCTACAGAACTCCCTTCATCGGAGATACACGGACATAAACATGGTCCCCAATGTCGAAGTGGAGAGGGCGGCGTCTTTTATCCGCATAGCTCTTCTGACGAGATTGAGCAGCCTTGAGATTGGCTTGTATTACTCGCACTCGTTCTTCAGCCTCATTCACAAGTTCAATGCCGTAGATAACTTGCTCGCCGGACTCGCACCAGTTGAGAGGTGTGCGACATTTCCGGCTGTAGAGAGCTTCATACGGCGCCATCTTGATGCTAGCTTGATAGCCATTATTGTAAGAAAACTCCGCCAACGGCAGATGATCGTCCCAATTTTGCCGTGGTGGATGGCACAAGCACGTAGCATGTCTTCCAGCACTTGGTTCACCCATTCAGTTTGACCATCCGTCTGCCGGTGATACGCGGAGCTTTGGATCAGTTTGGTCCCCAATGACGCGTGCAGCTGTTCCCAAAACTGAGCGACGAACAGAGCACCTCGATCTGAAATAATGGAGCAGGGAACATCGTGCAAGCACAAGATTCTTGCAATATAAAGGTCCGCATATTTCTTGGCCACGTAGCCCGTATGTACGGGAATAAAATGTGCCGACTTGGTTAGTCGATCGACTATCACCCAAATTGAATCATGGTTGTGGGAGGTGAGAGGTAACCCGACTATGAAGTCCATGCTGATATCCTCCCATTTCCATGCTGGAATGTTCAATGGCTGCGGCTGTCCGGCTTTACGCATATGGTTGGCTTTCACTCGCCAACACGTATCACATTCGGATACGTACTTTGCGATTTCTCTTTTCATCAGTGTCCACCAAAACCTGGTTTTCAGATCTTGGTACATCTTGTTGCTGCCCGGATGAATAGAGTACTTTGACAAATGCGCTTCGTCCAAGATTTTCTTCCGAAGCTTCATGTCACGGGGTACCACTATACGGTCTTTAAACCATAGAGTACCGTTACCATCTCTTTGGAAGCATTTCATTTCGCCCTTCTTCATTCTTCTACGAATGTGCGACATTCCCATGTCTTTCTTTTGAGCTTCCATAATCTCCTCTCGTATGGTAGGGACGAGAGCAAGATTATATAATGCCCCATGTGGAACCAAGTACAGACTCGGCTCCTCCTCTTCAAGTGAGGTGATGGACAGGTTGTTGACATGAGATTTGTGGCTTAATGCATCGCAAACACGTTTGCCTTACCGGGATGATAGTGAATCTCGATCTCATAGTCTTTGATCAGTTCTAGCCATCTCCGTTGCCTCATATTCAACTCTTTTTGAGTGAATATATATTTCAGACTTTTGTGGTCGGTGTAGAGGTGCACTAAGTTCCCAAGCAAATAGTGCCTCCACATTTTCAAGGACAACACCACAGCAGCGAGCTTAAGATCGTGAGTCGGATAGTGCTGCTCGTAGTTACGGAGTTGGCGTGAGCCATAGGCGACCACTCTTCCTCCCTGCATCAATACACAGCCAAGCCCGATGCAGGACGCATCACAATATACGTCGAAGGGCTTGGTTGTATCCGGTTGAGCTAACACCGGGGCTGTTGTAAGATGCTTCACTAATGCTTGGAAAGCTTCTTTACAAGCTGAGTTCCAAACATATTTGATCCCCTTCTTCAACAGTTCAGTCATCGGCTTAGCAAGCTTGGAGAAGTTCGGTATGAATCTTCGATAATATCCTGCTAACCCGAGGAAACTCCTGACTCCGTGGACTGATGTGGGGGACATCCATTTCAGCACTTGTTCGATTTTGCTTGGATCAACTGCAATGCCTTCTGCAGAAATAATATGACCAAGAAACGGCACTTGGCTGATCCAAAATTCGCACTTGCTGAACTTGGCATAAAGCTTATGGTCTCGCAATCATTGAAGCACGATATGCAGGTGTTCGGCATGTTCCTCTTCAGACTTGGAGTAAACCAAGATGTCATCTATGAAAACCACCACGAACTTGTCCCACTCCGGCATGAATACTGAGTTCATGAGGTACATGAAATGTGCCGGGGCGTTGGTGAGACCAAAAGACATGGCGAGGTATTCATACAATCCGTATCTCGTTGACAAAGCCGTCTTCGGAATATCCTCCGCTCAGATCTTGATTTGATGATATCCGGAGTGAAGATCCATCTTCGAAAATACACTCGCTCCCACAAGTTGATCGAATAAGATATCGATGCAGGACAGTGGATATTCATTCTTGATGGTGACGGCGTTGAGAGGTCGGTAGTCCACACACAACCTCAAGGTTTCATCCTTCTTCTTCACAAACAGC
This sequence comes from Neostapfia colusana, assembly GCA_030760725.1. NCBI lineage: Eukaryota > Viridiplantae > Streptophyta > Magnoliopsida > Poales > Poaceae > Neostapfia > Neostapfia colusana. Next base: position 51,282,015 of record JASWHV010000009.1, read on the forward strand.
GCCGAGCATCCCCATGCCGACGAACTCGGTCGAATGAAACCCTTCTTCATTAAATCATTGAGCTGCTCCGTCAGTTCATCCAGCTCATTCGGAGCCATCTTGTACGGTCTCCATGATATCGGCGTCGTCCCAGGTACAAGTTCAATCTTGAACTCGACATCTCTTTCGGGTGGCATGCCCGGAAGATCATCCGGAAAGACATCCGAGTAGTCACGGACCACACGAATATCCTCAAGTTTTGTGGCTTCCGTGTTATATGTGGACGGAGCTTCTTGAACCGAACGGTCAAGAATAAGAACATGTGGTTCATGAAGTGGAGAGTTTAAATGAACCACGCGTGGAATGATGTCAAGAACAGCACCATGGCGACGTAGCCATGACATTCCTAAAATGACATCAAGTTTTTGACTCTCTAACATGATTAGAGAAGTCGGATATAGATTTCCACCCAATTGTAATGGTGCTCTATAGACCATCCTATCAGCTGTTATTTTCCCACCCGAAGAGCATATCAAGTATAAACTATTTGTGGGAATGATAGGCAATCGATATTTAATAACATAAGACTGACTTATGAAATTATGGGTGGCACCGGAGCCAAAAAGTATGACTACGGGATGATCTATGTAAGAAAATGTACCCGCGAGGACGGGTTCGCCTTCCGGCACGTCTTCGATGGCTAAGTTGTGGACGTTGCCAGGTTTTGGTGCTGGTTTCTTTGGCTGATTATGGGGCTGATTGGCACCCTGACACAGGCTGCACCCCTGCCCTGTCGCGGCTCGGGGCAGTCCCTCGAAATATGCCCAACACGGCCACATGTGAAGCACGTGTAAGGTGTCGGGGTCCCTCGGATTTGAGGACAGAATCCCGGTGCACGCTGTTGAAACTGAGGCGCACGTGGGACCATCCTTTGCTGCTGCTGTTTCTGTTGTGGATACATTGGTTGGAAGCCTGGCGCATTATATTGTCAACCGCGGAACTGAGGCGGTCGCGCCGGTGGCTGCCATCTCTGACCGGATGGTGAGCGACACATCACGCGGTATTTTTGTGGCGTCCCACCACTACTGCTCGTCAGCGCGCTGCGTTTCCTCTTATCAGAACCCGCTCACGTTGAGCATTCTCTTGTAGAATCATGGCGTTAACTAGATCGTTGAATGTGCCGCGATTGCTTTGGGCGAGATGGACCTTCATCTTGGAATTCAGGCCCCGGAAGAATGCGTTGCGCTTGTCTTCCTCCGCTCTCACAAATCCTGGCGCATACTGCACCAGCCGGTTGAATGGCCTGGAGTACTAATGAGCACTCCTCTCGCCTTGCTTCAGCACCAGGAACTCCTGGAGCTTCCTTTCCATAACACCAGGAGGTATATGGTAGGCGCGGAACGCGTCCTGGAACTCCGTCCATGTGACAGCATGGCCAGCCGGTTATGAGGCGATGTAGTTCGCCCACCATGTACAGGATTCCCCTTGAAACTGTTGCGCTGCGTACAGCGTCTTTTGGTGTTCGGTGCACCGTAGCAGCCCGAACTTCGCCTCCAGAGTGCGGATAAATCTGTCTGCCTCCAAAGGCTCTTCGGCCTCCGTAAAGACCGGTGGATGGGTCGCCAGGAATTCTGAATAAGAACTTTGTTAGGGCTGGCGTTGCCCATTGTCTTGGCGTCTTCCTGGATGGGACGCATTCTGCTGCACCAGCATCCGCAGCAACTTGGTTTGCTCGTCGCGTGAGCCAAGCACTGCGGCGAGAACCTCTGCAAGATTTCTTGGAAGTTCTGGCGGTGGAGGAGGTGGTTGCTTCTGCATCGTGGTTTGCTCCGAAGGTGGAGACTCATCACCACGAACATGACTCGAACCTCCCTCCTCTTGCGTGGACCGTGTACGCACCATTCTGCATTCATACCATTCAAACGATCAGCACATGTTGGTTTATTGCATCCAGTTTATACAATAGTAGTGCGAGAATGGAATAAATAATACGCATAACAGTCACACATATGGATAAAGTATGAACTTTATACAACATATACATCCCTGGACCAGGTCACACGATCGAGTTCCAAAATGATGAACTTTATGGGTTAAAAGTTCATTTCGACCATCGTGGGTCGCCACGGGATGTTAAGTGTGTTAGCATGCATAATTCCTCGCTATTGTACTGGTCCCAAACATGCACTCGCTCGAAGAGATATGTCGAATGCATAAACGTTTTGACTCCACTCGCTGTTTGACAACAGCCGCTTGATATAAAAAGGTGAAACTGATTGTTTTAATTGGAACACCTCAACATGGTGTTCACTGTCCAGCTTCTGATCCAGCTGACCAGTCAGGATAATTCGACTATTTTGACTACTTTGGAGGCAAAATATGGACTGGGGTTCATCAACAAAATTGTAGTAGACTCAATAAGGAATCCAGATTGTATTTATTTGCCTCCATAGACTCTCTAGTTTGTGAGGTATAATCCCTACAAGTTGACAGAATTTTCTCAGGAATTTTGACAGCACCTCCTTTGCAAGTGGCTGTTTTGTTCACAAAATTCCATCCTATTCTGTCCTTAATTTAGGAAAACACTGAACTACAAAGTTGTAGCACATGTCCTATACTTTCCAACGATGTCTTACTTGACTCTTAGAAATTTTTCTACAGAAAGTTGTGGTCGAAATACAAAAAATTCTAGAGAGCATTTTGGTCTGCCCTGTTTCTGGACAGTGCCTACTCATATGAGATTTTCATCCATTTGCAGGGAGATTTTGTTCTGGAGTTGTACAGAAAAGTTGTAGAGGACTTCAAAACCTTTCCATAATGGTATCCCACACTTCTATTAGTTCAACCAATTCTATGTTATGCCCTGTTTAAATTCAGCAAAGTTTCTGCCGAAAACAGGGGAGGTTGTTCCTAAGTCTTTGGAAATGAATATACACTCCCAATTGACTCCTAGTTCAATCTAGGAGTTTACTTACTCCTAAATGGAATCCTAAACTTCATTTTGACTCTTTTCTTTAAAAATATCCTTTTATGCAGTCTCGGTACTACGTTTCCTCACCAAAGAAAAATCCTAAGCCGGTATTCTGGCATATACGTGTCAAATGGTGGAACTAAGAACGTCACTCACAAACGGTTTCTAAATGTCATGCACTAACGTGGTTAATGTACCTGCAGAAGAACACACAATAATGGTGCACCCAAAGGTTTTACCATTACAGGCAGTTCCATATCATAATAAAAACATACAATCCGTATCATTGCCATACGAATCGTGCTTGAGTCAAGCCACGTCTCATGGTACATGGTCGTGTTTTCACACCACACGACGGGGAACCTGAGTAAAGCGCGAACGGGTTGTCACTGTTGGGAATTTTATCAACGCAACGGATACCACCTACTGCCTCATGACCGTTGAGGCACGCCGATGGCGAGCGCTGCGTATGGCCCTTTGAACATTGAACGTTCAAGAGTTGCATACTATCGTGTTGCTTACCATACGATGGGGTATTCTCACTTTTGCCTAAAGCACACTGGAGATCAGCGTTTTCATATGCTCTCAGGACCATAGAGAGGTCCAGAGACTCATATTCACTACCGTGCCAAGCCACGGTATATCCTTCAATACTATTACTCGTATGGTGAGTTACCGCAATTGACCCGCCTGCGGTGGCGTATCTTACCAGTTACCTTATGTCGGAGCATCGTTACAGAATGTATAACACATAAGTTAGATTTTCCACCTTAGTAACTACTACTATCATAGACCTTATGTGGGCATAGTGACTAATTCTCACTCAACTACTTCTAAGTTTTCAAAATAGGCTCTTTTTGAGCGTGCTATTCCAAATGCGGCTCTGATACCACGTCTGTGGGGACCACCCTGAGGTTCACCCACTCCAGGATCGCAGAGGGCGGTGTCGTGCGATGTGGCACCCAACAGCACACACGAAAAGATTAAAGAACAACATACAAACTTTTATTTGATATAAAACAGCGGAAGTCCTTTTACAAAAGCTTAACTATACAGCGAAAGTATATACATGGCTACTCTCTAATCCTATCTACGCAAAAGTGCAGCCGTCTAGCCCGGGGACGCTACACACCTAGCAACATGGAACCGGAGATCACGGCGGCGTGCAGAGCTCCAGCTCGGCCGTGTACCCCGACGGGGGCACTGCTGTAACACCCCAAAATTTTGATTCAAAACCCTAAATCATGTTAAGAGGGGAATTTAAAAATTTTTGGACGTGTTGTATGTTTTGCAAAAATTCAAATTCAAACTGGAATTCAAATTAAACTCAAATCAGAAAAGAAATAGAAAAAGAAAAAGAGAAAACAGAAAAAAACCGGCCAGTGGGCCGAAACCCACCAGCCGGCCCACCCAGCCCCCGCGCCAGCCGCAGCCGCGCGCGCTGCTTCCTCACACTGACAGGCGGGGCCCATCTGATCGTCGTCTACCTCGCGACAGCGCCGGACTCCCTCGCACCCGAATCAAAACCGATCGGGATTTCGGCGTATCCCCGCTGAATTCTGTTCGTAGGCGACGCGGACATGATCTAAACCACCCCGCCGCCCTCCCCCGTCTATAAAAACCCCGGCCTCGTTCTGTTTTTCCCACGCGATCGACTGTTTTTAATCCGGTGAGAACCGAGACTTCTCCGGCGAATTCTAGCCAATCTAAGCTCGGAAATTCCGATCTAACTCGCTGGTCTTGATCCACCGCCTCCGGGGAACCTTGCAGGTTCAGAAAACTCGGTGACTTGCGGTGTAAACACAGCGCCGACGAGCTTCACCATGGTTTCGCCTCGGACCTCATCGCCGATCACTTTCCAGGACCTCCGAGCTCAAGAAAACCCCCGAGGTGAGATCCCCGACCTCTCCTCCACCGATCTATACCATAAAATCACAGTTCCAGGAAGAATTCTCGAAGATCCGAAAGTTTCCGGCGAGATCGCCGCCATGCGCCGCCGGCAGCGCCGCCCGCGCTCGATCAGAGCGACGTGGCCGCTTGTGCGCCGTTTATTTTAAATCGCACGGTAGGGTTTAAACCCCCGCGTACCGGTTCGATGTTATAATCTCGGCCGTCGGTTTAAAATCGGACGGTCCACGTCAGCCCCGCGTTATAAAGACTGGAAATCTTACGTGCTACCCCCTGGGGTTCTAGGGAAATAAGAGCTAGCCCCGGAAACTTCTGATCTAGCCCCTGGAACTTCAGAAAATCATGTAAATTCATTTAAAAATCAGTTTTAGCCCCTGGACTTAATAAAAATTAGGAAAAACGCCTCTGATAAGTGTAGCTAGACCCCTGGAAATTCTGAAAATAATATTACAGACCCTGTAATGGGGTGAGTTTACCTTTTTAGCCCTGTTTAGTATTTAATTTAGGAAATTGAATATGTGGCTAGTGTTTAAAAATTAAAAAGTGGGACAAACATACTGTCATAATTAAATCAAAAACTTTCTCAGTATTTAGAAAACTTTGGAGTGAGATAAAAACATATTTTGGGCTGAATTGAATCTGTTTAATTTACTATTCAAATTTAGGGACACATTTTTAAGTAAAGAATAGTTCTAGAAAATAAGGAAAATAATTGTGAAATATTTTACATCAGAGGCAAAGGTCAAAATATGTTATTAAATTATTTAGGACCAGAACCTATTCTTTTTAGATGATGTGTCTTACTATTTTCATAATAAAGTACACATTTATGCATAAGAAAATAAATCTGAAAATATAGCAACTTGTAAATGATAAATGGAGTTTCTAAAATCCAAAGAGTTCAGTTTAGGGTTGGTAGAAATTATGAAGACACATATGGAGAAGGAAAATACCTTTCATGCTTATTTGGTAGCTAAAAGGTGTAGTAATTGAATATAAGGAATTTATTTAAATTGGAAACTCATATATAAAGTATGCAAGCATAAATGTGAATACAAAAATAGGAATCATATACATATGATTAAAAGTGTATGCAAGACACAAATCAACACACATAGAGTCGCTTCCGTTTTTCAAAACGATATGTTACTTTTCATTTAAATCTTATCAAATTGGTTCTAATGTATAAATCGGTGATACAGGAAAAACGGCGAGCGGGATGAGCTGATGAGTTGTCAGTTACAATTATTGTGAGCCGTGTAGTAAAGTTTCAATTTGAATTGAACTCGTTGTGACTTGTAATATGATTATGTAATGTGTGCAATAAACTTGTTTTGTTTATGTCATGTTCATGTTAATTGAAAATGGTTGTGACTTATGTGATTGTGTTGATATTTTGATCTGAGATATTATTTATGTGCTGTAATTAAATAATTAGGGTATACAGCATTATTTTCGTGGGTTTTAAAGGCACTCGAAAATAATTAGGACTTATTTTCATGGATTTCTATATGGCCAACGAAAATATATCCTCAATATTTTCGTGGGTTTCCGGTGGCCCACGAAAATAATGGGCCTTATTTTTGTGGGTTCTTATGTGGCCCATGAAAATAAGTCCCCATTATTTTCGTCGGTTTGCAGTAACCCACGAAAATAATGGGCATTATTTTCATGGGTTTACCAATGGCCCACGAAAATAGTCCCTTATTATTTTCGTGGGTTTGCAGTAACCCACGAAAATAATGGGGAATTATTTTCATGGGTGTAACCCTGGCCCACGAAAATAGTTTTGTTTAATTTCATGGGTTTTCTGGCCCACGAAAATACATTTATTTTCGTGAGCTTAGAGAGGCCGACGAAAATACATTTATTTTCGTGAGCCACCCACGAAAATATGTTTATTTTCGTCAGCTTAGTTTCGTGGGCTAAAAACCCACGAAAATAAGGTCCAAACCCACGAAAATAATTATTTTCGTGGGTTTGGATCTTATTTTCGTGGTTTCTTGGCCCACGAAAATATATCGTATTGTTGTAGTGGTTTCAGCTCTGGGAGTCTACAACAAAGTTGTAGAGTACTTAAATACCTTTCCAGAACTATATAGCACACCTCCCTGGGCTAAAAGACCTGTGAGTTATACCCTGTTGAAGATCAGCAAACATGCTGCCCAAAACAGAGCACTCTGTTTTTCAGTCTTTTGGAACTACACTCATCAATTATCAACTTTTCTACCCATTCAAAGTCCTAGATGTTGATCCTAGTGATTTTAATTCCTTGTTATCATTATTTTCATGCATATGCCTACAATATCTCGGTACTACGTTCCTCACAAAAGAAAATCCTAACCGGATTCTACCGGCATATACGTCGCAAGTGTGGCACTAAACGGTCTCTCGCACACGTTTACTACACGGATACATACGTGGTTAGTACCTGCATAAGACCACACAATAATGGTGCACTCAAAGGTTGTTCATTTCAGGCAGTTCCATATTTAAAAGTAAATACAAACGCCCGTATCATTTCCATACGGCCGTCCTTGAGTTAGGTCACGTCTCAAGGTACGTGATCGTGTTTCAACACCACACGACAGGGAACCCGAGTATGTCATGAACGTGTCGTCACGGTTGGGAATGTTATCAGCCCAACAGATACCACCTACTGCCCTGCAGGGTACGCTGATGGCAAGCGCTGCGTATGTCCACCTGACTACTTCTAGACGAACACATTCTCGCGTTACTGACCACGCGATGGGGTCTCCACTTACTTGCCTAATGCACACTAGGGATCAGCGTCTCATATGAACTCAGGAACATGAAGAGTCCAAGAGTTTCATATTGACGTCTCACACCAAGCTGTGAGACTTATCCCTGAACCACGTTCCTCGTCAGGGGAGCTAACCGAAATTGAACCGCTTTCGGTGGCATTCCTTACCATTCTTACCAGAGCGTAAGTGCGTCGTTACATAATGAAAATTCAGAATTATAACACATAGGTTAGTCTTGCAACTTTAAGTAACTATTCTAATATAGTCCTTGCTTGGGCAACTACCGGATCCTCACCGTAAACCAAAGTTTTCCCATAATACAGTCCTTAAGTACTGTGCTATCCCCAATGCAGCTCTGATACCAGGCTGTGGCGGACCGGGATCCGCCCATCCAGGATCGCAGAGGGTGGTGCCGCACGATGCGACACCTGACAGCACACGTCATAAGAACACAATATATTACATGGGAAAACAACTGAACTGTACAAAGTAGTACAAACTCCAGTTACAAAATATTATTTATCTTACACAGCGGAAGTCTACACTATACAACTCACGCCCGCCTATCTAGCAAAAGTCGGCTGCCCAGCCCTAGGGCAACCCACACTAGCTGAACTCTTCAGCTCAGCGCGGCGTGTACGGCTCCCACTCAGCCGTGGTCCCCGACGGAGGGTAACCCTCGCCGGTGGACTCGTACTCCGAGTCCATGGGTGGCTCCTCACCTGAAAAACACTTAAGCAGCAACCGTGAGCACGATGGCTCAACAAAGCTTAACCGACTCACCTAAACATGAAACTCTACATGAGGTGTACAATGACATAGGATAATGATATTGCAGCAAATGGACACGCCTTCAAGTTCATCCTTAGTTCATCTTTTAGCAACAAGTTAACAGTTCAGGAAACTGAAATTTAGTAAGCAATATTTGGTGGCAAACATGTAGCAATACAATATTATATCATATCAGCAATATTGAATCAACATATTGTAAGGGCCTCAGTTTTTGACACACATTTGCAGTGTTCATCACCACACCACACACCTCATTTGAGGAAGGATGATGAACACAAATGAAGAGCAAGTAACAATTATCAACATGCTCATTAGAGAACCAACTCACACATTGCAAAAGTGGTGTTTCCCACATGTGATATAGATGGGCTGGACATATGAAAACTCCTACATTTTATTAAGGATGTCCATGCCAAGTTTCACCCAAATTCAAAACCTTTTTGAGGTCATTTTGGGTATAGTTAGGAAGAGGGCAGTTTGAAACCATATTCAAATTCAAACTGTTTTTATCCCATGAATTTAAAAGTGGGAGGCATATTCTTACTCAGCACATTTTTGTGAGCTCACACACCAATTTTCACTCCATTTGGAGTTGATCTTGACATGAGCTAAGTGGGAGAAATTCAAACTTTATTTGAATTTCAAACTGAACTTGTGCTGAAATCCATTCAAACCAAACCTCATTTGAACTTTGATCAATTCAAATGGCTCATGGGTGAATAATTTGAATTGCCAAGGGTAGTATGGGGTTCACTGTTTACAACAGTGATTAGGAGTAAATTTCAGAGGTTAAAACTGGAAGTGGGACCCACATGTCAGCCACTGCTCAGATCAAACCGACTGAGACTTTTCCCACTCGGGTCGCCGAGCCGCAGCGGTGATCGCCACCGAGAGCAGCCGCCGCGCCAGCAGCTGCTTGCCCACACGCGAGCGCGAGGCGGTGCAGAGCCTTTTTAAGGTGCCTGCCCCCCTCCTCGGCCGAGGCATCACCATTCTTCCCCGCAAGAACTCAGCGCCGGCCGAAGTTTTCCGCAGCTCGGAATCAATCGGAAGACGCCGATCACAGCTCCCTCCGTCCACTCCAGAGCCCCAGCAAGGTAATAGAGACCTTCCTCCATCCTCCCCGTTGCTAGAATTCGGTTGAAACCGATTGATATCGGCTTTGCCGAAAGATCAAATTCGGGACTTGGAACCGCCGCACCTCGGGCTCCCATGGACAGCCCAGCCAGGGCGTTGTCATGCCCGAGCCAAGGCACCCTTGGACGCGCTGGTGACCGGTGCGGCTCATCCCCGAGCCACAGCTCGAGTGGTTGCTCACCGGCGGCGAATTTCCACTTTTCCCCTTTCTGTGTGCAGAACGACCTTCGGGTACGATTCTGTTTAATTCGTGCTCTAGAAAGGATTAGAGGGCCTCAAGCCGCTCTCACACGAGCTAGACACGGTAACACACAAGTTGCCTTCACAACTCTGGGCCGGAGAACCTCTGTACCCAGCGTAATTTGAGGTCTACCAATGGCGGAATGAACGGGCGGCATCGGCGCATGGTGAGGACCTATTTCGGGCCTTCCCCAAGCTGCCTCGAGCTCATGTCGACCTTCTCTGAGGTCCACTGGTGCTCCCCGACCGGTTTCCCAAGTAGTTGAGGCGCTAGGGAAGTCAGCCGACATGGCCGAAGTCGTTCCGAGGTGGCGGCTCGTCGCCGACCATGCTCCGGCCATTGTCATGAGCAGCTGACCCTAGAATCCTGTTCCCCGAGTAAAAGTAGGCAGGGGCGGCCAGAATCAAGAAGTTTGGAGCTGTACAGAAGCCGGCGGCGAGCTCTCCGGCAAGGTCCCTCGGCGGCGGAGCGCGGGCGTCGCGAGGTTGAAGAAGGGGGTGGACCCCAGCTGCCAGCGGGAGATATTTTGAATCGGGATCCGGCTGCGGCCGGGATCGGGTGTGCTGGCGCGCAAAATCCTTGTGGGCCGCGGTGTGTTGTCGCCTCGGCGTGCGACGCGTGTCCCCTGGGCCCACGCGCGAGTTTAAACTTTTCCCCGATTTTCAGATTTCCTTCAAACTTCAAATCCTTATAACTTTGGCTTGAAAGCTCCAAATCGAGTGAACCAAATTTTGCTGGATTCAGCTCTCCGAGTTCTTTCAAGCAAATCAAGTTTCACTTCATGAAAACCCTTAATTCTCCAGAATTAATTCCTCAAAATTTAAACTGTTAGGAATTTTAACTGGAGAATCCTTTGGAGGAAAATCCTGAAATTTTGCTGGGATGTTCACCAAAATATCCCTGAACTACCATAAAAATTTCAGATCCATTTGAGCTAAATTAATCCACCTAATAGTGTGATTAGTGAAACTGTTCTAGAGAAAATAGAAAATGTTCAGAAACATTTTCAGAATTTTCTCTGAAATTGTATAGCTCATATCTTTAGTTAGGAACTTCCAAATTAAGTGAGACCAACTCCATTAGAACCCTTTGAAAATCTAGTTTTCAGAAAGTCATAGTTTGTTTCATGAAAATCCTTAGAACACCCTAAGAGTTCCAATTAAGGTCAAGGACATAATTAATTGTGGAGGGCTCAAATGAGCTTTGCTGCAACTAAAACTTGACGAAGTCTCTGTTTAGGTTGTAACCAAGCCACAATAAAAGTTTCACAGTCATTAAGTCTGTCTAGCAAAGGTTATAGACTTCACAACTTCAAACTTAATACAAATGCATTAAATTAATACATGTATTGTTTCTATCATGTAGTCGCTAAGGTCGAGGAGGAACCCGAAGTCCTAGACTTCGTTACTCTGGAGGAACAGCTAGCCTATGACCAAGAGCAGCAAGGCAAGCTCCGGTTTGCATTAACCGTTTACAAATTTTTATTGTTTTGAGCACTTACTTGAGTATTATGATTCTTTGCATTAGAGTCTTGTTTGGAAACCCAATTGCATAGCCAAGAACACCATGGGTTGGGTTTAGGATTGCAAACCCCGCTAGCTACTGCATTGCTAGGATAGAGTAGGATGCGGTACAATAGAGTAGTTGGAACTACTCGCGAGCATAGGCTAGAGGCACTCGACTCGGGTAGTGATAGCACATGAAACACATGACAAGAAAATGAGACCAAGCGGAGGGTAAGGGCAGCAGGACTTTGGGGCCTGTGTGCTATAGCTCCGCTTGTGTCGATTGAGGACCGAGCCGTGTGCGGGCCTGTTGAACAAGCTAGAACAGTACCGAAGACCTACCGGCTATATGGGAACCGGGAAACTGATGTAACTCGGGTAGCTGGGTATTGAGGCATTGCCCGTCGTTCAGAGGGTAGGTTGAGAGCTTGAGGTGTAAATTGGCTGGCGGCACGGAGATGCGCGTGCAGAGACCTCTTGCTCGGGACGATGGGACCGGTTCAATATTTGGCTGACGGGTGAAAGGTAATTGCGTACGGCGTCCGTGATGGTTGTTGTAGGCAACATCGAGTAGGGGCGTACGTGACGGGTTGTTCGGGTAACCCTGCAGATGTAAATCGATTATAATCGCCGTCCCTCGCGGTCAGTGAGTACCACTTGTTCACTGTACCGTGACGTAGAAAGAACAGGCTAGTTACATGTTAAAATGTTGCTGATTGAAAGCTGGACATTGATTGTTAATGATATGCTGTAGTTTAGAGCTAACTAAAGTTCTTTTCAACTTTGGGCAAAGTAAATGAGAGAAATGCGTTTCTTGTTTGATTGCGGCTCTCTCATGTGCCTTAGCGTAAGGTTCTCCACAACCTGCTGCTAAAACTTGAAAGTAAGGTTCCACTAATTAGGCGAGTCCTTTGCAAATGATTTTTCCCCATGTACCTATCTCCCCTCATGTAGAAGTTCCATGTTTAGGTGAGACACGTCAGACTTGCTGAGCCTTCGTGCTCACTGCTTGTGTTTGAAGCTTTTGCAGGGTTCTATGAGGAAGGGACTCCCGAAGAGGAGACGGAACCCCAGGAGGGGAACCCCGTCGAGTGGGAGTCGTGCACGCCGCAGAGTTAGTGTGCGTGTGTGCTAGCAAGGACACGTTCGAGGGCTGAACGTGCACTTGATGCTTAGTCTACGCCCGCGAGTGTAGACTGAACTTATTTTGATGTAAACATGTTCATAACTTGTTTATGTAATAAAATTTCACTTCCTCTTTGTACCTTTGACGTGTGTTATACGGTGCTGTGCAACGCAGCACCCCTCAGCGTGATCCTGGCTCGACAGGACCAATGGGGTCGTGTCACATATTTCATACATTATTCTACGTCACGACTCAGTGACCAAGTGGTACTCTTCACCGCGAGGGACGGCGAATCGACTCGATATACACTTGCAGGGAAACCCAAAGAGCACGTCACGTACGCCCACCCGTGGAGCTGCACAGCACGCTCACTCGATGTCGTACGGGACAACCTTTCACCCAACAGCCCAAACGTCGAACTGGTCGCACCGAAACGAGCAGGAGGTTCCCCACACGGAGCATCTCTCTATGCCCGTTGGCAGATTTCCACCTTGCTGCACTCAGCCTACACCTATAAATCGGTGCATTATGCCTCGACGCCCGGAGGTTTAGGCTACATCGGTTTATCAGGGCCCATATATCCGATATGCCTTCGGTACGTTCAAACTTGATCAGCGTGGGCCGCACACGGATCGGTCCTCAATCAACACGGACAGGGATGTGCACACAAGACTCCCTCTTACTGCGCCCTAGCCCCTGTCTAGTCTCATTTTCATTACTAAAGTGATCTCACATCACTAAACCGAACCCGTGTGTCCCAAGCCTATCTCGCGAGTAGATTCCAACTACTCGACTTGTACCGAAGTCCTATGACTCATTAAGCATAGCCTGTCTACTTGAGGTCCTAGACACTACCCTCACTCTTTTAGGAACCTTTGGTTATGCAAGTGGGGTTCCATTCATCCTACCCCTAATGCACATTCATACATCACCCTAGTTATGTGAACAAAGTAAAACTTGATAAAAGAGTTAATGCAAACCGGGGCTTGCCTTGTTGCTGCTGGTCAGGAGTTAGTTCTTCGTCCGGAAGAAGGAAGTCCAGCACTTCCGGAGTCTCCTCGCCTTCTGCGACTACACGTTAATAAAAATACTACATGTTAATGGATATGCACATGAGTTTAGGGTAATACTTCTGCTATTAGTTCTGCTAACCAGTTTCTAACAACTGGAACTCTGTTTAAGAATTTAAATATGAACTGGGTGTTGGTGGTTTGGCTTAGACTTAGTTACATGGATAAATGCTACGTGGTTTTCCCCCTTTTCCATATTAATCCCTCAAGTGGTTAAACAGGACAGGGGTGATCCATAGCTCCAATGGAGCTGAGAATTTTTGTGGGAGTTCCTTGTCAAAAGAAAACTCTCTGGATCAAAATTTAGCACCTGTCATTGAGGGGTTTGTTCAGAATAATTATTTTAGCAAATAAGCAAAGCTGAATTAATTCTGAGGTAACAACCGTGTTCATGCCCAACTTAGTGAACTAAAATTTCAATTATAGCTCATAGAGTTTGCATGAATTTTCCTAGCATTTTTGGAGCTAAGATTTACCCAGAACTGAATTTCAAAGTTTTGGAAATTCTCTGAAAATGTTTCTGTATTCAAATGAACACAGCACCTTCAAATTTGAATTTATCTGACCAAATCAACTTCAAATGGTCTGAAAATTTTACAGGGATTCACTAATGTCCTAAGTAACATTCTGGCAAAATTTGGGGATTTTTGGATGAACCAAACTCCCTCTAAAATTCTTTTGCTGAAACGTTTTAAAGTATTTTCCAGAATCAACTAAAAGGTTTCATACAAATTGGGTTGCATATTTGGACAGAGCTGGGCAAGATGAATCCAACCCAATTTGAATCACCAAATTTGGAGCTTCCTAGCAAAAGTTATGGGGTTCTAAAGTTTGAAGTAAATCTGGAATTCTAAATAATCCAGAGAAAATTTTAAACTCTGACCATGGGCCCGGCCCACACGTGTCACCGCTGGAGCTGAGCCACACGGGGCTACAGACCCCATCCCACGCAGTCACACTTGATCCCAGGGCCGCAGTAGATCTGGGTTTTAAACTTCCCGTCGCTGACATGTGGGGCCCGCGGGTCGTCTTCCTCCTCGCGTTCCCGCGCCCGCGCGCCGCCGGGCTCGCCGGAGACACGCTGATACTTGCCGCCCAGCCGACTCTCGAGCTCTCCCTCGCCACCAGGGGCTAGTTTCGTGCACTGAACACGATGGCACCGACTGCTCCGGCCGGCGGTGGCCCTAACCTAGCTGGCGATGGTGCTGCGGCTCGGCAACCCTTCGGTCACGTCGCCCGGACAGTTTAGCCTGCCAAAATATCGGTGGATCAGCGCTATAGCACCAGTGGGTGCTAGGGAAGCTTGTCATAGTGGTTAAACCACCCGGAGAGGGCTCTATCCTAGTTCTCATCGTGAGCCCGAGCCTCCATGCCTCAATTACCGTAACAAAACCTAGAAATACCCGGCTTAAGTGCGGTTTCAAGCCAGGGCCGTGAGGGGCTAACGAGCGTTGATGAGTGACGGTCCTGTGTGCTAGTTTTCATGACCTAAGAACAAAGGTGGCGAGGGAATTCGACGTTACCGTGCCGGAAGGTCCGTTCGTGTCCGCCGGAGAACTTTGTCCAAATTCGAGCTCTATGGTCCAGGTCATGGTCTGAGCTTCGGATATGAGCACCACCGGTCCCTGACGCGTCCGAGACCGTCCTTGCTCAGCCGTGAAAGGCCCTCTGTTGGGCTGTCACCGTGAGCTGAGTGGTGGCGGTGTCTCGGGCGTTGCTCGGAAACGTGGAGCTAGGGTTTGGGAAGGGCCGAACTCGACCGTTCTCATGCCGAGGAGGTAGAGGACGAGTAGCTGGTGTGGTTCTGTGGCTAGGAAAGGTGCTGCACGTGAGAGCTCGACCGAATTCTCACGGGAAGTCGATCGGCGGCAGTCGGGTCGGTTCAGCGCGAGGCAACGGAAACAGTGCCGATCTTCACGTGACCGCGCGTGGTATCACCGCTGCAGTCGGTCTTCCCCCGGCACGCTGGCTTGTGCGGTTTCCCTCCCTCTCGGGCACGGGAGCAGGAGCTGGCGTGAGGTATTCGACCGGCGTCGGGGAGAAAACAGGCCACGCTCAGTTTGGGGAACAGTTCTCCCACTGACTTGTGGGCCCACTCTCCCCTAATCCTCCTTTTCCAAATTCCTCTGTAAATATCTCAGCTACTCTCCATTTTAATGAGAGACTTAGCCCCCAAGTATTGGTTTGAATTTGAGTTCCAAATTTTGAAATTTGTTTGGCTAAATTTGCCTCACATTTGAACTGAAATTCAAATTCAGTTTTGAATTCTTGCAAATTTAGCTCTTGAAAAGATGAACTCCAATGAGGATGAAAATTGGTGGGTTTACTCAGATAAATGTGCTGAGTTTAAATATGAAGCTAACTTTTGAATTTGGGTGATGAAAGTTACTGCAATTTGAATTTACATTCAAATTGGCCTCTTTTTCAAATAACCCAAAAAGTGCCTCAAAAAGTGTTGGAGTTGCATGAAACTTGGCTTGAACCCTCCCAAGACTTTTTAAGTTCTAGGGGTGAGCTCAATCTCTCATGTTCATGTGTCCAAATCCCACTTTGTGAAAATGAAGGCTTTCCTCTCTAATCACTCTTTTGATGGAGGTTACTTGCTCTTCACAATATTTCCTAAGATGTCCACAGTAAAACTGTGGTGTTGTGAGGTGAAGAAATGTTTTTGCAAGTCCCTTTTCTTGGGCTTTTACAACCCACAGCTGAGACATCAAAAGGTTCAATTTTATACGTAAAAATAGGAGGGAGTTACAGCTCGAGCAAGTCGCAAGGACAAAACGAAAATACATATCAAGACTCCTTGTACAAAAGAGAAGTCCTGACTACAAGGAAGAACCACCTGGCCTCCAGCGCTGGACCACCTCCTCCTTGATCGCCCTTCCCAGGACAAGCTCGGCCAAGGAGAGCGTGGCAGAAGCAACCACGACACCGAACCCTCATGGGTCAACGGTTAGCCTGTCTTTGTGGAAACCATGAAGGATCTGAAGATCGACGGCATCCCTGTGTAAAGGTTCCAAAAATTTTGAATACAAAGGGCCTGAAGTTGAACACCATTTGGTTTCAAGATTATGAAAATTTGGACTTGTTTAAATTTTTCCACATGTGATGACACATGAGTGTCCCACCACTCGAGCCTAGGATCAATTGAGTGTTGGGGGACAAAGTTATTTTAAAACCCATGTGTAAGATCTCATGTGCAAGGGGGAATGAAATTCAGATTTTTAAACTCAAATTGTTCAAACTCAAATTT
Organism: Neostapfia colusana; assembly: GCA_030760725.1. Classification (NCBI taxonomy): domain Eukaryota; kingdom Viridiplantae; phylum Streptophyta; class Magnoliopsida; order Poales; family Poaceae; genus Neostapfia; species Neostapfia colusana. Next base: position 51,298,762 of record JASWHV010000009.1, read on the forward strand.
CAAATGCGGGAAACAATAGGAATGCAAACTGTTGTGATCAAAACCTCATTTGCAGCAGCCAAATCATAAATCTAGTTTCATATTTGAATTCCTTAGGTCCCAATTAGGAGGTAGGCAAAGTCTCATAAATTTTTGAAGATATTTGCTATCCATTTTTCCAAATAGACTTAAATGTACAATGAATTCAAATACATATTTGAATTTTGATGAAATTTGCCCAATTATCCAAATGCAGTTTAGTTTTCAACTCCACACAATTGAATTTCATCATTTGCAAATTTTGGAGATATTTTGGAGAGATAAGGGGGAGAGTGGGACCCACTTGTCATATGCCCAAAAAGATCTCAGTGTTCAGTCTTCACATGTCCAGTTGATAGTCACAGAGACTTCACTGAACGACACCAGGACATACCCAAAGGATCACTGTGCACCACCGATTGCAAACGAGGGACACCTCCTCTTTGCTACTCGGTTTGGCGACCTTCTCTAGCACTCTTATCTGCTTCAGCGTGAGGGTTTTGCCCACAGAATTGATGAACCGTGCTTTGTTTCTTCCTCATGCACTACTGAACGCCACACACCGCCGCCACCTTCGACCGAGCAGAAGCCGGTCCATGTGATTGCGAAAAGAGAATAATGAGATGCAAAATGGCACCAGGGCATCTCCCTATCCCTCCTCGACGTGCCACCGACCGGTGTTCGACTCCCATACCCCGAGGACCCCGTGTTTCCGTGGTGGCCGAGAGCAACCGACAGAGAGGTCTCACGTGGACAGCTCTACAGAGAGCTTCTCAGGCCCGAGCAAGAGCATGCTCAGACGCGGTAGGACCCTGTGATGCTCACCTCCGAAGCTCAAGCCAAGCCCTGGACAACCGAGCGCGAATTCAAGAAAGTTTCTCCGGCGGGCACAAACCGACCTTCCGGTACGGTACTCTCAAATTCGATCTCAATTATCATTCTTAGGTTGCCAAATCTTGCACACAGGACCAAAATTAGTCGGCGATCATTTTCTCTTCACAACCCTAGCTTGGAAACTGTCACACCCAGTTTCTCCGAAGAACAACCGAGTGAGTATCACATGTATGCCAGGATCATTTTCTCATACATGTGATGACAAATAGTGAAGCATCATTTATTACAAGCCAGGTGTCAAATATAAATAAGTCTTACATAGCATATGTCTCGATGGACTATAATAAGTTCATAACAAGTAAATAAAATAGCAGCGGAATATTATTCTTGTGGGCTCCGTCACAGGCGTTGCCCGGGGGACTCCATGAACCTAGAATCCTTCTTTGGGTCCAAAGTCTTGGGCATTGAACACCACATCATTCTCTAGACCTGAGCAGCAATATAAACCAACAAATATGCAAGGTTGAGTACCATTGGTACTCAGCAAGTGTGGGAAAGTTAAGTCATGCATGGCTAGAACAAGGAGAGGTTGAACTCATGGTTAAAGCACTACGCAATTATTGCCTACCACCTTAGCTTATTAAGCACCTACATTACTACACAGGTGAAATGGTCCCAATCTCCCAACCCATCATCATAATCAAATAACCATAACATCATTTCCAATGTTAAGCTCCCCGCTTAACATCCTCAACTTCCAAAGCCATCAATCCTCTAATCATGAATAAGTCCAAGCCGCTCTTGACCGTGAGCACGGCTGTCATGACAGTTTTGACTCTGCTGAGTTTGCACCACTGTACCCACATGTAGTGATTTCATCCCCCGTTGCCGGGTGGACTAAAAGAACCTCAATTATGCCAGTGGCTACGAACCACATTCACACTTCCAAGATGTGTAGCCAGGAGATCACTACGAAGCCTTTACAAAGGGATTCCCGACGAGCGTGGGCCCACTGAGGTTTCACCCCTAACAGCATACAAGAGGCTCCAACCCCGCTGCAGTGGCCCCATCTTGAGCCTTGCGGTTCATATGGTAGTCCAGCTGACACCATCCAACACACCCATACTACGCCGGGGATACAACTAATTAATTGGCCAAGCTGCCCCATCTCAGCATGTGGTTGGCACGGTAAAGCGAGGTTACATGCTCCATGAACCGGTCCTTAGGATCCAGGCAAGTACTAAACACAAACCCGAGTCTCGTGCACCCAGCACCAATCAAAACATCCAACTTGCCTCGATCCCTATCTCTACATAACTCATAATATCTCATTCAAGAGTAAGGTAAATAAATTGATGATCTCATATCCCACTTATCCCACTATAAGTATGGCTAAGCATAAGTAATATGAATGAATGACATAACAAATCCCAACCCAAGCTACAAGGGAACAAGATAATGCAATTATAGGGAAACTTCCTAGCATGGGTTTCATATTTCAATTGACAATGCAAATAATTCTATCTACACATCCTAGTATAGGATCAAAGTGGTCAAGGACACTTGCCTTCTTCCTGCTGCTCTAGGAATGGAAAGTCTTGTTCTTGGAAGGGAAGAACTTGCTCTGGGGCAGGTTCTATTCATGCCAACACACATAACAAAAGAAAACAACAATCCATAAGACATAGTTCACACTTTCACTTCATACAACCACACATTCACATCTATGTAAGTCATTCACATTTCTAAGTGTTGTGGTTACTCTATGTGTGTTGATTTTTGGCTTACATGCACTTTTAAACATGTGCATATGATTTCTAACTTTTGGTATTCAGATTTATGTTTACACACTATATATGAATTTCAAATTTGAACAAATTCCTTATATTCAATTGATACACATCTTAGCTACCAATTATGCATGAAAGGTATTTTCCTACTTCAAATGGGTTTTCAGATCCTCTATCAAATCCTAAACTAAAATCTTTGGATTTGGAAACTTCATTTATCATTTTCTAGTTATGCATACCTAGTTGCTATATTTTCAGATTTATTTCCTATGGCTAAATGTGAACTTTATTATGAAAATAGTAAGACACCTCATCTAAACAGAATAGGTTCTGATATAAAATATTAAATAATATATATTTTTGAACTTCTCCTCTGATGTGAACTAATTTAAATCTATTTTACCCATTTTCAAAATTATTTATAATCCTAAAAAATGTGTTCCTAGAACTAATAAACATGAACACACCCAAACAGATTTCATTTCAGCCTAAAATTTATTTTTAGTTCATTCTAAAGTTTTCTAAGTGTTAGTAGAGTTTAAACTTGAATTTACAATGTGTTTGTATTTCCTTTTAAATTTAATCCTAGTCACACATTCAAATTTCTAAATTAAATATCATATAGGGTTAAAAAGTTAAGTTCACCTACTGCAGGGTCTAATTTATTATTTTAAGAATTTCTAGGGGCCTAACTATGCATAACAGAGGGGTTTTGCTAATTTTTATTAAGTCCAGGGGCTAAAACTGATTTTTAAATGATTTACATGAATTTCTGAAGTTCCAGGGGCTAGATCAGAAGTTTCCGGGGCTAGCTCGTATTTTCCGAGATCCCCAGGGGGTAGCGCGTCAGAATCCCGGCCTTTATAACGTGGGGCTGACGTGGACCGTCCGATTTAAAACGGACGGCTGAGATTATAACGTCGAACCGGTACGCTGGGATTCCAATTCTACCGTGCGATTTAAAATAGACGGCGCACAAGCGGCCACGTCGCTCTAACCGAGCGCGGGCGGCGCTGCCCGGCGGCGGGAGGCGGCGATCTCGCTGGAGAACTTCGGATCTTCATAAATTCTTCCTAAAACTGGGATTTCATAGCATAGATCGGTAGAGGGGAGGTCGGGGATCTCACCTCGGGGTTTTTCTTGAGCTCGGAGGTCCTGGAAGGCGGTCGGCGACGAGGTCCGAGGTGAATTCACGGCGATGCTCGTCGGCGCTGTGTTTGAAGCGCAAACCCCCGAGTTTCCTGCACCTGCGTGATTCCCCGGAGGCGGTGGAACACGATCGGCGCGTTAGATCAGAGAACCCGAGCAAAGATCGAGAGAAAACGGTGATCGGAGCTTCTGTTCTCACCGGAAGGAAAAACAGCCGATCGCGGGTGAGAATCGGGACGATGCCGGTGTTTATATAGTCGGGGGATGGCGGCATTCGGTTGTGATCGAGCTGGAGTCGTCCAGAACCGAAATTCAGCTGGGATACACGGGTATCCGGGGTGGTTTCGATTCGGGGGGAGAGAGGAGTCCCGGTCGGCCGAGCGCGTGCGCGAGGAGGAAGAAGATGATGGGCCCCACACGTCAGTGAGAAGAAAACGGGGCGCGCGGCTGCGGGCTGGCGCGGGGGTGAGGTGGGCCGGCTGGTGGGTTTCGGCCCACTGGCCGGGGGGGTTTGTTTTTTCTTTTTCTTTTCTTTTCTCATTTGAGTTTAATTTGAATCCAATTTGAATTTGAATTTCTGCACCACATGCAATACGTCCAAAATTTTTTAAATTCCCCTCTTAACAGGTTTTGGGGTGTTACAGCTCTACCCCCCTTAAAAGAAATCTCGTCCTCGAGATTGGTGGTTCTAGGAAAACAATTCCAGAAACTGTGCCTTAAGTTCGTCTTCTCGCTCCCATGTGGCTTCCTCTTCCGAATGATGCTTCCACTGCACCTTGCACATCCGGATTCTTTTATTTATTGTGAGGCGTTCCATTGTCTCCAAAATCTTGGATGGTTGCTCGGCATAAGACAGATCCTCAGCTACGTCAACCTCATTCATGGGTAACATCTTTTCAGGTGTTCTCAGACATTTCTTGAGCTGTGGTACATGGAATACGTCATGCACATCCGATAGGCGAGCCGGTAATTCTAGTTGATACGCCACTTCGCCTTTCCTCTCCAAAACTTGAAACGGTCCGATGTATCGAGGTGATTACTTCCCTTTCACCTTGAACCGACGAAGTCCTCGGATAGGGGATACCTTGAGGTAGACATAGTCCCCCACGTTGAAAATGAGCTCTCTTCAACGAACATCGACATAGCTCTTTTGTCGCGTCCGTGCTATCCTCAAGTTGTTGCGAATTTCCCTCACTTTCGCCTCGGCTTCTTGTAGTACTTCGGATCCAAACACTTTACTTTCCCCCGTTTGGTTCCAAAATAGGGGAGTTCTGCACTTCCTCCCATACAAAGCCTCAAATGGTGACATCTTCATACTAGCCCGATAGCTGTTGTTATAGGAGAACTCCGCATACGGTAAGTTCTTATCCCAACTCCGATTGTTTTTGACTGCACACGCTCTCAGCATATCCTCAAGGATCTGATTGGTTCTTTCCGTCTGCCCGTCAGTTTGGGGATGATAGGCAGAACTAAAGTTCAGATGGGTTCCCATGGTTTCATGCAGCTTCTGCTAGAACCATGAGGTGAACTGTGTCCCTCGATCCGACACTATCTTCTTTGGCACTCCATGATAACACACGATCCTTGACATGTACAACTCCACCAATTTGGATCCACTGTAGCTTTCTTTCACGGGAATGAAATGAGCTACCTTGGTTAGCCTGTCAATGATGACCCATATCGAATCATATCCCGATTGGGTCCTAGGCAATCCCACTATGAAATCCATACCGATTTCTTCCCATTTCCATTCAGGCACTTTGAGGGGTTGCAACAATCCCGCGGGTCGTTGATGTTCTGTTTCACCAACTGACATGTGTCACATAGGGCAACATGTTCCGCGACATCTCGCTTCATGCCATACCACCAATACCTGCTCTTGAGGTCATGGTACATCTTCGTACTCCCAGGATGAATGGAATAGTCGGAATCATGAGCCTCCTTCAAAATCAATTCATGGATCTCTTTCACTTCAGGCACACAGATTCTTCTCCCGTGCCACACCGTACCTTGTTCATCCTCTCTGAACCCAGGGGCTTTATTTTCCTTGATGAGCTCTCTAATCTATTGTATCTTCTCGTCATTCTTCTGACCATTGCGGATGTCTTTCTCTAATGTGGAGTCCACTTCCATGGTGATGGCTTCACCACTATTCACCAGACATAGGTTGAGTTTTATAACATCTTCCTTCAACTCTACAGGCATGTCCTTCAAACTCAACCTATTGACCTGCACTTTCTGACTTAAAGCATCTGCCACGATGTTCGCATTCCCAGGATGATAGTTGATGACCACATCAAAGTCATTGATTAGCTCTAACCATCTCCTTTGTCTGAGGTTGAGATCTGGCTGTGTGAAAATGTACTTTAAACTCTTATCATCCGTATATATCTCTGTCCACTTCCCCATCAAGTAGTGCCGCCAAATTTTCAACGAGTGTACCACTGCGGCTAGTTCTAGGTCATGTGTAGGATAGTTCTTCTCGTGTTTCTGGAGCTGCCGGGATGCATATGCCACGACATGCCCTTCTTGCATGAGAACACATCCCAACCCGTTTCCAGAGGCATCGCAGTACACCGAAAAGTTCTTCTGCATATCTGGCATAACTAGCACTGGGGCTGTTGTCAATCTTTTCTTTAGCTCTTGAAAACTCGTCTCGCACTGTGGCGTCCATGTGAATGTGATTCCCTTCTCCAACAGTTTGGTGAGGGGTCTCGAAATCTTGGAGAAACCATCGATAGTATCCAGCCAACCTAAGAAGCTTCGAACTTCCCCGACATTCTCAGGGGTCTTCCACTTCTGTACATCCTCGATTTTGGCAGGATCTACGGAGATTCCTCTCTCTGAGATTATATGTCCTAAGAAGGGAACTCTCTTCAGCCAAAACTCACACTTGCTCAACTTGGCATACAGTTGGTGTTCTCTCAGCTTTTGCAACACCAACCTTAGATGTTTCTCATGTTCTTCTTCATCTTTGGAGAAGACGAGAATGTCATCTATGAAAACCACCACAAATTTGTCCAGGTATTCCATGAATACCTTGTTCATGAGATACATGAAGTATGCCGGGGCATTAGTTAGCCCAAAAGGCATGACGGTGTATTCATACAGTCCATACCGAGATACGAATGCTGTCTTGGGAATATTAGTTTGCCTTATCTTAAGTTGGTGGTACCCAGACCTGAGATCAATTTTTGAGAACACACAAGCTCCCCTCAACTGACCAAACAAGTCTTCAATGCGGGGTAATGGGTACTTGCTCTTGATGGTTACTTCATTCAAAGCTCGGTAGTCTACGCATAACCTTTGGGTCCCGTCCTTCTTGGGCACAAATATCACTGGAGCTCCCCATGGTGAGGAACTAGGACGAATGTACCCCTTCTCTGTCAACTCTCTCAAATGATCCTTGAGTTCTCCCAGCAGCTTGGAGTCCATCCGATAAGGTCTCTTGTATATCGGAGCTGTTCCAGGCACTAGCTCAATCGCGAATTCCACTTCACGATTGGGAGATATACCTGGCAACTCTTCCGGAAAAACGTCTGGGTATTCCCTGATAATCCTGATCTCCTCCATTTTCACCTCAACTTGATTTAATTTAATGTCCCTCCTAAGCTCTTGTATTGTTATGAACTTTACTCTTGTGCCACTAGGGTGAGTTAGTTCCACCGTTCTGGTCGAACAATGGATAATTCCCTTATGTTTGTTCAACCAATCCATGCCCAAAATAATATCTATCCCTTGTGAATCTATCACTATGAGGTTGGCAGTAAATACTACCCCATTAATGTCTAGATTCACCTTGGGACACACTTGTCTTGTCCTTATTTCTCCACCTGGAGAGTTTACTGCTAGCATATGGTTCATTTGTGTTGTTGCTAGATCATGCTTCTTAACAAACCATTGGGCAATGAACGAGTGGGTAGCACCAGAATCGAACAACAGGGTTGCAATGTGTAAATTGGCAGGAAACTTACCAACTACCACGTCAGGTGCCTCTTGCGCTTCTTCCATGGTCACGTGGTTCACCCGTCCTCGCATCACATTCTGCTGTTGCGGATGCACGGGCTTCTTCTTTGGGCACTTATGGGCGTAGTGCCCCACTTCACCACAGTTAAAGCATTGCACCCCAACCTTAGGTGCCTGGCCTTTGTTGTCTTGGGGTTGATTTGGGGGTCCTTGTACTGCTGGTCGGGGTTGATATGTGGGTCGAGGCTGCTGTACAAACTGATGTTGTGGCTGTGTTGGTGCTGACGGAGGCCTGAAGTTCGGGTTCTACCCTCTGGGTGCTGAGTAGGGTACCGCAGCACGGCTCGTCTGCCCTGCGGGTTGCTGCATCAGACGTGGGCGTGTGTTGCTACCTGAAGCTTGGTGTGACCATCCCGCCTTCCTCTTGTTTTCATTTTCCAAGGCCTTCAGCTTCCTTTCTAAAACAAATGCTCTATCCACCATCTTTTGGAAGCTTTCATACTCGTTGGAGGACATTGCACACTGCATTTCTGCTGTGAGTCCTTCCACGAAGCAATCCTGTTTCTGCTCATCAGTCTCTATGTCCCGTGGGGCATAACGGGATAGTTGAGTGAATTTAGTTAGGTATTCTCTCACAGTCATGTTTCCTTTCTGCAATCCAAAGAACTCCATCCTCTTGTTTTTGAGTTCACCCCTTGGTATGTAATGGTTGCGGAAGCTACACTTGAACTCTTCCCAAGTGATGTTCTCAGGGTCATGATGGGCGGCCACGTAAGTGGTCCACCAATCAGCAGCAGGTCCATGCAATTGGTGAGAGGCAAACAGCACCCTCTCATACCCTTGGCATTGTATAATCCTCATCTTGCTCTCAATGGTCTTTAGCCAATCATCTGCCTCCAGAGGTTCAGCAGCACTTGCAAACTTTGGAGATTGAGTCCCTAGAAACTCGCTCAACCTAGGTTGGCGTGGTGCAGCTTGTGGAGGTGGAGCTTGGTGCAAGTTGGCCACCACTTGAGTCAGGTTCTGGATGAGCTGATTTCCATTCTCAAGCATTTGGTGGATGGGATCAACTCCTTCACGGCGACCACCCCTGTCTTGGCCTCCAGAAAGATGAGGGTTGCCGGCCTCATCGTTGTTGTTGGCGGGGTTGGCACCACGACCCTTTCCTCTTCTGGCCATCTATCATGATCAACCAAATGTCAATTTAAAGCATTACGCATTATCTTACCAATTTTACTTGTTTACACTTTGTAATGTTGAGGCCTTGTTGTATTTATATTTTTCTGAGGGTTCATGTATCAAGCAAAAATAAATGCACTATTAATTTCATAGGGGTTCACACATTAAAGCAAAGCAACCTGAAGACGAGGTTGTGGACAATTGCTCATGGCTTCCACAACTCACGTCACACACCACACATTAACACACTATTAACTAAGGTATTGACTCGCCTACTCGATAACCTGCTGAACTATGGGGAAGGACTCTACATGACTCGTATCACTGAGACGGCTCCTCGGGATCTCCTCATTACTGCGGCTGCCTTCTGACTCCGCTTTGGGTGGGGAGGCTGCTGGTGGAGAAGTGCGACGAAACCTGATTGCCCGGAGATCTGGGGAGCCAGGAGTCCATGTGTCATTCACGGTGACACACAGTTCATTCCCATCTCCTCTTTCTCTCGCCCTCAAGCTGGCTCAAAGCAACGCCTCGGTCTCCTTCAGGGTGTCACGAACATCCTGAAGCTCCTGCTGACACTCCTGCAGTCGAGTGCTGAGCATAGCAGCATCCTCCAAGCACAGGTCCATATGCTCATGGGAAGTCCCTTGCTGCACTGGCGGGTACTTGTACTTCATCGTACCACTCTCACGCTGGAGAACATACATGTACTCAGTCCTGTCTAGGTGACGACGGTAGATGTGACTCTGGCAGGTGATGGCCTCCCAGGTGACATCCTTCTCCGCATCGACCTGTGTCGCTCGACAAGCTGGAGAGCGGTGGATCTTAAGCAGCTGATTTTCATGGATAATCCTCATTTTTGAACTCCATTCTTCCCGCTTCTCCCGGATGGTTCGGATGGAGTTATAGTGTATGATTAGCTTGCCCGTATTGCAAGCGGCTTGGAGCATGCGTCGAAGATGGCGCAACAAGCCTCCTACTGCCAATCCGTAGGAGAGGTACGTCACCGGACGGCTCTCCTCTCTCAGGGCAAGGGCAACTACGGGAACTCTCCCTCCGGTGGACTTGCGAGCGGTGCGGATCATGCGAACCATCTAAAACATAAAGCATTTAAACTTAAGTTAGATAAGGTTTTAAACAAAAATCATATTATGAATAAAATTTGGGTAAGATGAATAAAGTGACCCCATTAAATAACACTTTTCAACCCACACCTTTGTAAAATAGTTTTTAAGAAAATAGGGTCCTTAAATACGTCCATTTCCACCTAGGTCCACGTTCCTACGGGCAACCTTAGCTCTGATACCGCTTCTGTCACACCCGGTTTCTCCGAAGAACAACCGAGTGAGTATCACATGTATGCCAGGATCATTTTCTCATACATGTGATGACAAATAGTGAAGCATCATTTATTACAAGCCAGGTGTCGAATATAAATAAGTCTTACATAGCATATGTCTCGATGGACGATAATAAGTTCATAACAAGTAAATAAAATATCAGCAGAATATTATTCTTGTGGGCTCCATCACAGGCGTTGCCCGGGGGACTCCATGAACCTAGAATCCTTCTTCAGGTCCGAAGTCTTGGGCATTGAACACCACATCATTCTCTTGACCTGAGCAGCAATATAAACCAACAAATATGCAAGGTTGAGTAACATTGGTACTCAGCAAGTGTGGGAAAGTTAAGTCATGCATGGCTAGAACAAGGAGAGGTTGAACTCATGGTTAAAGCAGTACGCAATTATTGCCTACCACCTTAGCTTATTAAGCACCTACATTACTACACAGGTGAAATGGTCCCAATCTCCCAACCCATCATCATAATCAAATAACCATAACATCATTTCCAATGTTAAGCCCCCCGCTTAACATCCTCAACTTCCAAAGCCATCAATCCTCTAAGCATGAATAAGTCCAAGCCGCTCTTGACCGTGAGCACGACTGTCATGACAGTTTTGACTCTGCAGAGTTTGCACCACTGTACCCACATGTAGTGATTTCATCCCCCGTTGCCGGGTGGACTAAAAGAACCTCCGTTATGCCAGTGGCTACGAACCACATTCACACTTCCTAGGTGTGTAGCCAGGAGATCACTACGAAGCCTTTACAAAGGTATTCCCGACGAGCGTGGGCCCACTAAGGTTTCACCCCTAACAGCATACAAGAGGGTCCAACCCCGCTGCAGTGGCTCCCTCTTGAGCCTTGCGGTTCATATGGTAGTCCAGCTGACACCTATTCCCCGCACCATCCAACACACCCATACAACGCCGGGGATACACCTAATTAATTGCCCAAGCTGCCCAATCTCAGCATGTGGTTGGCACGGTAAAGCCAGGTTACATGCTCCATGAACCGGTCCTTAGGATCCAGGCAAGTACTAAACACAAACCCGAGTCTCGTGCACCCAGCACCAACCAAAACATACAACTTGCCTCGATCCCTATCTTTACGTAACTCATAATATCTCATTCAAGAGTAAGGTAAATAAATTGATGATCTCATATCCCACTTATCCCACTATAAGCATGGCTAAGCATAAGTAATATGAATGAATGACATAACAAATCCCTACCCAAGCTACAAGGGAACAAGATAATGCAATTCTAGGGAAACTTCCTAGCATGGGTTTCATATTTCAATTGACAATGCAAATAATTCTATCTACACATCCTAGTATAGGATCAAAGTGGTCAAGGACACTTGCCTTCTTCCTGCTGCTCTGGGAATGGAAAGTCTTGTTCTTGGAAGGGAAGAACTTGCTCTGGGGCAGGTTCTATTCATGCCAACACACATAACAAAAGAAAACAACAATCCATAAGACACAGTTCACACTTTCACTTCATACAACCACACATTCACATCTATGTAATTCATTCACATTTCTAAATGTTGTGGTTACTCTATGTGTGTTGATTTTTGGCTTACATGCACTTTTAAACATGTGCATATGATTTCTAACTTTTGGTATTCAGATTTATGTTTGCACACTATATATGAATTTCAAATTTGAACAAATTCCTTATATTCAATTGGTACACATCTTAGGTACCAATTATGCATGAAAGGTATTTTCCTACTTCAAATGGGTTTTCAGATCCTCTATCAAATCCTAAACTGAAATCTTTGGATTTTGAAACTTCATTTATCATTTTCTAGTTATGCATACCTAGTTGCTATATTTTCAGATTTATTTCCTATGCCTAAATGTGAACTTTATTATGAAAATAGTAAGACACCTCATCTAAACAAAATAGGTTCTGATATAAAATATTAAATAATATATTTTTTTGAACTTCTCCTCTGATGTGAACTAATTTAAATCTATTTTACCCATTCTCAAAATTATTAATAATCCTAAAAATGTGTTCCTAGAACTAATAAACATGAACACACCCAAACAGATTTCATTTCAGCCTAAAATTTATTTTTAGGTCATTCTAAAGTTTTCCAAGTGTTAGTAGAGTTTAAACTTGAATTTACAATGTGTTTGTATTTCCTTTTAAATTTAATCCTAGTCACACATTCAAATTTCTAAATTAAATATCATACAGGGTTAAAAAGTTAAGTTCACCCTACTACAGGGTCTAATTTATTATTTTAAGAATTTCCAGGGGCCTAACTATGCATAACAGAGGGGTTTTGCTAATTTTTATTGAGTCCAGGGGCTAAAACTGATTTTTAAATGAATTTACATGAATTTCTGAAGTTCAGGGGCTAGATCAGAAGTTTCCAGGGCTAGCTCGTATTTTCCAAGATCCCAGGGGGTAGCGCGTAAAAATCCCGACATTTATAACGCGGGGCTGACGTGGACCGTCCGATTTAAAACAGACGGCTGAGATTATAACGTCGAACCGGTACGTGGGGATTTCAATTCTACCGTGCGATTTAAAATAGACGGCGTACAAGCGGCCACGTCGCTCTGACCGAGCATGGGCGGCGCTGCCCGGCGGCGCGCGGCGGCGGGAGGCGGCGATCTCGCCGGAGAACTTCGGGTCTTCATCAATTCTTCCTAAAACTGGGATTTCATAGCATAGATCGGTAGAGGGGAGGTCGGGGATCTCACCTCGGGGTTTTTCTTGAGCTCGGAGGTCCTGGAAGGCGGTCGGCGACGAGGTCTGAGGTGAATTCACGGCGATGCTCGTCGGCGCTGTGTTTGAAGCGCAAACCCCCGAGTTTTCTGCATCTGCGTGATTCCCCGGAGGCGGTGGAACACGATCGGCGCGCTAGATCAGAGAACCCGAGCAAAGATCGAGAGAAAATGGTGATCGGAGCTTCTGTTCTCACCGGGAGGAAAAACAGCCGATCGCGGGTGAAAATCGGGACGATGCCGGTGTTTATATAGCCGGGGGAGGGCGGTGTTCGGTTGTGATCGAGCTGGAGTCGTCCAGAACCAAAATTTAGCTGGGATACGCGGGTATCTGGGGTGGTTTCGATTCGGGGGGAGAGAGGAGTCCCGGTCGGCCGAGCGCGCGCGAGGAGGAAGAAGATGGCGGGCCCCACACATCAGTGAGAAGAAAACGGGGCGCGCGGCTGCGGGCTGGCGGGGGGGTGAGGTGGGCCGGCTGGTGGGTTTCGGCCCACTGGCCGGGGGGTTATTTTTTTCTTTTTCTTTTTCTTTTCTTTTCTGTTTTGAGTTTAATTTGAATTCCAATTTGAATTTGAATTTCTGCACCACATGCAATACGTCCAAAATTTTTTAAATTCCCCTCTTAACAAGTTTTGGGGTGTTACAGAAACGGACGTAGACCGCACAAATTCTAGGTTTTACGAGCTCAAACATGGAGGAGGTCTCGGGTGCACGGTGAAACACCATTAGCCACCGTTCCCGAGCAGTTTTGACGTTATGTCGAGCTTCCTCATGGTTTACGGGTGCTGTAGCGCCATTTCTCCGAGCTGTTGTCAGGCTAGGTCGGCCGGCCGATGCCGACGAAGGTGTACCGGGCCGCTGCACCGTCGCTAGCCACAGTAGAGGCCTTGCCAGCTCGGGGAAGCCTCACCATCGTGCTCAGCGTGACGGGTTAGACCCTGACGGCAAACAGGGGCTCGGGAGGAGGTCGGGAGACCGATTGCCACGGAGCTCCGGCGAGGGGACGGCGCGGGCGCTCGAGCGCGGGAATTGAACCGAGGTGGAAGAAGGGTTCGGCGGGCCCCAGCAGTCAGTGAGAGAGAAATTAAAAACCGATCCTCTGTGGCTATCGGATCCGGTGTGACTGCGCGTCTGGAACCGTGTAGCCCCGTGCGTCTTTGTTTCAGCGAGTGACACGTAGCCCCGGACCCACAGTCAGTGTTTAAACATTTCAGAATTTTTAGATTTCAGTTTGAACTTTAGAGAGTCATAACTTTGTGTAGGGGTGTCCAAAAATTGTCAAATAAATTTTGTTGGATTCCTCTATTAGAGTAATATCCAGGGGTGCAGCCAAACATTTATGAAAATCCCTGGATTCGTCTAATTAATTCATATAAAAAAATTTGTAGGAATTTTTCCAGGAGTTATGTGTATTGGAAAATTCCCAAATTTGGGCAGGAGATTTTTCTAAAAATACTTGAACTCCAGTAAAACTTTCAGAGGCATTGGACCTCATTTGCTTGGCCAAATGTGGTGTTAATTCCTTATGTTTCTGAAAATTAGAAAATAGAACAGAGCCATTTTCAGATTTTCCCCAATTTTCGTAAAAAAATCATATCTTTGTGTAGGAACCTCCAAATTTATTGATTCAAATTGGGATAGATTCATATTGAAATACTCTATCCAAATATGCCACCCAATTTGAATGAAAGTAAAAAAATAATTCTGGAAAATTCATTGAATATTATCAGTAAAAGACTTTTAGAGGGAGTTTGGTTTATCCAAAAATCTTCAAATTTTGTCAGAATAATCCTTAGGATGTTGTTGAACTCATGTAAAAATTTCAGATCATTTGTAGTTGAATTGTTTAGGAGAATTTAGATTTCAAAGTACTGTGTTCAAATGAATACAGAGACTTTTCAGAAAATGTCCCAGCGTTGGAAAAAATCATTTCTGGGAAAGTCTTAGCTCCAAAAATCCTAGGAAAATTCATGCTGGCTCTATGAACTATAATTGAAATGGTAGTTCACTAAGTTTGACATGAACATGTGAGTTACTTCAGGATTTAGTTCTGTTTGCTTAATTTCTTAGGGAATTGTTCTGAGTAAACCACTTAATGAAATGTAAGGGCCTCAGTTTTCGGCACATATTTGAAGTGTTCATCACCACACCACACACCTCATTTGAAGCAAGTTGATGAACACAAATGAAGAGCATGTAACCACCATCAACATGCTCATTAGAGGACAAACTCACATATTGCAAAAGTGGTATTTCCCACATGTGATATAGAGGGGCTCGGCAGATGAAAACTCCTACACATTGCTAGGGATGTCCATGCAAAGTTTCACCAAAATTCAAAACCTTTTTGAGGTCATTTTGGGTATAGCTAGAAAGAGGGCAGTTTGAAACCATATTCAAATTCAGACTGTTTTTATCCCATGAATTCAAAAGTGGGAGGCATATTCTTATTCAGCACAATTTTGTGAGCTCACACTCCAATTTTCACTCCATTTGGAGTTGATCTTGACATGAGCTAAGTGGGACAAATTCAAACTTTATTTGAATTCAAAACTGAACTTGTGCTGAAATTCATTCAAACCAAACCCAATTTGAATTCTAATCAATTCAAATGGCTCATGGGTGAATAATTTGAATCACCATGGGTATTTTGGGGCTCACTGTTTACAACAGTGATTATGAGTAGATTTCAGAGGTTAAAACCCCGGGTGGGACCCACATGTCATTGAGAGAAGAGGGGAGACTTGCACCCAAAGTCACAGTCTCGGTGGGAACTTCCACCGAGCAGCTGCCGGTTCAACGCCCGGGAGCAGCTGCGCTCGCCACCGAGGTGGAGCCGCGCCACCAGCTGCTTCCCCGCCCACACACGAGCCCAAGGGCGGTTCCAGGTCCCTCTTAAGGCGCTCCACCGAGGCAGACACCGCTCGCTTCCCCCTCTCCCGTGAACACCGATCCCCAGCCTGCCGCCTCCCTGCTCGATCGGGAAAACCGCGAAAACATCTCGCCTCCTCCTTTCCTGAGCTGCTAGACGGCAACCTGAGGTCGCACTCCACCTCCCCAACGCCAAAGACCCCGAGCTCCAACCTCCCTTGCCCGAGAACGATCACCACAGCGGCGACCTAACCTCAGCCGAAGGTCAGGCGCTCGTGGACAGCGTTCCACAGGCGTTTTCACGGTCCAGCAAGAGAGGCAATAGGAGCGCGCGACCACCGTGTTGCTCTCCTCCATGTTTGGGAGCAAACCGTGAAGAATCCATGGCGAATTACCAGCTTTTGCTCCGGTGACCTTAAACCGAGCTTCTGGTACGGATTCTTCAAATTCTCACTCTGTGATATTTCTTTAGTTATCAAATCTTGCACATAGGCACTGGACTAGCCGGCAATCAAGTTCCTTTCTGCATCTGTGGTATGAAACCAACTAGGAGTGACGAATTTCGAGCTCGATCAAGGGCGCTCATGGCGGGCACGCTCGGTCACACGATGCCGACCAACTTGCCGCCGTCTTTGAACCCTTTTTACTCCTTGTCGAGCTTCCTAGAGGTATACTGATGCTGTAGAACCGATTATTCGAGGCTATGGCTGGTTAGAACCCACTGCCGACAGCGCCGAAATTCAACCGAGGCCGCCGCACGTTGCCGGGCTATTTCCGGTCTCCGCCAGCTCGAGCTGACCCCACAGATGTGTTCCTCGACGCCGACAACCCCCTGGCGGCGAGTTTCAGACCATGCGATGGCCGGCAGCGACAGTCCGGCGAGCTCCGAGTCTGCTCCGGCGAGGGGAGGCGGCGCGGGTGCGAGAGCGCGTCGGGAGGAAGACGAAGCCGGCTGGCCCACGCGTCAGCGGCTCAAAATTTTAAATTGGGATTGGGTGTGGCCGGGATCGGGTGTGCTGGCGCGCAAAGACCCTGTGGGCCTCAGTGTGCGGTCGCCTCCGTGCCTAACACGTGACCCCGCGGGCCCCGGCAGATTTAAACTTTTCCCCCGATTTTTCAGATTTCATTCAAACTTCAAATCCTCATAACATTGGCTAGAAAGCTCCAAATTGAGTGAACTAAATTTTGTTGGATTCAGCTCTCTGAGCACTTTCCAGTAAAGCAAGTTTCACTTCATGAAAACCCTTATTTATCCAGAATTAATTCCTCAAAGTTTAAACTGTTTGGAATTTTAACTGGAGAATCCTTTGGGGGAATATCGCTGAATTATCATAAAAATTTTGCTGGGATGTCCACCAAAATATCCCTGAATTATCATAAAAATTTCATATCCATTTGAGCTCATTTGATCCACCTAATGGTGTGATTAGTGAAACTGTTCCAGAGAAAATAGAAAATGTTCAGAAACATTTTCAGAATTTCCTCTGGAATTGTTTAGCTCATATCTTTGGTTAGGAATCTTGAAATTAAGTGAGACAAATTCCATTAGAACCTATAAAAATCTAGTTTTCAGAAAGTCATAGTTTGTTCCATGAAAATCACTAGAACACCCTAAGAGTGCCAATTAAGGTCAAGTACATAATTAATTGTGGAGGGCTCAAATGAGCTTTGTTGCAACCAAGACCTGACCAAGTCTCTGTTTAGGTTGTAACCAAGCCACAGAAAAAGTTACAAAGTCATTGAGTCTGTCTAGTGGGACTTATAAGCTTCACAAGTTTAAACTTAATACAAATGCATTCAAATTAATACATATACTTCTTATATAATGTAGTCGCTAAGGTCGAGGAGGAACCCGAAGTCCTAGACTTCGTTACTTCAGAGGAGCAGCTAGCCTACGACCAAGAGCAGCAAGGCAAGCTCCGGTTTGCATTAACCTATTTACAAATTTTTATTGTTTTGAGCACTTTCTTTGCGTATCACTTATTTCCTTGCATTAGAGTCTTGTTTGAAAACCCAATTGCATAGCCAAGAAAACCATGGGTTGGGTTTAGGATTGCAAACCCTGTTAGCTACTGCAATGCTAAGATAGTGTAGGATTTGGTACAAGACGAGTAGTTGGAACTACTCGCGAGCATAGGCTAGAGGCACCCGACTCGGGTAGAGGTAGCACATGATACATATGGCAAGAAAGATGAGACCGAGCGGAGAGTAAGGGCAGCAGGATTTTGGGGCCTGTGTGCTGTAGCTCCGCTTGTGTCGATTGAGGACCGAGCCATGTGCGGGCATGTTGAACAAGCTAGAGCAGTACCGAAGACCTGGTCGTTCAGAGGGTAGGTTGAGAGCTCGAGATGTAAATCGGCTGGCAGCACTGAGATGCGCGTGCAGAGACCTCTTGCTCGGGACGATTGGATCGGTTCAACATTTGGCTAACGGGTGAAAGGTAGTTTCGTACGGCGTCCATGATGGTTGTTGTAGGCAACATCGAGTACGGGCGTACGTGACGGGTTGTTCGGGTAACCCTGCAGGTGTAAATCGATTATAATCGCCGTCCCTCACGGTCAGTGAGTACCACTTGTTCACTGTACCTTGACGTAGAAAGAACAGGCTATCTACATGTTAAAATGTTGCTGATTGAAAGAGGGACTTTGCTTGTTAATGATTTGTTGTAGATTAGCGCTAATTAAAGTTCGTTTCAGCTTTGGGCAAAGTACATGAGAGAAATGTGTTTCTTGTTTGATTGCGGCTCTCTCATGTGCCTTAGCGTGAGGTTCTGCACAACTTGCTGCTAAAACTTGAAAGTAAGTTTCCACTAATTAGGAGAGTCCTTTGCAAATGGTTTTTATCTCATGTACCCATCACCTGTCATGTAGAAGTTCCATGTTTAGGAGAGACGGGTCAGATTTGCTGAGCCTTCGTGCTCACTGCTTGTGTTTGAAGCTTTTGCAGGGTTCTATTAGGAAGGGGCCCCCGAAGAGGATACGGAATCCCAGGAGGGGAACCCCGTCGAGTGGGAGCCGTGCACGCCGTAGAGTTAGTGTGCGTGTGTGCTAGCAAGGACACGTTCAAGGGATGAATGTGCACTTGATGCGTAGTCTACGCCCGTGAGTGTAGACTGGACTTATTTTGATGTACAAATGTTCATAAACCACTTTATGTAATAAAAGTTTTGCTTCCGCTTTGTACCTTTGATGTGTGTTATCCGGTGCTGTGCAACGCAGAACCCCTCAGCGTGATCCTGGCTCGACAAGACCGTGGGGTCGTGTCAGCGTTGGTATAAGAGCTCGCTTGAGGTTTAACACACTACAAAGGTCATCTTTTTCAAAAATCCAGTGAGGAACGAGTTAGTAGCCCGTATAAGGATGTTATTAGCATATAGAAAGTGGCATACTAACCTATTTGTCTATGTCGGAAAATCTTGTATCTCGGGACGTTTATGTCTTGGGGGGTACACGTAAGCGCTGTCCACCAGTGCGCACAAGCTGAAGGGTGGAGCCCCACGGGTGGCAGGTAACCCGACCCACTTTGATATCCTCTACGACTCTTCATGTCGTTTGGGGTATCCGAGCAACGTCTGTCCCTGGCATGCGTGGTGCAATCTGGGAGACACTGTCACGTGGTCTGAAACGTGAACACGTAACTCAAGGCGTGTTTGGCTTGAGAACATCCGGGCGAGTGATGACGGCCGGGTGTACGAACTGTATGGATAACGATTGTGTGAGTTTCTGCAGGTAGTCTAACCATGAAACGGTATACGTGTAGCATCCGTGTGCGAGTGAAGTTTAGTGCCACTGAATTAACGAAGCCGGCTAAGTCCGGTATAGGTTTTTCTTTGTGAGGACGTAGTACCGACATGATCTGGTGACGCATCGACGTCACACCCCACTAAATGAACAACTTCATTTAAAACTTGAAGTTTTTGGTCCAAAGAAGTAAAAACTTGATGTAACTCCTTCCCTTAATCAGAATATTCAAAGTTAACAAGTTTTCAACTTATAGGTTGTTAAGGACAGAGCACTCTGTTTTCAGCTGAATTAAGGCTGAAGTCAATCAGAGGTTAGAGGTTGAGTTCTTTCGAGGTTGGGGTCATATGATACATTTATGGAAATATTTGGAAGAGCTTTACAACTTTTCTGTTGAGGTCCAGAGGTGTTTCATCGCTTAACAAATCGAAAAATGCAGTAGAGTTGAAACTGTCCAGAAAACAGGGCAGAGCAAACACTCTCTGTAAACTCTCTGTAAATTAAGCATAACTTCCTGCATAAAAATCCAAAAATAGAAAATGAGGTAGTTCTGGAAATCTTATGAGATAGGTTACAACTTTGTAACAGAAAGTTTAGTCAGATTGGGAGCATAATTAACTGGAATTCTTGGATCAAATCACTACCGAAAGCAGGGAGGTGCTGTCCAATTTTCTCCAGAAATTCTGTTAACTTTGACATCTCATAACTTTTGCACCAAGACAGATCTTAGGCCAAGAAAATACTTTATGGAAATCTATTGAAGTTAGCTTTAACTTTGATTTTGTGATCCGGAACTAGTTTTTCCTTTAACATGGCCTAAATCAGGTTGAAATGGAAACTGGTCAGGGCTGTCATGTTGAACAGCAGATCAGCAGTCAAGTTTGCTTAAAATTTGAACTGTTTCCAAATTTTATGGGTTCAATGACATGTCTTGTATTATAACTCAATGGTTTACTGTTTCAATAAATATTTGACATTTCTCAAATATATTTTTACAGATGACAGCAGACAAACAGTTGGAAAACGGGTGGGTGGTGTCCCACTGTTCTCACCGTAGCGGCTATCAGGAAGCATTGAGGCAGATGCTGCAATATTTCATATACAACCAGATGCCGCAGTATTTCACCAAGGAAGATGGCAAAGAGGGGAACAAGACATGGACAATGCATGTCGATGTCCCTGCAGGACCTACGCCACCCGGTTGGGTGCCGTTCACCGTCACGGTGAGAGGTAGACAGCCGGAAGGGATGTGGCAAGTGGCAGCCCATGACACCATGTCACGTTTCTGCCAACTACACGTGCAGGCTATGGAGGGCACTCCATACGCACTCGTTCCATTGGAGGGACGGGCTCAGCATGTGTGGGAAGAGAGGTACCTGGAGGCAACGGACCCGAGTTCCCCAAGGTACAACCCCGCGGAGGCAAACCATAGCCTCCAGATGAGGGCGGGAAATGCCGTGATGGACAGACAAGCTGTTCATACGGAGCATCTCTCCACAATGCTCAAGGAGAGCACGAGCCGTGGAAACCATTTCGAGAGTGCTCACAGCGCACTCCGCAATGTGCTCCTCCCAACGATCAAGCGACTGAATGAACAACATAATCAGTTGCATCGTCTGAAGAAGGCAAAGAGGAAAAGCCGTGTCGACATCGCGGGATTGCAAGAGCTGGTACAGACTTTAACCCAGCAGAATGAGGACTTTGCTCAAGGGAGGGACGATGCTACTGAGGAAGGGCAAGGATGGGAAGAAGACTACAACCAAGCCATGGACGAGGTGCATGCTTTGCAGGACCTCGTGCCTCCGGTATTGGGCATCCCGGTAGTCTTTGGCCTTCCACAATGGGAGAACCCGAGATGGGAGAAGAGGTGGTGGATCCAGAGACACCAGCAGAGTTACCAGAGGAGGACGATCCATAGGAGGTCGAGTTCTACTCCGAGTAGGGGGTTACAGTGGCCAAGTAGGGCAGCTAGGGTAGTGTAACCCAACTTTTGTAATCGGTGACATGTCGTGTAGGCAGTAGCGTATGTATAGGTAGTGACGACATGAGCACGACTTCTCAGAGACCCGAGAATAATGTATCTTGTATAAAGTTTATGCTTTATCAATATATGTGAATGTTGTGCAAATTATTCATGTGTCACTTCAATACCTACTGTTGCATATGGAATTTTAAGTATGACATGTGCTAATCGCTGCTGTTTGAATTTCAGAATGACGCGTACTCGTGCCAACCCGGATGTTGGGGGTACTAGCCATGGGGGAGAGACCTCCCAACAGCCTCCCGAGGACTCCTCGGGACAGCAGCAGCAACAGCAAACACCGCCACCGCCACTGCCAACGGTTACGTTGGCCGGCATCGTCGCAGCAATGGCGGGTTCGAATCAGCAGCACACGGAGTTGCTGCAAACTCTTATCGCCAATACGTCGCGCCCAGAGAGACGTCAAGACCGTGAGGAGCGTCAACAGAGCTCCTACTCCGATTTCCTGGCAACTCATCCCCCAGTGTTCTCAAGGGCGGAACCTCTCGACGCGGACAATTGGCTCCGCGCGATAGAGATGAAGTTCGGGCTGCTCCAGATAAGCGAGCAGCGCAAGCTTCAGTTCGTGGTCCAGCAGCTCCAAGGATCCGCGACCACGTGGTGGGCAAACTTTTGTGCTTCGCAGCCCACCGACCGAGTTATGACCTGGACGGAGTTCCGGACGGCCTTCAGGGCCTATCACATACCGCCAGGCCTGATGAAGAGGAAGACGCAGGAGTTTCTAAACCTGCAGCAAGGGAGCAGGAATGCGCTGGAATACTCCAGGGCGCTCAATGATCTCGCACTCTACGCGTCGTATCACGCAGATACCGACGAGAAGCGGCGGGACCACTTTTACCAGGGGCTTAACCCGCTCCTGAAGGATAAGCTGGCGATGTTCAATCGCGGCAGCCTCAACGACATCATTGATGCTGCGATTGTCCAGGAGGACTCCGGCAAGGAGTTAGCGGCGGCGTAGAGAAAGCGAAGCGCGCCGCAAAGCAGCGGAGAAGGAGGCGGTCCTTCTCAGAAGTTTCGGATGGTGAGTCGCCCACCATCAGGTCCACGCTGGCAGCCACCACAGAGGTCGATGCCGTTCCGCGGTCGGCCATACCCTTCACCGGCGTTCAGGCCGGCACTGCCAGTACCACCTCCGCAAAAACAACAGCAGCAGCGGGCGATGCCGCGTGCGTATGCATCTCAGCAGCACATGCCGAGCTTTCATCCCCCGAGCACCGCACAAGCAGCGGCCACATGTTACAAGTGTGGTCGTCCAGGACATATCGCCAGCAGTTGCCCGGAGAGGCAAGGCGGCGGAGTTGCACCGCAGTTTCCGGGGAGGAATCAACCCCAGAACCCTACTAATGCGCGGCGGGCAAACCCTAGGCCCGGCACCGTTCACCAGCTTGTCATATAGGATGTGCCGGAGGGTGAGCCAATCCTTGCGGGTATGTTCCAACTCCACAAGCATCCCGCCATAGTATTGTTTGATTCAGGCGCCACGCATAGCTTCATTAGCCAAGCTTTCATTGATAAATATAGCTTGCAAATACTATCCACCGATAGTCCTTATGTGATCTGTTCACCGGGTGGGAAAATTTCAGCAAGCATGATGGTCCCAAAAGTGCCATTGTTCTTAGAGGGTAGAGTCTACCCTACGTCTCTCATAATCTTAGAGGGACAAAAGGTCGATGTCATCTTAGGGATGTCATGGTTAACCCGCCACGGCGCTGTTTTAGACACCGTCCTCCGAGTTGGGCACCTAAACTCAAAAGTGCACGAATCTCACTCCTTATTTCTGGACAGTCCAGAAATAAAACTTCCAAGTGTCTATCAAGCCACAACTATCAGATTGGAAGATATTCCAGTGGTCCGAGAGTTCCCTGACGTGTTCCCGGATGATTTACCGGGAATGCCGCCCGATAGAGAGGTGGAGTTCAAGATTGAACTTGCACCGGGAACCATGCCAATATCCCGAAGGCCGTACAAGATGGCGCCCAAGGAGTTGGCTGAACTGAAGACTCAGCTCACGGACCTCCTGGAGAAGGGTTTTATTAGGCCGAGCTCCTCGCCATGGGGCTGTTCGGCATTATTCGTGAAGAAGAAGGATGAGACGTTGTGGCTTTGCGTGGACTATCGTCCATTAAATGCCGTAACCATCAAGAACAAGTACCCGTTGCCACGGATCGACATGTTGTTTGATCAGTTGGTCGAAGCAAAGATCTTTTCCAAGATGGACTTAAGATCCGGGTACCATCAGATTAAGATAAGGGCGGAGGACATTCCAAAGACAGCTTTCTCGACGAGGTACGGACTTTATGAGTACCTGGTCATGTCCTTCGGCCTCACCAATGCTCCAGCTCACTTCATGTACTTGATGAACTCGGTATTCATGCCGGAGCTGGACAAGTTGGTCGTGGTCTTCATCGACGACATCCAGGTATAGTCCAAGTCAGAGGAAGATCACAAGAAGCATCTGCGTATAGTCTTGCAACGGCTGCGGGATCACAAGTTATACGCGAAATTAAGCAAATGCGAGTTTTGGATATCGCAAGTGCCTTTTCTCGGGCATATCATCTCAGCAGAGGGTATCGCTGTAGACCTGAGCAAGATCACTCAAGTGCTGAATTGGAAATCCCCGAGAACTGTTCACCAGGTACGGAGTTTCCTCGGACTCGCGGGATATTATCGGAGGTTCATTCCGAACTTCTCGAAGATTGCCAAGCCTATGACGGAGCAATTGAAGAAGGCTACCAAATATGTTTGGAGTCCAGCATGTGAAGCAGCATTCAAGGCTTTAGTCAAGCACCTGACATCAGCACCGGTTTTGGCGCAGCCAGACACAACAAAACCGTTCGATGTGTACTGCGATGCATCCGGCATTGGGCTCGGATGTGTGCTGATGCAAGACCAAAGAGTGGTCGCGTATGGATCACGGCAGCTTAGAAATCATGAGCAGAATTATCCAACTCACGACTTGGAGCTCGCTGCCGTGGTACTTGCACTCAAAATGTGGAGGCACTACCTACTCGGTAACCTCGTACATTTATATACCGACCACAAAAGCCTCAAGTACATATTCACTCAGAAAGAGCTGAACATGAAGCAGCGAAGATGGTTAGAATTGATAAAGGATTACGAAATAGAGATCCATTATCATCCGGGCAAGACAAACGTAGTGGCAGATGCGCTGAGCCGCAAGTCACAAGTCAACAATCTGACCATCACACCGTTGGAAGAGAGCGAACCACCACTACATGTGATTCCACACGGAGCTCTCTACAACCTAGCTTTGATCCCTACCATCTGTGAAGAGATAGCGGCAGCTCAGAAACATGACAAGGGCATGTCGCATTTGCGGAGACGTATAGACAGTGGGGAGCTGAAATGTTTCCGGAAGGACGGAGACGCCAATGGTTCAAGGACCGGATCGTCGTACCCCGTAACCCAGAATTACGGAAGAAAATCTTTGATGAGGCTCGCTTGTCAAAGTTTTCTATTCATCCGGCAGCAATAAAATGTATCAAGAACTCAGAAGCAAGTTTTGGTGGACACGGATGAAGCGGGAGATCGTGAAGTACGTGTCCGAGTGTGATACATGTCGAAGGGTGAAGGCAGACCATATGCGGAAACCGGGACTGCTACAATCACTGGGCGTTCCTGCCTGGAAGTGGGAGGATGTGAGCATGGACTTCATCGTCGGTTTACCCACCACCTTTCAAAAACATGATTCTGTGTGGGTGATCATCGACCGGCTCACCAAAGTTGCCCATTTCATCCCGGTCAACACCAACTACAACGCC
The DNA here is from genome assembly GCA_030760725.1 of Neostapfia colusana. Classification (NCBI taxonomy): domain Eukaryota; kingdom Viridiplantae; phylum Streptophyta; class Magnoliopsida; order Poales; family Poaceae; genus Neostapfia; species Neostapfia colusana. The sequence continues at coordinate 51,324,221 of JASWHV010000009.1, forward strand.
AAGAAGTACGCTGAACTGTACATCTCACGGATCCTGTGCTTGTACGGCATACCCCGTACCATCATATCGGATCGGGGCACTTTATTTGTGTCCCTTTTTTGGGAGCAGCTGCACGCTGCCTTGGGGACGAAGCTGATCCGTAGTTCAGCATACCACCCGCAGATGGATGGACAAACCGAGCGGGTAAACCAAATCTTAGAAGACATGCTACGAGCTTGCGCTATCAACCATGGCAAGAATTGGGATGATCACTTGCCGTTAGCCGAGTTCTCGTACAACAATGGGTACCAAGCCAGCATAAAGATGGCGCCTTATGAGGCGCTATACGGGCGGAAATGCCGCACACCGTTGAATTGGTGTGAGTCTGGCGAAAGGGTCACCTTCGGGATTGACATTGTCAACAACACGGAAGAAAAGGTTCGATTGATTCAAACGAATCTAAAAGCCGCCCAATCCCGGCAGAAACAGTATGCGGACCGGAGAAGACGCCCATTACAATTTGAAGTGGGGGATCACGTATATCTACGTGTGTCTCCAATGAAGGGCGTAAACAGATTTGGGGTGAGAGGAAAGTTGGCACCCCGAAAGATGTGGATCAGTAGCATACCGGCTGAAATTACCAGAAGCACTTTCCGGTGTGCACGACATCTTTCATATTTCCCAGCTGAGGAAGTGTCTCAAGCTATCAACTACCGTTCAGCTGGAAGACATTGAAGAACTGCAACCGGATCTCACCTATCGGGAGGAACCGGTTCAGGTTATTGACGAAAAGGCCCGAACCACACGCAACCGTACGTTGTGGTTCTACAAAGTTCTATGGAGCAATCACTCCGTGGACGAAGCGACATAGGAGAGCGAAGGATTTCTTCGTGCTAACTACCCTGACTTTTTCACGTCGCATATCCGGTAATTTTCCACCGTCCTCTCTCTCATTTTCACCTTATAATCTCGGGACGAGATTCTTTTAAGGGGGAGGAATGTAAGGGCCTCAGTTTTTGGCACATATTTGAAGTGTTCATCACCACACCACACACCTCATTTGAAGCAAGTTGATGAACACAAATGAAGAGCATGTAACCACCATCAACATGTTCATTAGAGGACAAACTCACATATTGCAAAAGTGGTATTTCCCACATGTGATATAGAGGGGCTGGGCAGATGAAAACTCCTACACATTGCTAGGGATGTCCATGCCAAGTTTCACCCAAATTCAAAACCTTTTTGAGGTCATTTTGGGTATAGCTAGAAAGAGGGCAGTTTGAAACCATTTTCAAATTCAAACTGTTTTTATCCCATGAATTTAAAAGTGGGAGGCATATTCTTATTCAGCACAATTTTGTGAGCTCACACTCCAATTTTCACTCCATTTGGAGTTGATCTTGACATGAGCTAAGTGGGACAAATTCAAACTTTATTTGAATTCCAAACTGAACTTGTGCTGAAATTCATTCAAACCAAACCCAATTTGAATTCTAATCAATTCAAATGGCTCATGGGTGAATAATTTGAATCACCATGGGTATTTTGGGGCTCACTGTTTACAACAGTGATTAGGAGTAAATTTCAGAGGTTAAAACCCCGGGTGGGACCCACATGTCATAGAGAGAAGAGGGGAGACATGCACCCAAAGTCACAGTCTCGGTGGGAACTTCCACCGAGCAGCTGCCGGTTCAACGCCCGGGAGCAGCTGCGCTCACCACCGAGGAGGAGCAGTGCCACCAGCTGCTTCCCGCGCCCACACACGAGCCCAAGGGCGGTTCAAGGACCCTCTTAAGGCGCTCCACCGAGGCAGACACCGCTCGCTTCCCCCTCTCCCGTGAACACCGAGCCCCAGCCTGCCGCCTCCCTGCTCGATCAGAAAAATCACAAAAACATCTCGCCTCCTCCTTCCCTGAGCTGCTAGACGGCAACCTGAGGTCGCACTCCACCTCCCCAACGCCAAAGACACCGAGCTCCGACCTCCCTTGCCCAAGAACGATCGCCACAGCGGCGACCTAACCTCAGCCGAAGGTCAGGCGCTCGTGGACAGCGTTCTACAGGTGTTTTCACGGTCCAGCAAGAGAGACAACAGGAGCGTGCGACCACCGTGTTGCTCTCCTCCAAGTTTGGGAGCAAACCGTGAAGAATCCACGGCGAATTTCCAGCTTTTGCTCCGGCGACCTTAAACCGAGCTTCCGGTACAGATTCTTCAAATTCTCGCTCTGTGATCTTTCTTTAGTTATAAAATCTTGCACATAGGCACTGGACTAGCCGGCGATCAAGTTCCTTTCTGCATCCGTGGTATGAAACCAACTAGGAGTGACGAATTTCGAGCTCGATCAAGGGCGCTCATGGCGGGCACGCTCGGTCACACGGTGCCGACCGACTTGCCGCCGTCTTTGAACCCTTTTTACTCCCTGTCGAGCTTCCTAGAGGTATACTAATGCTGTAAAACCGATTGTTCGAGGCTATGGCTGGTTAGAACCCACGGTCGACGGCGCCGAACCTCAACCGAGGCCTTCGCACGTCGCCGGGCTATTTCCGGTCACCGCCAGCTTGAGCTGACCCCACAGATGTGTTCCTCGATGTCGACAACCCCCTGGCGGCAAGTTTCAGACCGTGCGATGGCCGGCAGCGACAGTCCAGCGAGCTTCGAGTCTGCTCCGGCGAGGGGAGGCGGCGCGGGCGCGAGAGCGCATCGGGAGGAAGACGAAGCCGGCTGGCCCACGCGTCAGCGGCTTAAAATTTTAAATCGGGATTGAGTGTGGCCGGGATCGGGTGCCCTGGCGTGCAAAGACCCTGTGGGCCTCAGTGTGCGGTCGCCTCCACGCCTAACACGTGTCCCCGCGGGGCCCGGCAGATTTAAACTTTTCCCCCGATTTTCAGATTTCATTCAAACTTCAAATCCTCATAACTTTGGCTAGAAAGCTCCAAATTGAGTGAAATAAATTTTGTTGGATTAAGGTCTCTGAGCACTTTCCAGAAAATCAAGTTTCACTTCATGAAAACCCTTATTTCTCCAGAATTAATTCCTCAAACTTTAAACTGTTTGGAATTTTAACTGGAGAATCTTTTGGGGGAAAGTTCTGAAATTTTGCTGGGATGTTCACCAAAATATCCCTGAATTACCATAAAAATTTCAGATCCATTTGAGCTCATTTGATCCATCTAATGGTGTGATTAGTGAAACTGTTCCAGAGAAAATAGAAAATGTTCAGAAACATTTTCAGAATTTCCTCTGGAATTGTTTAGCTCATATCTTTGGTTAGGAATCTTCAAATTAAGTGAGACCAATTTCATTAGAACCCTCTAAAAATCTAGTTTTCAGAAAGTCATAGTTTGTTCCATGAAAATCCCTAGAACACCCTAAGAGTGCCAATTAATGTCAAGTACATAATTATTTGTGGAGGGCTCAAATGAGCTTTGCTGCAACCAAGACTTGACCAAGTCTCTGTTTAGGATGTAACCAAGCCACCGAAAAAGTTTCACAGTTATTGAGTCTGTCTAGTGGGACTTATAACCTTCACAAGTTTAAACTTAATACAAATGCATTCAAATTAATACATATACTTCTTATATCATGTAGTCGCTAAGGCCGAGGAGGAACCCGAAGTCCTAGACTTTGTTACTCCGGAGGAGCAGCTAGCCTACGACCAAGAGCAGCAAGGCAAGCTCCGGTTTGCATTAACCTATTTACAAATTTTTATTGTTTTGAGCACTTTCTTTGCGTATCACTTATTTCCTTGCATTAGAGTCTTGTTTGAAAACCCAATTGCATAGCCAAGAAAACCATGGGTTGGGTTTAGGATTGAAAACCCCTTTATCTACTGCAATGCTAAGATAGTGTAGGATTTGGTACAAGACGAGTAGTTGGAACTACTCGCGAGCATAGGCTAGAGGCACCCGACTCAGTTAGAGATAGCACATGATACATATGGCAAGAAAGATGAGACGGAGCGGAGGGTAAGGGCAGCAGGACTTTGGGGCCGGTGTGCTGTAGCTCCGCTTGTGTCAATTGAGGACCGAGCCGTGTGCGGGCCTGTTGAACAAGCTAGAACAGTACCGAAGACCTACCGGCTATATGGGAACCGGGAAACCGATGTAACTCGGGTAGCTGGGTGTTGAGGCATAGCTGGTCGTTCAGAGGGTAGGTTGAGAGCTCAAGCTGTAAATCGGCTGGCGGCACTGAGATGCGCGTGCAGAGACCTCTTGCTCGGGACGATTGGACCGGTTCAACATTTGGCTAACGGGTGAAAGGTAGTTGCGTACGGCGTCCGTGATGGTTGTTGTAGGCAACATCGAGTACGGGCGTACGTGACGGGTTGTTCGGGTAACCCTGCATGTGTAAGTCGATTATAATCGCCGTCCCTCGGGGTCAGTGAGTACCACTTGTTCACTGTACCATGATGTAGAAAGAACAGGCTAGCTACATGTTAAAATGTTGCTGATTGAAAGAGGGACTTTGCTTGTTAATGATTTGTTGTAGCTTAGAGCTAATTAAAGTTCCTTTTAACTTTGAGCAAAGTACATGAGAGAAATGCGTTTCTTGTTTGATTGCGGCTCTCTCATGTGCCTTAGCGTGAGGTTCTCCACAACCTGCTGCTAAAACTTGAAAGTAAGGTTCCACTAATTAGGTGAGTCCTTTGCAAATGGTTTTTATCTCATGTACCCATCACCCCTCTTGTAGAAGTTCCATGTTTAGGAGAGACGGGTCAGACATGCTGAGCCTTCATGCTCACTGCTTGTGTTTGAAGCTTTTGCAGGGTTCTATGTGGAAGGGGATCCCGAAGAGGAGACGGGACCCCAGGAGGGGAACCCCGTCGAGTGGGAGCCGTGCACGCCGCAGAGTTAGTGTGCGTGTGTGCTAGCAAGGACACATTCAAGGGCTGAACGTGCACTTGATGCGTAGTCTACGCCCGTGAGTGTAGACTGGACTTATTTTGATGTACAAATGTTCATAAACCACTTTATGTAATAAAAGTTTTGCTTCCGCTTTGTGCCTTTGATGTGTGTTATCCGGTGCTGTGCAACGCAGCACCCCTCAGCGTGATCCTGGCTCTACAAGACCGTGGGGTCGTATCATGAAATGTGTTAATTTTTTTGTCCAGAACACTTTCGTGTGACCAGGAACTCACATGTAAATTTTCAGCTCTATTTGAGTGTTACAACTCTCTGTCCTTGTTCTCCACTCTATTGGATGTGAGAACAACATGGGGGTTAGTGTTGGAATTATAGAGGACCCAATTTCCTTCCACTTTAGCTACAATTTTGGCAAGCTAAGTCCCTGTGTAATGTGTGACTTCATGTAAAAATTACGAAGTCATTGGATATCAGGATCTTTAATTATATCCAAATCACTAGAGCTCATCTTATATGTCATTAGAAACTTAGCTAGGGATGTAATGAGACATCTAAGGCAGATTTAGTTCCTTTGAGTTCTTTGCACAACAGAGGCAACAACATCATCCTAGAATCTCCACACAACCTCTGTTCTTAAGAAGTTTTAATCTCTTAAGTCTTTAAATTGCATTATAAAATATTATGCATATACATGTTGATAGGGTTCACGACGACGGACTTCGGCGGAGTCATCCCTTGACATGTGGATCAGTTGAAGAAATTCAGAAAGATCAAAGGATCGAAGATCACTAATTTCTATTATATACTACTACCCTACAAAACAGGCAAGCTCTGGTTTGCATTAGCCTTTTTATAAATGTTCTTTTTTAAAACATACTTTGAGCACCCACTTCAATTTTGCATTAGAGTCTTATTTAAAAACCCCAATGCATAGCAAAGAAAACCCTGGTTTGGGCTCAGGTTTGAAACCTCGATTAACTAGTGCAATGCTAAAATAGTGTAGGATTCGGTACAAGTCGAGTAGTTGGAACTGCTCGCGAGAATAGGCTAGAGGCACACTACTCGGGCAAAAATAGCAAATGCAACACATGGCAAGAAAAATGACACCGAGTGTAGAGTTAGGGCAGCAGGACTTTGGGGCCTGGGTGCCATAGCCCCGCTTGTGTTGATTAAGGACCGAGCCATGTGCAGGCCTATTGAACAACCTAGAACAGTACCAAAGACGTACCGGATATATGGGAACCGGGAAACCGATGTAACTCGGGTAGCTGTGTGTTGAGGCATAGCTGGTCGTTCAGAGGGTAGGTTGAGAGCTTGAGGTGTAAATTGGCTGGCGGCACTGCGAATGCGTGTGCAGAGACCTCTTGCTCGGGACGATTGGACCGGCTCAATCTTTGGCTGACGGGTGAAAGGTGATTGCGTACGACGTCCATGATGGTTGCTGTAGGCAACATCGAGTACGGGCGTACGTGACGGGATATTCGGGTATCCCTGCAGGTGTAAATCGATTATAATCGCCGTCCCTCACAGTCAGTGAGTACCACTTGTTCACTGTACCGTGATGTAGAAAGAACAGGATAGTTCCATGTTAAAATGTTGCTGATTGAAAGAAGGACTTTGATTGTTAATGATTTGCTGTAGTTTAGAGCTAATTAAAGTTACATTAAACCTTAGGCAAAGCACATGAGAGAAATGTGTTTCTTGTTTGATTGCGGCTCTCTTATCTGTCTTGGCACGAGGTATTCCCCACACTTGCTGCTAAAAGTTGAAAGTAAGAGCCAATTAAATAGGCGTGTCTTTTTCAAATTACCTTCATACTGCACATAGCAATTTGAGCATGTAGAGTTACATGATTAGGTGAGATGGGTCAGACTTGCTTAGCCTAAGTGCTCACGCTTGCTATATGAGTGGTTTTGCAGGTTAACTTTGGTGCTTATGAGAAGGTTGTCCGGTGAGACTCAGAGACTTCTGAGTCATTTTACACATGGAGAACCCGGCCGCTGCCGTATGACTTTGTGTTGCTAGCGAGAAGAGTCCGTGGGCTGGACCTCTTCCCGAGTGCTCAGTAGATGTGAAACGTGAGAATAAGTAGTCTTCTGCTGTAGTTGTTTGATGTAAATTATTTACAAAGAATACATGTAAGCTTCTGCCTTTGATTTATGTAATACATGTTTCCTTATATGTGTACTTTTGGGTGCCACGTATTACAGCAACACCCAATTTGATTCGTGGGCGAGCGGCACGACCCCGTTTTCAGGTCAGGTCCATCTCAGTGTGGTATCAGAGCTGCACTGGTAATAGCACACGGAATAAGGATTATATTACGACAAAAACTTAGGATACGGTGAGGAAACGGTAATAGGCCCTCATAAGGACGAGGTTGTATTTATAAGGGTGAGAAGAGAGGAGTCCTACTCCAACTAGAACTCAATCAAGAGTTATAGTCAATTTGGAACTCAACAAAGAGTCCTAGGGACTTTTTTCCCCTTATTGGCTGCGGCAGCATTGGGCATTAAATTCCCAAAATGTGGGGAAAATTCCCCTTTTGGGGAAATTGGGGAACTGGGGAATTTGGAAATTTTGGGGGAAATTTGGGAATGGCTCATTTCAGCTATCTTTTTTCCCACTTCTCACCATTTCTATGTCACTTTTTCCATTTCTATATTCTCCTCTCCATTTCTATGTCTCATTCTCCATTTCTATATTCCCTTCTGGATTTCTAGGCTTCTTCCTCCATTTCTATGGTTCTTTCTCCATTTCTATGGTTCTTTCTCCATTTCTATGGTTCATTCTCAGTTTCTATAGTTCTTTCTCCATTTCTATGGTTTATTCTCCATTTCTAGTTTTTTTACAATGCTTCTCTACATGAAAAATGTATGCAATGCATGGTAATGAATTTCAGGGTGTTACACGCCCGCTTCATGCCGACATGTGCGCGCTCGGGAAAACTCGGAATACGCCGCTCCGAGTCGGTTTCAAGCTAGGGTTGCTAAAAAGAAAATGATCGCCGGCTAGTCCAGCCCCTGTGTGCAAGATTTGTATGACACCCGGTTCCAAAAATATAACCAAGTGAATGCATATGTGTGCCCAGGATGTTCTCCACACATACACATGTAATCCACAAACTGAACTCAGAATCTAACCACGAATAAATAGTGTTTAAGTACTTTATTACAATGACTCAATGTCTCACCTATGAATATCTAACTTATTCTTGAAGCGGAAGACTCTAAACGACAGCGGAAAATGACTAAAACAGCAGGCTCCAATCTTCATCTCCACAGGCATGTTGACGGTAGTCCGCACGCCTAGTACTCCACATGGTCCTCGAAGTACTCATCTCCTGTAGCTGATGTTTATGTGGTAATGCAAGGGTGGGTACATGTCGTACTCAGCAAGTGCGGGAAATGTATGACATGTAGCTTACAACAAGGTAGGAAATAAAAAGGCTCATTGCAGCAAACAAATTTTATTTCACAAACATGATAAAACAGCAACTATTTCTAAGTGAAATTTATCCCATTATAATCATGTAATTCAGCAACATTCTCTCATCATGATTCACCATTATCAAGTCTCATCCAGCCAATAAATCTTTCTCAAGTTCATCTCATACTCATAACCATCTCATATTCATATAACCGAAACCAAGTTCATTGTCACGATTCAAAACAGTCCCAAAACCAATCCCAATTACCATACCATAACCATACCGAATAAACATCCCAAGTTTTGCCTCTAATCATGGAAGTTGGCCAGGTGCTTGTGACCGGTGGCACGGCTATCATGATAGTTTTACACTCTGCAGAGGTGGCACCACTTTAACAACAAGTTCGTGATTTCGTCACCCGTCGGCGACTGGAGAACCTCCATTATACCAGTACACAACCGTCGGTGTATGGCCAAGAGATCACAAAATAGCCTTTACAAGAGGCTACAAGATGTATGGACCCACTGAGGTTTCACCGGCAGGCTCGAATCACCATTCTCCCACCCACGGGCCCCCTCTTGTGCCATGCAGTTTCTAGGGCAGTCCCTCTCGACTCCCATTCCCCACGCCATCCAACGGTCCATAACAAGCTAGCAACACACCTAATTAGTCAGCTAAGCCGTACCCATACTTGGCCTTGTGGTGGCACTGTTTTCCTGGCATATTCTCGCATGAACCGTTCCTTAGATCTACCAAGCAAACCACCATCTCATTCAGCATCATCCATGAACCAAGCTTTCCTAGATCTCTCCAATTTCATGCCCATTAACATCATCAAGTTCTCATTGACATTATTCATATGAGTGCAGTAGCTAACATGTTTTAATTCAGCTTCCCGTATACCATAAATTAAGAGAAGCAAAAATGAAAAACGACCATACCCGACTCATCAACTTTCCCGGTGACAAGGATGGTTAACAAAACTAGTAAACTCCTATAAAAGGGTGTCCCATCAAGTTGACTCAAGCATACACGTTTTCACAAACAAAACAGTTTCAAAACATGGGATCAATATGGTCAAGGGGCACTTGCCTTGCTCCCGTGGTTCATTTTGCTCAAGCGTCTCGAAGTCTTGGTGCTGTAGTTCCTCGTAGATGGCCTCTTGAGCTTGTCCTTCTAATCATGACCATGCACATACAAAATTTACTGCAATCAATCATCATGCACAAACTTTACTCAAGATGCAATGGGGTAGATGAATGCAAATTTTACGGTGCTGTTTTATTAAACCAGTTTGTACATGTTCTTGCATGTTTTATTGAACTTTCATGGTGTTTTATAATGAACAAGGGTGTAGGGATCAAGTGTGGACGTGGTGATGATCTTGACTCAAGATCTAGATCAATTCCACCGTCAAAAATTGATCAAAACGCGATCTGTCCACACGTAAAAGTTTCTGCTCGAAGGGAGCGAAGAAAACAGTTTCGTAGAAACAGCGGCGACGTTGTAAGATGGGTAATGGAGACCTACCTCACTTCCTTTTGGTGGCAGAGCCTTCCTCCTAGCAATGGCAGCAGCGGGAATTTTTCTATGGAAGATTAGGGTAGGACAGATCGTCGGCTTCTTTTCCGGCGACGGCGAGGCATGACGGGGCTCGACGGTGGGGCTCGACGGCGGGGCTCGACGACGGTGCTCGACAGTGGGGCTCGACAACAGGGCTCGATGGTGGCGCTCGTCGGCAGGGCTCACCGGCGACCAAACTCTGGCAGGGGGGGTGGCCAACTCGGTGACTTGGAGGGGGGGCTCCAACTCGGTGACTTGGGAGGGGGGAGGGGCTGCGTCCAGGGGGGGTGCTGGGGGTTATATTTATAAGGGGGAGAAGAGAGGAGTCCTACTCCAATTGGAACTCAACCAAGAGTCCTAGTCAATTTGGAACTGAACAAAGAGTCCTAGGGACTTTTTCCCCCTTATTGGCTGCGGCAGCATTGGGGATTAAATTCCCCAAATGTGGCGAAAATTCCCCTTTTCGGGGAATTGGGGAATTTGGAAATTTTGGGGGAAATTTGGGAATGGCTCATTTCAGCTATCTTTTTCCCATTCTCACCATTTCGATGTCACTTTTTCCATTTCTATATTCCCCTCTCCATTTCTATGTCCCATTCTCAATTTCTATATTCCCTTCTCCGTTTCTAGGGTTCTTCCTCCATTTCTATGGTTCTTTCTCCATTTCTATGGTTCTTTCTCTATTTCTATGGTTCATTCTCCATTTCTTTAGTTCTTTCTCCATTTCTATGGTTTATTCTCCATTTCTAGTTCTTTTACAATGCTTCTCTACATTAAAAATGTATGCAAGGCATGGTAATGAATTTGAGGGTGTTACACGCACGCTTTATGCCGACATGTGCGCGCTCGGGAAAACTCGAAATACGCCGCTCCGAGTCGGTTTCAAGCTAGGGTTGCTAAAAAATAAATGATCGCCGGCTAGTCCAGCCCCTGTGTGCAAGATTTGTGTGACACCCGGTTCCGAAAATAGAACCAAGTGAATGCATATGTATGCCCAGGATGTTCTCCACACATACATATGTAATCCACAAAATGAACTCAGAATATAACCACGAATAAATAGTGTTTAAGTACTTTATTAAAATGACTCAATGTCTCACTCATGAATATCTAACTTATTCTTGCAGCGGAAGACTCTAAATGACAGCAGAAAATAACTAAACAGCAGGCTCCAATCTTCATCGCAACAGGCATGTTGACCGTAGTGCGCACGCCTAGTACTCCACATGTTCCTCCAAGTACTCTTCTCCTGTAGCTTATGTACATGTGGGAATGCAAGGGTGAGTACATGTCGTACTCAGCAAGTGTGGGAAAAGTATGACATGTAGCTTACAACAAGGTAGGAAATAAAACGGCTCATTGCGGCAAGCAAATTTTATTTCACAAACATGATAAAAACAGCAAATATTTCTAGGTGAAATTTATCCCATCATAATCAAGTAATTCATCAACATTCTCTCATCATAATTCACCATTTATCAAGTCTCATCCAGCCATTAATCTTTCTCAAGTTTATCTCATACTCATAAATATTCATAACCATCTCATATTCATATAACCAAAACCAAACTCATTGTTATTACTCAAAACAGTCCCAAAACCAATCCCAATGACCGTACCACAACCATCCCGAATAAACATCCCAAGTTTCGCCTCTAATCATGGAAGTTGGCCAGGTGCTTGTGACCGGAAGCACGGCTATCATGATAATTTTACGCTCTGCAGAGGTGGCACCACTTTACCCACTAGTTCGTGATTTCTTCACCTGGCGGCGACTATAAAGAACCTCCATTATACTAGTACACAACCATCGGTGTATGGCCAAGAGATCACAAAATAGCCTTTACAAAGGGGCTACTAGGATGTATGGACCCACTGAGGTTTCACCGGCAGGCCCGAATCTTCATTCTCCCACCCACGGGCCCCCTCTTGTGCCATGCAGTTCCCAGGGCAGTCCCTCTTGACTCCCATTCCCCTCGCCTTCTAACGGTCCATAACAAGCTAGCAACACACCTAATTAGTCAGCTAAGCAGCACCCATATTTGCCCTTGTGGTGGCACTGTTTTCCTGGCATGTGCTCGCATGAACCGGTCCTTAGATCTATGGCAAGTAAACCACCATCTAATTCAGCAACATCCACGAACTAATCTTGCCTAGATCTCTCCGATTCCATGCCCCTTAACATCATCAAGTTCTCATCATCATTATTCATATGACTGCAGTAGCTAACCATATTTATTTTAGCTTCCCGTATCCCGTAAATTGAGCGAAGCAAAAAGAGAAAAATGACCATACCCGACTCATCAACTTTCCCAGCGAAAAGTATGGTTCAAATTCCAATTTCCACAATTTGCAAATTTGGTTCCAGAAATGTGATCTCCACATTTGAATTAGCAGCAATGCCAAAAATTAGAAACTTTGGAGTTTGTTTGCTATGTTTTTGCAACAATACAAAATGGAGAATTTAAATTCCATTTCAAATTCAAATGACCAAACACAATTCAAACTTCACACCAGAATTCAAATTATTTGAATTCAGCAAATTTAAACCATGACTTGATGTGAAAGTATAGCCTTAAATGTTGAGTAGCTGGGGGAGAAATATCAGTGGAAATTGGATAAAGATTTCAGGTGGTGGGACCCAAACGTCAGCCACACAGAGGGGTTCACCTCGGTTGATCACAGCGTGCCAGCGCTCGGCTGAAATCCACGCCGAAGCTCCACCGAGCTTGTTCTCGCTGCCCCCCGATGTCGGCGCGCGCATCGGCGATCAGAGCAGCCACACGAGTGCCCCAGCTCTACTTCTCTTCTCCCCTCAGCTCGTGTTGCGCCTCGGCTGTTTCTTCGCACCGAACACCGCCGCCATTTCCTCCCGATCACACCACAGCCTCCGAGCTCGGTTGCTCGTGCTCCCAACAGCGAATAGCTGCACCCACCAGTGCTCTAGCCAGCCAGCCTTTCTCCTCCCCTGTTCTGAGCTTGTTTGCACCGGAAAACGACAAAGTTGCCGCGGTTCTCGGGTGAACACTGAAAAACCGAGAGAGGTCACCGTGGACAGCTCACACTGAGCAAGATCACGCCAAAGCAAGCCATCCCCTCGTTGCTTCCTCGACCCTAGCTGCTCAAGCTCCAAACTCAGCCCTAAACCGTTGATCATGGAAGGAGAATTTTGAGTTCCCCCCGGGCAGCGCAACTCGACCCCGAGGTAAAGAGTTGCTAAATTCAGCTTCAATTCGTGTTGTGAGTAGCTCAAATCTTGCACACAGGTTCTATACTAGCTAGCGCCCTTCCTCCCTCGATTCTAGGTCAGGAAACTCGGTATAGAGCGAGGATTTCACGTTCTTGTCGCGGGGACATCTTCGGACCGTTTTGGGCGCACGGTGCCGATCGGTTTGGAGGGCTCTCAGGTGGTTTTGGCTGCCGTGCCTAGCTTCTACACCTCCCACTGGTGCTCTAGGGCCCAAGAACCCATCCTTTGGTGGAGGATTCACCATGCACGACCTCGCCGGAGCTCGAGTTTTCACTATTGCCGGTGCGCGGTGGTTTCCAGGGAGATCTGGCTGCCGACGACCCCACTAGGGTGTTCAGCGTGCTGGAAAATAGGGGAGCAGCCAGTTTGGGCCCGGGAGACGGCCGGGAAGGCCTTTCCCGCCACCCTCGCCGGAGCAACGCCGCGGGTTCCTCTGTTTGGCGCGAGGTAGAAGAGGGAGCTGATGGGTGGGGCCCACAACCAGAATTTAAACATTTCCAGATTTTCCTAATTCAGTTCAAACTTTGGAGACTCATAATTTTGTGTAGAAAACTCCAAAAAGGGTGAGACCAATTTTGTTGGAATCCTCAAAAGGAGTAATTCACAGAGAAACAAATTGCTTGCTATGAAAATGCCCAGGAATTTCTGCAGAATTGTTTTTATTAAATCCTTTAGATATTTATTACAGGAGCAATTCTTTATGAAACATTCCCAAATTTGGGCAGCTGATCCTTTTCTTAGTTACTGATCTCCAGTAAAAACTTGGGCTTCATTGGAGTTCGTTTGCTAGGCTAAATTGCCTTCCAAAGTTCAGCCTTTATTTGAAAATTCAAATTTAAACAGAAACTTTTCAGAACTCCTGTCCAACTTCAAAAATTCATATCTCTCTGTTGGTAGCTCCAAAAATGGTGAAACAAATTTTGTTATAACCATGGAAACCTACCCTAATCAGATCTTCCGCTGTTAGCCATATCAAAGCTCCTGATTTGGGCTCAAAACTCAGAGAAGCCTTGTACTTGTAGGAATTTTGGAGAGTACATTGTGCAATGACATCCCTCCAAATTTTGCTCAGATCATCCTTAGAGGGTCTAGTCGTCACTGTAAAAATCCCAAAGCCAATTAAGGATCCTAAATAGCAGTAGCTATGAATAGAAGTTTACTTCTTATAAGTCCTTAATACTTATACATATATTTTGTTACATATCATAATAGTGACCGAAGTTGAGGACGCACTGGAGCCCTTGGATGTCCTCCCATCAGAAGCTAACTTCTCCTCTGACTCGCAACCAGGCAACCACCGCTTTGCATTTAAGTACTTTTGCAAATTCTTTATTTCTATCACTTATGTCTAGGGTGAATGCTTGCATTAGAGTTAGGGTGATTGAAACCCCACTTGCATAACCTTTTAAATCCTATGAAGGGTTGGGTAGCTTACAGACCCGACTAGTAGACAAGGCCCTGCTAATATGCTTAGGATCTCGGTAGAAGTCGAGTAGTTGGAATCTACTCGCGAGGTAGGGTTTTATCACACGGTTTGGTCAGAATAGAAAATGGGTTAAGAGTGGAGAAAATGAGACCCAGCAGGGGGGATAGGAAGCAATGAGTGGAGGTCTCACGTGCGTAGCCCTGTTGGTGTCGATTGAGGACCGAGTTGTTTGCGGGCCTGATGAACAAGTATCGAAGAGTACCGGATGGCATACTGACATAAGTAGGAAACCGATGTAATTGGTTAACCTGGGTGCCGAGGCTTACCCAACCGTAAATAGGAGTGTGTTGAGGGAGACAAGGTGTAAATCTGCCGCTGGGCACAGTCACGCTCCACGCGGGGACCTCCTGCCCGTTACGGATGGACTGGTTCGGTATTTGGGTTGCCTTTGAAAGGTTGTTGCATACAACGGAGTAGGAAGGGGTGTGGAATCACACTTCTGAAAGTTGGTGTATGCAACGTGTTGTCCGGGTGTCTCCTGATTGCAATCACCGTCCCTCGTGGTTATTTGAGTACCGCTTGTTCACTGTTCTGTGACGTAGTAAGAAGAAGAGCAATAAGCCAGATGAATGATAATATGCTGCGTTGAATTATTAATGTTTTGAAAACCATGTTTTCTGTAGATGTAGAGCTAATTAAGTTTATCTTACACTTTGGGCATCACCACATCGGAGGAAAGCGTTTCTTGTTTGATTGTGGACTTCCGATGTGAGGGCTGCCTAAGGCTCATTAAACTGTTGCTATAAAACTGAAAGTAAGGATCAATATGTAGGCGTGTCTTTATTGCAAAGTTCTGTTTCCTATCTTACATACCCTTACATGTAGAGTTCCATGCCTAGGGTTGTCGGTTAAACCTTGCTGAGCCATCGTGCTCACGGTTGCAATATTTGAGCTGTATGCAGTTAAGAGCTATGAGGAGGGGTCCGAGAACGAGGCAGTTGTCACACCCGGTTTTTCCGAAGAACAACCAAGTGAATATCACATGTATGCCAGGATCATTTTCTCATACATGTGATGACAAATAGTGAAGCATCATTTATTACAAGCCAGGTGTCTAATATAAATAAGTCTTACATAGCAAATGTCACGATGGACAATAATAAGTTCATCACAAGTAAATAAACTAGCAGCGGAATATTATTCTTGAGGGCTTCATCACAGGCGTTGCCCGGGGGTCTCCATGAACCTAGAAACCTTCTTCGGGTCCAAAGTCTTGGTCATTATACACCACCTCATTATCTTGACCTGAGCAGCAATATAAACCGACAAATATGTAAGGTTGAGTACCAATGGTACACAGCAAGTGTGGGAAAATTATATCATGCATGGCTAGAACAAGGAAA
Source organism: Neostapfia colusana (assembly GCA_030760725.1). NCBI lineage: Eukaryota > Viridiplantae > Streptophyta > Magnoliopsida > Poales > Poaceae > Neostapfia > Neostapfia colusana. Next base: position 51,340,135 of record JASWHV010000009.1, read on the forward strand.
GGTTGAACTCATGGTTAAAGCACTACGCAATTAATACCTATCACCTTAGCTTATTAAGCACCTACATTACTACACAGATGAAATGGTCCCAATCTCCCATCCCATCATCATAATCCGATAACCATAGCATCAATTCCAATATTAAGCTCCCCGCTTAACATCCACAACTTCCAAAACCATCAATGCTCTAATCATGAATAAGTCCAAGCCGCTCTTGACCGTGAGCACGGCTGTCATGACAGTTTTGACTCTGCAGAGTTTGTACCACTGTACCCACATGTAGTGATTTCATCCCCCGTTGCTGGGTGGACTAAAAGAACCTCCATTATGCCAGTGGCTACGATCCACATTCACACTTCCCAGGTGTGTAGCCAGGAGATCACTACGAGGCCTTTACAAAGGGATTCCCGACGAGCGTGGGCCCACTGAGGTTTCACCCCTAACAGCATACAAGAGGCTCCAACCCCGCTGCAGTGGCCCCCTCTTGAGCCTTGCGGTTCATATGGTAGTCCAGCTGACACCTACTCCCCGCACCATCCAACACACCCATACTACGCCGGGGATACACCTAATTAATTGGCCAAGCTGCCCCATCTCAGCATGTGGTTGGCACTGTAAAGCCAGGTTACATGCTCCATGAACCGGTCCTTAGGATCTAGGCAAGTACTAAACACAAACCCGAGTCTCGTGCACCCAGCACACAACCAAAACATCCAACTTGCCTTGATCCCTACCTATACATAACTCACAATATCTCATTCAAGAGTATGGCAAAATAAACTGATGATCTCATATCCCAAATATCCCATTCTAAGCATGGCTAAGCATATGCACAATAATAAATGACATGATAAAATAAATCCCAACCCAAGCTACAAGGAAAACAAGGTAATGCAATTCTAGGGAAACATCCTATCATGGGTTTCATATTTAACTTGACAATGCAAATAATTCTAGCTACACATCCTAGCATAGGATCAAAGTGGTCAAGGACACTTGCCTCCTTCTTGCTGCTCTTGAAATGGGTAGTCCTGGTCTTGGAAAGGAATAACTTGCTCTTGAGAAGGTTCTACATCATACCATCACACATAGCAAAAGAAAAACAACAATCATAAGACATAGTTCACACTTCTACTTCATACAAACCACACATTCACATTTATGAAAGTCATTCACCATTATATGTGTTGTGGTTACTCTATGTGTGTTGATTTGTGTCTTGCATACACTTTTAATCATATGTATATGATTCCTATTTTTGTATTCACATTTATGCTTGCATACTTTATATATGAGTTTCCAATTTAAATAAATTCCTTATATTCAATTACTACACCTTTTAGCTACCAAATAAGCATGAAAGGTATTTTCCTTCTCCATATGTGTCTTCATAATTTCTACCAACCCTAAACTGAACTCTTTGGATTTTAGAAACTCCATTTATCATTTACTAGTTGCTATATTTTCAGATTTATTTTCTTATGCATAAATGTGTACTTTATTATGAAAATAGTAAGACACATCATCTAAACAGAATAGGTTCTGGTCCTAAATAATTTAATAACATATTTTGACCTTTGCCTCTGATGTAAAATATTTCACAATTATTTTCCTTATTTTCTAGAACTATTCTTTACTTAAAAATGTGTCCCTAAATGTGAATAAATTAAACAGATTCAATTCAGCCCAAAATATGTTTTTATCTCACTCCAAAGTTTTCTAAATACTGAGAAAGTTTTTGATTTAATTATGACAGTATGTTTGTCCCACTTTTTAATTTTTAAACACTAGCCACATATTCAATTTCCTAAATTAAATACTAAACAGGGCTAAAAAGGTAAACTCACCCCATTACAGGGTCTATAATATTATTTTCAGAATTTCCAGGGGTCTAGCTACACTTATCAGAGGTGTTTTTCCTAATTTTTATTAAGTCCAGGGGCTAAAACTGATTTTTAAATGAATTTACATGATTTTCTGAAGTTCCAGGGGCTAGATTAGAAGTTTCCGGGGCTAGCTCTTATTTCCTGACAACCCCAGGGGGTAGCACGTAAGATTTCCAGTCTTTATAACGCGGGGCTGACGTGGACCGTCCGATTTTAAACCGACGGCCGAGATTATAACATCGAACCGGTACGCGGGGGTTTAAACCCTACCGTGCGATTTAAAATAAATGGCGCACAAGCGGCCACGTCGCTCTGATCGAGCGCGGGCGGCGCTGCCGGTGGCTCACGGCGGCGGGAAGCGGCGATCTCGCCGGAAACTTTCGGATCTTCGAGAATTCTTCCTGGAATTGTGATTTTATGGTATAGATCGGTGGAGGAGAGGTCGGGGATCTCACCTTGGGGGTTTTCTTGAGCTCGGAGGTCCTGGAAAGTGATCGGCGACGAGGTCCGAGGCGAAACCACGGCGAAGCTTGTCGGCGCTGTGTTTACACCGCAAGTCACTGAGTTTTCTGCACCTGCAAGGTTCCCCGGAGGCGGTGGATCAAGACCAGCGAGTTAGATCGGAATTTCCGAGCTTAGATCGGCCAGAATTCGCCGGAGAAGTCTCGGTTCTCACCGGAGTAAAAACAGCCGATCGCGTGGGAAAAACAGAACGAGGCCGGGGTTTTTATAGACGGGGGAGGGCGGCGGGGTGGTTTAGATCATGTCCGCATCACCTACGAACAGAATTCAGCGGGGATACGCCGAAATCCCGATCGGTTTTGATTCGGGTGCGAGGGAGTCCGGCGCTGTCACGAGGTAGACGACGATCGGGTGGGCCCCGCCTGTCAGTGTGAGGAAGCAGCGCGCGCGGCTGCGGCTGGCGCGGGGGCTGGGTGGGCCGGCTGGTGGGTTTCGGCCCACTGGCCGGTTTATTTCTGTTTTCTCTTTTTCCTTTTCTATTTCTTTTCTGATTTGAGTTTAATTTGAATTCCAGTTTGAATTTGAATTTTTGCAAAACATGCAACACGTCCAAAAATTTTTAAATTCCCCTCTTAACATGATTTAGGGTTTTGAATCAAAATTTTGGGGTGTTACAGCTCTACCCCCCTTAAAAGAAATCTCGTCCTCGAGATTGGTGTTTCTAAGAAAACAATTCCAGAAATTGTGCCTTGAGCTCATCTTCTTCGTACATCAGCATAACTCTTTTGGCGTGTCTGTGCTATCCGCAAGTTATTGCGAATTTCCCTCACCTTCGCCTCGGCTTCTTGTAGTACCTCTGGACCAAACACTTTACTTTCCCCTGTTTGGTTCCAAAATAAGGGAGTCCTGCACTTCCTCCCGTACAAGGCTTCAAACGGTGACATCTTCATACTAGCTTGATAGCTGTTGTTATAGGAAAACTCTGCATATGGTAAGTTCTTGTCCCAACTCCTATTGTTTTTGAGTGCACATGCCCTTAGCATATCTTCAAAGATCTGATTGTTTCTTTCCGTCTGTCCGTCAGTTTGGGGATGATAGGCAGAACTAAAGTTCAGATGGGTTCCCATGGTTTCGTGCAACTTCTGCCAGAACCTTGAGGTGAACTGTGTCCCTCGATCCGACACAATCTTCTTTGGCACTCCATGGTAACACACGATCCTTGACATGTACAACTCTGCCAATTTGGATCCGCTGTAGCTTTCCTTCACGGGGATGAAGTGAGCTACCTTTGTTAGCCTATCAATGATGACCCATATTGACTCATATCCTGATTGGGTCCTAGGCAATCCCACGATGAAATCCATGCTGATTTCTTCCCATTTCCATTTAGGCACTTTGAGTGGTTGTAATAGTCCCGCGGGTCGTTGATGTTCTGCTTTCACCAACTGACATGTGTCACATAGGGCAACATGTTCCGCGACATCTCACTTCATACCATACCACCAATACCTGCTCTTAAGGTCCTGATACATTTTTGTACTCCCAGGATGAATGGAATAGTCAGAATCATGAGCCTCCTTTAGAATCAATTCACGGATCTCCTTTACTTCTGGTACACAGATTCTTTTCCCGTGCCACACCGTTCCTTGTTCATCCTCTCTAAAACCTGGAGCTTTATTTTCCTTGATAAGTTGTCTGATCTCTTGTATCTTCTCATCATTCTTTTGACCCTCGCGTATATCTCGCTCTAGTGTGGAGTCCACTTCCATGGCGATGGCTTCACCACTATTTACTAGACATAGACTGAGCCTTATAACTTCGTCCTTCAATTCTACAGGCATGTCCTTCAAGCTCAACTTATTGACCTGCACTTTCCGACTCAAAGCATCGGCCACGACGTTTGCTTTCCCGGGATGATAGTTGATGTCCACATCAAAGTCATTGATTAGCTCTAACCATCTCCTTTGTATGAGGTTGAGATCTGGCTGTGTAAAAATGTACTTCAAACTCTTATGATCCGTATATATCTCGGTCCTCTTCCCCATCAAATAGTGCCGCCAAATTTTCAACGCGTGTACCACTGCGGCTAGTTCTAGGTCATGTGTAGGATAGTTCTTCTCGTGCTTCCGAAGCTGCCGGGATGCATATGCCACGACATGCCCTTCTTGCATGAGAACACATCCCAACCCGTTTCTAGAGGCATCGCAGTACACCGTGAAGCTCTTTTGCATATCTGGCATAACCAGCACTGGGGCTGTTGTCAATCTTTCCTTTAACTCCTGAAAACTCTTCTCGCACTGCGGTGTCCATGTGAAGGTGATTCCCTTCTCCAACAGTTTTGTGAGAGGTCTCGAGATCTTAGAGAATCCCTCAATAAACCGTCGATAGTATCCAGCCAATCCCAAGAAGCTTCGAACTTCCCCGACATTTACAAGGGTCTTCCACTTCTGTATATCCTCGATTTTAGCAGGATCCACGGAGATTCCTCCCTCCGATATTATATGTCCTAAGAAGGGAACTCTCTTCAGCCAAAACTCACACTTGCTCAACTTGACATATAGTTGGTGTTCTCTTAGCCTCTGCAACACCAACCTTAGATGTTTCTCATGTTCTTCTTCATCTTTGGAGAAGACGAGAATGTCATCTATGAAAACCACCACAAATTTGTCCAGATATTCCATGAATACCTTGTTCATGAGGTACATGAAGTATGCCGGGGCATTAGTTAGCCCGAAAGGCATGACAGTGTATTCATACAGCCCGTACCAAGATACGAAAGCTGTCTTGGGAATATCAGATTGCCTTATCTTGAGTTGGTGGTATCCCGACCTGAGATCGATTTTCGAGAACACACAAGCTCCCCTCAACTGATCAAACAAGTCTTCAATGTGGGGTAATGGGTATTTGTTTTTGATGGTTACCTCATTCAAGGCACGGTAATCCACGCATAACCTTTGGGTTCCGTCCTTCTTGGGCACAAATATCACCGGAGCTCCCCATGGTGAGGAACTAGGACGAATATACCCCTTCTCCGTCAATTCTCTCAAATGATCCTTGAGTTCTTCTAGCTGCTTGGAGTCCATCCGATAAGGTCTTTTGTAAATCGGGGCTGTTCCAGGTACTAGCTCAATTGCAAATTCCACTTCACGATCGGGAGGCATACCTCGGAACTCCTCCGGAAAAACATCTGGATATTCCCTGATGGTCCTGATTTCCTCAACTTTCACCTCAACTTGATTTAATTTAATGTCCCTCCTAGGCTCGTGTATTGTTATGAACTTTACTCTTGTGCCACTAGGGTGAGTTAGTTCCACTGTTCTGGTCGAACAATGGATGATTCCGTTATGTTTGGTCAACCAATCCATACCCAAAATAATATCGATCCCTTGGGAATCTATCACTATGAGGTTGGCATAAATACCACCCCATTAATGTCTAGGTTCACTTTGGGACACACTTGTCCTTATTTCTCCCCCTGGAGAATTTACGGCTAGCATATGGTTCATTTGTGTTGTTGCTAGGTCATGCTTCTTAACAAACCCTTGAGCAGTGAACGAGTGGGTAGCACCAGAATCATATAGCAGGGTTGCAATGTGTAAATTGGCAGGAAACTTACCAACTACCACGTCGGGTGCCTCTTGCGCTTCCTCAATAGTGACGTGGTTCACCCGTCCTCGCATCACATTCTGCTGTTGTGGCTGCGCGGGCTTCTTCTTTGGGCACTTATGGGCGTAGTGCCCAACTTCACTGCAGCTAAAACATTGCACCCCAACCTTAGGTGCTTGGCCTTTATTGTCTTGGGGTTGGTTTGGAGGTCCTTGCACTGCTGGTCGAGGTGGATATGCGGGGCGAGGCTGCTGTACAAACTGACGTTGTGGCTGTGCTGGTGCTGCCGGAGGCCTGTAGTTCGGGTTGTACCCTCTTGGTGCTGAGTAGGGTACCGCAGCACGGTTTGTCTGCCCTGCTGGTTGCTGCATCAGACGGGGGCGGGTGTTGCTACCCGAGGCTTGATGTGACCAACTGGCCTTCCTCTTATTCTCATTTTCCAAGGCCTTTAGCTTCCTTTCAACCACAAATGCTCTGTCCACCATTTTTTGGAAGCTTTCATACTCATTTGAGAACATTGCACACTGCATCTCCGCGGTAAGTCCTTCCACGAAACAATCTTGTTTCTGCTCATCAGTCTCTATGTCTCGTGGGGCATAACGGGATAGTTGAGTAAATTTAGTGAGGTATTCCCTCACCGTCATGTTTCCCTGCTGCAGTCCCAAAAACTCCTTCCTCTTGTTTTTGAGTTCACCTCTTGGGATGTAATGGTTGCGGAAGCTACGCTTGAACTCTTCCCAAGTGATGTTCTCAGGGTCATGATGGGCGGCCACGTAGGCGGTCCACCAATCAGCAGCAGGTCCATGCAATTGATGAGAGGCAAACAGCACCCTCTCATACCCTTGGCATTGTATGATCCTCATCTTACTTTCAATGGTCTTCAGCCAATCATCTGCCTCCAGAGGTTCATCAGCACTTGCAAACTTTGGAGGTTGAGTTCCTAGAAACTCACTCAACCTTGGTTGGCGTGGTGCAGCTTGTGGAGGTGGAACTTGATGCAAGTTGGCCACCACTTGAGTCAAGTTCTGGATGAGCTGATTTTGATTCTCCAGCATTTGGTGGAGGGGATCAACTCCTTCACGGCGACCACCCCGGTCCTGGCCTCCAGAAACATGAGGGTTGCATGCCTCATCGTTGTTGTTGGCGGGGTTGGCAGCACGTCCTTTTCCTCTTCCAGCCATCTGGCAAAATCAACCAATGTTAATTTGAAAGCATTTAGTATCATCTTACTACTTTCATTTGTTTGTACTTTGAAGTGTTGAGGCTTTGTTATTCTTCTCTAAGGGTTCACTTTTCACACAAAAATAAATGCAATATTATTTCATGTGGGTTCACACATCAAAACAAAACAATCTAAAGACGAGGCTGTGGACAATTGCTCATGGCTTCCACAACTCACGTCACACACCAAGCATTATCACACCATTAACTTAACTTAACGACTCGCTTATTCGACATCTTGCTGACTAAGGGAGGGACTCTACACTACTCATTTTCTTGAGCTGGCTCCTCGGGATCTTCCTCTTCATTTCGGCTGCCTTCTGACTCTGCTTTGGGTGGGGAGGCTGCTGGTGGAGAAGTGCGACGACGCCTGATCGCCCGGCGATCTGGTGAGTCAGGAGTCCATGTATCATTCGCGGTGACACACAGTTCATTTCCATCTCCTCTTTCTCTCGCCCTTAAGCAGGCTCGCATCAATGCCTCCGTTTCCTTCAGGGTGTCCCGAACATCCTGAAGCTCTTGCTGACACTCTTGCAGTCGAGTGCTGAGCATAGAAGCATCCTCCAAGCACAAGTCCATGTGCTCATGGGAAGTCCCCTGCTGCACCGGCGGGTACTTGTACTCCGTGGTACCACTCTCACGTTGGAGGACATACATGTACTCAGTTTTGTCCAAGTGGCGACGATAGATGTGACTCTGGCAGGTGATGGCCTCCCAGGTGACATCTTTCTCCGCATCGACCTATGTCGCTCGACAAGCTGGAGAGTGGTGGATCTTAAGCAGCTGATTTTCGTGTATAATCCTCATATTCGAACTCCATTCTTCCCTCTTCTCACGGATGGTCCTGGTGGAGTTATAGTGGATGATTAGCTTGCCCGTATTGCCGGCGGCTTCGAGCATACGTCGAAGACGGCGCAACAAGCCTCCTACTGCCAATCCGTAGGAAAGGTACGTCACCGGACGGCTCTCCTCTCTTTGGGCAAGGGCAACTACAGGAACTCTCCCTCCTGTGGACTTGCGAGCGGTGCGAATCATGCGAACCATCTAAAACAGAAAACATTTAAACTTAGGTTAGATAAACTTTTAAACAAAATTTCTATTTTGAATGAAAGTCGGGGTAAGATGAAGAAAGTGACTCCATTAAATAACACTTTTCAACACACAACTTGTAAAATAGTTTTTAAGAAAATAGGGCCCTTAAATACGTCCATTTCTACCTAGTTCCACATTCCTACGGGCAACCTTGGCTCTGATACCACTTCTGTCACACCCAGTTTTTCCGAAGAACAACCAAGTGAATATCACATGTATGCCAGGATCATTTTCTCATACATGTGATGACAAATAGTGAAGCATCATTTATTACAAGCCAGGTGTCGAATATAAATAAGTCTTATGTAGCAAATGTCTCGATGGCTTCTTCGGGTCCAAAGTCTTGGTCATTATACACCACCTCATTATCTTGACTTGAGCAGCAATATAAACCGACAAATATGCAAGGTTGAGTACCAATGGTACTCAGCAAGTGTGGGAAAATTATATCATGCATGGCTAGAACAAGGAAAGGTTGAACTCATGGTTAAAGCACTATGCAATTAATACCTATCACCTTAGCTTATTAAGCACCTACATTACTACACAGGTGAAATGGTCCCAATCTCCCATACCATCATCATAATCCGATAACCATAGCATCAATTCCAATATTAAGCTCCCCGCTTAACATCCACAACTTACAAAACCATCAATCCTCTAATCATGAATAAGTCCAAGCCGCTCTTGACCGTGAGCACGGCTGTCATGACAGTTTTGACTCTGCAGAGTTTGTACCACTGTACCCACATGTAGTGATTTCATCCCCCGTTGCCGGGTGGACTAAAAGAACCTCCATTATGCCAGTGGCTACGATCCACATTCACACTTCCCAGGTGTGTAGCCAGAAGATCACTACGAAGCCTTTACAAAGGGATTCCCGACGAGCGTGGGCCCACTGAGGTTTCACCCCTAATAGCATACAAGAGGCTCCAACCCCGCTGCAGTGGCCCCCTCTTGAGCCTTGCGGTTCATATGGTAGTCCAGCTGACACCTACTCCACGCACCATCCAACACACCCATACTACACCGGGGATACACCTAATTAATTGGCCAAGCTGCCCCATCTCAGCATGTGGTTGGCACTGTAAAGCCAGGTTACATGCTCCATGAACCGGTACTTAGGATCCAGGCAAGTACTAAACACAAACCCGAGTCTCGTGCACCCAGCACACAACCAAAACATCCAACTTGCCTTGATCCCTACCTCTACATAACTCACAATATCTCATTCAATAGTATGGTAAAATAAACTGATGATCTCATATCCCAAATATCCCATTCTAAGCATGGCTAAGCATATGCACAATAATAAATGACATGATAAAATAAATCCCAACCCAAGCTACAAGGAAAACAAGGTAATGCAATTCTAGGGAAACTTCCTATCATGGGTTTCATATTTAACTTGACAATGCAAATAATTCTAGCTACACATCCTAGCATAGGATCAAAGTGGTCAAGGACACTTGCCTCCTTCTTGCTGCTCTTGAAAAGGGTAGTCCTGGTCTTGGAAAGGAATAACTTGTTCTTGAGCAGGTTCTACATCATACCATCACACATAGCAAAAGAAAAACAACAATCATAAGACATAGTTCACACTTCTACTTCATACAAACCACACATTCACATTTATGAAAGCCATTCACCATTATATGTGTCGTGGTTAAACAGGTATATGACTAAATGACTCTAAATGCATATTATATTGTTTTAACAACTCACCTAATTGCTACCACCCGGAGAGAACAACTGATCGACGAAGTCTTCTCCTCCACTCCGTTCTCCTGTAGATGATGTGGGCAAATTTGCAACAGGACTCTGAAAATTTTGTTGTCTTGAGGATGATCCCTAATGAAAAATAAAGATACATGTTATAAATATATTAATCGTTTATAAAAATGAAAATAACATTACGAGTATATATTATTACCTGTGTTCCAATAGCAGGAAGTTGTGGAAGCACCGGTATCGATGGAGATGTCGGTAGCTGTGCGGGTGTTGGTAGCGGTGGCATAGCGGTAGGCAATCCAAGTTGAGAAAAGTATCCCTAAATTTATTTTGAAATATTTAGCATACTTATTCTTTAAATATTAACATAAATTCTTAAACTGTTATAACAATTTACCTGCATCGATTGTTGCCATGCTGTCAAGTTCGCAAAGTAATCATTTTGTGCTTTTATACACTCTTGCTGTCGTCTCATGCGATCTTCCTGTTGTCTCATATGTTCCATCAATGCAGCTTGCTCCTCTTCCATTTGTTTGAGCCTTGACTCATCTCTAGTATGCGTACGTCGAGAAGAACTTGCCCCGCTCTGTGTTGATCGTGACATCGAAAGAACCACATCAGTGTTCATCACACCATTGAACATTGAATACCTACATAAACAATATGACATGATTATAAGATAACACTCAAAGCAAGTTTAGTATGTGAATAAAAGAATATGAGGTTAGTAAAAGTTCACCTCCCATGAGGCTTTCCTCCACCAGATTGGTACAAAGCCACGACATCGACGTCTTCTTTTCTCCAATCATAGTCATCTCCATGACGTCTAGCCATCTCTTCAGCATATTTCTCCTACACACAAGAAAAATTAAGTAAGCAAACTATTTGTATTGTTTCATAATAAAATTGATTAATATAACATACCAAGTTCTGAGTTGCTGTCGGTGTGCACAACTGGCTGTCATCTGAGCCTCTATGTCCTCTTATATAAGTATCGATGAAAGAAGGCTCCTCGCCACTTTGAGCAGCCTACAGAGATATATTATAAACATATTGCTATAAAATCTAACATTATAATAACAAATTGTAAATGAACTAAAACTCACCATTCTTTTAGAAAGACGAATATGACCATCTCCACCATACCGATGGAGAACTTGACCACCAGACTCACGGTTGATTCTTTTGGAGTTCGATCTCTCTCGATACTCACTCGATGACCAATAAGAACATAAAGCATAATAAGCATCAGAACACTTTACCATCCAAGGAATCATTACCTGACGGTATTGATCGTCGTCTAGGTAAATTTTCGAAGCTCCCATTCTCTTGTTCATCATTTGTCCAAGCTTCTCCTTGTAGTATAAACACACAGCAGATATTCGAGCATTTGACATCATGTCATTGACAACTTTTCGCGCAGCTTTATGGAAGACTTTGTGTGCTCTAGACTTGAGAGCAGAGTCATGGTCGTCCGGCAAGCGATATCGTTCTTACAAATTAAATTGTTATATGTAGTAATAAAAATTTAATTAAGATAAAATATGATGCAATATATGTAAAACATACCCAAAAATCATGCCATACAGCTCCTGCAACATTTTCATGCACAGCATGAGGAGCAATTTTATAGTGCTCCCAACTTGTTGCGGGTTTCTCAACACCTTTCACAATGACAATACCTGGATAATCGTGATGACATATAGCACCCAAAACCGCATTAGGTTGTCTGCGGTGTTGTCGTCCATCCCAATCCAAGTCATCCCATTGCCTTCAAATAAATGAAACGGAATTCAATACTAAGTTATATATTTTGTTTATTCAATTAAATACTAAGTATATTTAGTAACCAGTCGCCTACAGGAGCGATCCGTAATCTTTGTTGTAAAGGCACAACCAGCGGTAGGGTGTTTGAAGACCGGTATCTAAATGATTATGGCAAGTCTCCCACATCTGTGTCATCCCCGTCATCATCCTCGGCTTCCTCCGCTGCATCCTCATCAATATATGCTCTTACCCCTGACTGTTGTTCCTGCCCCGTAGAAATTCCTCCACCTTGATTTTCTCGACAGTCCTCCTGACTCTCCTCTTGAACCTCTTCTTAGACCTCTTCGTCCACCTGAAATTAGGGGAATTAACTTTCACATAATTATATAATGCTAAATATAATAAAATTATAAATAAATTTACCTGTTCGTGAGCTTCTTCCATGCATCTTCTGAATGCTTCTTGTCCACTATTATTTGAGGCGGTACCGTGAAAAGGAGACTCATGGCTACGAGAAGAGCTAGCAGACCTGCTACTATTCTTGCTTGAGGAGCCAAAGAGCCCTTTAGCGATATTCTTCAAACCACGTGGCATCCTGTTGGAAAGAAACATTGATTATAAATAAATAAATAGTGATATAACAAAAAGTAGTACAAATAGATACAAATAAAATATATATTATTTACATGATTAAAATTCATCATGATCCGATGTTGCTTCAGTAACATGTCGACCAACTTTCTTCTTCTGTCCCACCATAACATTTTTAGTGCGAGGTCTCTTTCTTTTAATCACTACTTGCTCTTCTACATCATTGTCTTCATTATCAGCAACTAATGTATCAAGACCTAAACCATCATCTATATTAAAAGACGATGGATTATCATCCTCTTGGTATACTTCATCCTGTTCTTCTTGATAACCAGCATCACCGGGGGCATATAACCGTTCTCGTGGATTAACTTTATACACGACCCACCACGCACTCAATTTTGGACAAGGATACGCTAGGTAGTAAACCAACTCAACTTGATGAGCAAGAACATAATTATCGCATCTACGAAGTTTATTTTCATGTTTCACCTCTACTATACTGAATTCATCCTGTCGTGTTCCCTTGTTATTATCAAACCAGTCACAATGGAAGAAAGTAACTCTAAGATCTTTGGAACCACTAAATTTAAACTCCACAATGTTCTGGATAATCCCATAATAGTTAGTTTCATGCCCCTCTGCATCACATGCTCTAGTTACAACTCCACTATTTGTCGTGGCCGCAAGAGGATGTTTTGCTTCAAATTTGGCCGAACGAAATCGGAACCCATTTACATCGTAACGACCAAAACTTCTTGCTGTTATGGTTCCTTGAGAAAGTTGTCGTAGGTCCTCATGAACGTAAGCATCGACCATGCACTATGAATTAAATGAAATATCAGTTATGTTAATCAGATTAATTTGTCAATGATAAAAGTAACATGTAATAAGAAAACATTACATGCTTCCAAAACCAATTGACGAAGTTAGGACCCCCATGAAGGCCATCACGACGCATTTTATCTAATTGTTTGCTTGTTGGTTAACGCGTATACTTCCAAGACTGTTTGTCGAACTCGCTACATAATGCAATAATATTAGTACATTAGAACATCTCTCATATAAAAAATGAGAAATCATGAAGTGTTACTATGTGATATTTAGAAAGGAACACTTACACAAAATATTGAGTCATCTCTTCGATGTTTGTGTACATGTATAACATACATGAATTCCATTCTTCTTCTGAAACCACATGCCTAGTGCTACAACCAACCGTTTTTCCCTTCCACGAGAAAATACTTAGATTTCCCGCAGGAGTTTCTTCATCAATGTGATACCGTGTTGTGGGGGCATACACAATATGTTCCTCTACAAAGAATGTACTTGAGAAGTATGCTACCTCTTTCAATGCAAATGATTCTGCAATACACCCTTCTACTCTTGCTTTGTTCAAAACCATTGCTCTAAGTTTCTTTAGTGTCCTTTCAATGTGGTACATCCATCGATATTGCACGGAACCACAAACTTTAGCTTCGTACGGCAAATGCACAAGTAGATGTTGCATTACATTCATAAATCCGGGTGGGAATACCTTTTCCATTTTGCATATGAGTGACGGTATTTCTTTCTCCAATTTTTCCATCATTTGAACTGTAATTTCTTTAGCACATAATTGTCTATAAAAAAAACTAAGTTGCGAAAGTACTCTCCACACATCCTGATGCACATATGTCACACCCGGTTTTTCCGAAGAACAACCAAGTGAATATCACATGTATGCCAGGATCATTTTCTCATACATGTGATGACAAATAGTGAAGCATCATTTATTACAAGCCAGGTGTCGAATATAAATAAGTCTTACATCGCAAATGTCTCGATGGACAATAATAAGTTCATCACAAGTAAATAAACTAGCAGCGGAATATTATTCTTGAGGGCTCCGTCACAGGCGTTGCCCGGGGGTCTCCATGAACCTAGAAACCTTCTTCGGGTCCAAAGTCTTGATCATTATACACCACCTCATTATCTTGACCTGAGCAGAAATATAAACCAACAAAATATGCAAGGTTGAGTACCAATGGTACTCAGCAAGTGTGGGAAAATTATATCATGCATGGCTGGAACAAGGAGAGGTTGAACTCATGGTTAAAGCACTACGCAATTAATACCTATCACCTTAGCTTATTAGGCACCTACATTACTACACAAGTGAAATGGTCCCAATCTCCCATCCCATCATCATAATCCAATAACCATAACATCATTTCCAATGTTAAGCTCCCCGCTTAACATCCACAACTTCCAAAACCATCACTCCTCTAATCATGAATAAGTCCAAGCCGCTCTTGACTGTGAGCACGGCTGTCATGACAATTTTGACTCTGCAGAGTTTGTACCACTGTACCCACATGTAGTGATTTCATCCCCCGTTGCCGGGTGGACTAAAAGAACCTCCATTATGCCAGTGGCTATGAACCACATTCACACTTCCTAGGTGTGTAGCCAGGAGATCACTACGAAGCCTTTACAAAGGGATTCCCGACGAGTGTGGGCCCACTGAGGTTTCACCCCTAACAGCATACAAGAGGCTCCAACCCCGCTGCAGTGACCCCCTCTTGAGCCTTGCGGTTCATATGGTAGTCCAGCTGACACCTATTCCCCGCACCATCCAACACACCCATACTACGCCGGGGATACACCTAATTAATTGGCCAAGCTGCCCCATCTCAGCATGTGGTTGGCACGGTAAAGCCAGGTTACATGCTCCATGAACCGGTCCTTAGGATCCAGGCAAGTACTAAACACAAACCCGAGTCTCGTGCACCCAGCACACAACCAAAACAACCAACTTGCCTTGATCCCTACCTCTACATAACTCACAATATCTCATTCAAGAGTATGGTAAAATAAACTGATGATCTCATATCCCAAATATCACATTCTAAGCATGGCTAAGCATATGCATAATAATAAATGACATGATAAAATAAATCCCAACCCAAGCTACAAGGAAACAAGGTAATGCAATTCCAGGGAAACTTCCTAGCATGGGTTTCATATTCATTTGACAATGCAAATAATTCTAGCTACACATCCTAGCATAGGATCAAAGTGGTCAAGGACACTTGCCTCCTTCTTGCTGCTCTTGAAATGGGTAGTCCTGATCTTGGAAAGGAACAACTTGCTCTTGAGCAGGTTCTATATCATACCATCACACATAGCAAAAGAAAAACAACAATCCATAAGACATGGTTCACACTTCCACTTCATACAAATCACACATTCATATTTATGAAAGTCATTCTCATTTCTATGTGTTGTGGTTACTCTATGTGTGTTGATTTGTGGCATGCATGCACTTTTGATCATATGTATATGATTCCTACTTTTGTGTTCACATTTATACTTACATACTATATATATATATATATATATATATGAGTTTCCAATTTAAATAAATTCCTTATATTCAATTACTACATTTTTAGCTACCTAGTATGCATGAAAGGTATTTTCCTTCTCCATATGTGTCTTCATAATTTCTACCAACCCTAAACTGAAGTCTTTAGATTTTAGAAACTCCATTTATCATTTATTAGTTGCTATATTTTCAGATTTATTTCCTATGCCTAAATGTGAACTTTATTATGAAAATAACAAGACACATCATCTAAACAGAATAGGTTATGATCTAAAATATATATTTTTGACCTTTTCCTCTGATGTAAACTATTATACATTTATTTTCCCTATTTTCAGAACTATTCTTTACTAAAAAATGTGTCCCTAAAACTAATAAATGTGAATAATAAATTAAACAGATTCCTTTCAGCCCAAAATATATTCTTATCTCACTCCAAAGTTTTCTAAGTACTGAGAAAGTTTTTAATTTAATTTTAACAATATGTTTGTCCCACTTTTTAAATTTTAAATACTAGCCACATATTTAATTTCCTAAATTAAATATCAAACAGGGTTAAAAAGATAAACTCACCCCACTACAGGGTCTATAATATTATTTTCAGAATTTTCAGGGGTCTAGCTACACTTATCAGAGGAGTTTTTCCTAACTTTTATTAAGTCCAGGGGCTAAAACTGATTTTTAAATAAATTTACATGATTTTCTGAAGTTCCAGGGGCTAGATCAGAAGTTTCCGGGGCTAGCTCTTATTTCCCGAGAACCCCAGGGGGTAGCACGTAAGATTTCCAGTCTTTATAACGCGGGGCTGACGTGGACCGTCCGATTTTAAACCGACGGCTGAGATTATAACGTCAAACTGGTACGCGGGGATTTAAACCCTACCGTGCGATTTAAAATAAACGGCGCACAAGCGGCCACATCGCTCTGATCGAATGCGGGCGGCGCTGCCGGTGGCGCACGGCGGCGGGAAGCGGCGATCTCGCCGGAAACTTTCGGATCTTCGGGAATTCTTCCTAGAACTATGATTTTATGGCATAGATCGGTAGAGGGGAGGTCGGGGATCTCACCTCAGGGGTTTTCTTGAGCTCGGAGGTCCTAGAAGGTGATCGGCGACGAGGTCCGAGGTGAATTCACGGCGAGGCTCGTCGGCGCTGTGTTTACACCGCAAGTCACCGAGTTTTCTGCACCTGCAAGGTTCCCCGGAGGCGGTGGATCAAGACTAGCGAGTTAGATCGGAATTTCCGAGCTTAGATCGGTCAGAATTCGCCGGAGAAGTCTTGGTTCTCACCGGAGTAAAAACAGTCGATCGCGTGGGAAAAACAGAACGAGGCCGGGGTTTTTATAGACGGGGGAGGGCGGCGGGGTGGTATAGATCGTGTTTGCTTCACCCCCGAGCAAAATTCAGCTGTGATCCGCAGCAATTCCGATCGGTTTGGATTCGGGTGAGAGAGAGTCCGGCGCGGGCGCGAGGTGGAAGTCGATCTGGTGGGTCCCGCCTGTCAGCGGAAGGAAGCGGCGCGCGCGGCCGCGGCCTGGCTCGGGCGCTGGTTGGGCCGGCTGGTGGGTTTCGGCCCACTGGCCGGTTTTTTTCTGTTTTCTCTTTTTCTTTTTCTATTTCTTTTCTGATTTGAGTTTAATTTGAATTCCAGTTTGAATTTGAATTTTTGCAAAACATGCAACACGTCCAAAAATTTTTAAATTCCCCTCTTAACATGATTTAAGGTTTTAAATCAAAATTTTGGGGTGTTACAGATCTACCCCCTTAAAAAAAATCTCGTCCTCAAGATTGGTGGTTCTAAGAAAACAATTCCGGAAATTGTGCCTTGAGCTCATCTTCCCGCTCCCAGGTGGCTTCCTCTTCTGAGTGATGCTTCCACTGAACCTTGCACATCCGGATTCTTTTATTTCTGGTGAGGCGTTCCATTGTCTCCAAAATCTTGTATGGTTGCTCGGCATAAGACAAATCCTCAGCTACGTTCACTTCATTCATGGGTAACACCTCTTCAGGCGTCCTCAGGCATTTCTTGAGTTGTGACACATGGAATACATCGTGCACATCTGATAGACGAGTCGGTAGTTCTAGTTTATACGCCACTTCTCCTTTCCTCTCCAAAACTTGAAAGGGTCCGATGTATCGAGGTGACAACTTCCCTTTCACCTTGAACCGACGAAGTCCTCTGATAGGGGACACCTTGAGATAGACATAGTCTCCCACGTTGAAAACGAGCTCTCTTCTTCGTACATCAGCATAACTCTTTTGGCGTGTCTGTGCTATCCTCAAATTGTTGCGAATTTCCCTTACCTTCGCCTCGGCTTCTTGTAGTACTTCTGGACCAAACACTTTACTTTCCCCCATTTGGTTCCAAAATATGGGAGTTCTGCACTTCCTCCCGTACAAGGCTTCAAACGGTGACATCTTCATACTAGCTTGATAGCTGTTGTTATAGGAAAACTCCGCATACGGTAAGTTCTTGTCCCAACTCCTATTGTTTTTGAGTGCACATGCCCTTATCATATCTTCAAGGATCTGATTGGTTCTTTCCGTCTGCCCATCAGTTTGGGGATGATAGGCAGAACTGAAGTTCAGATGGGTTCCCATGGTTTCGTGCAACTTCTGCCAGAACCTTGAGGTGAACTGTGTCCCTCGATCCGACACAATCTTCTTTGGCACTCCATGGTAACACACGATCCTTGACATGTACAGCTCTGCCAATTTGGATCCGCTGTAGCTTTCTTTCACGGGGATGAAATGAGCTACCTTGGTTAGCCTATCAATGATGACCCATATTGAATCATATCCTGATTGGGTTCTAGGCAATCCCACGATGAAAGCCATGCTGATTTCTTTCCATTTCCATTCAGGCACTTTGAGTGGTTGCAATAATCCCGTGGGTCGTTGATGTTCTGCTTTCACCAACTGACATGTGTCACATAGGGCAACATGTTCCGCGACATCTCGCTTCATACCATACCACCAATACCTGCTCTTAAGGTCCTGATACATTTTCGTACTTCCAGGATGAATGGAATAGTCAGAATCATGAGCCTCCTTCAAAATCAATTCACGGATCTCCTTTACTTTAGGCACACAGATCCTTTTCCCGATCAAATAGTGCCGCCAAATTTTCAACGTGTGTACCACTGCAGCTAGTTCTAGGTCATGTGTAGGATAGTTCTTCTCATGCTTCCGAAGCTGCCGGGATGCATATGCCATGACATGCCCTTCTTGCATGAGAACACATCCCAACCCGTTTCCAGAGGCATCGCAGTACACCATAAAGTTCTTCTGCATATCTGGCATAACTAACACTGGGGCTGTTGTCAATCTCTTCTTTAGCTCCTGAAAACTCGTCTCGCACTGTGGCGTCCAGGTGAATGTGATTCCCTTCTCCAACAGTTTGGTGAGAGGTCTCGAGATCTTGGAGAATCCTTCAATAAACCGTCGATAGTATCCAGCCAATCCCAAGAAGCTTCGAATTTCCCCGACATTTTCAGGGATTTTCCACTTCTGGATATCCTCGATTTTGGCGGGATCTACGGAGATTCCTCCATCCGAGATTATATGTCCTAAGAAGGGAACTCTCTTCAGCCAAAACTCACACTTGCTCAACTTGGCATATAGTTGGTGTTCTCTCAGCCTTTGCAACACCAACCTTAGATGTTTCTCATGTTCTTCTTCATCTTTGGAGAAGACGAGAATGTCATCTATGAAAACCACCACAAATTTGTCTAGATATTCCATGAATACCTTGTTCATGAGGTACATGAAGTATGCCGGGGCATTAGTTAGCCCGAAAGGCATGACGGTGTATTCATACAACCCGTACCGAGATACGAAAGCTGTCTTGGGAATATCAGATTGCCTTATCTTGAGTTGGTGGTATCCCGACCTGAGATCAATTTTCGAGAACACACAAGCTCCCCTCAACTGATCAAACAAGTCTTCAATGCGGGGTAATGGGTACTTGTTCTTGATGGTTACCTCATTCAAGGCACGGTAATCCACGCATAACCTTTGGGTTCCGTCCTTCTTGGGCACAAATATCACCGGAGCTCCCCATGGTGAGGAACTAGGGCGAATATACCCCTTCTCCGTCAATTCTCTCAAATGATCCTTGAGTTCTTCTAGCTGCTTGGAGTCCATCCGATAAGGTCTCTTGTATATCGGGGCTGTTCCAGGTACTAGCTCAATTGCAAATTCCACTTCACGATCGGGAGGCATACCTGGCAACTCCTCCGGAAAAACATCTGGATAGTCCCTGATGGTCCTGATTTCCTCGACTTTCACCTCAACTTGATTTAATTTAATGTCCCTCCTAGGCTCGTGTATTGTTATGAACTTTACTCTTGTGCCGTTAGGGTGAGTTAGTTCCACCGTCCTGGTCGAACAATGGATGATTCCTTTATGTTTTGTCAACCAATCCATACCCAAGATAATATCTATCCCTTGTGAATCTATCACTATGAGGTTAGCAGTAAATACTACCCCATTAATGTCTAGGTTCACCTTGGGACACACTTGTCTTGTCCTTATTTCTCCACCCGGAGAGTTTACGGCTAGCATATGGTTCATTTGTGTTGTTGCTAGGTCATGCTTCTTAACAAACCCTTGAGCAATGAACGAGTGGGTAGCACCAGAATCAAACAGCAGGGTTGCAAGGTGTAAATTGGCAGGAAACTTACCAACTACCACGTCGGGTGCCTCTTGCGCTTCCTCCATAATGACGTGGTTCACCCGTCCTCGCATCACATTCTGCTGTTGTGGCTGCGCGGGCTTCTTCTTTGGGCATTTGTGGGCGTAGTGCCCCACTTCACCGCAGCTAAAACATTGCACCCCAACCTTAGGTGCCTGGCCTTTGTTGTCTTGGTATTGGTTTGGGGGTCCTTGTACTGCTGGTCGAGGTGGATATGCGGGCGAGGCTGCTGTACAAACTGACGTTGTGGCTGTGTTGGTGCTGCGGGAGGTCTGTAGTTCGGGTTGTACCCTCTTGGTGCTGAGTAGGGTACCGCAGCACGGTTCGTCTGCCCTGTAGGTTGCTGCATCAGACGTGGGCGGGTGTTGCTTCCTGAGGCTTGATGTGACCACCCGGCCTTTCTCTTATTCTCATTTTCCAAGGCCTTTAGCTTCCTTTCTACCACAAATGCTCTGTCCACCATCTTTTGGAAGCTTTCATACTCACTTGAGGACATTGCACACTGCATCTCTGCGGTAAGTCCCTCCACGAAACAATCTTGTTTCTGCTCATCAGTCTCTATGTCCCGTGGGGCATAACGGGATAGTTGAGTAAATTTAGTGAGGTATTCCCTCACCGTCATGTTCCCCTGCTGCAGTCCCAAAAACTCCTTCCTCTTGTTTTTGATTTCACCTCTTGGGATGTAATGGTTGCGGAAGCTACGCTTGAACTCTTCCCAAGTGATGTTCTCAGGGTCATGATGGGCGGCCACGTAGGCGGTCCACCAATCAGCAGCAGGTCCATGCAATTGATGAGAGGCAAACAGTACCCTCTCATACCCTTGGCACTGGATGATCCTCATCTTGCTTTCAATGGTCTTTAGACAATCATCTGCCTCCAGAGGTTCAGCAGCACTTGCAAACATTGGAGGTTGGGTTCCTAGAAACTCACTCAACCTTGGTTGGTGTGGTGCAGCTTGTGGAGGTGGAACTTGATGCAAGTTGGCCACCACTTGAGTCAAGTTCTGGATGAGCTGATTTTGATTCTCCAGCATTTGGTGGAGGGGATCAACTCCTTCACGGCGACCACCCCGGTCCTGGCCTCCAGAAAGATGAGGGTTGCATGCCTCATCGTTGTTGTTGGCGGGGTTGGCAGCACGTCCTTTTCCTCTTCCGGCCATCTGGCAGAATCAACCAATGTTAATTTGAAAGCATTTAGTATCATCTTACTACTTTCATTTGTTTGTACTTTGAAGTGTTGAGGCTTTGTTATACTTTTCTGAGGGTTCATTTCTCACACCAAAAATAAATGCAATATTATTTCATGTGGGTTCACACACCAAAGCAAAGCAATCTAAAGACAAGGCTGTGGACAATTGCTCATGGCTTCCACAACTCACGTCACACACCAAGCATTAACACACCATTAACTACTTAACGACTCGACTATGCGACATATTGCTAGCTAAGGGAAGGATTCTACACTACTCGTTTTCTTGAGCAGGCTCCTCGGGATCTTCCTCATCATTTCGGCTTCCTTCTGACTCTGCTTTGGGTGGGGAGGCTGTTGGTGGAGAAGTGCGACGACGCCTAATCGCCCGGCGATCTGGGGAGTCAGGAGTCCATGTATCATTCGTGGTGACACATAGTTCATTCCCATCTCCTCTTTCTCTCACCCTTAAGCAGGCTCGCAGCAATGCCTCCGTTTCCTTCAGGGTGTCCCGAACATCCTGAAGCTCTTGCTGACACTCTTGCAGTCGAGTGCTGAGCATAGAAGCATCCTCCAAGCACAAGTCCATGTGCTCATGGGAAGTCCCCTGCTGCACCGGCGGGTACTTGTACTCCGTGGTACCACTCTCACGTTGGAGGACATACATGTACTCAGTTTTGTCCAAGTGGCGACGATAAATGCGACTCTGGCAGGTGATGGCCTCCCAGGTGACATCTTTCTCCGCATCGACCTGTGTCGCTCGACAAGCTGGAGAGTGGTGAATCTTAAGCAGCTGATTTTCGTGTATAATCCTCATCTCTGAGCTCCATTCTTCCCTCTTCTCACGGATGGTCCTGGTGGAGTTATAGTGGATGATTAGCTTGCCCGTGTTGCCGGCGGCTTCGAGCATACGCCGAAGACGGCACAATAAGCCTCCTACTGCCAATCCGTAGGAAAGGTACGTCACCGGACGGCTCTCCTCTCTTTCGGCAAGGGCAACTACGGGAACTCTCCCTTGTGGACTTGCGAGCGGTGCGAATCATGCGAACCATCTAAAACAAAAAGAATTTAAAATTAGGTTAGATAAACTCTCAAACAAAAATCCTATTTTGAATGAAAGTTGGGGTAAAATGAAGAAAGTGACTCCATTAAATAACACTTTTCAACACACACCTTGTAAAATAGTTTTTAAAAAAATAGGGCCCTTAAATACGTCCATTTCTACCTAGGTCCACGTTCCTACGGGCAACCTTGGCTCTGATACCACTTCTGTCACACCCGGTTTTTCCGAAGAACAACCAAGTGAATATCACATGTATGCCAGGATCATTTTCTCATACATGTGATGACAAATAGTGAAGCATCATTTATTACAAGCCAGGTGTCGAATATAAATAAGTCTTACATCGCAAATGTCTCGATGGACAATAATAAGTTCATCACAAGTAAATAAACTAGCAGCGGAATATTATTCTTGAGGGCTCCATCACAGGCGTTGCCCGGGGGTCTCCATGAACCTAGAAACCTTCTTCGGGTCCAAAGTCTTGGTCATTATACACCACCTCATTATCTTGACCTGAGCAGCAATATAAACCAACAAAATATGCAAGGTTGAGTACCAATGGTACTCAGCAAGTGTGGGAAAATTATATCATGCATGGCTGGAACAAGGAGAGGTTGAACTCATGGTTAAAGCACTACGCAATTAATACCTATCACCTTAGCTTATTAGGCACCTACATTACTACACAAGTGAATGGTCCCAATCTCCCATCCCATCATCATAATCCAATAACCATAACATCATTTCCAATGTTAAGCTCCCTGCTTAACATCCACAACTTCCAAAACCATCACTCCTCTAATCATGAATAAGTCCAAGCCGCTGTTGACCGTGAGCACGGCTGTCATGACAGTTTTGACTCTGCAGAATTTGTACCACTATACCCACATGTAGTGATTTCATCCCCCGTTGCCGGGTGGACTAAAAGAACCTCCATTATGCCAGTGGCTACGAACCACATTCACACTTCCCAGGTGTGTAGCCAGGAGATCACTACGAAGCCTTTACAAAGGGATTCCCGACGAGCATGGGCCCGCTGAGGATTCACCCCTAACAGCATACAAGAGGCTCCAACCCCGCTGCAGTGGCCCCCTCTTGAGCCTTGCGGTTCATATGGTAGTCCAGCTGACACCTATTCCCCGCACCATCCAACACACCCATACTACGCCGGGGATACACCTAATTAATTGGCCAAGCTGCCCCATCTCAGCACGGTAAAGCCAGGTTACATGCTCCATGAACCGGTCCTTAGGATCCAGGCAAGTACTAAACACAAACCCGAGTCTCGTGCACCCAGCACACAACCAAAACATCCAACTTGCCTTGATCCCTACCTCTACATAACTCACAATATCTCATTCAAGAGTATGGTAAAATAAACTGATGATCTCATATCCCAAATATCCCATTCTAAGCATGGCTAAGCATATGCATAATAATAAATGACATGATAAAATAAATCCCAACCCAAGCTACAAGGAAATAAGGTAATGCAATTCTAGGGAAACTTCCTAGCATGGGTTTCATATTTCATTTGACAATGCAAATAATTCTAGCTACACATCCTAGCATAGGATCAATGTGGTCAATGACACTTGCCTCCTTCTTGCTGCTCTTGAAATGGGTAGTCCTGATCTTGGAAAGGAACAACATGCTCTTGAGCAGGTTCTATATCATACCATCACACATAGCAAAAGAAAAACAACAATCCATAAGACATGGTTCACACTTCCACTTCATACAAACCACACATTCATATTTATGAAAGTCATTCTCATTTCTATGTGTTGTGGTTACTCTATGTGTGTTGATTTGTGGCTTGCATGCACTTTTGATCATATTGATCATATGTATATGATTCCTACTTTTGTGTTCACATTTATACTTACATACTATATATATATATATATATATATATGAGTTTCCAATTTAAATAAATTCCTTATATTCAATTACTACACTTTTTAGCTACCTAGTATGCATGAAAGGTATTTTCCTTCTCCATATGTGTCTTCATAATTTCTACCAACCCTAAACTGAATTCTTTAGATTTTAGAAACTCCATTTATCATTTATTAGTTGCTATATTTTCAGATTTATTTCCTATGCCTAAATGTGAACTTTATTATGAAAATAACAAGACACATCATATAAACAGAATAGGTTCTGATCTAAAATATATATTTTTGACCTTTTCCTCTGATGTAAACTATTTTACATTTATTTTCCCTATTTTCAGAACTATTCTTTACTAAAAAATGTGTCCCTAAAACTATTAAATGTGAATAATAAATTAAACAGATTCCTTTCAGCCCAAAATATATTTTTATCTCACTCCAAAGTTTTCTAAGTACTGAGAAAGTTTTTAATTTAATTTTAACAATATGTTTGTCCCACTTTTTAAATTTTAAATACTAGCCACATATTTAATTTCCTAAATTAAATATCAAACAGGGTTAAAAAGATAAACTCACCCCACTACAGGGTCTATAATATTATTTTCAGAATTTCCAGGGGTCTAGCTACACTTATCAGAGGAGTTTTTCCTAATTTTTATTAAGTCCAGGGGGTAAAACTGATTTTTAAATAAATTTACATGATTTTCTGAAGTTCCAGGGGCTAGATCAGAAGTTTCCGGGGCTAGCTCTTATTTCCCGAGAACCCCAGGGGGTAGCACATAAGATTTCCAGTCTTTATAACGCGGGGCTGACGTGGACCATCCGATTTTAAACCGACGGCTGAGATTATAACGTCGAACCGGTACGCGGGGATTTAAACCCTACCGTGCGATTTAAAATAAACGGCGCACAAGCGGCCACGTCGCTCTGATCGAACGCGGGCGGCGCTGCCGGCGGCGCACGGCGGCGGGAAGCGGCGATCTCGCCGGAAAGTTTCGGATCTTCAGGAATTCTTCCTAGAACTGTGATTTTATGGCATAGATCGGTAGAGGGGAGGTCGGGGATCTCACCTCGAGGGTTTTCTTGAGCTCGGAGGTCCTGGAAGGTGATCGGCGACGAGGTTCGAGGTGAATTCACGGCGAGGCTCGTCAGCGCTGTGTTTACACCGCAAGTCACCGAGTTTTCTGCACCTGCAAGGTTCCCCGGAGGCGGTGGATCAAGACTAGCGAGTTAGATCGGAATTTCCGAGCTTAGATCGGTCAGAATTCGCCAGAGAAGTCTCGGTTCTCACCGGAGTAAAAACAGCCGATCGCGTGGGAAAAACAGAACGAGGCCGGGGTTTTTATAGACGGGGGAGGGCGGCGGGTGGTTTAGATCGTGTTTGCTTCACCCCCGAGCGAAATTCGGCTGTGATCCGCAGCAATTCCGATCGGTTTGGATTCGGGTGAGAGAGAGTCCGGCGCGGGCGCGAGGTGGAAGACGATCTGGTGGGTCCCGCCTGTCAGCGGAAGGAAGCGGCGCGCGCGGCCGCGGCCTGGCTCGGGCGCTGGTTGGGCCGGCTGGTGGGTTTCGGCCCACTGACCGGTTTTTTTCTGTTTTCTCTTTTTCTTTTTCTATTTCTTTTCTGATTTGAGTTTAATTTGAATTCCAGTTTGAATTTGAATTTTTGCAAAACATGCAACACGTCCAAAATTTTTTAAATTCCCCTCTTAACATGATTTAGGGTTTTAAATCAAAATTTTGGGGTGTTACAACATATCCACGGAACATTACTGGAAGTAGTCTTTCCATCATTATATGATAATCGTGGCTTTTAAGATTATTTACTACCCAATTTTCAAGATTCGTCGTGCACCTCAATCTAGCACAGTATCCGTCAGGAAACTTCAGTCGTTGCAACCACTTCAGAACTTCTTTCCTTTCACTAACTTTAAGGCAAAATGGAGCACATGGCATTCTATGTTTTCCACTACCATCTTGTCTAATTTCTAAATACGGACGATTACAAATATCCGCTAAATCTTTTCGGGCTTTCAAATTATCTTTTGTCTTTTTCAAATTTAGGCATGTACTAATGATGCTTTCTGCTACATTGCGTTCCTGATGCATCACATCAATATTGTGTAGCATTAACAATGACTTAGCATAAGGAAGATCCCATAAGCCACATATATGAGTCCAATTATGTTCGTGACCAAAACCAACAAACCCATCATCAGTAGGGACAAGTTGACTGAGCCATGCAGCAATCTCAGCACTAGCCAAACGTTTCGGAGGACCTTTTGTTACAATAGTATCTTTTCAAAATGTATTAACTTGCTTTCGAAATGGGTGATTTGCTGGTAGAAATCGTCGGTGGCAATAAAAAAACACACCTTGCCCCCATGAGTAAGTCTAAAACAATCAGAGTCCGACCCACAAATTGGACAACAAAGTTTGCCATGTGTGCCCCATCCTGAAAAAACACCTTATGCAGGAAAATCATGAATTGACCACAAGTATGTTGCGCGCAAGTTGAATTTTTGTTTTTTCTAACTATCATACACTTCTACTCCGATCCACAATTCTTTTAACTCCTCAATCAATGGTTGAAAAAAAACTCCTAAACGTTTTCATGGATGTTTACGTCCGGGAATGATGAGAGACAAGAACATATATTCATATTTCATACACAGTGCTGGTGGAAGGTTGTATGGTATAGCAAAAACCGGCCAACATGAATACGATGCAGAAGATGTGTTGAATGGGGTGAAACCATCGTTGGCCAATCCAATACGAACATTTCTAGCATCTTTTGCGAAATATTGATCAAAAGAGTCCAACGCCTTCCAA
Organism: Neostapfia colusana; assembly: GCA_030760725.1. NCBI lineage: Eukaryota > Viridiplantae > Streptophyta > Magnoliopsida > Poales > Poaceae > Neostapfia > Neostapfia colusana. The sequence goes on from JASWHV010000009.1 coordinate 51,367,536, forward strand.
GCCTGAGCATCAGTTTGGTGTGTCATTACCCCCTTTGTTTCGCGCACACCTTTCTTATGCCACCGCATGTGTCTCGCGGTTGATTTTGATAGAAATAACTGTTTTAGCCTAGGTGCAAGAGGCATATAACGAAGTTGTTTGACTACCACTTTTGTCTTCACCAATTCACCATCCTCATTTGTGGCCTCAATGTATCGAGATTCTTTACAAACCGAGCATTGTGTCAGATTTGCATTTTCTTTCCAGAAAAGCATACAGTTGTTAGGACAACAATCAATCTTTTCGTACTTCATACCAAGGCCTGCCATCAATTTCTTTGACTGGTACATGTCTCTCGGTAACTTATGATTCATCGGAAGAATGTCTGATATTAAATCTAAGAGATCATTGTAGCAATTGTTCGACAAATTGTACTTTGATTTTATAGACATGAGACGAGTAACGGTTGAAACGACGGATACTTTAGTGTGCTCATGCAATTGTTCATGTGATGCGGAAAGAATTCTATAGAACTCTTGAATTTCGGGTCCAGGAATTTCTGTAGATGTACCTTCACCACATTCACGATTTAGTGCTTCAACCATGTCTTCCATTCTATTCTCGTTATCATCATCTACTTCATTAACATTAACATTACTATGGTATAACTCACCATGCTCATACCATGTTTCATAACCTGGCATAAAACCAAATCGACAAAGATCTCGTTCCATGTCAAACTTCTCATTGTAGAAAAAGTTACGACACTTGTTGCACGGACACTTCAGAAACGGTTGGTCGATAAAGCAAAAGCCCGACTGATAAATACCTTAGTATTGATAGCCCATTGATCCAAAGGCGTAGCATTCTTCCGCCAAGCATCATACATCCATTGTCTATCATCGTCCATTTTCTAGACTATACAATACAAGAAAATAAGAATTTCACAAGAAGAAATTATTATTTATTTACGTTCACTTTATATTTATTGGAAGGGATATGTCCTAAACCCACCCAAGAGTGACCGAGAGGAGCGTGCTTATAACGAGACGCGGAGTCTGGATTCAGACGAAATTTCGGCAGCATAACCCCGTTGTTCTCCAACTGCACGCCCGATAATGGTGCAGCAGAGAACATTAGGGTTACGCCGTCGAAATTTCGTCCGAATCCATACCCCACGTCTCGTCATAAGCACACCCCCCCGGTCGCTCCGAGGCTGTCCAAAAAGGGACAATTCCGAACCTACACGCCTCACATGTGTAACGCATGTGAGACAGGGCGGTCCGAAACGGGTGACGCATATTGTATAGGTTACGTGAATCTTACTTTTTTGAGTGATTTTTGAGAGAGGTAAGAACGAGAGACAAGAAGAAAGAAATAGAGACATACAGTGAAGTGGGTCACCCAAACAAATATATGTATTTTTGTCAGCCATTTTTGGCTCACGAAAAATACTTATTTTCATAGGATTTCGTGTAGTCAGGGAGGAAACCTAGACCAAGCAACATAATTATTTCAAAGCTTATATATCAAAATAATTGCATTACTCAAAAAAACATCAACTACTAAAATCTCACACACAACAAAATTTAGAGACAAGTGCGTGTTTACATGACTAGGTTGGCATTAAAATGTCGTAGCCGTAGCTCAACACATGGGCTCAACACTTGACCAAATAATACACACTCTTTTTATGTCAAACGGCGGTCAACGATAACACTATAAACATATCATAACTATATATGTTAGATATTGTTAATTTTGCCAAAGTCCAATGCCTATTTGCATGTTCACTTCCACCATCTAATAAGAGTCAATAGTGTTTTTGCAACATAAATGGTACATATGTTACTATTGGATGTCTTGTATTATCATAGTTAACTTCTTCATGCGAACTTGTATACTAAAATAAATCCATACTACGATTGCATAATTCACATAAATAAATTTGATTAACTCGGGTAGCATTATATTTCACAAAATATATCATTTCGATGAACTATTACATATCATATGTACCTATACGGGCTCGGAGTAGAGGTGGCTGAGGCAGGCTCGCAGTAGGGCGACGAAAACCTTGTGGCGCAGCAGCTTCGGCAACGACGAGTGGACACCGATGTGGCGCGGCACAGCGGTCAGCGCGGACTCGGTCCTGCAGCCAATCGGCAGCAGCAAGGCAGCCTTGCTGCTGTTTTCACGTGGCAGCGGCTGTCAAGGCTCCACGGACGGCGTGTCAGCGACGCGGTAGCCGGGCGTGAGAGACAGTGCAGCCTCCGGCGGCGTGGAGGCGAGCGACGTGGCGGCGCGGTGCACGGGCAGCACGGTGGTCGGACGGCAGTTGCGGTGGACGTGGTGGCGCGGTCGGTGGACGTGCTGGCGCGGTCGGACGCCGGGCAGGCGGCCTCTGGTAGCAGCGGCCCTGCAGGTGGCGGCCGGGCCACTGGCGCCGGCTGGCCGGGCGGCACGGTCGACCGTCCGGCTAGCGGCCGGACGGCGCGGTCGACCGGGCGGCGCCGGCGGCTGGCCGACGTGGCTGCCACGTTTTCCCGGTCGGCGCTGCGCAGCGTCGATCGAGCGGTCGCTTCAGCGGTGGCGGCGCGGCGGTTTGCACGTAATGACCTCGGCCTCGGGGCACGACCTATTATCCGCCAATATTTTCGTGTGCCGCGTGCTGACACCCATGAAATTAACATATTTTCGTGTGCCCGTCGCAGCAACCCACGAAATTAACCTAATTTCGTGTGGCAGTTGCTGAAACCCACGAAAATAGATTCGTTTACGCACGGAAATCGGAGCCCGGACAGAAACCTAATTTCGTGTGCCCATTCAGACAACTCACGAAAATATTCTAATTTCGTGTGCCACTGACGCTAACCCACGAAAATAACGTTGTTTAGTGTGCCAGGCACGGAAACCACGAAAAAGTATTTAATTTCGTGTGCCTCTGCCGGAAACCCACGAAAATATGTCGGACATGTCAGAGCCCGGACAGAACCCTAATTTCGTGTGCCCGTTCAGACAACCCACGAAAATGACGTTGTTTAGTGTGCCAGGCACTGAAACAACAAAAAAGTATTTACTTTCGTGTGCCTTGTCCGGAAACCCACGAAATTAACTAATTACGTGAGCTGGATCTTACCCACGAATATAAACTGGGCTGGCAAGCCATTATTTTATGTACCTATTTTCGTGAGCTTGGGCCACGCACGAAAATACAGGACCTTATTTTCGTGGGTTCTCTTGGACACCCACGAAAATAACTTGTTTTCGTGTGTTACAGTTGTGGCACACGAAATTAGTGTTTAATTTCGTGGGCTTCCGAATAAACCCACGAAAAATAACTTGGGATTTCGTGTGCTGGTACTTGGCTCACGACAATACATTTTATTTCGTGGGGGCCGACGAGATTACGTTTGGCCCACGAAAATTTATCGTTTTCTTGTAGTGAACACACCTTGAGATGGCCTAAAACCCAGAGGGATGTAAACTGTCCAGAACCAGGACAGAGTGGAACACTCTCTGGACTGTTCTGTTTTTCAAACATAACTCCCAGTAGAAAAATTTAAAATTTTCATATGATACATCCTTAGAAAGAGTAGAAGATGTGTGACATCTTTGCAATTCAAAGTTTCTGAAATTTCAGCACAGATTTCAGTGGAAACCAGGGTTGAAAACAGCCACTTCCAAGGGAGGTGCTGTTAAAATTCTTCTAGAAATTCTGCTGACTTTGAATTAGCATAACTTTTTAACCAAAGCTGATCTGGGGGCAAATGAATACTCGTTGGAAAGATACTGAAGCTAACTTTAACTTTGGTATTCAGCATGAGTCATGAAAATGCCCAGAACCAGATCAAAACTTGGATTAGGTAGAAACTGGTCATTGTGACAGAAGAATGACAGTTGAACTCATTGGAGAGGGTGTTGTACCCTATGGGTGGTTTACGTGATGACAAAGCGATGGTAATATCTCATAGTGACCAAACCTAGTTATGGTGAGCTTCCAAGGAGGAGATTCATGAAGTTGGATGTAACTAGCTTGTATTTGGTCTGGTAATGGTGTAGCTTGTGCAAAGTTATTACATTATCTACATACGAGATGTATCGCATGTTTTTATTGTCATTATGTTGTTATGCCTATTTTTATTGGACTGCATGCAAAATGTTGCGGGACTGATGATTATTGTCGTGTGGTTGCAGATGGTTCGTACTAGGACCACGCACGAGATTGGTGGCTCTAGCCAACAGGGAGGTGATGACTCCTAGCCACCGGCCTACGACAGCACCCCGCAGCAGCAGCCACCACCGCCGCCTCCGCTTACTCTAGCGGATGTGATAGCAGCACTGGTTGGTGGTCGTGAGGAGCAGACCGACCTGCTCCACACGAGCGTGCAGAATACGTCCCAGGCGGGGGTGCGTCAAGACAGATGGCCTCGTGAGCCCTGTGAAGTGTCGTACTCGGATTTCATGAGTACGCACCCTCCAGAGTTCACCAAAGCCGAAGAACCACTGGAGGCGGACAACTGGTTGCGGACCATCGAGTCCAAGTTCGGGCTGCTCCAATGCACGGAGCGGCAAAAGACCTTGTTCGCAGCACAGCAACTTCACGGTGCCGCTGGTGCGTGGTGGGCAAATTATGTCGCCTCACGTCCGGCTGGCCATGCCGTGGAATGGCAAGAGTTCCGCGAGGCGTTCCGCGCCTATCACATTCCTCCCGGGATCATGAAGAGGATGTTCCAAGAATTTTTGGAACTGAAGCAGGGCGGGAGGAGTGCCCATGACTACTCCCGTGCCTTCAACCATCTGGCGCAGTATGCGTCAGACTACATCTCCACTGAAGAGAAGAAATGGGAACATTTCTATCGGGGGTTACACCCCGAATCGAAGACACATCTCGTTCAGTGGAATCGCGGCACTTTCAATGACCTAGTCAACGCCGCGATTATGCAAGAGGACGCTCAGCGGGAGTCGGCAGCTGAGCAGCGGAAGCACAGCGCTCCACCTAGCAGTGGGGGTGGCGCTCCCCAGAAGTACCGCATGGTGTATCGGACACCATCCGGACAGCAGTGGCATCCACAGGCGCGACCTCAGCGGTTCGGGGGACGTTCGTTTCCGTCACCTCCGTTCCGTCCGCCGATGCCACCACCAAGACAGCAGCAGCAGCAGCAGCAAACGGTACCCCGGGCGTTTCCACCGCCACAACGCGCCCCGGGATTCCGTCCACCGATCAGCGGGGGACCGCCCCGTTTCACCTGCTTCACGTGCGGCCAGGCGGGCCACTTCGTGAAGGACTGTCCCCAGCGGCAGCAGAGCAGCGGGTCAGCCCAGTTTCAGGGCGGTGCTCGAGGCCGACCTCTGATGAAGAAGGTTGGTCAGCGGACTGGAGGCGTCCGCAACCTCGACAATGAGGACGCCCCAGAGGGAGACAACGTGCTGGCGGGTACGTTTACTCTCAACCATCAAGCCATCATCATATTGTTTGATTCTGGTGCAACCCACAACTTTATAAGTGCATCATATGTGGTTAAGCATCAGCTGGAAGCCTTTCCAACCGAGTGTTTGTATATGATCTGCTCACCGGAAGGAAAGATTTCAGCAACGATGATGGTTCCAAAAGCACCACTGTGCTTAGGTGGGAAGATATATCCCACCACTATGATTATCCTTGAGGGGCAGAAGATTGATGCAATCTTGGGAATGTCATGGCTAAGCTACCATGGCGCTGTCCTGGAAACCCTATCACGGACGGTTCACCTCAACTCTCCATTACACCGTCCGCAGTCCCTCTTATTAGATAATCCAGTCCGGAAGTTTCAGTGATCAACAATACTGAAGCTCTCAAGTTGGAGGACATTCCCGTAGTCCGGGAGTATCCCGACGTGTTCCCGGATGATCTTCCGGGCATGCCACCTGAGCGGGATGTCGAGTTCAAGATCGAGCTCGCACCCGGGACTACGCCCATATCACGAAGACCATACAAGATGGCTCCAAATGAGCTGGCGGAACTGAAAGAACAGCTCAATGATCTGTTGAGCAAGGGTTTCATTAGGCCGAGTTCCTCGCCTTGGGGATGCTCGGCGCTGTTCGTGAATAAGAAGGATGAAACCCTGAGGCTGTGTGTGGATTACCGGCCACTCAACGCCATCACCATCAAGAATAAGTACCCACTGCCCCGCATCGACATATTGTTTGATCAACTTGTGGGTGCAAGTGTATTCTCCAAGATGGACCTTCGCTCTGGATATCACCAGATCAAAATCCGGGCGGAGGATATTCCGAAGACGGCCTTCTCGACGAGATATGGACTATATGAATATCTCGTCATGTCATTTGGTCTCACAAATGCTCCAGCCCATTTCATGTATCTCATGAACTCGTTGTTCATGCCGGAGCTGGACAAGTTCGTGGTAGTGTTCATCGACGATATCTTGGTTTACTCCAAGACAGAAGCCGAACATGCTGAACACTTGCGGATCGTTCTTCAACGATTACAAGACCACAAGCTCTACGCCAAGTTCAGTAAATGCGAGTTTTGGATCAGCCAAGTGCCATTCTTGGGACATATCATCTCAGCGGAAGGCATTGCAGTTCACCCAAGTAAAATAGAGCAAGTGCTAAAATGGAAAGCTCCCACTTCAGTTCATGATGTCAGAAGCTTCCTCGGGTTAGCGGGATACTATCGGAGATTTATTCCAAGTTTCTCCAAGCTCGCTAAGCCGATGACAGAATTTCTGAAGAAGGGGACGAAATATGTTTGGAACACGGCGTGTGAAGGAGCATTCCAAACATTGGTGAAGCATCTCACCACAGCCCCGGTATTAGCTCAGCCGGATACAACAAGGCCCTTCGACGTGTATTGTGACGCGTCCGGTATTGGGCTTGGCTGCGTGTTGATGCAGGAAGGACGTGTGGTCGCCTATGGCTCACGCCAACTTTAGAACCATGAGCAGCACTATCCGACTCATGATCTTGATCTTGCTGCAGTGGTGTTGGCGCTAAAAATGTGGAGGCACTATCTCCTGGGGAATCTGGTGCATCTCTACACCGACCACAAGAGCTTAAAATATATTTTCACCCAGAAGGAGCTGAACATGAGGCAAAGAGGTGGTTAGAGCTGATCAAAGATTATGAGATTGAGATCCATTACTACCCCGGCAAGGCGAATGTGGTTGCCGACGCGTTGAGTCGGAAATCACATGTCCATCACCTCACCATTACACCGGTGGAGGAGGAAGAGCCGAGTTTATACTTGGTTCCTTATGGATCGCTGTACAACCTTGCCCTCTCCCTACCATTAGGGAAGACATCATTGCAGCTCAGAAGACGGATAAAGGCATGGCACATCTCCGGAGACGGATAGACAATGGAGAGATCAAGTTTCCGGAAAGATGATGGGGGGACGCTGTGGTTCAATGACTGAATAGTCGTACCCCGAGTTATGGAACTGAGGAGGAAAATCCTCGATGAAGCTCACTTGTCCAAATACTCCATTCATCCGGGCAGCAACAAAATGTACCAAGATTTGAAAAAGAAATTTTGGTGGACACGGATGAAGCAGGAGGTAGCGAAGTACGTATCCGAGTGCGATACGTACCGACGAGTGAAAGCTGATCACATGAAGAAATCAGGGCTGTTGCAACCCCTGAAGATCCCGGCATGGAAATGGGATGATGTGAGCATGGATTTCATTATGGGATTACCCTTAACATCCAACAAACATGATTCCATTTGGGTGATCGTTGACCGACTGACCAAGTCAGCTCACTTCATCCCCGTATATACCCATTTCCATGCCAACAGATATGCGGAGTTATATATCGCCAGGATCCTATGTTTGCATGGCGTACCCAAGACCATAGTCTCAGACCGAGGTGCATTGTTTGTATCTCGCTTTTGGGAGCAGTTGCATGCTGCTTTGGGTACTAAACTGATTAGAAGCTCCGCCTACCACCCTCAGACAGATGGCTAAACAGAGAGGGTGAATCAGGTTCTAGAAGACATGTTGAGAGCATGTGCCATCCACCATGGTAGGAACTGGGATGATAACCTACCATTGGCGGAATTCTCGTACAACAATGGCTATCAGGCGAGTATCAAGATGGCACCTTACGAAGCTCTCTACGGTCGCAAATGCCGCACCCCATTAAATTAGTGCAAGTCTGGTGAAAGGGTCACATTCGGGGTTGATGTGGTGAACGACGCCGAAGAGCGCGTTCGGACAATTCAAGCCAATTTGAAGGCCGCTCAATCCCGGCAGAAGAGCTACGCTGATAAGAGGCGTAGACCGTTGCACTTTGACATCGGTGAACACGTGTACCTCCGCGTGTCCCCGATGAAGGGTGTGCACCGGTTCGGTGTGAAGGGGAAGCTCGCTCCCTGTTTTATTGGACCCTACGCCATCACCGAGAAGTGTGGACCAGCGGCGTATCGATTGGATTTACCGGCATCCCTTGCTGGTGTCCATGATGTTTTCCATGTTTCGCAATTGCGAAAATGTTTGAAGCATACGGCTGCTGTTCCTACCGAAGACATCAGCGAGCTGAAACCGGATTTGACCTATGATGAGTATCCGGTGGAAATTCCTGATGAGAAAGCCCGAACCACGCGTAGCAGAACGTTTTGGTTCTACAAAATACTCTGGAGCAACCACACCGCAGAAGAAGCGACGTGGGAGAGCGAGGAGTTCCTTCCCTCAAATTACCCGGAGTTAATGGCTTCTCAACACGGGTAAGTCCCTATTACATCGCTATCTCTTCTTTTGTAATCTCGGGACGAGATTCTTTTAAGGGGGAGGGATGTAAAAGCCCAAGAAAAGGGACTTGCAAAAACTTTTCTTCACCTCACAACACCACAGTTTTTATTGTGGACATCTTAGGAAATATTGTGAAGAGCAAGTAACCTCCATCAAAAGAGTGATTAGAGGGGAAAGCCTTCATTTTTACAAAGTGGGATTTGGACACATGAACATGAGAGATTGAGCTCACCCCTAGAACTTAAAATGTTTTGGGAGGGTTCAAGCCAAGTTTCATGCAAATCCAACACTTTTTGAGGCACTTTTTGGGTTATTTGAAAAAGAGGCCAATTTGAATGTAAATTCAAATTGCAGTAACTTTCATCACCCAAATTCAAAAGTTAGCTTCATATTGAAACTCAGCGCATTTTTCTGAGTAAACCCACCAATTTTCATCCTCATTGGAGTTCATCTTTTCAAGAGCTAAATTTGCAAGAATTCAAAACTGAATTTGAATTTCAGTTCAAATGTGAGGCAAATTTAGCCAAACAGATTTCAAAATTTGGAACTCAAATTCAAACCAATACTTGGGGGCTAAGTCTCTCATTAAATGGAGAGTTGCTGAGATATTTACAGAGGAATTTGGAAAAGGAGGATTAGGGGGAGAGTGGGCCCACAAGTCAGTGGGAGAACTGTTCCCCAAACCGAGCGTGGCCTGTTTTCTCCCCGACGCTGGTAGAACACTTCGCGCCAGCTCCTGCTCCCGTGCCCGAGAGGGAGGGACACCGCACGAGCCAGCGCGCCGGGGGAAGACCGACAGCAGCGGTGATACCACGCGAGGCCACGTGAAGATCGGCACTGTTTCCGTTGCCTCGCGCTGAACCGACCCGACTGCCGCCGTTCGACTTCCCGTGAGAATTCGGTCGAGCTCTCGCATGCAGCACCCTTCCTAGCCCAAAAACCACACCAGCTACTCGTCCTCTACCTCCTCGGCACGAGAACGGTCGAGTTCGGCCCTTCCCCAACCCTAGCTCCACGTTTCCGAGCAACGCCCGAGACACCGCCACCACTCGGCTCACGGTGACAGCGCAACAGAGGGCCTTTCACAGCTGAGCAAGGATGGTCTCGGACGCGTCAGGGACCGGTGGTGCTCATATCCGAAGCTCAGACCGTGACCTGGACCATAGAGCTCGAATTTGGAGAAAGTTCTCCGGCGGGCACGAACGGACCTTCCGGCACGGTAACGTCGAATTCCCTCGCCACCTTTGTTCTTAGGTCATGAAAACTAGCACACAGGACCGTCACTCATCAACGCTCATTAGCCCCTCACGGTCCTGGCTTGAAACCGCACGTAAGCCGGGTATTTCTAGGTTTTGTTACGGTAATTGAGGCACGGAGGCTCGGGCTCACGATGAGACCTAGGATAGAGCCCTCTCCGGGCGGTTTCACCACTATGACGAGCTTCCCTAGCACCCACTGGTGCTATAGCGCCGATCCACCGATATTTTGGCGGGCTAAACTGTCCGGGCGACGTGACCGAAGGGTTGCCGAGCTGCAGCACCGTCGCCAGTTAGATTAGGGCCACCGCCGGCCGGAGCAGTCGGTGCCATCGTGTTCAGTGCACGAAACTAGGCCCTGGCAGCGAGGGAGAGCTCGAGAGTCGGCCGGGCGGCAAGTATCAGCGTGTCTCCGGTGACCCCGGAGGCGCGCGGGCGAGGGAACGCGAGGAGGAAGACGACCCGCGGGCCCCACATCTCAGCGACGGGAAGTTTAAAACCCAGATCTACTGCAGCCCAGGGATCAAGTGTGACTGCGCGGGATGGGGTCTGTAGCCCCGTGTGGCTCAGCTCCAGCGGTAACATGTGTGGGCCGGGCCCACGGTCAGAGTTTAAAATTTTCTCCGGATTATTTAGAATTCCAGATTTAGTTCAAACTTTAGAACCCCATAACTTTTGCTAGGAAGCTCCAAATTTGGTGATTCAAATTGGGTTGGATTCATCTTGACTAGCTCTGTCCAAATATGCAACCCAATTTGTATGAAACCTTTTAGTTGATCTGGAAAATTCCTTAAAGCTTTTCAGCAAAAGAATTTTAGAGGGAGTTTGGTTCATCCAAAAATCCCCAAATTTTGCCAGAATGTTATTTAGGACATTAGTGAACCCCTGTAAAAGGTTCAGACCATTTGGAGTTGATTTGGTCAGAGCAATTCAAATTTGAAGGTGCTGTGTTCATTTGAATACAGAAACATTTTCAGAGAATTTCCAAAACTTGGAAATTCAGTTCTGGGCAAATCTTAGCTCCAAAAATGCTAGGAAAATTCATGCAAACTCTATGAGCTATAATTGAAATTGTAGTTCACTAAGTTAGGCATGAACACGGTTGTTACCTCAGAATTAATTCTGCTTTGCTTATTTGCTAAAAGAATTAATCTGAACAAACCCCTCAATGACAGGTGCTAAATTTTGATCTAGAGAGTTTTCTTGTGACAAGGAACTCCCACAAAAATTCTCAGCTCCATTGGAGCTCTGGATCACCCCTGTCCTGTTTAACCACTTGAGGAATTAATATGGAAAAGGGGGAAAACCACGTAGCATTTAACCATGTGACCAAGTCTAAGCCAAACCACCAACACCCAGTTCATCTTTAAATTCTTAAACAGAGTTCCAGTTGTTAGAAACTGGTTAGCAGAACTAATAGAAGAAGTATTACCCTAAACTCATGTGCATATCCATTAACATGTAGTATTTTTATTAACGTGTAGTCGCTGAAGGCGAGGAGACTCCGGAAGTGCTGGACTTCCTTCTTCCGGACGAAGAACTAACTCCTGACCAGCAGCAACAAGGCAAGCCCCGGTTTGCATTAACTCTTTTATCAAGTTTTACTTTGTTCACATAACTAGGGTGATGTATGAATGTGCATTAGGTGTAGGATGAATGGAACCCCACTTGCATAACCAAAGGTTCCTAAAAGAGTGAGGGTAGTGTCTAGGACCTCAAGTAGACAGGCTATGCTTAATGAGTCATAGGACTTCGGTACAAGTCGAGTAGTTGGAATCTACTCCGAGATAGGCTTGGGACACACGGGTTCGGTTGAGTGATGTGAGATCACTTTAGTAATGAAAATGAGACGAGACAGGGGCTAGGGCGCAGCGAGAGGGAGTCTTGTGTGCGCATCCATGTCTGTGTCGATTGAGGACCGATCTGTGTGCGGCCCACGCTGATCAAGTTTGAACGTACCGAAGGCATATCGGATATATGGGCCCCGATAAACCGATGCAGCCTAAACCTCCGGGCATCGAGGCATAAAGCACCGATTTATAGGTGTAGGCTGAGGGCAGCAAGGTGGAAATCAGCCAACAGGCATAGAGAGATGCTCCGTGTGGGGAACCTCCTGCTCCTTAAAGTGTGACCGGTTCGACGTTTGGGCTGTTGGGTGAAAGGTTGTCCCGTACGGCATCGAGTGAGCGTGCTGTGCAGCTCCACGGGTGGGCGTACGTGACGTGCTCTTTGGGTTTCCCTGCAGGTGTATATCAAGTCGATTCACCGTCCCTCGCGGTGAAGAGTACCACTTGGTCACTGAGTCGTGACGTAGAATAATGTATGAAATATGTTGATTCAATATTGCTGATATGATATAATATTGTATTGCTACATGTTTGCCACCAAATATTGCTTACTAAATTTCAGTTTCCTGAACTGTTAACTTGTTGCTAAAAGATGAACTAAGGATGAACTTTTAGGCGTGTCCATTTGCTGCAATATCACTATCCTATGTCATTGTACACCTCATGTAGAATTTCATGTTTAGGTGAGTCGGTTAAGCCTTGTTGAGCCATCATGCTCACGGTTGCTGCTTAAGTGTTTTTCAGGTGAGGAGCCACATATGGACTCGGAGTACGAGTCCACCGACGAAGGTTACCCTCCGTCGGGGACCACGGCTGAGTGGGAGCCGTACACGCCGCGCTGAGCTGAAGAGTGCAGCTAGTGTGGGTTGCCCTAGGGCTGGGCAGCCGACTTTTGCTAGATAGGCGGGCGTGAGTTGTATAGTGTAGACTTCCGCTGTGTAAGATAAATAATATTTTGTAACTGGAGTTTGTACTACGTTGTACAGTTCAGTTGTTTTCCCATGTAATATATTGTGTTCTTATGACGTCTGCTGTCAGGTGTCGCATAGTGTGGCACCACCCTCTGCGATCCTGGATGGGCGGATCCCGGTCCGCCACATGGGTGTGATGAAGGTCGCGAAGTTTTTGAGTGGCGTATTTGAGGCCTAAGTGGATGGGCAGCACCCGAGTGCAATGCAAGGGTCGGTTTGTTTCTTTCGTCGCGCGCTGCTTTTTAAAGGATCATGTGGCACCGGAGGTCGGGTCCAGTCTTGTCATAGGGGGGAGGAGGATCTGCCCACAGGGAAAACAATCCTGGCACCTATATATCATGTCTGCCCAACTCGGGGTTTTTTGGATACAAATGGTGATGCCTAGGCTACGCTTCACGACGAGTGGCTTGTTTTTAGTTGTCGGGCGATGCGGATGTTGTCCGCTCCATCTTTGCCGAGCCCTGGGGTGAGCATCAACCATTCTCGCAGCCTTCAGGGGACTGGTTGAGGATCGGTCAGGAGTGGTCCCCACCATCACTCGGTTAGTTTAACTGGGTGCTCCTGCCGTGACTGCCGCTGCGGCCAGTTCACAACCGTGTTGCTCCAACAGCATAGCCTGCAGGAACTTCGCCTCTGTGAGGACCGGGGTCCCTAAATTCCAGGAATCACATTGGATGGTGTTGTGCGATGCGACACCCAACAACAAACATCAAAAGACATTCATGTTACATCACATAAGCTTGAACCAACAAGTTCAAGCAGAAATATATTACATTTTAAAACATATCTACAGCGGAAGTCTTGTTTCTACTCACACACTACATACACACCACGCAAAATAATGAATAGTCCAGCCCTCAGATTGTTCATTCTAGCAGAAGCTCCTCAAGGTGGCGTGCAGAGCTCCCATTCAGCCGTATACCCTGATGGGGGTGTGGCCTCCCAGTCAAGCTCTTCGTCAGACGAGGCCATAAATGGCCCCTCACCTGTAGCAACAACTTATATAGCAACCGTGAGCACGAAGGCTCAGTAAGTCATAACCGACTCATCCTAAACATGAAACTCTACATGAGTAACGGGTTCTAACATAGGCAAGAAATGTATGCATAAAAGACTCGCCTAAACTGTAGGTTCTTAACATCACTTTTAGCCCAGATTAAGCCCCCAGTGCTACGCAACATCGTGAATCCACAATCAAATGAGAAACACTTCATCTCGATGTTGCTTACCTTAGCGGGGATGAATTTAGGTTTAGTTTGCACTATTCATACTTTACACAAGGTAGTAATGCAATATCAATTCATATTATCAAAGTTAATCCTACTCTGACTACTCTTTCTTACTATATCACAGCGCAGTGAAGAAGCGATACTCAAATAACTGCGAGGGACGGTGATTGCAATCAAAAGACAACCGGTAATACACGACATGTACGCTCATACTAGAAGCTTTTATAGGCACGCTCTATTTCTGCCGTACACAGCTACCTTTCACTAGGACACTCAATCATTGAACCGGTCCTACCGTCCCAAGCAGGAGGTCCCTACACGGAGCAAGCGTCCTCGACAAAGCCTGTTAGCGGTTTTACACCTTGCTGCCATCAACCAACACCTTTAAGGCGGCAAGCAATGCTTCAACGACCAAATTAACCAAGCTACATTGGTTTCCTGGGGCCCATATATCCAGTATGCTACCGGTATGGTTCAAACTTGACCAGCAGGGCTGCACACGGACGGCCCTTGCTCGACATAAGGAGAGCTACACACACATGACCTCCACGTCTTGCTGCACCCTACATCTCTGCCCCATCTCATTATCAATTGAGTGGGACATGTTCATAAATCCTCCGTGTGCCCTATTCTTTCTCTCGCGAGTAGATTCCAACTACTCGACTTCTACCAAATCCTTCCTATGACTTAAGCCTAGCAAGTGTCTATACGACAGGATACTAAGCTACCCCTGAAGAAATAGGATTACTTGGTCATGCCATTGGGGTTTCAATCACCTTAACCTAATGCACACCCTATCACTACGACTCGTATGTTATAAAGGAAGATGTTATAAAAGCTTGTTAAATGTAAACCGGGACTTGCCATGTTGCTGCTCGGGTTCCCAGGCAGTCTCCGAAGGAAGACTTGCGAGTGGCTCTGGAGTCTCCTCGAGTTCGGAAACTAAACGATATGCACAAATGCAATAATTTGTATTACTTACATGAATGAAATTCATATGTGATATGAAATGTATTGATAAGTGACTCCAATTCCCCTCAGATTTCTGTGGTATATAACATGAATCATCTTTGATGTGCTAGCCAAGTTACATGATTTATCTCTTAATTATGTGTTCATAATAATTCCTTAGAGCTTTAATCTTCTCTGAATTTGTAGAGAAAATTCGGGGCTTTGACATGTATCAAAGTATGTTATCCATACATTTCAAGTCATGTGGATCCAATAAAACTGGTTTCATGATTTTCTAAGCTATCTACAGAAAGATGTGGCTTTTATAAGTTGCTAACAATTTCTGGAATTGTTTTTGGGAACTTTCAGGAACATAGAACAAAATGCTATTATTTTCCCTACTTAGCAATGTCCACTGAAGCTGAAATTTGGCCTGATGAACAAAGATATTATAAAGGAGGTTCTGGCCAAATTTGGGATTTTTCCTTTTAAGGGATCTTCTGTAATTAATTCCCAAGGATTTAACTTAAAAGAATTAATAAGCAAATCAAGAGACTTTGATACCAATTAAATGGTATTGCCAGAAAGGTCACAAGGATTCTAACAAAATTTGTTTGAGAAATTTTGGACAATCCTACCACAAGATATGAATTTCCAAAGTTTGCCCTCAAACTGGAATTATTTTCCTACTGACAATCCTTTAAACAGTCGCCCAGGCCCACCTATTTAAATTGGACCACTCAGACAAAAGCAACACGGGGCTACAGAGTAATACCCGCACTGCCACACTGGATCCCAGCCACAACTGATTAGAACAGTCGCTGACATGTGGGACCCGCCTGGTCGTCTTTACCTCCCGATGTCCGACTTTCCCGCGGTGGTGCACGACGGTAAGCTCGCCGCTGAGGTGTTCCCGGCCTTACGGATCCTCCAAACTTGCTGCCAGAGTCTAACTTTGCACCCTAAGCACGCTGGTGACCTCAGGACACGCCGACGATGGCCGGAGCACGGTTGACCACGGCAACAGCGGCTCAAAGCTCACCGGCGACGGTGTTCTAGATTGGGAAGGCATCTTTTCAACCAGGTTTTGCTCCTACAGCATCGCCAGATCACGTGGAGCATGAAAATGAAATAAGAAGCCAATAAAAAAGGCCACAACCTAGAGTTCACCGGTGAACCGAAAGGTTTTTGAGGAAAAAACTCGGTGAACTCCTCGGTTTCTTGGGCAAAACTTGCCCTACTTCTTCCTACAGCTCCGTATGGATGTCTAGATCATGTCCTTATATGTGCACGATCGCTAAAGGATCCTGTGAGCTTAATTTCACCTCGAAAACAATTCGGCTCAAATGACCACTCCAAGGAACAAATTGAAAATACTTTGCAATCGATGCATGAAATGAAGAACTGCATTCACCGTGAGATTCAGCATATGATGGCGCACCTTTTTGCTTCAGGGAACGAGGTGCGAAAGTGGCTGGATCGCTGGGGCGTCAGAAATCCGAGGCGGCGGCGAGATGAGCTTGGGTGCGGCGAGTGAAGAACAGAGGGAAAACGCGAGTGCTTTTCACCTTCAACGTGCAAGCGGAGTTGTACCGTGGGTGAGGTGGTCGAGCGCAATTACAGCAGCTTGCCAGCTCTGTGCCGCGGTGGAAAATTGGCGGTCAACCGGCGCTCGGTGGCACGCTCACTGAGAGAGAAGAAAACACAGAAAACTTTGTACTGACATGTGGGTCCCACCTCCCTCTTATCCACTTTGTAAATTCAGTTCAAAATAGTAAACCGATTCCAAAAATGGTAAAAATTTGCATGTCGGCTAAAATGAATATGAGGAATCCAATGGTGTAATTCAATTTGAATTTGGATGATGTTGAATTCAGAATCTGATATTTTGAATTTAAATTTGGATTCCCACTTTACCTCACCCAAATAAATAGCAAACTTAGTCCAAATTTAGTGAAATTTGGCAGGGATACTATTTGGACTATGGAGACCAAATTATGAAATCTGATCTCCATGTTTGGCAATGCTGTGAGTAGAATTCAGAATTTTTAGTGAGAAACTCAACTCAACGATACTCTATTTTGATATAAATCACTTAGCTCCAAATTTAGGTACATTTGGCAGCCTGCCTAGTTTAAACCTAAGGAGTTGAAATGTGAGATCATATGAAGATTTTTAGGTGCTATGTTGCTGTTTTTAGTCCCACCTTAGATCTCACATCATTGTATTAAATTGTTTTATTCCTCCCATTTTACTAAGTGTTCATGAGCTGAATGTGTTGCAATCTTGGGATTTCACATCCCTCCCCCTTAAAAGAATCTCGTCCCGAGATTACAAAAGAAAAGGCAAAGTGGGGAAATTACTGGATGAAATCAAATAATAATTCTGGATAGTTGGAGTGGAGAAAATCCTCGCTTTCCCATGTCGCCTCATCAGCGGTATGGTTTCTCCATAAAACCTTGTAGAACCACAAAGTTCGATTCCTTGTGGTTCGGGTCTTCTTGAGAATTTGAACCGGATATTCTTCACATGTGAAGTCCAGTTGCAACCCTTCAACATCTTCGGGTCAGACAGCGGTAGTGAACTTGAGACATTTCCTTAGTCGGGATACATGGAAAATGTTATGGATTCCCGCTAATGACGTCGGTAGCTCTAAACGATAAGCCACGGGTCCACATCTTTCCGTGATGTCAAATGGACCAACGAAGCGTGGAGCTACTTTTCCCTTCACCCCAAAGCGATGAATGCCTTTCATTGGGAATACACGGAGGTATACATGATCTCCGAATTCAAATTGCAAAGGCCGACACCTTTTGTCCGCGTAATTCTTTTGCCGAGATTGAGCGGCTTTAAGATTAGCTTGAATCATCCTTACCCGCTCTTCGGCTTCATTTACGAGATCAATCCCGTAAATCACTCTCTCGCCGGACTCACACCAATTCAAGGGTGTGCGACACTTCCGACTCTATAGAGCTTCATAAGGTGCCATTTAATGCTCGCTTGATAACCATTGTTATAAGCGAATTCCACCAACGGTAAATGATCATACCAACTTTTACCATGGTGTATGGCACATGCTTGAAGCATATCTTTGAGAACTTGATTCACCCTCTCCACTCGACCATCCATTTGAGGGTGATATGCATATCTCCTAATCATTTGGCCCCCAACGAGACATGGAGCTGCTCCCAGAAACGAGCAACGAATAATGCGCCTCAATCTGAAATGATCGTACGGGGAATTCTGTGCAAGCATAATATCCTTGCAATGTACAGCTCTGCATACTTCGTGGCATGGAACATTGTATTCACCGGAATGAATTGTGCCGACTTGGTTAACCGATCTACGATTACCCGAATCGAATCATGCTTGTTGGCTGTGAGAGGCAACCCAACAATGAAATCCATACTAATGTCCTCCCAATCCATGCCGAGATACTAAGTGGATGCAAAATTCCTGCCTTCTTCATGTGGTCGTCTTTAACTTGCCGACACGTGTCACATTCATACACATACTTTGCAATCTCACTTTTCATCCGGGTCCAACAAAATTTGGTCTTCAATTTTTGATACATTCTGTTACTACCCGGATGAATACAAAACTTGGATAAGTGAGCCTCATCCAAAATTTTCTTCCGCAGTCCCATTTCACAGGGTACGACTCTCCGGTCTTTGAACCATAAGGTTCCCTCATTACCCTTCTAGAAGCATTTCATTTTCCCATGCTCCATCCTCCTCCTAATATGGGACATGTCCTTGTCTTGCGCTTGAGCCTTCATAATCTCCTATCTTAATATGGGTATGAGAGCAAAATTATATAGAGCTAAATATGGAACCAAGTAAAGACTTGTTCTTCCTCTTCTATCGGCATGATTGTTAGGTTATAAACATGAGATTTCTGGCTGAATGCATCGGCGACCACATTTGCCTTGCCCGGATGATAATCTCATAGTCCTTCATTAATTCTAACCATCTTCGGTGTCACATACTCAACTCTTTCTGAGTCAATATGTACTTCAAACTCTTGTGGTCGTTGTAGAGATGTACTAGGTTCCCTAGTAGGTAATGTCTCCACATCTTCAATGCGAGAACCACTGCAGCGAGCTCGAGATCATGAGTTTGATAATGCTGCTCATGATTCCTGAGTTGTCATTATCCGTATGCGACCACACGACCGTCTTGCATAAACACGCAGCCCAGTCCACTAACGGATGCATCACAATATACATCAAATGGCTTCATTGTATCCAGTTGAGCTAAGATGGGGCTGATGTCAGATGCTTCACCAATGTTTGGAAGACTTCTTCGCATGTTGCATTCCAAACATATTTAATCCCCTTCTTCAGTAATAGTGTCATTGGTTTAGCTATTTTTGAAAAGCTCGGAATGAATCTCCGATAATATCCGGCTAAACCCAGGAAGCTGCGGACTTCGTGGACAGATTTGGGGGACTTCCATTTCAGCACTTGCTCAATTTTACTTGGATCAACAGCAATTCCTTCTGCTGAGATAATCTGCCCAAGAAATGGCACTTGCTTGATCCAAAACTCGCATTTGCTTAAATTGACATAAAGCTTATGGTCTCTTAATAATTGAAGGACGATATATAAATGTTCGGCATGTTCTTCCTCCATCTTTGAATATACCAAAATGTTGTCGATAAAGACCACAACGAACTTTTCCAACTCTGGCATGAATACCGAATTCATAAGATACATGAAGTGAGCTGGAGCATTTTTGAGACCAAAGGACATGACGAGAAACTCATATAGGCCGTATCTCATCGAAAATGTCATCTTGGTACATCTTCCTCCCGGATTTTAAATCTGATGATATGCGGACCAAAGGTCCATCTCGAAGAACATCTTAGCACCCACTAATTGATTGAATAAAATTTCGATGCGTGGTAGTGGATACTTGTTCTTGATAGTGACAGCAATGAGAGGACGATAGTCTACGCATAACCACAACGTCTCGTCCTTTTTCTTTACAAACAGTGCCAAGCATCCCCATGGTGATGTACTCGGTTGAATGAAAACCTTCTTCATAACGTCATTCAGCTGCTCTTTCAACCCTGCAAGCTCATTCGGAACCATTTTATACAGCCTCTGAGATATCGGTGTAGTGCCTGGTGCAAGTTTAATCTTGAACTCCACATCCTGTTCGGGTGGCATGCCCGGTAAATCATCGGGAAATACATCCGGGTATTCACAAACCGCTGGAATCTTTTCCAACTTAACGGCATCACCATGATATGCCATTGCATTTTCCAAAACATTGGTAGAACCAATAGATAGGGACCATGAATAGGAAAGTGCAGCTGAATAGTTCAAAGACCAATGTTGAGAATGACATCATGGTAATATAACCATGACATCCCTAAGATGATATCTATCTTTTGGTCTTCTAGGTTAATAAGAGAGGTGGGGTGTATCTTTCCACCTAAATCATTTGGTGCCTTTGGAACCATAGTATGAGAAGCTATGTTCCCACCCGATGAGCAAATCAATTATGGACTTTTTATAGGTAGCACTGGTATTTGATACTTGCTCACATATGATTTTCTTATGAAATTATGTGTAGCATCGGAATAAAATAATATCAAAATGGAATGGTCGTGGAGAATGAACGTACCCTCGATAGCAAGATGGTGGATTTTGCCGGGTTTCGGGGCAGGTTTCTTTGATTGACCCAGGGGCTGATTTGCACCTTGGTGCATCACCTGCCCGCTGCCCTGCTGCTTCTCCGGGCACTCCCTTAAGAAATGACCAGCCCGGCCACATGTGAAACAGGTGTAGTTGGTTGGTCCCCTGCTGATTTGGGGACGGAATCCGGGTGCACGCTGTTGGGGTGGAAGTGCACGCGGAAACCCTCGTTGCTGTTGTGGCAGAGGTGGTCGGAAGCTGGGCGCGTTGAATTGCCGACTACGGAACATCGGCTGCCGCCCTGGTGGTTGCCACCTCTGACCGTATGGTGAGCGATACACCATACGGTATTTTTGGGTATTGCGTCCCTCGCTGCCCTGTGGGGCACTCCTCTTACGCTTCTCCGTGGTCAATTCATGGGCAGCGTCCTCTTGCATAATGGCGACGTTGACCATATAGTTGAAGGTGCCATGGTTAAATTGTGCAGGTTTGTCCTTCATTTTGGGGTTAGGACCCCGGTAGAAGCTCTCGCGCTTCTTATACTCCTTGTTAACACATTCTGACGCATACTGCGCCAGTTGGTTGAAGGCCTGGGAGTACTCGTGAGCACTCCTCCCTCCTTGTCTCAGCTCCATAAATTCCTGGAGCTTCCTCTTCCTGATACAGGGAGGTATGTGGTAGGTGTGAAACGCCTCCCGGAATTCCACCCACGTTAGGGCATAACCCGCCGGTAGTGACGCGATGTTGTTCGCCCACCATGCGCGGGAGGATCCTTGAAGATGTTGTGCTGCGTACAGCGCCTTATGGTGCTCGAAGCACTGTAGCAATCCGGACTTTGCCTCGATGGTGCGGAGCCCATTGTTCGCCTCGAGGGGTTCATCGGCCTCTGTGAAAACCGGTGGATGCGTCGCCAAGAAATCCGAGTATGAGTTATTTGGAGGCTGCCGATGACCTCCATCTTGACGTTCCCTTGATGGGACATATTTTGCTTGAGCGTGCACAGCAGCTCGTCTGCTCATCGCACGAACTCGTCATAGCAGCAAGGACATCCGCAAACGTAATCGGAGGTGGAGGTGGAGGTGGTGGTTGCTGCTGCTGTGGTGTCTCCCGCTCATGCAGCTGGGAGCTCTCTTCCTGACTCATCTCACCAATGTTGTGCGTGGAACATGTGCAATTCATTCTGCAGCCACAATAAAATTTCCACATGAGACACCATAGGAAATCTG
This sequence comes from Neostapfia colusana, assembly GCA_030760725.1. Lineage (NCBI taxonomy): Eukaryota > Viridiplantae > Streptophyta > Magnoliopsida > Poales > Poaceae > Neostapfia > Neostapfia colusana. The sequence goes on from JASWHV010000009.1 coordinate 51,389,388, forward strand.
ATGCATTGCAAAAGATGGAAGTGTAATGTGAACTCCTTGACTCATCTCACCAATGTTGTGCGTGGAACATGTGCAATTCATTCTGCAGCCACAATAAAATTTCCACATGAGACACCATAGGAAATCTGATGCATTGCAAAAGATGGAAGTGTAATGTGAAATCCCCAAAACTCTAGCAAGTGGAGCTGCCCAATCACACCTAGGAAAATGAGAGGGAATTTAAACTTTTGAATATAAAGGTATGAGCTCAAAGTGCTAAATTAAACTTGCAAAAATTTCCAAACATGGAGATATAAATCCACAATTTGGTTCCCCATGCATCCAATAGTAGCCTGGCAAATTTTCAGTTGAATTGGAGAGGATTTTCTATTTGTTGTAAATTAAAACATGAGGCAATTCAAATTTGAATTTAAACATCACTTTGAAATTCCAAGTTCACCAAAATCCAAATTTGAGTGCACCATTGTGTTCCTCATATTCTTTTTAGCTCATCTACCAATTTTTATCATCTTTGGGGCACTTTTCGCTATTTTAAATCGAATTGGGAGGATAAGAGGGAGAGGAGCCGTGGACCCCACTGATCAGTGACACATTTGAAGTCTCCATGCCGTGCTCTGTTTTTCCTCGACCGAACGGGCACCAGCCCCTGGCGTTGGTGCCCAACCGACTCAAACACGCGCCAGCTCCTGCTCTGCAGCTGAGGACGTCGAGTGAAGCAAGTCCCACGCTCCTGCCATGTGAAACCGTCCTTCTTTGCTGTTCACACCACCCTCCCGCAGCTCCGAAGAAACTTCATTGCCACCCGGTTGCACCTTCGGTTTCTCCGGCGCCCGGATGCTCCGAGCCATTTCGTGGCTAACGATCTACACCAAAAAGAACCGCCCTAAGGTGCTCGACACGCCGGTGCCACCCCCTCCTCTTCTCATGCACTACCGATGAAGAATTTTGCCGTTTACCGCAAGGATGTTCATAGAACCGAGTCACTCGAATTTCTGAAACTCGTGGTATGTAGTCCATCACAGCTTATGCCGAGCTACACACACGTTCTAGGTCTCCCCATGCTCATCTAGGATCAAGAATCATCGAAAACCATTGTGTAGAGGGTCGGTTCCTCGAATTTTCCCGGCCGCCGCCGGATTTTAATCTAGGTCACCGATGAACTTGTACTTGCAGCCCGTTTGGAGGTGATGTGGGTGTTGGTGATATGCCCAAGAGGCAATCATAACAATTCGGATAAAGGCCTGATGGATATTTGATCCATAAGGAATTAGGGTACTAATGGGCCTGTGACCTAAAAGCCCATTAGCGCGCTTATAAATATGAGGGGAGGGTTAGGGGCAGATTACTCCACCACATAACAGCCCCAGCCACTGCCCCTCACAGGCCAGCCGGCGAAACCCCTGTCGCGCGCGCGGTGCTAGCACACCGACGCAAGGCGTTCCTCCTTGTACGTGTGGACTCCGTGGAGGCGCTGTTGTTACTGCTGCGCTGATCAGCTATGACGCGCATCTACGATCCGCTGCGCTGCGCGTCTAGTGGTAACGATCCATGATCTTCTTACTCGCATGTTTCCTGGGTGATACGGTCGAATTGCTAGAGTAGCGCATCGCCTATTTCTATACAGTGGTACCAGAGCCGACTTGCGTAGTTTTTGGTCTGGGTCTTAGATCGATCTACTGCAGACAAGTTCATATGATGAATTTTTATAGTTCGGCTTTTGGGGTTTGGAATTGGTTAGAGTAGATTGCCATCATATGATTAAAGGATTAGTTTGTGCTCCTTCTCTGTTGTGTGCGCAACCTGTCCCTACCGGCTGGAATCACCATCGGGACTAATAGTGTACATAGCTAACAGATTGAGCCAACAGATCACGGTCATGTGTCGCGATATTCTCGTGGATAACCAGTCACAATGAAAATTGAGTCATTCTGAATGGCTCAGATTCGGGTTGATTTGATCAATTCGACTTGATCAAACCAGCGGGTGGCGGCTCCCCCCTTGACCCCCCGCCCGCTAACGGGCTAGCGGGACTGCCGTTGCTGTCTGCTATAGTGACATCATTAAGTTGTTTCATGATAGACATCATTCTACGCTTAACTTGTTTTTGCAGGGAATGATGTGAATGGTATGACCTAAATGTGATGTGATAATCTGTGTGTAAAATTCGTGCAGCCTGCGTGTTGCAAATTTAACACAACCGGGTTGAGGTTGTCACATATTTGTATAACGACCTGCGTGTCGCCCTGTGATGCCTGATCTCTCATGTAATTTATTTGGTAGCTATTAGATGTATTAGCTTCTTTTATATTCATTGAGAAACCTCAAGCATGATGGCGATGGTGATCACCATAAGAAGGGAGACATGGCGGTGTAGATCATGATGGAACCATGGTGATGGAGACCACTATGATCCTAAAGGCCATACTATTCACATATATGATATGATCGTATGCCTGTGATGTTTTACTATTCTTTTCATGCTTTTCATATGGTGGATGTTTTGTCATGATAGAATAGCTTCCCTCGGAAAAGTTGAGTATTTGATGCCATTTACCTATAGCTGCACCTATGTTGTTTTGATCGTTGTATGGTAGGTTTGCCAAAGCAAAATACTGTCATCTATCATAATGAATAGGGTGAATGTTGGACATTCACATGCATAGTATTGGTTTACTCAAAAAAGCTATCAAAAAGGTTTTGGGCTTTACGGCATAGTGTTGGGAGCCGGGGCATTGAATGTCACCCAACAAACAAGAATCATATAGAGATATGATTAACAATGGTTGTTTACCTATGTCACTAATTTTCTAGCAGTGAAGCCAAAGCTCACTAGAAATTAGTAAATATGGTCTTGGACCACTATATGTCGTTAGAGGGAGGACGATACTCATATAGTGGTGGTGTCTTTTATTAAACTGTTAATAAAAGATTGGTAGATAACATAGTGCTAAAACCTTGCATATTTATTTTCTATTATAAATCATATCTGCTAGTAACAATTCCGGTTTCAATTTGTGATCTGTGCTTGAGAAAGAAAAGCTCAATGGAGCTAACTTTATTGATTGGTACCGCAACCTGAGAATTGTTCTCAGGCAAGAGAAAATTGAGTATGTTCTTGAGCAACCATACCCCAATGACCTCCCTGATGATGCAAATGCCGCAACTTGCAGGACTTATGAGAAGCACTGCGATGATGCGCTTAATGCAAGCTGCCTCATGCTTGCCACAATGTCCCCTGATCTACAGAAACAATATGAGCATGCAGATGCTTATTCTATGATTCAGGGACTATGTGGAATGTTTGAGAACCAAGCAAGGGCTGAGAGGTACAACATCTCAAAGTCCTTGTTCTCATGCAAGCTGGCAAAAGGTAGCCCGGTCAGTCCCCATGTAATCAAGATGATTGGTTACATTGAGACTTTGGACAAACTTGGTTCTGAACTCAAGGATGACCTGGCTATTGACGTTATTCTCCAGTCACTCCCAGCGAGCTATGAGCCATTTATATTGAATTATCAAATGAATGGCATGGACAAAACGTTGGCTGAATTGCATGGGATGCTTAAAACAGCCGAGGAAAGCATTAAGAAAAACACCACTCATGTGATGATAGTTCAAAAGGAGAATAAAAAGAGGAAGCGTGTGATGCATCCTAAAGGCAAGGGAAAGGTTCCCAATGAGCCTTCAAGCTCAAAGCCAAAGGGTAAATCAGGCCCTTCTCCTAATGATGAATGTTTCCACTGTCATGCTAAGGGGCATTGGTCTAGGAACTGCAAGAAGTACTTGGAGGATAAGAAGAAGAAAGGGAGTGAGACTTCCACTTCAGGTATAAATGTTATAGAAATCAATATTGCTACATCTTCTAGTGAATCATTGGTATTTGATACCGGATCAATGATTCACACTTGCAAATCGTTTCAGAGTCTAAGTGAGACTAGAAGATTTGCAAAAGGCGAGTTGGATGTTCGGGTCGGCAATGGAGCAAAGGTTGCTGTCATAGCTGTTGAAACTTATCACTTGTCATTAAACTCAGGATTAGTTTTGGAATTAAATAATTGTTATTGCAATCCTTCTTTGAGCAAGAACATTATATCTTCCTCATGTTTGGAAGAAGTTAATGGTTATGAGATTATAATAAAGAACAAATGTTATTCTATTTATTATAATAATATTTTCTATGCTCAATGTCCATTAGTGAATGGATTATATGTTCTTGATCTTGAGGATAAAACAGTCTATAACATTAATACAAAAAAGGCTCGACGAAATGATCTAAATCCCACTTTTATTTGGCATTGTCGCTTAGGTCATATTAATGAGAAACGCGTTGAGAAACTCCATAAAGATGGTTTGTTAAGTTCATTTGATTTTGAATCACTTGACACATGCGAGTCTTGTTTGCTTGGGAAGATGACCAAAGCACCCTTCACTGGTCAAAGTGAGAGGGCAAGTGACTTGTTGGGACTTATACATACTGATGTATGTGGACCAATGAGTTCTGTAGCTAGAGGTGGTTTTTAGTATTTCATTACTTTTACCGATGACTTTAGTGGATATGGATATGTCTATCTAATGAGGCACAAGTCTGAATATTTTGAAAAGTTCAAAGAATTTCAGAATGAAGTACAAAATCAGTTGGGCAAGACAATTAAACTTCTACGATCTGATCGTGGGGGTGAATATTTGAGCCATGAATTTTATGATCATTTAAAACAATGTGGAATTGTTCCACAGTTGACTCCACCTGGAACGCCTCAATGGAATGGGGTGTCCGAGCGGAGGAACCGAACCTTGTTAGACATGGTTAGGTCAATGATGAGCCAGACTGATCTTCCACTATCCTTTTGGGGTTATGTTCTTGAAACTGCTGCGTTTACACTAAATAGAGTCCCAACTAAGTCTGTTCAGAAGACACCATATGAGATGTGGACCGGGAAACGTCCTGGATTGTCTTTCCTCAAAGTTTGGGGAGGTGATGCTTATGTCAAACGTTTGACGTTAGACAAACTTACTCCCAAATCAGACAAATGCTTCTTTGTGGGATATCCTAGGGAAACCAAAGGATATTATTTTTATAATAAAACGAAGGGTAAAGTGTTTACTGCTTGCAATGGTGTCTTCTTGGAGAAAGAGTTTCTCTTAAAAGGAGTTAGTGGGAGCAAGGTGCATCTTGAAGAAATTCAAGAGATACCTGAAAATGTTTCGGCACCCTCTAATCCTATACAGGATGTACAAGATGTTGTACAACCACTTGATGAAATACCAGCCCCACGAAGGTCTACAAGGGTACGTCGTGCAACTGAAAAGTTGACACTCCTAACCACGGAACCGCACGACATGGTATTGTTGGACAATAATGAGCCTGTGACCTACACTGAAGCAATAATGGGACCCGACTCTGAGAAATGGCTTGGAGCCATGGAATCCGAAATAGAATCAATGCATGAGAATCAAGTTTGAAACTTGGTTGATCCAATCGATGGTGTGAGACTGATCGATTGCAAATGGATTTTCAAGAAAAAGACTGATATGGATGGAAAAGTTCACATCTATAAAGCACGATTGGTGTCAAAAGGTTTCAAACAAATTCAAGGTGTTGATTATGATGAAATATTTTCGCCCGTCGCTATGCTAAAGTCTGTTCGGATTCTCCTAGCAATTGCTGCATATTTTGATTATGAAATATGGCAGATGGATGTCAAAACAGCCTTTCTTAATGGGAGTCTGACTGAGGATGTGTACATGACACAACCTGAGGGTTTTATCGATCCTAAAAATGCTAGAAAAATATGCAAACTTCAAAAGTCCATCAATGGATTGAAGCAAGCATCTCGGAGTTGGAATCTACGTTTTGATGAAGTGGTCAAAGGGTTTGGTTTCATCAAGAATGTAGAAGAACCTTGTATTTACAAGAAGGTTAGTGGGAGCGCAATTATATTTCTGGTCCTATATGTAGATGACATATTGTTGATCGGAAATGACATTCCAGTACTAGATGCTGTTAAATCCTCATTAAGTAAAAGTTTCTCAATGAAGAATTTAGGAGAGGCAGCGTACATTTTGGCCATAAAGATCTATAGAGATAGATCTAAAAGGTTAATTGGATTAAGCCAAGACACATATATTGACAAGATATTGAATTGGTTCAATATGCAAGATTCTAAGAAAGGTTTCTTGCTAATGTCACATGGCATCACTCTAAGCAAAAGTCAGTGTCCTTCGACGCCTGATGAGCAAAAGAGGATGAGAGTGATTCCTTATGCTTCAGCTATTGGATCTATCATGTATGCCATGTTGTGTACACGCCCAGATGTATCCTATGCTCTAAGTGTTACGAGCAGGTATCAATCAGATTATGGTGAGGCTCATTGGACAGTTGTCAAAAACATTCTTAAGTACTTGAGAAGAACTAAGGATGTGTTCCTAGTGTTTGGAGGTGAAGAAGAGCTTGTTATAAGAGGTTACACCGATGCTAGCTTCCAAACAGACAAGGATGACTCCAGATCGCAATCCGGTTTTGTATTCTGCCTCAATGGAGGGGCAGTGAGCTGGAAAAGTTCCAAGCAAGACACAGTAGCAGATTCAACGATGGAGGTGGAGTATATTGCAGCTTCTGAAGTTGCAAAGGAATCTGTTTGGATCAGAAAATTTGTTTCTGAGTTGGGTGTTGTTCCTAGTGCGTCCGGACCTGTGGATCTCTATTGCGATAATAATGGAGCCATTGCACAGACAAAGGAGCCTAGATCACACAAAAGATCCAAACATATACTACGACGCTATTATCTGATTCGAGAGATTATCGACCGAGGTGATGTGAATATATGCAAGGTGCATACGGATTTGAATATGGCAGATCCGTTGACAAAGCCTCTTCCACAATCAAAGCATGAGACGCACACGAGATCTATGGGTATTAGATACTTACATCAGTGATCCTAGTGTGTAGTCGGAGACTTGTGTCATAGCTATGTTTATGTACTATTTGAGTAACTATTATTCACATTGATCATCAAGTATGTGACTTGTTCTTGAGACTCTTTGTTAATTATAATGTTACTCAAAATGATCCATAGTCTATATCGTTATATGAGATAATGATAGTATGCAGACTAGCACATGTATTAACTGATGATCACGTTTCACGGATCATAGATATGGAGATATCAAATTAATAATGTGAACACATGTTAGTGAACATGGTGTTGGATAGACCCATTCCGAGACACTATTGGTATTGTTATTTACATATGTGCCATTAGTTGGTCTTGAGTGATACACCTGCTAGATTCTTAGACCTGAGATCGCCATTGTTTCTCACTATGTGTAGTTGTGCACTTTGAAACTATCAAACGCTACTCCGTAACTGGGTGGTCATAAAAATAGTCTTCAGGTACATGATGAAGCATGGAATGAGATGTGTGCGAATCAAGATGGGATTTGCCCCTCCTAAATAACAGGAAAGATATCTCTGGGCCCCTCGAGATAGTTGGATTGAAAGTGCATGGCCATGCCAAAGTGATTAAAGAGTGAATCATTATGACTAAAAGTTAGTCATAGATTGAATCCACTATTTGATCGAGTGAATGGTCGAGCTATCACAAGGATGGCACGTATCTCGCCTTGAGCTTGACTGGTATCGTGTGGCAAAGGAATTAGCATGTGAATGTATCTAGGTTCAGCCGATATGATCTTTATGTACATTCGGGAGTCAGTATGTCCGGCTAGGTACCTCTACTGACTTGTGTTTGAAAACGGTTTTCATTCATAACCGACTGTACATAAACCTAATGGGTCACACACTTAAGGGGATGGAATATTGAAAAACTTGGCTATATGATTGTCTCTAGTGCAAGTGGGAGATTGTTGGTGATATGCCCAAGAGGCAATCATAACAATTCGAATAAAGGCCTGATGGATATTTGATCCATAAGAAATTAGGGTGCTAATGGGCCTGTGACCTAAAAGCCTATTAGCGCGCCTATAAATATGAGGGGTAGGGTTAGGGGCAGATTACTCCACCACATAACAGCCCCAGCCGCCGCCCCTCACAGGCCAGCCGCCGAAACCCCTGTCGCGCGCGTGGTGCTAGCACACCGACGCACGGCGTTCCTCCCTGTACGTGTGGACTCCGTGGAGGCGCTGCTGTTACTGCTGCGCTGATCGGCTACGACACGCATCTACGATCCGCTGCGCTGCGCGTCTAGTGGTAACGATCCATGATCTTCTTACTCGCATGTTTCCTGGGTGATACGGTCGAATTGCTAGAGTAGCGCATCGCCTATTTCCATACAGTGGGTGCATATCGGTGATTAGGGTTCCACCATGGTGCTTTAGGAAGAAGAACCAAAAGATTTGAGCCACTGTAGAGTGAGTTTGACGCCACCGGAGTTGTGCTGCCGCCCATCGCTGACGGGTTTCTGGGGACCGGTGGCCTTGGCCGACCCCACAAATTAGTTTCCTGTGGTCCCAAAGTTAGAAGCAGCGAGAATCAGCCCTAGAGAAGGCCGGGAGCTTCGGTCCGGCGATTCTCACCGGAGAGCGCCGCCGCTTGGCTCTGCCCGTGCGCGAGGTAGAAGAAAGGCCGTGGGCTCCACTGTCAGCAATTTGAAATTTCCCATTTCTGCCCAGATTTTCATCAAACTTTGCAAGCTCATAACTTTCTGTAGGAAACCTCCAATAATTGTCAAATAAATTTCATTGGATTCCTCTCAGTGAGTAATATCCAGTGGTGCATCCCAATATTTATGGAAATCCATGGATCTGGCTCATTAATTCAATTAATGAAAATCTTAGTGAATTAATTAGAGGAGTTCTGTTTAGTGGAAATTTCCCAAATTTGGGCAAAACCCTCCCCTAAATATACGTGAACTCCAGTAAAAATGCCAGAGGCATTGGACCTCATTTGCTTGGCCAAATGTTGTTTCCATCCTCTATGTATCTGAAAAATGGGAAAAAGAACAGAGGCATTTTTCAGACTTTTACCCCAAACTTGAGAAATCCATATCTCCATGTAGGGAACTCCAAAAATAGTGAAACCAAATCCTATAGACTCATAAAATACCCAAGATCCTGAAAAGGCAAAATTGGAGCATGCCAAGACCCTAGAATTTCATTAGGAAGTTAATGAAGCTAATTAACATAGAGAATTCTTTGGACCATATTCTCCATCAACTTTACCTGAAATTTTGCAAGCCATATCTCTGTATGATCTATGAACTACTATAAAAGTTCCAGAGCAAGTTGAAGTAATCTTCTCCAGTTTTCTGCTATGTCTATTCAGCTTCATACTTATGTCTATTAAATAGCTACTTTGAATTTCAATCCAAAAACTTCCACTGCTCAAAAGTATCTTTTCTCTGCTTCAACCCACAGCAGAACCCAACTCTCAAATCTTAGTGGATCTTAACCCTTATTAAGTTGAAAAACATTCTTGTTTTATAATTCGCTTACTTGCAATATAAACTTGTGCATATTCATATCGCTAGGAAACACGACGAAGGAGTTCGATGAGGAACTCGATTCGGAGCAGCAAGTTGAGTCTTTACTCGTCGCCAAGATACTGACTTTAATTTAGGATCAAACTTGCAGCAACATAAGGCAAGCCCCGGTTTGCATTTAACAGTTTTTAGATATATTTTACTTTGTATCACTTTCATTGGTCTAGTATGTATTGTGCATTAGGTCAAGGGTGATTGATACTCCAAATGCATGACCCAAAAATCCTTGGAGTGAAAGGGTAGAACAGGTTACCATCATGTTTCTGCTAGGATTAAATTGTATAGAAATTGGTACAAGTCAGGTAGTTGGAAGCTACTCGCGAGGCTAGAAAATTGGTTCAAATGGGTATGATTCTAGAGAACGGAATAACTGGAATAGAAAAGGAGACCGAGCAGAGAGTAGAAGCATCAGGACGTTGGGCTTGTGTTGCTGTAGCTCGGTTAAGGACCGATGCGTATGCCACCTTGTTGAGCAAGTTTGAACAGTATCAGATGCATACTGGATAAATGGGATCCAGGAAACCGATGTAACTCGGATACTCTGGTGTCAAAACTTATACCACCGTCCTTTGGGGGATGGTGTCAGAGGTGTAAACCCACTAGCAGAGCAACTTTGACGTGTTCCGTGTAGTGGCCCTTCTGACGGGTCGGTAGAACTGGTTCAGCATTCGAGTGACGCGTGAAAGGTTGCTGCATACAACGTAATAAAGAGCTCTTATGTGAGTCTTTCGAGACGGGTGTATGTGTCATGTGTTCCGGGTGTGCCCTGATTCGAATCACCATCCCTCGCGGTTATTGAGTACAACTTGTTCACTGAGTGGTGACATAGTAAGTACTTCCAGATGAATTGAGATGAATCATTGCTGTTGTGAAATTCATAAGTTCATTGTATTGCAACCATGTATGCTATAGTTGTAGAGCTCACTAAATTTATATTCCACTTTGGGCAAAGCAACACCGGAAAGAAGCGGTTCTTGTTTGATTATGGATTTCCGATGTTGGGAGGCTCAGGGTATATGAAATTGCTGCTGTAAAAACTGCTAATAAGGATCTACTTTTAGGCGAGTACTAATGCTATAGCTGCTGTCCTACTTTATAAATTCCTGCATATAGAGTTCTTAGTTAGGGTAGATGGTTAAACCTTGCTGGGCTTTCAAGCTCACGGTTGCATTATTAGTGTTTTGCAGGTTGTCTTAGTATTGCTATGAAGACGGTTGTTCGGTGAGACATCGGACCCATGGGTCGTATGACTGACCGAAAACCCTGTCGCTGCCTACACTCTTGTTGAAGCTAGTAAGAAGCGTCCGCGGGCTGGACGTCCTCTCTTTCGCGTAGCTAGGATCGAGAGTGCGTGTGTATGTATATTCCGCTGCGTGTACCTTCATGGTACATTATGTTGTAAATGACACTATGTTAAGAAATAGAAGAGTTTGTATATTTATGGTTTCTTTTTGTGTATGCTGTTGGGTGCCGCATCGCACGGCACCACCCAATGCAATTCCTGGAGTATTGATCCCGGAATGGGTTCCCCACATGTAATGACGAGGAACATCTTGTAAACAAACTTATATATTGATAAAGCATAACTTTATTCATAATATATCTCCTCGAGACCATTTGTTACAATAGCACTCCAAAATGATGAACTTTAGCCTGCAGTTCATCTCTATTCTTATGGTCGCCACAAGATGTTACACCACAACATCACTTATGCTACCTTAACACTACTATTTACAATACGACACAAACATGGTCATCACAATACAACGAGGTAGGCTCAAACCTCCTCGGTGGCTACTCTATCCGTGATGACTACTCTTCGTCGGACGCCAGTTAAGGCTCCTCCGGATCCACTTCAGGTTTAGAGTCTGATGCTGGGGCAACATGTTCAGGTTCAGCATCAATTACCATAGCTTCGGGTTCAGGTTCAGGTTCCCCCAGAGCTACCTTCTCAACCTGTTAAACGAGGACCGGATTCAAAATAGGTTGTACAGCGTTCAACTCATCCTGAGCAAACATCCAGTACTGCCCCCAATTCTGCGCTGCCTCTATGGCATCATTCCTCTCTTCCGTGAGTATATTAATGTGGTGCAATTGGGCACCCACCATTTGCTGACTCACATTCAGCTAATCTCAGACTTGCTGCAACTCTTCCTGAGTGCGTTGCAGCTCATTTTCAGTCACCATGAGCTGATGGATTTCTGGGGCCAGATATGTACACAGTGAATTCTTCTCATGTTGGAGATGATTCTTGCGAGTGTTCGCCTGATTCAGCTCACCCATAAGTTCTTAAATGGTCCTGGCTTGACCATCAATGCCTAGCTTGCTGGCGGCGTCGTAGAAACTGGTAGTAGACAACCTCAAATTAAAATTGGGGTTGAATATGTCTGTTAGCTCGCTTTGTCATTGTTCCCACTCCTGCTGAGATAGCCCAGTAACAGGTGGGAGCGCGAATGGTGTAGACTCCACTTGCCTCACATGGAGTTGGCAAAAACGCGCGATGGCTTCACGGGATGCCATGTCTCACAAATCCTCTATTTGATGCCCCTTCACTGTGACGGTGAAGATGTGAAATTCCTAAAATTCTATCAAGTGAACTGGCAAATTCTCACTTAGGAAAATGAGGGGGAATTAAAACTTTGGATTCTAACGGTGTGAGTTCAAAGTGATAATTCAAATTTCCAAAAAAAAACTTCCAAACATGGGGAGCTAAACTCACAATTTGGTTCTCCATAATTCACATATTAAACCTGCCAAATTCTAGCTCATTCCGAGGTGGTTTACTATTTGTTTGGAATTAAGTGAGGAAGCACTCAAATCTGAATTCAAACCTCAGTTTCAAATTCCAACTTCACAAAACTGCAAATTAGGTTTCACAAATGTGTTCCCCATATTTGAAATAGCAGCGCTGCCAAAATTCATTAAATTTTGGGTTGGTTTGCTATGCATTTGGATCAATGGAAGGAGGAAGATTCAAATCCAATTTAAAATTCAAAGAGCCAAATGCAGTTCAATTCCACACCAGAATTGAATCCATTTGAATTCCAAAAATTCAAACCATAACTTGGTGTGGAAGTCTAGCATTTAAGTGTGAGTTGCTGTGGTAAAATATCAGTGAAAAATAAAAAGAATTGAGGGGGTGGGACACAGCAGTCAGCCTCACAGCTCCACACAGTTGGTTTCCCCGTTCTTACCCTGAGTCACCGAGTGGCAGCAAAGAGCTGGAATTCTCGACGTGCCATCCATCTCATCGTTGCCTCTCCATGTTATAAGCCACAGCTGAGCGCCTTGGACACTCACCTCGCTCATTCGTCGTGCCACTGAACCAAAACACCGAGCGCACGAGGAGGAAAGCAGCCACCGCCGGACAGAGCGCGCACCGCCTCGGAACTTGATCATGAACCTGTGATTCTGGCCATTGCTGAGTAGAAAACAGCACCGTGGGGTCGTCCTCTATGTTTTCCACGCGACAGCACTCGACCTTCGGCTTGCCCGAGCTCGGGCGCGGAAAAAGTTTACACGGCGGTCTGAAGTTGAACACCTCCTCGATTTACCATTTCCCAGGCATTATAGGACCTTTCATGGCCGACCAACCAGCATCCTAGTTTCGTGGTCAACCTCTCTTGTTGTCCTCCATGTTTTGTGACACCCGGTTCCAAAAAATGAACCATGTGATTGCATATGTGTGCCCAGGATGTTCATCACACATACACATGTATTCCACAAACTGAAATTCAGAATATAACCATGTATGAATAATGTCCAAGTACTTTATTACATTGACTCAATGTCTCACTCATGAATATCTAACTTATTCTTGCAGCGGAAGACTCTAAACGACAGCGGAAATAACTAAAGACAGCAGGCTCCAACTTCAACTCCACAAGCATGTTGACGGTAGTGCGCACGCCTAGTACTCCACATGTTCCTCGAAGTACTCTTATCCTGTAGCTGATGTATATGTAGGAATGCAAGGGTGATTACATGTCGTACTCGGCAAGCGCGGGAAAAGTATGACATGTAGCTTACAACAAGGTAGGAAATAATAAGGCTCCTTGCAGCAAGAAAATTTTATTTCACAAATAAGGTAAAAACGGTAACTAGGTCTAGGTGAGTTAAATCCCATCATAACCAAGTTAATCATCAACATTCCTTCATCATAATTCACCATATATCAAGTCTCAACCAGCCATTAATCTTTCTCAAGTTCATCTCATATTCATAAATATTCATAACCATCTCATTTTCATAGAACCAAAACCAAATTCATTTTCATTACCGAAAACAGTCCCAAAACCAATACAAATGACCATACCAAAATATATATCCCAAGTTTTGCCTCTAATCATGGAAGTTGGCCAGGTGCTTGTAACCGGAAGCATGACTATCATGATAGTTTTACACTCTGCAGAGGTGGCACCACTTTACCCACAAGTTTGTGATTTCATCACCCGTCGGCGACTGCAAAGAACCTCCATTATACCAGTACACAACCGTCGGTGTATGGCCAAGAGATCACAAAATAACCTTTACAAAGGGGCTACTAGGATGTACGGACCACTGAGGTTTCACCGGCAGGCTCGAATCTCCATTCTCCCACCCACGGGCCCCCTCTTGTGCCATGCAGTTCCCAGGGCAGTCCCTCTCGACTCCCATTCCCCGCACCATCCAATGGTCCATAACAAGCTAGCAACACACCTAATTAGTCAGCTAAGCCGCACCCATATTTGGCCTTGTGGTGGCACTGTTTTCCTAGCATTTGCTCGCATGAATCGGTCCTTAGATCTACGGCAAGCAAACCACTATCTCATTCAGCAACATCCACGAACCAAGCTCGCCTAGATCTCCCCGATTCCATGCTCATTAACATCATCAAGTTTTCATCATCATTATTCATATGAGTGCAGTAGCTAAACAAGTTTTATTTCAGCTTCCCTTTTCCGGTAAGTTAAGCGAAGCAAAAAGGAAAAATGACCAAACCCGAGTCATTAACTTTTCCAGTGACAAGGATGGTTAACAAAACTAGTAAACTCCTATAAAAGGGTGTCCCATCAAGTTGACTCAAGCATACGAGTTTTCGCAAGCAAAACAGTTTTTAAAACATAGGATCAATATGGTCAAGGGGCACTTGCCTTGCTCCCGTGGCTCGTGTTGCTCAAGTGTCTCGAAGTCTTGGTGCTGTAGCTCCTCGTAGACGGCCTCTTGAGCTTGTCCTTCTACTCATGACCATGCACATTCAATATTTACAGCAATCAATTATAATGTAGAAACTTTACTCAAGATGCAATGAGGTGACTGAATGCGATTCCTATGGTGCAGTTTTATAAAACCAGTTTGTACGTGTTCTTGCATGTTTTAATGGGCTTCCATGGGGTTTTATGGTGATCAAGGTTGCTGGGATCAAGTGTGGACATGGTGATGATCTTGACACAAGATGTAGATCAATTTCACCATCAAAATTTTACCAAAACATGGTATGTCCACACGCAGAAGTTTCTGCTCGAAGGGGGCGAAGAAAACGGGTGCGTAGAAACAGCGGCGACGTTGTAAGAGGGGTAACAAATACCTACCTCACTTCTCCCTTGTGGCAGGGCCTCCCTCCTAGCAATGGCAGCAGCAGATGATTTTCCGTAGAGAATTATGGGACTGCGGGTAGGGAAGAACGTCGGGGCTTCTTCTCCGGCCACGGTGAGGCTTGACGGGGCTCGACGGCGGCGAAATTCTAGCAAGGTGGGGGCTCAGCAACTTGGCAGCAGGTGGGTGGTGGGGCGGCCAAAAAGAAGGAAGAGGTGGGCGGCTAGGGGGAGGAGTTATATTTATAAGGGGTGGGAGAGTCCTATGGGTGGGGAACAAAGAGTCCTAGAGGTGGGGGACTTAGCAAAAGAGTCCTAGAGGTGGGGGACTTAACCAAAGAGTCCTAGAGGTGGTGGACTAACCCAAGAGTCCTAGAGGTGGGGGACTAGGGTCCCACCTAATGGGCTGCGGCCAAGGGGGTGTGCCCAATTACGGTCCCCCCTAATTTGGTGCGGCCAATTTGGGGTAAAATTCCCCCCAGATGTGGGGAATTTGGGGAAAATCAGGAAAATTAGGAAAAAATTTTGAAAGATTGGGGAAGGGGGAAGTTTGGGGCAAAATTGTGGTTGCTCAATTTGGCTATTTTATTTTCATTATTTTCCACTTCTATTTCCTTTTATCATTTTAGAAGCTTCTATATTCCTTTCTTAATTTCTTCTTCTTTCTAAATGCTTCTCGACATGAAAAATGTATGCAATGCATTGTAGTGAAACTGAGTGTGTTACAAACCTACTCCCCTTAAAATGAATCTCGTCCTCGAGATTCGATAGAGTGGATAAAAGATGAGAGAATTCTGCCTTGAGATCTTCCTCACGTTCCCATGTAGTTTTGGCTTCCGTGTGATGGTTCCATTGTACCTTGCACCAACGGATCACTTTATTCCTCGTGACCCTTTCCTTTACGTCCAAGATTTTGACGGGGTGTTCTGTGTAAGTCAGGTCCTCTTGAAGCTCTAGCTCATCCATCGGTACTTGTTCTTTCGGTACTCTTAGGCACTTCTTGAACTGGGATACATGAAATACGTCGTGCACGTCCGAGAGGTGTGTCGGCAGCTCTAGTTGATAGGCTACCTCTCCTCGCTTGCCCAAAATATTGAATGGCCTGATGTAGCGAGGTGCTAACTTGCCTTTGATGTTGAACCGTTGTTGGCCTCGGATAGGCGACACCTTAAGGTACACAAAGTCTCCAACTTTGAAGGTCAATCTTCTTTGCCTATTGTCCGCATAACCCTTTTGTCGTGACTGAGCGTCCTTCAAGTTTTCACGTATCATTTGGACTTGCTTTTCAGCGTCTTGCAGCACTTCGGGTCCGAATACTTGGCTTTCTTCGATCTCATTCCAAAACAGCGGTGTTCTACACCGTCTACTATACAATGCTTCGAAAGGTGTCATCTTCAAGCTGGCTTGGTAGCTGTTGTTGTACGAGAATTCAGCATATGGCAAACTCTTATCCCAACTACGCCCATGCTTCAAGGCGCAAGCTCTCAACATGTCTTCCAAAATTTGATTTGTCCTTAGTTTGCCCGTCGGTTTGCAGGTGATATGCGGAGCTGAAATTCAATCGTGTACCCATGGCTTCATGTAGCTTCTTCCAGAACCTAGAGGTAAATTGAGAACCTCGTTCTGAAACTATCCTCTTCGGAACTCCATGACGACACACATTTTCTCCAGATACAGCTCGGCTAGTTGTGCGACGGTGTATTTGATTCTCACAGGAATAAAGTGGGCTGATTTCGTCAATCGGTCCACAATAACCCAAATAGAATCATAGCCGGACTGAGTACGTGGCAATCCGACTATTAAATCCATACTGATGTCTTCCACTTCCACTCGGGTATTTTCAATGGCTGCAATAATCCAGCAGGTCTTTGATGTTCGGCCTTCACCAGTTGGCACGTATCGCATAAGGCAACATATTCAGCAATGTCCCTTTTCATACCATCCCACCATTAGCAAGTTTTCAGGTCCTTGTACATCTTTGTACAGCCGGGGTGTATGGAATAAGATGAGTCATGTGCCTCCTTTAGTATCGTGTCGCGGATGTGCTTCACGTTAGGCACACAAATTCTTTTTCCTAACTAAAGCGTGCCTTTCTCGTCTTTTTTGAAATCCTTTTCTATTCCTTGTCGGATTCTTTCCTTGATTTCCCCATCCTTTGCTTGGCCATCTCGTATCTCTTGTTCTAGTGTTGAGTTCTGTTCGATCACGTCCATCTCATCCAAGAACCCGAGATGTAACCGTTCGAACTCCTTAGGCAGCTCGGGTGGCAGCTCCCGAACCAAGAGCTGGTGACATGCTTCTTTTCGGCTCAACGCATCAGCTACTACATTGGACATTCCGGGGTGATAGTTGATTCCAACATCATAATCCTTGATGAGATCCAACCATCGATGTTGCCTCAAATTCAGATCCGTTTGTGTGAATATATACTTGAGGCTTTTGTGATCCGTGTATATCTCACATCGGTGACCAAGGATGTAATGCCTCCAAATCTTCAAGGCATGTACCATAGCTGCAAGTTCCAGGTCGTGTGTAGGGTAATTCAGCTCTTGTTTCTTTAATTGCCTTGACGCATAGGCTACCACTTGTCCTCCTTGCATAAGCACACATCCAAGCCCTTGTCTTGATGCATCACAGTATATATAAAAACTCTTGCTCACGTCCGGCAATACCTAAACCTGCGCCTTTGTTAATCTCTTATTCAGCTCCTCAAAGCTGTCTTGACACACTGGTGTCCACTGAAATGCTTTCCCCTTCATCAGCAATTCAGTCATAAGCTTTGCTATTTTGAAGGTGTTACAAACCTACCCCCCTTAAAATGAATCTCGCCCTCGAGATTTGATAGAGTGGAGAAAAGATGAGGGAATTCCGCCTTGAGATCTTCCTCACATTCCCATGTGGTTTCAGCTTCCGTGTGATGGCTCCATTGTACTTTGCACCAACGGATCACATTGTTTCTCGTGATCCTTTCCTTTACGTCCAAAATTCTGATGGGGTGTTCCACGTAGGTCAAATCCTCTTGAAGCTCTAGCTCATCCATCAATACTGTTAAGCTACTATGCATCGACCGGTTGACCCCAAAAGCTTAAGCTGATAGGGAAGGGTGGGCAATTCACTTATATTTCAACACTCCCCCTCACGTGCAGGCTCTCTTGGGCCGCAAACGTGGAATAGGAGTCGGCTTTAATTTATTTTAATAAATCGCGCCCCGCCAGGATTCGATCTCAAGACCTCTGGCTCTGATACCATGTTGAGCTATCGTGCGCCGACCAGTTGACCCCAAAGGCTTAAGCTGATAGGGAAGGGTGGGCAATTCACTTATATTTCAACACTCCCACTCACGTGCAGGTTCTCTTGGGCCGCAATCATGGAATAGGAGTCGGCTGCAATTTATTTTAATAAATCACGCCTGCCAGGGGTTGAACTCGAGACCTCTAGCTCTGATACCATGTTAAGCTACTATGCACCGACCAGTTGACCCCAAAAACTTAAACTGATAGGGAAGGGTGGACAATTCACTTATATTTCAACCCTCCCCCTCACGTGCAGGATCTCTTGGGCCGCAAACGTGGAATTGGAGTCGGCTGCAATTTATTTTAAAAAATCACGCCCGTCAGGATTCGAACTCGAGACCTCTGGTTCTGATACCATTTTATGCTACTATGCACCGACCGGTTGACCCCAAAAGGTTAAACTGATAGGGAAGGGTGGGAAATTCACTTATATTTCAACAAATACTTGTACTTCCGGTACTCTTAGGCATTTCTTGAGCTGAGATATTGATGAGGATATCACAATAGTGGATACTCACATTGATATACAAGGACCAATCACAAGAGCACGAGCACGGTTACTAAATCAGCAGGTGAACTCGTTCCTAACTTCCTACCCATGTGACTTTGAGAATGAATTGCTATTTAATGATTTAGTTGTTATTAGGAACCATGGACATGATCAACAAATAAAGGGAGGAGGATTTGGGGACGTGGAGAACCAGATGGGACGTCCACAAGTTGATGGAAACAGTCGCCAACTCAGAGTTCAACTCGGAGTCCAGGAGCAGTCCATCTTAAAACGGACGCCCAGGATGCATACGGACACCTTTTTCGATGTTCTACATATGCATGGAAAGATGAGAAGATATTCTATACAATGGTTCTGGTCCCACATTAAAATTCGCCTGGAGTCAATGGGAGTTATCGAAACAATTTGAATTCAGAGTTCTGTCCGGTGCTGCACCACCATATTGGACTTTTGGGCCTTGTATCCCGTATGAGTGTAACACCCCAAAACCTGCTAAAGAGGAGAATTTAAAAATTTTTAGACGTATTGCATGTGGTGTAGCAATTCAAATTCAAACTGGAATTTAAATTTGAATCAAAACAGAAAAAGGAAAAAGAAAAAGAAAAAACGGCGAGTGGGCCGAAATCCGCTCAGCCGGCCCAAAACCGCGCGCGCCAGCCAGCCCAAAACCCATGTGCCCCCTCCCTCTCTCCCTCCCTCTGACGCACGGGGCCTGCATGTCATCCCTTTCCCCCGCGCGCCCCCAACCGCCCCGTCTCTCTCTCGCGCCTGATCACAACTGCCCTCCCGAACCCCGCGCTCCCAGCCACTATTCTCGATCCCGGGTACCCCAGCGCAATCTCAACAGAACCCACCGCCCTCCCTCGCCCATTTAAACACCGACGATCGCCCCTTTTTCCTTCCAGATCGGCTGTTTTTCCTCCCGGTGAGAACCGAAGCTTCCACCGCTGTTTTCCTTCGATCCTCGCTCGAATTTCCTGATCTAACGTGCTGATCATGTTCCACCGCCTCCGGAGAGTCTCGCAGGTGAAGGAAACCCGGTGTTTTGCGCTCTAGACACAGCTCCGGCGACCACCGCCGCGCTTTCACCTCGGACCTCGTCGCCGACCATCTTCCAGGGCCTCCGAGCTCAAGAAAAACCCCGAGGTGAGATCCCCTACCTCCCCTCTTTCGTTCTATGCCAAGAAATCCAAGTTTTGGGGAGTATAGACGAAAACCCAAAGTTCTCCGGCGAGAGCGGCTTGGACTTATTCATGATTAGAGAATGATGGATTGGGAAGTTGAGGACGTTAAGCGGGAAGCTTAACATTGAAAATGAGACTATGTTTACTTGATATTGATGATGGGTTGAGGGATTGGGACCATTTCACCTGTGTAGTAATGTAGGTGCTTAATAAGCTAGGGTGATAGGTATTAATTTCGTAGTGCTTAACCATGAGTACAACCTCTCCTTGCTCTAGCCATGCATGACATAACTTTCCCACACTTGCTGAGTACCAACGGTACTCAAACTTGCATTTCTGTTGGTTTAAATTGCTGCTCAGGTCAAAGGGATGATGTGGTGTTCAATAACCAAGACTTTGGACCCGAAGAAGGTTTCTAGGTTCACAGAGTCCCCCGGGCAACGCCTGTGACGAAGCCAACAAGATTTATATTCCGCTGCTGCTTTATTTACATGTTATGAACATTTTATCGTCCATCGAGACTTATGCTATGTAAGACTTATTTATATTCGAACACTTGGCTTGTAATAAATGATGCTTCACTATTTCTCATCACATGTATGAGAGAATGATCCTGGCATACATGTGATTTTCACTCGGTTGTTCTTTGGGACAAACCGGGTGTGACAATGACTCCATTAGGTACGCGTCTAAGGGTCTTACGGCCGAACCCTAGCCTTTAAATACTGTATCCGCTGGCCAAATTCGTGGGTTTTTGCTTAGATTAAACAATCTCGTCGTTCTACGGTTTTGTGAGACCCAAGTTTTGCAACTTCAGATTGCATCTTCATCGTTCTTGCTTGTGTTCTTGGTTGCACCTGAAGGGATAGCCTTTTTGGCGAGGTCAAGCGTGTGAAGCACGGTTGATAACCAACGGAGCAGAGGTGTAGTGATTGCAGGGGTAATTCTTGTCTGCTCGAGTGCCTCGGATCATCAACGTCGAGATCTCCACTTTTAATCGACCTACCTTTCAGAAGATCGGGTCTAAACCGCTCATCAATTGGTATCAGATTTCAGGTTGCCCACGAGGTACTTTAATTTCCCACTAGATTAGTTTTTATTTTTCATACCTAGAGTCCACAGAAAAAGCCACAAAAAACATATCGTGTTTACCGATTCCTAGATCATAGTGCCTGCAAGTTTCATTTTTCAGTTTGCATTGTTGAGTTTGCATTCGTGTGGTCGAGTCTTGTTGCTGGTTTAGCTTTGTGTTTTTTGGGTCGTAGTTATCGTTTTTCTTCCTTGTTTTTCTTGCTGCTCACCTATTCCACAATCCCTAAACAACAAACCAATCCACCAAAATCATCGGTTTGCCCTAGCTAGCCGCCTTGCGTGAACTCCCGCATCGCCAACCCTAGAACAAGTGACAAACCATTGTGCCTGTCCTCCTTGATTCATCACACAACATCCCATCAGTCATCGTTGCTAAATTCCAATTTTTTTTCACATCCCATTGCGAGATCTGTTTCAAAACCGAGTTTGAATCAACATAAAAAACAGTAACTCGGATAGCCTACCTTAAAATAACCATAACTTTTGCATACGAACTCGAGATCGGGCGATTTTTTTTTCAAATTGATCTACTCGAAATTTCGCAACCAATTTTCCACTGATACACCGTGTTCGGCGAAATTTGTGTGGCCAAATTCCCCTCGGAAGATAGATTATCCGGCCTCCGAAGTTTCAGCCCTAATTATAAATAATCTTCCTGATTTTTTATATGCCACATCTTACATCCAATTGAGCTGCAAAGTTGTGTGCTTCCTATTTTCATGCTCTCGAGTAATAAAAAAATATTATAAAAAAATATTTAAAAAAAGAAAAGAATAGTGAAGAGAGCAAAAATATTAAATCATTGACAGCACAAACTTGAAAACAGTTGGCCTATACACTTGTGCTGTACTTATTGGTTATATCTTCCTTATTTTCTATTTGCCTTTCTACTGCCTTATGTTATGCTAGGGCCTAGAACACTTGTTAACCAGCAACAGTTCGTACATTGAATACTTATTCAACTTTGTTTTGCTGTTAACGATTTTTGCTTATTAGCCACCATATTGTGCCATCCATGCTCCACTTTTCCTCTTGAGCAGAACAGGTACCTTTGCAATCACTCCACGCTTCATTGGTTCTCACCGTCCAACGTTTACCACCTGCTGTGTCGGTAGGAACACTTCTAAGAACATGGTAAGACGCTTGAGAGAGAGAGATTGTTTCCTTCCACTTTTCACATTGCCACTATCCTTTGTAGTTGATAGGGATAACATCTTTTTGTTGTCTTTTATTTACTATTAACAATGGCAGAAGATAAAAGGGATGATGAATGTGTTCAACATGCTTAGTTGCGTGACATGATGAGGGAAATGACATATATGTTCACCAAAACCCACGCATCAACAGAGGCGTCATTGACGACCTTGAATCGTCATCTTGCTGATCTTGTTGCTCGGATGGATACTCTTGAGGCGTGGCTGCCTCTCGCTGAAGAACATGAAGACGGTGCTTATAATATGGAAGATCATAACAATCAACCATGACTTCCACTTTATCTACGAGGTATGGGAGGTAATAATTGTTATAATTATAATGATCATCATAACAATTTTAATCGCCCTCTTGATGATCCTTTTGATAAAGTTAAATTTACTATACCCTCTTTTTCTGGTGCTTATGATGCTGAGGCATATCTTGATCGGGAGATGACAGTAGAGCAGAAATTTAATGCCCACCTTGTTCCCGAACAACATAGAGTACGTCAAGCCACTAGTGAGTTTAAGGATTTTGCTATCATATGGTGGAATGAACTTGTTAAAACTAGAACTGATCCTCCAACATGGGATAGATTAAAGGAACCTATGCGTGTTCGTTTTGTTCCTCCTTCTTTTCAGTGGGACCTTCGCAAAAATTGCAGCGCTTAGACAAAGGTGACATGTCCGTAGAGGAGTATTATCAAGAGTTACAAGAGGGTATGTTGCGCTGTGGGGTAGTAGAGGACATGGATGATAAAATAGCTCATTTTTATGGGGGGTTGAGGCGTGAAATTCAGGACATTGTTGATTATAAGGAATATGATACTGTTAACAGATTATTTCAGCTGGCTATGTTGGAAAAAAAAGAATTGCAGGGCCGCCAACAGCAGCAGCAACAACGCACGAGGAGCACCTTCACACCGCGTTCGACATTTACACCATCCAAAACAGCACCATCTTCGAGTTTTCGTACAGCCACTACACCATCCAATGGTGGCCAACGAACTTAACCTACTTCTCCATTTCCTCACACGCCGGAGGGCAGCAAGGCGACACCATTCAAGCCTACGTCTTCCACTCCTTCCACGAGTCGAACTTCCAACATTAAGTGTCACCGCTGCCAGGGAGTTGGTCATGTGATGAAAGATTGTCCTAGCAAACAAGCATACATAGCACGAGATGATGGCGGGTATGATAGCACTTCGGACGTTGAAGATGAATATTCTCTTGCTACAAACGTTGCAGGACCAGAAGATGACCACTATAGCACAGATGAAGAGGTACTTGGTACTGCAGCAACAGAAAATTATAGAAGCGTAATTGTGCAGCGTGCTTTGAGCTTCAATGTTGAGGCGGATGACAAGTTGCAACAACACAATCTTTTTCACATGTTTCTCATCGTCAAGGACTGCCGTGTGCACACTATAATTGATGGAGGCAGCTGCAATAACTTGGTGAATACGGGTGTGGTCAAGAAACTTGGATTGACAACAAGAGCACAACCTCATCCATACCACATCCAGTGGTTCAACAACAGCGGTAAGTTTAGGGTAACACAAACAGTGAGAGTACATTTTTCGATTGGTTCTTACCATAATTTTGCCAATTTTGATGTCGTACCTATGGATGCTTTTTCTCTTTTGTTGGGACGTCCTTGGGAATTTGATACAGATGCTATTCATCATGGTAGAACTAATAAATATACTCTGATGCATAAAGGAAAGAAAATCACTTTGCTTTCTATGGCTCCTGCTGAAATTGTGCATTTGGAGAAAAGTAAAACATGTGATGATAAGGCAACAAAATCACTAGACTCTGAAAAACAGCAAGTAATTAAGTTAAAATCACCTTCGTTGTTCACAACTAAATCTGACCTTGCTGATTTATTTAATACCAAGGGGATGTACTATGCTTTAGTATGCAAAGAAGCCATGTTTTCGCCTCATGAAGTGTCCATTGTATTGCCCCCTGCTGTTGCTAACCTTTTGCAGGATTTTGCGGATGTGTTTCCCCCAGAGATACCCCTGGATTACCACCTATGAGGGGCATTGAACATAAGATCGACTTGATTTCAGGGGCAAGTTTGCCAAATCATGCAGCGTACAGGGCGAACCTGGAAGAGACAAGGGAAATTCAGCGACAAGTTCAAGATCTTTTGAACCGTGGGTATATTCGTGAAAGTCTTAATCCTTGTTCTGTTCCTGTTCTTTTGGTTCCTATGAAAGATGGTAGCTGGCGCATGTGTGTTGATTGTAGAGCGATTAACAACATCACCATTCGATATCGTTATCCTATTCCTCGCTTAGATGACATGCTTGATGAATTGAGTGGTGCTATTATTTTCACAAAAATTGACTTGCATAGTGGTTACCACCAAATTAGAATGGCACTAGGAGATGAATGGAAAACTGTATTTAAAACAATGTTTGGACTTTATGAGTGGTTAGTCACGCCTTTTAGTTTAACTAATGAATCTAGAACTTTTATGCGATTAATGAACGAGGTTTTATGTGCTTTTATTGGAAAATTTGTGGTGGTTTATTTCGATGATATCCTCATCTACAGCAAGTCATATGACGAATATCTTGATCATTTACGTGCTGTTTTCAGTGTCTTGAGAGATGCACGTTTGTTTGGTAACCTTGAAAAGTGCGTCTTTTGCACCAATCAAGTTTCGTTTCTTGGATATGTCGTTTCATCACAGGGAATTGAGATGGATGCGGCAAAAGTTGTGGCGATCACTAGCTGGCCAACTCCATCGACCGTCACGCAGGTGCGTAGTTTTCTTGGTCTTGCAGGTTTTTATCGACGATTTGTGCGGGATTTCAGCACCATTGCAGCACCTCTCCATGAACTGACAAAGAAGGGAGTGCAGTTTCGATAGGGCGAACAGCAGCAACAAGCTTTCTATGTTCTCAAATCAAAGCTTACACAAGCACCATTGCTATAACTTCCTAATTTGACAAGACATTTGAGCTAGAATGTGATGCAAGCGGCATTGGTATTGGAGGTGTTCTCATACAAGGAGGTAAACCCGTTGCATTCTTTAGTGAAAAATTGCATGATCCTTCTCTGAATTATTCCACTTATGATAAGGAATTGTATGCCTTAGTTTGAGTTCTACAAACTTGGCAACATTACCTGTGATCTAAGGAGTTCGTCATACATTCCGATCATGAATCTTTGAAGTATCTTAAGTGTCAAACCAATCTGAATAAACGACATGCTAAATGGATTGAGTTCATAGAATCATTTCCATACATCATTAAGCATAAGAAAGGGAAGGAGAATGTTGTTGCAGATGCATTATCTAGACGTTACACCATGCTATCCCAACTTGATCATAAAATATTTGGTTTGGAAACAATAAAAGGATTATATCCTACTGATTTGGACTTCAAAGATGCCTTTGAAAATTGTAGAGAAGGAAGAACTTGGAATAAATATGTACTATGGGAGGGCCTCCTCTATCGTGCTAACAAGCTATATGTACCTGCTAGTTCCGTTCGCCTATTACTTTTGCAGGAAGCACATGGAGGAGGCTTGATGGGACATTTTGGAGTGAAGAAAACTGAGGACATGCTGGCCACACACTTCTTTTGGCCAAAGATGAGACGTGATTTCGAGCGCGATGTGTCACGATGCACTACTTGCAATAAAGCTAAGTCTCGACTTAACCCACATGGTCTTTATATGCCTCTTCCTATTCCTAGTGTACCTTGGCAGGATATTTCCATGGACTTTGTTTTGGGATTGCCTAGGACTAAGAGGGGGAGGGATAGTATTTTTGTGGTTGTTGATCGTTTCTCCAAAATGGCATATTTTATACCTTTTCATAAGAATGATAATGCCTCACACATTGCTGATTTGTTTATCGTTACATGGTGTGCCAAATACCATTATTTCTGATCATGATGCAAAAATTTTAAGTCATTTTTGGAGAACTTTGTGGTATAAATTGGGAACCAAGCTGCTGTTTTCAACCACATGTCACCCACAAACTGATGGACAAACTGAGGTAGTAAATCATACTCTATCTACTATGTTGCGGGCTGTTTTAAAAACAAATTTAAAGGGTTGGGAGGATTGTTTACCACATATAGAATTTGCTTACAATAGGTCAGTTCATTCTATTACAAAGGTAAGCCCATTCCAGCTAGTGTATGGTTTAAATCCCCATGCTCCTATTGATTTATTACCTTTGCCTCCTTCTGAGACTATAAATTTGGATGCTACACAACGATCTGAATTCATTCTTAAGATGCATGAAACTACAAAGAAAAATATTGAAAGGATGAATGAGAAGTATAGAATTTCTGGTAGTAAAGGTAGAAAAGAAGTAAAACTTGAACCAGGGGACTTGGTATGGCTACATTTGAGAAAAGAACAATTCCCTCACTTGAGAAGATCTAAACTTATGCCACGAGCTGCTGGTCCTTTTAGGATTGTTGAAAAGGTCAACGACAATGCATATAAGGTTGAGTTCCCTCCTGATTTTGGGGTTAGTCCCACATTTAACATTTTAGATTTACGACCATACTTGGGAGAACAAGATGATCTTGAGTCGAGGACGACTCCGATTCAAGAGGGGGAGGATGATTAGGACATCACAACAGTGGATACTCACATTGATATACAAGGACCAATCACGAGAGCACGAGCACGGTTACTAAATCAGCAGGTGAACTCTTTCCTAACTTCCTACCCATGTGACTTTGAGAATGGATTCCTATTTAATGATTTAATTGTGATTAGGAACCATGGACATGATCAAAAAGTAAAGAGAGGAGGATTTGGGGACGTGGAGAACCAGATGGGACGTCCACAAGTTGAAGGAAAAAGTCGCCAACTCGGACTCGAGTTCAACTCGGAGTCCAGGAGCAGTCCATCTTAAAACGGACGCCCAGGATGCATACGGACTCCGTTTTTGATGTTCTACATATGCATCGAAAGATGAGAAGATAAACTTCCAATGGTTCTGGTACCACATTAAAATTTGCCAGGATTCATTGGGAGTTGTTGAAACAAGTCGAATTCAGAGTTCTGTCTGGTGCTGCACCACCGTATTGGGCTTTTGGGCCTTGTATCCCGTATGAGTCCATTAGGGACGCGTCTAAGGGTCTTATGGCTGAACCCTAGCCTTTAAATACTGTAGCTGCTGGCCTTCGTGGGTTTTTGCTTAGATTAAACAATCTCGCCGTTCTACGGTTTTGTGAGACCCCAATTTTGCAACTTCAGATTGCATCTTCATCGTTCTTGCTTGTGTTCTTGGTTGCACCTGCAGGGATATCCTTCCTGGCGAGGTCAAGCGTGTGAAGCACGGTTGATAACCAACGGAGCAGAGGTGTAGTGATTGCAGGGGTAATTCGGGTGCGCTCGTGTGCCTAGGATCATCAACGTCGAGATCTCCACTTCTATCGACCTACCTTTCGGAAGATCGGGCCTAAACCACTCATCAGATACGTGAAACACGTCGTGCACGTCGGAGAGGTGCATTGGCAGCTCTAGCTGATAGGCTACCTCTCCATGCTTTCCCAAAATCTTTAATGGCCCGATGTAGCAAGGTGCAAATTTGCCTTTGACTTTGAACCGTCGTTGGCCTCGGATAGGCAACAATTTAAGATACACGAAGTCTCCCACTTCAAAAGTCAATCTTCTTCACTTATTATCCGCATAACCCTTTTGTCGTAACTGAGCGGCCTTCAAGTTTTCACGTATAGTTTGGACTTTCTTTTTGGTGTCTTGCAGCACTTCGGATCCAAATACTTGGTTTTCTCTGGTCTCATTCCAGAACAGCGGTGTTCTACACCGTCTACCATACAATGCTTCGAAATGTGACATCTCCAAGCTCTCTTGGTAGCTGTTGTTGTATGAGAAATCAGCGTACGGCAAGCTCCTATCCCAACTACGTCCATGTTTCAAGGTGCATGCTCTCAACATGTCTTCCAAAATTTGATTTGTCCTCTCAGTTTGCCCGTCGGTTTGCGGGTGATATGCGGAGCTGAAATTCAATCGTGTACCCATCGCTTCATGCAGCTTATTCCAGAACCTAGAGGTAAATTGAGAACCTCGATCTGAAACTATCCTCTTTGGAACTCCATGACGACACATGATTTGCTCCATATACAGCTCAGCTAGTTGTGCGACGGTGTACTTGGTTCTAACAGTAAGGAAGGGGGCTTTTTTTGTCAATCGGTCCACGATAACCCAAATGGAGTTGTAGCCGGACTGAGTTTGTGGCAATCTGACTATGAAATCCATACTGATGTCTTCCTACTTCCACTCGGGTGCTTTTAATGGCTGCAACAATCCAGCGTGTCTTTCATGTTCGGCCTTCACTCGTTTGCACATATCGCACAGGGAAACATATTCAGCAATATCCCTTTTCATTCCATCCCACCAATAGCATGTTTTCAGGTCCTTGTACATCTTTGTACAGCTGGGGTGTATGGAATAAGGCGAGTCATGTGCCTTTTTTAGTATCGTGTCGCGGATGTGTTTACGTTAGGCACACATATCCTTTTCCCTAATCAAAGCGTGTCTTTCTCATCTTCCTTGAAATCCTCGTTGCATAAGAACACATCCAAGCCCTTGTCTTGATACGTCTCAATATATATCGAAACTCTTGCTCACGTCCGGCAAAACAAAAACCGGTGCTGTTGTTAATCTCTTCTTTAGCTCCCCGAAGCTGTTTTGACACGCTTGTGTCCACTAAAATGCTTTCCCTTTCATGAGCAATTCAGTCATAGGCTTTTCTATTTTGGAGAAATCCTTGATGAACCAGCGGTAGTATCCAGCCATCCCAAGGAAACTCCGAATATCCCTCACATTCTGCCATTGGTTCCACTTCAAAACATCTCTCACTTTTTCGGGATCAACCGACACTCCTCCATCGGATATGATGTGGCCTATAAACGATATCTCCTTTAGCCAAAATAGACACTTGCTGAACTTAGCATACAATTGATGCACTCGCAGTTTCTGCAACGTTAATATCAAGTGTTCTTCATGTTCTTCCTCGCTTTTTGAGTACACCATGATATCATCGATAAAAACCACGACGAACTTTTCCAAGTACTCCATGAAGACCTTATTCATGAGGTACATAAAGTATGCGGGTGGATTCGGTAACCCAAAAGACATAACGGTGAACCATACCGTGTTCGAAATGCAGTTTTAGCTATGTCGGAGGGCTTAATCTTCAGCTAGAAGTATCCCGACAGAAGATCAATCTTGGAGAAAATTCGGATACCTTGCATTTGATTGAATAAGTCCTCTATGCGTGGCAGTGGGTACTTATTCTTGATCGTCACTTCGTTGAGAGACCTATATTCCACACACATCCTTTGGATTCCATTTTTCTTGTCTACGAAGAGCACGGGGGCTCCCCACGGTGACGAGCTTGGGCGTTTGAAACCCTTTTCTAGCTGATCCTGAATTTGCTTCTTGAGCTCCACTAATTCATTAGCAGGCATCCTATATGGCCTCTTTGCTATAGATGCAGTTCCGGGTACTAAATCAATGGGAAATTCAATGTCCCGGTCAGGTGGCATACCTGGAAGTTCTTCCAGGAACACATCTGAATATTCTTGAAATACCGGAATGCTTTCCAATGTCGCCTCTTCGATGTGGTTCAGCACTGCTTTCTCAGTTGTAGGTTGGGCTGCCTCGAACTCACTACGAGTACCGTGCTCATTTGTCAACTGCACAATCCTCTAAGCACATTGAATCACTCCGTTGTGCTTGCTTAACCAGTCCATTCCAAGTATTATGTCAATCCCTTGGGAATCCAAAACGATAAGGTTGGCAAGAAAGTCTACCCCCTTATTTTACGGCTTACTTTCGGACATACTATATTAGTCCTCATCTCTCCACCGGGAGAATTAAACAACATAGTTTGTTTCATGTGTGATATGGGCAGGTTATAATTGGCAACATATTTGGATGAGATGAATGAATGTGATGCTCCGGAATCAAATAAAACAGTGGCTGTGTTGGAGTTGGCGAGAAACATACCAATCACGACGTCCTTACTTTGTTGCGCTTCCTCAGCGGAGACGTGATTCACATTGCCACGAGCATAGTTCTGCTGTCCACGGGTACCTTGCATTGCTCCTCCATTCGGCTGCGGGTTCTTCTTAGGTGCGTTGTTAGGTTGTCCAAGGCCTTTCTTCGGGCACTGACTTGCAAAGTGTCCCGCCTCTCCGCATGAAAAGCATTCCTTGTTTCCCGTAACAGCAGGAATGTTGGGGCGAGGCTGGTGTTGAGCATAGAGCCCCCATGTTGGAACGGGGCACAGGAGGCATAGGCACACGAGGTGCTTGCATAACAGAACGTTGCTGCGGTGGCTGATTAGGGGAGGTGGATTTGCAGGGTGGAAAGTAGAAGCAGACGAGCCATAATGTGGTGCATCTGGTGGCATCAAACGGGGACGTACGTTACTTCCTTTGTGTCTGTCCTTGATATGGCATCTTCCTCTTGCCCTCTTGCTCAATATCATGGATCTTGCTCTCAACCACTATAGCTTTATCAACAAGCTTTTGGAAGTTTGCATAATCATTGTTGAGCAGCTGAACTTGAATTTCATTGTTCAATCCTCTCATGAACAAGTATTGCTTTCTCTTATTCGAGTTGATATCTTCTGGAGCATACCTTGACAGATGCATGAACTTGTTGAGGTACTCATTCACGCTCTTCCTTCCTTGGCGGAGACCTTCAAAGTCTTGCCTTTTAAGCATCATGACTCCTGCAGGGACATAGTGAGGGCGGAAACTCTCCTTGAATTCAGCCCAAGTGATAGTCTCCTGGTTGACATGAGCATTGCAAAGAGCGTCCCACCAATCAGTGGCTGCTCCCATGAGTTGGTGCGATGCGAAGAGAACATTCTCCCGATCATTGCATTGAACAATAGCAAGCTTCTTTTCCATAGACTTGAGCCAATCATCAGCCTCCATAGTGCGAGGGCCTCACGGCCTCGACGAGCCAGGATCAAGATGAGGAGTGCTGCGTTGCACAGCACCGGATAACACACATAAAAGGTACAAAGCGGAAGCAAAATTTTATTAATTAAAAGAGTTTATTGACATGTTTACAACAAAATATGTTCAGTCCACACTCATGGGCGTAGACTAAGCACAGAGTTCACGTTCAGCCCGTGAATATGTTCCATCTAGCACGCACACAAACACTAACACGGCAGCGTGCCCGGCTCCCATTCGACGGGTTGTCCTCTTGGGGGTCCGTCTCCTCTTCGGGAGTCTCCTCCTTATAGTACCCTGCAAAAGTTTCAAACACAAGCAGTGAGCATGATGGCTCAGCAAGACTCACCCATCTTCCTTTTACATGAAACTTCTACATGCTGGATTACAGTGTAAAGGGGAATGTAAGTTGCAAAGGACTCGCCTAAATAGTTGCACCTTACTTTCAAGTTTTAGCAGCAGTTGTGGAGAACCTCACGCTAAGGCACATAAGAGAGCTGCAATCAAACAAGAAATGCATTTCTCTCATGTGCTTTGCCCAAGGTTGAAAAGAACGTTAATTAGCTGTAAATTACAGCACTTCATTAACAATCAAGGTCCATTCTTCAAATCAGCAAACTTTTAACATGCATCTAGCCTTTTCTTCCTACATCATGGTACAGTGAACAAGTGGTACTCACTGTCCGTGAGGGACGGCGATTATACTCGATTTACACCTGCAGGGTTACCCGAATAACCCGTCACGTACGCCCGTACTCGATGTTGCCTACGGCAACCATCACGGATGTCGTACGCAACCACCTTTCATCCATCATCCAAATGTTGAGCCGGTCCAATCGTCCCGAGCAAGAGGTATCTGCACGCGCATCTGCAGTGCTGCCAGCCGATTTACACCTCAAGCTCTCAACCTACCCTCTGAACGACAACCTATGCCTCAACATCAAGCTACCCGAATTACATCGGTTTCCCAGTTCCCATATATCCGGTAGGTCTTCGGTACTGTTCTAGCTTGTTCAACAGGCCCGCACACAGCTCGGTCCTCAATCAACAGAAGTGGAGCTATGGCACCCAGGCCCCAATGTCCTGCTGCCCTTATTCTCCGCTCGGTCTCATTTTTCTTGCCATGTGTTCCATTTACTATATTTTCCCGAGTAGTATGTCTCTAGCCTATTCTCGCGAGTAGTTCCAACTACTCGACTTGTACCAAATCCTACACTATCTTAGCATTGCAGTAGCTAATCGAGGTTTAAAAACCTAAGCCCAAATTAGGGTTTTCTTGGCTATGCATTTAGGTTTTCAAACAAGACTTTAATGCATAATTAAAGTGGATACATAAAGTAAGTCCTCAAAACAAAAGACTTTATAAAATGGCTAATGCAAACCGGAGCTTGTCTTGCTGCTGTTGGTCATAGGCTAGCTGTTCTCTGGAGTGATGAAGTCTAATACTTCGAGCTCCTCCTCAACCTTAGCGACTACATGAAATAAATACATGTATGTATCAATTTAAATGCATGTGTGTTTGGAGTTAATCTTATTAAGACCATAAATACTGCTAGAAAGGCCCAATGACTCTGAAATTTTTCTGTGGTTTGGATACAACCTAAAGAGAGACTTGGCCAAATCTCATTTGCAGCAAAGCTCATTTGAGCCCTCCACAAATAATTGTGTATTTGGCATTACTTGGAGCTCTTAGAGTGTTTTAGGGATTTTCATGGGTTAAGCAATGACTTTCTGAAAATTAGATTTTCAGATGGTTCTATTGGAGTTGGTTTCATTTAATTTGAAGACTCCTAGCCAAAGATATGAGCTAAACAATTTCAGAGAAAATCTGAAAATATTTCTGGACCTTTTCCATTTTCTCTGGAACAGTTTCATTAATCACAACATTAGATGGATCTAATAAGCTCAAATGGATCTGAAATTTTTATGGTAGCTCAGTGATATTATGATGAACATCCTGGCCAAATTTCAGAATTTTCCACTAAAGGGTTCTCCAGTTAAAATTCTAAACAGTTTAAATATTGAAGAATTAATTCTGGAGAAATAAGTATTTTAATAAAGTGAAACTTGCTTTGTTGGAAAGTACTCAGAGAGGTGAATCCAACAACATTTGGTTCACCCGATTTGGAGTTTTCTAGCCAAAGTTATGTGGGTTTGAAGTTGAACTAGAAACTGAAAAATCAGGATAAGTTTAAATCCCTGCCGGTGGGTCCCACGTGCTCGGCTTCATCTTATTCCTCACGCCAAACGCCCAACGGTGGCGGTCTCCAGCGAGACTCGCCAGAACCGAGTTCCTGCCACCTCTCGGGCCGAAACTCGCCGCCTCCCCGTTTTCCGACCTCGTGAACTCATCTGCGGGCTCGCCGACCGCCGGCGATCACCGGTGACAGCGGAACCTAGGGTTCCGGCGAGGTCGGAATTGCGCTACACGGCACTAAACCAGTCGGAAATTTCTCGGAGAGCATCAGTGGAGCACGAGGAACATGAAATTAGACCTTTTGGAAGCTAGAAACACCGGCAAACATACTCTCGGCGGTGAGCCGAGGTGTTTAGCATCGGTGGCGACAAAAACGTCCATATCACGGCCGATTCTCAATGCTCTCCCTTGCTTCTTCCTCGAGCGTGTGTGCTAGCACGTGTAGAACCTACTGGCCAACAGGCTCGACTAACAAGAGTGTGTGGAATCCAAATTTCAGTTCAAGGGGAGCTCGGGCCAAATGAACTAGCTTTCGGTACATTTGGAAATTCAAGGGGAGCTCGACTATGGTTGATGATTTGCCAAACGGCTTTTGGCTACACATTCTACACACTATGACACACCTTTCTTGTGTAGAGAGGTGTAGGTGAGGTTGGCCATAGCGAGCTGACCATGGAGAGCCGCTTTATATTCCGCCGGTTTGCTTCAGATGTGCGGTATTGTTCCTTAATTGGTGGCCAACAGCAAGTCACAACGCCGGAGTGGGCTAGGTGGCACGCAAGAGCACGCGGTGCCACTGTTTTTGCTGTGGAGGACTTGCTCAACCAAGGTGGGGTTGCGGTGTGCGATCAGCGACAACGAAAGCGAGGTGGCGGTGATGTTTTTCGCGGGAGCAGCACCGAGACCAAGCGAGCGCGTGAGAACATAGAAGAATTCGGCTTTGAGCTTCTCGGGGAAGGTTATCGATGTCGAACGGTGGCTCCAGCGGGGCGTGGGCGAAGCAGCTGCTGGCGCCGAGGCTTCAGTGCGGTGGCGTCCTCTGCTGCAGCCTGAGAACCCGAGTGGCTCTGTTCTTCAGTCGGTTTGCTCAACGAGGGACTGACAAGAGGTCCCCACCCCTAGTTTAACCTCTGAAATTTATTTCTCCCACTGCTCTAAACAGTAGTGCCTCTAATACCCTTTGCAATTTGAATTATCCACCAAATGCCCATTTGAAATTGGTAGAATTCAATTTGTGAAGTGTTTGACTCTATTCATAGCACATATGCAGTTTGAAATTCAAATTGGATTTGAATTTGCCTAAATTGGCTCATGTCAAGATCAACTCCAAATGGAGTGAAAATCAGTGTGTAAGCTCACAAAAATGTGCTGAGTGTGAATATGAATCCCACTTTTGAATTCATAAGATGAAAGGAGTTTGAATTTGAATTTAAGTTCAAACTAGCCTCTTTCTCATTATACCCAAAAATACCTCAAAAGATTTTGGATTTGGGTGAAACTTGGCATGAGCATTCCGAGCAAGGTGCAGGAGTTTTTCATATGCTCAGCCCATATATGGTGCATGTGGGAAATACTACTTTTGCATTTTGTGAGTTTATCCTCTAATGACCATGTTGGTGGTGTTTACTTGCTCTTCAAATTTGTTCATAAGTTTTCCTCAAATGAGATGGTGTGGTGTGATGAACACTTTGAATGTGTGCAAAAACTCAGGCCCTTACACATAGGATCATTGGCTTGTGCAAAAGTAGGCGGCCTAGTCCTCATGAACTATTCGAATCTGTTGTGAGCCGGCGGTGGTGGCGGTTGGAGTTTTCCCTCACCATCTGTGAGAGAGAGAGTAGAGTAGGAAATGGAAATTTAGAATGATCCCCCAACTATATGCATCAAGGTGTATAAACTAAGCAACTTCTTTTATTAATTTCAGCCTATATGAGGATGTGAACACGTGCCAAAGCATCTCACATATCTCCACTATGTGTAGATGTGAACATTTGCGGAAGCGTCCCACAACTAACACCAGAACATAAACCAAGCAATCATCACAAAAAATTCATCACACCACTCTTATTCAAGCTACTATGATCTAAACATTCCTATTATAGCTTTATTCAATCGAAACCTAACTTAATCGTGAGAACCGGTGCTGTCCTCGCCGTGTGACGGGGGTGGTCCATACATGGGCACACGACATGGTGAATCAGCAGTCCATGTAGCGATAGATTATTCTTGTGCTCTATTTGCTCCTGCGTTGGCACGAGTCTCCTCCTGTTTTTCCAACAAGTTCAGTTTCTTGCGGAGGTAACGAATCTCTTCTTGTGCACTTGCGTAGCGGATTCCTAACTCCACGAGCAACCTCTGAGACTTATCAGCAGCTTGTGGGTCGGAAAGAGCTCCTTCATGGGGTCCAATGATCTCCCTTGTACCCCTCTTCCGATACGGGTGCAGCTCAAAGGTAGTGTTCTCAAGCTGCTCCCGGAAGACGTAGCACAATCCGGTGAGTGCATCCCATGCAGCATCATCAATAGCTTCTGCCCTTGTAGCTCTCCATGTGGGTGCAAAGTGCCCAGTGAAAACCCTACTGTTGGATAGGATGGTTACCTCAGCCTTCCACTCTTCATGTCCAAGACGAGGGATTTTCTTGAGAAGATATTCCGGGTATACGCTGCAGCAATCCAGAAATTCTTTGAGGTCCTTGGATATGTGTCCACCTTCCATTTTGTCGGACCAGAATTCTTGAACTGAACGGTTGGCCCGTTCATCACCTTCGTTATTGGCCTCAGCAGGGGGTGGCTCCTCTTCGGATTCATCTCCTTCCGACATAGCTTCATGAGGCTCCATGGGGTGTAAGCCCGCGTGAAAGTCCTCCTGAGGTGCGTACCAATGCCGTTCTTGTGGATCATCTTCCATGTTGTCTTCGAATGGTTCCACCTCTTTTGGGTCCTCTTCCTCATGCATAGAGCTATTTACTTCATCCTCATCATGAGGTTCCATCTTCACCTCCTCCCAATATGGTCTATCAGACACCTAAATGGGGTTAAGTGCACTCCCACGTGGTGGTGGACGAGTCCTTATGTGTTTTGTGCTCCTAGTATTCAGCATCTATAAATAAGACATGAGAAACTTTAGAGGAGATAAAAATAACTCCAAAACTTCAGAAGGTATGAAGCAAGAAAGCAAAAGTGTTGCTGTCCAAAAGAAGAGAAAAAGAGAGGCTGAAAATAGCACTTTGCGGTGGCTGAATTGACAAGTAAGGTGCAGCAGCAAGCAATTTTTGAAAATAACTGTTTAGAGGGGTGTTCCTATGTGTTTTTAGAGTGTCCATTCTACCTAGGCTTGCGTCCTATGGTCAACGTGGCTCAGGTACCAAGTGAATGCATATGTGTGCCTATTATGTTCATCACACATACACATGTATTCCACAAACTGAAATTCAGAATATAACCACGTACGAATAGTGTTTAAGTACTTTATTACAATGATTCAATGTCTGACTCAAGAATATCTATCTTATTCTTGCAGTGGAAGACTCTAACGACAGCGGAAAAATGATTAAAACAGCAGGCTCCAACTTCAACTCCATAGGCGTGTTGACGGTAGTGCGCACGCCTAGTACTGCACATGTTCCACGAAGTATTCTTCTCCTGTAGCTTATGCATATGTAGGAATGCGAGGGTAAGTACATGTCGTACTCAGCAAGTGCGGGAAAAGTATGACATGTAGCTTACAACAAGGTAGGCAATAAAAAGGCTCATTGCAGCAACCAAATTTTATTTCACAAACAAGGTAAAAACAGCAACTATTTCTAGGTAAGTTAAATCCCAACATTACCAAGTAATTCAGCAACATTCTTTCATCATAATTCACCATTTATCAATTCTCAACCAGTCCATAATCTTTCTCAAGTTCATCTCATACTCATAATTATTCATAACCATCTCATTTTCATCGAACCGAAACCAAATTCATTGTCATGACCCAAAACAGTCCCAATACCAATCCCAATGACCATACCACAACCATACCGAATATCCATCCCAAGTTTTGCTTCTAATCATGGAAGCTGGCCAGGTGCTTGTGACCGGAAGCACGGCTATCATGATAGTTTTACACTCTGTAGAGGTGGCACCACTTTACCCACAAGTTCGTGATTTCGTCACCCATCGGTGACTAGAGAAACCTCCATTATACCAGTACACAACCGTCGGTGTATGGCCAAGAGATCCCAAAATATCCTATAGAAAGGGGCTACTAGGATGTACGGACCCACAGAGGTTTCACCAGCAGGCTCGAATCTCCATTCTCCCACGCACGGGCCCCCTCTTGTGCCATGCAGTTCCTAGGGCAGTCCCTCTCGACTCCCATTCCCCGTGCCATCCAACGGTCCATAACAAGATAGCAACACACCTAATTAGTCAGCTAAGCCGCACCCATATTTGGCCTTGTGGTGGCACTGTTTTCCTGGCATGTGCTCGCATGAACCGGTCCTTAGATCTACAGCAATTAAACCACCATTTCATTCAGCAACATCCATGAACCAAGCTTGCCTAGATCTCCCCGATTCCATGCTCATTAACATCATCAAGTTCTCTGTAAAATCCCAAGAAAAGGGATTTGCAAAAACTTTTCATCACCTCACAACACCACAGTTTTGTTGTGAATATCTTGTGAAGAATTGTGAAGAGAAAGTAACCTCCATCAAAAGGGTATTGGTTCAAACTTTCTACACATATGATAACACATGAGAGGTTGTTCTAAAACCAACTTAGAGTCATTTACATGTTTGGACACTAGTTGGATTAAGACCACTGAGTTGAAGTACTCAAGTGCAAGGGGAGGGTTTGAAAATCAGAATTTGAACTAATGTCCAACTCAAAATTCAAATGAGGGGAGGACATAATGGTGATTCAAAAATGTTGTATTCAAACTCTTGGTTGAAGCAGCTAACACAAGAATCAAAGTGCATATTTGAATTCCTTAGGTCCAAATTAGTGGGTAGGCAAAGTTTCAGTAATTTTGGAAAAGGTTTGCTACCCATTTTCCCAAAAAGGATTCAAATGTGCAAAGAATTCAAATATACATTTGAATTTGGGGGAAATTTGCCCAAATATACAAATGTAGCTCAGTTTTAGCTCCAAACATTTGAATTGGTCACTTGCCAAGTTTTTGGAGATCTTTTGATGGATACAGGAGCACTGACTGGTGGGACCCACATGTCATTGGGAAAGGTTAAAAATGCATAAAGATCAGCAGCCTTCGGGGTTAAGTCTTGCAATCGAAACAGAGCCGAGGTTTCCACCGTGAGCCACCGAGAAGCACCGGGTGAAAGCTCCTGCTCCTCCCCCTCGCGCTGGCGAGCTCCTCGCGAAGAGTATTAACTCTCAGCCGTGCCCCAGCTCGCCACAGCACCATCAATATGGAAGAGGGGGGAAAACCACTTAGCACTTGATCATGTGCTCAGGTCCAAACCCAAACCACTAGCCCCAGTTCCATTTTAAATTCTTAAATAGAGTTCCAGTTGTTAAAAACTTGTTATTAGAACTTGTAGCAGAAACATTACAATTGACTTATGTGCATATTCATTAACGTGTAGTCGCTGAAGGCGAGGAGACTCCGGAGGTGCTCGACTTCCTCCTTCCGGACGAAGACCTAACTACTGACCAGCAGCAACAAGGCAAGCCCCGGTTTGCATTAAGCTTTTTATAAAGTTTTACTTTGTTTACATACGTAGTGTGAAGTGTGTATGTGCATTAGGTGTAGGATGGATGAATACCCAACTGCATAACCAGAATTTTTCCCCAAGAGTGAGGGTAGGGTGTAGGGCCTCGAATAGACAGGCTATGATTAATGATTCATAGGACTTCGGTACAAGTCGAGTAGTTGGAATCTACTCGCGAGTTAGGCTTGGGACACACGGGATTGGTTCGAGTGATGTGAGATCATCTTAGTAATGAAAATGGGACTTGGCAGGGGCTAGGGCGCAGCAAGAGAGAGTCTTGTGTGAGCAGCCCTGTCCGTGTTGATTGAGGACCGATCCGTGTGCGGCCCACGCTGATCAAGTCTGAACGTACCGAAGGCATATCGGATATATGGGCCCCGATAAACCGATGTAACCTAAACCTCCGGGCGTCGAGGCATAACGCACCGATTTATAGGTGTAGGCTGAGGGCAGAAAGGTGGAAATCTGCTAATGGACATAGAGAGATGCTCTCCTGCTCATTTTGGTGCGACCGGTTTGACGTTTGGGCTGTTGGGTGAAAGGTTGTCCCGTACGGCATCGAGTGAGCGTGCTGTGCAGCTCCACGGGTGGGCGTACGTGACGTGCTCTTTGGGTGTCCCTGCAGGTGTATATCGAGTCGATTCGCCATCCCTCACGGTGAAGAGTACCACTTGGTCACTGAGTCGTGACGTAGGCTAATGTATGAAATGTGATGATTCAATATTGCTGTTATGATATAATTGTATTGCTACATGTGTGCCACCAAATATTGCATACTAATTTTCATATTCCCGAACTGTTAACTTGTTGCTAAAAGATAAATTAAGGATGAATTTGTAGGCGTGTTCATTTGCTGCAATGTTACTATCCTATGTTCATTGTACACGTCAGGTAGAGTTTCATGCCTAGGTGAGTCGGTTAAGTCTTGTTGAGCCCTCGTGCTCATGGTTGCTGCTTAAGTGTTTTTCAGGTGAGGAGCCACCCATGGACTCTGGTTACGAGTTCACCGGCGAGGGTTACCCTTCGTTGGGGACTACAGCTGAGTGGGAGCCGTACACGCCGCGCTGAGCTGAGAAGTGCAGCTAGTGTGGGTTGCCCTAGGGTGTAACACCCCAAAATCCTGTTAAGAGGGGAATTTAAAATTTTTTGGACGTATTGCATGGGCTGCAGAAATTCAAATTTAGTTGGAATTCAAATTCAAACCAGAAAATAAATGGAAAAAGAAAAAGAAAAACAGAAAAAAACCGGCCAGTGGGCCGAAACCCACCAGCCGGCCCACCCCACCCCGCGCCAGCCTGCAGCCGCATGCCCCGTTCCCTTTCTCGCTGACGTGTGGGGCCTGCCATCCTTCTTCCTCCTCGCGCCCGGGCTCGGCCGGCCAGGACTCTTCGCTCCTCCGAATCAAAACCGCCCCGGATACTCGCGTATCCCAGCCGAATTTCGGTTCTGGACAACGCAAACTCGAACACAACCAAACACCGCCCTTCCCCGGCTATATAAACATCGGCATCTTCCCGATTTTCACCCACTATCAGCCTTTTTTCCTTCCGGTGAGAACACGAGTTTCTCTGGCCAATTTCGCTCGATCTTCGCTCGGGATTTCTGATCTAACGCGCTGATCTTGATCCACCGCCTCCGGGGAATCACGCAGGTGCAGAAAACTCGGTGGTTTGCGCTTCAAACACAGCGCCGACAAGCATCGCCGTGAGTTCAC
The DNA here is from genome assembly GCA_030760725.1 of Neostapfia colusana. Taxonomy (NCBI): domain Eukaryota; kingdom Viridiplantae; phylum Streptophyta; class Magnoliopsida; order Poales; family Poaceae; genus Neostapfia; species Neostapfia colusana. The sequence goes on from JASWHV010000009.1 coordinate 51,430,339, forward strand.
CTCGGACCTCGTCGCCGACCGCTTTCCAGGACCTCCGAGCTCAAGAAAACCCCCGAGGTGAGACCCCCGACCTCCCCTCTACCGATCTATGCCATGAAATCCCAGTTTTAGGAAGAATTGACGAAGATCCGATATTTTCCGGCAAGATCGCCGCCTCCCGCCGCCGCGCGCCACCGGGCAGCGCCACCCGCGCTCGATCAGAGCGACGTGGCCGCTTGTGCGCCGTCTATTTTAAATCGCACGGTAGAATTTAAATCCCCGCGTACCGGTTCGACGTTATAATCTCAGCCGTCTGTTTTAAATCGGACGGTCCACGTCAGCCCCGCATTATAAATTCCGGGATTCTTACGCGCTACCCCCTGGGGTTCTCGGAAAATACGAGCTAGCCCCGGAAACTTCTGATCTAGCCCCTGGAACTTCAGAAATTCATGTAAATTCAATTAAAAATCAGTTTTAGCCCCTGGACTTAATAAAAATTAGGAAAACCCCTCTGTTATGTGTAGATAGACCCCTGGAAATTTATGAAATAATATAATAGACCCTATAGTGGGGTGAGTTTACTTTTTAACCTTATATAATATTAAATTTAGGAATTTGAATAGGTAATTAAGATTTAAATTTAAAACGGTGAGGCACTTGGAAAACTTTAGAATGAGCTAAAAATAAATTTTTGGCTGAAATGAAATCTGTTTGGGTGTGTTCATGTTTATTTGATCTAGAAACACATTTTAGGCTAGGAAATAATTCTGAGAATTTGTAAAATAAAAGTAAATTAGTTCACATCAGAGGAGATGTTCAAAAATATGTTATTTAATATTTTAGACCAGAACCTATTCTGTTTAGATGATGTGTCTTATTATTTTCATAATAAAGTTCACAACTAGGTATAGAAAGTAATCTTAAAATATAGGAAAATAGGTATACATAACTAGAAAATGATAAATGAAATCTCCAAAATCCAAAGATTTCAGTTTAGAATTTGGTAGGTCTGAAAACACATTTGGGGTAGGAAAATACCTTCCATGCATACTTGGTAGCTAAAATGTGTATCAATTGAATATAAGTAATTTATTTAAATTGGAAATTCATATATAGTATGCAAACATAAATATGAATACAAAAGTACAAATCATATGCACATGTTTAAAAGTGCATGTAAGCCCAAAATCAACACACTTGGATTAACCACAACACATAGAAATGTGAATGGTTTTCATAAATGTGAATGTGTGGTTTGTATGAAGTGGAAGTGTGAACTATGTCTTATGGATTGTTGTTTTCTTTGCAATGTGTAATGGTATGAGTAGAACCTGCTCCAGAGCAAGTTTTTCCCTTCCAAGAACAAGACTTTCCATTCCCAGAGCAGCAGCAAGAAGGCAAGTGTCCTTGACCACTTTGATCCTATGCTAGGATGTGTAGATAGAATTATTTGCATTGTCAATTGAAATATGAAACCCATGCTAGGAAGTTTCCCTAGAATTGCATTACCTTGTTTCCTTGTAGCTTGGGTTGGGATTTATCATGTCATTTATTTATTATTATGCTTATGCTTAGCCATGCTTAGAATGGGATAATTGGGATATGAGATCATCAATTTATTTACCTTACTCCTTAATGAGATATTATGAGTTATGTAGAGGTAGAGATCAAGGCAAGTTGGATGATTTGGTTGGTGCTGGGTGCACGAGACTCAGGTTTGTGTTTAGTACTTGCCTGGATCGTAAGGACCGGTTCATGGAGCATGTAACCTGGCTTTACCGTGCCAACCACATGCTGAGATGGGGCAGCTTGGCCAATTAATTAGGTGTATCCCTGGCGTAGTATGGGTGTGTTGGATGGTACGGGGAATAGGTGTCAGCTGGACTACCATATGAACCGCAAGGCACAAGAGGGGGCCACTGCAGCGGGGTTGGAGACTCTTGTATGCTGTTAGGGGTGAAACCTCAGTGGGCCCACACTCATAGGGAATCCCTTTGTAAAGGCTTCGTAGTGATCTCCTGGCTACACACCTGGGAAGTGTGAATGTGGTTCGTGGCCACTGGCATAATGGAGGTTCTTTTAGTCCACACGGCAACGGGGGATGAAATCACTACATGTGGGTACAGTGGTGCAAACTCTGCAGAGTCAAAACTATCATGACAGCCGTGCTCACGGTCAAGAGCGGCTTGGACTTATTCATGATTAGAGGATTGATGGCTTTGGAAGTTGAGGATGTTAAGCGGGGAGCTTAACATTGAAATTTGAGGTTATGGTCATTTGATTATGATGATGGGTTGGGAGATTGAGACCATTTCATCTGTGTAGAAATGTAGGTGCTTAATAAGCTAAGGTGGTAGGCAATAATTGCGTAGTGCTTTAACCATGAGTTCAACCTCTTCTTGTTCTAGCCATGCATGACATAACCTCCCCACACTTGCTGAGTACCATCGGTACTCTACCTTGCATATTTGTTGGTTTATATTGCTGCTCAGGTCAAGAGAATGATGTGGTGTTTAATGATCAAGACTTTGGACCCGAAGAAGGTTTCTAGGTTCATGGAGTCCCCCGGGCAACGCCTGTGATGGAGCCAACGAGAATAATTATTCCGCTGCTATTTTATGAACTTTTTATTGTCCATCAAGACATATGCTATGTAAGACTTATTTATATTCGACACCTGGCTTGTAATAAATGATGCTTCACTATTTGTCATCACATGTATGAGAAAATGATCCTGGCATACATGTGATATTCACTTGGTTGTTCTTCGGAAAAAACCGGGTGTGACAAAAGTGGTATCAGAGCCAAGGTTGCCCGTAGGAACGTGGACCTAGGTAGAAATGGACGTATTTAAGGACCCTATTTTCTTAAAAACTATTTTACAAAGGTGTGGGTTGAAAAGTGTTATTTAATGGGGTCACTTTATTCATCTTACCCCAACTTTTATTCAAAATAGGATTTTTCTTTAAAATCTTATCTAACTTAATTTTAAATGCTTTATGTTTTAAATGGTCCGCATGATCCGTACCGCCCGCAAGTCCACCGGAGGGAAAGTTCCCGTAGTTGCCCTTGCCCTGAGAGAGGAGAACCGTCCGGTGACGTATCTCTCTATGGATTGGCAGTAGGAGGCTTGTTGCGCCGTCTTCGACGCATGCTCCAAGCCGCCGGCAATACGGGCAAGCTAATTATACACTATAGCTCCACCAGGACCATCCGTGAGAAGAGGGAAGAATTTAGTTCAGAGATGAGGATTATCCACGAAAATCAGCTGCTCAAGATCCACCGCTCTCCAGCTTGTCGAGCGACACAGGTCGATGCGGAGAAGGATGTCACCTGGGAGGCAATCACCTGTCAGTGTCACATCTATCGTCGTCACCTGGACAGGACTGAGTACATGTATGTCCTTCAGCGCGAGAGTGGTACCACGGAGTACAAGTACCGGCCAGTGCAGCAGGGGACTTCCCATGAGCACATGGACTTGTGCTTGGAGGATGCTGCTATGCTCAGCACTCGATTGCAGGAGTGTCAGCAGGAGCTTCAGGATGTTCGTGACACCCTGAAGGAAACCGAGGCGTTGCTTCGAGTCTGCTTGAGGGCGAGAGAAAGAGGAGATGGGAATGAACTGTGTGTCACCGTGAATGACACTTGGACTCCTGACTCCCTAGATCGTCGGGCGATCAGGCGTCGCCGCACTTCTCCCCCAGCAGCCTCCCCACCCAAAGTGGAGTCGGAGGGCAGCCACAATAATGAGGAAGATCCCGAGGAGCCAGCTCAGTGATACGAGTAGTGTAGAGTCCTTTCCCTTAGTTTAGCAGATATCGAGTAGTCGAGTCGTTACCTTAGTTAAGTGTGTGATTATGTTTGGTGTGTGACGTGAGCTGTGGAAGCCAGGGGCAATTGTCCACAACCTCGTCTTAAGGATTGTTTTGCTTTGATGTGTGAACCCCTATAAATAAAGAGTGCGTTTGTTCACATGAGACATGAAACCTTCAGAAAATATAAATATAATAAGGTCTCAAAATTTTAAGTTTAAAACTTGCAAATTGGGAAGTTAATACTTAATGCTTTAAGTTAACATCTGGTTGATCATGATAGATGGCCGGAAGAGGAAAGGGTCGTGCTGCCAACCCCGCCAACAACAACGATGAGGCCGGCAACCCTCACATTTCTGGAGAACTAGACAGGGGTGGTCGCCATGAAGGAGTTGATCCCATCCACCAAATGCTTGAAAATCAGAATCAGCTCATCCAGAGCCTGACTCAAGTGGTGGCCAACTTGCACCAAGCTCCACCTCCACAAGCTGCACCACGCCAACCAAGGTTGAATTAGTTTCTAGGGACTCAACCTCCAAAGTTTGCAAGTGCTGCTGAACCTCTGGAGGCAGATGATTGGCTAAAGACCATTGAGAGCAAGATGAGGATCATACAATGCCAGGGGTATGAGAGGGTGCTGTTTGCCTCTCACCAATTGCATGGACCTGCTGCTGATTGGTTGACCGCTTACGTGGCTGCCCATCATGACCCTGAGAACATCACTTGGGAAGAGTTCAAGCGTAGCTTCCGCAACCATTACATACCAAGGGGTGAACTCAAAAACAAGAGGAAGAAGTTCTTGGGATTGCAGCAAGGAAACATGACCGTGAGGGAATACCTCACTAAATTCACTTAACTATCCCGTTATGCCCCACGGGACATAGAGACTGATGAGCAGAAACAGGATTGTTTCGTGGAAGGACTTACCGCAGAAATGCAGTGTGCAATATCTTCCAACGAGTATGAAAGCTTCCAAAAGATGGTGGACAGAGCATTTGTTGTAGAAAGGAAGCTGAAGGCCTTGGAAAATGAAAACAAGAGGAAGGCGGGATGGTCACACCAAGCTTCGGGCAGCAACACCCGCCCACGTCTGATCCAGCAAACCGCAGGGCAGACGAGCCGTGCTGCGGTACCCTACTCCGCACCGAGAGGGTACACCCCGAATTTCAGGCCCCCGTCAGCACCAACACCGCCACAACGTCAGTTTGTACAGCAGCCTCGCCACGCATATCCACCTCGACCCGCAGTACATGGACCCCCAAACCAACCCCAAGACAACAAAGGCCAGGCACCTAAGGTTGGGGTGCAATGCTTTAACTGTGGTGAAGTGGGGCACTACGCCCATAAGTGCCCAAAGAAGAAGCCCGTGCAGCCGCAACAGCAGAATGTGATGAGAGGACGGGTGAACCACGTGACCATGGAGGAAGCGCAAGAGGCACCTGACGTGGTATTTGGTAAGTTTCCTGCCAATTTACACATTGCAACCCTGTTGTTTGATTCTGGTGCTACCCACTCATTTATTGCTCAAGGGTTTGTTAAGAAGCATGATCTAGCAACAACACAAATGAACCATATGCTAGCAGTAAACTCTCCAGGTGGAGAAATAAGGACAAGACAAGTGTGTCCCAAGGTGAACCTAGACATTAATGGGGTAGTATTTACTGCTAACCTCAAGTGATAGATTCACAAGGGATAGAAATTATCTTGCGTATGGATTGGTTGACCAAACATAAGGGGATCATCCATTGTTCGGCCAGAACGGTGGAACTAACTCACCCTAGTGGCACAAGAGTAAAGTTCATAACAATACAAGAGCCTAGGAGGGGCATTAAATTAAATCAAGTTGAGGTGAAAGTGGAGGAGATCAGGATCATCAGGGAATATCCAGATGTTTTTCCGGAGGAGTTGCCAGGTATGCCTCCTGATCATGAAGTGGAATTCGCGATTGAGCTAGTGCCTGGAACAGATCCGATATACAAGAGACCTTATCGGATGGACTCCAAGCAGCTGGGAGAACTCAAGGATCATTTAAGAGAATTGACGGAGAAGGGGTATATTCGTCCTAGTTCCTCACCATGGGGAGCTCCAGTGATATTTGTGCCCAAGAAGGACGGAACCCAAAGGTTATGCGTAGACTACCGTGCCTTGAATGAAGTAACCATCAAGAACAAGTACCCATTACCCCGAACTGAAGACTTGTTTGATCAGTTGAGGGGAGCTTGTGTGTTCTCAAAAATTGATCTCAGGTCGGGATACCACCAACTTAAGATAAGGCAAACTGATATTCCAAAGACAGCTTTCGTATCTCGGTATGGACTGTATGAATACACCATCATGCCTTTCGGGCTAACTAATGCCCCGACATACTTCATGTATCTCATGAACAAGGTATTCATGGAATATCTCGACAAATTTGTGGTGGTTTTCATTGATGACATTCTCGTCTTCTCTAAAGATGAAGAGGAACATGAGAAACATCTAAGGATGGTGTTGTAGAAGCTGAGAGAACACCAACTATATGCCAAGTTGAGCAAGTGTGAGTTTTGGCTGAAGAGAGTTCCCTTCTTAGGACATATAATCTCGGAGGCAGGAATCTCCGTAGATCCTGCCAAGATCGAGGATATACAGAAGTGGAAGACCCCTGAGAATGTCGGGGACGTTCGAAGCTTCTTGGGATTGGCTGGATACTATAGACGGTTTATTGAGGGATTCTCCAAGATCTCGAGACCCCTTACCAAACTATTGGAGAAGGGAATCACATTCACATGGACGCCGCAGTGCGAGACGAGTTTTCAGGAGTTAAAGAAAAGATTGACAACAGCCCCAGTGCTAGTTATGCCAGATATGCAGAAGAACTTTTCGGTGTACTGCGATGCCTCTGGAAACGGGTTGGGATGTGTTCTCATGCAAGAAGGGCATGTCGTGGCTTATGCATCCCGGCAGCTCCGGAAGCACGAGAAGAACTATCCTACACATGACCTAGAACTAGCCGTAGTGGTACACGCGTTGAAAATATGGCGGCACTACTTGATGGGGAAGAGGACAGAGATATATACAGATCATAAGAGTTTAAAGTACATTTTCACCCAGCCGGATCTCAACCTCAGACAAAGGAGATGGTTAGAGCTAATCAATGACTTTGATGTGGGCATCAACTATCATCCTGGAAAAGCAAACGTCGTGGCAGATGCTTTAAGTCGGAAAGTGCAGGTCAATAAGTTGAGCTTGAAGAACATGCCTGCCGAATTGAAGGACGAGGTTATGAGGCTCAATCTATGCCTGGTGAACAGTGGTGAAGCCATCGCCATGGAAGTGGACTCCACATTAGAGCAATACATACGCGATGGTCAAAAGAATGATGAGAAGATACAAGAAATCCGACAACTCATCAAGGATAATAGAGCCCCTAGTTTCAGAGAGGATGAACAAGATACGGTGTGGCACGGGAAAAGAATTTGTGTGCCTGAAGTGAAGGAGATCCGCGAATTGATTTTGAAGGAGGCTCACGATTTTGACTATTCCATTCATCCTGGGTACGAAGATGTACCAGGACCTCAAGAGCAGGTATTGGTGGTATGGCATTGTAACACCCCAAAATTATAATTTAAAGCCCTAAATCATGTTAAGAGGGGAATTTAAAAATTTTTGGACGTGTTGCATGTTTTGCAAAAATTCAAATTCAAACTGGAATTCAAATTAAACTCAAATCAGAAAAGAAATAGAAAAAGAAAAAGAGAAAATAGAAAAAAACGGCCAGTGGGCCGAAACCCACCAGCCAGCGCCCGCGCCAGCCCGCAGCCGAGCGCGCTGCTTCCTCACGCTGACAGGCAGGACCCACCCGATCTTCGTCTACCTCGCGACAGCGCCGGACTCCCTCGCACCCGAATCAAAACCGATCGGGATTTCGGCGTATCCCCGCTGAATTCTGTTCGTAGGCGACGCGGACGTGATCTAAACCACCCCGCCGCCATCGCCCGTCTATAAAAACCCCGGCCTCGTTCTGTTTTTCCCCCACGATCGCCGATTTTTACTCCGGTGAGAACCGAGCCTTCTCCGGTGAATTCTGGTCGATCTAAGCTCGGAAATTCCGATCTAACTCGCTGGTTTGGATCCACCGCCTCCGTGGAACCTTGCAGGTGCAGAAAACTCGGTGATTTGTGGTGTAAACGCAGCGCCGACGAGCTTCGCCGCGGTTTTGCCTCGGACCTCGTCGCCGATCACCTTCCAGGACCTCCGAGCTCAAGAAAACTCCCGAGGTGAGATCCCCGACCTCCCCTCTACCGATCTATGCCATAAAATCACAGTTCTAGGAAGAATTCCCGAAGATCCGAAAGTTTCCGGCGAGATCGCCGCTTCCCGCCGCCGTGCGCCGCCGGCAGCGCCGCCCGCGCTCGATCAGAGCGACGTGGCCGCTTGTGCGCCGTTTATTTTAAATCGCACGGTAGGGTTTAAATCCCCGCGTACCGGTTCGACGTTATAATCTCAGCCGTCGGTTTAAAATCGGACGGTCCAAGTCAGCCCCGCGTTATAAAGACTGGAAATCTTACGTGCTACCCCTTGGGGTTCTCGGGAAATAAGAGCTAGCCCCGGAAACTTCTGATCTAACCCCTGGAACTCCAGAAAATCATGTAAATTCATTTAAAAATCAGTTTTAGCCCCTGGACTTAATAAAAATTAGGAAAAACACCTCTGATAAGTGTAGCTAGACCCCTGGAAATTCTGAAAATAATATTATAGACCCTGTAATGGGGTGAGTTTACCTTTTTAGCCCTGTATAGTATTTAATTTAGGAAATTGAATATGTGGCTAGTGTTTAAAAATTAAAAAGTGGGACAAACATACTGTCATAATTAAATCAAAAACTTTCTCAGTATTTAGAAAACTTTGGAGTGAGATAAAAACATATTTTGGGCTGAATTGAATCTGTTTAATTTATTATTCACATTTAGGGACACATTTTTAAGTAAAGAATAGTTCTAGAAAATAAGGAAAATAATTGTGAAATACTTTACATCAGAGGAAAAGGTCAAAATATGTTATTAAATTATTTAGGACCAGAACCTATTCTGTTTAGATGATTTGTCTTACTATTTTCATAATAAAGTACACATTTATGCATAAGAAAATAAATCTGAAAATATAGCAACTAGTAAATGATAAATGGAGTTTCTAGAATCCAAAGAGTTCAGTTTAGGGTTGGTAGAAATTATGAATAAACATATGGAGAAGTAAAATACCTTTCATGCTTATTTGGTAGCTAAAAGGTGTAGTAATTGAATATAAGGAATTTATTTAAATTGGAAACTCATATATAAAGTATGCAAGCATAAATGTGAATACAAAAGTAGGAATCATATACATATGATTAAAAGTGTATGCAAGACACAAATCAACACACATAGAGTAACCACAACACATATAATGGTGAATGACTTTCATAAATGTGAATGTGTTGTTTGTATGAAGTAGAAGTGTGAACTATGTCTTATGATTGTTGTTTTTCTTTTGCTATGTGTGATGGTATGATGTAGAACCTGCTCAAGAGCAAGTTATTCCTTTCCAAGACCAGGACTACTCATTTCAAGAGCAGCAAGAAGGAGGCAAGTGTCCTTGACCACTTTGATCCTATGCTAGGATGTGTAGCTAGAATTATTTGCATTGTCAATTGAAATATGAAACCCATGCTAGGAAGTTTCCCTAGAATTGCATTACCTTGTTTCCTTGTAGCTTGGGTTGGGATTTATTTTATCATGTCATTATGCATATGCTTAGCCATGCTTAGAATGGGATATTTGGGATATGAGATCATCAGTTTATTTTACCATACTCTTGAATGAGATATTGTGAGTTATGTAGAGGTAGGGATCAAGGCAAGTTGGATGTTTTGGTTGTGTGCTGGGTGCACGAGACTCGGGTTTGTGTTTAGTACTTGCCTGGATCCTAAGGACCGGTTCATGGAGCATGTAACCTGGCTTTACCGTGCCAACCACATGCTGAGATGGGGCAGCTTGGCCAATTAATTAGGTGTATCCCCCGCGTAGTATGGGTGTGTTGGATGGTGCGGGGAATAGGTGTCAGCTGGACTATCATATGAACCGCAAGGCTCAAGAGGGGGCCACTGCAGCGGGGTTGGAGCCTCTTGTATGCTGTTAGGGGTGAAACCTCAGTGGGCCCACGCTCGTCGGGAATCCCTTTGTAAAGGCTTCGTAGTGATCTTCTGGCTACACACCTGGGAAGTGTGAATGTGGTTCGTAGCCACTGGCATAATGGAGGTTCTTTTAGTCCACCCGGCGACGGGGGATGAAATCACTACATGTGGGTACAGTGGTACAAACTCTGCAGAGTCAAAACTGTCATCACAGCCGTGCTCACGGTCAAGAGCGGCTTGGACTTATTCATGATTAGAGGATTTATGGTTTTGGAAGTTGTGGTTGTTAAGCGGGGAGCTTAACATTGGAAATGATGTTATGGTTATTGGATTATGATGATGGGATGGGAGATTGGGACTATTTCACCTGTGTAGTAATGTAGGTGCTTAATAAGCTAAGGTGATAGGAATTAATTGCATAGTGCTTTAACCATGAGTTCAACCTCTCCTTGTTCTAGCCATGCATGACATAACTTTCCCACACTTGCTGAGTACCATTGGTACTCAACCTTGCATATTTTGTTGGTTTATATTGCTGCTCAGGTCAAGGTAATGAGGTGGTGTATAATGACCAAGACTTTGGACCCGAAGAAGGTTTCTAGGTTCATGGAGACCCCTGGGCAACGCCTGCGACGGAGCCCTCAAGAATAATTTTTCCGCTGCTAGTTTATTTACTTGTGATGAATTTATTATTGTCCATCGAGACATTTGCTATTGTAAGACTTAATTATATTCGACACCTGGCTTGTAATAAATGATGCTTCACTATTTGTCATCACATGTATGAGAAAATGATCCTGGCATACATGTGATATTCACTTGGTTGTTCTTCGGAAAAACCGGGTGTGACAGAAGTGGTATCAGAGCCAAGGTTGCCCGTAGGAACGTGGACCTAGGTAGAAATGGACGTATTTAAGAACCCTATTTTCTTAAAAACTATTTTTACAAGGTGTGTGTTGAAAAGTGTTATTTAATGAGTCGCTTTCTTCATCTTACCCCAATTTTCATTCAAAATAAGATTTTTGTTTAAAAGTTTATCTAACCTAAGTTTAAATTCTTTTTGTTTTAGATGGTTCGCATGATTCGCACCGCTCGCAAGTCCACAGGAGGGAGAGTTCCCGTAGTTGCCCTTGCCGAGAGAGAGGAGAGTCGTCCGGTGACGTACCTTTCCTACGGATTGGCAGTAGGAGGCTTATTGCGCCGACTTCGGCGTATGCTCGAAGCCGCCGGCAATACGGGCAAGCTAATCATCCACTATAACTCCACCAGGACCATCCGTGAGAAGAGGGAAGAATGGAGTTCAGAGATGAGGATCATACACAAAAATCAGCTGCTTAAGATTCACCACTCTCCAGCTTGTAGAGCGACACAGGTCGATGCGGAGAAAGATGTCACCTGGGAGGCCATCACCTGCCAGAGTCACATCTATCGTCGCCATTTGGACAAAACTGAGTACATGTATGTCCTCCAACGTGAGAGTGGTACCACGGAATACAAGTACCCGCCGGTGCAGCAAGGGACTTCTCATGAGCACATGGACTTGTGCTTGGAAGATGCTGCTATGCTCAGCACTCGACTGCAGGAGTGTCAACAAGAGCTTCAGGATGTCCGAGACACCCTGAAGGAAACGGAGGCGTTACTGCGAGCCTGCTTAAGGGCGAGAGAAAGAGGAGATGGAAATGAACTGTGTGTCACCGTGAATGATACATGGACTCCTGACTCCCCAGATCGCCGGGCGATCAGGCGTCGTCGCACTTCTCCACCAGCAGCCTCCCCACCCAATGCAGAGTCAGAAGGCAGCCGAAATGAAGAGGAAGATCCCGAGGAGCCAGCTCAAGAAAATGAGTAGTGTAGAGTCCCTCCCTTAGTCAGCAAGATGTCGAATAAGCGAGTCGTTAAGTTAAGTTAATGGTGTGATAATGCTTCGTGTGTGATGTGAGTTGTGGAAACCATGAGCGATTGTCCACAGCCTCGTCTTTAGATTGTTTTGTTTTGATGTGTGAACCCACATGAAATAATATTGCATTTATTTTTGTGTGAAAAGTGAACCCTTAGAGAAGAATAACAAAGCCTCAACACTTCAAAGTACAAACAAATGAAAGTAGTAAGATGATACTAAATGCTTTCAAATTAATATTGGTTGATTCTGCCAGATGGCTGGAAGAGGAAAAGGACGTGCTGCTAACCCCGCCAACAACAACGATGAGGCATGCAACCCTCATCTTTCTGGAGGCCAGGACCGGGGTGGTCGCCGTGAAGGAGTTAATCCCCTCCACCAAATGCTGGAGAATCAAAATCAGCTCATCCAGAACTTGACTCAAGTGGTGGCCAACTTGCATCATGTTCCACCTACACAAGCTGCACCACGCCAACCAAGGTTGAGTGAGTTTCTAGGAACTCAACCTCCAAAGTTTGCAAGTGCTGCTGAACCTCTGGAGGCAGATGATTGGCTGAAGACCATTGAAAGTACGATGAGGATCATACAATGCCAAGGGTATGAGAGGGTGCTGTTTGCCTCTCATCAATTGCATGGACCTTCTGCTGATTGGTGGACCGCCTACGTGGCCGCCCATCATGACCCTGAGAACATCACTTGGGAAGAGTTCAAGCGTAGCTTCCGCAACCATTACATCCCAAGAGGTGAACTCAAAAACAAGAGGAAGGAGTTTTTGGGACTGCAGCAGGGAAACATGACGGTGAGGGAATACCTCACTAAATTTACTCAACTATCCCGTTATGCCCCACGAGACATAGAGACTGATGAGCAGAAACAAGATTGTTTCGTGGAAGGACTTACCGCGGAGATGCAGTGTGCAATGTCCTCAAATGAGTATGAAAGCTTCCAAAAGATGGTGGACAGAGCATTTGTGGTAGAAAGGAAGCTAAAGGCCTTGGAAAATGAGAATAAGAGGAAGGCCAGTTGGTCACATCAAGCCTCGGGTAGCAACACCCGCCCCCGTCTGATGCAGCAACCAGCAGGGCAGACGAACCGTGCTGCGGTACCCTACTCAGCACCAAGAGGGTACAACCTGAACTACAGGCCTCCGGCAGCACCAGCACAGCCACAACGTCAGTTTGTACAACAGCCTCGCCCCGCATATCCACCTCGACCAGCAGTGCAAGGACCTCCAAACCAACCCCAAGACAATAAAGGCCAAGCACCCAAGGTTGGGGTGCAATGTTTTAGCTGCGGTGAAGTGGGGCACTACGCCCATAAGTGCCCAAAGAAGAAGCCTGCACAGCCACAACAGCAGAATGTGATGCGAGGACGGGTGAACCACGTCACTATGGAGGAAGCGCAAGAGGCACCCGACGTGGTAGTTGGTAAGTTTCCTGCCAATTTACACATTGCAACCCTGCTGTTTGATTCTGGTGCTACCCACTCGTTCATTGCTCAAGGGTTTGTTAAGAAGCATGACCTAGCAACAACACAAATGAACCATATGCTAGCCGTAAATTCTCCAGGGGGAGAAATAAGGACAAGACAAGTGTGTCCCAAAGTGAACCTAGACATTAATGGGGTGGTATTTACTGCCAACCTCATAGTGATAGATTCCCAAGGGATCGATATTATTTTGGGTATGGATTGGTTGACCAAACATAAAGGAATCATCCATTGTTCGACCAGAACAGTGGAACTAACTCACCCTAGTGGCACAAGAGTAAAGTTCATAACAATACACGAGCCTAGGAGGGACATTAAATTAAATCAAGTTGAGGTGAAAGTTGAGGAAATCAGGACCATCAGGGAATATCCAGATGTTTTTCCGGAGGAGTTGCCAGGTATGCCTCCCGATCGTGAAGTGGAATTTGCAATTGAGCTAGTACCTGGAACAGCCCCGATTTACAAAGACCTTATCGGATGGACTCCAAGCAGCTAGAAGAACTCAAGGATCATTTGAGAGAATTGACGGAGAAGGGGTATATTCGTCCTAGTTCCTCACCATGTGGAGCTCCGGTGATATTTGTGCCCAAGAAGGACGGAACCCAAAGGTTATGCGTGGATTACCGTGCCTTGAATGAGGTAACCATCAAAAACAAGTACCCATTACCCCGCATTGAAGACTTGTTTGATCAGTTGAGGGGAGCTTGTGTGTTCTCAAAAATCGATCTCAGGTCGGGATACCACCAACTCAAGATAAGGCAATCTGATATTCCCAAGACAGCTTTCGTATCTCGATACGGGCTGTATGAATACATCGTCATGCCTTTCGGGCTAACTAATGCCCCGGCATACTTCATGTACCTCATGAACAAGGTATTCATGGAATATCTGGACAAAATTGTGGTGGTTTTCATAGATGACATTCTCGTCTTCTCCAAAGATGAAGAAGAACATGAGAAACATCTAAGGTTGGTGTTGCAGAGGCTAAGAGAACACCAACTATATGCCAAGTTGAGCAAGTGTGAGTTTTGGCTGAAGAGAGTTCCCTTCTTAGGATATATAATCTCGGAGGGAGGAATCTCCGTGGATCGTGCCAAAATCGAGGATATACAGAAGTGGAAGACCCCTCTAAATGTCGGGGAAGTTCGAAGCTTCTTGGGATTGGCTGGATACTATCGACGGTTTATTGAGGGATTCTCTAAGATCTCGAGACCTCTCACAAAACTGTTGGAGAAGGGAATCACCTTCACATGGATGCCGCAGTGCGAGAAGAGTTTTCAGGAGTTAAAGGAAAGATTGACAACAGCCCCAGTGCTGGTTATGCCCGATATGCAAAAGAGCTTCACGGTGTACTGTGATGCCTCTGGAAATGGGTTGGGATGTGTTCTTTTGCAAGAAGGGCATGTCGTGGCATATGCATCCCGGCAGCTTCGGAAGCACGAGAAGAACTATCCTACACATGACCTAGAACTAGCCGCAGTAGTACACGCGTTGAAAATTTGGCGGCACTATTTGATGGGGAAGAGGACAGAGATATATACGGATCATAAGAGTTTGAAGTACATTTTCACACAGCCAGACCTCAACCTCAGACAAAGGAGATGGTTAGAGCTAATCAATGACTTTGATGTGGGCATCAACTATCATCCCGGGAAAGCAAACGTCGTGGCCGATGCTTTGAGTCGGAAAGTGCAGGTCAATAAGTTGAGCTTGAAGGACATGCCTGCAGAATTGAAGGACGAGGTTATAAGGCTCAATCTATGTCTAGTAAATAGTGGTGAAGCCATCGCCATGGAAGTGGACTCCACACTAGAGCGAGACATACGCGAGGGTCAAAAGAATGATGAGAAAATACAAGAGATCAGACAACTTATCAAGGAAAATAAAGCTCCGGGTTTTAGAGAGGATGAACAAGGAACGGTGTGGCACGGGAAAAGAATCTGTGTACCAGATGTAAAGGAGATCCGTGAATTGATTCTAAAGGAGGCTCATGATTCTGACTATTCCATTCATCTTGGGAGTACGAAAATGTATCAGGACCTTAAGAGCAGGTATTGTTGGTATGGTATGAAGCGAGATGTCGCGGAACATGTTGCCCTATGTGACACATGTCAGTTGGTGAAAGCAGAACATCAACGACCCGCGGGATTATTGCAACCACTCAAAGTGCTTGAATGGAAATGGGAAGAAATCAGCATGGATTTCATCGTGGGATTGCCTAGGACCCAATCAGGATATGATTCGATATGGGTCATCATTGACAGGCTAACCAAGGTAGCTCATTTCATCCCCGTGAAAGAAAGCTACAGCGGATCCAAATTGGCAGAGTTGTACATGTCAAGGATCGTGTGTTACCATGGAGTGCCAAAGAAGATTGTGTCGGATCGAGGGACACAATTCACCTCAAGGTTCTGGCAGAAGTTGCACGAAACCATGGGAACCCATCTGAACTTTAGTTCTGCCTATCATCCCCAAACTGACGGACAGACGGAAAGAACCAATCAGATCCTTGAAGATATGCTAAGGGCATGTGCACTCAAAAACAATAGGAGTTGGGACAAGAACTTACCGTATGTGGAGTTTTCCTATAACAACAACTATCAAGCTAGTATGAAGATGTCACCGTTTGAAGCCTTGTACGGGAGGAAGTGCAGGACTCCCTTATTTTGGAACCAAACAGGGGAAAGTAAAGTGTTTGGTCTAGAGGTACTACAAGAAGCCGAGGCGAAGGTGAGGGAAATTCGCAATAACTTGCGGATAGCACAGACACGCCAAAAGAGTTATGCTGATGTACGAAGAAGAGAGCTCATTTTCAATGTGGGAGACTATGTTTATCTCAAGGTGTCCCCTATCAGAGGACTTCGTCGGTTCAAGGTGAAAGGAAAGTTGTCACCTCGATACATCGGACCCTTTCAAGTTCTGGAAATGAAAGGCGAAGTGGCGTATCAACTAGAGTTACCGGCTCGTCTATCGGATGTGCATGATGTATTCCATGTGTCACAACTCAAGAAATGCCTGAGGACGCCTGAAGAGGTGTTACCCATGAATGAAGTGGATGTAGCTGAGGATTTGTCTTATGCCGAGCATCCATACAAGATTTTGGAGACAATGGAACGCCTCACCAGAAATAAAAGAATCCGGATGTGCAAGGTGCAGTGGAAGCATCACTCAGAAGAGGAAGCCACCTGGGAGCGGGAAGATGAGCTCAAGGCACAATTTCCGGAATTGTTTTCTTAGAAACACCAATCTCGAGGTGAAGGAGATCCGCGAATTGATTTTGAAGGAGGCTCACGATTCTGACTATTCCATTCATCCTGGGAGTACGAAGATGTACCAGGACCTCAAGAGCAGGTATTGGTGGTATGGCATTGTAACACCCCAAAATTTTAATTTAAAGCCCTAAATCATGTTAAGAGGGGAATTTAAAAATTTTTGGACGTGTTGCATGTTTTGCAAAAATTCAAATTCAAACTGGAATTCAAATTAAACTCAAATCAGAAAAGAAATAGAAAAAGAAAAAGAGAAAACAGAAAAAAACCGGCCAGTGGGCCGAAATCCACCAGCCGGCCCAGCCAGCGCCCGCGCCAGCCCGCAGCCGAGCGCGCTGCTTCCTCACGCTGACAGGCGGGACCCACCCGGTCTTCGTCTACCTCGCCACAGCGCCGGACTCCCTCGCACCCGAATCAAAACCGATCGGGATTTCGGCGTATCCCCGCTGAATTCTGTTCGTAGGTGACGCGGACGTGATCTAAACCACCCCGCCGCCCTCTCCCGTCTATAAAAACCCCGGCCTCATTCTGTTTTTCCCCCACGATCGCCGATTTTTACTCCGGTGAGAACCGAGCCTTCTCCGGCGAATTCTGGTTGATCTAAGCTCGGAAAATCCGATCTAACTCGCTGGTTTTGATCCACCGCCTCCGGGGAACCTTGCAGGTGCAGAAAACTCGGTGATTTGTGGTGTAAACGCAGCGCCGACGAGCTTCGCCGCGGTTTGCCTCGGACCTCGTCGCCGATCACCTTCCGGGACCTCCGAGCTCAAGAAAACCCCCGAGGTGAGATCCCCGACCTCCCCTCTACCGATCTATGCCATAAAATCACAGTTCTAGGAAGAATTCCCGAAGATCCGAAAGTTTCCGGCGAGATCGCCGCTTCCCGCCGCCGTGCGCCGCCGGCAGTGCCGCCCGCGCTCGATCAGAGCGACGTGGCCGCTTGTGCGCCGTTTATTTTAAATCGCACGGTAGGGTTTAAATCCCCGTGTACCGGTTCGAAGTTATAATCTCAGCCGTCGGTTTAAAATTGGACGGTCCACGTCAGCCCCGCGTTATAAAGACTGGAAATCTTACGTGCTACCCCTTGGGGTTCTCGGGAAATAAGAGCTAGCCCCGGAAACTTCTGATCTAACCCCTGGAACTCCAGAAAATCATGTAAATTCATTTAAAAATCAGTTTTAGCCCCTGGACTTAATAAAAATTAGGAAAAACACCTCTGATAAGTGTGAAATATTTTACATCAGAGGCAAAGGTCAAAATATGTTATTAAATTATTTACGACCAGAACCTATTCTTTTTAGATGATTTGTCTTACTATTTTCATAATAAAGTACACATTTATGCATAAGAAAATAAATCTGAAAATATAGCAACTAGTAAATGATAAATGGAGTTTCTAAAATCCAAAGAGTTCAGTTTAGGGTTGGTAGAAATTATGAAGACACATATGGAGAAGGAAAATACCTTTCATGCTTATTTGGTAGCTAAAAGGTGTAGTAATTGAATATAAGGAATTTATTTAAATTGGAAACTCATATATAAAGTATGCAAGCATAAATGTGAATACAAAAGTAGGAATCATATACATATGATTAAAAGTGTATGCAAGACACAAATCAAAACACATAGAGTAACCACAACACATATAATGGTGAATGACTTTCATAAATGTGAATGTGTGGTTTGTATGAAGTAGAAGTGTGAACTATGTCTTATGATTGTTGTTTTTCTTTTGCTATGTGTGATGGTATGATGTAGAACCTGCTCAAGAGCAAGTTATTCCTTTCCAAGACCAGGACTACCCATTTCAAGAGCAGCAAGAAGGAGGCAAGTGTCCTTGACCACTTTGATCCTATGCTAGGATGTGTAGCTAGAATTATTTGCATTGTCAATTGAAATATGAAACCCATGCTAGGAAGTTTCCCTAGAATTGCATTACCTTGTTTCCTTGTAGCTTGGGTTGGGATTTATTTTATCATGTCATTATGCATATGCTTAGCGATGCTTAGAATGGGATATTTGGGATATGAGATCATCAGTTTATTTTACCATACTCTTGAATGAGATATTGTGAGTTATGTAGAGGTAGGGATCAAGGCAAGTTTGATGTTTTGGTTGTGTGCTGGGTGCACGAGACTCGGGTTTGTGTTTAGTACTTGCCTGGATCCTAAGGACCGGTTCATGGAGCACGTAACCTGGCTTTACTGTGCCAACCACATGCTGAGATGGGGCAGCTTGGCCAATTAATTAGGTGTATCCCCCACGTAGTATGGGTGTGTTGGATGGTGCGGGGAATAGGTGTCAGCTGGACTACCATATGAACCGCAAGGCTCAAGAGGGGGCCACTGCAGTGGGGTTGGAGCCTCTTGTATGCTGTTAGGGGTGAAACCTCAGTGGGCCCACGCTCGTCGGGAGTCCCTTTGTAAAGGCTTCGTAGTGATCTCCTGGCTACACACCTGGGAAGTGTGAATGTGGTTCGTAGCCACTGGCATAATGGAGGTTCTTTTAGTCCACCCGGCGACGGGGGATGAAATCACTACATGTGGGTACAGTGGTACAAACTCTGCAGAGTCAAAACTGTCATGACAGCCGTGCTCACGATTAAGAGCGGCTTGGACTTATTCGTGATTAGAGGATTTATGGTTTTGGAAGTTGTGGTTGTTAAGCGGGGAGCTTAACATTGGAAATGATGTTATGGTTATTGGATTATGATGATGGGATGGGAGATTGGGACTATTTCACCTGTGTAGTAATGTAGGTGCTTAATAAGCTAAGGTGATAGGAATTAATTGCATAGTGCTTTAACCATGAGTTCAACCTCTCCTTGTTCTAGCCATGCATGACATAACTTTCCCACACTTGCTGAGTACCATTGGTACTCAACCTTGAATATTTTGTTGGTTTATATTGCTGCTCAGGTCAAGGTAATGAGGTGGTGTATAATGACCAAGACTTTGGACCCGAAGAAGGTTTCTAGGTTCATGGAGACCCCCGGGCAACGCCTGTGGCGGAGCCCTCAAGAATAATTTTTCCGCTGCTAGTTTATTTACTTGTGATGAACTTATTATTGTCCATCGAGACATTTGCTATGTAAGACTTAATTATATTCGACACCTGGCTTGTAATAAATTATGCTTCACTATTTGTCATCACATGTATGAGAAAATGATCCTGGCATACATGTGATATTCACTTGGTTGTTCTTCGGAAAAACCGGGTGTGACAGGCATGAAGCGAGATGTCGCAGAACATGTTGCCCTATGTGACACATGTCAGTTGGTGAAAGCAGAACATCAACGACCCGCAGGATTATTGCAACCACTCAAAGTGCCTGAATGGAAATGGGAAGAAATCGGTATGGGTTTCATAGTGGGACTGCCTAGGACCCAATCAGGATATGATTCGATATGGGTCATCGTCGACAGGCTAACCAAGGTAGCTCATTTCATCCCCGTGAAAGAAAGCTACAGCGGATCCAAATTGGCGGAGTTGTACATGTCAAGGATCGTGTGTTACCATGGAGTGCCCAAGAAGATAGTGTCGGATCGAGGGACACAGTTCACCTCAAGGTTCTGGCAAAAGTTGCATGAAACCATGGGAACCCATCTGAATTTTAGCTCTGCCTATCATCCCCAAACTGACGGGCAGACGGAAAGAACCAATCAGATTCTTGAGGACACGCTGAGAGCGTGTGCACTCAAAAACAATCGGAGTTGGGACAAGAACTTACCGTATGCAGAGTTCTCCTATAACAACAGCTATCATGCTAGTATGAAGATGTCGCCGTTTGAAGCTTTGTATGGGAGGAAGTGCAGAACTCCCCTATTTTGGAACCAAACGGGGGAAAGTAAAGTGTTTGGTCCCGAAATACTACAAGAAGCCGAGGCGAAAGTGAGGGAAATTCGCAACAACTTGAGGATAGCACAGACACGACAAAAGAGCTATGCCGATGTTCGGAGAAGAGAGCTCGTTTTCAACGTGGGAGACTATGTCTATCTCAAGGTGTCCCCTATCCGAGGACTTCGTCGGTTCAAGGTGAAAGGGAAGCTATCGCCTCGATACATCGGACCCTTTCAAGTTCTGGAGAGGAAAGGCGAAGTGGCATATCAACTAGAACTTCCAGCTCGCCTATCGGATGTGCACGACGTATTCCATGTGTCACAGCTCAAGAAATGTCTGAGAACACCTGAAGAGATGTTACCCATGAATGAGGTTGACGTAGCTGAGGATCTGTCTTATGCCGAGCAACCATCCAAGATTTTGGAGACAATGGAGGGCCTCACAAGAAATAAAAGAATACGGATGTGCAAGGTGCAGTGGAAGCATCACTAGGAAGAGGAAGCCACATGGGAGCGAGAAGACGAACTTAAGGCACAGTTTCCGGAATTGTTATCTTAGAACCACCAATCTCGAGGACGAGATTTCTTTTCAGGGGGGTAGAGCTGTAACACCCCAAAATCCTGTTAAGAGGGGAATTTAAAATTTTTTGGACGTATTGCATGGGCTGCAGAAATTCAAATTTAGTTGGAATTCAAATTCAAATACAAACCAGAAAAGAAATGGAAAAAGAAAAAGAAAAACAGAAAAAACCGGCCAGTGGGCCGAAACCCACCATCCGGCCCACCCCACCCCGCGCCAGCCCGCAGCCACGTGCCCCGTTACCTGTCTCGCTGACGTGTGGGGCCCGCCATCCTTCTTCCTCCTCGCGCCCGCGCTCGGCCGGCCGGGACTCTTCTCTCCTCCGAATCAAAACCGCCCCGGATACTCGTGTATCCCAGCCGAATTTCGGTTCTGGACAATGCAAACTCGATCACAACCGAACGCCACCATTCCCTGGCTATATAAACATCGGAATCTTCCCGATTTTCACCCACGATCAGCCGTTTTTCCTTCCGGTGAGAACCCGAGTTTCTCCGGCCAATTTCGCTCGATCTTCGCTCGGGATTTCTGATCTAACGCGCTGATCTTGATCCACCGCCTCCGGGGAATCACGCAGGTGCAGAAAACTCGGTGGTTTGCGCTTCAAACATAGCGCTGACGAGCATCGCCGTGAGTTCACCTCGGACCTCGTCGCCGACTGCTTTCCAGGACCTCCGAGCTCAAGAAAACCCCCGAGGTGAGATCCCCGACCTCCCCTCTACCGATCTATGCCATGAAATCCCAGTTTTAGGAAGAATTGACGAAGATCCGAAGTTTTCCAGCGAGATCGCCGCCTCCCGCCGCCGCGCGCCGCCGGGCAGCGCCGCCCGCGCTCGATCAGAGCGACGTGGCCGTTTGTGCGCCGTCTATTTTAAATCGCACGGTAGAATTTAAATCCCCGCGTACCGGTTCGACGTTATAATCTCAGCCGTCTGTTTTAAATCGGACGGTCCACGTCAGCCCCGCATTATAAAGGCCGGGATTCTTACGCGCTACCCCCTGGGGTTCTCGGAAAATACGAGCTAGCCCCGGAAACTTCTGATCTAGCCCCTGGAACTTCAAAAATTCATGTAAATTCAATTAAAAATCAGTTTTAGCCCCTGGACTTAATAAAAATTAGGAAAACCCCTCTGTTATGTGTAGATAGACCCCTGGAAATTTATGAAATAATATAATAGACCCTGTAGTGGGGTGAGTTTGCTTTTTAACCTTATATAATATTAAATTTAGGAATTTGAATAGGTAATTAAGATTTAAATTTAAAAGGGTGAGGCACACACATTGTAAATTCAAGTTTAAACTCCACTAACAATTGGAAAACTTTAGAATGAGCTAAAAATAAATTTTTGGCTGAAATGAAATCTGTTTGGGTGTGTTCATGTTTATTTGATCTAGAAACACATTTTAGGCTAGGAAATAATTCTGAGAATTTGTAAAATAAAAGTGAATTAGTTCACATCAGAGGAGATGTTCAAAAATATGTTATTTAATATTTTAGACCAGAACCTATTCTGTTTAGATGATGTGTCTTATTATTTTCATAATAAAGTTCACAACTAGGTATAGAAAGTAAATCTTAAAATATAGGAAAATAGGTATACATAACTAGAAAATGATAAATGAAATCTCCAAAATCCAAAGATTTCAGTTTAGAATTTGGTAGAAGGTCTGAAAACACATTTGGAGTAGGAAAATACCTTCCATGCATACTTGGTAGCTAAAATGTGTATCAATTGAATATAAGGAATTTATTTAAATTGGAAATTCATATATAGTATGCAAACATAAATATGAATACAAAAGTAGAAATCATATGCACATGTTTAAAAGTGCATGTAAGCCCAAAATCAACACACATGGAGTAACCACAACACATAGAAATGTGAATGGTTTTCATAAATGTGAATGTGTGGTTTGTATGAAGTGGAAGTGTGAACTATGTCTTATGGATTGTTGTTTTCTTTGCTATGTGTGATGGTATGAGTAGAACCTGCTCCAGAGCAAGTTTTTCCCTTCCAAGAACAAGACTTTCCATTCCCAGAGCAGCAGGAAGAAGGCAAGTGTCCTTGACCACTTTGATCCTATGCTAGGATGTGTAGATAGAATTATTTGCATTGTCAATTGAAATATGAAACTCATGCTAGGAAGTTTTACTAGAATTGCATTACCTTGTTTCCTTGTAGCTTGGGTTGGGATTTATCATGTCATTTATTTATTATTATGCTTATGCTTAGCCATGTTTAGATTGGGATAATTGGGATATGAGATCATCAATTTATTTACCTTACTCCTGAATGAGATATTATGAGTTATGTAGAGGTAGGGATCAAGGCAAGTTGGATGATTTGGTTGGTGCTGGGTGCACGAGACTCGGGTTTGTGTTTAGTACTTGCCTGGATCCTAAGGACCGGTTCATGGAGCATCTAACCTGGCTTTACCGTGCCAACCACATGCTGAGATGGGGCAGCTTGGCCAATTAATTAGGTGTATCCCCGGCGTAGTATGAGTGTGTTGGATGGTGCGGGGAATAGGTGTCAGCTGGACTACCATATGAACCGCAAGGCTCAAGAGGGGGCCACTGCAGCGGGGTTGGAGCCTCTTGTATGCTGTTAGAGGTGAAACCTCAGTGGGCCCACGCTCGTCGGGAATCCCTTTGTAAAGGCTTCATAGTGATCTCCTGGCTACACACCTGGGAAGTGTGAATGTGGTTCGTGGCCACTGGCATAATGGAGGTTCTTTTAGTCCACCCGGCAATGGGGGATGAAATCACTACATGTGGGTACAGTGGTGCAAACTCTGCAGAGTGAAAACAGTCATGACAGCCGTGCTCACGGTCAAGAGCGGCTTGGACTTATTCATAATTAGAGGATTGATGGCTTTGGAAGTTGAGGATGTTAAGCGGGGAGCTTAACATTGAAATTTGAGGTTATGGTCATTTGATTATGATGATGGGTTGGGAGATTGGGACCATTTCATCTGTGTAGAAATGTAGGTGCTTAATAAGCTAAGGTGGTAGGCAATAATTGCGTAGTGCTTTAACCATGAGTTCAACCTCTTCTTGTTCTAGCCATGCATGACATAACCTTCCCACACTTGCTGAGTACCATCGGTACTCAACCTTGCATATTTGTTGGTTTATATTGCTGCTCAGGTCAAGAGAATGATGTGGTGTTTAATGATCAAGACTTTGGACCCGAAGAAGGTTTCTAGGTTCATGGAGTCCCCCGGGCAACGCCTGTGACGGAGCCCACGAGAATAATTATTCTGCTGCTATTTTATGAACTTTTTATTGTCCATCAAGACATATGCTATGTAAGACTTATTTATATTCGACACCTAGCTTGTAATAAATGATGCTTCACTATTTGTCATCACATGTATGAGAAAATGATCCTGGCATACATTTGATATTCACCAGGTGTGACATAGGGCTGGGCAACCGACTTTTGCTAGCTAGGCGGGTGTGAGTTGTATAAAAGAAACTTCCGCTGTGTAATAAAAACAATAGTTCGTAACTGATGGCTGTACCTGTTTGTACAATTCAGTTGGTTTCCCATGTAATATATTGTGTTCTTATGATGTGTGCTGTCAGGTGTCTCATCGCGCGGCACCACCCTCTGCGATCCTTGATGAGCGGATTCTGGTCCGCCGCATTCTCATCATCTTTAATATCATGAGTACAGTAGCTAACCAGTTTTATTTCAGCTTCCCTTATCCCATAAGTTAAGCGAAGAAAAAACATAAAATGACCATACCCGACTCATCAACTTTCCCGGCGACAAAGATGGTTAACAAAACTAGTAAACTCCTATAAAAAGGGTGCCCCATCAAGTTGACTCAAGCATACGAGTTTTCTCAAGAAAAACAGTTTCAAAACATGGGATCAATATGGTCAAGGGGCACTTGCCTTGCTCTTGTGGCTCGTGTTGCTCAAGTGTCTCGAAGTCTTGGTGTTGTAGCTCCTCATAGATGGCCTCTTGAGCTTGTCCTTCTACTCATGACCACGCACATATAAAATTTACAGCAATCAATTATCATGCACAAACTTTACTCAAGATGCAATGAGGTGAATGAATGCAATTCCTATGGTGCAGTTTTATAGAACCAGTTTGTACGTGTTAATGCATGTTTTAATGGGCTTCCATGGGGTTTTTTGGTGATGAAGGGTGCTGGGATCAAGATGTAGATCAATTCCACCATCAAAAATCGACCAAACCATGATCTTTCCACACGCCAAAATTTTCTGCTCGAAGGGGGCGAAGAAAACGGGTGCGTAGAAACAGCGCCGACGTTGTAAGAGGGGTAATGAAGACCTACCTCAATTCTTCCTTGAGGCAGGTCCTCCCTCCTAGCAATGACAGCAGCGGGGGATTTTTCCGTGGAGAATTATGGTAGGGCAGAACGTCGGGCTTCTTCTCCGGTGACGGCGAGGCATGACGGGGCTCGACGGCGGCCAAATTCTGGCAAGGGGGTAACTTGACGACCTGGGCAGCAAGGGGGGGGGGGGGGCAACTCAGTGACTTGTGCAGAGGGGGGCGGCGGCCAAAGGGAATGGGAGGGTGCGGCTAGATGGGGTTATATTTATAAGGGGGAAAATAGAGTCCTAGGGGTGGAATCAAAGAGTCCTAGAAGTATGGGACTCAACCAAAGAGTCCTAGGGGTGAAACAAAGAGTCCTAAAGGTAGGGGACTCAACCAAAGAGTCCTAGGGGTTGGTGACAAAGAGTCCTACAGGTGAGGGATTTAACCAAAGAGTCCTAGGGGTGGGGGACTTAACCCTAGAGTCCTAGAGGTGGGGGACTAGGGTTCCCCCCTCAAGGGCTGCTGCCAAGGGGTCTCCACCCCCCCCCCCCCCCCTAATTTGTGCAGCCAATTTGGGGGAACTTCCCCCTAGGGGAATTTTGGGGAATATGGGGGAAGTCAGGAAAAATTTGGAAGAATTTGGGAATTTTTGGGAAGGGGGGAATTTTTGGGAAAATTTGGGTGGCTCAGTTTGGCTATTTTATGTTCATTACTTTCCATTTCTATATTTATTATTCCATTTCTTCTTCTTTTTAAATGCTCCTATAAATGAAAAATGTATGCAATGCGTGGTAATGAAATTGAGGGTGTTACATAACTGACACTCCTCCTTCGGATATGATGTGGCCTAGGAACGATATCTCCTTTAGTCAAAATTGACACTTGCTGAATTAACATACAATTGATGCTCTCGCAGTTTCTGCAACGCTAATCTAAAGTGTTCTCCATGTTCTTCCTCGCTTTTTGAATACACCATGATATCGTCGATGAAAACCACGACGAACTTGTCCAAGTACTCCATGAAGACCTTATTCGTGAGGTACATAAAGTATTTGGGCGCATTCGTCAACCCAGAAGACATAACGGTATATTCATACGAACCATACCGTGTTAGAAATGCAGTCTTGGGTATGTCGGAGGGCTTAATCTTTAGCTGGAAGTATCCTGACCAAAGATCAATCTTGGAGAAAATTCGGGCACCTTTCATTTGATTGAACAAGTCCTCGATGAGGGGCAGCGGGTACTTATTCTTGATCGTCACTTCGTTGAGAGACCTATAGTCCACACACATCCTTTAGGTCCCATCTTTCTTGTCTACGAAGAGCACAGGGGCTCCTCACAGTGACGAGCTTGGGCGTATAAAACCCTTTTCTAGCTGCTCCTGAATTTGCTTCTTGAGCTCCACTAATTCATTAACAGGCATCCTATATAGCCTCTTTGCTATAGGTGCAGTTCCGGGTACTAAATCAATGGCAAATTCGATGTCCCAGTCAGGTGGCATACCTGGAAGTTCCTCCGGGAACACATCTGAATATTCTTGAACCACCGGAATGCTTTCCAATGTCACTTCTTCGATGTGGTTCAGCACTGCCTTCTCGGTTGTAGGTTGGGCTGCCTCAAACTCAATATGGATACGGTGCTCACTTGTCAACTGCACGATCCTATGAGCGCATTGAATCACTCTGTTGTGCATGCTTAACCAATCCATTCCAAGTATTATATCAAACCCTTGGGAATCCAAGACGATAAGGTTGGCAAGAAAGTCTACCTCCCTTATTTAAGGCTTACTTTCGGACAAACTATATTTGTAGGACCTAGAATTCAGATTTGAAAGAAGCAATTTTCCAACTATATGCATCAAGGTGTATGAACTAAGCAACTTCTTTTATTAATTTCAGCATATATGAGGACGTGAATACGTGCCGAAGCATCTTACGTCTCAACACTATGTGTGGATGTGGCCATTCGCCGAAGCATTCCACAACTCACACCAAGCACACAATCACAAGCATTCATCATAAAAATTCAGCACACCACTATTATTTCAATCTACTAAGTCTAAGCGTTCCTATTACAACTTTATTCAATGTGAAACCTAAGCTTAATCATGAGAATCGGTGTTGTTCTCGCCGTGTGAGTGGGGTGGTCCTTACATGGGCGCATGTGAAAGCCCAAGAATTTTCTTGCTAAAATGTTCATCACATCACCACACCACAGCTCATTTGGAGGATAGCCCATGAACATTTGTGAAGAGCAAGTAAACACCATCAAGAGGGTGATTAGAGAAAAAACCCATATCTCCAAAATGTAGGAACTCATACACATAAACATGAGAGGATGAGTTTACCATTAGGCCCTAAACATTCTTAGGGGTTCTCTTGCCAAGTTTCATACAAATCCAAATCAGTTTGAGGCACTTTTGGAGACAATTGTAAAAAAGGGCTAATTTGAATGCAAATTCAAATTACAGCTACTTTCATATCTTGGATTCAAAATTTGACTTCATATTAAAACTCAGCACATTTTTCTGAGTTAGTCCACTAATTTTCATCCTCATTGGAGTTCATCTTGTTGGGAGCTAAATTTGCATTAGTTCAAAACTGAATTTTAATTTTAAATTCAAATGTGAAGAAAATTTAGCCAAACCAATTTCAAATTGATGAAATCAAATTCAAATCATGACTTTGGGGCTAAGTCTTCCATTCAATTGTGAGTAGCTGAGATCTTTTCAGTGAAAACAAAATGAAAAAGAGAGAAGGGGGAGAGAGGGCCCACAGGCCAGCCTGATCAACAGAGGGAACCGCCTCTGTTTGCTTCGAGCGGCGGTGGAGCGCCACCTCCTGCTCGAATTGAGCCGGTGACCGAAGGATAAGAGCGTGGCTTCTGCCGTGGACCATTTGCCCTCCCTCGCGCCCCACTGTTCTACCTCGCACAGACCCGAAAAACACTCGCCGCTGTTCACTCGCTCGGCTCTCCGGCGCCCAAGGGATACAAGCCATTTCGTCGCCAATGATCAACACAAGAACCGACCGCCCTAAGGTGCTTGTCATCCCAGTACAAACCGCTCGTCGTTCATGCATCCTCGTTGGAGAATTTTCCCGGTTAAGTTTCGGTGTTCATAGAACCGAGCCGCTCCAAACTATGCCGAGCTACACACGTGCTCTAGACCTTCCCACGGCCATCTATGATCAAAAAGTACCAAAAACCATCGAGTAAGGCTCTGTTTGTTGAGTTTTTCAAGTCGCCACCGATATGTGACCTAGGTCGACGGTGGCCTCCCATTTCCGGCCATTCTCACGGTGAACCGGTGCCATGTCCGTGCTTAGCAGGTCACCACGGAGCTGTAGGGCCAAGAGTGGCTCGTAATGGGCCTCTGTAGGAGCCAGGTGATGTCGCCGGAGTTGCTCCGTAGCCACGGCCCATCGCCGACCAGTTTCCGGCCACCTAGAGCTTCGGCCGACCCCGGGGATTTGTTCCTCGTGCTCTGTTAGGCAGGGGCGGCGAGCCTTAGCCCTAGAGGAGGCCGGGAAATCTCTTCCGGTGGACCTCACCGGAGAGCGCCACCACCCGGGGTCGGGCGCGCGCGAGGAGGAAGAAGGCATGAGGTGGGACCCGCACGCAGGGTTTAAACATTTCTGAGATTTTTCAGATTTCGGTTCAAATTCAAATGGCCATAATTTTTGCTAGGATGGTACAAATTTAGTGAACCAAATTTTGTTGGATTCATATCTTCGAGTAATATCCAGCAAAACAAGTTTCAAATCATGAAACTTATTCCTTTCCCAGAACTAAATCACTAAATTTTAAATTGTTTTGGAATTTTTATCTAGAGATTTTCCCAAATCTTGATTAGGGCATAACATCCTCTAGGATTCTTCAAATTACATGAGACAAGCTCCATTAGAACCATCTCAAACTCTAGTTTCTAGAAAGTAATGGTTTGACCCATGAAAATCCCTGGAAATCCATAGAAGCTCTAGTAATGACCATTTAGGCTTTTATTTGTGCAGAGCTCAAATGAGTTTTGGTTCAAATGAAATTTGGTCAGGTCTCTGGTTAGGTCCTTACCAAGCCACCATAAAAAATTCAGAGTCAAATGGGATGTCTAGCTAGAGTTACAGTTTTACATACTCAATTTAACACATTGCATTTAAATTGACATATCGTTACATTGCTCACGTGTAGTAGCTGAAGGCGAGGAGAACCCAGAAGTGTTGGACTTCCTACTTCTGGACGAGACCCTAACCCCTGACCAGCAGCAACAAGGCAAGCCCCGGTTTGCATTTAAAAAGTTTTATAAAGTTTTGCTTGATATACACTTAGTGTGACATATGTGTGTGCATTAGGTGTAGGGTGGATGAAACCCCAAATGCATGACCAGATTGTTCCAAAAAGAGTGAGGGTAGTGTCTAAGTCCTCGAGTAGTTCATGCGGTGCTAAACGGTTATAGACTTCGGTACAAGTCGAGTAGTTGGAATCTACTCGCGAGTATAGGCTTCGGGACGCAGGGGATTGGTTCGAGTGATTGGAGATCACTTTAGCAAGAATATGAGACTAGGCAGGGGCTAAGGCGCAGCAAGTGGAAGTCTTGTGGGTGCAGCCCTGTCCGTGTCGATTGAGGACCGATCCGTGTGCGTCCCATGCTGATCAAGTTTGAAAGTACCGAAGGCATATCGGATATATGGCCCCGATAAACTGATGTAACCTATACATCCGGGTGTCGAGTGATAATGCACCGATTTATAGGTGTAGGTTGACGGCAGCAAGGTGGATCCGCTAACGGGCATAGAGAGATGCTCCGTGTAGGAAACCTCCTGTCCGTTTGGGTGCGACCGGTTCGACGTTTGGGCTGTTTCGTGAAAGGTTGTCCCGTACGACATCGAGTGAGCGTGCTGTGCAGCTCCACAGGTGGGCGTACGTGATGTGCTCTTTGGGTATCCCTGCAGGTGTATATCGAGTCGATTCGCCGTCCCTCTTGGTTACTGAGTCGTGACGTAGGTTAATATATGAAATGTTATGATTCAATATTGCTGATATGAATTAATTGTATTGTTACATGTGTGCCACCAAATATTGCTCGCTAAATTTTAGATTCCTGAACCATTAATTTTTAGCTAAAAGATGAATTAAGGATGAACTTGTAGGCGTGTCCTTTGCTGAAAATTGCCATCCTAGCCATGTTATGACTTGCATATAGAGTCTCCTGCGTAGGTGAGTCGGTTAAGACTTTTTGAGCCATCGTGCTCACAGTTGCTGCTATGAGTGTCGGCAGGTGAGGATTACCCCACGGACGCAGGGTACGCGTCCACCGGCGAGGGCTACCCTCCATCGGGGACCACAGCTGAGTGGGAGCCGTACACACTGCGCTGAGCTGATGTCTGGAGCTAGTGTGGGTTGTCCATAGGGCCGGCAACCGACTTTTGCTAGTTAGATGGGCATGAGTTGTACAAATTATCTTCCGCTGTTGTAACTCTGTAGTTAGTGGTAAACTGAAGGTTTGTACCACCTTTGTACATATTCAGTTTGTTTTCAATGTAATACAATGTTTGCCTTATGATTTGTGCTGTCGGGTGTCGCATCGATCGGCACCACCCTCTGAGATCCTGGGCGTACGGATTTCGGTCCGTATCAGGCTGGCATTAGAGCTGCTTAGGGGATAGCACACTAAATAAGGACAGTATTACGAGAAAACTTAGGATTACGGTGAGGAATCACTAGTATGCACAAATAAGGACTATATTACTATAGTTACTTAAAGTGGCATGACTAACATATGTGTTATAATTCTGAATTTTGATTATGTAATGACGCACCTACGCTCAGGTAAAAATGGTAAGGAATGCTACCGAAAGTGGTTCAATTTTGGTTAGCTCCCCTGACGAGGAAAGTGGTTCAGGGAAAGGTCTCACAGCTTGGTGTGAGACGTCAATATGAAACTCTTGAACTCTCCATGTTCCTGAGTTCATATGAAATGCTGGTCCCTGGCGTGCATTAGGCAAGAAAGTAGAAACCCCATCGTGTGGTCGTTAACGCGATAGTGTGTTCTTCTGGAAATAGCCTAGGAGGACATACACA
The DNA here is from genome assembly GCA_030760725.1 of Neostapfia colusana. Classification (NCBI taxonomy): domain Eukaryota; kingdom Viridiplantae; phylum Streptophyta; class Magnoliopsida; order Poales; family Poaceae; genus Neostapfia; species Neostapfia colusana. The sequence goes on from JASWHV010000009.1 coordinate 51,461,727, forward strand.
GCGCTTCCATCGGGGTACCCTGCAGGGCAGTAGGTGGTATCTGTTGGGTTGATAAAATTCCCAACCGTGACGACCCGTTCGCGCTCTACTCGGGTTCCCTGTCGTATGGTGTGAAAACACGATCACATACCTCGAGATGTGGCTTAACTCAAGGATGGCTGTATGACAATGATACGGGCGTATGTAATTACTTTCAAATATGGACCTGCCTGAAATGACAACAACCTGAGTGAATCACTATTGAGTGTTCTTCTGCAGGTACTAACCACGTATGTATCTCATGTAGTACACGTGTGTGAGAGACTGTTTAGTGCCACAATTGAGACGTATATGCCGGTATAATCCGGTTAGGATTTTTCTTTTTGTGAGGAACGTAGTACCGACTTGTAATAAGCATTTGCATTAAAGATAATGGTAACAAGGAACTAAGATAACCAAGTTTAAATATTTAGGACCCTGGTTGGGTAGAAAAATTCAACAGTTGATTAGTTTAGCTCAAAGGGATTGAAAAACAGAGTGCTTTGTTTTGGCAGCAAGGTTGCTGAACTTTAACAGAGCATAACTCACATGTTACTAAGCTAATGGGGTGTAGGATATAGTTCATGAAAGGGGTTTAAGTGCTCTACAACTTTGTTGTAGACGTCCAGAGCAGAATCACACCTTAAACTGGTTGAAATTCTAGATGATTGTAAACTGTCCAGAACCAGGACAGATTCAAAAACACTCTGGACTGTTCTGTTTTTCATGCATAACTTCCTGTAGAAAAATCTAAAATTACCATATGATACATTTTCGGAAAGGATAGGAGATGTGGTACATCTTCGTAATTCAATATTTCTGCAATTGCAGCGCGGAATTCAGTGGAATTTAGAGTTGAAAACAGCAACTTCCAAAGGAGGCGCTGTTGAAATTCTTCCAGAAATTCTGTTGACTTTGAATTATCGTAACTTTTTAACAAGAGCTGATCTGAAGGCAAATAAATACTTGTGGCAAAGATACTGAAGTTAACTTTAACTTTTGTATTCAATTAAGTTATGAAAATGCCAATTATCATGTAAAAATCTGGGATAAGTAGAAACTGGTCATTCTGGGCAGAGGAATGAACAGTTGAACTCATTGGAGAGATTGTTGTACCTATTGGGTTTCCCTTACTTCTAATGGGGTAGAACATACTCCTGAGTTGTTATCTTCAACAGTGAAAGATTTGAGTATATTTCCTACTCAAGTTTCTTTTTTCTAGAGACCATGTTTGTGTCGTATTGAAGATAAAAGGGTAGTATACATGATGACAAAGCGAATATTAGCGTCTCGTAGTGACCAAATTTAGTGAGATGGATTTCCAAAGAGGAAGTCCGTCAAATTGGATTTCATTTGGTTATATTTGGTCTGGTAATGGTGTAGCTTGTGCAAAGTTATTACATTATCCATGTACGAGATGTATCGCATGTTTACTGTCATTATGTTTTACTCCTATTTTATTGGACTGCATGGAGTATGCTGTGGGACTGATTTTATTGTCATATGGTTGCAGATGGTTCGTACTTGGGCCACGCATAAGGTAGGGGGCTCTAGTCCGCAGGGGGTGATGACTACCATCCACCTGCCTACGACAATACCCCGCAGCAACAACCACCACCGCCGCCTCCGCTTACATTAGAGGATGTGATCTCGGCGTTGGTGTGGTCTTGTGAGGAGCAGACGGACCTGCTCCGCACGATCGTGCAGAACATGTCCCAGGTGGGGGGGGGGGGCGTCAAGAGAGGGTGCCTCATGAGCCCCACATCACGACATACTCGGATTTCATGAGTACGCATCCTCCTGTGTTCACCGAAGCGGCAGAACCACTGGAGGCAGACAACTAGCTGCGGACGATCGATTCCAAGTCCGTGCTGCTCCAATGCACAGAGCGGCAGAAGACTCTCTTTGCGGTGCAGAAGCTTCACGGTGCCGCCGGAGCGTAGTGGGCGAACTATGTCGCCTCACTACCTTCTGGCCACGCCGTCATGGCAAGAATTCCAGGAGGCGTTCCACGCCTATCATATACCTTCCGGGATAATGAAGAGGAAGTTCCAAGAATTCTTGGAGCTGAAGCAAGGCGAGAGGAGTGCCCACAACTACTCCTGTGCGTTCAACCATATGGCGTAGTACGCGTTGGATTATGTCTCAACCGAGGAGAGGAAGCGAGAGCAATTCTATCGGGGGTTAAATCCCGAGATGAAGACACATCTCGTGCAATGCAATCGCGGCACTTTCAACGACCTCGTCAATGCTGCGATTATGCAAGAGGATGGTCAGCGGGATGAAAGGGCCTCAGTTTTTGACACATAGTTGAAGTGTTCATCACCATACACACACACCTCATCTGAGGAAAGTTGATGAACAGAAATGAAGAGCAAGTAACCACCATCAACATGCTCATTAGAGAACAAACCCACATATTGCAAAAGTGGCATTTCCCACATGTGATATAGAGGGGCTGGGCATATGAAAACTCCTACACATTGCTAAGTATGTTCATGCCAAGTTTCACCCAAATTCAAAACCTTTTTGAGGTCATTTTGGGTATAGTTAGAAAGAGGGCAGTTTGAAACCATATTCAAATTCAAACTGTTTTTCTCCCATGAATTCAAAAGTGGGAGGCATATTCTTATTCAGCACATTTTTGTGAGCTCACACACCAAGTTTCACTCCATTTGGAGTTGATCTTGACATGAGAAAAGTACGGCAAATTCAAACTTTATTTGAATTCCAAACTGAACTTGTGCTGAAATTCATTCAAACCAAATCCAATTTGAATTCTAATCAATTCAAATGGCTCATGGGTGAATAATTTGAATCACCATGGGTATTTTGGGGCTCACTGTTTACAACAGTGATGAGGAGTTAATTTCAGAGGTTAAACTAGAGTGGGGGACCCACATGTCATAGAGAGAAGGGGGGAGACTTGCACCCAAAGTCACAGTCTCGGTGGGAACTTCCACCGAGCAGCTGGTGGTTCAAAACCCCGGGAGCAGCTGCGCTCGCCACCGAGGAGGAGCAGCGCCACCAGCTGGTTCCCACGCCCACACACGAGCCAAGGGCGGTTCCAGGGCCCTCTTAAGGCGCTCCACCGAGGCAGGCGCCAATCACTTTCCCCTCTCCCGTGAACACCGAGCCCCCGGCTGCCGCCTCTCTGCTCGATCGGGAAAACCGCGAAAACGTCTCGCCTCTTCCTTCCCTGAGCTGCTAGACGGTACCCTGAGCTCGCACTCCACCTCCCCAACGCCAGAAACCCCGAGCTCCGACCTCCCTTGCCCAAAAACGATCGCCACCGCGGCGACCTAGCCTCAGCCGAAATCCAGGCGCCCGTGGACAGCGCTCCACAGGCGTTTTCACGGTCCAGCAAGGGTAGACACAGGAGCACGTGACCACCGTGCTGCTCTCCTCCAAGTTTGGAAGCAAACCATGAAGGATCCGTGGAGAATTTCCAGTTTTTGCTCCAGCGACCGTAAACCGAGCTTCCGGTACGGATTCTTCAAATTCTCGCTCTATGATCCTTCTCTAGCTATCAAATCGTGCACATAGACGCTGGACTAGCCGGCGATCAAGTTCCTTTCTGCATCCGTGACGTGAAACTGTCTAGAAGTGACGAATTTCGAGCTCGATCAAGAGTGGTCAGGGCGGGCACGATTGGTCACACGGTGCCGACCGACATGCCGCCATATTTGAACCCTTTTGACACCTTGTCGAGCTTCTTAGAGGTACACTGATGCTGTAGGACCATTTGTTCGAGGTGTTGGCGGGTTAGAAACCACGGTCGGCGGTGCCGAACCTCAACCGAGGCCGCGGCACGTCGCCGGGCTATTTCCGGTCACCGCCAGCCTGAACTGACACCACCGACGTGTTCCTCGACGTCGACAACCCCCTGGCGCACGAGTTTCAGACCATGGGATGGCCGGCAGCGCCGAGCCGGCAAGCTCCGGGTCTGCTCCGGCGAGGGGCGGCGGCGCGAGCTCACAGGCGCGACGGGAGGAAGACGAAGGCGGCTGGCCCACGCGTCAGCGGCTAAAGATTTTAAATCGGGATCGGGTGTGGCCGGGATCGGCTGTGCTGGTGCGCAGGAACCCTGCAGACCACGTTGTGCGGTCGCCTCGGCATGCGACGCGTGTCCCCAGGGCCCACCCGCGAGTTTAAACTTTTCCCCGATTTTCAGATTTCCTTCAAACTTCAAATCCTCATATCTTTGGCTAGAAAGCTCTAAATCAAGTGAACCAAATTTTGTTGGATTCAGCTCTCTGAGTACTTTCCAGCAAATCATGTTTCACTTCATGAAAATCCTTATTTCTCCAGAATTAATTCCTCAAAATTTAAACTGTTTCGAATTTTAACTGGAGAATACTTTGGAGGAAAATCCTGAAATTTTGCTAGAATGTTCACCAAAATATCCCTGAACTACCATAAAAATTTCAGATCCATTTGAGCTAATTTGATCCACCTAATGGTGTGATTAGTGGAACTGTTCCAAAGAAAATAGAAAATGTTCAGAAACATTTTCAGAATTTTCTCTGAAATTGTTTAGCTCATATCTTTAGTTAGGGACCTTAAAATTAAGTGAGACCAACTCCATTAGAACCCTCTGAAAATCTAGTTTTCAGAAAGTCATAGTTTGTTTCATGAAAATCCTTAGAACACCCTAAAAGCCTTCAATTAAGGTCAAGTACATGATTAATTGTGGAGGGCTCAAATGAGCTTTGCTGGAACTAAAACTTGACCAAGTCTCTGATTAGGTTGTAACCAAGCCACAGTAAAAGTTTCACAGTCATTGGGCTTGTCTAGTAAGAGTTATAGACTTCACAAGTTTAAAAGTTAATACAATTGCATTTAAATTAATACATGTATTGCTTCTATCATGTAGTCGCTAAGGTCGAGGAGGAACCCGAAGTCCTAGACTTCGTTACTCGGAGGAACAGCTATCCTACGACCAAGAGCAGCAAGGCAAGCCCCGGTTTGCATTAACCGTTTTTTTCAAATTTTTATTGTTTTGAGCACTTACTTGAGTATTATGATTCTTTGCATTAGAGTCTTGTGTGGAAACCCAACTGCATAGCCAAGAAAACCATGGATTGGGTTCAGGATTTACAAACCCCGTTAGCTACTGCAATGCTAAGATAGAGTAGGATTCGGTACAAGTCGAGTAGTTGGAACTACTCGCGAGAATAGGCTAGAGGCACATCGCTCGGGTAGAGATAGCACATGATACACATGGCAAGAAAGATGAGACCGAGCAGAGGGTAAGGGCAGCAGGACTTTGGGGCCTGTGTGTTGTAGCTCCGCTTGTGTCGATTGAGGACCGAGCTGTGTACGGGCCTGTTGAACAAGCTCGAACAGTACCGAAGACCTACCGTCTATATGGGAACCGGGAAACTGATGTAACTCGGGTAGCTGGGTGTTGAGGCATAGCTGGTCGTTCAGAGGGTAGGTTGAGAGCTCAAGGTGTAAATCGGCTGGCGGCACTGAGATGCGCGTGCAGAGACCTCTTGCTCGGGACGATTGGACCGGTTCAACATTTGCCTAACGGGTGAAAGGTAGTTGCGTACGGCGTCCGTGATGGTTGTTGTAGGCAACATCGAGTACGGGCGTACGTGACGGGTTGTTCAGGTAACCCTGCAGGTGTAAATCAATTATAATCGCCGTCCCTCGCGGTCAGTGAGTACGACTTGTTCACCGTACCATGACATAGAAAGAACATGCTAGTTACATGTTAAAATGTTCCTGATTGAAGGATGGACTTGATTGCTAATGACTTGCTGTAGTTTAGAGCTAACTAAAGTTCATTTCAACTTTGGGAAAAGTACATGAGAGAAATGTGTTTCTTGTTTGATTGCGGCTCTCTCATGTACCTTAGTGTAAGGTTCTCCACAACCTGCTGCTAAAACTTGAAAGTAAGGTTCTATTAATTAGGCGAGTCCTTGCAAATGATTTTTACCTCATGTAACCCACCAACCCTCATTTAGAAGTTCCATGTTTAGGTGAGACGGGTCAGACTTGCTGAGCCTTCATGCTCACTGCTTGTGTTTGAAGCTTTTGCAGGGTTCTATGAGGAAGGGACTCCCGATGACGAGACGGAACCCCAGGAGGGGAACCCCGTCGAGTGGGAGTCGTGCATGCCGCAGAGTTAGTGTGCGTGTGTGCTAGCAAGGACACGTTCAAGGGCTGAACGTGGACTTGAAGCGTAGTCTACGCCCGTGAGTGTATACTGGAACTATTTTGCTGTAAACATGTTCATAAACTTGCTTATGTAACAAAATTTCGCTTCCGCTTTGTACCTTTGACGTGTGTTATCCGGTGTTGTGCAACGCAGCACCCCTCAGCGTGATCCTGGCTCGACAAGACCGTGGGGTCGTGTTAGCATGGTATCAGAGCTCGCTTGAGGTTTAACGCACTACAAAGGTCATCTTTTTCAAAAATCTAGTGAGGAACGAGTTAGTAGCCCGTATAAGGATGTTTTTAGCATATAGAAATTGGCATACTAACCTATTTGTTTATGTCGGAAAGTCGTGTATCTCGGGACGTTTATGTCTTGGGGGTACACGTAAGCGCTGTCCACCAGTGCGCACAAGCTGAAGGGTGGAGCCCCACGGGTGGCAGGTAACCCGACCCGCTTTGATATCCTCTACGACTATTCATGTCGTTTGGGGTATTCGAGCAACGTCTGTCCCTGGCGTGCGTGGTGCAACCTGGGAGACCTCGTCACGTGGTCTGAAACGTGACCACGTAACTCAAGGCGTGTTTGGCTTGAGAACATCCGGGCGAGTGATGACGGCCGGGTGTACGAACTGTATGGATTCCGGGCTCGGTGTGCAGCCGAGTCTGACGATTGCTTGAGTTTCTGCAGGTAGCCTGACCACGAAACGGTAGACGTGTAGCATCCGTGTGCGAGTGACGTTTAGTGCCACTGAATTAACGAAGCCGGCTAAGTCTGGTATAGGTTTTTCCCTTGTGAGGACGTAGTACCAACATAATCTGGTGACGCATCAACGTCACACCCCATTAAATGAACAACTTCATTTAAAACTTGAAGGTTTTGATCTAAAGTAGTAAAACGTGATGTAACTCCTTCCCTTGAACAGGATATTCAAAGTTAGCAAGTTGTCAACTTATAGGTTGTTAAGGACAGAGCACTCTGTTTTCAGCTGAATCAAGGCTGAAGTTAATCAGAGGTTATAGGTTGAGTTCTTTCGAGGTTGGGGTCATATGATGCATTTCTGGAAAGCTTTGGAAAAGCTTTACAACGTTTATGTTGAGGTCCAGAGGTGTTTCATCCCTTAACCAATCGAAAAATGCAGTAGAGTTGAAACTGTCCAGAAAACAGGACAGAGCAAAGACTCTCTGTAAACTCTCTGTAAATTGAGCATAACTTCCTGCATAAAAATCCACAAATAGAAAATGAGGTAGTTCTGGAAAGCTTATGAGATGGGTTACAACTTTGTGACAGAAAGTTTTGTCAGATTAGGAAGAGAATTAACTGGAATTCTTGGATCAAATCAGTACCTATAGCAGGGAGGTGCTGTCCAATTGTTTCCAGAAGTTCTGCTAACTTTGACATCTCATAACTTTTGAACCAGGACAAATCATAGGCCAAGAAAATACTTTCTGAAAATCTATTGAAGTTAGCTTTAACTTTGATGTTGATCTCCAGAATTGGTTTTGTCTTTAACATGGCCTAAATCAGGTTGAAATGGAAACTGGTCAGGGCTGTCATGGGAACAGCAGATCAGAAGTCAAATTTGTTTAAAATTTGAACTATGTTTCAAGTTTTATGGGTTCAATAACATGTCTTATGTTATAACTCAGTGGTTTACTGTTTAAATAAATATTTGACATTTCTCAAATATATTTTCACAGATGACAGCAGATAAGCAGTTGGAGAACGGGTGGGTGGTGTCCCACTGTTCTCACCGTAGCGGCTACCCGGAAGCATTGTGACAAATGCTCCAATATTTCGGATATAACCAGATGCTGCAGTACTTCGCCAAGGAAGAAGGCAAAGAGGGGAACAAGACATGGACAATCCATGTCGAAGTCCCTGCAGGACCTACGCCACCCGGTTGGGTGCCGTTCACCATGACGGTGAGAGGAAGGCAACCGGAAGGTATGTGGCAAGTGGCAGCCCGTGACACCATGTCACGTTTCTGCCAACTACACGTGCAGGCTATGGAGGGCACTCCATACGCGCTCGTTCCGGTGGAGGGACGGGCTCAGCATGTGTGGGAAGAGAGGTACCGGGAGGCAACAGATCCGGGTTGCCCAAGGTACAACCCCGCGGAGGCAAACCTTAGCCTCCAGATGAGGGCAGGAAACGCCGTGATGGACAGCCAAGCTGTTCATACGGAGCATCTCGCCACAAAGCTCAAAGAGAGCACGAGCCGTGGAGACCATTTCGAGAGTACTCACAGCGCATTCCGCAATGTGCTCCTTCTGACGATCAAGCGACTGAATGAACAACATAATCAGTTGCATCGTCTGAAGAAGGCGAAGAGGAAAAGCCGTGTCGACATCGCGGCGTTGCAAGAACTGGTACAGAATCTGACCCAGCAGAACGAGGAACTTACTCAAGAGCGGGACGACGCTATTGAGGAAGGGCAAGGCTGGGAAGAAGATTACAACCAAGCCATGGACGAGGTGCATGCATTGCAGGACCTCGTACCTCCGGTGTTAGGCGTACCGGTGGTCTTGGGCCTTCCAGCAATGGGAGAACCCGAGATGGGATAAGAGATGGTAGATCCAGAGCCACCAGCAGAGGCACCGGAGGAGGACGACCCACAGGAGGTTGAGTTCTACTCAGAGTAGGGGGTTACAGTTGCCATGTAAGGCAGCTAGGGTAGTGTAGCCTAAATTTTGTAATCGATGACATGTCGTATAGACAGTAGTGTATGTATAGGTAGTGACGGCATGAGCACGACTTCTTGGAGACCCCCGAGAATAATGTATCTTGTATAAAGTTTATGCTTTATCAATATATGTGAATGTTGTGCAAATTAATCATGTGTCACTTCAATACCTACTGTTACATATGGAATTTTAAGTAAGACATGTGCTAATCGCTGCTGTTTTGAATTTCAGAATGACGCATAGTCGTGCCAACCCTGATGTTGGGGGTACTAGCCAAGGGGGAGAGACCTCCCAACAGCCTCCCGAGGACTCCTCGGGACAACAGCAACAGCAACAGCAAACACCGCCACCGCCATTGCCAACGGTTACATTGGCCGACATCGTCGCGGCAATGGCGGGTTCACATCAGCAGCACACGGAGTTGCTGCAAACGCTTATCGCCAATACGTCTCGCCCAGAGAGACGTCAAGATCGTGAGGAGCGTCAACAGAGCTCCTACTCCGACTTTCTGGGGACTCATCCCCCGGTATTCTCAAGGGCGGATGAACCTCTTGACGCGGACAACTGGCTCCGCGCGATAGAGATGAAGTCCAGGCTGCTCCAGATAAGCGAGCAGCGCAAGACTCAGTTCGCGGTCCAGCAGCTCCAAGGATCCGCGAGCGCGTGGTGGGCCAACTTCTGTGCTTCACAGCCCACCGACCAAGTGATGGCCTGGACGGAGTTCCGGATGGCCTTCAGGGCCTATCATATACCGCCAGGTTTGATGAAGAGGAAGATGCAGGAGTTCTTACACCTGCAACAAGGGAGCCGGAACGCGCTGGAATACTCCAGAGCGTTCAACAATCTCGCGCTCTACGCGTCGTATCACGCAGATACCGACGAGAAGCGGCGGGACCACTTTTACCAGGGCCTTAACCTGCTCCTGAAGAACAAGTTGGCGATGTTCAATCGCGGCAGCCTCAACGACATCATTGATGCTGCGATTGTTCAGGTGGACTCCGGCAAGGAGTTAGCGGCGGCGGAGAGAAAGCGAAGCGCGCCGCAGAGAAGCGGAGAAGGAGGCGGTCCTTCTCAGAAGTTTCGGATGAAGAATCGCCCATCATCAGGTCCACGCTGGCAGCCACCACAGCGGTCGATGCCGTTCCGCAGTCGGCCGTACTCTTCACCGGCATTCAGGCCGGCACTGCCAGTACCACCTCCGCAACAACAGCAACAGCGGGCGATGCCGCATGCGTATGCACCTCAGCAGCGCATGCCGGGCTTTCATCCCCCGAGCACTACACCAACAGCGGCCACATGTTACAAGTGTGGTCGTCCAGGACACTTCGCGAGCAGTTGCCCGGAGAGGCAAGGCGGCGGAGTGGCACCACAGTTTCAGGGGAGGAATCAACCCCGGAACCCTACTAATGCGCGGCGGGCAAACCCTAGGCCCGGCACCGTCCACCAGCTTGCCATAGAGGACGTGCCGGAGGGCAAGCCAATCCTTGCGGGTATGTTCCAACTCCACCAGCATCCCGCTATAATATTATTTGATTCAGGCTCAACGCATAGCTTCATTAGCCAAGCTTTCGTTGATAAACATAGCTTGCAAATACTACCCACCGATAGTCCTTATGTGATCTGTTCACCGGGTGGGAAAATTTCAGCAAGCATGATGATCCCAAAAGCGCCATTGTGCTTAGAGGGTAGAGTTTACCCTACGTCTCTCATAATCTTAGAGGGACAAAAGGTCGATGTCATCTTAGGGATGTCGTGGTTAACCCGCCACGGCGCTGTTTTAGACACCGTCCTCCGAGTTGTGCACTTGAACTCCGAAGTGCACGAGTCTCACTCATTATTTCTGGACAGTCCAGAAATAAAACTTCCAAGTGTCTATCAAGTCACCACTATCAGATTGGAAGATATCCCAGTGGTCCGAGAGTTCCCTGATGTATTCCCGGATGATTTGCCGGGGATGCCGCCCGATAGAGAAGTGGAGTTCAAGATTCAACTTGCACCGGGAACCATGCCAATATCCCGAAGGCCATACAAGATGGCGCCCAAGGAATTGGCTGAACTGAAGACTCAACTTACGGACCTTCTGGAGAAGGGTTTTATTAGGACGAGGTCCTCGCCATGGGGCTGTTCGGCATTATTTGTGAAGAAGAAGGATGAGATGTTGTGGCTTTGCGTGGACTATCGTCCATTAAATGCCGTAACCATCAAGAACAAGTACCCGTTGCCACGGATCGACATGTTGTTTGATCAGTTGGTCGAAGCAAAGATCATTTCCAAGATGGATTTAAGATCCGGGTACCATCAGATTAAGATAAGGGCTGAGGACATTCCAAAGACAGCTTTCTCGACAAGGTACGGACTTTATGAGTACCTGGTCATGTCCTTCGGCCTCACCAATGCTCCAGCTCACTTCATGTACTTGATGAACTCGGTATTCATGCCGGAGCTGGACAAGTTTGTCGTGGTCTTCATCGACGACATCCTGGTATATTCCAAGTCGGAGGAAGATCACAAGAAGCATCTGCGTATAGTCTTGCAACGGCTGCGGGATCACAAGCTATACGCGAAATTCAGCAAATGCGAGTTCTGGATATCGCAAGTGCCCTTCCTCGGGCATATCATCTCAGTGGAGGGTATCGCTGTAGACCCGAGCAACATCACTCAAGTGCTGAATTGGAAATCCCCGAGAACTGTTCACGAGGTACGAAGTTTCCTCGGACTCGCGGGATATTATCGGAGGTTCATTCCGAACTTCTCGAAGATTGCGAAGCCAATGACAGAGCTGCTGAAGAAGGCTACCAAATATGTGTGGAGTCCAGCATGTGAAGCAGCATTCAAGGCTTCAGTCAAGCACCTGACATCAGCACCGGTTTTGGCGCAGCCAGACACAACAAAACCGTTCGATGTGTACTGCGATGCATCCGGCATTGGGCTCGGATGTGTGCTGATGCAAGACCGAAGAGTGGTCGCATATGGATCGCGGCAGCTTAGAAACCATGAGCAGAATTATCCAACCCACGACTTGGAGCTCGCTGCCGTGGTACTTGCACTGAAAATGTGGAGGCACTACCTACTCGGTAACCTCGTACATTTATATACCGACCACAAAAGCCTCAAGTACATATTCACTCAGAAGGAGCAGAACATGAGGCAGCAAAGATGGTTAGAACTGATAAAGGATTACGAAATAGAGATCCATTATCATCCGGGCAAGGCAAACGTAGTGGCAGATGCGCTGAGCCGCAAGTCACACGTCAACAATCTGACCATCACACCGTTGGAAGAGAGCGAACCACCACTACATGTGATTTCACACGGAGCTCTCTACAACCTAGCTTTGATCCCCACCATCCGGGAAGAGATAGCGGCAGCCCAGAAGAATGACAAGGGCATGTCACATCTGTGGAGACATGTAGACAGTTGGGAGCTGAAATACGTGTCCGAGTGTGATACATGTCGAAGGGTGAAGGCAGACCATATGCGGAAACCGGGACTGCTACAACCACTGGGCGTTCCTGCCTGGAAGTGGGAGGATGTGAGCATGGACTTCATCGTCGGTTTACCCACCACTCTTCAAAAGCATGATTCTGTGTGGGTGATCATCGATCAGCTCACCAAAGTTGCCCATTTTATCCTGGTCAACACCAACTACAACGCCAAGAAGTACGCTGAACTGTACATCTCACGGATCCTATGGTTGTACGGCGTACCCCGTACCATTATATCGGATCGAGGCACTTTATTTGTGTCCCGTTTTTGGGAGCAGCTGCACGCTGCCTTGGAGACGAAGCTGATCCGTAGTTCAGCATACCACCCGCAGACGGATGGACAAACCGAGCGGGTAAATCAAATCTTAAAAGACATGCTACGAGTTTGCGCTATCGACCACGGCAAGAATTGGGATGATCACTTGCCGTTAGCCGAGTTCTCATACAACAATGGGTACCAAGCCAGCATAAAGATGGCGCCCTACGAGGCGCTATACGGAAGGAAATGCCGCACACCATTGAACTGGTGTGAGTCTGGCTAAAGGGTTATCTTCGGGATTGACCTTGTCAACAACGCGGAAGAAAAGGTTCGACTGATTCAAGTGAACCTAAAAGCCGCCCAATCCCGGCAGAAACAGTATGCGGACCGGAGAAGACACCCATTACAATTTGAAGTCGGGGATCACGTATACCTACGTGTGTCTCCAATGGAGGGCGTAAACAGATTTGGGGTGAGAGAAAAGTTAGCACCCCGATTCATCGGTCCATTTCAGATTACCGAAAGATGTGGATCAGTGGCATACCGGCTACAATTACCAGAAGCATTTTCCGGTGTGCACGACGTCTTTCACATTGCCCAGCTGAGGAAGTGTCTTAAGCTATCAACTACCGTTCAGCTGGAAGATATTGAAGAACTGCAACCGGATCTCACCTATCAGGAGGGACCGGTGCAGATTATTGATGAAAAGGCCCGAACCACATGCCATCGTACGTTGTGGTTCTACAAGGTTCTATGGAGTAATCACTCCGTGGAGAAAGCGACATGGGAGAGCGAAAGATTTCTTCGCGCCAACTACCCCAACTTTTTCACGTCGCATATCCGGTAATTTTCCACCGTCCTATCTCTCATTTTTACCTTATAATCTCGGGACGAGATTCTTTTAAGGGGGGAGGAATGTAAGGGCCTCAGTTTTTGACACATAGTTGAGGTGTTCATCACCATACACACACACCTCATTTGAGGAAAGTTGATGAACACAAATGAAGAGCAAGTAACCACCATCAACATGCTCATTAGAGAACAAACCCACATATTGCAAAAGTGGCATTTCCCACATGTGATATAGAGGGGCTGGGCATATGAAAACTCCTACACATTGCTAAGGATGTTCATGCCAAGTTTCACCCAAATTCAAAACCTTTTTGAGGTCATTTTGGGTATAGTTAGAAAGAGGGCAGTTTGAAACCATATTCAAATTCAAACTGTTTTTATCCCATGAATTCAAAAGTGGGAGGCATATTCTTATTCAGCACATTTTTGTGAGCTCACACACCAATTTTCACTCCATTTGGAGTTGATCTTGACATGAGCTAAGTGGGTCAAATTCAAACTTTATTTGAATTCCAAACTGAACTTGTGCTGAAATTCATTCAAACCAAACCCAATTTGAATTCTAATCAATTCAAATGGCTCATGGGTGAATAATTTGAATCACCATGGGTATTTTGGGGCTCACTGTTTACAACAGTGATGAGGAGTTAATTTCAGAGGTTAAACAAGAGTGCGGGACCCACATGTCATAGAGAGAAGGGGGGAGACTTGCACCCAAAGTCACATTCTCGGTGGGAACTTCCACCGAGCAGCTGCCGGTTTAACACCCCAGGAGCAGCTGCACTCGCCACCGAGGAGGAGCAGCGCCACCAGCTGCTTCCCGCGCCCACAAACGATCCAAGAGCGGTTCCAGGGCCCTCTTAAGGCGCTCCACCGAGGCAGGCGCCAATCACTTTCCCCTCTCCCGTGAACACCGAGCCCCCGGCTGCCGCCTCTCTGCTCGATCGGGAAAACCGTGAAAACATCTCGCCTCTTCCTTCCCTGAGCTGCTAGACGGTAGCCTGAGCTCGCACTCCACCTCCCCAACGCCAGAAACCCCGAGCTCCGACCTCCCTTACCCAAAAACGATCGCCACCGCGGCGACCTAGCCTCAGCCAAAATCCAGGCGCCCATGGACAGCGCTCCACAGGCGTTTTCACGGTCCAGCAAGGGTAGCCACAGGAGCGCGCGACCACCATGCTGCTCTCCTCCAAGTTTGGAAGCAAACCGTGAAGGATCCGCGGAGAATTTCCAGTTTTTGCTCCGGCGACCGTGAACCAAGCTTCCGGTACGAATTCTTCAAATTCTCGCTCTATGATCCTTCTCTAGCTATCAAATCGTGCACATAGACGCTGGACTAGCCAGCGATCAAGTTCCTTTCTGCATCCGTGACGTGAAACTGTCTAGAAGTGACGAATTTCGAGCTCGATCAAGAGTGGTCAGGGCGGGCACGATCGGTCACACGGTGCCGACCGACTTGCCGCCATCTTTGAACCTTTTTGACACCTTGTCGAGCTTCTTAGTGGTACACTGATGGTGTAGGACCGTTTGTTCGAGGTGTTGGCGGGTTAGAAACCACGGTCGGCGGTGTCGAACCTCAACCGAGGCCGCAGCACGTCGCCGGGCTATTTCCGGTCACCGCCAGCCCGAACAGACACCACTGACGTGTTCCTCGACGTCGACAACCCCCTGGCGGCGAGTTTCAGACCATGGGATGGCCGGCAGCGGCGAGCCGTCGAGCTCCGGGTCTGCTCCGGCGAGGGGCGGCGGCGCGAGCGTGCGGGCGTGATGGGAGGAAGACGAAGACGGCTGGCCCACGCATCAGCGGCTAAAGATTTGAAATCGGGATCGGGTGTGGCCGGGATCGGCTGTGCTGGCGCGCAGGAACCCCGCAGACCATGGTGTGCCGTCGCCTCGGCATGCGACGCGTGTCCCCAGGGCCCACCCGCGAGTTTAAACTTTTCCCCGATTTTCAGATTTCCTTCAAACTTCAAATCTCCATAACTTTGGCTAGAAAGCTCCAAATCAAGTGAACCAAATTTTGTTGGATTCAGCTCTCTGAGTACTTTCCAGCAAATCAAGTTTCACTTCATGAAAATCCTTATTTCTACAGAATCCTCAAATTTTAAACTGTTTGGAATTTTAACTGGAGAATCCTTTGGAGGGAAATCCTGAAATTTTGCTGGAATGTTCACCAAGATATCCCTGAACTACCATAAAAATTTCATATCCATTTGAGCTCATTTGATCCACCTAATGGTGTGATTAGTTGAACTGTTCCAAAGAAAATAGAAAATGTTCAGAAACATTTTCAGAATTTTCTCTGAAATTGTTTAGCTCATATCTTTAGTTAGGGACCTTCAAATTAAGTGAGACCAACTCCATTAGAACCCTCTGAAAATCTAGTTTTCAGAAAGACATAGTTTGTTTCATGAAAATCCTTAGAACACCCTAAAAGCCTTCAATTAAGGTCAAGTACATGATTAATTGTGGAGGGCTAAAATGAGCTTTGCTGCAACTAAAACTTGACCAAGTCCCTGTTTAGGTTGTAACCAAGCCACAGTAAAAGTTTCACAGTCATTGGTCTTGTCTAGTAAGAGTTATAGACTTCACAAGTTTAAAAGTTAATACAACTGCATTTAAATTAATACATGTATTGCTTCTATCATGTAGTCGCTAAGGTCGAGGAGAAACCCGAAGTCCTAGACTTCGTTACTCCGGAGGAACAGCTAGCCTACGACCAAGAGCAGCAAGGCAAGCCCCGGTTTGCATTAACCATTTTTACAAATTTTTATTGTTTTGAGCACTTACTTGAGTATTACGATTCTTTGCATCAGAGTCTTGTGTGGAAACCCAACTGCATAGCCAAGAAAACCATGGATTGGGTTTAGGATTTACCAACCCCGTTAGCTACTGCAATGCTAAGATAGAGTAGGATTCAGTACAAGTCGAGTAGTTGGAACTACTCGCGAGAATAGGCTAGAGGCACATCGCTCGGGTAGAGATAGCACATGATACACATGGCAAGAAAGATGAGACCGAGCGGAGGGTAAGGGCAGCAGGACTTTGGGGCCTGTGTGTTGTAGCTCCACTTGTGTCGATTGAGGACCGAGCCGTGTGCGGGCCTGTTGAACAAGCTAGAACAGTACCGAAGACCTACCAGCTATATGGGAACCGGGAAACCGATGTAACTCGGGTAGCTGGGTGTTGAGGCATAGCTGGTCGTTCAGAGGGTAGGTTGAGAGCTCGAGGTGTAAATCGTCTGGCGGCACTGAGATGCGCGTGCAGAGACCTCTTGCTCGGGACGATTGGACCGGTTCAACATTTGGCTAACGGGTGAAAGGTAGTTGCGTATGGCGTCCGTGATGGTTGTTGTAGGCAACATCGAGTACGGGCATACGCGACGGGTTGTTCGGGTAACCCTGCAGGTGTAAATCGATTATAATCGCCGTCCCTCGCGGTCAGTGAGTACCACTTGTTCACTGTACCGTGACATAGAAAAAACAGGCTAGTTACATGTTAAAATGTTGCTGATTGAAGGATGGACTTCATTGCTAATGACTTGCTGTAGTTTAGAGCTAACTAAAGTTCATTTCAACTTTGGGCAAAGTACATGAGAGAAATGTGTTTCTTGTTTGATTGCGGCTCTCTCATGTACCTTAGCGTAAGGTTCTCCACAACCTGCTGCTAAAACTTGAAAGTAAGGTTCTATTAATTAGGCGAGTCCTTGCAAATGATTTTTACCTCATGTAACCCACCACCCCTCATTTAGAAGTTCCATGTTTAGGTGAGACGGGTCAGACTTGCTGAGCCTTTGTGCTCACTGCTTGTGTTTGAAGCTTTTGCAGGGTTCTATGAGGATGGGACTCCCGAAGAGGAGACGGAACCCCAGGAGGGGAACCCCGTCGAGCGGGAGTCGTGCACGCCGCAGAGTTAGTGTGCGTGTGTGCTAGCAAGGACACGTTCAAGGGCTGAAGGTGGACTTGATGCGTAGTCTATGCCCGTGAGTATAGACTGGAACTATTTTGCTGTAAACATGTTCATAAACTTGTTTATGTAATAAAATTTTGCTTCCGCTTTGTACCTTTGACGTGTGTTATCCGGTGCTGTGCAACGCAGCACCCCTCAGCGTGATCCTGGCTCGACAAGACCGTGGGGTCGTGTCACGGGAACTGGCGGCTGAGCAGCGAAAGTGAAGTGCTCCACCAAGCAGCGGGGGTGGATCTCCTCAAAAATACCGCATGGTGTATCGGACACCATCTGGTCAGCAATGGCATCCACCGGCGCGACCTCAGCACTTTAGGGCTCGTTCTTTTCAGCCACCCCCGTTCCGACCGCCATTGCCACCACCGCGACTGCAACAGCAGCAGCAGCAGATTGTACCCCGGGCATTCCAACTGCCACAACGCGACCCGGAATTCTGTCTGCCGGTCAGCGGGGGACCGCCTTGCTACACATGCTACACGTGTGGCCAGGCAGGTCATTTCTCGAAGGACTGTCCTCAGGGGCAACAAAGCAGCGGTCAAGTCCAATATCAGGGCCGTGCTCGAGGCCAACCCCCGTTCAAGAAGTGAGGTCAGCGAACCAGGGGCGTTCACAACCTTGACAATGAGGACGCCCAGAGGTAGAAAACGTGTTGGCGGGTACATTCACTCTCAACGATCAAGCAATCATCATTTTATTTGATTCTGGTGCAACCCACAACTTTATAAGTGCATCATATGTGGTTAAGAATCAACTGGAAGTCTTTCCAACCGAGTGCTCTTATATGATCTGCTCGCTGGGAGGTAAGATATATCCCACTACTATGATTATTCTTGAGGGGCAGAAGATTAATGCAATCTTAGGTATGTCATGGCTAAGTTACCATGGCGCTGTCCTTAAAACTTTGGCACGGTTCATCTCAACTCCCCACTCCACCGTCTGCAGTCCCTCATACTAGACAATGCAGTCTCGGAATTTTCAGCCGCCTATCATACTGAGGCTCCCAAGTTAGAGGACATCCCCGTAGTCCGAGAGTATCCCGACGTGTTCCCGGATGATCTTCCGGGAATACCACCTGAACGGGATGTGGAGTTCAAGATTGAACGTGCACCTAGGACTACTCCCATATCATGGAGACCGTACAAATGTCTCCGGACGAGCTGGCTGAGTTGAAAGAACAGCTCAATGATTTGTTGAGCAAGGGTTTCATTAGATTGAGTTCCTCCCCTTGGGGATGCTCGGCGCTGTTCTTCAAGAAGAAGGATGAAACCTTGAGGCTGTGTGTAGATTACCGGCCGCTCAACACCGTCACCATCAAGAACAAATATCCACTGCCCCGCATTTACATCCGATTCGATTAACTTGTGGGTGCAAGTGTGTTTTCAAAGATGGACCTTCGCTCCAGGTATCATCAAATAAAGATCCGGGCGGAGGATATTCTGAAGACGGCATTCTCGACGAGATATGTACTATATGAATATCTCGTCATGTATTTTGGTCTCAACAACACTCCGGCACATTTCATGTATCTTATGAACTCGGTGTTCATGCCGGAGATGGACAAGTTTGTTGTGGTGTTCATTGATGATATCTTAGTTTACTCCAAGTCAGAAGCAGAACATGCCGAACACTTGCGAATCGTCCTTCAACGCTTGTGGGACCATAAGCTTTATGCCAAGTTCAGCAAGTGCGAGTTTTGGATCAGCCAGCCATTGTTGGGATATATCATCTCAGCGGAAGACATTGTGGTTGACCCAAGCAAAATTAAACAAGTGCTGAAATGGAAAGCCCCCACTTCTGTCCATGAAGTCAGAAGCTTCCTTGGTTTAGCGGGATATTACCGGAGATTCATTCCAAGCTTGCTAAGCCGATGACAGAATTATTGAAGAAGGGAACAAAATATGTTTGGAACTCAGCATGCGAAGGAGCATTCCGAGCATTGGTGAAGCATCTCACAACAGCCCCGATCCTCAACCGGATACGACCAAGCCCTTCAACGTGTATTGTGATGCGTCTGGTATTGGGCTCGGCTGCGTGTTGATGCAAGAAGGACGTGTGGTCGCGTATGGATCACGCCAACTTCGAAACCATGAGCAGCACAATCCGACTCATGATCTTGAGCTTGCTGCTGTGGTTCTGGCGCTGAAAATGTGGAGGCACTATCTCCTGGGGAATTTGGTGCATCTCTACACCAACCACAAGAGCTTAAAATATATCTTCACCCAGAAGGAGCTGAATAAGAGGCAAAGGAGGTGGTTAGAATTAATCAAAGACTATGAGATTGAGATTCATTAGCACCCCGGCAAGGCGAATGTGGTTGCCGTCACGCTGAGTCGGAAATCACATGTCCATAACCTTACCATTACACCGATTTAAGAGGAAGAGCAGAGTTTATACTTGGTTCCATATGGATCACTCTACAACCTTGCTCTCATCCCTATCATTAGGGAGGATATTATTGCAGCTCAGAAAGTTGACAAGGGCATGGCACATCTCCGGAGACGGATAGACAGCGGGGATATCAAATGTTTCTGGAATGATGATGAGGGGACGCTATGGTTCAATGACCGCATAGTCGTACCTCGGAATATGGAGCTGGGAAAGAAGATCCTTGATGAAGCTCACTTGTCTAAATTCTCCATTCATCTGGGAAGCAACAAAATGTACCAAGATTTAAAGAGTAAATTTTGGTGGACACCGATGAAGCGGGAAGTTGCAAAGTCTATATCCGAGTGTGATACGTGTAGACAAGTGAAAGCGGATCACATGAGAAAATCAGGGCTGTTGCAACCCCTTAAAATTCTAGCATGGAAGTGGGAAGATGTGAGCATGGATTTCATTGTGGGATTACCTCTGACTTCCAACAAGCATGATTCCATTTTGGTAATCGTTGATCGGTTAACCAAGTCGGCTCACTTCATTCCCATACATACACATTTCCATGCCATCAAGTATGCGGAGCTGTACATTGCAAGAATCTTATGCTTGAATGGAGTACCCAAGACTATAATCTCAGATCGAGGGGCACTGTTTGTTGCTCGTTTCTGGGAGCAGTTGCACGCTGCTTTGGGTACTAAGCTGATTAGAAGCTCTGCCTATCACCCTCAGTTAGATGGGCAAACTGAGAGGGTGAATCAAGTATTAGAAGACATGTTGAGAGCATGTGCCATCCACCACGGTAGAAATTCGGATGATCATCTACTGTTGGTGGAATTCTCGTATAACAACGGCTATCAAGCGAGTATCAATATGGCACCATATGAGGCTCTATATGGTCACATGTGCCGCACCCCATTGAACTGGTGCGAGTCAGGTGAAAGGGCCACGTTCGGGATTAATTTGGTGAACGACGCCGAAGAGCGTGTTCGGATGATTCAAGAAAACTTTAAGGCCGCTCAATCCCAACAGAAAAGTTACGCTGATAAGAGGCGTAGGCCGCTACACTTGGACGTCGGGGAACATGTGTACCTCCGTGTATCTCCGATGAAAGGCGTACACCGATTCAGCGTGAAGGGGAAACTCGCTCCCCAATTTATTGGACCCTATGCTATCATCAAAAAGTGTGGACCAGTGGCGTATCGACTAGAACTACCGGCGTCTCTCGCTGGTGTTCACGACGTTTTCCATGTTTCACAACTCCGGAAATGTCTGAAGTATACAGCTACTGTTCCCACCGAATACATTGGCGAGCTACAACCAGATTTGACTTATGCTGAATATACGGTGGCGATTATTGATGAGAAGGCATGGACCACGCGTAATTGAACGCTGTTGTTCTACAAGATATTGTGGAGCAACCACACCGCTGAGGAAGCGACGTGGGAGAGCGAGGAGTTCCTTCACTCAAACTACCCAGATTTCATGGTGTCTCATCACGGGTAATTCCTCTTACATCTTCGTCTCTTCTTTTATAATCTCGGAACGAGATTCTTTTATGGGGGGAGGGATGTGAAAGCCCAAGAATTTTCTTGCTAAAATGTTCATCACATCACCACACCACAGCTCATTTGGAGGATAGCCCATGAACATTTGTGAAGAGCAAGTAAACACCATCAACAGGGTGATTAGAGGAAAAACCCATAACTCCAAAAAGTAGGAACTCATACACATAAACATGAGAGGATGAGTTTACCATTAGGCCCTAAACATTCTTAGGGGTGCTCATGCCAAGTTTCATGCAAATCCAAATCAGTTTGAGGCACTTTTGGAGACATTTGTAAAAAGGGCTAATTTGAATGCAAATTCAAATTTCAGCTACTTTCATCACTTGGATTCAAAAGTTGACTTCATATTCAAACTCAACATATTTTTCTGAGTTAGTCCACCAATTTTCATCCTCATTGGAGTTCATCTTGTCCGGAGCTAAATTTGCATTAATTCAAAACCGAATTTGAATTTCAAATTCAAATGTGAAGCAAATTTAGCCATACCAAATTCAAATTGAGGAAATCAAATTCAAATCATTACTTTGGGGCTAAGTCTTCCATTCAATTGTGAGTAGCTGAGATCTTTTCAGTGAAAACAAAATGAAAAAGAAAGAAGGGGGAGAGAGGGCCTACAGGTCAGCCTGATCAACAGAAGGAACCGCCTCTGTTTGCTTCGATCTGTTGCCGGGAGCGCACCAGCATGAGCTGCGGCTCGACCGAGCGGTGGTGGAGCACCACCTCCTGCTCGAATTGAGCTGGTGACCGAAGTATAAGAGCGTGGCTTCTGCCATGGACTAGTTGCCCTCCCTTGCGCCCCACTGTTCTCCCTCGCACAGAGCCAAAAAACACTCGCCACCATTCGCTTGCTCGGCTCTCCGGCGCCCGAGGGATACAAGCCATTTCGTGGCCAACAATCAATACACGAACCGACTGCCCTAAGGTGCTTGTCATCCCAGTACAAACCGCTCGTCGTTTCATGCATCCTCATGGGAGAATTTCCCCGGTTAAGTTTTGGTGTTCATAGAATCGAGCTGCTGCAAACTCCAAAATTTGCGGGGATTAGCTCACCACAGCATATGCCGAGCTATAAACGTGCTCTAGACCTTCCCACGGCCATCTAGGATCAAAAAGTACCAAAAACCGTCGAGTATAGGCTCTGTTTTTTGAGTTCTTCAAGTCACAGCCGATATGGGACCTAGGTCGACGGTGACATCCCATTTCCGGCTGTTTTCACGGTGAACCGGCGCCATGTCCGTGCTTAGCAGGTGACCATGGAGCTGTAGAGCCAAGAGTGACTTGGAATGGGCCTCTGTAGGATCCAGGCGACGTCGCCGGAGTTGCTCCATAGCCGTGGCCCGTCGCCGACCAGTTTCCGGCCACCTAGAGCTTCGGCCGACCCCGGGGATGTGTTCCTCGTGCTCTGTTAGGCAGGGGCGGAGAGCCTTAGCCCTAGAGGAGGCTGGGAAACCTCTTCCGGCGGACCTCGCCGGAGAACGCCGCTACCCGGGCTCAGGCGCACGCAAGGAGGAAGAAGGCATGTGGTGAGACCCGCATGCAGGATTTAAACATTTCTAAGATTTTTCAGATTTTGGTTCAAATTCAAATGGCCATAACTTTTGCTAGGTTGGTCCACATTTAGTGAACCAAATTTTGTTGGATTCAGCTCTTCGAGTACTATCCATCAAAATAAGTTTCAGCTCATGAAACTTAATACTTTTACAGAATTAAATCCCTAAAATTTAAACTGTTGGGAAATTTTATCTGGAGATTGCTTTTATGGAAAATTCTGAAATTTGGCTACGATTTACATTGGAAACTCCTTGAGTCAAAGGAAAATTTCAGATCCATCCAAGTTCATTTAGCCACCCTAATTGTGTGATTAAGTGAACTGTTCTGAGAAAATAAAAAAAAGTGTACAGAAACATTTTTCGGATTTTCTCAAATCTTGATTAGGGCATAACTTCCTTTAGGATTCTTCAAATTACATGAGACCAACTCCATTAGAACCATCTCAAATTCTAGTTTCGAGAAAGTAATGGTTTGACCCATGAAAATCCCTGGAAATCCATAGAAGCTCTAGTAATGACCATTTAGGATTTTATTTGTGCAGAGCTCAAATGAGTTCTGATTCAAATGAAATTTGGTCAAGTCTCTGGTTAGGTCCTTACCAAGCCACCATTAACATTTCAGAGCCAGATGGGATGTCTACTTTGAGTTACAGTCTTTACATACTCAATTTAACACATTACATTTAAATTGACATATCGTTACATTGCTCACATGTAGTCGCTGAAGGCAAGGAGACCCCGGAAGTGTTGGACTTCCTACTTCTGGACGAGACCCTAACCCCTGACCAGCAGCAACAAGGCAAGCCCTGGTTTGCATTTAACAAGTTTTATAAAGTTTTGCTTTATATACACTTAGTGTGACATATGTGTGTGCATTAGGTGTAGGGTGGATGAAACCCCAAATGCATGACCAGATTGTTCCAAAAAGAGTGAGGGTAGTGTATAAGTCCTCGTGTAGTTCATGCGGTGCTAAAGGGTTATAAACTTCGGTACAAGTCGAGTAGATGGAATCTACTCGCGAGTATAGGCTTCGGGACACACGGGATTGGTTCGAGTGATGGGAGAACACTTTAGCAGGAAAATGAGACAGGGCAGAGGATAGGGCGCAGCAAGAGGAAGTCTTGTGCGTGCAGCCCTGTCCGTGTTGATTGAGGACCGATCCGTGTGCGGCCCACACTGATCAAGTTTGAACGTACCGAAGGCATATCAGATATATGGGCCCCGATAAACTGATGTAACCTATACCCCAGGGCGTCAAGGCATAACGCACCGATTTATAGGTGTAGGCTGAGGGCAGCAAGGGGGAAATCCACTAACGGGCATAGAGAGATGCTCCGTGTAGGGAACCTGCTTCCGTTTGGGTGCGACCGGTTCGACGTTTGGGCTGTTTGGTGAAAGGTTGTCCCGTAAGACATCGAGTGAGCGTGCTGTGCAGCTCCACGGGTGGGTGTACGTGACGTGCTCTTCGGGTATCCCTGCAGATGTATATCGAGTCGATCCGCCATCCCTTGCAGTGATGAGTACCACTTGGTCACTGAGTCATGACGTAGGTTAATATATGAAATGTTATGATTCAATATTGCTGATATGAATAAATTGTATTGTTACATGTGTGCCACTAAATATTGCTCGCTAAATTTCAGATTCCTGAACTGTTAATTTGTGGCTAAAAGATGAATTAAGGATGAACCTGTAGGCGTGTCCTTTGCTGAAAATTGCCATCCTAGCCATGCTATGACTTGCATATAGAGTTTCCTGCGTAGGTGAGTCGGTTAAAACTTGCTGAGCCATCGTGCTCACGGTTGCTTCTATGAGTGTTTGCAGGTGAGGATTACCCCACGGACTCGGGGTACGAGTCCACCGGTGAGGGCTACCCTCCGTCGGGGACCACGGCTGAGTGGGAGCCATACACGCCGCGCTGAGTTGATTAGTGGAGCTAGTGTGGGTTGTCCGTAAGGCCGGCAACCGACTTTTGGTAGTTAGATGGGCGTGAGTTGTACAAATTATCTTCTGCTGCTGTAACTCTGTAGTTAGTGGTAAACTGAAGGTTTGTACCACCTTTGTACATATTCAGTTTGTTTTCAATGTAATACAATGGTTGCCTTATGATGTGTGCTGTCGGTGTCGCATCGAGCGGCACCACCGTCTGAGATCCTGGGCGTACGGATTTCGGTCCGTCTCAGCGCATGCCATGGTGAGTCAGCAGTCCATGTAGGGATAGATGACGCTGATGCTCCATTTGCTCCCGGATTGGCACGAGTCTCCTATTGTTTTCCAGCCAGAACAGCTTCTTGCGGAGGTAACAGATCTGTTCTTGTGCGCTTGCGTAGCGGTTTCCTTGTTGGTTGGAAAGAGCTCCTCCATGGGGTCAAATGATCTCCCTTGTACCACTCTTCTGACACGGGTGCAGCCCAAAAGTAGTGTTCTCAAGCTGCTCACGGAAGGGGTAGCACAGTCCGGTGAGTGCATACCACGCGGCATCATCAATAGATTCTGCCCTTGTAGCTCTCCATGTGGGTGCGAAGTGCCAAGTGACAACCCTACCGTTAGATAGGATGGTTACCTCAGCCTTCCACTCTTCATGTCCGAGACGATGGACTTTCTTGAGGAGATACTCCGGGTAAAAGCTGCAGCAATCAAGAAACTCTTTAAGCTCCTTGGATATGTGTCCTCCCTCCGTCCCGTTGGACCAGAATTCTTGAACTGAACGGTTCGCCAGTTCATCACCTTCATTCTTGGCCTCAGCACGGGGTGGCTCCTCTTCGGATTCATCTCCTTCTGATATAGCTTCATGAGGCTCTGCTGGTTGTATGCCCGCGCGAAATTCCTCCTGAGGTGCGTACCAATGCTGCTCTTGTGGATCTTCTTCCATGTCATTCTCGAATGGTTCCATCTCTTCCGGATCCTCTTCCTCATGCATAGAGCTACTGACCTCATCTTCCTCATGAGGTTCCATCTTCACCTCCTCCCAATATGGTCCATCGGACACCTTAATAGGGTTAAGTGCACTCCCAAGTGGTGGTGGATGAGTCCTTATGCATGCTGTGCTCCTAGTCACCGGCATCTATAATTAAGACATAAGAAACATTAGAGAAGAAGGAAATAACTCCAAACCTTCAGAAGCTATGACTCAAGAAAACAAAAGTGCTGCTGTCCAAAAGAAGAGAAAAAGAGGGACTGAAAATAGCACTTTGCGGTGGCTGAATTGACAAGTAATATGCAGCAGCAAGCAATTTTCGAAAATAATAGTTTAGAGGAGTGTTCCTGTGTGTTTTAGAGTGTCCATTCTACCTATGCTTGCGTCCTATGGTCAACGTGGCTCTGATACCAATTTGTGACACCTGGTTCCGAAAATGAACCAAGTGAATGCATATGTGTGCCTATGATGTTCATCAGACCTACACATGTATTCCACAAACTAAAATTCAGAATATAACCACGTACGAATAATGTTCGAGTACTTTATTACATTGACTCAATGTCTCTCTCATGAATATCTAACTTATTCTTGCAGCGGAAGTCTCTAAACGACAGTGGAAATAACTAAAGACAGCAGGCTCCAACTTCAACTCCACAGGCATGTTGACGGTAGTGCGCATGCCTAGTACCCCACATGTTCCTCGAAGTACTCTTATCCTGTATCTGATGTATATGTGGGAATGCAAGGGTGAGTACATGTCGTACTTAGAAAGTGCGGGAAAAGTATGACATGTAGCTTACAACAAGGTAGGAAATAATAAGGCTCATTGCAGCAAGCAAATTTTATTTCACAAACAAGGTAAAAACAGCAACTAGGTCTAGGTGAGTTAAATCCCATCATAACCAAGTTAATCATCAACATTCCTTCATCATAATTTACCATATATCAAGTCTCAACCAGTCATTAATCTTTCTCAAGTTCATCTCATATTCATAAATATTCATAACCATCTCATTTTCATAGGACCGAAACCAAATTCATTGTCATGACCCAAAACAGTCCCAAAACCAATCCAAATGACCACACCCAAATATCCATCCCAAGTTTTGCCTCTAATCATGGAATTTGGCCAGGTGCTTGTAACCGGAAGCACAACTATCATGATAGTTTTACAATCTGCAGAGGTGGCACCACTTTACCCACAAGTTCATGATTTCGTCACCCGTTGGCGACTAGAAAGAACCTCCATTGTACAAGTACACAACCGTCGGTGTATGGCCAAGAGATCACAAAATAGCTTTTACAAAGGGGCTACTAGGATGTACGGACCCACTGAGATTTCACCGGCAGGATCGAATCTCCATTCTCCCACCCACGGGCCCCCTCTTGTGCCATGAAGTTCCCAAAGCAATCCCTCTCGACTCCCATTCTGCACACCATCCAACGGTCCATAACAATCTAGACACACACCTAATTAGTCAGCTAAGCCGCACCCATATTTGGCCTTGTGGTGGCACTGTTTTCCTAGCATGTGCTTGCATGAACCGGTCCTTAGATCTACGGCAAGCAAAGCACCATCTCATTCAGCAACATCCACGAACCAAGCTCGCCTAGATCTCCCCGATTCCATGCTCATTAACATCATCAAGTTCTCATCATCATTATTTATATGAGTGCAGTAGCTAAATGACACGACCCCACGGTCCTGTCGAGCCAGGATCACGCTGAGGGGTGCTGCGTTGCACAGCACCGTATAACACACGTCAAAGGTACAAAGCGGAAGCAAAATTTTATTACATAAACAAGTTATGAACATGTTTACATCAAAATAAGTTCAGTCTACACTCGCGGGCGTAGACTAAGCATCAAGTGCACGTTCAGCCCTTGAACGTGTCCTTGCTAGCACACACGCACACTAACTCTGCGGCGTACACGACTCCCACTCGACGGGGTTCCCCTCCTGGGGTTCCGTCTCCTCTTCGGGAGTCCCTTCCTCATAGAACCCTGCAAAAGCTTCAAACACAAGCAGTGAGCACGAAGGCTCAGCAGGTCTGACCCGTCTCACCTAAACATGGAACTTCTACATGAGGGTAATGGGTTACATGAGGTAAAAATCAGTTGCAAGGACTCGCCTAATTAGTAGAACCTTACTTTCAAGTTTTAGCAGCAGGTTGTGGAGAACCTTACGCTAAGGCACATGAGAGAGCCGCAATCAAACAAGAAACGCATTTCTCTCATGTACTTTGCCCAAAGTTGAAAAGAACTTTAGTTAGCTCTAAGCTACAGCATATCATTAACAATCAATGTCCAGCTTTCAATCAGCAACATTTTAACATGTAACTAGCCTGTTCTTTCTACGTCACGGTACAGTGAACAAGTGGTACTCACTGACCGCGAGAGACGGCGATTATAATCGATTTACACCTGCAGGGTTACCCGAACAACCCGTCACGTACGCCCATACTCGATGTTGCCTACAGCAACCATCACGGACGCCGTACGCGACTACCTTTCACCCGTTAGCCAAATGTTGAACCGGTCCAATCGTCCCGAGCAAGAGGTCTCTGCACGCGCATCTCAGTGCCGCCAGCCGATTTACACCTCGAGCTCTCAACCTACCCTCTGAACGACCAGCTATGCCTCAACATCCAGCTACCCGAGTTACATCAGTTTCCCGGTTCCCATATAGCCGGTAGGTCTTCGGTACTGTTCTAGCTTCTTCAACAGGCCCGCACACGGCTCGGTCCTCAATCGACACAAGTGGAGCTACAGCACACAGGCCCCAAAGTCCTGCTGCCCTTAACCTCCGCTTGGTCTCATCTTCTTGCCATGTGTTTCATGTGCTATAACTACCCGAGTCGAGTGCCTCTAGCCTATGCTCGCGAGTAGTTCCAACTACTCGACTTGTACCGAATCCTACTCTATCTTAGCAATGCAGTGGATAACGAGGTTTTCAATCCTAAACCCAACCCATGGTTTTCTTGGCTATGCAGTTGGGTTTCCAATCAAGACTCTAACGCAAAGAATCACAACAATATTCAAAGATGTGCTCAAAACAATAAACATTTGTAAAAAGGTTAATGCAAACCGGAGCTTGCCTTGCTGCTCTTGGTCGTAGGCTAGCTGTTCCTCTGGAGTAACGAAGTCTAGGACTTCGGGTTCCTCCTCGACCTTAGCGACTACATGATAAAAGCAATATATGTATCAATTTAAATGCATTTGTATTAACTTTGAAGTCGTGAAGTCTATAACCCTTGCTAGACAGACCCAATGACTGTGAAACTTTTACTGGGGCCTGTTTACAACCTATACAGAGATTTGGTCAAGTTTTAGTTGCAGTAAAGCTCATTTGAGCCCTCCACACTTAATTATGTCCTTGACCTTAATTGGAACTCTTAGGGTGTTCTAGGAATTTTCATGAAACAAACTATGACTTTCTGAAAACTAGATTTTCAGAGGGTCCTAATGGAGTTGGTCTCACTTAATTTGGAAGTTCCTAACTAAAGATATGAGCTAAACAATTTCAGAGAAAATTCTGAAAATGTTTCTGAACATTTTCTATTTTCTCTGGAACAGTTTCACTAATCACACCATTAGGTGGGTTAAATGAGCTCCAATGGGTCTGAAATTTTTATGGTAGTTCAGGGATATTTTGGTGATCATCCCAGCAAAATTTCAGGATTTTCCTCCTCAGGATTCTCCAGTTACAATTCCAAACAGTTTAAACTTTGAGGAATTAATTCTGGAAAAATAAGGAATTTTATGAAGTGAAACTTGATTTGCTGGAAAGTGCTCAGAGAGCTGAATCCAGCAAAATTTGGTTCACTAAATTTGGAGCTTTCTAGCCAAAGTTATGAGGATTTGAAGTTTGAAGGAAATTTGAAAATCGGGGAAAGTTTAAACTCGTGCGTGGGACCAGGGGACACACGTCGCACGCCGAGGCGACAGCACACCGCGGCCCACAAGGATTTTGCGCGTCAGCACACACGATCCCGGCCGCAGCCGGATCCCGATTCAAAATATCTCCCGCTGACAGCTGGGGTCCACCCCCTTCTTCAACCTCGCGACGCCCGCGCTCCGCCGCCGAGGGACCTCGCCGGAGAGCTCGCCGCCGGCTTCTGTACAGCTCCAAACTTCTCGATTCTGGCCGCCCCTGCCTACTTTTACTTGGGGAACAGGATTCTAGGGTCAGCTGCTCATGACAATGGCCGGAGCATGGTCGGCGATGAGCCGCCACCTCGGAACGACTTCGGCCATGTCGGCTGACTTCTCTAGAACCTCAGCTACTTGGGAAACCGGTCGGGGAGCACCAGTGGACCTCAGAGAAGGTCGACATGAGCTCGAGGCAGCTCGGGGAAGGCCCGAAATAGGTCCTCACCGTGCGCCCGATGCCGCCCGTTCATTCCGCCATTGGTAGACCTCAAATTACGCCGGATACAGAGGTTCTCCGGCCCAGAGTTGTGAAGGCAACTTGTGCGTTACCGTGTCTAGCTCGTGTGAGAGCGGCTTGAGGCCCTCTAATCCTTTCTAGAGCATGAATTAAACAGAATCGTACCCGAAGGTCGTTCTGCACACAGAAAGGGGAAAAGTGGAAATTCGCTGCCGGTGAGCAACCACTCGAGCTGTGGCTCGGGGATGAGCAGCACCGGTCACCAGCGCGTCCAAGGGTGCCTTGGCTCGGGCGTGACAATGCCCTGGTTGGGCTGTCCACGAGAGCCCGGGGTGCGGCGGTTCCAAGTCCCGAATTTGATCTTTCGGCACAGCCGATATCAATCGGTTTCAACTGAATTCTAGCAACGGGGAGGACGGAGGAAGGTCTCTAGTACCTTGCTGGGGCTCTGGAGTGGACGGAGGGAGCTGCGATCGGCGTTCTCCGATCGATTCCGAGCTGCGGAAAATTTCGGCCGGCGCTGAGTTCTTGCGGGGAAGAACGGCGATGCCTCGGCCGAGGAGGGGGGCAGGCGCCTTAAGAAGGCTCTGCACCGCCTCGCGCCCGCGCGTGGGCAAGCAGCTGCTGGCGCGGCGGCTGCCCTCGGTGGCGATCACCGCTGCGGCTCGGCGACCCGAGTGAGAAAAGTCTCAGTCGGTTTGATCTGAGCAGTGGCTGACATGTGGGACCCACTTCCAATTTTAACCTCTGAAATTTACTCCTAATCACTGTTGTAAACAGTGATCCCCATAGTACCCCTGGTAATTCAAATTATCCACCCATGAACCATTTGAATTGATCAAAGTTCAATTTGGGTTTGGTTTGAGTGAATTTCAGCACAAGTGCAGTTTTGAATTCAAGTGAAGTTTGAATTTGTCCCACTTAGCTCTGTCAAGATCAACTCCAAATGGAGTGAAAATTGGTGTGTGGGCTCACAAAAATGTGCTGAGTAAGAATATGCCTCCCACTTTTAAATTCATGGGATAAAAACAGTTTGAATTTGAATATGGTTTCAAACTGCCCTCTTCCTAACTATACCCAAAATGACCTCAAAAAGGTTTTGAATTTGGGTGAAACTTGGCATGGACATCCTTAGTAAAGTGTAGGAGTTTTCATATGTCCAGCCCATCTATATCACATGTGGGAAATACCACTTTTGCAATATGTGAGTTTTTTTTCTAATGAGCATGTTGATAATTGTTACTTGCTCTTCATTTGTGTTCATGATCCTTCCTCAAACGAGGTGTGTGGTGTGGTGATGAACACTGCAAATGTGTGTCAAAAACTTAGGCCCTTACATTCCTCCCCCCTTAAAAGAATCTCGTCCCGAGATTATAAAGTGAAAATGAGAGAGAGGACGGTGGAAAATTACCGGATATGCGACGTGAAAAATTCGGGGTAGTTAGTGCGAAGGAATTCTTCGCTCTCCCATGTCGCTTCGTCCATGGAGTGATTACTCCATAGAACCTTGTAGAACCACAATGTACGGTTGCGTGTGGTTCGGGCCTTTTCATCAATAATCTGCACCGGTTCCTCCTGATAGGTGAGATCCGGTTGCAGTTCTTCAATGTCTTCCAGCTGAACGGTCGTTGATAGCTTGAGACACTTCCTCAGCTGGGAAATGTGAAAGACGTTGTGCACACAGGAAAGTGCTTCTGGTAATGTCAGCCGGTATGCCACTGACCCACATCTTTCGGTAATCTGGAATGGACCGATGAATCGGGGTGCCAACTTTCCTCTCACCCCAAATCTGTTTACGCCCTTCATTGGAGACACCCGTAGATATACGTGATCTCCAACTTCGAATTGTAATGGGCGCCTTCTCCGGTCCGCATATTGTTTCTGACGGGATTGAGCGGCTTTTAGGTTCGCTTGAATCAGTCGAACCTTTTCTTCTGCGTTGTTGACAAGGTCAATCCCGAAGGTAACCCTTTCGCCAGACTCACACCAGTTCAATGGTGTGCGGCATTTCCTACCGTATAGCGCCTCGTAAGGTGCCATCTTGATGCTGGCTTGGTACCCATTATTATACGAGAACTCAGCTAACGGCAAGTGATCATCCCAATTCTTGCCGTGGTCGATAGCGCAAGCTCGTAGCATGTCTTCTAAGATTTGATTTACCCGCTCCGTTTGCCCATCCGTCTGCAGGTGGTAGGCTGAACTACAGATCAGCTTCGTCCCCAAGGCAGCGTGCAGCTGCTCCCAAAAACGGGACACAAATAAAGTGCCCCGATCCGATATGATGGTACGGGGTACGCCGTACAAGCATAGGATCCGTGAGATGTACAGTTCAGCGTACTTCTTGGCGTTGTAGTTAGTGTTGACCGGGATGAAATGGGCAACTTTGGTGAGCCGATCGACGATCACCCACACGGAATCATGTTTCTGTAAGGTGGTGGGTAAACCGACGATGAAATCCATGCTCACGTCCTCCCACTTCCAGGCAGGGATGCCCAGTGGTTGTAGCAGTCCCGGTTTTTGCATGTGGTCTGCCTTCACCCTTCGACATGTATCACACTCGGACACGTATTTTGCAGTCTCTCGCTTCATCTGTGTCCACCAAAACTTGCTTCTGAGTTCTTGATACATCTTGTTGCTGCCGGGGTGAATAGAGAACTTTGACAAGTGAGCCTCATCAAGGATCTTCTTCCGTAGTTCCGGGTTTCGGGGTACGACGATCCGGTCCTTGAACCATAGGACGCCGTCTCCGTCCTTCCGGAAACATTTCAACTCCCCACTGTCTACACGTCTCCGCAAATGTGACATGCCCTTGTCATTCTTCTGGGCGGCCGCTATCTCTTCACGGATGGTGGGGATCAAAGCTAGGTTGTAGAGAGCTCCGTGTGGAATCACATGTAGTGGTGGTTCACTCTCTTCCAACGGTGTGATGGTCAGATCATTGACGTGTGACTTGCGGCTCAGCGCATCTGCCACTACGTTTGCCTTGCCCGGATGATAATGGATCTCTATCTCGTAATCCTTTATCAGTTCTAACCATCTTCGTTGCCTCATGTTCAGTTCCTTCTGAGTGAATATGTACATGAGGCTTTTGTGGTCGGTATATAAATGTACGAGGTTACCGAGTAAGTAGTGCCTCCACATTTTTAGTGCAAGTACCACGGCAGCGAGCTCCAAATCGTGAGTTGGATAATTTTTCTCATGGTTTCTAAGCTGCCGTGACCCATACGCGACCACCCTTCGGTCTTGCATCAGCACACATCCGAGCCCAATGCCGGATGCATCGCAGTACACATCGAATGGTTTTGTTGTGTCTGGCTGTGCCAAAACCAGTGCTGATGTTAGGTGCTTGACTAAAGCCTTGAATGCTGCTTCGCATGCTGGACTCCAAACATATTTGGTAGCCTTCTTTAGCAGCTCTGTCATTGGCTTGGCAATTTACGAGAAGTTCGGAATGAACCTCCGATAATATCCCGCGAGTCCGAGGAAACTCCGTACCTCGTGAACAGTTCTCGGGCATTTCCAATTCAGCACTTGAGTGATCTTGCTCGGGTCCACAGCGATACCCTCCGCTGAGATGATATGCCCGAGGAAAGGCACTTGCGATATCCAAAACTCGCATTTGCTGAATTTTGCGTATAACTTGTGATCCCACAGCCGTTGTAAGACTATACGCAGATGTTTCTTGTGATCTTCCTCCGACTTGGAATATACCAGGATGTCATCGATGAAGACCACGACAAACTTGTCCAGCTCCGGAATGAATACCGAGTTCATTAAGTACATGAAGTGAGCCGGAGCATTGGTGAGGCCGAAGGACATGACCAGGTACTCATAAAGTCCGTACCTCGTCGAGAAAGCCGTCTTCGGAATGTCCTCAGCCCTTATCTTAATCTGATGGTACCCGGATCTTAAATCCATCTTGGAAAAAATCTTTGCTTCGACCAACTGATCGAATAACATGTCGATCCGTGGCAACGGGTACTTGTTCTTGATGGTTACGGCATTTAATGGACGATAGTCCACGCAAAGCCGCAATGTCTCATCCTTCTTCTTGACAAATAATGCCGAACAGCCCCATGGCGAGGAGCTCGGCCTAATAAAACCCTTCTCCAGAAGGTCCGTGAGCTGAGTCTTCGGTTCAGCCAACTCCTTGGGCGCCATCTTGTACAGCCTTCGGGATATTGGCATGGTTCCCAGTGCATGTTCAATCTTGAACTCTACCTCTCTATCAGGCGGCATCCCCGGCAAATCGTCCGGGAATACATCAGGGAACTCTCGGACCACCGGAATATCTTCCAATCTGATGGTTGTGGCTTGATAGACACTTGGAAGTTTTATTTCCGGACTGTCCAGAAATAATGAGTGAGACTCGTGTACTTCTGAGTTCAAGTGCACGACTCGGAGGACGGTGTCTAAAACAGCACCGTGGCGGGTTAACCACGACATCCCTAAGATGACATCGACCTTTTGTCCCTCTGAAATTATGAGAGACGTAGGGTAAACTCTACCCTCTAAGCACAATGGCTCTTTTGGGACCATCATGCTTGCTGAAATTTTCCCACCCGGTGAACAGATCACATAAGGACTATCAGTGGGTAGTATTTGCAAGCTATAGTTATCAATGAAAGCTTGGCTAATGAAGCTATGCGTGGCGCCTGAATCAAATAGTACTATAGCGGGATGCTGGTGGAGTTGGAACATACCCGCAAGGATTGGCTCGCCCTCCGGCACGTCCTCAATGGCGAGCTGGTAGACGGTGCCGGGCCTAGGGTTTGCCCGCCGCGCATTAGTAGGGTTCCGGGGTTGATTCCTCCCCGGAAACTGTGGTGCCACTCCGCCGCCTTGCCTCTCCGGGCAACTGCTCGCGAAGTGTCCTGGACGACCACACTTGTAACA
Organism: Neostapfia colusana; assembly: GCA_030760725.1. NCBI lineage: Eukaryota > Viridiplantae > Streptophyta > Magnoliopsida > Poales > Poaceae > Neostapfia > Neostapfia colusana. The sequence goes on from JASWHV010000009.1 coordinate 51,496,857, forward strand.
TGTGGCCACTGCCGGTGTAGTGCTCGGGGAACGAAAGCCCGGCATGCGTTGCTGAGGTGCAAACGCATGCGGCATCGTCCGCTGCTGCTGTTGTGGTTGCGGTGGTGCTGGCAGTGCCGGCCGGAATGCCGGTGAAGATTATGGCCGGCCGCGGAACGGCATCGACCGCTGTGGTGGTTGCCAGCGTGGACCTGATGGTGGGCGATTCACCATCCGAAACTTCTGAGAAGGACCGCCTCCTTCTCCGCTGCTTTGCGGCGCGCTTCGCTTTCGCTCTGCCGCCGCCAACTCCTTGCCGGAGTCCTCCTGAACAATCGCAGCATCAATGATGTCGTTGAGGCTGCCGCGATTGAACATCGCCAACTTGTCCTTCAGGAGCGGGTTAAGCCCCTGGTAAAAATGGTCCCGCCGCTTCTCGTCGGTATCAGCATGATACAAAGCATATAGCGCAAGATCGTTAAACGCCCTGGAGTATTCCAGCGCGTTCCGGCTCCCTTGTTGCAGGTGTAAGAACTCCTGCGTCTTCCTCTTCATTAAACCTGGCGGTATATGATAGGCCCTGAAGGCCGTCCGGAACTCCGTCCAGGTCATCACTCGGTCGGTGGGCTGTGAAGCACAGAAGTTGGCCCACCACGCGCTCGCGGATCCTTGGAGCTGCTGGACCGCGAACTGAGTCTTGCGCTGCTCGCTGAGCTGGAGCAGCCCGAACTTCATCTCTATGGCGCGGAGCCAGTTGTCCGCGTCAAGTGGTTCATCCGCCCTTGAGAATACCGGGGGATGAGTAGCCAGGAAGTCGGAGTAGGAGCTCTGTTGGCGCTCCTCACGATCTTGACGTATCTCTGGGCGAGATGTATTGGCGATAAGCGTTTGCAGCAACTCCGTGTGCTGCTGATGTGAACCCGCCATTGCCGCGACGATGTCAGCCAATGTAACCGTTGGCAGTGGCGGTGGCGGTGTTTGCTGTTGCTGCTGCTGTCCCGAGGAGTCCTCGGGAGGTGGTTGGGAGGTCTCTCCCCCTTGACTGGTGCCCCCAACGTCAGGGTTGGCACGAGTACGCGTCATTCTGAAATTCAAAACAGCAGCAATTAGCACATGTCTTACTTAAAAATCCATAAGCAACAGTAGGTATTGAAGTGACACATGATTAGTTTGCACAACATTCACATATATTGATAAAGCATAAACTTTATACAAGATACATTATTCTCGGGTCTCCGAGAAGTCGTGCTCATGTCGTCACTACCTATACATACGCTACTGTCTACACGACATGTCACCGATTACAAAAGTTGGGTTACGCTACCCTGGCTGCCCTACATGGCAACCGTAACCCCTTACTCGGAGTAGAATTCGACCTCCTGTGGGTCGTCCTCCTCCGGTACCTCTGCTGGTGGCTCTGGATCTACCACCTCTTCTTCCATTCCGGGTTCTCCCGTTGCTGGAAGACCCAAGACCACCGGTACGCCTAACACCGGAGGTACGAGGTCCTGCAATGCATGCACCTCGTCCATAGCCTGGTTGTAGTCCTCTTCCCAGCCTTGTCCTTCCTCAATAGCGTCGTCCCGCTCTTGAGCAAGGTCCTCATTCTGCTGGGTTAGGGTCTGCACCAGTTCTTGTAACGCCGCGATGTCAACACGGCTCTTCTTCTTTGCCTTCTTCAGACGACGCAACTGATTGTGTTGTTCATTCAATCGCTTGATCGTCGGAAGGAGCACATTGCAGAGTGCACTGTGGGCACTCTCAAAATGGTCTCCACGGCTCATGCTCTCTTTGAGCTGCGTGGCGAGATGCTCCGTATGAACAGTTTGGCTGTCCATCACGGCGTTTCCCGCCCTCATCTAGAGGCTGAGATTTGCCTCCGTGGGGTTGTACCTTGGGCAACTCGGATCCGTTGCTTCCAGGTACCTCTCTTCCCACACATGCTGAGCTCGTCACTCCACCTTAATGAGCGCGTATGGAGTACCCTCCAAAGCTTGCACGTGTAGTTGGCAGAAACGTGACATAGTGTCACGGGCTGCCACTTACCACATCCCTTCCGGTTGTCTTCCTCTCACCGTGACGGTGAACGGCACCCAACCGGGTGGCGTAGGTCCTGCAGGAACCTCGACATGGATCATCCACGTCTTGTTCTCCTCTTCGCCTTCTTCCTTGGCGAAGTATTGCGGCATCTGATTGTACCCGAAATATTGGAGCATTTGCCACAATGCTTCCGGGTAGCCGTTACGGTGAGAACAGTGGGACATCACCCACCCGTTCATCAGTTGCTTACCTGCTGTCATCTGTAAAAATATATTTGAGAAATGTCAAATAATTATTTAAACAGTAAACTGCTGAGATATAACATAAAACATGTCATTGAACCCATAAAATTTGGAAACATAGTTCAAATTTTAAACAAATTTGACTGCTGATCTGCTGTTCCCATGACAGCCCTGACCAGTTTCCATTTCAACCAGATTTAGGCTATGTTGAAAGCAAAACCAATTCTGGAGATCAACATCAAAGTTAAAGCTAACTTCAATAGCTTTCCAGAAAGTATTTGCTTGTCCCAAGATCTGTCTGGTTCAAAAGTTATGAAATGTCAAAGTTAACGGAATTTCTGGAAACAATTGGACAGCACCTCCCTGCCTTAGGTACTGATTTGATCCAAGAATCCCAGTTAATTCTGTTCCTAATCTGACAAAACTTTTTGTTACAAAGTTGTAACCCATCTCATAAGCTTTCCATAACTACCTCATTTTCTATTTTTGGATTTTTATGCAGGAAGTTATGCTTAATGTACAGAGAGTCTACAGAGAGTCTTTACTCTGTCCTGTTTTCTGGACAGTTTCAACTCTACTGCGTTTTTCGAGTGGTTAAGTGATGAAACACCTCTGGCCTCAACAGAAAAGTTGTAAAGCTCTTCCAAAGCTTTCCAGAAATGTATCATACGACCCCAACCTCGAAAGAACTCAACCTCTAACCTCTGATTAACTTCAGCCTTGATTCAGCTAAAAACAGAGTGCTCTGTCCTTAACAACCTATAAGTTGAAAACTTGTTAACTTTGAATATCCTGTTCAAGGGAAGGAGTTACATAAAGTTTTACTACTTTGGATCAAAACCTTCAAGTTTTTAAATGAAGTTGTTCATTTAATGGGGTGTGACGTCGATGCGTCACCAGATTATGTCGGTACTACGTCCTCACAAAGGAAAAACCTATACCGGGCTTAGCCGGCTTCGTTAACTCAGTGGCACTAAACGTCACTCGCACACGGATGCTACACGTCTACCGTTTTGTGGTCAGGCTACCAGCAGAAACTCAAGCAATTGTCAGACTCGGCTGCACACCGAGCCCGTAATCCATACGGTTCATACACCCGGCCGTCATCACTCGCCCGGATGTTCTCAAGCCAAACACGCCTTGAGTTACGTGTTCACGTTTCAGACCACGTGATGGGGTCTCCCAAGTTGCACCACGCACGCCAGGGACAGACGTTGCTCGAATACCCCAAACGACATGAAGAGTCGTAGAGGATATCAAAGCGAGTCGGGTTACCTGCCACCCGTGGGGCTCCACCCTTCAGCTTGTGCGCACTGGTGGACAGCGCTTACGTGTACCCCCCAAGACATAAACGTCCCGAGATACACGATTTTCCGACATAACAAATAGGTTAATATGCCACTTTCTATAGGCTAATAACATCCTTATACGGGCTACTAACTCGTTCCTCACTGGACTTTTGAAAAAGAAGACCTTTGTACTGTGTTAAACCTCAAGCGAGCTCTGATACAAGCGAAGACACGACCCCACGGTCCTGTCGAGCCAGGATCACGCTGAGGGGTGCTGCGTTGCACAGCACCGTATAACACACATCAAAGGTACAAAGCGGAAGCAAAATTTTATTACATAAACAAGTTATGAACATGTTTACATCAAAATAAGTTCAGTCTACACTCGCGGGCGTAGACTAAGCATCAAGTGCACGTTCAGCCCTTGAACGTGTCCTTGCTAGCACACACGCACACTAACTCTGCGGCGTGCACGACTCCCACTCGACGGGGTTCCCCTCCTGGGGTTCCGTCTCCTCTTCGGGAGTGCCTTCCTCATAGAACCCTGCAAAAGCTTCAAACACAAGCAGTGAGCACGAAGGCTCAGCAAGTCTGACCCGTCTCACCTAAACATGGAACTTCTACATGAGGGTAATGGGTTACATGAGGTAAAAATCAGTTGCAAGGACTCGCCTAATTAGTAGAACCTTACTTTCAAGTTTTAGCAGCAGGTTGTGGAGAACCTTACGCTAAGGCACATGAGAGAGCCGCAATCAAACAAGAAACGCATTTCTCTCATGTACTTTGCCCAAAGTTGAAAAGAACTTTAGTTAGCTCTAAGCTACAGCATATCATTAACAATCAATGTCCAGCTTTCAATCAGCAACATTTTAACATGTAACTAGCCTGTTCTTTCTACGTCACGGTACAGTGAACAAGTGGCACTCACTGACCGCGAGGGACGGCGATTATAATCGATTTACACCTGCAGGGTTACTCGAACAACCCGTCACGTACGCCCGTACTCGATGTTGCCTACAACAACCATCACGGACGCCGTACGCGACTACCTTTCACCCGTTAGACAAATGTTGAACCGGTCCAATCGTCCCGAGCAAGAGGTCTCTGCACGCGCATCTCAGTGCCACCAGCCGATTTACACCTCGAGCTCTCAACCTACCCTCTGAACGACCAGCTATGCCTCAACACCCAGCTACCCGAGTTACATCAGTTTCCTGGTTCCCATATAGCCGGTAGGTCTTCGGTACTGTTCTAGCTTCTTCAACAGGCCCGCACACGGCTCGGTCCTCAATCGACACAAGTGGAGCTACAGCACACAGGCCCCAAAGTCCTGCTGCCCTTAACCTCCGCTTGGTCTCATCTTCTTGCCATGTGTTTCATGTGCTATCACTACCCGAGTCGAGTGCCTCTAGCCTATGCTCGCGAGTAGTTCCAACTACTCGACTTGTACCGAATCCTACTCTATCTTAGCAATGCAGTGGCTAACGAGGTTTTCAATCCTAAACCCAACCCATGGTTTTCTTGGCTATGCAGTTGGGTTTCCAATCAAGACTCTAATGCAAAGAATCACAACAATATTCAAAGATGTGCTCAAAACAATAAACATTTGTAAAAAGGTTAATGCAAACCGGAGCTTGCCTTGCTGCTCTTGGTCGTAGGCTATCTGTTCCTCCGGAGTAACGAAGTCTAGGACTTCGGGTTCCTCCTCGACCTTAGCGACTACATGATAAGAGCAATATATGTATCAATTTAAATGCATTTGTATTAACTTTGAAGTCGTGAAGTCTATAACCCTTGCTAGACAGACCCAATGACTGTGAAACTTTTACTGGGGCCTGGTTACAACCTATACAGAGATTTGGTCAAGTTTTAGTTGCAGTAAAGCTCATTTGAGCCCTCCACAATTAATTATGTCCTTGACCTTAATTGGAACTCTTAGGGTGTTCTAGGAATTTTCATGAAACAAACTATGACTTTCTGAAAACTAGATTTTCAGAGGGTCCTAATGGAGTTGGTCTCACTTAATTTGGAAGTTCCTAACTAAAGATATGAGCTAAACAATTTCAGAGAAAATTCTGAAAATGTTTCTGAACATTTTCTATTTTCTCTGGAACAGTTTCACTAATCACACCATTAGGTGGGTTAAATGAGCTCCAATGGGTCTGAAATTTTTATGGTAGTTCAGGGATATTTTGGTTATCATCCCAGCAAAATTTCAGGATTTTCTTCCACAGGATTCTCCAGTTAAAATTCCAAACAGTTTAAAATTTGAGGAATTAATTCTGGAAAAATAAGGAATTTCATGAAGTGAAACTTTATTTGCTGGAAAGTGCTCAGAGAGCTGAATCCAGCAAAATTTGGTTCACTAAATTTGGAGCTTTCTAGCCAAACTTATGATGATTTGAAGTTTGAAGGAAATCCGAAAATCGGGGAAAAGTTTAAACTCGCGCGTGGGACCAGGGGACACGCGTCGCACGCCGAGGCGACAGCACACCGCGGCCCACAAGGATTTTGCGGGCCAGCACACCCGATCCCAGCCGCTGCCGGATCCCGATTCAAAATATCTCCCGCTGACAGCTGGGGTCCACCCCCTTCTTCAACCTCGCGACGCCCGCGCTCCGCCGCCGAGGGACCTCGCCGGAGAGCTCGCCGCCGGCTTCTGTAAAGCTCCAAACTTCTCGATTCTGGCCGCCCCTGCCTACTTTTACTCGGGGAACATGATTCTAGGGTCAGCTGCTCATGACAATGGCCGGAGCATGGTCGGTGACGAGCCGCCACCTCGGAACGACTTCGGCCATGTCGGCTGACTTCTCTAGCACCTCAGCTACTTGGGAAACCGGTCGGGGAGCACCAGTGGACCTCAGAGAAGGTCGACATGAGCTCGAGGCAGCTCGGGGAAGGCCCGAAATAGGTCCTCAACGTGCGCCCGATGCCACCCGTTCATTCCGCCATTGGTAGACCTCAAATTACGCCGGGTACAGAGGTTCTCCGGCCCAGAGTTGTGAAGGCAACTTGTGCGTTACCGTGTCTAGCTCGTGTGGGAGCGGCTTGAGGCCCTCTAATCCTTTCTAGAGCACGAATTAAACAGAATCGTACCCAAAGGTCGTTCTGCACACAGAAAGGGGAAAAGTGGAAATTCGCCGCCGGTGAGCAACCACTCGAGCTGTGGCTCGCGGATGAGCAGCACCGGTCACCAGCACATCCAAGGGTGCCTTGGCTCGGGCGTGACAACGCCCTGGTTGGGCTGTCCACGAGAGCCCGGGGTGCGGCGGTTCCAAGTCCCGAATTTGATCTTTCGGCACAGCCGATATCAATCGGTTTCAACTGAATTCTAGCAACAGGGAGGACGGAGGAAGGTCTCTAGTACCTTGCTGGGGCTCTGGAGTGGACGGAGGGAGCTGCGATCGGCGTTCTCCGATCGATTCCGAGCTGCGGAAAATTTCGGCCGGCGCTGAGTTCTTGCGGGGAAGAACAGCGATGCCTCGGCCGAGGAGGGTGGCAGGCGCCTTAAGAAGGCTCTGCACCGCCTCGCGCCCGCGCGTGGGCAAGCAGCTGCTGGCGCGGCGGCTGCCCTCGGTGGCGATCACCGCTGCGGCTCGGCGACCCGAGTGAGAAAAGTCTCAGTCGGTTTGATCTGAGCAGTGGCTGACATGTGGGACACACTTTCAGTTTTAACCTCTGAAATTTACTCCTAATCACTGTTGTAAACAGTGATCCCCATAGTACCCCTGGTAATTCAAATTATCCACCCATGAACCATTTGAATTGATCAAATTTCAATTTGGGTTTGGTTTGAGTGAATTTCAGCACAAGTGCAGTTTTGAATTCAAATGAAGTTTGAATTTGTCCCACTTAGCTCATGTCAAGATCAACTCCAAATGGAGTGAAAATTGGTGTGTGGGCTCACAAAAATGTGCTGAGTAAGAATATGCCTCCCACTTTTAAATTCATGGGATAAAAACAGTTTGAATTTGAATATGGTTTCAAACTGCCCTCTTCCTAACTATACCCAAAATGACCTCAAAAAGGTTTTGAATTTGGGTGAAACTTGGCATGGACATCCTTAGTAAAGTGTAGGAGTTTTCATATGTCCAGCCCATCTATATCACATGTGGGAAATACCACTTTTGCAATATGTGAGTTTGTTTTCTAATGAGCATGTTGATAATTGTTACTTGCTCTTCATTTGTGTTCATGATCCTTCCTCAAATGAGGTGTGTGGTGTGGTGATGAACACTGCAAATGTGTGTCAAAAACTGAGGCCCTTACACTAAACATATTATATTTCATTTTCCCATGTCCCGTAAGTTAAGCGAAGCAGAAAAACGATCATACCCGACACATTGACTTTCCCGGCGACAAGGATGGTTAAAAAACTAGTGAACTCCTATAAAAGGGTGTCCCATCAAGTTGATCTGTTTTGAAAACATAGGATCAATATGGTCAAGGGTCACTTGCCATGCTCCCATGGTTCGTGTAGCTCAAGCATCTCGAAGTCTTGGTGCTGTATCTTCTCATAGACGGCCTCTTGATCTTGTCCTTCTACTCATGACCATGCACATACAAAATTTACAGCAATTAATTATCATGCACAAACTTTACTCAAGATGCAATCAGGTGAATGAATGCAATTCCTATGGTGCAGTTTTATAAAACCAGTTTGTACGTGTTCTTGCATGTTTTATTGGGCTTCCATGGGGTTTTATGGTGATTAAGGTTGCTGGAATCAAGTTTTGACGTGGTGATGATCTTGACACAAGATGTAGATCAATTCCATCGTCAAAATTTGACCAAAACATGGTCTGTCCATACGCAGAAGTTTCTGGTCAAAGGGGGCAAAGAAAACGGGTGCGTAGAAACAGCAGCGACGTTGTAAGAGGGATAACAAAGACCTACCTCACTTCTACCTTACGGCAGGGACTCCCTCCTAGCAATGGCATCAGCGGATGACTTTCCATAGAGAATTATGGGGCTTCGGGTAGGGCAGAACGTCGGGGCTTCTTCTACGGCAACGGCAAGGCGTGACGGGGATCGACGGCGGCCAAATTCAAGCAGGCGGGGGGGGGGGGGGGGACTCGGCGACTCGGCTGGCAGTAGGGGGCGGCAGCCAAAAAGAATAAATAGGTGGGCGGCTAAGGGGGTTATATTTGTAGAGGGGAAATAGTCGTAGAGGTGGGAAACAAAGAGTCATAGAGGTGGGGGGCTTAACCAAAGAGTCCTAAAGGTGGGGTACAATGAGTTCTAGAGGTGGGGAATTAACCAAAGAGTCCTAGAGGTGGGGGGCTTAACCAAAGAGTCCTAGAGGTGGGGGACTAACCCAAGAGTCCTAGAGGTGGGGGACTAATGGGCTGCGGCCAAGGGGGGTGTGCCCAATTAGGGTTCCCCCCCCTCTAATTTGGTGCAGCCAAGTCGGGGGAAAATTCCCCCTAGGGGAATTTTGGGTAATTTGGGGGAAATCAGGAAAATTGGGAAAAATTTGGAAAGATTGGGGAAGGGGGGATGTTTGGGGGAAAATTGGGGTGGCTCAATTTGGCTATTTTATTTTCATTATTTTCCATTTCTATTTCCTTTTATCATTGTAGTAGCTTCTATATTTGTATGGGCCTCAGTTTTCAACACATAGTTGAAGTGTTCATCACCATACACACACACCTCATTTGAGGAAAGATGATGAACACAAATGAAGAGCAAGTAACCACCATCAACATGCTCATTAGAGAACAAACTCACATATTGCAAAAGTGGTATTTCCCACATGTGATATAGGTGGGCTGGACATGGGAAAACTCCTACACATTGCTAAGGATGTCCATGCCAAGTTTCACCCAAATTCAAAACCTTTTTGAGGTCATTGTGGGTATAGCTAGAAAGAGGGCAGTTTGAAACCATATTCAAATTCAAACTGTTTTTATCCCATGAATTTAAAAGTGGGAGGCATATTCTTATTCAGCACATTTTTGTGAGCTCACACACCAATTTTCACTCCATTTGGAGTTGATCTTGACATGAGCTAAGTGGGACAAATTCAAACTTTATTTGAATTCAAAACTGAACTTGTGCTGAAATTCATTCAAACCAAACCCAATTTGAATTCTACTCAATTCAAATGGCTCATGGGTGAATAATTTGAATCACCATGGGTATTTTGGGGCTCACTGTTTACAACAGTGATTAGGAGTAAATTTCAAAGGTTAAAACCCCAGGTGGGACCCACATGTCATAGAGAGAAGGAGGCAAAACTTGCACACAAAGTCACAGCCTCGGTGGGAAATTCCACCGAGCAGCTGTCGGCTGTGCCACCGAGCAGCTACCGGCGCCACCAGCCGCTTCCCCTCTCCGTGCGCTGGCGCCCAGGGCGGCTTGCTCGCGCCCCCACATGACCGGCACCGCCTCCACTGAGCAGGAGTCGGCCGGCTTTATCTTCTCGCAGGCAAATCCGAGCAGTGGCATTGTTTCTCGCCGCAGCTCTCTGCTCAATCGGGAAAACCAGCAAAACAATCTCCTCCTTCGTTCATAAGCTGCTAGACAGCCACCTGAGGTCGCACACCACCCTCCCAACGCCTGAACTACCGGGTTTCGGTCCCTGTTCCCGTGATCAACGACGACCGCCGCAGATTAGCTGAAGGACGGCGATCGGTCTCATGTGGGCAGCACACTACAGCCACTTCCACGGCCGAGCAAGGGCGGCAACAGGAGCGCACGGACTCCACGCTGCTTCCACCTGAAGCTCAAGCCACGCCGTGAACTCTCGCCGGCGAATTCTCAGTTTTTGCTCCGGCAACCTTAAACTGAGCTTCCGGTACGGTTTCTTTAAATTCTCGCTCTATGATCTTTCGGAGGTTACAAAATCTTGCACATAGACGCTGGACTAGCCGGCGATCAAGTTCTTTTCTGCATCCGTGGCGTGAAACTGTCTAGGAGAGATGAATTTCGAGCTCGATCGAGGGCGGTCATGGCGGGCACGATCGGTCACACGGTGCCGACCGACTTGCCGCCATCCCTGAACCCTTTTGACACCTTGTCGATCTTCCTAGAGGTACACTGATTCTGTAGGACCATTTGTTCGAGGTGTTGGCGGGTTAGGACCCACGGTCGACGGCGCCGAACCTCAACCGAGGCCGCGGCACGTCACCGGGCTATTTCCGGTCACCCCCAGCCCGACCTGACACCACCGACGTGTTCCTCGACATCGACAACCCCCTGGCGGCGAGTTTCAGACCATGGGAGGTCCGGCAGCGGCGAGCCGGCGAGCTCCAGGTCTGCTCCGGCGAGGTCGGCGGCGCGGGCGCGAGAGAACGGCGGGCGGAAGATGAAGCCGGCTGGCCCACGTGTCAGCGGGTGAAGAATTTAAATCGGGATCGGGTGTGGCTGGGATTGGCTGTGCTGGCGCGCAAATACCCTGTGGGTCTCGGTGTGCCAGACACCTCCGTGCTCAACACGTGTCCCCGCGGGCCCCCGAGAGTTTAAACTTTTTCCCCGATTTTCAGAATTTTTCCAAACTTCAAATCCTCATAACTTTTGCTAGAAAGCTCCAAACCAAGTGAACCAAATCTCGTTGGATTCAGCTCTCTGAGTACTTTCCAGCAAATCTAGTTTCACTTCATGACAATCCTTAATTCTCCAGAATTAATTCCTCAAAGTTTAAAATTTTTGGAATTTTAACTGGAGAATCCTTTGGAGGAAGATCCTGAAATTTTGCTGGGATGTTCACCAAAATATCCCTGAACTACCATAAAAAAATTTCAGATCCATTTGAGCTCATTAGATCCACCTAATGGTGTGATTAATGAAACTGTTCCAGAGAAAATAGAAAATGTTCAGAAACATTTTTCAGAATTTTCTCTGAAATTGTTTAGCTCATATCTTTAGCTAGGAACCTTCAAATTAAGTGAGACCAACTCCATTAGAACCCTCTGAAAATCTAGTTTTCAGAAAGTCATAGTTTGTTTCATGAAAATCCTTAGAACACCCTAAAAGCCTTTAATTAAGGTCAAGTACATGATTAATTGTGCAGGGCTCAAATGAGCTTTATTGCAACTAAAACTTGACCAAGTCTGTACCTAGGTTGTAACCAAGCCACAGTAAAAGTTTCACAGTCTTTGGGTCTGTCTAGTGAGAGTTATAGACTTCACAAGTTTAAAAGTTAATACAACTGCATTTAAATTAATACATATATTGCTTCTATCATGCAGTCGCTAAGGTCGAGGAGGAGCCCGAAGTCATAGACTTCGTTACTCCGGAGGAACAGCTAGCCTACGACCAAGAGCAGCAAGGCAAGCTCCCGTTTGCATTAACCTTTTAACAAGTTTTATTGTTTTGAGCACATACTTGATTACTTTATTCTTTGCATTAGAGTATTGTTTGGGAACCCAACTGCATAGCCAAGAAAACCATGGGTTGGGTTTAGGATGGCAAACCCTGTTAGCTACTGCAATGCTAAGATAGAGTAGGATTTGGTACAAGTCAAGTAGTTGGAACTACTCGCGAGCATAGGCTAGAGGCATTCGACTCGGGTAGTGATAGCACATGAAACACATGGCAAGAAAATGAGACCAAGCGGAGGGTAAGGGCAACAGGGCTTTGGGGCCTGTGTGCTGTAGCTCTGCTTGCGTCGATTGAGGACCGAGCCGTGTGCGGGCCTGTTGAACAAGCTAGAACAGTACCGAAGACCTACCGGCTATATGGGAACCGGGAAACCGATGTAACTCGGGTAGCTGGGTATTGAGGCATTGCTCGTCGTTCAGAGGGTAGGTTGAGAGCTCGAGGTGTAAATCGGCTGGCGTCACTGAGATGCGTGTGCAGAGACCTCTTGCTCGGGATGATGGGACCGGTTCAATATTTGGCTGACGGGTGAAAGGTGGTTGCGTACGGCGTCCGTGATGGTTGTTGTACGCAACATCGAGTACGGGCGTACGTGACGGGTTGTTCGGGTAACCCTGCAGGTGTAAATCGATTATAATCACCGTCCCTCGCGGTCAGTGAGTACCACTTGTTCACTGTACCGTGACGTAGAAAGAACAGGCTAGTCGCATGTTAAAATGTTGCTGATTGAAAGATGGACTTGATTGCTAATGATTTGCTGTAGTTTAGCGCTAACTAAAGTTCATTTCAACTTGGGCAAAGTACATGAGAGAAATGCGTTTCTTGTTTGATTGCGGCTCTCTCATGTGCCTTCGCGTAAGGTTCTCTACAACCTGCTGCTAAAACTTGAAAATAAGGTTCTACTAATTAGGCGAGTCCTTGCAAATGATTTTTACCTCGTGTAACCCAGTACCCCTCATGTAGAAGTTCCATGTTTAGGTGAGACGGGTCAGACTTGCTGAGCCTTCGTGCTCACTGCTTGTGTTTGAAGCTTTTGCAGGGTTCTATGAGGAAGGGACTCCCGAAGAGGAGACGGAACCCCAGGAGGGGAACCCCGTCGAGTGGGAGTCGTGCACGCCGCAGAGTTAGTGTGCGTGTGTGCTAGCAAGGACACGTTCAAGGGCTGAACGTGGACTTGATGCGTAGTCTACGCCCGTGAGTGTAGACTGGACTTATTTTGATGTAAACATGTTCATAAACCAGTTTATGTAATAAAATTTTGCTTCCGCTTTGTACCTTTGACGTGTGTTATCCGGTGGTGTGCAACGCAGCACCCCTCAGCGTGATCCTGGCTCGACAAGACCGTGGGGTCGTGTTAGCGTTGGTATCAGAGCTCGCTTGAGGTTTAACACACTAAAAAGGTCTTTTTTTTCAAAAATCCAGTGAGGAACGAGTTAGTAGCCAGTATAAGGATGTTATTAGCATATAGAAAGTGGCATACTAACCTATTTGATTATGCCAGAAAATCGTGCATCTCGAGACGTTCATGTCTTGGGGGGTGCACGTAAGCGCTGTCCACCAGTGCGCACAAGCTGAAGGGTGGAGCCCCACGGGTGGCAGGTAACCCGACCCGCTTTGATATCCTCTACGATTCTTCATGTCGTTTGGGGTATTCGAGCAATGTCTATCCCTGGCGTGCGTGGTGCAACTTGGGAGACCCCGTCACGTGGTCTGAAACGTGAACACGTAACTCAAGGTGTGTTTGGCTTGAGAACATCCGGGCGAGTGATGACGGCCGGGTGTACGAACTGTATGGATTCTGGGCTCGGTGTGCAGCCGAGTCTGACGATTGCTTGAGTTTCCTGCAGGTAGCCTGTGACACGACCCCACTGGTCCTGTCGAGCCAGGATCACGCTGAGGGGTGCTGCGTTGCACAGCACCGTATAACACACGTCAAAGGTACAAAGCGGAAGCGGAAGCTTTATTACATAAACAAGTTTATTAACATGTTTACATCAAAATAAGTTTAGTCCACACTCGCGGGCGTAGTCTAAGCATCAAGTGCACGTTCAGCCCTTGAACGTGTCCTTGCTAGCACACACGCACACTAACTCTGCGGTGTGCACGACTCCCACTCGACGGGGTTCCCCTCCTGGGGTTCCGTCTCCTCTTCGGGAGTCCCTTCCTCATAGGACCCTGCAAAAGCTTCAAACACAAGCAGTGAGCACGAAGGCTCAGCAAGTCTGACCCGTCTCACCTAAACATGGAACTTCTATATGGAGGTAATGGGTTACATGAGGTAAAAATCATTTGCAAGGACTCGCCTAATTAGTAGAACCTTACTTTCAAGTTTTAGCAGCAGGTTGTGGAGAACCTTACGCTAAGGCACATGAGAGAGCCGCAATCAAACAAGAAACGCATTTCTCTCATGTACTTTGCCCAAAGTTGAAAAGAACTTTAGTTAGCACTAAGCTACAGCATATCATTAACAATCAATGTCCATCTTTCAATCAGCAACATTTTAACATGTATCTAGCCTGTTCATTCTACGTCACAGTACAGTGAACAAGTGGTACTCACTGACCGCGAGGGACGGCGATTATAATCGATTTACACCTGCAGGGTTACCCGAACAACCCGTCACGTACGCCCGTACTCGATGTTGCCTACAACAACCATCACGGACGCCGTACGCGACTACCTTTCACCCGTTAGCCAAATATTGAACCGGTCCCATCGTCCCGAGCAAGAGGTCCCTGCACGCGCATCTCTGTGCCGCCAGCTGATTTACACCTCGAGCTCTCAACCTACCCTCTGAACGACGGGCAATGCCTCAACACCCAGCTACCCGAGTTACATCAGTTTCCCGGTTCCCATATAGCCGGTAGGTCTTCGGTACTGTTCTAGCTTGTTCAACAGGCCCGCACACGGCTCGGTCCTCAATCGACACAAGCGGAGCTACAGCACACAGGCCCCAAAGTCCTGCTGCCCTTACTCTCCGCTCGGTCTCATTTTCTTGCCATGTGTTTCATGTGCTATCTCTACCCGAGCAATGTGCCTCTAGCCTACTCTCGCGAGTAGTTCCAACTACTCGGCTTGTACCGAATCCTACTCTATCCTAGCAATGCAGTGGCTAACGAAGTTTGCAATCCTAAACCCAACCCATGGTTTTCTTGGCTGTGCAGTTGGGTTTCCAATCAAGACTCTAATGCAAAGAACAAAGGAAACAAGTATGTGCTCAAAACAATAAAAATTTGTAAAAAGGTTAATGCAAACCGGGGCTTGCCTTGCTGCTCTTGGTCGTAGGCTAGCTGTTCCTCCGGAGTAACGAAGTCTAGGACTTCGGGTTCCTCCTCGACCTTAGCGACTACATGATAGAAACAATATATGTATTATTTTAATGCATTTGTATTAAGTTGGAAGTTGTGAAGTCTATAACCTTTGCTAGATAGACCTAATGACTGTGAAACTTTTACTGTGGCTTGGTTACAACCTAAACAAAGAATTGGTCAAGTTTTAGTTGCAGCAAAGCTCATTTGAGCCCTCCACAAATAATTATGTCCTTGACCTTAATTGGAAGTCTTAGGGTGTTCTAGGAATTTTCATGAGACAAGCTATGACTTTCTGAAAACTAGATTTTCAGAGGGTTCTAATGGAGTTGGTCTCACTTAATTTGGAAGTCTCTAACTAAAGATATGAGCTAAACAATTTCAGAGAAAATTCTGAAAATGTTTCTGAACATTTTCTATTTTCTCTGGAACAGTTTTACTAATCACACCATTAGGTGGACTAAATAAGCTCAAATGGATCTGAAATTTTTATGGTAGTTCAAGGATATTTTGGTGAACATCTCAGCAAAATTTCAGGATTTTCCTCCAAAGGATTCTCCAGTTAAAATTCCCAACAGTTTAAACTTTGAGGAATTAATTCTGGAGAAATAAGGAATTTCATGAAGTGAAACTTGATTTTCTGGAAAGTACTCAGAGAGCTGAATCCAGCAAAATTTGGTTCACTCAATTTGGAGCTTTCTAGCCAAAGGTATAAGGATTTGAAGTTTGAGGGAAATCTGAAAATCGGGGAAAAGTTTAAACTCGCGCGTGGGCCCAGGGGACACGCGTCGCACGCCTAGGCGATGGCACACCGCGGCCCACAAGGCTTTTGCGCGCCAGCACACCCGATCCCGGCCGCAGCCGGATCCCGATTCAAAATATCGGCCGCTGACAGCTGGGGTCCACCCCCTTCTTCAACCTCGCGACACCCGCGCTCCGCCGCCGAGGGACCTCGCCGGAGAGCTCGCCGCTGGCTGCTGTACAGCTCCAAACTTCTTGATTCTGGCCGCCCCTGCCTACTTTTACTTGGGGAACATGATCCGAGGGTCAGCTGCTCATGACAACGGCCGGAGCATGGTCGGCGACGAGCCGCCATATCGGAACGACTTCGGCCATGTCGGCTGACTCTCCTAGTACCTCAGCTACTTGGGAAATCGGTCGGGGAGCATCAGTGGACCTCAGAGAAGGTCGACATGAACTCGGGGCAGCTCGGGGAAGGCCCGAAATAGGTCCTCACCGTGCGCCCGATACCCCCCCGTTCGTTCCGCCATTAGTAGACCTTGAATTACGCCGGGCACAGAGGTTCTCCGGCCCAGAGTTGTGAAGGCAACTTGTGCGTCACCGTGTCGAGCTCGTGTGGGAGTGGCCTGAGGCCCTCTAATCCTTTCTAGAGCACGAATTAAACAGAATCGTACCCGAAGGTTGTTCTGCACACAGAAAGGGGAAAAGTGGAAATTCGCCGCCGGTGAGCAACCACTCGAGCTGTGGCTCGGGGGTGAGCAGCACCGGTTACCTGCGCGTCCAAGGGTGCCTTGGCTCGGGCGTGACAACGCCCAGGTTGGGCTGTCCACGAGAGCCCGAGGTGCGGCGGTTTCCAGTTCCGAGTTTGATCTTTCGGCACAGCCGATAGTACTCGGTTTCAATCGACTTCTAGCAAAAGGAGGATGGAGGAAGGTCTCTAGTACCTTGCTGGGACCCTGGAGTGGAAAGAGGGAGCTGCGATCGGCTTGATCAAGCAGGAACTCGAGCGCCGGCGATGGCAGTGGAAAAGCAGTCGTGCACGTCGGTAGCTCGGGGAAATGGTGACTGAAGCACGCCGGGGAGGGAATAAATAGCCCGGTCGGCTGGTCTCTGGCTTGGGGCGCGCAGCAGGAGCTGGCGCCGGCTGCCCCCTTCGGTGGCGCGCGCGCACAGCAGCTGGGAACCGACTGAACTGTGGTTCAGTCGGTTTGTTTTGAGGCAGAGGCTGACATGTGGGTCCCACCCTCCTTTTAACCTCTGAAATTTACTCCTAACAGCTGTGGTAAACAGTGAACCCTATACTACCCTTGGCAATTCAAATTATTCACCCATGAGCCATTTGAATTGATCAAAGTTCAAATGAGGTTTGGTTTGAATGAATTTCAGCACAAGTTCAGTTTGAAATTCAAATAAAGTTTGAATTTCTCCCCCTTAGCTCATGTCAAGATCAACTCCAAATGGAGTGAAAATTGGTGTGTGAGCTCACAAAAATATGCTGAGTGAGAATATGCCTTCCACTTTTAAATTCAGTGGGTAAAAACAGTTTGAATTTGAATATGGTTTCAAACTGCCCTCCTCCTATCTATACCCAAAATAACCTCAAAAAGGTTTTGAATTTGGGTGAAACTTGGCATGGACATCCTTAGCAAAGTGTAGGAGTTTTCACATGCCCAGCCCATCTATATCACATGTGGAAAATACCACTTTTGCAATGTGTGAGTTTGTTCTCTAATGAGCATGTTGATAGTTGTTACTTGCTCTTCATTTGTGTTCATCATTCTTCCTCAAATGAGGTGTGTGGTGTGGGGATGAGCACTGCAAATGGGTGTCAAAAACTGAGGCCCTTACATTCCTCCCCCCTTAAAAGAATCTCGTCCCGAGATTATAAGGTGAAAATGAGAGAGAGGACGGTGGAAAATTACCGGATATGCGACGTGAAAAAGTCGGGGTAGTTAGTGCGAAGGAATTCTTCGCTCTCCCATGTCGCTTCGTCCATGGAGTGATTACTCCATAAAACCTTGTAGAACCACAACGTACGGTTGCGTGTGGTTCGGGCCTTTTCATCAATAATCTGCACCGGTTCCTCCCGATAGGTGAGATCCGGTTGCAGTTCTTCAATGTCTTCCAGCTGAACGGTAGTTGATAGCTTGAGACACTTCCTCAGCTGGGAAACGTGAAAGACGTCGTGCACACCGGAAAGTGCTTCTGGTAATTTCAGCCGGTATGCCACCGATCCACATCTTTCGGTAATCTGGAATGGACCGATGAAGCGGGGTGCTAACTTTCCCCTCACCCCAAATCTGTTTACGCCCTTCATTGGAGACACCCGTAGATATACGTGGTCCCCAACTTCGAATTGTAATGGGCGCCTTCTCCGGTCCGCATACTGTTTTTGATGGGATTGAGCGGCTTTTAGGTTCGCTTGAATCAGTCGAACCTTTTCTTCCGCGTTGTTGACAAGGTCAATCCCGAAGGTAACTCTCTCGCCAGACTCACACCAATTCAATGGTGTGCGGCATTTTCTTCCATATAGCGCCTCGTAGGGCGCCATCTTGATGCTGGCTTGGTACCCATTGTTGTACGAGAACTCGGCTAATGGCAAGTGATCATCCCAATTCTTGCCGTGGTCGATAGCGCAAGCTCGTAGCATGTCTTCTAGGATTTGATTTACCCGCTCAGTTTGTCCATCCGTCTGCGGGTGGTAGGCTGAACTACGGATCAGCTTCGTCCCCAAGGCAGCGTGTAGCTGCTCCCAAAAACGGGACACAAATAAAGTGCCCCGGTCCGATATGATGGTACGGGGTACGCCGTATAAGCATAGGATTCGTGAGATGTACAGTTCAGCGTACTTCTTGGCGTTGTAGTTGGTGCTGACCGGGATGAAATGGGCAACTTTGGTGAGTCGATCGACGATCACCCACACAGAATCATGTTTCTGTGAGGTGGTGGGTAAACCGACGACGAAATCCATGCTCACGTCCTCCCACTTCCAGGCAGGAACGCCCAGTGGTTGCAGCAGTCCCGGTTTCCGCATGTGGTCCGCCTTCACCCTTCGACATGTATCACACTCGGACACGTATTTTGCAGTCTCTCGCTTCATCCGTGTCCACCAAAACTTTCTTCTGAGTTCTTGATACATTTTGTTGCTGCCGGGGTGAATAGAAAATTTTGATAAGTGAGCCTCATCAAATATTTTCTTCCGTAACTCCAGGTTTCGGGGTACGACGATCCGGTCCTTGAACCATAGGACGCCGTCTCCGTCCTTCCGGAAACATTTCAACTCCCCACTGTCTACACGTCTCCGCAAATGGGACATGCCCTTGTCATTCTTCTGGGCTGCCGCTATCTCTTCACGGATGGTGGGGATCAAAGCTAGGTTGTAGAGAGCTCCGTGTGGAATCACATGGAGTGGTGGTTTGCTCTCCCCCAACGGTGCGATGGTCAGATTATTGACGTGTGACTTGCGGCTCAGCGCATCTGCCACAACGTTTGCCTTGCCCGGATGATAATGGATCTCTATCTCGTAATCCTTTATCAGTTCTAACCATCGTCGTTGCCTCATGTTCAGCTCTTTCTGAGTGAATATGTACTTGAGGCTTTTGTGGTCGGTATATAAATGTACGAGGTTACCGAGCAGGTAGTGCCTCCACATTTTTAGTGCAAGTACCACGGCAGCGAGCTCCAAGTCGTGAGTTGGATAATTTTGCTCATGGTTCCTAAGCTGCCGTGATCCATACGCGACCACCCTTCGGTCTTGCATCAGCACACATCCGAGCCCAATGCCGGATGCATCGCAGTACACATCGAACGGTTTTGTTGTGTCTGGCTGCGCCAAAACCGGTGCTGATGTCAGGTGCTTGACTAAAGCCTTGAATGCTGCTTCACATGCTGGACTCCAAACATATTTGGTAGCCTTCTTCAGCAGCTCTGTCATTGGCTTGGCAATCTTTGAGAAGTTCGGAATGAACCTCCGATAATATCCCGCGAGTCCGAGGAAGCTCCGTACCTCATGAGCAGTTCTCGGGGATTTCCAATTCAGCACTTGCGTGATCTTGCTCGGGTCCACAGCGATACCCTCCGCTGAGATGATATGCCCGAGGAAAGGCACTTGCGATATCCAAAACTCGCATTTGCTGAACTTTGCGTATAACTTGTGATCCCGCAGCCGTTGCAAGACTATACGCAGATGTTCCTTGTGATCTTCCTCCGACTTGGAATATACCAGGATGTCGTCGATGAAGACCACGACAAACTTGTCCAGCTCCGGCATGAACACCGAGTTCATTAAGTACATGAAGTGAGCTGGAGCATTGGTGAGGCCGAAGGACATGACCAGGTACTCATAAAGTCCGTACCTTGTCGAGAAAGCTGTCTTTGGAATGTCCTCCGCCTTTATCTTAATCTGATGGTACCCGGATCTTAAATCCATCTTGGAAAAGATCTTCGCTTCGACCAACTGATCAAACAACATGTCGATCCGTGGCAACGGGTACTTGTTCTTGATGGTTACGGCATTTAATGGACGGTAGTCCACGCAAAGCCGCAACGTTTCATCCTTCTTTTTGACAAATAATGCCGAACAGCCCCATGGCGAGGAGCTTGGCCTAATAAAACCCTTCTCCAGAAGGTCCGTGAGTTGAGTCTTCAGTTCAGCCAACTCCTTGGGCGCCATCTTGTACGGCCTTCGGGATATTGGCATGGTCCCCGGTGCAAGTTCAATCTTGAACTCCACCTCTCTATCGGGTGGCATCCCCGGCAAATCGTCCGGGAATACATCCGGGAACTCTCGGACCACTGGAATGTCTTCCAATCTGATGGTGGTGGCTTGATAGACACTTGGAAGTTTTATTTCTGGACTGTCCAGAAATAATGAGTGAGAACCGTGCACCTCTGAGTTTAAATGCACGACTCGAAGGACGGTGTCTAAAACAGCGCCGTGGCGGGTTAACCACGACATCCCTAGGATGACATCGACCTTCTGTCCCTCTAAGATAAGGAGAGACGTGGGGTACACTCTACCCGCTAAGCATAATGGTGCTTTGGAGACCATTACGCTTGCTGAAATCTTCCCACCCGGTGAACAAATTAAATATGGACTATCGGTGGGTAGTATTGGCAAGCTGTGTTTAGCAATGAAAGCATGGCTAATAAAATTATGCGTGGCGCCTGAATCAAATAGTACTATAGCGGGATGCTGGTGGAGTTGGAACATACCCGCAAGGATTGGCTCGCCCTCCGGCACGTCCTCAATGGCAAGCTGGTGGACAGTGCCGGGCCTAGGGTTTGCCCGCCGCGCATTGGTAGGGTTCCGGGGTTGATTCCTCCCCGGAAACGGTGGTGCCACTCCGCCGCCTTGCCTCTCCGGGCAACTGCTCGCGAAGTGTCCTGGACGACCACACTTGTAACATGTGGCCGCTGCTGGTGGAGTACTTGGTGGACGAAAGCCCGGCATGCGTTGCGGAGGTGCAAACGCACGCGGCATCGCCCGCTGCTGCTGTTGTTGTTGCGGTGGTGCTGGCAGTGCCGGCCGGAATGCCGGTGAAGAATACGGCCGACCGCGGAACGGCATCGACCGCTGTGGTGGCTGCCAGCGTGGGCCTGATGGTGGGCGATTCACCATCCGAAACTTCTGAGAAGGATCACTTCCTTCTCCGCTGCTCTGCGGCGCGCTTCGCTTTCGCTCTGCCGCCGCCAACTCCTTGCCGGAGTCTTCCTGAACAATCGCAGCATCAATGATGTCGTTGAGGCTGCCGCGATTGAACATCGTCAGCTTGTCCTTCAGGAGCGGGTTAAGCCCCTGGTAAAAGTGGTCCCCCCGCTTCTCGTCCGTATCTGCGTGATACGATGCGTAGAGCGCGAGATCGTTGAACGCCCTGGAATATTCCAGCGCGTTTCGGCTCCCTTGTTGCAGGTGTAGAAACTCCTGCGTCTTCCTCTTCATCAAACCGGGCGGTATATGATAGGCCCTGAAGGCCGTCCGGAACTCCGCCCAGGTCATCACTCGGTCGGTGGGTTGTGAAGCACAAAAGTTGGCCCACCACGCGCTCGCGGATCCTTGGAGCTGCTGGACCGCGAACTGAGTCTTGCGCTGCTCGCTAATTTGGAGCAGCCCGAACTTCATCTCTATGGCGCGGAGCCAGTTGTCCACGTCAAGTGGTTCATCCGCCCTTGAGAATACAGGGGGATGAGTTGCCAGAAAGTCGGAGTAGGAGCTCTGTTGGCGCTCCTCACGATCTTGACGTCTCTCTGGGCGAGACGTGTTCGCAATTAACGTTTGCAGCAGCTCTGTGTGCTGCTGATGTGAACCCGCCATTGCCGCGACAATGTCGGCCAATGTAACCGTTGGCAGTGGCGGTGGCGGTGTTTGCTGTTGCTGTTGCTGCTGCTGTCCCGAGGAGTCCTCGGGAGGTGGTTGGGAGGTCTCTCCCCCTTGGCTAGTACCTCCAACATCAGGGTTGGCACGAG
This sequence comes from Neostapfia colusana, assembly GCA_030760725.1. Taxonomy (NCBI): domain Eukaryota; kingdom Viridiplantae; phylum Streptophyta; class Magnoliopsida; order Poales; family Poaceae; genus Neostapfia; species Neostapfia colusana. Next base: position 51,519,243 of record JASWHV010000009.1, read on the forward strand.
TACGCGTCATTCTGAAATTCAACACAGCAGCAATTAGCACATGTCTTCTCCAAATTCCATAAACAGCAGTAGGTATTGAAGCGACGCATGATTATCTTGCACAACATTCACATATATTGATAAAGCATAAACTTTATACAAGATACATTATTCTCGGATCTCCGAGAAGTCGTGCTCATGTCGTCACTACCTATACATACGCTACTGCCTACACGACATGTCACCGATTACAAAAGTTGGGTTACGCTACCCTAGCTGCCCTACTTGGCAACCGTAACCCCGTACTCGGAGTAGAACTCAACCTCCTGTGGGTCGTCCTCCTCCGGTACTTCTGCTGGTGGCTCTGGATCTACCACCTCTTCTCCCATTCCGGGTTCTCCCATGGCTGGAAGACCCAAGACTACCGGTATGCCCAATACCGGAGGCACGAGGTCCTGCAATGCATGCACCTCGTCCATAGCCTGGTTGTAGTCCTCTTCCCAGCCTTGTCCTTCCTCAATAGCGTCGTCCCGCTCTTGAGCAAGGTCCTCATTCTGCTGGGTTAGGGTTTGCACCAGCTCTTGCAACGCCGCGATGTCAACACGGCTCTTCTTCTTCGCCTTCTTCAGACGACGCAACTGATTGTGTTGTTCATTCAGTCGCTTGATCGTTGGAAGGAGCACATTGCGGAGTGCACTGTGGGCACTCTCGAAGTGATCTCCACGGCTTGTGCTCTCCTTGAGCTTGGTGGCGAGATGCTCCGTATGAACAGCTTGGCTGTCCATCACAGCGTTTCCCGCCCTCATTTGGAGGCTGAGGTTCGCCTCCGCGGGGTTGTACCTTGGGCAAGTCGGGTCTGTTGCCTCCAGGTACCTCTCCTCCCACACATGCTGAGCTCGTCCCTCCACCGGAACGAGTGCGTATGGAGTTCCCTCCATAGCCTGCACGTGTAGTTGGCAGAAACGTGACATAGTGTCACGGGCTGCCACTTGCCACATCCCTTCCGGTTGTCTTCCTCTCACCGTGACGGTGAATGACACCCAACCGGGTGGCGTAGGTCCTGCGGAAACCTCGACATGGATCGTCCACGTCTTGTTCCCCTCTTCGCCTTCTTCCTTGGCGAAGTATTGCGGCATCTGGTTATACCCGAAATATTGGAGCATTTGCCACAATGCTTCCGGGTAGCCGCTACGGTCAGAGCAGTGGGAAACTACCCACCCGTTCTCCAACCGTTTATCTGCTGCCATCTGTAAAAATATATTTGAGAAATGTCAAATATTTATTTAAACAGTAAACCATTGAGTTATAACATAAGATATGTCATTGAACCCATAACATTTGGACACATAGTTCAAATTTTTAAACAAATTTGACTGCTGATCTGCTGTTACCATGACAGCCCTGACCAGTTTCCATATCAATCTGATTTAGGCCAGGTTAAAAGCAAAACCAGTCCTGGAGCTCAACATCAAAGTTAAAGTTAACTTTAATAGCTTTCCAGAAAGTATTTGATTGGCCTAAGATCTGTCCTGGTTCAAAAGTTATGAGATGTCAAATCTAACAGAATTTCTGGAAACAATTGGACAGCACCTCCCTGCCTTAGGTACTGATTTGATCCAAGAATCCCAGTTAATTCTGTTCCTAATCTGACAAAACTTTCTGTTACAAAGTTGTAACCCATCTCATAAGCTTTCCAGAACTACCTCATTTCCTATTTTTGGATTTTTAAGCAGGAAGTTATGCTTAATTTACAGAGAGTTTACAGAGAGTCTTTGCTCTGTCTTGTTTTCTGGACAGTTTCAACTCTACTGCATTTTTCGAGTGGTTAAGGGATGAAACACCTCTGGAACTCAACAGAAAAGTTGTAAAGCTCCTCTAAAGCTTTCCAGAAATGTATCATACGACCCCAACCTCGAAAGAACTCAACCTCTAACCTCTGATTAACTTCAGCCTTGATTTAGCTGAAAACAGAGTGCTCTGTCCTTAACATCCTATAAGTTGAAAACTTGTTAGCTTTGAATATCCTGTTCAAGGGAAGGAGTTACATCAAGTTTTACTACTCTGGATCAAAACCTTTAAATTTTTAAATGAAGTTGTTCATTTAGTTGGGCGTGACGTCGATGCGTCACCAGATCATGTCGGTACTACGTCCTCACAAAGAAAAACCTATACCGGGCTTAGCCGGCTTCGTTAGTCCAGTGGCACTACTCGTCACTCGCACACGGATTCTACACGTCTACCGTTTCGTGGTAAGGCTACCTGCAGAAATTCAACCAATCATCAGACTCGGCTGCACACCGAGCCCGGAATCCATACAGTTTGTACACCCGGCCGTCATCACTCGCCCGGATGTTCTCAAGCCAAACACGCCTTGAGTTACGTGTTCACGTTTTAGACCACGTGACGGGGTCTCCCATGTTGCACCACGCACGCCAGGGACAGACGTTGCTCGAATACCCCAAACGACATGAAGAGTCGTAGAGGATACTAAAGCGGGTCGGGTTACCTGTCACCCGTGGGGCTCCACCCTTCAGCTTGTGCGCACTGGTGGACAGCGCTTACGTGCACCCCCCAAGACATGAACGTCCCGAGATGCACGATTTTCCGACATAACAATTAGGTTACTAAGCCACTGTCTATATACTAATAACATCCTTATACGGGCTACTATCTCGTTCCTCATTGGATTTTTGAAAAAGAAGACCTTTGTACTGTGTTAAACCTCAAGCGGGCTCTGATACCACGCTGACACGACCCCACTGGTCCTGTCGAGCCAGGATCACGCTGAGGGGTGCTGCGTTGCACAGCACCGTATAACACACGTCAAAGGTACAAAGCGGAAGCGGAAGCTTTATTACATAAACAAGTTTATTAACATGTTTACATCAAAATAAGTTTAGTCCACACTCGCGGGCGTAGTCTAAGCATCAAGTGCACGTTCAGCCCTTGAACGTGTCCTTGCTAGCACACACGCACACTAACTCTGCGGCGTGCACGACTCCCACTCGACGGGGTTCCCCTCCTGGGGTTCCGTCTCCTCTTCGGGAGTCCCTTCCTCATAGGACCCTGCAAAAGCTTCAAACACAAGCAGTGAGCACGAAGGCTCAGCAAGTCTGACCCGTCTCACCTAAACATGGAACTTCTATATGGAGGTAATGGGTTACATGAGGTAAAAATCATTTGCAAGGACTCGCCTAATTAGTAGAACCTTACTTTCAAGTTTTAGCAGCAGGTTGTGGAGAACCTTACGCTAAGGCACATGAGAGAGCCGCAATCAAACAAGAAACGCATTTCTCTCATGTACTTTGCCCAAAATTGAAAAGAACTTTAGTTAGCACTAAGCTACAGCATATCATTAACAATCAATGTCCATCTTTCAATCAGCAACATTTTAACATGTATCTAGCCTGTTCATTCTACGTCACGGTACAGTGAACAAGTGGTACTCACTGACCGCGAGGGACGGCGATTATAATCGATTTACACCTGCAGGGTTACCCGAACAACCCGTCACGTACGCCCGTACTCGATGTTGCCTACAACAACCATCACGGACGCCGTACGCGACTACCTTTCACCCGTTAGCCAAATATTGAACCGGTCCCATCGTCCCGAGCAAGAGGTCCCTGCACGCGCATCTCTGTGCCGCCAGCTGATTTACACCTCGAGCTCTCAACCTACCCTCTGAACGACGGGCAATGCCTCAACACCCAGCTACCCGAGTTACATCAGTTTCCCGGTTCCCATATAGCCGGTAGGTCTTCGGTACTGTTCTAGCTTGTTCAACAGGCCCGCACACGGCTCGGTCCTCAATCGACACAAGCGGAGCTACAGCACACAGGCCCCAAAGTCCTGCTGCCCTTACTCTCCGCTCGGTCTCATTTTCTTGCCATGTGTTTCATGTGCTATCTCTACCCGAGCAATGTGCCTCTAGCCTACTCTCGCGAGTAGTTCCAACTACTCGGCTTGTACCGAATCCTACTCTATCCTAGCAATGCAGTGGCTAACGAAGTTTGCAATCCTAAACCCAACCCATGGTTTTCTTGGCTGTGCAGTTGGGTTTCCAATCAAGACTCTAATGCAAAGAACAAAGGAAACAAGTATGTGCTCAAAACAATAAAAATTTGTAAAAAGGTTAATGCAAACCGGGGCTTGCCTTGCTGCTCTTGGTCGTAGGCTAGCTGTTCCTCCGGAGTAACGAAGTCTAGGACTTCGGGTTCCTCCTCGACCTTAGCGACTACATGATAGAAACAATATATGTATTATTTTAATGCATTTGTATTGAGTTGGAAGTTGTGAAGTCTATAACCTTTGCTAGATAGACCTAATGACTGTGAAACTTTTACTGTGGCTTGGTTACAACCTAAACAAAGAATTGGTCAAGTTTTAGTTGCAGCAAAGCTCATTTGAGCCCTCCACAAATAATTATGTCCTTGACCTTAATTGGAAGTCTTAGGGTGTTCTAGGAATTTTCATGAGACAAGCTATGACTTTCTGAAAACTAGATTTTCAGAGGGTTCTAATGGAGTTGGTCTCACTTAATTTGGAAGTCTCTAAGTAAAGATATGAGCTAAACAATTTCAGAGAAAATTCTGAAAATGTTTCTGAACATTTTCTATTTTCTCTGGAACAGTTTTACTAATCACACCATTAGGTGGACTAAATAAGCTCAAATGGATCTGAAATTTTTATGGTAGTTCAAGGATAGTTTGGTGAACATCTCAGCAAAATTTCAGGATTTTCCTCCAAAGGATTCTCCAGTTAAAATTCCCAACAGTTTAAACTTTGAGGAATTAATTCTGGAGAAATAAGGAATTTCATGAAGTGAAACTTGATTTTCTGGAAAGTACTCAGAGAGCTGAATCCAGCAAAATTTGGTTCACTCAATTTGGAGCTTTCTAGCCAAAGTTATAAGGATTTGAAGTTTGAGGGAAATCTGAAAATCGGGGAAAAGTTTAAACTCGCGCGTGGGCCCAGGGGACACGCGTCGCACGCCTAGGCGATGGCACACCGCGGCCCACAAGGCTTTTGCGCGCCAGCACACCCGATCCCGGCCGCAGCCGGATCCCGATTCAAAATATCGGCCGCTGACAGCTGGGGTCCACCCCCTTCTTCAACCTCGCGACACCCGCGCTCCGCCGCCGAGGGACCTCGCCGGAGAGCTCGCCGCTGGCTGCTGTACAGCTCCAAACTTCTTGATTCTGGCCGCCCCTGCCTACTTTTACTTGGGGAACATGATCCGAGGGTCAGCTGCTCATGACAACGGCCGGAGCATGGTCGGCGACGAGCCGCCATATCGGAACGACTTCGGCCATGTCGGCTGACTCTCCTAGTACCTCAGCTACTTGGGAAATCGGTCGGGGAGCATCAGTGGACCTCAGAGAAGGTCGACATGAACTCGGGGCAGCTCGGGGAAGGCCCGAAATAGGTCCTCACCGTGCGCCCGATACCCCCCCGTTCGTTCCGCCATTAGTAGACCTTGAATTACGCCGGGCACAGAGGTTCTCCGGCCCAGAGTTGTGAAGGCAACTTGTGCGTCACCGTGTCGAGCTCGTGTGGGAGTGGCCTGAGGCCCTCTAATCCTTTCTAGAGCACGAATTAAACAGAATCGTACCCGAAGGTTGTTCTGCACACAGAAAGGGGAAAAGTGGAAATTCGCCGCCGGTGAGCAACCACTCGAGCTGTGGCTCGGGGGTGAGCAGCACCGGTTACCTGCGCGTCCAAGGGTGCCTTGGCTCGGGCGTGACAACGCCCAGGTTGGGCTGTCCACGAGAGCCCGAGGTGCGGCGGTTTCCAGTTCCGAGTTTGATCTTTCGGCACAGCCGATAGTACTCGGTTTCAATCGACTTCTAGCAAAAGGAGGATGGAGGAAGGTCTCTAGTACCTTGCTGGGACCCTGGAGTGGAAAGAGGGAGCTGCGATCGGCTTGATCAAGCAGGAACTCGAGCGCCGGCGATGGCAGTGGAAAAGCAGTCGTGCACGTCGGTAGCTCGGGGAAATGGTGACTGAAGCACGCCGGGGAGGGAATAAATAGCCCGGTCGGCTGGTCTCCGGCTTGGGGCGCGCAGCAGGAGCTGGCGCCGGCTGCCCCCTTCGGTGGCGCGCGCGCACAGCAGCTGGGAACCGACTGAACTGTGGTTCAGTCGGTTTGTTTTGAGGCAGAGGCTGACATGTGGGTCCCACCCTCCTTTTAACCTCTGAAATTTACTCCTAACAGCTGTGGTAAACAGTGAACCCTATACTACCCTTGGCAATTCAAATTATTCACCCATGAGCCATTTGAATTGATCAAAGTTCAAATGAGGTTTGGTTTGAATGAATTTCAGCACAAGTTCAGTTTGAAATTCAAATAAAGTTTGAATTTCTCCCCCTTAGCTCATGTCAAGATCAACTCCAAATGGAGTGAAAATTGGTGTGTGAGCTCACAAAAATATGCTGAGTGAGAATATTCCTTCCACTTTTAAATTCAGTGGGTAAAAACAGTTTGAATTTGAATATGGTTTCAAACTGCCCTCCTCCTATCTATACCCAAAATAACCTCAAAAAGGTTTTGAATTTGGGTGAAACTTGGCATGGACATCCTTAGCAAAGTGTAGGAGTTTTCACATGCCCAGCCCATCTATATCACATGTGGAAAATACCACTTTTGCAATGTGTGAGTTTGTTCTCTAATGAGCATGTTGATAGTTGTTACTTGCTCTTCATTTGTGTTCATCATTCTTCCTCAAATGAGGTGTGTGGTGTGGGGATGAGCACTGCAAATGGGTGTCAAAAACTGAGGCCCTTACAGCCTGACCACGAAACGGTAGACGTGTAGCATTCGTGTGTGAGTGTCGTTTAGTGCCACTGAATTAACGAAGCCGGCTAAGTCCGGTATAGGTTTTTCTTTGTGAGGACGTAGTACCGACATAATCTGGTGATGCATCGATGTCACACCCCATTAAATGAACAACTTCATTAAAACTTGAAGGTTTTGATCCAAAGTAATAAAACCTGATGTCTCCTTCCCTTGAACAGGATACTCAAAGTTAACAAGTTTTCAACTTATAGGTTGTTAAGGACAGAGCACTCTGTATTCAGCTGAATCAAGGCTGAAGTTAATCAGAGGTTAGAGGTTGAGTTCTTTCGAGGTTGGGGTCATATGATACATTACTGGCAACCTTTGGAAGAGATTTACAACTTTTCTGTTGAGGTCCAGAGGTGTTTCATCCCTTAACCAATCGAAAAATGCAGTAGAGTTGAAAATGTCCAGAAAACAGGGCAGAGCAAAGACTCTCTGTAAACTCTCTGTAAATTGAGCATAACTTCCTGCATAAAAAGCCAAAAATAGAAAATGAGGTAGTTCTGGAAATCTAATGAGATGGGTTACAACTTTGTAACAGAAAGTTTTGTCAGATTAGGAACAGAATTAACTGAAATTCTTGGATCAAATCAGTACCTATAGCAGGGAGGTGCTGTCCAATTGTTTCCAGAAATTCTGCTAACTTTGACATCTCATAACTTTTGAACCAGGACAGATTTTAGGCCAAGCAAATACTTCCTGGAAAGATATTGAAGTTAGCTTTAACTTTGAGTTTGAGCTCCAGAATTGGTTTTGCTTTAACATGGCCTAAATCAGGTTGAAATGGGAACTGGTCAGGGCTGTCATGGGAACAGCAGATCAGAAGTCAAATTTGTTTAAAATTTGAACTATGTTTCCAAGTTTTATGGGTTCAATAACATGTCTTATGTTATAACTCAGTGGTTTGCTGTTTAAATAAATATTTGACATTTCTCAAATATATTTTTACAGATGACAGCAGATAAACAGTTGGAGAACGGGTGGGTGGTTTCCCACTGTTCTCACCGTAGCGGCTACCCGGAAGCATTGTGGCAAATGCTCCAATATTTCGGGTACAACCAGACGCCGCAGTACTTCGCCAAGGAACAAGGCGAAGAGGGGAACAAGACGTGGACGATTCATGTCGATGTCCCTGCAGGACCTACGCCACCCGGTTGGGTGCCGTTCACCGTCACGGTGAGAGGAAGACAACCGGAAGGGATGTGGCAAGTGGCAGCCCGTGACACCATGTCACTTTTCTGCCAACTACACGTGCAGGCTATGGAGGGCACTCCATACGCGCTCGTTCCGATGGAGGGACGGGCTCAGCACAGGTGGGAAGATTTCAGCAAGCGTAATGGTTTCCAAAGCACCATTATGCTTAGCGGGTAGAGTGTACCCCACGTCTCTCATTATCTTAGAGGGACAGAAGGTCGATGTCATCCTAGGGATGTCGTGGTTAACCCGCCACGGCGCTGTTTTAGACACCGTCCTTCGAGTCGTGCACTTAAACTCAGAAGTGCACGGGTCGCACTCATTATTTCTGGACAGTCCAGAAATAAAACTTCCAAGTGTCTATCAAGCCACAACCATCAGATTGGAAGATATTCCAGTGGTCCGAGAGTTCCCTGACGTATTCCCGGATGATTTGGCGGGGATGCCGCCCGATAGAGAGGTGGAGTTCAAGATTGAACTTGCACCGGGAACCATGCCAATATCCCGAAGGCCGTACAAGATGGCGCCCAAGGAGTTGGCTGAACTGAAGACTCAGCTCACGGAGCTTCTGGAGAAGGGTTTTATCAGGCCGAGCTCCTCGCCATGGGGCTGTTCGGCATTATTTGTGAAGAAGAAGGATGAGACGTTGCGGCTTTGCATGGACTATCATCCATTAAATGCCGTAACCATCAAGAACAAGTACCCGTTGCCACGGATCGACATGTTGTTTGATCAGTTGATCGAAGCAAAGATCTTTTCCAAGATGGATTTAAGATCCGGGTACCATCAGATTAAGATAAGGGCTGAGGACATTCAAAAGACAGCTTTCTCGACAAGGTACGGACTTTATGAGTACCTGGTCATGTCCTTCGGCCTTACCAATGCTCCAGCTCACTTCATGTACTTAATGAACTCGGTATTCATGCCGGAGCTGGACAAGTTTGTCGTGGTCTTCATCGATGACATCCTGGTATATTCCAAGTCGGTGGATAAACACAAGAAACATCTGCGTATAGTCTTGCAACGGCTGCGGGATCACAAGTTATACGCGAAATTCAGCAAATGCGAGTTTTGGATACCGCAAGTGCCTTTTCTCGGGCATATCATCTCAGCGGAGGGTATCGCTGTGGACCCGAGCAAGATCACTCAAGTGCTGAATTGGAAATCCCCAAGAACTGTTCACGAGGTACGGAGTTTCCTCGGGCTCGCGGGATATTATCGGAGGTTCATTCCGAACTTCTCAAAGATTGCCAAGCCAATGACAGAGCTGCTGAAGAAGGCTACCAAATATGTTTGGAGTCCAACGTGTGAAGCAGCGTTCAAGGCTTTAGTCAAACACCTGACATCAGCACCGGTTTTGGCGCAGCCAGACACAACAAAACCGTTCGATGTGTACTGCGATGCATCCGGCATTGGGCTCGGATGTGTGCTGATGCAAGACCGAAGAGTGGTCGCGTATGGATCACGGCAGCTTAGAAACCATGAGCAAAATTATCCAACTCACGACTTGGAGCTTGCTGCCGTGGTACTCGCACTCAAAATGTGCAGGCACTACCTACTCGGTAACCTCGTACATCTATATACCGACCACAAAGGCCTCAAGTACATATTCACTGAGAAGGAGCTGAACATGAGGCAATGAAGATGGTTAGAACTGATAAAGGATTACGAAATAGAGATCCATTATCATCCGGGCAAGGCAAACATAGTGGCAGATGCGCTGAGCCGCAAGTCACACGTCAACAATCTGACCATCACCCCGTTGGAAGGGAGCGAACCACCACTACATGTGATTCCACACGGAGCTCTCTACAACCTAGCTTTGATCCCCACCATCCGTGAAGAGATAGCGGCAGCCCAGAAGAATGACAAGGGCATGTTGCATTTGCGGAGACATATAGACAGTGGGGAGCTGAAATGTTTCCGGAAGGACGGAGACGGCGTTCTATGGTTCAAGGACCGGATCGTCGTACCCCGTAACCCGGAGTTACGGAAGAAAATCTTTGATGAGGCTCACTTGTCAAAGTTCTCTATTCACCCCGGCAGCAACAAGATGTATCAAGAACTTAGAAACAAGTTTTGGTGGACACAGATGAAGCGAGAGACTGCAAAATACGTGTCCGAGTGTGATACATGTCGAAGGGTGAAGGAAGACCACATGCGGAAACCGGGACTGCTGCAACCACTGGGCATTCCTGCCTGGAAGTGGGAGGATGTGAGCATGGACTTCATCGTCGGTTTACCCACAACCCTTCAAAAGCATGATTCTGTGTGGGTGATCGTCGATCGGATCACCAAAGTTGCCCATTTCATCCCGGTCAACACCAACTACAACGCCAAGAAGTACGCTGAACTGTACATCTCATGGATCCTATGCTTGTACGGCGTACCCCGTACTATCATATCGGATCGGGGCACTTTATTTGTGTCCCATTTTTGGGAGCAGCTGCACGCTGCCTTGGGGACAAAACTGATCCGTAGTTCAGCATACCACCCGCAGACGGATGAGCAAACGGAGCGGGTAAATAAGATCTTAGAAGACATGCTACGAGCTTGCGCTATCAACCACGGCAAGAATTGGGATGATCACTTGCCGTTGGCCGAGTTCTCGTACAACAATGGGTACCAAGCCAGTATAAAGATGGCGCCCTATGAGGCTCTATACGGTAGGAAATGCCGCACACCATTGAACTGGTGTGAGTTAGGCGAAAGGGTTACCTTCGGGATTGACCTTGTCAACAACGCGGAAGAAAAGGTTTGACTGATTCAAGCAAACCTAAAAGCCGCTCAATCCCGACAGAAACAGTATGCGGACTGGAGAAGGCGCACATTACAATTCGAAGTTGGAGATCACATATATCTACGCGTGTCTCCAATGAAGGGCGTAAACAGATTTGGGGTGAGAGGAAAGTTAGCACCCCGATTCATCGGTCCATTCTAGATTACCGAAAGAAGTGGATCAGTGGCGTACCGGCTGAAATTACCAGAAGCACTTTCCGGTGTGCACGACATCTTTCACATTTCCCAGCTGAGGAAGTGTCTCAAGCTATCAACTACCGTTCAGCTGGAAGATATTGAAGAACTGCAACCGGATCTCACCTATCGGGAGTAACCGGTGCAGATTATTGATGAAAAGGCCCGAACCACACGCAACCGTACGTTGTGGTTCTACAAGGTTCTATGGAGTAATCACTCCATGGACGAAGGGCGACATGGGAGAGCGAAGAATTCCTTCGCACTAACTACCCCGACTTTTTCACGTCGCATATCTGGTAATTTTCCACCGTCCTCTCTCTCATTTTCACCTTATAATCTCGGGACGAGATTCTTTTAAGGGGGGAGGAAATGTAAGGGCCTCAGTTTTCAACACATAGTTGAAGTGTTCATCACCATACACACACACCTCATTTGAGGAAAGATGATGAACACAAATGAAGAGCAAGTAACCACCATCAACATGCTCATTAGATAACAAACTCACATATTGCAAAAGTGGTATTTCCCACATGTGATATAGGTGGGCTGGACATGTGAAAACTCCTACACATTGCTAAGGATGTCCATGCCAAGTTTCACCCAAATTCAAAACCTTTTTGAGGTCATTTTGGGTATAGCTAGAAAGAGGGCAGTTTGAAACCATATTCAAATTCAAACTGTTTTTATCCCATGAATTTAAAAGTGGGAGGCATATTCTTATTCAGCACATTTTTGTGAGCTCACATACCAATTTTCACTCCATTTGGAGTTGATCTTGACATGAGCTAAGTGGGACAAATTCAAACTTTATTTGAATTCAAAACTGAACTTGTGCTGAAATTCATTCAAACCAAACCCAATTTGAATTCTACTCAACTCAAATGGCTCATGGGTGAATAATTTGAATCACCAGGGGTATTTTGGGGCTCACTGTTTACAACAGTGATTAGGAGTAAATTTCATAGGTTAAAACCCCGGGTGGGACCCACATGTCATAGAGAGAAGGAGGCAAAACTTGCACACAAAGTCACAGCCTCGGTGGGAAATTCCACCGAGCAGCTGTCGGCTGTGCCACCGAGCAGCTACCGGCGCCACCAGCTGCTTCCCCTCTCCGCGCGCTGGCGCCCAGGGCGGCTTGCTCGCGCCCCCACGCAACCGGCACCGCCTCCACTGAGCAGGAGTCGGCCGGCTTTATCTTCTCGCGGGCAAACCCGAGCAGTGGCATTGTTTCTCGCCTCAGCTCTCTGCTCAATCGGGAAAACCAGCAAAACAATCTCCTCCTTCGTTCCTGAGCTGCTAGACAGCCACCTGAGGTCGCACACCACCATCCCAATGCATGAACCACCGGGTTTCGGTCCCTGTTCCCGTGATCAACGACGACCGCCGCAGTTTAGCTGAAGGACGGCGATCGGTCTCACGCGGGCAGCACACTACAGCCACTTCCACGGCCGAGCAAGGGCGGCAACAGGAGCGCACGGACTCCACGCTGCTTCCACCTGAAGCTCAAGCCACGCCATGAACTCTCGCCGGCGAATTCTCAGTTTTTGCTCCGGCAACCTTAAACTGAGCTTCTGGTACGGTTTCTTTGAATTCTCGCTCTATGATCTTTCGGAGGTTATCAAATCTTGCACATAGACGCTGGACTAGCCGGTGATCAAGTTCTTTTCTGCATCCGTGGTGTGAAACTGTCTAGGAGTGACGAATTTCGAGCTCGATCGAGGGCGGTCATGGCGGGCACGATCGGTCACACGGTGCCGACCGACTTGCCGCCATCCCTGAACCCTTTTGACACCTTGTCGAGCTTCCTAGAGGTACACTGATTCTGTAGGACCATTTGTTCGAGGTGTTGGCGGGTTAGGACCCACTGTCTACGGCGCCGAACCTCAACCGAGGCCGCGGCACGTCGCAGGGCTATTTCCGGTCACCCCCAGGCCGACCTGACACCACCGACGTGTTCCTCGACATCGACAACCCCCTGGCGGCGAGTTTCAGACCATGGGAGGTCCGGCAGCGGCGAGCCGGCGAGCTCCGGGTCAGCTCCGGCGAGGTCGGCGGCGCGGGCGCGAGAGAACGGCGGGCCGAAGACGAAGCCGGCTGGCCCACGTGTCAGCGGGTGAAGAATTTAAATCGGGATCGGGTGTGGCCGGGATTGGCTGTGCTGGCGCGCAAATACCCTGTGGGCCTCGGTGTGCCGGACACCTCCACGCTCAACACGTGTCCCCGCGGGCCCCCGAGAGTTTAAACTTTTTCCCCGATTTTCAAAAATTTTCCAAAATTCAAATCCTCATAACTTTGGCTAGAAAGCTCCAAATCGAGTGAACCAAATTTTGTTGGATTCAGCTCTCTGAGTACTTTCCAGCAAATCAAGTTTCACTTCATGAAAATCCTTAATTCTCCAGAATTAATTCCTCAAAATTTAAACTGTTTGGAATTTTAACTGGAGAATCCTTTGGAGGAAGATCCTGAAATTTTGCTGGGATGTTCAACAAAATATCCCTGAACTACCATAAAAAAATTTCAGATCCATTTGAGCTCATTTGATCCACCTAATGGTGTGATTAGTGAAACTGTTCCAGAGAAAATAGAAAATGTTCAGAAACATTTTTCAGAATTTTCTCTGAAATTGTTTAGCTCATATATTTAGCTAGGAACCTTCAAATTAAGTGAGACCAACTCCATTAGAACCCTCTGAAAATCTAGTTTGCAGGAAGTCATAGTTTATTTCATGAAAATCCTTAGAACACCCTAAAAGCCTTTAATTAAGGTCAAGTACATGATTAATTATGGAGGGCTCAAATGAGCTTTATTGCAACTAAAACTTGACCAAGTCTGTACCTAGGTTGTAACCAAGCCACAGTAAAAGTTTCACAGTCTTTGGGTCTGTCTAGTGAGAGTTATAGACTTCACAAGTTTAAAAGTTAATACAACTGCATTTAAATTAATACATATATTGCTTCTATCATGTAGTTGCTAAGGTCGAGGAGGAGCCCGAAGTCCTAGACTTCGTTACTCCGGAGGAACAGCTAGCCTACGACCAAGAGCAGCAAGGCAAGCTCCGGTTTGCATTAACCTTTTACAAGTTTTATTGTTTTGAGCACATACTTGATTACTTTATTCTTTGCATTAGAGTCTTGTTTGGGAACCCAACTGCATAGCCAAGAAAACCATGGGTTGTGTTTAGGATGGCAAACCCTGTTAGCTACTGCAATGCTAAGATAGAGTAGAATTCGGTACAAGTCGAGTAGTTGGAACTACTCGCGAGCATAGGCTAGAGGCACTCGACTCGGGTAGTGATAGCACATGAAACACATGGCAAGAAAATGAGACCAAGCGGAGGGTAAGGGCAGCAGGACTTTGGGGCCTGTGTGCTGTAGCTCCGCTTGCGTCGATTGAGGACCGAGCCGTGTGCGGGCCTGTTGAACAAGCTAGAACAGTACCGAAGACCTACCAGCTATATGGGAACCAGGAAACCGATGTAACTCGGGTAGCTGGGTATTGAGGCATTGCCCGTCGTTCAGAGGGTAGGTTGAGAGCTCGAGGAGTAAATCAGCTGGCGGCACTGAGATGCGCGTGCAGAGACCTCTTGCTCGGGACAATGGGACCGGTTCAATATTTGGCTGACGGGCGAAAGGTGGTTGCGTACGGCGTCCGTGATGGTTGTTGTAGGCAACATCGAGTACGGGCGTACGTGACGGGTTGTTCGGGTAACCCTGCAGGTGTAAATCGATTACAATCGCCGTCCCTCACGGTCAGTGAGTACCACTTGTTCACTGTACCGTGACGTAGAAAGAACAGGCTAGTCGCATGTTAAAATGTTGCTGATTGAAAGATGGACTTGATTGCTAATGATTTGCTGTAGTTTAGCGCTAACTAAAGTTCATTTCAACTTGGGCAAAGTACATGAGAGAAATGTGTTTCTTGTTTAATTGCAGCTCTCTCATGTGCCTTCGCGTAAGGTTCTCCACAACCAGCTGCTAAAACTTGAAAATAAGGTTCTACTAATTAGGCGAGTCCTTGCAAATGATTTTTACCTCGTGTAACCCAGTACCCCTCATGTAGAAGTTCCATGTTTAGGTGAGTCGGGTCTAGACTTGCTGAGCCTTCGTGCTCACTGCTTGTGTTTGAAGCTTTTGCAGGGTTCTATGAGGAAGGGACTCCCGAAGAGGAGACGGAACCCCAGGAGGGGAACCCCATCGAGTGGGAGTCGTGCACGCCGCAGAGTTAGTGTGCGTGTGTGCTAGCAAGGACACGCTCAAGGGCTGAACGTGGACTTGATGCGTAGTCTACGCCCGTAAGTATAGACTGGACTTATTTTGATGTAAACATGTTCATAAACCAGTTTATGTAATAAAATTTCGCTTCCGCTTTGTACCATTGACGTGTGTTATCCGGTGCTGTGCAACGCAGCACCCCTCAGCATGATCCTGGCTCGACAAGACCGTGGGGTCGTGTCAATATTACTTTCTTCATTTCTTCTTTTTAAATGCTTCTCTACATGAAAAATGTATGCAATGTATGATAGCGAAATTGAGGGGTTACAAGTTTGGAGATAGGTCTTAGCTTAGGACGGCCGGAATTTGAAGTTTGTCATCGGCGGTTTCATTGAACCGAGAAGAGGGAAACGAGAAATTCATCGGCTGTGGTTAGTTAGGGTTCATTATGGTCTAGACTTAGCTTCTCCAGGTCGCTCCGGTTCTTCTCGATCAAACGGCAAGTAAAACCTTGGAAAATCATTAGAGTTCTTCTGAGTTTTCCCCATGGTGGCAAGAAAACACTTCGGTCGCATGGTGAGGTCCTACATGCAGCCATTTCCAGCAGAATCAGTGTTGTGATCCACGTTCTCTGAGTCATGGCGGGGCTGTAGGACCAAGCCTTGTCGGTTTTCCGTGCTCATTGAAGGAGTTCGCGGTCGCCAGAGTAGCCTAAGCCACTGTCGCCATTGCCGACTAGTTTCTGGCCATCCCTGACCATAGCCGACCCCCTTAGCGTATTCTCCGTACAAACCTAGGCCCAGGCGGCGAGTTAGAGAAAGCTCCAAGCAGTGGAGCGATGCGTGGCGAGCCTCGCGGGAGTGCTCCGCCGCGGGGAGCGCGGGCGTCGGGAGGTAGACTAAGGGTGGCGGATCCCACCGGACAGCCACTGTTTCATCCACGGGGATCGGGTTCTGGCCAGGATCTCGTGCAGCTGTGCGGGTAGAACCCCGTGGGCTCGGGTGTGGCTGCGATGTCAGTGGCCCCAGTCAAACCGTGGGTCCCATGGCCAGAGTTTAAACTTTTTTCCCGAATTTCAGATTTAGGTTGAACTTTAATCTTCCATAACTTTGTGTAGAGAAGTCCAAAAATTCTCAAACAAATTTTGTTGGATTCCTCTCAGTCAGAAATGCAAAGAAATTGGTCTGAAGGTCCCTGCAATTTTCTTCAAAATTCATCAAGGTGAAAGCTTTGGGAATTAATTCCAGGAGATCCCTGTTATGAAATTTGCTCAATTTTGGTTAGAAGATCCTTCATAACTATAGTGATCTCCTGTAAAAAATTTGAGCATCAATGGACTACATTTGCTAGGCCAAACATTGTTCCATATTTCAGCCTTCATTGGAAATTTCAAATTTAAACAGAAACTTTTCAGAAATTTTCACCAACTTCAATAATCAATTTCTCCCTGTAGGTAGCTCGAATAATAATGAAACAAATTTTGCTAGAATCAGGGATACCTTCTCTAATTAGATCTTCCACTGTACTTGTGGGAATTTTGGAGACCATAAGCTTCCATGAAATTTCCTCCAATTTTGGTCAGATCATCCTCATAGAGTCTAGTATCTACTGGAAAAATCCAAAGCCAATTAAGAAACCTTAGTGGCAGTAAATACAATTAGAAAGCTTGATTCTTATAAATTACATATCACTTATAGATATTTGCTGCATATCATATAGTAACTGAAGTCGAGGATGCTCCGGAAGCCTTGGAGATCCTCCCACCAGAAGTTAACTTCCCGTTCGACTCACAACCAGGCAAGCCCCGGTTTGCATTTAATTACTTTTGCAAAATTTTGCTTTGTATCACTTATGTCTAGGATGAAATGTTTGCACTAGAGTTAAGGTGATTGAAACCCCACTTGCATGACCATTAAATCCTATGGAGGTTTGGGTAGTCTACAGCTCGATGAGTAGAGAATGCCGTGCTAATGTTCATAGGATCTCGGTAGAAGTCGAGAGTTGGAATCTACTCGCGAGATAGGATTTTATCAAATGAGATAGAAAGAAACAAAGAATGGCTTAAGAATGTGAAAATTGAGACCTCGCAGGGGATAGGATGCAGTGTGCAGAGGTCTCACGTGCATAGCCCTGTTTGTGTTGGTTGAGGACTGAGCCGTATGCGGCCATGCTGGACAAGTTTGAACAGTACCGGATGCATACTGGCTATATGGGAACCAGGAAACTGATGTAATTTGTTAACCTGGGTGCTGAGGCTTACCCAACCGTTTTATAGAAGTGGGTTGATGGTAGCAAGGTGTAAATCTGCTGGCGGGCACAGACACGCTCCACCCGGGGACCTTTTGCCCATTATAGATGGACCGGTTCGGCGTTTGGGTTTCCTTTGAAAGGTTGATACATACAACAGAGTAGGAAGGTGTCAGGCACCACACTTCTGAAATGGGTGTATGTGACATGTTATCCTAGTGTCTATTGATTGCAATCACTGTCCCTCTCGGTTATCTGAGTACCGCTTGTTCACTGCGCTGTGACGTACTAAGAATTGAAAGATGCCAGAAGAATATGATGTATTGAATTTCATTGTATTGCAACAATGTATGTTGTAGATGTAGATCTCACTAAAGCTATATTCCACTTTGGGCATAACCACATCGGAAGGAGGCGTTTCTTGTTTGATTGTGGAATTCCGATGTGAGGAATGCTCATGGCACATTATATTGCTGCTGAAAACTGAAAATAAGGATTAACTTGTAGGCAAGTATTTATCGCAATATCATTTTCATATATTAAGAATCCCTGCATGTAGAGTCTCATGTTTAGTAGTGAGGGATAAGTCTTGCTGAGCCATCATGCTCACAGTTGCTATAATTAAGTTGCTGCAGATGAGAATTATGATGAAGGCTCCGAGGATGAGGCGATGCCCCCATCGGGGTACACGGCCGAGTTGAAGCCCTGCACGCCGCCGTGATCTCCGTATGGTTTCTGCTAGTGTGTAGCGTCCCTTGTAAAATCCCCAAAAAGTGGTAGCAAGAATTTCAACACATGTACACTTAGGAAAAATGAGGGGAATTAAAATTTTGAATTATAACGGTGTAAGTTCAAAGTGAGGATTCAAACTTCCCAAAAACTTCTAAACATGGAGATCTAAATTCATAACTTGGGTCTTCATATATCAAATATTCAACCTTCCAAATTCCAGCCCCTTTGGAGGGGTTTTAGTATTTGTTTGGATTAAAAGAGGAAGCCCTCTAATCTGAATTTAAAATTCAGTTTCAAATTCCAATTTCCTCCATTTGCAAATTTGATTCCACAAATGTGTTCTTCACATTTGAATTAGCAGCCATGCCAAAATTAAGAAACATTGGAGTTGGTTTGCTATATTTTTGGAACAATGCAAAAGGGAGAATTCAAATTCCAATTCAAATTCAAATGACCAAACACAATACAAACTCCACACCTGAATTCAAATCATTTGAATTCAACATCTTGAAACCTTAACTTTGAGGCAAAGCATAGCCTTAAATTTTGAGTAGCTGTGGGAAGAATATCAGTGGAAAATTGGATTAAAAATAGAGGGGTGGGACCCCTTTGTCAGCCACCCAAATGCTTTACCGCCTCTGCTTGCCTTCGGTCGAACAGCGAACGAACGCCAGCTCCCGGTGCAACCCACGCCCGAGGCCGAAGGCGCCACCTCCTGCTTGCTCGTCAGGGGCTCGTCCTGATCACCACGCCCGAGTGCCACAGCACCATTTCGTTTCCTCAGCTCGCTCTGGCTGTTCTTCATTCCACACACACGAGCTCGTTCCGTGCCCCCTCTGTTCGGGGTAGCCTCAGCCACGCGAGCTCGTTTTGGTCAAACTCCGAACAGCAAAGAGTAGCACCTTGACGTGCTCTAACACCTCCCATATTCCCTCCGTAGTTTACCGGACGGAGCTGCTCACAAAACACGGATTGGCGCCAAAGCTTTGAGGTGCACCGGACCTCACCGTTTCGGCTCACCGTCGACTGCCCCATCCGGCCACCCTCTCCTCCGAATTCCTACACAAGAAAGGTGTGTGGGTAGCCCTATATGGTGTAGCTGCAAGCCGTGTAGCAAATGATCCAGCGGGTAGCTCGAATTTCTTTCTTTCCCGAAACCTAGTATAAAAGAGTAGAGCTCGGTTTAAACCCAAATTCGGGTTACACAATACCCAAACCTCGAGCTAATGTGCACATAGCTTCTACACTCCCTAGCGCCCATCCTCGACAAAGAACCGAGGAAAACCATCAAGATTTGGCCTGGTTCTAGCCGATTTTCACGCCGCCAGGGGAAAACACCTCGGCTCACCGTTGAACCCTAGTTTGCCGGGCTTTTCATCGAGTTGGGCAGCCCGTTCTAGCTTGTACATCTCCCACTGGTGCTCTAGAGACCGAGAGCTGATCGTTTGGTGGACGGATGAAGCATCCCTACCTCGCCGGAGTTCTAAACCCTGCTGTCACCGGTGCGCATCATTTTCTGGCAAGATCGAGCCGCCGGCGACACCACCAGCGTGCTCAGCGGGGTGAAAAATGGGGGAGCGGCGCGATTTGGTCCGGGAGGCGGCCAGGAATGCCGCTCCCGCCACCCTCGCCGGTGAACGCGGCCGGGTCCTCTGTTTCGCGCGAGGTGGAAGAGGGTGCTGACATGTGGGGCCCGCTGCAGCGTTTAAACATTTCCAGATTTTCCTATTTCAGTTCAAACTTTGAAGAGCCATAACTTTGTGTAGGAATGTCCAAAAATTGTCAAACAAATTTTGTTGGATTCCGCTCAGAGAATACTATCCACGGGTACAGCCCAATGGTTATAAAAATCTCTGCATTTGGCTCATTAATTCATTTAATGGAAATTTTGTAATAATTTTCACAGGAGTTATATTTATTTGAAAATTCCCAAATTTTGGCAGGACATTCTTCCAAAAATCCTTGAACTGCAGTAAAAATTTAAGAGGTATTGGACCTGTTTGCTGGGCCAAATGTGGTGTCAATCCTTTACGTCTCTGAAAAATGGGAAAATAAACAGAGACATTTTCAGCATTTCTTATCAACTTCCAAAATTCATATCTCTCTGTTGGTAGCTCCAAAAATGGTGAAACATATTTTGTTAGAACCATGGGGACCTACCCTACTTAGATCTTCCAAAGTTAGACATGTTAAAACTCCAGATTTGGGCTCAAAATTAAGAGAAGCCTTGTACTTGTGGAAATTTTGGAGACCACAAGGTGCAATGAAATTTCTCCGAATTTTGCTCAGATTATCATTAGAGAGTCTAGTATCCCCTGGAAAAATTGCAAAGCCAATTAAAAAACCTAAATAGCAGTAGCTATGAATAGAAGTTACTTCTTATAATTCCTTAGCACTTATACATGTATTTTGCTACATTTCATATAGTGACCGAAGTTGAGGACGCACCGGAGCCGTTGTACGTCCTCCCACTAGAGGCTGACTTTCCATTTAACTCGCAACCAGGCAAGCCCCGGTTTGCATTTAAGTACTTTTGCAAATTCTTCATTTGTATCACTTATGTTTAGGGTGAATTATGTGCATTAGAGTTAGGGTGATTGAAATCCCACTAGCATAACCTTTAAATCCTATGGAGGGCGGGGTAGTTTACAGACTCGACGAGTAGAGAATGCCAGGCTAATGTTCATAGGATCTCGGTAGAAGTCGAATGGTTGGAATCTACTCGCGAGATAGCTATTTATTCACACGGTATGAAAAGAGGTAGATAATGGCTTAAGATTGTGAAACTGAGACCCAGCAGGGGGATAGGATGCAGTGAGCAGAGGTCTCACGTGCGTAGCCCTGTTGGTGTCGATTGAGGACCGAGCTGGGTGCAGCCCTGCTGGACATGTATCGAACAGTACCGGATGCATACTGGCATATGGGAACCAGGGAACCGATGTAATTGGTTAACCTGGGTGCCGAGGCTTACCCAACCGTTTTATAGTAGTGGGTTGAGGGTAGCAAGGTGTAAATCTGCCGGTGAGCACAGACACGCTCCACGCAGGGACCTTCTGCCTGTTACGGATGGACTGGTTCGGCATTTGGGTTGCCTTTGAAAGGTTGTTGCATACAACAGAGTAGGAAGGTGTGAAGCACCACACTTCTGAAAGTGGGTGTATGTGACGTGTTATCCAGATGTCTCCTGATTGCAATCACCGTCCCTCGCGGTTATTTGAGTACCGCTTGTTCACTGCGCTGTGACGTAGTAAGAAGTGAAATAAGCCAACTGAATATGCTGCATTGAACTATTAATGTCTGGAAACCCTGTATGCTGTAGTTGTAGAGCTAATTAAGTTTATCTTCCACTTTGGGCATCACCACATCGGAGGAAAGCGTTTCTTGTTTGATTGTGAACTTCCGATGTGAGGGCTGCCTAAGGCTCATTAAACTGTTGCTATAAAACTGAAAGTAAGGATTAACATGTAGGCGTGTCCTTATTGCAATGTCTTTATCCCATATTACTAATCCTTGCATGTACAGTTCCATGTCTAGATTGTCGGTTAAGCCTTGCTGAGCCATTGTGCTTACGGTTGCAAATTTGAGCTGTGTGCAGGTGAGAGTTATGAGGAAAGTTCCAAGGACGAGGCGATGCCCCCGTCGGGGTACACGGCCGAGCTGGAGCCCTGCACGCCGCCGTGATCTCCGGTTCCATGTTGCTAATGTGTAGCATCCCCGGGCTGGACGGATACACTTTTGCTTAGTTATGATGAGAGAGTAGTTATAAAGAATACTTCCGTTGTATAATTATGTTTTGTAAAGACTTCCGCTGTTTCATATCAAATAAAAGTTTGTATGTTGTTCTTATTCTTTTCTTGTGTGCTGTTGGGTGCCACGTCGCACGGCATCACCCTCTGCAATCCCGGAGTGGGTGAACCACGGCGTGGTCCCCCACAGGCGTGGTATCAGAGCCGCATTGGGAATAGCATGCTCGAAAAGAGCCTATTTGGAAAACTTAGAAGTAGACGAGTGAGGATTAGTCACTATGCCCACATAAGGTCTAGATAGTAGTAGTTACTAAGTTGGAAATGCTAACATACTTGTTATACATTCTGTAACGACGCTCCGATGTCAGGTAAGAGGTAAGGTATGCCACCGCAGCCAGATCAATTGCAGTAACTCGCCATACGAGTAATAGTATGGAATGGTATACCGTGGTTTGGCACGGTAGTTAATATGAGTCTCTGAACTTTCTAATGGTTCCGAGAGCATATGAAAACGCTGATCTCCAGCGTGCTTTAGGCAAAAGTGAGAATACCCCATTGTGTGGTAAGCAACATGATAGTATGCAACTCTTGGACGTCCAATGTTCAAAGGGCCATACGCAGCGCTCGCCATCGGCGTGCCTCAACGGTCATGAGGCAGTAGGTGGTATCAGTTGTGTTGATAAAATTTCCAACCGTGACGACCTGTTCACGCTCTACTCAGGTTCCCCGTCGTGTGGTGTGAAAACACGACCATGTACCTTGAGACGTGGCTTGACTCAAGGATGATCCGTATGGCAATGATACAGACCGTATGTTTTTATTATGATATGGAACTGCCTGAAATGTCAAAAACCTTTGTGTGCACCATTATTGTGTGTTCTTCTGCAGGAACATTAACAACGTTAGTGCATGACGTTTAGAAACCATTTGTGAGTGACGTTCTTAGTTCCACCATTTGACACGTTTTTGCCGGGACACCGGTTTAGGATTTTTCTTTGGTGAGGAAACGTAGTACCGAGATGAGTACTAGTTGCATAAAAGTATATTTTCAAAGAAAAGATTTAAAAAGGAAGTTTATGATTCCATTTAGGGGTTATTGAACTCCCATATTGAACTCAGAGTCAATTGGGAGTATAAATTTCCCCTGTTTTCGGCAGAAATTTTGCTGAATATAAACAGGACATAACATAGGATTGGTTGAACCAATGGTTGTGTGGGATACCATTGTGGAAAGGTTTTGAAGTGTTCTACAAGTTTTCTGTACTCCAGAACAAAATCTCCCTCCAAATGGATGAAAATCTCAGATGAGTAGGCACTGTCCATAAACAGGACAGACCAAAATGCTCTCTGGAATTTTCTGTAATTCAACCACAACTTTCTGTAGAAAAATTTCTAAGGGTCAGGTAAGACATCGTCGGAAAGTATAGGAAATATTCTACAACTTTGTAGTTCAGTGTTCTCCTAGATTGAGGGCAAAAATGGATGGGATTTTTTGAACAAAACAGCCACTTGCAAAGGAGGTGCTGTCAAAATTCCTGAGAAAATTATGTCAACTTGTAGGAATCATAACTCATAAGCTAGGAAGTATACGGAGGCAAATAAATACAATATGGATTCCTTTTTGAGTTTACTACAATTTTGTTTGTTGAACTCTAGTCCAGATTTTGCCTCCAAAGTGGTCAAAACAGATGAATTATCCAGACTGGTCAGCTGGATCAGAAGCTGGACAGTGAACACCATGTTGAAGTGTTTCAACCAAAACACTTAGTTTCACATTTCAACATCCAGCGGCTCTTGTAAAACAGCGAGTTGGAGTTGAAAAGTTTATGCATTTGACATATCAATTCGAGCTAGGACATGTTTGGGTCCAGTACAATAGCAAGGATTTACGCAGGCTAACACACTTAACATCCCGTGGCGACCCACGATGGTCGAAGTGAACTTTTAATCCCTACAGTTCATTACTTTGGAACTTGATCTTGTGACATGGTCCAGGGATGTATATGTCGTATAAAGTTTACACTTTATCCATACGTGTGATGTTTATGCGTATTAATTATTCTGTTCACGCACTATTATTGTATAGACTGGATGAAATAAACCAACATGTGCTGATCGTTTGAATGGTATGAATGGAGAATGGTGCGCACACGGTCCACACAAGAGGAGGGAGGTCCAAGTCAGGTTCGTGGTGATGAGTCTCCACCTCCGGAGCAAACCACGAGCAGCAACCACCTCCTCCACCGCCAGAACTTCCAAGAAATCTTGCGGAGGTTTTCGCTGCAGTGCTCGGCTCGTGCGACAAGCAAACCGAGTTGCTGCTGATGCTAGTTCAACAGAATGCGTACGCTGACACGACCCCACGGCCTAGTCGAGCCAGGATCACGCTGAGGGGTGCTGCGTTGCACAGCACCGGATAACACACATTAAAGGTACAAAGCGGAAGCAAAGCTTTATTACACAAAGAGGTTTATGAACATTTTTACAACAAAATATGTTCAGTCTACACTCACGGGCGTAGACTACGCATCAAGTTCACGTTCAGCCCGTGAACGTGTCCTTGCTAGCACACACGCTCACTAACACGGCGGCGTGCACGACTCCCACCCTACGGGGTTCCCCTCCTGGGGTTCCGTCTCCTCCTCGGGAGTCCCTCCATCATAGAACCCTGCAAAAGCTTCAAACACAAGCACTGAGCACGAAGGCTCAGCAAGTCTGACCCGTCTCACCTAAACATGGAACTTCTACATGCGGGGTGATGGGTACATGAGATAAAAACAAGTTGCGAAGGACTCGCCTAATTAGTGGAACCTTACTTTCAAGTTTTAGCAGCAGGTTGTGGAGAACCTTACGCAAAGGCACATGAGAGAGCTGCAATCAAACAAGAAACGCATTTCTCTCATGTACTTTGCCCAAAGTTGAAAAGAACTTTAGATAGCTCTACCTACAACAAATCATTAACAATCAAAGTCCATCTTTCAATCAGCTACATTTTAACATGTAACTAGTCTGTTCTTTCTACGTCACGGTACAGTGAACAAGTGGTACTCACTGACCGTGAGAGACGGCGATTATAATCGATTTACACCTGCAGGGTTACCCGAATAACCCGTCATGTACGCCTGTACTCAATGTTGCCTACAACAACCATCACGGACGTCGTACGCAACTACCTTTCACCCGTTAGCCAAATGTTGAACCGGTCCAATCGTCCCGAGCAAGAGGTCTCTGCACGCGCATCTCAGTGCCTCCAGCCGATTTACACCTCGAGCTCTCAACCTACCCTCGGAACGACCAGCTATGCCTCAATACCCAGCTACCCGAGTTACATCAGTTTCCCGGTTCCCATATAGCCGGTAGGTCTTCGGTACTGTTCTAGCTTGTTCAACAGGCCCGCACACGGCTCGGTCCTCAATCGACACAAGCGGAGCTATAGCACACAAGCCCCAAAGTCCTGCTGCCCTTACTCTCCGCTCGGTCTCATTTTTCTTGCCATGTGTATCATGTGCTATCTCTACCCGAGTCGAGTGCCTCTAGCCTATGCTCGCGAGTAGTTCCAACTACTCGATTTGTACCGAATCCTACTCTATCTTAGCATTGCAGTAGCTAACGGTGTTTTCAATCCTAAACCCAGCCCATGATTTTCTTGGCTATGCAATTGGGTTTCCAAACAAGACTCTAATGCAAGAAATAATAGTATTCAAGTATGTGCTCAAAACAATAAAAATTTGTAAAAAGGTTAATGAAAACCGGAGCTTGCCTTGCTGCTCTTGGTCGTAGGCTAGCCGCTCCTCCGGAGTAACTAAGTCTAGGACTTCGGGTTCCTCCTGGACCTTAGCGACTACATGATATAAGAAGTACATGTATTAATTAAATGCATTTGAATTGAGTTTTAAACTTGTGAACCTTCTAAGTCTCACTAGACCGACCCAAAGACTGTGAAACTTACCGTGGCTTGGTTACAAACTAAACAGAGACTTGGTCAAGTTTTAGTTGCAGCAAAGCTCATTTGAGCCCTCCACAATTGATTATGTCCTTGACCTTAATTGGAACTCTTAGGGTGCTCTAGGGATTTTTATGGAACAAGTCATGACTTTCTGAAAACTAGATTTTCAGAGGGTTCTAATGAAGTTGGCCTCACTTAATTTGAAGGTTCCTAGCTAAAGATATGAGCTAAACAATTTCAGGGAAAATTCTGAAAATGTTTTCTGAACATTTTCTATTTTCTCTGGAACAGTTTCACTAATCACACCATTAGGTGGACCAAATGAGCTCAAATGGATCTGAAATTTTTATAGTAGTTCAGGGATATTTTGTTGAACATCCCAGCAAAATTTCAGAATTTTCCTCCAAAGGATTCTCCAGTTAAAATTCCAAACAGTTTAAAATTTGAGGAATTAATTCTGGAGAAATAAAGATTTTCATGAAGTGAAACTTGATTTTCTGGAAAGTACTCCGAGAGCTGAATCCAACAAAATTTGGTTCACTCGATTTGGAGCTTCCTAGCCAAAGTTATGAGGATTTGAAGTTTGAACTAAAACTGAAATTCGGGAAAAAGTTTAAATCTGCCGGTGGGCCACGGGGACATGTGTTGTGTACTGAGGCATCGGCACACTGGGGCCTATGGAGTTTCTGCGCGCCAGCACACCGGATCTGAGCCGCATCCCGATCCCGATTTGAATTTTTAAGCCGCTGACAGCCAGGCCCCGCTTCTTCTTCTTCCTCCCGCCCTCTGTTTCGCGCCCGCTCGTTCTCCCCTCGCCGGAGCAGACGGCTGCTCGCCGGACCGGCGTTCCCGGCCGCCGCCCAGCCAGAGACTCGCCGCCAGAGGGTTTAGGGCATCGAGGAACACGTGGGTGGGCTCTGTTTAGGCTGCCGGTGGCTGGAACCAGCTCCGCGACGTGCGGCGGCTACTGCTGTGGTTCGGCGCCGTCGCCCGAGGTCTCTGGCCCGCCATCACTTGCGCCGATGGGCTCTACATCACCAGCGCAGCTCTGGGAAGCTCAGGGCATGACCACAGAGTAGCTCGGGAGTTACCGCAAATACGGTTTCACCGTGCGACTGAATGGGTCCGCGGCGGACACTCCTAGTAAAGCTTAAATCCCGCCGCTCCGAGGCGTTTTCATGCGATGGATGCTAAAGGAGAATTGATCGCCGGCTAATCCAGCATACATGTGCAAAATTTGATGACTCAAGGAGGAATAGAGAAGGAGAATTTTAAGGAACTTTATCGGAAGCTCGGGTTGAGGTTGCCAGAGCAAAATCTCGGAATTCGCCGGCGAGAGCTCACGGCGTGGCTTGAGCTTAATGTGGAAGCATCGTGGAGTCTGTGCGCTCCTTTTGCCATCCTTGTTCGGCCATGGAAGTGGCTGGGGTGTGCTGCCCACGTGAGACCGATCGCCGTTCTTGAGCTATGTCGCGGCGGTCATCGTTGATCAGGGGAACAGAAGCCGAAACCCGGTGGTTCAAGCATCGGGAGAGTGGTGCTTGAGCTCAGGGTGCTGCCTATCAGCTCGGGGGGGAAGAGGGCATGGCTGTTTGCTCCATTCCTCCGATCGACCGAGAGCTCAGGGAGAAGGGATGCCGCTGCCCGATGTCGCCCGCGAGGATAAGAAGGCAGCCGGGTCATCGCTCGGCTGAGGCGGTGAGGGTCGCGTGGGGGCACGAGAAGGCCGCCCTGGGCGCCAGTGCGCGAAGGAGGAAGAAGCTGGTGGCGCCTCGCCCGGGGATCGCATTGGGTGGTGCCGTGTTATGCGGCACCAAACAGCACACATATAAGGAACAATGTATTACATAAATCAAAAGCGGAAGCTTATAGTTGTTCTTCGAAAATAATTTACATAAAATAGCTACAGCGGAAGTCTATAAACAGCTCACGTTGAATATCTAAGAAGCACTCGAGAAGAGGTCCAGCTCATGGACTCCTCTCGCTAGCAACACGAATACATGGCAGCGGCTAGGTTCTCCAAGTGTGACATGACTCGGAAGTTCCCAAGTCTCACCGGAC
Organism: Neostapfia colusana; assembly: GCA_030760725.1. Taxonomy (NCBI): domain Eukaryota; kingdom Viridiplantae; phylum Streptophyta; class Magnoliopsida; order Poales; family Poaceae; genus Neostapfia; species Neostapfia colusana. Next base: position 51,547,176 of record JASWHV010000009.1, read on the forward strand.
AACCTTCTTTATAGCGTCGAAGTTTACCTGCAAAACCACTTATATAGCAAGAGTGAGCACAAAGGCTCAGCAAGACTTAACCGTCTCTTCTAAAGCATGCAACTCTACATGAGGGTAACTTAAGACCTAATCCTGTAATTTGCGAAAAGACTCGCCTACGAGTTTATCCTTAACTTTCAGATTTTAGCCATAATGGTAGTGACCTTGCGCCCAGCAACATTGGAACTCCACAATCAAACAAGAAACGCTTCGTTCCAATGTTACTTGTCCCAAGGTGGAAAATAACTTTAGTTTGCTCTATCTCTACTTCAAACATGGTTTTCATGTAATTTATAGTTAGCATAACAGCATTTAAAACTTTGCAAACTATTCCCATACAACTTGATTACTACGTCACAGCGCAGTGAGAAAGTGGTACTCATAACCGCGAGGGACGGTGATTCGAATCAAACACTACCTAGATAACTTGACACATACGCCCGCCTCTGAAGACCCAACTCTGGCGTCCTTCATTATGTCGTATGTGGCAACCTTTCTCAGGACACTAAACTGTAGAACCGGTCACGCCGTCTCGGGCTCATAGGTCTAACGAGACGATATGGTATGCCTCTACAATCCAGTGAACCTGGTACATCGGTTTCCTGGTTCCCATATATCAGTAAGCATCCGGTACACAACTCAAAACTTGCTCAGCGGGGCTGCACACGCTTCGGTCCTTAACCGACATAGGCAGAGCTACTCGACCAAGACCTCGTCTTGTGGCTGCCTAACCCCGCTGCCCGGTCTCACCTTTTAGAAATGTAAACTTTAGTTTGCTTCCTTTCCCAACCACACTTATGATATTCTACTATAGCTCGCGAGTAGATTCCAACTACTCGTCTTCTACCGGATGCCCTAGTCTATTGAGCATGGCCTTATTCTCAGCGATTATGCAATTCTACCCTTGACCTCAGGGTTCATATTTGGTTATGCAAGTGGAGTATAAAACATCCTTGACCTAATGCACATACAAGCTTTGACCCATAGTAGTGAACAAATGAAAAACTTTATAAAATAGCTTAAATGCAAACCGGGGCTTGCCTTGGTTTTGCAGGTGACTAAAGTCAGATAATATGGGTTTAGTTGCTGATGTATTGAAGTTCAACTCCTGTCCTTCTTGCTCCTTGATCCAAGCTCAACTTCTCCTTCTTCACTTTCCACGTTTTATCACTATACGTTATGAATATGCATACATGTTTAATTATAAAACTTTTTGCTAACAAATTCTAAAGCCAAGTTTAAAACTGGAACTCTGTTCAAGAATTTAAAATGACACTGGAAGTGGTGGTTTGGGTGTGTGTCTAAGCATTATCATCAAGTGAGAAGTCAGGTTCATCACTTGGGTGGGGATCAACTAATGGTGGAACAGAACACTACTGATCCAGGGCTTCAATGGAGCTGGAAATTTTCTTGTGAGTTCCTTGTCACAAGAAAGTCCTATGGACCAAAATTCAGAATGTTTCAATAAGTAGATCTCCCAGAATAATTCCCTAAGCATTTAAGAAAAAGGAATTAATTCTGAATAAATTTGCACTTTCATGCAAATTCAAGTGAACTACAATTTCAAGCATAGTTCAGAGAGTATGCCTGAATTTTACTAGGATTTTTGGAGCTAAGGAATGGCTAAAACTGAATTTCCAAGTTTTGGAAATTCTCTGAAAATGTTTCTGTATTCATTTGAATACAGAAATTTGAAATCCGAATTACCCTAACTAAATCAACTCCAAATGAGCTGAAACCTTTACAGGAGCCTCGTAATATCCTAACGAATATTCTGGCAAAATTTGGGGATTTTTGGATGAACCAAACTCCCTCAAAAATTCTTTTGCTGAAAAGCTTTAAAGAATTTTCCAGAATTTTCTATTGATTTTCATGCAAATTGGGTTGCATATTTGGAGAGGGTTTTTCATCCTGAATTAAACCCAATTTGAATCACTAAATTTGGAGCTTCCTAGCAAAAGTTATGAGGTTCTAAAGTTTGAACTAAATCTGGAATTCAAATTAATTCAGGAAATGTTCAAACTCTGACTGTGGGTCCATCCTACACGTGTCAGCTGCTGGGATCACGTCACACGGGGCCATATACAACTTCCTGCGCTGTCGCAAAGGATACTGGAGCCACAGCTGATCAGCAGTTTAAACCCTCCGTCGCTGACACGTGGGGCCCGCCGGACCTTCTTCCTCCTCAGGCCTTTTTCTTTCCCGCGCCGCCCCCTCGCCGGAAACTCGTCGGAGCTCGCCGGAGTCGGCTTCCCGGCCGTCTCCCAGCCCGGTACTTGCCGCCTGGGGGTTTTCAGGGACGAGCAATCCACTGGTGCGGTGCCCTCGGGCTGCCGGTGATCGGAACCCGGTCGGCGACGTGCGCACACCTCGGTGAGGCTTCGGCACCGTGACCCGAGCACCCTAGCCCGCCAACGGCTCGGGGGATTTTCTCTAAAGCACCAGTGAGTCATGGGAGTGCTCAGCTTTGGCTCAAACTGGATCGGTAACGGCTCTAGATGGGGTCTCACCGTGCGCCCGGCGGTTCCCGCCATGATCGCCGCTCGAAAAGCTCGAAATTAGCTGTAACCATTCGGTTCTAGGATAGGTTTGAAAAGAGGAGATCAATGCCATCTAGCTTAGCTTCTCTGTGCCTAATTTTGGGACCAAAGATTGAGGATGGAAGGAGAATTTCTAGATTGCGTACCGGAAGGTCGAGTTGCGGCCTCCGAAGGAAAATTCCTAAATTGGCTCTCGGTGATTCACAGCTCGACTGGAGGCTTGGGGGTGAGCAGGAGGGTTCACCCGCATCCGGGGGCGGCTTTGCTTGGGCGTGGAAGTGCCTGGATTAGGCTGTCCACGAGCGCCCCAACCCTCTGTGCGGTTAAACCGCCACGGCGACGAGCCAGTCTCGAGTCGGGGATGCAGCAACTCGCTGGATTCTGTGCTTAGGAGGTGGAGGACGAGCTCACCGTGTGGTTTTCCAGCTTGGCTGGCATCTACGCGCTCGGTTTTCATCAGTTCCCAGTCGATCGCCTGAGGCGGCAACGTCCTCGGTTCTTTTGTCGTGCGAGGGAGGAAAAGCAGGCCGAGGCGTCAGTGATGAGGCAAAAGATCGCACAGGAGAAGGGATAGGCGTCCAAGCAGCTCTCCAGCATGCTGCTCCAGTGAGGAGGTGGCAGCAGCTTGCGCTCGGTGGCGCTGGGAGCGACTTCAGTAGCTCGGGTGTGATCCAGTAAACAGAGAGTGACTTAAGCAGTAAGTTATGCCCCTCCCCTCAATGACCAGTGGGGCCCACAGCTCCTCTCTGCCCCAAAAGATCTTCAAATTTTGGCCTAGTGCAAACCCAGCCATGTGGATCTCAATTCAAAATATATTTTGGCAATTTGACAAGTTGTGCCACAGTTTCAAGTTTAAATTCAGATTTGGATGAAATTTACATGTCCTCTTGATATTCATATCCAAGCACCTCCAAATTTCCTCCAAATTGGTCTCCCTCATAATTTGAACCTGAGGAACTCAAATATGCCACCTGATTCTTGAGTTGGCCATTGCAAATACAACTTTTTAAACAACAGTTTGAATTTATCCTTTTGAAAATGGCCTTCATCTTTTTGAAGTGACCCTTTTAGTTCAAACTGAATTCAATGTTTTATTGCACATGCCAACACTTTCATGAGTAGATAAAAGTTTTTGTAAGTCCCATTTCTTGTATAAAACTCAACTTTATTCATAGCTCAAGTTTTCTATTTACAAGTTTTGGGACTTTTACACTTATCTGATGTCAAGATCAACTCCAATGGAGTGAAAATTGGTGTGTGAGCTCACAAAAATGTGCTGAGTAAGAATATGCCTCCCACTTTTGTATTCCTGGGATAAAAACAGTTTGAATTTGAATGTAGTTTCAAACTGCCCTCTTTCTAGCTATACCCAAAATGACCTCAAAAGGTTTTGAATTTGGGTGAAACCTGGCATGGACATTCCTAGCAATGTGTAGGAGTCTTTCATATGCCCATCCCCTATAATATATGTGGGACATACCACTTTTGCAATATGTGAGTTTGTTCTCTAATGAGCATGTTGATGGTGGTTACTTGCTCTTAAAATGTGTTCATCAACTTGCTTCAAATGAGGTGTGTGTGTGTGGTGATGAACACTTCAAGCATGTGTCAAAAACTGAGGCCCTTACATTCCTACCCCCTTAAAAGAATCTCGTCCCGAGATTATAAGGTGACAATGAGAGAGAAGACGGTAGAAATTTACCGGATATGCGACGTGAAAAAGTCGGGGTAGTTAGCGTGAAGAAATCCTTCGCTCTCCCATGTCGCCTCGTCCACGGAGTGATTACTCCATAGAACTTTGTAGAACCACAACGTACGGTTGCGTGTGGTTCGGGCCTTCTCATCAATAATCTGAACCGGTTTCTCTCGATAGGTGAGATCTGGTTGCAATTCTTCAATGTCCTCCAGCTGAACGGTAGTTGATAGCTTAAGACACTTCCTCAGCTGGGAAATGTGAAAGACGTCATGCACACCGGAAAGTGCTTCTGGTAATTTCAGCCGGTATGCTACCGATCCACATCTTTCGGTAATTTGGAATGGACCGATAAATCGGGGTGCCAACTTCCCTCTCACCCCAAATCTGTTTACGCCCTTCATTGGAGACACACGTAGGTATACATGATCCCGGACTTCGAACTGCAATGGGCGTCTTCTCCAGTCCACATACTGTTTCTGTCGGGATTGGGCGCCTTTTAGGTTCCCTTGAATCAGTCGAACCTTCTCCTCCACGTTGTTGACAAGGTCAATCCCGAAGGTAACCCTTTCGCCAGACTCACACCAATTCAATGGCGTGCGGCGTTTTCTTCCGTATAGCGCCTCGTAAGGCGCCATCTTGATGCTGGCTTGGTACCCATTGTTGTACGCGAACTCGGCTAACGGCAAGTGATCATCCCAATTCTTGCCGTGGTTAATAGCGCAAGCTCGTAGCATGTCTTCTAGGATCTGATTTACCCGCTCGGTTTGCCCATCCATTTCGGGTGGTATGCTGAACTACGGATCAGCTTCGTCCCCCAATGCAGCATGCAGCTGCTCCCAAAAACGGGACACAAATAAAGTGCCCCGGTCTGATACGATGGTATGGGGTACGCCATACAAGCATAGGATCCGTGAGATGTACAGTTCAGCATACTTCTTGGCTTTGTAGTTGGTGTTGACCGGGATGAAATGGGCAACTTTGGTGAGCCGGTTGACAATCACCCACACAGAATCATGGTTCTGAAAAGTGGTGGGTAAACTGACGATGAAGTCCATGCTCACATCTTCCCACTTCCAGGCAGGAACGCCCAGTGGTTGCAGCAGTCCCGGTTTCCGCATATGGTCTGCCTTCACCCTTTGACATGTATCACACTCGGACACGTACTTTGCAATCTCCTGCTTCATCCGTGTCCATCAAAACTTGCTTCTGAGTTCTTGATACATTTTGTTGCTGCCGGGGTGAATAGAAAATTTTGATAAGTGAGCCTCATCAAAAATTTTCTTCCGTAATTCCGGGTTACGGGGTACGACGATCCGGTCCTTGAACCATAGGACGCCGTCTCCGTCCTTCCGGAAACATTTCAACTCCCCACTGTCTACACGTCTCCGAAAATGCGACATGCCCTTGTCATGTTTCTGAGCTGCCGCTATCTCTTAACGGATGGTGGGGAAGATGTAGAGAGCTCCATGTGGAATCACATGCAGTGATGGTTCGTGTAAAAGCCCAAGAAAAGAGACTTGCAAAAACTTTTTTCACCTCACAACACCACAGTGTTTATTGTGGACACCTTAAGGAAATATTGTGAAGAGCAAGTAACCTCCATCAAAAGAGTGATTAGAGGGGAAAGCCTTCATTTGCACAAAGTGGGATTTGGACACATGAACATGAGAGATTGAGCTCACCCTAGAACTTTAAAAGTCTTGGAAAGGTTCAGTCCAAGTTTCATGAAAAATCCAACACTTTTGAGGCACTTTTGGGGGTATTTGAAAAAGAGGCCAATTTGAATGTAAATTCAAATTGCAGCAACTTCCATCACTCAAATTCAAAAAGTAGTTTCATATTAAACTCAGCATATTTTCCTGAGTAATCCCACCAATTTTCAGTCCCATTGGACTTCATCTCGTCGGGAGCCGAATTTGTAACAATTCAAACTGAGTTTGAATTTTCAAATTCAAATATGAAGGGAATGTGGCCAAACCAGTTTGAAGTTGATGAATTCAAATTCTACCTTTGAGTTGGTTGCTAAATTCCCTTTTCAAGTCTGAGTAGGTGGGATATTTGCACAACAGAGAAGATTAGGAGGGAGAAGAGGGCCCACCAGTCAGCTAGACTTCGGCCCTAAGTCAACACCGAGCGAACTCAGTTTACCGGGCCTCGGCAGAGCTCGACACCGAGCCGACTGAGCAGCCACCTCGCCCCCCCCCTCCTCACACGCTGGCGACCAGCTTGCCGGCTCCGCCGCCTCAACCCGATCGTTAACCCGGGAGCAAACAGCAGCACGTTGCCTTCTTCATTGATCGCACGCTCGCTGTTTCCCTCACCCCCGCACTAAACCGGAGCTCACCCCGTGCTCTCTTTTCTCGATTGCCGGCAGCAACCGAGCCCCGGTTGTTCGTGCCAGCAGCACCAAAAAGCAGTGCCCGTGCGTGCTCTACCACGACAGCCCCGCAAATCCGAGACTCCTAGCCTGTGGCGCGTGCAATTCGGCAACGATCGCCGAGGAACAGAGCACCGGCGGAAAGCCGCGAACTGCTCCCCGTGGACAGCACGCCACGGCCAGTTTCACCGCCGGACTTCTACACGGAAAAGGTGTGCCTTAGTCTCCAGATCGTGTAGCTGCAACCCTTCTAACCATTGGTAGACTGTGCACTGAGAATTCCTAAGAATCCCGAGAACTAGTGCAACCGGGTAAGGGTCGGTCTACCCCGAAATTCTAGCTGCACCGTCCAATCCAGCTCGGGTGAGCCAACACACACCTTCCTCACTCCCTAGCGGCCCTCCTCGACCAAGAATCAAGGGAAATGACCCAGAAATGGCCGGGTTTAGGTTGTTTCTCGGGCCGCCATAGAATAACAGCTCGGTTCACCGTGGAGCTCTAGGTTGCCGACCTTTTCAAGGGGTTTGGCGGCCATTCCCATCACCCTCGAGCTCCCGTGGTGCTCTCCGACCCTTTCCCGATCATTTTGATGCGTTGTAACACATTCCCGACCATGCCGGAACCCTAACCGCCGCTGTCACCGTCGGGAGCCCGGTTCCGGTGAGCTACGGCCGCCGGCGACACCACCGACGAGTTCAGCGTCGTGAGTTAGGGCGGGGCGGCAAGTTTGGGGCCGGGAGACGGCCGGGAAAGCAGTTCCGGCGACGCTCGCCGGAGTGCGCCGCCGCGGGCCCCTGTTTGGCATGAGGAAGGAGAAGACTGCCGGGTGGGACCCACCGGCAGACATTTAAACATTTTGAAATGTTCAGTTTGTAGTTCAAACTTTGGAGGACCACAACTTGGGTTAGGAGAATCCAAAAATTATGAAACAAATTTTGTTGGATCCCTCTAACAGAGTACAATCCAAATCTGAAACCCAATTTGTATGAAATCCATTAATTAATTCTGGAAAATTCTTTAAAGCTTTTCAGCAAAAGAATTTTAGAGGGAGTTTGGTTCATCCAAAAATCCCCAAATTTTGCCAGAATGTCCTTTAGAACATTATTGAACCCCTGTAAAAGTTTCAGACCATTTGAAGTTAATTTGGTCAGAGCAATTCAAATTGGAAGGTGCTGTGTTCATTTGAATACAGAAACATTTTCAGAGAATTTCCAAAACTTGGAAAGTCAGTTCTGGGCAAATCTTAACTCCAAAAATGTTAGGAAAATTCATGCAAACTCTATGAGCTATAATTGAAATTGTAGTTCATTAAGTTGGGCATGAACAGGGGTATTACCTCAGAATAAATTCTTCTTTGCTGATTTGCCAAGAGAATTATTCTGAGCAAACCACTCCATGAAAAGTGCTAATATTTGGTCCAGAGAGTTTTCTGGTGACAAGGAACTCACACAAAAATTCTCAGCTCCATTGGAGCCCTAGATCACCCCTGTCCTGTTTAACCACTTAAGAGATTAATATGGAAAACGGGGAAAACCACTTAGCATTTAACCGTGTGGTTAAGTCCAAGCCAAACCACCAACACCAGTTCATCTTTAAATTCTTAAACAGAGTTCCAGGTGTTAGAGACTGGTTATTAGAACTAATAGCAGTAACCTTACAATAACTTATGCATATCAATTAACATGTAGTATTTCATAAACGTGTAGTCACTGAAGAAGAGACTCTGGAAGTGCTGGACTTCCTTCTTCCGGACGAAGAATTAACCCCTGACCAGCAGCAACAAGGCAAGCCCCGGTTTGCATTAACCTTTTTATAAGTTTTATTTTGTTTACATGTGTCATCTGAAGTATGTATGTGCATTAGGTATAGGATGAATGAAACCCTACATGCATAACCAGAATTTTTCCCTAAGAGTGAGGGTAGTGTCTAAGACCTCGAGTAGAAAGGCTGGGCTTAAAGATTCATAGGGCTTCGGTACAAGTCGAGTAGTTGGAATCTACTCGCGAGATAGGCTTTGGACACACGGGGTCGGTTGAGTGACGTGAGATCACATTAGTAATGAAAATGAGACTGGGCAGGGGCTAGGGCGCAGCAAGAGGGAGTCTTGTGTGCGCAGCCCTGTCCGTGTCGATTGAGGACCGAGCCGTGTGCGGCCCACGCTGATCAAGTTTGAACGTATCGAAGGCATATCGGATATATGGGCCCTGATAAACCGATGTAGCCAAAACCTCCGGGCGTTGAGGCATAACGCACCGATTTATAGGTGTAGGCTGAGTGCAGCAAGGTGGAAATCTGCCAACGGGCATAGAGCGATGCTCCGTGTGGAGAACCTCCTGCTCGTTTCGGTGCGACCGGTTCGACGTTTGGGCTTTTGGGTGAAAGGCTGTCCCGTACGACATTGAGTGAGCGTGCTGTGCAGCTCCACGGGTGGGCGTACGTGACGTGCTCTTTTGGTTTCCCTGCAGGTGTATATCGAGTCGATTCGCCGTCCCTCGCGGTGAAGAGTACCACTTGGTCACTGAGTCATGACGTAGATTAATGGATGAAACATGTTGATTCAATATTGTTGATTGATATAATTGTATTGTTACCTGTGTGCCACCAAATACTGCTTACTAAATTTCAGATTTCATGAACTGTTAACTTGTTGCTAAAAGATGAACTAAGGATGAACTTGTAGGCGTGTCCTTTTGCTGAAATGTTACTGTCCTATGTCCATTGTACCCCTCATGTAGAGTTTCATGCTTAGGTGAGTCGGTTAAGCCTTGCTGAGCCTTTGTGCTCACGGTTGCTGCTTAAGTGTTTTTCAGGTGAGGAGCCACCCACGGACTCGGAGTACGAGTCCACCGGCGAGGGTTACCCTCCGTCGGGGACCATGGCTGAGTGGGAGCCGTACACGCCGCGCTGAGCTGAGGAGTGCAGCTAGTGTGGGTTGCCCTAGGGCTGGGCAACCAACTTTTGCTAGATAGGCGGGCGTGAGTTGTATAGTGTAGACTTCCGCTGTGTAACATAAACAATAGTTGTAACTGAAGTTTGTACCTGTTTGTACAGTTTCAGTTGTTTTCCCATGTAATATATTATGTTCTTATGACGTGTGCTGTCGGGTGTCACATCGCACGGCACCACCCTCTACGATCCTGGATGAGCGGATTCCGGTCCGCCACAGCCTGGTATCAGAGCTGCATTGGGGATAGCACAGTACTTAAGAACTATATTATGGGAAAACTTAGGTATACGGTGAGGATTCGGTAGTTGCCCAAGTAAGGACTATACTAGCATAGTTACTTAAAGTGGCAAAGACTAACTTATGTGTTATAATTCTGAATTTTAATTATGTAACGACGCACCTACACTATGGTAAGTATGGTAAGGAACGCCACCGAAAGCGGTTCAATTTTGGTTAGCTCCCCCTGACGAGGAACGTGGTTCAGGGATTGATCTCACAGCTTGGTGTGAGATGTCAATATGAAGCTCTTGGACTCTTCATGTTCCTGAGTTCATATGCAACGCTGATCCCTAGCGTGCATTAGGCAAGTAAGTGGAGACCCCATCGCGTGGTCAGTAACGCGAGAGTGTGTTCGTCTGGAAATAGCCCAGGAGGACATACGCAGCGCTTGCCATCGGCGTGCCCTGCAGGGCAGTAGGTGGTATCTGTTGGGTTGATAACATTCCCAACCGTAACGACCCGTTCATGACATACTCGGGTTCCCCGTCGTGTGGTGTTGAAACACGATCACGTACCTTGAGACGTGACCTAACTCAAGGACGGCCGTATGGAAATGATACGGGCGTTTGTATTTACTTTTAAATATGGAACTGCCTGAAATGAATAACCATTGAGTGCACCATTATTGTGTGGTCTTCTGCAAGTACTAACCACGTATGTATCCGGGTAGTAAACGTGTGCGAGAGACCGTTTAGTGCCACACTTGAGACGTATATGCCAGTATGATCCAGTTAGGATTTTCTTTTGTGAGGAACGTAGTACCGAGATACTGTAGGAATATGCATACAAAATCATGATAATAAGGAATTAAAATCTATAGGTTCAACATTTAGGACCCTGGTGGGGTATAAGAATGGGATAGTGGAGCAGGATAGCCAAAGGGATGAAAAACAGAGTGCTCTGTTTTGGGACAGCAAGTTTGCTGATCTTCAACAGGGCATAACTCACAGGTATTTTAGCCGAGAGAGGTGTGCTAAATAGTTCTGGAAAGGTATTGAAGTACTCTACGACTTTGTTGTAGACTTCCAGAGCTGAAACTCACCTTAAGATGGCTTAAATCCTAGTGGAATGTAAACTGTCCAGAACCAGGACAGAGTAAAACATTCTCTGGACTGTTCTGTTTTCAAACATAACTCCCAGTACAAAAATCTAAAATTGTCATATAATACCTCCTTTGAAAGAGTAGAAGATGTGTGACATCTTTGCAATTCAAAGTTTCTGAAGTTTCAGCACAGATTTTAGTGGAAACCAGGGATGAAAACAGCCACTTCCAAAGGAGGTGCTGTTCAAATTTCTTTCAGAAATTCTGCTGACTTTGAATTAGCATAACTTTTTAACCAAGGCGGATCTGGGGGCAATTGAATACTCGTAGGAAATATACTGAAGTTAACTTTAACTTTGGTATTCAACTTGAGTCATGAAAATGCCCAGAACCAGATCAAAACTTGGAATAAGTAGAAACTGGTCATTCTGACAGAAGAATGACAGTTGAACTCATTGGAGAGGGTGTTGTACCCTAAGGGTGGTGTACGTGATGACAAAGCGATAGTAATGTCTCGTAGTGACCAAACCTAGTTATGTTGAGCTTCCAAAGAGGAGGTTCATCAAGTTGGATTGAACTAGCTTGTGTTTGGTCTGGTAATGGTGTAGCTTGTGCAAAGTTATTACATTATCTACATACGAGATGTATCGCATGAAATGTTGTCATAATGTTTTATACCCATTTCTATTGGACTGCATGCAAAATGTTGCGGGACTGATGTTTAATGTCATATGGTTGCAGATGGTTCGTACTAGGACCACACACGAGGTTGGTGGCTCTAGCCAACAGGGAGGTGATGACTCCCAGCCACCGGCCTATGACAGCACCCCGCAGCAGCAGCCACCACCGCCGCCTCCGCTTACTCTAGCGGATGTGATAGAGGCACTGGTGGGAGGTCGTGAGGAGCAGACCGACCTGCTCCGCACGATCGTGCAGAATACGTCCCAGGCGGGGGGACGTCAAGATAGAGGGCCTCGTGAGCCCCGTGAAGTGTCGTACTCGGATTTCATGAGTACGCACCCTCCAATATTCACCGAAGCCGAAGAACCACTGGAGGTGGACAACTGGCTGCAGACTATTGAGTCCAAGTTTGGGCTGCTCCAGTGTACGGAGCGGCAGAAGACCCTGTTCGCAGCACAGCAACTCCACGGTGCCGCTGGTGCGTGGTGGGCGAATTATGTCGCCTCACGTCCGGCTGGCCATGCCGTGGAATGGCAAGAGTTCCGGGAGGCGTTCCGCGCCTATCACATTCCTCCCGGAATAATGAAGAGGAAGTTCCAAGAATTCTTGGAGCTGAAGCAGGGCAGGAGGAGTGCCCATGACTACTCCCGTGCCTTCAACCATCTGGCGCAATATGCGTCAGACTACATCTCCACCGAGGAGAAGAAGCGGGAGCACATCTATCGGGGGTTACACCCCCAAATGAAGACACATCTCGTTCAGTGGAATCGCGGCACATTCAATGACTTGGTCAATGCCGCGATCATGCAAGAGGATGCTCAGCGGGAGTTGGCAGCTGAGCAGAGGAAGCACAGCGCTCCACCTAGCAGCGGTGGGAGTGGCGCTCCCCAGAAGTACCGTATGGTGTATCGGACACCATCCGGGCAGCAGTGGCGACCACCGGCGCGGCCTCAACAGTTCGGGGGACGTTCGTTCCAAGCACCCCCGTTCCGTCCGCCGATGCCGCCACCAAGACAGCAGCAGCAGATGGTACCCCGGGCATTTCCATCACCACAACGCGCCCCGGGATTCCGTCCACCGATCAGCGGGGGACCGCCCCGTTTCACCTGCTTCACGTGTGGCCAGGCGGGCCACTTCGCGAAGGACTGTCCCCAGGGGCAGCAGAGCAGCGGGCAAGCCCAGCTCCAGGGCGGTGCTCGAGGCCGACCTCCGGTGAAGAAGGTTGGTCAGCGGACTGGAGGCGTCCGCAACCTCGACAATGAGGACGCCCCGGAGGGAGACAACGTGCTGGCGGGTACGTTCACTCTCAACCATCAAGCCATCATAATATTGTTTGATTCTGGTGCAACCCACAACTTTATAAGTGCATCATATGTGGCTAAGCATCAGCTGGAAGCCTTTCAATCCGAGTGTTCTTATATGATCTGCTCACCGGGCTGAAAGATTTCAGCAACTATGATGGTTCCAAAAGCACCATTGTGCTTAGGTGGGAAGATATATCCCACCACTATGATTATCTTAGGGGGGCAGAAGATTGATGCAATCTTGGGAATGTCATGGCTAAGTTACCATGGCGCTGTCCTGGAAACTCTAACACGGACGGTTCTCCTCAACTCCACATTACACCATCCGCAGTCCCTCCTATTAGATAATCCAGTCCGGGAAGTTTCAGTGATCAACAATACTGAAGCTCTCAAGTTGGAGGACATCCTCGTAGTCCGGGAGTATCCCGAAGTGTTCCCGGATGATCTTCCGGGCATGCCACCTGAGCGGGACGTCGAGTTCAAGATTGAACTTGCACCCGGGACTACGCCCATATCACGGAGACCATACAAAATGGCTCCAAATGAGCTGGCTGAACTGAAAGAACAGCTCAATGATCTGTTGAGCAAGGGTTTCATTAGGCCGAGTTCCTCGCCTTGGGGATGCTCGGCGCTGTTTGTAAAGAAGAAGGATGAAACCCTACGGCTGTGTGTGGATTACCGGCCGCTCAACGCTGTCACCATCAAGAATAAGTACCCACTGCCCCGTATTGACATATTGTTTGATCAACTTGTGGGGGCAAGTGTGTTCTCAAAGATGGACCTTCGCTCTGGATATCACCAGATCAAGATCCGGGCGGAGGATATCCCGAAGACGGCCTTCTCAACGAGATATGGATTATATGAATATCTCGTCATGTCCTTTGGTCTCACAAACGCTCCAGCTCACTTCATGTATCTCATGAATTCGGTGTTCATGCCGGAGCTGGACAAGTTCGTGGTAGTGTTCATCGACGATATCTCGGTGTACTCCAAGACAGAAGCTGAACATGCCAAACACTTGCGGATCGTTCTTTAACGATTGCGAGACCACAAGCTTTATGCCAAGTTCAGCAAATGCGAATTTTGGATCAGCCAAGTGCCATTCTTGGGGCATATCATCTCAGCTGAAGGCATTGCGGTTGACCCAAGTAAAATAGAGCAAGTGCTGAAATGGAAAGCTCCCACTTCAGTCCATGAAGTCAGATGCTTCCTCGGGTTAGCGGGATACTACCGGAGATTCATTCCAAGTTTCTCCAAGCTCCCTAAGCCGATGACAGAGTTGCTGAAGAAAGGGACGAAATATGTTTGGAACACGGCGTGTGAAGGAGCGTTCCGAACATTGGTGAAGCATCTCACAACAGCCCCGGTCTTAGCTCAGCTGGATACAACAAAGCCCTTTGACGTGTACTGTGACGCGTCCGGTATTGGGCTCGGCTGCGTGTTGATGCAGGAAGGACGTGTGGTCACATATGGCTCACGCCAACTTTGGAACCACGAGCAGCACTATCCCACTCATGACCTTGAGCTTGCTGCCGTGGTGTTGGCGCTAAAAATGTGGAGGCACTATCTCCTGGGGAATCTGGTGCATCTCTACACCGACCACAAGAGCTTGAAATATATTTTCACCCAGAAGGAGCTGAACATGAGGCAAAGGAGGTGGTTAGAACTGATCAAAGATTATGAGATTGAGATCCATTACCACCCCGGCAAGGCGAATGTGGTTGCCGACGCGCTGAGTCGGAAATCACATGTCCATCACCTCCCCATTACACCGGTGGAGGAGGAAGAGCCAAGTTTATACTTGGTTCCTTATGGATCGCTGTACAACCTTGCCCTCATCCCTACTATTAGGGAGGACATCATTTCTGCTCAGAAAAATGATAAAGGCATGGCACATCTCCGGAGACGGATAGACAATGGAGAGATCAAGTGTTTCCGGAAGGATGATGAGGGGACACTATGGTTCAACGACCGCATAGTCGTACCCCGGGACATGGAACTGAGGAAGAAAATCCTCGATGAAGCCCACTTGTCTAAATACTCCATTCATCCGGGCAGCAACAAAATGTACCAAGATTTGAAAAAGAAATTTTGGTGGACACGGATGAAGCGGGAGGTAGCTAAGTACGTATCCGAGTGTGATACGTGTAGACGAGTGAAGGCTGATCATATGAGGAAATCAGGGCTGCTGCAACCCCTGAAGATTCCAGCATGGAAATGGGAAGATGTGAGCATGGATTTCATTGTGGGATTACCCTTAACATACAACAAACATGATTCCATATGGGTGATCGTTGACCGACTGACCAAGTCAGCTCACTTCATTCCCGTGCATACACATTTCCATGCCAACCGATATGCGGAGTTATACATTGCCAGGATTCTATGCCTGCATGGTGTACCCAAGACCATAGTCTCCGACCGAGGTGCATTGTTTGTATCTCGCTTTTGGGAGCAGTTGCACGCTGCTTTGGGTACTAAACTGATTAGGAGCTCCGCCTACCACCCTCAGACAGATGGCCAGACAGAGAGGGTGAATCAAGTTCTGGAGGACATGTTGAGAGCATGTGCCATCCACCATGGTAGGAACTGGGATAATCACCTACCATTGGCGGAATTCTCGTACAACAACGGCTATTAGGCGAGTATCAAAATGGCACCTTACGAAGCTCTCTACGGTCGTAAATGCCGCACCCCATTAAATTGGTGCGAGTCCGGTGAAAGGGTCACATTCGGGGTTGATGTGGTGAACGACGCCGAGGAGCGCGTTCGAACAATTCAAGCCAATTTGAAGGCCGCTCAATCCCGGCAAAAGAGCTACGCTGATAAGAGGCGTAGACCGTTGCACTTTGACGTTGGGGAACACGTGTACCTCCGCGTGTCTCCGATGAAGGGCGTGCACCGGTTCGGTGTGAAGGGGAAGCTCGCTCCCTGTTTCATTGGACCCTATGCTATCACCGAGAAGTGTGGACCAGCAGCGTATCGATTGGAGCTACCGGCATTACCTTGCTGGTGTCCATGATGTTTTCCATGTTTCGCAACTGCGAAATTGTTTGAAGCATACAGCTGCTGTTCCTACCGAAGACATCGGCGAGCTAAAACCGGACTTAACTTATGATGAGTATCCAGTGGCCATTCTTGATGAAAAAGCCAGGACCACACGCAGCAGAACGTTGTGGTTCTACAAAATACTCTGGAGCAACCACACCGCCGAAGAAGCGACGTGGGAGAGCGAGGAGTTCCTTCGCTCAAGCTACCCGGAGTTCATGGCTTCTCAACACGGGTAAGTCCCTATTACATCGCCATCTCTTCTTTTGTAATCTCGGGACGAGATTCTTTTAAGGGGGGAGGGATGTAAAAGCCCAAGAAAAGGGACTTGCAAAAACATTTCTTCACCTCACAACACCACAGTGTTTATTGTGGACACCTTAAGGAAATATTGTGAAGAGCAAGTAACCTCCATCAAAAGAGTGATTAGAGGGGAAAGCCTTCATTTGCACAAAGTGGGATTTGGACACATGAACATGAGAGATTGAGCTCACCCTAGAACTTTAAAAGTCTTGGAAAGGTTCAGTCCAAGTTTCATGAAAAATCCAACACTTTTGAGGCACTTTTGGGGGTATTTGAAAAAGAGGCTAATTTGAATGTAAATTCAAATTGCAGCAACTTCCATCACTCAAATTCAAAAAGTAGTTTCATATTCAAACTCAGCATATTTTCCTGAGTAATCCCACCAATTTTCAGTCCCATTGGACTTCATCTCGTCGGGAGCCAAATTTGTAACAATTCAAACTGAGTTTGAATTTTCAAATTCAAATATGAAGGGAATGTGGCCAAACCAGTTTGAAGTTGATGAATTCAAATTCTACCTTTGAGTTGGTTGCTAAATTCCCTTTTCAAGTCTGAGTAGGTGGGATATTTGCACAACAGAGAAGATTAGGGGGAGAAGAGGGCCCACCAGTCAGCTAGACTTCGGCCCTAAGTCAACACAGAGCGAACTCGGTTTACCGGGCCTCGGCAGAGCTCGACACCGAGCCGACCGAGCAGCCACCTCGCCCCCCCTCCGCACGCGCTGGCGACCAGCTTGCCGGCTCCGCCGCCTCAACCCGATCGTTAACCCGGGAGCAAACAGCAGCACGTTGCCTTCTTCATTGATCGCACGCTCGCTGTTTCCCTCACCCCCGCACTAAACCGGAGCTCACCCCGCGCTCTCTTTTCTCGATCGCCGGCAGCAACCGAGCCCCGGTTGCTCGTGCCAGCAGCACCAAAAAGCAGCGCCCGTGCGTGCTCTACCACGACAGCCCCGCAAATCCGAGACTCCTAGCCTGCGGCGCGTGCAATTCGGCAACGATCGCCGAGGAACAGAGCACCGGCGGAAAGCCGCGAACTGCTCCCCGTGGACAGCACGCCACGGCCAGTTTCACCGCCGTACTTCTACACGGAAAAGGTGCGCCTTAGTCTCCAGATCGTGTAGCTGCAACCCTTCTAACCATTGGTAGACTGTGCACTGAGAATTCCTAAGAATCCCGAGAACTAGTGCAACCGGGTAAGGGTCGGTCTACCCCAAAATCCTAGCTGCACCGTCCAATCCAGCTCGGGTGAGCCTACACACACCTTCCTCACTCCCTAGCGGCCCTCCTCGACCAAGAATCAAGGGAAATGACCCAGAAATGGCCGGGTTTAGGTTGTTTCTCGGGCCGCCATAGAATAACAGCTCGGTTCACCGTGGAGCTCTAGGTTGCCGACCTTTTCAAGGGGTTTGGCGGCCATTCCCATCACCCTCGAGCTCCCGTGGTGCTCTCCGACCCTTTGCCGATCATTTTGATGCGTTGTAACGCATTCCCGACCACGCCGGAACCCTAACCGCCGCTGTCACCATCGGGAGCCCGGTTCCGGTGCGCTACGGCCGCCGGCGACACCACCGACGAGTTCAGCGTCGTGAGTTAGGGCGGGGCGGCAAGTTTGGGGCCGGGAGACGGCCGGGAAAGCAGTTCCGGCGACGCTCGCCGGAGGGCGCCGCCGCGGGCCCCTGTTTGGCGCGAGGAAGGAGAAGACTTCCGGGTGGGACCCACCGGCAGACATTTAAACATTTTGAAATGTCCAGTTTGTAGATCAAACTTTGGAGGACCACAACTTGGGTTAGGAGAATCCAAAAATTATGAAACAAATTTTGTTGGATTCCTCTAACAGATTACAATCCAAATCTGAAACCCAATTTGTATGAAATCCATTAATTAATTCTGGAAAATTCTTTAAAGCTTTTCAGCAAAAGAATTATAGAGGGAGTTTGGTTCATCCAAAAATCCCCAAATTTTGTCATGATGTCCTTTAGAACATTAGTGAACACCTGTAAAAGTTTCAGACCATTTGAAGTTGATTTGGTCAGAGCAATTCAAATTGGAAGGTGCTGTGTTCATTTGAATACCGAAACATTTTCAGAGAATTTCCAAAACTTGGAAAGTCAGTTCTGGGCAAATCTTAACTCCAAAAATGTTAGGAAAATTCATGCAAACTCTATGAGCTATAATTGAAATTGTAGTTCATTAAGTTGGGCATGAACAGGGGTATTACCTCAGAATAAATTCTTCTTTGCTGATTTGCCAAGAGAATTATTCTGAGCAAACCACTCCATGAAAAGTGCTAATGTTTGGTCCAGAGAGTTTTCTGGTGACAAGGAACTCACACAAAAATTCTCAACTCCATTGGAGCCCTATATCACCCCTGTCCTGTTTAACCACTTAAGAGATTAATATGGAAAAGGGGGAAAACCACTTAGCATTTAACCGTGTGATTAAGTCCAAGCCAAACCACCAACACCAGTTCATCTTTAAATTCTTAAAAAGAGTTCCAGGTGTTAGAGACTGGTTATTAGAACTAATAGCAGTAACCTTACAATAACTTATGCATATCAATTAACATGTAGTATTTCATAAACGTGTAGTCACTGAAGAAGAGACTCCGGAAGTGCTGGACTTCCTTCTTCCGGACGAAGAATTAACCCCTGACCAGCAGCAACAAGGCAAGCCCCGGTTTGCATTAACCTTTTTATAAGTTTTATTTTGTTTACATGTGTCATCTGAAGTATGTATGTGCATTAGGTATAGGATGAATGAAACCCCACTTGCATAACCAGAATTTTTCCCTAAGAGTGAGGGTAGTGTCTAAGACCTCGAGTAGAAAGGCTGGGCTTAAAGATTCATAGGGCTTCGGTACAAGTCGAGTAGTTGGAATCTACTCGCGAGATAGGCTTGGGACACATGGGGTCGGTTGAGTGACGTGAGATCACATTAGTAATGAAAATGAGACTGGGCAGGGGCTAGGGCGCAGCAAGAGGGAGTCTTGTGTGCGCAGCCCTGTCCGTGTCGATTGAGGACCGAGCCGTGTGCGGCCCACGCTGATCAAGTTTGAACGTACCGAAGGCATAACGGATATATGGACCCCGATAAACCGATGTAGCCTAAACCTCCGGGCGTCGAGGCATAACGCACCGATTTATAGGTGTAGGCTGAGGGCAGCAAGATGGAAATCTGCCAACGGGCATAGAGCGATGCTCCGTGTGGGGAACCTCCTGCTCGTTTCGGTGTGACCGGTTCGACGTTTGGGCTGTTGGGTGAAAGGTTGTCCCGTACGACATTGAGTGAGCGTGCTGTGCAGCTCCACGGGTGGGTGTACATGACGTGCTCTTTGGGTTTCCCTGCAGGTGTATATCGAGTCGATTCGCCGTCCCTTGCGGTGAAGAGTACCACTTGGTCACTGAGTCGTGACATAGATTAATGGATGAAACATGTTGATTCAATATTGTTGATTGATATAATTGTATTGTTACCTGTGTGCCACCAAATACTGCTTACTAAATTTCAGATTTCATGAACTGTTAACTTGTTGCTAAAAGATGAACTAAGGATGAACTTGTAGGCGTGTCCTTTTGCTGAAATGTTACTATCCTATGTCCATTGTACCCCTCATGTAGAGTTTCATGCTTAGGTGAGTCGGTTAAGCCTTGCTGAGCCTTTGTGCTCACGGTTGCTGCTTAAGTGTTTTTCAGGTGAGGAGCCACCCACGGACTCGGAGTACGAGTCCACCGGCGAGGGTTACCCTCCGTGGGGGACCACGGCTGAGTGGGAGCCGTACACGCCGCGCTGAGCTGAGGAGTGCAGCTAGTGTGGGTTGCCCTAGGGCTGGGCAACCAACTTTTGCTAGATAGGCGGGCGTGAGTTGTATAGTGTAGACTTCCGCTGTGTAACATAAACAATAGTTGTAACTGAAGTTTGTACCTGTTTGTACAGTTTCAGTTGTTTTCCCATGTAATATATTATGTTCTTATGACGTGTGCTGTCGGGTGTCACATCGCACGGCACCACCCTCTGCGATCCTGGATGAGCGGATTCCGGTCCGCCACAGTTCGCTCTCTTCCAACGGTGTGATGGTCAGATTGTTGACGTGTGACTTGCGGCTCAGCGCATCTGCCACTATGTTTGCCTTGCCCGGATGATAATGGATCTCTATTTCGTAATCCTTTTATCAATTCTAACCATCTTCGCTGCCTCATGTTCAGCTCCTTCTGAGTGAATATGTACTTGAGGCTCTTGTGATCGGTATATAAATGTACGAGGTTACCGAGTAGGTAGTGCCTCCAAATTTTTAGTGCAAGTACCACGGCAGCGAGCTCCAAGTCGTGAGTTGGATAATTCTGCTCATGATTTCTAAGCTGCCATGACCCATACGCAACCACTCTTCGGTCTTGCATCAGCACACATCTGATCCCAAAGCCGGATGCATCGCAGTACACATCGAACGGTTTTGTTGTGTCTGGCTGCGCCAAAACCGGTGCTGATGCCAGGTGCTTAACTAAAGCCTTGAATGCTGCTTCACATGCCGGACTCCAAATATATTTGGTAGCCTTCTTCTGCAGCTCCGTCATCGGCTTGGAAATCGTCGAGAAGTTCGGAATGAACCTCCGATAATATCCCGCGAGTCCGAGGAAACTCTGTACCTCGTTTACAGTTCTCGGGGATTTCCAATTCAGCACTTGAGTGATCTTGCTCGGGTCTACAGCGATACCCTCCGCTGAGATGATATGCCCGAGGAAAGGCACTTGCGATATCCAGAATTCGCACTTGCTGAATTTCGCGTATAGCTTGTGATCCCGCAGCCATTGCAAGACTATACACAGATGCTTCTTGTGATCTTCCTCCGACTTGGAGTATACCAGTATATCGTCGATGAAGATCACGACAAACTTGTCCAGCTCCGGCATGAACACCGAGTTCATTAAGTACATGAAGTGAGCTGGAGCATTGGTGAGGCCGAAGGACATGACCAGGTACTCATAAAGTCCGTACCTCGTCGAGAAAGCCGTCTTCGGAATGTCCTTAGCCTGGATTTTAATCTGGTGGTACCCGGATCTTAAATCCATTTTGGGAAAGATCTTTGCTTCGACCAACTGATCAAACAACATGTCGATCCGTGGCAACGGGTACTTGTTCTTGATGGTTACAGCATTTAGTGGACGATAGTCCACACAAAGCCGCAACGTCTCATCCTTCTTCTTCACAAATAATGCCGAACAGCCACATGGCGAGGAGCTTGGCCTAATAAAACCCTTTTCCACCAGGTCCGTTAGCTGGGTCTTCAATTCAGCCAATTCCTTGGGCGCCATCTTGTACGGCCTCCGGGATATTGGCATGGTTCCCGGTGTAAGTTCAATCTTGAACTCCACCTCTCTATCGGGCGGCATCCCCGGTAAATCATCCGGGAACACATCAGGGAACTCTCGGACCACTGGAATATCTTCCAATCTGATAGTGGTGGACTGATAGACGCTTGGAAGATTTATTTCTGGATTGTCCAGAAATAAGGAATGGGACTCGTGCACTTCTGAGTTCAAGTGCACAACTCGGAGGACGGTGTCTAAAACAGCGCCGTGGCGGGTTAACCATGACATCCCTAAGATGACATCGACCTTTTGTCCCTCTAAAATTATGTGAGACGTAGGGTATACTCTACCCTCCAAGCACAATGGCGCTTTTGGGACCATCATGCTTGCTGAAATTTTCCCACCCGGTGAACAGATCACATAAGGACTGTCGGTGGGTAGTATTTGCAAGCTATATCTATCAATGAAAGCTTGGCTAATGAAGCTATGCGTGGCGCCTGAACCAAATAATACTATGGCGGGATGCTGGTGGAGTTGGAACATACCCGCAAGGATTGGCTCACCCTACGGCACGTCCTCTATGGCAAGTTGGTGGACAGTGTCGGGCCTCGGGTTTGCCCGGCGCGCATTTGTAGGTTCCGGGGCTGATTCCTCCCGGGAAGTTGCGGTGCAACTCCGCCGCCTTGCCTCTCCGGTCAACTGCTGGCAATGTTTCCTGGACGATCACACTTGTAACATGTGGCCGCAGCTTGTGCGGTGCTCGGGGGACGAAAGCCCAGCATGCGCTGCTGAGGTGCATACGCACGCGGCATCGCCCGCTGCTGCTGTTGTTGTTGCGGAGGTGGTACTTGCAGTGCCGGCCTGAATGCCGGTGAAGGATACGGCCGACTGCGGAATGGCATCGGCCTTTGTGGTGGCTGCCAGCGTGGACCTAACGGTGGGCGATTCACGATCCGAAACTTCTGAGAAGGACCGCCTCGTTCTCCGCTGCTTTGCGGCGCGCTTCGCTTTCTCTCCGCCGCCGCTAACTCCTTGCCGGAGTCCTCCTGGACAATCGCAGCATCAATGATGTCATTGAGGCTGCCACGATTGAACATCGCCAATTTTTCCTTCAGGAGCGGGTTAAGCCCCTGATAAAAGTGGTCCCGCCGCTTCTCGTCGGTATCGGCGTGATACGACGCGTAGAGCACGAGATCGTTGAATGCCCTGGAGTATTCCAGCGCGTTCTGGCTCCCTTGCTGCAGGTGTAGGAACTCATGTGTCTTCCTCTTCATCAGACCTGGCGGAATGTGATAGGCCCTGAAGGCCGTCTGGAACTCCGCCCAGGTCATAACTCGGTCGGTGGGCTGTGAAGCACAGAAGTTCGCCCACCACGCGCTCGCGGATCCTTGGAGCTGTTGGACCGCGAACTGAGTCTTGCGCTGGTCACTTAGTTGGAGCAGCCCGAACTTCATCTCTATTGTGCGGAGCCAGTTGTCCGCATCGAGGGGTTCATCCGCCCTTGAGAATACCGGGGGATGAGTCGCTAGGAAGTCGGAGTAGGAGCTCTGTTGATGCTCCTCACGGTCTTGACGTCTCTCTGGGCGAGACGTATTGGCGATGAGAGTTTGCAGCAACTCCGTGTGCTGCTGATGGGAACCCACCATTGCTGCGACGATGTCGGCCAATGTAACCATTGGCGGTGGCGGTGTTTGCTGTTGCTGTTGCTGCTGTTGTCCCGAGGAGTCCTCGGGAGGCTGTTGGGAGGTTTCTCCCCCTTGGCTAGTACCCCCAACGTCCGGGTTGGCACGAGTACGAGTCATTCTGAAATTCATAACAGCAGCAATTAGCACATGTCATACTTAAAGTTCCATATGCAACAGTAGGTATTGAAGTGACACATGAATAATTTGCACAACATTCACATATATTGATAAAGCATAAACTTTATACAAGATACATTATTCTCGGGTCTCCGAGAAGTCATGCTCATGTCGTCACTAACTATACATACGCTACTGCCTACACGACATGTCACCCATTACAAAAGTTTGGGTTACCCTACCCTAGCTGCCCTACTTGGCAACTGTAACCCCCTACTCGGAGTAGAACTCGACCTCCTGCGGGTCGTCCTCCTCCGGTACCTCTGCTGGTGGCTCCAGATCTACCACCTCTTCTCCCATCTCGGGTTCTTCCATTGCCGGAAGACCCAAGACCACCGGTATGCCCAATACCGGAGGTACGAGGTCCTGCAATGCATGCACCTCGTCCATGGCCTGGTTGTAGTCTTCTTCCCAGCCTTGCCCTTCCTCAATAGCTTCGTCCCGCTCTTGAGTAAGGTCCTCATTCTGCTGGGTTAGAGTCTGCACCAGCTCTTGTAACGCCGCGATGTCGACACGGCTCTTCTTCTTTGCCTTCTTCAGATGATGCAACTGATTATGCATTTCGTTCGGTCGCTTGATCGTCGGAAGGAGCACATTGCAGGGTGTGCTGTGGGCACTCTCGAAATGGTCTCCACGGCTGGTGCTCTCCTTGAGCCTTGCGGCGAGATGCTCCGTATGAACAGCTTGGCTGTCCATCACTGCGTTTCCCGCCCTCATCTGGAGGCTGAGGTTTGCCTCCGCAGGGTTGTACCTTGGGCAACTCGGGTCTGTTGCCTACAGGTACCTCCCTTCCCACACATGATGAGCCCGTCCCTCCACCGGAACGAGTGCGTATGGAGTGCCCTCCATCGCTCTCACGTGTAGCTGGCAGAAACTTGACATGGTGTCACGGGCCGCCACTTGCCACATCCCCTCCGGTTGTCTACCTCTCACCATGACGGTGAACGGCGCCCAACCGGGTGGCGTAGGTCCTGCAGGGACTTCGACATGGATTGTCCACGTCTTGTTCCCCTCCTCGCCTTCTTCCTTGGTGAAGTACTGCGGCATTTGGTTGTACCCGAAATATTGAAGCATTTGCCACAATGCTTCTGGATAGCCGCTGCGGTGAGAACAGTGGGACACCACCCACCCGTTCTCCAACTGCTTATCTGTTGTCATCTGTAAAAATATATTTGATAAATGTCAAATATTTATTTAAACAGTAAACCATTGAGTTATAACATAAGACATGTCATTGAACCCATAAAACTTGGAAACATAGTTCAAATTTAGACATTGACTGCCGATCTGCTGTCCAACATGACAGCCCTGACCAGATTCCATTTCAACCTGATTTAGGCCATGCTAAGGACAAAACCAATTCTGGAGCTCAACATCAAAGTTTAAGCTGACTTTAATAGCTTTCCATAAAGTATTTGCAAGGCCTAAACTATGTCCTGGTTCAAGAGTTATGAGATGTCAAAGTTAACAGAATTTCTGGAGAAAATTGGACAGCACCTCCCTGATTTAGGTACTGATTTGATCCAAGAATTCCAGTAAATTCTGCTCCCAATCTGACAAAACTTTATGTTACAAAGTTGTAACCCATCTCATAAGCTTTCCAGAACTACCTCATTTTCTATTTTTGGGATTTTATGCAGGAAGTTATGCTCAATTTACAGAGAGTTTACAGAGAGTCTTTGCTCTGCCCTGTTTTCTGGACAGTTTCAACTCTACTGCATTTTTCGATTTGGTTAAGGAATGAAACACCTCTGGAACTCCAAAGCATTCCATAAATGTATCATATGACCCCCAACCTCGAAAGAACTCAACCTCTAACCTCTGATTAACTTCAGCCTTGATTCAGCTGAAAACAGAGTGCTCTGTCCTTAACTACCTATAAGTTGAAAACTTGTTAACTTTGAATATCCTGTTTAAGGGAAGAGGTTACAGCAAAGTTTTAATGCTCCAGACTAAAACTTTCAAGTTTTACAATGAAGTTGTTCATTTAGTGGGGTGTGACGTCGATGCGTCACCAGATCATGTCGGTACTACGTCCTCACAAAGAAAAACCTATACCGGACTTAGCCGGCTTCGTTAGTTCAGTGGCACTAAACGTCACTCGCACACGGATGCTACACGTCTACCGTTTCGTGGTCACACTACCTGCAGAAACTCAAACAATCGTCAGACTCGGCTGCACACCGAGCCCGGTATCCACACAGTCCGTACACCCGGCCTTCATCACTCGCCCGGATGTTCTCAAGCCAAACACGCCTTGAGCTACGTGTTCACATTACTGACCACGTGACGGGGTCTCCCAAATTGCACCACGCATGCCAGGGACAGACGTTGCTCGAATACCCCAAACGACATGAAGAGTCGTAGAGGATATTAAAGCGGGTCGGGTTACCTGCCACCCGTGGGGCTCCACCCTTCAGCTTGTGCGCACTGGTGGACAGCGCTTACGTGCACCCCCAAGACATAAAGCGTCCAGAGATGCAAGATTTTCCGACATAGACAAATAGGTTAGTATGCCACTTTCTATACACTAATAACATCCTTATATGGGCTACTAACTCGTTTCTCACTGGATTTTTGAAAAAGATGACCTTTGTAGTGCGTTAAACCTCAAGCTAGCTCTGATACCAACGCTGACACGACCCCACTGCCTTGTCGAGCCAGGATCACGTTGAGGGGTGCTGCGTTGCACAGCACCGGATAACACACATTAAAGGTACAAAGCGGAAGCAAAGCTTTATTACATAAAGAGGTTTATGAACATTTTTACAACAAAATATGTTCAGTCTACACTCACGGGCGTAGACTACGCATCAAGTTCACGTTCAGCCCGTGAACGTGTCCTTGCTAGCACACACACACACTAACACGGCGGCGAGCACGACCCCCACTCGACTGGGTTCCCCTCCTGGGGTTCCGTCTCCTCCTCGGGAGTCCCTTCCTCATAGAACACTGCAAAAGCTTCAAACACAAGCAGTGAGCACGAAGGCTCAGCAAGTCTGACCCGTCTCTCCTAAACATGGAACTTCTACATGAGGGGTGATGGGTACATGAGATAAAAACAAGTTGCAAAGGACTCGCCTAATTAGTGGAACCTTACTTTCATGTTTTAGCAGCAGGTTGTGGAGAACCTTACGCTAAGGCACATGAGAGAGCCGCAATCAAACAAGAAACGCATTTCTCTCATGTACTTTACCCAAAGTTGAAAAGAACTTTAGTTAGCTCTAACTATAACAACTCATTAACAATCAAAGTCCATCTTTCAATCAGAAACATTTTAACATGTAACTAGCCTGTTCTTTCTACGTCACGGTTCAGTGAACAAGTGGTACTCACTGACCGTGAGGGACGGCAATTATAATCGATTTACACCTGCAGGGTTACCTGAATAACCTGTCACGTACGCCCGTACTCGATGTTGCCTACAACAACCATCACGGAAGTCGTACGTAACTACCTTTCACCCGTTAGCCAAATGTTGAACCAGTCCAATCGTCCGGAGCAAGAGGTCTCTGCACGCGCATCTCAGTGCCGCCAGCCGATTTACACCTCGAGCTCTCAACCTACCCTCTGAATGACCAGCTATGCCTCAACACCCAGATACCCGAGTTACATTGGTTTCCTGGTTCCCATATAGACGGTAGGTCTTCGGTACTGTTCTAGCTTGTTCAACAGGCCCGCACACGGCTCGGTCCTCAATCGACACAAGCGGAGCTATAGCACACAAGCCCCAAAGTCCTGCTGCCCTTACTCTCCGCTCGGTCTCATTTTTCTTGCCATGTGTATCATGTGTTATCTCTACCCGAGTCGAGTGCCTCTAGCCTATGCTCGCGAGTAGTTCCAACTACTCGACTTGTACCGAATCCTACTCTATCTTAGCATTGCAGTAGCTAACGGTGTTTGCAATCCTAAACCCAACCCATGGTTTTCTTGGCTATGCAATTGGGTTTCCAAATAAGACTCTAATGCAAGAAATAATAGAATTCAAGTATGTGCTCAAAACATAAAAATTTGTAAAAAGGTTAATGAAAACTGGAACTTGCCTTGCTGCTCATGGTCGTAGGCTAGCTGCTCCTCCGGAGTAACGAAGTCTAGGACTTCGGGTTCCTCCTCGACCTTAGCGACTACATGATATAAGAAGTACATGTATTAATTAAATGCATTTGAATTGAGTTTTAAACTTGTGAACCTTCTAAGTCTCACTAGATTTTCTGAAGGGTTCTAATGGAGTTGGACTCACTTAATTTGAAGGTTCCTAGCTAAAGATATGAGCTAAACAATTTCAGGGAAAATACTGAAAATGTTTTCTGAACATTTTCAATTTTCTCTGGAACAGTTTCACTAATCACACCATTAGGTGGATCAAATGAGCTCAAATGGATCTGAAATTGTTATGGTAGTAGAGGGATATTTTGGTACACATCCCAGCAAAATTTCAGAATTTTCCTCCAAAGGATTCTCCAGTTAAAATTCGAAACAGTTTAAATTTCAGGAATTAATTCTGGAGAAATAAGGATTTTCATGAAGTGAAACTTGATTTGCTGGAAAGTAATTAGAGAGCTGAATCCAACAAAATTTGGTTCACTTGATTTGGAGGTTCCTAGCCAATGTTATGAGGATTTGAAGTTTGAACTAAAACTGAAATTCGGGGAAAAGTTTAAATCTGCCGGTGGGCCACGGGGACACGTGTTGTGTACTGAGGCGTCAGCACACCGGGGCCTACGGAGTTTCTGCGCGCCAGCACACCAGATCCGAGCCGCAGCCCGATCCCGATTTGAATTTTTAAGCCGCTGACAGCCGGACCCCGCGTCTTCTTCTTCCTCCCGCCCTCTGTTTCGCGCCCGCGTGTTCCCCCCTCGCTGGAGAAGACGGCTGCTCGCCGGACCGGCGTTCCCGGCCGCGGCCCAGCCAGAGACTCGCCGCCACAGGGTTTAGGCATCGAGGAATACGTGGGTGGGCTCTGTTTGGGCTGCCGGTGGCCGGAACCAGCTCCGCGACGTGCGGCGGCTACTGCCGTGGTTTGGCGCCGTCGCCCTAGGTCTCTAGCCCGCCATCACTTGCGCCGATGGGCTCTAAGTCACCAGCGCAGCTCTGGGAAGCTCGGCATGACCTCAGAGTAGCTCGGGAGTTACCGCAAATATGGTTTCACTGTGCGACCGAATGGGTCCACGGTGGACACTCCTAGTAAAGCTTAAATCCCGCAGCTCCGAGGCGTTTTCAAGCAATGGATGCTAAAGGAGAATTGATCGCCGGCTAATCCAGCATACATGTGCAAAATTTGATGACTCAAGGAGGAATAGAGAAGGAGAATTTTAAGGAACTGTACCGGAAGCTCGGGTTGAGGTCGCCGGAGCAAAATCTTGGAATCCGCCGGCGAGAGCTCACGGCGTGGCTTGAGCTTCAGGTGGAAGCAGCGTGGAGTCCGTGCGCTCCTTTTGCCGCCCTTGTTCGGCCGTGGAAGTGGCTGTGGTGTGCTGCCCACGTAAGACCGATCGCCTTTCTTGAGCTATGTCGTGGCGGTCGTCATTGATCATGGGAACAGAAGCCGAAACCCGGTGGTTCAGGCGTCGGGAGAGTGGTGCTTGAGCTCAGGGTGCTGCCTAGCAGCTCGGGGGGACAAGGGCATGGCTGTTTGCTCTGTTCCTCCGATCGACCGAGAGCTCGGGGAGAAGGAATGCCGCTGCCCGATGTCGCCCGCGAGGATAAGAAGGCAGCCGGGTCTTCGCTCGGCTGAGGCGGTGAGGGTCGGGTGGGGGCACGAGAAGGCCGCCCTGGGTGCCAGTGCGCGAAGGAGGAAGCAGCTGGTGGTGCCGGTTCCTTCTCGGTGGCACACCCGGCAGCTGCTCGGTGGAATTTCCTACCGAGGCTGTGACTTTGTGTGCAAGTCACCCCTCTTACCTCTATGACATGTGGGTCCCACCCTCAACTTTAACCTCTGAACTTAACTCAAATTCACTGTTATAAACAGTAGTTCCCACAAAGCCCCTGGTGATTTAAATTATCTACCTTTGAGCCATCTTAATTGGTTAGAATTCTAATTGGGTTTGGTTTCGATAAATTTCAGCACATGTTCAGTTTGAAATTCATATAAAGTTTGAATTTGCCCCACTTGTCTCATGTAAAGATCAACTCCAAATGGAGTGAAAATTGGTGTGTAAGCTCACAAAAATGTGCTGAGTAAGAATATGCCTCCCACTTTTGAATTCATGGGATAAAAACAGTTTGAATTTGAATGTAGTTTCAAACTTCCCTCTTTCTAGCTATACCCAAAATGACCTCAAAAGGTTTTGAATTTGGGTGAAACCTGGCATGGACATTCCTAGCAATGTGTAGGAGTCTTTCATATGCCCAGCCCCTATAATATATGTGGGGCATACCACTTTTGCAATATGTGAGTTTGTTCTCTAATGAGCATGTTGATGGTGGTTACTTGTTTTTCAAATGTGTTCATCAACTTGCTTGAAATGAGGTGTGTGTGTGTTGTGATGAACACTTCAAGCATGTGTGAAAAACTGAGTCCCTTACATCCCGTCAGGGAGGACACCAAGACAATGGGCAACGCCAGCCCCAACAAAGTTCATATTCAGATTTCCTGGCGACCCATCCACCGGTCTTTACAGAGGCCGAAGAGCCTTTGGAGGTGGACAGCTTTATCCGCACCCTTCAGTTGAAGTTCGGTTTACCACGGTGCACCGAACACCAGAAGACGCTGTACGCAGCGCAACAGCTTCAAGGAGAAGCCGGTACATGGTGGGCGAACTACACCGCCTCCTTACCGGTTGGCCATGCCGTCACATGGACGGAGTTCTGGGAGGCGTTTCGCACCTATCATATATCTCCCGGTGTTATGGAAAGGAAGCTCCAGGAGTTCCTGGCGCTGAAACAAGGCGAGAGGAGTGCTCATGAGTACTCCAGATTATTCAACCGCCTGATGCAGTATGCGCCAGGATTTGTGGGAACGGGGGAAGGTAAGCGAAACGCGTTCTTCCGGGGCCTGAATTCCAAGATGAAGGTCCATCTCACCCAAAGCAACCGCGGCACATTCAACGACCTTGTTAATGCCGCGATTTTACAAGAGAATGCTCAGCGTGAGCGCGGTTCTGATAAGAGGAAACGCAGCGTGCTGACGAGCAGCAGTGGTGGCGCGCCACAAAAATACGGCGTGGTGTATCGCTCACAGTCTGGTCATAGATGGCAGCCTCCGGCACGACCGCCTCAGTTTCGCGGTCGACAATATAATGCGCCAAGCTTCCGACCGTCGTACCCACCACAGCAACAACAGCAGAAAAGGATGGTCCCGGGTGCGCCTCAGTTTCAACCCCATGCACCGGGATTCCGTCCTCAAGTCGTAGGGACCCCGACACCTTACACGTGCTTCACGTGTGGCCGTGTTGGGCATATTTCAAGGGACTGCCCCGAACAGCGACAGGGCAGGGGTGCAGCACCATATCAGGGTGCAAATCAGCCCCGTAATCAGCCCAAGAAAACAGCACCAAAACCCGGCAACGTCCACCACTTAGCCATCGAAGACGTTCCGAAGGCAAACCCGTCCTCGTGGGTACGTTTTCTTATTTAGATCATCCCGTAGTCATACTTTTTGACTCAGGTGCCACCCATAATTTCATAAGTCAGTCTTGTGTTAATATCAATTGCCTATCATTCCCACAAATAGTTCATACTTGATATGTTCTCCGGGTGGGAAAATAACAGCTGATAGGATGGTCTATAGAGCGTCATTACAATTGGGTGGGACTCTATACCTGACTTCTCTAATCATGTTAGGGAGTCAAAAACTTGATGTCATTTTACGAATGTCATGGCTACATCGCCATGTTGCTGTTCTTGACATCATTCCACGTGTAGTTCGTTTAAACTCTCCACTTCATGAACCACATGTTCTTATTCTTGACCGTTCGGTTCAAGAAGCTCCAGCCACATATAACACGGAAGCCATAAAACTTGAAGATATTCGTGTAGTCCGTGAATACCCGGATGGCTTTCCGGATGATCTCCCGGTCATGCCACCTGAAAGGGATGTTGAGTTCAAGATCGAACTGTAAAAGTCCCAAAACTTGTAAATGGAAAACTTTAGTGGTGAATAAAGTTGAGTTTAAATTCAAGAAATGGGACGTGCAAAAACCTTTGTTTAAACATGTAGTTGTTGTCATGTGCAAGAGCACTTTAAATTCAGTTTTAACTAAATGGTTCACTTCAAGGAAAAGGATGCCATTTCCAAAAAGGAAATTCAAACTGTTGGTTAAAAATTTGTATTTGCAGTGGCCAATTCAAAGATCAGAGGACATATTTAAATTCTTCAGGTTTGAATTAGTGAGAATGCAATTTTTGAGCAGCAAAATTTCAGGATTTTCCTCCACAGGATTCTCCAGTTAAAATTCCAAACAGTTTGAACTTTGAGGATTTAATTCTGGAGAATTAAGGAATTTCATGAAGTGAAACTTGATTTGCTGGAAAGTACTCAGAGAGGTGAATCCAGCAAAATTTGGTTCACTCAATTTGGAGCTTTCTAGCCAAAGTTATGAGGATTCGAAGTTTGAAAGAATTCTGAAAATCGGAGAAAAGTTTAAACTCTTGCGTGGGCCCAGGGGACACGCGTCGCACGCCGAGGCGACAGCACACCGCGGCCCACAAGGATTTTTCGCGCCAGCACACCCGATCCTGGCCGCAGCCGGATCCCGATTCAAAATATCTCCCGCTGATAGCTGGGGTCCACCCCTTCGTCAACCTCCCGACGCCCGCGCTCTGCCGCCAAGGGACCTCGCCGGAGAGCTCGCCGCCGGCTTCTGTACAGCTCCAAACTTCACGATTCTGGCCGCCCCTGCCTACTTTTACTCGGAGAACAGGATTATAGGGTCAGCTGCTCATGACAACGGCCGGAGCATGGTCGGCGACGAGCCGCCACCTCGGAAAGACTTCGGTCACGTCGGCTGACTCCCCTAGCACCCTAACTACTCGAGGAACCGGTCGGGAAGCATCAGTGGACCTCAGAGAGGGTCGACATGAGCTCGAGACAGCTCGGGGAAGGCCCGAAATAGGTCCTCACCGTGCGCCCGATGCCGCCCGTTCATTCCGCCATTGGTAGACCTCGAATTACGCCGGGTACAGAGGTTCTCCGGCCAAGAGTTGTGAAGGCAACTTGTGCGTTACCGTGTCTAGCTTGTGTGAGAGCGGATTGATGCCCTCTAATCCTTTCTAGAGCACGAATTTGACAGAACCGCACCCGAAGGTCGTTCTGCACACAGAAAGGGGAAAATGGAAATTCGCCGCCGGTGAGCAACCACTCGAGCTGTGGCTCGGGGGTGAGCAGCACCGGTCACCAGCGCGTCCAAGGGTGCCTTGGCTCGGGCGTGACAACGCCCTGGTTGGGCTGTCCACGGGAGCCCGAGGCGCGGCGGTTCCAAGTCCCGAATTTGATCTTTCGGCACAGCCGATATCAATCGGTTTCAACTGAATTCTAGCAGCGGGGAGGACGGAGGAAGGTCTCTAATACCTTGCCGTGGCTCTGGAGGGGACGGAGGAAGCTGTGATCGGCGCTCTCCGATCGACTCCGGGCTGCGGAAAACTTCGGCCGGCGCTGAGTTCTTGCGGGGAAGAAAGGCGATGCCTCGGCCGAGGAGGGGGTTAGGCGCCTTAAGAAGGCTCTGCACCGCTTCACGCCCGCGCGTGGGCAAGCAGCTGCTGGCGCGGCGGCTGCCCTCGGTGGCGATTGCAGCGGCGGCTCGGCAACCCGAGTGAGAAAAGTCTCAGTCGGTTTGATCTGAGCAGTGGCTGACATGTGGGTCCCACTTCCAGTTTTAACCTCTGAAAGTTACTCCTAATCACTGTTGTAAACAGTGAACCCCATAGTACCCCTGGTAATTTAAAATATTCACCCATGAACCATTTGAATTGATCAAAGTCCAAATTGGGTTTGGTTTGAGTGAATTTCAGCACAAGTGCAGTTTTGAATTCAAATGAAGTTTGAATTTGTCCCACTTAGCTCATGTCAAGATCAACTCCAAATGGAGTGAAAATTGGTGTGTGGGCTCACAAAAATGTGCTGAGTAAGAATATGCCTCCCGCTTTTAAATTCATGGGATAAAAACAGTTTGAATTTGAATGTAGTTTCAAACTGCTCTCTTTCTAACTATACCCAAAATGACCTCAAATAGGTTTTGAATTTGGGTGAAACTTGGCATGGACATCCTTAGCAAGGTGTGGAAGTTTTCATATGTCCAGCCCCCTTATATCACATGTGGGAAATACCACTTTGGCAATGTGTGAGTTTGTCCTCTAATGAGCATGTTGATAATTGTTACTTGCTCTTCATTTGTGTTCATCATCTTTCCTCAAATGAGGTGTGTGGTGTGGTGATGAACACTGCAAATGTGTGTCAAAAACTGAGGCCCTTACATAATCTCAACACAAGATATAGATCAATTCCACCGTCAAAAATCGACCAAAGCATGATCTGTCCACACGCCAAAAGTTTCTGCTTGAAGGGGCGAAGAAAACGGATGCGTAGAAACAGAGGCGACGATGTAAGAGGCCCTGCCGCAAGGAACAAGTGAGGTAGGTCTTCATTACCCCTCTTACGACGTCGCCGCTGTTTCTATGCA
This sequence comes from Neostapfia colusana, assembly GCA_030760725.1. NCBI lineage: Eukaryota > Viridiplantae > Streptophyta > Magnoliopsida > Poales > Poaceae > Neostapfia > Neostapfia colusana. Next base: position 51,581,215 of record JASWHV010000009.1, read on the forward strand.
CCTGTTTTCTTCGCCCCTTCGAGCAGAAACTTTTGGCGTGTGGACAGATCATGTTTTGGTTGATTTTTGACGGTGGAATTGATCTACATCTTGGCTATGTTGGGATTAAACTCACCTAGAAATAGTTGCTATTTTTATCATGTTTGTGAAATAAAATTTGCTTGCTGCAATGAGCCTTTTTATTGCCTACCTTGTTGTAAGCTACATGTCATACTTTTCCCGCACTTACTGAGTACGACATGTACTCACCCTTGCATTCCCACATATACATCAGCTACAGGAGAAGAGTACTTCGAGGAACATGTGGAGTACTAGGCGTGTGCACTACCGTCAACATGCCTGTGGAGTTGAAGTTGGAGCCTGCTGTTTAGTTATTTTCCGTTGTGGTTTAGAGTCTTCGGCTGCAAGAATAAGTTAGAGATTCATGAGTGAAACATTGAGTCATTGTAATAAAGTACTTAAACACTATTTGTACATGGTTATATTCTGAATTCGGTTTTTGGAGTACATGTGTATGTGTGATGAACATACTGGGCACACATATGCATTCACTTGATTCTATTTTCGGAACCGGGTGTCACAAATTGGTATCAGAGCCATGTTGACCATAGAACACAAACCTAGGTAGAATGGACACTCTAAAACACATAGGAACATCCCTCTAAACTGCTATTTTTGGAAATTGCTTTCTGCTGCACTTTACTTGTCAATTCAGCCACCGCAAAGTGCTATTTTCAGCCCCTCTTTTTCTCTTCTTTTGGACAGCAACACTTTTGCTTTCTTACTTCATAGCTTCTGAAGTTTTGGAGCTATTTTCTTCTTCTCTAAAGTTTCTCATGTCTTATTTATAGATGCTAGTGACTAGGAGCACAGCACACATAAGTACTCGTCCACCACCACGTGGGAGTGCACTTAACCCCATTGAGGTGTCCGATGGAACATATTGGGAGGTGAAGATGGAACCTCATGATGAAGATTATTTCAATAGCTCTATGCATGAGGAAGAGGATCCAGAAGAGGTGGAACCATTAGAAGACGACATGGAGGATGATTCACAAGAATGGCATTGGTACGCGCCTCAGGAGGACTTCCACGCGAGCTTACACACCGTGGAGTCTCATGAAGCTATGTCGGGAAGAGATGAATCTGAAGATGAGCCAGCCCTTGCTGAGCCCGAGAATGAAGGTGGTGAATGGGCCAACCATTCAGTTCAAGAATCCCAGTCCGACGGAATGGAAGGGGGACACATATCCAAGGAGCTCAAAGAATTTCTAGATTGCTGCAGCTTATACCCGGAGTATCTTCTCAAGAAACTCCCTCGTTTCGAACATGAAGAGTGCAAGGCTGAAGTAACCATCCTATCTAACGGTAGGGTAGTCACTCAGCACTTCGCACCCACATGGAGAGCTACAAGGGCAGAAGCTATCGATGATGCTGCATGGGATGCACTCACCGGACTGTGCTAAGCCTTCCATGAGCAGCTTGAGAACACTACATTTGAGCTGCACCCGTATCAGAAGCGTGGTACAAGGGAGATCATTGGACCCCATGGTGAAGCTCTTTCCAACCCACAAGCTTCTGACAAGTCTCAGAGGTTGCTCGTGAAGTTTGGAAATCGCTATGCAAGCGCACAAGAAGAGATCCTTTACCTCCGCAAGAAGCTGTATTTGCTGGAGAAACAAGAGGAGACTCGTGCCAACGCAGGAGCAAATGGAGCACCAGCATCATCTATCCCTACATGGACTGCCAACTCACCATGGTGTGCGCCCATGTATGGACCACCCCATGTATGGAACATTTAGATCGTAGTAGCTTGGATAAGAGTGGTGTGCTGAAATTTTTGTGATGATTGCTTATTTTGTGTGCTGATGTGAGTTGGGGGAAGCTTCGGTAAATGTCCACATCCACAAATAGTGGAGAGATGTGAGATGCTTCGGCACGTGTTCACATCCTCATATAGGCTGAAATTAATAAAAGAAGTTGCTTAGCTCATATACCTTGATGCATATAGTTGGGGGGATCAATCTAAGTTTCTATTTCCTACTCTACTCTCTCTCTCTCGCTCACAGATGGTGAGGGAAAACTCCAAACCGCTAAAGGAGGAACGCTCGTGGTAACAACGAACCACAAGAGGATGGTAATGTTGAAATTCCTGAAAATGCTAACCCTGGGGCTGATGCAAACAACCTTGAATGGTTGATGGCTATGCAGAACTAGCTCATGCAAACTATGATACAAACGGTGGGTCAGCTTCAGGCCAACAACAACAATCCTAACCCCGTTCCTGTACCACCACCGCCACCACCGCCGGCTCACAACAGATTGGGAGAGTTCATGAGGATTAGGCTGCCTACTTTTGCACAAGCCAATGATACTATAGAGGCTGTTGATTGGCTGAAGTCTATGAAAAAGAAGCTTGCTATTGTTCAGCGCAACGATCGGGAGAAAGTTCTCATCACACCAACTCATGGGAGAAGCCGCTGATTGGTGGGACGCTCTTTGCAATGCTCATGTCAACCAGGAGACTATCACTTGGGCTGAATTCAAGGAGAGTTTCCGCTCTCACTATGTCCCTGCAGGAGTCATGATGCTTAAAAGGCAAGAGTTTGAAGGTCTCCGCCAAGGAAGGAAGAGCGTGACTGAGTACCTCAATAAGTTCACGCAGCTGTCAAGGTATGCTCCAGAAGATGTCAACTCGGATCAAAGAAAGCAATACTTGTTCATGAGAGGATTGAACAATGACATTCAAGTTCAGCTGCTCAACAATAACAATGCAAACTTCCAAAAGCTTGTTGACAAAGTTATATTGGTTGAGAGCGAGAACCGTGAGATTGAGCAAGAGGGCAACAGGAAGATGCCATATCAAGGACAGCCACAAGGGAGCAATGTACGTCCCCGCTTTATGCCACCAGATGTAACTTATTATGGCTCGTCCGCTTCTACTTTCCGCCCTGCAAATCCACCTCGCTCAAATCAGCCACCGCAGCAAAGTCCTGTAATGCAAGCACCCCGTATGCCTATACCTCCTGCGCCCCGTCCCAACATGGGCGCCTATGCTCAAAACCAGCCTCGCCCCAACATTCCTGCTGTTATGGGCAACAAGGCATGTTTTTCATGTGGAGAGGCGGGACACTTTGCAAGTCAGTGCCCGAAGAAAGGCCTTGGACAGCCGAGCAACGCACTGAAGCAGAACCCACAACCAAATGGAGGAGCTAATCAAGGTAACCATGGACAGCAGAACTATGCTCGTGGCAATGTGAATCAAACCTCCGCTGAGGAAACACAACAAGCTGAGGATGTCGTGATTGGTATGTTTCTCACCAACTCCAACCCAGCCACTGTTTTATTTGATTCTGGAGCATCGCATTCATTCATCTCATCCAAGTATGTTGCCAAGTATAACCTGCCCATATCTCATATGAAACAAACTATGTTGGTTAATTATCCTGGTGGGGAGATGGGGACTAATATAGTATGTCCAAAAGTAAGCCTTAAAGTAAGGGGGGTAGACTTTCTCGCCAACCTTATCATCTTGGAATCCCAAGGGATTGACATAATACTTGGAATGGACTGGTTAAGCAAGCATAATGGAATGATTCAATGTGCTCAGAGGATCGTGCAGTTGATGAGTGAGCACGATACTCATATTGAGTTTGAGGCAGCTCAACCTACAACAGAGAAGGCAGTGCTGAACCACATCGAAGAAGCGACATTGGAAAGCATTCTGGTGGTTCAAGAATATTCAGATGTGTTCCCGGAAGAACTTCCAGGTATGCCACCTGACCGGGACACTGAATTTGCCATTGATTTAGTACCCGGAACTGTACCTATAGCGAAGAGGCCATATAGGATGTCTGCTAATGAATTAGTAGAGCTCAAGAAGCAAATTCAGGAGCAGCTAGAAAAGGGTTTTATACGCCCAAGCTCGTCACCGTGGGGAGCCCCTGTGCTCATCGTGGACAAGAAAGATGGAACCCCAAGGATGTGTGTGGACTATAGGTCTCTCAATGAAGTGACGATCAAGAATAAATACTGGCTGCCCCGTATAGAGGACCTGTTCAATCAAATGAAAGGTGCCCGATTTTCTCCAAGATTGATCTTTGGTCGGGATACTTGCAGCTGAAGATTAAGCCCTCCGACATATCCAAGACTGCATTTCGAACACGTATGGTTCTTATGAATATACCGTTATGTCTTTTGGGTTAACAAATGCACCCGCATACTTTATGTACCTCATGAATAAGGTCTTCATGGAGTACTTGGACAAGTTCGCCGTGGTTATCATCGATGATATCATGGTGGATTCAAAGAGCGAGGAAGAACACGAGGAACACTTGAGGTTAACATTGCAGAAACTGCGAGAGCATCAATTGTATGCCAAGTTCAGCAAGTGTAAATTTTGGATAAAGGAGATATCGTTCCTAGGACACATCATCTCTGAGGGAGGAGTATCGGTTGATCCCAGAAAAGTGGGAGATGTTCTGAAGTGGAACCAACCGCAGAATGTTAGGGATATTCGGAGTTTCCTTAGGATGGCTGGATACTACCGCTGTTTCATCAAGGATTTCTCCAAAATAGCGAAGCCTATGACTGAATTGCTGATGAAAGGGAAAGCATTTCAGTGGACACCAGCGTGTCAAGAAATCTTTGAGGAGCTAAAGAAGAGATTAATAACAGCACCAGTTTTAGTATTGTCGGACGTGAGCAAGAGTTTCGATATATATTATGAAGCATCAAGATAAGGGCTTGGATGTGTGCTCATGCAAGGAGGCCAAGTGGTAGCCTATGCATCGAGACAACTAAAGAAACATGAGCTGAATTACCCCCACACACGACCTGGAACTTGCAGCGTGGTACATGCCTTGAAGATTTGGAGACATTATAGCCTTGGTCACCGATGTGAGATCTATACGGATCAAAAAAGCCTCAAGTATATATTCACGCAAATGGATCTGAATTTAAGGCAACATCGATGGTTGGAACTCATCAAGGATTATGATGTTGGAATCAACTATCACCCCGGAAAGGCCAATGTAGTAGCTGATGCGTTGAGCCGAAAAGGAGCATGTCATCAACTCACGGTTCGGGACCTGCCTCCCGAGCTGCGTAAGGAGTTTGAACGGTTACATCTCGGGTTCTTGAACAAGATGGAGGTGATAGAACTGAACTCAACACTGGAACAAGAGATACGAGATGGCCAAGCAACGGATGAGGAAATCAAGGAAAGAATTCGACAAGGCACAGAGAAGGATTTCAAGGAAGATGAGAAAGGCACGCTTTGGTTAGGGAAAAGTATTTGTGTGCCTAACGTGAAGCACATCCACGACACGATATTAAAGGAGGCACATGACTCGCTTTATTCCATACACCACGGCTGTACAAAGATGTACAAGGACCTGAAAACATGCTATTGGTGGGATGGCATGAAAAGGGATATTGCCGAACATGTTGCCCTATGCGACACGTGCCAACGAGTGAAGGCCGAACATCAAAGACCCGCTGGATTATTGCAGCCATTAAAAGTACCCGAGTGAAAGTGGGAAGACATCAGCATGAATTTTCAATGTCGGATTGCCACGTACTCAGTCCGGCTACGACTCCATTTGGGTTATCGTGAACCGATTGACGAAAACAGCCCATTTTCTTCCTGTTAGAACCAAGTACACCGTCACACAACTAGCCGAGCTGTATATGGAGCAAATCATGTGTCGCCATGGAGTTCCGAAGAGGATAGTTTCAGATCGAGGTTCTCAATTTACCTCTAGGTTCTAGAAGAAGCTGCCTGAAGCCATGGGTACACGACTGAATTTCAGCTCCGCTTATCACCCGCAAACTGACGGGCAAACTGAGAGGACAAACCAAATTTTGGAAGACATGTTGAGAGCTTGCGCCTTGAAACATGGGCGTAGTTGGGATAGGAGGTTGCTGTATGCTGAATTCTCATACAGCAACAGCTATCAAGCCAGCTTGAAGATGTCACCTTTTGAAGCATTGTATGGTAGAAGGTGTAGAATGCCGCTGTTCTGGAATGAGACCAGAGAGAGCCAAGTGTTTGGACCCAAAGTGCTGCAAGACGCCGAGAAGCAAGTCCAAACAATACGAGAAAATTTGAAGGCTGCTCAGTCACGACAAAAAGGTTATGCGGACAATAGGCGAAGAAAATTGACCTTCGAAGTAGGAGACTTCGTGTATATTAAGGTATCGCCTATCCGAGGCCAACGACGGTTTAACGTGAAGGGCAAATTAGCACCTCACTACATCGGGCCATTCAAGATTTTGGGCAAGCGAGGAGAAGTAGCCTATCAACTAGATCTGCCAACGCACCTCTCAGATGTACACAACGTTTTTCACGTATCCCAACTCAAGAAGTGCTTAAGAGTACCGGAAGAACAAGTACCGATGGATGAGCTTGAGCTTCAAGAGGATCTGACCCACGCGGAGCACCCCGTCAAAATTTTGGACGTGAAGGAAAGGGTCACGAGGAACAAAGTGATTCGTTGGTGCAAGGTATAGTGGAGCCATCACACGGAAGCCGAAACGATGGTTCAACGTCAAAGACAAGTTAGCACGTCGCTACATCGGGCCGTTCAAGATTTTGGGCAAGCGAGGAGAAGTGGCCTATCAACTAGAGCTGCCAACACACCTCTCCGACGTGCATGACGTGTTTCACGTATCGCAACTCAAGAAATGTCTAAGAGTACCAGAAGAACAAGTACCAATGGATGAGCTAGAGCTTCAAGAGGATCTGACCTATGCGGAACACCCCGTCAAGATCTTGGACGTGAAGGAAAGGGTCACGACAAACAAAGTGATCCGTTGGTGCAAGGTACAATGGAGCCATCACACGGAAGCCGAAAATACACGGGAACGTGAGGAAGATCTCAAGGCGGAATTCTCACATCTCTTCTCCACTCTATCAAATCTCGAGGGCAAGATTCATTTTAAGAGGGGTAGGTTTGTAACACCCTCAATTTCACTACCATGCATTGCATACATTTTTCATGTAGAAAAGCATTTGAAAAGAAGTAGAAACGAAGAAAGAACCATAGAAATGGAGAAGGAACCATAGAAATGGAGAAGGCAATATAGAAATGGAAAAAGGGAATATATAAATGGAGAAAGGAACAAAGAAATGGAAATAAGATAGCTAAATTTAGCAATCCCCCAAATCTCCCCAAATCTTCCCAAATTCCCCAAAGGGGGGATTTCCCCCACATTGGGGGGAAATCTTCCCCAATTTGGCCACAGCCCTAGAGGGGGGGAAACCCCTAGGACTCTTTGGGATGAGTCCCATCTTGCTAGGACTCTTGGGTTGATTCCCAACTTGATTAGGACTCTTATTCTCCCCCCTTATAAATACAACCCCCAGCCCCCCTCTACACCTTTGGCCACAGGCCCCCCCCCAAACTCGCCGAGTTGCCCTTGCACCCCCCAACTCGCCGAGTTGAGCACCCCCCACCCCTTGCCGGAGTTTGGTCGCCGATGAGCCCCGCCAACGAGCCCCGCCGATGAGCCCCGCCGTTGAGACCCGCCATCGAGTCCCATCGTCGAGACCCGTCATGCCTCGCCGTCGCCGGAGAAGAAGCCTGACGTTCTGCCCTACCATAATTCTCCGCAGAAAAATCCCCCACTGCTGCCATTGCAAGGAGGGAGGCCCTTCCGTAAGGAACAAGCCAGGTAGGTCTTCATTACCCCTCTTACGACGTCACCGCTGTTTCTACGCACCCGTTTTCTTCGCCCCTTCGAGCAGAAACTTTTGGCGTGTAGACAGATCATGTTTTGGTTGATTTTTGATGGTGGAATTGATCTACATCTTGTGTAAAGATCATCACCACGTCCACACTTGATCCCTACACCCTTGTTCATCATAAAACCCAATGAAAGCCCATTAAAATATGCAAGAACACGTACAAAGTGGTTTTATAAAACTGCACTATAGGATTTGCATTCATCTACCCCATTGCATCTTGAGTAAAGTTTGTGCATGATGATTGATTGTTGTAAATTTTGTATGTGCGTAGTCATAAGTAGAAGGACAAGATCAAGAGGCCATCTACGAGGAACTACAGCACCAAGACATCGAGACGCTTGAGCAACACGAGCCACGGGAGCAAGGCAAGTGCCCCTTGACCATATTGATCCCATGTTTTGAAACTGTTTTGTTTGTGAAAACTCGTATGCTTGTGTCAACTTGATGGGACACCCTTTTATAGGACTTTACTGACACGACCCCACTGGTCCTGTCGAGCCAGGATCACGCTGAGGGGTGCTGCTTTGCACAGCACCGTATAACACACGTCAAAGGTACAAAGCGGAAGCGGAAGCTTTATTACATAAACAAGTTTATTAACATGTTTACATCAAAATAAGTTTAGTCCACACTCGCGGGCGTAGACTAAGCATCAAGTGCACGTTCAGCCCTCGAACGTGTCCTTGCCAGCACACACGCACACTAACTCTGCGGCGTGCACGACTCCCACTCGACGGGGTTCCCCTCCTGGGGTTCCGTCTCCTCTTCAGGAGTCCCTTCCTCATAGAACCCTGCAAAAGCTTCAAACACAAGCAGTGAGCACGAAGGCTCAGCAAGTCTGACCCGTCTCACCTAAACATGGAACTTCTACATGAGGGTAATGGGTTGCTTGAGGGAACAAAAATCATTTGCAAGGACTCGCCTAATTAGTGGATCCTTACTTTCAAGTTTTAGCAGCAGGTTGTGGAGAACCTTACGCTAAGGCACACGAGAGAGCCGCAATCAAACAAGAAACGCATTTCTCTCGTGTACTTTGCCCAAAGTTGAAAAGAACTTTAGTTAGCACTAAGCTACAGCATATCATTAACAATCAATGTCCAGCTTTCAATCAGCAACATTTTAACATGTAACTAGCCTGTTCTTTCTACGTCACGGTACAGTGAACAAGTGGTACTCACTGACCGCGAGGGACGGCGATTATAATCAATTTACACCTGCAGGGTTACCCGAACAACCCGTCACGTACGCCCGTACTAGATGTTGCCTACAACAACCATCACGGACGTCGTACGCGACTACCTTTCACCCGTTAGCCAAATATTGAACCGGTCCCATCGTCCCGAGCAAGAGGTCCCTGCACGCGCATCTCTGTGCCGCCAGCTGATTTACACCTCGAGCTCTCAACCTACCCTCTGAACGACGGGCAATGCCTCAACACCCAGCTACCCGAGTTACATCAGTTTCCCGGTTCCCATATAGCCGGTAGGTCTTCGGTACTGTTCTAGCTTGTTCAACAGGCCTGCACACGGCTCGGTCCTCAATCGACACAAGCGGAGCTACAGCACACAGGCCCCAAAGTCCTGCTGCCCTTACTCTCCGCTCGGTCTCATTTTCTTGCCATGTGTTTCATGTGCTATCACTACCCGAGCAATGTGCCTCTAGCCTATCCTCGCGAGTAGTTCCAACTACTCGACTTGTACCGAATCCTACTCTATCTTAGCAATGCAGTGGCTAACGAGGTTTGCAATCCTAAACCCAACCCGTGGTTTTCTTGGCTATGCAGTTGGATTTCCAAACAAGACTCTAATGCACAGAACAAAGGAAACAAGTATGTGCTCAAAACAATAAAAATTTGTAAAAAGGTTAATGCAAACCGGGGCTTGCCTTGCTGCTCTTGGTCGTAGGCTAGCTTTTCCTCCGGAGTAACGAAGTCTAGGACTTCGGGTTCCTCCTCGACCTTAGCGACTACATGATAAGAACAATGTATGTATTAATTTAAATGCATTTGTATTAAGTTTGAAGTTGTGAAGTCTATAACCTTTGCTAGATAGACCTAATGACTGTGAAACTTTTACTGTGGCTTGGTTACAACCTAAACACAGACTTGGTCAAGTTTTAGTTGCAGCAAAGCTCATTTGAGCCCTCCACAATTAATTATGTCCTTGACCTTAATTGGAACTCTTAGGGTGTTCTAGGAATTTTCATGAGACAAACTATGACTTTCTGAAAACTAGATTTTCAGAGGGTCCTAATGGAGTTGGTCTCACTTAATTTGGAAGTCCCTAACTAAAGATATGAGCTAAACAATTTCAGAGAAAATTCTGAAAATGTTTCTGAACATTTTCTATTTTCTCTGGAACAGTTTTACTAATCACACCATTAGGTGGACTAAATGAGCTCAAATGGGTATGAAATTTTTATGGTAGCTCAAGGATATTTTGGTGAACATCCCAGCAAAATTTCAGGATTTTCCTCCAAAGGATTCTCCAGTTAAAATTCCTAACAGTTTAAACTTCAAGGAATTAATTCTGGAGAATTAAGGAATTTCATGGAGTGAAACTTGATTTTCTGGAAAGTACTCAGAGAGCTGAATCCAGCAAAATTTGGTTCACTCGATTTGGAGCTTTCTAGCCAAAGTTATAAGGATTTGAAGTTTGAAGGAAATCTGAAAATCGGGGAAAAGTTTAAACTCCCGCGTGGGCCCAGGGGACACGCGTCGCACGCCGAAGCGACAGCACACCGCGGCCCACAAGGATTTTGCGCGCCAGCACACCCGATCCCGGCCGCAGCCGGATCCCGATTCAAAATATCGGCCGCTGACAGCTGGGGTCCACCCCCTTCTTCAACCTCGCGACACCCGCGCCCCGCCGCCGAGGGACCTCGCCGGAGAGCTCGCCGCTGGCTGCTGTACAGCTCCAAACTTCTTGATTCTGGCCGCCCCTGCCTACTTTTACTCGGGGAACATGATTCTAGGGTTAGCTGCTCATGACAATGGCCGGAGCATGGTCGGCGACGAGCCGCCATATCGGAACGACTTCGGCCATGTCGGCTAACTCTCCTAGTACCTCAGCTACTTGGGAAATCGGTCGGGGAGCATCAGTGGACCTCAGAGAAGGTCGACATGAACTCGAGGCAGCTCGGGGAAGGCCCGAAATAGGTCCTCACCGTGCGCCCGATACCCCCCGTTCGTTCCGCCATTAGTAGACCTTGAATTACGCCGGGCACAGAGGTTCTCCGGCCCAGAGTTGTGAAGGCAACTTGTGCGTCACCGTGTCTAGCTCGTGTGAGAGTGGCCTGAGGCCCTCTAATCCTTTCTAGAGCACGAATTAAACAGAATCGTACCCGAAGGTCGTTCTGCACACAGAAAGGGGAAAAGTGGAAATTCGCCGCCGGTGAGCAACCACTCGAGCTGTGGCTCGGGGATGAGCAGCACCGGTCACCTGCGCGTCCAAGGGTGCCTTGGCTCGGGCGTGACAACGCCCAGGTTGGGCTGTCCACGAGAGCCCGAGGTGCGGCGGTTTCCAGTTCCGATTTTTATCTTTCGGCACAGCCGATAGCACTCGGTTTCAATCGACTTCTAGCGATGGGGAGGATGGAGGAAGGTCTCTAGTACCTTGCTGGGACCCTGGAGTGGAAGGAGGGAGCTGCGATCGGCTTGATCGAGCGGACGCCCGAGCGGCGGTGATGGCAGTGGAGAAATGGATCGTGCACGTCGGCAGCTCGGGGAATGGCGACTGACGCACGCCGGGGAGGGAATAAATAGCCCGGCGGCTGGTCTCCGGCTTGGGGCGCGCAGCAGGAGCTGGCGCCGGCTGCCCCCTTTGGTGGCGCGCGCGCACCGCAGCTGGGAACCGACTGAACTGTGGTTCAGTCGGTTTGTTTTGAGGCAGAGGCTGACATGTGGGTCCCACCCCTCTTTTAACCTCTGAAATTTACTCCTAACAGCTGTGGTAAACAGTGAACCCTATTCTACCCTTGGCAATTCAAATTATTCACCCAAGAGCCATTTGAATTGATCAAAGTTCAAATGAGGTTTGGTTTGAATGAATTTCAGCACAAGTTCAGTTTGAAATTCAAATAAAGTTTGAATTTCTCCCCCTTAGCTCATGTCAAGATCAACCCCAAATGGAGTGAAAATTGGTGTGTGAGCTCACAAAAATGTGCTGAGCAAGAATATGCCTTCCACTTTCAAATTCATGGTATAAAAACAGTTTGAATTTGAATATGTTTTCAAACTGCCCCTTTCCTATCTATACCCAAGATGACCTCAAAAAGGTTTTGAATTTGGGTGAAACTTGGCATGGACATCCTTAGCAAAGTGTAGGAGTTTTCATATGTCCAGCCCATCTATATCACATGTGGGAAATACCACTTTTGCAATGTGTAAGTTTGTTCTCTAATGAGCATGTTGATAATTGTTACTTGCTCTTCATTTGTGTTCATCATTCTTGCTCAAATGAGGTGTGTAGTGTGGTGATGAACACTACAATTGGGTGTCAAAAACTGAGGCCCTTACATTCCTCCCCCCTTAAAAGAATCTCGTCCCGAGATTACAAGGTGAAAATGAGAGAGAGGACGGTGGAAAAATTACCGGATATGCGACGTGAGAAAGTCGGGGTAGTTAGTGCGAAGGAATTCTTCGCTTTCCCATGTCGCTTCGTCCATGGAGTGATTACTCCATAGAACCTTGTAGAACCACAACGTACGCTTGCGTGTGGTTCGGGCCTTTTCATCAATAATCTGCACCGGTTCCTCCCGATAGGTGAGATCCGGTTGCAGTTCTTCGATGTCTTCCAGCTGAACGGTAGTTGATAGCTTGAGACACTTCCTCAGCTGGGAAATGTGAAAGACGTCGTGCACACCGGAAAGTGCTTCTGGTAATCTCAGCCGGTATGCTACTGATCCACATCTTTCGGTAATTTGGAATGGACCGATGAATCGGGGTGCCAACTTTCCTCTCACCCCAAATCTGTTTACGCCCTTCATTGGAGACACTCGTAGGTATACGTGATCTCCAACTTCGAATTGTAATGGGCGCCTCCTCCGGTCCGCATACTGTTTCTGTCGGGATTGAGCGGCCTTTAGGTTCGCTTGAATTAATCGAACCTTTTCTTCCGCGTTGTTGACAAGATCAATCCCGAAGGTAACCCTCTCGCCAGACTCACACCAGTTCAGTGGTGTGCGGCATTTTCTCCCGTATAGCGCCTCGTAGGGCGCCATCTTGATGCTGGCTTGGTACCCATTGTTGTACGAGAACTCGGCTAACGGCAAGTGATCATCCCAATTCTTGCCGTGGTCGATAGCGCAAGCTCGTAGCATGTCTTCTAGAATCTGATTTACTCGCTCGGTTTGTCCATCCGTCTGCGGGTGGTAGGCTGAACTACGGATCAGCTTCGTACCCAAGGCAGCGTGTAGCTGCTCCCAAAAACGGGACACAAATAAAGTGCCCCGGTCCGATATGATGGTACGGGGTACGCCATATAAGCATAGGATCCGTGAGATGTACAGTTCAGCGTACTTCTTGGCGTTGTAGTTGGTGTTGACCGGGATGAAATGGGCAACTTTGGTGAGCCGATCGACGATCACCCACACAGAATCATGTTTCTGTAAGGTGGTGGGTAAACCGACGACGAAATCCATGCTCACGTCCTCCCACTTCCAGGCAGGAATGCCCAGTGGTTGCAGCAGTCCCGGTTTCCGCATATGGTCTGCCTTCACCCTTCGACATGTATCACACTCGGACACGTATTTTGCAGTCTCCCGCTTCATCCGTGTCCACCAAAACTTTCTTCTGAGCTCTTGATACATTTTGTTGCTGCCGGGGTGAATAGAAAATTTTGATAAGTGAGCCTCATCAAATATTTTCTTCCGTAACTCCGGGTTTCGGGGTACGACGATCCGGTCCTTGAACCATAGGACGCCGTCTCCGTCCTTCCGGAAACATTTCAACTCCCCACTGTCTACACGTCTCCGCAAATGGGACATGCCCTTGTCATTCTTCTGGGCTGCCGCTATCTCTTCACGGATGGTGGGGATCAAAGCTAGGTTGTAGAGAGCTCCGTGTGGAATCACATGTAGTGGTGGTTCGCTCCCTTCCAACGGTGTGATGGTCAGATTATTGACGTGTGACTTGCGGCTCAGCGCATCTGCCACAACGTTTGCCTTGCCCTGATGATAATGGATCTCTATATCATAATCCTTTATCAGTTCCAACCATCTTCGTTGCCTCATGTTCAACTCCTTCTGAGTGAATATGTACTTGAGGCTTTTGTGGTCGGTATATAAATGTACAAGGTTACCGAGTAGGTAGTGCCTCCACATCTTCAGTGCAAGTACCACGGCAGCGAGCTCCAAGTCGTGAGTTGGATAATTTTGCTCATGATTCCTAAGCTGCCGTGATCCATACGTGACCACTCTTCGGTCTTGCATCAGCACACATCCGAGCCCAATGCCGGATGCATCGCAGTACACATCGAACGGTTTTGTTGTGTCTGGCTGCGCCAAAACCGGTGCTGATGTCAGGTGCTTGACTAAAGCCTTGAATGCTGCTTCACATGCCGGACTCCAAACATATTTGGTAGCTTTCTTCAGCAGCTCTGTCATTGGCTTGGCAATCTTCGAGAAGTTCGGAATGAACCTCCGATAATATCCCGCGAGTCCGAGGAAACTCCGTACCTCATGAACCGTTCTCGGGGATTTCCAATTCAGCACTTGCGTGATCTTGCTCGGGTCCACAGCGATACCCTCCGCTGAGATGATATGCCCGAGGAAAGGCACTTGCGATATCCAAAACTCGCATTTGCTGAACTTTGCGTATAACTTGTGATCCCGCAGCCGTTGCAAGACTATACGCAGATGTTTCTTGTGATCTTCCTCCGACTTGGAATATACCAGGATGTCGTCGATGAAGACCACGACAAACTTGTCCAGCTCCGGCATGAACACCGAGTTCATTAAGTACATGAAGTGAGCTGGAGCATTGGTGAGGCCGAAGGACATGACCAGGTACTCATAAAGTCCATACCTTGTCGAGAAAGCTGTCTTCGGAATGTCCTCCGCCCTTATCTTAATCTGATGGTACCCGGATCTTAAATCCATCTTGGAAAAGATCTTTGCTTCGACCAACTGATCAAACAACATGTCGATCCGTGGCAACGGGTACTTGTTCTTGATGGTTACGGCATTTAATGGACGGTAGTCCACGCAAAGCCGCAACGTCTCATCCTTCTTCTTGACAAATAATGCCGAACAGCCCCATGGCGAGGAGCTCGGCCTAATAAAACCCTTCTCCAGAAGGTCCGTGAGCTGAGTTTTCAGTTCAGCCAACTCCTTGGGCGCCATCTTGTACGGCCTTCGAGATATTGGCATGGTTCCCGGTGCGAGTTCAATTTTGAACTCCACCTCTCTATCGGGTGGCATCCCCGGCAAATCGTCCGGGAATACATCCGGGAACTCTCGGACCACTGGAATATCTTCCAATCTGATGTTTGTGGCTTGGTAGACACTTGGAAGTTTTATTTCTGGACTGTCCAGAAATAATGAGTGAGAACCGTGCACCTCTGAGTTTAAGTGCACGACTCGAAGGACGGTGTCTAAAACAGCGCCGTGGCGGGTTAACCACGACATCCCTAGGATGACATCGACCTTCTGCCCCTCTAAGATAATGAGAGACGTGGGGTACACTCTACCCGCTAAGCATAATGGTGCTTTGGAGACCATTACGCTTGCTGAAATCTTCCCACCCGGTGAACAAATTAAATATGGACTATCGGTGGGTAGTATTGGCAAGCTGTGTTTAGCAATGAAAGCTTGGCTAATAAAATTATGCGTGGCGCCTGAATCAAATAGTACTATAGCGGGATGCTGGTGGAGTTGGAACATACCCGCAAGGATTGGCTCGCCCTCCGGCACGTCCTCAATGGCAAGCTGGTGGACAGTGCCGGGCCTAGGGTTTGCCCGCCGCGCATTAGTAGGGTTCCGGGGTTGATTCCTCCCCGGAAACTGTGGTGCCACTCCGCCGCCTTGCCTCTCCGGGCAACTGCTCGCGAAGTGTCCTGGACGACCACACTTGTAACATGTGGCCGCTGCTGGTGGAGTACTCGGGGGACAAAAGCCCGGCATGCGTTGCGGAGGTGCAAACGCACACGGCATCGCCCGCTGCTGCTGCTGTTGTTGCGGTGGTGCTGGCAGTGCCGGCCGGAATGCCGGTGAAGAGTACGGCCGACTGCGGAACGGCATCGACCGCTGTGGTGGTTGCCAGCGTGGACCTGATGGTGGGCGATTCACCATCCGAAACTTCTGAGAAGGACCACCTCCTTCTCCGCTACTCTGCGGCGCGCTTCGCTTTCGCTCTGCCGCCGCCAACTCCTTGCCGGAGTCCTCCTGAACAATCGCAGCATCAATTATGTCGTTGAGGCTGCCGCGATTGAACATCGCCAGCTTGTCTTTCAGGAGTGGGTTAAGCCCCTGGTAAAAGTGGTCCCGCCGCTTCTCGTCCGTATCTGCGTGATACGACGCGTAGAGCGCGAGATCGTTGAACGCCCTGGAATATTCCAGCGCGTTTCGGCTCCCTTGTTGCAGGTGTAGGAATTCCTGCGTCTTCCTCTTCATCAAACCGGGCGGTATATGATAGGCCCTGAAGGCCATCCGGAACTCCGCCCAGGTCATCACTCGGTCGGTGGGTTGTGAAGCACAAAAGTTGGCCCACCACGCGCTCGCGGATCCTTGGAGCTGCTGGACCGCGAACTGAGTCTTGCGCTGCTCGCTGATTTGGAGCAGCCCGAACTTCATTTCTATGGCGCGGAGCCAGTTGTCCGCGTCAAGTGGTTCATCCGCCCTTGAGAATACAGGGGGATGAGTCGCCAGGAAGTCGGAGTAGGAGCTCTGTTGGCGCTCCTCACGATCTTGACGTCTCTCCGGGCGAGACGTATTCGCAATTAACGTTTGCAGCAGCTCTGTGTGCTGCTGATGTGAACCCGCCATTGCCGCGACAATGTCGGCCAATGTAACCGTTGGCAGTGGCGGTGGCGGTGTTTGCTGTTGCTGTTGCTGCTGCTGTCCCGAGGAGTCCTCGGGAGGCGGTTGGGAGGTCTCTCCCCCTTGGCTAGTACCCCCAACATCAGGGTTGGCACGAGTACGCGTCATTCTGAAATTCAGCACAGCAGCAATTAGCACATGTCTTACTCAAAATCCCATAACAGCAGTAAGTATTGAAGCGACGCATGATTAACTTGCACAACATTCACATATATTGATAAAGCATAAACTTTATACAAGATACATTATTCTCGGATCCCCGAGAAGTCGTGCTCATGTCGTCACTACCTATACATATGCTACTGTCTACCCGACATGTCACCGATTACAAAAGTTGGGTTACGCTACCCTAGCTGCCCTACTTGGCAACCGTAACCCCCTACTCGGAGTAGAACTCGACCTCCTGTGGGTCGTCCTCCTCCGGTACTTCTGCTGGTGGCTCTGGATCTACCACCTCTTCTCCCATTCCGGGTTCTCCCATTGCTGGAAGACCCAAGACCACCGGTATGCCCAACACCGGGGGCACGAGGTCCTGCAATGCATGCACCTCGTCCATAGCCTGGTTGTAGTCCTCTTCCCAGCCTTGTCCTTCCTCAATAGCGTCGTCCCGTTCTTGAGCAAGGTCCTCATTTTGCTGGGTTAGGGTCTGCACCAGCTCTTGCAACGCCGCGATGTCAACACGGCCCTTCTTCTTTGCCTTCTTCAGACAACGCAACTGATTGTGTTGTTCATTCAGTCGCTTGATCGTCGGAAGGAGCACATTGCGGAGTGCACTGTGAGCACTCTCAAAATGATCTCCACGGCTGGTGCTCTCCTTGAGCTTGGTGGCGAGATGCTCCGTATGAACAGCTTAGCTGTTCATCACAGCATTTCCCGCCCTCATTTGGAGACTGAGATTTCCCTCCGCGGGGTTGTACCTTGGGCAACTCGGGTCTGTTGCCTCCAGGTACCTCTCTTCCCACACATGCTGAGCTCGTCCCTCCACCGGAACGAGTGCGTATGGAGTGCCCCCCATAGCCTGCACGTGTAGTTGGCAGAAACGTGACATAGTGTCACGGGCTGCCACTTGCCACATCCCTTCCGGTTGTCTTCCTCTCACCATGGCGGTGAATGGCACCCAACCGGGTGGCGTAGGCCCTGCAGGAACCTCGACATGGATCATCCACGTCTTGTTCCCCTCTTCGCCTTCTTCCTTGGCGAAGTATTGCGGCATCTGGTTGTACCCGAAATATTGGAGCATTTGCCACAATGCTTCCGGGTAACCGCTACGGTCAGAACAGTGGGAAACTACCCACCCGTTTTCCAACCGTTTATCTGCTGCCATCTGTAAAAATATATTTGAGAAATGTCAAATATTTATTTAAACAGTAAACCATTGAGTTATAACATAAGATATGTCATTGAACCCATAACACTTGGAAACATAGTTCAAATTTTTAAACAAATTTGACTGCTGATCTGCTGTTACCATGACAGCCCTGACCAGTTTCCATTTCAACCTGATTTAGGCCAGGTTAAAGGCAAAACTAATTCTGGAGCTTAACATCAAAGTTAAAGCTAACTTCAATAGCTTTCCAGAAAGCATTTGCTTGGCCTATGATCTGTCCTGGTTCAAAAATTATGAGATGTCAAAGTTAACAGAATTTCTGGGAACAATTGGACAGCACCTCCCTGCCTTAGGTACTGATTTGATCCAAGAATCCCAGTTAATTCTGTTCCTAATCTGACAAAACTTTATGTTACAAAGTTGTAACCCATCTCATAAGCTTTCCAGAACTACCTCATTTCCTATTTTTGGATTTTTAAGCAGGAAGTTATGCTTAATTTACAGAGAGTTTACAGAGAGTCTTTGCTCTGTCCTGTTTTCTGGACAGTTTCAACTCTACTGCATTTTTCGAGTGGTTAAGGGACGAAACACCTCTGGACCTCAACAGAAAAGTTGTAAAGCTCTTCTAAAGCTTCCCAGAAATGTATCATACGACCCCAACCTCGAAAGAACTCGACCTCTAGCCTCTGATTAACTTCAGCCTTGATTCAGCTGAAAACAGAGTGCTCTGTCCTTAACATCCTATAAGTTGAAAACTTATTAGCTTTGAATATCCTGTTCAAGGGAAGGAGTTACATCAAGTTTTACTACTTTGGATCAAAACCTTCAAGTTTTTAAATGAAGTTGTTCCTTTAATTGGATGTGACGTCGAGGCGTCACCAGATTATGTCGGTACTACGTCCTCACAAAGGAAAAACCTATACCGGACTTAGCCGGCTTCATTAGTTTAGTGGCACTACTCGTCACTCGCACACGGATGCTACACGTCTACCGTTTCGTGGTAAGGCTACCTGCAGAAATTCAACCAATCATCAGACTCGGCTGCACACCGAGCCCGGAATCCATACAGTTTGTACACCCGGCCGTCATCACTCGCCCGGATGTTCTCAAGCCAAACACGCCTTGAGTTACGTGTTCACGTTTCGGACCACGTGACAGGGTCTCCCATGTTGCACCACGCACGCCAGGGACAGACGTTGCTCGAATACCCCAAACGACATGAAGAGTCGTAGAGGATATCAAAGCGGGTCGGGTTATCTGCCACCCGTGGGGCTCCACCCTTCAGCTTGTGCGCACTGGTGGACAGCGCTTACGTGCACCCCCCAAGACATGAACGTCCCGAGATGCACGATTTTCCGACATAACAAATAGGTTAATAAGCCACTTTCTATATGCTAATAACATCCTTATACGGGCTACTAACTCGTTCCTCACTGGATTTTTGAAAAAGAAGACCTTTGTACTGTGTTAAACCTCAAGCGAGCTCTGATACCACGCTGACACGACCCCACTGGTCCTGTCGAGCCAGGATCACGCTGAGGGGTGCTGCGTTGCACAGCACCGTATAACACACGTCAAAGGTACAAAGCGGAAGCGGAAGCTTTATTACATAAACAAATTTATTAACATGTTTACATCAAAATAAGTTTAGTCCACACTCGCGGGCGTAGACTAAGCATCAAGTGCACGTTCAGCCCTCGAACGTGTCCTTGCTAGCACACACGCACACTAACTCTGTGGCGTGCACGACTCCCACTCGACGGGGTTCCCCTCCTGGGGTTCCGTCTCCTCTTCGGGAGTCCCTTCCTCATAGAACCCTGCAAAAGCTTCAAACACAAGCAGTGAGCACGAAGGCTCAGCAAGTCTGACCCGTCTCACCTAAACATGGAACTTCTACATGAGGGTAATGGGTTGCTTGAGGGAACAAAAATCATTTGCAAGGACTCGCCTAATTAGTGGATCCTTACTTTCAAGTTTTAGCAGCAGGTTGTGGAGAACCTTATGCTAAGGCACACGAGAGAGCCGCAATCAAACAAGAAACGCATTTCTCTCGTGTACTTTGCCCAAAGTTGAAAAGAACTTTAGTTAGCACTAAGCTACAGCATATCATTAACAATCAATGTCCAGCTTTCAATCAGCAACATTTTAACATGTAACTAGCCTGTTCTTTCTACGTCACAGTACAGTGAACAAGTGGTACTCACTGACCGCGAGGGACGGCGATTATAATCGATTTACACCTGCAGGGTTACCCGAACAACCCGTCACGTACGCCCGTACTCGATGTTGCCTACAACAACCATCACGGACGTCGTACGCGACTACCTTTCACCCGTTAGCCAAATATTGAACCGGTCCCATCGTCCCGAGCAAGAGGTCCCTGCACGCGCATCTCTGTGCCGCCAGCTGATTTACACCTCGAGCTCTCAACCTACCCTCTGAACGACGGGCAATGCCTCAACACCCAGCTACCCGAGTTACATCAGTTTCCCGGTTCCCATATAGCCGGTAGGTCTTCGGTACTGTTCTAGCTTGTTCAACAGGCCCGCACACGGCTCGGTCCTCAATCGACACAAGCGGAGCTACAGCACACAGGCCCCAAAGTCCTGCTGCCCTTACTCTCCGCTCGGTCTCATTTTCTTGCCATGTGTTTCATGTGCTATCACTACCCGAGCAATGTGCCTCTAGCCTATCCTCGCGAGTAGTTCCAACTACTCGACTTGTACCGAATCCTACTCTATCTTAGCAATGCAGTGGCTAACGAGGTTTGCAATCCTAAACCCAACCCGTGGTTTTCTTGGCTATGCAGTTGGATTTCCAAACAAGACTCTAATGCACAGAACAAAGGAAACAAGTATGTGCTCAAAACAATAAAAATTTGTAAAAAGGTTAATGCAAACCGGGGCTTGCCTTGCTGCTCTTGGTCGTAGGCTAGCTGTTCCTCCGGAGTAACGAAGTCTAGGACTTCGGGTTCCTCCTCGACCTTAGCGACTACATGATAAGAACAATGTATGTATTAATTTAAATGCATTTGTATTAAGTTTGAAGTTGTGAAGTCCATAACCTTTGCTAGATAGACCTAATGACTGTGAAACTTTTACTGTGGCTTGGTTACAACCTAAACACAGACTTGGTCAAGTTTTAGTTGCAGCAAAGCTCATTTGAGCCCTCCACAATTAATTATGTCCTTGACCTTAATTGGAACTCTTAGGGTGTTCTAGGAATTTTCATGAGACAAACTATGACTTTCTGAAAACTAGATTTTCAGAGGGTCCTAATGGAGTTGGTCTCACTTAATTTGGAAGTCCCTAACTAAAGATATGAGCTAAACAATTTCAGAGAAAATTCTGAAAATGTTTCTGAACATTTTCTATTTTCTCTGGAACAGTTTTACTAATCACACCATTAGGTGGACTAAATGAGCTCAAATGGGTCTGAAATTTTTATGGTAGCTCAAGGATATTTTGGTGAACATCCCAGCAAAATTTCAGGATTTTCCTCCAAAGGATTCTCCAGTTAAAATTCCTAACAGTTTAAACTTCAAGGAATTAATTCTGGAGAATTAATGAATTTCATGGAGTGAAACTTGATTTTCTGGAAAGTACTCAGAGAGCTGAATCCAGCAAAATTTGGTTCGCTCGATTTGGAGCTTTCTAGCCAAAGTTATAAGGATTTGAAGTTTGAAGGAAATCTGAAAATCGGGGAAAAGTTTAAACTCCCGCGTGGGCCCAGGGGACACGCGTCGCACGCCGAAGCGACAGCACACCGCGGCCTACTTTTACTCGGGGAACATGATTCTAGGGTTAGCTGCTCATGACAATGGCCGGAGCATGGTCGGCGACGAGCCGCCATATCGGAACGACTTCGGCCATGTCGGCTAACTCTCCTAGTACCTCAGCTACTTGGGAAATCGGTCGGGGAGCATCAGTGGACCTCAGAGAAGGTCGACATGAACTCGAGGCAGCTCGGGGAAGGCCCGAAATAGGTCCTCACCGTGCGCCCGATACCCCCCGTTCGTTCCGCCATTAGTAGACCTTGAATTACGCCGGGCACAGAGGTTCTCCGGCCCAGAGTTGTGAAGGCAACTTGTGCGTCACCGTGTCTAGCTCGTGTGGGAGTGGCCTGAGGCCCTCTAATCCTTTCTAGAGCACGAATTAAACAGAATCGTACCCGAAGGTCGTTCTGCACACAGAAAGGGGAAAAGTGGAAATTCGCCGCCGGTGAGCAACCACTCGAGCTGTGGCTCGGGGATGAGCAGCACCGGTCACCTGCGCGTCCAAGGGTACCTTGGCTCGGGCGTGACAACGCCCAGGTTGGGCTGTCCACGAGAGCCCGAGGTGCGGCGGTTTCCAGTTCCGATTTTTATCTTTCGGCACAGCCGATAGCACTCGGTTTCAATCGACTTCTAGCGATGGGGAGGATGGAGGAAGGTCTCTAGTACCTTGCTGGGACCCTGGAGTGGAAGGAGGGAGCTGCGATCGGCTTGATCGAGCGGACGCCCGAGCGGCGGTGATGGCAGTGGAGAAATGGATCGTGCACGTCGGCAGCTCGGGGAATGGCGACTGACGCACGCCGGGGAGGGAATAAATAGCCCGGCGGCTGGTCTCCGGCTTGGGGCGCGCAGCAGGAGCTGGCGCCGGCTGCCCCCTTCGGTGGCGCGCGCGCACCGCAGCTGGGAACCGACTGAACTGTGGTTCAGTCGGTTTGTTTTGAGGCAGAGGCTGACATGTGGGTCCCACCCCTCTTTTAACCTCTGAAATTTACTCCTAACAGCTGTGGTAAACAGTGAACCCTATTCTACCCTTGGCAATTCAAATTATTCACCCAAGAGCCATTTGAATTGATCAAAGTTCAAATGAGGTTTGGTTTGAATGAATTTCAGCACAAGTTCAGTTTGAAATTCAAATAAAGTTTGAATTTCTCCCCCTTAGCTCATGTCAAGATCAACCCCAAATGGAGTGAAAATTGGTGTGTGAGCTCACAAAAATGTGCTGAGCAAGAATATGCCTTCCACTTTCAAATTCATGGTATAAAAACAGTTTGAATTTGAATATGTTTTCAAACTGCCCCTTTCCTATCTATTGTAGCGGACCGGAATCCGCTCATCCAGGATCGCAGAGGGTGGTGCCGCGCGATGCGACACCCGACAGCACACGTCATAAGAACACAATATATTACATGGGAAAAACAGCTGAAACTGTACAAACAAGTACAAACTTCAGTTACAATTATTGTTCTATTACACAGCGGAAGACTACACTATACAACTCACGCCCGCCTATTTAGCAAAAGTCGGTTGCCCAGCCCTAGGGCAACCCACACTAGCTGCACGTCTCAGCTCAGCGCGGCGTGTACGGCTCCCACTCAGCCGTGGTCCCCGACGGAGGGTAACCCTCGCCGGTGGACTCGTACTCCGAGTCCATGGGTGGCTCCTCACCTGAAAAACACTTATGCAGCAACCGTGAGCACGAAGGCTCAGCAAGGCTTAACCGACTCACCTAAGCATGAAACTCTACATGAGGGGTACAAGGGACATAGGGTAGTAACTTTTCAGCAAAACGACACGCCTACAAGTTCATCCTTAGTTCATCTTTTAGCAACAAGTTAACAGTTCATGAAATCTGAAATTTAGTAAGCAGTATTTGGTGGCACACATGTAGCAATACAATTATATCAATCAGCATCATTGAATCAACATATTTCATCCATTAGTCTACGTTACGACGCAGTGAACAAGCAGTACTCGTCACCGCGATGGACGGCGAATCGACTCGATATACACCTGCAGGGAAAACCCAAAGAGCACGTCACGTACGCCCACCCGTGGAGCTGCACAGCACGCTCACTCGATGTCGTACGGGACAACCTTTCACCCAACAGCCCAAACGTCGAACCGGTCGCACCGAAACGAGCAGGAGGTTCCCCACACGGAGCATCTCTCTATGCCCGTTGGCAGATTTCCACCTTGCTGCCCTCAACCTACACCTATAAATCGGTGTGCTATGCCTCGACGCCCGGAGGTTTAGGCTACATCGGTTTATCGGGGCCCATATATCCGATATGCCTTCGGTACGTTCAATACTTGTTCAGCAGGGCCGCACACGGATCGGTCCTCAATCGACACGGGCAGGGCTGCACACACAAGACTCTCTCTTGCTGCGCCCTAGCCCCTGCCTAGTCTCATTTTCATTACTAAAGTGATCTCACATCACTCAACCGAACCCGTGTGTCCCAAGCCTATCTCGCGAGTAGATTCAAACTACTCGACTTGTACCGAAGTCCTATGACTCATTAAGCATAGCCTGTCTACTCGAGGTCCTTGACACTACCCTCACTCTTTTAGGAACCTTTGGTTATGCAAGTGGGGTTTCATTCACCCTATACCTAATGCACAATCATACTTCACATGACACATGTAACAAAGTAAAACTTATAAAAGGGTTAATGCAAACCGGGGCTTGCCTTGTTGCTGCTGGTCAGGAGTTAGTTCTTCGTCCGGAAGGAGGAAGTCCAGCACTTCCGGAGTCTCTTCTTCAACGGCTACACGTTAATGAAATACTATATGTTAATTTAGATGCAAAAGTGAGTCTAGAGTAAGACTTCTACTATTAGTTCTAATAACCAGCCTCTAATACCTGGAACTTTGTTTAAGAATTTAAATATGAACTGGTGTTGGTGGTTTGGCTTGGACTTAATCACATGGTTAAATGCTAAGTGGTTTTCCCCTTTTCCATTTTAATCCCTTAAGTGGGTAAACAGGACAGGGGTGATCTAGAGCTCCAATGGAGCTGAGAATTTTTGTGTGAGTTCCTTGTCACAAGCAAACTCTCTGGACCAAACCTTAGCACTTTTCATGGAATGGTTTGCTCAGAATAATTCTCTTGGCAAATCAGCAAGGAAGAATTAATTCTGAGGTAATACCCCTGTTCATGCTCAACTTAATGAACTACAATTTATATTATAGCTCATAGAGTTTGCATGAATTTTCCTAGCATTTTTGGAGTCAGGGTTTGCCCAGAATTGAATTTCCAAGTTTTGGAAATTCTCTGAAAATGTTTCTGCATTCAAATGAACACAGCACCTTCAAATTTGAATTGCTCTGACCAAATCAACTCCAAATGGTCTGAAACTTTTACAGGGGTTTACTAATGTCCTAAAGAACATTCTGCCAAAATTTGGGAATTTTTGGATGAACCAAACTCCCTCTAAAATTCTTTTGCTGAAAAGCTTTAAAGAATTTTCCAGAATTAATTAATGGGTTTCATACAAATTGGGTTGTATCTCTGGACAGAGCTAGGCAAGATGAATCCAACCCAATTTGAATCACTAAATTTGGAGCTTCCTAGCAAAAGTTATGGGGTTCTAAAGTTTGCACTAAAACTGGAAATTCCAGAAATGTTTAAATCCTGCGGGTGGGTCCACGTACACGTGTCGACCGCTGGATCCGAGCCACACGGGGCCACAGACTCCTTCCCGCGCGGCCGCACTGGATCCCGGACCACAGAGAATCCCACCCCTTTATTTCCAGCCGCTGACGCGTGGGGCCTACCCCTTCGTCCTCCTCCGGCCACCCGCGCGACCCCGCCGCCAAGCTCGCCGGAGCTCTCGCCGGAGACGGGTTCCGGTCCTCGGAGCTTGCTGAATCTCGCCGCCAGTGCCTATCTCGGCCTGAGGAACACGGTGGTGCACTCCCCAGAACTTGACAACCACCGGAACAGTGCTCCCAACGGCAACAGCGGCCGGGAGCTCACCGGCGACGTCTAACTCGGCATCCCACGCACCTTTTTCGATGCGGTTTGCTCGGGGAGCTCCGCTGACACCTGCTGGTCACGGACATGGACACCGATCCTCGTGAAAACGGCGGTAACTATGACCTCACCGGCGACCTAGGCCGGATATCGGCTGTGCTTCAGAAAACTTCAAAGAACCGTCAACCTAGCCCACGGTTTTTACTGGTTTTTGATCCTAGGTGGTCGTGGCCGTGTATAGAGCGTGTGCATGACTCGGTTTGCCCAGTGATGAGCTACCCCCCACGAATTTTGGGATTTTGTGGGAGCTCGGTCTCAAGACACCCGAAGCTTTCCCGGCGAAATACTCCCTCGACAGCCCATGAAATGAAGAACGGTAGGGACTAGAAGAGTCAGCACCTTAAGGCGGTCCTTTCTTGTATGGCTCGTCGGGCACGAGCGCGCCTGTGCTGGCCGGACGCCGGCGATCAGAAAGGGCGGCGTTTCTGTGCTCGCGCGGAAACGAGGAAGGAACTCGGTAGGGGGGGGTTCTCGTTTGGAAAGCAGGAGGAAGGCGGCGTGGGCTGTGCGCTGGCCTTTAAGCCGCGGTTTGGCACTGTGAGGTGGCCGATCGCTGCCTCGGTGGCTCGCCGCCGTTCACTGTCTTGCGCGCGAAGTCGGGGTCGGCTGCAGCAACCGACTGCCCCTCCAGTGTGCCACTGACCTGTGGGCCTCCCCCTTTCTCCTTTTCCCCTAATATTTCTTTTCTGTTTTTGTTAATTATCCCACCAGCTACTCACAATTTAATGTGAGACTTAGCTCCCAAGTCTTTGTTTGAATTTGAATTCTCAAATTCAAACTTTGTTTGGTCAAGTTTGCTTCATATTCAAACTGAAATTCAAATTCAGTTTTGAATTCTAGCAAATTTAACTCTTGACAAGATGAGCTCCAATGGGGCTGGAAATTGGTGGGTTTACTCAGAAAAATGTGCTGA
The DNA here is from genome assembly GCA_030760725.1 of Neostapfia colusana. Taxonomy (NCBI): domain Eukaryota; kingdom Viridiplantae; phylum Streptophyta; class Magnoliopsida; order Poales; family Poaceae; genus Neostapfia; species Neostapfia colusana. The sequence continues at coordinate 51,608,049 of JASWHV010000009.1, forward strand.
GTGTAGATATGGAGCTAACTTTTGAATTTGGATGATGAAAGTTGCTGCAATTTGAATTTACACTCAAATTGGCCTCTTTTTGAAATAACTCAAAAGTGCCTCAAAAAGTGTTGAATTTGCATGAGCTTTGGACTGAACCTTCCCAAGACTTTTTTTTAAATTCTAGGGGTGAGCTCAACCTCTCATGTTTAAGTGTAGAAACCATACATTGTGAAAGTGAAGGCTTTCCCTTCTAATCACTCCTTTGATAGAGGCCACTTGCTCTTCACAATATGTCACAATCTACACACAACAAAACTGTTGTGTTGTGAGGTGCATAAAAGTTTTTGCAAGTCCCTTTTCTTGGGCTTTTACATCCCTCCCCCCTTAAAAGAATCTCGTCCCGAGATTATAAAAGAAGAGATAGCAATGTAATAGGGACTTACCCGTGTTGAGAAGTCATGAACTCCGGGTAATTTGAGCGAAGGAACTCCTCGCTCTCCCACGTCGCTTCTTCGGCGGTGTGGTTGCTCCAGAGTATTTTGTAGAACCACAACGTTTTGCTGCGTGTGGTTCTGGCTTTCTCATCAAGAATTCCCACCGGATATTCATTATATGTTAGATCCGGCTTCAGCTCGCCGATGTCTTCGGTAGGAACAGCAGTTGTATGCTTCAAGCATTTCCGCAGTTGCGAAACATGGAAAATATCATGGACACTAGTCAGAGATGCCGGTAGCTCCAATCGGTACGCTGCTGGTCCACACTTCTCGGTGATAGCGTAGGGTCCAATGAAACGGGGAGCGAGCTTCCCCTTCACACCGAATCGGTGCACGCCCTTCATTGGAGACACGCGGAGGTACACGTGTTCCCCAACGTCAAAGTGCAACGGTCTACGCCTCTTATCAGCGTAGCTCTTTTGTCGGGATTGAGCGGCCTTCAAATTGGCTTGAATTGTCCGAACGCGCTCTTCGGCGTCGTTCACCACATCAACTCCGAATGTGACCCTTTCACCGGACTCGCACCAATTTAATGGGGTGCGGCATTTACGACCGTAGAGAGCTTCATAGGGTGCCATTTTGATACTCGCCTGATAACCGTTGTTGTACGAGAATTCCGCCAATGGTAGGTGATCATCCCAATTTCTACCATGGTGGATGGCACATGCTCTCAACATGTCTTCCAGGACTTGATTCACCCTTTCTGTCTGACCATCGGTCTGAGGGTGATAGGCGGAGCTCCTGATCAACTTAGTACCCAATGCAGCGTGTAGCTGCTCCCAAAAGCGAGATACAAATAATGCACCTCGATCTGAGACAATGGTCTGGGGTACCCCGTATAGGCATAGAATCTTTGCTATGTATAGCTCCGCATATTTGCCGGCATTGTAACGTGTATTCACCGGAATGAAGTGAGCCGTCTTGGTTAACCGATCAACGATTACCCATATGGAATCATGCTTGTTGGCGGTTAGGGGTAATCCCACAATAAAATCCATGCTCACATCTTCCCATTTCCATGCCGGAATCTTCAGGGGTTGCAGCAGCCCTGATTTCTTCATATGATCAGCTTTCACTCGTCTACACGTATCACACTCGGATACGTACTTAGCTACCTCCCGCTTCATCCGTGTCCACCAAAATTTCTTTTTCAAATCTTGGTACATTTTGTTGCTGCCCGGATGAATGGAGTATTTAGACAAGTGAGCTTCATCGAGGATCTTTTTCCTCAACCCCATATCCCGGGGTACGACTATGCGGTCATTGAACCACAGAGTCCCCTCATCATCTTTCCGGAAACATTTAATTTCTCCATTGTCTATCCGTCTCCGGAGATGTGCCATGCCTTTATCCGTTTTCTGAGCTGCAATGATGTCCTCCCTAATAGTAGGGATGAGGGCAAGGTTGTACAGCGATCCATAAGGAATCAAGTATAAACTTGGCTCTTCCTCCTCCACCGGTGTAATGGTGAGGTGATGGACATGCGATTTCCGACTCAGCGCGTCGGCAACCACATTCGCCTTGCCGGGGTGGTAATGGATCTCAATCTCATAATCTTTGATCAGTTCTAACCACCTCCTCTGCCTCATGTTCAGCTCCTTCTGGGTGAAAATGTATTTCAAGCTCTTGTGGTCGGTGTAGAGATGCACCAAGTTCCCCAGGAGATAGTGCCTCCACATTTTCAGCGCCAACACCACGGCAGCAAGTTCAAGATCGTGAGTCGGGTAGTGCTGCTCATGGTTCCGAAGTTGGCGTGAGCCATAAGCGACCACACGTCCTTCCTGCATCAACACGCAGCCAAGCCCAATACTGGACGCGTCACAATACACGTCGAAGGGCTTTGTTGTATCCGGCTGAGCTAACACCGGGGCTGTGGTGAGATGCTTCACCAATGTTCGGAACGCTCCTTCACACGCGGTGTTCCAAACATATTTTGTCCCTTTTTTCAGCAACTCTGTCATCGGCTTAGCGAGCTTGGAGAAGCTTGGAATGAATCTCCGGTAGTATCCCGCTAACCCGAGGAAGCTTCTGACTTCATGGACTGAAGTGGGAGCTTTCCATTTCAACACTTGCTCGATTTTACTTGGGTCAACCGCAATGCCTTCAGCTGAGATGATATGTCCCAAAAATGGCACTTGGCTGATCCAAAATTCGCATTTGCTGAACTTGGCGTAGAGCTTGTGGTCTCGCAATCGTTGAAGAACGATCCGCAAGTGTTCGGCATGTTCAGCTTCGGTCTTGGAGTAAACCAAGATGTCGTCGATGAACACTACCACGAACTTGTCCAGCTCCGGCATGAACACCGAGTTCATGAGATACATGAAATGGGCTGGAGCATTTGTGAGACCAAAGGACATGACGAGATATTCGTATAAGCCGTATCTCGTCGAGAATGCCGTCTTCGGGATATCCTCCGCCCGGATCTTGATCTGGTGATATCCAGAGCGAAGGTCCATCTTTGAGAATACACTTGCCCCCACAAGTTGATCAAACAAGATGTCAATACGGGGCAGTGGGTACTTATTCTTGATGGTGACGGCGTTGAGTGGCCGGTAATCCACACACAGCCTCAGGGTCTCATCCTTCTTCTTCACGAATAGCGCCGAGCATCCCCAAGGCGAGGAACTCGGCCTAATGAAACCCTTGCTCAACAGATCATTGAGCTGTTCTTTCAGTTCCGCCAGCTCATTTGGAGCCATCTTGTATGGTCTCCGTGATATGGGCGTAGTCCCGGGTGCAAGTTCAATCTTGAACTCGACATCCCGCTCAGGTGGCATGCCCGGAAGATCATCCGGGAACACATCAGGATACTCCCGGACTACGGGGATGTCTTCTAACTTGAGAACTTCAGCATTATTAATTGCTAAAACTTCCCGGACTGGCGTGTCTAACATCATGGAATGCGGACGGTGGAATGGAGAATTTAAGTGGACCGTCCGTGTCCGAGTCTCTAGGACAGCGCCATGGTATTGCAGCCATGACATCCCTAAGATTGCATCAATCTTTTGTCCCATAAGGATTATCAAGGTGGTGGGATATAGTTTCCCACCTAAGCACAGAGGTGCCTTTGGAATCATCATATTAGCTGAAATCTTCCCTCCCGGTGAGCATATCATATAAGTGCAGTCGGTTGGGAAGACTTGCAATTGATGTTTAGCCACATAGGATGCACTTATAAAGCTGTGGGTTGCACCCGAATCAAATAATATGACTATGGCTTGATGGTTGAGAGTAAACGTACCCGCCAGCACGTTGTCTCCCTCTGGGGCGTCCTCATTGTCGAGGTTGCGGACGCCTCCAGTCCGCTGACCAACCTTCTTCACCGGAGGTCGGCCTCGAGCACCGCCCTGGAGCTGGGCTTGCCCGCTGCTCTGCTGCCCCTGGGGACAGTCCTTCGCAAAGTGGCCCGCTTGGCCACACGTGAAGCAGGTGAAACGGGGCGGTCCCCCGCTGATCGGTGGACGGAAACCTGGGGCGCGTTGTGGCGGTGGAAACGCCCGGGGTACCGTCTGCTGCTGCTGCTGTCTTGGTGGTGGCATCGGCGGACGGAACGGAGGTGCTTGAAAGGGACGTCCCCCGAACCGTTGCGGTCGCGCCGGTGGTTGCCACTGCTGCCCGGATGGTGTCCGATACACCATACGGTACTTCTGGGGAGCGCCACTCCCACCGCTGCTAGGTGGAGCGCTACGCTTCCTCTGCTCAGCTGCTAACTCCCGCTGAGCGTCCTCTTGCATGATGGCGGCATTGACTAGATCGTTGAATGTGCCGCGGTTCCATTGTACGAGGTGGGTCTTCATTTCGGGATGTAACCCCCGATAGAAGTGCTCCCTCTTCTTCTCCTCCGTGGAGATGTAGTCTGACGCATACTGCGCCAGATGGTTGAAGGCACGGGAGTAGTCGTGGGCACTCCTCCCGCCCTGCTTCAGTTCCAAAAATTCTTGGAACTTTCTCTTCATGATCCCGGGAGGAATGTGATAGGCGCGGAACGCCTCCCGGAACTCTTGCCATTCCACGGCATGACCAGCCGGACGTGAGGCGACATAATTCGCCCACCACGCACCAGCAGCACCGTGGAGCTGCTGTGCTGCGAACAGCGTCTTCTGCCGCTCCGTACACTGGAGCAGCCCGAACTTGGACTCGATAGTCCGCAGCCAGTTGTCCGCCTCCAGTGGTTCTTCAGCTTCGGTGAACACTGGAGGGTGCGTACTCATGAAATCCGAGTACGACACTTCGCGGGGCTCACGAGGCCCTCGCTCTTGACGTCCTCCCGCCTGGGACGTATTCTGCACGATCGTGCGGAGCAGGTCGGTCTGCTCCTCACGACCTCCCACCAATGCCGCTATCACATCCGCTAGAGTAAGCGGAGGCGGCGGTGGTGGCTGCTGCTGCGGGGTGCTGTCGTAGGCCGGTGGCTGGGAGTCATCGCCTCCACCTTGGTTAGAGCCACCAACCTCGTGCGTGGTCCTAGTACGAACCATCTGCAACCATACGACATTAACCATCAGTTCCGCAACATTTTGCATGCAGTCCAATAGCACTGGGCGTAAAAACATTATGACAACCAAACGTGCGAAATATCTCGTAAGTAGATAATGTAATAACTTTGCACAAGCTACACCATTACCAGACCAAACACAAGTTAGTTTAATCCAACTTGATGAACCCCCTCTTTGGAAGCTCACCATAACTGGGTTTGGTCTCTACGAGACATTAGTATCGCCCTTAGGGTACAACACCCTCTCCAATGAGTTCAACTGTCATTCTTCCGTCAGAATGACCAGTTGCTACCTATTCCAAGTTTTGATCTGGTTCTGGGCATTTTCATGACTCAAGTTGAATAACAAAGTTAAAGTTAACTTTAGTATCTTTCCAACGAGTATGCATTTGCCCCCAGATCAGATTTGGCTAAAAAGTTATGTTTATTCAAAGTCAGCAGAATTTCTGGAAGGATTTTTTTTTAACAGCACCTCCCTTGGAAGTGGCTGTTTCCAATCCTGATTTCCACTAAATTCTGTGCTGAAACTTCAGAAACTTTGAATTGCAAAGATGTCAAACATCTTCTACTCTTTCTAAGGATGGATTATATGACAATTTTAGATTTTTCTACTGGGAGTTATATTTGAAAAACAGATCAGTTCAGAGGATGTTTTACTCTGCCCTGGTTCTGGACAGTTTACATTCCTCTGGGATTTCAGCCATCTTAAGGCGAGTTTCAGCTCTGGAAGTCTACAACAAAGTTGTAGAGGGCTTGAATACCTTTCCAAAACTATATAGCACACCTCCCTGGGCTAAAAGACCTGTGAGTTATGCCCTGTTGAGGATCAGCAAACGTGCTGCCCAAAACAGAGCACTCTGCTTTTCATACTTTTGGCTATACTGCTCCACTATCCCATTCTTATACCCAACCAGGGTCCTAAATGTTGAACCTATAGATTTTAATTCTTTGTTATCATTATTCTCATGCATATGCCTACCATATCTCGGTACTACGTTCCTCACAAAAGAAAATCCTACCCGGATCATACCGGCATATACGTCTCAAATGTGGCACTAAACGGTCTCTCGCACACGTTTTCTACACGGATACATACGTGGTTAGTACCTGCAGAAAACCACACAATAATGGTGCACTCAATGGTTATTCATTTCAGGCAGTTCCATATTTGAAAGTAAATACAAACGCCCGTATCATTGTCATACGGCCGTCCTTGAGTTAGGTCACGTCTCAAGGTACGTGATCGTGTTTCAACACCACACGACGGGGAACCCGAGTATGTCATGAACGGGTCGTCACGGTTGGGAATGTTATCAACCCAACAGATACCACCTACTGCCCTGCAGGGCACGCCGATGGCAAGCGCTGCGTATGTCCTCCTGGGCTATTTCCAGACGAACACACTCTCGCGTTACTGACCACGCGATGGGGTCTCCGCTTACTTGCCTAATGCACGCTAGGGATCAGCGTTTCATATGAATTCAGGGACATGAAGAGTCCAAGAGCTTCATATTGACATCTCACACCGAGCTGTGAGATCAATCCCTGAACCACGTTCCTCGTCAGGGAGAGCTAACCGAAATTGAACCGCTTTCGGTGGCGTTCCTTACCATACTTACCAGAGCGTAGGTGCGTCGTTACATAATTGAAATTCAGAATTATAACATATAAGTTAGTCTTTGCCACTTTAAGTAACTAGTCTAATATAGTCCTTACTTGGGCAACTACCGATTCCTCACCGTACACCTAAGTTTTTTTTTTCCCATAATGCAGTCCTTTAGTACTGTGCTATCCCCACTGCAGCTCTGATACCAGGCTGTAGCGGACCGGAATCCGCTCATCCAGGATCGCAGAGGGTGGTGCCGCGCGATGCGACACCCGACAGCACACGTCATAAGAACACAATATATTACATGGGAAAAACAGCTGAAACTGTACAAACAAGTACAAACTTCAGTTACAATTATTGTTCTATTACACAGCGGAAGACTACACTATACAACTCACGCCCGCCTATTTAGCAAAAGTCGGTTGCCCAGCCCTAGGGCAACCCACACTAGCTGCACGTCTCAGCTCAGCGCGGCGTGTACGGCTCCCACTCAGCCGTGGTCCCCGACGGAGGGTAACCCTCGCCGGTGGACTCGTACTCCGAGTCCATGGGTGGCTCCTCACCTGAAAAACACTTATGCAGCAACCGTGAGCACGAAGGCTCAGCAAGGCTTAACCGACTCACCTAAGCATGAAACTCTACATGAGGGGTACAAGGGACATAGGGTAGTAACTTTTCAGCAAAACGACACGCCTACAAGTTCATCCTTAGTTCATCTTTTAGCAACAAGTTAACAGTTCATGAAATCTGAAATTTAGTAAGCAGTATTTGGTGGCACACATGTAGCAATACAATTATATCAATCAGCATCATTGAATCAACATATTTCATCCATTAGTCTACGTTACGACGCAGTGAACAAGCAGTACTCGTCACCGCGATGGACGGCGAATCGACTCGATATACACCTGCAGGGAAAACCCAAAGAGCACGTCACGTACGCCCACCCGTGGAGCTGCACAGCACGCTCACTCGATGTCGTACGGGACAACCTTTCACCCAACAGCCCAAACGTCGAACCGGTCGCACCGAAACGAGCAGGAGGTTCCCCACACGGAGCATCTCTCTATGCCCGTTGGCAGATTTCCACCTTGCTGCCCTCAACCTACACCTATAAATCGGTGTGCTATGCCTCGACGCCCGGAGGTTTAGGCTACATCGGTTTATCGGGGCCCATATATCCGATATGCCTTCGGTACGTTCAATACTTGTTCAGCAGGGCCGCACACGGATCGGTCCTCAATCGACACGGGCAGGGCTGCACACACAAGACTCTCTCTTGCTGCGCCCTAGCCCCTGCCTAGTCTCATTTTCATTACTAAAGTGATCTCACATCACTCAACCGAACCCGTGTGTCCCAAGCCTATCTCGCGAGTAGATTCAAACTACTCGACTTGTACCGAAGTCCTATGACTCATTAAGCATAGCCTGTCTACTCGAGGTCCTTGACACTACCCTCACTCTTTTAGGAACCTTTGGTTATGCAAGTGGGGTTTCATTCACCCTATACCTAATGCACAATCATACTTCACATGACACATGTAACAAAGTAAAACTTATAAAAGGGTTAATGCAAACCGGGGCTTGCCTTGTTGCTGCTGGTCAGGAGTTAGTTCTTCGTCCGGAAGGAGGAAGTCCAGCACTTCCGGAGTCTCTTCTTCAACGGCTACACGTTAATGAAATACTATATGTTAATTTAGATGCAAAAGTGAGTCTAGAGTAAGACTTCTACTATTAGTTCTAATAACCAGCCTCTAATACCTGGAACTTTGTTTAAGAATTTAAATATGAACTGGTGTTGGTGGTTTGGCTTGGACTTAATCACATGGTTAAATGCTAAGTGGTTTTCCCCTTTTCCATTTTAATCCCTTAAGTGGGTAAACAGGACAGGGGTGATCTAGAGCTCCAATGGAGCTGAGAATTTTTGTGTGAGTTCCTTGTCACAAGCAAACTCTCTGGACCAAACCTTAGCACTTTTCATGGAATGGTTTGCTCAGAATAATTCTCTTGGCAAATCAGCAAGGAAGAATTAATTCTGAGGTAATACCCCTGTTCATGCTCAACTTAATGAACTACAATTTATATTATAGCTCATAGAGTTTGCATGAATTTTCCTAGCATTTTTGGAGTCAGGGTTTGCCCAGAATTGAATTTCCAAGTTTTGGAAATTCTCTGAAAATGTTTCTGCATTCAAATGAACACAGCACCTTCAAATTTGAATTGCTCTGACCAAATCAACTCCAAATGGTCTGAAACTTTTACAGGGGTTTACTAATGTCCTAAAGAACATTCTGCCAAAATTTGGGAATTTTTGGATGAACCAAACTCCCTCTAAAATTCTTTTGCTGAAAAGCTTTAAAGAATTTTCCAGAATTAATTAATGGGTTTCATACAAAATGGGTTGTATCTCTGGACAGAGCTAGGCAAGATGAATCCAACCCAATTTGAATCACTAAATTTGGAGCTTCCTAGCAAAAGTTATGGGGTTCTAAAGTTTGCACTAAAACTGGAAATTCCAGAAATGTTTAAATCCTGCGGGTGGGTCCACGTACACGTGTCGACCGCTGGATCCGAGCCACACGGGGCCACAGACTCCTTCCCGCGCGGCCGCACTGGATCCCGGACCACAGAGAATCCCACCCCTTTATTTCCAGCCGCTGACGCGTGGGGCCTACCCCTTCGTCCTCCTCCGGCCACCCGCGCGACCCCGCCGCCAAGCTCGCCGGAGCTCTCGCCGGAGACGGGTTCCGGTCCTCGGAGCTTGCTGAATCTCGCCGCCAGTGCCTATCTCGGCCTGAGGAACACGGTGGTGCACTCCCCAGAACTTGACAACCACCGGAACAGTGCTCCCAACGGCAACAGCGGCCGGGAGCTCACCGGCGACGTCTAACTCGGCATCCCACGCACCTTTTTCGATGCGGTTTGCTCGGGGAGCTCCGCTGACACCTGCTGGTCACGGACATGGACACCGATCCTCGTGAAAACGGCGGTAACTATGACCTCACCGGCGACCTAGGCCGGATATCGGCTGTGCTTCAGAAAACTTCAAAGAACCGTCAACCTAGCCCACGGTTTTTACTGGTTTTTGATCCTAGGTGGTCGTGGCCGTGTATAGAGCGTGTGCATGACTCGGTTTGCCCAGTGATGAGCTACCCCCCACGAATTTTGGGATTTTGTGGGAGCTCGGTCTCAAGACACCCGAAGCTTTCCCGGCGAAATACTCCCTCGACAGCCCATGAAATGAAGAACGGTAGGGACTAGAAGAGTCAGCACCTTAAGGCGGTCCTTTCTTGTATGGCTCGTCGGGCACGAGCGCGCCTGTGCTGGCCGGACGCCGGCGATCAGAAAGGGCGGCGTTTCTGTGCTCGCGCGGAAACGAGGAAGGAACTCGGTAGGGGGGGGTTCTCGTTTGGAAAGCAGGAGGAAGGCGGCGTGGGCTGTGCGCTGGCCTTTAAGCCGCGGTTTGGCACTGTGAGGTGGCCGATCGCTGCCTCGGTGGCTCGCCGCCGTTCACTGTCTTGCGCGCGAAGTCGGGGTCGGCTGCAGCAACCGACTGCCCCTCCAGTGTGCCACTGACCTGTGGGCCTCCCCCTTTCTCCTTTTCCCCTAATATTTCTTTTCTGTTTTTGTTAATTATCCCACCAGCTACTCACAATTTAATGTGAGACTTAGCTCCCAAGTCTTTGTTTGAATTTGAATTCTCAAATTCAAACTTTGTTTGGTCAAGTTTGCTTCATATTCAAACTGAAATTCAAATTCAGTTTTGAATTCTAGCAAATTTAACTCTTGACAAGATGAGCTCCAATGGGGCTGGAAATTGGTGGGTTTACTCAGAAAAATGTGCTGAGTGTAGATATGGAGCTAACTTTTGAATTTGGATGATGAAAGTTGCTGCAATTTGAATTTACACTCAAATTGGCCTCTTTTTGAAATAACTCAAAAGTGCCTCAAAAAGTGTTGAATTTGCATGAGCTTTGGACTGAACCTTCCCAAGACTTTTTTTTAAATTCTAGGGGTGAGCTCAACCTCTCATGTTTAAGTGTAGAAACCATACATTGTGAAAGTGAAGGCTTTCCCTTCTAATCACTCCTTTGATAGAGGCCACTTGCTCTTCACAATATGTCACAATCTACACACAACAAAACTGTTGTGTTGTGAGGTGCATAAAAGTTTTTGCAAGTCCCTTTTCTTGGGCTTTTACATCTATACCCAAGATGACCTCAAAAAGGTTTTGAATTTGGGTGAAACTTGGCATGGACATCCTTAGCAAAGTGTAGGAGTTTTCATATGTCCAGCCCATCTATATCACATGTGGGAAATACCACTTTTGCAATGTGTAAGTTTGTTCTCTAATGAGCATGTTGATAATTGTTACTTGCTCTTCATTTGTGTTCATCATTCTTGCTCAAATGAGGTGTGTAGTGTGGTGATGAACACTACAATTGGGTGTCAAAAACTGAGGCCCTTACATTTACTAGTTTTGTTAACCATCCTTGTCACCGGAAAAGTTGATGAGTCGGGTATGGTCGTTTTTCTTTTTTGCTTCGCTTAATTTACGAGATACGGGAAGCTAAAATAAAACATGGTTAGCTACTGCACTCATATGAATAATGATTATGAGAACTTTATGATGTTAATGAGCATGGAATCAGGGATATCTAGGCAAGATTGGTTTGTGGATGTTGCTGAATGAGATGGTGGTTTACTTGCCGTAAACTTGAGAAGATTAATGGCTGGATGAGACTTGATAAATGGTGAATTATGATGAGAGAATGTTGCTGAATTACTTGATTATGATGGGATAAATTTCACCTAGCAATAGTTGCTGTTTTATCATGTTTGTGAAATAAAATTTGCTTGCTTCAATGAGCCTTTTTATTGCCTACCTTGTTGTAAGCTACATGTCATACTTTTTGGGATGCCCGGTCCCGTGAAAACGGAACCCAGCTGATGCATATGTGTTCCCAGGATGTTCATCACACATACACATGTAATCCACAAACTGAATTCAGAATATAACCACAAATAAATAGGGTTTAAGTACTTTATTACATCGACTCATTGTCTCACTCATGAGTATCTAATTTATTCTCGCAGCGGAAGTCTCTAAATGACAGCGGAAATAACTAAATGGCAGAGGCTCCATCTTCAACTCCACAGGCATGTTGACGGTAGTTCGCACGCCTAGTACTCCACATGATCCTCGAAGTACTCTTCTCCTGTTGCTGATGTTTGTATGATAATGCAAGGGTGAGTACATGTCGTACTCAGCAAGTGCGGGAAAAGTATGACATGTAGCTTACAACAAGGTAGGAAATAAAAAGGCTCATTGCAGCAAGCAAATTTTATTTCACAAACATGATAAAAACAGCAGCTATGTCTTGGTGAATTTAATCCCAACATATATCCAAGTAAAACAGCAACATACCTCCATCATAGTTCACCATTTATCAAGTCTCAACATTCTTTCATCATAAGTCACCTTTTCTCAAGTCTCAACCAGCCATTGATCTTTCTCAAGTTTATCTCATGCTCATATCCATCTCATGTTCATATAACCAAAACCAAACTCATTGCCAAGACTCAACCAGTCCCGAGACCAATCCCAATGACCATACCAAGACCATACCATGACCATACCAAATAACCATACCGAACATCTATCCCAAGTTTTCCCTCTAATCATGTGAGTTGGCCAGGCGTTTGTGACCGTACGCACGGCTATCATGATAGTTTTACACTCTGCAGAGGTGGCACCACTTTAACCACAAGTTTGTGATTTCGTCACCCGTCGGCAACTGCAGAACCTCCATTATACCAGTACACAACCTTCGGTGTATGGCCAAGAGATCACAAAATAGCTTTTACAAAGGGGCTACTAGATGTATGGACTCACTAAGGTTTCACTAGCAGGCTCGAATCACCATTCTCCCACCCACGGGCCCCCTCTTGTGCCATTCAGTTCCCAGGGCAGTCCTCTCTCGACTCCCATTCCCCGCGCCTTCCACGGTCCATAACAATCTAGCAACTTACCTAATTAGTCAGCTAAGCCGCACCCATATTTGGCCTTGTGGTGGCACTGTTTTCCTGGCATGTGCTGGCATGAACCGGTCCTTAGATCTACGGCAAGTAAACCACCATCTCATTCAGCAACATCCATGAATCAAGCTTGCCTAGATATCCCCCAATTCCATGCTCATTAACATTATCAAGTTCCCATTATCATTATTCATATGAGTGCAGTAGCTAACCATGTTTTAACTTAGCTTCCCGTATCCCGTGGATTAAGCGAAGCAAAAAGGAAAAACGACCATACCCGACTCATCAACTTCTCCGGTGACAAGGATGGTTAACAAAACTAGTAAACTCCTATAAAAGGGTGTCCCATCAAGTTGACTCAAGCATACACTTTTTCGCAAACAAAATAGTTTTCAAAACATGGGATCAATATGGTCAAGGGGCACTTGCCTTGCTCCTGTGGCTCTTGTTCCTCAAGCGTCTCGATGTCTCGGTCATGTAGTTCTTCGTAGATAGCTCCCTGAGCTTGTCCTTCTACTCACGATCACGCACATACAAGATTTACAGCAATCAATCATCATGCATAAACTCTACTCAAGATGCAATGGTGCAAATCCTATGGTGCTGTTTTATTAACCCAGTTTGTACGTGTTCTTGCATGTTTTAATGGCTTTCATGGGGTTTTATGATGAACAAGGGTGTAGGAATCAAGTGTAGACGTGGTGATGATCTTGACTCAAGATCTAGCGTCAAAAACCGATCAAGACGTGATCTGTCCACACGAAAAATGTTCTGTCTGAAGGAAACGAAGAAAACGGATGAGACGATGTCGTAAGATGGGTAACGAAGACCTACCTCACTTCTCTTATGATCGTCGGCTCTTTTCCAGCGACGGCAAGGTGTGACAGGGCTCGTCGGCGGCTCACCAGCGACTGGACTCCGGCGAAGGGGGTAACTCGGCGAGTTAGAAGCTAGGGTCTCCAAGTCGTCGACTCGGGAGGTGGAAAATAGGTACGTGGTTGCGGCCAGGGGGGTTTGGGTTCTATTTATAAGGGGTGAAATAAGAGTCCTACTCCAATTGGAGCTCAAATAAGAGTCCTATTCAATTTGTTTTTGGATCTTATCAAACCTATCTCCAATTGATTTGATGCGGCAACAACGTGGGGAAAATTGTGTCGGTATCCTCCGTACTGGGTACTCCCGCGCACAGGAGGAAAAACCGCCTAAGGACCTCGCATCCCCGCAGTGGTGAGCTCCGGAGACGCCACGTGTCCAGAGGGGGCCGGTCCTTGCTTCTCCTCAGAGGCGAGCTCCGGACCTGCCACGCGTCTAGCGGGGCGGGTCCTCCCTTTTCCTTAGAGGCAAGCTTCGCGTTCGCCACGTGTCTGGCGGGGCGGGGCCTCCCTTTTCCTCAGAGGCTAGCTCCGTGTGCGCCACGTGTCTGGCGGGGCGGGGCCTCCCCTCTCTACAGAGGCGAGCTCCGGTGGCGACATGTGTCCAACAGCGTCGGACCTCCCTTCTCCTCGGAGGTGAGCTCCGAGGACGACACGTGTCCAGCGGGGTCTGACCTCTCGGGGGCAAGCTCTGAGGGTGACACGTGTCCCGCGGGGCCAGACCTCTCGGAGGCGAGCTCCGAGGGTGACACGTCTCCAGCGGGGTCGGACCTCTCGGAGGCGAGCTCCGAGGGTGACACATGTCCAGCGGGCCGGACCTCTCGGAGGCGAGCTCCGAGAGCAACACGTGTCCCGTGGGGGCCGGGCCTCATCCCTTCCGCAGGGGTGAGTTCCGCAGTCGACACGTGTCTGGCGGGGCCGGACCTCATCCCTTCCGCAGGGGCGAGCTCTGAAAGCGCCATGTGTCCCGCGCCCTGGGAAAGTGTCGACAGCGCACCTCGGCGAATTGGAATTGGCTTTTTTCAGCTATCTTTCTCCCATTTTTATGATTCTTTCTCCTGTTCTACTTCTTTTGTAATGTTTCTCTATATGAAAAATGTATGAATGCAGGGAAGTGAATTTGAGGGTGTTACAAACCTACCCCCCTTAAACTGAATCTCGCCCTCGAGATTCGATAGAGTAGAGAACAGATGAGGGAATTCTGCCTTGAGGTCTTCCTCATGCTCCCATGTAGCCTCGGCTTTCGTGTGATGGCTCCACTGTACCTTGCACCAACGGATCACTCTGTTCCTCGTGACCCTTTCCTTCACGTCCAAAATTTGGACGGGGTGATCCACATAGGTCAGATCCTCTTGAAGCTTGAGCTCATCCATCGGTACTTGTTCTTCCGGTACTCTAAAGCACTTCTTGAGTTGGGATACGTGAAACATGTCATGCACGTCGGAGAGGTGAGTTAGGAGCTCTAGTTGGTAGGCTACCTCTTCTCGCTTGCCCAAAATCTTAAATGGTCCGATGTAGCGAGGCGCTAACTTGCCTTTGACGTTGAAACGTCGTTGGCCTCGGATAGGTGATACCTTAAGGTACACGAAGTCTCCTACTTCGAAAGTCAACTTTCTTTGCCTATTGTCCGCATAACCTTTTTGTCGTAACTGAGCAGCCTTCAAATTTTCTCGTATCGTTTGGACTTGCCTTTCGGCGTCTTGCAGCACTTCGGGTCTAAACACTTGGCTCTCTCCGGTCTCATTCAGAAACATCGGCGTTCTACACCGTATACCATACAATGCTTCGAAAGGTGACATCTTCAAGATGGCCTGATAGCTGTTGTTGTAGGAGAATTCAGCATACGGCAAGATCCTATCCCAACTACGCCCATGTTTCAAGGCGCAAGCTCTCAACATGTCTTCTAAAATTTGATTTGTCCTCTCAGTTTGCCCGTCAGTTTCCGGGTGATAAGCGGAGCTGAAATTCAGCCGTGTACCCATGGTTTCATGCAGCCTCTTCCAGAACCTAGAGGTAAATTAAGAACCCCGATCTGAAACTATCCTCTTCGGAACTCCATGGCGACACACGATTTGCTCCATATACAGCTCGGCTAGTTCCGTGACGCGGTACGTGGTTCTAACCGGAAGGAAATGGGCGGTTTTCATCAATCGGTCCACGATAACCCAAATGGAGTCGTAACCCGACCGAGTACGTGGCAATCCGACAATGAAATCCATGCTGATGTCTTCCCACTTCCACTCGGGTACTTTCAATGGTTGCAATAGTCCAGCGGGTCTTTGATGTTCAGCCTTCACCCGTTGGCACGTGTCGCATAAGGCAACATATTCAGCTATGTCCCTTTTCATACCATCCCACCAATAGCAGGTTTTCAGGTCCTTGTACATCTTTGTACAGCCAGGATGTATGGAATAAGGTGAGTCATGTGCCTCCTTTAATATCGTGTCGTGGATGTGCTTCACGTTAGGCACACAAACCCTTTTCCCTAACCAAAGCGTGCCTTTCTCGTCTTCCTTGAAATCCTTTTCTATGCCTTGTAGGATTCTTTCCTTGATTTCCTCATCCGTTGCTTGGACATCTCGTATCTCTTTTTCCAGCGAAGAGTTGAGTTCTATCACTTCCATCTCGTTCAAGAACCCGAGATGTAACCGTTCGAACTCCTTGCACGGCTCGGGCGGTAGCTCCTGAACCGTGAGTTGGTGACATGCTCCCTTTTGGCTCAACGCATCAGCTACTACATTGGCCTTTCCGGGGTGATACTTGATTCCAACATCATAATCCTTGATGAGTTCCAACCATCGACGTTGCCTCAAATTTAGATCCGCTTGTGTGAATATATACCTTGAGGCTTTTGTGATTCGTATAGATCTCAGATCGATGGCCAAGGATATGATGCCTCCAAAACTTTAGGGCATGTACCACGGCTGCAAGTTCCAAGTCATGTGTGGGGTAATTCAGCTCGTGTTTCTTTAGTTGCCTCGACGCATAGGCTACCACTTGTCCTTCTTGTCTACGAAGAGCACGGGGGCTCCACACGGTGACGAGCTTGGGCGAATTACCCTTTTCTAGCTGCTCCTGAATTTGCTTCTTGAGTTCCACTAGTTCATTAACGGGCATCCTATATGGCCTCTTCGCTATAGGTGCAGTTCTTGGTACTAAATCAATGGCAAATTCAATGTCCTGGTCAGGTGGCATACTAGGAAGTTCTTCCGGGAACACATCTCAAAATTCTTGAACCACCGGAATGATTTCCAATGTTGTTTCTTCGACGTGGTTCAACGCTGCCTTCTCAGTTGCTGGTTGGGCTGCCTCGAACTCAATACGAGTATCGTGCTCATTTGTCAACTGCATGCTCCTCTCAGCACATTGAATTACTTCGTTGTGCTTGCTTAACCAATCCATCCCAAGTATTATATCAATCCCTTGGGAATCCAAGACAATAAGGTTGGCAAGAAAGTCTACCCCCCTTATTTTAAGGTTTACTTTCGGACATACTATATTAGTCCTCATCTCTCCACCGGGAGAATTAACCAACATAGTGTGTTTCATGTGTGATATAGGCAGATTATACGTGGCAACATACTTGGATGGTATGAATGAATGCGATGCTCCGGAATCAAATAAAACAGTGGCTGGGTTGGAGTTGGCAAGGAACATACCAATCACGACGTCCTTAGCTTGTTGTGCTTCCTCAGCGGAGACATGATTCACGTTGCCGCGAGTGTAGTTCTGCTGCCCACGGTTACCTTGATTAGCTCCTCCGTTCAGCCGTGAGTTCTGCTTGGGCGCATTGCTTGGCTGTCCAAGGCCTTACCTTGGGCATTGACTTGCAAAATGTCCCGCCTCTCCGCATGCAAAGCATGCTTTGTTGCCCAAAACGGCAGGAATGTTGGGGCGAGACTGGTTTTGAGCATAGGTGCCCATGTTGGGACGGGGTGCAGGAGGCAAAGGCATACGAAATGCTTGCATAACAGGACGTTGCTGCGGTGGCTGATTAGGGCGAGGTGGGTTTGCAGGGCGGAAGGTAGAAGCGGACGAGCCATACTATGGTGCATCTGGGGGCATGAATCGGGGACGTACATTGCTCCCTTGTGGATGGTATGGCATCTTCCTCTTGCCCTCTTGCTCGATCTCACGGATCCTGCTCTCAACCGCTATAGCTTTGTCAACGAGCTTCTGGAGGCTTACATAATCATTGTTGAGCAGCTGAACTTGGATCTCATTGTTCAATTCTCTCATGAACAAGTATTGCTTCCTTTGATCTGAGTTGACGTCTTTGGGAGCATACCTTGACAGCTGCGTGAACTTGTTGAGGTACTCATTCACGCTCTTTTTTCCTTGGCGGAGACATTTGAACTCTTGCCTTTTAAGCATCATGACTCCAGTAGGGACATAATGAGAGCGGAAACTCTCCTTGAACTTAGCCCAAGTGATAGTCTCCTGGTTGTCATGAGCATTGCAAAGAGCGTCCCACCAGTCAGCGGCTGCACCCATAAGTTGGTGCGATGCGAAGAGAACTTTCTCCTGATCATCGCACTGAACAATAGCAAGCTTCTTTTCTATGGATTTCAACCAATCATCAGCCTCCATGGGATCATTAGCTTGTGTAAAAGTAGGCGGTCGAGTCCTCATGAACTCTCCCAATCTGTTGTGAGCCGGTGGTGATGGCGGTGGTGGTGGTGGTGGTGGGGTGCAGGAATGGGGTTAGGATTGTAGTGGTTGTTGGCTTGCAGCTGTCCCAAAGTTTGTATCATGGTTTGCATGAGCTGGTTCTGCATAGCCATCAACCGTTCAAGGTTGTTTGCACCAGCCCCGGGGTTGGCATTCTCAGGAACTTCATCGTGGCCATCCTCTTTTGGTTCACGGTTGCCACGAACGTTCCTCCTTTGACGGCTGGTGTTTTCCCTCACCATCTGTGAGAGAGAGTTGAGTAGAATAGAAAAGAGAAGTTTAGGTTGATACCCCAGCTATATGCATCAAGGTGTATGAACTAAATATCTTCTTCTATTAATATCTGCCTATACAAGGTTGTGAACACATGCTGAAATATCTCACATCTCTCTACCATGTGTGGATGTGGATCTTTGTAGAAGTGTCCCACAACTCACACTCAAGCACACAAACACAAGCAATCGTCACAGAAATTCAACACGCCACTCCTACTCAAGCTACTATGATATAAACGTTCCTATTACAGCTTATTCAATGAGAATCCTAAACTTAAGCATGTGAACTGGTGTTGTTCACGCCGTGTGGCGGGGGTGGTCCATCGGACACTTCAATGGGGTTAAGTGCACCCCCACGTGGTGGTGAACAAGTACTTATGTGTGTCGTGCTCCGGATCACCGGCATCTATAAATAGGACATGAGAAACCTTAGGGAAGGAAGAAAAATACTTCAAACTTTAGAAGCTATGAAGCAAGAAAGCAAAAGTGTTGTTGTCCAAAAGAGGAGATAAGAGGGGCTGAAAATAGCACTTTGCGGTGGCTGAATTGACAAGAAAAATGCAGCAGCAAGCAGTTTTTGAAAATAGTAGATTAGAGGGGTGTTCCTATGTGTTTTAGAGTGTCCATTCTATCTAGGATTGTGTCTTACGGTCAACGTGGCTCTGATACCAATCTGTGACGCCTGGTCCCGTGAAAACGGAACCCAGCTAATGCATATGTGTGCCCAGGATGTTCATCACACATACACATGTAATCCACAAACTGAATTCAGAATATAACCACGAATAAATAGGGTTTAAATACTTTATTACATCAACTCATTGTCTCACTCATGAGTATCTAACTTATTCTTGCAGCGGAAGTCTTTAAAAGACAGAGGAAATAACTAAATGGCAGCGGCAATGTCTTCAACTCCACAGGCATGTTGACGGTACTTCGCACGCCTAGTACTCCACATGATCCTCGAAGTACTCTTCTCCTGTTGCTGATGTTTGTATGATAATGCAAGGGTGAGTACATGTCGTACTCAATAAGTGCAGGAAAAGTATGACATGTAGCTTACAACAAGGTAGGAAATAAAAAGGCTCATTGCAGCAAGTAAATTTTATTTCACAAACGTGATAAAAGCAGCAGCTATGTCTTGGTGAATTTAATCCCAACATATATCCAAGTAAAACAGCAACATACCTCCATCATAGTTCACCATTTATCAAGTCTCAACATTCTTTCATCATAAGTCACCTTTTCTCAAGTCTCAATCAGCCATTGATCTTTCTCAAGTTTTCTCATGCTCATATCCATCTCATGTTCATATAACCAAAACCAAACTCATTGCCAAGACTCAACCAGTCCCGAGACCAATCCCAATGACCATACCAAGACCATACCATGACCATACCAAATAACCATACCGAACATCCATCCCAAGTTTTACCTTTAATCATGTGAGTTGGCCAAGCGTTTGTGACCGTACGCACGGCTATCATGATAGTTTTACACTCTGCAGAGGTGGCACCACTTTACCCACAAGTTTGTGATTTCGTCACCCGTCGGCCACTGCAGAACCTCCATTATACCAGTACACAACCTTCGGTGTATGGCCAAGAGATCATAAAATAGCTTTTACAAAGGGGCTACTAGATGTATGGACTCACTAAGGTTTCACTAGCAGGCTCGAATCACCATTCTCCCACCCACGGGCCCCCTCTTGTGCCAAGCAGTTCCCAGGGCAGTCCTCTCTCGACTCCCATTCCACGCGCCTTCCACGGTCCATAACAATCTAGCAACTTACCTAATTAGTCAGCTAAGCCGCACCCATATTTGGCCTTGTGGTGGCACTGTTTTCCTGGCATGTGCTGGCATGAACCGGTCCTTAGATCTATGGCAAGTAAACCACCATCTCATTCAGCAACATCCACGAACCAAGCTTTCCTAGATCTCCCCCGATTCCATGCTCATTAACATTATCAAGTTCCCATTATTATTATTCATATCAGTGCACTAGCTAACTATGTTTTAACTCAGCTTCCTGTATCCCGTGGATTAAGCGAAGCAAAAAGGAAAAACGACCATACCTGACTCATCAACTTCCCCGGTGACAAGTATGGTTAACAAAACTAGTAAACTCCTATAAAATGGTGTCCCATCAAGTTCACTCAAGCATACACGTTTTCGCAAACAAAACAGTTTCAAAACATGGGATCTGTATGGTCAAGGGGCACTTGCCTTGCTCCTGTGGCTCTTGTTGCTCAAGCATCTCGAAGTCTCGGTGTTGTAGTTCTTCGTAGATGGCTCCCTGAGCTTGTCCTTCTACTCACGATCATGCACATACAAGATTTACAGCAATCAATCATCATGCACAAACTCTACTCAAGATGCAATGGTCCAAATCCTATGGTGCTGTTTTATTAACCCAGTTTGTACGTGTTTTGCATGTTTTAATGGCTTTCATGGGGTTTTATGATGAACAAGGGTATAGGAATAAAGTGTGGATGTGGTGATGATCTTGACTCAAGATCTAGATCAATACCACCGTCAAAAACCGATCAAGACGTGATCTGTCCACACGAAAAAGGTTCTGTCTGAAGGAAACAAAGAAAACGGATGCGACGATGTCATAAGATGGGTAACGAAGACCTACCTCACTTCTCTTATGATAGTCGGCTCTTTTTTGACGATGGCGAGGTGTGACGGGGCTCGTCGGCGGCTCACCAGCGACTGAACTCAAGCGAAGGGGGTAACTCGGTGAGTTGGAAGCTAGAGCCTCCAAGTCGTTGACTCGGGAGGTGGAAAATAGGTATGTGGTTGCGGCCAGGGGGTTTTGGGTTCTATTTATAAGGGGTGAAAGAAGAGTCCTACTCCAATTGGAGCTCAAATAAGAGTCCTATTCAATTTGTTTTTGGATCTTATCAAACCTATCTCCAATTGATTTGGTGCGGCAGCAATGTGGGGGAAATTGTGTCGGTATCCTCCGTACCGGGTACTCCCGCGCACAGGAGGAAAAACCGCCTAAGGACCTCGCATCTCCGCAGTGTTGAGCTCCGGAGAGGCCACGTGTCCAGCGGGGGCCGGTCCTTGCTTCTCCTCAGAGGCGAGCTCCGGACCTGCCACGCGTCCAGCGGGGCGGGGCCACCCTTTTCCTCATAGGCGAGCTCCGCATTCGCTACGTGTCTGGCGGGGCGGGGCCTCCGTTGTCCTCAGAGGTGAGCTCCGCGTGCGCCACGTGTCTGGCGGGGCAGGGCCTCCCCTCTCTACAGAGGCGAGCTCCGGTGGCGACACGTGTCCAACAGCGTCGAACCTCCCTTCTCCTCGGAGGTGAGCTCCGAGGACGACACGTGTCCAGCGGGGTCGGACCTCTCGGGGGCGAGCTCCGAGGGTGGCACGTGTCCAGCGGGGCTGGACCTCTCGGAGGCGAGCTCCGAGGGTGACACGTCTCCAGCGGGGTCGGACCTCTTGGAGGCGAGCTCCGAAGGTGACACGTGTCCAGCGGGCCGAACCTCTCGGAGGCGAGCTCCGAGAGTGACACGTGTCCCGTGGGGCCGAGCCTCATCCCTTCTGTAGGGATGAGTTCCGCAGTCGACACGTGTCTGGCGGGGTCGGACCTCATCCCTTCCGCAGGGGCGAGCTCCGAAAGCGCCACGTGTCCCGCGCCCCAGAAAAGTGTCGACAGCACATTGGCGAATTAGAATTGGCTCTTTTCAGCTATCTTTCTCTCATTTTTATGATTCTTTCTCCCGTTCTACGTCTTTTATAATGTTTCTCTATATGAAAAATGTATGCATGCAGGAAAGTTAATTTGAGGGTGTTACACTTTTCCCGCACTTGCTGAGTACGACATGTACTCACCCTTGCATTCCCACATATACATTTGCTACAGGAGAAGAGTACTTCGAGAAACATGTGGAGTACTAGGCGTGCGCACTACCGTCAACATCCCTGTGGAGTTGAAATTCAAGCCTGCTGTTTAGTTATTTTCCGCTGTCGTTTAGAGTCTTCCGCTGCAAGAATAAGTTAGAGATTCATGAGTGAAACATTGAGTCATTGTAATAAAGTACTTAAATACTATTTGTACGTGGTTATATTCTGAATTCAGTTTGTGGAGTACATGTGTATGTGTGATGAACATCCTCGGCACACATATGCATTCACTTGGTTCTATTTTCGGAACCGGTTGTCATAGTTTGCTTTGCCGGGGTGATAGTGGATCTCTATTCCGTAATCCTTTATCAACTCTAACCATCTTCGCTGCCTCATGTTCAACTCCTTCTGAGTGAATATGTACTTGAGGCTCTTGTGGTCGATATATAAGTGTACGAGGTTACCAAGTAGGTGGTGCCTCCACATTTTGAGTGCGAGTACCACGGCAGCGAGCTCTAAGTCATGAGTTGGATAATTTTGCTCATGATTCCGGAGCTGCCGTGATCCATAAGCGATCACCCTTCGCTCTTGCATCAGCACACATTCCAGCCCAATGTTGCATGCATCGCAGTACACATCGAACGGTTTTGTTGTGTTTGGCTGCGCCAAAACCAGTGCTGATGTTAGGTGCTTCACTAATGCCTTCAACGCTGCTTCACATGCTGGACTCCAAACATATTTGGTAGCCTTCTTCAGCAGCTCTGTCATAGGCTTGGCAATCTTCAAGAAGTTCGGAATGAACCTCCGATAATATCCCACGAGTCCGAGGAAACTCCATACCTCGTGAACAGACCTCGGGGATTTCCAATTTAGCACTTGTGTAATCTTGCTCGGGTCTACAGCGATGCCCTCTGCTGAGATAATATGCCCGAGGAAAGGTACTTGCGATATCCATAATTTACACTTGCTGAATTTTTCGCGTATAGCTTGTGATCCCGCAGCCGTTGCAAGACTATATGCAGGTACTTCTCGTGTTCTTCCTCCGACTTGGAATAAACCAGTAGGTCGTCGATGAAGACCACGACAAAATTGTCCAGCTCCGACATGAATACCGAGTTCATCAACTACATGAACTGAGCTGGAGCATTGGTGAGTCCAAGGAACATGACAAGGTACTCATAAAGCCCGTACCTCGTCGAAAAGTTGTCTTCGGAATATCCTCAGCCCGTATCTTAATCTGATGGTACCCTGGTCTTAAGTCTATCTTAGAAAAAAAATCTTTGCTTTGACCAACTGATCAAACAAAATGTTGATCCGTGGAAACAGGTTCTTGTTTTTTATTGTCACAGTGTTAAGAGGACGATAGTCAACACAAAGCTATAGTGTTTCATCCTTCTTCTTTACAAACAATACTGAACAACCCCAAGGTGACAAACTCAGTCGTATAAAACATTTGCTCATAAGGTCATTCAGCGGTGTCTTCCACTCTGCCCATTCATTGGGTGCCATTTTGTACGGCCTTCGTGAACTCGGTGGTGTTCCCGGTGCAAATTCAATCTTGAACCCCACATCCCGTTCGGGCGGCATGCCCGGTAAATCATCAGGAAACACATCCAGATATTCATGTACCACCGGAATGTCCTCTATCTTAACTGTTTCTGAGTGGTTTAATATAGCAATCTGTTACCGACTGGCGCTCAGAACTAATGTATGAAGGCCGTGCTGTGGGGAGTTGAGCTCAACGGTTTGAGAACTGATGTTGAGAACCACATTGTGGTAATTCAACCACGACATCCGCAAAATAATGTCGATGTTCAGACCCCAATAATAATGAGGGTCGTGGGTTATAGTCTAACCCCAGACAAAGAGGTGCTCGGAAGACAACATCACTTGCTGTAATGTTGCCCTAGGTGAAGATATCAGGTATTAACTCTTTGTAAAAGTGGTTTGGAGCTGATGTTGAGCCACAAAAGATTGGCTAATAAAGTTAGGTGTAGCACCGGAGTCCAAGAGAATTAATACCGGTAGCTGATTCAGATAAAACCTCCCTGCTAACACGGCTTCTCCTTCCGGAACATCCTCACTCACTGTGTAGTGAATGTTGCCTCTTGTCTGCCCTCTTTTCTGCAGATATAGGTACGGGTCTGAATATTTAAAATATGATGACCCGCAGCCTTGAATTCCCTCCGGACAATACCTAGCATAATGGTCCATCCGAACACAAGTGAAGCAGGGATGTCCCCCCCCCCCCCCCCCCGTTCTTCGCTGACTTATGGTTGGAAGCTAGGTACATATGGCAGCAGCGATGGAGCACAAACCACCTTCTGATGCTGCTGCCGTGGAGGTGGTGCAAGTTGTGGTACTTGACCAGCAATCAACCTCTGAGGAGTTAATCGTACAGAGGCCTCCATAATTCACCAAATAGCGTTCGGAACACCAACCAATACTTTTGGGGCACATAACTTGTGCTGGCCTGCACGATATCACTCATTTCCCTCTTCTCTGTACAAAACAGACCTTGATGCACAAAGTCCAGATTTTGATCCAGTTAAAAGCATTTTTCATAACTCAAGTTGAATACCAAAGTTAAAGTTAACTTCGATATATTTCCAACGAGTATTCATATTCCTCCAGATCATTTCTGAATCAAAAGTTGTGATCATCCAAAGTTGACAGAATTCCTGGATAAAATTTGCCAGCATTCCCTTTGAATGTGGCTGGTTTTATCACAGTTGTATAAGCAAATACAATATGAATCTGAACAAACTTTGAACTACAACAATGTTCCATATCTCATAACCTTTCCAAAGGCGTATCATATGACCCTTAGGGATTTTTTCACAGAGAGTTATAAGTATTATACAGACACATCCAGAGAAGTTTGCATCTGTCCTGTTTTCTGAACAGTTTGCATTCAACTGGAAATTCAACCCATTTGGCATGTGATTTTGCTCTGGAGGTATACAAAGAAGTTGTAGAGAACTTAAAAACATTTCCAGAAATGTATCATACACCTCCATTGGGTAAATATACTCATAGTTAGGCTCTGTCAAACTCCAGAAAAAATTCCAACCAGAACAGAGTACTCTGTTTTTGAGAAACATAGAAGCCTATCAATTCTCCCCTTTGAAGCTTAGTTCAAATGAAGACCTCAGTGAATAATATGTGTTTTCCAACTTCCATTTTTAGTTGAAAGTTAGTCATGAATGATTTCTTCATAATAAAGAAGTTATAAAGTGTAGTACGGTTGAGATGCACCGTAAGACATATGACGGTACTACGTTCCCTGACAAAAGAAAATCCTAACCGGCTTACACCGGCATATATGTATCCTTATGTGGCACTAAGATGATCACTCACAAACGTGTTCTACTCGGACTACGGTTTTGTGGTTAGCACCGGCATAAGTTACACACAATCATCAGGTCCGGCTGAACACCGAACCCGGTCCCAATACAGTTCCATACAACCGTCCGTCATCACTCGCACGGTTGTTCTCAAGCCAAACATGCCTTGAGCTACGCGTTCATGTTATTAACCATGTGATGTGGTCTCCCATACTTGCCCATAGCATGCCAGGGAAGGGTGTTGCTCGAATACCCCAAACGACATGAAGAGTCGTAGAGGATACCAAAGCTGGCTGGGTTACCTACCACCCGTGAGGCTCCACCCTTCAGCTTGTGTGCACTGGTGGGCAGCCCTTACATGCACCCCCAAGACATAAAACGTCCCGAGATGCATGATTTTCCGACATAGCAAATAAGTTAGGTTGCCACCTTCATATTAGGCTAATATAGTAGTCCTTGTATGGGCCTAGTAGCGTTTTCTCACCGTATCCTAAATTTTTGTCGTAATACGATCCTTATTCCATGCGCTATTCCCAATGCGGCTCTGATACCACGCTGTGAGGACCCGACCTGATCACGGGGACGTGCCGCTCGCCCGGGAATCGCAATGGGTGGTGCCATGCGATGCGGCACCCAACAGCACAGATAAGAAACACGTATTACATAAACCAAATGCGGAAGCTTACAAGTATTCTTTGTAAATAATTTACATCAAATAACTAAGCGGAAGACTAGTTTATATCACGTTTCATATCTACTAAGCACTCGAGAAGATGTCCAGCCCGCGGACTGTTCTCGCTAGCAACACGAAGTCATATGGCAGTGGCCGGGTTCTCCATGTGTTAAACGACTCGGAAGTCTCCGAGTCTCACCGGACAACCTCTTCATAAGCACCGATGTTAACCTGCAAAACCACTCATATAGCAAGCGTGAGCACATAGGCTCAGCAAGACTGACCCGTCTCACCTAAACATGTAACTCTACATGCTAGAATTGTAGTTTATAACAGGAATGTAGACTGCAAAAGACATGCCTAAATAATGAAACCTTACTTTCAAGTTTTAGCAACCAATTGTTGGAGAACCTTGTGCTAAGACACATAAGAGAGCCGCAATCAAACAAGAAACGCATTTCTCTCATGTGCCTTGACTAAGGTTGAAAAGAACTTTAATTAGCTCTAAACTATAGCACCTCATTAGCAAACAAAGTACAGCTTTCAATCAGCAATCTTTTAACATGGAACTAGCCTGTTCTTTCTACGTCACGGTACAGTGAATAAGTGGTACTCACTGACCGTGAGGGATGACGATTATAATCGTTCTACACCTGCAGGGTTACCTGAATAACCTGTCACGTACACCCGTACTCGATGTTGCCTACAGCAACCACCACGGACGTCGTACACAACCACCTTTCATCCGTCAGCCAAGTGTTGAACCGGTCCTATCGTCCCGAGCAAGAGGTCTCTACGCAGTTCATCCGCAGTGCCCGCCAGCCGATTTACACCTCATGCTCTCAACCTACCCTCTGGACGACAAGCAATGCCTCAACAGATCGCTACCTGAATTACATCAGTTTCCCGGTTCCCATATATCCGGTAGGTCTTCAGTACTATTCTAGCTTGTTCAACAGGCCCGCACACGGCTCGGTACTCAATCGACATAAACGGGGCTATGACACCCAGGCCCCAAAGTCCTGCTGCCCTTACCCTCTGCTCGGTCTCAATTTTCATTGTCATGTGATTCATTTGCTATCTCTAACCGAGTGGTGTGCCTCTAGCCTATTCTCGCGAGTAGTTCCAACTACTCGACTTGTACCGTATCCTACACTATCTTAGCATTGTAGTGGCTACTTGAGGTTTAAAACCTAAACCCAAAAGCCATGGTTCTCTTGGCTATGCATTTGGGTTTTCAAACAAGACTCTAATGCACCATTTGTACATAAAGTAAGTTCTGAAAACATAAAACTTTATGAAATGGCTAATGCAAACCGGAGCTTGCCTATTTTGCAGGGTAGTAGTATATAATAGAAGTTAGTGACCTTCTATCCCTTGATCCTTCTGAATTTTCTCAACTGATTCACACGTCAAAGGGATGACTCCGTCGAAGTCCTTCGTCGTGAGCTATCGACATGTATATGCATAAGTTTTTATAATGCAATGTAAAGAATTAAAGACTTGAACTTCTTAAGAAGGCTGTGTGGAAGTGCCAAGAATGGCTTTGTTACCTCTGTTGTGCAAAGAAACATCAATGAAACTAAATCTTCCTTAGGGGTTTAGTTTATAAACTACTAAGTTTCCTAATGAACTTATAAGATGAGCTGCGATGATTTGGACATAACCAAGGATACTGATCTCCAATGACTTCAAATTTTTTACAGGAAGTCATATACTACACAGAGAATTAGCTTGCCAAATTTCAGCTAATGTGGATGGAAATTGTGTCTCCCATAATTCCCTATGTTTTTCTCACATACATAAGCATGGAGAACATGGAAAGGGAGATCTAAGGCTCAACTTGAGCTGAAACTTTACATGTGAGTTTCTGGTCACAAGAAAGTACTTTGGAACAAAATTCAGACCTATTACTTGAGTAGTTCCTCTGGAATAATTCCTTACGTATTTCTATTAAAAGAATTAATTATGTAGTAATGTGCATTTTCATGCCCAATCAAGTGAACTACAATTTCAAGTATAACTCATAGAGCATGTCTGAATTTTCCTATGATTTTTGGAGCTATTAATTGCCCAGAACTGATTTTACAATATGGTATCGTTTTCTGAAAAAGTTTCTGCACAATTTAGAGTACAGCAGATTGCACTCAGCAAATTCCTACACAATTCAACTTCAAATTAGCTGAACATTTGCTAGAATGTCAATAATATCCTAAGGAATATTCTGGCAAAATTTGAGTATTTTTGGATGAACCAAACTCTCTCAATAATTCTTTTTCAGAAAACCTTCAAAGAATTTTCCAGAATTTCTTATTGACTTTCATACAAATTGAGTTTCATATTAGGATATATATTTTTAAACTGAATCCATCCCAATTTGAATCACATAATTTGGAGGTTCCGACAAAAAGATATGATTTTACAAGTTTTGGGGAAAACTGAAAATGATTCTGTTCTATTTTTCCAATTTTCAGAGACATAAAGAATTGGCACTTTATTTGGCCAAGCAAATGAGGTCCAATGCCTCTGAAATTTTTACTGGAGTTCTATTTGGAAGGATATCCTGCCCAGAATTGGGAATTTTCCAAATAACAGAACTCCTGGAATAAAGCCTACAAAATTTTATTCAAATGAATTAATGATCCAAATCCATGGATTTTCATAAATATTGGGCTGCACCGCTGGATAGTACTCTCTGAGTGGAATCCAACAAAATTTATTTGACAATTTTTGGACAATTCTACACCAAGTTAAGGCTATTGGAAGTTTGAACTATTTTCTGAAAACAGAGAAAAGTTTAAAACGCTGCCAGTGGGTCCCACGCCACAGCTGCGTCTTCAACCTCGCGCCAAACCGCCGATCGGCAGCGCCCTCCAGCGAGGGTCGCCGGAATCGCCTTCCCGGCCACCTCTCCGGCCGAAACTTGCCGCCTCCCCGTTATTTGCCACGCTGAACTCGTTGGTGGGGTCGCCGGCGGCCGGAGATCGCCGGAAATATGCGCGCACCGGCAACAGCGGAACCTAGGGTTCTGGCGAGGTCGGTCCTGCACTACACGGCACAAAAATGTTCAGGAAATGCTCGGAGAGCACCGTGGGAGCTCGAGGATGATGAAAATGGACCCCCCCCCTTCCGATGAAATGGCGCGCAACACCGAGCTCCACGGTGATCTTAGACGCTTTTGTACTGGCGGCTAGAACTTCGTCAACTCTTGACGTTTTTGCTTGGTTCTTCTTCGAGGAGGGGCGCTAGGAGGTGTACAAGCTACGTGCAAGCCAGCTCGGGCGTTGGGGGATCGTGTAACCCGAATTTGGGTTTAAACCGAGCTCGGCTAGTTTTCTCTAGGTTTCAGGAATTTTGGAAATTCTCCACACCCGTTTGATCATTTGCTATAAGGATTGCAGCTACACGATCTAGGGACTATGGCGCACCTTTCTTGTGCAGCGAGTTGGGTGCGAAGACGGCTGTGGCGTGCTGTCCACGGTGAGCCGGTTTCGGTTCCGCCGTTTGCACCTCGGTTCTCAGCACTGATCTTCAAATTATGGCCAACAGCAGCTCCGAGCGTTGGAGCTGATCTGGGGAAGACCTTGTACACAAGTTCGCGCTCCCTTTTTGGGTTGACAACTCGAGCAAATACTGACCGGACGCCGGTGTGCAGTGGTAAACCGAGAAGCAGCGCTGGTGGCTAACCTTCGCGCGCGGGAGCAGAACAGAGAGGGAGAGCACGAGCTGGGAGAGAGAGCAACTTCGTTTGTGCAGCATACGTGGGAGATAAGAGCGAAGCAACTAAACCTGGAGCAGGAGGTGGCACCGATCAATCGTTGGGAACAGTCTCGGCCGGCTGCTGGCGCTCCCATGCAAAGGAGGAGTCGATTCACTGCACAGAGCCAATGACATATGGGTCCAGCCATCTCATTTGATTTCCCCCACTGTGCTTTGAGATTCCCAAGCAAACGTTATCCGATTCTCACCAAATTGGAGAGTAGGCCAACAGAATTATGAGGAACTCAAATCTAAAATCAGATTTTGAAATTAAGTTTGTTTGGTTCAGAATTCAAATTTGAATTTGAACTTTCCCTCGAGTATTCCTCGGAATAAATAGTATATGAACCGTAAAATTCTCCAAATTTTAAACTTAAGATCTTGAATACATGAGGAATGATTCGGTGAATTCACTTGGATGCATTTAGACAATCTGATCATGAATCCATTTAAACGATTCAAATTATGTTTTAAATTCCTCCCCCATCTTCTCCTCATAAGGATATGCATATGAGTGAGATCTAGGGAATGAAATTTGTCCCCTAGGTTAACTCTCCCAAATGTCCATTTTTGTGTTCATCATTTCATGTGACATAGACTCAAGCTATTCCTTTACCTTAACTTTGTTTCATAAGGTGAAATCAAACTTTACAAAAGTCAGGGCTGTAACAGATTCGTCTTGATCTGAAGACAGACATCCTTGTATTGTGCGTATTGTGGTTGACACATGTAGTCATTCTGTTGGTGCGTAGGTCTGTTACCTTTTCGATCGGGATGATGATAGGTTTTATGATGCTTGTTGACTAGAGGTATCAAAGCTCTTCCGATTGCATATTTGCTTTCGAGCCACGTCAATGGTATCTATGGCATCGGATTTCTATGATGGGGTTGTTGTCCATGATTTGTACGCTCATTACCAGGGTGGTTGTTGCACTACAGCAATACGTTCACTTACGACTGCCAAAGCCATCGTAAGTAAGTTGTAAACCGTCGTAATTAGCTTAATTACAATGGTTTACGCCTAAATACGATGGTTCTAAGCCGTCGTTAGGATTTGGTCGTAAGTTACGTTACTTACAACGGCCACTGTCATAAGTTACGCAACTTACGACGGCGGCCCGTAGCCGTCATATATAAGCGTCTGGGCCACGTGGTGGGCTGGGCCATACAACTTACGACGGCCTGAATCGTAAGTAACTTGGGTTTACTAACGACAGCTACAGCAACCGTGGTAAGTTAGACAGGCTAACTTACGACGGTCTATATACAGGCCATCGTAAGTTATTGTTTTATTTTTAAAAAAACGGAAACTAGCTGCCCTAGCACAGTTGCCAGCCGACACAAATAACATAGTTATAGAACACAGACAAACAACACAATACATAATCGATGGTTCATTCATAAAGTCCAAAGAAATTTAAAAACTTCTAACAGCTACACCCTCCCCTCACGACTACCTCTGGAGCTGTGAACGTCGTCTTCGCGAGTCCCTCCCAGTGCCGGTAGCTGCGGAGATGGAGTTTGTGCCTCCGTTAGTGAACCATGCAAAGTAAATAAAAGTTAGACATGTCCCTCTCCCTTCCTATTCCACTCTTTCCCTCTCTCTCCCTCTTACCACCACCCTCTTTCTCTCGCTCTCGTTGTCCCTCGCCCCATCCGCCTCTCCCTTCTCTCTCTCTCCCTCATTCTCTCTCTCTCTCTCTCTCTCTCTCTCTCTCTCTCTTTCACTCTTAGTACTCCTCTTTCACTCACTCTCTCTCTCTCTCGCTCTCGTTGTCCATATCCCCATCCCCCTCTCCCTTCTCTCTTTCTCTCTCTCCCTCTTTCACTCTCTACCCATCCCTCTCTCTCTCTTTCACTATCTCTCCCCCTCTCTCTCTATCTATTTATCTCCCTCCCTGTATTAAATAGTATTAAAGATTTACACAGTGCCGAGTGTACCTGTGCTAGGGGCGGCTGTGACGAGGGCGCCTGTGACGGTTGCGGCCACGCAGGAAACATGAGCTCCTAGCCACTCTGTCGAGCTAAGGCCTGTCATTGCAACATATTAGAACACATGTATTATTGAAATGCTAAAAATAAACTACAGTAATTTTAATTACTTACCTCCACCGCTGCCTGCATCTAGGCCATGAGGTTAGCCTGGTACTCCTGGACGGCCCTTGTCCTGTTGAGCTCCTCTTGGATCCGTGCAAGCCTATACTCCATTGCACGAAACTCCAAGTCCCTCTGCGAGAGACGGACACTCGACGGCCCAACGGATGAAGCCTCTATCGATGGAGTGTCTCTCGAAGGTCGCGCCACCCTCGAGTTGATAACTCCATCGAAAATGGCAAACCTAAAAAATATAAAAAAATAATAAGTAGAAGAAGGAAGTTTAAAAAATGAAACAAATGCCCAACTCATCGTCCATGGGCCTTCCCACGGCCGCTTGCGTACACGGCTCTAGGCTCGATTGGCGCATTTTCCCAATCGCAGCCTTCGCCGTGTATCTTCTTCACCTTCTAAGCGTACTTTTCCGAAAAAACAAAGAAATGATGTAAGCGTGTCAGTAATAGTATTACTTATAATTAAATAGATGAATTTTGAAAACTTACCAGTCGGTCGGCCACAACCTGGCTACACTGCCTAGGCTGAGAAGTGTCACTTCCCCTGTGACCTCTCTTCTAGACCTCGGTCGGTGTCGGCTCCTGACCGGTCTCTCGCTCCTGTAGATACGTGTTAGTTGAAGAAATATATTATGAACACATAAGCAAACTTAAAATATGCTTACCATGCGTTTAGCCATACGCACGTAGCCATCACCGCCGTAGTTGTGCTGGTCGTCTGTCCCTCGGCAGGCTCGAGCCCTCGTGGACTTACTGATGAAGTCCTGCCTAGTCCAGTACAGATAAAGAGCTCGATACGCGTCGGACTGGCTCTCCAACCAGCTAATACTAACTTGCACATATTTAGTATTTCATCAATAGTGTTAAATTAAGTAATTATTGGAAATAGTTAACAATAATAACTTACCTCCGCGTACTGCTCCTCGGTCAAGTACCTATCAGAGTCCTCCCTAAACGAACTCCCTTCCTGCTGTTGCTGATGCCGCTTGTTGTACTCGTTGATGGCCTGGATGCGGGCGTACGACAACGCCTGCACCACGAGCTTCCGAGAATTATTGTGGAACACGGCAGTCGCGTGCTCCATCATGCTCTCGCTCGAGTCCTCTAGATGGTACCGCAGCTTTAAGAAAACAAAATTTGATTGATCTGCATTAACAATTTAAATGAGTAGAAAAAATGCAAACATTTAAATTTACCATAAAATCGTTCCACACAGCCCCCTGAAGGGTGTCGTGGACCTCGTGAGGGACACGAGTGTAGTCTTCCCACGACAAAGTAGGGACACCGTTGATGACACCGGGATAGTGCAACCGCACTAAAGCCCCGATGACACCGTTAACCTGCCAGTGGTGTCCCTGGCCCGCCAACGAACAGTCGTGCCAAGATCTGCAAAATTTCTTAACTTATTATAAATCGACAGACAACATCCAATATTTATTGCTATATAATTTGTTTACCTGTCTCCGAGTGGACGAATGGTGATCCGCTCACGAGGAACAGGAGGAAGAGGAGCAAAGTGGGTACTCCTTGTCCGTCACCTGTTCGGCGGAACCACGTCCGATGACCCGGACGGCTGGTCACCACTCGAGCTCGAAGGATCCACGGTCGCTGGCTCCGAGGGCTGGGTAGCCCCAACCTCTAGCTCCGACTCGGAAGACTCTGAGCCGGACTACAGAAATAAATGATTCATAAGAAAAAATTGATAAATTCAATTTCAAATAACGTGATTGGCAATTGAATTTACCTCCATGTGCTGAAAGGCCACAACTCGGTCCAAAAAGTCTGGAAAGTGCCTCATCAGCTGAGAGCGTCTGCTCGCACCTAACGACGTACCTGAGAAGACGAAGTCCCGTGGCTGGGTGAGGAACCCTCTCATCCCCTTCCTTCCCTTCCCCTTTCCGTTTGACGACGACATCCTCATGTAAGGAGTAATTGATAAATATACTAAGATAATATAAAAAATTCATGATAAGTTAGTGAATAAAACATTACTTCATGAATTTTAAAATTCATCAACGTCATGATCATGTACCCTACTCCGTAAACAAGACCATCGATCTTCTTTTCTGAGGGTATGGTCTCGACTTGATTTCGTTTTCATTTCCGCATATCATAAGTCTCTATCTTGAGCGTCTCCAACTAAGTCATCGAGTCCTACACCAGGATCGACGATGAACGAGTCTGAAAACTCTTCTTCTTGGTAAACCTCATCAACTTCATTAGTATCATGGTAACCATCATCTCCTGGAGTGTATAACCTTCCACACCGCATCATCGAAATAGCCTCGAAACATAACAGGTAGAAGTCTTTCTATGATTATGTGATAATCATGACTCTTCGACCCAGTGAGTTTTCCCGTTTTCACATTCACGGCTCGTTTCAGACTAGCTGCGTAACCATATGGAAATTTCAAGCTTTTAAACCATTCGAGGACTTCTTTCTTTTCTTTGGGTCAAAAACAGAAGGAAGCACGTGGTTTACCTCCACTTTCAGATAGCTCAAGAGTTGAACGGTTACAAAGCTCATCCTGATCCATTCGAGCCTTTATATTGTCTTTCGTTTTGTCCGTCATGTTCATGCATGTGCTTATGATACATTCTCCCATGTTACGCTCTTGATGCATGACATCAATATTGTGCATTAATATCGACGACTTCACATATGGTAGCTCCCATAGTCCACATATATGAGTCCAATTGTGATCATCTCCGAAACCAAGAAAATATCCAGGACGATCTTTATCTGGCAACAGTTTGTCCAGCATATCAGATATTTTCGACCCGTTAAAACGTTTCGGTGGTCCTTTAGTGACAACGGTGTCCTTTCTGAATACATTCCTCTGTTGCCTAAACATGTGATTTGAAGGAAGCCAACATATGTGGCAATCGAAGTAACATATCTTTCCTCCATGAGTAAGTCGAAAACAATCAGTGTTAGAAGCACATATCAGACAAATCAAATGACCGTGAGTGCTCCATCTAGAAAACATGACATCCGTCGGAAAATCACGGATGGACCACAAGTAAGCAGCTCGAAGGTTGAAAGATCCAGACCTCATAACATGGCGTGTAACTGTTTCGACACAAATGTATCAGAAGTTCCACTTTGTCCAAAAACTTGGTATTCTGGCATTTCGTACATGGGCACCACACCTTATCGGTATTTGATAATGAAAATGCTCGATCTACAAAAGCATCTGTCTTAGCGAACCACTTATCTAAGTGACCACCGGATCTGCTCTTCCAACCAGTATACATCCAACTGCGGTCTTCACCCATGTTTTTACTCTGCAGTATAAAGCCACAGAAATTATGTTCATCGTACATCTATTGGAAGGGATAGGTCCTAATCCCACCCAAGAGTGACCAAGAGGAGCGTGCTTCTAACGAGATGATGGGTCCGGATCCAGATGAAATTTCAGCAGCATAACCCCGGTGTTCTTTAATTGCACGCCCGATAATGGTGCAGCGGAGAACTTTAGGGTTACGCCGTCAAAATTTCATTTGAATCCAGACCCTGCATCTCGTCATAAGCACGCTCCCTCGATCACTCGCAGGCTGTCTAAAAGGGGACAATTCCGAACCTACACGCCTCACATGTGTAACGCATGTGAGACGGGCCGGTCCGAAACGGGTGACACATAATGTATAGGTTACGTTAATCTTACATTTTGGAGTGATTTACGAGAGAGAGGTAAGAACGAGAGAGAGAGGAAAGAACAAGGGTGGTTAGGGCTTAAAATGGTTGGAGAGTACTCGGCGATGGCAGCGGGTGGCGGGGAAACTCCGACGATCTTGTTCTCCGACACAAATGGATAAAAAATCTTGGAACATGATCAGTTGGCTTCACAGAAATCTAAGAAGCGCTAAACTAGTTGGCTACGGCGGCAGCAGCCATGGCCATGGCACCGACGACGCTTCTTGATCGAAACCACACAGTTCTCGACGGTTCTCTCGGCGGCAGCCATGGCCATGGCCATTGACCTTTAAATGGGCCATGCCGGGCCATAAATGGGCTGTGCTAGGCTGAGCCGGCCCAAGCCCGTTTATTTATATATCGATATTATACACTCAAGCAATCAAATTAAACTAAAATTTCTAACTTAATAATCAACTAAGTCATTTTTTTAAAAAAAAGATTAAACTAACTTAATAATCAATTAAACCAAAATTAAGTAACCTAATTAAGCAATAAATTAAATCATTAACTAAACTAATTAATAAAATAACTAAATTAAGAACTAAATGAATTAAATTAATTACTAAATAAACTAAATTACTTACTAAAACAATTACTAAATGAATTAAATGAACTAAATTACTTACTAAATTAACTAAATTAATTACTAAATGAACTAAATAAACTAAATTAATTACCAAACACACTAAATAAACTAAATGAATTACTAAATAAACTAAATTAATTACTAAACGAACTAAATTAATTACTAAATAAAACGTACCTCGAAGTGGCAGCGAAGCGGGGCGGGGATGGGGCCGAGAGGCAACGGCGAGGCCGACGCGGCGCGGGGAGGCGGCACGACCGGAGGAGCACATGGTGGCGGTGCCGGGGCGGCGCAGGCGGCGGGGTGGCATGGGGAGGTGCGCAGGGGTGGCGCGGGGTGGCGGGGCAGCCGGGGGAGCGCGGGGCGGCGGCGCCCGGACAGCTCGGGCGGCGGAGCAGCGCAGGGAGGCACGTAGGGGCGGCGCGGGGCGGCGGCGCGGGGGCGGCTCGGGCGGCAGGGCGGCGTTGGGGCGGCGCGGGGAGACGCGCTGTGGCGGGGCGAATGGGGGAGCGCGCGGCTGCAGGGCGGCGCAGGGAGGCGCGGCGCGGCGGCCGTGGCGCTTCTCGGTGGCGGCAATGACGGGCCTCTAACTTTACGACGACCATGGGCCTATGGCCGTCGTAAGTTAGTTTATTTACGACGACCCATAACGACCGTGGTAAATTATGTTACTTACGACGGCTAGCTGCTGTAAGTAACCTGACCGTCGTAATGTGTTAGATTTCCTGTTGGCTTCCTGCGTATTCTAAGTCCGGTATTTTCTTGGGTCAGTATTGCTTAGATCACGTGCTACCTCAAGTCCAACTCAGGATTATGTTCTTGGCGTGAATGTAATCTGACCCGGAACATTGACATGCTCTGTCAAGTCAGATTGACGGGATTTTGATTTGCCTGTTCTTTTCGCCAGGCTTCTAGGCGAGTAGATTCGTTAATAGCTTGATGGTATGCTTCCATCTGCTCAGGAGTAGTTTGGTCTGCGATCCGAGTTTTTAAGATCTTCAATCACAGCTCTCTAACTTGCAGCGCCGTTGGCTAGTTTGCGCCTGGATCTTCTGAATCTTCATCGTGAGCCTTGGTGTGCTCATTGTTATGATCTGCCATCAAGAATTCATAGATCGAGCCCTGATCGCTAGTGCTTTCATCGGAGTCGGACTCGGACATTATGATATCTAATCCGACTGGGTTATGCCGAGATAAAACAAGAGTCATCGTTTGAGTATGTCCATCGGCTCCCATGTAATCGGTGTCAGCTCAGGCAATAAGAGTGTGCCAACCTGGTTTACATGGAGCTTGCATCCTCCGATCTTGAGATTCATGTCGTCAATAGTGACGAACATCAGGTGTAGAGCCAGCTGATGAGCTACGGAATTGAGTGAGCCGAAACAGATAGCCCAATCGTGATCCGGTTAGTCGGAGGTCACCGAGATCATGTTTGTTGAACCTATTATAATGTAGATGATTGCAGCATAGGGTGGACATGAATTATTCAGGTTCAGACCCTCTGTGATGAGGTAATATCCTACTCCTGCTTGATTGATTCACATTGAGATTACAAGGATGTGTGGGATATCCTCTTCGCTATTCAGCAAGATGTCAGGTTGATGCCTACACTTCAATACAAAGATATGATGTCTACCAGTGGTTGGATGTTATTCACTGCCTTGGACTCGTCGTCTCTCTCCTGATTTTATAGAGACCAAGTGACTCAAGACGTGACCCGAGTCGGATACAAAGTGTTTTATCTAATATGGGTTCTATTTATAGCTTGCTATATTCAGTCTTGATATGTATGAATTCTTTGCTTTATCTTCATGAAATTCTCATAGTATCATCATCCGGACTTCTGTTTCTAAACAGATAGAAATTTGGTTTTGTTAGTATGGTTGCTCTGTAAACCATAATATGCTTGGGCATTCATGAGGTTGAGTATTCCACAATCTAGTAGGCTTGACTTACCAGGTAGCCATCCCATGTCACCCGGTGTCGCGTGGTCCGAGACTTAACAATATGGCTTCGCACTCCTCACACCTGACCCTTCCGGTGCCACCCCTCCCCCCGATTCCTCCTAGGGGTGGGCGTTCAGGATTAATAAAAAATTCGGGTCGGGAAATTCGGGTTTTCAAAATCACTACCCGAAATTGTACCTAAATTATCGGTTACCTGAAATTCCGGGTGCCCTAATATTCGGGTTCGGGTTCGGGTAACCCATTTACCCGAACTAAAAATCTAAAAAATACAGCAGCCAAAACAGCAATAAATTCAACATTGCAGCAGGAGAACCAAAATTACAGCAATATTTCAGCAATAAATAAAATAACAGCAAAATTACATCAACAAGAACATCTAAAATAGATTTTCAGGTTTTGTTTCTTCTTTTCTTTTAAAATCCGACTAGCTAACTTTAAAAATATGACAATCTTCTCCATAAATCCATAAGCAGAAGGGTTATACAGTCACGCAAATAGGCACGGCCCAAACGTCAAGTAAAGTAGATCGGGTATTTGGATATTATGAATCCCTACACGAAAATACCCAAAATATTATCGGGTTTTGTGAATCCCTACCCGAAAAATAATTTCGGATTTCGGTTTTCAGGTTCAGTTTTTTTTAGGTATGTTATTCAGGTTCGGGTTTCGTGCCCACCTCTAATTCCTTCCTGGCGCACCAAGCAACCATTGTCTGCATCAGGCTGCATCCCATTCTACCGAGAGGCTCAATGACTTCTAGACCACCGATGCGAGCAGTATAAGTTGAAAACATTTAGGATTCATGGTGTTTCTATTTTTTTCGTGTACGCATGACATTTTATTGGACGTGTTTTTAATATAACTGGATGCCACACACATCTCCCTACCCCACCCTCCGGCCACCGATCTCTCCACGCTAACAAGAAACTGTGCGGATTATTTGTTCCATCCCACGACGCAAGCAACAGCTGGAAAATGACACGCAGTCTCATCTTAGTGCAGTTCTCGTAAAATGATTACCCATCATTCATCACCAAGAGGTATCAAATATTTATTGTAAATACTTAAATTAGCCCCAAAGGCCTAGCAGATGCTACATAATCCCTACCAAAGGAGAAAAGGCAAGAAGGAAAATCCCTTGTAGTTGTGCTTGCACAGACTTCTGAACCCTAGATTATCTACATAACACGGCACACTCGGTGCTGTGAGGAAGGCGGGTACTATACAACTAACACCTAGTTACATGCACTTGGCCAGCAGCCTTTGTGAAGTTGTTCACGGCAATGTTTATCTGTTCATTCAAAACAAAAACAACTTGATTCGAGCTTGCCAGCAAACAGTAAGTTCATATAAAGCCATTTCATGGCCAGTTTGGTTTGGATGCTCCTGGAGAACCTCCTCGCGTCTTCATTGGCTATCACCTGATTCTGAAACCAAAGGTTAGGAATCATCAGTAATCTGTACCGACAACACCACAAGCGAATGCCTTAATACATGTTTGTACCTGTTTGTTTTGTTAGCCATTTTGACAGTTCTCTGAAACTTACTTCGCAGCAGAAGTTTCTGGAACATCCGAAGATAACTTAGATCCTTCTGCAGAGGTTGAAGCAACCAACACCATGTCTGTCACAGGAATGCTGTGCTGCTCAAGCATCATTTGAAGACATTTTCCTTGTTCCTCGATTCGTAGCTGCAAACTTCTTTGAATCTGAAGCACAAAGAAAGATGGAAAACAAATGTAATAACTCAACAAATATGCTGCAAAATGCAAGACACAATATCTTGGAGACAAGGTTACCAGCCATTTTTTCAAGTCATCCAGCTAATCGCAATTAGTTGTCAATATAGGTCATTGAAAGCTCGATCCGGACAACGACTCAATCTGGGTGACTACAAAACAGGGTTGTGAACTGGCGCCTGGACGCCTAGGCGCCCGCCAGGCGACTGGACGCCTAGACGCCCGCCTAGGCGTCCGCCAGGCGACCAGTTCATTATGGCATTTTTGGCTAAGTGTAGAACACTAAGAACAGTAAAAGTGGAACTGCAGGTACATAATTTATAAATCCAACAAATTCAACAAGCCAACAAGTTCAACATAGGCAACAAGCCAACAAGTTCAACATAGGTACATAAATCTGCACCCACCTCCACAATCTTCCGCTCTAGCAAAGCTACTAGCATTTTTGCATCGGCAATTTGTGAATAGGCATCTATAGATTCCATAAAGCATGTACCTTCTGGACAGTTAACAAGAAAATTAATCAAGTGTCTCTTCCTCATGTCAGTCCATCCATCACACATTATGGTGCAACCATATTTTTTTCATTCAACTTAAAGCTTTATGACACGAGCCTCAATCTTAGCTTTTGCCTTAGCAGGTAGTGGCACCCTTAATTGGTGTATAGAAAGAGGCTTGTATCTATGACCAAACTGTCCAACAGACTCCAACATAATTTCAAAGCTTATAGCATTTACCGCATTAAAAGGTATGCCACACTCATAAAAAAATGTGAGACATGTTCATGTGTGGTCTCCCATTCTTCCTTTGTCCTCATGCATCGCTCTATAGAAGTTTGAGATGGTTGTTTTGAGTGTCTTTCTTCTACCACCTCTTCTAGTGTCTTCTTTAACATGGATGAAACAGCCGTCACCTCTTTATCTTTAGCAACAGGTTTGAAGCAAAGGGTAGCTTGCTTTCTCTTAGCCGCTGTCCCGGAGCTAGGAACCAAAGAGTGACAAGAGGATGCTCGAGATGATGCATCTCTAGTACCCTTTCGAACCTCAACGTCATCCCTTTCTTCCTCATCCTCCTCAACATCATTATCTAAAATAATTTTCACGGACCTTGCAGTCTTCTTGATATATTCTTGCACCTCTCTCATTATTGCCGTGGTTGTTTTTGGACACTTCTCAACATCCCCAAAACCAGCGGCTAGATGTTGATTTAACCTCTTTATGCCGGAGTGCACTTGCTTCCCACAATGACAACATTGCACCAAATCTTTGTTTGTTAAATCCGGCCAGAAACCATATTTCCACCCCGGATCTTTGTACTTTGCCTTCCTCTTTGAATCCTTAGATGGATCATATTCATTTG
This sequence comes from Neostapfia colusana, assembly GCA_030760725.1. Classification (NCBI taxonomy): domain Eukaryota; kingdom Viridiplantae; phylum Streptophyta; class Magnoliopsida; order Poales; family Poaceae; genus Neostapfia; species Neostapfia colusana. The sequence continues at coordinate 51,649,581 of JASWHV010000009.1, forward strand.
ATGGACCGTCAGTTTGCTGCTGCTGCACATCATCATGTTGGCTCTCAACTGATTGATCCATCCCTAAATAGAGGTAAAAATTGATTTATTACTTCACAGCACCGCAGCACACACACCAATTAATCAATTCAAAGTTCAAACACCATCTTCACACTTCACAGCAGGGAGCAGAGACCTACCAGAGCAAGGAAGTCGGGTGGGGGGCCGGATCGCAGGCGTCAGGGGCCGCAGGGCGGTGGCCGGCGGTCGGGGGCTCGGGGCGGGCGGCGTCCGGGGGTCGGGAGCTCCGGGCGGCGGCCGGGGGGACAGCTCTGCGGGCCGGGGACCTCGGGGTGTCTAGGCGGCGGCCAGGGGGTGCGGCGGCCGGGGCCAACGGCGTCCTGGGCCGGGGGTCAGGGCGGCAGCCGGGGGGCGGCGTCCGGGTCAGGTTTCTGGGGAGCGGCGGCTGGAATGGAGGAGTGGAGGAAGAAAAGAAAGGAAAGGTGGGCCGGGCCTTATAAAATAGGGTTTGCCAAGTCCAGGCGCCCTGGGCGTCCGCTGGAACGATGCCTAGGCGCCCAGGCGTCGGTCGGGCGTCCTAGGCGGGCGCCATGCCAGCTCCAGGCGAGGCGAGCAGGCCAGGCGTCCACCCCGGACCGACTGGACGCCTAGGTGACGCCTCAAAAGGACTGCTACAAAACTAGTTGTTTGACTAGTCGTCCAATCAGAGTGATCAGTTGGGCAATCAGGACGATTAGATCAGAAATTTTTTTGGCCTTATCTGCTAGCCAGCAGCCCCATTAGGGTTCAGCTCATTCACCTCTTCTCTAGATCAGGACGACTAAATTGTTGTTTTTTTTCTGAAATTTGAAGTCGAACTGCTATGTACTCCAAGACTAAGTTAGACCTTACTGCAATTTGTAATGTATAAATACAATTAGCTTTTTGGATCATGGTATTAAATGGGTCCAAAATTTAAGTAAATTGAAGTTGTAGCAGACTAGCAGGAAGGTGTGACATTTATATGACATTTATGACGAGATTTGCACTAAAATTAGTGTACACTTCTAGGCAAAACCAACATACAAAACAAAATAATGTTACAATAAAATATACTCCCTATATTTTGATTTATGACATTTAGGACAAGATATTTGCACTGAAGTTAGTGTAAACTTCATGTCCTAAACATCCTACAAATAAAATTGAGGTATTATTCATCTACCACAAACCTATAAATTATAACTGATCTTAAACCGAACTTCCCCGCAGCCCCCCTGAAGCGTAAAAGTAATGATACTATTATAAAACAATTTCTAATAATACCTCAAGCTGTTCATGAAGCCGCTTTTGAAGTTCTAACTGGAGACGAAGTGCTTCAGTGATATCAAAACTCCTGCAGTAAGAAGTAATGCTCAAGATGCCATACAGCTAGACTAAAATGGCAACATGTCACATATCTGATATAGTAATAATAAAAGAAAAATGGCAAGCAGTTTCAATGAAACAAAGGAATTTTATTGTTGGGGAAAAGGAACTAATCAGCAAATGCAACCTTTACAGCATGACGAAAGAACTAACGTTCAGAGACCCATAACAATTTGTGGACACTGGACAGCCATACAACTAGATTAACAAGGTAAGCTTTTTCATAGCTAAAACGATTAAAGAAGAAAAGAGATAAACAGTTGTAAAAAGGCCAAAATAACTGTTATTGTAGATTTCATCAGATGCAATTTTATGAATGAAAAAACACATTAAAGGGAATATATGAAATTATAAAAGATAAGACTCCCAAAGGAACACGAAGGGATCATGAGTATCTATTGGCAATGCCAAATCTTTCACATCTTTTGGCAACGAGTCATGTGTAAGGGCCTCAGTTTTAACAACCATTTGCAGTGTTCATCACCACACCACACACCTCATTTGAGCAAGAATGATGAACACAAATGAAGAGCAAGTAACAATTATCAACATGCTCATTAGGGAACAAACTTACACATTGGAAAAGTGGTATTTCCCACATGTGATATAGATGGGCTGGACATAGGAAAAACTCCTACACTTTGCTAAGGATGTCCATGCCAAGTTTCACCCAAATTCAAAACCTTTTTGAGGTCATTTTGGGTATAGTTAGCAAGAGGGCAGTTTGAAACCATATTCAAATTCAAACTGTTTTTATGCCATGAATTTGAAAGTGGAAGGCATATTCTTACTCAGCACATTTTTGTGAGCTCACACACCAATTTTCACTCCATTTGGAGTTGATCTTGACATGAGCTAAGGGGGAGAAATTCAAACTTTATTTGAATTTCAAACTGAACTTGTGCTGAAATTCATTCAAACCAAACCTCATTTGAACTTTGATCAATTCAAATGGCTCTTGGGTGAATAATTTGAATTGCCAAGGGTAGAATAGGGTTCACTGTTTACCACAGCTGTTAGGAGTAAATTTCAGAGGTTAAAAGAGGGGTGGGACCCACATGTCAGCCTCTGCCTCAAAACAAACCGACTGAAACACAGTTCAGTCGGTTCCCGGCTGCTGTGCGCGCGCGCCACCGAAGGGGGGCAGCCGGCGCCAGCTCCTGCTGCGCGCCCCAAGCCAGAGACCAGCCGCCGGGCTATTTATTCCCTCCCCGGCGTGCTCCGATCATTCATTCCCCGAGCTGCCGACATACTCGGCCGTTTTTCCACTGCCATCACCGCCGCTCGAGCTCCCGCTCGATCAAGCCGATCGCAGCTCCCTCCTTCCACTCCAGGGTCCCAGCAAGGTACTAGAGACCTTCCTCCATCCTCCCCATTGCTAGAAGTCGATTGAAACCGAGTGCTATCGGCTGTGCCGAAAGATAAAAATCGGAACTGGAAACCGCCGCACCTCGGGCTCTCGTGGACAGCCCAACCGGGGCGTTGTCACGCCCGAGCCAAGGCACCCTTGGACGCGCAGGTGACCGGTGCTGCTCATCCCCGAGCCACAGCTCGAGTGGTTGCTCACCGGCGGCGAATTTCCACTTTTCCCCTTTCTGTGTGCAGAACGACCTTCGAGTACGATTCTGGTTAATTCGTGCTCTAGAAAGGATTAGAGGGCCTCAGGCCACTCCCACACGAGCTAGGCACGGTGACGCACAAGTTGCCTTCACAACTCTGAGCCGGAGAACCTTTGTGCCCGGCATAATTCAAGGTCTACTAATGGCGGAACGAACGGGGGGTATCGGGCGCACGGTGAGGACCTATTTCGGGCCTTCCCCGAGCTGCCCCGAGTTTATGTCGACCTTCTCTGAGGTCCACTGATGCTCCCCGACCGATTTCCCAAGTAGCTGAGGTACTAGGAGAGTCAGCCGACATGGCCGAAGTCGTTCCGATATGGCGGCTCGTCGCCGACCATGCTCCGGCCGTTGTCATGAGCAGCTGACCCTCGGGTCAGGTTCCCCAAGTAAAAGTAGGCAGGGGCGGCCAGAATCAAGAAGTTTGGAGCTGTACAGCAGCCAGCGGCGAACTCTCCGGCGAGGTCCCTCGGCGACGGGGCGCGGGTGTCGCGAGGTTGAAGAAGGGGGTGGACCCCAGCTGTCAGCGGCCGATATTTTGAAACGGGATCCGGCTGCGGCCGGGATCGGGTGTGCTGGCGCGCAAAATCCTTGTGGGCCGCGATGTGCTGTCGCTTCGGCGTGCGACGCGTGTCCCCTGGGCCCACGCGCGAGTTTAAACTTTTCCCCGATTTTCAGATTTCCTTCAAACTTCAAATCCTTATAACTTTGGCTAGAAAGCTCCAAATCGAGTGAATCAAATTTTGCTGGATTCAGCTCTCCGAGTACTTTCCAGAAAATCAAGTTTCACTTCATGAAATTCCTTAATTCTCCAGAATTAATTCCTTAAAGTTTAAACTGTTAGGAATTTTAACTGGAGGATCCTTTGGAGGAAAATCCTGAAATTTTGCTAAGATGTTCACCAAAATATCCTTGAGCTACCATAAAAATTTCAGATCCATTTGAGCTCATTTAGTCCACCTAATGGTGTGATTAGTAAAACTGTTCCAGAGAAAATAGAAAATGTTCAGAAACATTTTCAGAATTTTCTCTGAAATTGTTTAGCTCATATCTTTAGTTAGAGACTTCCAAATTAAGTGAGACCAACTCCATTAGAACCCTCTGAAAATCTAGTTTTCAGAAAGTCATAGTTTGTCTCATGAAAATTCCTAGAACACCCTAAGAGTTCCAATTAAGGTCAAGGACATAATTATTTGTGGAGGGCTCAAATGAGCTTTGCTGCAACTAAAACTTGACCAAGTCTTTGTCTAGATTGTAACCAAGCCACAGTAAAAGTTTCACAGTCATTAGGTCTATCTAGCAAAGGTTATGGACTTCACAACTTCAAACTTAATACAAATGCATTTAAATTAATACATACATTGTTCTTATCATGTAGTCGCTAATGTCGAGGAGGAACCCGAAGTCCTAGACTTCGTTACTCCGGAGGAACAGCTAGCCTACGACCAAGAGCAGCAAGGCAAGCCCCGATTTGCATTAACCTTTTTACAAATTTTTATTGTTTTGAGCACATACTTGTTTCCTTTGTTCTGTGCATTAGAGTCTTGATTGGAAACCCAACTGCACAGCCAAGATAACCATGGGTTGGGTTTAGGATTGCAAACCTCGTTAGCCACTGCATTGCTAGGATAGAGAAGGATTCGGTACAAGTCGAGTAGTTGGAACTACTCGCGAGAATAGGCTAGAGGCACATTGCTCGGGTAGAGATAGCACATGATACATATGACAAGAAAATGAGACCGAGCGGAGAGTAAGCGCAGCAGGACTTTGGGGCCTGTGTGCTGTAGCTCCGCTTGTGTCGATTGAGGACCGAGCCGTGTGCGGGCCTGTTGAACAAGCTAGAACAGTACCGAAGACCTACCGGCTATATGGGAACCGGGAAACTGATGTAACTCGGGTAGCTGGGTGTTGAGGCATTGCCCGTCGTTCAGAGGGTAGGTTGAGAGCTCGAGGTGTAAATCAGCTGGCGGCACAGAGATGCGCGTGCAGGGACCTCTTGCTCGGGACGATGGGACCGGTTCAATATTTGGCTAACGGGTGAAAGGTAGTCGCGTACGGCGTCCGTGATGGTTGTTGTAGGCAACGTCGAGTACGGGCGTACGTGACGGGTTGTTCGGGTAACCCTGCATGTGTAAATCAATTATAATCGCCGTCCCTCGCGGTCAGTGAGTACCACTTGTTCACTGTACCGTGACGTAGAAAGAACAGGCTAGTTACATGTTAAAATGTTGCTGATTGAAAGCTGGACCTTGATTGTTAATGATATGCTGTAGTTTAGTGCTAACTAAAGTTCTTTTCAACTTTGGGCAAAGTACATGAGAGAAATGCGTTTCTTGTTTGATTGCGGCTCTCTCATGTGCCTTAGCGTAAAGTTCTCCACAACCTGCTGCTAAAACTTGAAAGTAAGGTTCTACTAATTAGGCGAGTCTTTGCAAATGATTTTTACCTCATGCAACCCATTACCCTCATGTAGAAGTTCCATGTTTAGGTGAGACGGGTCAGACTTGCTGAGCCTTCGTGCTCACTGCTTGTGTTTGAAGCTTTTGCAGGGTTCTATGAGGAAGGGACTCCCGAAGAGGAGACGGAACCCCAGGAGGGGAACCCCGTCGAGTGGGAGTCGTGCACGCCGCAGAGTTCGTGTGCGTGTGTGCTAGCAAGGACACGTTCGAGGGCTGAACGTGCACTTGATGCTTAGTCTACGCCCGCGAGTGTGGACTAAACTTATTTTGATGTAAACATGTTAATAAACTTGTTTATGTAATAAAGCTTCCGCTTCCGCTTTGTACCTTTGACGTGTGTTATACGGTGTTGTGCAACGCAGCACCCCTCAGCGTGATCCTGGCTCGACAGGACCAGTGGGGTCGTGTCAGCGTGGTATCAGAGCTCGCTTGAGGTTTAACACAGTACAAAGGTCTTCTTTTTCAAAAATCCAGTGAGGAACGAGTTAGTAGCCCGTATAAGGATGTTATTAGTATATAGAAAGTGGCTTATTAACCTATTTGTTATGTCGGAAAATCGTGCATCTCGGGACGTTCATGTCTTGGGGGGTGCACGTAAGCGCTGTCCACCAGTGCGCACAAGCTGAAGGGTGGAGCCCCACGGGTGGCAGGTAACCCGACCCGCTTTAGTATCCTCTATGACTCTTCATGTCGTTTGGGGTATTCGAGCAACGTCTGTCCCTGGCGTGCGTGGTGCAACATGGGAGACCCCGTCACGTGGTCTGAAACGTGAACACGTAACTCAAGGCGTGTTTGGTTTGAGAACATCCGGGCGAGTGATGACGGCCGGATGTACCAACTGTATGGATTCCGGGCTCGGTGTGCAGCCGAGTCTGATGATTGGTTGAATTTCTGCAGGTAGCCTTACCACGAAACGGTAGACGTGTAGCATCCGTGTGCGAGTGACGAGTAGTGCCACTGAATTAACGAAGCCGGCTAAGTCCGGTATAGGTTTTTCTTTGTGAGGACGTAGTACCGACATAATTTGGTGACGCATCGACGTCACACCCAACTAAATAAACAACTTCATTTAAAAACTTGAAGGTTTTGATCCAAAGTAGTAAAACTTGATGTAACTCCTTCCCTTGTACAGGATGTTCAAAGCTAATAAGTTTTCAACTTATAGGATGTTAAGGACAGAGCACTCTGTTTTCAGCTAAATCAAGGCTGAAGTTAATCAAAGGTTAGAGGTTGAGTTCTTTCGAGGTTGGGGTCGTATGATACATTCTGGAAAGCTTTGGAGGAGCTTTACAACTTTTCTGTTGAGTTCCAGAGGTGTTTCATCCCTTAACCACTCGAAAAATGCAGTAGAGTTGAAACTGTCCAGAAAACAGGACGGAGCAAAGACTCTCTGTAGACTCTCTGTAAATTAAGCATAACTTCCTGCATAAAAATCCAAAAATAGGAAATGAGGTAGTTCTGGAAAGCTTATGAGATGGGTTACAACTTTGTAACAGAAAGTTTTGTCAGATTAGGAACAGAATTAACTGGGATTCTTGGATCAAATCAGTACCTAAAGCAGGGAGGTGCTGTCCAATTGTTTCCAGAAATTCTGTTAACTTTGACATCTCATAACTTTTGAACCAGGACAGATCTTAGGCCAACCAAATACTTTCTGGAAAGCTATTGAAGTTAACTTTAACTTTGATGTTGAGCTCCAGGACTGGTTTTGCTTTTAACCTGGCCTAAATCAGATTGATATGGAAACTGGTCAGGGCTGTCATGGTAACAGCAGATCAGCAGTCAAATTTGTTTAAAAATTTGAACTATGTTTCCAAGTGTTATGGGTTCAATGACATATCTTATGTTATAACTCAATGGTTTACTGTTTAAATAAATATTTGACATCTCTCAAATATATTTTTACAGATGGCAGCAGATAAACGGTTGGAGAACGGGTGGGTAGTTTCCCACTGCTCTGACCGTAGCGGCTACCCGGAAGCATTGTGGCAAATGCTCCAATATTTCGGGTATAACCAGATGCCGCAATACTTCGCCAAGGAAGAAGGCGAAGAGGGGAACAAGACGTGGACGATCCATGTTGAGGTTCCCGCAGGACCTACGCCACCCGGTTGGGTGCCATTCACCGTCACGGTGAGAGGAAGACAACCGGAAGGGATGTGGCAAGTGGCAGCCCGTGACACTATGTCACGTTTCTGCCAACTACACGTGCAGGCTATGGAGGGCACACCATACGCACTCGTTCCGGTGGAGGGACGAGCTCAGCATGTGTGGGAAGAGAGGTACCTGGAGGCAACAGACCCGACTTGCCCAAGGTACAACCCCGCGGAGGCCAACCTCAGCCTCCAAATGAGGGCGGGAAACGCTGTGATGGACAGCCAAGCTGTTCATACGGAGCATCTCGCCACCAAGCTCAAGGAGAGCACAAGCCGTGGAGATCATTTCGAGAGTGCTCACAGTGCACTCCGCAATGTGCTCCTTCCGACGATCAAGCGACTGAATGAACAACACAATCAGTTGCGTCGTCTGAAGAAGGCAAAGAAGAAGAGCCGTGTTGACATCGCGGCGTTGCAAGAGCTGGTGCAGACCCTAACCCAGCAGAATGCGGACCTTGCTCAAGAGCGGGACGACGCTATTGAGGAAGGACAAGGTTGGGAAGAGGACTACAACCAGGCTATGGACGAGGTGCATGCATTGCAGGACCTCGTGCCCCCGGTATTGGGCGTACCGGTAGTCTTGGGTCTTCCAGCAATGGGAGAACCCGGAATGGGAGAAGAGGTGGTAGATCCAGAGCCACCAGCAGAAGTACCGGAGGAGGACGACCCACAGGAGGTCGAGTTCTACTCCGAGTAGGGGGTTACGGTTGCCAAGTAGGGCAGCTAGGGTAGCGTAACCCAACTTTTGTAATCGGTGACATGTCGTGTAAACAGTAGCGTATGTATAGGTAGTGACGACATGAGCACGACTTCTCGGAGATCCGAGAATAATGTATCTTGTATAAAGTTTATGCTTTATCAATATATGTGAATGTTGTGCAAGATAATCATGTGTCGCTTCAATACTACTGTTGTTTATGAAATTTTGAGTAAGACAGGTGCTAATTGCTGCTGTGTTGAATTTCAGAATGACGCGTACTCGTGCCAACCCTGATGTTGGAGGTACTAGCCAAGGGGGAGAGACCTCCCAACCGCCTCCCGAGGACTCCTCGGGACAGCAGCAGCAACAGCAACAGCAAACACCGCCACCGCCACTGCCAACGGTTACATTGGCCGACATTGTCGCGGCAATGGCGGGTTCACATCAGCAGCATACAGAGCTGCTGCAAACGTTAATTGCGAATACGTCTCGCCCAGAGAGACGTCAAGACCGTGAGGAGCGCCAACAGAGCTCCTACTCCGACTTCCTGGCGACTCATCCCCCTGTATTCTCAAGGGCGGATGAACCACTTGACGCGGACAACTGGCTCCGCGCCATAGAGATGAAGTTCGGGCTGCTCCAAATCAGCGAGCAGCGCAAGACTCAGTTCGCGGTCCAGCAGCTCCAAGGATCCGCGAGCGCGTGGTGGGCCAACTTTTGTGCTTCACAACCCACCGACCGAGCGATGACCTGGGCGGAGTTCCGGACGGCCTTCAGGGCCTATCATATACCGCCCGGTTTGATGAAGAGGAAGACGCAGGAATTCCTACACCTGCAACAAGGGAGCCGGAACGCGCTGGAATATTCCAGGGCGTTCAACGATCTCGCGCTCTACGCGTCGTATCACGCAGATACGGACGAGAAGCGGCGGGACCATTTTTACCAGGGGCTTAACCCGCTCCTGAAGGACAAGCTGGCGATGTTCAATCGCGGCAGCCTCAACGACATAATTGATGCTGCGATTGTTCAGGAGGACTCCGGCAAGGAGTTGGCGGCGGCAGAGCGAAAGCGAAGCGCGCCGCAGAGCAGCGGAGAAGGAGGCAGTCCTTCTCAGAAGTTTCGGATGGTGAATCGCCCACCATCAGGCCCACGCTGGCAACCACCACAGCGGTCGATGCCGTTCCGCAGTCGGCCGTACTCTTCACCGGCATTCCGGCCAGCACTGCCAGTACCACCGCAACAACAACAGCAGCAGCGGGTGATGCCGCGTGCGTTTGCACCTCCGCAACGCATGCCGGGCTTTCGTCCACCAAGTACTCCACCAGCAGCGGCCACATGTTACAAGTGTGGTCGTCCAGGACACTTCGCGAGCAGTTGCCCGGAGAGGCAAGGCGGCGGAGTGGCACCACAGTTTCCGGGGAGGAATCAACCCCGGAACCCTATTAATGCGCGGCGGGCAAACCCTAGGCCCGGCACTGTCCACCAGCTTGCCATTGAGGACGTGCCGGAGGGCGAGCCCATCCTTGCGGGTATGTTCCAACTCTACCAACATCCCGCTATAGTACTATTTGATTCGGGCGCCACGCATAATTTTATTAGCCAAGCTTTCATTGCTAAACACAGCTTGCCAATACTACCCACCGATAGTCCATATTTAATTTGTTCACCGGGTGGGAAGATTTCAGCAAGCGTAATGGTCTCCAAAGCACCGTTATGCTTAGCGGGTAGAGTGTACCCCACGTCTCTCATTATCTTAGAGGGACAGAAGGTCGATGTCATCATAGGGATGTCGTGGTTAACCCGCCACGACGCTGTTTTAGACACCGTCCTTCGAGTCGTGCACTTAAACTCAGAGGTGCACAGTTCTCACTCATTATTTCTGGACAGTCCAGAAATAAAACTTTCAAGTGTCTATCAGTCCACAACTATCAGATTGGAAGACATTCCAGTGGTCCGAGAGTTCCCTGATGTATTCCCGGACGATTTGCCGGGGATGCCACCCGATAGAGAGGTGGAGTTCAAGATTGAACTTGCACCGGGAACCATGCCAATATCCCGAAGGCCGTACAAGATGGCACCCAAGGAGTTGGCTGAACTGAAGACTCAGCTCACGGACCTTCTGGAGAAGGGTTTTATTAGGCCGAGCTCCTCGCCATGGGGCTGTTCGGCATTATTTGTCAAGAAAAAGGATGAAACGTTGCGGCTTTGCGTGGACTACCGTCCGTTAAATGCCGTAACCATCAAGAACAAGTACCCGTTGCCACGGATCGACATGTTGTTTGATCAGTTGGTCGAAGCAAGGATCTTTTCCAAGATGGATTTAAGATCCGGGTACCACCAGATTAAGATAAGGGCGGAGGACATTCCAAAGACAGCTTTCTCGACAAGGTACGGACTTTATGAGTACCTGGTCATGTCCTTCGGCCTCACCAATGCTCCAGCTCACTTCATGTACTTAATGAACTCGGTGTTCATGCCGGAGCTGGACAAGTTTGTCGTGGTCTTCATCGACGACATCCTGGTATATTCCAAGTCGGAGGAAGATCACAAGAAACATCTGCGTATAGTCTTGCAACGGCTGCGGGATCACAAGTTATACGCAAAGTTCAGCAAATGCGAGTTTTGGATATCGCAAGTGCCTTTCCTCGGGCATATCATCTCAGCGGAGGGTATCGCTGTGGACCCGAGCAAGATCACGCAAGTGCTGAATTGGAAATCCCCGAGAACTGTTCATGAGGTACGGAGTTTCCTCGGACTCGCGGGATATTATCGGAGGTTCATTCCGAACTTCTCGAAGATTGCCAAGCCAATGACAGAGCTGCTGAAGAAGGCTACCAAATATGTTTGGAGTCCAGCATGTGAAGCAGCATTCAAGGCTTTAGTCAAGCACCTGACATCAGCACCGGTTTTGGCGCAGCCAGACACAACAAAACCGTTCGATGTGTACTGCGATGCATCCGGCATTGGGCTCGGATGTGTGCTGATGCAAGACCGAAGAGTGGTCGTGTATGGATCACGGCAGCTTAGGAACCATGAGCAAAATTATCCAACTCACAACTTGGAGCTCGCTGCCGTGGTACTTGCACTGAAGATGTGGAGGCACTACCTACTCGGTAACCTCGTACATTTATATACCGACCACAAAAGCCTCAAGTACATATTCACTCAGAAGGAGTTGAACATGAGGCAACGAAGATGGTTGGAACTGATAAAGGATTACGAAATAGAGGTCCATTATCATCCGGGCAAGGCAAACGTTGTGGCAGATGCGCTGAGCCGCAAGTCACACGTTAATAATCTGACCATCACACCGTTGGAAGAGAGCGAACCACCACTACATGTGATTCCACACGGAGCTCTCTACAACTTAGCTTTGATCCCCACCATCCGTGAAGAGATAGCGGCAGCCCAGAAGAATGACAAGGGCATGTCACATTTGCGGAGACGGGTAGACAGTGGGGAGTTGAAATGTTTCCGGAAGGACGGAGACGGCGTCCTATGGTTCAAGGACCGGATTGTCGTACCCCGAAACCCGGAGCTACGGAAGAAAATCTTCGATGAGGCTCACTTATCAAAGTTTTCTATTCACCCCGGCAGCAACAAAATGTATCAAGAACTCAGAAGCAAGTTTTGGTGGACACGGATGAAACGAGAGACTGCAAAATACGTGTCCGAGTGTGATACATGTCGAAGGGTGAAGGCAGACCACATGCGGAAACCGGGACTGCTGCAACCACTGGGCATTCCTGCCTGGAAGTGGGAGGACGTGAGCATGGATTTCGTTGTCGGTTTACCCACCACCTTACAGAAACATGATTCTGTGTGGGTGATCGTCGATCGGCTCACCAAAGTTGCCCATTTCATCCCGGTCAACACCAACTACAACGCCAAGAAGTACGCTGAACTGTACATCTCACGGATCCTATGCTTATATGGCGTACCCCGTACCATCGTATCGGACCGAGGCACTTTATTTGTGTCCCGTTTTTGGGAGCAGCTACACGCTGCCTTGGGGACGAAGCTGATCCGTAGTTCGGCCTACCACCCGCAGACGGATGGACAAACTGAGCGGGTAAATCAAATCCTAGAAGACATGCTACGAGCTTGCGCTATCGACCACGGCAAGAATTGGGATGATCACTTGCCGTTAGCCGAGTTCTCGTACAACAACGGGTACCAAGCCAGCATCAAGATGGCGCCCTACGAGGCGCTATACGGCAGGAAATGCCGCACACCACTGAACTGGTGTGAGTCTGGCGAGAGGGTTACCTTCGGGATTGACCTTGTCAACAACGCGGAAGAAAAAGTTCGACTGATTCAAGCGAACCTAAAAGCCGCTCAATCCCGTCAGAAACAGTATGCGGACCGGAGAAGGCGCCCATTACAATTCGAAGTTGGGGACCACGTATATCTACGGGTGTCTCCAATGAAGGGCGTAAACAGATTTGGGGTGAGAGGAAAGTTGGCACCCCGATTCATCGGTCCATTCCAGATTACCGAAAGATGTGGATCGGTAGCATACCGGCTGAAATTACCAGAAGCACTTTCCGGTGTGCACGACGTCTTTCACGTTTCCCAGCTGAGGAAGTGTCTCAAGCTATCAACTACCGTTCAGCTGGAAGACATTGAAGAACTGCAACCGGATCTCACCTATCGGGAGGAACCGGTGCAGGTTATTGATGAAAAGGCCCGAACCACACGCAACCGTACGTTGTGGTTCTACAAGGTTCTATGGAGTAATCACTCCATGGACGAAGCGACATGGGAGAGCGAAGAATTCCTTCGCACTAACTACCCCGACTTTTTCACGTCGCACATCCGGTAATTTTCCACCGTCCTCTCTCTCATTTTCACCTTATAATCTCGGGACGAGATTCTTTTAAGGGGGGAGGAATGTAAGGGCCTCAGTTTTAACAACCATTTGCAGTGTTCATCACCACACCACAAACCTCATTTGAGCAAGAATGATGAACACAAATGAAGAGCAAGTAACAATTATCAACATGCTCATTAGGGAACAAACTTACACATTGGAAAAGTGGTATTTCCCACATGTGATATAGATGGGCTGGACATAGGAAAAACTCCTACACTTTGCTAAGGATGTCCATGCCAAGTTTCACCCAAATTCAAAACCTTTTTGAGGTCATTTTAGGTATAGTTAGAAAGAGGACAGTTTGAAACCATATTCAAATTCAAACTGTTTTTATGCCATGAATTTGAAAGTGGAAGGCATATTCTTACTCAGCACATTTTTGTGAGCTCACACACCAATTTTCACTCCATTTGGAGTTGATCTTGACATGAGCTAAGGGGGAGAAATTCAAACTTTATTTGAATTTCAAACTGAACTTGTGCTGAAATTCATTCAAACCAAACCTCATTTGAACTTTGATCAATTCAAATGGCTCTTGGGTGAATAATTTGAATTGCCAAGGGTAGAATAGGGTTCACTGTTTACCACAGCTGTTAGGAGTAAATTTCAGAGGTTAAAAGAGGGGTGGGACCCACATGTCAGCCTCTGCCTCAAAACAAACCGACTGAAACACAGTTCAGTCGGTTCCCGGCTGCTGTGCGCGCGCGCCACCGAAGGGGGGCAGCCGGCGCCAGCTCCTGCTGCGCGCCCCAAGCCAGAGACCAGCCGCCGGGCTATTTATTCCCTCCCCGGCGTGCTCCGATCATTCATTCCCCGAGCTGCCGGCATACTCGGCCGTTTTTCCACTGCCATCACCGCCGCTCGAGCTCCCGCTCGATCAAGCCGATCGCAGCTCCCTCCTTCCACTCCAGGGTCCCAGCAAGGTACTAGAGACCTTCCTCCATCCTCCCCATTGCTAGAAGTCGATTGAAACCGAGTGCTATCGGCTGTGCCGAAAGATAAAAATTGGAACTGGAAACCGCCGCACCTCGGGCTCTCGTGGACAGCCCAACCGGGGCATTGTCACGCCCGAGCCAAGGCACCCTTGGACGCGCAGGTGACCGGTGCTGCTCATCCCCGAGCCACAGCTCGAGTGGTTGCTCACCGGCGGCGAATTTCCACTTTTCCCCTTTCTGTGTGCAGAACGACCTTCGGGTACGATTCTGGTTAATTCGTGCTCTAGAAAGGATTAGAGGGCCTCAGGCCACTCCCACACGAGCTAGGCACGGTGACGCACAAGTTGCCTTCACAACTCTGGGCCGGAGAACCTCTGTGCCCGGCATAATTCAAGGTCTACTAATGGCGGAACGAACGGGGGGTATCGGGCGCACGGTGAGGACCTATTTCGGGCCTTCCCCGAGCTGCCCCGAGTTTATGTCGACCTTCTCTGAGGTCCACTGATGCTCCCCGACCGATTTCCCAAGTAGCTGAGGTACTAGGAGAGTCAGCCGACATGGCCGAAGTCGTTCCGATATGGCGGCTCGTCGCCGACCATGCTCCGGCCGTTGTCATGAGCAGCTGACCCTCGGGTCAGGTTCCCCAAGTAAAAGTAGGCAGGGGCGGCCAGAATCAAGAAGTTTGGAGTTGTACAGCAGCCAGCGGCGAGCTCTCCGGCGAGGTCCCTCGGCGGCGGGGCGCGGGTGTCGCGAGGTTGAAGAAGGGGGTGGACCCCAGCTGTCAGCGGCCGATATTTTAAATCGGGATCCGGCTGCGGCCGGGATCGGGTGTGCTGGCGCGCAAAATCCTTGTGGGCCGCGATGTGTTGTCGCTTCGGCGTGCGACGCGTGTCCCCTGGGCCCACGCGCGAGTTTAAACTTTTCCCCGATTTTTAGATTTCCTTCAAACTTCAAATCCTTATAACTTTGGCTACAAAGCTCCAAATCGAGTGAACCAAATTTTGCTGGATTCAGCTCTCCGAGTACTTTCCAGAAAATCAAGTTTCACTTCATGAAATTCCTTAATTCTCCAGAATTAATTCCTTAAAGTTTAAACTGTTAGGAATTTTAACTGGAGGATCCTTTGGAGGAAAATCCTGAAATTTTGCTGAGATGTTCACCAAAATATCCTTGAGCTACCATAAAAATTTCAGATCCATTTGAGCTCATTTAGTCCACCTAATGGTGTGATTAGTAAAACTGTTACAGAGAAAATAGAAAATGTTCAGAAACATTTTCAGAATTTTCTCTGAAATTGTTTAGCTCATATCTTTAGTTAGAGACTTCCAAATTAAGTGAGACCAACTCCATTAGAACCCTCTGAAAATCTAGTTTTCAGAAAGTCATAGTTTGTCTCATGAAAATTCCTAGAACACCCTAAGAGTTCCAATTAAGGTCAAGGACATAATTATTTGTGGAGGGCTCAAATGAGCTTTGCTGCAACTAAAACTTGACCAAGTCTTTGTCTAGGTTGTAACCAAGCCACAGTAAAAGTTTCACAGTCATTAGGTCTATCTAGCAAAGGTTATGGACTTCACAACTTCAAACTTAATACAAATGCATTTAAATTAATACATACATTGTTCTTATCATGTAGTCGCTAAGGTCGAGGAGGAACCCGAAGTCCTAGACTTCGTTACTCCGGAGGAACAGCTAGCCTACGACCAAGAGCAGCAAGGCAAGCCCCGGTTTGCATTAACCTTTTTACAAATTTTTATTGTTTTGAGCACATACTTGTTTCCTTTGTTCTGTGCATTAGAGTCTTGATTGGAAACCCAACTGCACAGCCAAGATAACCATGGGTTGGGTTTAGGATTGCAAACCTCGTTAGCCACTGCATTGCTAGGATAGAGTAGGATTCGGTACAAGTCGAGTAGTTGGAACTACTCGCGAGAATAGGCTAGAGGCACATTGCTCGGGTAGAGATAGCACATGATACATATGACAAGAAAATGAGACCGAGCGGAGAGTAAGGGCAGCAGGACTTTGGGGCCTGTGTGCTGTAGCTCCGCTTGTGTCGATTGAGGACCGAGCCGTGTGCGGGCCTGTTGAACAAGCTAGAACAGTACCGAAGACCTACCGGCTATATGGGAACCGGGAAACTGATGTAACTCGGGTAGCTGGGTGTTGAGGCATTGCCCGTCGTTCAGAGGGTAGGTTGAGAGCTCGAGGTGTAAATCAGCTGGCAGCACAGAGATGCGCGTGCAGGGACCTCTTGCTCGGGACGATGGGACCGGTTCAATATTTGGCTAACGGGTGAAAGGTAGTCGCGTACGGCGTCCGTGATGGTTGTTGTAAGCAACATCGAGTACGGGCGTACGTGACGGGTTGTTCGGGTAACCCTGCAGGTGTAAATCGATTATAATCGCCGTCCCTCGCGGTCAGTGAGTACCACTTGTTCACTGTACCGTGACGTAGAAAGAACAGGCTAGTTACATGTTAAAATGTTGCTGATTGAAAGCTGGACCTTGATTGTTAATGATATGCTGTAGTTTAGTGCTAACTAAAGTTCTTTTCAACTTTGGGCAAAGTACATGAGAGAAATGCGTTTCTTGTTTGATTGCGGCTCTCTCATGTGCCTTAGCGTAAAGTTCTCCACAACCTGCTGCTAAAACTTGAAAGTAAGGTTCTACTAATTAGGCGAGTCCTTGCAAATGATTTTTACCTCATGCAACCCATTACCCTCATGTAGAAGTTCCATGTTTAGGTGAGACGGGTCAGACTTGCTGAGCCTTCGTGCTCACTGCTTGTGTTTGAAGCTTTTGCAGGGTTCTATGAGGAAGGGACTCCCGAAGAGGAGACGGAACCCCAGGAGGGGAACCCCGTCGAGTGGGAGTCGTGCACGCCGCAGAGTTCGTGTGCGTGTGTGTTAGCAAGGACACGTTCGAGGGCTGAACGTGCACTTGATGCTTAGTCTACGCCCGCGAGTGTGGACTAAACTTATTTTGATGTAAACATGTTAATAAACTTGTTTATGTAATAAAGCTTCCGCTTCCGCTTTGTACCTTTGACGTGTGTTATACGGTGCTGTGCAACGCAGCACCCCTCAGCGTGATCCTGGCTCGACAGGACCAGTGGGGTCGTGTCATCATGATCGCTGAAATCCTTGGGGCGTCACCAGCTTCTCAGCGGCAGCCTCACCTCCAGGGCATCAACAGCGATCTTCTACTTTTCCAATGCTTCAGCAGCGATGGGGCACACGAGCGTGTGCGTTATTGTAATTCTTGGTAATTAATCTCTGTTTTTCTCCTTGATTATTCTTATATGGTGGCTGTATATATAGCCCCAATTATATACAGTCCTAGTCTAATACTACCTTAGACTTCTACTCTAACTTGAGATAGACTTGGATTCTATCTCTAACTCTAGTTAATCTGAAAAAAGGGATTATCTCTAACAATCACCCTCTAATCTTGTTTTTTAGATCACACTCACACTAATTAGGATGAAGACACAATTCCACCCTACAAACTTTTGGTATGGACACAATTACACCCCCAGGATGGTCACATCTTCATCCTGTACAACTCAATTTTGGGATGGACACTACTACACCCCCAGGATGGTCACATCTTCACCGTACACTAGATCCCAGAATAGACGCATCTTAATTCCAATCACATACTTGAGATGGTCACATCATTCGAGCACACTTCACTGTGAGATGAAAACAAAGATCTTTCTAACGCAAGAAGTATCATCTCATCTTAAGGTCAAATTTCTAGCATTGAATCTTTGACTTGTCAAATTTCTTCTTTTGACCACCATCTTGAGCTTTTCACTCCTCCTTTGTCAAAAGAAGCTTTCCTCCACCCTTTGCGTCTCTTGCTCTCCACTCCACTATTGTTAAAAGGGGTCTTTCTTCATACTCTTGGTTGTTGAAGCCATGCACCTCGTTCCTCATGTGCCTTGAGTCTGTCAACGTGTTCCTCCACAGTCATCGCCTTCAAGTCCACAAATTGCTCAATGGTGGATGCCATGTGAAGAAATTTTGAAGGTAGAGCTCACAGCAATTTCTTCACGATGTAGCTTTCTTCAACTTTTCCTCCAAGACCACGAATCTTTATGACATTGATCATCACTCCTATGGCAAAGTCGTCGATGGAGTCTCCTTCATTCATGCGCATTAGATCAAACTCGTTCTAAAGAGTTTGAATTCTTGCTTCCATCACGTGTTCTTAACCCAAGAACTTGATCTTGATCAATAACCATGCTTCTCTCGTTGTCTCCTTCTCAGAAATTCGCATGAGGGTGTCTACATCAATAGCATGATAGATGGCCGCAAGAGCCAACTGATCTTGCTTTATATCAACATTATTCTTCGTCGCCTCAACAGCTTCCCATACCCCGTGCCTTCAGAAAAAACTTCATCTTAATAGCCCATGCTATATAGCTGGTCTTCGTTAATAGGGGTTATCGTGTTGCCATTGATTTACCCTCCATATTGCGTACACCTCTTATGTACATTTAGTAAATCATTAGACAACCTCTGGTACACTTCGGGTGGGTTTAGCAAATAACACTAGCAACTAGGCTTAGCTCAATTCAGCCAAGTGATCTGAAGGGCCCAAGCAGCCCAGCCCAACACGCATTTGGGGCTGAAACCCTAATCAGCGAGCTGCGACCGCCGACCGCCTCTGCTACCTCCGGCCAAAGTCCCGAAGCCACCAAGTCACTTGGTCATCCGGCTCGATGAGGTCCAGCTATAGGCGGATAGGTGGGTGGCCCCTGAACTGGGCTTTCCTAATGGTGAAGAGGTCTTCGAGGAGGAACTGAACTCGCCTATCGATGTCGGCATCATGAAGGATGTCGCGCAAGGTGTCGAATACGGCGTCAAGCCCTCGGAGGCAGCGCTCGCGCCGCACTCCATGACAAGAGCAACAACAACGTCAATGGTGTTTTCCGTCGGCTTGTCGAGCAACAGGACAAGCACCTCCAGCGCCAGGAGCTCGTGCGCCACGCCCTGATTCACCAGGTGGGCCAAGAACCTGGCCACGGCCGCCAGCTGTTGCCTGTCGCCGCAGGTGTGGGCGCGCCCGAAGCGGATCATGAGGCGGAAGAGCAAGTGACTCCCTCCCTCACCGGCCAGGTACGTATCTCGCGCTTGATCTAAACCTAGGCTCTGATACCAAATGTTGTAATTCCGGGTAATTAATCCCTGTTTTTCCCCTTGATTATTCTCATATATGGCGGTTAGCCCAAATAACAAAGTGTCCTAGTCTAATACTACCTTAGACTCCTACTCTAACTTGAGATAGACTTGGATGCTATCTCTAACTCTAATTAATCTAGAAAAACGGGATTATATCTAACATGCGTCAGCAGAAGCCTTGGTAGAAGTGGCAGCTGCGGCTACTAGGGTCACCTTCTCCTTATCCCGAGCAGTGGCTTCTTCCTGATCACAAGCAGCGGCGGCGGCGGCGCACTCAGTGTCAGAGGACGAAGGATAGGCAGACAGAGAGGCAGCCATGGTAGCGGCTAGGCTTTCGGAATATAAAAGAGGTGGAAGCTTGGTCACAGGCTCACAGGATTATGTCGTCTGTATAGCATGATAGACAGATCATGCCGGTCTTAGATGATTGTGTTACATGAATGAGTTACATATATAGGGATGCAGGGCATAGGAGCCCCACCCATGGAGAGTTTGACTAGGAATCTAACAAGTACACAAACAGTGGTAAAGCTGGCACCCTGAACCCTTTTGTGATCGCAAACAAGAAATTTTGTTGCCATCATTCATATTCTGCTGACAACATGATCCTAGTCATATAAAAGGTCCCAGAAAAGACATTTTAAACACGTAACATGTCTTTTTTCAGTTCTCTCATCACATTCACATCAATACCATTAACAAAATAAATCATTTTCATGTAGATTGCACGCTTACCCTTTCAGGTCAATAGGCAGAATCTCTTCTTTTGATATCATCTTCTTTTCTGAAGAGCCTGAAATCTCAAATTTAGAAATATGGTAAACTCTTAAAGAAATTGCAACCGGGAAATACACGGAAAAGATAACATATGGGAACTACAAAATGCCAGACCTTCAGATAATTCTGGTCTATATCGAGCTGTTCTGTATTTCTGGGATATCAAGGAAACTCAAAGTCAGAGAATAATATTTCAAACATATCAAGTATAGGGATAACTAACAGACCTGGAGATGACTTTTTACATGATAAATAGTCAAATTATCTGCATTCATTAGCTTAAGCACACCTTTAGGAGTTGCTTCTGCAATGATGTAAGAGAAAATGTCAAAACAAACAGGCCTACCCATGGACAAATGTTTGAATTAAGATAATACACACTTTCACTGCCACCAAGTCGATTCACAGCATCCACAAAGCACTCATGAAGCTCAGGAGTCCATCTCATACGTCCCTTGGCAGTATTGGAGCTGGCACTGGGTGACGGTGCTGCAACAGCCAAAGGTTCTCCAGATTGAGATGGAACTGCTTGTGGAGTAGCTGATTGGTGAACTGAGATGAGAGATTCCACAGCTTGTCCCATCTGAGTGAAGCACCAATAAAGCAACACTGAATGTCTGAATCACATGTCCGAAACGAAAGGAGCCGAATGAAGTCTCATAAACTTCATGAACAAACGGTTAAGGGTAGCATCAAAGATGATACTGACAATCTACCTTGTCTGGAAATTAAATGTTGCAGAAAAATGATTTAAACGCATCTCTGATATCAACTTCAAAACAATTTTATGAAAAAAACATTGAGCCTAACAAAGTTTGACATGGATAGGTTCATAAATTGTGTATATTTGCTCCTTTGAAAAAAAAGGAAATTGAATTGCACGGAACAGAGTTGAAAGAATTCAAGCAAATCAACTTGGACATATTAGTCTTAGCATTAACAAACTCGACTAATTCAGCTAAGAGAAAATGAGGCTTTTTTTAGATATCCGCAAGCCAAGCTCCTAGATGTGAGCTTAAACAAGGTCAAGGAAAAAAAAGTAGTGTAACTCGAGCCAAGTCCAAAATGGTTTGGAATTGGAGTCATAAGAGATGGTTTTGTATAGATTTAGCTTAGTTATCATCACTTATCTTTTGGTTATGTGCGTAAAAAAGGGTGTACCCTTTTAGCTGGGTCTGGGGAAGAGAATTTCTAAGCAGTCTTCCCCTTGCTTATTTTCTGAGGAGGCTGATTCAAACCCAGAACCTCCGGGACACAAGTAGAGAGACTCTACCACTACACCAAGCCCGCCCTTCTGCTTGGTTATGTGCAACCAACAAAAAACTTTACGTGGAATCTGATGCATCATTTCATTTCACGAAGCAAAGTGTAGCATTTGAGAACGGTAGAGATGTCAAACAATAAAATGGCTGTAGGTATGCCCAGTAGAAAACTTTCTTCTGAGTCACAATGAAGTAGGGAATGGATAAGGTAGGGAAAAACAGGTACAATTGAAGTGTTTGTCCTGCAAGTCATTTCCAAGAAACATTAAACCTATGACGTGAACCTGTGCACGACTAGCATACCTGTTGATTTTCAGTAGACACTGGGTTATCAACAAGGTCCTTCCAGTCATCATTCATAAAACCGGTCCACCATTCGCTTTGCTTACTAAGATCATCTGTAGCTCCAATAGAATTGTTCCCGCAAGGAACATCACCAGAATATCCAAGCATGTTGTCAACTGGATCAGGGCACCAGGTTTGTCCAACACCTCTTGGAAAATCAGTTAAGGAAGGCTCGAAGCCCCCATACTGTGATCCGTAATTCAACGTTGAAGAACTTGTGGTACTTGGTGCTTGGGACTTACAAGGATTAGCGTTGGAGTATTGCTCAGGTTTTGAAACTGAAGAGAACATCACAGCAGGGGGTGAACACAAAGGCCCGACTGTTCCAGCACTAGTGTGAAAGTGAACGCTGATAGGAGCAAGGTTAGCCTGAAGATTTGGTAGTGGGGTGCTCCTCGATTCCCTCTCCATCAGGATGTTCCGTGCATTTGGAAGCCTTGGGTATCTTTCATCCAGAGAGACTGGTATAGACGGCAGGGATGTTGGAACAGTCACGGGTACTCCAGAACTGTAGATTTTATTGGTGCTTAATCTCTCCATCTACAAATGCTCACAGACCTCAGTTACCACCAACGCAATGATCATCCAGCAACCAATACTTCCTCTGGCTTAACTTCTGAAGTTTTCTACTCGCCTCAGATCAATGCATCTGCAGCAAAATAAATATAACTATGTTTATAACAACAATGGAATGTATGAGCAGAAAAGATTGAAGCATAAACATATGCTGGAAAATCTCCCTTAAAAGAGTAATTGTACCACGTAGAAAAGGGAGAAAATTACAGAGTTACCATATAGGTTGATTTGAGTTGCACAAATACAACGAATCTTAGGGGAAATGCATGACTATGGGAGTCGAGGAGACGAAAGAGCCTAGTCAACACAGGTTGTTCAAACATGTGATTCTAACAGTCACAGCAATACGAGAATCTCCTCAATTTTCTTCAGACGGATATCCCCACCATTTGAATCACACTTTATGCAAAGCGTCCTACATACATACATACATACATATTCAAGACGCTGGGAATCACTCTCCCATCTGAACAGTCGCTAATCAGAGCACCACCAAATGAATCGAAAGCACCACCAAATGAATCGAGAGTACCACCAAAATGAATCGAGAGCACCACAAAATTTCACGATCTCTATCCATCCACCATCCTGGAGCAAACCACGGCACAACTCCCGGAGCAGGCCTCCTTTACCGCGGCCCGCCCTATAAATCGTGGCGTGAAATTCGACTCCGCCGCACCAACCTAAGATGACCCAACGGAACCGAATCCTAATCCTAACCGAGCACAGAGCGATGGGGAGGAAACGGAAACCTCGAATTTCATCAGGACCGGAGAGAGGGAGGGGAAGGAGTGCGAGCAAGAGGAAACCCTCTTACTTCACCTTCGCCGCGTCCCTAGATCGGCAGGCAGGTCGGAGCAGCTGAGCACGAGTGAATGGAATCCTTCGCCTCGCCGTGGCCCTGGCCTCCAGCAGCGAGCGAGCTAACCAGAGGAGGGGAGGGGAGAGATGAGATGTGGGGAAACGGAGGCGGCCTTTCGCGTGGTGGACCGCCGCGCTCACCAGGCCGCAGACAGCAAACATTGTATGTCACCGACATGTGGGACCGGACTGACTGTGGGCCCGAGCTTCCGTGGGCGAGCGGTTTGCTGCGCCTGATGGCAAATGATTCTCTTTCAACTTGGGGAAGCGCGGGGGTGCCAGTAGGCTTGGTCCAGAAGATACAGCGTCGACGTTTCTAGTCGGCGAGTAACCCAGTGGGTACGCTGTCAATAAAGCTCGAAGGAACCTATTTGAGTTTCGCTTGTTAAAAATAGATTCGATACCGGCTCCAAATATAAACAAAAAATCTTGTTTAGAGAAGTTTGATATATTTGTGTAAATAAGTTTTATATTATGAACATTATTTTTATTATTTTTTAATATTGTTGATTGTTAGTGTTTAAATGAGTTTTTAAGCTCGAACTCAATCTCCTACGAATTGTAGCCGAGTCTAACTGTTTAAACAAGTGGTATCGAGTCAAACTTGAGATTAACTGCAATATAGAATGTATTATATACTTGACTGGAGCTTAGCTTGAATTTTATTTAGGTTGATCCTAATAAGGTAAGCTCGCTCGAGTTCGGGTCGTTGAAAATCATAGTACTAGGCAACATGCGTGGATGGATGGACCAGGTGGACCACAATTCGTTATGCTACTTGGACAGTCGAGTGGTTAAAAAGACCACGACGCAATCGAGTTCTGAGTTGCAATGGCTTTTGTTGGGAATAAAGAAACTTTAAGTTTTCTCTGTATCAACACTCAACATCTTTTTTTCGAAAAGCCAGTAAGCATGACATTCCAATATAAGCAGAGAAGTGATTTTTTTACATGGGAATGAGTCAAGAGAAAACATGATGTAAGAAGAAAATAAACATTACATGGGGCATGAGCGATGACCCCGCTAAATATTTGCATCCTACCGCACACTATAGATCGAAATTCATCTCTTAACTCTGATAGATCCCGCTGATGTGCTTCTCCTTCTCTCAAAAACTCTCGCGTTTCTCTCCCGCCTTATAGCCCAAAACACAGCGATGACGATGGACCTAATACCCTTATCTCTTGACATCTTGGAGACAATTGCTAAGTCATCAAACCAGTCGGCTAGAGTGAATTGGGTATCCATTCCCTTGGACGCACGCAATGCTCGGCCACCAAAATACTTACTGCGACCTAGAGTTGCTTTGCAATTGGACACTCGCCGAAGAGGTGAAACATTGTTTATAGATTACGGCATAATTAGCAGAAGTAATTATTGGGCCACCCCGTCAATTGATCTGTGGTTCAAATTCTGTTCTACAGAAGAAAACATAGAAAGGTCTTGTATTTTGGAGGTGCCCAGACTCTCCCACACTTACCAAAAAGTTTGATCGTGTATCTCCTTCGAATTGCCTGTGGTACTCCCATCGAGGGGAATACTAACCTGCTGCCATTTGCAGCCATTTAATCTCATCATCCCCAGCAAAGTCTAAAGAGAGTTGCATATCCGCCACCAATGTCCGCAGTTTAAGGATCTGCAGCAGAATTTCCAACGTTATGTTGGTCCGGATATCTCTTACCCAGCTGAGATTCCGATTTACTTCACTAACAGTCTTGTGTTTTTTTCTACAAAGTCTGAACAGCTCTGAAAATAACATTGCAGGAGCATTCCTGTGCAACCAGCTTGACAACCAGAATTTCACACGCCGGCCATCATGAACCCGTACCTCCATTGCTGTCACTAACAAGTTGAGATTAGAGGCATCCACCGGTTATTCCATCCCATGACAAGGCCTGTCAGGATGTTGCCCTGCCAGCTATAGCCAACGTAGTCTTAGTGCCTGATGAACCGTTTGAGATCAACAATGCCGAGATCTCTAAAACACAGTGGTCGATAGACCTTTGGCTAGCTTACTTTGTACAATCCCTTATGTAACTGCTTACCGCCCACCCACAGAAATGGACGCCGAATTTTATCCAACACCTTGAAGAATATTTGTGGAGGCTTTATCATAGAAAGGAGATATGTCCACATGGAGCTCATTACAGAATGCACAAGTTCGCGCCTACTGCCAAATGAGAGCAGCTTCCCCTGCCACCCAGCCAACTTTGTGAGCGCTCGGTCTTGTATGTTCTGCAGATGTGAAAGTCTTAGGCGCCCTGACATAAGTGGCAAGCCAAGGTAGGTGATTGGACATGGAGTCGCTGTCCACTGAAACATGCATGTCCATGTTTATATCTTGGCAGCATATCAGCATCACCGATATCTTACTCCAGTTGACGTTCAACCTACAGGTCTCCCCAAATAAACAGGGGATTTTCATAGTAGCAGCGACGTCGCCCTGCGTCGGGTTAATGAACAATGCGACCTCATCTACATACATGGATACCCTTAATCGGGTGTGCCTTCCTGAGAGTGGTGTGAGGATTCTGTTAGTCATCGCCTATTGAAAAATCTGGTTCACTGTATCAAAGGCCAAACATGAAAATATATGGCGATAGGGGATCACCGTGGTGCAAAACCCGGGCATGTTATATCAGCGGACCTAAAATCCTATTAAGTCGCATTGGCGATTAATAGAGGGAGAATGATTGTATGTATTAATCTGAGGGGTTAAGGGTACAAAATATAGAGGGGTTAGGTGGGGAAAAGACTATTAACTCCCTAACCCTAATCCCATCCAAAAGACTAAACTGTCCCTGGTTAACCCCCTAATTACATAGTCTAACACCCCCGCAGTCACAACATCTAGCCACTGCAGATGTTGAGACTGGACCGAAACTCCGAAAATAGCGACGACGGGAGGCCCTTCGTGAAGATGTCAACAAACTGCATTGTCGTCGGGACATGGTGTACCCGAACCTCACCTCGTGCCACCCGCTCACGAACAAAGTGGAGATCAATCTCCACATGATTTGTTTGCTGATGCTGGACAGGGTTGGTGGGGAGGTACACGGTGCTGACGTTGTCGTAGTAGATGAGAGTGCTCCTGTCGACTAGAGTGTGGAGCTCCTGAAGGAGCTGCTGAAGCCAGGAAGCCTCAGCCACGCCGTTAGCCACGACGCGACACTCCGCCTCAGCACTCGAACGCGACATCACGTGCTGTCGCTTCGAGGACCAGGAAACGAGATTACCGTCCAGGAAGACGACGTACCCAGAGGTAGACCAGTGAGTGTCCGGGCAGCCTGCCTAGTCAGCGTCGGTGTACACGACCAGCTCGGAGGCCGCGTCACGTCGAAGGATGAGGCTGTAGTCGAGGGTGTCACGCGGGTACCGAAGAATCCGCTTCACAACGGTGAGGTGCGGCTCCCTCGGGTCATGCATGTGGAGGCACACCTGCTGAACCGCATAGGAGATGTTCGGTCTCGTGAAGGTGATGTACTGAAGGGCACCTACAAGACTCCTGTAAGCAGTAGGGTCAATGACGGGTGTCCCGTCGGTAGAGGAGAGCTTCGCCTGAGTATCCACTGGAGTGGAGCATGACTTGCACTCAGCCATGCCCGCTCGTTGTAGGATATCCAGGCAATACTGTCGCTGGTGAAGGAACAAGCCGCCTGGTCGGTCCTCGACCGCAATACCCAAAAAGTGGTGGAGGCGGCCTAGGTCCTTCATAGCGAACTCCTGCTGTAAAGCAGAAATAGTGCGCCAAAGAAGAGCCGGACTGGACGTTGTCAGTACAATGTCATCGACGTACAGTAGAAGGTAACCAGTGTCACTGCCACATCGATAGACAAACAATGAAGTGTCCGAGTTAGCATCGACGAAGCCCTGTGAGACCAAGAAGGAGGCGAACCGGCTATACCAGGCTCTCGGTGCCTGCTTCAGACCGTACAGGAATTTGTTCAGCTTACACACCATGTCTGGATGAGCTGAGTCAACAAATCCTATCGGTTGACTATAGTACACTGTCTCGGTCAGTGTACCATGGAGGAAGGCATTCTTGACGTCCAACCGGTGGACGGGCCAAGAACGCGAGAGAGCCAACGACAAAACGGTACGAACCGTCGCTGGCTTGACCACCGTGCTGAAGGTCTCGTCGTAGT
Source organism: Neostapfia colusana (assembly GCA_030760725.1). Lineage (NCBI taxonomy): Eukaryota > Viridiplantae > Streptophyta > Magnoliopsida > Poales > Poaceae > Neostapfia > Neostapfia colusana. The sequence goes on from JASWHV010000009.1 coordinate 51,676,887, forward strand.
CGACTCCAGGGCACTGAGTGAAGCCCCGAAGTACCCACCGAGTCTTGTACCTCTCCAAGGTATCGCCCGCCTTCTTCTTATGTGTGAATACCCACTTTCCCGTGACAACATTGCCATGACCGGGGCGGGGAACCAGGTCCCAGGTCCGGTTGGCAGGCAGGGCCTCATACTCTTCCTCCATAGCGCGGCGCCAATGAGGGTCAGCGAGGGCGCTACGGATGGAAGTCGATATGGGTGAGATCGAAGAAGAGTCGGTCGGTGGAGACGTCGTCAACGACAGAGTAGCTCCGGAGAAGCGCTCAACCGGCCGGAGACTCCCAGACGCACGTAGAGCCACCATAGGGTGGACATGACCAGGATCCCTATGGAGAAGAGGAGGGTTGTACACCGGGCACTCGGGTACAACAAACTTCTCTCGTCGTGGGTAGACGAGAGTGGGTCTCGAGGCCATGCGTGGCGCGACGACTGGTGCAGAGGGCTCCGGTGCCGCGTGTGGCGCAGCTGGAGCTGGGGCCCCATCCCGAGCTCATCGCCGGTAGACAAGTGCAGGGTCGGCGAAGCGAGAAGTCATTGTCGGTGCTAAGCCTGGTGCGACAGGTGACGTCGGGGACGTGAGGCTCGCTGCAGGTGATGTCGAGGAAGCCGAGGCCGCGCGTGGCGCAGCTGATTATGTAGGGGTCACCTGAGGCGCAGCAGGCGACGCCTGAGACATCGATGCCTCGCGTGGCATAGCTGGTGATGTCGGGGCTGCCCGAGGTGCAGAAGGTGACGCTGGAGGTGTCGATGCAGCACGTGGTGCAGCAGGTGACGCCGGGAGCACCTGAGGCGTAGCACGTGTCGAACCTACAGAAGAAAGAGGCCAAGGCAGCTGGGGAGCAGCCTCGAGGTTTGTGGGAAAAAGGGAATCCAGCTCTATGGTGGAACTGGAAGAGGTGGTGGAGAAGGGGAAGGAGGACTCGTCGAAGACGACGTGCCGAGAGATCAAAAGGCGGTGAGTAGTGAGATCTAAGCACCGGTACCCCTTATGATCAAGGGAATACTCGAGAAAAACACACCGTGTTGAGCGGGGCACAAGCTTATGCTGAGCGGTGGCGGAAAGATTAGGGTAGAAAGCGCACCAAAAAACTCGAAGGTGATCGTAAAGAGGATCGGTGCCATATAAAGCGAAGTAGGGGGTGGAGGCACGAATCGCCTTGGTAGGAAGGCAATTAATCAGAAGTGTGGCAGTATGGAGAGCCTCCACCCAGTATCGGGATAGAATTGATGTCTGGAACATCAGTGAGCGTATGACATTATTGGAGGTGCGAATCATGCGCTCTGCCTTGCCGTTTTGAGGAGAGGTATACGGACAAGACATGCGTAGTTGTACCCCATGTGCGGAGAGAAAGTTACGAAACACAGAGTTATCGAACTCGCGTCCATTATCACACTGGACAGCTCAGATGGTGCGGCCAAACTAAGTGGAAATCCAAACGAAGAAGTGAGAAAGAGTAACGAAAGTCTCAGACTTCAATCGTAATGGAAAAGTCCACGAAAATTGAGAAAAATCATCAATGATCACCAAGTAATAATTAAATCCCAATATAGTAGTGATGGGTGATCTCCACAAATCACAATGCATAAGATCAAAGACGTGCTCAACATGAGTCACAGAAGTGGGAAAAGGAAGCCGAACATAGCGACCAAGCTAAGAAGCATGGCATAAGGAGTCATGTGTGCCCCTAGAACACGAGATAACAGAACTACTGGACAACTTCGACATAGCATCTGCACCAGGGTGGCTAAGACGGTGATGCCAAGTGGTAGATGATGTTGTCATAGTCAAAGCAAAAGGCGGTGATGCAGCAGAAGTAGGAAGTCAAAGTTTGTATAGGGCCTCGAGCTATCACATCAGAAAAGAGGTCGCCGGGTAGAAAGATCCTTCACAGACAAACCAAATGGATCAAACTCAATAGAAACATTGTTATCAATGGTAAAACAACGGACAGAAAGCAAGTTTTGAATAATATCCGGAGCGACAAGAATATTTTTAAGCTGGAAAGAACCCGGGCGACCGGAATCACCTACTGAGGTGACCGGAAGAACATACCCGTTCCCAACAACGATAGATGAAGGAAAAGAGGGATTGGGAGGGTGGGTGGAAGAGAGTATACCAACATTCGGAGTGGTATGGTATGATGCTCCAGAGACAACTATCCAGTCAACACCTGGTGGAGTAAGGTGCATGGTGCTGAAAGAAGAAGCCAGCGATTGTCGATCCCACGTCGAGGGTGGCTCCTAGAGAGGTGTTGACGGCTCCGAGTTCCCAATAGGATAGTCAGTGCCTCCATAGGTCGAGGCTGACTGTCCGCCAGAAGGGTAGCCAAGCCCACCGTAGGCCTGAGTCAGCGGCCCACCAGCACTGTAGGCTGGTCCACTGTAGCCCGGGGTGGCTACGAACGTCGGATGGGGGCGCGGTGGTCGTGGTGGCTGAGAACCCAGAGACGGCCCAGGCCACATGTAGATCTGGCCAGTCCACGGGTTGTAGGGTGTGGGCCAGGGTGCAACTCCCTGCCCGGTACCACCACTACTGCCAGTAGCTGGAGTAGTGGGTGTAGGAGTGCCGCCTGCACTACTACCTCCATCAGAGGAACTGTGTTTGCCTTGGTGGCGATGATTTCCACCTCCAGTATTAGCAGGAGTGCCTGGGGTGGAAAGTGGTCGTGACGGTTGTCCACCATCAGCTAGTAAGGATGGACGAGGGGACTGCCCAGAGCCATAAAAGGTTGTGGCAGACCCGGAGCCAGTAGAGCCTCCTGCGGTGATCTCCTCGAGCTCAAGGTAAGACCATACCTTCTCGAAGGTAGGGAGTGGCTCCAGACAGAGTAGCCACGTCCGTAGGTGACAATAGCGCTCATTCAGGCCCTGAAGGACCCAAAGAATGAGAGCGCTATCAGTGATCAACTCACCAAGGTCACGTAGAGCATCCGCCATGCCCTTCATCTCCCGGCAGTAGGTGGAGACAGAGCGGTCACCCTATACGGTATTCTGGAACCGAGCGCTGATGTGGAGGGATCGAGTTGCGCGGTTCCCTATAAAATGCTGCTCAAGGACCAGCCAAGCCCGTCGAGCGGTGCCACCATCGCGCTGCCTAACGATGTCATGTAGCTCCTCTGACAAGGAGCCAAGGATCCAGGATAGGACCAGGCTGTCCATGCTGATCCAGGAGACATCCATTGAAGAGTCGTCGTGAAGGACATGGTCGTCGAGGCGGAAACGCCTCAGCATGAGGGGCACCAGGTCACGCCACCGGGCATATGAGGTAGACTCGAAGCTGAGGACAACTGGCACGAGCGTCCGGATGTTCTGAATCCTAGTGGCCTGCGCATGAAGAGCAGCCACAAGTGAAGCCGAGTATGTACCATCATTTGAGGGAGGCTCGTGGGCAGCACTCATCGGTCGGTGAGCACTCTCCTCGAGCTGGTGAGATAGAGTGGCCACGGAGGCACGCTCCTGCTCCAGGGCGAGAGCGAGTGCTCGCTCGCATTCGCGAGAGGCAGCCAGAGCTGCGGTGATGTTGGAGGTGCCCGTCGTGTCAGTGTTGTAGACGGAGGCATCATCTACTGGGAACATGATCACTGGCTGGAAGGTGGTCGTGATGCTCCCATCGATGTCAAAGCCGGTAGACGTGGCGGCGGAGTTGTGGGGCCCGAAGGTAGTACATGCCATGAAAGCAACGGCGGTGGCTGATTTTCCGGTGGTACCTACAAGGGGTCCACCGGAAGCTGGTCGGGTCCTCGAAGGCTCGGCGACGGTGGCAGCACCGTGGCCAGGGATGCTGCCAGCCGCCCAAGGGGTGGTGGTGGCCGCCCACGGGGTGGGATCTATCGTCTAGGAGGAGGGCGCACCACCCCTCCCCCCCGGACCAGTACTAGTGGCGGCACGCGGCCATCCGGCGGCAGCCACTCCCGGGAAAACAGTCGGAGCCGTCCCCTGGACGGCAGTTGTTGATGCGACGACGCCATAGCCGAAAACGGCGCCAGCTGGTCCTCCGGCGGCGAGTAGGCGTGGCACACCGACTGGTCGCGGCAATGGCTGGCCATGGCCCGAGGGCGGGGGCGCCCCTGTAACACCCTCAAATTCATTTCCATGCATTGCATACATTTTTCATGTAGAGAAGCATTATAAAAGAAGTAGAAATGGAGAAAAACACTAGAAATGGAGAAAGAACTATGAAAATGGAGAAAGAACCATAGAAATGGAGAAAGAACCATAGAAATGGAGGAAGGAACCATAAAAATGGAGGAAAAACCACAAAAATGGAGAAGGGAATATCGCACGTGGACAGCCCTGCAGATAGACTTTCACAGTCGAGCAAGAGCGCCCTTGGACGCGCCAAGACTCCACGCTGCTCACCTCCAAAGCTTAGCTCGATCCGTTGAGCCTCAGAGGAGGAATTTCATTTTTGCTTCCGGTCGGTGTAAACGGACCCGCGGTTAAGCGAACTCTGAATTCTCGAGCTCTATTTGTTTAGAGCCCACAAAATTGCACCCACAGGAGCTAGAATCGATGGCGCACGAGTTTGCTTCGCAACCCTAGCTTGAAAATGGTTGTAGCCGGCGTATTTGAAGGTTTTCCAACGGCAACCGTAGAGGAAGCCATCAGGTGCACGGTGCAACCATGGTTAGAGACATTTCCGAGCTTTTAAATGGCCATGTCGACCTCCCCTAGCATCCACCGGTGCTGTAGAGCCATCCCACTGAAGTTTTGGTGGGCTAGAAGGGACGGGCAACGTCGCCGAACTTGCACCGAGCCGCCACACCGTCGCCGGCTGTGTTGGAGCCACCGCTTGTCGGGGCAAGTTTCTCCATCGTGTTCAGCGCACGGTTTTAGGCTCTAGCGGTGAGGGAGAGCTTGGGAGATTGCCGGACATCAGAGTTCATTGCAGCTCTGGCGAGCCAGGCGACGCGCGGGCGCGGGAGTCTGGATGTAGACGACGAAGGGACCGGGCCCGCATGTCAGTCGCTCGGTGAACAGGGGCGGGATTCTCTGTGGCACGGGATCAGGCTGTGACAGCGTGGGAAGGACCCTGTGGTCCCATGTGGTTTAACCGAGAGGGTGACACGTGGCTGCCGGACCCGCTGTCAGAGATTTGAACTTTTCCCGATTAAATAGAATTCCAGAATTTTCCCCAAACTTTAGAACCTCATAACTTTTGCTAGGAAGATCCAAATTTAGTGAATCAAATTGGGTTGTATTCAGGTTGAAAAAATATATCCAAATATGCAACCCAATTTGTATGAAAGTCAATATTTAATTCTGGATAATTCTTTGAATCTTTTCAGCAAAAGAATTTTAGAGGGAGTTTGGTTTATCCAAAAATCCTCAACTTTTTCCATAATACTATTTAGGATATTAATGAGTTTCTGTAAAAATTACAGCTAATTTGGAGCGGATTTGATTAGGGGAATTCAGATTTTAAGTTGTTGTGTTCAATTGGATACAGAAACATTTTCAGAGAATTTCCAAAACTTGGAAATTCAGTTCTGGGTAATTCTTAGCTCCAAAAATCCTAGGAAAAATTCATGCAGGCCCTATGAACTATAATTGAAATTGTAATTCACTATGTTTGGCATGAACATGTGAGTTACATCAGAATTAATTTTTTTTGCTTAATTGCTTAGAGAATTGTTCTGAACAAATCACTCAATCAAAAGTGCTAATTTTTGGTCCAGATGACTTTCTTGTGACAAGGAACTCACATGAAAATATTCAGATCCATTGGAGCTCTGGATCATCCTTGTACTGTTTAACCTCCTTAGGTGCTCAAAACATAAGTGGGGAAAACACTTAGCACTTAATCATGTTGATTAACCCAAACCCAAACCTTAGCACCAGTGTCATTTTAAATTCTTAAACAGAGTTCCAGTTTTTAAACTTGTCATTAGAACCTGTTAGCAAAATCTTTACAATTAAATACATATGCATATTCATCACGCGTAGCATCTACGTGACGATTTTGAAACAATTGGAGTGGAGATCAAAGGAGGAGGAAAGCGAGTGATCAAGCCTCAAGTGGTCTTCACGAACTGAACCTTATATATCAGTCCCTTGCAAAACAAAGTCAAGCCCCGATTTGCATCAAAATTTACAAGTTTTTATTTGTATGCACTTTATAATGTCTAGCATGTTGGTTATTGCATTAAGTCTAGATGGTATGACACTCCAGATGCATAACCCAGAAAAACCCTGGAGTTTGATTTAGAATAGGTTATCACTTGATTATAACTGCTGATCTCAAGTTAATAAAAGTGGATTAAAAGAGGCATAACTCGAGTAGGCCGTTTCCTACTCGTGAACCGGGATTAAGGGGGATCAATCGGAAGAGTTGGGAATTGATCGGATAGTTGGGAATGGAGACCGGGCAGTGGATGGAAGGCTCAAGGACGTGGTCGTGTGAACCTAGTCCCTGTCTGAGTCGATTAAGGCCCGTTCTCGTGTGCGGCCCTGTGGGACAAGTTTGAGTTGTGTACCGGATGCATACGGGCTATATGAGACCTAGGAAATCGATGTAACATGTTAACCTAGGTGTCGAGGCAATCCCCACTGTCTTATGCAGATGATGAAAGGATACATAAGTCGGCTCTATGAGGGTTTGCCGTAGTGCGACTTAATCCACGTCGGTGGGACCGGTTCGACATTTGGGTGTCGTATGAAAGGTTGCCACATACGACGTTGAGGGGATTGGTTGATCACCGGTCTCGGACAAGCGTATGTGTCGTGTCAGCCGGGTGTTTTTGATTTGAATCACCGTCGCTCGTGGTAGTGAGCATACTTGTTCTCTGCTTCGTGACGTAGTAAGAAACTGGGAAAAGTTAAGATGCTTCATGAGTAATCTTCATATTGGAGATGAGGGATGATCAACACCTTCACTAAATTTACTTTTCACCTTGGGCTAGTAGCATCGAGACAAAGCGTTTCTTGTTTGATTGTGGAGTCTCGGCGTTGATGGCACAAGGTCTGTATGGGTCTTGGATAGCTCACTAAAGTTACTTTCACCTCGGGCAAGTGGCATCGAGATGAAGCATTTCTTGTTTGATTGTGGAGTCTCGATGTAAATTGTGCGAGGGATATAAAAGTTGCTTAAAACTTGAAGTAAGAACTCTCCTTTAGCTCAAGTTCATATTCTGTGCAAAGTTCTATATTCAGACCTCTAGTTCAGCATGTAGAGTTTCATGACTAGGGTTGACGGTTCAGTCTTGCTGAGCTTCATGCTCACGGATAATGCATGATTTGTTTTGCAGGTAATAACACTACACTGATAAGTACGGTTGTCCGATGAGACTCGGGAGTCTCCGAGTGGTGAACTCATGGCAACCCCTGCCGGTGCTATTGTGATCGTGTTGCTAGTGAGAAGGGTCCACGGGCTGGACGTCTTCTTTGTTGCTTAGTATAGATATGTGGCGTGAGTTGTATCAATCTTTCGCTGTAGACTATTTCGAGAAGTATTTGTAAAATTCACACTTTGTAAGCTTTCGCTTGATTTATGTAATATGATGCTTTATTATGTGTGCTGTTGGGTGCTGCATCGCACGGCACCACCCAATGCGATTCCATTCCCGTGCGAGCGGCACGGCCCCGTGATCGGGTCCGGGCTCTCACAGCGTGGTATCAGAGCCGCATTGGTAATAGCGCACGGAATAAGGATCATATTACGACAAAAACTTAGGATACGGTGAGGAGTCGCTAGTATGCTCAAATAAGGACTATATTAGTATAGTTACTTAGAGTGGCATGACTAACATATGTGTTATAATTCCGAATTTTGATTATGTAACGACGCACCTACGCTCAGGTAAGCATGGTAAGGAATGCCACCGAAAGCGGTTCAATTTCGGTTAGCTCCCCTGACGAGGAATGTGGTTCTGGGATAGGTCTCACAGCTTGATGTGGGACGTTAATATGAAACTCTTGGACTCTTCATGTTCCTAAGTTCATATGAAACGCTGGTCCCTGGCGTGCATTAGGCAAGAAAGTGGAAACCCCATCGTGTGGTCGGTAACACGATAGTGTGTTCTTCTGGAAATAGCCTAGGAGGACATACGCAACGCTTGCCATCGGCGAGCCCTGCAGGGCATTAGGTGGTATCTGTTGGGTTGATAAAATTCCCAACCGTGACGATCCGTTCACACTCTACTTGGGTTCCCTGTCGTGTGGTGTGAAAACAGGATCACGTACCTTGAGACGTGGCTTAACTCTAGGACGGTCGTATGGCAATGATACGGACATATGTATTTACTTTCAAATATGGACCTGCCTGGAATGACAACAACCTTTGAGTGCATCACTATTGAGTGTTCTTCTGCAGGTACTAACCACGTATGTATCCCGTGTAGTACACATGTGCGAGAGACCGTTTAGTACCACAATTGAGAAGTATATGTCGGTATAATCCGGTTAGGATTTTTCTTTTTGTGAGGAACGTAGTACCCACATGATTCTTACGGTGCATCGACACCGTACTACACTTAATAACCTCTTCCCTATGAAAAATAATTCATGAACTAACTTTCAACTAAAAATGGAATTTTAAAACAAATATTAGTTACTGAACTCTTATTTTGAGCTAAGATTCAAACGAGAGAATGACTAGGCTTCAAAGATTTCAAAAACAGAGTGCTCTGTTTCTGGCTGGAATTCTTGCTGGACTTTGACAGAGCATAACTCTGAGTTTACCCAATTAAGATGTATGGTACAGTTCTGGCAATATTATCAAGTGCTCTCAACTTCTTTGTAGACCTCCAGAGCAAAATTACACGTTGAATTGGTGAAAAGTCCAGTTGAAAGCAAACTGTCAAGAACCAGGACAGCAGCAAAACCTCTCTGGACCTTTCTGTTTTTAAGCCATAACTTTCTGTATAAAAATCCCTAAGGAGCCTATGATACACCGTTGGAAAGGTTATAAATGTGCAACATTGTTGTAGTCCAAAGCTTGTTCAGATTCTTATTGTATTTGTATATACAACTATGATAAAATTAGCCACATACAAAGGAGATGCTGGGAAATTTTATCCAGAAATTCTGTCAACTTTGAGCACTCATAACTTTTGATCCAGAAGTAATATGGAGGCATTTGAATACTCGTTGGAAAGATATTGAAGTTAACTTTAACTTTGGTATTCAAGCTGAGTTATGAAAGTGCTTTTAACTGGATCAAAATCCGGTTTGTTTGAGGACCGGTCAATCTGCTTTTAAATCCTTGCTGTTAGTTGCATCAGTTTGCACATAAATCATTTTGCTTACATGTTAAGACTTCATTATTAGTGTTTCACTACTTTGTTCATGGAATAAATCCAGTGATAGTGTTGAGCTGATAATGAACTCTTGCAATTGCAGAATGGTGCGAACTCATTCCATGGGTGAAGTAGGTGGTTCCAGTGGTGGTGGTGGTGATAACTCTCCACAGCGGGAGCAGCGAGCTCCACAACCACAGCTGCCACCAGGACCTTCACCTATGGTCAAAATGGCGTACATTCTGGCCGCCATGACGGGTGCAAGCGATGAGCGAACCGACTTGCTCCACACCCTTGTGATGAATACATCCAGTCAAGGGGGATGTCAAGATGAAGACTTTCGACAACCTCAAATGAGTTCCTACATTGAGTTCTTGGCGACTCAACCACCGGTTTTCATTGAAGATGAGGATCCTCTGGTGGCGGATAGCTGGACCCGTACCATTGAATCTAAGTTTGGGTTGCTCCAATGCACCGAACATCAGAAAGTCTTATACGCGGCTCAACAACTTCATGGGTCCGCCAGTGCATGGTGGGCAAATCAACTCGCCTCCCTACCAGCTGGACATCATTTCACATGGACGGAATTCTGGAAGACATTTCTTGCTTATCATGTCCCCCCGGAATAATTCAGCGGAAACTCAAGGAGTTTCTAGTCTTAAAACAAGGAGGGAGGGATGCATACGAGCATTCGCGAGTGTTCAACAAACTGGCACAGTATGCGCCTGAACATGTGAACACTGAGGCACAAAAGTGCGAATGGTTCTTTCGCAGCCTCAATCCCAAGTTAAAGGAAAGACTCATCTTAGCAGATCAAAAGAACTTCAACGAATTGATGAGAGCTGCGATCATGGTTGAAGATGCTCAGCGAGAAGTTCAGGCTGAGAAAAGAATAAACCGTATACCACCGGATAGTAGCAATATTGCTCCTCATAAATACCGGATGGTAGACAGTACCTTGAACTGTCAGCGGATGCAGCCGGCTAGACGACTCCAACAATATTCGGGTCATTCATCTCAATATTCTGAATTCGGACAACTGCAACAACGGTATATGCAGCCGCAATATTCTGTTCCTCAAGCGTTCTTGCCACAGCAGAATAGACCCAGTGTCCGTACTCAGAGTAACATAGAACCGGCTGAGAAACCGTGCTTCACGTGCGGTTATTTGGGTCACATCAGCAGGAAGTGTCCAGAAAGGATACGCCACAGAGTATATACACCGGAGCAGGGTAGAAATCAATCCCGTGCTCAGCTCCAAGGAACAGCACCAAAGTCCGGGTGCATTTGTCATACAGCTCTAGAGGATGTACCGGAAGGTGCACCTGTGCTAGCGAGAATGTTCACCCTCAATGAACTACCCATATTGATTTTATTTGACTCTGGAGCCGCACACAATTCCATCAGCAGGTTATTTATGTGCAAAGCTGAGCTCTCCACCACTACACCGGAAGATCACTACCTTATCAGCTCACCGGGTGGAAATATAGCTGCTAATGAAGTGGTGATGAAAGCACCCTTGTGCTTAGGTGGAAAATTATACCCTACAACCCTCATTGTGTTAGAGGGGCAGAAGATCGATGTGATTTTAGGAATGGCGTGGATGAACTACAACGGGACTGTTCTTGACATCGGTCCACGGATTGTTAGCTTGGACTCTCCGTTCTACGGTCTTCAAACACTCATACTTGAAGACGTGGATTCTAAAAATCCAGTTGTGTACCACAGTGTGACCATGAAACTGGAGGATATTCCAGTGGTCCGGGCGTACCCAGCTGTGTTTCCCGACGATCTTCCAGGGATGCCGCCTGAAAGAGACGTGGTATTCAAGACCGAGTTAGCACCGGGAACCACACCGATATCTCGGAGGCCGTACAAAATGTCTCCGAAGGAATTAGCTGAATTGAAAGAGCAGCTAAAGGACTTAATGGACAAAGGGTTCATCAGGCCAAGGTCATCACCATGGGGCTGTTCAGCCCTCTTTGTGAAGAAAAAGGATCAATCACTTCAGTTATGTGTGGATTATCGGCCGCTGAATACAGTGACGATCAAAAATAAATATCCACTGCCGCGGATCGATATATTATTTGATCAGTTAGTGGGTGCCAAAGTATTCTCCAATATGGACTTGAGGTATAGTTATCATCAGATAAAAATCAGAGCAGAGGATATACCAAAGACGGCTTTCTCGACTAGATACAGGCTCTATGAGTACCTAGTCATGTCTTTCGGTCTAACAAATGCACCCGCACATTTCATGTATCTCATGAATTATGTATTCATGCCAGAGTTGGATCAGTTCGTCGTGATTTTTATCGACGGCATTCTCGTATACTCCAAATCGGAGGAAGAGCACACCAAACATCTCCATATTGTGCTCCAACGCTTACGAGAACATAAGCTGTATGCCAAATTCAGCAAGTGTGAATTTTGGATCAGCAAGGTGCCATTCTTAGGCCACATTATTTCAGCAGAGGGTGTGGCCGTAGATCCAACCAAAATTGAGCAAGTCTTGAAGTGGGAGTCTCCGACATCTGTTCATCAAATCCTCAGTTTTCTAGGACTAGCGAGTTACTACCGGAGATTTATTCCTAGCTTCTCGAAGGTGGCTAAGCCAATGACAGAATTATTGAAGAAGAGCAGCAAGTATGTATGGACGGAGGACTGTGAAGAGGCATTTCAAACTCTGAAGAAACATCTCACAACGGCACCGGTTTTAGCCCAACCGGATACAACAAAGCCATTTGAAGTTTATTGTGATGCCTCAGGCATTGGACTTGGCTGAGTCTTAATGCAAGATACACGCGTGATCACGTATGGATCTCGTCAACTCCGCAATCACGAGCAGCATCACCCTACTCATGACCTAGAACTCGCTGCGGTGGTGCTGGCATTAAAAATGTGGAGGCACTACTTACTCGGGAATTTAGTGCACCTCTACACCGACCATAAGAGCCTCAAGTATATATTCACTCAGAAGGATATCAATATGAGGCAGCGGAGGTGGTTGGAGTTAATCAAAGATTATGAACTTGAGATCCATTACCATCCGGGCAAAACTAACGTGGTGGTTGATGCGCTCAGTCGTAAGTCCCACGTAAATAACTTGTCAGTTGTTCTGGATGAGGAAGAAGAACCAAGCTTGAGGGTGATTCCGTATGGGGCACTGTATAATCTTGCTCTCGTGCCTACCATTAGAGAAGAGATTGTACAAGCCCAAAAGAGAGATAAAGGAATGCGGAAAATCCAGGCAAGAATCAATGAGAATAAAATGAAATACTTCCGGGAAGATGATCAAGGTGTGATATGGCTTAACAACCGTATTGTAGTACCCCGGAACATGAAGCTAAGAAAGAGGATCTTGGATGAAGCTCATATGTCTAAGTACTCGATACATCCTGGAAGCAATAAGATGTATCAAGACCTCAAAACGAAATTTTGGGGGACTCGGATGAAGCAAGAAATTGCCAAGTATGTATCCGAGTGTGATACATGTCGGCGAGTCAAAGCTGATCATATAAAGAAAGCGGGAATGCTGCAACCATTGAGTATTCCTGCATGGAAGTGGGAGGACATCAGCATGGACTTTATTGTCGGGCTGCCTCACACATTCAGAAAGCATGACTTGATTTGGGTGATTGTTGATCGGTTAACAAAATCAGCCCACTTCATCCCAGTGAATACGAGATTTTTGACTAAGCATTATGCCGAGTTGTATCTCTCAAGAATCGTGTGCTTACACGGAGTCCCCAAAACCATTGTATCCGACCAAGGTTCCATATTTGTTGCTCGTTTCTAGGAGCAACTACATGAATCTCTGGGAACAAAGTTACTTAGAAGCTAAGCCTATCACCCTCAGACCGACGGTCAGACGGAGAGGGTGAAACAGATTTTAGAAGATATGCTGAGAGCATGTGCCATAGATCAGGGAAAGAATCGGGATGACCATTTGACATTAGTGGAATTCTCCTACAATAATGGTTATCAATCCAGCATTAAAATGGCACCATACGAAGCACTATATGGCAGGAAGTGCCACACACCACTCAATTGGTGTGAATCCGGCGAGAGGGTGATTTTCGGCATTGATACTGTAAAAGATGCCGAAGAGCGGGTCCAGCTTATTCAAGCAAACCCCAAAGCCGCTCAATCTCGCCAGAAAAGTTATGCGGACAAGCGACGCCGACCCTTGTATTTTGAAGTCGGAGGTCACGTCTATCTCCGAGTATCCCCGATGAAGGGAATCCATCGATTCGGGGTCAAGGGAAAGCTAGCTCCTCGTTTTGTTGGTGCGTTCATTATCACAGAACGGTGTGGACCGATAGCCTACCATCTGAGGCTGCCAACATCATTATCGGGCGTCCATGACATCTTCCATGTCTCACAATTGAGAAAATATTTGAAGGAGCCGACAGAGGTTCTTTCGGGACACATGGAGAAATTACAACCGGATCTCACCTACGCCGAGTAGCCCATCCAGATTATTGACGAAAAGACCCGGATCTCTCGAAATTGGACTTTGAAATTTTACAAAGTCCTATGGAGCAATCATACCCCAGAAGAGGCGACTTGGAAGAGTGAAGATTACATCCACAAGAATTATCCAGAACATTTGTCATAGACTTTGTAATTACCTTCTGCCTCGTCTTTCTTTTGTAATCTCGGGACAAGATTCCCTTTTAAGGAGGGAGGAATGTAAAGATCCCAAAAATATGAATACAAAGAAACTTGAGTTTGCACAAACATTGATGTCATGTGTATGAAAAATGGGACTGGTTTAAACATTTCCCACATGTGATAACACATGAGAGTTCTTTCTAAACAAACCTTGGGTTACTCGCATGCTTGGACCCTAGGTGAATTGAACCCACAGATTTGAAGTCTCAGGTGCAATGGAAGGGTTTAAAAATAAGATTGAGAACTAAATGTTCCACTCAAATTTCAAATGAGGGAAACACAATGGGGATGCAAACTGTTGTGTTCAAACTCTTGTTTGCAGCAGCTAACACAAAAATCAGGTTGCATATTTGAATTCCTTAGGTCCAAATTAGTGGGTATGCAAAGTTTCATTAATTTTTGAAAGGATTTGCTATCCATTTTCCAAAAGGACTTAAATGTGCAAAGAATTCAAATACACATTTGAATTTGGATGAAATTTGCCCAACTATCCAAATGCAGCTCAGTTTTCAACTCCAATCATTTGAATTGGTCAGTTGCCAGATTTTGGAGATGTTTGAGAGGATAAGAGGGAGAGTGGGACCCACTAGTCAGTGTGCCAAATATCTGAAATTGAGTAGCTCTTCTGTGTTCCACTGAAGCAACTAAGTATCAGCTCTCTGTTTCACTCGGGCAGACCGAGGACTCCACAGACGACACCGAGACACACACCGAGGACACCTCCTGGGATTGTTTTCTCGCGCTGCCGAGCTACTCGTGTGCTGGTTTTACTCCCAGTCGTGCACAGTTTCGCCACAACACCGAGGACCGCCTTTGTTCTCTTGCGCTCACGCGCTAAAGAACCGAGAAGCCGCCGCTACTCCACTGATCGCATGGGAGCTGGTTTCTCTCGCGTGCAAGCCTCGGCAAACTAGCAAAACGGAACCATACCATCACCTTCTACTCCCTCAACACGCCCCCGAGGGTGCTAGGCCTCCTCACGCCGAGTTCCCGCGGCGGTCGGATTTCAACCAAACAGAGGTCGCACGTGGACAGCCCTGCAGAGAGACTTTCACAGTCGAGCAAGAGCGCCCTTGGACGCGCCAAGACTCCACGCTGCTCGCCTCCAAATCTTAGCTCAATCCGTGGAACCTCGGCGGAGGAATTTCATTTTTGCTTCCGGTCGGTGTAAACGGACCCGCGGGTAAGCAAACTCCGAATTCTCGATCTCTATTTGTTTAGAGACCACGAAATTGCACTCACAGGAGCTAGACTCGATGGCGCACGAGTTTGCTTCGCAACCCTAGCTTGAAAACAGTTGTAGCCGGCGTATTTGAAGGTTTTCCAACGGCGATCGTAGAGGAAGCCGTCGGGTGCACGGTGCAAGCATGATTAGAGCCATTTCTGAGCTTTTGTATGACCATGTCGACCTCCCCTAGCATCCACCGTTCTGTAGAGCCATTCCACTGAAGTTTTGGCAGGCTAGAAGGGCCGGGCGACGTCGCCGAACTTGCACCGAGCCGCCGCACCGTCGCCGGCTGTGTTGGAGCCACCGCCTGTCGGGGGATGTTTCTCCATCGTGTTCAGCGCACGGTTTTAGGCCCTAGCGGTGAGGGACAACTTGGGAGATGGCCGTATATCGGAGTTCAGTGCAGCTCCGGCGAGCCCGGCGGCGTGCGGGCGCGAAAGTCTGGAGGTAGAAGACGAAGGGACCGAACCCACATGTCAGTCACTTGGTGAACAGGGGCGGGATTCTCTGTGGCACGGGATCAGGCTGTGACAGCGCGGGAAGGACCCTGTGGCTCCGTGTGGTTTAACCGAGAGGGTGACACGTGGCTGCCAGACCCGCTGTCAGAGATTTGAACTTTTCCCGGTTTAATTGAATTCCAGAATTTTCCCCAAACTTTAGAACCTCATAACTTTTGCTAGGAAGCTCCAAATTTAGTAATTCAAATTGGGTTGGATTCAGGTTGAAAAACTCTATCCAAATATGCAACCCAATTTATATGAAAGGCATTATTTAATTCTGGAAAATTCTTTAAAGCTTTTCAGCAAAAGAATTTTAGAGGAGTTTGGTTTATCCAAAAATCCTCAAATTTTTCCAAAATAATCTTTAGGTTATTAATGTGATTCTGTAAAAATTACAGCTCATTTGGAGTTTATTTGAATTGGGTAATTCAGATTTTCATTTGCTGTGTTCAATTGGATACAGAAACATTTTCAGAGAATTTTCAAAACTTGGAAATTCAGTTCTGGGTTATTATTAGCTCTAAAAATCCTAGGACAATTCATGCAGGCCCTATGAACTTTAATTTATATTTTAGTTCACTAAGTTTTGCATGGACATGTGAGTTACTTCAGAATTAATTCCTTTTTGCTTAATTGCTTAGAGAATTGTTCTGAACAAATCGCTCAACGAAAAGTGCTAATTTTTGGTCCAGATGACTTTATTGTGACAAGGAACTCACATGAAAATTTTCAGCTCCATTGGAGCTCTGGATTATCCTTGTTCTGTTTAACCTCCTTAGGTGCTCAAAACATAAGTGGGGAAACACTTAGCACTTAATCATGTTGATTAACCCAAACCCAAACTTTAGCACCAGTGTCATTTTAAATTCTTAAACAGAGTTCCAGTTTTTATACTTGTCATTAGAACCTGTTAGCAAAATCTTTAAGATTAAATACATATGCATATTCATCACGTGTAGCATCTACGTGGAGATTTTGAAACAATTGGAGTGGAGGTCAAAGGAGGAGGAAAGTGAGTGATCAAGCCTCAAGTGGTCTTCACTAACCGAACCTTATATATCAGTCCCCTGAAAAACAAAGGCAAGCACCGTTTTGCATCAAAATTTACAAGTTTTTACTTGTATGCACTTTATAATGTCTAGCATGTTGGTTATTGCATTAAGTCTAGATGGTATGACACTCCACATGCATAACCCAGAAAAACCCTGGAGTTTGATTTAGAATAGGTTATCACTTGATTATAACTGCTGATCTCAAGTTAACAAAAGTGGATTAAAAGAGGCATAACTCGAGTAGGCCGTTTCCTACTCGTGAACCGGGATTAAGGGGGATCAATCGAAAGAGTTGGGAATTGATCCTCATAGTTGGGAATGAAGATCGGGCAGTGGATGGAAGGCTCAAGGACGTGGTCCTGTGAACCTAGTCCCTGTGTGAGTCGATTAAGACCCGTTCTCGTTTGCGGCCCTGTGGGACAAGTTTGAGTTGTGTACCAGATGCATACTGGCTATATTGGACCTAGGAAACTGATGTAACATGTTAACCTGGGTGTCGAGGCAATCCCCACCGTCTTATGCAGATGCTGAAATGATAGAGAATTCGGCTCTATGAGGGTTTGCCGTAGTGCGACTTAATCCAAGTCAGTGGGACCGGTTCGACATTTGGGTGTCATGTGAAAGGTTGCCACATACGACGTTAAGGGGATCGGTTGATCACCGGTCTCGGACGGGCGTATGTATCATGTCAGCCAGGTGTTTTTGATTCGAATCAATGTCGCTCGCGGTAGTGAGCATACTTGTTCTCTGCGTCGTGACATAGTAAGAAACTGGGAAAAGTTAAGATGCTTCGTGAGTAATCCTGATATTGGAGATGAGGAATGATCAACACCTTCACTAAATTTACTTTTCACTTTGGGCTAGTAGCGTCGATACAAAGCATTTCTTGTTTGATTGTGGAGTCTCGGCGTTGATGGCGCAAGATATGTATGTGTCTAGGATAGCTCACTAAACTTACTTTCACCTCGGGCAAGTGGCATCGAGATGAAGCGTTTCTTGTTTGATTGTGGAGTCTCGATGTAAATTGTGGAGGGATATAAAAGATGCTTAAAACTTGAAGTACGAACTCTCCTTTAGCTCAAGTTCATATTTTGTGCAAACTTCTATATTCAGACCTCTAGTTCAGAATGTAGAGTTTCATGACTAGGGTTGACAGTTAAGTCTTGCTAAGCTTCATGCTCACGGATACTGCATGAGTTATTTTGCAGGTAACAACACTACGCTGATAAGTACGGTTGTCCGATGAGACTCGGGACTCTCCGAGTGGTGAACTCATGGCAACCCCTGCCGCTGCTATTGTGATCGTGTTGCAAGTGAGAAGGGTCCACGGGCTGGACGTCTTCTCTGTTGCTTAGTATAGATATGTGGCGTGAGTTGTATCAATCTTCCACTTTAGACTATTTTGAGAAGTATTTGTAAAATTCACACTTTGTAAGCTTCCGCTTGATTTATGTAATATGATGCTTTATTATGTGTGCTGTTGGGTGCTGCATCGCGTGGCACCACCCAATGCGATTCCCGGGCAAGCGGCACGGCCCCGTGATCGGGTCCGGGCTCTCACAGCAATTTCGTCATAGGCTTTGCTATTTTGGAGAAATTCTTGATAAACCGGCGGTAGTATCCAGCCATCCCAAGGAAACTCCGAATATCCCTCACATTCTGCGGTTGGTTCCACTTAAAAACATTTCTCACTTTTCCGGGATCAACCGATACACCTCCCTCGTAGATGATGTGGCCTAAGAACGATATCTCCTTTAGCCAAAACTGACACTTGCTGAACTTAGCATACAATTGATTCTCTCACAGTTTCTGCAATGTCAATCTCAAGTGTTCTTCATGTTCTTCCTCGCTTTTTGAGTACATCATGATATCGTCGATGAAAACCACGATGAACTTGTCCAAGGACTCCATGAAGACCTTATTCATGAGGTATATAAAGTATGCGGTTGCATTCGTCAACCCAAAAGACATAATGGTATATTCATACGAACCATACTGTGTTTGAAATGCAGTCTTGGGTATGTCGGAGGGCTTAATCTTCAGCTGGAAGTATCCCGACCAAAGATCAATCTTAGAGAAAATCCAGGCGCCTTTCATTTGATCGAATAAGTCCTCTATGCAGGGCAGCGGGTATTTATTCTTGATCGTCACCTCGTTGAGAGACCTATAGTCCACACACATCCTTTGGGTCCCATCTTTCTTGTCCACGAAGAGCACGGGGGCTCCCCACGGTGATGAGCTTGGGCGTATAAAACCCTTATCTAGCTGCTCTTGAATTTGCTTCTTGAGCTCCACTAATTCATTAGCGGGCATCCTATATGGCCTCTTCGCTACAGGTGCAGTTCTGGTTACTAAATCTATGGCAAATTCAATGTCTTGGTCAGGTGGCATACCTGGAAGTTCTTCCGGGAACACATCTGAATATTCTCGAACCAACGGAATGCTTTCCAATGTCTCTTCTTCGATGTGGTTCAGCACTGCCTTCTCGGTTGCAGGTTGGGCTGCCTCAAACTCAATACGAGTGCCGTGCTCACTTGTCAACTGCACGATCCTTTGAGCACATTGTATTACTCTGTTGTACTTGCTTAACCAGTCCATTCCATGTATTATGTCAATCCCTTGGGAATCCAAGACGATAAGGTTGGCAAGAAAGTCTACCCCCTTATTTTAAAACTTACTTTCGGACATACTACATTAGTCCTCATCTCTCCACAGGGAGAATTAACCAACATAGTTTGTTTCATGTGGATATGGGCAACTTATACTTGGCAACATACTTGGATGAGATGAATGAATGTGATGCTCCAGAATCAAATAAAACAGTGGCTGGGTTGGAGTTGGCGAGAAACATACCAATCACGACGTCCTCAGCTTGTTGTGCTTCCTCAGCGGAGACGTGATTCACATTGCCACGAGCATAGTTCTGCTGTCCACGATTACCTTGAATAGCTCCTCCATTCGGCCGTGGGTTCTGCTTAGGTGTGTTGCTTGGCAGTCCAAGGCCTTTCTTCGAACACTGATTTGCAAAGTGTCCCACCTCTCCGCAAGAAAAAACATGCCTTGTTGCCCATAACAGCAGGAATGTTGGGGCGAGGCTGGTTTTGAGCATAGGCACCCATGTTGGGACGTGGCGCAGGAGGCATAGGCATATGAGTTGCTTGCATAACAAGACGTTGCTGCGGTGGCTGATTAGAGCGAGGTGGATTTTCAGGGCGGAAAGTAGAAGCAGGCGAGCCATGGTGTGGTGCAGCTGGTGGCATAAAACGGGGACACACATTGCTCCCTTGTGGCTATCCTTGATATGACATCTTCCTATTGCCCTCTTGCTCAATCTCGCGGATCTTGCTCTCCACCACTATAGTTTGTCAATGAGCTTTTGGAAGTTTGCATAATAATTGTTGAGCAGCTGAACTTGAATTTCATTGTTCAATCCCCTCATGAACAAGTACTGCTTCCTGTGATCCGAGTTGACATCTTCTGGAGCATACCTTGACAGCTGCGTGAACTTGTTGAGGTACTCATTCACGCGCTTCCATCCTTGACGGAGACCTTCAAACTCTTGCCTTTTAAGCATCATGACTCCTGCAGGGACATATTGAGAGCAGAAACTCTCCTTGAATTCACCCAAGTGATTGTCTCCTGATTGACATGAGCATTGAAAAGAGCGTCCCACCAATCAGCGGCTGCTCCCATAAGTTGGTGTGATGCGAAGAGAACTTTCTCCTGATCATTGCACTGAACAATATCAAGCTTCTTTTCCATAGACTTCAGCCAATCATCAGCCTCCATAGGATCATTGACTTGTGCAAAAGTAGGTGGCCTAGTCCTCATGAACTCTCCCAATCTGTCGAGAGCCGGCAGTGGTGGCGGTGGCGGCGGTGGGGGTGCAGGAACGGGGTTAAGGTTGTTGTTGTTGGCCTGCAGCTGTCCTAATGTTTGTATCATAGTTTGCATGAGATGGTTCTGCATAGCCATCAACCGTTCAAGTACAGTTTCTTGCAGAGGTAACGGATCTCTTCTTGTGCGCTTGCATAGCGGTTTCCTCACTCCACGAGCAACTTCTGAGACTTATCAGAAGCTTGTGGGTTGGAAAGAGATCCTCCATGAGGTCCAATGATCTCTCTTGTACCACTCTTCCGATATGGGTGCAGCTCAAAGGTAGTGTTCTCAAGCTGCTCACTTAAAGCGTAGCACAGTCCGGCGAGTGCATCCCATGCAACATCATCAATAGCTTCTGCCCTTGTAGCTCTCCATGTGGGTGTGAAGTGCCGAGTGACAACCCTACCGTTAGATAGGATGGTTATCTCAGCCTTCCACTCTTCATGTCCGAGACGAGGGACTTTCTTGAGAAGATATTCCGGGTATAGGCTGCAGCAATCCAGGAACTCTTTAAGCTCCTTGGATATGTGTCCTTCCATCCCATAGGACCGGAATTCATGAACTGAACAGTTGGCCCGTTTATCACCTTCATTCTCAGTGTCAGCAGGGGGTGGCTCCTCTTCAGATTCATCTCCTTCCGACATAGCTTCATGAGGCTCCGCTGGGTGTAAGCCCGTGTGAAATTCCTCCTGAGGTGCATACCAATGCTGTTCTTGTGGATCATCTTCCATGTATTCTTTGATTGGTTCCACCTCTTTGGGATCCTCTTCCTCATGCATAGAGCTACTGACTTCATCTTCCTCATGAGGTTCCATCTTCACCTCCTCCCAATACGGTCCATCGGACACCTCAATGGGGTTAAGTGAACTCCCAAGTGGTGGTGGACGAGCCCATATGCGTGCTGTGCTCCTAATCACCGGCATCTATAAATAAGACACGAGAAACTTTAGAGAAGAAGAAAATAACTCCAAAACTTCAGAAGCTATGAAGCAAGAAAACAAAAGTGTTGCTGTCCAAAAGAAGAGAAAAGAGGGGCTGAAAATAGCACTTTGCGGTGGTTGAATTGACAAGTAAAGTGCAGCAGCAAGCAATTTTTGAAAATAACAGTTTAGAGGGGTGTTCCTATGTGTTTTAGAGTGTCCATTCTACCTAGGCTTGTGTCCTATGGTCAAAGTGGCTCTGGTACCAATTTGTGACACCCGGTTCCGAAAATGAACCAAGTGAATGCATATGTGTGCCCAGGATGTTCATCACACATACACATGTATTCCACAAACTGAATTCATAATATAACCACGTACAATAATGTTTAAGTATATTACTACATTGACTCATTGCCTCACTCATGAATATCTAACTTATTCTTGCAGCGGAAGACTCTAAACGACAGCAGAAAATGGCTAAGACAGCAGGCTCCAACTTCAGCACCACAGGCATGTTGACGGTAATGCGCACGCCTAGTACTCCACTTGTTTTTCGAAGTACTCTTCTCCTATAGCTGATGTATATGTGGGAATGCAAGGGTGAGTACATGTCGTACTCAAAAAAGTGCAGGAAGAGTATGACATGTAGCTTACAACAAGGCAGGGAATAAATAAGTTCATTGCAGCAAGCAAATTTTATTTCATAAACATGGTAAAAACAGCAATTATATCTAGGTGAGCTTAATCCCATCACAACCAAGTAATTTATCAACATTCCATCATCATAATTTACCATTTATCAAGCGTCAACCAGCCAATGATCTTTCTCAAGTGCATCTGATACTCATCAATATTCATAACCATCTCATTTTCATATAACCGAAACCAAACTCATTGTCATGGCCCAAAACAGTCCCAAAACCAATCCCAATGACCATGCCCGAATAACCATCCCATGTTTTACCTCTAGTCATGGAAGTTGGCCAGGTGCTTGTAACCGGAAGCACAACTATCATGATAGTTTTACACTCTGCAGAGGTGGCATCACTTTACCCACAAGTTCGTGATTTCATCACTCATCGGCGACTAGAGAGAACCTCCATTTACCAGTACACAATCGTCAGTGTATGGCCAAGATATCACAAAATAGCCTTTACAAAGGGGCTACTAGGATGTACGGACCCACTCAGGTTTCACCGGCAGGCTCGAATCTCCATTCTCCCACTCAAGGGCCCCCTATTGTGCCATGCAGTTTCCAGGGAAGTCCCTCTCGACTCCCATTCCCCGCACCAACAGCAACACACCTAATTAGTCAGTTAAGCTGCACCCATATTTGGCCTTGTGGTGGCACTGTTTTCCTGGCATGTGCTCGCATGAACCGGTACTTAGATCTACGGCAAACAAACCACCATCTCATTCAGCGACATCCACGAACCAAGCTCGCCTAGATCTCTCCGATTCCATGCTCATTAACATCATCAAGTTATCATCATCTTTATTCATGAGTGCAGTAGCTAAAAAAGTTTTATTTCAGCTTTCCGTATGCCGTAAATTATGTGAAGCAAAAAAGAAAAAATGACCATACCCGACTCTTCAACTTTCCCGGCGACAAGGATGATTAACAAAACTAGTAAACTCCTATAAAAGGGTGTCCCATCAAGTTGACACAAGCATACACATTTTCGTAAGCAAAACAATTTCAAAACATGGAATCAATATGGTCAAGGGGCACTTGCCTTACTCCCGTGGTTCGTGTTGCTCAAGCGTCTCAAAGTCTTAGTGCTGTAGTTCCTCGTAGATGGCCTCTTGGGCGTGTCCTTCTACTCACGACCACACACATACAAAATTTACAGCAATCAATTATCATGTACAAACTTTACTCAAGATGCAGTGAGGTGGATGAATTCAATTCCTATGGTGCAGTTTTATAAAATCAGTTTCACGCGTTCTTGCATGCTTTAGTAGGCTTCCTTGGGGTTTTTATGATGAACAAGGTTGCTGGGATCAAGTGTGGACTTGGTTATGATATTGACACATTGTGTAGATCAATTCCACCGTCAAAAGTTGACTAAACATGGTCTGTCCACACGCAGAATTTTCTGCTAGGGGGGGGGGGGTGAAGAAAACGGGTGCGTAGAAACAGCGGCGACGTTGTAAGAGAGAAGAGGGGTAACGAAGACCTATCTCACTTCTTCCTCCTCTCTTTCTTGCAGAAGAACCTCCTCCCTTGCAATGGCAGCAGCGGAGGATTTTCCGTGGAGAATTATGAGGCTGCGGCTAGGGCAGAACGTTTGGGGCTTCTTCTCCGGCGACGGCGAGAAGTGACGGAGCTTGACAGTGGCCAAATTTCAGCAGGGGGGGCGGCGACTTGGCAGCAAGGGGGGAAGGGCACCGGCCAAAAAAAGAGAGAGGGATGGGGCGGCTAGGGGGGAGTTATATTTATAAGGGGAAAAAGAGCTAGGGTGGTTAGGATTTTAGCAACCCAATTATCCAAGGGCTGATATTTAATTTTTAAAGAGGTGGGAGCTAGGGGGTGGGATTTTATTATTTATTTTCCACCAATGGCTGGAATTAATTGGAAAATAAAAGCCCACAAAACTCCGAAGGGGGGTGGCTAGGGTTTCCCCACTAATGGGCTGCGGCCAAGGGGGTGGGGCCCATTAGGGTCCCCCCCTAATTTGGTGCGGCCAAAATTGGGGAGAAAATCCCCCCCCCCCAAATGTGGGGGGAAATCCCCCTAGGGGAATTTTGGGTAATTTGGGGAAAATCAGGAAAATTGGGAAAAATTTAGGAAATTAGGGGAGAGGGGAATTTGGGGTAAAATTAGGGAATTTTGGGGAACATTTGGGGTAGCCCAATTTGGCTATTTTTTTATTTTTTTATTTTTATTTCTATTCATTTTCTATTTATTTTCATTATTTTCCATTTCTATCTCCTTTTATTATTTTATTTGCTTCTATATTCCTCTCTTTATTTCTTCTTCTTTTAAATGCTTCTCTATATGAAAAATGTATGCAATGCATGGTAGTGAAATTAAGGGTGTTACACAGCGTTTAAACATTTCTAGGATCTTGCAGTTTTGGTTTAAACTTTAAAGGGCCACGACTTTGTGTCGGATTGTCCAAAAATTCCCAAATAAATTGTATTGGATTCCCCTCAGTGACTACTATCCAGGGGTCATCCCAATAATTATGAAAATCCCTGGATTTGGCTTATTAATTCAATTAAAAAATATTAGGGAATTAATTACAGGAGTTCTGTTTATTGGAAAATTTCTAATTTTGGGCAGAGCCTTCCTATAAATAAACTTGAACTCTAGTAAAAATTCCAGAGGCATTGGACCTCATTTGCTTGGCCAAATGTTTTTTCCATCCTCTATGTCTCTGAAAAATAGGAAAAATAACAGAGAAGTTTTCAGAGATTTTCCCAATCTTGTAAATTTCATATCTCTGTGTTGAAAACTCCAGAAAAATGATGAAACCAAGTCCTATAGACTCATAAGACTTCCAAGATTCTAAAAAGATAAAATTGGAGCATGCCAAGATCGTAGAATTTCCTTAGGAGTTCAGGAAAATCAAATAGCTTATAGAATTCTTTAGACCATATTCTTCATCCATTTTATCTGAAATTTTACAAGCCATACCTCTGTATGATATATGGATTACTATAAAAATTTCAGAGCAAGATGAAGTCATCTTCTCCAGTTTTCGGCAATTTCTTTCCATCTTCATACTTATGTATATTATATAGCTACTTTGAACTTTACTTCAAAAACTTCCACTGCTAAAAATTATCTTTTCTCTGTTTCAACACACAGCAGAACTTAACTCTCAATTCTTACTTAGTCTGAACCATTCTTAAGTCGGAAAAACCTTTTGTTTTATAATTCTCTTACTTGCAATATAAACTTGTGCATATTCATATCGGTAGGAAACACGACGAAGGAGTTCGACGAGGGCAGCGACTCGAAGCAGCAAGTTGAGGCTTTACTCGTCGCCAAGCTACTGACTTTTACTTAGGATCAAACCTGCAGCAACATAAGGCAACCCCCAGATTGCATTTAACAGCTTTTAGATATATTTTACTTTGTGTCACTTTAATTGGTCTAGTATGTATTGTGCATTAGGTCAAGGGTGATTGACACTCCAAATGCATTACCCACAAACCCTTGGAGTGGAAGGGTAGAACAGGTTACCATCGTGTTGTTTGTTGCTAGACTTTAGTTGTATAGAAATCGGTACAAGTCGGGTAGTCGGAAGCTACTCGCGAGGCTAGGATTTTGGTTCAAATGGGTATGATTCTATAAAATGGAATAACTGTAATGTAAAATGAGACGAGCAGAGAGTAGGAGCAGCAGGATGTTGGGGCTGTGTTGCCGTAGCTCTGATTGTGTCGGTTAAGGACCGATGTGTATGCCACCCTTTTGAGCAAGTTTGAATAGTACCGGATGCATACTGGATATTATGGGGTCCAGGAAACCGATGTAACTCGGGTGCCCTCGTGTCAAAACTTAGACCACCATCCTTTGGGGGTTGGTGTTAGAGGTGTAAAACCACTAGCGGAGCTACTTCGGCATATTCCGTGTAGTGTCCCTTCTGATGGGCCGGTAGAACTGGTTCCGCATTGGGGTGACGGGTGAAAGGTTGCTACATACGACGTGTGTGAAGTAGTCGGTATGATACTTCCGATCGGGCGTATGTGTCGTGTGTTCTGGGTTGGCCTGATTCGAATTACCGTCCATTGCGGTTATTGAGTACCACTTGTTCACTGAGTTGTGACGTAGTAAGTATTTCTATATGAATTGATATGAATCATTTCTGTTCTAAAATTCATAAGTTCATTGTATTGCAACCATGAATGCTATAGATGTAGAGCTCACTAAATTTATATTCCACTTTAGGCAAAACAACACCAGAATGAAGCATTTCTTGTTTGATTGTGGAATTCCGATGTTGGGAGGCTCAGGGCATATGAAATTGCTGCTGTAAAACTGCTTATAAAGATGTACTTTAGGCGAGTCACTAATACAATAGTTGCTGTTCTACTTTATAAATTCCTGCATATAGAGTTATTATTTAGAGTAGACAGTTAAGCCTTGCTGAGTTTTTGAGCTCACGGTTGCAGTATTGGTGTTTTGAAGGTTGTATTAGTGTTTCTATGAAGATGGTTGTTCGGTGAGACATCGGACCCATGGGTCGTATAACTCACGGGAAACATTGCCGCTGCCTACACTCTTTTGAAGCTAGTACGAAGTGCTCGCGGGTGCTCGCGGGCTGGACGTCTTCTCTTTTACGTAGCTAGGATCGAGAGTGTGTGTTTATTTATATCCGCTACATGTACCTTTGAGGTACGTTATGTTGCAAATGATATTATGTTGAGAATAAAGGACTTTGTATATTTATTGTTTCTTTTCTTGTCTGCTGTTGGGTGCCGCATCGCACGGCACCACCCAATGTGATTCCTGGAGGCTATGTGTGGACTATTGTCCGCTAAATGCCGTAACTAGCAAGAGCAAGTATCCACTACCATGAATCGATATGCTTTTCGATCAATTAGTGGGTGCTAATGTTTTCTCGAAGATGGATCTTCGGTCCGGATATCATCAAATTAAAATCCGGGCGGAAGACATACCAAAAACGATATTGTCGACGAGATACGGGTTATATGAGTATCTCTTCATGTCATTCGGACTCACTAATGCTCCGGCACTATTTTTGTACTTGATGAATTTAGTCTTTATGTTGGAGTTAGACAAGTTCGCCGTGGTCTTCATTGACGATATCTTGGTATATTCCAAATCGGAGGAAGAACATGCCGAACATCTGCATATTGTGCTCCAACGACTACGGGATCACAAGCTATATGTAAAATTCAGCAAATGCGAGTTCTGGATCAACCAAGTGCCATTTCTTTGGCACATTATTTCAGCGGAGGGCATCGCGGTTGATCCAAGCAAGATTGTACAAGTGCTGAATTGGAGTTCGCCAAAATCAGTCCACGAAGTCCGTAGCTTTCTCGGTTTAGCGGGTTACTACCGGAGATTCATTATGAATTTGTCCAAAATTTCTAAAGCGACAGAACTTCTGAAGAAAGGCAAGAAATATGTGTGGAGTGAAGCATGTGAGGAGGTGTTCAAAGCATTGGTAAAGCACCTCACAACAGTCCCAGTGTTTAGCGGCTTTTGATGTTTACTGTGATGCGTCCGGTATCGGTCTGGGCTGCGTGCTTATGCAAGAAGGGCGAGTGATCGCGTATGTATCCTGGCAGCTTCAGAGTCATGAGCAGAATTATCCGACACACAACCTTGAGCTAGCTGCTGTGGTCCTTGCTCTAAAAATATGGAGGCATTATTTACTTGGAAACTTAGTCCACCTCTACACCAACCACAAAAGTTTGAGGTATATCTTCACACAAAAGGAATTAAATATGTGGTAGCAAATATGGTTAGAGTTAATCAAGGATTATGAAATAGAGATTCATTAACATCCTGGAAAAGAAAATTTGGTTGCCGACACACTTAGTCGGAAAAGCACATGTTCATAACCTAACCATGGCTGTAATGGAAGAAGAAGAAGAACCGAGCTTGCACTTGGTTCCCTATGGATCATTGTTTAATCTCACCCACATTCCTACGATTCGAGATAAAATTGTAGAGGCTCAAAAGAAAGATGATAGCATGGCTCATATTCGGGAGAGAATAGACAAAGGAGAGGTTAAGTGCTTCCAAAAAGATGAGAACGGTATGTTATGGTTCAAAAACCATATAATTGTACCCTGGGGACATGAATCTTCGGAAGAAAATATTAGACGAAGCACATTTATCAAAATTTTCCATTCATCCGGGCAACAACAAGACGTACCAATAATTGAGAAACAAATTTTGGTGGACACGGATGAAGCGGGAAATAGCTAAATACGTATCTGAGTGCGATACGTGTCGGAGAGTAAAAGCCGATCATATGAAGAAACCTGGATTGCTGCAGCCCCTTAGTGTTCCGACATGGAAGTGGGAAGATGTGAGCATAGATTTCGTTGTCATGTTACCGCTCATATCTTGGAAGCATGAGTCGATTTGGGTGATCATTGACCGATTAACCACATCAGCACACCTCATGTCGGTAAATGTGGGATTCAACGCCAGGAAATATGCGGAGCTATACATTGCACGGATCTTATGCCTGCATGGGTTCCAAGAACAATAGTTTCAGGTCGAGGTGCACTGTTTGTTTCTCATTTCTAGGAACAGCTGCACGCATCGTCGGGAACAAAATTGATTAGAAGCTCCGCATATCACCGTCAAACCGATGGACAAACCTAGAGGGTGAACCAGATCTTGGAGGATATGTTGAGAGCGTGTGCCATCCACCACGGTGAAAATTGGGATGATCATCTACCGCTGGTGGAATTCTCATACAACAACAGTTATCAGATGAGTATTAATATGGCACCATATGAGGCTCTCTACAGCCGCAGATGTCGCACACTGCTGAATTGGTGCGAGTCCGGTGAAAGGGTGACATTCGGGATTGACCTGGTCAACAACGCCGATGAACGAGTTCGAGTCATACAAGCAAATTTGAAGGCGGCTCAATGTCGACAGGAGAGCTACGCAGACCAGGGACGTCGACCGCTGATCTTCAATGTCAAGGAGCACGTATATCTCCTTGTGTCTCCAATGAAGGGAGTTCACCAATTTGGTGTAAAAGGAAAGCTCGCTCCCCGGTTTATCGGTCTATTTGCTATCACGGAGAAGTGTGGATCCGTAGCCTATACCGGCTTGAGCTACCGACAAACCTCGCTGGGGTGCATGACATATTTCACGTGTCACAGCTTCGAAAATGTCTCAGAATACCATTGCTGTCCGCACTGAAGATCTCAAGACATTGCAACCGGATCTCTACTATACCGAGCATCCAATCTGGATTATTGATGAAAAGTCTCGGTCGACAAGGAATCGGACACTATTGTTCTATAAAGTGTTATGGAGAAATCATACCGTGGAGGAAGCAACATGGGAGAGTGAAGAGTACCTCCGTTAAAATATCCTGGCTTGCTGTCTGCTCATATCCGGTAATTCTTTCTCTACTGCTTTGTCTCTTCTTTTTGGAATTTCGGGACGAGATTCTTTTTTAGGGGGGGAGGGATGTGAAATCCCACTTTCGATGAGAATCTTTCTAGCTGATGTTAGTTCAAAAAGATTAGTCTAAATTCAAATTCTCTCATGTAATAAAGAAAAGTGTATATAAATTAGGTCAATCAAATCAAATTCTAAACTCGGCATTCCACTTCAGCAAATGTGAAGTTGAGTTCCCCAATAAGTTCCATTTGTAGCAAATACGTCGCTACAAAATGGATTAAATTCGAAAACCATTTGCTAAGAAAATTGATTAGGGTACATGAGGGCTTCACATTTAAAAAACAAATTTAGGTTTCCATGTAAACCTTGTCATGTTTGAAATTTGAATCCATATTTGAGCTCCTCATATCAAACCTAACCTCACTGCCATGTTTGAGCAAATTTGGAGCTTGTTTGATAATTTAAATGGTATTCAGAAAAGTGAAGAGGGAAGAAAAAGTGGACCTACATGTCGTCCGCCGATGAGGCAAACCGCCTCTGTTCCTCTGCCTGTTGCCGAGAGCGCGCCAGCGCGTGCTGCGAACCCCCCCCCCCCCCCCCCCCCCCCCGATGAACCACGCGCGCGCCAGCTCCTGCTCGGGTGATCCGGTGGACGAAGGATAGAAGCGCAGCACCCTGCCCACGTGAACCATTCCTCTCTCACCGTTCACCCCCACCCCTCGCTCGGCTCCGAAGAACTTAACCTCCGCCGACCACCCTCTCGTACCCCGGCGTTCCGGTGCTCTGAGTCATATCGTGGCAAACTTTCTACAGCAAAAAGGACCGCCCTACGCTGCACGAACTCACGGTGAAAACCTCATCTATTTTCGTGCACAACTGACGGGGAATTTTCTGTTTTACCGCAAGGGTGTTCATAGAACCGAGACGATCAAATTTCCAAAATTCATGGTGTTTAGTCCATCACAACTCATGCCGAGTGAAACACACGTCCTAGACTTCCCCACGAACATCTAGGATAAAAAATCATCGGAAACCATCGAGTTTAGGCTCTGTTCTTTAATTTTTTCGGGCCGCCGTCGGAGTTTCGCTCTAGGTCGCCGGTAAACTCCTATGTGCAGCTTGTTTGGAGCTGATTTGGATTCATATCGGTGATTAGGGTTCTACCACGGTGCTGTAGGAAGAAGAACCGAAGGTTTTGAGCTACGGTGGTGTGATTTTGCCGTCGCCGTAGTTGTGCCGACGCCGCCTCCCGTCGCGGTCGGGTTTCCGGTGACCGGTGGCCGACGCCGGCACCACCTCTGAGTTTCCCGTGGTCTCAAATGTAGTGGCGACAGATTTCAGCCTTGGGGAAAGCCGGGAGCACTGCCGCTTGGGCTCTGTCCACGCGAGGTTGAAGAAAGGCCATGGGCCCCACTGCCAGCATTTTGAATTTTTCCATTTTATTCCCAGATTTTTCATCAAACTTTGCAAGCCCATAACTTTCGGTAGGTAACTACAAAAATCCTCAAACAAATTTCGTTAGAATCCTCTTGATGAGCACTATCCAGAGGTGTATCATAACTTGTATGAAAATCCATAGATTTGCCTAACTAATTAATTTAGTAAAAATATTAGAGAATTAATTCCAGGAATTATGTTTATTGGAAAATTGCCAATTTTGGGAAGAACCTTCCTCTAAATATATTTGAACTCGAGTAAAAATTTCAGAGGCATTGGATCTCATTTGTTTGGCCAAATGCTATGTTAATCCTTTATGTCTCTAAAAATTAGGAAAAGAACAGAAACATTTTTCAGCTTTTGGCCCAATCTTGTAAATTCCATATCTCCTTGTAGGAAACACCAAAAATGGTGAAACCAAATCCTATGGACTCATAATACTCCCAATATTCTTAAAAGCCTAAATTGGAGCATGCCAAAACCATAGAATTTCCTTGGGAAGTTGAGGAAGCCAAACAGCTAAAGAAGATTCTTTAGACCACATTCTACATCTGCTTTGTCTGAAATTCTGCAAGCCATAGCTTTGTATGATCTACGGAACACTGTAAAAATTTCAGAGCAAATTGAAGTCATCTTCTCCAGTTTTCTGCTGTTTGTTTCCAGCTTCATACTTATGCCTGCTATATAGCTACTTTGAACTTTACTCCAAAAACTTCCTATGCTCAAAATAATCTTTTCTCTGTTTCAGCGCACAGCAGAACCCAACTCTCAAGTCTTAATTGATCTGAACCCTTATTGAGTCGTAAAACCTTTTGTTTTATAATTCTCTTACTTGCATTATAAAACTTGTGCATATTCATATCGGTAGGAAAAACAATGAAGGAGTTTGACGAGGCAATCGACCCGGAGCAGCAAGTTGAGGCTTTACTCGTCGACAAGCTACTGACTTCTAATTTAGGATCAAACCTGCAGCAACATAAGATAAGCCTCGGTTTGCATTTAACAGCTTTTAGATATATTTTACTTTCTATCACTTTCATTGGTATAGTATATATTGTGCATTAGGTCAAGGGTGATTGACACAATTGCATGACCCACAAATCCTTGGAGTGGAAGGGTAGCATAGGTTACCATCGTGTAGTTTCTGCTAGGCTTAAGTTGTATAGAAATCAGTGTAAGTCGGGTAGCTGGAAGCTACTCGCGAGGCTAGGAATTTGGTTTAAAGGGGTATGATTCTAGAGAATGAAAATACTGGAATGGAAAATGAGACCGAGCAGAGAGTAGGAGCAGTAGGACGTTGGGCCTGTGTTGCCGTAGCTCTGCTTGTGTTGGTTAAGAACCGATGCGTATGCCGCCCTATTGAGCAAGTTTGAACAGTATCAGATGCATACTAGATATTATGGGGTCCAGGAAACCGATATAACTCGGGTACCCTCGTGTCGAAACTTATACCGCCGTCCTTTGGGGGTTGGTGTCAGAGGTGTAAGCCCACTAGCAGAGCAACTTTGACGTGTTCCGTGTAGTGGCCCTTTTGATGAGTCGGTAGAACGGGTTCGGCATTGGGGTGACGGGTGAAAGGTTGCTACATACGATGTGTGTGAAGTAGTCGGTCTGATACTTCCGATCGGGCGTATGAGTCATATGTTCTTGGTGTGTCCTTATTCGAATCACCATCCCACGCGGTTATTGAGTACCACTTGTTCACTTAGTTGAGACGTAGTAAGTATTTCCATATGAATTGATATGAATCATTGCTGTACTGGAATTCATAAGTTTATTGTATGGCAACCATGTATGCCATTGTGACATCCTGACTACCGGCTTAATAGGATTGATAGAATACTCATACCATCAAGGTATACCTTCTCTCCGGAAGCCCACCTGCAAAGGACTCCGGGGTTAAGCATGCTTGGCCCGGAGAAATTTGGGGATGGGTGATCGACCGGGAAGTTTTCCCGGGTGCGCACGAGTGAGGACAAAGTGCGTAGAAAAGACTAGTGTTGGTTTGTGGGGCTATTGTATGATCCTAGAGAGTTGCCACAAATGGTACCAGAGCCGACCCTCGCAGTTTCACGGGTGCGTACAAGTCAGTGAGAAGGATACGGTAGCCTACAAGTCAGGGATGTGGGTACATACGCATGACGCGTGGGTCCTCTGTGTGGGACACGGTATGATATGTATGCTGCTAACAGGATGTACGGTATGCGTATGCCAGTGTTGCACGTATGGACGTGGCTAAGAGGGGATGTTCCTGTCTTGGCGTTGACCGACGAGGACGACGGTCTTCTAAGGGGGGTGGATTGTGACATTCTGACTACCGGCTTAATAGGCTTGATAGAATACTCATACCATCAAGGTATACCTTCTTTTTCGGAAGCCCACCTGCAAAGAACTACGAGGTTAAGCGTGCTTGGCCCGGAGAAATTTGGGGATGGGTGACCGATCGGGAAGTTTTCCCGGGTGTGCATGGGTGAGGACAAAGTGCGCAGAAAAGACTAGTGTTAGTCTGTGGGGCTAGTATATGATCCTAGAGAGTTGCCACAGCTATAGATGTAGAGCTCACTAAATTTATATTCCACTTTGGGCAAAACAATATCGGAATGAAGCGTTTCTTGTTTGATTGTGGATTTCCGATGTTGGGAGGCTCAAGGCATATGAAATTGCTGCTATAAAACTGCTCATAAGGATGTACTTTTAGGCGAGTTCCTAATGCAATAGTTGCTGTCCTACTTTATAAATTCCTGCATATAGAGTTATTATTTAGGGTAGACGGTTAAGCCTTGCTGAGCTTTCGATCTCACGGTTGCAGTACTAGTGTTTTGCAGGTTGTATTAGTGTTGCTATGAAGACGGTTGTTCGGTGAGACATCAGACCCATGGGTCGTATAACTCACCGGAAACATTGCCACTGCCTACACTCTTTTGAAGCTAGTAAGAAGCGTCCACGGGCTGGACGTCTTCTCTTTTGCGTAGCTAGGATCGAGAGTGTGTGTTTATGTATATTCCGCTGCGTGTACCTTTGAGGTACATTATGTTGTAAATGATATTATGTTTACAAATAAAAGACTTTGTATGTTTAAGGTTTCTTTTCGTGTATGCTGTTGGGTGCTCATCGCACGGCACCAACCAATGTGATTCCTAGAGAGTGGACCCTGAGGGGTTCCCACACAAGGGTAGTGTGGGATACAGTTTTGGAAAGGTGGAGAAGTTTCTAAAACTTTTTTATAAACCTCCAGGACAGAAACACACTTAAAGTTGGTAAAAAACTTGAGAAACCAAAACTGATACAAATGGGTAGAACCTGAAACAGAGTCTCGGTAATTCTACCATAACTCTCTATAGAAAAATCTCTAAGGGTATTGCTATACATTTCTAAAAAGTTCATGAGATATTCTACAACGTTTTAATTCAAAGGCTTGCCAAAAACGGAGCAGAATTAATTGGAATTGTGGATTGAAACTAGGTACCTCTAGGGATGTGCTGTCAAAATCCTGCCAGAAATTATGTTAACTTTGGACCATCATATATTTTGACCCAGGAATGCAAAGGGTCATATAAATACATTTTTGGAAAGCTTGGGAAGTTCTTTACAATGTTTCTGTTCAATCGCAGGGCAGAAACCTCCTGTAATGTGGTGAAATTCGCAGTACAACTGAAACTTTCCAGAGTACCCAAAGTCTGTGCATAGTTTCTGTACTGATTGGGTTTTTGCTTATAACTTCCTGCAAGGGCCTCACGGCCTCGTCGAGCCACGATCACGCTGAGGGGTGCTGCATTGCACAGCACTGGATAACACACATAAAATGGTACAAAGCGGAAGCAAAATTTTATTACATAAACGAGTTTGTGAACATTTTTACAATAAAATATGTTCAGTTTACACTCACGGGCGTAGACTATGCATCGAGTTCACGTTCAGCCCGTGAACGTGTCCCCGCTAGCACACACGCACACTAACACAGTGGCGTGCACGACTCCCACTCGATGGGGTTTCCCTCTTTGGGTTCCGTCTCCTCCTCGGAAGTCCCTTCCTCATAATACCCTGCAAAAGCTTCAAACACAAGCAGTGAGCACGATGGATCAGCAAGTCTGACCCGTCTCTCCAATACATGATACTTCTACATGAGGGATTACAGGGTACATGAGGCAAATAAGTTGCACAGGACTCGACTAATTATTTGAACCTTACTTTCAAGTTTTAGCAGCAAGTTATGGAGAACCTCACGCTAGGCACATGAGAGAGCCACAATCAAACAAGAAACACATTTCTCTCATGTACTTTGCCCAATGTCAAAAAGAACTTTAATTAGCTCTAAATTACGACAAGTCATTAACAATCAATGTATAGCTTTCAATCAGCAACTTTTACATGACTCTAACATGTTCTTTCTACATCACGGTACAGTGAACAAGTGGTACTCACTGACCGTAAGGGACGGCGATTATAATCGATTTACACCTGCAGGGTTACCCAAATAACCCGTCACGTACGCCCGTACTTGATGTTGCCTACAACAACCATCACGGACGTCGTACGCAACCACCTTTCACCCATCAGCCAAATGTTGAGCCGGTCCAATCGTCCCGAGCAAGAGTCTCTGTGCGCGCATCTGCAGTGCAGCCATCCGATTTACACCTCAAGCTCTCAACCTACCCTCTGAACGACCAGCTATGCCTCAATACCCAGCTACCCGAGTTACATCGGTTTCCGGTTCCCATATATCCGGTAGGTCTTCGGTACTGTTCTAGCTTGTTCAACAGGCCCGCACATGGCTCGGTCCTCAATCGACATAAGCGGAGCTATGACAACCAGGACCCAACATCCTGCTGCCCTTACTCTCCGCTCGGTCTCATTTTTCTCGTCATGTGTTTCATTTGCTACCTTTACCCGAGTAGTGTGCCTCTAGCATATTCTCGCGAGCAGTTCCAACTACTTGACTTGTACCAAATCCTACACTATCTTAGCATTGCAGTAGCTAATCAAGGTTTACAAACCTAAGTCCAACCCAGGGTTTTCTTGGCTATGCATTTAGGTTTTCAACCAAGACTCTAATACAAAATTTAAGTGGGTGCTCAAAGTAAGTTCTCAAAACAGTAAAATTTATAAAAAGGCTAATGCAAACCAGAGCTTGCCTTGCTGCTGTTGGTTGTAGGCTAGCTGTTCTTTTGGAGTGATGAAGTCTAAGACTTCAGGCTCCTCAACCTTAGCGACTACATGAGATAATACATATATGTATCATCTGAATGCATTTGAATTTGAAGTTGAATTTGATAAGACCATAAGTACTGCTATACAGGCCCAATGACTCTGAAATTTTTACTGTGGTTTGTATACAACCTAAACAGATACTTGGCCAAATTTCATTTGCAGTAAAGCTCATTTGGGTCCTCCACAAATAATTATGTACTTGGCCTTAATTAGAGCTCTTAGGGTGTTCTAGAGATTTTCATGGAGCAAGCCATGACTTTATGAAAACTAGATTTTAATAGGGTTCTAATTGAGTTGGTTTCACTTAATTTGAAGGTTCCTAGCCAAAGATATGAGCTAAACAATATCAGAGAAAATCTGAAAATGTTTCTGGACATTTTCCATTTTCTCTGGAACAGTTTTATTAATCACACCATTAGGTGGATCTAATGAGCTCAAATGGATCTGAAATTTTTATGCTAGCTTAGTGATATTCTGGTAAACATCCTGGCCAAATTTCAGAATTTTCCTCCAAAGGGTTCTCCAGTTAAAATTCTAAACAGTTTAAATTTTGAACAATTAATTCTGGAGAAATAAGGATTTTCATAAAATGAAACTTGATTTTTTGGAAAGTACTCAGTGATCTGAATCCCAAAAAAATTGGTTCACTCAATTTGGAGTTTCCTAGCCAAAGTTATGTGGGTTTGAAGTTGAACTAAATCTGAAAATCGGGGAAATGGTTAAAACACTGCAGGTGGGTCCGACGCACAGTGCCTTCTTCAACCTTCCGCCAGCGCCCGACCGCGCGACGCACAGCGACAGTGGCGCGGATCGTTCTCGGCCGTTACTGCCTAATTCTCGACACGGTTTCTTCCTACGTGACCCTTGGAGCACGGCGCACACGCCGGACAACTCCTCGCGCCTCGACATCGCCGGAAACATAGTCGGCGACGGTGGTGGCGGAATTGAGTTCGGGTCCGACGGTGCTAGCTCGTTTTGGCAGTGAACACAATCAACCAACAGGTCGCAGAGCACCACTGGGGCACAGGGAAGCTAACCCTGCCCTCCTCTTGGCCGGAGATCGCCGGGAAAGTAGACTTCACCGGCGACCCGACCCGTTTTCACCGGCGGTGGCCAAAATACGGTGCTCCGCTCACTGGGTTGATCATCGTCGCTAGGATTTGGCCGAGGTAACCATGAGGTGCTACTCTAGCTTCAGCTCGACCAGGATTTCCAGTGACTAAGTGATCGAGATGAATTTCGGGTTTTGGTTCTTGGTGTTCTATATGACGATCGTCGGGAAAAATGAAATTCCGGCTAACCGGCACTAATATGGAGCTAGGGAGCTTGGGGAAAGCTACTAGACCTCGATACTAACCTCAGAGACCAGTTGGCTGCGCCGGAAAATCTTGGAGCTACCTGGGCAACAGTGTCAAGTCGGAGGTGCTTCGGAGTGAATCGGGAAGTGAAAGATTAGCTCGGAAAAGCTTGAGGGGAGCTGATCACGAGCATCTGAGGGTTAGAGCACGTCGAGCAAAGGTCGGTGGTGCTGTTTGTGGCCTCAGCTCGTGGTGGGAGGGACAGGTTTGGCCGGTCGACAGCGAGATGGTGGGTCTCGGGTGTGCGGCAACGTGCAGCGCGTTTTCTGTGTGGGAGAGTGTCGGTACACCAGTGAGATCAGTCTGTGGAGGCTTGGGCGCGAAGATAAGAGGGCAGAGGGGCGACTCGGTGGCCAGAGGCGGCAATCAGCTGCTGGCAAGCTGCCCTCACCGTGGCGTCCGCTCGGTCGCGCGCGAGAAACCGAGTGAATGGAGGTGGACTCGATTCACTCGGCTATCACACTGACAGTGGGTCCCACTTCCATTTTAACCTCTGAAATTAACTTTCCCACCACTCTAAACAGTAGTTCCACTAATACCCTTTGAAATTTGAATTATCTACCAAATGCCCATTTGAACTTGACATAATTCAGATTGTGAAGTGTTTGAATACATTTACAGCACATATGTAGTTTGAAATTCAAATTGAATTTGAATTTGCTAAAAATGGCTCATGTCAAGATCAACTCCAAATGGAGTGAAAATTGGTGTGAGCTCACAAAAATGTGCTGAGTGTGAATATGAATCCCACCTTTGAATTAATGGAATGAAAGGAGTTTGAATTTGTAGCCTCTTTCCAATTATAACCAAAAATACCTAAAAAAGTTTTGGATTTGGGTGAAATTTGGCATGAGCATTTCTAGCAAGGTGTAGGAGTTTTTCTTATGCTCAGCCCCTATATGATGCATGTGGGAAATACCACTTTTGCATTTTGTGAGTTCATCCTCTAATGACCATATTGATTGTTGTTACTTGCTCTTCAAATGTGTTCATAAGTTGTCCTCAAATGAGGTGTGTGTGGTGTAATGAACACTTTGATTGTGTGCAAGAACTTAGGCCCTTACACTTCCTGTATAAGAATCGTAGAAATATGAAATCTTAAAATTATGGAAAGCTTATGAATCTTGCTTCAACTTTGTAAGTATGAGTTTGGTCCATATATATTCATAACTGTATGGAAAAGTTGACCCAAAGTGAGCACTTACAGGGGAGGTGCTGCTGAAATTCTTCCAGGATTTTTGTCAACTTTAGAAGATCATAACTGTTGTTATAGAACATAGTTGGGGGCAAATAAATACTTTCTGGAAAGGTACTGAGGTTATCTACAACTTCGGTATTTAACCCAACCATGAAACTGTTGTTTTGACAATGGAAATCTTGTTTGTTTGAGGACTGATCAATCTGAGGCAGAATGACCATAACTGTTACTAATCCAGTTATTTCTTAAACCATTGTTGTTCGTTAGACCAAGTTTGCGTGGAGATCATTTTGCTTACATGTTAATACTTTATTATCAGTATTTTGCTACTTTGTTTATGGAATAAGTCAAGTGATAGTGTTAAGCTGATGGTGAACTCTTGCAATGCAGAATGGTGCAAACTCGTTTCATGTATGATGTGGGTGGTTCCCGTGGTCATGGTGATGATGACTCTCCACATCCGGAGCAGCGAGCTCCGCAACAGCAGCAACCACCAGGACCTCCACCTACTTTCACGATGGCAGACATTCTGGCTGCCATGTCTAGTGCAAGCGACAAGCGAACCGCCTTGCTCCGCACCCTTGTGGTAAATACGTCCCGGCAAGGGGGGCGTCAACATGAAGACTCTCGCCAACCTCAATCGAGATCATACATTGAGTTCTTGGCGACTCAACCACCGTTCTTCAAAGAGGCCGAGGATCCTCTGGTGGCGGATAGATGGATCCGTACCATCGAGTCTAAGTTCAGGTTGCTTCAATGCACAGAACATCAGAAAGTCTTGTACGCGGCGCAACAACTTCACTGCTCCGCCAGTGCATGGTGGGCAAATCAACTCGCTTCCCTACCAGCTGGACATCATATCACCTGGATGGAATTTCGGAAAGCATTCCTGGCTTACCATGTTCCTTCCGGAATAATCTAGAGGAAGCTTGAGGAGTTTCTAGTCTTAAAACAAGGAGGGATGCCTACGAGCATTCGCAAGTGTTCAATCAATTGGCACAGTATGTGCCTGACTACGTGAACACGGAGGCACGAAAATGCGAATGGTGCTTTCGCAGCCTTAATCCCAAGATAAAGGAAAGACTGGTCTTAGAAGATCGAAGTAACTTCAACGAGTTAATGAGTGCTGACATTATGGTTGAAGATGCTCAGCGAGAAGTTAAGGCAGAGAAAAGGAAGAGTAGTATACCACCGGACTGTAGCAATACTGCTCTTCAGAAATACGGGTGGTGGACAATACATTGAGCGGTCAGCTTATGCAGCAGGCTAGAAGACTCCTGCAATATTCGGGTTGTTCATCTCAATATTCTGAATTCAGACAGCAGCAACAGCGGTATATGCAGCCGCAACATTCTGTTCCTCACGGTTCGTGCCACAACAGAATGCACCCCGTGTCTGTACTCAGAGTGACAGAGAAACGGTTCTCAAACCGTGCTCACGTGTGGTTATTTGGGTCACATCAGCAGGAAGTGTCCAGAAAGGAAACGGCACAGCGGAAATACACTAGACAGGGTACAAATCAGCCCAATGCTCAGCTCAAGAAAACAGCACCAAAGTCCGGATGCATCTATCATACAGCTATAAAGGATGTGCCGGAAGGTGAACATGTTCTGGCGGGGATGCTCACACTCAACGAACTACCCGTAGTGATTATATTCGACTCTGGAGCAACACAAAATTTCATCAGCAGATCATGTGTGTGCAAATCTAAGCTCCCCGCCACTACACCCAAGGATCACTACCTTACCAGCTCACCTGGTGGAAACATAGCTGCTAATGAAGTAGTGGTCAAAGCATGCCTGTGCTTAGGTGGGAAATTAGGACTAGCAAGAATGTTGCAACCATTAAGTATTACGGCGTGAAGTGGGAGGACATCAGCATGGACTTCATTGTCGGACTGCCTCTCATGTTCAAAAAGCATGACTCCATTTTGGTGATTGTTGATTGGCTAACAAAATCAGCCCACTTCATCTCAGTGAATACGGGATTTCATACTACGCAATATGCAGAGATGTATCTCTCAAGAATTGTGTGCTTACACGGAGTCCCCAAAACCATCATATCCGACCGAGGGTCTATATTTGTTGCTCGTTTTTGGGAGCAACTAAATGAATCTTTGGGAACAAAGTTAATTAGAAGCTCAGCATACCATCCTCAGACTGACCGTCATACTAAAAGGGTGAATCAAATTCTAGAGGATATGCTGAGAGCATGTGCCATATATCATGGAAAGAATTGGGATGACCATTTGCCATTAGCGGAATTCTCCTACAATAATGGTTATCAATCAAGTATTAAAATGGCACCATATGAAGCGCTATATGGAAGAAAGTGCCGCACACCACTCAATTGGTGTGAATCTGGTGAGAGAGTGATTTTCGGCATTGATCTTGTTAAAGAAGCCGATGAGCGGGTCAAGCTTATTCAGGCAAATCTCAAATCCGCTCAATCTCACCAAAAAAGTTATGGGGACAAGCGACGCCAACCCTTGAATTTTGAAATCGGAGATCACATCTATCTCCGAGTATCCCTGATGAATGGAATTCATCAATTTGGGGTGAAGGGAAAGCTAGCTCCTCATTTCGTGGGTCCGTTTCTCATTACGGAAAGGTGTGGACCGGTAGCATACCATTTGAAGCTACCCACATCATTGTCGGGCATACACGATATCTTCCATGTCTCACAACTGAGGAAATGTTTGAAGGAGCCGATGGAGGTTCTTTCGGGACGCATGGAAACATTACAACTGGATCTCACGTACATTGAGAAACTGGTACGAATCATCGACAAAAAGACTCGTGAAACAAGACGTCGACCATTGCGGTTTTACAAAATGTTATGGAATAACCACACCAACGACGAACTACATGGGAAAGCAAGGATTTTCTTCAGATAAATTGCCCGGAACTGTTATTGAACTATAACTGGTAACATTCTTCTCCATCTCGTTCTTTTACTAATCTCGGGACGAGATTCTTTTAAGGAGGGAGGATTGTAAAATCTCCACTTTAAGCATATCTAGCTTTTCTGTAGGATTTAAATACGCAGGGTCGAATTCATTCTAAATTAGGTTTTCAAATTTGAAATATTGCTACATGGAATAAAGATAGACTACGGTAAAGAAAGTTTAGCAAAAAGGAGGTAAACCACATAATTTAAAATTTGAGCACAAGAGAGGGTTAACCCCACTATATTCAAATTCAGATTTTGGAATTTGCTGCAAACTTTGAATTTGAACTAAGAAGCCACTATGGTTTGGGGAGAGACTGCCGGTGGGACCCAATTGTCAGTGAAACAAGGCAAGCCTCGAGGCTTCTCTTCGGTCTGAGCTCGACACCGAGGGGGCATGCAACATCGAGCTGCCTGTGCCCCTGCTCTCCCCGAAGGTGGTTCAACCCATCTCCTCAGCTGATCACTAAATATCACCGGTCACAATCAAACTGTTGTTTCTCTGTTCCTACGCTTCTCTTGCACGCTAAAACTGAAAAAACACCGTGCGCCCGCTTCCTTGGTCTCTCATCGTTGATCGCCCTCTGGCAGTTTTGGCGCCCAGCTGAGCAGCCTAGAAGTGGTGCCGATCACTCCTCAACGTCCTTGACGCCTCACCAACTCGTTCCCGGCATCCTACGACGACGTCGCAACCTTCTCCTCGGTTCAGCACAAAGATGCACCTCATGGATCATCGTCGCCCGGCCAGCTAAGAGCTTCTCCGGCCCCATCACACGCAGCCGATGGTTAGAAAGGAAGCCTAGTTCCTTCTTCAAACCCCCCTGCTCTCCCTCGATGCCGGCAAGCCGGAATTTTGAGTTTTGCCACGGCGTGCGGGTAGAACCGAGGGAAGTCAAAATGGAAAATTCTTCGTGCATGCTTGATGGTTCTTAATTCTGTTCTAGACATAGAAACTAGAGGCCCTAGCGACCACCCCGTACCAAAACCACAGGAAAACCGGCCATCCGTTGAGCTGGGCGACGGGTATTTGTCGCCGCCGGCCAAAATTAGTTGGTCCATCGTTGAGCTCATATTTCCGGTCTGCTGCTGCAAAATTAGGGTGTAGAATCATGTTCCACGAAACCTAGTGGTGCTGTACAGAAAGTTTGCTCGTCGGAATAGGCTTGGAAGGGTGTGTGAACCGTTGGCGCCACGCTGCCGACTGCCACCGCCGGTGCCGACCCCTTTTTCGGCAATTCCGAGCTTCAAAACATTGCCCGGCGGCTGCGCCACGTTCTGAGGAACGTCAAGTCCCATAAAAAATGATCAATCCTAAGCGAAGAGCGGTGCGCGCCACCACTCCGGGCTGTGCGCGCGACGGCCTGGTCGGAAGGTTGAAGAAACATCTGACCAGGGGGACCCACTGTCAGCGTGTGACAGAATTTTCTTTTAGCCAAATAAATCCAGAAAATGTTTAAACTTTGAAAGCCCATAAATTTCAACCACAGAATCATCTATTTTCATATAGTTTGGTTCTGTAGTTTATATATTACATTAATTCATAATGTGACACACTCTTTTTTTTATCATTGCGATAGAGGAAATTCTCGAGAAGACTTCGGAGGCCACTGATTTGATTCTATCAACAGAAACATTAATTGGGATTAACAATAAGGCAAGCCCCGGTTTGCATCCAAAATCCACAAGTTTATATTTGTATACACTTTATATTGTCTAGAATGGGATTTGCATTAAGTCTAGGTTTGTATGACACTCCACATGCATGACCCAATAAATCCCTGAAGTATTGGTTAGATTAGGATTTCACTTAATTTTAGTTTTTATGATAAATTTGATAAAAGTGGATTTAAAGAGGCATAACTCGAGTAGGCAATTTCTGTGAAATCCCTAAAAATTCTACCAAAGTGATTCAGCAAATTTCCACTTAGAAAAAATGAGGGGAATTAAAACTTCGGATTATAAAGGTGTGAGTTCAAAGTGCTGATTCAAATTTTTAAAAACTTCCAAACATGGGGAGCTA
Organism: Neostapfia colusana; assembly: GCA_030760725.1. Taxonomy (NCBI): domain Eukaryota; kingdom Viridiplantae; phylum Streptophyta; class Magnoliopsida; order Poales; family Poaceae; genus Neostapfia; species Neostapfia colusana. The sequence continues at coordinate 51,720,665 of JASWHV010000009.1, forward strand.
AACTCACTATTTGGTTCTCCATAATTCAAATAATAAACGGCCAAATTTCAACTCATTTGGAGGGGGTTCACTATTTGTTTGGAATTAATAGAGAAAGCACTCAAATCTGAATTCAAATTTCAGTTCCAAATTTAAACTTCACCAAAATGGCAAATTGGGTTCACAAATGTGTTCTCCACATTTAACACAGCACCTATGACAAAATTCAGATTATTTGGGTTTAGTTTGCTAGGGTTTTGAATCAATAAAATGGGAGAAATTCAAATGTTGATTCAAATTCTAAAATCCAATTGCAATTCAAAACTTCTCAACCGAAAATGAATTCAGTGGAATTTAAATTCAAACACAAGATTTTGGGAGGAAGCAAAGTGTTTAATTTGGAGGGAAATATCAGAAGCTATTAGGTGGGGTGGGACCCGCATGTCAGTGAAATAGAGAGAACAATTGAATTTTTCTTCCTTGCGAGCTCAACACCGAGGCAGCCACCGAGCTGTGCCCCTGCTTCTCACCGATGGCGGTTCACTCCTCGGTGCTTGCTGCTCGCTAATGATCGTGGCTGCACAACACAATTGCTGTTTCTTCTCTTCCCCACACGATCAAATCCTCAGCGCTACGCTCCCTCATGCGCTTACCCGAGAAACAGAACCCGGTGCCACCTCCTCTGCTGCTCGTCGGTGATCGCCTTCCTCAACCGTTGGCGCCCAGCTGAGCCGCCCAAGAGCTGCTCCAGTGACTCCTTGATGTCCCCGACCCATCACCATCCCGTGCCTGGCTTCCATCCAACGTTGCTGAGTCATTTTCTTCCTCCTCAACTCGGACCGAAGTCGCCTCACGGTGCAACGCCTTCCGGCCGACACCAAGCGTCTCCGGTGCGATCAAACCCCCACAGAGGTTTGTCACGACATCTATCTACCCCTCCCGGACCCCTTTTGCTCTTCCCCTACGCCGGTGAACCGGAATTTGATATTTTGCACTGGTGCACGTGAAGAACCGAGCAAACTTGAATCAGGAAATTCCCACAACCTAGTTGCTTAGCTGTATTTCGGTTCAAGCTACAAAAAATAGAAGCCCTAGCGACCTCCCATACCAAAGACCTAAGCAACCCGGCCATCATACGAGCGGGGTGATGAGAAATCACGGCCGCCGGCCAAAACAGATCGGTCCACCAGTGACGACCATATTCCGGCCGTTTCCTGCTCGAATGGAGTGTAGGGTCATATTTCCCAAACCTTAGGGATGCTTTCTGACAACGTAGCTCATCGAGTTAGGCTCGGGAAAGCCGTGTTTGCCTCTGGCGCTGCACCTCCGACCGCCGCCGCCAGTGCCGACCGTTTTCCCGGTGATTCCACGATGCACGACCTTGCCTGGTGGTGTAACAGCCCGAACTTTTGTAAAGTTATATTTCACTTTATGAAGCAAAGTTAATGAGAACAAAGACTATGTGTGCCACATAAAATGATAAACACACAATGGACATGTGAGGGAGTTAAAAAAATTTATCAACTCATGCTTAACACATGTTAACATGTGGAAATAACTTCACTCCCTAAATTACACTCATGTGCACATCCTCTATGAGTAGAGTGAGGGAAAAATTTAAACACAATTTGAATCTTTTAAAAGGATTCATATTCATAGTGTCCAAATGCATACAAGTGAATTCACTAATGCATTCATCATGTATCAAAGATCTTATAATCAAGATTTGGATAATTTTGGAGCTCATATACCATTTATTCAAAGGGATAATTGAGGGAGATTTCAAATTAAAATTTGAATTTGGAAACTGCACCAAACGTGCTCAATTTTGAAATCTGATTTCAGATTCAAATATCTCGTATTTCTTTTGGCCTAATCTCCAATTCTGGTGTATTTCAGACAAAGGACATGTGGGAATCTCAAAGCACAGAGAGGGGAAAAAATTAAGGGCTGTGGACCCACAGGTCAGTCTCCCGGTTTGCAACCGACTCCACCGGTTCTTCAGCGCGTGTCACCGTGAGGGAAGCTGCCAGCACGAGCTGCCTGCCTAGGTGTTCTTCCGATTGGTGGCCCGCTCTTATCCCTCCCACGTGAAGCAACATCAAACTTCTTCTCTCCCAGCTCGTGCCGCCTCTCTGTTCTTTCTCCTGTGAGCGAAGAATTGCCGCCAGCACGCTCTCTGTTTTTCCACCACACACCGGTGCCCGATCACCGGTTGCCCGAGCTGTGAACACCGAAAAGAAGTGCCACAACATGCTCTGGTGCTCTACCGCATCAACTCAGGCGTTGTTTGCTGCTGAGGGGCACAAATTGAAGATCACTGCCGAGCTTCCGAGGTGCCTCGGCAGAACCACAATAGGTTCACCGTGGACAGCACGTGACAGCCATCTTCTCCTCCAGCTCCCTGCACAAGAAAGGTGTGTTAGCATCCCTAGATGGTGTATCTGCAAGCCTTTTAGCGAATGATCAATCGGGTAGCTAAAATTTCAGAAGTTCTCGAACCCTAGTGCAACTTACCGAACTCGGCCAAAACCAAAAATTCGGTTTGCACGTATAACCAATGATCGAGCTAGCTTGCAAGTAGCTTCTACACTCCCTAGCGCCCCTCCTCGAAGAAGAACCGAGTAGAACCATCAAGAATTGACTGTGTTCTAGCCATTTTCGTAGCCGCCGGTGCAAAAACGTCTCGGGTCACCGTCGAGAGTGGATTTGCAAGCATTTTTAGCTTCCGGGAGTTCTCATTTCGTGTTCCTTGTGATCCACTGGTGCTCCCCGAGCAAACCCCGACCTTTCTGGTGCCTCATAGCGTGAGAACCGCATCGCTGGAACCCTAGCCGCTGCGGTTGCCGTCGCACGGACGTTTCCGGTCACCGCCGGCGAGCTCTGACCACCAAGGCGAGTTCAACGTCCCAAGTTAGGGCTAGAAGGCCATTTACAGACCTGGGGGCGGCCGGGAAGTCACTTCCGGTGACCCTCACCGGAGTGCACCACCGCCGAGCTCTCTGGCGCAAGGAGGAAGACGAAGCCGCGGGGTGGGTCTCGCGTGCAGTGTTTTAAACTTTTCTCTGATTTTCAGTTTGTAGTTCAACTTCAAAAGGCCATAACTTGGTATAGAGAAGTCCAAAAATTGTCAAATAAATTGCATTAGATTCCCCCCCAGTGAGTACTATTCAGGGATGCATCCCAATATTTATGAAAATACCTGGATTTGGCTCATTAATTCAATTAAAGAAAATCTTAGGGGATTAATTACAGGAGTTATGTTTAGTGGAAAATTCCCAATTTCGGGCAAAACCTTCCTATAAATATACTTGAACTCCAGTAAAAAATTCAAAGGCATTGGACCTCATTTGCTTGGCCAAATGTTATTTCCATCCTCTATGTATCTGAAAAATGGGGAAAAGAACAGATGCATTTTTCAGCCTTTTACCCCAAACTTTAAAAATCCATATCTCCATGTAGGGAACTCCAAAAATGGTGAAACCAAATCATATAGACTCATAAAACTCTCAAGATCCTGAAAATTCAAAATTAGAGCATGCGAAGACCCTAGAATTTCATTAGGAAGTTAAGTAAGCCAATTAACCTAGAGAATTCTTTAGACCATATTCTCCATCAACTTTATCTGAAATTTTGCAAGCCATATCTCTGTATGATCTATGAACTACTATAAAAATTTCAGAGCAAGTTGAAGTCATCTTCTCCAGTTTTCTTCTATGTCTTTTCAGCTTCATACTTATGTGTATCAAATAGCTACTTTGAATTTTAATCCAAAAACTTCCACTGCTCAAATGTATCTTTTCTCTGTTTCAACCCACAGAAGAACCCAACTCTCAAATCTTAGTGGATCTGAATCCTTAGTAAGTCGAAAAACCTTTTTGTTTTATAATTCACTTACTTGCAATATAAACATGTGCATATTCATATCGGTAGGAAACACGACGAAGGAGTTCCACGAGGTACTCGACTCGGAGCAGCAAGTTGAGGCTTTACTCGTCGCCAAGCTACTGACTTTAATTTAGGATCAAACCTGCAGCAACATAAGGCAAGCCCCGGTTTGCATTTAACATCTTTTAGATATATTTTACTTTGTATCACTTTCATTGGTCTAGTATGTATTGTGCATTAGGTCAAGGGTGATTGAGATTCTAAATGCATGACCCACAAATCCTTGGAGTGGAAGGGTAGAACAGGATACCATCGTATAGTTTCTGCTAGGCTTAAGTTGTATAGAAATCGGTACAAGTCGGGTAGTTGGAAGCTACTTGAGAGGCTAGGAAATTGGTTCAAATGAGTATGATTCTAGAGAATGGAATGGAAAATGAGACAGAGCAGAGAGCAGGAGCAGCAGGATGTTGGGCCTGTGTTGCCGTAGCTCTGCTTGTGTCGGTTAAGGAGCGATGCATATGCTGCCCCCCTGAGCAAGTTTGAACAGTACCGGATGCATACTGGATAAATGGGGTCCAGGAAACCAATGTAACTCGGGTACTCTCGTGTTGAAACTTATACCGCCGTCCATTGGGGGTTGGTGTCAGAGGTGTAAACCCACTAGCGGAGGAACTTCGACATGTTCCGTGTAGGAACTGGTTCGACATTGTAGTGATGGGTGAAAGGTTGCTGCATACAACGTAAGAAAGAGCTCTTATGTGAGTCTTTCAAGGAGGGTGTAAGTGTCATGTGTTCCGGGTGTGTCCTGATTCGATTCACTGTCTCTCGTGGTTATTGAGTACCACTTGTTCACCGAGTTGCGACGTAGTAAGTACTTCCAGATGAATTGATATGAATTATTGCTGTTGTGAAATACATAAATTCATTGTATTGCAACCATGTATGCTATAATTGTAGAGCTCACTAAATTTATACTCCACTTTGGGCAAAGCAACATCGGAAAGAAGCGTTTCTTGTTTGATTGTGGATTTCCGATGTTGGGAGGCTCAAAGCGTATGAAATTGCTGCTGTAAAACTGCTAATAAGGATCTACTTTTAGGCGAGTACTACTGCAATAGCTGCTGTCCTACTTCATAAATTCCTGCATATAGAGTTCTTATTTAGGGTAGACGGTTAAGCCTTTCTGAGCTTTCGAGCTCACGGTTGCATTATTAGTGTTTTGCAGGTTGTCTTAGTATTGCTATGAAGACGGTTATTCGGTGAGACATCGGACCCACGGGTCGTATGACTCACCGGAAACCCTGCCGCTGCCTACACTCTTGTTGAAGCTAGTAAGAAGCGTCCATGGGCTGGACGGCCTCTCTTTCACGTAGCTAGGATTGAGAGTGCATGTGCATGTATATTCCGCTGCGTGTACCTTCATGGTACATTATGTTGTAAATGACACTATGTTAAGAAATAAAAGACTTTGTATGTTTATGGTTTCTTTTTGTGTATGCTGTTGGGTGCCGCATCGCACGGCACCACCCAATGCGATTCCTCGAGTGTGGATCCCGGAATGGGTTCCCCACAGGCGGCTGCGCCACGTGCTGAGGGTCGTGTAGGATGAAGTCTCGTCGAAAATGGTCAAGAAATGTCAAAGAACGACGCGCGTCATGCCCTCTGTTCGTGCGCGTGGAGTCCTGTGACGAGGTTGAAGAAGGGTCTGACCCGGGGGGCCCCACTGTCAGCCACCAGAGGGATTTCTCTGTGTGAAATAAATCCAGAAAATGGTGCAAACTTTGAGAGCCCATAAGTTCGTGTAGGAAGCTCCAAAAAGAGTGAGACCAATTTTGTTGGAATCCTAATGAATAGTACTTGAGAAATAAATTTCTGGCTATGAAAATGCCCAGTATTTTCTGTAGAATTCTTTTTATTTAATCCTTTAGGGAGTAATCCAGGAATATTCCTTTATGAAATATTCCCATTTTTGGTCAGAAAATCTTTCTCCTAGTTCCTGATCTCCAGTAAAAATCTTAGGATTTTTGGAGCTGATTAAATAAATTAGCTGAAAACAACAAAATGAAATTCTAGAAAAGAGAATAAGCTTCACCAAGCAATTCTAACCTGCAGAAAGCTTAGAAAAGTTTGAAACAAATTTTGCTAGAACCAGGGAGACCTTCTCTAATTAGATCTTCCACTGTTAGCTATGTCAAAGCTGCAGAGTTGAGATCAAAATTCAGAGAAGCCTAGTACTTGTGGAAATTTAGGAGACCACAAGCTTCCATGAAATTGCCTCAAATTTTGCTCAGATCATCCTCCCAGAACATAGTCCCCACAGGAAAAATCACAAAGCCAATTAAGAACTCTTAATAGTTATAACTAATATAGAAGCTTGCTTCTTATAAACCATTATCACTTATACGTATATTTTGTTGCATATCATATAGTAACCGAAGTCGAGGATGCTCCAGAAACCTTGGAGATCCTCCCACCAGAATCTAACTTCCCGTTTGACTCGCAACAAGGCAACCCCCGGTTTGCATTGAATTACTTCTGCAAAGGTTTACTTTTTATAACTTATCTCTAGGATGAAATGTGTGCATTAGAGCTAAGGTGATTGAAACTACACGCATGACCCTAAAATCCGATGGAATATTGGGTATGCTACAGATCGATAAGTAGAGAATGCTATGCTAATGTTCCTAGGATCTCGGTAGAAGTCGAGTAGTTGGAATTTACTCGTGAGATAGGATTTTATCACATGGGGTAGAAGGAAACAAAGAATTGCTTAAGAATGTGAAATTGAGACCCAGCATGGGGAATAGGATGCAGTGAGCGGAGGTCTCACGTGCGTAGCCCTGTTGCTTTCGGTTGAAGACCGAGCCGTGTGTGGCCTTGCTGGACAAGTTCGAACAGTACCGGATGCATACTGGCTATATGGGAATCTGTAAACCGATGTAATTGGTTAACCAGGGTGCCAAGCGTTACCCAACCGATTTTTAGTAGTTGGTTGAGGGTAGCAAGGTGTCAATCTATCGACGGGCACAGACACACTCTGCGAGGGAACCTCCTGCCCGTTATGGATGAACCGGTTCAGCATTTGGCTTTCCTATAAAAGGTTGCTGCATACAACAGAGTAGGAAGGCGCGAGCACCACACTTCTGAAATGGGTGTATGTGATGTGTTATCCGGGTGTCTATTGATTGCAATCACCGACCCTCGTGGTTATTTGAGTACCATTTGTTCACTGCGCTGTGACGTAGTAAGAATGGAAAGAGGCCAGAAGAATATGATTCATTGAATTTGACACGATCCAACGGTCTTTTCGAGCCAGGATCACGCTGAGGGGTGCTGCGTTGCACAACACCGGATAGCACACATCAAAGGTACAAACCGGAAGCAAAGTTTTATTACATAAACCGGTGTATGAACATTTTTACAACAAAATATGTCCAGTTTACACTCACGGGCGTAGACTACACATCGAGTTCACATTCAGCCCGTTAACGTGTACCCCCTAGCACGCACACACACTAACACGGCGGCGTGCACAACTCTCACTTGACAGGGTTCCCCTCCTGGGGTTCCGTCTCCTCCTCGGGAGTCCCTTCCTCATAGAACCCTGCAAAGCTTCAAACACAAGCAGTGAGCACGAAGGCTCAGCAAGACTAACCCGTCTCTCCTATACATGGAACTTCTACATGATGGATGATAGGTTACATGAGGTAAAATAAGTTGCAAAGGACTCGCCTAATTAGTGGAACCTTACTTTCAAGTTTTCAGCAGCAGGTTGTGGAGAACCTTACGCTAAGGCACATGAGAGAGCCGCAATCAAACAAGAAACACATTTCTCTCATGTACTTTGCCCAAAGTTGAAAAGAACTTTAATTAGCTATAAACTTTTAACATGAATCTAGCCTGTTCTTTCTACGTCACGGTACACTGAACAAGTGGTACTCACTGACCGCGAGGGATGGCAATTATAATCGATTTACACCTGCAGGGTTACCCGAATAACCCGTCACGTACGCCCGTACTCGATGTTGCCTACAGCAACCATCACGGACGTCGTACGCAACCACCTTTAACCCATCAGCCAAATATTGGACCGGTCCTATCGTCCCGAGCAAGAGGTCTCTGCATGCGCATCTCAGTGCCGCCAGCCGATTTACACCTCAAGCTCTCAACCTACCCTCTGAACGATAGGCAATGCCTCAATACCCAGCTACCCGAGTTACATCGGTTTCCCGGTTCCCATATAGCCGGTAGGTCTTCGGTACTGTTCTAGCTTGTTCAACAGGCCCGCACATGGCTAGGTCCTCAATCGACACAAGCGGAGCTATAGCACCCAGGCCCCAAAGTCCTGCTGCCCTTACTCTCCGCTCGGTCTCATTTTTCTTGCCATGTGTTTCATTCGCTATCTTTTACCTGAGCGATGTGCCTCTAGTCTATTCTCGCGAGTAGTTCCAACTACTCGACTTGTACCGAATCCTACTCTATCTTAACATTGCATTGGCTAACGAGGTTTTCAATCCTAATCCCAACCCATGGTTTTCTTGGCTATGCATTTGGGTTTCAAACAAGACTCCAATGCAAAAGATAAGTGGTGCTCAAAGGAAGTGCTCAAAACAATAAAAATTTGTAAAGAGGTTAATGCAAACCGGAGCTTGCCTTGCTGCTCTTGGTCGTAGGCTAGCTGCTCTTCCGGAGTGACGACGTATAAGACTTCAGGCTCCTCCTCAACCTTAGCGACTACATGAGGTAACAAGTATATGTATCAATTTAAATACATTTGAATTGAATTTAAACTTGTGAAGACTATAAGTCCCACTAGACAGACCCAATGACTCTGAAATTCTTACTGTGGTTTGGTTACAACCTAAACAGAGATTTGGCCAAGTTTTATTTGCAGTAAAGTTCATTTGAGCTCTCCGCAAATAATTATGTACGTGACCTTAATTGGAGCTCTTAGGGTTTTCTAGGAATTTTTATGGAGCAAGCCGTGACTTTCTGAAACTAGATTTTCAGAGGGTTCTAATGGAGTTGGTCCCACTTAATTTGAAGGTTCCTAACTAGAGATATGAGCTAAACAATTTCAGAAAAATTCTGAAAATGTTTCTGGACATTTTCTATTTTCTCTGGACAGTTTTATTGATCACACCATTAGGTGGATCAAATGAGCTCAAATGGATCTGAAAATTTTTATGGTAGCTCAGGGATATTTTGGTGAACCTCGCAGCAAAATTTCAGAATTTTCCTCCAAAGGGTTCTCCAGTTAAAATTCTAACCAGTTTGAACTTTGAAGAATTAATTCTGGAGAAATAGGGATTTTCATGAGGTGAAACTTGATTTTCTGGAAAGTAATCAGAGAGCTGAATCCAGCAAAATTTGGTTCACTCGATTTGGAGTTTCCTAGCCAAAGTTATGTGGGTTTGAAGTTTGAACAAAATCTGAAAATCGGGAAAAAGTTCAAACCGCTGCGCGTGGGACCGGGGCTACATGTCAACTTTTCATCGGTCGACACACGTGGCTACTGAATCCTTTGCATGCAGCCGCACCAGATCTGGTGCCACAGCAGATGCCAGTTTAAAATTTCCACCGCTACAGCTGGGACCCACCGGGCTTCTTCTTCCTCCGGCTGCCTTTCGCGCGCCCGCGCGCTTAGCTCGCCGGAGCTAACTGCCACTCGCCGGTTCCGGCCACCGATCGATCTGAAGTTCGCCGCCAGGGGGTTTGCAACGTCGAGGAGCACGGTTGTGGGGTTATCTAGGGCTGCCGGTGACCGGAAGATGGCCGGCAACGTGTTGCGGCCTCGGTTGCACCTCGGCAGCGTCGGCCGGGGTTCTCAGCCCGTCAAAACCTCGACCGACTAGCTCTACCGCACCAGGGCATGACTAGGAAGCTCGGCATAACCTCAAACTAGCTTGGGAGTGCCCGCAAATATGATTTCACCGTGCGACCGAATGAGTCCGCGAAGAACACCTTCGGAAAAGCTCGGAATACGTCGCCCCGATGTATTTTCATGCAACGGATGCAAAAGGGATTTTAATCGCCGGCTAGTCTAGTTGCTGCATGCAAGATTTGAGGACCTATGGAGAATCAGAGAGGGAGAATTTGAGGAAACCGTACCGGCTGCTCGGGTTGAACTCGCCGGAGCCAAATCTTCAAATTCGTCATCGATGCTGCACGGTTTGCTCCAAGAACTGGAGGAGAGTCGCACCACCTAGCACGCTCCCGTAGCCGTGATCGCTCAGCCGTGAAAACCCCTGTGGAGGGCTGTCCACGAGCGCCCGACCGTCAGCTGATGCTAGGTCGCGGCGGAGCGGACTGTGGAAGAGCAAAGGAGGCCAGGGCTCACTCGTTTCTGGGTTGGGGTCGCGAGCAGCGAGTGCACCGTGCCGTTTTGCAGCTCAGGGGGGAATGGCGCGGTCGTTTCGGCCGGTTCCCCGATCGAGCCGAGGTAGCGGAGGGGAGAGAGTTCCGCTCGGTGTTCGCACGCGAGGAGGAGAAAGCAAACGAGGTTTGCCTCGGTCAGAGGGGCGTGGATCACGTTAAGGGGGCGATCGGAACCGACCTGGCGCTCACGCGTGGGAGCAAGCAGCTGGTGGCGCGGCAAGCTCCTCGGTGGCGCCCGGCAGCTCTCGGTGGGTTTGAGAAAATATCAGGGATAGTGCAGATGTTTGCTTCAGTTGCAAGTTTTGATCTGCCCCTCTATGACATGTGGGTCCCACCCCCTTTTAACCACTGAAATTAACTTCCTCTCGCTGCTACAAACAGTAATCCCCTTACTACCCTCTAGGATTTGAATTATCTACCACATGCCCATTTGGAATTGGTAGAATTAAAATTGAAGTGTTTGACCAAATTTCAGCACATATGTAGTTTGAAATTCAAATAAAGTTTGAATATGGTAAACCTAGCTCATGTCAAGATCAACTCCAAATGGAGTGAAAATTGATGTGTGAGCTCACAAAAATGTGCTGAGTAATAATATGCCTTCCACTTTTGAATTCATGGGATGGAAATAGTTTGAATTTGAATTTGAGTTCAAACCACCCTCTTTCTAGCTACACCCAAAAGGACTTCAAAAAGGTTTTGAATTTGGGTGAAACTTGGCATGGACATTCCTAGCAAGGTGTAGGAATTTTTCATATGCCCAGCCCCTATATGCTGCATGTGGGAAATGCCACTTTTGCACTTGGTGAGTTTGTCCTCTAATGAGCATGTTGATGGTGGTTACTTGCTCTTCAAATGTATTCATCAAGTTTCTTCAAATGAGGTGTGTGTGTGTGTGGTGATGAACACTTTGGATATGTGCCAAAACTTAGGCCCTTACATTCCTCTCCCCTTAAAAGAATCTCGTCCCGAGATTATAAGGTAAAAATGAGAGAGAGGACGGTGAAACAATTACCGTATGTGCGACGTGAAAAAGTCAGGGTAGTTAGCACGAAGAAATCCTTCGCTCTCCCATGTCGCTTCGTCCATGGAGTGATTACTCCATAGAACCTTGTAGAACCACAACGTACGGTTGCGTGTGGTTCGGGCCTTTTCATCAACGATCTGAACCGGTTCCTCCCGATACGTGAGATCTGGTTTCAGTTGTTCTATATCCTCCATCTGAATGGTAGTTGATAGCTTGAGACACTTCCTCAGCTGGGAGATGTGAAAGACGTCGTGCACACCGGTGAGTGCTTCTGGTAAATTCAGCCGGTATGCTACTGATCCACATCTTTCGGTAATCTGAAATGGACCAATGAATCAGGGTGCCAACTTTCCCCTCACCCTGAATCTGTTTACGTCCTTCATTGGAGACACACGTAGATATACGTCATCCCTGACTTCAAACTGTAACAGGAATCTTCTCTGGTCCGCATATTGTTTCTGTCAGGATTGGGTGGCTTTGAGGTTCGTTTGAATTAGCCGAACCTTTTCCTCCGCGTTATTGACAAGATCAATCCCGAAGTGGTGTGCGACATTTTCTCCCGTATAGCGCCTCGTAAGGCGCCATCTTGATGCTGGCTTGGTACCCATTGTTGTACGAGAACTCGGCCAACGGCAAGTGATCATCCCAGTTCTTGCCGTGGTTGATAGCGCAAGCTCGTAGCATATCTTCTAAAATTTGATTTACCCGCTCGGTTTGTCCATCCGTCTGCGGGTGATACGGTGAACTACGGATCAGCTTTTTCCCCAACACAGCGTGTAGCTGCTCGCAAAAACAGGACACAAATAAAGTGCCCCGATCCGATATGATGGTACGGGGTACGCCATACAAGCATAGGATCCGTGAGATATGCAGTTCAGCGTGCTTCTTGGCATTGTAGTTGATGTTGACCGGGATGAAATGGGCAACTTTGGTGAGCCGGTCGACGACCACCCACACAGAATCATGCTTCTGAAAAGTGGTGGGTAAACTGACGATGAAGTCCATGCTCACATCTTCCCACTTCCAGGCAGGAACACCCAGTGGTTATAGCAGTCACGGGTTCTGCATATGGTCTGCCTTCACCCTTCGACATGTATCGCACTCGGACACGTACTTTGCGATCTCCCGCTTCATTCGTGTCCACCAAAACTTGCTTCTCAGTTCTTGATACATTTTGTTGCTGCCGGGGTGAACAGAAAACTTTGACAAGTGAGCCTCATCAAAGATTTTCTTCCGTAACTCCGGGTTACGGGCTACGACAATCTGGTCCTTGAACCATAGGACGCCGTCTCCGTCTTTCCGGAGACAGTTCAGTTCCCCACTGTCTATACGTCTCCGCAAATGTGACATGCCCTTGTCATTTTTCTGGGCTGCCGCTATCTCTTCACGGATGGTGGGGATCAAAGCTAAGTTGTAGAGAGCACCATGTGGAATCACATGCAATGGTGGCTCATTCTCTTCCAATGGTGTGATGGTCAGGTTGTTAACGTGTGACTTGCGGCTCAGCGCATCTGCCACTACGTTTGCCTTTCCGGGGTGATAATGGATCTCTATTTTGTAATCCTTTATCAACTCTAACCATCTTCGCTGCCTCATGTTCAGCTCCTTCTGAGTGAATATGTACTTGAGGCTTTTATGGTCGGTATATAAATGTACGAGATTACCGAGTAGGTAGTGCCTCCACATTTTAAGTTCGAGCACCACGGAAGCGAGCTCCAAGTCGTGAGTTGGATAATTCTGCTCATGGTTTCTGAGCTACCGTGATCCATACGCGACCACTCTTCGGTCTTGCATCAGCACACATCCGAGCCCAATGCCGGACGCATCGCAGTACACATCGAACGGTTTTGTTGTGTCTGGCTGCGCCAAAACCGGTGCTGATGTTAGGTGCTTCACTAAAGCCTTGAATGCTGTTCACATGCTGGACTCCAAACATATTTGGTAGCCTTCTTCAGCAGCTCCGTCATTGGCTTGGCAATCTTCGAGAAGTTCGGAATGAACCTCCAATAATATCCTGCGAGTCCGAGGAAACTCCGTACCTTGTGAACAGTTCTCGGGGACTTCCAATTCAGCACTTGTGTGATTTTACCCGGGTCTACAGCGATGCCCTCCGCTGAGATGATATGCCCGAGAAAAGGCACTTGCGATATCCAGAATTCGCGTTTGCTAAATTTTGCGTATAGCTTGTGATCCCACAGCCGTTGCAAGAATATACGCAGATGCTTCTTGTGCTCTTCCTCCGACTTGGAATATACCAATATGTCGTTGATGAAGACCACGACAAACTTGTCGAGCTCCGGCATGAATACCGAGTTTATCAAATACATGAAGTGAGCTGGAGCGTTGGTGAGGCCGAAGGACATTACCAGGTACTCATAGAGTCGGTACCTCATCGAGAAAGCCGTCTTCGGAATATCCTCAGCCCGTATCTTAATCTGATGGTACCCGGATCTTAAGTCCATCTTGGAGAAGATCTTTGCTTCGACCAACTGATCAAACAACATGTCGATCCGTTGCAACGGGTACTTGTTCTTGATGGTTATGGCATTTAGTGGACGATAGTCCACACAAAGCCGCAATGTCTCGTCTTTCTTTTTCACAAATAATGCCAAACAGCCCCATGGCGAGGAGCTCGGCCTAATAAAACCCTTCTCCAGCAGGTCCATTAGCTGAGTCTTCAGTTCAGCCAATTCCTTGGGCTCCATCTTGTACGGCCTTCGGGATATTGGCATGGTTCCCGGTGCAAGTTCAATCTTGAACTTCACCTCTCTGTCGGGCGGCATCCCCGGTAAATCATCCGGGAACACGTAAGGGAACTCATGGACCACTGGAATGTCTTCCAATCTGATGGTTGTGGATTGATACACACTTTGAACTTTTATTTCTGGACTGTCCAGAAATAAAGATTGTGACTCGTGCATATCTGAGTGTAGATGCACGACTCGGAGAACGGTGTCTAAAACAGCGCCATGGCGGGTTAACCACGACATCCTTAAGATGACATCGACCTTCTTTCCCTCTAGAACTATGAGAGACGTAGGGTACACTCTACCCGCTAAGCATAATGGTACTTTAGAAACCATCATGCTTGCTGAAATCTTCCCACCCGGTGAACAAATCAAATATGGGCTATCGGTGGGTAGTATTTGCAAGCTGTGTTTAGCAATGAAAGCTTGGCTAATAAAATTATGCGTGGCGCCTGAATCAAACAATATTATGGCGGGATGCTGGTGGAGTTGGAACATACCCGCAAGGATGGGTTCACCCTCCGGCACGTCCTCTATGGCAAGTTGGTGGACGGTGTCGGGCGTAGGGTATGCCCGCTGCGCATTAGTGGGGTTCCGGGGCTGATTCCTCCCCGGAAGTTGCGGTGCAACTCCGCCGCCATGCCTCTCCGGACAACTGCTGGCGAAGTGTCCTGGACGACCACATTTGTAGCATGTGGCTGCTGCTTGGCCGGTGCTCGGGGGACGAAAACCCGGCATGCGCTGCTGAGGTGCATACGCACGCGGCATCGCCCGCTGTTGTTGTTTCTGCAGAGGTGGTACTGGCAGTGCCGGCCTGAATGCCAGTGGAGAATATGGCCAACTGCGGAATGGCATCGACCTCTGTGGTGGCTGCCAGCGTGGACCCGATGGTGGGTGATTCACCATCCGGTATTTTTGAGAAGGACCACCTCCTTCTCCGCTGCTTTGCGGCGCACTTCGCTTCCTTTCCGCCGCCGCTAACTCCTTGCCGGAGTCTTCTTGAACAATCGCAGCATCAATTATATCGTTGAGGCTACCGCGATTGAACATCGCCAACTTGTCTTTCAGGAGCGAGTTAAGCCCCTGGTAGAAGTGATCCCGCCGCTTCTCATCGGTATCAGCGTGATATGACACGTAGAGCACAAGATCATTGAACACCCTAGAATATTCCAGCGCGTTTTGGCTCCCTTGTTGCAGGCATAAGAACTCCTGCATCTTCCTCTTCATGAGTCCTGGCGGTATGTGATAGGCCCTGAAGGCCGTCCAGAATTCCGCCCAGGTCATAACTCGGTCGGTGGGCTGCGAAGTGCAGTAATTCGCCCATCATGCGCTCGCGGATCCTTGGAGTTGTTGGACCGCGAACTGAGTTTTGCGCTTCTCACTCACTTGGAGCAGCCCGAACTTCATCTCCATCGTGCGGAGCCAGTTGTCCGCATCGATGGGTTCATCTGCCCTTGAGAATACCGGTGGATGAGTAGCCAGGAAATCGGAGTAGGAGCTCTGTTGACGCTCCTCACGATCTTGACGTCTCTCTGGTCGAGACGTATTCACAATGAGATTTTGCAGCAACTCCGTGTGCTGCTGATGAGAGCCCACCATTGCTGCCACAATGTCAGCCAAAGTAACCGTTGGCGGTGGCGGTTGTTGCTGTTGCTGCTGCTGCTGCTGTTGCTGTCCCGAGGAGTCCTCGGGAGGTTGTTGGGAGGTTCCTCCCCCCTGACTGGAGCCCCCAACGTCCGGGTTGGCACAAGTACGAGTCATTGTGAAATTCAAAACAGCAGCTATCAGCACATGTCATACTTAAAATTCCATATGAAACAGTAGGTATTGAAGTGACGCATGAATAATTTGCACAACATTCACATATATTGATAAAGCATAAACTTTATACAAGATACATTAGTCTCGGATCCCCGAGAAGTCGTGTTCATGTCGTCACTACCTATACATGCACTACTGTCTACACGACATGTCATTGATTACAAAAGTTTGGGTTACATAACCTTTGCTGCCCTACTTGGCAACAGTAACCCCCTACTCGGAGTAGAACTTGACCTCCTGCGGGTCCTCCTCCTCCGGTACCTCTGCTGGTAGCTCTGGGTCCACAACCTCCTCTTCCGGCTCGGGTTCTCCCATTGCCGGAAGACCCAAGACCACGGGTACAGCGCCTACCACCGGTATGCCCATTACCGGAGGTACGAGGTCCTGCAACGCGTGCACCTCATCCATGGCTTGGTTGTAGTCCTCTTCCCAGCCTTACCCCTCCTCAATAGCGTCATCCCGCTCTTGAGTAAGGACCTCGTTCTTCTGGGTCAGAGCCTCCACCTGCTGTTGCAAAGACGTGATGTCAACACGGCTTTTTCTCTTCGCCTTCTTCAGACGATGCAACTGATTATGTTGTTCGTTCAGTCACTTAATCGTCGGAAGGAGCACATTGCGGAGTGCGCTGTGAGCACTCTCGAAATGGTCTCCATGGTAGTTGATCTCCTTGAGCTTCATAGCGAGACGCTCCGTATGAACAGCTTGGCTGTCCATCACGGCCTTTTCCGCCCTTATCTGGAGGCTGAGGTTCGCCTCCGCGGGGTTGTACCTTGGGCAACCCGGATCTGTTGCCTCCATGTACCTCCCTTCCCACACATGATTAGCTCGTTCCTCCATCGGAACGAGCACGTATGGAGTGCCCTCCATAGCTCTCACATGTAGTTGGCAGAAACGCGACATGGTGTCGCGGGCTGCCACTTGCCACATTTCCTCCGGCTGTCTGCGTCTCACCGTAACGGTGAACGGCACCCAACCGGGTGGCGTAAGTCCTGCAGGAACTTCGACATGGATCGTCCACGTCTTGTTCCCCTCCTCGCCTTCTTCCTTGGCAAAGTACTGCAGCATCTTGCTATACCCGAAATATTGAAGCATTTGCCTCAATGCTTCCGGGTAGCCGCTGCGGTGAGAACAGTGAGATTCCACCCATCCGTTCTCCAACTGTCTATCCACTGTCATCTGTAGAAACATATTTGAGAAATGTCAAATATCTATTTGAACAGTAAACCATTGAGTTATAACACAAAACATGTCATTGAACTCATAAAACTTGGAAACATAGTTCAAATTTAAACAATTTGACTGCTGATCTGCTGTCCAATATGACAACCCTGACCAGTTTCCACTTCAACCTGATTTAGACCACACTAACAGCAAAACCAATTCTGGAACTCAACATCAAAGTTGAAGTTAACTTCAAAAGCTTTCCATAAAGTATTTGCTTGGCCTAAGATCTGTCCTGGTTTAAAAGTTATAAGATGTCAAAGTTAACAGAATTTTTGGATAAAATTGGACAGCACCTCCCTGCTTTAGGTACTGATTTGATCCAAGAATTCCAGTTAATTATACTCCCAATCTGACAAAACTTTCTGTTACAAAGTTGTAACCCATCTCATGAACTTTTCAGAACTAACTCATTTTCTAATTTTGGATTTTCATGCAGGAAGTTATGCTCAATTTACAGAGAGTTACAGAGAGTGTTTGCTCTGCCCTGTTTTCTGGACAGTTTCAACTCTACTGCATTTTTCGATTGGTTAAGGGATGAAACACCTCTGGACCTCAACAGAAAAGTTGTAAAACTCTTCCAAAGATTTCCAGAAATGTATCATATGGCCCCAACCTCGAAAGAACTCAACCTCTAACCTCTGATTAACTTTAGCCTTATTTCAGCTAAAAACAGGGGACTCTGTCCTTAGTATCTTATAAGTTGAAAACTTGTTAACTTTGAATGTCCTGGTTAAGGGAAGGAGTTATATCACAATTTTAGTGCTATGTATTGAAACTTTTCAGTTTTACAATGAAGTTGCTCATTTAGTGGGGTGTGACGTCGATGCGTCACCAGTTCATGTCGGTACTACGTCCTCACAAAGAAAAACCTATACCGGACTTAGCCGGCTTCGTTAATTCAGTGGCACTAAGCGTCACTCGCACATGGATGCTACACGTCTACCGTTTCGTGGTTAGACTACCTGCAGATAACTCACACAATCGTCAGACTCGGCTGCACACCGAGCCCGGTATCCATACAGTTCGTACACCCGGCCGTCATCACTCGCCCGGATGTTCTCAAGCCAAACACGCCTTGAGCTACGTGTTCACGTTTCAGACCACGTGACGGGGTTTCCCAAATTTCCCGAAGCACGCCAGGGACAGACGTTGCTCGAATACCCCAAACGACATGAAGAGTCGTAGAGGATATGAACGCGGGTCGGGTTACCTGCCACCCGTGGAGCTCCACCCTTAATCTTGTGCGCACTGGTGGACAGCGCTTACGTGCACCCCCAAGACATAAAGCATCCCAAGATGTACGATTTTCCTACATAAGCAAATAGGTTAGTATGCCACTTTCTATACACTAATAACATCCTTATATGGGCTACTAACTCGTTCCTCACTGGATTTTTGAAAAAGATGACCTTTGTAGTGCGTTAAACTTCAAGCGAGCTCTTATACCACGCTGACACGACCCCATGGTCTTGTCGAGCCAGGATCACGCTGAGGGGTGCTGCGTTGCACAGCACCGGATAACACACATCAAAGGTACTAAGTGGAAGCAAAGTTTTATTACATAAACCAGTGTATGAACATTTTTACAACAAAATATGTCCAGTCTTCACTCACAGGCGTAGACTACGCATCGAGTTCACGTTCAGCCCGTGAACGTGTACCCCCTAGCACGCACACACACTAACACGGCGGCCTGCACGAGTCTCACTTGATGGGGTTCCCCTCCTGGGGTTCCGTCTCCTCCTCGGGAGTCCCTTCCTCATAGAACCCTGCAAAAGCTTCAAACACAAGCAGTGAGCACGAAGGCTCAGCAAGACTGACCCGTCTCTCCTATACATGGAACTTCTACATGATGGCTGATAGGTAACATGAGGAAAAATAAGTTGCAAAGGACTCGCCTAATTAGTGGAACCTTACTTTCAAGTTTTTAGCAGCAGGTTGTGGAGAACCTTACGCTAATGCACATGAGAGAGCCGCAATCAAACAAGAAACACATTTCTCTCATGTAATTTGCCCAAAGTTGAAAAGAACTTTAATTAGCTCTAAACTACAACAAGACATTAACAAGCAAGGTGTATCTTTCAAACCAGCAAACTTTTAACATGAATCTAGCATGTTCTTTCGACGCCACGGTACAGTGAACAAGTGGTACTCACTGACCGCGAGGGACGGCGATTATAATTGATTTACACCTGCAGGGTTACCCGAATAACCCGTCACGTACGCCCGTACTCGATGTTGCCTACAGCAACCATCACGGACGTCGTACGCAACCACCTTTCACCCGTCAGCCAAATATTGAACCGGTCCTATCGTCCCGAGCAAGAGGTGTCTGCACGCGCATCTCAGTGCCGCCAGCCGATTTACACCTCGAGCTCTCAACCTACCCTCTGAACGACTGGCAATGCCTCAATACCCAGCTACCCGAGTTACATCGGTTTCCCGGTTCCCATATAGCCGCTAGGTCTTCGGTACTGTTTTAGCTTGTTCAACAGGCCCGCACACGGCTCGGTCCTCAATCGACACAAGCGGAGCTATAGCACCCAGGCCCCAATGTCCTGCTGCCCTTACTCTCCGCTCGGTCTCATTTTTCTTGCCATGTGTTTCATTTGCTATCTTTTACCCAAGCGATGTGCCTCTAACCTATTCTCGCGAGTAGTTCCAACTACTCGACTTGTACCGAATTCTACTCTATCTTAACATTGCATTGGCTAACGAGGTTTTCAATCCTAATCCCAACCCATGGTTTTCTTGGCTATGCATTTGGGTTTCAAACAAGACTCTAATGCAAAAGATAAGTGGTGCTCAAAGGAAGTGCTCAAAACAATAAAAATTTGTAAAGAGGTTAATGAAAACCGGAGCTTGCCTTGCTGCTCTTGGTTGTAGGCTAGCTGCTCTTCCAGAGTGACGAAGTCTAAGACTTCAGGCTCCTCCTCAACCTTAGCGACTACATGAGGTAACAAGTATATGTATCAATTTAAATGCATTTGAATTGAATTTAAACTTGTGAAGACTATAAGTCCCACTAGACAGACCCAATGACTCTGAAATTCTTACTGTGGTTTGGTTACAACCTAAACAGAGACTTGGCCAAGTTTTATTTGCAGTAAAGTTGATTTGAGCTCTCCGCAAATAATTATGTACTTGACCTTAATTGGAGCTCTTAGGATTTCTAGGAATTTTTATGGAGCAAACCAGGATTTTCTGAAAACTATATTTTCAGAGGGTTCTAATGGAGTTGGTCCCACTTAATTTGAATGTTCCTAACTAGAGATATGAGCTAAACAATTTCAGAGAAATTCTGAAAATGTTTCTGGACATTTTCTATTTTCTCTGGACAGTTTTATTAATCACACAATTAGGTGGATCAAATGAGCTCAAATGGATCTGAAATGTTTATGGTAGATCAAGGATATTTTGGTGAACCTCCCAGCAAAATTTCAGAATTTTCCTCCAAAGGGTTCTCCAGTTAAAATTCTAACCAGTTTGAACTTTGAAGAATTAATTCTGGAGAAACAGGGATTTTCATGAAGTGAAACTTGATTTGCTGGAAAGTACTAAGAGAGCTGAATCCAGCAAAATTTGGTTCACTTGATTTGGAGTTTCCTAGCCAAAGTTATGTGGGTTTGAAGTTTGAACAAAATCTGAAAATCAGGAAAAAGTTCAAACCGCTGCGCGTGGGACCGGGGCTACGTGTCAACTCCTCATCGGTCTACACAAGTATACCTCACGGTGAAACTGGAAATCTGATACCAATTGATAGGAGGATGAGTCCCGATCTTCCGAGAGGTAGGGTAAACTTGATTGGGTGGAGATCTCGATGTTGATGATCCAAGGCTCCGAACGAACGAAACTCCGCAATCACTACACCACTGCTCCGTTGGTTATCACCCGTGTCACACAAATGACCTCGCCATGAAGGCTTATCCCTGCAAGCGCAATCAAGAACACAAGCAAGAACAGAGAAGTTGCAATCAAAACTGAATTGATCACGAATTTGGGGTCTCACAACCGATGATCGGCGACACTGTTCAATGACAGATTGTAACTAAGCAAAACCCAGCTGTTTGTGACGGTGGCTAGGGGGTATAAAGGAGGTGGAGGACGACCAGGGGGTGCTGGGTTTGTGACCTAACCCTAAGACACATACATATTGGACTTGGACTCGATACAAGGCCCAATGGCCCAACTAGGTGATGCAACACCCTGACAGACTCTAAACTTTATATTGTTTCGAAGTTTACCATCGACTAGGGAATTTTAATGTGGGGTAAGTTCCATTGGAAATTTTATCCTCTCAGCTTTCAGTGCATATGTAGAAAGTCAGAAACGGAGTCCGTATGCCTCCTGTGCATCCATTTTAAGGTGGACTGCTCCTGGGCCCAAGTTGGACTCGAGTTTGAGTTGGGCTAGGTCTCTAACTTCTTGTTGGCGTATTTTCTGGTCCTCCACGCCTCCAAACCCCTCTCCATGTATCTCCATGTCCTCTCCATGGTTCCTAATCATAATTAATCCATTAGGTAGCAACATACTTTCAAAATTCACATATAAAGAATTGTTCAGGAACGAGCTCACCTCTAAATTCAATTGTCGTCCTTGAGCTCTAGTAATTGGACCTTGCATGTCTACCATGTGAGTGTTGTATATATCTGCAGGAGTGATGTCCACATCAGCAAAGGAGGCCGAGGCTCACTAGTTTCTGGGTCGGGGACGCGAGCAGCGAGTGCACTGTGCCGTTTTGCAGCTCAGGCGGGAATGGCGCGGTCGTTTTGGCCGGTTTCCCGATCGAGCCGAGGTAGCGGAGGGGAGAGAGCTCCGCTCGGTGTTCGCACGCGAGGAGGAGAAAGAAAGCGAGGTTTTCCTCGGTCAGAGGGGCGTGGATCACGTTAAGGGGCGATCGAAACCGACCTGGCGCTCGCGCGTGGGAGCAAGCAGCTGGTGGCGCGGCAAGCTCCTCGGTGGCGCCCGGCAGCTCTCGGTGGGTTTGAGAAAAGATCAGGGACAGTGCAGATGTTTGCTTCAGTTGCAAGTTTTGATCTGCCCCTCTATGACATGTGGGTCCCATCCCCTTTTAACCTCTTAAATTAACTTCCTCTCACTGCTACAAACAGTAATCCCCTTACTACCCTCTAGGATTTGAATTATCTACCACTTGCCCATTAGGAATTAATAGAATTCAAATTGTGAAGTGTTTGACAAAATTTCAGCACATATGCAGTTTGAAATTCAAATAAAGCTTGAATTTTGCTAAACTAGCTCATGTCAAGATCAACTCCAAATGGAGTGAAAATTGATGTTTGAGCTCACAAAAATATGCTGAGTAATAATATGCCTCCCACTTTTGAATTCATGGGATGGAAATAGTTTGAATTTGAATTTGAGTTCAAACCACCCTCTTTCTAGCTATACCCAAAAGGACTTCAAAAAGGTTTTAAATTTGGGTGAAACTTGGCATGAACATTCCTAGCAAGGTGTAGGAGTTTTTCATATGCCCAGCCCCTATATGCTGCATGTGGGAAATGCCACTTTTGCACTTGGTGAGTTTATCCTCTAATAAGCATGTTGATAATGGTTACTTGCTCTTCAAATGTATTCATCAAGTTTCTTCAAATGAGGCGTGTGTGTGTGGTAATGAACACTTTGGATATGTGCCAAAACTTAGGCCCTTACAGAATTATTATTGTATTGCAACCATGTATGCTTTAGATCTAAAGCTCACTAAATTTATATTCCACTTTGGGCAATACCACATCGGAAGGAAGCATTTCCTGTTTGATTGTGGAATTCCGATGTGAGTGCTGCGCAAGGCATCTGAACTTGCTGCTATAAAACTGAAAGTAAGGATCAACATGTAGCCGAGTCTTTATTGCAATGTCATCTCCTATGTTAGTATCCCTACATGTAGAGTTTCATGTTTAGGAGTGACGGATAAGTCTTGCTGAATCATCGTGCCCATGGTTTCTATAATTGAGTTGCTGCAGGTGAGACTTATGAGGAAGGGTCCGAGGATGAGGCGATGCCCCCGTCGGGGTACACGGCCGAGTTGGAGCCCTGCACGCCGCCGTGATCTCCGGATGTGTGTAGTTAGTGTGTGGCGTCCCCGGGCTGGACGGCTGCACTTTTTCATAACTAGGCTGAGAATTTAGCTATGAACATGACTTCTGCTGTAAATATGTTTGTAAAAGACTTCCGTTGTTTTATGTAAATAAAAGTTTGTATGTTGATCGTATCCTTTTCGTGTGTGCTGTTGGGTGCCGCATCGCACGGCACCACCATCTGCGATCCCGGAGTGGGAGGGCGACAGCGGTCCCCCACAGTCATAGTATTAGAGCCGCATTGGGAATAGCACGCTCTAAAAGAGCCTATTGAAAATTTAGAAGTAGTCGAGCGAGGATTAGTGGTTATGCCCACATAAGATCTATTATAGTAGTAGATACTAAGGTGGAAAAGCTAACATATGTGCTATTAATTGGTAATGACGCTCTGACGTCAGGGAAGAGGTAAGGTACGCCACCGCAGATGGATCAATTGCGGTAAGCTCGACATATGAGCAGTGGTATGGAGTGGTTGCCGTGGTTTGTCACGGTAGTGAATATGAGTCTCTGAACCTTCTTATGGTTCTAGGAGCATATGAAAAGGCTGATCCCTAGTGTTCTTTAGGCAAAAGCGAGAATACTCCATCGTGTGGTAAGAAACACAATAGTGTGCAACTCTTGAACATTCAATGTCCAAAGGGCCATACACAGTGCTTGCCATCGGCGTGCCTCAACAGTCATGAGGCAGTAGGTGGTTTCTGTTGGGTTGATAAAATTCCCAACCATGACGACCCGTTCGTGCTCTACTCGGGCTCCCCATCATGTGGTGTGAAGACACAACCATGTACCTTGAGACGTGGCATGACTCAAGAACGATCCGTGTGGAAATGATATGGACCATATGTTTTATTATGATATTGTGACACCCGGTTCCGAAAATGCACCAAGTGAATGCGCATGTGTGCCCAGGACGTTCATCACACATACACATGTACTTCACAAACTGAATTTCAGAATATAACCACGCACAAATAGTGTTTAAGTACATTATTACAATAACTCAATGTCTCACTCATGGAATTTATCTTATTCTGCAGTGGAAGACTCTAAATGACAGCGGAAAATAACTGAAGACGATGGGGCTCCACTCCGACTCCACAGGTATGTTGACGGTAGTGCACACGCCTAGTACTCCACCTGTTCCTCGTAGTATTCTTCTCCTGTAGCTGATTTATATGTGGGAATGCAAGGGTGAGTACATGTCGTACGCAGCAAGTGCGAAAAACGTATGACATGTAGCTTAAAACAAGGTATGAAATAAACGGTTTCATTGCAGCAAGCAAATTTTATTTTACAATCATAATAAAAACAGCAATTATCTTTAGGTGAGTTAATTCCCAACATAACCAAGTAAATCATCATCCCTCCATCATAATTCATCATTAATCAAGTCTCAACCAGCCGATACTCTTTCTAAAGTTCATCTCATGCTCATGAACAACACAAATTCATATAACCAAATCAAACCTCATATTCATGACCAAACCAGTCCCAAAACCAATCCCCGACTCCCAGTCCCAAAACAAATTCATATAACACAAATGCAGTTTCCAGTGTAGTCCTCCCCGACTCCCATTCCCCGTGCCATCCAATGGTCCATAACAAGCTAGCAACACAGCTAATTAGTCAGCTAAGGCACACTTATATTTGGCCTTTCTGTGGCACTGTTTTCCTGGCATGTTCTCGCATAAACCAGTCCTTAGATCTAAGGCAAGCAGACCACCATCTCATTGAGCAAAATCCACGAACGAAGCTTTCCTAGATCTCCCCGATTCCATGCTCACTAACATCATCATGTTCTCATCATCTTTAATTTTATGAGTGCAGTAGCTAACCAAGTTTTATTTCAGTTTTCCCGTATCCCATAAGTTAAGCGAAGCAAAAAGAGGGAAAAAAATGACCATACCCGACTCAATTATGTTTCCCGGCGACAAGGGTTGCTAACAAAGCTAGTCAACTCCTACCAAAGGTTTTCCCATCAAGTTGACTCGAGCAGTTTTTACAAACAAAACAGTTTCAAAACTTAGGTTCAACATGGTCAAGGGCACTTGCCTTGCTCCCGTGGTCCGTGATGCTAAAGCGTCTCGAAGTCTTGGTGCTGTAGTTCCACGTAGACAGCCTCTTGAGCGTGTCCTTCTACTTACGACCACACAAATACAAAAATTACAGCAATCAATTGTCATGTACAAGATTTACTCAAGATGCAATGAGGTAGATGAATGCAATTTCTATAGTGCAGTTTATAGTGATCAGTATGCACGGTTCTTGCAAGTTTTAGTAAGATTCCACGGGGTTTTATGATGAACAAGTCTTCTGGGATTTAGTGTGGACGTGGTTGTGATATCAACTCAAGTTGTAGATCAATCCCACTGTCAAAACTTAGCTGAAACGTGGTTTACCCAAGTGCAGAAATTTCTGCTCGCCGGGGGTGGATAAAAACGGGTGTGTAGCAACAGCGGAGACGTGGTAAGAGGGGTGAACCTACCTCTCTTCTTCCTCCTCTCCTCCTTGCGGCTGGACCCTTTTTCTTGCAATGGCAGCAGCCGGGGTTCTCTTTGGAGAACTATGGAGCTGCGGCTAGGGCAGAATGTCGGGGTCTTCTTCTCCGGCGACTGCGAGGCGGGGCAGAGCTTCGACGGCGACCAAAACTCAGCAGGGGCAGCGGCCAAAGCTTGGCAGCAGAGAGGAGGGGCGGCGACCAGGAATTATGGGGCTGGGGGTGGCGGCTAGGGGTATTTATTTATAAGGGGGAGAAAATAGCCAAAGGGGCTAGGATTTCAGCAACTCATTTATCCAAGGGCTGAGATTTAGTTTGAGAAATGGTGGGGGCTAGGGATGAGATTCAATCTATTATTTTCCACCAAGGGCTGGGATTATTTGGGGAAAAAGAAAATCCAAGAAAAAGAAAAAGGGTGGGACGGCTAGAGTTTCCCTTTTAGGGTGGTGCGGCCAACGGGAGGGGGCCGGCTAGGGCTTTCCCCCTTATGGTGGTGCGGCCAAAATTCCACCAAATGTGTGGAAAAACTCCCTAGGGGGAATTTTAAGGGAAATTAGGGGGAATTTTAGGGGGGGGGGTTTAAGGGGGAAATTGGCGAAAAATTGGGGGCGGCCAGGTTTTGCTATTTTTATTTTTTCTCTTTTTTTTATTTTTTCTTTTATATTTATTTTTATTATTTCCTATTTTTATTTCCTTTTATTTATTTGTTTATTTCTATATTTTCTTTATTTTCTTCTTCTTTTTTAATGCTTCTCTACAAGAAAAATGTATGCAATGCATGGTAATGAATATGAAGGTGTTACAAACCTACCTTCCTTAACATGAATCTCGCCCTCGAGATTCGATAGAGTGGAGAAAAGATGAGGGAATTCTACTTTTAGGTTTTCCTCACACTCCCATGTAGCTTCGGCTTCCGTGTGATGGCTCCATTGTACTTTGCACCAATGGATTACCTAGATCCTCGTGACCCTTTCATTTATGTCCAAGATTTTAATGGGGTGTTCCACGTAGGTCAGATCCTTCTGAAGCTCTAACTCATCCATGAGTACTTGTTTCTCCAGCACTCTTAAGCACTTCTTGAGCTGGGATACGTGAAATACATCGTGCACGTCGGAGAGGTGCGTTGGCAGCTCTAGTTGATAGACTACCTCTCCTCGCTTGCCCAAAATCTTGAATGGCCCGATGTAGTGAGGTGCTAACTTGCCTTTGACATTAAACCGTCATTGGCCTTGGATAGGCGACACCTTAAGATACATGAAGTCTCCACTTTTGAAGGTCAAACTCCTTCGCCTATTGTGCGCATAGCCCTTTTGTCTTGACTGAGCGGCCTTCAAGTTTTCACATACTGTTTGTACTTGCTTCTCGACGTCCTGCAGTACCTCGGATTCAAACACTTGGCTTTCTCCGGTATCATTCCAGAACAGGGGTGTTCTACACCGTCTACAATATAGTGCCTCGAAAGGTGACATTTTCAAGCTGGCTTGGTAACTATTGTTGTATGAGAATTCAGCATACGGCAAGCTCTTGTCCCAACTACACCCATGTTTCAAGGCGCAAGCTCTCAGCATATCTTCCAAAATCTGATTCGCCCTCTAAGTTTGCCCTTCAGTTTGTGGGTGATACACAGAGCTGAAATTCATCCGAGTACCCATGGCTTCATGTAGCTTTTTCCAGAACCTAGAGGTAAATTGAGAACGTCGATCTGAAATTATCCTCTTAGGAACTCCAAGACGACATACTATTTACTCCATATACAGCTCAGCTAATTGTGCCAGGTGTACTTGGTCCTAACAGGAATAAAGTGGGCTGATTTTGCCAATCTGTCCATGATAACCCAAATAGAGTTGTAGCCGGACTGAGTATGTGGCAATCCGACTATGAAATCCATATCGATTCTTCCCTCCTCCACTCGGGTACTTTCAATGGCTGCAATAATCCAGCGGGTCTTTGATGTTCGGCCTTCACTCGTTGGCACGTGTCGCATAGGGCAACATATTCAGCGATGTCCCTTTTCATATCATCCCACCAATAACAAGTTTTCAGGTCCTTATACATCTTTGTACAGCCGGGATGTATGGAATATGGTGAGTCATGTGTCTCCTTTAGTATCGTGTCGCGGATGTGCTTCACGTTAGGCACACAAATCCTTTTCCCTAACCAAAGCGTGCCATTCTCGTCTTCTTTGAAATCCTTCTCTGTCCCTTATCGGATCCTTTCCTTGATTTCCTTTATATCCTAATCCGTTGCCTGGCCATCTCGTATCCCTTGTTCCAAGGTTGAGTTCAGTTCTATCACCTCCTCATTCAGGAACCTGAGATGTAGCCATTCAAACTCCTTAGCTCGGGTGGCAGCTCCCGAACCGTAAGTTGGTGGCATGCTCCCTTTTGGCTCAACGCATCCACTAGTACATTAGCCTTCCCAGGGTGATAGTTGATTCCTACATCATAATCCTTGATGAGCTCTAATCATCGACGTTGCCTCAAATTCAGATCCATTTGCATGAATATGTACTTGAGGCTTTTGTGATCCGTATAGATCTCATATCGGTGACCAAGGATGTAATGCCTCCACATCTCCAACGCGTTACTACGGCTGCAAGTTCCAGGTCGTGTGTAGGATAATTCAGCTCATGTTTCTTTAATTGCCTCGATGCATAGGCTACCACTTGGCTTTCTTGCATAAGGACACATCCAAGTCTCTGTCTTGAGGCGTCACAATATATATCAAAGCTCTTGCTCACGTCCGGCAATACCAAAATTGGTGCTGTTGTTAATCTCTTCTTTGACTTCACAAAGCTGTCTTGACATGCTTGTGTCCACTGAAATGCTTTCCCTTTCATTAGCAACTCAGTCATAGGTTTCGCTATTTTGGAGAAATCCTTGATGAACCGGCGGTAGTATCCAGCCATCCCAAGGAAACTTTGAATATCGCTCACATTCTACGGTTGGTTCAACTTCAAAACATCTCTCACTTATACGGGATCAACCGATACTCATCCTTCGGATATGATGTGGCCTAAGAATGATATCTCCTTTAGCCAAAATTGACACTTGCTGAACTTAGCTTATAATTGATGCTTTCGTGGTTTCTTCAATGTCAATCTCAGGTGTTCCTCATGTTCTTCCTCGTTTTTTGAATACACCATGATGTCGTCGATGAAAACCATGACGAACTTGTCCAAGTACTCCATGAAGACCTTATTCATGAGGTACATAAAGTATGCGAGCACATTTGTCAACCCGAATGACATGACAGTATATTCGTACGAACCATACCGTGTGTAAAGGTCCCAAAATTATGAATACAAAGAAACACTTATTTGCAAAAGTTAGTTTCATATGTATGAAAATTGGGACTTGTTAAAACTTTTCCCCGCATGTGATAACACACATGAGGATTTTGCTTCACACAAGTCAAATGTTTATTTGAGAACTTGGAACCCTAGAGGGGTCAAAAACAAGGATGGGAAGTTCCCATATGTGTGAGAAAGCAAAAATCAGATTTAGAACAATTGTTCAAACTCAAAATTCAAATGAGAGTAACACTAGGAATTTCCAAACTGTTGTGCTACAAATCTCATTTGCAACAGCCAAAATAAAAATCAGATTTCAGATTTGAATTCCTTGAGTCCAAATTAGGGGGGGGGGTGTGCAAAGTTTCATGATTTATAGAAATAGTTTGCAACCCATTTTTAAAAATGGACTTTAAAAGACAAAGAATTCAAATGCATATTTGAATTTGGATGAAACTTGCCCAATTATCCAAATGCATACCATATTTGAATTTCCACAATTGAATTCACTCAACATTCAAACTTGGGAGATATTTGGAGAGGGGATAAGGAGGACTGATCAGTGGGTCCCACATGTCATTGGGAGCACTGAAATTGCAAAAGATCTGAAGTCCACAGTCTCTGTTTTGCTTACTTCCCACGTGAAGCAATCGGCAGAGCCGACAGCGGCGCTCACCGCCTCGGGCGACCGCCTCCCCGCGGGAACCGCCTCACCCAGGGCTTTATTAACCCCTGTCGGGCTCCTTCTCCCTCTCATCGCCGAAGCCCCGAACCCTCGGCCTGTTCTTCCTCCTCGCGCAAGAAAAATCAACTGAGCGCTGCCGCTGAGCTCTCGGTCGATCGACCACCACCTAGCGCTTGTGCCAGCCGCAGCTGAGCAGCAAAACTGCACCGCAGAACACCCCACAGCATCCCCGAGCCATCACCGAGCGGATTCACGCTCTCTGCACCGAGAACATCGAGTTTCCGCGGCGGCCGAACACCCCGGCGGCAACGTGCTCCCGTGGACAGCTCCACAGAGCGGCTTTCACGACCAAGAAAGCGGTCCCTGGGACGCGCAAGGTCTCCGTGCAGCTTCCACCCGAAGCACCGAGTCTGTCTCAGCCTCTCAACAACGAATTTCAAAGATCTTCTCCGGCCGGTAAAAACTGACCCGCGGGTATGAATCGATGAAATTCTCGGGTTATATTCATTTAGAGCTCTGCAAATTTCGCACATAGAACCTAGACTGGTGTAGCAACTTTTCTTCTTCACAAAACGTCGCATGGAACCGATGGTAGACGGCTTGTTTCAAGCTTTTCCATCGGCCACCACAATAAGGGGCATCGGGTGCACGATGAAACCTAGGTTGGAGCCGTTTCTGAGCCCATATGGGGCCATGCCGAGCAGGGCAAACCTCCACTAGTGCTGTAGATTCTTTCCAGGGGACTTCTGGTGGGCTAGAGCATCGGGGCAACGTTGCCGAACTCCCTCAGAGCCGCTGCACCGGTGCGGGGTGGTTTAGGAACCTCGCCGGTTTGGGGAAGTCCCCCCATCGTGTTCCTCGGGTTAAAATAGGTCCTGGCGGCGAGTGACAGCTCGGGAGTTGGTCGGAGCGACGAAAACCGGCGAACTCCGGCGAGCCCGGCGGCGGGAGGTAGACGAAGGTGCTACCGGCCCCACGCGTCAGTCGCACAGAAACAGTGGACCGGATACTCTGTGGCGCGGGATCGGCTGTGACAGCGCGGGAAACAATTCTGTAGCCCGTGTGGCGCGCTCCCGGCAGCAGACACGTGTCCTTGGTCCCACAGTCAGGTTCAAACTTTTTCCCGGATTTATTCAAATCCCAGATTTTTCCCCAAACTTTAGAAGAGCATAACTTTTGCTAGGAACCTCCAAATTTAGTGATTCAAATTGGGTTAGATTCAGATTGACAAACTCTATCCAATTATGCAACCCAATTTGTATGAAAGTCTTTATTTAATTCTGGAAAATTCTTTAAAGCTTTTCAGTAAAAGAATTTTAGAGGGAGTTTGGGTTATCCAAAAATCCTCAAATTTTGCCAGAATATTCTATAGGGTGTTATTAAGCTCCTGTAAAAGTTTCAGCTCATTTGGAGTTGAATTAATCAGGGTAATTCAGATTGTAAGTTCCTGTATTCAAATGAATACAGAAACATTTTCAGAAAATTTCCAAAACTTGTAAATTCAGTTCTGGGAAATTCCTAGCTCCAAAAATCCTAGGAAAATTCATGTGGACTCTATAAACTATAATTGAAATTGTGGTTCACTGAGTTTGACATGAACATGGATTTTACCTCAGAATTAATTCATCTTTGACTAAACACTTAGAGAATTATTCTGAATAAACCATTCCATGGAAGGGGCTAAATTTTGGTCCAGAGGACTTTCTTGTGACAAGCAACTCACATGAAAATTCTCAGCTCCAGTAGAGCTCTGGATCACCACTGTCATGTGTGATCCCTTAAGGTGATCAACACTTAAGTGGGAAAAACACTTAATAAGTGATCTTAGTGTTTAAGCCCAACCCAAACCACTAGCACCAGTGTCATTTTAAATTCTTAAACCAAGTTCCAGTTTTAAAATGGTCATTAGATCTTATAAGCAAAAGCTTTTCAATTAAATACATATGCATGATCATAACGTGTAGCATATACGTGAAGAAGGTGAGAAGGACATGAAGTGAAGATCAAGGAGGGAAGAGAACAAGTGATCAAGCTCCAAGTGATCGTCACTAACTGATTGTAACAGTAGTCACCTGCAAAACAGGCAAGCCCCGGTTTGCACTTGAACCATTTTATAAAACATTTTCATTTGTAGAGATCATAGCTTTGCATCGTTGATTGCATTACGTCTAGATGATATTGAAAACTCCACTTGCATGACCAGAAACACCTATGAGAGAAAGGGTAGAATAGCAACTCCTCGAGGGAATTTGGCTACGCTAATGTTAGTAGGAAAGGTCCGGTAGAAGACGAGTAGTTGGAATCTACTCGCGAGTTTAGGGCTGGTTTACTCGGAACGGGTCCGAATTAGAAAGAATGATGAAAGTTCACACTTAAGAAATGGAGACCGGGCAGGGAGGTTTAGATGCAGCAGGTTGCAGGCCGTGCGTGCGTAGCCCTGCCTGTGTCGGTTAAGGCCCGTCCGTGCTTGGCCCTGTTGGACAAGTTTGAGTTGTGTACCGGGCACATACTGGCTATATGGGACCCAGGAAACCGATGTACCTTGGGAGATCCATAGTGGAACTTTTCCAACTGCCTTAGGCTTTCGGCGTCAGGGTAGCAGGAGGTAACTCGCTCAAGAACATACCACAGCGGGTATGCACCTTGAGGGAACTTGCGTACTCGGGGCAGTTGGACTGCGTCCAATGTGGAAGATCTTGGGAAAGGTGGCCGCGTACAACGTCAGTCGAGGTTGCTGCCGGCAACTCGGAGTACGGGTGTACGTGTCATGTAGTCCGGGCGTGTACTGATTCGAATCACCGTCGCTCGCGGTCATATGAGCATACTTGCCCACTGCGTCTTGACGTAGTAACAACTGAAATTATTCTTTTGAACTTGATGAGGATGTGCTATAACTTGTATTGCAATCATGATTGAATTAGAGATAGGCTCATCAAAGTTTACTTTCACTTTTGTGCAAGGAGCATCGCAACAAAGCGTTTCTTGTTTGATTGTGGAGTTGCGATGCTTTTCGGCTCAAGGTCTGCACAATGAGGCTTAAAATCTGAAAGTTAAGGATCAACTTTAGGCGAGTCCTTTATGCAAATCTAGCCAACCCAATTGCAACCGTCTTGCATGTAGAGTTTCTTGCTTAGGAGAGACGGGTCAGTCTCGCTGAGCCTATGTGCTCACGCTTGCTATATAAGTGGTTTTGCAGGTTAACAACGATGCTGGAAAGAAGGTTGTCCGGTGAGACTCGGGAACTCCCGAGTCAGGTAACACACGGAGAACCGAGCCGCTGCTGCTTGTCTTCGTGTTGCTAGCGAGAGGAGTCCGCGGGCTGGACTTCATCTCGGGTGCTCTTAGTTATTCGACGTGAGTTGATAAAGACTTCCGCTGTAGTTACTTGATGTAAAGTATTTACAAAGAAAAACCTTTAAGCTTCCGCTATTGTTTTATGTAATACATTGTTCCTCATATGTGTGCTGTTGGGTGCCGCATAAGACGGCACCACCCAATGCGATTCCCGGGCGAGTGGCCTGTCTCGGCTGAGCGGGTCGCGTCAGCGTGGTATCAGAGCCGCATTGGTAATAGCACACGGAATAAGGAAGGTATTACGACAAAAATTTAGGTTACGGTGAGGATACGGTACTAGGCCCACATAAGGATTACTATTAGCTTATTATGAAGGTGGCAACCTAACTTACTTGTTATGTCGGAAAATCGTGCATCTCGGGACGAGTTATGTCTTGGGGGGTGCACGTAAGTGCTGTCCACCAGTGCGCACAAGCTGAAGGGTGGAGCCCCGTGGGTGGCAGGTAACCCGATCCGCTTTAGTATCCTCTACGACTCCTCATGTCGTTTGGGGTACTCGAGCAACGTCTGTCCCAGACATGCGTGGTGCAATTTGGGAAACCCCGTCACGTGGTTAGTAACGTGAACACGTAGCTCAAGACGTGTTTGGCTTGAGAACACCTGTGCGAGTGGTGACGGACGGGTGTAAGAAATGTATGGATACCGGGTTCGGTGTGCAGCCGGACCTGATGATTGAGTGTGACTTATGCAGGATTAACCACGAAATCGTAGCACGAATAGAACACGTTTGCGAGTGATCGTTTTAGTGCCACCTAAGATACGTTATACCGGTATAATCCGGTTAGGATTTTTTTTTGGTGAGGCTACGTAGTACCGACATGCTTCTTACGGTGCATCGACGCCGTACTAAACATAATAACCCCTTTCCTTTGAAGAAATGACTCATGAACTAACTTTCAACTAAAAACGGAAGTTTGAAACAAATATTAGTTACTGAACTCTTATTTTGAGCTAAGATTCAAATGAGAGGAAGATTAGACTTCAAAGATTTCAAAAACAGAGTGCTCTGTTTTCAGCAGAAATTTGTGCTGGACTTCAACAGAGCATAACTCTGAGTAGCTTGACCCAATTAAGGTGTATGATATAGTTCTGAAAGATTTCCAAGTGATCTACAACTTCTTTGTAGACCTCCAGAGCTAAATCACATGCTAAAGGGGTAGAAAGTTCAGAGTAGAGTAAACTGTCCAGAACCAGGACAGTAACAAAACCTCTCTGGACCTTTCTGTTTTTAAGCCATAACTTTCTGTAGATAAACCCTTAAGAAGCCTATGATACACCATTGGATAGGTTATGAAATGTGCAACATTGTTGTAGTTCAAAGTTTGTTCAGGTTCTTATTGTATTACATATACAACTGTGATAAAATCAGCCACGTACAAAGGAGGTGCTGGCAAATTTTATCCAGGAATTCTGGCAAAACTTTGGAAAATCATAACTTTTAATCCGGAAATGATCTGGGGGCATATGAGTACTCGTTGGAAAGATACTGAAGTTAACTTTAACTTTGGTATTCAATTCGAATTATGAAAATGCTCTTACCTAGATCAAAATCTGGAGGATGTGCATAAAGGTCTATTCTGTACAGATAGGCTGAATAGCTATGCCTACTAAGGAGTTTTGTAAACATGAATTTTGTTACTGCTTTCATAAAGTTTTGACATAATCATGTTTCCATTAGTCTCACATACTGCTGAGTTCTTGCTTAACTCATCTCAACTACATTTTGCAGTATGGTTCGAAATCGCTCTAGGAGTAGGACTGGAAGTTCTCGTCGAGGTGGTGATGTTTCTATCCCACCATCGGAACCACCATCCACGGGATGGATGGATCTTATGACTCGAGTTGTCGAGTCTAACCAAGAGAACGCTAGGCTACTCCAAGAAGCAACACAAGAAGACATACGCTTACTCCAAGCTTTGGTACAACAAGGCGTACTCCAGAACACGCAACAAGTCGTTCCACCTCGGGACGCTTATATGGACTTCTTGGCGACTCAACCGCCTATCTTTACTGAAGCCACCGAACCTGTGGAAGCAGATCAATGGCTTCGTGTCATGGAGTCTAAATTTGGAGTATTCCAGTGTGATGAATACCAGAAGACGAAGTTTGCCGCTCAACAACTCCATGGAGCCGCCGGAAACTGGTGGGTGGATTATGTTGCCACCATTCCGGAGGGCCATCAAGTAACATGGAGAGAGTTTTGTGAAGCCTTTCGTACTCGTTACATACCAC
Source organism: Neostapfia colusana (assembly GCA_030760725.1). NCBI lineage: Eukaryota > Viridiplantae > Streptophyta > Magnoliopsida > Poales > Poaceae > Neostapfia > Neostapfia colusana. The sequence continues at coordinate 51,755,884 of JASWHV010000009.1, forward strand.
TAGGTATTGTCAAGGCAAAGCGGGAGGAATTTTTGGGCTTGAAGCAAGGGGACATGAGTGTCCTCGAGTATGTCAGGAGATTTAATCTTTTGGCCCAATATGCTCCCGAATATGTGGCGAAAGAAGAGGCACGGTGTGACCTATTCTTCCATGGCCTGAGTGCCATATTACGGGAAAAGCTGGCCGTACACAATAACGGCAGTTACACCGACATGGTCGATGCGGCTTTCATTCAAGAGAAGCCGACACTTGAGTGGTAAGCGGAGAAGAGGAAGATGAGTAAGATCGAGCAGGCTAGCACAAGTTATGTGCCTCAAAAGTACCGTTTGGTGTATCAAACGCCAACCGGTGAAAGACGGAGGCCACCTGTACGGTCAACTCCTCAGAGATTGATTTCTGGTCAAGTTTTACAACTTGCACCACCTCCACTGCCGCAGCATCAGACGATGGTTTGTGCTCCATCGCTGCAGCCATATGTACCTAGCAGTCCACCGCAAGTCAACAAAGAACCGGAGAGGCATCCGTGTCTTACTTGTGGGCGTAAGGGTCATTATGCTAGGCAATGTCTGGAGGGAATTCGAGGCTACGGGTCATCGTGTTTACAACAATACGACCCGTACCTCAATCTGCAGATAGGAGGGCAGATAAGGGGCAACATTCACTATACTGTGATTGATGATGTTCCGGAAGGAGAAGCCGCTCTAGCAGGGATGTTTTCTCTGAATCAGCTACCGGTTTTAGTTCTCTTTGATTCCGGTGCCACACACAACTTCATTAGCAAATCTTTTGTGGCTCAACATCAGCTCCAAACCGTTTATACAAAGAGGCAATACCTCATATCTTCGCCCGGGGGCAGCAGTACCGCAAGCGAGGTTGTCTCCCGAGCACCTCTTTGTTTGGGGGGTAAAATATACCCTACGACTCTCATTATCCTTGAGGGTCTGAAGATCGACATCATTTTGGGGATGTCGTGGTTGAATTACCACAGAGCGGTTCTTAACATCAGCTCCAGGACCGTTGAGCTCAACTCCCCACAGCACGGTCTTCATGTATTAATTCTGGGCGCCAGACGGCAGCAGATTGCAACAGTGAACCACACGGAAGCTGTCAAGATAGAGGACATTCCGGTGGTACGTGAGTATCCGGATGTGTTCCCCGACGATTTACCGGGCATGCCGCCCGAGCGAGACGTTGAGTTCAAGATTGAACTTATACCGGGAACCACACCGATATCACGAAGGCCGTACAAGATGGCACCCAATGAACTGGCAGAATTGAAGACGCAGCTGAATGACCTAATAAGCAAGGGATTTATACGACCAAGTTCGTCACCTTGGGGTTGTTCAGCGTTGTTTGTCAAAAAGAAGGACGAAACACTACGGCTTTGTGTTGATTATCGTCCTTTGAACGCCGTTACCATCAAGAACAAGTATCCACTACCTCGCATTGATATGCTTTTCGATCAATTAGTGGGTGCGAAGGTATTCTCGAAGATGGACCTTCGGTCCGGATATCATCAGATTAAAATCCGGGCAGAAGATATTCCGAAGACGGCATTTTCAACGAGATACGGGCTGTATGAGTATCTCGTTATGTCTTTTGGTTTGACCAACGCCCCGGCACACTTTATGTACCTGATGAATTCAGTGTTCATGCCGGAGTTGGATAAATTCGTCGTGGTCTTCATCGACGATATCTTGGTGTACTCCAAGTCAGAGGAAGAACATGCTGAACATCTGCATATTGTGCTACAAAGATTGCGAGATCATCAGCTCTATGCAAAATTCAGCAAGTGTGAATTCTGGATTAATCAAGTACCTTTTCTCGGACACATTATTTCAGCGGAGGGCATCGCTGTAGATCCGAGTAAGATTATCCAAGTACAGAAATGGGAGTCACCAAAGTCAGTACATGAAATCCGAAGCTTCCTCGGTTTAGCGGGTTACTACCGGAGGTTTATTCCGAGTTTTTCCAAGATTGCTAAACCGATGACGGAATTGTTAAAGAAGAATACCAGATTTCTGTGGGGTGCTGCGTGTGAACAAGCTTTCAAGACCTTAGTGAAGCATCTCACAACAGCCCCAGTTCTTGCTCAGCCAGATACAACGAAGCCATTCGACGTTTATTGTGATGCATCTGGCATCGGTCTTGGCTGCGTGCTGATGCAAGAAAGACGAGTGGTCGCTTATGGATCTCGTCAACTCAGAACTCACGAGCAGCATTATCCAACTCATGATCTTGAGTTAGCTGCCGTGGTCCTTGCTTTGAAGATGTGGAGGCATTACTTGCTCGGAAATCTTGTACACCTCTACACTGACCACAAGAGCTTGAAGTACATCTTCACTCAGAAAGAATTGAACATGAGGCAACGAAGATGGCTAGAGCTCATTAAGGATTATGAACTAGAGATTCATTATCATCCAGGAAAGGCGAATGTGGTCGCCGATGCGCTCAGTCGTAAGGCGCATATCCATCACCTAACTATTGCTGAAATGGATGATGAAGAACCAAGCCTCCGTGTCATCCCGTATGGAGCTCTATATAATCTTGCTCTCATTCCCACCATCCGAGAGGAGATCATTGAAGCTCAATGGAAAGACAAGGGTATGTCTCACATACGGCGGAGGATAGACAACGGAGAAATGAAGTGCTTCCGGAAGGACGATGAAGGTACCTTGTGGTTCAACGACCGGATTGTAGTACCCCAGGATATGGGACTACGGAAGAAAATTTTGGATGAAGCTCATTTAACGAAGTTTTCCATTCATCCGGGCAGTAATAAAATGTACCAAGATCTCCGGAAGAAGTTTTGGTGGACACGTATGAAACGTGAAGTTGCAAAATACGTTTCAGAGTGTGATACGTGTCGAAGAGTCAAGGCCGACCATATGAAGAAGTCAGGCCTGTTGCAGCCATTGCAAGTACCGGCATGGAAGTGGGAAGACTTGAGTATGGACTTCATCGTCGGGTTGCCGATGACCTCCCACAACCATGATTCGATTTGGGTAATCGTGGACCGATTAACCAAATCAGCACATTTCATCCCTGTGCATACTAGGTACAACGCAAAGCAGTATGCGGAGCTGTATATAGCACGGATCTTGTGCTTACATGGAGTTCCCCGCACCATTGTGTCAGATAGAGGATCGCTGTTCGTAGCCCGTTTCTGGGAACAGCTACACACCTCCTTGGGGACAAAGTTGATTAGAAGCTCTGCATATCACCCTCAAACCGATGGGAAAACTGAGAGGGTGAATCAAATACTAGAGGATATGCTAAGAGCATGTGCCATCCACCACGGTAAGAGCTGGGATGATCACTTACCGCTGGCGGAGTTCTCGTACAACAACGGATATCAGACGAGCATTAAGATGGCACCATATGAAGCTCTATACGGCCGGAAGTGCCGTACGCCATTGAATTGGTGCGAATCCGGTGAACGAGTGACGTTCGGGGTTGATCTTGTCAATGAAGCCGAAGAGAGAGTTCGGATAATACAAGAGAACCTCAAAGCTGCCCAATCTCGTCAAAAGAGCTACGCGGACCAGAGACGTCGACCGCTGCATTTCGAAGTCGGAGAGCACGTGTATCTTCGTGTGTCTCCGATGAAGGGGATTCATCGGTTCGGTGTCAAGGGGAAACTTGCTCCCCGATTCATCGGTCCGTTTACTATCACGGAGAAGTGTGGAACCGTAGCCTACCGGCTGGAACTACCGGCAAGCCTTGCCGGTATTCACGACATATTTCACGTATCCCAGCTGCGGAAATGTCTCAAGTTTATAGCTGCCATCCGCACGGAAGACATCGACGAGTTGAAGCCGGATCTCACCTATGTCGAGCAACCTGTACAGATTATCGACGAAAAGACCCGGACCACCAGGAACCGGACTTTAAAATTTTACAAAGTCCTGTGGAGTAATCATACCCCGGAAGAGGCGACGTGGGAAACCGAAGATTACATCCACAAGAATTATCCGGAGCTTTTGTCATAAACCTTGTAATTACCTCCCACCTCGTTCCTCTTTTGAATCTCGGGACGAGATTCCTTTTAAGGGGGGAGGAATGTAAAGGTCCCAAAATTATGAATACAAAGAAACACTTATTTGCAAAAGTTAGTTTCATATGTATGAAAATTGGGACTTGTTAAAACTTTTCCCCGCATGTGATAACACACATGAGGATTTTGCTTCACACAAGTCAAATGTTTATTTGAGAACTTGGAACCCTAGAGGGGTCAAAAACAAGGATGGGAAGTTCCCATATGTGTGAGAAAGCAAAAATCAGATTTAGAACAATTGTTCAAACTCAAAATTCAAATGAGAGTAACACTAGGAATTTCCAAACTGTTGTGCTACAAATCTCATTTGCAACAGCCAAAATAAAAATCAGATTTCAGATTTGAATTCCTTGAGTCCAAATTAGGGGGGGGGGTGTGCAAAGTTTCATGATTTATAGAAATAGTTTGCAACCCATTTTTAAAAATGGACTTTAAAAGACAAAGAATTCAAATGCATATTTGAATTTGGATGAAACTTGCCCAATTATCCAAATGCATACCATATTTGAATTTCCACAATTGAATTCACTCAACATTCAAACTTGGGAGATATTTGGAGAGGGGATAAGGAGGACTGATCAGTGGGTCCCACATGTCATTGGGAGCACTGAAATTGCAAAAGATCTGAAGTCCACAGTCTCTGTTTTGCTTACTTCCCACGTGAAGCAATCGGCAGAGCCGACAGCGGCGCTCACCGCCTCGGGCGACCGCCTCCCCGCGGGAACCGCCTCACCCAGGGCTTTATTAACCCCTGTCGGGCTCCTTCTCCCTCTCATCGCCGAAGCCCCGAACCCTCGGCCTGTTCTTCCTCCTCGCGCAAGAAAAATCAACCGAGCGCTGCCGCTGAGCTCTCGGTCGATCGACCACCACCTAGCGCTTGTGCCAGCCGCAGCTGAGCAGCAAAACTGCACCGCAGAACACCCCACAGCATCCCCGAGCCATCACCGAGCGGATTCACGCTCTCTGCACCGAGAACATCGAGTTTCCGCGGCGGCCGAACACCCCGGCGGCAACGTGCTCCCGTGGACAGCTCCACAGAGCGGCTTTCACGACCAAGAAAGCGGTCCCTGGGACGCGCAAGGTCTCCGTGCAGCTTCCACCCGAAGCACCGAGTCTGTCTCAGCCTCTCAACAACAAATTTCAAAGATCTTCTCCGGCCGGTAAAAACTGACCCGCGGGTATGAATCGATGAAATTCTCGGGTTATATTCATTTAGAGCTCTGCAAATTTCGCACATAGAACTTAGACTGGTGTAGCAACTTTTCTTCTTCACAAAACGTCGCATGGAACCGATGGTAGACGGCTTGTTTCAAGCTTTTCCATCGGCCACCACAATAAGGGGCATCGGGTGCACGATGAAACCTAGGTTGGAGCCGTTTCTGAGCCCATATGCGGCCATGCCGAGCAGGGCAAACCTCCACTAGTGCTGTAAATTCTTTCCAGGGGACTTCTGGTGGGCTAGAGCATCGGGGCAACGTTGCCGGACTCCCTCAGAGCCGCTGCACCGGTGCGGGGTGGTTTAGGAACCTCGCCGGTCTGGGGAAGTCCCCCCATCGTGTTCCTCGGGTTAAAATAGGTCCTGGCGGCGAGTGACAGCTCGGGAGTTGGTCGGAGCGACGAAAACCGGCGAACTCCGGCGAGCCCGGCGGCGCAGAAGCGCGGGGGCGGGAGGTAGACGAAGGTGCTACCGGCCCCACGCGTCAGTCGCACAGAAACAGTGGACCGGATACTCTGTGGCGCGGGATCGGCTGTGACAGCGCGGGAAACAATTCTGTAGCCCGTGTGGCGCGCTCCCGGCAGCAGACACGTGTCCTTGGTCCCACAGTCAGGTTCAAACTTTTTCCCGGATTTATTCAAATCCCAGATTTTTCCCCAAACTTTAGAAGAGCATAACTTTTGCTAGGAACCTCCAAATTTAGTGATTCAAATTGGGTTAGATTCAGATTGACAAACTCTATCCAATTATGCAACCCAATTTGTATGAAAGTCTTTATTTAATTCTGGAAAATTCTTTAAAGCTTTTCAGTAAAAGAATTTTAGACGGAGTTTGGGTTATCCAAAAATCCTCAAATTTTGCCAGAATATCCTATAGGGTGTTATTAAGCTCCTGTAAAAGTTTCAGCTCATTTGGAGTTGAATTAATCAGGGTAATTCAGATTGTAAGTTCCTGTATTCAAATGAATACAGAAACATTTTCAGAAAATTTCCAAAACTTGTAAATTCAGTTCTGGGAAATTCCTAGCTCCAAAAATCCTAGGAAAATTCATGTGGACTCTATAAACTATAATTGAAATTGTGGTTCACTGAGTTTGACATGAACATGGATTTTACCTCAGAATTAATTCATCTTTGACTAAACACTTAGAGAATTATTCTGAATAAACCATTCCATGGAAGGGGCTAAATTTTGGTCCAGAGGACTTTCTTGTGACAAGCAACTCACATGAAAATTCTCAGCTCCAGTAGAGCTCTGGATCACCACTGTCATGTGTGATCCCTTAAGGTGATCAACACTTAAGTGGGAAAAACACTTAATAAGTGATCTTAGTGTTTAAGCCCAACCCAAACCACTAGCACCAGTGTCATTTTAAATTCTTAAACAAAGTTCCAGTTTTAAAATGGTCATTAGATCTTATAAGCAAAAGCTTTTCAATTAAATACATATGCATGATCATAACGTGTAGCATATACGTGAAGAAGGTGAGAAGGACATGAAGTGAAGATCAAGGAGGGAAGAGAACAAGTGATCAAGCTCCAAGTGATCGTCACTAACTGATTGTAACAGTAGTCACCTGCAAAACAGGCAAGCCCCGGTTTGCACTTGAACCATTTTATAAAACATTTTCATTTGTAGAGATCATAGCTTTGCATCGTTGATTGCATTACGTCTAGATGATATTGAAAACTCCACTTGCATGACCAGAAACACCTATGAGAGAAAGGGTAGAATAGCAACTCCTCGAGGGAATTTGGCTACGCTAATGTTAGTAGGAAAGGTCCGGTAGAAGACGAGTAGTTGGAATCTACTCGCGAGTTTAGGGCTGGTTTACTCGGAACGGGTCCGAATTAGAAAGAATGATGAAAGTTCACACTTAAGAAATGGAGACCGGGCAGGGAGGTTTAGATGCAGCAGGTTGCAGGCCGTGCGTGCGTAGCCCTGCCTGTGTCGGTTAAGGCCCGTCCGTGCTTGGCCCTGTTGGACAAGTTTGAGTTGTGTACCGGGCACATACTGGCTATATGGGACCCAGGAAACCGATGTACCTTGGGAGATCCATAGTGGAACTTTTCCAACTGCCTTAGGCTTTCGGCGTCAGGGTAGCAGGAGGTAACTCGCTCAAGAACATACCACAGCGGGTATGCACCTTGAGGGAACTTGCGTACTCGGGGCAGTTGGACTGCGTCCAATGTGGAAGATCTTGGGAAAGGTGGCCGCGTACAACGTCAGTCGAGGTTGCTGCCGGCAACTCGGAGTACGGGTGTACGTGTCGTGTAGTCCGGGCGTGTACTGATTCGAATCACCGTCGCTCGCGGTCATATGAGCATACTTGCCCACTGCGTCTTGACGTAGTAACAACTGAAATTATTCTTTTGAACTTGATGAGGATGTGCTATAACTTGTATTGCAATCATGATTGAATTAGAGATAGGCTCATTAAAGTTTACTTTCACTTTTGTGCAAGGAGCATTGCAACAAAGCGTTTCTTGTTTGATTGTGGAGTTGCGATGCTTTTCGGCTCAAGGTCTGCACAATGAGGCTTAAAATCTGAAAGTTAAGGATCAACTTTAGGCGAGTCCTTTATGCAAATCTAGCCAACCCAATTGCAACCGTCTTGCATGTAGAGTTTCTTGCTTAGGAGAGACGGGTCAGTCTTGCTGAGCCTATGTGCTCACGCTTGCTATATAAGTGGTTTTGCAGGTTAACAACGATGCTGGAAAGAAGGTTGTCCGGTGAGACTCGGGAACTCCCGAGTCAGGTAACACACGGAGAACCGAGCCGCTGCTGCTTGTCTTCGTGTTGCTAGCGAGAGGAGTCCGCGGGCTGGACTTCATCTCGGGTGCTCTTAGTTATTCGACGTGAGTTGATAAAGACTTCCGCTGTAGTTACTTGATGTAAAGTATTTACAAAGAAAAACCTTTAAGCTTCCGCTATTGTTTTATGTAATACATTGTTCCTCATATGTGTGCTGTTGGGTGCCGCATAAGACGGCACCACCCAATGCGATTCCCGGGCGAGTGGCCTGTCTCGGCTGAGCGGGTCGCGTCACCGTGTTCGAAAAGCCATCTTGGGTATGTCGGAGGGTTTAATCTTCAGCTAGAAGTATCCCGATGAAGATCAATTTTAGAGAAAATTTGGGCGCCTTTCATTTGATTGAATAAGTCTTCTATGCGGGGCAGCGGGTACTTATTCTTGATCATCACTTCGTTGAGAGATCTATAGTCTACACACATCCTTTGGGTTCCATCCTTCTTGTCTACGAAGAGCATGGGGGCTCCCCACGCTGACGAGCTTGGGCGTATAAAACCCTTATCTAGTTGCACCTCAATTTGTTTCATGAGCTCCTCTAATTCATTAGGAGGCATCCTTTATGGCCTCTTAGCTATAGGTGCAGTTCCGGGTACTAAATCAATGGCAATTTCGATGTCCCGGTCGGCATACCTGGTAGTTCCTCCGGTAGCACATCTGAATATTCTTGAACCACCAGAATGCTTTCCAACTTCACTTCTTCGATGTGGTTCAGCACTGCCTTCTCTTTTGCAGGTTGGGCTGCCTCGAACTTGATACGGGTACCGTGCTCACTCGTCAACTGCACGATCCTCATAGCACATTGAATCGCTCTGTTGTACTTGCTTAACCAGTCCATTCCAAGTACTACATCAATCCTTGGGAATCCAAGACGATAAGGATGGCGAGAAAGTCTACCCCCTTATTTTCAGGCTTACTTTCGGACATACTATATTAGTCCTCACCACTCCACCGGGAGAATTAACCAACATAGTTTGTTTCATGTGGGATATGGGCAGGTTATACTTGGCAACATACTTGGATGGGACGAATGAATGCGATGCTCTGGAATCAAATAAAACAGTGGCTGGGTTGGAGTTGGCGAGAAACATACCAATCATGAAGTCCTCAACTTGTTGTGCTTCCTCAGCGGAGACGTGATTCACATTGCCACGAGCATAGTTCTGCTGTCCACGGTTACCTTGTGTTGCTCCTCCATTCGGCCGTGAGTTCTTCTTAGTGCATTGCTCGGCTGTCCAAGGCCTTTCTTGGGGCACTGTTTTGCAAAGTGTCCCGCCTCTCTGCATGAAAAGCATGCCTTGTTGCCCATAACACCAGGAACATTGGGGCGAGACTGGTTTTGAGCATAGGCGCCTATGTTGGGACGGGGCGCAGGAGGCATAGGAAAACTGGGTGCTTGCATAATAGGGCGTTGCTGCGGTGGCTTATTAGAGCGAGGTGGATTTGCAGGGCGAAAAGTAGAAGCAAACGAGCCTTAGTATGGTGCTGCTGGTGGCATGAAGCAGGGGCGCACATTGCTCCCTTGTGGCTGTCCTTGATACGTCATCTTTCTCTTGCCCTCTTGTTCAATCTCATGGATCTTTCTTTCCACCACTATAGCCTTGTCAATAAGTTTCTGGATGTTTGCATAATCATTGTTAAGCAGCCGAACATGAATTTCATTGTTCAACCCTCTCATGAACAAGTATTGCTTTCCTGTGATCCGAGTTTACATCCTCTGGAGCATACCTTGACAGCTGCGTGAACTTGTTCAAATGTTCATTCACGCTCTTCCTCCCTTGATGGAGACCTTCAAACTCTTGCCTTTTAAGCATCATGACTACTTTAGGGACATAGTGAGAGTGGAAACTCTCCTTGAATTCAGCCCAAGTGATTGTCTCCTGGTTGGCATGAGCATATCAAAGAGCGTCCCACCAATCAGCGGCTGCTCTCAGCAGCTGGTGTGATGTGAAGAGAGCCTTCTCCCGATCACTGCATTGAACAATAGCAAGCTTATTTTCCATAGACTTCAGCCAATCATCGGCCTCCATAGGATCATTAGCTTGTGCAAAGGTAGGTGGCCTAGTCCTCATGAATTTTCCCAATCTGTTGTGAGCTGGCGGTGGTGGCGGTGGCGGCGGTGGGGGTTCAGGAACGGGGTTAGTATTGTTTTGTTGTTGGCTACAGCTGTCCCAACGTTTGTATCATAGTTTGCATGAGCTGGTTCTGCATAGCCATTAAACGTTCAAGGTTGCTTGCATCATCCCCGAGGTTGGCATCTTCAGGAATTTCCACATTGCCATCCTCATGTGGTTCATTGTTACCACGAGCGTTCCTTTGGTGGTGGTTGGAATTTTCCCTCGCCATCTGTGAGAGAGTAGAGTAGGAAATAGAAATTTAGATTGATCCCCCATCTACATGCATCAAGGTGTATGAACTAAGCAACATCTTTTATTAATTTCAGCCTATATGAGGATGTGAACACGTGCCGAAGCATCTCACATCTCTCTACTATGTGTGGATGTGGACATTCGCCAAAGCGTCCCACAACTCACACCAAGCACACAAGCAATCATCATAAAAATTCAGTACACCACTCTTATTTCAGCCTACTACGATCTAAGCTATCCTATTACAACTTTATACAATGGGAAACCTAAACATAATTGTGAGAACTGGTGCCATTCTCGCCGTGTGATGGGGGTGGTCCATACTTGGGCGCACGCCCTGGTCAGTTGGCAGTCCATGTAGGGGTAGATGACGCTGGTGCTCGATTCGTTCCTGCGTTGGCACCAGTCTCCTCTTGTTTTTCCAGCAAGCACAGCTTCTTGCGGAGGTAGTGGATCTCTTCTTGTGTGCTTGCGTAGCGGTTTCCTAACTCCACGAGCAACCTCTGATACTTGTCAACAGCTTGTGGGTTGGAAAGAGCTCCTCCATGGGGTCCAATGATCTCACTTGTACCACTCTTCCGATATGCGAGCAGCTCAAAGGTAGTGTTCTCAAGCTGCCCACGGAAAGCATAGCACAGTCCGGTGAGTGCATCCCATGCAGCATCATCAATAGCTTCTGCCCTTGTAGCTCTCCAAGTGGGTGCGAAGTGCCGGGTGACAACCCTACCATTAGATAGGATAGTTAACTCAGCCTTCCACTCTTCATGTCCATGATGAGGGACTTTCTTGAGAAGGTGCAATGGTTATAAGCTGCAGCAATCAAGGAACTCTCTAAGCTCCCTGGATATGTGTCCTCCCTCCATCCCGTCGGACCGGAACTCCTGAGCAGAATGGATGACCCGTTCGTCATCTTCATTCTCGGCCTCAGCAGGGGGTGGCTCCTCTTCGGATTCATCTCCTTCCGACATAGCTTCATGAGGCTCTGCCGGGTGTAAGCCCACATGAAATTCCTCTTGAGGTGCTACCAATGCTGTTCTTCTTATGGATCGTCTTCCATGTCGTCTTCGATTGGTCCGACCTCTTCTGGATCCTCTTCCTCATGCATAGAGATACCGACTTCATCTTCATTATGAGGTTCCATCTTCACCTCCTCATGATATGGTCCATCAGCCACCTCGATGGGGTTAAGTGCACTTCCACGTGGCGGCGAAGGAGTTCTCATGCGTGCTGTGCTCCTAGTGACCGGCATCTATAAATAAGACATGAGAAACTTTAGAGAAGAAGAAAATAACTCCAAAACTTCAGCAGCTATGAATCAAGATAAACAGGAGGTATGGCTGTCCAAAAGAAAAGAAGAAAGAGAGGCTGAAAATAGCACTTTGCGGTGGCTGAATAGACAAGGGCAGCAGCAAGCCGTTTCTGAAAATAGCAGTTCATAGGGTCGTTCCTATGTGCTTTAGAGTGTCCATTATACCTAGGCTTGCGCCCTATGGTCAACGTAGCTCTGATGCCAATTTGTGACACCCGGTTCCGAAAATGAACCAAATGAATGTGCATGTGTGCCCAGGATGTTCATCACACATACACAAGTACTTCACAAACTGAATTTGAGAATATAACCACGTACAAATAGCGTTTAAGTACCTTATTACAATAACTCAATGTCTCACTCATGGAATTTAACTTATTCTGCAGTGGAAGACTCTAAACGACAGCGGAAAATAACTAAAGACGTTGGGGCTCCACTCCGACTCCACAGGCATGTTGACGGTAGTGCGCACGCCTAGTGCTCCGCCTGTTCCTCGAAGTATTCTTCTCCTGTAGCTGATTTATATGTGGGAATGCAAGGGTGAGTATATGTCGTACTCAGCAAGTGCAGAAAAAGTATGACATGTAGCTTAAAACAAGGTAGGAAATAAATGGTTTCATTGCAGCAAGCAAGTTTTATTTCACAATCATAATAATAACAACAATTATCTTTAGGTGAGTTAATTCCCAACATAACCAAGTAAATCATCATCCCTCCATCATAAGTCATCATTAATCAAGTCTCAACCAGCCGATACTCTTTCTCAAGTTCATCTCATGCTCATGAACAACACATATTCATATAACCAAATCAAATCTTATATTCATGACCAAACCAGTCCCAAAACCAATCCCAATGATCATACCACAACTGTACCCGAATAACCATCCAAAGTTTTGCCTCTAATCATGGAAGTTGGCCATGTGCTTGTAACCGGAAGCACGACTATCATGATAGTTTTATACTCTGCAGAGACGGCACCACTTTACCCACAAGTTCGTGATTTCATCACCTGTCAGCAACTAGAGACCTCCATTCTGCCACTACACAACCATCGGTGTATAGCCAAGAGATCACAAAATAGCCTTTGCAAAGGGGCTACTAGAATGTACGGACATATTGAGGTTTCACCCGGCAGGCTCGAATCTCCATTCTCCCACCCATGGGCTCCCTCGTGTGCCATGCAGTTCCCAAGGCAGTCCTCCTTGACTCCCATTCCCAGCGCCATCCAATGGTCTTTAACAAGCTAGCAACACACCTAATTAGTCAGCTAAGCTGTACCCATATTTGGCCTTGTGGTGGCACTGTTTTCCTGGCATGTTCTTGCATGAACCGGTCCTTAGATCTAAGACAAGCAAATCACCATCTTATCAGCAAAATCCACGAACCAAGCTTGCCTAGATCTCCCTGATTCCATCCTTATTAACATCATCATGTTCTCATCATCTTTAATCTTTATGAGTGCAGTAACTAACCAAGTTTTATTTCAATTTTCCCATATCCCGTAAGTTAAGCGAAGCAAAAAGAAAAAAAACGACCATACCCGACTCAATTATGTTTTCCGGCGACAAGGGTGGCTAACAAAGCTAGTCAACTCCTATCAGTTTCCCATCAAGTTAACACGAGCATGCAGTTTTTACAAACAAAACAGTTTCAAAACTTAGGTTCAACATGGTCAAGGGCACTTGCCTTGCTCCCGCAGTTCGTGTTGCTCAAGCGTCTCGAAGTCTTGGTCCTGTAGTTCGTCGTAGACGGCCTCTTGAGCTTGTGCTTCTACTTACGACCATGCACATAAAAAAATTACAGCAATCAATTGTCATGCACAAGCTTTACTCCAGATGCAATGAGGTAGATGAATGCAAATCCTATATTGCAGTTTATAGTGATCAGTTGCACGGTTCTTGCAAGTTTTAGTAAGATTCCACGGGGTTTTATGATGAACAAGGCTGCTGGAATTAAGTGTGGATGTGGTTATGATCTTAACTCAAGTTGTAGATCAATCCCACCGTTAAAACTTAATCGAAACGTGATGTACCCACATTTAGAAATTTCTGCTCGCCGAGGGTGGAGAAAACGGGTGCGTAGCAACAGCGGCGACGTGGTAAGAGTGCTAACTGGAACCTACCTCTCTTCTTCCTCATCTCCTCCTTGTGGCTGGACCCTTTTACTTGCAATGGCAGCAGCTGGAGTTTTTCTTTGGAGAATTATGGAGCTGCGGCTAGGGCAGAATGTCGGGGTCTTCTTCTCCACCGACGGAGAGGCGGGGCAGAGATTCGACGGCGGCCAAAACCCAGCAGGGGCGGCGGCCAAAGCTTGGCAGCAGAGAGGAGGGGCGGCGGCCAGGAATTATGAGGCTGGGGATGGTGGCTGGGGGGGTTTATTTATAACAGGGAGAAAATAGCCAAAAGGGGATAGGATTTTAGCAACTCATTTATCCAAGGGCTGAGATTTAATTTGAGAAAAGGTGGGAGCTAGGGGCTGAGATTTAATCTATTATTTACCACCAAGGGCTGGGATTATTTGGGGAAAAAGAAAATCCTAGAAAAAGAAAAAGGGGGTGGCTAGGGTTTCCCTCTTAGGGTGGTGCAGCCAAGGGGAGGGGCCAGCTAGGGCTTTCCCCCTTAGGGTGGTGCGGCCAAAATTTCCACAAATATGGGAAAAATTCCCTAGGGGGAATTTTAGGGGAAATTAGGGGGGAATTTTAGGGGGTGGAAATTTGGGGTGGGAAAGAATTAGGGGAATTTGGGGGGATTATGGGGGAAATTGGAGAAAAATGGGGGGCGGCCAGGTTTTGCTATTTTTATTTTTATTTTTATTTCTTTTTCTATTTATTTTTATTATTTCCTATTTTTACTTCCTTTTATTTATTTATTTATTTCTATATTCCTTCCTTTATTTTCTTCTTTTTAAATGTTTCTCTACTTGAAAAATATATGCAATGCATGGTAATGAATATGAGGGTGTTACAGATATGGACCTGCCTGGAATGTTAAACCTTTGTGTGCTCCCATTATTGAGTGGTTTTCTGCAGGTACATTGACCACGTTAGAGCATGACGTTAGAACACGCTTGTGAGTGACGTTTCTAGTTCCACCATTTGACACGTATATGCCGGAATACCGGCTTCGGATTTCCTTTGGTGAGGACGTGGTACCGGCATTGCATTCCAGTTTCCTCGGGCACGTTGACAACCATATCTGTACCAGAGGTGCTGTCAAAATTTTTACAGAAAACTGTCAACTTGTAAAAGTCCTAACTCCTAAATTAGAAAGGCTTTGGAGGCAAATAAATACAATCTGGATTCCTTTTTGAGTGTACTACAACTTTGTTGTTGAACTCCAGTCCAGATTTTGCCTCCAAATTGGCCAAAATATTTTAATTCTCCAGACTCGTCAGCTGGACCAGAACCTGGACAGTGAAACCGTGTTTGATGTTTTCAATTCAAATCGCGGGGTTCCACATTTCGATGTCCAGCAACCGTTCTTAAAACAGTGGGTTGGATTCGATTATATTATGCATTCAACACATCACTTCGAGTGAGGACATGTTTGGGTATTGTACAATAGCGATGATATACGCATTCTAACGCACTTAACATCCCGTGTAGACCCACGATAGTCGAAATGAACATTCAATCCATGAAGTTCATTGTTTTGGAACTCGATTGTGGTGACATGGTCCAGTAATGTATATGTTGTATAAAGTGTATACTTTATCCATATGTGTGAATGTTATGCGCATAGTTTGTTTCATTCTCGCATTACTATTGTCTAGACCAGATGAAGTAAACAAACATGTGCTGATCGTTTGAATTGTGTGAATGCAGAATAGTGCGTACACGGTCGACGCACAAGGAGGGACGCCCTGGCCAGAGTCGTGGTGATGAGTCTCCACCCCCGGAGCAAACCACGATGCAGCAACAACCACCTCCTCCACCACCAGAAATTCCAAGATCTCTCGCAGAGGTTCTCGCTGCAGTATTTGGCTCGCGCGACGAGCAAACCGAGTTGCTGCGGATGTTGGTGCAGCAGAATGCGTCCCGTCAAGGAGGACACCAAGATAATGGGCAACGCCAGCCCCGACAGAGTTTGTATTCGGACTTTTGGGCAACCCATCCACCGGTCTTCATGGAGGCCGAGGAGCCTCTGGAGGCAGAAAGCTTTATCCGCACCCTCGAGGCGAAGTTCGATCTACTTCGGTGCACCGAACATCAGAAGGCGCTTTTTGCAGTGCAGCAGCTTAAAGGAGCCACCGGTACATGGTGGGCGAACTACATTGCCTCACTACCAGCTGGCCATGCCGTCACATGGGCAGAGTTCCGGGAGGCGTTCCGCGCCAACCATTTACCTCACGGAATTATGCAGGGGAAGCTTCAGGAGTTCCTGGAGCTCAAACAAGGCGATAGGAGTGCCCATGAGTACTCCAGAGCGTTCAACCAGCTGGCGCAGTATGCGCCAGAATATGTGGCAACAGAGGATCAGAAGCAAAATACATTTTTCTGGGTCTAAACCCGAAAATGAAGGTCCACCTCGCCCAAAGCAACCGCAGCGCATTCAATAACCTCGTCGATGCCGCGATGTACAATAAGATGCTCAGTGCGAGCGCGTTTCTGATAAGAGGAAACGCAGCACGCTGTCGAGCAGCAGTGGTGGGGCTCCACAGAAATACCGTGTGTGGTGTATCGCTCACCATCCGGTCAGAGATGGCACCCACCGGCGCGAATGCCGCAGTTTCGCGGTCGTCAGTTCAATGCACCTAGCTTCCGACCACTATATCCACCACAGCAACAGAAGCAGCAAAGAATGGTCCCACGTGCATCTCCATTTCCACTACGTACACCGGGATTCCATCCACAGTTCGGAGGGAACCCGACACAATACACGTGCTTCACGTGTGGCCGTGTTGGGCATTTTGTAAAGGACTGCCCTGAGCAGAGACAGGGCAGGGGATCAGCACTGTATCAGGGTACAAATCAGCCCCGCAAACAGCCCAAGAAACCAGCACAAAAACCCGGCAACATCCACCACTTAGCTATTGAAGGCGTGCCGGAAGGCGAACCCGTCCTTGCGGGTACGTTCTCACTTCTTGATCACCCCATAGTCATACTTTTTTACTCCGGTGCCACCCATAATTTGATAAGTCAATCTTATGTTATTAAATACCAATTGCCTATCACTCACACAAAAAGTTCATATTTGATTTGCTCTCCGGGTGGGAAAATAACAGCTGATAGGATGGTCTATTGAGAACCATTGCAATTGGGCAGGAATCTATATCCGACTTCTGTAATTATATTAGAATGTCAAAAACTCAAAGTCATTTTAGGAATGCCATGGCTACATCGCCATGGTGCTGTTCTTCACATCGTTCCACGTGTGGTTTATTTAAACTCTCCACTTCATGAATAACATACTCTCAATCTTGACCGTTTGGTGAAAGAGATTCCAGCCACATATAACACAGAGGCCACAAAGCTTGAGGATATTCGTGTGGTCTGTAAATATCTGGACGTGTTCTCGGACGATCCCCTGGGCATGCCACCCGAAAGGGATATCGAGTTCAAGATCAAACTTGCCCCTAGAACAACACCGATACCATGGAGACCGTACAAGATGGATCCGAATGACCTAGCTGAATTGAAGGAGCAGCTCAATGATTTGATGAGTATGGGTTTCATTCGACCGAGTTCCTCGCCATAGGGATGCTCGGCGCTGTTCATGAAGAAAAAGGATGAAACCTTGAGGTTGTGTATAAATTACCGGCCTCTCAACACCGTCATCATCAAAAATAAATGCCCACTGCCCTGCATCAATATCTTATAAGATCAACTTTGGGTCCAAGTATATTTTCGAAGATGGATCTTCACTCCGGATATCACCAAATCAAGATCCGAGTGGAGGATATTCCCAAGACGGCCTTCTCGATGAGATATGGCTTATATGAGTATCTTGTCCTGTCTTTTGGTCTCACCAACGCCCCGCATATATTAGAAGAATGAGGAATGGCGGAACGAAATGCTTCAGAAGAGATGAACACGGTACTTGATGATTGAAAGACCGTATAGTGGTACCCCGTGACATGGAACTTCGAACGAAAATCTTGGATGAAGCTCATTTATCCAAGTATTATATTCATCCGGGCAGCAACAAGATGTACCAGGATCTAAAAAACAGATTTTGGTGGACACGGATGAAAAGAGAAATCACAAAGTATGTATCCGAATGTTATACGTGTTGGCGGGTGAAAGCCGACCATATGCACAAAGCCGGACCGCTGCAACCATTGAATATTCTGGCGTGGAAGTGGGAGGATATCAGCATGGATTTCATAGTTGGATTATCTCTCACATCCCACAAGCATGATTCAGTTTGGGTGATAGTCGATCGACTAACCAAATCGGCTCATTTTATCCCCGTACATACCAAGTACGTTGCCAATCAATATGTGGAGTTGTATATCGCAAGGATCTTATGTTTGCACGGTGTTCCCCGCACAATTATTTTAGATCGCGGCGCACTGTTTGTTGCTCGATTTTGGGAGCAGCTGCACGCGTCATTGAGGACCAAACTGATCCAAAGCTCCACATATCACCCGCAAACGGATGGTCAAACTGAGCAGGTGACTCAAGTGCTTCAAGACATGCTACGCACTTGTGCCATCCACCATGGTAAAAACTGGGACGATCATTTACTGTTGGCGGAGTTTTCATAAAATAATGGCTATCAAGCTAGCATCAAGTTGGCGCCGTATGAAGCTCTCTACGGCCGTAAATGTCACACACCACTCAACTGGTGTGAGTCCAGCGAGCGAGTTATATACGTCATTGAGCTTGTCAATGAGGCCGAGGAACAAGTACAAGTAATACAAGCCAATCTCAAGGTTTCTCAATCTCGTCAGAAGAGCTATGCAGATAAAAGACGCCATCCTTTCCCCTTCGACATCGGAGACCATGATTATGTCCGGGTGTCTCTGATGAAAGGGGTTCATCGTTTCGGAGTGAATGGAAAACTTGCTCCACGATTCATCGATCTGTTCACCATCATTGAAAAATGCGGAGCCGTGGCCTATCGCTTGGAGTTACCGATGTCACTCACGAGAATTCACAATGCATTTCACATTTCTCAGATGAGGAGCCTCAAGCCCTCAGTTGAAATCCACATGGAAGACATTGATGTTCTCCAACCGGACCTTACCTATTCAGAGTATCCAATCCAGATTATCGAGCACGCTGCGAGGGCCCCACGGCCTCGTCGAGTCAGGATCACGCTGAGGGGTGCTGCGTTACACAGCACCGGGTAGCGCACATCAAATATACAAAGCGGAAGCAAAGTTTTATTACATAAACGAGTTTATGAACATTTTTACAACAAAATATGTTCAGTCTACACTCACGGGCATAGACTACTGTCACACCAGGTTTTTCCGAAGAACAACCAAGTGAAATATCACATGTATGCCAGGATCATTTTCTCATACATGTGATGACAAATAGTGAAGCATCATTTATTACAAGCTAGGTGTCGAATATAAATAAATCTTACATAGCAAATGTCTCGATGGACAATAATAAGTTCATCACAAGTAAATAAACTAGCAGCGGAATAATTATTCTTGTGGGCTCCGTCACAGACGTTGCCCGGGGGACTCCATGAACCTAGAAACCTTCTTCGGGTCCAAAGTCTTGATTATTAAACACCACTTCATTATCTTGACCTGAGCAGCAATATAAACCAACAAATATGCAAGGTTGAGTACCGATGGTACTCAGCAAGTGTGGGAAAGTTATGTCATGCATGGCTAGAGCAAGGAGAGGTTGAACTCAGGGTTAAAGCACTACGCAATTAATACCTGTCACCTTAGCTTATTAAGCACCTACATTACTACACAGGTGAAATGGTCCCAATCTCCTATCCCATCATCATAATCAAATAACCATAACATCATTTCCAATGTTAAGCTCCCCGCTTAACATTCACCACTTCCAAAGCCATCATCCTCTAATCATGAATAAGTCCAAGCCGCTCTTGACCGTGAGCATGGCTGTCATGACAGTTTTGACTCTGCAGAGTTTGTACCACTGTACCCACATGTAGCGATTTCATCCCCCATTGCCGGGTGGACTAAACGAACCTCCATTATGCCAGGGGCTACGAACCACATTCACACTTCCCAGGTGTGTAGCCAGGAGATCACTACGAAGCTTTTACAAAGGGATTCCCGATGAGTGTGGGCCCACTGAGGTTTCACCCCTAACAGCATACAAGAGGCTCCAACCCCGCTGCAGTGGCCCCCTCTTGAGCCTTGCGGTTCATATGGTAGTCCAGCTGACACCTATTCCCCGCACCATCCAACACACCCATACTACGCCGGGGATACACCTAATTAATTGGCCAAGCTGCCCCATCTCAACATGTGGTTGGCACGGTAAAGCCAGGTTACATGCTCCATGAACCGGTCCTTAGGATCCAGGCAAGTACTAAACACAAACCCGAGTCTCGTGCACCCAGCACCGACCAAAACATCCAACTTGCCTTGATCCCTACCTCTACATAACTCACAATATCTCAATCAAGAGTATGGTAAAATAAATTGATGATCTCATATCCCAAATATCCCATTCTAAGCATGGCTAAGCATAAGCATGTAAATAAATGACATGATAAAATAAATCCCAACCCAAGCTACAAGGAAACAAGGTAATGCAATTCTAGGGAAACTTCCTAGCATGGGTTTCATATTTCAATTGACAATGCAAATATTCTATCTACACATCCTAGCATAGGATCAAAGTGGTCAAGGACACTTGCCTCCTTCATGCTGCTCTTGAAATGGGTAGTCTTGATCTTGGAAAGGAAGAACTTGCTCTGGAGCAGGTTCTACTCATACCATCACACATAGCAAAAGAAAACAACAAGTCATAAGACATAGTTCACACTTCCACTTCATACAAACCACACATTCACATTTATGAAAATCATTCACAATTATATGTATTGTGGTTACTCTATGTGTGTTGATTTTTGGCTTACATGCACTTTTAATCATGTGAATATGATTTCTACTTTTGTATTCACACTTATGTTTGCATACTATGTATATGAGTCTCCAATTTAAATAAATTCCTTATATTCAATTACTACACCTTTTAGCTACCAAGAATGCATGAAAGGTATTTTCCTACTCCATATGTGTCTTCAGTCCTTCTACCAACTCTAAACTGAATTCTTTGGATTTTAGAAACTTCATTTATCATTTTCTAGTTACTTATCCTTAGCTTGCTACATTTCCAGATTTATTTCCTATGCCTAACTGTGCACTTTAATATGAAAATAGTAAGACATCTCATCTAAACAGAATAGGTTTTGGGTCTGAAATATTTAATAACATATTTTTGAGCTTCCCTTCTGATGTGAACTATTTTACATTTATTTTACTAATTTTCAGAATTATTCTCTACTTAAAAATGTGTCCCTATAACTAATAAATGTGAATAATCAATTAAACAGATTCATTTCAGCCAAAAATCTATTTTTATCTCACTCCAAGGTTTTCTAAGTACTGGGAAAGTTTTTAATTTGAATTTGATAATATGTTTGTCCCACCTTTTAAATTTTAAATACTAGCCACATATTCAAATTCCTAACTTTAATATCAAATAGGGTTAAAAAGGTAAACTCACCCCACTACAGGGTCCATTAATTTATTTTAAGAATTTCCAGGGGTCTAACTACACTTATCAGAGGGGTTTTTCCTAATTTTTATTAAGTCCAGGGGCTAAAACTGATTTTTAAATGAATTTACATGATTTTCTGAAGTTCTAGGGGCTAGATCAGAAGTTTCCGGGGCTAGCTCTTATTTTCCGGGAACCCCAGGGGGTAGCGCATAAGAATTCCAGTCTTTATAACGCGGGGCTGACATGGACCGTCCGATTTAAAACAGACGGCTGAGATTATAACATCGAACCGGTACGCGGGGATTTAAATTCTACCGTGCGATTTAAAATAGACGGCACACAAGCGGCCACGTCGCTCTGATCGAGCGCAGGCGGCGCTGCCTGGCGGCGCACGGAGGCGGGAGGCAGCGATCTCGCCGGAGAGTTTCGGATCTTCGTCAATTCTTCCTAAAACTGTGATTTTATGGCATAGATCGGTGGAGGGGAGGTCGGGGATCTCACCTCAGGGGTTTTCTTGAGCTCGGAGGTCCTGGAAGGCGGTCGGCGACGAGGTCCGAGGTGAATTCACGGCGAGGCTCGTCGGCGCTGTGTTGGAGCCGCAAACCACCGAGTTTTCTGCACCTGCGAGGTTCCGCGGAGGCGGTGGATCAAGACCAGCGAGTTAGATCAGAATTCCCGAGCGTAGATCGAGCAGAATTCGCCGGAGAAGCTCGGGTTCTCACCGGGATGAAAATCGGCGGATCGTGGAAAAAAACGGGATGATGCCGGTGTTTTTATAGACGGGGGAGGGCGGCGGGTTGGTTTAGATCGAGCTGGAGTCTTCGGGGTCCGGAAGTCGGCTGGGATACGCGAGATTTTCCGGTCGGTTAGGGATGACAGGTGGGTCCCACCTGTCTGCGAGAGGGAGCGCAGGCACGCGGCTGCGGGCTGGCGCGGGGGCTGGGTGGGCCGGCTGGTGGGTTTCGGCCCACTGGCCGGGGAGGTTTATTTTTTCCTTTTCTTTTTCTTTTTCATTTCTGTTTTGAGTTTAATTTGAATTCCAGTTTGAATTTGAATTTTTGCAACACATGCAACACGTCCAAAAATTTTTAAATTCCCCTCTTAACAGGGTTTTGGGGTGTTACAGCTCTACCCCTTTAAAAGAAATCTCGTCCTCTAGATTGGTGTTTCTAAAACAATTCCGGAAATTGTGCCTTAAGCTCATCTTCTCGCTCCCAGGTGGCTTCCTCTTCCGAGTGATGCTTCCCCTGCACCTTGCACATCCGAATTTTTTTATTTCTTGTGAGGCGTTCCATTGTCTCCAAAATCTTGGATGGTTGCTCGGCATAAGACAAATTCTCAGCTACGTCAACCTCATTCATGGGTAACACCTCTTCAGGCGTTCTCAGTCATTTCTTGAGCTGTGACACATGGAATACATCGTGCACATCCGATAGGCAAGCCGGTAACTCTAATTGATACGCCACTTCGCCTTTCCTCTCTAGAACTTGAAAGGGTCCGATGTATCGCGGTGACAACTTCCCTTTCACCTTGAATCGACGAAGTCCTCGGATAGGGGACACCTTGAGATAGACATAGTCTCCCACGTTGAAAACGAGCTCTCTTCTCCGCACATCGGCGTAGCTCTTTTGTCGTGTCTGTGCTATCCTCAAGTTGTTGCGAATTTCCCTCATTTTCTCCTCGGCTTCTTGTAGTACTTCGGGACCAAACACTTTACTTTCCCCTGTTTGGTTCCAAAATAGGGGAGTTCTGCACTTCCTCCCATACAAGGCTTCAAACGGTGACATCTTCATACTAGCTTGATAGCTGTTGTTATAGGAGAATTCCGCATACGGTAAGTTCTTGTCCCAACTCCGATTGTTTTTTAGTGCACACGCCCTCAGCATATCCTCAAGAATCTGATTGGTTCTTTCCGTCTGCCCGTCAGTTTGGGGATGATAGGCAGAACTAAAGTTCAGATGGGTTCCCATGGTTTCGTGCAACTTCTGCCAAAACCTCGAGGTGAACTGTGTCCCTCGATCCGACACTATCTTCTTCGGCACTCCATGGTAACACACGATCCTTGACATGTACAACTCCGCCAATTTGGACCCGCTGTAGCTTTCCTTCACGGGGATGAAGTGAGCTACCTTGGTCAGCCTGTCGATGATGACCCATATTGAATCATATCCTGATTGGGTCCTAGGCAATCCCACTATGAAATCCATACCAATTTCTTCCTATTTCCATTCAGGCACTTTGAGTGGTTGCAATAATCCCGCGGGTCGTTGATGTTCTGCTTTCACCAACTGACACGTGTCACATAGGGCAACATGTTCCGCGACATCTCGCTTCATGCCATACCACCAATACCTGCTCTTGAGATCCTGGTACATCTTCGTACTCCCAGGATGGATGGAATAGTCGGAATCGTGAGCCTCCTTCAAAATCAATTCACGAATCTCTTTTACTTCAGGCACGCAGATTCTTTTCCCGTGCCACACTGTACCTTGTTCATCCTCTCTAAAACCAGGAGCTTTATTTTCCTTGATGAGTTGTCTGATCTCTTGTATCTTCTCGTCATTCTTTTGACCCTCGCGTATGTCTTGCTCTAGTGTGGACTCCACTTCCATGGCGATGGCTTCACCACTATTCACCAGGCATAAATTGAGCCTTATAATCTCGTCCTTCAACTCTGCAGGCATGTCCGTCAAGCTCAACTTATTGACCTGCACTTTCCGACTTAAAGCATCTGCCACAACGTTTGCTTTCCTAGGATGATAGTTGATGCCCACATCAAAGTCATTGATTAGCTCTAACCATCTCCTTTGTCTAAGGTTGAGATCTGGCTGTGTGAAAATGTACTTTAAACTCTTATGATCCGTATATATCTCTGTCCTCTTCCCATCAAGTAGTGCCGTCAAATTTTCAACGAGTGTACCACTGCGGCTAGTTCTAGGTCATGTGTAGGATAGTTCTTCTCGTGCTTCCGAAGCTGTCGGGATGCATAAGCCACGACATGCCCTTCTTGCATGAGAACACATCCCAACCCGTTTCCGGAGGCATCGCAGTACACCGTAAAGTTCTTCTGCATATCTGGCATAACCAGCACTGGGGCCGTTGTCAATCTTTTCTTTAACTCCTGAAAACTCGTCTCGCACTGCGGCGTCCATGTGAAGGTGATTCCCATCTCCAACAGTTTGGTGAGGGGTCTCGAGATCTTAGAGAATCCCTCAATAAACCGTCGATAGTATCCAGCCAATCCCAAAAAGCTTCGAACTTCCCCGACATTTTCAGGGGTGTTCCACTTCTGTATATCCTCGATTTTGGCGAGATCTACGGAGATTCCTCTCTCCGAGATTATATGTCCTAAGAAGGGAACTCTCTTCAGCCAAAACTCACACTTGCTCAACTTGGCATATAGTTGGTGTTCTCTCAGCCTCTGCAACACCAACCTTAGATGTTTCTCATGTTCTTCTTCATCTTTGGAGAAGACGAGAATGTCACCTATGAAAACCACCACAAATTTGTCCAGATATTCCATGAATACCTTGTTCATGAGATACATGAAGTACGCCGGGGCATTAATTAGCCAGAAAGGCATGACAGTGTATTCATACAGTCCGTACCGAGATACGAAAGCTGTCTTGGGAATATCAGATTGCCTTATCTTAAGTTGGTGGTATCCCGACCTGAGATCAATTTTCGAGAACACACAAGCTCCCTTCAACTGATCAAACAAGTCTTCAATGCAGGGTAATGGGTACTTATTCTTGATGGTTACCTCGTTCAAGGCACGGTAGTCCACGCATAACCTTTGGGTTCCGTCCTTCTTGGGCACAAATATGACTGGAGCTCCCCAAGGTGAGGAACTAGGACGAATATACCCCTTCTCCGTCAATTCTCTCAAATGATCCTTGAGTTCTCCCAGCTGCTTAGAGTCCTTCCGATAAGGTCTCTTGTATATTGGAGCTGTTCCAGGAACTAGCTCAATCGCAAATTCCACCTCTCGATCGGGAGGCATACCTGGCAATTCCTCCAAAAAAACATCTGGATATTCCCTGATAATCCTGATCTCCTCCACCTTCACCTCAACTTGATTTAATTTAACGTCCCTTCTAGGCTCTTGTATTGTTATAAACTTTACTTTTGTGCTACTAGGGTGCGTTAGTTCCACCGTTCTGGTCGAACAATGGATGATTCCCTTATGTTTGGTCAACCAGTCCATGCCCAAAATAATATCAATCCCCTGGGAATCTATCACTATGAGGTTGGCAGTAAATACTACCCCATTAATGTCTAGGTTCACCTTGGGACACACTTGTCTTGTCCTTATTTCTCCACCTGAAGAGTTTACTGCTAGCATATGGTTCATTTGTGTTGTTGCTAGATCATGCTTCTTAACAAACCCTTGACCAATGAACGAGTGGGTAGCACCAGAATCAAACAGCAGGGTTGCAATGTGTAAATTGGCAGGAACTTACCAACTACCACGTCGGGTGCTTCTTGTGCTTCCTCCATAGTGACGTAGTTCACCCGTCCTCTCATTACATTCTGCTGTTGTGGCTGCGTGGGCTTCTTCTTTGGGCACTTATGGGCGTAGTGCCCCACTTCACCACAATTAAAACATTACACCCCAACCTTAGGTGCCTGGCCTTTGCTGTCTTGGGGTTGGTTTGGGGGTCCATGCACTGCTGGTCGAGGTTGATATGTAGGGCGAGGCTGCTGTACGAACTGACGTTGTGGCTGTATTGGTGCTGCCGGAGGCCTGTAATTCGGGTTGTACCCTCTTGGTGCTGAGTAGGGTACCGCAGCACGGTTCGTCTGCCCTGCGGGTTGCTGCATCAGACGTGGGCGGGTGTTGCTCCCTGAGGCTTGATGTGACCACCCGGCCTTCCTCTTATTCTCATTTTCCAAGGCCTTCAGCTTCCTTTCTACCACAAACGCTCTGTCCACCATCTTTTGGAAGCTTTCGTACTCGTTGGAGGACATTGCACACTGTATTTCTGCTGTGAGTCCTTCCACGAAACAATCCTGTTTCTGCTCATCAGTCTCTATGTCCCGTGGGGCATAACGGGAGAGTTGAGTCAATTTAGTGAGGTATTCCCTCACGGTGATGTTCCCTTGCTGCAATCCCAAGAACTCCTTCCTCTTGTTTTTGAGTTCACCCCTTGGTATGTAATGGTTGCAGAAGCTACGTTTGAACTCTTCCCAAGTGATATTCTCAGGGTCATGATGGGCGGCCACGTAGGCGGTCCACCAATCAGCAGCAGGTCCATGCAATTGGTGAGAGGCAAACAGCACCCTCTCATACCCTTGGCACTGTATGATACTCATCTTGCTCTCAATGGTCTTTAGCCAATCATCTGCCTCCAGAGGTTCAGCAGCACTTGCAAACTTTGGAGGTTGAGTTCCTAGAAACTCACTGAACCTTTGTTGGCGTGGTGCAGCTTGTGGAGGTGGAACTTGATGCAAGTTGGCCACCACTTGAGTCAAGTTCTGGATGAGCTGATTTTGATTCTCAAGCATTTGGTGGAGGGGATCAACTCCTTCACGGCGACCATCCCTGTCTTGGCCTCCAGAAAGATGAGGGTTGCAGGCCTCATCGTTGTTGTTGGCGGGGTTGGCAGCACGACCTTTTCCTCCTCCGGCCATCTAGCATGATCAACCAAATGTTAATTTAAAGTATTACGTATTATCTCACTACTTTCACTTGTTTGTACTTTGAAGTGTTGAAGCTTTGTTATACTTTTCTGAGGGTTCACATCTCACACAAAAATAAATGCAATATTATTTCATGTGGGTTCACACACCAAAGCAAAACAATCTGAAGACGAGGTTGTGGACAATTGCTCATGTCTTCCACAACTCACGTCACACACCAAGTATTAACACACCATTAACTAACGTAACGACTCGACTACTCGACATCCTCCTAATTAAGGGAAAGACTCTACGCTACTCATATTCTTGAGCTGGCTCCTCAAGATCTTCCTCATTATTGCGGCTTCCTTCTGACTCTGCTTTGGGTGGGGAGGCTGCTGGTGGAGAAGTGCGACGACGCCTGATCGCCCGGCGATCTGGGGAGTCAGAAGTCCATGTATCATTCAAGGTGACACACAGTTCATTCCCATCTCCTCTTTCTCTCGCCCTCAAGCAGGCTCGAAGCAACGCCTCAGTTTCCTTCAGGGTGTCCCGAACATCCTAAAGCTCCTGCTGACACTCCTTCAGTCGAGTGCTGAGCATAGCAGCATCCTCCAAGCACAGGTCCATGTGCTCATGGGAAGTCCCTTGCTGCACTGGCGGGTACTTATACTCCGTGGTACCACTCTTGCGCTGGAGGACATACATGTACTCAGTCCTGTCCAGGTGTCGACGATAGATATGACTCTGGCAGGTGATGGCCTCCCAGGTGACATCCTTCTCCGCATCGACCTGTGTCGCTCGACAAGCTGGAGAGCGGTGGATCTTGAGCAGCTCATTTTCGTGGATAATCCTCATCTCTGAACTCCATTCTTCCCTCTTCTCACGGATGGTCCTGGTGGAGCTATAGTGTATGATTAGCTTGCCCGTATTGCCGACGGCTTGGAGCATACGTCGAAGACGGCGCAAAAAGCCTCCTACTGCCAATCTGTAGGAAAGGTACGTCACTGGACAGCTCTCCTCTCTTTGGGCAAGGGCAACTACGGGAACTCTCCCTCCTGTGGAATTGCGAGCGGTGCGAATCATGCGAACCATCTAAAACAGAAAGCATTTAAACTTAGGTTAGATAAACTTTTAAACAAAAGTCATATTTTGAATGAAAGTTGGGGTAAGATGAAGAAAGTGACTCATTAAATAACACTTTTCAACCCACACCTTGTAAAATAGTTTTTAAGAAAATAGGGCCCCTAAATACGTCCATTTCTACCTAGCTCCATGTTCCTACGGGCAACCTAGCTCTGATACCACTTCTGTCACACCCGCTTTTTCCGAAGAACAACCAAGTGAAATATCACATGTATGCCAGGATCATTTTCTCATACATGTGATGACAAATAGTGAATCATCATTTATTACAAGCCGGGTGTCGAATATAAATAAATCTTACATAGCAAATGTCTCGATGGACAATAATAAGTTCATCACAAGTAAATAAACTAGCAGCGGATGTAACACCCCAAAAATCTTGTTAAGACCCTAAATCATGTTAAGAGGGGAATTTAAATTTTTTTCGACGTGTTGCATGTTTTGCAACAATTTAAATTCAAACTGGAATTCAATTTAAATTCAAAACAGAAAAGAAATTGAAAAAGAAAAAAAGAAAACAGAAAAAAACCGGCCAGTGGGCCGAAACCCACCAGCCGGCCCAACCAGCACCCGCGCCAGCCCGCAGCCGCACGCGCCTCTTCCTCCCACTGACAGGCGGGGCCCGCCAGCCCTTCTTCTACCTCGCGCCCGCGCCGGGACTCTCTCACCCCGAATCCAAACCGACCCGGATTTCTGCGAATCCCAGCCGAATTTCGATCGGGGGCGACGCAAACTCGATCTAAACCACCCCGCCGCCCTTTCCCCGTCTATAAAAACCCCGGCCTCGTTCTGTTTTTCCCACGCGATCCGCCGATTTTACTCCGGTGAGAAACCGAGCCTTCTCCGGCGAATTCTGGCCGATCTAAGCTCGGAAATTCCGATCTAACTCGCTGGTCTTGATCCACCGCCTCCGGGGAACCCTGCAGGTGCAGAAAACTCGGTGATTTGCGGTTCAAACACAGCGCCGACGAGCCTCGCCGTTGTTTCAATTCGGACCTCGTCGCCGACCGCCTTCTAGGACCTCCGAGCTCAAGAAAACCCCCGAGGTGAGATCCCCGACCTCTCCTCTACCGATCTATGCCATAAGATCACAGTTCTAGGAAGAATTCTCGAAGATCCGAAAGTCTCCGGCGAGATCGCCGCTTTCCGCCGCCGGGCAGCGCCGCCCGCGCTCGATCAGAGCGACGTGGCCGCTTGTGCGCCATCTATTTTAAATCGCACCGTAGACTTTAAATCCCCGCGTACCGGTTCGGCGTTATAATCTCAGCCGTTTGTTTTAAATCGGACGGTCCACGTCAGCCCCGTGTTATAAAGACTGGAAATCTTACGTGCTACCCCCTGGGGTTCTCGGGAAATAAGAGCTAGCCCCGGAAACTTCTGATCTAGCCCCTGGAACTTCAGAAAATAATGTAAATTCATTTAAAAATCAGTTTTAGCCCCTGGACTTAATAAAAATTAGGAAAACTCCTCTGTTATGTATAGCTAGACCCCTGAAAATTGTTAAAATAATATTATAGACCCTGTAGTGGGGTGAGTTTACCTTTTTAGCCATGTTTAATATTTAATTTGGGAAATTGAATATGTGGCTAGTGTTTAAAATTTAAAAAGTGGGACAAACATATTGTCAAAATTAAATTAAAAACTTTCTCAGTATTTAGAAAACTTTGGAGTGAGATAAAAATATATTTTGGGCTGAAGTGAATCTGTTTAGTTTATTATTCACATTTAGGGACACATTTTTTTAGTAAAGAATAGTTCTGGAAAATAGGGAAAATAATTGTAAAATAGTTTACATCAGAGGAAAAGGTCAAAAATATATTAGTAAATATTTTAGATCAGAACCTATTCTGTTTAGATGATGTGTCTTGTTATTTTCATAATAAAGTTCACATTTAGGCATAGGAAATAAATCTGAAAATATAGCAACGAGTAAATGATAAATGGAGTTCCAAAATCCAAAGAATTCAGTTTAGGGTTGGTAGAAATTCTGAAGACACATATGGAGAAGGAAAATAACTTTCATGCATACTTGGTAGGTAAAAGGTGTAGTAATTGAATATAAGGAATTTATTTAAATTGGAAACTCATATATATAGTATGTAAGTATAAATGTGAACACAAAGGTAGGAATCATATACACATGATTAAAAGTGCATGCAAGCCACAAATCAACACACCTAGAGTAACCACAACACACATAATGGTGAATGACTTTCATAAATATGAATGTGTGGTTTGTATGAAGTGGAAGTGTGAACTATGTCTTATGGATTGTTGTTTTTCTTTTGCTATGTGTGATGGTATGATGTAGAACCTGCTCAAGAGCAAGTTATTCCTTTCCAAGATCAGGACTTCCCGTTTCAAGAGCAGCAGGAAGGAGGCAAGTGTCCTTGACCACTTTGATCCTATACTAGGATGTGTAGATAGAATTATTTGCATTGTCAATTGAAAATATGAAACCCATGCTAGGAAGTTTCCCTAGAATTGCATTACCTTGTTTTCCTTGTAGCTTGGGTAGGGATTTATTCTATCATGTCATTTATTATTATGCATATGCTTAGCCATGCTTAGAATGGGATATTTGGGATATGAGATCATCAGTTTATTTTACCATACTCTTGAATGAGATATTGTGAGTTATGTAGAGGTAGGGATTCAAGGCAAGTTGGATGTTTTGGTTGTGTGCTGGGTGCACGAGACTTGGGTTTGTGTTTAGTACATGCCTGGATCCTAAGGACCGGTTCATGGAGCATGTAACCTGGCTTTACAGTGCCAACCACATGCTGAGATGGGGCAGCTTGGCGAATTAATTAGGTGTATCCCAGGCGTAGTATGGTTGTGTTGGATGGTGCGGGGAGTAGGTGTCAGCTGGACTACCATATGAACCGCAAGGCTCAAGAGGGGGCCACTGCAGCGGGGTTGGAGCCTCTTGTATGCTGTTAGGGGTGAAACCTCAGTGGGCCCACGCTCGTCGGGAATCCCTTTGTAAAGGCTTCGTAGTGATCTCCTGGCTACACACCTGGGAAGTGTGAATGTGGTTCGTAGCCACTGGCGTAATGGAGGTTCTTTTAGTCCACCCGGCAACGGGGGATGAAATCACTATATGTGGGTACAGTGGTACAAACTCTGCAGAGTCAAAACTGTCATGACAGCCGTGCTCACGGTCAAGAGCGGCTTGGACTTATTCATGATTAAAGGAGTGATGGTTTTGGAAGTTAAGGATGTTAAGTGGGGAGCTTAACATTGGAAATGATGTTATGGTTATTTGATTATGATGATGGGATGGGAGTTTGGGACCATTTCACCTGTGTAGTAATGTAGGTGCTTAATAAGCTAAGGTGGTAGGTATTAATTGCGTAGTGTTTTAACCATGAGTTCAACCTCTCCTTGTTCTAGCCATGCATGATATAATTTTCTCACACTTGCTGAGTACCATTGGTACTCAACCTTGCATATTTTGTCGGCTTATATTGCTGACCTATGTCAAGACAATGAGGTGGTGTATAATGACCTAGACTTTGGACCCGAAGAAGGTTTCTAGGTTCATGGAGACCCCCGGGCAACGCCTGTGACGGAGCCCTCAAGAATAATATTCCGCTGCTAGTTTATTTACTTGTGATGAACTTATTTTTGTCCATCGAGACATTTGCTATGTAAGACTTATTTATATTCCACACCTGGCTTGTAATAAATGATGCTTCACTATTTGTCATCACATGTATGAGAAAATGATCCTGGCATACATGTGATATTCACTTAGTTGTTCTTCGGAAAAATCGGGTGTGACAGAAGTGGTATCAGAGCCAAAGTTGCCCGTAGGAACGTGGACCTAGGTAGAAATGGACGTACTTAAGAGCCCTATTTTCTTAAAAACTATTTTTACAAGATGTGTGTTGAAAAAGTGTTACTTAATGAGTCACTTTCTTCATCTTACCCCAATTTTCATTCAAAATAGGATTTTTGTTTAAAAAGTTTATCTATCCTAAGTTTAAATGCTTTTTGTTTTAGATGGTTCGCATGATTCGCACCGCTCGCAAGTCCAGGAGGGAGAGTTCCCGTAGTTGCCCTTGCCGAAAGAGAGGAGAGCCGTCCGGTGACGTACCTTTCCTACGGATTGGCAGTAGGAGGCTTGTTGCGCTGTCTTCGATGTATGCTCGAAGCCGCCGGCAATACGGGCAAGCTAATCATCCACTATAACTCCACCAGGACCATCCGTGAGAAGAGGGAAGAATGGAGCTCAGAGATGAGGATTATACATGAAAATCGGCTGCTTAAGATCCACCACTCTCCAGCTTGTAGAGCGACACAGGTCGATGCGGAGAAGGATGTCACCTGGGAGGCCATCACCTGCTAGAGTCACATCTATCGTCGCCACCTGGACAGGACTGAGTACATGTATGTCCTCCAGCGTGAGAGTGGTACCACGGAGTACAAGTACCCGCCAGTGCAGCAAGGGACTTCCCATGAGCACATGGACTTGTGCTTGGAGGATGCTGCTATGCTCA
This sequence comes from Neostapfia colusana, assembly GCA_030760725.1. Lineage (NCBI taxonomy): Eukaryota > Viridiplantae > Streptophyta > Magnoliopsida > Poales > Poaceae > Neostapfia > Neostapfia colusana. The sequence goes on from JASWHV010000009.1 coordinate 51,788,589, forward strand.
GCACTCGACTGCAGGAGTGTCAGCAAGAGCTTCAGGATGTTCGGGACACCCTGAAGGAAACCGAGGCGTTGCTTTGAGCCTGCTTGAGGGCGAGAGAAATAGGAGATGGGAATGAACTGTGTGTCACCGTGAATGATACATGGACTCCTGACTCCCCAGATCACCGAGCGATCAGGCGTCGTCGCACTTCTCCACCAGCAGCCTCCCCACCCAAAGCAGAGTCAGAAGGCAGCCGAAATGATGAGGAAGATCCCGAGGAGCCAGCTCAAGAAAACGAGTAGTGTAGAGTCCCTCCCTTAGTTAGCAAGATGTCGAATAGTCGAGTCGTTACGTTAAGTTAATGGTGTGTTAATGCTTGGTGTGTGACGTGAGTCGTGGAAGCCATGAGCAATTGTCCACAGCCTCGTCTTTAGATTATTTTGCTTTGGTGTGTGAACCCACATGAAATAATATTGCATTTATTTTTGTGTGAGAAATGAACCCTCAGAAAAGTATAACAATGCCTCAACACTTCAAAGTACAAACAAATGAAAGTAGTAAGATGATACTAAATGCTTTCAAATTAACATTGGTTGATTCTGCAAGATGGACGGAAGAGGAAAAGGACGTGCTGCCAACACCGCCAACAACAACGATGAGGCATGCAACCCTCATCTTTCTGGAGGCCAGGACAGGGGTGGTCGCCATGAAGGAGTTGATCCCCTCCACCAAATGCTGGAGAATCAAAATCAGCTCATCCAGAACTTGACTCAAGTGGTGGCCAACTTGCATCAAGTTCCACCTCCACAAGCTGCACCACGCCAACCAAGGTTGAGTGAGTTTCTAGGAACTCAACCTCCAAAGTTTGCAAGTGCTGCTGAACCTCTGGAGGCAGATGATTGGCTTAAGACCATTGAGAGCAAGATGAGGATCATACAGTGCCAAGGGTATGAGAGGGTGCTGTTTGCCTCTCATCAATTGCATGGACCTGCTGCTGATTGGTGGACCGCCTACGTGGCTGCCCATCATGACCCTGAGAACATCACTTGGGAAGAGTTCAAGCATAGCTTCCGCAACCATTACATCCCAAGAGGTGAACTCAAAAACAAGAGGAAGGAATTTTTGGGACTGCAGCAGGGAAACATGACGGTGAGGGAATACCTCACTAAATTTACTCAACTATCCCGTTATGCCCCACGGGACATAGAGACTGATGAGCAGAAACAAGATTGTTTCATGGAGGGACTTACCGCAGAAATACAGTGTGCAATGTCCTTCAACGAGTATGAAAGCTTCCAAAAGATGGTGGACAGAGCATTTGTGGTAGAAAGGAAGCTAAAGGCCATGGAAAATGAGAATAAGAGGAAGGCCGGGTGGTCACATCAAGCCTCAGGGAGCAACACCCGCCCACGTCTGATGCAACAACCTACAGGGCAGACGAACCGTGCTGCGGTACCCTACTCAGCACCAAGAGGGTACAACCCGAACTACAGGCCTCCCGCAGCACCAGCGCAGCCACAACGTCTGTTTGTACAGCAGCCTCGCCCCGCATATCCACCTCGACCAGCAGTACAGGGACCTCCAAACCAACCCCAAGACAGCAAAGGCCAGGCACCTAAGGTTGGGGTGCAATATTTAGCTGCGGTGAAGTGGGGCACTACGCCCATAAATGCCCAAAGAAGAAGCCCGCACAGCCACAACAGCAGAATGTGATGCGAGGACGGGTGAACCACGTCACTATGGAGGAAGCGCAAGAGGCACCCGACGTGGTAGTTGGTAAGTTTCCTGCCAATTTACACATTGCAACCCTGCTGTTTGATTCTGGTGCTACCCACTCATTCATTGCTCAAGGGTTTGTTAAGAAGCATGATCTAGCAACAATACAAATGAACTATATGCTAGCAGTAAACTCTCCAGGTGGAGAAATAAGGACAAGACAAGTGTGTCCCAAAGTGAACCTAGACATTAATGGGGTCGTATTTACTGCTAACCTCATAGTTATAGATTCACAAGGGATAGATATTATCTTGGGTATGGATTGGTTGACCAAACATAAGGGAATCATCCATTGTTCGACCAGAACGGTGGAACTAACTCACCCTAGTGGCACAAGAGTAAAGTTCATAAAAATACAAGAGCCTAGGAGGGACATTAAATTAAATCAAGTTGAGGTGAAAGTGGAGGAGATCAGGACCATCAGGGAATATCCAGATGTTTTTCCGGAGGAGTTGCCAGGTATGCCTCCCGATCATGAAGTGGAATTCGCAATTGAGCTAGTACCTGGAACAACCTCGATATACAAGAGACCTTATCGGATGGACTCCAAGCAGCTAGAAGAACTCAAGGATCATTTAAGAGAATTGACGGAGAAGGGGTATATTCGTCCTAGTTCCTCACCATGGGGAGCTCCGGTGATATTTGTGCCCAAGAAGGACGGAACCCAAAGGTTATGCGTGGATTACCGTGCCTTGAATGAGGTAACCATCAAGAACAAGTACCCATTACCCCGCATTGAAGACTTGTTTGATCAGTTGAGGGGAGCTTGTGTGTTCTCGAAAATTGATCTCAGGTCGGGATATCACCAACTCAAGATAAGGCAATCTGATATTCCCAAGACAGCTTTCGTATCTCGGTACAGACTGTATGAATACACTGTCATGCCTTTCGGGCTAACTAATGCCCCGGCATACTTCATGTATCTCATGAACAAGGTATTCATGGAATATCTGGACAAATTTGTGGTGGTTTTCATAGATGACATTCTCGTCTTCTCCAAAGATGAAGAAGAACATGAGAAACATCTAAGGTTGGTGTTGCAGAGGCTAAGAGAACACCAACTATATGCCAAGTTGAGCAAGTGTGAGTTTTGGCTGAAGAGAGTTCCCTTCTAAGGACATATAATCTCGGAGGGGGGAATTTCCGTGGATCCTGCCAAAATCGAGGATATACGGAAGTGGAAGATCCCTGAAAATGTCGGGGAAGTTCGAAGCTTCTTGGGATTGGCTGGATACTATCGACGGTTTATTGAGGGATTCTCCAAGATCTCAAGACCCCTCACCAAACTGTTGGAGAAGGGAATCACATTCACATGGACGCCACAGTGCGAGACGAGTTTTCAGGAGCTAAAGAAAAGATTGACAACAGCCCCAGTGTTGGTTATGCCAGATATGCAGAAGAACTTTACGCTGTACTGCGATGCCTCTTGAAACGGGTTGGGATGTGTTCTCATGCAAGAGGGGCATGTCGTGGCTTATGCATCCCGACAACTCCGGAAGCACGAGAAAAACTATCCTACACATGACCTAGAACTAGCCGCAGTGGTACACGCGTTGAAAATTTGGCGACACTATTTGATGGGGAAGAGGACCGAGATATATACGGATCATAAGAGTTTAAAGTACATTTTCACACAGCCAGACCTCAACCTAAGACAAAGGAGATGGTTAGAGCTAATCAATGATTTTGATGTGGGCATCAACTATCATCCTGGGAAAGCAAACGTCGTGGCCGATGCTTTAAGTCGGAAAGTGCAGGTCAATAAGTTGAGCTTGAAGGACATGCCTGCAGAATTGAAGGATGAGGTTATAAGGCTCAATCTATGCCTTGTGAATAGTGGTGAAGCCATCGCCATGGAAGTGGACTCCACACTAGAGCGAGACATCCGCGAGGGTCAAAAGAAAGACGAGAAGATACAAGAGATCAGACAACTCATCAAGGAAAATAAAGCTCCTGGTTTCAGAGAGGATGAACAAGGAACGGTGTGGCATGGGAAAAGGATCTGTGTGCCTGAAGTAAAGGAGATTCATGAATTAATTTTGAAGGAGACTCACGATTCCGACTATTCCATTCATCCTAGGAGTACGAAGATGTACCAGGACCTCAAGAGCAGGTATTGGTGGTATGGCATGAAACGAGATGTCGCGGAACATGTTGCCATATGTGACACATGTCAGTTGGTGAAAGCAGAACATCAACGACCCGCAGGATTATTGCAACCACTCAAAGTGCCTGAATGGAAATGAGAAGAAATCGGTATGGATTTCATAGTGGGATTGCCCAGGACCCAATCAGGATATGATTCAATATGGGTCATCATCGACAGGCTAACCAAGGTGGCTCATTTCATCCCCGTGAAAGAAAGCTACAGCGGATCTAAATTGGCAGAATTGTACATGTTAAGGATCGTGTGTTACTATGGAGTGCCAAAGAAGATTGTGTCGGATCGAGGGACACAGTTCACCTCAAGGTTCTGGCAGAAGTTACATGAAACCATGGGAACCCATCTGAATTTCAGCTCTGGCTATCATCCCCAAACTGACGGGCAGACGGAGAGAACCAATCAGATCCTTGAAGATATGCTGAGGGCATGTGCACTCAAAAACAATAGGAGTTGGGACAAGAACTTACCGTATGCGGAGTTTTCCTATAACAACAGCTATCAAGGTAGTATGAAGATGTCACCGTTTGAAGCCTTGTACGGGAGGAAGTGCAGAACTCCCCTATTTTGGAACCAAACGGGGGAAAGTAAAGTGTTTGGTCCAGAAGTACTACAAGAAGCCGAGGCGAAGGTGAGGGAAATTCGCAACAATTTGAGGATAGCACAGACACGCCAAAAGAGCTATGCCGATGTACGAAGAAGAGAGCTCGTTTTCAACGTGGGAAACTATGTCTATCTCAAGGTGCCCCCTATCAGAGGACTTCGTCGGTTCAAGGTGAAAGGGAAGTTGTCACCTCGATACATCGGACCCTTTCATGTTCTGGAAAGGAAAGGCGATGTGGCGTATCAACTAGAGTTACCGGCTCGTCTATCGGATGTGCACGATGTATTCCATGTGTCACAACTCAAGAAATGCCTGAGGACGCCTGAAGAGGTGTTACCCATGAATGAAGTGGATGTAGTTGAGGATTTGTCTTATGCCGAGCATCCATACAAGATTTTGGAGACAATGCAACGCCTCACCAGAAATAAAAGAATCCGGATGTGCAAGGTGCAGTGGAAGCATCACTCAGAAGAGGAAGCCACCTGGGAGCGGGAAGATGAGCTCAAGGCACAATTTCCGGAATTGTTTTCTTAGAACCACAAATCTTGAGGACGAGATTTCTTTTAAGGGGGGTAGAGCTGTAACACCCCAAAAATCTTGTTAAGACCCTAAATCATGTTAAGAGGGGAATTTAAAATTTTTTGGACGTGTTGCATTTTTTGCAACAATTTAAATTCAAACTGGAATTCAATTTAAATTCAAAACAGAAAAAAATAGAAAAAGAAAAAAAGAAAACAGAAAAAAAAACCGGCCAGTGGGCCGAAACCCACCAGCCGGCCCAACCAGCACCCGCGCCAGCCCGCAGCCGCGCGCGCCTCTTCCTCCCACTGACAGGCAGGGCCCGCCAGCCCTTCTTCTACCTCGCGCCCGCGCCGGGACTCTCTCACCCCGTATCCAAACCGACCCGGATTTCTGCGAATCCCAGCCGAATTTCGATTGGGGGCGACGCAAACTCGATCTAAACCACCCCGCCGCCCTTTCCCCGTCTATAAAAACCCCGGCCTCGTTCTGTTTTTCCCACGCGATCCGCCGATTTTACTCCGGTCAAAAATATATTAGTAAATATTTTAGATCAGAACCTATTCTGTTTAGATGATGTGTCTTGTTATTTTCATAATAAAGTTCACATTTAGGCATAGGAAATAAATCTGAAAATATAGAAACTAGTAAATGATAAATGGAGTTCCAAAATCCAAAGAATTCAGTTTAGGGTTGGTAGAAATTCTAAAGACACATGTGGAGAAGGAAAATAACTTTCATGCATACTTGGTAGCTAAAAGGTGTAGTAATTGAATATAAGGAATTTATTTAAATTGGAAACTCATATATATAGTATGTAAGTATAAATGTGAACACAAAGGTAGGAATCATATACACATGATTAAAAGTGCATGCAAGCCACAAATCAACACACCGAGAGTAACCACAACACACATAATGGTGAATTACTTCCATAAATATGAATGTGTGGTTTGTATGAAGTGGAAGTGTGAACTATGTCTTATGGATTGTTGTTTTTCTTTTGCTATGTGTGATGGTATGATGTAGAACCTGCTCAAGAGCAAGTTATTCCTTTCCAAGATCAGGACTACCCATTTCAAGAGCAGCAGGAAGGAGGCAAGTGTCCTTGACCACTTTGATCCTATACTAGGATGTGTAGATAGAATTATTTGCATTGTCAATTGAAAATATGAAACCCATGCTAGGAAGTTTCCCTAGAATTGCATTACCTTGTTTTCCTTGTAGCTTGGGTTGGGATTTATTTTATCATGTCATTTATTATTATGCATATGCTTAGCCATGCTTAGAATGGGATATTTGGGATATGAGATCATCAGTTTATTTTACCATACTCTTGAATGAGATATTGTGAGTTATGTAGAGGTAGGGATTCAAGGCAAGTTGGATGTTTTGGTTGTGTGCTGGGTGCACGAGACTTGGGTTTGTGTTTAGTACTTGCCTGGATCCTAAGGACCGGTTCATGGAGCATGTAACCGGCTTTACAGTGCCAACCACATGCTGAGATGGGGCAGCTTGGCCAATTAATTAGGTGTATCCCCGGCGTAGTATGGGTGTGTTGGATGGTGCGGGGAGTAGGTGTCAGCTGGACTACCATATGAACCGCAAGGCTCAAGAGGGGGTCAATGCAGTGGGGTTGGAGCCTCTTGTATGCTGTTAGGGGTGAAACCTCAGTGGGCCCACGCTCGTCGGGAACCCCTTTGTAAAGGCTTCGTAGTGATCTCCTGGCTCCACACCTGGGAAGTGTGAATGTGGTTCGTAGCCACTAGCGTAATGGAGGTTCTTTTTGTCCACCCGGCAACGGGGGATGAAATCACTACATGTGGGTACAGTGGTACAAACTCTGCAGAGTCAAAACTGTCATGGCAGCCGTGCTCACGGTCAAGAGTGGCTTGGACTTATTCATGATTAGAGGAGTGATGGTTTTGGAAGTTAAGGATGTTAAGTGGGGAGCTTAACATTGGAAATGATGTTATGTTTATTTGATTATGATGATGGGATGGGAGTTTGGGACCCTTTCACCTGTGTAGTAATGTAGGTGCTTAATAAGCTAAGGTGGTAGGTATTAATTGCGTAGTGCTTTAACCATGAGTTCAATCTCTTCTTGTTCTAGCCATGCATGATATAATTTTCCCACACTTGCTGAGTACCATTGGTACTCAACCTTGCATATTTTGTCGGTTTATATTGCTGCTCAGGTCAAGATAATGAGGTGGTGTATAATGACCAAGACTTTGGACCTGAAGAAGGTTTCTAGGTTCATGGAGACCCCCGGGCAACGCCTGTGACGGAGCCCTCAAGAATAATATTCCGCTGCTAGTTTATTTACTTGTGATGAACTTATTTTTGTCCATCGAGACATTTGCTATGTAAGACTTATTTATATTCGACACCTGGCTTGTAATAAATGATGCTTCACTATTTTTCATCACATGTATGAGAAAATGATCCTGGCATACATGTGATATTCACTTGGTTGTTCTTCGGAAAAACCGGGTGTGACAGCGGAATAATTATTCTTGTGGGCTCCGTCACAGGCGTTGCCCAGGGGACTCCATGAACCTAGAAACCTTCTTCGGGTCCAAAGTCTTGATTATTAAATGCCACTTCATTATCTTGACCTGAGCAGCAATATAAACCAACAAATATGCAAGGTTGAGTACCGATGGTACTCAGCAAGTGTGGGAAAGTTATGTCATGCATGGCTAGAGCAAGGAGAGGTTGAACTCAGGGCTAAAGCACTACGCAATTAATACATGTCACCTTAGCTTATTAAGCACCTACATTACTACACAGGTGAAATGGTCCCAATCTCCCATCCCATCATCATAATCAAATAGCCATAACATCATTTCCAATGTTAAGCTCCCCACTTAACATTCACCACTTTCAAAGCCATCATCCTCTAATCATGAATAAGTCCAAGCCGCTCTTGACCGTGAGCATGGCTGTCATGACAGTTTTGACTCTGCAGAGTTTGTACCACTGTACCCACATGTAGTGATTTCATCCCCCGTTGCCGGGTGGACTAAAAGAACCTCCATTATGCCAGTGGCTACGAACCACATTCACACTTCCCAGGTGTGTAGCCAGGAGATCACTACGAAGCTTTTACAAAGGGATTCCCGATGAGTGTGGGCCCACTGAGGTTTCACCCCTAACAGCATACAAGAGGCTCCAACCCCGCTGCAGTGGCCCCCTCTTGAGCCTTGCGGTTCATATGGTAGTCCAGCTGACACCTATTCCCCGCACCATCCAACACACCCATACTACGGCGGGGATACACCTAATTAATTGGCCAAGCTGCCCCATCTCAGCATGTGGTTGGCACGGTAAAGCCAGGTTACATGCTCCATGAACCGGTCCTTAGGATCCAGGCAAGTACTAAACCCAAACCCGAGTCTCGTGCACCCAGCACCGACCAAAACATCCAACTTGCCTTGATCCCTACCTCTACATAACTCACAATATCTCAATCAAGAGTATGGTAGAATAAATTGATGATCTCATATCCCAAATATCCCTTTCTAAGCATGGCTAAGCATAAGCATGTAAATAAATGACATGATAAAATAAATCCCAACCCAAGCTACAAGGAAACAAGGTAATGCAATTCTAGGGAAACTTCCTAGCATGGGTTTCATATTTCAATTGACAATGCAAATATTCTATCTACACATCCTAGCATAGGATCAAAGTGGTCAAGGACACTTGCCTCCTTCCTGCTGCTCTTGAAATGGGTAGTCTTGATCTTGGAAAGGAAGAACTTGCTCTGGAGCAGGTTCTACTCATACCATCACACATAGCAAAAGAAAACAACAAGTCATAAGACATAGTTCACACTTCCACTTCATACAAACCACACATTCACATTTATGAAAATCATTCACAATTATATGTATTGTGGTTACTCTATGTGTGTTGATTTTTGGCTTACATGCACTTTTAATCATGTGAATATGATTTCTACTTTTGTATTCACACTTATGTTTGCATACTATGTATATGAGTCTCCAATTTAAATAAATTCCTTATATTCAATTACTACACCTTTTAGCTACCAAGAATGCATGAAAGGTATTTTCCTACTCCATATGTGTCTTCAGTCCTTCTACCAACCCTAAACTGAATTCTTTGGATTTTAGAAACTTCATTTATCATTTTCTAGTTATTTATCCTTAGCTTGCTACATTTTCAGATTTATTTCCTATGCCTAACTGTGCACTTTAATATGAAAATAGTAAGACATCTCATCTAAACAGAATAGGTTTTGGGTCTGAAATATTTAATAACATATTTTTGAGCTTCCCTTCTGATGTGAACTATTTTACATTTATTTTACTAATTTTCAGAATTATTCTCTACTTAAAAATGTGTCCCTATAACTAATAAATGTGAATAATCAATTAAACAGATTCATTTCAGCCAAAAATCTATTTTTATCTCACTCCAAGGTTTTCTAAGTACTGGGAAAGTTTTTAATATGAATTTGATAATATGTTTGTCCCACCTTTTAAATTTTAAATACTAGCCACATATTCAAATTCCTAACTTTAATATCAAATAGGGTTAAAAAGGTAAACTCACTACACTTATCAGAGGGGTTTTTCCTAATTTTTATTAAGTCCAGGGGCTAAAACTGATTTTTAAATGAATTTACATGATTTTCTGAAGTTCCAGGGCTAGATCAGAAGTTTCCGGGGCTAGCTCTTATTTTCCGAGAACCCCAGGGGGTAGCGCGTAAAAATTCCAGTCTTTATAACGCGGGGCTGACGTGGACCGTCCGATTTAAAACAGACGGCTGAGATTATAACATCGAACCGGTACGCGGGGATTTAAATTCTACCGTGCGATTTAAAATAGACGGCACACAAGCGGCCACGTCGCTCTGATCGAGCGCGGGCGGCGCTGCCCGGCGGCGCACGGCGGCGGGAGGCGGCGATCTCGCCGGAGAGTTTCGGATCTTCGTCAATTCTTCCTAAAACTGTGATTTTATGGCATAGATCGGTGGAGGGGAGGTCGGGGATCTCACCTCGGGGGTTTTCTTGAGCTCGGAGGTCGTGGAAGGCGGTCGGCGACGAGGTCCGAGGTGAATTCACGATGAGGCTCGTCGGCGCTGTGTTGGAGCCGCAAACCACCGAGTTTTCTGCACCTGCGAGGTTCCCCGGAGGCGGTGGATCAAGACCAGCGAGTTAGATCAGAATTCCCGAGCGTAGATCGAGCAGAATTCGCCGGAGAAGCTCGGGTTCTCACCGGGATGAAAATCGGCGGATCGTGGAAAAAAATGGGACGATGCCGGTGTTTTTATAGACGGGGGAGGGCGGCGGGTTGGTTTAGATCGAGCTGGAGTCCTCGGGGTCCGGAAGTCGGCTGGGATACGCGAGATTTTCCGGTCGGTTGCGATCGCGCGCGCGGGGAACAGTCCGGGTTTCGGACGATCGGGGGTTAGGGATGACAGGTGGGTCCCACCTGTCTGCGAGAGGGAGCGCGGGCGCGCGGCTGCGGGCTGGCGCGGGGGCTGGGTGGGCCGGCTGGTGGGTTTCGGCCCACTGGCCGGGGAGGTTTATTTTTTCCTTTTCCTTTTCTTTTTCTTTTTTATTTCTGTTTTGAGTTTAATTTGAATTCCACTTTGAATTTGAATTTTCGCAACACATGCAACACGTCCAAAAATTTTTAAATTCCCCTCTTAACAGGATTTTGGGGTGTTACAACTACGCATCGAGTTCACGTTCAGCCCGTGAACGTGTCCCCGCTAGCACACACGCACACTAACACGGCGGCGTGCACAACTCCCACTCGACGGAGTTTCCCTCTTGGGGTTCCGTCTCTTCCTCGGGAGTCCCTTCCTCATAACACACTGCAAAAGCTTCAAACACAAGCAGTGAGCACGATGGCTCAGCAAGTCTGACCCGTCTCTCCTATACATGAAACTTCTACATGAGGAATACATGGTACATGAGGCAAATAAGTTGCAAAGGACTCGCCTAATTATTTGAACCTTACTTTCAAGTTTTAGCAGCAAGTTGTGGAGAACCTCACGCTAAGGCACATGAGAGACTCGCAATCAAATAAGAAACACATTTCTCTCATGTACTTTGCCCAAGGTTGAAAAGAACTTTAATTCACTCTAAACTACAGCAAGTCATTAAAAATCAAGTTATAGCTTTCAATCAGCAACTTTTACATGACTCTAGCCTGTTCTTTCTACGTCACGGTACAGGGAACAAGTGGTACTCACTGACAGCGAGGGACGCTGATTATAATCGATTTACACCTGCAGGGTTACCCGAATAACCCGTCATGTACGCCCGTACTCGATGTTGCCTAGAGCAAAAATCACGGACGTCGTACGCAACCACCTTTCACCCGTCAGCCAAATGTTGAGCCGGTCCAATCGTCCCGAGCAAGAGGTCTCTGCACGTGCATCCGCAGTGCCGCCAGCCGATATACACCTCAAACTCTCAACCTACCCTCTGAACGACCAGCTATGCCTCAACACCCAGCTACCCGAGTTACATCAGTTTCCCGGTTCCCATATATCCGGTAGGTCTTCGGTACTGTTCTAGCTTGTTCAACAGGCCCGCAAATGGCTCGGTCCTCAATCGACAGAAGCGGAGCTATGGCACCCAGGCCCCAACGCCCTGCTGCCCTTACTCTCCGCTTTGTCTCATTTTTTCTCGCCATGTGTTTCATTTGCTACCTTTACCCGAGTAGTGTGCCCCTAGCCTATTCTCGCGAGCAGTTCCAACTACTCGACTTGTACCAAATCCTACACTATCTTAGCATTGCAGTAGCTAATCGAGGTTTACAAACCTAAGCCCAACCCAGGGTTTTCTTGGCTATGCATTTGGGTTTTCACTCAAGACTCTAATGCAAAATTTAAGTGGGTGCTCAAAGTAAGTTCTCAAAACAGTAAAATTTATAAAAAGGCTAATGCAAACCGGAGCTTGCCTTGCTGCTGTTGATCGTAGGCTAGCTGTTCCTCTGGAGTGATGAAGTCTAAGACTTCGGGCTCCTCCTCAACCTTAGCGACTACATGAGATAAATACATAGATGTATGAAGCTGAATGCATATGAATTTGAAGTTGAATTTTTGAAGACTATAAGTCTTGCTAGACAGGCCCAATGACTCTGAAATTTTTACTGTGGTTTGGATACAACCTAAATAGGGACTTGGCCAAGTTTTATTTGCAGAAAAGCTCATTTGAGTTCTCCACAAATAATTGTGTACTTGGCCTTAATTGGAGCTCTTAGGGTGTTATAGGGATTTTCATGGAGCAATCCATGACTTTCTGAAAACTAAATTCTCAGAGTGTTCTAATGGAGTTGGTTTCACTTAATTTGAAGGTTCCTAACCAAAGATATGAGCTAAACAATTTTTCAGAGAAAATCTGAAAATGTTTCTGGACATTTTCCATTTTCTCTGGAACAGTTTTATTAATCACACCATTAGGCGGATCAAATTAGCTCGAATGGATCTGAAATTTTATGGTAGATCAAGGATATTATGGTGAACATCCTGGACAAATTTCAGAATTTTCCTCCAAAGGGTTCTCCAGTTAAAATTCTAAACAGTTTAAACTTTGAAGAATTAATTCTGGAGAAATAAAGATTTTCATTGAGTGAAACCTGATTTGTTGGAAAGTACTCAGAGAGCTGAATCCAACAAAATTTGGTTCACTTGATTTGGAGTTTTCTAGCCAAAGTTATGTGGGTTTGAAGTTTGAACTAAATCTGAAAATCGGATAAAAGTTTAAACTTCTGCCAGTGGGCCCCACGTGCACTGCTTCTTCTTCCTCGCGCCAAACACCTGGCGGCGGCGGTCTCCGGCGAGACTCGCCGGAATCGAGTTCCCTGCCACCCCTCGGCCCGAAACTCGCCGCCTCCCCATTTTCCGACCTCCTGAACTCAGCTGTGAGCTTGCCGGTCGCCGGCGGTTGCCGGAAATCTGCGCGCACCGGCGACAGCATCCGCTAGGGTTTCGGCGAGGTCGGTTACGCTCTGTCCTTCACCAAAAAATCGGGTTTTGGCTCTATAGCACCAGGGGACCATAAGAAAGCTGGAAATGGTAGCCAACCTTGGTGAAACGGCCGGCAACCCCGAGCTCCACGGTGAACCGAGACCATTTTCCATGGCGGCCCGAGGAGCTGCCCTCTCGGAGCTAATTCTTTATGATTTTCCTTGGTTTTTCTTTGAGGAGAGGCGCTAGGGGATGTACTAGCTACTTGCAAACGAGCTCGCCTTTTGGTGCTACATGTGAACCGAATTTGGCCCACAACCGAGCTCGGGTGTTTTGTGTTAGATTTTGGAAACTTGTAAAATTCCTGCTATACGGTGGATCATTTGCTAAACAGAGAGAAGCTACATGACCTAGAGAAGCTAACGCACCTTTATTGTATAGGAAAGCAAGGGCGAAAGTGGCTGTGGCGTCCTGTCCACGGTGAACCGAAACAATCGTCGCCGCAACCCTTGGTAACTCGTCGGTGTTCTTGGAATTGTAATCACCCGGAGCTACCAAACTTTGGTACGGCGAGGGAAATAGCTAGAGCGCGCCTGGGCGCTTATGCTTGCGGTGTGGAACTCGAGCACTCGATGCTCAACCGACGGTGGCGAGGGAAAACACCGAGAGCGCGGCCGGTGACTGTGTTCTTCACGGGAACGGAGCAGAGAGCGAGGGTACGCGGGATACCAGTGAAGAAAAAAATCGCCTTTGGCAGCTCGGTGGGTGATAAGGGAAGGTCACAGCAGGAGCTGGCGCCGATTTCCCATCGGGAACCGGTCTGCCGGCGCGCTGGCGCTCACCCGTGCGAAGGAAAACTCGAGCAGAGGCGGTTCTTCGGTTTAGAGTGGCTGACAGGGGGTCCCACCTCACATTTTTAACCTCTGAAATTAAATTCCCCTCACATTTTTAACCTCTGAAATTAAATTCCCCCCTTGAAATTTGAATTATCTACCAAATGCCCATTTGAACTTGATAGAATTCAAATTGTGAAGTGTTTGAATATATTTATAGCACATGTGCAGTTTGAAATTCAAATTGAATTTGAATTTGCCAAAATTGGCTCATGTCAAGATCAACTCCAAATGGGGTGAAAATTGGTGTGTGAGCTCACAAAAATGTGCTGAGTGTGAATATGAATCCCACTTTTGAATTGATGGGATGAAAGGAGTTTGAATTTAAATTTGAGTTCAAACTAGCCTCTTTCTTATTATACCCAAAAATACCTCAAAAAGGTTTTGGATTTGGGTGAATTTTGGTATGAGCATTCCTAGCAAGTGTAGGAGTTTTTCATATGCCCAGCCCTTATTTGATGCATGTGGAACATACCACTTTTGCATTTTGTGAGTTCATCCTCTAATGACCATATTGATTGTGGTTAGTTGCTCTACAAATGTGTTCATAAGTTTTCCTCAAATGAGGTGTGTGTGTGGTGTGACGGACACTTTGGATGTGTGCAAAAACTTAGGCCCTTACACTCCTCCCCCCTTAAAAGAATCTCGTCCCGAGATTATAAGGTGAAAATGAGAGAGGATGGTGGGGAATTACCGTATGTGCGACGCGTAAAATTCGGGGTAGTTAGCACAAAGAAAGCCTTTGCCTTCCCATGTCGCTTCATCTATGGAGTGATTACTACATAGAACTTTGTAGAACCACGTCGTACCGTTGCGTGTGGTTCGGGCCTTTGCATCAATTATTTGAACCGGTTCCTCCCGATAAGTGAGATCCGGTTTCAGTTCTTCAATATCCCCCAACTGAATGGTAGTTGATAGCTTGAGACACTTTCTCAGCTGAGAAATGTGAAAGACGTCGTGCACACCGGACAGTATTTCTGGTAATTCCAGCCAGTATGCAACTGACCCACATCTTTCCACAATCTAGAATGGTCCAATGAATCGTGGTGCCAACTTTCCTCTCACCATGAATCTGTTCACGCCCTTCATTGGAGACACACGTAGATATACGTGATCCCAGACTTCGAATCGTAACGGGCGTCTTCTCCGGTCCTCATACTGTTTTTTGTCAGGATTAGGCGGCTTTTAGGTTCGCTTGAATCAGCCGAACCTTTTCCTCCGCATTGTGACACGATTGATCCCGAAGGTGACCCTTTCGCGAGACTCATACCAATTCAGTGGTGTACGGCATTTTCTCCCGTATAGCGCCTCGTAAGGCGCCATCTTGATGCTGGCTTGATAACCATTGTTGTACGAGAACTTGGCCAACGGTAAGTGTTCATCCCAGTTCTTACCGTGGTTGATAGCACAAGCTCGTAACATATCTTATAAAATCTGATTTACCCGCTCGGTTTGCCCATCCGTCTGCGGGTGGTATGCTGAACTACGGATCAGTTTCGTCCCCAACGAAGCATGTATCTGCTCCCAAAAACGAGATTCAAATAAAGTGCTCCGATCCAATATGATGGTGCGGGGTACGCCGTACAAGCATAGGATCTGTGAGATGTACAATTCAGCATACTTTTTGGCGTTGTAGTTGATATTGACCGGGATAAAATGGGCAACTTTGGTTTGCCGGTCGACGATCACGCACACTGAATCATGCTTCTGAAATGTGGTGGTTAAACCGACGATGAAGTCCATGCTCACATCTTCTCACATCCAGGCAGGAACGCCCAGTGGCTGTAGCAGTCCCGGTTTTCTCCTGTGGTCTGCCTTCACCCTTCGACATGTATCACATTCGGACACGTATTTTGCGATCTCCCGCTTCATTCGTGTCCTCCAAAACTTGTTTCTGAGTTCTTGATACATTTTGTTGCTGCCAGGGTGAATAGAAAACTTTGACAAGTGACCCTCCTCAAAGATTTTCTTCTGTAACTCCGGGTTATGGGGTATGACAATCCGGTCCTTGAACCATAGGATGTCATCTTCGTCTTTCTGGAAACGTTTCAGCTCCCCACTGTCTACACGTCTTCGCAATTGTGAGATGCCCTTGACATGTTTCTGAGCTGCTGCTATCTCTTCACGGATGGTGGGGATCAAAGCTATGTTATATAGAGCTCCATGTGGAATCACATGCAATGCTAGCTCGCTCTCTTCCCACGGTGTGATGGTCAGATTTTTGACGTGTGACTTGCGGCTACGTGCATCCGCCACTACGTTTGCCTTGCCAGGGTGATAATGGATCTCTATTTCGTAATCCTTTATCAACTCTAACCATCTTCGCTGCTTCATGTTCAGCTCTTTCTGAGTGAATATGTACTTGAGGCTTTTGTGGTAGGTATATAAATGCACGAGGTTACCGAATAGGTAGTGCCTCCACATTTTGAGTGCGAGTACCACGGCAGCTAGCTCTAAGTCATGAGTTGGATAATTCTGCTCATGGCTTCTGAGCTGCCGTGATCCATACGCGACCACTCTTCGGTCTTGCATCAGCACACATCCGAGCCCAATGCCGGATGCATCGCAGTACACATTGAACGGTTTTGTTGTGTCTGGCTGCACCAAAACTGGTGCTGATGTTAGGTGCTTCATTAATGCCTTGAACGCTGCTTCACATGCTGGACTCCAAACATATTTGGTCGCCTTTTTCAG
The DNA here is from genome assembly GCA_030760725.1 of Neostapfia colusana. Classification (NCBI taxonomy): domain Eukaryota; kingdom Viridiplantae; phylum Streptophyta; class Magnoliopsida; order Poales; family Poaceae; genus Neostapfia; species Neostapfia colusana. The sequence continues at coordinate 51,805,175 of JASWHV010000009.1, forward strand.
CAGCTCTGTCATAGGCTTGGCAATCTTTGAGAAGTTCGGAATGAACCTCCGATAATATCCCGCGAGTCTGAGGAAACTCCGTACCTCGTGAACAGTTCTCAGGAACTTCCAATTCAGCACTTGTGTGATCTTACTCGGATCTACAGTGATGCCCTCCACAGAGATAATATGCCCGAGAAAAGGCACTTGCGATATCAAGAATTCACACTTGCTGAATTTCGCGTATAGTTGGTGATCCCGTAGCCATTGCAAGACTATACGCAGATGCTTCATTTGTTCTTCCTCCGACTTGGAATATACCAATATGTCATTGATGAAGACCATGACAAACTTGTCCAGCTCCGGCATGAATACCGAGTTCATCAAGTACATGAAGTGAGCTGGAGCGTCGGTGAGGCCGAAGGACATGACCAGGTACTCATAAAGTCAGTACCTCGTTGAAATAGCCGTCTTCGGAATATCCTCAGCCTGTATCTTAATCTGATGGTACCCGGATCTTATGTCCATTTTGGAAAAGATCATTGCTTCGACCAACTGATCAAACAACATGTTGATCCGTGGCTACGGGTACTTGTTCTTGATGGTTACGGCGTTTAGTGGATGATAGTCCACGCAAAGCCGCAACGTCTCATCTTTCTTCTTCACAAATAATGCCGAACATCCCCATGGCGGGGAGCTCGGCCTAATAAAACCCTTCTCCAGCAGGTCCGTTAACTTCGTCTTCAGTTCAGCCAATTCCTTGGGCGCCATGTTCTACGGCCTTCGGGATATTGGCATAGTTCCTGGTGCAAGTTCAATCTTGAACTCCACCTCTCGTGTAAGGGCCTAAGTTTTTGGCACATATTCAAAGTATTCATCACCACACACACACTTCATTTGAAGAAACTTGATGAACACATTTGAAGAGCAAGTAAACACCATCAGCATGCTCCTTAGAGAATAAACTCACAAAATGCAAAAGTGGCATTTCCCACATGCATCATCTAGGGGCTGAGCTTGTGAAAAACTCCAACACCTTGCTAGGAATGCTCATGCCAAATTTCACCCAAATTCAAACCTTTTTGAAGTCCTTTTGGGTATAACTAGAAAGAGGGTGGTTTGAACTCAAATTCAAATTCAAACTATTTCCATCCCATGAATTCAAAAGTGGGAGGAATATTCTTACTCAGAACATTTTTGTGAGCTCACACACCAATTTTCACTCCATTTAGAGTTGATCTTGACATGAGCTAAGTTTAGCAAATTCAAACTTTATTTGAATTCCAAACTGCATATGTGCTGAAAATATATTCAAACAACCCCAGTTTGAATTCTATCCAATTCAAGTTGCCAAGGGGTAGATAATTCAAATGACCAAGGTTAATTTGGTCTCTACTGTTTAGAGCAGTGGGGAAAATTCAATTCCAGGGGTTAAAACCGGAGTGTGACCCACATGTCAGCCTAACCAGCAAAATCAACCGACTGAATCGCAGAGTACCCGGTTCTCGAGATGCAGCCGAGCGCGCCACCGAGGAGCCGACCAGCGCCAGCTCCTTCTATGCTTCCCCGCACGGTAGACCAGCTGCCCGGCTCCTTATCCCTCCCCGGTGTGCTCCTGTTAATTATCACCCGAGCCCATGGCGAGTTCGTTCATTTTCACACCGAGCACCACTGAAAACCAGCCGCCGTCTCGGTTCCACTCGTTAGCAGGCCGATCGCTCGTAAACGCAACCTCCCCAGTAGCAAAACGGCATCATGAGCTTGTGAGCAACATCCTCGATGTTGTGTTGTCCGATGATCAGGCGCCCTCGAGCTCAGCCGGGCGTTTTTCCCGGCGAACCGAACGTTGCCGCCATTCGGGCTCTCGTGGGCAGCTCGGCACAGCCATCGTTGCATCCACTTTTCTACACAAGAAAGGTGCGTCACTGCATGTAGATGGTGTAGCCGAAAGCCGTTTGGCATATGATCAACCATCGGTTGAGAATTTCCATGTTTACCGAAAGCCAGTTCATATGAGCTGAGCTCACCTCCGATTGAAATTCGGACTCCACACACTATTGTTGGTAAAGCCGGTTGTCCAGTGGGTTCTATACATGCTAGCGCACACGCTCGAGAAGGAAGCAGGGAAAACCGTTGAGGATCGGCCGTGATATAGCCATTTTCCTCACCGCCGTTGCAAAGTACCTCGGCTCACCGTCGAGGGTATGGTTGCCCGCGTTTCTAGCTTCCACAAAGCCTTGGTTCATGTTCCTCGTGCTCCACTGATGCTCTCCGAACAATTTCCGATCGATTTGGTGCACGGTGGTGCGAAACCGACCTCGCCAAAACCCTAGCGGGTGCTGTCACCGGTGCGCGCGGGTTTTCGGCCATCGCCGGTGTCCTGCAAGCTCACAGCCGAGTTCAGGAGGTCGGAAAAGGGGGAGACGGCGAGTTTCGGGCCGGGAGGTGGCCGGGAACTCAGTTCCGACGAGTCTCACCGGAGACCGCCGCCGCCGGGTGTTTGGCGCGAGGAGGAAGACTAAGCACTGTGTGTGGACCCACTGGCATAAGTTTAAACTTTTCTTCGATTTTCAGTTTTAGTTCAAACTTTAGACGCACATAACTCTGGTTAGAAAACTCCAAATCGAGTGAACCAAATTTTGTTGGATTCATCTCTCTGAGTACTTTCCAACAAATCAAGTTTCACTTCATGAATCCTTAGTTCTGCAGAATTAATTCTTCAAAATTTAAATTGTTTAGAATTTTAACTGGAGAACCCTTTGGAGGAAACTTCTGAAATTTTGCTGGGATATTCACCAAAATATCCCTGAGCTACCATAAAAATTTCGGATCCATTTGAGCTAATTTGATCCACCTAATGGTGTGATTAACAAAACTGTTCCAGACAAAATAGAAAATGTCCAAAAACATTTTCAGAATTTCTCTAAAATTGTTTAGCTCATATCTTTAGCTAGGAACCTTCAAATTAAGTGAGACCAACTCCATTAGAACCATCTGAAAATCTAGTTTTCAGAAAGTGATGGGTTGCCTAGAACACCCTAGGAGCTCCAATTAAGGTCAAGTACATAATTATTTGTGGAGAGCTCAAATAAGCTTTGCTGCAAATGAAACTAGGCCAAGTCTTTATTTAGGTTGTAACCAAACCACAGTAAAAATTTCAGAGTCATTGGGTCTGTCTAGTAAGATTTATAGTCTTCAAAAGTTTAAATTCAATTCAAATGCATTTAAATTGATAGATATACATGTTCTCTCATGTAGTCGCTAAGGTTGAGGAGGAACACGAAGTCTTAGACTTTGTCACTCTGGAAGAGCAGCTAGCCTACGACCAAGAGCAGCAAGGCAAGCTCCGGTTTGCATTACCATTTTTACAAAGTTTTACTGTTTTGAGAACTTACTATGAGCACTCAATAAATTCTTGCATTAGAGTCTTGTTTGAAACCCAAATGCATATCCAAGAAAACCCTGGGTTGGGATTAGGTTTGAAAACCTCATTAGCTACTGCAATGCTAAGACAGTGTAGGATTCGGTACAAGTCGTGTAGGTTGAACTACTCGCGAGAATGGGCTAGAGGCATATCGCTCGGGTAAAGATAGCAAATGAAACACATGGCAAGAAAAATGAGACCGAGCAGAAAGTAAGGGCAGCAGGACTTTGGGGCCTGGGTGCTATAGCTCCGCTTGTGTCGATTGAGGACCGAGCCGTGTGCGGGCCTGTTGAACAAGATAGAACAGTACCGAAGACCTACCGGCTATATGGGAACCGGGAAACCGATGTAACTCGGGTAGCTGGGTATTGAGGCATTGCCTGTCGTTCAGAGGGTATGTTGAGAGCTTGAGGTGTAAATCGGCTGGTGGCACTGCGGAAGCGCGTGCAGAGACCTCTTGCTTGGGACGATAGGACCGGTTCAATATTTGGCTGACGGGTGAAAGGTGGTTGCGTACGACGTCCGTGATGGTTGCTGTAGGCAACATCGAGTACGGGCGTACGTGACAGGTTATTCGGGTAACCCTGCAGGTGTAAATCAATTATAATCGCCGTCCCTCACGGTCAGTGAGTAGCACTTGTTCACTGTACCATGACGTAGAAAGAACATGCTAGATACATGTTAAAAGTTTGCTGATTTGAAAGTTATACTTTGTTTGTTAATGTCTTGTTGTAGCTTAGAGCTAATTAAAGTTCTTTTCAACTTTGGGCAAAGTACAAGAGAGAAATGCATTTGTTGTTTGATTGCGGCTCTCTCATGTGCCTTAGCGTAAGGTTCTCCACAACCTGCTGCTAAAATATTGAAAGTAAGGTTCAAATAATTAGGCGAGTCCTTTGCAAATTATTTACCTCATGTACCCTATAACCATCATGTAGAAGTTTCATGTATAGGAGAGACGGGTCAGTCTTGCTGAGCCATCGTGCTCACTGCTTGTGTTTGAAGCTTTTGCAGGGGTCTATGAGGAAGGGACTCCAGAGGAGGAGACGGAATCCTAGGAGGGGAACCCCGTCGAGTGGGAGTCGTGCACGCCGCCGTGTTAGTGTGTGTGTGTGCTAGCGGGGACACGTTCAGGGGCTGAACGTGAACTCGATGCATAGTCTACGCCCGTGAGTGTGGGCTGGACTATTTTGTTCTAAAAATGTTCATAAACTGGCTTATATAATAAAACATTGCTTCCGCCTTGTATCTTTGACGTGTGTTATCCGGTGCTGTGCAACGCAGCACCCCTCAGCGTGATCCTGGCTCCACAAGACCGTGGGATCGTGTCAGCGTGGTATCAGAGCTCGCTTGAGGTTTAACGCACAACAAAGGTCATCTTTTTCAAAAATTCGGTGAGGAATGAGTTAGTAGCCCATATAAGGATGTTATTAGTGTATAGAAAGTGGCATACTAACCTATTTGCTTATGTTGGAAAATCGTACATCTCGGGACGCTTTATGTCTTGGGGGGTGCACGTAAGCGCTGTCCACCAGTGCGCACAAGCTGAAGGGTGGAGCCCCACGGGTGGCAGGTAAGCCGAGCTGCTTTAATATCCTCTACGACTCTTCATGTCGTTTGGGGTATTCGGGCAACGTCTGTCCCTGGTGTGCTTTGGGCAATTTGGGAGACCCCGTCTTGTGGTCTGTAACGTGAACATGTAGCTCAAGGTGTGCTTGGCTTGAGAACATCCAGGCGAGTAATGACGGCCGGGTGTATAAACTGTATGGATACCGGGCTCGGTGTGCAGCCGAGTCTGACGATTGTGTGAGTTATTTGCAGGTAGTCTGACCACGAACCGGTAGACGTGTAGAATCCGTGTGCAAGAGACGCTTAGTGCCACTGAACTAACGAAGCCGGCTAAGTCCGGTATAGGTTTTTCTTTGTGAGGACGTAGTACCGACATGATCTGGTGACGCATCGACGTCACACCCCAGTAAATGAGCAACTGCATTGTAAAACTTTAAAGTTTTGATCCAGAGCACTAAAACTTGATGTAACTCCTTCCCTTAATCAGGATATTCAAAGTTAACAAGTTTTCAACTTATAGTATACTAAGGACAGAGTCTCCTGTTTTCAGCTGAAATAAGGCTGAAGTTAATCAGAGGATAGAGGTTGAGTTCTTTCGGGGTTGGGGTCATATAATACATTTCTGGAAATCAATGGAAGATATTTACAACTTTTCTGTTGATGTCCAGAGATGTTTCATCTTTTAACCAATCGAAAAATGCAGTAGAGTTGAAACTGTCCAGAAAACAGGGCAGAGCAAACACTCTCTGTAACTCTCTGTAAATTGAGCATAACTTCCTGCATAAAAATCCACAAATAGAAAATGAGGTAGTTCTGAAAAGTTTATGAGATGGGTTAAAACTTTGTAACAGAAAGTTTTGTCAAATTTGGTGTAGAATTAACTGGAATTCTAGGATCAAATCAGTACCTCAAGCAGGGAGGTGCTGTCCAATTTTCCCCCAGAAATTCTATCAATTTTGACATCTCATAACTTTTGAACCAGGACATATGTTAGGCCAAGCAAATACTTTCTGGAAAGCTATTGAAGTTAACTTTAACTTTGATGTTGAGCTCCAGAATTTGTTTTTCCTTTAGCATGGCCTAAATCAGGTTGAAATGGAAACTGGTCAGGGCTGTCATAGTGGACAGCAGATCAGCAGTCAAATTTGTTTAAGTTTGAACTATGTTTCCAAGTCTTATGAGTTCAATGACATATTTTATGTTATAACTAAATGTTTTGTTGTTTAAATAAATATTTGACATTTCTAAAATATGTTTCTACATATGACAGCAGATAAACAATTGGAGAACGGTTGGGTGGTGTCCCACTGTTCTCACCGCAGCGGTTATCCGGAAACGTTGAGGCAAACGCTTCAATATTTCGGGTACAGCGAGATGCCGCAGTTCTTCGCCAAGGAAGAAGGTGAGGAGGGGGACCAGTCATGGACAATACATGTCGAAGTTCCTGCAGGACCCACGCCACCCGGTTGGGCACCGTTCACCGTCACAGTGAGAGGTAGACAGCCGGAGGGGATGTGGCAAGTGGCAGTCCGTGACACCATGTCACGTTTCTGCCAACTACACGTTAGAGCTATGGAGGGCACTCCATACGCGCTCGTTCTGGTGGAGGGACGGGCTAATCACGTGTGGGAAGGGAGGTACATGGAGGCAACAGATCAGGGTTGCCCAAGGTACAACCCCGCGGAGGCAAATCTCAGCCTCCAGTTGAGGGCAGGAAAAGCTGTGATGGACAGCCAAGCTGTTCATACGGATTGTCTTGCCGCAAAGATCAAGGAGAGCACCAGCCGTGGAGATCATTTCGAGAGTGCTCACAGCGCACTTCGCAATGTTCTCCTTCCGACGATCAAGCGACTGAACGAACAACATAATCAGTTGCATCATCTGAAGAAGGCGAAGAGAAAAAGCCGTGGCGACATCACGGCTTTGCAACAACCGGTGCAGGCTCTGACCCAGCAGAACAAGGTCCTCACTCAAGAGCGGGATGACACTATTGAGGAAGGGCAAGGCTGGGAAGAGGACTACAACCAAGCCATGGATGAAGTGCACGTGTTGCTGGACCTCGTACCTCCGGTAATGGGCATACTGGTGGTAGGTGCTGTACCCGTGGTCTTGGGTCTTCCTGCAATGGGGGAACCCGAGCCAAAAGAGTAGGTTGTGGACCCAGAGCCACTAGCAGAGGTACCGGAGAAGGACGACCCACAGGAGGTCGAGTTCTACTCCGAGTAGGAGGTTACTGTTGCCAAGTAGAGCAGCAAGGGTAATGTAACAAAAATTTTTGTAATCGGTGACATGTCGTGTAGACAGTAGCGTATGTATAGGTAATGACGACATGAGCACGACTTCTCAGAGACCCGAGACTAATGTATCTTATATAAAGTTTATGCTTTATCAATATATGTGAATGTTGTGCAAATTATTCATGCGTCACTTCAAATACTTACTGTTTCATATGGAATTTTAAGCATGACATGTTCTGATCGCTGCTGTTTTGAATTTCAGAATGACTCGTACTCGTGCCAACCCGGACGTTGGGGGTTCCAGTAAGGGGGGAGAGACCTCCCAACAGCCTCCCGAGGACTCCTCGGGACAGCAACAGCAGCAACAGCAACAGCAACAACCGCCACCACCACCGCCAACGGTTACTTTGGCTGACATTGTGGCAGCGATGGCGGGCTCGCATCACCAGCACACGGAGTTGCTGCAAACCCTCATTGCAAATATGTCTCGACCAGAGAGACGTCAAGATCGTGAGGAGTGGAAACAAAGCTCCTACTCCGACTTTCTAGCTACTCATCCCCCGGTATTCTCAAGGGTGGATGAACCCCTCGATGCGGACAACTGGCTCCGCACGATGGAGATGAAGTTCGGGCTGCTCCAAGTGAGTGAGCAGCACAAGACTCAGTTCACGGTCCAACAGCTCCAGGGATCCGCGAGCGTGTGGTGGGTGAATTACTGTGCTTCACAGCCCACCGAGCGAGTTATGACCTGGGCGGAATTCCGGACAGCCTTCAGGGCCTATCACATACCGCCGGGTCTCATGAAGAGGAAGACGCAGGAGTTCTTAGCCTGCAGCAAGGAAGCCGGAACGCGCTGGAATACTCCAGGGCGTTCAATGATCTTGCGCTCCACGGTTCGTATCATGCTGATACCGACAGGAAGCGGCGGGATCATTTCTACCAGGGGCTTAACCCGCTCTTGAAGGACAAGCTGGCGATGTTCAATCGTGGCAGCCTCAATGACACTATTGATGCTGCGATTTTCAGGAGGACTCCGGCAAGGAGTTAGCGGCGGCGGAGAGGAAGCGAAGCGCGCCGCAAAGCAACGGAGAAGGAGGTGGTCCTTCTCAAAAATACCGGATGGTGAATCGTTCACCAGTGGGTCCATGCTGGCAGCCACCACAGAGGCAGATGCCATTCCGCAGTCGGCCATATTCTCCACCGGCATTCTGGTCGGCACTGGCAGTACCACCTCTGCAGCAACAACAACAACAGCAGGCGATACTGCGTGCGTATGCACCTCAGCAGCGCATGCCGGGCTTTCGTCCCCCAAGCACCGGCCAAGCAGCAGCCACATGCTACAGGTGTGGTCGTCCAGGACACTTCGCCAACAATTGTCCTGAGAGGTAAGGCGGCGGAGTTGCACCGCAACTTCCGGGGAGGAATCATCCCCGGAACCCCACTAATGCGCGGCGGGCGAATCCTAGGCCCGGCACCGTCCACCAACTTGCCATAGAGGACGTGCCGGAGGGTGAACCAATCCTTGTGGGTATGTTCCAACTCCACCAACATCCCACCATAGTATTGTTTGATTCAGGTGCCACGCATAATTTTATTAGCCAAGCTTTTATTGCTAAACACAGCTTGCAAATACTACCCACCGAAAGCCCATATTTGATTTGTTCACCGGGTGGGAAGATTTCAGCAAGCATGATGGTTTCTAAAGTACCATTATGCTTAGCGGGTAGAGTGTACCCTACGTCTCTCATAGTTCTAGAGGGACAGAAGGTCGATGTCATATTAGGGATGTCATGGTTAACCCGCCACGGTGCTGTTTTAGACACCGTCCTCCGAGTCGTGCATCCACACCAAGAAATGCACGAGTCACACTCTTTATTTCTGGACAGTCCAGAAATAAAACTTCCAAGTGTATATCAATCCACAACCATCAGATTGGAAGACATTCCAGTAGTCCGTGAGTTCCCTGACGTGTTCCCGGATGATTTACCGGGGATGCCGCCTGACTGAGAGGTGGAGTTCAAGATTGAACTTGCACCGGGAACCATGCCAATATCCTGAAGGCCATACAAGATGGCGCCCAAGGAGTTGGCTGGACCGAAGACTCAGCTAACGGACCTGATGGAGAAGGGTTTTATTAGGCCGAGCTCCTCGCCATGGGGCTGTTCGGCATTATTCGTGAAGAAGAAAGAAGAGACGTTGCATCTTTGCGTGGACTATCATCCACTAAACGCCGTAACCATCAAGAACAAGTACCCGTTGCCACGGATCAACATGTTGTTTGAACAGTTGGTCGAAGCAAAGATCTTTTCCAAGATGGACTTAAGATCCGGGTACCACCAGATTAAAATACGGGCTGAGGATATTCCGAAGACGGCTTTCTCGACGAGGTACGGACTCTATGAGTACCTGGTCATGTCCTTCAGCCTCACCAACGCTCCAGCTCACTTCATGTACTTGATGAACTCGGTATTCATGTTGGAGCTGGACAAGTTTGTCGTGGTCTTCATCGATGAAATATTGGTATATTCCAAGTCAGAGGAAGAACACAAGAAGCATCTGCTTATAGTCTTGCAACGGCTGCGGGATCACAAGCTATACGTGAAATTCAGCAAGTGCGAATTCTGGATATCGCAAGTGCCTTTTCTCGGGCATATTATCTCAGTGGAGGGCATCGCTGTAGACCCAAGTAAGATCACCCAAGTGCTGAATTGGAAGTTCCCGAGAACTGTTCACGAGGTACGGAGTTTCCTCGGACTCGCGGGATATTATCGGAGGTTCATTCCGAACTTCTCAAAGATTGCCAAGCCTATGACGGAGCTGCTGAAGAAGGCTACCAAATATGTTTGGAGTCCAGCATGTGAAGCAGCGTTCAAGCATTAGCGAAGCACCTGACATCAGCACCGGTTTTGGCGCAGCCAGACACAACAAAACCGTTCGATGTGTACTGCGATGCATCCGGCATTGGGCTCGGATGTGTGCTGATGCAAGACCGAAGAGTGGTCGCGTATGGATCACAGCAGCTTAGAAACCATGAGCAGAATTATCCAACTCATGACTTGGAGCTCGCTGCCGTGGTGCTCGCACTTAAAATGTGGAGGCACTACCTACTCGGTAACCTCGTACATCTATATACCGACCACAAAAGCCTCAAGTACATATTCACTCAGAAAGAGCTGAACATGAGGCAGCGACTCAGCGCATCCGCCACTATGTTTTCCTTGCCGGGGTGATAATGGATCTCTATTTTGTAATCCTTTATCAACTCTAAGCGGATGCGCTGAGTCGCAAGTCACACGTCAACAATCTGACCATGTACCGCCACTATGTTTGCCTTGCCGGGGTGATAATGGATCTCTATTTCGTAATCCTTTATCAATTCTAACCATCTTCTCTGCCTCATGTTCAGATCTTTCTGAGTGAATATGTACTTGAGGCTTTTGTGGTCGGTATATAGATGCACGAGGTTACCGAGTAGGTAGTGCCTCCACATTTTAAGTGTGAGCACCACGGCAGCGAGCTCCAAGTCATGAGTTGGATAATTCTGCTCATGGTTTCTGAGCTGCTGTGATCCATACGTGACCACCCTTCGGTCTTGCATCAGCACACATCCGAGCCCAATGCCGGATGCATCGCAGTACACATCGAACGGTTTTGTTGTGTCTGGCTGCGCCAAAACCGGTGCTGATGTCAGGTGCTTCGCTAATGCCTTGAACGCTGCTTCACAAGCTGGACTCCAAACATATTTGGTAGCCTTCTTCAGCAGCTCCGTCATAGGCTTGGCAATCTCCGAGATGTTCGGAATGAACCTCCGATAGTATCCCACGAGTCCGAGGAAACTCCGTACCTCGTGAACAGTTCTCGGGGACTTCCAATTCAGTACTTGTGTGATCTTACTCGGGTCTACAGCGATGCCCTCTGCTGAGATGATATGCCCGAGAAAAGGCACTTGCCATATCCAGAATTCGAACTTGCTGAATTTCGCGTATAGCTTGTGATCCTGCAGCCGTTGCAAGACTATACGCAGATGCTTCTTGTGTTCTTCCTCTGACTTTGAATATACCAATATGTCGTTGATGAAGACCACGACAAACATGTCCAGCTCCGGCATGAATACCGAGTTCATCAAATACATGAAGTGAGCTGGAGCGTTGGTGAGGCCGAAGGACATGACCAGGTACTCATAAAGCCCGTACCTCGTCGAGAAGGCCGTCTTCGGAATATCCTCAGTCCGTATTTTAATCTGGTGGTACCCGGACCTTAAGTCCATCTTGGAAAAGATCTTTGCTTCGACCAATTGATCAAACAACATGTCGATCCGTGGGAACGGGTACTTGTTCTTGATGGTTACAGCATTTAGTGGATAACAGTCCACGCAAAGCCGCACCATCTCGTCTTTCCTCTTCACGAATAATGCTGAACAGCCCCATGGCGAGGAGCTCGGCCTAATAAAGCCCTTCTCCAGCAAGTCCGTTAGCTGTGTCTTCAGTTCAGCCAATTCCTTGGGCGCCATCTTGTACGGCCTTCGGGATATTGGCATGGTTCCCGGTGCAAGTTCAATCTTGAACTCCACCTCTCTGTGAGGCGGCATCCCTGGTAAATCATCCGGGATACGTCAGGGAACTCGCGGACTACTGGAATGTCTTCCAATCTGATAGTTGTGGATTGATACACACTTGGAAGTTTTATTTCTTGACTGTCCAGAAATAAGGAATGTGATTCGTGCACTTCTGAGTTCAAGTGCACAACTCGGAGGACGGTGTCTAAAACAGCGACGTGACGGGTTAACCACGACATTCCTAAGATGACATAGATCTTTTGTCCCTCTAACACTATGAGAGACGTAGGGTATACTCTACCCTCTAGGCATAATGGCGCTTTTGGAACCATCATGCTTGCTGAATTTTTGTCACCCGGTGAACAAATCAAGTATGGACTATTGGTGGGTAGTATTTGCATGCTGTATTTAGCAATGAAAGCTTGGCTAATAAAATTGTCCGTGGCGCCTGAATCAAATAATACTATGGCGGGATGCTGGTAGAGTTGGAACTTACCCGCAAGGATTAGCTCTCCCTCCGGCACGTCCTCTATGGCAAGTTGGTGGATGGTGCCAGGCCTAGGGTTTGCCCGCCGCACATTATTGGGGTTCCAGGGCTGATTCCTCCCCGGAAGTTGCGGTGCAACTCCGCCGCCTTGCCTCTTAGGACAATTGTTGGCGAAGTTTCCTGGACGACCACATTTGTAGCATGTGGCTGCTACTTGACCGGTGCTTGGGGGACGAAAGCCCAGCATGCGCTGCTGAGGTGCATACGCATGCGGCATCGCCCACTGCTTCTGTTATTGCTGCGGAGGTGGTACTGGCAGTGCCGGCCGGAATGCCGGTGGAGAATATGGCCGACTGCGGAATGGCATCGGCCTCTGTGGTGGCTGCCAGCGTGGACCCAATGGTGGGCGATTCACCATCCGGTATTTTTGAGAAGGACCACCTCCTTCTCCGCTGCTTTACGGCGCGCTTCGCTTCCTTTCCACCGCCGCTAACTACTTGCCGGAGTCCTCCTGAACAATCGCAGCATCAATTATATCGTTGAGGCTGCCACGATTGAACATCGCCAGCTTGTCCTTCAAGAGCGGGTTAAGCCCCTGGTAGAAATGATCCTGCCGCTTCTCATCAGTATCGGTGTGATACGAAGCGTAGAGCGCAAGATTATTGAACGCCCTGGAGTATTCCAGCGCGTTCCGGCTCCCTTGCTGCAGGCATAAGAACTCATGTGTCTTCCTCTTCATGAGACCCGACGGTATGTGATAGTCCCTGAAGGCCGTCCGGAATTCCGCCCAGGTCATAACTCGCTCGGTGGGCTGCGAAGCACAGTACTTCACCCACCACACGCTCGCGGATCCCTGGAGCTGTTGGACCTTGAACTGAGTCTTGTGCTGCTCACTCACTTGGAGCAGCCCGAACTTCATCTCCATCATGCGGAGCCAGTTGTCCACATCGAGGGGTTCATCCGCCCTTGAGAATACCGGGGGATGAGTAGTCAGAAAGTCGGAGTAGGAGCTCTGTTGGCGCTCCCCACGATCTTGACGCCTATCTGGTCGAGACGTATTTGCAATGAGGGTTTGCAGAAACTCCGTGTGCTGCTGATGAGATCCCGCCATGGCTGCCACAATATCAGCCAAAGTAACTGTTGGTAGTGGCGGTGGTGGTTGTTGCTGTTGTTGTTGCTGTTCCAAGGAATCCTCGGGAGGCTGTTGGGAGGTCTCTCCCCCCTGACTGGAACCCCCAACGTCCGTGTTGGCACGAGTGCGAGTCATTCTAAAATTCAAAACAGCAGTGATCAGCACATGTCATACTCAAAATTCCATATGAAACAGTAGGTATTTGAAGTGACACATGAATGATTTGCACAACATTGACATATATTGATAAAGCATAAACTTTATACAAGATATATTATTCTCGGGTCTCCTAGAAGTCGTGCTCATGTCGTCACCATCTATACATACGTTACTGTCTACACGACATGTCACCGATTACAAAAGTTTTGGTTGCATCACCCTTGCTGCCCTACTCGGCAACAGTAACCTCCCACTCGGAGTAGAACTCGACCTCCGGTGGGTCGTCCTTCTCCGCTACCTCTGCTAGTTGCTCCGGGTCCATGACCTCCTCTTTCGGTTCGGGTTCCCCCATTACCGGAAGACCCAAGACCACGGGTACGGCACCTACCACCGGTATGCCCATTACCGGAGGTACGAGGTCCTGCAACGCGTGCACCTTATCCATGGCCTGGTTGTCCTCTTCCCAGCCTTGCCCCTCCTCAATAGCATCGTCCCGCTCTTGAGTGAGGACCTCATTCTATTGGGTCAGAGCCTGTATTTTTGTTGTAAAGCCGTGATGTCGACACGGATTTTCTTCTTCGCCTTCTTCAGACGATGCAACTGGTTGTGTTGTTCGTTCAGTCGCTTGATCGTTGGAAGGAGAACATTGCGGAGTGCGCTGTGAGCACTCTCAAAATGATCTCCACGGTTTGTGCTTTATTTGAGCTTTGCAGAAAGACAATCCGTATGAACAGCTTGGCTGTCCATCACGGCCTTTCCTGCTCTCAACTGGAGGCTGAGATTCGCCCCCCGCGGGATTGTACCTTGGGCAAGCCGGATCGGTTGCCTCTATGTACCTTCCCTCCACACATGATTAGCTCGTCCCTCCACCGGAACGAGCGTGTATGGAGTGCCCTACATAGCTCTCACATGTAGTTGGTAGAAACGCGACATGGTGTCACGGGCTGCTACTTGCCACATTTCCTCCGGCTGCCTACCTCTCACCGTGACGGTGAACGGCGCCCAATCGGGTGGCGTAGGTCCTGTAGGAACTTCGACATGGATCATCCACGTCTTGTTCCCCTCCTCGACTTCTTCCTTGGTGAAGTACTGCGGCATCTTGCTGTACCCGAAATATTGAAGCATTTGCCTCAACGCTTCCGGATAGCCGCTGCTGTGAGAACAGTGGGACACCACCCACCCGTTCTCCAACTGTCTATCTGCTGTCATCTGTAGAAACATATTTGAGAAATGTCAAATAATCATTTCATCAGTAAATCATTGAGTTCTAACATAAAACATGTCATTGAACCCATAAAACTTGGAAACATAGTTCAAACTTAAACAAGTTTGACTGCTGATCTGCTGTCCACTATGACAGCCCTGACCAGTTTCCATTTCAACCTTATTAAGACCATCCTAAAGCAAAACCAATTCTGGAGCTCAACCACAAAGTTAAAGTTAACTTCAAAATCTTTCCAGAACGTATTTGCTTGGCCTGTGATCTGTCCTTGTTCAAAAGTTATGAGATGTCAAAGTTGACAGAATTTCTGGAGAAAATTGGACAGCACCTCCCTGCTTGAGGTACTGATTTGATCCAAGAATTCCAGTTAATTCTACACCAAATTTGCCAAAACTTTCTGTTACCAAGTTGTAACCCATCTCATGAACTTTTCAGAACTACCTCATTTTCTATTTTTGGATTTTTATGCAAGAAATAATGCTCAATTTACAGAGAGTTACAGAGAGTGTTTGCTCTGCCCTGTTTTAACCTCTGGGGCATAGATAAGGGGCCAGAGAGGCGGTTCAGCGGCTTGGGCGGCAAGCAGCTGCTGGCCTCGACAGCCTGGCGCAGTGGCGACAGCGGCGAGAGCCCAAGACCCAAGTACTCGGTGTCCTCAGTCGGTTCTTTGATCTGTGAAGCTGACATGTGGGTCCCACCCAAGTTTTAACCTCTGAAATTAACTTTCCTCTACTGCTCCAAAAAGTGATCCCTCCATTACCCCCTAGAATTTGAATTATCTACCACATGCCCATTTGGAATTGATGGAATTCAAATTGTGAAGTGTTTGAATAGATTTCAGCACATATGCAGTTTGAAATTCAAATTGAGTTTGAATTTACTAAACTTAGCTCATGTCAAGATCAACTCCAAATAGAGTGAAAATTGGTGTGTGAGCTCATAAAAATGTGCTGACTAAGAATATGCCTTCCACTTTTGAATTCATGGGACGGAAATAGTTTGAATTTGAATTTGAGTTCAAACTACCCTCTTTCTAGTTGTACCCAAAATTACCTTAAAACTGTTTTGGATTTGGGTGAATTTTGGCATGAGCGTTCCTAGCAAGGTGTTGGAGTTTTTCATATGCTCATCCCCTAGATGATGCATGTGGAAAATGCCACTTTTGCATTTTGTGAGTTTCCACTCTAATGATCATGTTGATGGTGTTTACTTGCTCTTCAAATGTGTTCACAAAGTTTCTTCAAATGAAGTGTGTGTGTGGTGATGAACACTCTGAATATGTGCCCAAAAACTTAGGCCCTTACAGGACGGATGCTTTACTCGGCAAAGCAACAAAGAGCTACGAAAACTAAGCTAGAACTATGAAAACATATAAACAGAAGTAGATGAATGAAGTTTGATTGTATTGATCGACTTGTTTTTCCTCGACAGAGTGCTGCCTTTATATAGACTCGATATAAACCGGATATCTTATCTTCTAAGTTTAAACTAGACTCAATTTATCTCTAAAGCACAGATGAATGTTGTGCAGATCCTTCTAGAATGCTGACACAATGCTATCTTAATATTTACAACGTCTTGAGTTCTCCCGAGAATGGTTTAGTCCTGCCCGGCCTTTGCATCTTGAGGTTTAACTAGTTTAACTTGCGGCCGCGAGGTAACATGGTCTTCTTGGGTCGAACTCCCAACTGGACGCTTGTATCTTGAGTTTCCAAGGTAAAATGGCTTCCCGCAAGTGATCCTCCAGTCTCGGGTAGGTTCTCTCGCTGAAGTGTTCTGCACCTTGAATCTTTGAGACAAAAGGCCCCTTCCACCTTGTTTTCTGGCTCCTCCGACCTACAAAACTCACAACCATTTTTCATCCCCAACAGTATGGACAGAAAACAATCAACCACACCAACAATAACCATATTTGCTCCAAAAGGCATTTCAAAGCTAAAACCAAATATTTTGAAAAATCAACACACTCAAAGGTTTCAAACCATTTTATCTTTGGAAACCTATTATATATCATAGTAGATGTGCAAAAATTCAAGCCACATTCTGAAAGTCAAGGATATTTATCTCATTCCTAAGTTTAGAAAAACTTTTCTTATCTAGTGGCTTGACAAACATATATGCTAGTTTTTTTCGGTTCTAACATGTGGAATGACTACATCCCTCTTGGATGAATGGTCTCTTAAGAAATGATGTTGAATATCTATGTGTTTGGTTCTAGAGTGCTCAACAGGGTTATGGGCAATTTTAATAGCGCTCTCATTGTTACATATGAGTGGAATATGAATCATATTGTAACCATAGTCATTTAGAGTTTGTCGCATCCAAATATGTGTGCACAACAACTTTCGGGTGCAAAATACTCTGCTTTGGTTGTGGATAACACAATGGAGTTTTGTTTCTTGGATGACCACGAAACATGGGACCTACCAGAAAATGGCAAGACCCGGATGTACTCTTCCTATCAAGCTTGCATCGGAATATCCAAAGAGATTAAACTTTTAGCCTTTTGTATACCGTAGCTCTATGTTTGGTGTATGAACTAAATAATTCTCTTAACAGCCCTTAAATGGCACTATTTGAATGCAGCTTGGAATCTTAAACACATAAACAAACTAATCATGATTTCTGGTCTAAATGTACATAGATAAAGTAAAAAGCCAATCATGCAGCAATATATCTTTGGCCCACGCTCGTTCCATGCAGCAATAAAAAGCCAATCATGGTCGAGGTGTCCATTTGTACTCATGGGCATCCTGATGGGCTTGGCCTTATCCATAATTTTTTAAGTTTATCTTGAGTGTACTTTGTTTAACTTATAAGCATGCCGTCCTTTAGTTACTTGACTTGAAAACATAGAAAGAATTTTAACTCCCCATTCTGGACATCTCAAACCTTTCCGTCACTATCTTGGTAAACTCATCACAAAAGAATTTGTTAATAGAACCCAATATAATGTCATCGATATATATTTAGCATACAAATAGATCATTATTAAAATTCTTAGTGAAGAGTGTATAACAGGTTTTTCCTATCTTGAAGCCATTTTAATAAGAAAGTGCCTAAGACACTCATACCAAGCTATAGGAGCTTGTTTGAGGCCATAGAGAGCTTTATGTAATTTATAAACATGTTAGGATATTCTTGGTCTTCAAATTCGGAGTTGCTCCACATACACCTCCTCGTTGATTGGCCCATTGTGGAAGGCACTTTTCACATCCATTTGATAAATCTTGAAATCATACTGAGTAGCATAGACCAATAAAATGTGAATTGACTCAAGTCTAGCTATGGGAGAACAAGTTTCATAAAAATTCAAACTTTCAACTTGTGAGTACCTCTTGGCCACAAGTCTTACCTTGTTCTTTGTCACCACTTCACGTTTGTCTTCTTTATTTTGAAACACCCACTTGATGCCCATAATGGTGGCATTTGTTCTCTTAAAAATTCTCAAAATTCATTTCTCTTTAAGTTGTTCAACTCTTCTTGCATGGCCATCACCCAATCCGGTTCTTGTAGTGCTTCTTTCACCTTAAATGGCTCCAAGGAAGAAACAAACCAGTAATGCTCACAAAAATTAGCTACACAAGATCGAGTGGTTACCCTCTTGTGATGTCTCTAAGTATATTGTGAATGGGGCGATCCCATTGAACACTTTGGTACACCTTTGGATGAGGCACTTAAGGTCTTGGAACATCATTGTCTCCCTATTGATCGTTGCCATCATCTTGATACTAATCAACTTGATCTTGAGGATCTTGTTGTTAATCATTTTGATATTGATCTTGCACTTGTGTTTCGAGAACGACTTGTGTTGAAGATCGATCCACTTCAACCTGAGTTTGATCTTGTGGGCGTACACCACCAAAAACCATCCTCTTCAATGCCATACATGATGCTTCCTCTTCATCTAGCACACATTTGTCAACTTGCTCTACTTGGGAGCCATAAGTCTCGTTAAATACTATGTTACATGCTATTTCGATACAACAAGATTTTTTGTTGAAAACACGTTAGGCTTAAGTGTTTGAATCATAACAAAGAAAGAACCCTTGATCAGATTTAGATGCAAATTTATAAGTTCTAGTTTTCTTATTAAGGATATAACATTTACTAGCAAAAAATCTAAAATTTAAACATTTTGTTTGTTATCGATTAGGAGATCATTTGGTGTTCTCTTCAATAATCGGCGGAGATAAAGTTAGTTTCTGGCATGGCAAGCGGCATTAACTACTTCTGCCAAAAACCAATCCGAAGTCTTGTACTCATCAAGTATGGTTCTCACCTTTTCAATGAGAGTATGGTTTTTCCTTATAAGGGGCCGAAAACTCATGCTTGATGCCTTCTTTATCAAGGTACTCCTCCACTTGAGTATTCTTTAACTTGGTGCCGTTATGACTTTTAATCTTGTTGATTCTCAAGGAGAACTCATTTTGAGCCCTCCTCAAAATTTCTTGAGCACCTTCTGTGTTTCACTCTGTTCATACAAAAAAGAACACGCAAGTGAAATGATAAAAATCATCAACAATAATAAGACCATATTTGTTACCTCATATGCTTATATAAGCAATGGGACCAAAAAGGTCCATATGGAGTAGCTCTAAAGGTCTAATTATAGACATCACATTTTTTGTGGGATGCGCTGCTCCAATTTGCTTTCTGGCTTGACACGCACCACAAGGCATATCTTTCTCAAAGACAACATTTGCAAGTCGTAGGATGTGATCGCCTTTTAAAAGTTTTTGCAAGTTAAGAACTATCCGTGGTAAAATCCACAAGATAGTGTTTTCCCTTTAACACACCCTTGAATGCAACTGAGTCATCACTTCTTCTAAATATGGTCACACGCTCACTAGTAAACATATAAATATATCCTTTTTTCAGAAAGTTGTGAAATGGACAACAAATAGTCA
This sequence comes from Neostapfia colusana, assembly GCA_030760725.1. Lineage (NCBI taxonomy): Eukaryota > Viridiplantae > Streptophyta > Magnoliopsida > Poales > Poaceae > Neostapfia > Neostapfia colusana. The sequence goes on from JASWHV010000009.1 coordinate 51,824,846, forward strand.
AGAGATTAAACATACAAAACATGAGAAATTGAATGTTGACAAAAAATAGCAATTTTACCAATACCAAGCACTCCCCATTGGCTACTGTCACCAAAGTAGATGCTTTCACATAGATCATTACTTTTTTCATATGTAATGAACACCTTCCTTCTCTCTGGTCATGTGATTGGTGCATCAATTATCTAGCACTCATTTTGACCCACCGGAGGAGTATTTTTTCAGTCGGATATCTCCACCTTCATTCCTTCTGAAACGGAGATCATTTTTACAGAGATTGCAACATACAGGAATCGATCTCCAATTCCTGCCTCCCTAACCTAGTCACTAGGCTCTAATGACTAAGTAGAGTGCTACCCTCTTAACAGCTATCCATCTAGGATATCACCGTTCTCACCAAATATAACAGCCCACATGTTTTTAACAGCACATCTGCTGCACCATACAAAAATCATATCACAAGTCTTTCACAATTTCCAAAAAGTTCACCTGCATTCCGTGCATTTCAGGCGTTCTATTCATCCTTCTCCCTCTCTTCTTTTTCTTCCGGCACTGGCAGCAATGCGTAGCCCCCTTGATTCTTCATAACTTTCAATGCCGCCTTTAGCATGAACTCTGCACTAGCCTTAATAATTTGCTGCATATATTCAGAATATAAACTTGCCCAATATTTCAATAAATAAAAGGCAAAACATATTATATTTCACATGGATGAGATATTAGTTTCCCTTCAAAACTCGCTTTATTCCTTGTTTCCCAGGCAGCCCAGCAAATCGCCGCTAGGCCCAGTGTATATACATCATCTCCACCTGGTAGAGCCATTTTAATCCATTCCAATATTGAAACGCATTAACAGGCCTAGATCCATCGTCAAAGAAGCTAGCAATAATTCCAACACAACTTTCATAATATTGCAAGAAAAGAATAGATGATCAGCCGATTACAGTTCAGAACAAAAACTACATGTAGAATCTCCTTTCTAATTTCTTTTACTCATATTGTCTCTAGTGAATATAGCATTATTTTCAGTTAACCGCAAATAGACTTTGATTTTGGGTGGTATTTTTGCTCTCCAAATGATCTTATGACTAGGGTCAGTTTCAGCAGTAACAAGTCTGTTATATACAGATTTCACTGTAAAAATACCAGATTTTGTCGACATCCACATCACTTTATCCTTTTGATCAGATATATTTTGATTGTTCAACCTTTCAGCTAGTGCATACCATTGTATTTGCATCACATCAGGTAAAGCTGTCCTAAATTGCGCATTCCAATATGCTTCAGCACATTGTGCAAAAGTCAAGTTCTTATCTCTGCATAATTAAAAAAACATGAAATAATTCTGGCATAATGGCTTATCGTCTAGCCAAGCATCAGTCCACAATCTTATATTCTTTTCCATTTCCCAGAATATACTTTCTCCCACTCATATATGTACTTTCAGCAAAACAGACCAGATAGGGGAATCAGTGATTCAGTATTTGTTGGACTGCTATATGTATGGGTGTGACAGTGTGTTGGGCTAGGCCCATGTATCTAGCCCACTCTGGCTATATGTACCCTTGACATCCTTAATGGAACCCTAATGCATTCTCACTTGGTATCAGGCTAATTTCTTCTCTCCTCTCTCCTCTCTCTCCATGGCCGAGCAGCCCGAGCTGCCCTTCGACGCTGCGCCGCGCGCCACCGCCAGTGTGCAACTGCCCATCACCGGCGCCAGCGTGCCGCCGCCCGCAGCCAGCGCGTCCCTGCCGCCAGCCACTTCTCCCCCTCCCACTCCTCTGGATCTCGCCGCCGCCACTTCATGACTCCAGGTCGTGCTGTCGAGCACCGTCAATGCGCCACCGTCGCCTCCGGCTGGTCCTTCCCCTCCTCCTCTGGATCTCGCCGCTTGGCCCCAGGCCGCTGCCGCTGCCCCTTGGATCCAGGCAGCCGCCGCCCCTTGGCCCAGGCCGCCGCCGTGCCATATGAGCCTGCCGCAGCCGCCGTCCTGGGGCTGGCCGCCGCTGCCGGGTCCAGATCTGCCACCGTCGCCCCGGGGCTGGCCGCCCACACCGCCGCCGGCTCTGGACTCGCCGCTGCCGGCTCAGGGCTGGCCGCCACCGCCCTCGCCAGCCTTGGATCCGTCATCACCGGCCCAGGGCTGGTCGCTGTAGCTGCCCCCGGGCCCGGATCCGCCGCCGCCGGCCCGGGGTCGGCCGTCGCTGTCATTGTCAATGCGACCACTTCCGATGTCGCTGTTGCTTTGGCTGCCTCTCCGAAGCGTGAGCGGGCTCTCGCTCTTGCTTTGGAGCAGGAGCAGGCGTCCATGGCGGGTCTCACCCACCAGCTTGGGGAGGCTACACACCAGCAGTCGACTGCCACCCGTGAGTCTTCTTCAAGCGACGGCGCAGAGCACACCACCTATGCGGCTTCCCTTGTCGCCGCTCTTCACGCTCAGGCTGCTGGTGTCCAGAACATCCGGGCGCTCGTCCCGGTTGTCCTCAGCACCGACTCCACCTTGTACAGCAGGTGGCGTCACCTGCTTCTCCTTACGCTACGGCGTTTTCGTCTTGACGATCACGTCCTCTGAGATGACTCTTCATTGGACGCTTCCTAGCTCAGTATGGACAGCATGGTCCTTGCCTGGATCCTCGGTTCTCTCTCTCTGAAGAGCTGCAGGATATTGTTTGGCAGCGTGGTGGCGGTACTGCCCGTCATACATGGCTCATCCTCGAGCAGTGTTTCTAGGGGAACAGCGAGACCCAAGCTCTTCACATCCGGGCACGGTTCAAGGCTACTGTCCAGGATGACCTTTCGATCTCCGCTTACCGTCGCCAGATGAAGGGTATGGCGGATGCCCTTCGCGACCTTGGTGACCCTGTTCCAGAGACTTCTCTCGTTCTTCAGGTCCTGCACAGCCTGAACGAGCGTTACTATCACCTCAGGACGCTGCTTCTTCATGTGGAGCTGCTACCGACCTTCGAGAAGGTCTGGTCTGACCTCGAGCTTGAGGATATCACTTCTGGAGGCCCTGCTGTTGCCTCAACTGCCACTGCTTTCTACGGCTCTGGGCAGTCCTCCCATCCTCCTCCACCGGGCGCTTCTTCAAAGGGACAGCCGCCGCGTCTACCTACAACCCCAGGGGTTCCTACCAGCCCTGGTGGTGGTAATCGCCGCCGTGGTTTGTCGTAGGCATGGTGGCCGTGGTGGTACTTCTGGGGGAGGTGGCAGTGGTGGTACCAGTCAGGGCGGTGTACCTTGGCCTACCCCTTACAACCCGTGGACTGGCCAGATTTCCATGTGGCCTGGGTCGTCTTCGGGTCTCGTGCCACCACGTCCACCATGACCCCAGGCGGCTTACATGGTCACTCCTGTCCACGATGGCCATGGCTACTCAGCTGGAGGGCAGTGGACTCAGACCTCTGGTTGGCCGAGTTACCCTGCTCCTCGACAGTTCACCCACTGGGGCTCGGGCGCTCCAGGTCACCAGCCTGAGTTTTTGGCACTGCCCACTGCACCTGATGGGTGGGACTGTCAGTCGTTGGCTGCTTCCTTCAGCACGATGAGTCTCACTCCACCCGGTGCTGATTGGTTTGTTGACTCCGGCGCCTCATACCACACTACTCCTGATGCTGGTATACTCTCCTCTACCCACCCTTCACACCCTTCTTATCCTTCATCTATCGTTGTTGCGAATGGCTTTGTTCTTCCTGTCACATATGTTGATGATTTGGGTTCTTCGAGTTCTTTCCAGCTCCGAGATGCTCTTGTTACTCCTAATATTATTCAGAATCTTCTTTCCGTTCGTCATTTTACCACGGACAACCATGTTTCTATTGAGTTTGATCCTTTTGGTTTGTATGTGAAGTATCTTACTACCCGATGTCTTCTTCACCGCTGTGAGAGTTCGGGACCCCTGTACACGCTTCGTCTTCCTGCTTCCGCTTCATCTCCACCTTTTGCCCTGGCTACGACAGCTTCTTCCATGACATGGCATCGCCGGCTCGGCCACCCTGGCGTTGATGTCGTGTCTAAGTTGTCTAGTAGTTCAGTGATTTCGTGTACTAGGGGCACTCATGAGTCTGTGTGCCATGGTTGTCAGCTTGGTCACCATGTTTGACTTCCTTTTCCACGCTCTGTAACTTATGTTGAGCGGTCTTTAGACCTGATTCATTGTGATCTTTGGACTTCCCCTATTATTAGTGTTTCAGGTTATAAGTATTAATTGGTGATACTTGATGACCTTTCGGATTATTCATTAATTTTTCCCTTGCGACAGAAATCTGATACGTTCGTTACTCTCTCTCATTTCTTCGCTTGGGTGTCCACTCAGTTTGGGCGCACTATTCGGGCCGTCCAGTGCGACAGCGGATGTGAGTTTGACAGTTCTGCGTTCCGTCACTTCCTCCTTACTCACGTTGTTCAGTTGCGCATGTCCTGCCCATATACTTCCCCCCAGAATGGCAAGGCCGAACGCATGATTAGTACCACTAACGATGTCATGCGTTCACTCATGTTTGAGGCCTCCATTCCTCCTTGGTATTGGGCGGAGGCTCTTCACACCTCTACTTACCTCATTAATCATATTCCTACTAAGGGGATTAGTGCTTCCACTCCTCACTTTGCTTTATTCGGCACCACTCCTCTTTACGACCACCTTCGAGTGTTTGGGTGCGCATACTATCCTAACCTTTCCGCCACAGCTCCTCATAAGCTCACGCCTCGCTCGACTCTGTCTGTCTTCCTCGGGTACTACCATGATCATAAGGGGTATCGGTGTCTTGACCTTGCTACCCGTCGTATCTTGGTCACTCAACACGTCATATTTGACGAGTCCTCCTTACCTTTTTCTACCTCGTCCTCTGATTCTGCCACCGAGTTGGATTCCCTTTTCTCTACTAACACTGAGGCTGCTCCTATATAGCGACCTTATTTTTCACCTTTTCCAGGTTACCCACTCGCTGAGCCACCGCGGCTTCGAACCATGATGCCACTGGCTGCGCCTTGCATTGGCCCGGCGCACTCGACATCGTCAGATGCACCTTGTGCCATTCCGACGTCACCCGCTGTGCTACGTGCGGCACCGGTGTCTCCGACGTCACCCTCTGCGCCACATGCGGCCCCGACATCTCCGCCGTCGCCTGCTGCGTCACGTGCGACCCCGACGTCCCCTACGTCGCCTGCTGTGCCATGCGCGGCCACGGCGTCCCCGATGCCATCACGCGCGGTTTCAGCATCTGCACCTTCGACTGCTGCGCCATGCTCGGCCCCGGTACTGCGATACGCCGTCCCTGCCCTTATCTATCAGCAACGAGCGTGGGTTGGTGTTCCGACCTCCTCCCACACTGAGCCCCCGGTGTACCAACCCCCACTGCTCCACCGTGACCCCATCACATTCATCCGATGGTGACCCGCCATGCCGCTGGGGTCCTCTGGCCGGTGGAGTGGTTCGCTGGGGTTGTCCTCTGCTCGACGACTTCTCCACCGCCTGCCTCCTCACCAATCTCGCCTATCCCCTCCTCTGTCTGTAGTACCCTCGCTGATCCTCACTGAGGTCGGCTATGGAAGAGGAGTATGCGGCCTTGCTTGCTAACCAGACCTGGGATTTGGTTCCTCGTCCTGGTCGTGACAATGTTGTCAGGGGAAAGTGGGTCTTCACGCATAAGAGGAAGGCGGATGGGTCTCTGGAGGGGTACAAGGCCCGATGGGTTCTTCGGGGCTTCACTCAGCGCTGTGGTGTTGACTACGACGAGACCTTCAGCCCGGTAGTGAAGCCGGTAACAGTTCAGACTGTTCTGTCACGGGATCTCTCGCGTTCTTGGCTGCTCCACCAGTTGGATGTCAAGAACGCCTTCCTCCACGGCACGCTGATAGAGACGATATACTGCAGTCAGCCTATAGGATTCGTCGATTCAGCTCATCTAGACATGGTCTACCGGCTGAACAAGTCCCTGTATGGTCTGAAGCAGGCATGTCAGGCTTGGTACAGTCGGTTCGCCTCCTTCTTGGTCTCACTTGGATTCGTCGAGGCCAAGTCACCAAGTCGGACACCTCGCTCTTCATTTACAGGCGGGAGGGTGACGCTGTGTACTGCCTCTTGTACGTCGACGACATCGTCCTTACCGCCTCCAGTCCGGCTCTCCTTCGGCGTACGGTTTCCGCTCTGCAGCGGGAGTTCGCGATGAAGGACCTGGGTCAGCTTCACCAGTTCCTGGGCGTTATGGTGGAGCACCGCCCGGGCAGTCTGTTCCTTCACCAGCGATAGTACTGCCTGGACATCCTCCAGCAAGTGTGCATGGCTGATTGCAAGCCGTGCTCCACTCCGGTGGATACCCAGGTGAAGGTCTCCTCCGTTGACGGTGCCCCTGTTACTGATCCCACCTTTCTACAGGAGTCTTGCAGGTGCCCTTCAATACCTCACCATCACTCGGCCGGACATTTCCTACGCGGTTCAGCAGGTGTGTCTTCACATGCATGATCGGCAGGAGCCACATCTCACCGCTGTGAAGCGGATCTTTCGGTACCTGCACAGCTCTCTCGACTACGGCCTCCTCCTTCGTGGTGATTCGGCTCCTGAGTTGGCCGTCTACACTGATGCTGACTGGGCTGGTTGCCCGGATACCCGTCGGTCTACCTCTGGCTACGCCGTATTCCTCGGCGTCAACCTCGTCTCCTGGTCCTCAAAGCGGCAGCCCGTTGTGTTGTGCTTGAGTGCTGAGGCGGAGTACCGCGCCATGGCCAGTGGAGTGGCTGAGGCCTCCTGGCTTCAGCAGCTGCTTCAGGAGCTCTACTCCCCCATCGCCCGGAGCACGTTGGTCTACTACGACAACGTCAGTGATGTCTACTTCTCCACCAATCCCGTTCCAGCATTAGCACGAAGCATGTCGATATTGATCTTCATTTTGTGTGTGAGCGGGTTGCCAGTGGCGAGGTCCGGGTCCTTCACGTCTCGACGACATCACAGTCCGCCGATATCTTCGCGAAGGGCCTCCCTTCGTCGCTATTTTCCGAGTTTCGGTCCAGTCTCAACATCGGCTGTAGCTAGATGTTGGGACTGCGGGGGTGTTGGACTGCTATATGTATGGGTGTGTGAGTGTGTTGGGCTAGGCCCATGTATCTATCCCACTATGGCTATATGTACCCTTGACATCCCTAATGGAACCCTAATGCATTCTCACTGTATTGAATCACCCATATAGGTTTATCTTTCATTATTTTGCTTTTACTATTTCTTGCCATAAGCCTTCCTCGTATTCCAGCTTCCACCACTATTTTGTCATTAGACTTATATTCATTTTACTGAGATCTTTTATTCCCACACCATCATTCCACTTGCTTTTATATACTAATTCCCATCTAGCCAGGTGGTATTTTCTTTTACTATGTCCTCCTTGCCACAAGAATTTCTTCTATTTTTATCATTTCTTTCAATAGCAGTTTTAGGGACCAAAAACATAGACATATGATATACCGGTATGCTGGATAGACTAGAGTTTATCAATATCACCATGCCAGCCATACTAAGTGCATTCCCTTTCCATATATATAATTTCTTCCCAATTTTCCCTCCAAATTGTTCCAGTCAACCACATGTAATCTATTAGCGGATATTGGGACTCCTAAATACTTTAGAGGAAATACCCCATGTAAAAGTCCCAAAAACATGTAAATGCAAAACTTGAGTTGTGAATAAAGTTGAGTTTAATTTCAAGAATTGGGACTTGTAAAAACTTTCATAAACATGTGAATGTGGTCCTGTGCAAAAGGAGTTTAAATTAGTCTTTGAACTAAATTGTTCACTTCAATCATAAGGTGGCCATTTCCAAAAAGAGGGTTCCGAACTGTTGGTCCAAAACTCTCAATTGCATTGGCCAACTCAAAGATCAGAGGGATTATTCAAATTCTTCAGGTTTGAATTAGTGAGGATGCAAATTTTGAGAAAGTTTGGTGTTGCTTTGATATGAGTATCAAAGGGGCTTATGAATTTCCTTCAAATTTGAATTCAAATTTGAAACGGAGGTAAAACTTGACAAATTGCCAAATGGCCTTTGAATTTGAATTCCTCATGAGCTAAGTCTGCAATGTGCAAAAATTTGGATATTTAAGAGAGGAAATGAGTGGGGCCCAGTTGTCATGGAGAGGGGGAAGACTTAACCCACAAGTCTCTGTTCCCCTGTTCAGACTCACTCGAACCGGCTGAATTCAGTACGCACGCCACCGAGCTGCTCGGCAATCGACGTCCCGCTGTTCTCACGATCAGGGCGCCGAGAGAAGAAAAAGATCATCGGGTGCACCCCCTCCTCAGTGGATAAACACTCCCGGTTCTTTCTCTCCCCGCCACACCGAGTTTCCCTCGACAGTTTCTGCCGCCCCGAGCTCCGGCGTCCAGCCTTGTCGCCACGGCACACCCCGAGTTTTGACGCCCGGCCGAGCGCACAGACAGCGTCGCCCATGCCCCCTCAAGCTTCCTGGATCACTCCCCCGAAGTACCGTGGTCGATAACCACGTCGGCGAGCACATTTCTTGCCGACAAACGGACCTAGGCGCCTCAACACCACAGCAAACCCTTGCTGCGTTTCACGAGCAACTAAGCCCCGGCGAAGGTCAGTAATCATCCCCTCGTGCTGTCCCTCCAATTTGATGTCGTCTCGTGGGCGTAGCCGGCCGGAATTTGGTTTTTCTCCGTGGCGGGTTCTTCGGACTGCCACGCCAAAAATCTAAAAATTAGTCTCCTATACTTAGTCATTTCCAGTTATGATCTACGGGCATGTTCTTGAGACTCCAACAGTCCTCCTCGTCCATCCGGTGCTTGATTTCATCAACCCTAGCCGTAGAACGCCAGAAAATTCACCTCGGACACACTGTGGGGACCTATTTAGAGCCGTTTACGATCCAAACCAAGTCCATGTGAAGCATGCCCACGACTCACTGATGCTTTAGGAGCAAACGGCGCAGCGTTTTGTGCGGCACAGTGCCCTAGCAACGTCGCTGGAGTTGCCGCAGCCACTGTCGCCATCGCACCTAGGGTTCCGGCCATCTTCGATCCAAGGTAAGGCCGGCATCGTGTTCCTCGCACGAGAATATGTAGTGGCAGCAAAAATCAGCAAGTTCCGAGCACCGGAACCTCCTCCCGGCGAGATCTCCGGCGAGCCCAGCGGCGTGCGGGCACGGGCAGCCGAAGGTTGAAGACGACCAGGCGGTTCCGCTTGTCAGTGACAAAGGTTTAAATTTCTGATCTGCTACAGCTCCGGGATCCATTGTGGCTGCGCAGGAAGAATCCAGTGGCCCCGTGTGGCTCGGTTTCAGCGGTTGACACGTGTACCCAGGACCCACGGTCAGAGTTTAAACTTTTCCCTGGTTTATTTCAAATACCCGATTTGATTCAAACTTTGGAACCTCATAACTTTTGCAAGGAAGCTCCAGAATTAGTGATTCAAATTGGGTTGGATTCAGGATGAAAAACTCTATCCAAATATGCAACCCAATTCATACGAAAATGAATAGAAAATTCTGGAAAATTCATTAAACTTTTCAGCAAAAGAATTTTAGAGGGAGTTTGGTTCATCCAAAAATACTCAAATTTTGCCAGAATATTTTTTAGGATGTTAGGGGACTCCTGTGAAAGTTCCAGCTCATTTGGAGTTGATTTATTTAGGAGAATTCTAATTGCAATTCTTTTGTGTTCAAATGAATACAAAAACAATTCCAGAGAATTTCCAAAACTTAGAAATTCAGTTCTAGGATATACTTAGCTCCAAAAATCCTAGGAAAATTCAGGCATACTCTTTGAGCCATGTTTGAAATTGTAGTTCACTTGAATTTGCATGAAAGTGCAAATTTATTCAGAATTAATTCCTTTTTTCCTAAATGCTTAGGGAATTGTTCTGAGTGATCTACTCATTGAAATATTCTAAATTTTGGTCCAGATGACTTTCTTGTGACAAAGAACTCAAAAGAAAATTTCCAGCTCCATTGGAGCCCTGGATCAGTAAGGTTCTGTTCAACTTCATTAGGTGATCACCACCCAAGTGATGAACCCACTTATCACTTGATCATAGTACTTCGACCCAAACCCAAACCACTAGCACCAATGTCATTTTAAATTCTTAAACAGAGTTCAAGTTTTAAACTTGTCTTTAGAACTTGTTAGCAACAATTTTACAATTAAACCTATATGCATGTTCATAACGTGTAGTGATTAAACGTGGAAGAGTGGAGGAGAAATTAAGCTTGGATCAAGAAGCAAGAAGGGCAGTGATCAAGCTTTAAGTCATCAGAAACTAACTTCACAATTATCTGACTTTAGTCACCTGCAAAACCAAGGCAAGCTCTGGTTTGCATTTAAGTTGTTTTATAAAGTTTTTACTTTGTTCACTACCATTGGTTAAAGTTTTTTTTGCATTAGGTCAAAGATGCTTTATACTCCAAATGCATGACCAAATGAACCCTGGTGTCAAGGGTAGAGTATAGTTTTCTGCTGTAGAAAGTTGCCGTGCTAATTAGGTTATGACATCCGGTAGAAGACGAGTAGTTGGAATCTACTTGCGAGCTATAGTTTAGGATTACATAAGTGTGGTTGGAAAAGAGGCAAACTAAAGTTTATATTTCTAAAGATGAGACCGGGCAGGAGGGTTAGGCAGCGACAAGACGAGGTCTTGGTCGAGTAGCTCTGCCTTAGTCGGTTAAGGACCGAAGCGTGTGCGGCCCTGGGAGCGAGCATTGAGTTGTGTACCGGATGCTTACTGCTATATGGGAACCAGGAAACCGATGTACCAGGTTCACTAAATTGTAGAGGCATACCAAATCGTCTCGTTAGACCTATGAGCCCGAGACGGCGCGACCGGTTCTATAGTCGAGTGTCCTGTGAAAGGTTGCCACATACGACCTAATGGAAGACGCCAGATTTTGATCTTCAGAGGCGGGCGTATGTGTCGAGTTATCCAGGTAGTGTTTGATTCGAATCACCGTCCCTCACGGTTATGAGTACTGCTTGCTCACTGCGCTGTGATGTAGTAATCAAATTGTGTGGAAACAGTTTGCAAAAGTTTTAATTGCGGCAATGATTTTTGCAAATTGCATGAAAACCCTGTTTGAAGTAGAGATAGAGCAAACTAAAGTTATTTTCCACCTTGGGACAAGTAACATTGGAATGAAGTGTTTCTTGTTTGATTGTGGAGTTCCAATGTTGCTGGGCCCAAGGTCACTACTATAATGGCTAAAATCTGAAAGTTAAGGATGAACTCGTAGGCGAGTTCTTTCGCAAATTACATGTTAAGTCTTAAGTTACTTTCATGTAGAGTTGCATGTTTAGGAGAGACGGTTAAGTCTTGCTGAGCCTTTGTGCTCACTCTTGCTATATGAGTGGTTTTGCAGGTTAACCCGACGCTATAAAGAAGGTTGTCCGGTGAGACTCGGAGACTTCTGAGTCATGTTACACATGGAGTACCTAGCCGCTGCCATGTCTTCATGTTGCTAGCGAGAGGAGTCTGTGGGCTGGACCTCTTCTCGGGTGCTTCGTAGTTGTTCGGCATGAGATGTTTATAGACTTCCGCTGCAGATATTTTATGTAAATTATTTGCAAAGGATATTGTAAGCTTCCGCTTTTGATTTATGTAATACAGTGTTCCTTATATGTGTGCTGTTGGGTGCCGCATAACACGGCACCACCTAATGTGATTCCCAGGCGAGCGGCACGGCCCCGTGATTGGGACCGGGCCCTCACAGCATGGGATCAGAGCCGCATTGGTAATAGCGCATGGAGTAAGGATCGTATTATGATAAAAACTTAGGATATGGTGAGGAAACGGTATTAGGCCCACATAAGGACTATAGTAGTATAGTTACTTAAGTGGCATGACTAACATACTTGTTATACTTCTGAATTTTAATTATGTAACGACGCACCTACGTTCAGGTAAGTAGGGTAAGGAACGCCACCGAAAGCGGTTCAATTTCGGTTAGCTCCCCTGACGAGGAATGTAGTACAGGGATAGGTCTCATAGCCTGGTGTGAGACATCAATATGAAACTCTTGGACTCTTTATGTTCCTGAGTTCATATGAAACGATGATCCCTAGCATACATTAGGAAGTAAGTGGAGACCCCATCTTGTGGTCAGTAACGCGATAGTATATTCGTCTAGAAATAGCTCAGGTGGACATACGTAGCGCTTGCCATCGGCGTGCCCTGCCGGGCAGTAGGTGGTATCCGTTGGGTTGATAACATTTCCAACCGTGACGACCCGTTCATGATATACTCAGGTTCCCCGTGGTGTGGTGCAAAAACACGATCACGTACCTTGAGACGTGGCTTAACTCAAGGACGGCCCGTATGGAAATGATACGGGGCGTATGTTTTTAGTATGATATGGAACTGCCTGAAATGAAAACAACCTTTGAGTGCACCACTATTGAGTGACTAACCATGTATGTATCCCATATAGTACACGTGTGCGAGAGACCGTCTTAGTGCCACTGATAATACGTATATGCCGGTATAATCCGGTTAGGATTTTTCTTTTGGTGAGGGAATGTAGTACCGACATGTTTCTTACGGTGCATCGACACCGTACTACATTTAATAACCTCTTCCCTATGAAGAAATGATTCATGAACTAACTTCCAACTAAAAATGGAAGTTTGAAATGAATATTAGTTAGTGAACTCTTATTTGAGCTAAGATTCAAATGAGAGAAGGTCTAGGTTTCAAAGATTTCAAAAACAGAGTGCTCTGTTTGTGGCAGGAATTCTTGCTGGACTTTGACAGAGCATAACTCTGAGTAGCTTCAACCAATTAAGGTGTATGATACAGTTCTGAAAATATTTTCAAGTGCTCTACAACGTCTTTGTAGACCTCGATAGCAAAATCACACGATAAGTTGGTGAAAAGTCCAGTTATAGGCAAACTGTTCAGAACCAGGACAGTAGCAAAAACCTCTCTGTACCTTTCTGTTTTTAAGCCATAACTTCCTGTAGAAAAATCCTTAAGGAGCTTATGATACACATTTGGAAAGGTTACGAAATTTGCAACATTGTTGTAGTTCATAGTTTGCTCAGATTCTTATTATATTTTCATATACAACTGTGATAAATGTAACCACATACAAAGGAGATGCTGGCAAATTTTATCCAGAAATTCTGTCAACTTTGAGCAATCATAACATTTGATCCAGAGATGATATAGAGGCCTATGAGTACTCGTTGAATATATACTGAAGTTTACTAAAACATTGGTATTGAACTCAAGTCAAGAATCTGCAGTTAACTTGAGTAAATTTTGGAGTTTGTGTGAACTGGTCAGGGTAGTCCAGCTGATTAGTTTAGCGTACTTAAGATTTGTTTAAACATGAATGTGGTTATGCTTTCATAAAGTTCATGACATGTTCATGTTTTACTTATCTTTACTCACTACTGAGATAGAATTTTGATTGACTCAAAATTTTGTTTTGTGCAGTATGGTACGCACACATTCTCAAATGGAGCTTGGAGGTTCAAGTCGAGAGGGGAATGACTCGACTTCATCATAAGAGCCATCGCCAACCGGATTGACTGAAATTATGGCGAAGCTGAATGAAACTCTCCAAACTCTAGTTCAGCAAGGAATAAATAGAGAAGCTCAACATCACATGCCAACCCCGAGCACTTATCTGGATTTTGTGGCGACACAACCGCCGGTATTCTCCGAAGCGGCTGATCATTGTGAAGCAAATCAATGGTTACGTGTCATTGAATCCAAGTTTGGGTTGATTCAATGTGATGAATTCCAGAAGACTCTATTTGCCGCTCAGCAGCTTCACGGCTTTGCTAGAGCATGGTGGGCAGAATACCTTCTATCCAACCAGCAGGGCATCGTGTCACATGGGCAGAGTTCCAGGATGCATTTCGTGCTTGTTTCGTTCCTGCGGGCGTAATGCAAACAAGTCTGGATGAATTCTGAAATCTAAAGCAAGGGGAAATGAGTGTTATTGAGTATGCGAAGGAATTCAATCGCTTAGCTCAATATGTCCCTGATTATGTGAAATCACCATCCATGAGGGGTTATCATTTTTATCAAGGGCTGACTGCTAGGCTGCGATTTGAGTTGGCTCAAGTTAGCCAAGAAAATTTTGATGAGTTTGTTAGCTGTGCTATCACTCAGGAATATTATTCCAATCTCTACCTTAAAGAAAAGAGGGAGAGGGACTCATCACAGGATGAATGCAATCATCTGCCTCAGAAGTACTGGTGGGTGATCCGTTCACCTTCCGGTCGAGAGGTTCCACAAGAGGTGCAGTCATTCTTGGAGTATGACAGACTTGTGTACTCCACAGAGCTTTTATTTACCTCCACCGCAGCAACAAACTATTTCTCATGCGCCTAAGTATCAACAAGGTGCACCAGAATGTTATTTCCCTCAAGAGGTTGAAGATGATCAAGGTGATTTCTCAGCTGAACCGAGTGGTGTCCCACTTCATATTGACAATGAACTCAACATCAATGAAGCAACTGAACCGAGCAGCAACATTATGTCTGCGGTTCCAGTTCCAAAGAGTGATCTTGGATAGCAAAGAAAAGCTATGTCCAAAGTGGGAACTGTTAATTATGTGTCAGTCGATAATCTGCCCAAAGGAGGTCTAGTTCTTGCAGGCAGGTTCACATTAAATGACAAGCCGGTTGTCATTCTATTCGACTCTGGTGCAACACATAATTTCATTAGCAAGGCAACAGTGATCCGGGATCAAATCTCCACAACTACCACAAAAGGTTCTTACCTTATTCATTCGCCAGGTGGAGACATATTGACTAATGAAGTCGTTTGTAGAGCACCACTTTGTTTGGGTGGAAAAAGTTATCCTACCACCCTCATTATTCTCGAAGACCAAGGAATCAATGCCATATTGGGAATATCATGGTTGACCTTCCATAAGGCTGTTCTGGACATCGAGAACAGGAGTGTTCACTTGGACTCTCCACTTCACGGGCGTCAAACATTGTATCTCGGCAAAGCGGTTTCCAAAGATCCGGAAGTATGTAATGCCGAGGCTTGCAAGTTAAAAGACATTCCGGTAGTTCATAAATATCCGGACGTGTTTCCCGAAGATCTTCCAGGCTTACCACCTGAGCGCGAGGTGGAATTCAAAATAGTGTTGATGCCGGGAACCACGCCGATCTCTCAGAGACCATACAAAATGGCTCCGAATGAATTAGCTGAACTGAAGGAGCAACTCAAAGATCTGATGGACAAGGAGTTCATTCGTCCAAGTTCATCACCATGGGGTTGCTCGGCTTTATTTGTGAAGAAGAAGGATGAGACGCTGAGTCTATGCGTCGATTATCGTTCTTTAAATGCTGTAACAATAAAGAACAAGTATTCACTACCAAGAATTAATATTCTCTTCGATCAGCTAGTGGGTGCTAAAGTCTTCTCCAAGATGGACTTAAGGTCGGGATATCATCAAATCAAGATTCGAGCGGAAGATATCCCGAAAACAGCATTCTCGACAAGATATGGACTCTATGAGTATCTTGTCATGTCGTTTGGGTTGACCAATGCTCTGGCTCACTTTATGTATCTTATGAACTTGGTGTTCATGCTGGAGCTAGATCAGTTCGTCGTGGTATTCATCGATAACATCTTGGTCTATTCTAAATCAGAAGAGGAACACGCTAAACATTTGCATATTGTGCTCCAACGATTGAGAGATCACAAGCTCTATGCAAAGTTTAGTAAATGTGAAATCTGGATCAACCAAGTGCCGTTTCTTGGACATATTATTTCAGCGGAAGGCATTGCTGTTGATCCAAGCAAGATCGAACAAGTACTGAAATGGAAGTCTCCAACAACAGTTCATGAAGTTCGTAGCTTCTTAGGTTTAGCGGGATATTATCGGAGGTTCATCCCAAGCTTCTAAAAAATCTCCAAACCTATGACAGAGCTACTGAAAAAGGGCATCAATTATGATTGGAGCAAGCCATGTGAGGAAGTTTTTCAAGCGTTGGTGAAACACCTCACAACAGCCCCGGTTTTAGCTCAACCGGATACAACCAAGCCCTTTGATGTTTATTGTGATGCGTCCGGCATCGGACTTGGTTGTGTACTCATGCAAGGAGAACGCATGGTCGCATATGGATCAAGGCAATTACGAAATCATGAGCAACATTATCCAACTCATGATCTCAAGCTTGCTGCCATGGTATTAGCTTTGAAGATGTGGAGACATTACCTATTGGGAAATCTGGTTCATCTCTACACCGACCACAAATTTTTGAAGTACATATTCACTCAAAAAGAGTTGAATATGCGGCAACAGCGATTGTTAGAGCTGATAAAGGACTATGAGATTGAAATTCATTATCATCCGGGCAAGGCAAATGTGGTTGCCGATGCACTCAGCCGGAAGTCTCATGTTAATAATCTGACCATTACGCCGATAGAAGAGGAAGAACCGAGTCTCTACTTGGTTCCATATGGAGCTCTACATAATCTATCTCTCATACCCACAATAAGAGAGGAGGTTATGAAAGCTCAAAAGCAAGACAAGGGCATGGCTCATATCAAAAGGAGGTTGAAGAACGGGGAGATGAAATGTTTCTGGTTAGATGATGAAGATACCTTATGGTTCAAGGACCGGATAGTGGTACCCCGTGATATGAGGCTGCGGAAGAAAATTTTGGATGAGGCTCACTTATCAAAATTTTCTATTCATCCGGGCAGCAACAAGATGTACCAGGAATTGAAGACTAAAATTTGGTGGACTCGGATGAAGCGAGAGGTTGCTAAATATGTATCAGAATGTGATACGTGTCGGCGAGTTAAAACCGACCACATGAAGGAAGCAGGAACCTTGCAACCGCTAAGCATTCCGGCATGGAAGTGGGAGGATATTAGTATGGACTTCATTGTTGGACTACCTCTCACGGCTAATAAGCATGACTCGGTTTGGGTAATCGTTGATCGGTTAACCAAATCAGCACGCTTCATCCCGGTGCGTACCAAATACAACGCCAAAAAGTATGCGGAGTTGTACATAGTACAAATCTTGTGCTTACATGGACTTCCCCGTACCATTGTCTCCGACAGAGGATCACTGTTCGTATCCCGTTTCTAGGAACAGCTACATGCATCCTTGGGAACCAAATTGATTCGAAGTTCCGCATATCACCCTCAAACCGATGGGCAAACTGAGAGGGTGAATCAAATCCTTGAAGAAATGCTAAGGGCGTGTACCATCCACCACGGTAAGAGCTGGGATGATCACTTACCGTTGGTGGAGTTCTCGTATAACAACAGTTGTCAAACGAGCATAAAAATGGCACCTTATGAAGCTCTCTATGGCCAGAAGTTCCGCACACCATTGAACTGGTATGAATCCGGCGACAGAGTTATTTATGGGATTGATCTCATAAATGAAGCAGAAGAGCGGGTAAGGCTTATTTAACCAAATCTTAAAGCCGCTCAGTCCAGACAAAAGAGCTATGCGGATAGGAGACGTCGTCCTCTGAACTTTCAAGTTGGAGACCATGCATATCTCCGCGTATCTCCTATGAAGGGCATTCACCGATTCAGAGTGAAAGGAAAATTAGCGCCGCGTTTTATCGATCCCTTCGTCATAATTGAAAGATGTGGACCCATGGCATACCGTTTGGAGCTACCGACAGCCTTAGCCAGAGTTCACAAGATCTTCCACATATCTCAGTTGCGGAAGTGTTTGAAAGTTCCAACGGAGATTCTCACGGAAGACATAACAGATTTGAAGCCGGACCTCACATATGTTGAGCATCCAACCCGGATAATTGATGAAAAGACTCGCGAGACCAGAAACCGGACGCTGCGATTTTTCAAGGTTCTATGGGAAAATCACACGTCCGATGAAGATACATGGGAAAAAGAGGAATATTTACAATGCAATCATCCAGAGTTATTAGAGGCTTATGTTTGATAGTGGTCTTCCCCACGTTATTCTTAATTGTGAATCTTGGGACGAGATTCTTTTTAAGGGGGGAGGAATGTAAAAGTCCCAAAAACTTGTAAATGCAAAACTTGAGTTGTGAATAAAGTTGAGTTTAATTTCAAGAATTGGGACATGTAAAAACTTTCATAAACATGTGAATGTGGTCCTGTGCAAAAGGAGTTTAAATTAGTCTTTGAACTAAATTGTTCACTTCAATCATAAGGTGGCCATTTCCAAAAAGAGGGTTCCAAACTGTTGGTCAAAAACTCTCAATTGCAGTGGCCAACTCAAAGATCAGAGGGCTTATTCAAATTCTTCAGGTTTGAATTAGTGAGGATGCAAATTTTGAGAAAGTTTGGAGTTTCTTTGATATGAGTATCAAAGGGCCTTATGAATTTCCTTGAAATTTGAATTCAAATTTGAAACGGAGGTAAAACTTGACAAATTGCCAAATGGCCTTTAGATTTGAATTCCTCATGAGCTAAGTTTGCAATGTGCAAAAATGTGGATATTTAAGAGAGGAAATGAGTGGGGCCCAGTTGTCATGGAGAGGGGGAAGACTTAACCCACAAGTCTCTGTTCCCCTGTTCAGACTCACTCGAACCGGCTGAATTCAGTATGTGTGCCACCGAGCTGCTCGGCAAACCGGCGTCCCGCTGTTCTCACGATCAGGGCGCCGAGAGGAGAAAAAGATCATCGGGTGCTCCCCCTCCTCAGTGGATAAACACTCCCGGTTCTTTCTCTCCCCGCCACACCGAGTTTCCCCCGACAGTTTCTGCCGCCCCGAGCTCCGGCATCCAGCCTTGTCGCCACGGCGCACCCCGAGTTTTGAAGCCCGGCCGAGCGCACAGACGGCGTTGCCCAAGCCCCCTAAAGCTTCCTGGATCACTCCCCCGAAGTGCCGTGGTTGATAACCACGTCGGCGAGCGCATTTCTTGCCGACAAACGGACCTAGGCGCCTCGACACCACAGCAAGCCCTTGCTGCGTTTCACGAGCAACTAAGCCCCGGCGAAAGTCAGTAATCATCCCCTCGTGCTGTCCCTCCAATTTGGTGCCGTCTCGTGGGTGTAGTCAGCCGGAATTTGGTTTTTCTCCCTGCGGGTTCTTCGGACCACCGCGCCAAAAATCTAAAAATTAGTCTCCTATACTTAGTCGTTTCCAGTTATGATCTACGGGCATGTTCTTGAGACTCCAACGATCCTCCTCGTCCAACGGGTGCTTGATTTCATCAACCCTAGCCGTAGAACGCCGTGTTTTTCACTGCCGCTGGAAAATTCACCTCGGACGCACGGTGGGGACCTATTTAGACCCGTTTCCGATCTAAACCAAGTCCATGTCAATCATGCCCACAGCTCACTGATGCTTTAGGAGCAAACGGCGCAGCGTTTTGTGCGGCACAGCACCCTAGCGACGTCGCCGGAGTTGCCGCAGCAACTGTCGTCGTCGCACCTAGGGTTCCGGCCATCTTCGATCCGAGGTAAGGCCGGCAACGTGTTCCTCGCACGAGAATATGTAGTGGCGGAAAAAATCAGCAAGTTCCGAGCACCGGAACCTCCTCCCGGCGAGATCTCCGGTGAGCCTGGCGGCGCGTGGGCGCGGGCAGCCGAAGGTTGAAGACGACCAGGCGGTCCCGCATGTCAGTGACAAAAGGTTTAAATTTCTGATCTGCTGCGGCTCCGGGATCCACTGTGGCTGCGCGGGAAGAATCCAGTGGCCCCGTGTGGCTCGGTTTCAGCGGTTGACACGTGTACCGGGGCCCAAGGTCAGAGTTTAAACTTTTCCCCGCTTTATTTCAAATACCCGATTTGATTCAAACTTTGGAACCTCATAACATTTGCTAGGAAGCTCCAAAATTAGTGATTCAAATAGGGTTGGATTCAGGATGCAAAACTCTATCCAAATACGCAACCCAATTTGTATGAAAATAAATAGAAAATTCTGGAAAATTCTTTAAAGCTTTTCAGCAAAAGAATTTTAGAGGGAGTTTGGTTCATCCAAAAATTCTAGAATTTTGCCAGAATATTCTTTATGATGTTAGGGGACATCTTTAAAAGTTTCAGCTCATTTGGAGTTTATTTAGTTAGGAGAATTCTGATTGCAAGTTTCTTTGTTCAAATGAATACAGAAACAATTCCAGAAAATTTCCAAAATTTAGAAATTCAGTTGTAGGAAGTCCTTAGCTCCAAAAATCCTAGGAAAATTCAGGCATACTCTCTGAGCCATGTTTGAAATTGTACTTCACTTAAATTTGCATGAAAGTGCAAATTTATTCAGAATTAATTCCTTTTTTCCTAAATGCTTAGAGAATTGTTCTGAGTGATCTACTCATTGAAACATTCTAAATTTTTGTCTAGATGACTTTCTTGTGACAAGGAACTCACAAGAAAATTTCCAGCTCCATTGGAGCCCTGGATCAGTAAGGTTCTGTTCAACTTCATTAGGTGATCACCACCCAAGTAATGAACCCACTTATCACTTGATCATAGTACTTCAACCCAAACCCAAACCACTAGCACCAGTGTCATTTTAAATTCTTAAACAGAGTTCCAGTTTTAAACTTGTCTTTAGAACTTGTTAGCAACAATTTTACAATTAAACCTATATGCATGTTCATAACGTGTAGTGATTAAACGTGGAAGAGTGGAGGAGAAATTAAGCTTGGATCAAGAAGCAAGAAGGGAAGTGATCAAGCTTCAAGTCATCAGCAACTAACTTCACAATTATCTGACTTTAGTCACCTGCAAAACCAAGGCAAGCTCCGGTTTGCATTTAAGTTGTTTTATAAAGTTTTTACTTTGTTCACTACCATGGGTTAAAGTTTGTATGTGCATTAGGTCAAAGATGCTTTATACTCCAAATGCATGACCAAATGAACCCTGGAGTCAAGGGTAGAGTATAGTTTCCCTCTGTAGAAGGTTGCCGTGCTAATTAGGTTATGACATCCGATAGAAGACGAGTAGTTGGAATCTACTCGCGAGCTATAGTTTAGGATTACATAAGTGTGGTTGGAAAAGAGGCAAACTAAAGTTTATATTTCTAAAGATGAGACCGGGCAGGAGGGTTAGGCAGCGACAAGATGAGGTCTTGGTCGAGTAGCTCTGCCTGAGTCGGTTAAGGACCGAAGCGTGTGCGGCCCTGGGAGCAAGTATTGAGTTGTGTAACGGATGCTTACTGCTATATGGGAACTAGGAAACCGATATACCAGGTTCACTGGATTGTAGAAGCATATCACATCGTCTCGTTAGACCTATGAGCCCGAGACGGCGCGACCGGTTCTACAGTCGAGTGTCCTGCGAAAGGTTGTCACATACGACGTAATGAAAGATGCCAGATTTGGGTCTTCAGAGGCGGGCGTATGTGTAGAGTTATCCGGGTAGTGTTTTATTCGAATCACCGTCCCTCGCGGTTATGAGTACCGCTTGCTCACTGCGCTGTGATGTAGTAATCAAGTTGTGTGGAAACAGTTTGCAAAAGTTTTAATTGCGGCTATGATTATTGCAAATTGCATGAAAACCCTGTTTGAAGTAGAGATAGAGCAAACTAAAGTTATTTCCACCTTGGGACAAGTAACATTGGAATGAAGCGTTTTTTGTTTGATTGTGGAGTGCCAATGTTGCTGGGCGCAAGATCACTACTATAATGGCTAAAATTTGGAAGTTAAGGATGAACTCGTAGGCGAGTCCTTTTGCAAATTACATGTTAAGTTTTAAGTTACTTTCATGTAGAGTTGCATATTTAGGAGAGACCGTTAAGTCTTGTTGAGCCTTTGTGCTCACTCTTGCTATATGAGTTGTTTTGTAGGTTAACCCGACACTATAAAGAAGGTTGTCCGGTGAGACTCGGAGACTTCCGAGCCATGTTACACATGGAGAAACTAGCCTCTGCCATGTCTTCGTGTTGCTAGCAAGAGGAGTCCGCGGGCTGGACCTCTTCTCGGGTGCTTCATAGTTATTCGACGTGAGCTGTTTATAGACTTCCGCTGTAGCTATTTTATGTAAATTATTTGCAAAGGATATTGTAAGCTTCCACTTTTGATTTATGTAATACAGTGTTCCTTATATGTGTGCTGTTGGGTGCCGCGTAACACGGCACCACCCAATGTGATTCCCGGGCGAGCGGCACGGCCCCGTGATCGGGACCGGGCCCTCACACCCCAGTCTGGCAATTAAAAACTTGCGTATATCTATTAGTGTCTCCTCATTTCCTCTTATTGTTAATACTTCACA
Source organism: Neostapfia colusana (assembly GCA_030760725.1). NCBI lineage: Eukaryota > Viridiplantae > Streptophyta > Magnoliopsida > Poales > Poaceae > Neostapfia > Neostapfia colusana. Next base: position 51,846,983 of record JASWHV010000009.1, read on the forward strand.
TTCATCAAATTTAATTTGAGCCTAGATATTTGTTCATAAAGAGCTAAAAGTAGTTTCATATTATGCACCTTTTCAATGTCATTTTGAAGGCATATAATTATATCATCTGCATACTGCAGAGCTGATACTCCCCCACTTACGATTTTTTTCTCCGGGCCCTACTATTAGCTTATTTTCCTGAGCTTTATGTATCATTCCAGTAAGACAATCTGCTGCAATATTAAACAATAGGGGTGACAATTGGTCTCCCTGTGACACCCCTATAACTCTTGAAGTATTGTCAAATCTTATCATTTAATTTAGCACTAAGAGTGCCATTATACACCATCATATTAATCCATTTGCACCAAATGTCATTGAAACTTCTCATCTCTAGACATTTGAGTAAAAATTTCCAGTTAACCTTATCATAGGCTTTTCAAATTCTAGCTTAAGCACTATCCGAGTTTCCTTTTTCCTTTTGGTTTCATGAAGAATTTCATGTAGTGTTAATATGCCATTCATTATATTCCTCCGTGGAATAAAAGATATTTGTGCTTTATGAATTAGTTTATCAGCTAAAGGTTCTAATCGTATACTTAGTACTTTTGTGAACCATTTATATAGAGAGTTCAGCAGGTATATGGATCTAAATTGCTGTATGTATTCAGCATTTTTCACTTTCGGGATAAGCGTTATTACCCCGTAATTAATTATTTGTATTTGCAGTTCCCCTTTATGGAACTCCCTAAATAATTCCATTATATCGTCTTTCACTATACCCCAATACTATCGAAAGAACTCAATGGGTATTAGATCAGGACCAGGGGCTTTGTTCTTATGCATTTGAAAAAGTGCAAGTTTTACTTCACTCTCTTGAAATGTTTTCGTAACTATTTCATTTTTCCATTGTGATACCCTTTTATCACGTTCCCATAATTCTGGATCTATCTCCAGCACTTCTCCCTCCATCTTTCCAAACAGACTCGTATAGTAGTCTGTTGCATGTACAAGCGATTCTTCACTCTCTTGTATAATCCCCTCATCTGATTGTAGTGAAAATATGGTGTTTTTCCTCCTTCCATTAGTTATTCTATGATAATATCCAGTGTTGTTATCTTCTTTTAACAGCCAATTCTCATGGCTCCTTTTAAACCAATACAATTCTTCTCCCTCTAAAATATTAAAATGTTCAGTTTGTAACTGAACTCTTTCGGATCTCATTTCAACTGTTATGAAATTTATCTGTTCTTTTTCAATATGGCTTAACTTTTCTAATATTTCCTTCTTTCTTTTCTTAATCCGCCCTACTTCATTGAAGTTCCAATCCTTAAAGTATTTCTTAAATTTCTTATGTTTGAACAATACTTTACTTAATGGCTCCATGTCCTTAGTCTTTTCCTTCCAAATTATTTCTAGTGATGGCAAGAATTCTGGATGTGACATCCAATATAGTTAAAAAATAAATGAAAACAGTTTTGAATTTTCATTTACTTGTATGTGTATTATCAAGGGATTATGGTCAGATAATACTATTCTTTTTATATACCACCGCCATTGGGAAAAGGTTTTCCCATTCTTCATCCACAAGTACTCTATCCAAGGCCTCCAGTGTTGGATTAATTTGTTTGTTGAACTAGGTGAACTTACCTCCAGATATACTAATCTCTCTTAGCCCATATATATTTAAGACTGTATTAAACAAATCAGAAAATTTATTGGGATTAAGGTTTTATTATTTTCTTTCTCACTTCATATGATATTAAAATCTCCACCAATGATATAAGGATATGTATTTCTCTGACAGAACAGAGCAAGTTCACTCAAGAACTCTTTTTGTTCATCATGAGGGGCTCCATATACATTTAACAAATTCCATTTCTTAGAATTTGTCTATCCCATGGTTCAAGTTGGCTAATATATTTGCCATCCTTAAATCCTTCTGTATCAAATCTATCCATTTTGACTCGAGCAAGTAAACCTCCAGCTTTACCTATTGAAGAGATATTATGCCAGAAGGAGTTGAAATTATCTACCCTCCTTATAAAAGATTCTATCAACTCTACCCTCATAGTCTCTTGAAAGCATAAAAATCCAAATTATTATCTCTTATTAGCTCCTTTATATACGGGATCGTACCTTTTTTCCTAATGCTTCTGCAATTCCAAAAAAAAGACCTTCCATTATTATCATTTTGATTTTGTATTTTTATCAGGACCTTCCTGACTCCCTCTATTATGTATACCGATGGTCCACTTCTTTTGCTCCTTCTAGGAGTTGTTACCATTATCTTTTTGTTTTTACTTCTTCCCTTCTTTCCCTGGACTTTTTTCTTTTCTCATGTTTTTCTTCTATTTCAGGGTCCTCTTCATACCACTCAAGCAGTAAAGGTTCATTCCTATTATCCTTTGCTTCTATACTATTTCTTCTATCTTCTTTCATTTTTTCCATTTTATCCCTGAGGTTAATTAGAGCAACTTACAAATCCTTCATAATTTCTATAGTTCCAAATCCTTATTGCTAATTTGAACTCCCTTTTTACTAGCCATTCCAGCTATGCTATCAACATCAAAAATAATAAAGGAATTTAAATCAATTCAAAAATTACCTTCAATAGTCCTTTTCCTTGATGGTTCCTTTTCCATTTCCTTTAGCTTGTTCAGTAGCTTGTACTGAAGTCTTTCACTCTGTCTTGTAATTGGCATCATTTGTTGCTTCAATATTCCTTTGTTCTTCTAATTTCCTTCAAAGAAGTTTCCACCATTGGATCATCTGTAAGATCAGAGATATACAAAGCTTTCTTGTTTTGAATCCCCATATCATTTTGTTTCCCAGGGTCATAATCATTGCTTTTAGCAATAGATTTACCCTTTTCATCCCATTTTGTTATCTTTCCAGACTCTTTCTCCTGAAGGGTACTTTCAGCATTTCTTAATTTAGAAGGGGCAGATCCACTTTTGAGTCCTTTACTCTGTAAAGGATTAGAAGAGGATCCTCCCTGTTCAAATCCCATCAATCTAGTTTTTTTAGGAGAGTACTGAGAGGAAACATTGCTAGTAAGAACTTTCGTAGAGTCACCAGGGGTTCTTTCCTCATCATTTCCCTCTCAAAATAAAAGTCATACATATAAGGAATAATAGCTCCCTCCACAACAGACGGTACCTTAGTAAGGTCCTTACAAGCTATCTTCATTCTTACATAATCAATTCTATATATTGTTTTCTCACCCACTTCCATCCTAGCTCCAACCAAAGAACCCACATAATTAGAGTTTTAGGGTTACTTTTATCATAAGGTATACCTTTAATTCTAAACTAAGCGATTCGAAGTTCTCCTTTAGCTCCCATAGCTGGAGACCATGACTGGATAGAAACTGATCATTTGATCCTATAATACTCATATTGAAGTGTCCCCAATCTCTGATCATCTTTGCATTGGGGAATCTTGTTGTGTAGCTATTATCATCTACTCCCCCCGTTTCAAATTATTTGATGCTGGTTCAATTTGTCGAATAATTTGACACGGAGAGAGTAGTGGTCTAGCCATCCATTTCTATGAAGCCCCAAAAATCTTTCAGAATTCTTGTTCAATCTGTCGAGCTGGGACTACACCATTCACAATCTTATTGCAGTTGTATTTCTTTCCCTAATATTAGCATCAGATGGGTAATCAGGAATGTTAAAGAAGCTTTGTCCTTCAACCTGTATAGCATACAGTGGGGCTACATATTCACTAGGCATTTTGGTAAAGCATTGTGATGCTTCGTGCCCTATGTTACTACATCTTTCGCATGGCCAAAGCCTAGGACAGGAATTAACCCTATGATCTTTACTACTGCACTTAGCGCATCCATCATCAGTAACATGAAGTTTAGGAGCCTTACCTCTATTTCCTAGAGCATTTTTTCCTTCACATCCTTCTTGAACTTGTTCCCCCAGTCTGAAGATCCTTCCGCCATATCCCATTTAGATCTGCGAGGAGTCTGTAGAGATTGGTCTTTTAGAACTGTTGTGTTGTTTGGCTCTGACCTTCAAGGTTCAGTTGGCTACCAGAAGACTCTTCCTTTGATTTTTCTCACCCACCAAATCCATATGATCCTTCTCTAGATCTGCCTCCTCTACTTCAGCACTTTGTTTCCCTTCTCTAATCTGCTCAACTTGTTCCCTTCTACTCTCAACCTCCTCAGTATTTTCTCCCCCGGTGCTAGGAGTTTCGAGCCCTCCCTCGACAGATTCTCCACCATGGCCTATGAGCTCCATAGAACCCTCTTATTCCTCCTCTCTCCACCCATTCCCTTCCTTCTCCTCAACCTGTTACCATCACTACCGGCGCTGGATTTGATCTCACCGCTTGCATGAATGTCTTCTTCACTCCTCATAAATGCCCAAAGTACTTGCTCTGTGTAGGTGTATGAATGGTCGATGGAGGTGGAGGTAAATGAGCATGGAACCCTAGGACCAGATATTTATCCTCTTCCCTTGGGCTGTGACCAAACCCTACTCTCCTTCCACCATTGGATGAGTGATCCTATAGCTGCTCTTGCACTGAAAAGAAGTCCATCGGATCTCTATCTGAAGGCTCATCATTTCTCCCGCACAACCGCCATGGATTTGTGATGTGTTGTAGTTCACTAAGTTGGGCATGAACAGGGGTGTTACCTCAGAAATTATTCTCCTTTGCTTAATTGCTAAGAGAATTATTCTGGGCAAACCACTCACTGAAAAGTGCTAAATTTTGGTCCAGGGGGTTTTCTTGTGACAAGGAACTCACACAAAAATTCTCAGATCCATTGGAGCTCTGGATCACCCCTGCTTTGTTAAACCACTTGAGGTGATCAATGTGGAAGAGGGGGATAACCACTTAGCACTTAACCATGTGCTTAGGTCCAAGCCCAAACCACTAACCCCCAGCTTCATTTTAAATTCTTAAACAGAGTACCAGTTGTTAGAAACTGGTTAGTAGAACTAATAGCAGAAGCATTACTATAAACTCATGTGCATATTCATTAACATGTAGTATATTATTAACGTGTAGTCACTGAAGGCGAGGCTCTAGAAGTTCTTGACTTCCTACTTCCGGAAGAAGAACTAACCCCTGACCAGCAGCAACAAGGCAAGCCCCGGTTTGCATTAACTTCTTACAAGTTTTACTTTGTTTACATGTGTCATATGAAGTGTGAATGTGCATTAGGTGTAGGATGGATGAAAACCCCACTTGCATGACCAAAAGTCTCCATAAGAGTGAGGGTAGTGTCTAAGACCTCACATAGACAAGTTATGCTTAATGTTTCATAGAACTTCGGTACAAGTCGAGTAGTTGGAATCTACTCGCGAGATAGGCTTGGGACACACGGGTTAGGTGGAGTGATGTGAGATCACTTTAGTAATGAAAATGAGACTTGGCAGGGGTTAGGGCGCAGCAAGAGAGAGTCTTATGTGCGCGTCCCTGTCTGTGTCGATTGAGGACCGATCCGTGTGCGGCCCATGCTGATCAAGTTTGAACGTACCGAAGGCATATCGGATATATGGGCCCCGATAAACCGATGTAGCCTAAACCTCCGGGCGTCGAGGCATAACACACCGATTTATAGGTGCAGGCTGAGGGCAGCAAGGTGGAAATCTGCCAACGGGCATAGAGAGATGCTCCGTGTGGGGAACCTCCTGCTCATTTCGGTGCGACCGGTTCGACGTTTGGGCTGTTGGGTGAAAGGTTGTCCCATACGACATCGAGTGAGCGTGCTGTGCAGCTCCACGGGTGGGCGTACGTGACGTGCTCCTTGGGTTTCCCTGCAGGTGTATATCGAGTCGATTCTCGTCCCTCGCGGTGAAGAGTACCACTTGGTCACTGAGTCGTGACGTAGAATAATGTATGAAATATGTTGATTCAATATTGCTGATATGATATAATATTGTATTGCTACATATTTGCCACCAAATATTGCTTACTAAATTTCAGCTTCCTGAACTGTTAACTTGTTGCTAAAAGCTGAACTAAGGATGAACTTGTAGGCGTGTCCATTTGCTGCAATATGACTATCCTATGTCATTGTACCCCTCATTTAGAGTTTCATGCTTAGGTGAGTCGGTTAAGCCTTGCTGTGCCTTCGTGCTCACGGTTGCCGCGCTGAGCTGAGGAGTGCAGCTAGTGTGGGTTTCCCTAGGGCTGGGCAACCGACTTTTGCTAGATAGGCGGGCGTGAGTGGTACAAAAGAAACTTCCGCTGTGTAATAAAGACCCTAGTTTGTAACTGAGAAGTGTACTACTTTGTACATTCAGTTTGTTTTTCCCATGTAATATAATATGTCCTTATGGTGTGTGCTGTTGGGTGTCGCATCGCGCGACACCACCCTCTGTGATCCTGGATGAGCGGATTCCGGTCTGCCACAACCACCATCTCATTCAGCAACATCCACGAACCAAGCTTGCCTAGATCACCCCGATTCCATGCTCATTAACATCATCAAGTTCTCATCATTACTATTCATAAGAGTGCAGTAGCTAACCATATTTTAATTCAGCTTCCCGTATCCCGTGGATTAAGCGAAGAAAAAAGGAAAAACAAACATACCCGACCCATCAACTTTCCCGGCGACAAGGGTGGTTAACAAAACTAGTAAACTCCTATAAAAGGGTGTCCCATCAAGTTGACTCAAGCATACACGTTTTCTCAAACAAAACAGTTTCAAAACATGGGATCAATATGGTCAAGGGGCACTTGCCTTGCTCCTGTGGCTCTGGTTGCTCAAGTGTCTCGAAGTCTTGGCACTGTAGTTCTTCGTAGATGGCTTCCTGAGCTTGTCCTTCTACTCACGACCACACACATACAAAATTTACAGCAATCAAACATCATGCACAACTCTACTCAAGATGCAATGGTGTAGACGAATGCAAATCCTATGGTGCTGTTTTATTAAACCAGTTTGTACGTGTTCTTGCATGTTTTAATGGGCTTCCATGGGGTTTTATGATGAACAAGGGTGTAGGGATCAAGTGTGGACGTGGTGATGATCTTGAATCAATATATAGATCAATTCCACCGTCAAAAACCGATCAAAACACGATCTTTCCACACGTAAAAGTTTCTGCTCGAAGGGGGACGAAGAAAACGGAAGCATAGGAACAGTGACGACGTCGTAAGATGGGTAACAAAGAACTACCTTACTTCCCTTATGATCGTCGGCTCTTTTCCGGTGACGGCGAGGCGTGATGGGGCTTGTCGGCGGGCTCACCGGCCACTGAACTCCGGCGAGAGGGGGGTGTGTCCAACTCGGCGAGTTGGGGGCTAGGACCTCCAAGTCGTCGACTCGGGAGGGTGAAAAAAGAAAGGGGTTCCGGCCAAGGGGGTTTTTGGGTTCTTTTTATAAGGGGAAAAAGAGGAGTCCTACTCCAATTGGAGCTCAAATAAGAGTCCAACTCAATTTTGGATTTGAACAAACTTATCTTGTCAGTTAGGTGCGGCAGCCTTGGGGATATTATGTTGGTACCCTCAGTACCGGGTACTCCTGCGCACAGGAGAAAAATCCGCCTAAGAACCTTGCATCTCCACAGTGGTGAGCTCCAGAGGTGCCACGTGTCCAGCGGGGGCCGGGCCTCCCCTCTCCTCAGAGGCGAGCTCCTGGCCTGCCACGCGGCCAGCAGAGCCGAGCCTCGCTCCCTCCGCAGGGGCGAGCTTCGAGGGCGCCACGTGTCCGGCAAGGCCGGGCCTCTCTTCTCCTCAGACGCGAGCCCTAGGCCTTCCACCTGTCCAGCAGTGCCGGGACTCCCTTCTCCTCAGAGGCGAGCTCCGAGGGTGCCATGTGTCCAGCGGAGCCGGACCTCACCCTCTCCATGGAGGTGAGCTCCGAGAGTGACACGTGTCCAGCAGTGCCGGACCTCCCCTCTCCTCGGAGGCGAGCTCCGAGGGTGACACGTGTCCAGCGGTGCCGTACCTCATCCCTTCCGCAGGGGTGAGCTCCGAAGGCGTCACGTGACCCTTAGGGCCGGACCTCATCCCTTCCGCAGGGGTGAGCTCCGAAGGCGCCACGTGTCCCGCGGGGCCGGACCTCATACCTTCCACAGGGGTGAGCTCCAAAGGCGTCACATGTCCCGCGGGGCCGGACCTCATCCCTTCCGCAGGGGTGTGCTCTGAAGGCACCACGTGTCCCGCGGGGCCGGACCTCATCCCTTCCGCAGGGGTGAGCTCCGAAGGCGCCACATGTCCCGCGCCCCGGGAAAAGTGTCGACGGCACACTTCGGCAAATTGAAATTGGCCCATTTCAGCTATCTTTTTCCCTTTCCCACCACTTTTATGATTCTTTCTCCATTTCTACTTCTTTTTAAAAAATGTTTCTCTATGAAAAATGTATGCTTGCATGGAAATGAACTTGAGGGTGTTACATGCCTCGAACTCGATACGGGTACCGTACTCACTCGTCAGTTGTATGTACCGTACTCACTCGTCAGTTGTACGTTCCTCTTAGCACATTGAATCACTCCATTATACTTGCTTAACCAGTCCATTCCAAATGTTATATCAATCCATTGGGAATCCAAAACAATGAGTTTGGCAAGAAAATTTATCCCCCTTATCTTAAGACTTACTTTCGGACATACTATATTTGTCCTCATCTCTCCACTGGGAGAATTAACCAACATAGTTTGCTTCATGTGAGATATGGGCAGGCTATACGTGGAAACATACTTGAATCAGATGAATGAATGAATGCGATGCCCCGGAATCAAATAAAACAGTTGCTGGGTTGGAGCTGGCGAGAAACATACCAATCACAACGTCCCCAGCTTGTTGTGATCCCTTAGCAGAGACGTGATTCACATGGCCACGAGCAAAGTTCTGCTGTCCACGGTTGCCTTGTGTTGCTACTCCATTCGGCTGTGGGTTCTGCCTGGGTGCGTTGTTCGGCTGTCCAAGACCTTTCTTAGGGCATTGGTTTGCAAAGTGTCCCATCTCTCCACATGAAAAGCATGTCTTGTTGCGAATAGCACCAGGGAATTTGGGGTGACACTGATCTTGAGCATAGGCCCCCATGTTGGGACAGGGCGCAGGTGGCATAGGCAAACGGGGTGCTTGTGTGATGGGGCGTTGCTGCGGTGGCTGATTAGGGCAAAGTGGATTTGCAGGGTGAAAAGTAGAAGTAGATGAGCTGTAGTATGGTGCAGTTAGTGGCATCAAGCGGGGGCCCGCATTGCTTCCTTGTGGTTGTCCTTGATATGGCATCTTCCTCTTGCCCTCTTGTTCAATTTCATAGATCTTGCTCTCCACCACTATAGCCTTGTCAACAAGCTTCTGGAAGTTTGCATAGTCATTGTTGAGCAGCAGGACTTGAATCTCATTGTTTAATCCTCTCATGAACAGGTATTGCTTCCTACGGTCCAAGTTAACGTCCTCTGGAGCATACCTTGACAGTTGCATGAACTTGTTGAGGTACTCATTTACGCTCCTCCTCCCTTGCCTAAGGCTTTTAAACTCTTGACTTTTTAGAATCGTGACTCCTTTAGGAACATAGTGAGAGCGGAAACTCTCCTTGAATTCAGTCCAAGTAATTGTCTCCTAATTAGCATGAGTGTTGCAAAGAGCATCCCACCAATCAGCGGCTGCTCCAATCAGTTGGTATGATGCAAAGAGAACCTTCTCCTGATCCCAGCATTGAACGATAGCAAGCTTATTCTCAACAGACTTCAGCCAGTCATCGGCCTCCATAGCATCATTAGCTTGTGCAAAGGTAGGCGGCCTAGTCACCATGAATTTTCCCAATCTGTTGTGAGCCGGTGGTGGTGGCGGTGGCGGCGGTGGGGGTGCAGGAACGTGGTTAGGTTGTTGTTGTTAGCCTACAGCTATCCCAGTGTTTGCATCATGGCTTGCATGAGCTGGTTCTGCATAGATATCAGATGTTCAAGGTTGTTTGCACCAGCCCCAAGGTTAAAATCCTCAGGAACTTCCACATTGTCATCACCATCCTCACGTGGTTCATTGTCACCATGACCGTTCCTTCGGTGGCGGTTGTGATGTTCCATCGGCATGTGTGAGAGAGTAGAGCAGGAAATAGAAATTCAGATTTGATTCTCCAACTATATGCATTAAGGTGTATGAACTAAGCAACTCCTTTATTAATATAAGCCTATATATGGATGTGGACAAGTGCTGAAGCATGCCACATCTCTCTACTATGTGTGGATGTGGACAATCACCGAGGCGTCCCACAACTCACACCCAAGCACACAAACATAAGCAATCATCAAAAAAATTTAGCACACCACTCTTACTCAAACTACTATGATCGAAGCATTCTTATTATGACTTTATTTAATAGGGAACCTAAACTTAATTGTGAGAACCAGGGCTGTTCTGCCCATGCTGCGGTGGCGGTCCATACATGTGGGGGGGACCACCCCGTGGTTCACCCACTCCGGGATTGCAGAGGGTAGTGCCGTGCGATGCGGCACCCAACAGCACACAAGAAAAGAATAAGAACAACATACAAACTTTTATTTGATATAAAAACAGTGGAAGACTTTTACAAAACATAATTATACAGCGGAAGTATTCTTTATAACTACTCTCTCATCCTAACTAAGCAAAAGTGTAGCCGTCCAGCCCGGGGACGCTACACACTAGCAGCACTCAAACGAAGATCACGGCGGCGTGCAGGGCTCCAGTTCGTCCAGGTACCCTGACGGGGGCATCGCCTCGTCCTCGGACCCCTCCTCATAACTCTCACCTGCACACAGCTCAAATATTGCAACCGTGAGCACGATGGCTCAGCAAGGCTTAACCGACACCCTAGTAATGGAACTCTACATGCAAGGATGTGTAATATAGGAAAAAAGACTTTGCAATAAAGATACGCCTACATGTTGATCCTTACTTTCAGTTTTATAGCAACAGTTTCATGTGCCTTAGGCAGCCTCACATCAGAAGTCCACAATCAAACAAGAAGCGCTTCCCTCCGATGTGGTGATGCCCAAAGTGGAAGATAAACTTAATTAGCTCTACAACTACAGCATACAAGGTTTCAAAACATTAATAGTTGAATACAGCTTATTCAGTTGGCTTATTTCATTTCTTACTACGTCACAGCGCAATGAACAAGCGGTACTCAAATAACCGCGAGGGACGGTGATTGCAATCAGGATACACCGGATAACATGTCACATACACCCACTTTCAGAAGTGTGGTGATTCACACCTTCCTACTCTGTTGTATGCAACACACTTTCAAAGGCAACCCAAATGCCGAACCGGTCCATCCGTAACGGGCAGGAGGTCCCCGCGTGGAGCGTGTCTGTGCCCACCGGCAGATCTACACCTTGCTACCCTAAACTCACTCCTATAAAACGGTTGGGTAAGGGTCGGCACCTAGATTAACCAATTACATCGGTTTCCTGGTTCCCATATGCCAGTATGCATCCATACTGTTCGATACTTGTCCAGCAGGGCCACACACGGCTCGGTCCTCAATCGACACCAATAGGGCTACGCACGTGAGACCTCCGCTCACTGCATCCTATCCCCCCTACTGGGTCTCATTTTCACAACATTAAGCAATTCTCTATCTCTTTTCATACCGTGTGAATAAATACCTATCTTCGCGAGTAAATTCCAACTACTCGACTTCTACCGAGATCCTATGAACATTAGCATGGCATTCTCTACCCGTCGAGTCTGTAAACTACCCAACCCTTCATAGGATTTAAAAGGCTATGCAAGTGGGGTTTCAATCACCCTAACTGTAATGCAATCATTTCACCCTAAACATAACTGATACAAATAAAGAATTTGCAAAAGTACTTAAATGCAAACCGGGGCTTGCCTGGTTGTGAGTTAAATGGAAAGTCAGCGTCTGGTGGGAGGATGTCCAACGGCTCCGGTGTATCTTCAACTTCGGTCACTATATGAGATGTAACAAAATATATGCATAAGTGCCAGTATTATATAAGAAGTATACTTCTATTTAGAGCTACTGTGATTTAGGTCCCTTAATTGGCTTTAGGATTTTTCCAGTGGATACTAGATTCTCTAAGGATGATCTGAGCAAAACTTGGAGGAATTTTATTGCACCTTGTGGTCTCCAGAATTCTCACAAGTACAAGGCTTCTCTGAATTTTGAGCCCAAATCTGTACTTTTTAATATAGCTAACAGTGGAATATCTAATTAGGGTAGGTCTCCATGGTTCTAACAAAATTTGTTTCACCATTTTTGGAGCTACCAACAGAGAGATATGAAATTTTGAAGTTGGACAGGAGTTCTGAAAAGTTTCTGTTTAGAATTTGAATTTTCAAATAAAGGCATAACTTTGGAAGGCCATTTGGCCTAGCAAATGAACTCCAATGAAGCTCAAATCTTTACTGGAGATCAGTAACTATGAAAAGGATTAGTTGCCCAATATTGGGAATGTTTCATAAAGAATTGCTCCTGAAATAAATCTCTAAAGATTTACTAAAAACAATTCTAAGAAATTCCTGGGCATTTTCATAGCAAGCAATTTGTTCCTCTGTGAAGTACTCCTTGTGAGGATTCCAACAAAATTGGTCTCACCCTTCTTGGAGTTCTCTACACAAAGTTTATGGATTTTTCAAATCTGAATAACACTCTGTTTGAAATCTACAGAGAGAACTCAACCATGGGGCCCATTAGTCAGTGGTCTTCAACCTCTCGATAGACCCCTTGCGCGCACGCCGGATCCGACGATGGTGCGCCGTGTTCTTGCCCATTTCTCAACCATTCTCCATCCGGTTTCATGCTACATCACCCTAGGATCACGGCCTAGCAGCCGGGCAAGGTTTCGAGGTATGAAAACGCCGGGAAACCCATCAGCAACGGTGAGGCGACTCGGCGGCGCGGCGCCAGTGAGGAACCACTCGTCCCAAGCTTCAACCGGTGATCTAAGGGGCCGTACAACATCCCTAGAGCATGTAGAACACGATGCTACCCCTAGTCGGAGCTGAAAACACCCACAAATGGGAGCTCGACGGTGAACCGAGCCGTTTCGGCCGGCGGCGACGGATTCTCGTCGCCCTGGGCGAAGAAGGGAGGATTTTCTTCGTGCTTTGGTGTGGGAGGGCACTAGTAGCTCCAGTAGCTGTGTCTAAGATCAGAGACCCAATGTTCAAACGTGTCGGGAGAATTTCCCGAAGTTGTCTCGATCGGTCCTCCACGTGCACCGTCGGTAATCCACAAATTCTGGCTAGCCGGCGGTGGTAAAGCACAAAAGGACGTCGGTATGAGAAACTAGACCCCATGATGCACCTCTGGGTGGTTTTCCTCATGCTGGGGAGGTCGGAGTTGGCCGGGAGACGTGGAACCGAGGCGGCGACGTCGTGCTCTATTTTTCCTCGGAGTAGAACAGCTCGGCACCGGTGTAGACGGCTGGCCACGGCCTGGGAAAGGATGGAAATTGTCGAGGAGGCGTCAGTGGAGCTGGCGGGTGGCTCAGCTAGGCGCTGGTGTCACCGGAAGATGATCAGCAATGGGAAATCGAGAAGAACAGCGTGGCTCGGTGGTTTTTGATCGTGCGCTCAAGCAGAGAGCTGAGCGGCACGTCGGTTGAAGGCAGAGAGGCAAATGGATGTGTGCTGCTGCTGTGGTGTGGATGGATGATCACATAGCCGAGACAACAGGAGGTGGCGCGGTGCCTTCTTGGGAGTGGGTTGCAACCGGGAGCTGGCTGCGCTCGCTGTTCGTCCGAAGGCCAGCAGAGGCGGTAAAGCATTTGGGTGGCTGACAAAGGGGTCCCACCGCCTCTATTTTTAATCCAATTTTCCACTGATATTTTTCCCACAGCTACTCAAAATTTAAGGCTATGCTTTGCCTCAAAGTTAAGGTTTGAAAAGGTTGAATCCAAATTATTTGAATTCTGGTGTGGAGTTTGAATTGTGCTTGGTCATTTGAATTTGAAATGGAATTTAAATTCTCCCTTTTGAATTGTTCCAAAAACATAGCAAACCAACTCCAATGTTTCTGAATTTTGGCATGGCTGCTAATTCAAATGTGGAGAACACATTTGTGGAACCAAATTTGCAAATTGAGGAAATTGGAATTTGAAACTGAATTTGAAATTAAGATTGGAGTGCTTCCTATTTTAATCCGAAACAAATACTAAAACCCCTCCAAATGAGCTGAAATTTGGAAGGTTGAATATTTGAAATATGCAGACCCAAGTTATGAATTTAGATCTCCATGTTTGGAAGATTTTGGGAAGTTTAAATCCTCACTTTGAACTTACACCATTATAATTCAAAGTTTTAATTCCCCTCATTTTTCCTAAGTGTACATGAGCTGAATTTCTTGCTACCACTTTTTGGGGATTTTACAACATGGGCGCACGCCATGGTGAGTCGGCCGTCTATGTAGGGGAGGTGACGCTGGTGCTCCATTTGTATTGGCATGAGTCTCCTCTTGTTTCTCCAGCAAGTATAGCTTCTTGCGGAGGCAGCGGATCTCTTCTTGTGCATTCTCATAGTGGTTTCCCAACTCCACGAGCATCTTCTAAGACTTGTCAGCAGCTTGTGGGTTGGAAGGAGCTCCTTCATCGGGTCCAATGATCACCCTTGTACCACTCTTCCGATATGGATGCAGATCAAAGCTAGAGTTTTCAAGCCGCTCACGAAAAGCGTAGCATAGCCCGGTGAGCGCATCCCATGCAGCATCATCGACAGCTTCTTCCCTTGTGGTTCTCCATGTGTGCAAAATGCCGTGTGCCAACCCTACCGTTAGATAGGATGGTCACTTCAGCCTTTCACTCTTCATGTCCGAGACGAGGGGCTTTCTTGAGGAGGTACTCCAGGTATAAACCGCAGCAATCAAGGAACTCAGCTCCCTGGTTATGTGTCCTCCTTCCATTTTGTTGGACTGGAATTCCTGAGCAGAGCGGATGAACCGTTCATCATATCCCGGTTCAGCTTCATGGGGTTCATCCTCTTGGTGCAATCCCGCGTAGTATTCCTCCTGAGGTGCGTATCAGTATTGCCTTCTTGCAGATCTTCCTCCATGTCTTCCTCGAATGGTTATACATCCTCCGGATCCTCTTCCTCATGCATAGGGACATTGACATCATCGTCTTCATGAGGTTCCGTCTTCACTTCCTCCAAGTACGGTCCGTCAGAAACCTCGACGGGGTTAAGCGAGCTTCCAAGAGGCGGCGGGCGGGTGCTCATGCACGTTGCGCTCCTAGTGATCGGCATCTATAAAGAAGACATGAGAACCTTAGACAATAGGTAAATAGATCCAGAAATTTACAGCGGTCATATAGCAAAAAATAGAGGGTGTGGCTGTTCAAGAGAAAAGAAGAAAAGGGACTGAAGATAGCACTTTGCGGTGGCTGAGTTGACAAGTAAAATGCAGCAGCAAGAAATTTTCAAAAATACTAGTTTAGTGGGGTGTTAAGTGGGTAAGGTGTTAAGTTGGCAAGGGCCGGGTCACCACCGCCTTAGTGGTGGGCCATATCGGAACCCAGATATGGTGTTAAATGGGCAAGGGTCGGATCGCCACCACCTTAGTGGCGCGCTACAACATCGCCCAGATGTAGTGATAAGTGAGCAAGGGTCTTTGCATCTTACTCGACGGGTGCAAAGCGTAAGGAAGCTAGCCGAGGAATGTAGGATCCTTGACGGGGAAGCTACGTGAGTTAGTAGATGTTGCCATTAGGAGATGAGTAAATATCCTTTGTGTACAAGAGACTAGATGGGCGGGTCATAAGACGAGAGAAGTCGAGAATACCAGTTTCAAGCTTTGGTGTTCTGGATCGGCTGGGACTAGAAATGGTGTAGGTGTTCTAATCGATAAGAGTCTTACTAACGGAGTAGTGGATGTTCGAATACGAGGGGATAGGATCATCTTAATCAAGATAGTTATTGGGGACATTGTCTTGAACGTCATTAGTGCTTATGCCCCACAAGATATGCTCAACATGAGTGCTAAGAGGCAATTTTGGGAGGACTTGGAGGATATGGTTAGTAGTGTACCGATAACCGAGAAACTCCTCATAGGAGGAGATCTCAATGGTCATGTGGGTGCAACTAACGTAGGATTTGAGGGAGTACATGGAGGATTTGGATGTGGAGATAGAAATCAAGAGGGTAAGGACATCTTAGACTTTGGTGTAGCCTATGATCTGTTGGTAGCTAACAACCTCTTTAGGAAGAGGCAATCTCAACTAGTGACCTTTAGTAGTGCCCAACACTCTAGCCAGATTGACTTTGTCCTTACTAGGAGAAGGGATAGACATGAGTGTCTAGATTGTAAGGTGATCCCCGGGGAGTGTGTTGTGACACAACATAAGCTTGTGGTAGTTGACTTTTGCTTCTAGACATGTTCTTTGCGGGACAAAGGTGTCAAAATCACAAGAACAAAGTGGTGGAAGATGAAAGGAGAATCACAAGAATCCTTTAAAAACAGGGTGATCACAGAAGGACCCTGGGTAGAAAATGGAGATGCAGATAGTATGTGGGTGAAGATGGCAACTTGCATTAGAAAGGTAGCTAGTGAGGTGTTCGGTGTGACAAAAAGGAAAGAATCTTGTGGATAAAGACACTTGGTGGTGGAATGAGGATGTACGAAAGGCCATTAAGGAGAAGGAGTGTTACAAGAGTTGGCATCATGATAGAAGCGCATGCAACATGCTGAAGTACAAAGAGGCCAAGAAAAATGCAAGGTGGGCTGTGAGTAAAGCAAAAGGACTGGCCTATGATGAGTTATATGAGAGACTAGAGACAAAAGAAGGTGAAAAGGACATATACAAGACAACAAAAATTCGTGAGAGAAAGATAAGGGATTTCAATCAAGTTAAATGCATCAAAGATGAGACTGACCACATTCTAGTGAAGTATGAAGAAATTAAGAATAGATGGTGGGATTACTTTAATGGGCTATTCAATGATGGGAATGAGAGCACTATGGTTGTATTGGATGACTCCTTTGATGACTCCAACAGGCGGTTCGTTCGGAGGATACAAGAGTTTGAGGTTAAGGATGCCTTAAAAAGGATGAAAGGCCCTCGGCCCTGATGATGTTCCTATTGAGGTCTGGAGATGCCTTGTGGATGTGGCAATAGTATGGTTCACAAAGCTATTCAACCACATTTTTCAGTCGAACTAGATGCTTGAAGAATGGAGGAAAAGTATATTAGTACCTATCTTCAAAAATAATGGAGATATTCAAAGTTGTACTAGTTATCGAGGGATCAAGCTTATAAGTCATACTATGAAGCTTTGGAGAGAGTGATTGAATACCGCCTGAGGAAAGTGACCAATGTCACTAAAAACCAGTTTGGTTTTATGCCTGGGAGGTCTACTATGGAGGCGATTTTTTTTGCTTCGTCGGCTTATGGAGAGATATAGGGAGCAGAAGAAGGACCTACATATGGTGTTCATTGACTTGGAGAAGGCGTACGACGAGATACCAAGGTCAGTCATGTGGTGGGCACTAGAGAAACATAAAGTGCTAACAAAGTACATTACCCTTATCAAGGATATGTACAATAATGTTAGGACAAGTGTGCGTGTAAGTGATAGTGAGACTGATGCATTTCCTATCACGGTAGGACTACATCAAGGATCAGCTTTGAGCCCATACATCTTTTCATTGGTGATGGATGAGGTGTCGAAAGATATACAAGGCGATATCCCTTGGTGCATGCTCTTTGCCAATGGTGTAGTGTTGGTAGATGAAACTAGGGATGTTGTTGATAAGAAATTAGAGTTATGGAGACAAACCTTAGAGTCCAAGGGGTTTAGACTTAGTAGGACCAAGACCGAGTCTATGAGGTGTGACTTTAGTGGTGTTGGTCGTGAAGACCAAAATGTTAGTCAACAAGGACAAATAGTACCTAGAAGGGACTCTTTCCGATACTTAGGATCAATGTTACAAAGAAATGGCGATATTGATGATGATGTTTGCCACAGGATCAAGGTAGGGTGGATGAAATGGCGACAAGCCCCTGGAATCTTATGTTATAGATAGGTCCCACAAAAGCTAAAAGAGAAATTCTATAGGACGGTGATCAGGCCCGCGATGCTATATGGGGCGGAATGTTGGCCAACTAAACGGTAACATGTCCAACAAATGAGTGTCGCAGAGATGCGAATGCTACGGTGGATGTGCGGGCACACGAGAAGAGACCAAATGAGGAATGAGCCGATTCGTGATAGGGTAGGGGTGGCGCCGATTGAAGAGAAGTCAGTCCAACATCGACTAAGGTGGTTTGGACATATCCAGTGGAGACCTCCAGAAGCACCGGTTAACAGTGGGATTTTAAGAGGTAGATAAAATATTAGGAGGGATAGAGGACGACCAAGGTTGACTTGGGAGGAGGCAATAAAACGAGATTTAAGAGATTGGAATGTATCCAGAGACTTAGCTCATGATAGGACCACATGGAATGTAGCAATTCATGTGCCAGAATCTTAGTCTTTTTTTTTCTTTTATTTTTTCTTGTTACTATTATATCTCTTCCTCTCTTTTAGTTCATTTATATATATATATAATTATTGGGTTTCATGTCTAGCCGACCCCAACATGCTTGGGATAAAGGCTTGCTTGGTTGTTGTTGTAAGAAGCCAATACTCATTCTGAAGCTCATCTCATATTCACAATTGCTCATGATCAGCACATACATACATAACCAAACCCGTTCTCGTATACAAAACCCAAAACCAGTCCCGAATAACCATCCCATGTTTTTGCCTCTAATCATGGAAGTTGGCCAGGTGCTTGTAACTAGAAGCATGGCTATCATGATAGTTTTACACTCTGCAGAGGTGGCACCACTTTACCCACAAGTTCGTGATTTCGTCACACATTGGCAAATAGTGAAACCTCCATTATGCCAATACACAACCATCAGTGTATGGCCAAGAGATCACAAAATAGCCTTTACAAAGGGGCTACTAGAATGTATGGACCGACTGAGGTTTCACCGGCAGGCTCGAATCTCCAATCTCCAATCCATGGGCCCCCTCTTGTGCCATGCAGTTCCTAGGGTAGTCATCCTCGTCTCTCATTCCCCGCGCCATCCAATGGTCCATAACAAAGCAGCAACACACCTAATTAGTCAGCTATGCCGCACCCATATTTGACCCTGTGGTGGCACTGTTTTCCTGGCATATTCTCGCATGAACCGGTCCTTAGATCTAAGGCAAGTAAACCACTATCTCATTCAACATAACCACAAGCCAAGCTTGCCTAGATCACCCCAGTTCCATTTGTGTTAAAGATCATGTTCTCCTCATCATTAATCCTCATGATTCTAGCGGTTTAAGCAAGTTTATTTCAGTTCCCACATTCCCGTAACGCAATGCGGTGCAAAAGAGAAAACGACACCATATTCGACTCAACAAGTTCCCGATGACAAGGGATGGAAAACAATGCTAGTAAATTCCTACTAAAAAGGTTTCCCATCATATTGACACGAGCATGCAGTTTTCACAAGCAAAATAGTTCAAAATCATAGGATTAACATGGTCAATGGGAACTTGCCTTGCTCCAACGAGTTGTGTTGCTCAAATGCATTGAAGTCTTGGTGCTGGAGATCCTCGTACACGACCTCTTCAGTACGTCCTTCTACTCGCAATCACATACACATACAAGACAATTTGTTCAATGAATATGATGCACATGTTAATCAATATGTGATGATGCGGATGCATGCAGATTTACGATGTAACCTACACTAACCAGTTCACCTATGCTCATGCGAGTTTGGATAGATTACAGTTTTGTGATGATAGGTGCTGCTGAAAATCCAATTTAGACGTGGCTGTTGTTTTGGCTTGGGTAATAGATCAATTTCCACTGTCAACCCCTAGACCGGAGAGTGATCTACTTACGTGCAGTAGCTTCTGGTCGTGGGGTGTGATGCAGCAGGGTTGGAAATGACAGCAGCGACGTTGCACAAAAGATGACAGCTCCTGCCTCCTCTTTCTCCTCTTCTTCTTCTCTGCGGCTGGTCTTCTCCCTTCAGTGGCAGCAGCTAGAGCTCCTCTTGTAATCAATGTGGGTGGCTGGGGCTTTATTGGGGCAGATCAAGGCTGCGGTCAGGGGCAGGGCAGGGCTGCGGCCAGCAGGGCAGCAGGGTGGCGGCCAAGGGCCGGGCTGCAGGGCGGCGTCCCAGGGAATGGCAGCAGGGTGGCGGCGAAGGCCAGGGCAGCAGGGCGGCAGGGGTTTTTCTTGGGCAGGGGGTGCGGCGGCCAGGGGAGGGGGTTTTATTTATAGGGGGAAGGGTGCAGCCAAGGGGACTAGGATTTCAGCAAAAAAAAAGTGATCAAAGGCTGGGATTCACCCATGGCGGCACAACTAAGGGGAGGGCTCCTACTCGGATTGTAGAGGGGGAATCCCTAAGGGTGCCGGCCAGGGGGTTTTCTCCAAGAGGGGGACGGCGGCCAGGGGGGAAATTCCCTAAGGTGGGCACGCGGCCAGGGGGAAATTCCCTATGGGGGGGCTAGTGTTTTTCTTTTTTCTTCTCTTCTTTTCTTCTGTTTTTATTTTCTTTCATTATTTATTGGTTTTATATATATATATATATATATATTCCTTTATCTCTTTTCTTTTTTTAAATGATTCACTACATGAGAATGAATATAATGCATGATGATGAATATGAGGGTGTTACACGAGCTTTCCTAAGTCATCGAAGTCCTCCACTAACTCACCCATATAGTTTCTATCTAAACGATATTGCTCATTTATCTCCGGGATCCATGTTAAATGGCCTCATTTACCTTGCATTTTCAAGTTACATTACTGAGCCGAGTGAAATCAGTCAGGCTTTACACAAATGGGTACAAACCCATCCCTTCCTACGCTCACAAAGTCATAGTCGGTTAAGTCCCAACCTATGAGGCACCTAATATCCTCGTGTTGAAGATCAGATGACTCGGCCATTGCTACACAAGCTTAATTATCAGCCTAAACCACCTCTATCTCGTCGCCAACCCACTGGATCAAGCATTGGTGAAGTGTAGATGGTACACATCCATTGTCATGGATGCAATCTTGCCCAAGGAGCAGATTGTACCGACTCCCCATGTTGACGATGAAGAATGCCGTAGGGAGGGTCTTGCTTCCAACCGTGATTCCAAAGACAATATTCCTTTAGCCTCGGTTGATCTCCGGCGAAACCACTCAAAGTCGTGTTGGTCTTGATGATGTCATTCTCTCGGTATCCAAGTTTCTCAAACATGAATAGTGGCATGATGTTTGTCGGAGTGTGTGAGCTGCGACACTCCTCCCGGCCTGCTACGGAAGCAGCCCGCGAGGTTCTTTGATCGGAGGGAGCTTGGCGCCCTACGCGACCCGGCCTCAAGAGAGCGGATGAACACCGAGATTTTACGTGGTTCCGCCCGCCGGAGCATAACGTCCATGGGAGTGCTTGTTGTATTGTTTGCTTGTATGTGCGTGAGAGTGTAGCCAATGCGGGGTCGGGAACCGTCCCCTTGTCGGGTGGTCACCCTGGTCCTTTTATAGTCAAGGCTGAGGTGGTTACAATGCGGCTTGAGGCCCGACATGTGGCCCTGAAGCTAGGTGGACCCTATAAATGATCTAGGGTTTGGTACTCTGAGTAGAGCAGTGGGTGGGGGAGTTAAGTCCCGCCGCCTGGCGCGCTGAGCGCTCCTGTTCGTGTGTCAGGTGATGATGAAGATTCCGTATTGTCGCCGCGTCTTCTCGCCCTGCTTCGGCGGCTTCGTGGCGTTGGGCGGCACTGTACGCCTTGCCTTCCTGTCTTGTCACCATAATGGCGAACGGGCAGAGGACAAAGGTGTGTGTGGTGTGTCATGCATCTGGGGAAGGCATGATCCTTGAATGCTGTAAAGGTCCCAAAAATGTGAATACAAAGAAACATGAGTTTGCACAAATGTTGAAGTCATGTGTATGAAAAAGGGGCTTAGTTGAAACTTTTTCCTCATATGATAACATGTATGAGGTTTCTTCTAAACAAACTTAGGGCTATTGCATGGATGGACCTAATGCGGATTAATACCACAGAAATGAAGAGCTCAAGTGCAATGGAAGGGTTTAAAAATCAGTGATGAACTAAATGTAGATTCAAACTTCAAGTGAGGGGAAGACACAATGGAAATTCAAAACTGTTTGTGTCCAAACTATTGTTTGCAGCAGCTAACACAAGAATCAAGTGGCATATTTGGATTCCTTAGGTCCAAATTAGTGGGGAGGCAAAGTTTCATTTATTTTTGAAAAGATTTGCTGCCCATTTTTCCAAAGGGAGTCAAATGTGCAAAGAATTCAAATGAACATTTGAATTAGCATGGAATTTGTCCAAACTTGTAAAATGAGCTCAGTTTCCAATTTTCAAACAATTGGGTTGGATAATTGTCAAACTTTGGAGATATTCTGAGGAAAAGATGTACTGAATTGTGGGGCCCACATGTCATAGGAAAGAGTAGACTTAACACTTAAGTTTTCTCTCTGTTCCTCACTCCACCGGGGTTTCACCAGCGGGCGACACCGAGCGACCGCCCCCGTCGACCGAGGCTCCACCTCCTGCTCCAGCTAGCGCCGACCTGATCATTACCCCGGGACCAGCTGCAGCACGTTGCCATCTTCGTTTTGATCGCGCGCTGGCTGTTCCTCTCACGCGCAAACAGCAACCCGCGCTCACCGCCGCACTCCTTTCTCCCTGATCGCCAGCCCTAACCAAGCTTCGGTGGCGCGCGCCAGCAGTACAGAAAAGCAGCGCCTGCGCCTGCTCTACCACACCAGCCCCGCAACACCGAAGGCCCTAGCCTGTGGCGCGCACAATTCGGCAAACGGCGCCGAGAAACAGAGCTGTCCGACGGAGAACCGGAGCTGGTCTCACGTGGACAGCCCCACCGAGAGCTTCTCAGGCCCGAGCTAGAGCACCCTCGGATGCGCTGGGAGCCCCTGATGCTCGTCCCCGAAGCTCAAGCCATGAGATGACCTACCGGGCTCGAATTTGGGAAAAGATCACCGTCGGGCACCATCCGACCTTCTGATACGGTAATACCAAATTCGATCGTCCCTCTCGTTCTTAGGCCGTGAAACCTTGCACACAGGTCCGCCACTAGCCGGCGATTAGTAGTCCTTCACAACCCTAGTTGGAAAGATGCACGTAGACCGCATGAAATCCAAAAGTTCCGACCTCAAACGCGGAGGAGGTTTCGGGTGCACGGTGAGACACTGGTAGCCGCCGGTCCCGAGCAGTTTTGAGGCTAGGTCGAGCATCCCCATAGTCCACTGGTGCTGTAGCGCCGTTCCACCGAGGTCTGGGCAGGCTAGGATGACCGGGCGACGTTGCCAAACCGGTCCAGAGCCGCCGCGCCGTGGCCAGCTAGGTTAGAGCCATCGCCGGCCGGGGAAGAGGGTTCCATCGTGTTCAGCACGTGAAATAAGGCCCTAGCGGCGAGGGAGGGCTCGGGGGATGGCCGGGAGGCCGGAATCCATCGAACTCCGGCGAGCCCGGCGGCGCGCGGGCGCGGGTGGCCGGAGGTAGAAGACGACCCGGTGGGTCCCGCCCGTCAGCGACGGTTTTTCAAATATTTGATCGGCTGTGGCGCAGGGATCTGGTGTGGCGGCGCGGGAAATACCCTGTAGCCCCGTGTGGCTTGCCTCAGCGAGTGACTGTCCCTGGACCCACTGCCAGCATTAGAACATTTTGGAGAGTTTCAGTTTTCAGTTCAAACTTTGAATGGCTACACCCTTGGGTAGGAGAATCCAAAATTTGTGAAACAAATTTTGTTGGATTCCTCTGATAGAGTACTATCCAAATGTAGAACCCAATTTGTGTGAAACCGTTTATTTAATTCTGTAAAATTCTTTAAAGCTTGTTAGCAAAAGAATTTTAGAGGGAGTTTGGTTAATCCAAAAATCCTCAAATTTTGCCAGAATAATCTTTAGGGTATTAGTGAACCCCTATAAAAGTTTCGGCTCAATTTTAGTTGATTTGATCAGGGAAATTTAGATTTGAAGATGCTGTATTCAAATAATACAGAAACATTTTCAGAGAATTTCCAAAACTTGGAAATTCAGTTCTGGGCAGATCTTGGCTCCAAAAATGTTAGGAAAATTCATGAAAACTCTATGAGCTATAATTGAAATTGTGGTTCACTGATCTTTGCATGAACATGGGTGGGATCTCAGAATTAATTCTTCTTTGCTTAATTGCTTAGAAAATTATTGTGAACAAACCACTCAATGAAAAGTGCTAATTTTTGGTCCAGAGGATTTTCTTGTGACAAGGAACTCACGTGAAAATTTTCAGCTCCATTGGAGCCCTGGATCACCCCTGTGCTTTTAACCTCTTAAGGTGATCAATATAGAAGAGGGGGAAACCACTTAGCACTAATCATGTGTTTAGATCCAAACCTAAACCACTAGCACCAGTGTCATTTTAAATTCTTAAACAGAGTTCCAGTTTTTGAAAACTTGTTATTAGGACTTGTAGCAAAGTCTTTACAATTAAACGATATGTATATTCATCACGTGTAGTATCTACGTGGAGGAGTTGAAGTCATCGGAGTAGAAATCAAGGAAGGAGGAAAGAGGTTGATCAAGCACCAAGTGGTCTTCACTAACTGCATATATATATATATATATATATATATATAAGTCACCTGCAAAACAAAGGCAAGCCCCGATTTGCATCAAGACATTACAAGTTTCTATTTGTATTCACTTATTATGTCTAGCATTTTTGTTTATTGCATTAAGTCTAGGTGGTATGACACTCCAAATGCATGACCCAGAAAACCCTGGAGTTTAATGTAGGATATGTTATCAATTAATTATAACTGCTGATCTCAACAAAAGTGGATTAAAAGAAGCAGAACTCGAGTGGGCAGATTCCTACTCGTGAACGGGGATTTAGGGGGATCAATCGGAAGAGTTGGGAATTGATCCTCATAGTTGGGAATGGAGACCGGGCAGTGGATGGAAGGTCAAGGACGTGGTCCTGTGAGCCTAGTCTATGTCTGAGTCGATTAAGGCCCGTTCTCGTGTGCGGCCCGTTGGGCAAGTTTGAGTTGTGTACCGGATGCATACTGGCTATATGGGACCCAGGAAACCGATGTAACATGTTAACCTGGGTGTCGAGGCATACCTCACCGTCTGATGCCGATGCTGAAAGGATAGAGAAGTCGGCTCTACGAGGGTTTTGCCGTAGAGAGACTTAATCCCAGTCGGTGGGACCGGTTCGACATTTGGGTGTCGTGTGGAAGGTTGCCACGTACGGCGTCAGTGACGGTTGCTGTGTGCAACGTCGAGTACGGGCGTACGTGTCGTGTCAGCCGGGTGTTTTTGATTGCAATAACCGTCGCTCGCGGTAGTGAGCATACTTGTTCTCTGCGTCGTGACGTAGTAATAAACCGGGAAACATTTAACATGCTTCGTGGGTAATCCTCATAATGGAGATGAGGAATGATCAACACTTCACTAAATTAAATTTCCACCTTGGGCTAGAAGCGTCGAGGCAAAGCGTTTCTTGTTTGATTGTGGAGTCTCGACGTTAATGGCGCAAGGTCAGTATGAGTCTAGGGTAGCTCAGTAAAGTTACTTTCACCTCGGGCAAGTGACATCGAGATGAAGCGTTTCTTGTTTGATTGTGGAGTCTCGATGTAAGATGCGCGAGGGTTATAAAAGCTGCTTAAAAACATTGAAGTAAGGACTCTCCTTTAGCTCAAGTTCATCGTTTGTGCAAACTTCTATAATCAGCCCTCTATTTTTATCATGTAGAGTTTCATGACTAGGGTGACGGGTCAGTCTTGCTGAGCTTCGTGCTCACAGATACTACCTAAGTTGTTTTGCAGGTAATAACTGTAGGCTGATATGTACGGGTGCCCGATGAGACTCGGAACTCCCCGAGTGGTGAACTCAGGGCAACCCCTGCCGCTGCTATCATGACAGTGTTGCTAGTGAGAAGGGTCCGCGGGCTGGACACCTTCTCTGTTGCTTAGCATAGGTATGAGACGTGAGTTGTAATAGTCTTCCGCTGTAGTTTATTTTGAGAGGTATTTGTAAAGTCAAAACTTTGTAAGCTTCCTCTTGTTTTATGTAATATGATGCTTTATTATGTGTGCTGTTGGGTGCCGCATCGCACGGCACCACCCAATGCGATTCCCGGGCGAGGTGCTCCATCCCCGTGAGTAATCGGGACGGCGGGGTCCCCACAGCGTGGTATCAGAGCCGCATTGGTAATAGCACACGGAATAAGGATTGTATTACGACAAAAACTTAGGATACGGTGAGGAAACGATAGTAGGCCCACATAAGGACTATAGTAGTATAGTTACTTAAAGTGGCATAACTAACTTATGTGTTATAATTCTGAATTTTAATTCTGTAACGACGCACCTACGTTCCGGTAAGAATGGTAAGGAACGCCACCGAAAGCGGTTCAATTTCGATTAGCTCCCTTGGCGAGGAAAGTGGTTCAGGGAAAGGTCTCACAACTTGGTGTGAGACGTTAATATGAACTCTTGGACTCTTCATGTTCCTGTGTTCATATGAAACGCTGATCCCTAGCGTGCATTAGGCAAGTAGGTGGAGACCCCATCGCGTGGTCAGTAACGCAAAAGTGTGTTTGTCTGGAAATAGCCCAGGGGGAACATACGCAGCGCTTGCCATCGGCGTGCCCTGCAGGGCAGTAGGTGGTATCCGTTGGTTTGATAACATTTCCCAACCGTGACGACCCATTCATGACATACTCGGGTTCCCCGTCATGTGGTGTTGAAACACGATCACGTACCTTGAGACGTGACTTAACTCAAGGACGGCCGTATGAAAATGATACGGGCGTTTGTATTTACTTTCAACTATAGAACTGCCTGGAATGAAACAACCCTTGAGTGCACCACTATTGAGTGATTTTCTGCAGGTACTAACCACGTACGTATCCCGTGTAGTACACGTGTGCGATAGACCGTCTTAGTGCCACTGATCATACGTATATGCCGGTATAAGCCGGTTTAGGATTCTCTTTTGGTGAGGAACGTAGTACCGACATACTTCTTACGGTGCATCGACACCGTACTACCCTTAATAACTCCTTCCCTATGAAGAAATGAGTCATGAGCTAACTTTCAACTAAAAATGGAAGTTTGAAACAAATATTAGTTACTGAACTCTTATTTTGAACTAAGATTCAAATGAGAGAGTGTCTAGGTTTCAAAGATTTCAAAAACAGAGTGCTCTGTTTCTAGCAGAAATTCTTGCTGGACTTTTACAGAGCATAACTCTGAGTAGTTTTAACCAATTAAGGTGTATGATACGGTTCTGGAAAGAGTTTCAAGTGCTCTACAACTTTCTTGTAGACCTCCAAAGCAAGATCACACGTTTAGTTGGTGAAAAGTCCAGTTGAAGGCAAACTGTTCAGAACCAGGACAGTACCAAAAACCTCTTTGGACCTTTCTGTTTTTAAGCCATAACTTCCTGTAGAAAAATCTCTAAGGAGCATGTGGTACACCGTTGGAAAGGTTATGATATATGCAACATTGTTGTAGTTCAAAGGTTGTTCAGATTCTTGTTGTATTTCCATATACAACTGTGATAAAGTCAGCCACATACAAAGGAGATGCTGGCAAATTTTATCCAGAAAGTCTGGCAACTTTGCGAAGTCATAACTTTTGATCCAGAAGTGATATGGAGGCATTTGGATACTCATTGGAAAGATATTAAATTTAACTTTAACTTTGGTATTCAACATGAGTTATGAAAATGCTTTTAACTGGATCGAAATCTGATTTGTTTGGAACCGGTCAATATGCTTTAAATCCTTGCTGTTAGATACATCAGTTTGCGCTTAGATCATTTTGCTTCCATGTTAAGATTTCATTATCAGTGTCGCACTACTTTGTTTATGAAATAAATCAAGTGATGGTGTTGAGCTGATAATGAACTCTTGCAATTGCAGAATGGTGCGAACTCGTTCCATGGGTGAAGTGGGTGGTTCCAGTGGCGGTGGTGGTGATAACTCTCCACAGCGGGAGCAGCGAGCTCCGCAACCGCAACCTCCACCAGGACCTTCACCCACGGTCACAATGGCGGACATTCTGGCTGCCATGACGGGTGCAAGCGATGAGCGAACCAACTTGCTCCGCACCCTAGTGATGAATACATCCCGTCAAGGGGGGTGTCAAGACGAAGACTTGCGCCAACCGCAACTGAATTCCTATGTTGAGTTCTTGGCAACTCAACCACCGGTTTTCATTGAATCTAAGGATCCTCTGGTGGTGGATAGCTGGATCCGTACCATTGAATCTAAGTTTGGGTTGCTTCAATGCACCGAGCAGCAGAGGTTTTATAAGCAGCGCAACAACTTCACGAGTCCGCCAGTGCATGGTGGGCAAATCAACTCACCTCCTTACCAGCTGGACATGACTGTACATGGGCAGAATTCCGGAAGGCATTTCTCACGTATCATGTTCCGTCCGGAATAATTCAGCGGAAACTCGAGGAGTTTCTGGCCTTAAAACAAGGAGGGAGCGGTGCATACGAGCATTCGTTATTGTTCAACAAGCTGGCGCAGTATGCGCCTCAACATGTAAACACCAAAGCACAAAAGTGTGAATGGTTCTTCCACAGCCTCAATCCCAAGCTAAAAGAGAGACTCATTTTAGCTGATCGAAAGAACTTCAACGAATTGATGAGTGCTGCCATCATGGTTGAAGATGCTCAGCGGGAAGTTCAGGCTGAGAAAAGAAAGAACCATGTACCACCGGAGAGTAGCAGTAGTGCTCCTCAGAAATATCGGGTGGTAGACAGTACCTTGAACTGTCAGCTGATGCAGTCGGCTCGACGACTCCAGCAATATTCCGGTCGTTCGTCCCAATACTCTGAATACGGACAGCTGCAACAACGGTATATGCAGCCACGTTATTCTGCTCCTCAAGTGTTCTTTCCGCAGAAGAATACCACCAATGTCCATGCACAGAGCAACCAATAACCGGCTGAGAAACCGTGCTTCACGTGCGGGTACTTGGGTCACATCAGCAGAAAGTGTCCAGAAAGGATACGCCACAAAGAAACTACACCAAAGCGGGGTATAAATCAACCCCGTGCTCAGCTTCAAGGAACAGCACCAAAATCCGGGTGCATTTATCATACAGCTCTAGAGGATGTGCCAGATGGGGCACCTGTACTAGCGGGAATGTTCACCCTCAATGGACTGCCCGTGTTAATATTATTTGACTCTGGAGCTACACACAATTTCATCAGCAGGTTGTTTGTATGCAAAGCTGAGCTTTCCACCTCTACACCGAAAGATCACTATCTTATCCGCTCACCGGGTGGAAATATAGCTGCTAATGAAGTAGTGATCAAAGCACCCTTGTGCTTAGGTGGAAACTTATACCCCACAACCCTCATTGTGTTAGAGGGGCAGAAGATCGACGTGATTCTAGGAATGGCGTGGATGAACTACCACGGGGCTGTTCATGATATTGGTCCACGGATTGTTAGTTTGGACTCTCCAATCTACGGTCTCCAAACGCTCATACTTGAAGCTGTGGATTCTAAAAATCCAGTGGTTTACCACAGTGTGACCACGAAACTGGAGGATATTCCAGTGGTCCGTGAGTACCCAGATGTGTTTCCCGATGATCTTCCAGGGGTGCCGCCAGAGAGGGATGTGGTATTCAAGATCGAGTTAGCACCGGGAACCACACCAATATCTCGGAGGCCGTACAAAATGTCTCCGAAGGAATTAGCTGAACTGAAAGAACAGCTAAAGGACTTAATGGACAAAGGGTTCATCCGACCAAGCTCATCGCCATGGGGCTGTTCAGCCCTCTTTGTGAAGAAAAAGGATGAGTCACTTCGATTATGTGTGGATTATCGGCCGCTGAATGCAGTGACGATCAAAAATAAATATCCGTTGCCGCGGATCGATATATTATTTGATCAATTAGTGGGTGCCAAGGTATTCTCCAAGATGGACTTACGGTCTGGTTATCATCAGATAAAGATCAGAGCGGAGGATATACCGAAGACGGCCTTCTCGACTAGATACGGGCTCTATGAGTATCTAGTCATGTCTTTCGGGCTAACAAATGCACCCGCACACTTCATGTATCTCATGAATTCTGTATTCATGCCAGAGTTGGATCAGTTCGTCGTGGTTTTCATCGACGACATTCTCGTATACTCCAAATCAGAGGAGGAGCACACCAAACATCTCCATATTGTGCTCCAACGCCTACGAGAACATAAGCTGTATGCCAAATTCAGCAAGTGTGAATTTTGGATCAGCAAAGTACCATTCTTAGGCCACATTATTACAGCAGAGGTTGTGGCCGTGGATCCAACTAAAATTGAGCAAGTCTTGAAGTGGGAGTCTCCAACATCTGTTCATCAAATCCGCAGTTTTCTAGGACTAGCGGATTATTACCGGAGATTTATTCCCAGCTTCTCGAAGGTGGCCAAACCAATGACAGAGTTATTGAAGAAGAGCAGCAAGTATGTGTGGACAGAGGCCTGCGAAGAGGCATTTCAAACCTTAAAGAAACATCTCACAACGGCACCGGTGCTAGCCCAACCGGATACAACAAAGCCATTTGATGTTTATTGTGATGCCTCAGGCATTGGACTTGGCTGCGTCTTAATGCAAGATAGACGTGTAATCGCGTATGGGTCTCGACAACTCCGCAACCACGAGCAGCACTACCCCACTCATGACCTAGAACTCGCTGCAGTGGTGCTTGCGTTGAAGATGTGGAGGCACTACTTACTCGGGAATTTAGTGCACCTCTACACCGACCATAAGAGCCTCAAATAATATATTCACTCAGAAGGATATTAATATGAGGCAGCGGAGATGGCTGGAATTAATTAAAGACTATGAGTTCGAGATCCATTACCATCCGGGCAAAGCTAACGTGGTGGCTGATGCACTCAGTCGTAAGTCCCACGTTAATAACTTGGCAGTTGTTCCGGATGAGGATGAAGAACCAAGCTTGCGGGTGATTCCGTATGGAGCGTTGTATAATCTTGCTCTGGTGCCTACCATTAGAGAAGAGATTGTACAAGCCCAGAAGAGGGATAAAGGAATGCGGAAAATCCGGGCAAGAATCAATGAGGATAAAATGAAATGTTTCCGGAAAGATGAACAAGGTGTGTTATGGTTTAACAACCGTATCGTGGTGCCCCGGAACCTGAGGCTAAGGAAGAAAATCCTCGATGAAGCTCATACGTCCAAGTATTCGATACATCCAGGGAGCAATAAGATGTATCAAGACCTGAAGACAAAATTTTGGTGGACTCTGATGAAGCGAGAAATTGCCAAGTATGTATCCGAGTGTGATACATGTCGGCGAGTCAAAGCTGACCACATAAAGAAAGCAGGAATGCTACAACCATTAAGTATTCTGGCATGGAAGTGGGAGGACATCAGCATGGACTTTATTGTTGGACTACCTCTCACATCCAGTAAGCATGACTCCATTTGGGTGATTGTTGATCGCTTAACAAAATCAGCCCACTTCATCCCAGTGAGTACAAGATTTTCAACTAAGCAATATGCAGAGTTGTATCTTTCAAGGATTGTGTGCTTACATGGAGTCCCCAAGACCATCATATCGGACCGAGGTTCAATATTTGTTGCTCGTTTCTGGGAGCAACTACATGAATCTCTAGGAACAAAATTAATCAGAAGCTCAGCATACCATCCCCAGACTGACGGTCAAACGGAGAGGGTGAACCAGATTTTGGAAGATACGCTGAGGGCATGTGCCATAGATCATGGAAAGAACTGGGATAACCATTTGCCATTAGCGGAGTTTTCTTACAACAATGGTTACCAATCCAGTATTAAAATGGCACCATACGAAGCACTTTATGGCAGGAAGTGCCGCACACCACTCAATTGGTGTGAATCGGGTGAGAGGGTGATTTTCGGCATTGATCTTGTAAAAGATGCCGAAGAGCGGGTCCAGCTGATTCAAGAAAACCTTAGGGCCGCTCAATCTCGCCAGAAAAGCTATGCGGACCAGTGACGCCGACCCTTGTGTTTTGAAGTCGGAGATCACGTCTATCTCCGAGTATCCCCGATGAAGGGAATTCATCGATTCGGGGTCAAGGGAAAGCTAGCTCCTCGCTTTGTGGGTCCATTCCTTATTACAGAACGGTGTGGACCAGTGGCCTACCGTTTGGAGCTGCCGCCATCCTTATCGGGCATCCACGACATCTTCCATGTCTCACACTTGAGGAAGTGTTTGAAGAACCCGACGGACATCCTTTCGGAAGACATGGAAATATTGCAACCGGACCTCACCTACACCGAGAAGCCCATCAGGATTATCGACGAGAAGAGCCGGATCACTCGAAATCTGGCTTTGAAATTTTACAAAGTCCTGTGGAGTAATCATACACCAGAAGAAGCTACTTGGGAGAGTGAAGATTACCTCCACAAGAACTATCCGGAACTTTTGTCGTAGTTGTTGTAATTACCTTCCGTCTCATCTTTCTTTTGTAATCTCGGGACGAGATTCTTTTAAGAGGGGAGGATTGTAAAGGTCCCAAAAATGTGAATACAAAGAAACATGAGTTTGCACAAATGTTGAAGTCATGTGTATGAAAAAGGGGCTTAGTTGAAACTTTTTTCTCATATGATAACATGTATGAGGTTTCTTCTAAACAAACTTAGGGCTATTGCATGGATGGACCTAATGTGGATTAAAACCACAGAAATGAAGAGCTCAAGTGCAATGGAAGGGTTTAAAAATCAGTGATGAACTAAATGTAGATTCAAACTTCAAGTGAGGGGAAGACACAATGGAAATTCAAAACTGTTTGTGTCCAAACTATTGTTTGCAGCAGCTAACACAAGAATCAAGTGGCATATTTGGATTCCTTAGGTCCAAATTAGTGGGGAGGCAAAGTTTCATTTATTTTTGAAAAGATTTGCTGCCCATTTTTCCAAAGGGAGTCAAATGTGCAAAGAATTCAAATGAACATTTGAATTTGCATGGAATTTGTCCAAACTTGTCAAATGAGCTCAGTTTCCAATTTTCAAACAATTGTGTTGGATAATTGTCAAACTTTGGAGATATTCTGAGGAAAAGAGGTACTGAATTGTGGGGCCCACATGTCATAGGAAAGAGTAGACTTAACACTTAAGTTTTCTCTCTGTTCCTCACTCCACCGGGGTTTCACCCGCGGGCGACACCGAGCGACCGCCCCCGTCGACCGAGGCTCCACCTCCTGCTCCAGCTAGCGCCGACCTGATCTTTACCCCGGGACCAGCTGCAGCACGTTGCCATCTTCGTTTTGATCACGCGCTGGCTGTTCCTCTCACGCGCAAACAGCAACCCGCGCACACCGCCGCACTCCTTTCTCCCTGATCGCCAGCCCCAACCAAGCTTCGGTGGCGCGCGCCGTCAGTACAGAAAAGCAGCGCCTGCGCCTGCTCTACCACACCAGCCCCGCAACACCGAAGGCCCTAGCCTGTGGCGCGCACAATTCGGCAAACGGCGCCGAGAAACAGAGCTGTCCGGCGGAGAACCGGAGCTGGTCTCACGTGGACAGCCCCACCGAGAGCTTCTCAGGCCCAAGCTAGAGCACCCTCGGATGCGCTGGGAGCCCCTGATGCTCGTCCCCGAAGCTCAAGCCATGAGATGACCTACAGGGCTCGAATTTTGGAAAAGATCGCCGTCGGGCACCATCCGACCTTCTGATACGGTAATACCAAATTCGATCATCCCTCTCGTTCTTAGGCCGTGAAACCTTGCACACAGGTCCGCCACTAGCCGGCGATTAGTAGTCCTTCACAACCCTAGTTGGAAAGATGCACGTAGACCGCATGAAATCCAAAAGTTCCGACCTCAAACGCGGAGGAGGTTTCGGGTGCATGGTGAGACACCGGTAGCCGCCGGTCCCGAGCAGTTTTGAGGCTAGGTCGAGCATCCCCATAGTCCACTGGTGCTGTAGCGCCGTTCCACCGAGGTCTGGGCAGGCTAGGATGACCGGGCGACGTCGCCGAACCGGTCCAGAGCCGCCGCGCCGTGGCCAGCTAGGTTAGAGCCATCGCCGGCCGGGGAAGAGGGTTCCATCGTGTTCAGCACGTGAAATAAGGCCCTAGCGGCGAGGGAGGGCTCAGCGGATGGCCGGGAGGCCGGAATCCGTCGAACTCCGGCGAGCCCGGCGGCGCGCGGGCGCGGGTGGCCGGAGGTAGAAGACGACCCAGTGGGTCCCGCCCGTCAGCGACGGTTTTTCAAATATTTGATCGGCTGTGGCGGCGCGGGAAATACCCTGTAGCCCCGTGTGGCTTGCCTCAGCGAGTGACACCTGTCCCTGGACCCACTGCCAGCATTTGAACATTTTGGAGAGTTTCAGTTTTCAGTTCAAACTTTGAATGGCTACAGCCTTGGGTAGGAGAATCCAAAAATTGTGAAACAAATTTTGTTGGATTCCTCTGATAGAGTACTATCCAAATGTAGAACCCAATTTGTGTGAAACCCTTTATTTAATTCTGTAAAATTCTTTAAAGCTTGTTAGCAAAAGAATTTTAGAGGGAGTTTGGTTAATCCAAAAATCCTCAAATTTTGCCAGAATAATCTTTAGGGTATTAGTGAACCCCTATAAAAGTTTCCGCTCAATTTGAGTTTATTTGATCAGGGACATTTAGATTTGAAGATGCTGTATTCAAATAATACAGAAACATTTTCAGAGAATTTCCAAAACTTGGAAATTCAGTTCTGGGCAGATCTTGGCTCCACAAATGTTAGGAAAATTCATGCAAACTCTATGAGCTATAATTGAAATTGTGGTTCACTGAATTTTGCATGAACATGGGTGGGATCTCAGAATTAATTCTTCTTTGCTTAATTGCTTAGAAAATTATTGTGAACAAACCACTCAATGAAAAGTGCTAATTTTTGGTCCAGAGGATTTTCTTGTGACAAGGAACTCACATGAAAATTTTCAGCTCCATTGGAGCCCTGGATCACCCTTGTTCTTTTAACCTCTTAAGGTGATCAATATAGAAGAGGGGGAAACCACTTAGCACTAATCATGTGTTTAGATCCAAACCTAAACCACTAGCACCAGTGTCATTTTAAATTCTTAAACAGAGTTCCAGTTTTTGAAAACTTGTTATTAGGACTTGTAGCAAAGTCTTTACAATTAAACGATATGTATATTCATCACGTGTAGTATCTACGTGGAGGAGTTGAAGTCATCGGAGTAGAAATCAAGGAAGGAGGAAAGAGGTTGATCAAGCACCAAGTGGTCTTCACTAACTGCATATATATATATATATATATATATAAGTCACCTGCAAAACAAAGGCAAGCCCCGGGTTGCATCAAGACATTACAAGTTTCTATTTGTATTCACTTATTATGTCTAGCATTTTTGTTTATTGCATTAAGTCTAGGTGGTATGACACTCCAAATGCATGACCCAGAAAACCCTGGAGTTTAATGTAGGATATGTTATCAATTAATTATAACTGCTGATCTCAACAAAAGTGGATTTAAAGAAGCAGAACTCGAGTGGGCAGATTCCTACTCGTGAACGGGGATTTAGGGGGATCAATCAGAAGAGTTGGGAATTGATCCTCATAGTTGGGAATGGAGACCGGGTAGTGGATGGAAGGTCAAGGACGTGGTCCTGTGAGCCTAGTCTATGTCTGAGTCGATTAAGGCCCGTTCTCGTGTGCGGCCCGTTGGGCAAGTTTGAGTTGTGTACCGGATGCATACTGGCTATATGGGATCCAGGAAACCGATGTAACATGTTAACCTGGGTGTCGAGGCATACCTCACCGTCTGATGCCGATGCTGAAAAGATAGAGAAGTCGGCTCTACGAGGGTTTTGCCGTAGTGAGACTTAATCCCAGTTGGTGGGACCGGTTCGACATTTGGGTGTCGTGTGAAAGGTTGCCACGTACGGCGTCAGTGACGGTTGCTGTGTGCAACGTCGAGTACGGGCGTACGTGTCGTGTCAGCCGGGTGTTTTTGATTGCAATCACCGTCGCTCGCGGTAGTGAGCATACTTGTTCTCTGCGTCGTGACGTAGTAATAAACCGGGAAACATTTAACATGCTTCGTGGGTAATCCTCATAATGGAGATGTGGAATGATCAACACTTCACTAAATTAAATTTCCACCTTGGGCTAGAAGCGTCGAGGCAAAGCATTTCTTGTTTGATTGTGGAGTCTCGATGTTGATGGCGCAAGATCAGTATGAGTCTAGGGTAGCTCACTAACATTACTTTCACCTCGGGCAAGTGACATCGAGATGAAGCGTTTCTTGTTTGATTGTGGAGTCTCGATGTAAGATGCGCAAGGGTTATAAAAGCTGCTTAAAAACATTGAAGTAAGGACTCTCCTTTAGCTCAAGTTCATCGTTTGTGCAAACTTCTATAATCAGCCCTCTATTTTCATCATGTAGAGTTTCATGACTAGGGTGACGGGTCAGTCTTGCTGAGCTTCGTGCTCACAGATACTACCTAAGTTGTTTTGCAGGTAATAACTGTAGGCTGATATGTACGGGTGCCCGATGAGACTCGGAACTCCCCGAGTGGTGCACTCAGGGCAACCCCTGCCGCTGCTATCATGACAGTGTTGCTAGTGAGATGGGTCCGCGGGCTGGACACCTTCTCTGTTGCTTAGCATAGGTATGAGACGTGAGTTGTAATAGTCTTCCGCTGTAGTTTATTTTGAGAGGTATTTGTAAAGTCAAAACTTTGTAAGCTTCTGCTTGTTTTATGTAATATGATGATTTATTATGTGTGCTGTTGGGTGCCGCATCGCACGGCATCACCCAATGCGATTCCCGAGCGAGGTGCTCCGTCCCCGTGAGTAATCGGGACGGCGGGGTCCCCACAGCAGGTTTATTGTGTGATATCCTGCCTCCCGGCTTAATAGGCTTGATAGAGTACTCATACCACCAAGGTATACCTTCTTTTCCGGAAGCCCACCTGCAAAGGACTCTGGGGTTAAGCGTGCTTGGCCCGGGGGAATTTGGGGATGGGTGACCGACCGGGAAGTTTTCCCGGGTGCGCATGAGTGAGGACAAAGTGCGCAGAAAAGACGAGTGGTGGTATGTGGGGCCAGTCTATCATCCTAGAGAGCCATCACAAATGGTATCAGAGCCGACCCTCGCAGTTTCACGGGTGTGTACGGGTCAGTCAGAAGGATACGGTAGCGTACGGGTCGGGGACGTGGGTACGTATGCATGACGCGTGGGTCCCCTGTGTGGGACACGGTATGGTACGTATGCTGCTAACCGGACGTACGGTATGCGTATGCCAGCACTGAATGTACGGACGTGGCTAAGAGGGGACGTTACTGTCTTGGCGTTGACCGATGAGGACGTCGGTCTTCTAAGGGGGGTGGATTGTGTGATATCCTGTCTCCCGGCTTAACAGGATTGATAGAGTACTCATACCACCAAGGTATACCTTCTTTTCCGGAAGGCCACCTGCAAAGGACTCCGGGGTTAAGCGTGCTTGGCCCGGGGGAATTTGGGGATGGGTGACCGACCGAGAAGTTTTCCCGGGTGCGCATGAGTGAGGACAAAGTGCGCAGAAAAGACGAGTGGTGGTATGTGGGGCCAGTCTATCATCCTAGAGAGCCATCACAAATGCGCATCCTGACGACGCACTTCCATCTTGACTTCGTCGACCCAGGGCCCACGATGGACCGTGGGGCGCTTGGCGGATTCTGAGCTCTTATCGACGGGTTAGGATCCATGGGACATGTGGCAGCTCCGGACCTCATCCCAGCGGGGATGCTCGCCAGGAGCCCAGGGCACGTGTCAGCTCCGGAGCTGTCCTCAGCAGGGAGGTGGCTCTGAGCTGGGAGACACGTGGCAGCTCCAGACCTCACCCCAGCGGGGAGGCTTAGACCGGAGCCCAGGGCACGTGTCAGCTCCGGAGCTGTCCTCAGGGAGGTGGCTCTAAGCCAGGAGACACATGGCAGCTCTGGACCTCACCTCAGCAAGTAGGCTCGTACCAGAGCCCAGGGCACGTGTCAGCTCCAGAGCTGTCCTCAGCAGGGAGGTGGCTCTGAGCCGAGAGACACATGGCAGCTCCGGACCTCACCTTAGTGGGGATGCTCAGACCGAAGCCTAGGGCACGTGTCAGCTCCAGAGCTTTCCTCAGCAGGTAGGTGGCTCTCAGCCGAGAGATACGTGGCAGCTCCGGGCCTCACCTCAGCGGGGAGGCTCGGACCGGAGCCTAGAGCATGTGTCGGCTCTAGAACTCTAGCGCACGTGGCAGCCCCAGAGCTGACCTCGGAGCCAAGGGCACTGGCTACGCCAGGGCCTGCCTCAGCAGGGAGGCGGGGCCTAGTCTATATTTTACCCACTACGCGGGGGTACCCGGTCTGCAGAGTACCAACGGTGGCCCCCGGGCCCATCTCGGGGGAGGTAACGAGCCCGCAGGTGGGGCCTCCATATTTCCCGCGTGGTGGTTTTGAACCTGTACTTTGAAAATCAAAGTGGTGGCGAGATTTTCACGTAGCGGATGAGTGGTTGTACCTAGGAGACGAAAAGGTTGCACGTCCTTGGTGTAGTGGGCGTATTTGCCAGTCGAAGTGGCAGCACGTCGTTGGCGTAGTGGACACGTGTTTTATCCTGACTGGCGGGTCGTGGCGACGTGCTCGAGGGGTTGCCCTGGGGTATTTTACTGTGGCAGCCCTCGGGTCGACCGCCACAGTTCCATCGTACGTTCCCGAGAAGTTACCCGCCTGGCCCCCAGTGCCTGACGGGTGGACCTGGGTCCTACCCACCATTGGGGGAGGCAGGTAACCCGTGGCGTGGTACGGTGGAAACTCAAACATCGCGCCTGGCAGAGGTTGTGGATGTAGAAAGGGAAGCCTTCCGGAGAAGGACGGTTCCCTTCCACCTTTTGCAATCTTCATCTTCCTCCTGTGCGCTTGAAGCCTCCGCTCCCGAGTGCTCACAACCTTTCCTTGCCACCATGTCTTTTGGCCTCTGTTCGTCCAGGCTTAGAAGCGATGGTGACATCGCTATTGTGAGGTGCCTGCTCGGCTGGCAGTCTGCCACGTTCGACAGAAAGATCCGTCGCGGGAGGGTCCTGCTGACCGACATGCTACCCGGCGAGGTGGTTCTCTTCACCTCGTGCGTGCTGTCCGGGTTCGCACTTCCGGCGTCGTCCTTCCTGCTCACCCTGTTGGAGGTGTACGGGCTCCAGATGCAGCACCTCACGCCGCACGCCCTCGCTCTGGTGGCCGTCTTTGTCCACTTCTACGAGATGTTCGTGTGCGTGCGGCCTTCAGTGCGTCTCTTCAGGGTGTTGGCCTCGGGGAGAAGCACAAGCCAGCTGGGGGCTTACTACTTCCAGCACCGAGGGAGGAACTCCGCGCCCTACATCGTGCCCTTCACTGCAGGGAAGTGGGAGCACTGGAGGGAGGACTGGGTGATTGCCCAGACTGACATCCACGACCGCTTGGAGCTGCCAGGTGGCCCGCCGATGGCTGAGGTGGCCGTTGGGGATGAAATCCCCGACCTGCAGGACGCCTGAACACTGGTGCTGGAGAGGATCAGGTACTTGGCGGAGGAAGGCCTGACCTTGCTGATGGTCCTGGCTGACTTCCTGTCCCGCCGGATCGCCCCTTTCTAGCAGCGCATCCAGGCCGCTTGGCAGTACAGCGGGGAGGGCGACATTACCTGGTTGGCGCGCAGAGTGGGGTTGTCGCCGGATCAGGAGATGCTGGATACGATGTTTCAGAAGTTCTCCTATGACCCAATTACCGACGACTTCATCACCCAGTAGGCGAGCTACCAGCCCGTCTACCTCAAGCCGCAGGCGTGATCGAGGCTTCTGAGGGATCTGCCAACACTGGACGACATCGATGTTGCAGTGCGGCAGATTGGTGATCCCTCACGGGGCATCGAGATCCCTAGAGCAGACGGCGCCGGTGATCAGGCAGGGCCTGCGACGAACTCACTACCAAACAGAGGGAGGGAGTCGGCAGGGAGGCCTGCGCCTGCAGCACGCCCTCGTTCGCCACCCAAGGATGCCCCGGAGTCAAGCAGGGCGTCGAAGAGGAAGCTGGTCTGTCCTGATGGAAACTTCGTCTCTGGCTCCCAGGCTGGGGGTTCCCAGGCTTCCCGCGGTCCCTCACCGGGCCTGGCCACTGGCACCGGGGGCAGCTCTGGAGCTGCCGCTGCTGGAGCAGTCCCGGCGGCCACGAGAAGGTCATCTGGCGCTGCTGGAGCTTCAAGGCAGGCCCCTGACGCGCCTATGATGCAGAAGAAGTCTTCAAGCATGTTCAAGCGCAGTTTCCGCAACCATTACATACCAAGGGGTGAACTCAAAAACAAGAGGAAGGAGTTCTTGGGGCTGCAGCAAGGAAACATGACTGCGAGGGAGTACCTCACTAAATTCACCCAACTATCCCGTTATGCACCACGGGACATCGAGACTGATGAGCAGAAACAGGACTGCTTTGTGGAAGGACTTACAGCAGAAATGCAGTGTGCAATGTCCTCCAATGAGTATGAAAGCTTCCAAAAGATGTTGGACAGGGCATTTGTTGTAGAAAGGAAGCTAAAGGCCTTGGAAAATGAAAACAAGAGGAAGGCGGGATGGTCACACCAAGCCTCAGGTAGCAACACCCGCCCACGTCTGATGCAGCAACCCGCAGGGCAGAGGAGTCGTGCTGCGGTACCCTACTCCGTGCCGAGAGGGTACAATCCGAATTTCAGGCCTCCGTCAGCACCAACACGGCCACAACGTCAGTTTGTACAGCAGCCTCGCCCCGCATATCAACCTCGACCAGCAGTAGAAGGACCCCTGAACCAACCCCAAGACAACAAAGGCCAGGCACCTAAAGTTGGGGGTGCAATGCTTCAACTGTGGTGAAGTGGGGCACTACGCCCATAAGTGCACAAAGAAGAAGCCCATGCAGCCACAACAGCAGAATGTGATGCGAGGACGGGTGAACCACGTGACCATGGAGGAAGCGCAAGAGGCACCTGACGTGGTAGTTGGTAAGTTTCCTACCAATTTACACATTGCAACCCTGTTGTTCGATTCTGGTGCTACCCACTCGTTCATTGCCCAAGGGTTTGTTAAAAAGCATGATCTAGCAACAACACAAATGAACCATATGCTAGCAGTAAACTCTCCAGGTGGAGAAA
Organism: Neostapfia colusana; assembly: GCA_030760725.1. Classification (NCBI taxonomy): domain Eukaryota; kingdom Viridiplantae; phylum Streptophyta; class Magnoliopsida; order Poales; family Poaceae; genus Neostapfia; species Neostapfia colusana. The sequence goes on from JASWHV010000009.1 coordinate 51,888,026, forward strand.
TAAGGACACGACAAGTGTGTCCCAAGGTGAATCTAAACATTAATGGGGTAGTATTTACTGCCAACCTCATAGTGATAGATTCACAAGGGATAGATATTATTTTGGGCATGGATTGGTTGACCAAACATAAGGGAATCATCCATTGTTCGACCAGAACGGTGGAACTAACTCACCCTAGTGGCACAAGAGTAATGTTCATAACAATACAAGAGCCTAGGAGGGACATTAAATTAAATCAAGTTGAGGTGAAAGTGGAGGAGATCAGGATTATCAGGGAATATCCAGACGTTTTTCCGGAGGAGTTGCCAGGTATGCCTCCCGATTGTGAAGTGGAATTCGTAATTGAGCTAGTGCCTGGAACAGCTCCGATGTACAAGAGACCTTATCGGATGGACTCCAAGCAGCTGGGAGAACTCAAGGATCATTTAAGATAGTTGAAAGAGAAGGTGTACATTCGTCCTAGTTCCTCACCATGGGGAGCTTCAGTGATATTTGTGCCCAAGAAGGACGGAACCCAAAGGTTATGCGTAGACTACCGTGCCTTGAATGAAGTAACCATCAAGAACAAGTACCCATTACCCCGCATTGAAGACTTGTTTGATCAGTTAAGGGAAGCTTGTGTGTTCTCGAAAATTGATCTAGGTCGCGAAACCACCAACTTAAGATAAGGCAAACTGATATTCCCAAGACAGCTTTCGTATCTCGGTACGAACTGTATGAATACACCTTCATGTCTGTCGGGCTAACTAATGCCACGACATACTTCATGTATCTCATGAACAAGGTATTCATGGAATATCTAGACAAATTTGTGGTGGTTTTCATAGATGACATTCTCGTCTTCTCTAAAGATGAAGAAGAACATGAGAAACATCTAAGGTTGGTATTGCAGAAGTTGAGAGAACACCAACTATATGCCAAGTTAAGCAAGTGTGAGTTTTGGCTGAAGAGAGTTCCCTTCTTAGGACATATAATCTCAGAGGGAGGAATCTCCGTAGATCCCGCCAAGATCGAGGATGTACAGAAGTGGAAGACCCCTGAGAATGTAGGGGAAGTTCGAAGCTTCATAGGATTGGCTGGGTATTATCGACGGTTCATTGAGGGTTTCTCCAAGATCTCGAGACCCCTCACATAACTTTTGTAGAAAGGAATCACATTCACATGGACGCCGCAGTGCGAGACGAGTTTCTAGGAACTGATGAAAAGACTGACAACAACCCCAGTGCTAGTTATGCCAGATATGCAGAAGAACTTTTCGGTGTACTGCGATGGCTCTGGAAACGGGTTGGGATGTGTTCTCATGCAAGAGGGGCATGTTGTGGCTTATGCGCCCCGGCAGCTCCGGAAACACGAGAAGAACTATCCTACACATGACCTAGAACTAGCCGCAGTGGTACACGCATTGAAGATTTGGCGGCATTACTTGATGGGGAAGAGGACAGAGATATATACGGATCATAAGAGCTTAAAGTACATTTTCACACAGCCAGATCTCAAACTCAGGCAAAGGAGATGGTTAGAGCTGATCAACGACTTTGATGTGGGCATCAACTATCATCCTGGGAAAGCGAACGTTGTGGCAGATGCTTTAAGCCGGATGGTGCAGGTCAATAGGTTAAGCTTGAAGGACATGCCTACAGAATTGAAGGAAGAGGTTATAAAACTCAATCTATGTCTGGTGAATAGTGGTGAAGCCATCGCCATGGAAGTGGATTCCACCTTAGAGAAAGACTTCCGCAATGGTCAAAAGAATGACGAGAAAATACAAGAGATTAGAGAACTCATCAAGGAAAATAAAGCTCCTGGGTTCAGAGAGGATGAACAAGGTACGGTGTGGCACGGGAAAAGAATCTGTGTGCCTGAAGTAAAGGATATCCGGGAATTGATTTTGATGGAGGCTCATGATTCAGACTATTCCATTCATCCTGGGAGTACGGAGATGTACCATGACCCCAAGAGCAGGTATTGGTGGTATGGCATGAAGCGAGATGTCGCGGAACATGTTGCCCTATGTGACACATGTCAGTTGGTGAAAGCAGAACATCAACGACCCACGGGATTATTGCAACCACTTAAAGTGCCTGAATGGAAATGGGAAGAAATCGATATGGATTTCATAGTGGGATTACCCAGGACTCAATAGGGATATGATTCGATATGGGTCATCATTGACAGGCTAACCAAGGTAGCTCATTTCATCCCTGTGAAAGAAAGCTACAGCGGATCCAAATTGGCATAATTATACATGTCAAGGATCGTGTGTTTCCATGGAGTGCCAAAGAAGATAGTGTCAGATTGAGGGACGCAGTTCACCTCAAGGTTCTGGCAAAAGTTACACGAAACCATGGGAACTCATCTGAATTTTAGTTCTGCCTATCATCCCCAAATTGACGGGCAGACGGAAAGAACCAATCAGATCCTTGAGGATATGCTGAGAGCGTGTCACTCAAAAACAATCGGAGTTGGGATAAGAACTTACCGTATGCGGAGTTTTCCTATAACAACAGCTATCAGGCTAGTATGAAGATGTCACCGTTTGAAGCTTTGTATGGGACAAAGTGCAGAACCCCACTATTCTGGAACCAAGCCGGGGAAAGTAAAGTGTTTGGACCCGAGGTACTACAAGATGCCGAGGCGAAAGTAGGGGAAATCCGCAACAACTTGAGGATAGCACAGACACGACAAAAGAGCTATGCCGATGTACGGAGAAGAGAGCTCGTTTTCAACGTGGGGGACTATGTCTACCTCAAGGTGTCCCCAATTTGAGGGCTTCGTCGGTTCAAGGTGAAAGGGAAGTTATCACCTCGATACATCGGACCCTTTCAAGTTCTGGAGAGGAAAGGTGAAGTGGCATATGAACTAGAACTACCGGCTCGCCTATTGGATGTGCATGATGTATTCCATGTATCACAGCTCAAGAAATGCCTAAGGACGCCTGAAGAGATGTTACCCATGAACGAGGTTGACGTAGCTAAGGATCTGTCTTATGCCGAACAACCGTTCAAAATTTTGGAGACAATGGAACGCCTCACAAGAAATAAAAGAATCCGGATGTGCAAGGTGCAGTGGAAGCATCACTCGGAAGAGGAAGCCACGTGGGAGCGAGAAGATGAGCTTAAAGCACAGTTTCCGGAATTGTTTTCCTAGAACCACCAATCTCGAGGACGAGATTTCTTTTAAGGGGGTAGAGCTGTAACACCCAAAAACCTGTTAAGAGGGGAATTTAAAATTTTTTGGACGTATTGCATGTGGTGCAGAAATTCAAATTCAAACTGGAATTCAAATTCAACTCAAAACTGAAAAGAAAAAGAAAAAGAAAAAGAAAAAAACAAAACCCCCGGCCAGTGGGCCGAAACCCACCAGCCGGCCCACCCACCTCCGCGCCAGCCCACAGCCGCGCGCCCCCCTCTCCCTCTCACTGACATGCGGGGCCTGCCTGTCATCCCTGACCTTCCGCTCACGCCAACCGCCGGACTCTTCCGCGCGCGCCTGATCACAACTAACTCGGAATTCCGCGTCCCTCAACCGAATCCCGGTCCCAGACGACTCAAACTCGATCTAAACAAACCCGCTGCCCTCCCTCGTCTATAAAAACGCCGGCATCGCCCCGTTTTCCCCCATGATCAGCTGTTTTTCCTCCTGGTGAGAACCAGAGTTTCTCCGGCCATTTTCTCTCGATCTTCGCTCGGGATTTCTGATCTAACGCGCTGATCTTGTTCCACCGCCTCCGGGGAATCACGCAGGTGCAAAAAACTCGGTAGATTGCACCCTAGACACAGCTCCGACGAGCATCACCGTGATTCCATCTCGGACCTCGTCACCGACCGCCTTCCAGGACCTCCGAGCTCAAGAAAAACTCCGAGGTGAGATCCCCGACCTCCCCTCTACCGATCTATGTCATGAAATCCCAGTTTTAGGAAGAATAGACGAAGATCCAAAGTTTTCCGGCGAGATCACCACCTTCCGCCGCCGCGCGCCGCCGGGCAGCACCGCCCGCGCACGGCCAAGGCAACGTGGCCGCTTCTGCGCCGTCTATTTTAAATCGCACGGTAGAATTAAAACCCGCGCGTACCGGTTCGGCGATCTAATCTGAGCCGTCTGTTTAAAATCGGACGGTCCACATCAGCCCCGCATTATAAAGGCCGGGATTCTTACGTGCTACCCCCTGGGGATCTCGGAAAATAAGAGCTAGCCCCGGAAACTTCTGATCTAGCCCCTGGAACTTCAAAAATTCATGAAATTCATTTAAAAATCAGTTTTAGCCCCTGGACTTAATAAAAATTAGGAAAACCCCTCTGTTACGTGTAGTTAGACCCCTGGAAATTTATGAAATAATATAATAGACCCTGTAGTGGGGTGAGTTTACCTTTTTAACCCTATATGATATTAAATTTAGGAATTTTAATATGTGATTAGGATTTAAAATTTAAAAGGTGAGACAAACACATTGTAAATTTTAAGCTGAAATGAATTTGTCTAATTGATTGTTGATATTTATTAGTATAGAAACATATTTTAGGCTAGGAAATAATTCTGAAAATTGGAAAGAATGAATTTAAATTAGTTCACATCAGAGGAGAAGTTCAAAAATATATTATTTAATATTTTAGATCAGAACCTAATATGTTTAGATGAGGTGTATTACTATTTTCATAATAAAATTCACATTTAGGCATAGAAAATAAATCTGAAAATATAGGAAAATAGGAATGCATGACTAGAAAATGATAAAGGAAGTCTCCAAGTCCAAAGACTTCAGTTTAGGATTGGTAGAAGATCTGAAAACTCATTTGAAGTAGGAAGTTACCTTCCATGCAAACTTGGTAGCTAAAGAGTGTATTAAAGAAAATGTTTAAATTGGAAATTCATATATAGTGTGCAAACAGAAAATCTGAATACAAAAGTTAGAAATCATATACATATGTTTAAAAGTGCATGTAGACCAAAAATCAACACATGTAGAGGAAACACAACACATGGAAATGTGAATCACTATCATATGTATGTATGTGTGGAGTGAAAGTGTGAACAATGTCTTATGGATTGTTGTTTTCTTTTTGCTATGTGTGTTGACATGAGTAGAACCTGCCCAAGAGCAAGTTCTCCCCTTCCAAGATCAGGACTATCTATTCCCAGAGCAGCAGGAAGAAGGCAAGTGTCCTTGACCACTTTGATCCTATGCTTGGATGAGTAGATAGAGTTATTTGCATTGTCAATTGAAATATGAAACCCATGATAGGATGTTTCCCTAGAATTGTATTATCTTGTTTCCTTGTAGCCATGCTTAGAATGGGATAATTGGGATATGAGATCATCAGTTTATTTACCATACTTTTGAATGAGATATTATGAGTTATGTAGAGGTAGGGATCGAGGCAAGTTGGATAATTTGGTTGGTGCTGGGTGCACGAGACTCGGGTTTGTGTTTAGTACTTGCCTGGATCCTAAGGACCGGTTCATGGAGCATGTAACCTGGCTTTACCGTACCAACCACATGCTGAGATGGGGCAGCTTGGCCAATTAATTAGGTGTATCCCCGGCGTAGTATGGGTGTGTTGGATGGTGCGGGGAATAGGTATCAGCTGGACTACCATATGAACCGCAAGGCTCAAGAGGGGGCCACTGCAGCGGGGTTGGAGCATCTTTTATGCTGTTAGGGGTGAAACCTCCGTGGGCCCATGCTCGTCGGGAATCCCTTTGTAAAGGCTTCGTAGTGATGTCCTGGCTACACACCTGGGAAGTGTGAATGTGGTTCGTAGCCACTGGCATAATGGAAGTTCTTTTAGTCCACCAGGCAATGGGGGATGAAATCACTACATGTGGGTACAGTGGTGCAAACTCTGCAGAGTCAAAACTGTCATGACAGCCGTGCTCACGGTCAAGAGCGGCTTGGACTTAGTCATGATTAGAGGATGATGACTTTGGAAGTTGTGGATGTTAAGCGGGGAGCTTAACATTGGAAATGATGCTATGATTATTTGATTATGATGATGGGATGGGAGATTGGGACCATTTCACCTGTGTAGTAATGTAGGTGCTTAATAAGCTAAGGTGGTAGGTAATAATTGCGTAGTGCTTTAACCATGAGTTCAACCTCTCCTTGCTATAGACATGCATGACATAACTTTCCCACACTTGTTGAGTACCCACGGTGCTCAAACTTGCATATTTGTTGGTTTAAATTGCTGCTCAGGTCAAGGGGATGATGTGGTGTTCAATGACCAAGATTTCGGACCTGAAGAAGGATTCTATGTTCATGGAGTCCCCCGGGCAACACCTGTGACGGAGCCCACAAGAATAATATTCTGCTTCAATTTTATTTACATGTTATGAATTTATTATTGTCCATCGAGACATATGCTATGTAAGACTTATTTATATTCGACATCTGGCTTGTAATAAATGATGCTTCACTATTTGTCATCACATGTATGAGAAAATGATCCTGGCATACATGTGATATTCACTCGGTTGTTCTTCAGAGAAACCGGGTGTGACACAACCTTGGCTCTGATACCACTTCTGTCACACCCGGTTTCTCCGAAGATCAACCGAGTGAATGCCACATGTGTATGCCAGGATCATTCTCTCATACATGTGATGACAAATAGTGAAACATCATTTATTACAAGCCAGGTGTCGAATATAAAAAAGTCTTACATAGCATACGTCTCGATGGACGACAATAAGTTCAGAACATGTAAATAAGACAGCAGCGGAATATAAATCTTGTGGGCTCCGTCACAGGCGTTGCCCGGGGGACTCCGTGAACCTAGAATCCTTCCTCGGGACCAAAGTCTTGGTCATTAAACACCACATCATTCTCTTGACCTGGGCAGCAATATAAACCAACAGAAAAGAAAGTTTGAGTACAGTTGGTACTCAGCAAGTGTGGGAAAGTTATGTCATGCATGGCTAGAGCAAGTAGAGATTGGCTCATGATTAAAGCACTACGCAACTAATACCTATCACCTTAGCTTATTGAGCACCTACATTACTACACAGGTGAAATGGTCCTAATCTCCCAACCCATCATCAAAATCAAGTAACCAAAACATCATTTCCAATGTTAAGCTCCCCGCTTAACATCCTCAACATCCAAATTCATCATCATCTAATCATGAATAAGTCCAAGCCGCTCTTGACCGTGAGCACGGCTGTCATGATAGTTTTGACTCTGCAGAGTTTGCACCACTGTACCCACATGTAGTAATTTCATCCCCCATTGCTGGGTGGACTAAAAGAACCTTCATTATGCCAGTGGCCGCGAACCACGTTCACACTTCCCAGGTGTGTAGCCAGGAGATCACTACGAGGCCTTTACAAAGGGATTCCCGACGAGCATGGGCCCACTGAGGTTTCACCCCTAACAGCATACAAGAGGCTCCAACCCCGCTGCAGTGGCCCCCTCTTGAGCCTTGCGGTTCATATGGTAGTCCAGCTGACACCTACTCCCCGCACCATCCAACACACCCATACTACGCCAGGGATACACCTAATTAATTGGCCAAGCTTCCCCATCTCAGCATGTGGTTGGCACGGTAAAGCCAGGTTACATGCTCCATGAACCGGTCCTTAGGATCCAGGCAAGTACTAAACACAAACCCGAGTCTCGTGCACCCAGCACCAACCAAATTATCCAACTTGCCTCGATCCCTACCTCTACATAACTCATAATATCTCATTCAAGAGTAAGGTAAATAAATTGATGATCTCATATCCCAATTATCCCATTCTAAGCATGGCTAAGCATGAGCATATAAATAAATGACATGATAAAATAGATCCCAACCCAAGCTACAAGGAAACAAGGTAATGCAATTCTAGGGAAACTTCCTAGCATGGGTTTCATATTTCAATTGACAATGCAAATAATTCTATCTACACATCCTAGCATAAGATCAAAGTGGTCAAGGACACTTGCCTTCTTCCTGATGCTCTGGGAATGGAAAGTCCTGATCTTGGAAGGGGATAACTTGCTCCGGGGCAGGTTCTACTCATGCCAATACACATAGCAAAAGAAAACAACAATCCATAAGACATAGTTCACACTTTCACTTCATACAAACCACACATACATACCTATGAAAGTCATTCACATTTCTAAGTGTTGTGGTTACTCTACATGTGTTGATTTTTGGCCTACATACACTTTTAAACATATGTATATGATTTCTAACTTTTGTATTCAGATTCCTGTTTGCACACTATATATGAATTTCCAATTTGAACAAATTCTTTATATTTGTTTAATACACTTCTTAGCTACCAAGTTTGCATGGAAGGTAGTTTCCTACTCCAAATAGGTTTTTCAGATCCTCTACCAAATCCTAAACTGAAGTTTTTGGATTTGGAGACTTTATTTATCATTTTCTAATTATGCATACCTAATTTCCTATATTTTTCAGATTTATTTTCTATGCCTAAAAGTGAGTTTTAATATTAAATAGTAGGACATGTCATCTAAACAGAATAGGTTCTGATCTAAAATATTAAATAATATATTTTTGAACTTCTCCTCTGATGTGAACTAATCTAAATTTATTTTATCAGTTTTCAGAATTATTTCCTAGACTAAAAATGTGTTTCTATAACTAATAAATATGAACAACAATTAGACAGATTCATTTCAGCCTAAAATCTATTTTAACTCATTCTAAAGTTTTCCAAGCGCTAGGAGAGTTTAAATTTGAATTTGCAATGTGCTTGCCTTACCTTTTTAAATTTAAATCCTAGTCACATATTCAATTTTCTGAATTTAATATCATATAGGTCAAAAAGGGAAATCCACCCTACTGCAGGGTCTAATTTGCTATTTCATAAATTTGCAGGGGTCTAACTACACATAACAGAGGGGTCTTTCCTAATTTTTATTAAGTCCAGGGGCTAAAACTGATTTTTAAATGAATTTACATGAATTTCTGAAGTTCCAGGGGCTAGATCAGAAGTTTCCGGGGCTAGCTCGTGTTTTCCGAGATCCCCAGAGGGTAGCGCGTAAGAATCCCGGCCTTTATAACGCGGGGCTGATATGGACATCCGATTTAAAATAGACGGCTCAGATTAGATCGCCGAACCGGTACGCGCGGGTTTTAATTCTACCGTGCGATTTAAAATAGACGGCCCTCAAGTGGTCACGTCGCCCTGGCCGGAGCCAGCCCGCGCACGCGGCGGCGCGCGGCGGCCAGGGGTGACGATCTCGCCGGCGCAGCCTCGACTTTTGCCGCTACACGTTAGATCTCGCATCTTTTTGCATGGATCGGCTGCGGAGGGGTAGGGGATGCTCACCGAGGGGTTTTCCAGCACTCGGAGGTCCTGGAAGTCGGTCGGCGGCGAGCTTCAATGGCGACGATCTTCGGTGCACGTCGGGGGGGGGGCGTTGGGGCGCAAGACACGTCGTTTCCTTCACCTGCAGGGCTCCCCGGCGGCGGTGGAACGTGATCAGCATGTTAGATCAGGGAAATTGAGCAAGGATCGAAAGATATCGGCTGTAGAACTTCGGTTCTCACCGGAGATAAGAACAGCCGATCGGGGGGAAAACAGGGCAATTGTCGGCGTTTATATAGGCGAGGGAGGGCGGCGGTCTGTTGGGATCGAGTTGGAGGCGTCCGGGACCGGAAATCGGGCTGGGGGCGCGGGTTTTCGGAGATCAGTTGCGATCGAGCGCGGGGAAGAGTCCGGTCGGTTGGCGCGTGGGAGGTAGGAGATGACATGCGGGCCCCGCGTGTCAGTGAGAGGAAGAGAGGGGGGCGCGCGGTCTGGGGCTGGCGCGGGGGTATAGTGGGCCGGCTGGCGGGTTTCGGCCCACTGGCCGGCTGGGGTTTTCTTTTTCTTTTTTCTTTTTCCTTTTCTTTTCTGTTTTGATTTGAATTTGAATTCCAGTTTGAATTTGAATTTCTGCACCACATGCAATACATCCAAAAATTTTTAAATTCCCCTCTTTAGCAGATTGTGGGGTGTTACAAGGCACTTTTTGCTTGGGAACTTAGTGCACCTCTACACCGACCACAAAAGTTTGAAATACATATTCACTCAAAAGGAGTTGAATATGCGGCAACGGAGATGGTTAGAGTTGATCAAAGACTATGAGATCGAGATTCACTACCATACCGGGAAGGCAAACATGGTTGCCGACGCCTTAAGCCGCAAATCTCATGTCAACGATCTATCCATCACCCCACTTGAAGAGGAGGAGCCGAGTCTGTACTTGGTTCCATATGGGGCGTTATATAATCTTGCTCTCGTCCTGACCATAAGAGAGGAGATTATGGAAGCTCAGAAGAAAGACATGGGAATTTCGCACATTCAGAGAAGGATGGAGAATGGCGAGATGAAGTGCTTCCGAAGGGATGAACACGACACTCTATGGTTTAAAGACCGTATAGTGGTACCCCGTGATATGAAGCTTCGGAAGAAAATCTTGGATGAAGCTCATTTGTCCAAGTATTCTATTCATCCGGGCAGCAACAAGATGTACCAGGATCTGAAAACCAAGTTTTGGTGGACACTGATGAAAAGAGAAATCGCAAGGTACGTATCCGAATATGAAACGTGTCGGCGTGTGAAAGCCGACCATATGCGTAAAGCCGGACAGCTGCAACCATTGAACATTCCGGCGTGGAAGTGGGAGGATATCAGCATGGACTCCATTGTTGGTTTACCTCTCACGTCTCACAAGCATGACTCGATTTGGGTAATAGTCGATCGACTAACCAAGTCGGCTCGTTTTATCCCCGTACATACAAAGTACGTGGCCAAGCAATATGCGGAGCTATATATTGCAAAGATCTTGTGCTTGCACGGCGTCCCCCACTCTATTATTTCAGATCGCGGTGCGCTGTTCGTTTCTCAATTTTGGGGACAGCTGCACGCATCGTTGGGGACCAAACTGATCCGATGCTCCGCGTATCACCCGAAGACGGATGGTCAAACTGAACGGGTGAATCAAGTGCTTGAAGACATGCTACGCGCTTATGCCATCCACCACGGCAATAATTGGGACGATCATTTGCCGTTGGCGGAATTTTCTTACAACAATGGCTATCAAGCTAGCATCAAGATGGCGTCGTATGAAGCTCTCTACGGCCGAAAATGTCGCACACCTCTCAATTGGTGTGAGTCCGGCGAGCGAGTTATCTACGGCATTGAACTTGTGAATGAAGCTGAAGAACGAGTGCGAGTAATACAAGACAACCTCAAGGCTGCTCAATCTCGTCAGAAGAGCTATGCGGACAAAAGACGCCGCTCTCTCCACTTCGACATCAGAGACCATGTTTATGTCCGTGTATCTCCGATGAAGGGAGTTCACCGTTTCGGAGTGAAGGGTAAGCTTGCGCCGCGGTTCATTGATTCGTTCGCCATCATTGAAAGATGCGGATCCGTGGCCTATCGCCTGGATTTACCGGCGTCACTCGCAAGAATTCATAATGTCCTCCACATCTCTCAGCTGAGGAAGTGCCTCAAACCCTCCGCTGAAATCCGCACTGAAGACATAGAAGTTCTTCAACCGGACCTCACGTACACGGAGTATCCAATCCGGATTATCAATGAAAAGACTCGTGCCACAAGAAACCGGACCATATGGTTCTACAAGATCTTGTGGAGTAACCATACCGCTGATGAGGTGACATGGGAAAGCGAGGATTATTTACGAACATATTATCCGGACTTGCTATCATCGTATACCCGGTAAAGTTTCCCCCACTTTGCATTTCTTTTGGAATCTTGGGACGAGATTCTTTTTAAGGGGGGAGGGATGTAAAATCCCCAAAAAGTGGTAGCCAGAATTTTCAGCTCATGTACACTTAGGGAAAATGAGGGGAATTAAAACTTTGGATTATAAGGTGTAAGTTCAAAGTGAGGATTCGGACTTCCCAAAAACTTACAAACATGAAGATCTAAATTCATAACTTGGATCTTCATAGTCCAAATATTCACCCTTCCAAATTTCAGCTCATTTGGAGGAGTTTCAATATTTGTTTGGGATTAAAAGGAGAAACCCTCTAATCTGAATTTCAAATTCAGTTTCAAATTCCAATTCCTTCAATTTGCAAATTTGGTTTCACAAATGTGTTCTCCACATTTGAATGAGCAGCCATGCCAGAAATTAGAAACTTTGGAGCTGGTTTGCTATGTTTTTGGGACAATACAAAATGGAGAATTCAAACTCCATTTCAAATTCAAATGATCAAACACAATTCAAATTCTACACCAAAATTCAAACCATTTGAATTCAGCAAAATCAAACCTTAACATTAGGGTGAAGTAAGGGTCCTTTAATTCCTAGCAGCTGGGTTAAAATATCAGAGAACAAAATTGATTAAAAGAGGGGGGGAGTGGGGCCCAGTGGTCAGCCTCACAACAGAGCCACCGCCTCTGTTTGGCCTCAGCCGGTCGCCGAGACGCCGCCAGCTCCCGCGTAACCCACTCCCGAGGCTTTCCACCGAGCCACCTCCTGGTCTCCTCGCCTCTGCTCGTCTTGATCACCTCACCCCGAGTGCCGCAGGTCCATTTCTCTACTCCCAGCTCGTGCTTCGGCTCTGTTCTGCTCCCACGCGCGAACATGGGCCGCTGACGCTGTCTCTGCCGTTTTCGATCGCTAGCCCGCGCTGATCCCTCCTTGCCCGAGTTGCCAACGCAAAAGAGGAGCGCTGACGTGGGTACAAGGTAGTTCCCCGCTCAGCTTTGACGCTTGGAACTGCTGTTGGCCCTAATTCGAGGATCGGCGCCAAGAACCGAAGCCATCAGCGGGAACCGAAGTCGGGCCACCGTGGACAGAGTGCCTCGGTCACCCTCTTCTCCAACTCTCTGTATAAGAAAGGTGCATGTACCTGTCTTGGTCATGTAGCCGGAGGCTGTTTAGCGATTGCTAGATCCGGTGGCGAGAATTTCACCGTTTCCCAAAACTGTGCACCGAAGGGTAGTGCTCGGTCTAACCGAAAATTCGTGGTGCACGATCCATTAGAGCTCGAGCAAACTTGCACACAGCTTCCATACTTCCTAGCGCCTCTCCTCGATGAAGAACCGAGCAAAAACATCAGAAAATGAGGCAGTCCTAGCTGTTTTCTTAGTCGCCGGTGCAAAAGCACCTCGGGTCGCCGTGGAGCCCCCGGTTGCCGGCTGTTTCACCAACGGCCAAGACCATTGCGAGTTCCAACGTCTTCCACTGGTTCTCTAGAGCCCGAGAACTGATCATTTGGTGGAGTAATATGGGTTCCTGACCTCGCCGGAGTTCAAAACCTTGCTGTCACCGGTGCGCGGTGGTTTCCGATGAGCTACGGCCGCCAGCAACCCTTTCAGGGTGTTCAGCACGGTCAAATATGGGGGAGCAACGAGTTTAGGCCCGGGAGATGGCCGGGAAAGACTTTCCCGCCAACCTCACCAGAGCAGCGCCGCGGGCTCCCCTGTTTGGCGCGAGGAAGAAGAGAGAGCTGACGGGTGGGGTCCACAGACAAGATTTAAACATTTCCAGATTTTCCTAATGCAGTTCAAACTTTGGAGACCCATAACTTTGTGTAGAAAACTCCAAAAAGGGTGAGACCAATTTTGTTTAAATCCTCAGGAGGAGTACTTCACATAGAAACAAATTGCATGCTATGAAAATGTCCAGAAATTTCTGTAGAATTGTTTTAAGTAAATCCTTTAGGGATTTATTACAGGAGCAATTCTTTATGAAATATTCCCAAAATTGGACAGCTAGTCTTTTTCTTAGTAATTGATCTCCAGTAAAAATTTGAGCTTCATTGGAGTTCATTTTGTAGGCTAAATTGCCTTCCAAAGTTCAGCCTTTATTTGGAAATTCAAATTTAAACAGAAACTTTTCAGAACTCCTGTCCAACTTCAAAAATGCATATCTCTCTGTTGGTAGCTCCAAAAATGGTGAAACAAAGTTTGTTAGAATCATGGAGACTTACCCTAATCAGATATACCACTATTAGCTATGTCAAAGCTCCTGATTTGGGCTCAAAATTCAGAGAAGCCTTGTGCTTGTGGGAATTTTAGAGACCACATTGTACAATGACATTCCTCCAAATTTTGCTCAGATCATCCTTAGAGGGTCTAGTATCCACTGTAAAAATCCCAAAGCCAATTAAGGATTCTAAATAGCAGTAGCTACGGATAAAAGTTCAATTCTTATAAATCCTTAATACTTACACATATATTTTGTTACATTTCATAATAGTGACCGAAGTTGAGGACGCACTGGAGCCCTTGGACGTCGTCCCACCAGAAGCAAACTTCCCGTTTGACTCGCAACCAGGCAAGCCCCGGTTTGCACTTAAGTACCTTTTATAAAGCTTTTCATTTGTATCACTTATGTCTAGGTTGAAATGTATGCATTAGAGTTAGGGTGATTATAACCCCACTTGCATAGACTTTTTAACTCCTATAAAGGGTTGGGTGGTTTACAAACTCGACGAGTAGAGAATGCCACGCTAATGTTTAGGATTCCGGTAGAAGTCGAGTGGTTGGAAGCTACTCGCGGATAGTACTTATCACACGGAATGTGAAGAGGTAGAAAATAGCTTGAGCTGTGAAAATGAGACCCAGCAGGGGGGATAGGATGCAGTGAGCAGAGGTCTCACGTGCTTAGCCCTGTTGGTGTCGGTTAAGGACCGTCCGTGTGCGGCCCTGCTGGACAAGTATCGAACAGTACCGGATGCATACTGGCATGTGGGAACCAGGAAACCGATGTAATTAGTTAACCTGGGTGCCGAGGCTTACCTAACCATAAATAGGAGTGGTTTGAGGGTAGCAAGGTGTAAATCTGCTGGTGGGCATAGTCACGCTCCACGCGGGGACCTGCTGCCCGTTACGGATGGACCGGTTCGGCATTTGGGTTGTGTCGGTACCTGAGATATGGGGTACCCCCGCGCACAGGGGAAAATGCCTAAGGAACTCGCCCTTCTCCGCAAGGAGAGCTCTGAAGGCGCCACGCGTCCGGCGGGGCCGGACCTCCCTCTCCTCAGAGGAGAGCTCCGGGCCCGCCATGTGGCATACAGAAGTCGGACCTCCACCTCCGCGGGAGAGAGGTCCGAAGGCGCCATGCGTCCAGCGGGGCCGGACCTCCCTCTCCTCAGAGGAGAGCTCCGGGCCCGCCGCGTGGCCGACAGAAGCCGAGCCTCCCCCTCCGCGGGGAGAGGTCCGGAGGCTCCACGTGCCCCGCAGGTCGGACCCTTCTCTCCTTAGAGACGGGCTCCGGACTCGCCACGTGGCCAGAAGAACGGTGCTGCCTGCCCCCGAGAGATAGGCAGCAGGCGTAAAGACGCCCCATACCTTGCCCGTACAAGGTATTCAAGGCCCGCGTCTTCCCAAGACGCGGAGCACGCTTCTGTCAGGTGTCGTTGCGCCCAGTCGCATCACAGACTGGCGCGCGGTGTCAGAACCTGCCAGCCAATAAACTCCGCGACAAGACATCCCATGCCGCCTGCGCCATCATCAACCACTACGACTGGCATGCGGCATGGGCAGGGCGGCAAGATGAAGACTCAGAAGCCTTCGACCAGAGACAACTACCGGCATAACTGCAGATACGGTAGATAATAGACAATCTTCCCGGGACCACCTGTCGGGTCCTGGCTCCCCTTGTAAGCCGCCCGAGTCTTGGACTATAAAAGGCTCGGGTAGGCGACGATAGCAAGGGTTCGCACTTTTGCAATTCATACGCTAGCCATACACTCTCAAGCTGTAACTCACCCCCAAGCTCAGGACTCCGGCCCTGAGCAGCAAGCAATACAGCGAGCTCCATAGCTCGCCGTGGACGTAGGGTTTTACGCTCCGGCGGCCTGAACCATGTAAAACTCGCCGTGTCAAGCTCTTACTAACTCGTCCATCTGCGCAAGCTCTCTTCTAGGGACTAGCCCCACCGAAAAAAGAACCTCCGCGGGCTGCCCAGTGCAGGCCCGGGGGAAGTGTCGACTGAACACTTTGACATTTGGCGCGCCAGGTAGGGGGCTTTTCTCCTAGCGCGACGAGTTTCCGCCGACGAAGATGACCAAGCTTCCTTCAGCGGCAAACTCTCCCCCTCCACGTTCACGGCGAACCGTGACCACTGGGGAGTACATGTCGACACACTCGGGACGGGGTGTGTCGGCACAAGTTGGTAGCCAGCAGCCGACTCCGGCAAAGCCAACTCCGGCGATGCAGGCTCCGACCAGTGTGAGATCTTCTGCAGCGCTGAGCGTACACCATGGAGGTGCGCTAGCTGCAGCAAGAGCGCTGCTGCGCAACCCACCTGCTGGGGATGCGCCCCATTCAGCGACCCAACAGTGGGTCCATGAAGTGGACCGCCTCGTCATCGCCGCCGCGAACCCTCGGTTTCGGCGAGGGCGACGCCTCGGTCAACCGGCTGTGTCGCTGACGCGCACGCCAACGGTTGACGGGCAAACGGCGGATTCCAGCTCCTCCAGGCTCCCGTCGACGGACCTGAGAAGGGAGCTGGAACGGTGCCACTTGGGCCAGGATGCCCGAGTGTACCTCGAGCGACGCCGAGAAAGGCGCCGCAACCATGAGGCTGGCAACAGCATGTCGTCGGCCTCGACACAACCTGGAGGGCAGGCCTTCGCCACACGAGCCCTTCCCCAGGCATATGCCGCGCAGCATATGCCACAACCATATGCGCCGCAAGCAGCGCCCCCGGTCTATGGTGCAGCCTTGCCCATGCCGGGATACACGGTGCCAAGTGCGAACCAAGCGTTCGCACTGCCAATACCTGCGGCGGCAGGAGCAGGATGTGCAGCTCTTGCACCCCACCTTCGCTTCGCGAGGTGGCCACGCAAGTTTCGTCCGCACCTGCCTGAGAAGTACGACGGTAGCGTCAATCCGGCGGAGTTCCTCCAGATCTACTCCACCGCCGTACTTGCCGCAGGAGGGGATGAGGCTGTCATGGCCAACTACTTCCCCATCGCCTTGACCAGCCCAGCTCGGTCTTGGCTCATGAATCTACCTCAGGGGTCCATAACTTCCTGGGGAGAGCTCTGCCGACAGTTCGTCGCGAACTTCGGCAGCTCCTACACCCGTCCCGGCACGGAACTTGACCTCCACGCCGTCAAGCAACAGCCTGGGGAGTCGCTGCGCTCTTTCATCCAGCGGTTCTCCCAGGTACGCAACACCATCCCGCATATTCAAAGTGCTTCTGTGGTGGTGGCGTTCCGTCAGGGTGTCCGGGACGAGAAAATGCTTGAGAAGCTCGCGACCAGAGAGGTCCGCGACGTCTCTGAGCTCTTCAGCCTGGCGGACAAATGCGCCAGAGCAGCTGAAGGGCGGAACTGACACGCTCTGCCGACCTCCGAGTCAGGAGGACCGCCCGGGTCCGGCGCTGCTTCCTATGGGGGTGGCAAGAAGGCTAAGAACCGGGGGAGTGGCAAGATGAAGTCACCGTTCACGGCCCCCGTCGTCGCAGCTGCGACGACTAGTGGAGCTCGGGGGCCACGCCCCGACAAAAGGCAGCGGCAATCACCGGCCCCAGACAGTGACCAGGGCGGGCTATGCCCCGTGCATGGCGCCGGCAACCATACTGCTGCCGAGTGCTGGGATATCCAGAGACTCACAGAGCGCTTCCGCAAAGGAAGACAGCAGAGAGCTGAAGCACCGCCTTACCCTCAGAGGGATGGCAAACAGAAGGTCGATGCCCCAGTCACTGCCGCCCATCAGGTGGGGTTCCAGGAGCCTCAGCGCGTCATAAAGACAGTGCATAACGGCGAGGACTCCAGCTCTGACGGTGACGGGCCAGGGCGGTACTCAACTGCGGCACGCCTCCGTGCCTTGGACATACCTCCCGGGGGCCGCCTAAGGTCCGTCAACCCCTTGAAGGCCTTGCTAGAAGGGGAAGACGCCTTAGGTCATCCAAGACGAGCCCGGGTCCACCTACCCCTTGAAGGCCTTAGCCAGAAGGGGAGAACTCCCCGGGGGCCCCTAGGAGAAGCCGCGCAGGACCTGATCCAGCGTGAAGATGACAACCTCGTCGACGAGACTCGGCTGCAGGTAACACCCCACAACGCGCGGTCTCGGCTGATGCTCTAAGCACTACCGCCAAAGAACCGAACGCATCGGGGGCCTGCAGGAGGGCAACCCGGTGTCGCGGCACGCTCTATTCCAAGAAGGACCCATAAGCTCTCCCCCAGCAGGGAAGGTCCCTTCTGAATCATGAAAGCTGCCGCCCCAGGTACACATGCCTTTCAACCGAGTGTGGGATCCATTCCCAAAAGACTATTGCCATGAAGCAACACTGTAAGTCCTACTTCCCGAGCATCAGTAGAACAGGGTTATTCTCTTCTGTAATGCATCCCATAGGATTTGAGAACAGAGCTTGGGGCAGCTAAATCTCAGGGGACGGTACAGGACTACGTCCAGTTTAGCCTGGTTCTGACCCTAAGCGCGTAGAGTCTTGCTTCCCTTGTAGACGAGCCGGAATATTGCCTCCATGTACAGCCAGAATTCCATCTATGGGCACGAATATAGAGACCTGTTCTACTTAGCTCTCTCTCATGCGCTCATTTAAATTATGCATTAATTTTTATAATCGCACTATCTTTGTATGTTCATCGTACATCTAGCTCCCCTCTCCTGCGCTCATCCATAGTCGGCATTCGCTATCCTACCGAAGGCGGCTGCACTTGAGGCACCTGCCGATGGCCGAGTGAGTCTCTCGGGCCTCCCCCAGTCAGGTGTTGCGGTGCCAGTTGGTTACCTCCAGGAAAGGCCTGCGTTGTGCATGGGGGGTCCAGGGTGCGTATCCAGCTTAGCAGGCCATGAGCCCAAAGCATGCGCATCCTGCCCCCCGGAGGTACAGGGGAGTACAATCGCTTTGCCTGGTCATGAACCCAAAGCACGTGCACTCTGCTTCCCCAGCGCATGGCCCAGTACTAGGGATCGGACGGCCGTACCCGGACCTCGGAGGGAGCCGGAGCTCCGGCGCCTCGTGCACAGAATTGCCCAAGCCCCGTATAACGGATTAGGATCGTAAGACGGATAAGACTAGGAGACGGGAGGGGAGGACCCCCCGAGGAGAATTACGTTTCCTCTGCCTGTGTGCAGGACCTCCAGGTTACGGCAACAGGGACTGCATGAAGCAGGGGGAAAGGAGCTATCAGCAGCACCGGCCCAGGACTGGAAGGACCGGGCCCCGCCCCTTCAGCGGGGGCGAGGCCCGAAGGCCCCACGTGTCCAGCGGGTCCGGAGCTCTCGCCTCCCCTGAGGAGGGCTCCGGGCTCACCACGTGGCAGACAGAAACCGGACCTCCCCCCTTGGTGGGAGGGCTCCGAAAGCCCTACGTGTCCAACATGGCCGGAGCCCCCGCCTCTTAAGGAGGGGGTCCGGACCCGCCACGTGGCAGGCAGATCTGGAGCTCCCCAAAGGGCGGGATCCGGAGACCCCTGGGGGCCCCTAACAGGTTAGGAGCCGGGGAGGGTGTCTATGCAGAGCTCCGAGATTGGAGATGGCCTCTGAGTACCTTGCGGAGCTAAGGACTCAGTCAGGCAAAGCCGAGAAGGAGCATCACAGACGCAAATATCTTAAAGAGTCAAACTATGCGAGGCTCCATGAGCTGGACTACAGACTCGATAAAAAGAAAGAAACAAGTCCCAAGGGTCTCCTGACATGACCAGAATCCAGAAGTTACAAGAACAGCCGCATCACCAGGCTTCAGCCCTGGCAGAACTCTCTCGCTCTATGACCCAAGCGTAGGAATCGCCTTCCTCACCACCGGCGCAAAAGCCGGTGACGCCAAGGGAGCACATGAGGCCCCCTCCACAGTATTCAGTGGTCTTCCTGGAGACTCTGCCGTCTGGGATCCTTCATGGTGCATCGGCGGCTTCCTTCTCCTGAAGTTCCCTCATCATCGGCGCAAAACCGGTGTCGTCAAGGGTGCCCCTGGAGCCTCCTTCCCTCATCACCTGCGCAAAAGCTGGTGTCATCAAGGGTGCTCCTGAGGCCCCCCCTCAGCAGCTTCAGCAGTCTTCTCGGAGACTCTGCCGCCTGGGATTCTCCTCGGTGCTTCAGCGGTTTCTTTGAAGACTCCACCACCTGGGAAGGGACACAACGCCAAGGAGCTTTCTGCCTGCCGTCGCCAAGGAAGTGCTCCGTCAGGAGGACAAACCAGAGTCCCCTTGGTGGCGCCACCCTCAGAGGCAGGGCAGGCAGGCTCCCTGAGTCCCAGGCTTGGTGCAGACGCCATCGCTGGAAGGAACCGAGAGCGATTCTCCCCCCATAAGGCGGGTTAAGAGCCATGGGAGAAGACAAGACTGCAGAGATTCGAGGGAGGCGCAGGGGCTGGAAGCCTTATAAGGGGAGGGTACCCGCATGGGGGTTTCATTTCACACCTTCCCGGGAGCAATCCCAAGCGATGCGGAACTCTTCGAATACACCGCGTTGGCAACCGCTTCGGCTCCTAGACCGAGCGCCAATGACAGGTGGGCCCAAGCCGCCCGATCGGAGCGGTGGGCCAAGGAGTCGGTCTCCTAAGAAGACAAGCCGGCAAGGCTCTTTGGCGGTTCCCGAAGAAAGCGCCGCATCATGCAGAAGTGGCAGCCTTGGGAACCGCCGCAGTAAAGGTAACCATCAAGTGGGCGCATGCTCCCACGATCCCACGACTGTTCGTGCTCCGGCAGCGGTCAATACGGGACTTAGAGAAAGTGCGCGGATCGGAAGAGACGGAGGTCCCACCTCGGGCTCGCTATCTCCCCCGAGATGGGCCCGGGGGCCACTGTCGGTACCTGAGATATGGGGTACCCCCGCGCACAGGGGAAAATGCCTAAGGAACTCGCCCTTCTCCGCAAGGAGAGCTCCGAAGGCGCCACGCGTCCGGTGGGGCCGGACATCCCTCTCCTCAGAGGAGAGCTCCAGGCCCGCCACGTGGCATACAGAAGACGGACCTCCCCCTCCGCGGGAGAGAGGTCCGAAGGCGCCACGCGTCGCGCGGGGCCGGACCTCCCTCTCCTCAGAGTAGAGCTCCGGGCCCGCCGCGTGGCCGACAGAAGCCGAGCCTCCCCCTCCGCGGGGAGAGGTCCGGAGGCTCCACGTGCCCCGCAGGCCGGACCCTTCTCTCCTTAGAGACGGGCTCCGGACCCGCCACGTGGCCAGAAGAACGGTGCTGCCTGCCCCCGAGAGATAGGCAGCGGGCGTAAAGACGCCCCATACCTTGCCCGTACAAGGTATTCAAGGCCCGTGTCTTCCCAAGACGCGGAGCACACTTCTGTCAGGTGCCGTTGCGCCCAGTCGCATCACAGACTGGCGCGCGGTGTCAGAACCTGCCAGCCAATAAACTCCGCGACAATACATCCCATGCCGCCTGCGCCGTCATCAACCACTACGACTGGCATGCGGCATGGGCAGGGCGGCAAGATGAAGACTCAGAAGCCTTCGACCAGAGACAACTACCGGCATAACTGCAGATACGGTAGATAATAGACAATCTTCCCGGGACCACCTGTCGGGTCCCGGCTCCCTGTCACACCCGGTTTTTCCGAAGAACAACCAAGTGAATATCACATGTATGCCAGGATCATTTTCTCATACATGTGATGACAAATAGTGAAGCATCATTTATTACAAGCCAGGCGTCGAATATAAATAAGTCTTACATAGCAAATGTCTCGATGGACAATAATAAGTTCATCACAAGTAAATAAACTAGCAGCGAAATATTATTCTTGAGGGCTCCGTCACAGGCGTTGCCCGGGGTCTCCATGAACCTAGAAACCTTCTTCAGGTCCAAAGTCTTGGTCATTATACACCACCTCATTATCTTGACCCGAGCAGCAATATAAACCAACAAATATGCAAGGTTGAGTACCAATGGTACTCAGCAAGTGTGGGAAAATTATATCATGCATGGCTAGAACAAGGAGAGGTTGAACTCATGGTTAAAGCACTACGCAATTAATACCTATCACCTTAGCTTATTAAGCACCTACATTACTACACAGGTGAAATGGTCCCAATCTCCCATCCCATCATCATAATCCAATATCCATAGCATCAATTCCAATGTTAAGCTCCCCGCTTAACATCCACAACTTCCAAAACCATAAATCCTCTAATCATGAATAAGTCCAAGCCGCTCTTGACCGTGAGCACGGCTGTCATGATAGTTTTTTACTCTGCAGAGTTTGTACCACTGTACCCACATGTAGTGATTTCATCCCCCGTCGCCAGGTGGACTAAAAGAACCTCCATTATGCCAGTGGCTACGAACCACATTCACACTTCCCAGGTGTGTAGCCAGGAGATCACTACGAAGCCTTTACAAAGGGATTCCCGACGAGCGTGGGCCCACTGAGGTTTCACCCCTAACAGCATACAAGAGGCTCCAACCCCGCTGCAGTGGCCCCATCTTGAGCCTTGCGGTTCATATGGTAGTCCAGCTGACACCTACTCCCCGCACCATCCAACACACCCATACTACGCCGGGGATACACCTAATTAATTGGCCAAGCTGCCCCATCTCAGCATGTGGTTGGCACTGTAAAGCCAGGTTACATGCTCCATGAACCGGTCCTTAGGATCCAGGCAAGTACTAAACACAAACCCGAGTCTCGTGCACCCAGCACACAACCAAAACATCCAAATTGCCTTGATCCCTACCTCTACATAACTCACAAAATCTCATTCAAGAGTATGGTAAAATAAACTGATGATCTCATATCCCAAATATCCTATTCTAAGCATGGCTAAGCATATGCATAATAGTAAATGACATGATAAAATAAATCCCAATCCCAAGCTACAAGGGAACAAGGTAATGCAATTCTAGGGAAACTTCCTATCATGGGTTTCATATTTAAATTGACAATGCAAATAATTCTAGCTACACATCCTAGCATAGGATCAAAGTGGTCAAGGACACTTGCCTCCTTCTTGCTGCTCTTGAAATGGGTAGTCCTGGTCTTGGAAAGGAATAACTTGCTCTTGAGCAGGTTCTACATCATACCATCACACATAGCAAAAGAAAAACAACAATCATAAGACATAGTTCACACTTCTACTTCATACAAACCACACATTCACATTTATGAAAGTCATTCACCATTATATGTGTTGTGGTTACTCTATGTGTGTTGATTTGTGTCTTGCATACACTTTTAATCATATGTATATGATTCCTACTTTTGTATTCACATTTATGCTTGCATATTTTATATATGAGTTTCCAATTTAAATAAATTCCTTATATTCAATTACTACACCTTTTAGCTACCAAATAAGCATGAAAGGTATTTTCCTTCTCCATATGTGTCTTCATAATTTCTACCAACCCTAAACTGAACTCTTTGGATTTTAGAAACTCCATTTATCATTTACTAGTTGCTATATTTTCAGGTTTATTTTCTTATGCATAAATGTGTACTTTATTATGAAAATAGTAAGACACATCATCTAAACAGAATAGGTTCTGGTCCTAAATAATTTAATAACATATTTTGACCTTTGCCTCTGATGTAAAATATTTCACAATTATTTTCCTTATTTTCTAGAACTATTCTTTACTTAAAAATGTGTCCCTAAATGTGAATAATAAATTAAACATATTCAATTCAGCCCAAAATATGTTTTTATCTCACTCCAAAGTTTTCTAAATACTGAGAAAGTTTTTGATTTAATTATGACAGTATGTTTGTCCCACTTTTTAATTTTTAAACACTAGCCACATATTCAATTTCCTAAATTAAATACTAAACAGGGCTAAAAAGGTAAACTCACCCCATTACAGGGTCTATAATATTATTTTCAGAATTTCCAGGGGTCTAGCTACACGTATCAGAGGTGTTTTTCCTAATTTTTATTAAGTCCAGGGGCTAAAACTGATTTTTAAATGAATTTACATGATTTTCTGGAGTTCCAGGGGCTAGATCAGAAGTTTCCGGGGCTAGCTCTTATTTCCCGAGAACCCCAGGGGGTAGCACGTAAGATTTCCAGTCTTTATAACGCGGGGCTGATGTGGACCGTCCGATTTTAAACCGACGGCTGAGATTATAACGTCGAACCGGTACGCGGGGATTTAAACCCTACCGTGCGATTTAAAATAAACGGCGCACAAGCGGCCACGTCGCTCTGATCGAGCGCGGGCGGCGCTGCCGGCGGCGCACGGCGGCGGGAAGCGGCGATATCGCCGGAAACTTTCGGATCTTCGGGAATTCTTCCTAGAACTGTGATTTTATGGCATAGATCGGTAGAGGGGAGGTCGGGGATCTCACCTCGGGGGTTTTCTTGAGCTCGGAGGTCCTGGAAGGTGATCGGCGACGAGGTCCGAGGCAAAACCGCGACGAAGCTCGTCGGCGCTGCGTTTACACCGCAAATCACCGAGTTTTCTGCACCTGCATGGTTCCCCGGAGGCGGTGGATCAAAACCAGCGAGTTAGATCGGAATTTCCGAGCTTAGATCGGCCAGAATTCGCCGGAGAAGGCTTAGTTCTCACCGGAGTAAAAATCGGCGATCGTGGGGGAAAAACAGAACGAGGCCGCAGTTTTTATAGACGGGGGAGGGCGGCGGGGTGGTTTAGATCACGTCCGCGTCGCCTACGAACAGAATTCAGCGGGGATACGCCGAAATCCCGATCGGTTTTGATTCGGGTGCGAGGGAGTCCGGCGCTGTCGCGAGGTAGACGAAGATCGGGTGGGTCCTGCCTGTCAGCGTGAGGAAGCAGCGCGCTCGGCTGCGGGCTGGCGCGGGCGCTGGCTGGGCCGGCTGGTGGGTTTCGGCCCACTGGCCGGTTTTTTCTGTTTTCTCTTTTTCTTTTTCTATTTCTTTTCTGATTTGAGTTTAATTTGAATTCCAGTTTGAATTTGAATTTTTGCAAAACATGCAACACGTCCAAAAAATTTTAAATTCCCCTCTTAACATGATTTAGGGCTTTAAATTAAAATTTTGGGGTGTTACAACTCTACCCCCCTTAAAAGAAATCTCGTCCTCGAGATTGGTGTCTCTAAGAAAACAATTCCGGAAATTGTGCCTTGAGCTCATCTTCCCGCTCCTAGGTGGCTTCCTCTTCTAAGTGATGCTTCCACTGCACCTTGCACATCCGGATTCTTTTATTTCTGGTGAGGCGTTCCATTGTCTCCAAAATCTTGTATGGTTGCTCGGCATAAGACAAATCCTCAGCTACATCCACTTCATTCATGGGTAACACCTCTTCAGGCGTCCTCAGGCATTTCTTGAGTTGTGACACATGGAATACATCGTGCACATCCGATAGACGAGCCGGTAACTCTAGTTGATACGCCACTTCGCCTTTCCTTTCCAGAACTTGAAAGGATCCGATGTATCGAGGTGACAACTTTCCTTTCACCTTGAAGCGACGAAGTCCTCTGATAGGGGACACCTTGAGATAAACATAGTCTCCCACGTTGAAAACGAGCTCTCTTCTTCGTACATCAGCATAACTCTTTTGGCGTGTCTGTGCTATCCGCAAGTTATTGCGAATTTCCCTCACCTTCGCCTCGGCTTCTTGTAGTACCTCTGGACCAAACACTTTACTTTCCCCTGTTTGGTTCCAAAATAAGGGAGTCCTGCACTTCCTCCCGTACAAGGCTTCAAACGGTGACATCTTCATACTAGCTTGATAGCTGTTGTTATAGGAAAACTCCGCATACGGTAAGTTCTTGTCCCAACTCCTATTGTTTTTGAGTGCACATGCCCTTAGCATATCTTCAAGGATCTGATTGGTTCTTTCCGTCTGTCCGTCAGTTTGGGGATGATAGGCAGAACTAAAGTTCAGATGGGTTCCCATGGTTTCGTGCAACTTCTGCCAGAACCTTGAGGTGAACTGTGTCCCTCGATCCGACACAATCTTCTTTGGCACTCCATGGTAACACACGGTCCTTGACATGTACAACTCTGCCAATTTGGATCCGTTGTAGCTTTCCTTCACGGGGATGAAGTGAGCTACCTTTGTTAGCCTATCAATGATGACCCATATTGAATCATATCCTGATTGGGTCCTAGGCAATCCCACGATGAAATCCATGCTGATTTCTTCCCATTTCCATTCAGGCACTTTGAGTGGTTGCAATAATCCCGCGGGTCGTTGATGTTCTGCTTTCACCAACTGACATGTGTCACATAGGGCAACATGTTCCGCGACATCTCGCTTCATACCATACCACCAATACCTGCTCTTAAGGCCCTGATACATTTTCGTACTCCCAGGATGAATGGAATAGTCAGAATCATGAGCCCCCTTTAGAATCAATTCACGGATCTCCTTTACTTCTGGTACACAGATTCCTTTCCCATGCCACACCGTTCCTTGTTCATCCTATCTAAAACCCGGAGCTTTATTTTCCTTGATAAGTTGTCTGATCTCTTGTATCTTCTCATCATTCTTTTGACCCTCGCGTATGTCTCGCTCTAGTGTGGAGTCCACTTCCATGACGATGGCTTCACCACTATTTACTAGACATAGATTGATCCTTATAACTTCGTCCTTCAATTCTACAGGCATGTCCTTCAAGCTCAACTTATTGACCTGCACTTTCCGATTCAAAGCATTGGCCACGACGCTTGCTTTCCCGGGATGATAGTTGATGCCCACATCAAAGTCATTGATTAGCTCTAACCATCTCCTTTGTCTGAGGTTGAGATCTGGCTGTGTGAAAATGTACTTCAAACTCTTATGATCCGTATATATCTCGGTCCTCTTCCCCATCAAATAGTGCCGCCAAATTTTCAACGCGTGTACCACTGCGGCTAGTTCTAGGTCATGTGTAGGATAGTTCTTCTCGTGCTTCTGAAGCTGCCGCGATGCATATGCCATGACATGCCCTTCTTGCATAAGAACACATCCCAACCCGTTTCTAGAGGCATCACAGTACACCGTGAAGCTCTTTTGCATATCGGGCATAACCAGCACTGGGGCTGTTGTCAATCTTTCCTTTAACTCCTGAAAACTCTTCTCGCACTGCAGCGCCCATGTGAAGGTGGTTCCCTTCTCCAACAGTTTTGTGAGAGGTCTCGAGATCTTAGAGAATCCCTCAATAAACCGTCGATAGTATCCAGCCAATCCCAAGAAGCTTCGAACTTCCCCGACATTTACAGGGGTCTTCCACTTCTGTATATCCTCGATTTTGGCAGGATCCACGGAGATTCCTCCCTCCGAGATTATATGTCCTAAGAAGGGAACTCTCTTCAGCCAAAACTCACACTTGCTCAACTTGGCATATAGTTGGTGTTCTCTTAGCCTCTGCAACACCAACCTTAGATGTTTCTCATGTTCTTCTTCATCTTTGGAGAAGACGAGAATGTCATCTATGAAAACCACCACAAATTTGTCCAGATATTCCATGAATACCTTGTTCATGAGGTACATGAAGTATGCCGGGGCATTAGTTAGCCCGAAAGGCATGACGGTGTATTCATACAGCCCGTACCGAGATACGAAAGCTGTCTTGGGAATATCAGATTGCCTTATCTTGAGTTGGTGGTATCCCGACCTGAGATCGATTTTGGAGAACACACAAGCTCCCCTCAACTGATCAAACAAGTCTTCAATGCGGGGTAATGGGTACTTGTTTTTGATGGTTACCTCATTCAAGGCACGGTAATCCACGCATAACCTTTGGGTTCCGTCCTTCTTGGGCACAAATATCACCGGAGCTCCCCATGGTGAGGAACTAGGACGAATATACCCCTTCTCCGTCAATTCTCTCAAATGATCCTTGAGTTCTTCTAGCTGCTTGGAGTCCATCCGATAAGGTCTTTTGTAAATCGGGGCTGTTCCAGGTACTAGCTCAATTGCAAATTCCACTTCATGATCGGGAGGCATACCTGGCAACTCCTCCGGAAAAACATCTGGATATTCCCTGATGGTCCTGATTTCCTCAACTTTCACCTCAACTTGATTTAATTTAATGTCCCTCCTAGGCTCGTGTATTGTTATGAACTTTACTCTTGTGCCACTAGGGTGAGTTAGTTCCACCGTTCTGGTCGAACAATGGATGATTCCTTTATGTTTGGTCAACCAATCCATACCCAAAATAATATCGATCCCTTGGGAATCTATCACTATGAGGTTGGCAGTAAATACCACCCCATTAATGTCTAGGTTCACTTTGGGACACACTTGTCTTGTCCTTATTTCTCCACCTGGAGAGTTTACGGCTAGCATATGGTTCATTTGTGTTGTTGCTAGGTCATGCTTCTTAACAAACCCTTGAGCAATGAACGAGTGGGTAGCACCAGAATCAAACAGCAGGGTTGCAAGGTGTAAATTGGCAGGAAACTTACCAACTACCATGTCGGGTGCCTCTTGTGCTTCCTCCATAGTGACGTGGTTCACCCGTCCTCTCATTACATTCTGCGGTTGTGGCTGCGCAGGCTTCTTCTTTGGGCATTTATGGGCGTAGTGCCCCACTTCACCACAGCTAAAACATTGCACCCCAACCTTAGGTGCTTGGCCTTTATTGTCTTGGGGTTGGTTTGGAGGTCCTTGCACTGCTGGTCGAGGTGGATATGCGGGGCGAGGCTGCTGTACAAACTGACGTTGTGGCTGTGCTGGTGCTGCCGGAGGCCTGTAGTTCGGGTTGTACCTTCTTGGTGCTGAGTAGGGTACCGCAGCACGGTTCGTCTGCCCTGCTGGTTGCTGCATCAGACGGGGGCGGGTGTTTCTACCCGAGGCTTGATGTGACCAACTGGCCTTCCTCTTATTCTCATTTTCCAAGGCCTTTAGCTTCCTTTCTACCACAAATGCTCTGTCCACCATCTTTTGGAAGCTTTCATACTCATTTGAGGACATTGCACACTGCATCTCCGCGGTAAGTCCTTCCACGAAACAATCTTGTTTCTGCTCATCAGTCTCTATGTCTCGTGGGGCATAACGGGATAGTTGAGTAAATTTAGTGAGGTATTCCCTCACCGTCATGTTTCCCTGCTGCAGTCCCAAAAACTCCTTCCTCTGGGTTTTGAGTTCACCTCTTGGGATGCAATGGTTGCGGAAGCTACGCTTGAACTCTTCCCAAGTGATGTTCTCAGGGTCATGATGGCGGCCATGTAGGCGGTCCACCAATCAGCAGCAGGTCCATGCAATTGATGAGAGGCAAACAGCACCCTCTCATACCCTTGGCATTGTATGATCCTCATCTTACTTTCAATGGTCTTCAGCCAATCATCTGCCTCCAGAGGTTCAGCAGCACTTGCAAACTTTGGAGGTTGAGTTCCAAGAAACTCACTCAACCTTGGTTGGCGTGGTGCAGCTTGTGGAGGTGGAACTTGATGCAAGTTGGCCACCACTTGAGTCAAGTTCTGGATGAGCTGATTTTGATTCTCCAGCATTTGGTGGAGGGGATCAACTCCTTCACGGCAACCACCCCGGTCCTGGCCTCCAGAAAGATGAGGACTGCATGCCTCATCGTTGTTGTTGGCGGGGTTGGCAGCACGTCCTTTTCCTCTTCCAGCCATCTGGTAGAATCAACCAATGTTAACTTGAAAGCATTTAGTATCATCTTACTACTTTCATTTGTTTGTACTTTGAAGTGTTGAGGCTTTGTTATTCTTCTCTAAGGGTTCACTTTTCACACAAAAATAAATGCAATATTATTTCATGTGGGTTCACACATCAAAACAAAACAATCTAAAGACGAGGCTGTGGACAATTGCTCATGGTTTCCACAACTCACGTCACACACCAAGCATTATCACACCATTAACTTAACTTAACGACTCGCTTATTCGACATCTTGCTGACTAAGGGAGGGACTCTACACTACTTGTTTTCTTGAGCTGGCTCCTCGGGATCTTCCTCTTCATTTCGGCTGGCTTCTGATTCTGCTTTGGGTGGGGAGGCTGCTGGTGGAGAAGTGCGACGACGCCTGATCGCCCGACGATCTTGGGAGTCAGGAGTCCATGTATCATTCACGGTGACACACAGTTCATTTCCATCTCCTCTTTCTCTCACCCTTAAGCAGGCTTGCAGTAACGCCTCCGTTTCCTTCATGGTGTCTCGGACATCCTGAAGCTCTTGTTGACACTCCTGCAGTCGAGTGCTGAGCATAGCAGCATCTTCCAAGCACAAGTCCATGTGCTCATGAGAAGTCCCTTGCTGCACCGGCGGGTACTTGTATTCCGTGGTACCACTCTCACGTTGGAGGACATACATGTACTCAGTTTTGTCCAAATGGCGACGATAGATGTGACTCTGGCAGGTGATGGCCTCCCAGGTTACATCTTTCTCCGCATCGACCTGTGTCGCTCTACAAGCTGGAGAGTGGTGAATCTTAAGCAGCTGATTTTCGTGTATGATCCTCATCTCTAAACTCCATTCTTCCCTCTTCTCACGGATAGACCTGGTGGAGTTATAGTGGATGATTAGCTTGCCCGTATTGTCGGCGGCTTCGATCATACGCCGAAGTCGGCGCAATAAGCTTCCTACTGCCAATCCGTAGGAAAGGTACGTCACCGGACGGCTCTCCTCTCTCTCGGCAAGGGCAACTACGGGAACTCTCCCTCCTGTGGACTTGCGAGGGGTGCTAATCATGCAAACCATCTAAAACAAAAAGAATTTAAACTTAGGTTAGATAAACTTTTAAACAAAAATCCTATTTTGAATGAAAATTGGGGTAAGATGAAGAAAGCGACTCATTAAATAACACTTTTCAACACACACCTTGTAAAAATAGTTTTTAAGAAAATAGGGTCCTTAAATACGTCCATTTCTACCTAGGTCCACGTTCCTACGGGCAACCTTGGCTCTGATACCACCTCTGTCACACCCGGTTTTTCCGAAGAACAACCATGTGAATATCACATGTATGCCAGGATCATTTTCTCATACATGTGATGAAAAATAGTGAAGCATCATTTATTACAAGCCAGGTGTCGAATATAAATAAGTCTTACATAGCAAATGTCTCGATGGACAATAATAATTTCATCACAAGTAAATAAACTAGCAGCGGAATATTATTCTTGAGGGCTCCATCACAGGCGTTGCCCGGGGTCTCCATGAACCTAGAAACCTTCTTCGGGTCCAAAGTCTTGGTCATTATACACCACCTCATTATCTTGACCTGAGCAGCAATATAAACCAACAAATATGCAAGGTTGAGTACCAATGGTACTCAGCAAGTGTGGGAAAATTATATCATGCATGGCTAGAACAAGGAGAGGTTGAACTCATGGTTAAAGCACTACGCAATTAATACCTATCACCTTAGCTTATTAAGCACCTACATTACTACACAGGTGAAATGGTCCCAATCTCCCATCCCATCATCATAATCCAATATCCATAGCATCAATTCCAATGTTAAGCTCCCCGCTTAACATCCACAACTTCCAAAACCATAAATCCTCTAATCATGAATAAGTCCAAGCCGCTCTTGACCGTGAGCACGGCTGTCATGACAGTTTTTGACTCTGCAGAGTTTGTACCACTGTACCCACATGTAGTGATTTCATCCCCCGTCGCCGGGTGGACTAAAAGAACCTCCATTATGCCAGTGGCTACGAACCACATTCACACTTCCCAGGTGTGTAGCCAGGAGATCACTACGAAGCCTTTACAAAGGGATTCCCGACGAGCGTGAGCCCACTGAGGTTTCACCCCTAACAGCATACAAGAGGCTCCAACCCCGCTGCAGTGGCCCCCTCTTGAGCCTTGCGGTTCATATGGTAGTCCAGCTGACACCTACTCCCTGCACCATCCAACACACCCATACTACGCCGGGGATACACCTAATTAATTGGCCAAGCTGCCCCATCTCAGCATGTGGTTGGCACTGTAAAGCCAGGTTACATGCTCCATGAACCGGTCCTTAGGATTCAGGCAAGTACTAAACACAAACCCGAGTCTCGTGCACCCAGCACACAACCAAAACATCCAACTTGCCTTGATCCCTACCTCTACATAACTCACAATATCTCATTCAAGAGTATGGTAAAATAAACTGATGATCTCATATCCCAAATATCCTATTCTAAGCATGGCTAAGCATATGCATAATAGTAAATGACATGATAAAATAAATCCCAATCCCAAGCTACAAGGGAACAAGGTAATGCAATTCTAGGGAAACTTCCTATCATGGGTTTCATATTTAAATTGACAATGCAAATAATTCTAGCTACACATCCTAGCATAGGATCAAAGTGGTCAAGGACACTTGCCTCCTTCTTGCTGCTCTTGAAATGGGTAGTCCTGGTCTTGGAAAGGAATAACTTGCTCTTGAGCAGGTTCTACATCATACCATCACACATAGCAAAAGAAAAACAACAATCATAAGACATAGTTCACACTTCTACTTCATACAAACCACACATTCACATTTATGAAAGTCATTCACCATTATATGTGTTGTGGTTACTCTATGTGTGTTGATTTGTGTCTTGCATACACTTTTAATCATATGTATATGATTCCTACTTTTGTATTCACATTTATGCTTGCATACTTTATATATGAGTTTCCAATTTAAATAAATTCCTTATATTCAATTACTACACCTTTTAGCTACCAAATAAGCATGAAAGGTATTTTCCTTCTCTATATGTGTCTTCATAATTTCTACCAACCCTAAACTGAACTCTTTGGATTTTAGAAACTCCATTTATCATTTACTAGTTGCTATATTTTCAGATTTATTTTCTTATGCATAAATGTGTACTTTATTATGAAAATAGTAAGACACATCATCTAAACAGAATAGGTTCTGGTCCTAAATAATTTAATAACATATTTTGACCTTTGCCTCTGATGTAAAATATTTCACAATTATTTTCCTTATTTTCTAGAACTATTCTTTACTTAAAAATGTGTCCCTAAATGTGAATAATAAATTAAACAGATTCAATTCAGCCCAAAATATGTTTTTATCTCACTCCAAAGTTTTCTAAATACTGAGAAAGTTTTTGATTTAATTATGACAGTATGTTTGTCTCACTTTTTAATTTTTAAACACTAGCCACATATTCAATTTCCTAAATTAAATACTAAACAGGGCTAAAAAGGTAAACTCACCCCATTACAGGGTCTATAATATTATTTTCAGAATTTCCAGGGGTCTAGCTACACTTATCAGAGGTGTTTTTCCTAATTTTTATTAAGTCCAGGGGCTAAAACTGATTTTTAAATGAATTTACATGATTTTCTGGAGTTCCAGGGGCTAGATCAGAAGTTTCCGGGGCTAGCTCTTATTTCCCGAGAACCCCAGGGGGTAGCACGTAAGATTTCCAGTCTTTATAACGCGGGGCTGACGTGGACCGTCCGATTTTAAACCGACGGCTGAGATTATAACGTCGAACCGGTACGCGGGGATTTAAACCCTACCGTGCGATTTAAAATAAACGGCGCACAAGCGGCCACATCGCTCTGATCGAGCGCAGGCGGCGCTGCCGGCGGCGCACGGCGGCGGGAAGCGGCGATCTCGCCGGAAACTTTTGGATCTTCGGGAATTCTTCCTAGAACTGTGATTTTATGTTATAGATCGGTAGAGGGGAGGTCGGGGATCTCACCTCGGGGGTTTTCTTGAGCTCGGAGGTCCTGGAAGGTGATCGGCGACGAGGTCCGAGACAAAACCGCGGTGAAGCTCGTCGGCGCTGCGTTTACACCGCAAATCACCGAGTTTTCTGCACCTGCAAGGTTCCCCAGAGGCGGTGGATCAAAACCAGCGAGTTAGATCGGAATTTCCGAGCTTAGATCGGCCAGAATTCGCCGGAGAAGGCTCGGTTCTCACCAGAGTAAAAATCGGCGATCGTGGGGGAAAAACAGAACGAGGCCGCGGTTTTTATAGATGTGGGAGGGCGGCGGTGTGGTTTAGATCACGTCCGCGTCGCCTACGAACAGAATTCAGCGGGGATACGCCGAAATCCCGATCGGTTTTGATTCGGGTGCGAGGGAGTCCGGCGCTGTCGCGAGGTAGACGAAGATCGGGTGGGTCCCGCCTGTCAGCGTGAGGAAGCAGCGCGCTCGGCTGGTGGGTTTCGGCCCACTGGCCGGTTTTTTCTGTTTTCTCTTTTTCTTTTTCTATTTCTTTTCTGATTTGAGTTTAATTTGAATTCCAGTTTGAATTTGAATTTTTGCAAAACATGCAACACGTCCAAAAATTTTTAAATTCCCCTCTTAACATGATTTAGGGCTTTAAATTAAAATTTTGGGGTGTTACACTCCCCTTGTAAGCTGCCCGAGTCTTGGACTATAAAAGGCTCGGGTAGGCGACGATAGCAAGGGTTCGCACTTTGCAACTCATACGCTAGCCATACACTCTCAAGCTGTAACTCACCCCCAAGCTCAGGACTCCGGCCCTGAGTAGCAAGCAATACAGCGAGCTCCATAGCTCGCCGTGGACGTAGGGTTTTACGCTCCGGCGGCCTGAATCACGTAAAACTCGCCGTGTCAAGCTCTTACTAACTCGTCCATCTGCACAAGCTCTCCGCTAGGGACTAGCCCCACCGAAAAAAGAACCTCCGCGGGCTGCCCAGTGCAGGCCCGGGGGAAGTGTCGACTGAACACTTCGACAGGTTGCCTTTGAAAGGTTGTCGCATACAACAGAGTAGGAAGGGGTGTGGAATCACGCTTTTGAAAGTGGGTGTATGTGACGTGTTATCCGGGTGTGTCTTGATTGCAATCACCATCCCTCGCGGTTATTTGAGTACCCTCTTGTTCACTGCGCTGTGACGTAAAGAAGTGAAATAAGCCAAATGAATATGCTGTATTGAACTATTAATGTTTGGAAACCTTGTATGTTGTAGTTATAGATCTAATTAAGTTTCTATTCCACTTTGGGCATCACCACATCGGAGGAAAGAGTTTCTTGTTTGATTGTGGATTTCCGATGTGAGGGCTGCCTAAGGCTCATTAAATTGTTGCTATAAAACTGAAAGTAAGGATCAACATGTAGGCGTGTCTTTATTGCAAAGTCCTTTTTCCTATCTTACACATCCTTGCATGTAGAGTTCCATGCCTAGGGTTGACGGTTAAGACATGCTGAGCCTTCGTGCTCACAGTTGCAATATTTGAGCTGTGTGCAGGTGAGAGTTATGAGGAAGGTTCCGAGGATGAGGCGATTCCCCCGTCGGGATACACGGCCGAGCTGGAGCCCTGAACGCCGCCGTGATCTCCGGTTACTTGCTGCTAGTGTGTAGCGTCCCGGGCTGGATGGCTGCACTTTTGCATAGTTAGGCTGAGAGGCCATCGATGTATAATAGTTCTTCTGTTAATTAAGT
This sequence comes from Neostapfia colusana, assembly GCA_030760725.1. Taxonomy (NCBI): domain Eukaryota; kingdom Viridiplantae; phylum Streptophyta; class Magnoliopsida; order Poales; family Poaceae; genus Neostapfia; species Neostapfia colusana. The sequence continues at coordinate 51,923,171 of JASWHV010000009.1, forward strand.
TTTGTAAAAGACTTTCGCTGTTTTATATCAAATAAAAGTTTGCATGCTGTTCTTAATTCTTTTCATGTGTGCTGTTGGGTGCCGCATCGCACGGCACCACCCTATGCGATCCTGGAGTGGGTGAACCACGGGGTGGTCCCCACAAGTTCATCCTTAACTTTCAGATTTTAGCCATAATAGTAGTGACCTTGCGCCCAGAAACATTGGAACTCCACAATCAAACAAGAAACGCTTCATTCCAATGTTACTTGTCCCAAGGTGGAAAATAACTTTAGTTTGCTCTATCTCTACTTCAAACAGGGTTTTCATGCAATTTACAATAATCATAGAAGCAATTAAAACTTTTGCAAATTGTTTCCACACAACTTGATTACTACGTCACAGCGCAGTGAGCAAGCGGTGCTCATAACCGCGAGGGACAGTGATTTGAATCAAACACTACCCGGATAACTCGACACGTACGCCCGCCTCTGAAGACCGAAATCTTTCCTCCTTCATTACGTCGTATGTGGAAACCTTTCACAGGACACTCGACTGTAGAACCGGTCACGCTGTCTTGGGCTCATAGGTCTAACGAGACGATGTGGTATGCCTCTACAATCCAGTGAACCTGGTACATCGGTTTTCTGGTTCCCATATAGCAGTAAGCATCTAGTACATGACTCAATACTTGCTCCCATGGCCGCACATGCTTCGGTCCTTAACCGACACAGGCAGAGCTACTCAACCAAGACCTCATCTTGTCGCTGCCTAACCCTCCTGCCCGGTGTCATCTTTAGAAATGTAAACATTAGTTTGCCTCTTTTCCAACCACACTTATGTAATCCTAAACTATAGCTTGCGAGTAGATTCCAACTACTCGTCTTTTACTGGATGTCATAACCTATTTAGCACGGCAACCTTCTACAGCAGGAAATTATAGTCTACCCTTGACTCCAGGGGTCATTTGGTCATGCATTTGGAGTATAAAGTATCTTTGACCTAATGCACATACAAACTCTAAACCATAATTGTGAACAAAGTAAAAACTTTATAAATAACTTAAATGCAAACTGGAGCTTGCCTTGGTTTTGCAGGTGACTAAAGTCAGATAATTATGAAGTTAGTTGCTGATGACTTGAAGCTTAATCACTGCCCTTCTTGCTCCTTAATCCAAACTTCACTTCTCCTCCACTCTTCCACGTTTAATCACTACATGTTATGAACATGCATATAGGTTTAATTGTAAAACTTTTGGTAACAAGTTCTAAAGACAAGTTTAAAATTGGAACTCTGTTTAAGAATTTAAAATGACACTGGTGCTAGTGGTTTGGGTTTGGGTTTAAGCACTATGATCAAGTGATAAGTGTGTTTCATCACTTGTGTGTTGATCACTTAATGAAGTTGAACAGGACAGTGATGATCCAAAGCTCCAATGGAGCAGAAAATTTTCTTTTGAGCTCCTTGTCACAATAAAGCAATATGGACCAAAATTTAGAATTTTTCACTGAGTAGATCACGCAGAACAATTCCCTAAGAATTTAGGCAAAAAGGGATTAATTCTAAAAAAATTTGCACTTTCATGCAAATTCAAGTGAATCACACTTTCAAACATAGCTCAGGGAGAATTCATGAATTTTCCTAGGATTTGTGGAGCTAAGAATTTCCCACAACTGAATTTCCAAGTTTTGGAAATTCTCTGAAACTGTTTTCTGTATTCATTTGAACACAGAAACTTGAAATCAGAATTATACTAATTAAATCCACTCCAAATGAGCTCAAACTTTTACAGGAGTTCACTAATATCCTAAATAATATTCTGGCAAAATTTAGGGATTTTTGGATGAGCCAAACTCCCTCTAAAATTCTTTTTCTGAAAAGCTTTAAAGAATTCTCCACAACTAAATAATGATTTTCATACAAATTGGGTTGCATATTTGGATATAGTTTTTCAATCTGAATCTAACCCAATTTGAATCACTAAATTTGGAGCTTCCTAGCAAAAGTTATGAGGTTCTAAAGTTTGAACTGAATTTGGGAATTCAAATAAATGGGAAATGTTTAAACTCTGACCGTGGGTCCCGGGTACACGTGTCAACCGGTGAAACCAAGCCACACGGGGCCACTGAATTCTTCCCGCGCAGCCACAGCCTCATCCGGTGCCACAGAAGATCCCACACGATTAAATCCAGACGCTGACGAGTGGGGTCGACCCCCCCTTCGTCTACCTCCCGCTCCCGCGCGACCCCCGCCGCCGGAGCTCGCCGGAATACTTCGGAACCCGGTCGTCCGTCCATCTCCCGTGTTTAAACTTGTCGCCCGCCCCTAATTTCGTGTGCTGAACATGTGGGGAGGGTTTCCCCACACCGACGTCGGCCCTAACCGAGCTCGCGACGGTGCGGCGGCTTAACCGAGCTTCGGCGACGTAGCACCGACGTTCTAGCTTGCCAAATACACGAAGGATTGGTGCTACAGCATCAGTGGAAGGCATAGCTCGTCAACGTGTACACAAATTTGCTTGGGGAGGCCACTAGCTATTCCGTCACTGTGTGCCCGAGACGTTTTTCGCGGCGACGGAGAAAAACTTGACGTTCTTCGGCTAGGGTTGATGGAATCATGCTCTGTTTGGTCAAGGAGGTCCGTAGGAGGCTAAGGATCATGACCCCAGAACACAATCGGGAGCCTCTACACCTCGGAGGAGAATTTCACGGTTTGGAGCCGGCTACCTGAAGAAACCGCCGTGAGGAAAACTTAAATTACGGCTAGGTGGTCCTATGAAATGATCCCAGACTTGATGGAAAGCAAGGGGAGGTGGTAACCAACCTTATCCGTGGCTTTGTTGTGTGTGAAACACCGGAGAGACTCGGTTTGACGTGAAGCCACCGAGGTCGGTCCGCCGGAGAAGAAAAAGGCTTGCCGAGGTGATTGTAGCCCGCTGCACTCTCGAAACTTGCTCTGACGGCTTCAGATAGTGTGGGCGACACCGCTTCCGAGTTTGTACGGGTGTCAAAGCTCGCGAAGATGGCTGGCGACAAAGAATCGGTTGTGTGTGCGCGGCGGCGGCAGGAAACTGTTGAGGGACTCGGTGTGGCGAAAAGAGGAGCCGTGAGCGTCTATCCACTGAGGCGGCGTGCACAAGGAGATCTTTTGCTCCTTTCAGCGTCCTGATCGTGAGAACAGCGGAAGTCGGTTGGCTGAGCAGCTCGGATGCTAGCGCCGTGTCTCACCGTGAGCCCCTGTGAAGCAGTGAACCGGTTTGTGTTCAGTCGGTTGAGTCTGAACAGAGAAAACAGAGACTTGTGTCTTTACTTTTTCTCCCTCTCTATGACAATTGGGTCCCACCACTCACTTCCCAAAAGATCTTCCCAATTTGGTATAGTGTAAATTTAAATCCTGAAGAGCTCCAATTTAAAAGCCATTTGGAAGATTTCACAAGGTGCACTTCAGTTTCAAATTTGACTTCAAATTTCAAGGAAATTCATAAGTATCTTTTATCTACATATCAATGCACCTTCAAATTCTCTCAAAATTTGCCTTCCTCATAATTTGGACCTGAAGAATTTAATTATGGATTCAAACTTTTTATTTGGTGGCTGCAAAGTGAAGGTTTCCAACCACAGTTTGCATCCTCCATTTCAAATGACCACCTTTACATTCAAATAATCATTTGAATTCAAAGGGGACTTGAATGCATGTGCTTGCTCATGACCATCTTCACATGTTTAGAAAAGTTTTTGGAAGTCCCATTTTCTTGGATTTAATCTCAACTTTATTCCTCACTAAAGTTTTCATTTACAAGTTTTGGGACTTTTACAATTTCCATCACGGCTGGGACCACCAACCTCATACCCGGAATGATTATGATCCATATTGCAAGAGCAAGAAATTAACGGTTAATATCCAAGAGTGTACTCAGCTTTAACTCGAAATTATTAACCGCAAAAGCATCACATCAACTGTGCAGCATATATGAAGGAAACAAGGTTTTTGACAATTTTGAAATATAACCAATGATTGTTCAAGTTTGTCAAACACTTGAATCAACAGCAAGGAATGTTGAAATACAACTAATGAATATGTCATGGAACTTAAAGAAGTATAAAAAACCTTCATGTCCACAACAAGTTCTAATTTACATGGGCAATGATCAATGCTCTGTTCAGTATGACCCTTCGACCTTAATCCCAGAATTTCATTATGAAACTGGCAGTTTCATGTCTCAAGATGAATACCAAAGTTATAGATAACTTCAATATATTTCCAACGAGTATTTATTTGCCTTCATATCAATTTTGTATCAGGATTTATGATATTTCAAAGTTGACCGAAATTTGGAACAATTTTGACAGCACCTCCTATGAAAGTGTCTGTTTTGTCCGCAAGATTTCATAAAGTTCTACCCCAAATCTGTTGAAACTTTGAACTAAAAAGTCCTAGAACATATCACAAACTTTCCAACGGTTCCTTACATGACCCTTAAAGATTTTTCTACAAGAAGTTATGTTCAAAATACAGAAAATTCCAGAGAGTATTTTTGGTCTGCCCTGTTTCTGGACAGTTAACACTCATCTGAGATTTTCATCCATTTGGAGGGGAATTCTGTTCTAGAGTTCTACAGAAAAGATGTAGAAGAATTCAAAACCTTTCCAGAAATGTATCCCTCACCTCCATTGGTTCAACCAATCAGAAGTTATGCCCTGTTCAATTTCAGCAAAAATTTTGCCAAAAACAGGGGAGTTTGTTTCTAAATGTTTGAGATGAAAACTATACTACCAATTGACTCTTAGTTCAATATAGGAGTTCATTAACCCATAATGGAATCCTAGACTCCAAATTTACTCTTTTCTTTGAAAAGTTTCATTTTTTCATGCAGTTAAGAACATATTACAGCACTACATTTCCTCATCAAATCAAAATCCTAACCGGTGTTACACCGGCATATACATCTCAAGTGGTGGCACTAAGATGGTCACTCACACACGTTTTCTAAACGACATGTTCTACTCGTGGTTAAGGTACCTGCATAAAATCAATCAATAGTGATGCACACAAAGGTTTTCCATTATAGGCAGGTCCATATCATAGTAAAAACATACGCCCCGTATCATTTCCATACGGGCCGTCCCTGAGTCAAGCCACGTCACAAGGTACATGATCGGGTTATTCACCACCTGACAGGGAACCCGAGTAAAGCGCGAACAGGTCATCACGGTTGGGAATTTTATCAAACCAACAGATACCACCTACTACCCTGCAGGGTACGCCGATGGTGAGCGCTGCGTATGTCCTCCTAGGCTATTTCCAGAAGAACACACTATCGTGTTACCGACCACACGATGGGGTTTCCACTTTCTTGCCTAATGCACGCCAGGGACCAGCGTTTCATATGAACTCAGGGACACGAAGAGTTAAAGAGTTTCATATTGACGTCTCACACCAAGCTGTGAGACATATACCCTGAACCACTTTCATCGTCAGGAGGGAGCTAACTGAAATTGATCCGCTTTCGGTGGCGTTCCTTACAATTCTTACCTCCACGTAGGTGCATCTTTACAGAATTGAAATACTGAATATTAACACAAGTTAGCTTGCCACCTTAAGTAACTATGCTATTAATAGTCCTTAGGTGGGCATACTATACGTTCCTCACTCGTATACTTCTATGTTTTCGAAAATAAGCTCTTTTCATGTGTGCTATTCCCAATGCGGCTCTGACACCATTCCCGTGGGTCACCCCTTCCGGGATCCACACTCCAGGATACACATTGGGTGGTGCCGGGCGATGCGGCACCCAACAGCATACATGAAAAGAACCATAAAGTACAAAGTCTTTTATTTCTCAAGATAGTGTCATTTACAAAATAATGTACCACGAGGGTACGCGCAGCGGAATATACATACACACTTACTCTCGGTCCAAACTATGCAAAAGAGAAGACGTCCAGCCCGCGGACGCTTCTTACTAGCTTCCACAAAGATGAGTGCAGCGGCAGGGTTTCCGGTGAGTTTCCGATGGCTCACCGAAACTATCTTCATAGCAAATTTGTAACCTGCAAAACACTAATAATGCAACCGTGAGCACGATGGCTCAACAAGACTTAACCGACACTCCTAACCTTGAAACTCTACATGCAGCGACTAATAATATAGGACCGATATGTTGCAATAAAGACACGCCTAAATGTTGATCCTTACTTTCAGGTTTATAGCAGCATTTATTATGCCATAGGCAGCCCTCACATCGGAAGTCCACAATCAAACATGAAACGCTTTCCTCCGATGTGGTGATGCCCAAAGTGGAATATAAACTTAGTGAGCTCTACAACTATAGCATACATGGTTGGCAATACAATAAATTTAAGAACTTCACATCAGCAATGATTCATCTCACTTCATCTGGAAATAATTACTACGTCACAACTCAGTGAACAAGTGCTACTCACATAACCGTGAGGGACGGTGATTCGAATCAGAACACACCCGGAACACACGACACATACACCCGCCTTGAAAGACTCACACATGAGCTTTTTCTTACGTTGTATGCAGCAACCTTTCACCCGTCACTCCAATGCCGAACCAGTTATGCCGACCCATCAGAAGGGCCACTACCCGGAACACGTCGAAGTTGCTCCGCTAGTGCGTTTACACCTCTGATACCAACCCCAAAGGACGACCGTATAAGTTTCCACACAAGAGTACCCGAGTTACATCGGTTTCCTGGACCCCATAATTCCAGTATGCATCCGGTACTATTCAAACTTGCTCAGCAGGGCGGCATATGTATCGGTCCTTAACCAACACAAACAGATCTATGGCAACACAGGCCCACCGTCTTTCTGCTCCTACTCTCTGCTCGGCCTCATTTGATTTTCTGGAACTTCCATTCTCTAGAATCATACCCCGCTGAACCAACATCCTAAACTCGCGAGTAGCTTCCAACTACCCGACTTGTACCGGATCCTATACAACTTAAGCCTAGCCGAAGCTACACGAAGGTAACATGTTCTACCCTTTAATTCCAAGGGTTTGTGGGTCATGCATTTGGAGTATCAATCACCTTGACCTAATGCACAATACATACTAGACCAATAAAAGTGATACAAAGTAAAATATAACTAAAAGCTGTTAAATGCAAACCGGGGCTTGCATTATGTTGCTGCAGGATTATTAATACTTAAGTCAGTATCTTGGCGACGAGTTAAGCCTCACTTGCTGTTCTGAGTCGAATGCCTCGTCGAGCTCCTTCGTTGTTTTCCTATCGATATGAATATGCACAGTTTTATGTTGCAAGTAAATACATTATAAAACAAAAGTGTTTTATGACTTAAGAAGGGTTCTGACTAGCTAAGACTCAAGAATTGGGTTTGGCTATGTGATGGAACAGAGAAAGAATCATTTTGGGCATTGGAGGTTTTTGGAACTAAAGTGCAAAGAACTATTTAATGGACATAAGAAAGGTAGTGGAAAGAACCAGCAGAAAACTGGAGAAGATTATCTGAACTTGCTCTGAAATTTTTACAGTGGTCCATAGATCCTACAGAGGTATGGCTTGCAAAATTTCAGACAAAGTTGATGTAAGATGTGGCCTAAAGAATTTTCTTAGCTATTTGGCTTATCTGAATTCCTATGGCAATTATATTGTCTTGTCATGCTCCAAATTTGGTTTTTCAGAAACTTGGGCGTCTCATTAGTCCATAGGACTTGGTTTCACCATTTTTGGAGCTTCCTACACGGAGATATGAATTTTACAAGTTGGAGCTAAAAGCTAAAAATCTTTCTGTATTTTTCCTAATTTTCAGAGACATACAAGATTGAATCAACATTTGGCCAAGAAAAAACAGTCCAATGCCTCTGAAAATTTTACTGGAGTTCAAGGATTTTTGGAAGAATTCCCTTCCCAAACTTCGGAATTTTCCAATAAACAGAACTCCTGCAAAATTCCTACAAGATTTTCCTTAAATGAATTAATGAGCCAAATACAGGGAAATATTGGGCTACACCCCTGGATAGTACCTTTGGAGAGGAACCCAACAAATTTTATGTAAGGGCCTCAGTTTTTGACACATAATTGAAGTGTTCATCACCACACACACACACACCTCATTTGAGGTAAGTTGATGAACACAAATGAAGAGCAAGTAATCACCATCAACATGCTCATTAGAGAACAAACTCACATATTGCAAAAGTGGTATTTCCCACATGTGATATAGGTGGGCTGGACATATGAAAACTCCTACACATTGCTAAGGATGTCCATGCCAAATTTCACCCAAATTCAAAACCTTTTTGAGGTCATTTTGGGTATAGCTAGAAAGAGCGCAGTTTGAAACTATATTCAAATTCAAACTGTTTTTATCCCATGAATTCAAAAGTGGGAGGCATATTATTATTCAGCACATTTTTGTGAGCTCACACACCAATTTTCACTCCATTTGGAGTTAATCTTGACATGAGCTAAGTGGGACAAATTCAAACTTTATTTGAATTCAAAACTGAACTTGTGCTGAAATTCATTGAAACCAAACCCAATTTGAATTCTACTCAATTCAAATGTCTCATGGGTGAATAATTTGAATTACCAGGGTAGTATGGGGCTCACTGTTTATAACAGTGATTAGGAGTAAATTTCAGAGGTTAAAATTGGAAGTGGGACCCACATGTCAGCCGCTACTTCAAAACAAACCGACTGAAACACAGCTCACTCGGTTCCCGGGTGCAGTGTGCGCGCGCCACCGGGGGGCAGCCGGCGCCAGCTCCTGCTGCGTGCCCCAAGCCGGAGACCAGTCGCCGGGCTTCTTATCCCCTCCCCGGCGTGCTTCCATCACCCATTCCCCGAGCTACCGACGTACTCGGCCTGTTCTTCCACTGCAACCGCCGCCGCTCGAGCTCACGCTTGATCAAGTCCGATCACTCGCGAGCACAGCCTCCACCACAGCAAAACGGCACCGGGAGATCGTGAGCAACCTCCTAGACCCCGTGTTGGCCAGTGAGCAAGCGTCCTCGAGCTATACCAAACCATTTCTCCGGCGGACCGAGCATCGCCGCCGATCGGGGCTCTCGTGGACAGCACAACACAACCGTTGTCACGTCCTCTTCTCTACACAAGAAAGGTGCGTGATTGTATGTAGATGGAGTAGCCGAAAGCCGTTTGGCGATTGATCAACCCTCGGCCGAGAATTTCCAAATTTACTCTTGATCAGTTCATAAGGACCGAGCTCACCTTCGGGTGAAATTCGTGCTCTATACGCGAGGGTTGGACAAGCTCGTTACCTAGTAGCTTCTACGCATGATAGCGCACGCTCAAACTGGAATCAGAGAAAACCATCGAGAATCGGCCATGATATGGCCGTTTTCCCCGCCGCCATGACTGAGCACCTCGGCTCACCGTCGAGAGCATAGTTGCCGGTATTTCTAGCTTCCACCCAGCCCTGGTTCGTGTTCCCCATGCTCTACTGATGCTCTCCGCCCAATTTCCGATCGATTTGGTGCACGGGAGAGCGGGGCCGACCTCACCGGAACCCTAGCAGGTGCTGTCACCGGTGCGCACGGGTTTCCGGTCATCGCCGGTGGCCGGCGACCCCACCATCGAGTCCAGGGGGTCAGTAAAGGGGCAGGCGGCGAGTTTCGGGCCGGGGGGTGGCCGGGAACTCAATTCTGGCGAAGGTCGCCGGAGATCGCCGCCGCCGCGCAGTTGGCGCGAGGAGGGAGACGACGCTCTGTGTGCGGGGCCCACGAGCAGGAGTTTAAACTTTTCCCCGATTTTCAGAATTCTTCCAAACTTCAAATCCTCATAACTTTGGCTAGGAAGCTCCAAATCGAGTGAACCAAATTTTGCTGGATTCAGCTCTCTGAGCACTTTCTAGCAAATCAATTTTCACTTCATGAAAATCCTTATTTCTCCAGAATTAATTCCTCAAATTTTAAACTGTTAGGAATTTTAACTGGAGAATCCCTTGGAGGAAAATCCAGAAATTTTGCTGGGATGTTCACCAAAATGTCCCTGAACTACCATAAAATTTTCAGATCCATTTGAGCTCATTTGATCCACCTAATGGTGTGATTAGTGAAACTGTTCCAGAGAAAATAGAAAATGTTCAGAAACATTTTCAGAATTTTCTCTGAAATTGTTTATCTCATATCTTTAGCTAGGAACCTTCAAATTAAGTGAGAGCAACTCCATTAGAACCCTCAGGAAATCTAGTTTTCAGAAAATCATAGTTTGTTTCATGAAAATCCTTAGGACACCCTAAAAGCCTTCAATTAAGTTCACGTACATGATTAATTGTGGAGGGCTCAAATGAGCTTTGCTGCAACTAAAACCTGACCAAGTCTCTGTTTAGGTTGTAACCAAGCCACAGTAAAAGTTTCACAGTCATTGGGCTTGTCTAGTAAGAGTTATAGACTTCACAAGATTAAAAGTAAATACAACTACATTTAAATTAATACATGTATTGCTTCTATCATGTAGTCGCTAAGGTCGAGGAGGAACCCGAAGTCCTAGACTTCGTTACTCCAGAGGTGCAGCTAGCCTACGACCAAGAGCAGCAAGGCAAGCTCCGGTTTGTATTAACCTTTTTACAAGTTTTTATTATTTTGAGCACATACTTGATTACTTTATTCTTTGCATTAGAGTCTTGTTTGGAAACCTAAATGCATAGCCAAGAAAACCATGGGTGGGGTTTAGGATTGCAAACCCCGTTAGCTACTGCAATGGTAAGATAGTGTAGGATTCGGTACAAGTCGAGTAGTTGGAACTACTCGCAAGCATAGGCTAGAGGCACTCGACTCGGGTAGTGATAGCACATGAAACACATGGCAAGAAAATGAGACCAAGCGGAGGGTAAGGGCAGCAGGACTTTGGGGCCTGTGTGCTGTAGCTCCGCTTGTGTCGACTGAGGACCGAGCCCTGTGCGGGCCTGTTGAACAAGCTAGAACAGTACCGAAGACCTACCGGCTATATGGGAACCGGGAAACTGATGGCTGGGTATTGAGGCATTGCCCGTCGTTCAGAGGGTAGGTTGAGAGCTTGAGGTGTAAATCGGCTGGCGGCACGGAGATGCGCGTGCAGAGACCTCTTGCTCGGGACGATGGGACCGGTTCAATATTTGGCTGACGGGCGAAAGGTGGTTGCGTACGGCGCCCGTGATGGTTGTTGTAGGCAACATCGAGTACGGGCGTACGTGACGGGTTGTTCGGGTAACCCTGCAGGTGTAAATTGATTATAATCGCCGTCCCTCACGGTCAGTGAGTACCACTTGTTCACTGTACCGTGACGTAGAAAGAACAGGCTAGTTACATGTTAAAATGTTGCTGAATGAAAGATGGACTTGATTGCTAATGATTTGTTGTAATTTAGAGCTAACTAAAGTTCTTTTCAACTTTGGGCAAAGTACATGAGAGAAATGCGTTTCTTGTTTGATTGCGGCTCTCTCATGTGCCTTAGCGTAAGGTTCTCCACAACTTGCTGCTAAAACCTGAAAATAAGGTTCTACTAATTAGGCGAGTCCTTGCAAATGATTTTTACCTCATGTAACCCATCACCCCTCATGTAGAAGTTCCATGTTTAGGTGAGACGGGTCAGACTTGCTGAGCCTTCGTGCTCACTGCTTGTGTTTGAAGCTTTTGCAGGGTTCTATGAGGAAGGTACTCCCGAAGAGGAGACGGAACCCCAGGAGGGGAACCCCGTCGAGTGGGAGTCGTGCACGCCGCAGAGTTAGTGTGTGTGGGTGCTAGCAAGGACACGTTCAAGGGCTGAACGTGGACTTGATGCGTAGTCTATGGCCGTGAGTGTGGACTGGAACTATTTTGATGTAAACATGTTCATAAACTTGTTTATGTAATAAAATTTCGCTTCCGCTTTGTACCTTTGACGTGTGTTATACGGTGTTGTGCAACGCAGCACCCCTCAGCATGATCCTGGCTCGACAAGACCGTGGGGTCGTGTCAGCGTGGTATCAGAGCTCGCTTGAGGTTTAACGCACTACAAAGGTCATCTTTTTCAAAAATCCAGTGAGGAGCGGGTTAGTAGCCCATATAAGGATGTTATTAGTGTATAGAAAGTGGCATATTAACTTATTTGATTATGTCGGAAAATCGTGTATCTCGGGACGTTTATGTCTTGGGTGGTACACGTAAGCGCTGTCCACCAGTGCGCACAAGCTGAAGGGTGGAGCCCCACGGGTGGCAGGTAACCCGACCCGCTTTGATATCCTCTACGACTCTTCATGTCGTTTGGGGTATTCGAGCAACGTCTGTCCTTGCGTGCGTGGTGCAACTTGGGAGACCCCGTCACGTGGTCTGAAACGTGAACACGTAACTCAAGGCGTGTTTGGCTTGAGAACATCCGGGCGAGTGATGACGGCCGGTTGTACTAACTGTATGGATTCCGGGCTCGGTGTGCAGCCGAGTCTGATGATTGTTTGAGTTTCTGCAGGTATCCTGACCATGAAACGATAGACGTGTAGCATCCGTGTGCGAGTGACGTGTAGTGCCACTGAACTAACGAAGCCGGCTAAGTCCGGTATAGGTTTTTCTTTGTGAGGACGTAGTACCGACATAATCTGGTGACGCATCGACGTCACACCCAACTAAATGAACAAATTCATTTAAAACTTGAAGGTTTTGATCTAAAGTAGTAGAACTTGATGTAACTCTTTCCCTTGAACAAGATATTCAAAGTTAACAAGTTTTCAACTTATAGGTTGTTAAGGACAGAGCACTCTGTTTTCAGCCGAATCGAGGCTGAAGTTAATCAGAGGTTAGAGGTTGAGTTCTTTCGAGGTTGGGGTCATATGATACATTTCTGGAAAGCTTTGGAAGAGCTTTACAACTTTTCTGTTGAGGTCCAGAGGTGTTTCATCCCTTAACCAATCGAAAAATGCAGTAGAGTTGAAACTGTCCAGAAAACAGGGCAGAGCAAACACTCTCTGTAAACTCTCTGTAAATTAAGCATAAATTCCTGCATAAAAATCCAAAAATAGAAAATGAGGTAGTTATGGAAAGCTTATGATATGGTTTACAACTTTGTAACAGAAAGTTTTGTCAGATTAGGAACAGAATTAACTGGAATTCTTGGATCAAATCAGTACTTATAGCAGGGGGGTGCGGTCCAAATGTTCCCAGAAGTTCTGTTAACTTTGACATTTTATAACTTTTGAACCAGGACAGATATTAGGCCAAGCAAATACTTTCTGGAAATATATTGAAGTTAGCTTTAACTTTCATGTTGAGCTCCAGAATTGGTTTTGCCTTTAACATGGCCTAAATCAGGTTGATATGGAAACTGGTCAGGGCTGTCATGGGAACAGCAGATCAGCAGTCAAATTTGTTTAAAATTTGAACTGTGCTTCCAAGTTTTATGGGTTCAATGACATGTCTTATGTTATAACTCAGTGGTTTACTGTTTAAATAAATATTTGACATTTCTCAAATATATTTTTACAGATGACAGCAGATAAGCAATTGGAGAACAGGTGGGTGGTGTCCCACTGTTCTCACCGTAGCGACTACCCGGAAGCATTGTGGAAAATGCTCCAATATTTCGGGTACAACCAGATGCCGCAGTACTTCGCCAAGGAAGAAGGCGAAGAGGGGAATAAGACGTGGATGATCCATGTCGAAGTCCCTGCAGGACCTACGCCACCCGGTGGGGTGCCGTTCACCGTCACGATGAGAGGTAGACAGCCGGAAGGGATGTGGCAAGTGGCAGCCCGTGACACTATGTCACGTTTCTGCCAACTACACGTGCAGGCTATGGAGGGCACTCCATACTCGCTCGTTCTGGTGGAGGGACGTGATAGGAGGATGAGTCCCGATCTTCCGAGAGGTAGGGTAAACTTGATTGGGTGGAGATCTCGACATTGATGATCCAAGGCTCCGAACGAACGAAACCCCGCAATCATTACACCACTGCTCCGTTGGTTATCACCCGTGTCACACGAATGATCTCGCCACGAAGGCTTATCCCTGCAAGTGCAATCAAGAACACAAGCAAGAACAGAGAAGTTGCAATCAAAACTGAATTGATCACGAATTTGGGGTCTCACAACCGATGATCGGCGAACTGTTCAATGACAGATTGTAACTAAGCAAAACCCAGCTGTTTGTGACGGCAGCTAGGGGGTATAAAAGAGGTGGAGGATGACCAGGGGGTGCTGCGGTCGTGACCTAACCCTAATACACGTACATAATGGACTTGGACTCGATACAAGGCCCAATGGCCCAACTAGGTGATGCAACACCCTGACAGACTCTAAACTTTATATTTTTTCGAAGTTTCCCGTAGACTTCGAAGGAATTTCGACGTGGGGCCAGTTCCATTGGAAATTTTATCCTCTCAGCTTTCCGTGCATATGTAGAACGTCAAAAACAGAGTCCGTATGCCTCCTGTGCATCCATTTTAAGCTGGACTGCTCCTGGGCCCAAGTTGGACTCGAGTTTGAGTTGGGCTCGGTCTCTAACTTCTTGTTGGCGTATTTTCTGGTCCTCCATGCCTCCAAACCCCTCTCCATGTATCTCCATGTCCTCTCCATAGTTCCTAATCGTAATTAATTCATTAGGTAGCTACATACTCTCAAAATTCACATATAAAGAATTGTTCAGGAACGAGCTCACCTCTAAATTCAATTTTCGTGCTCGAGCTCTAGTAATTGGACCTTACATGTCTACCATGTGAGCGTTGTGTATATCTGCAGGAGTGATGTCCACATCATCCTCCCCCTCTTGCATTGGAGTCGTCCTCGACTCAAGCTCATCTTCTTCTCCCAAGTATGGCTTCAAATCTGAAATGTTAAATGTGGGACTATCCCCAAACTCGGGAGGCAACTCAAATTTATATGCATTGTCATTTATCTTCTCAAGAACCTTAAAAGGTCCAGCAGCACGTGGCATGAGTTTGGACTTTCTCAAATCTGGGAACCTATCTTTTCTCAAATGAACCCACACCAAATCACCGGGTTCCAATTTTACCTCCTTCCTACCTTTACTAGCAGCAATGCGGTACTTTTCATTCATTTTTTCAATTTGTAACTTAGTAGTTTCATGCAACTTAAGAATAAATTCAGAACATTGTGTAGCATCTAAGTTCACAATTTCAGTATGTGGTAAAGGTAGCAAATCAATTGGAGCATGAGGATTGAAACCATAGACTACCATAAACGGACTTAACTTGGTTGTGGAGTGAATAGACCTGTTATAAGCAAACTCAATATGTGGCAAACACTCCTCCCACAACCTCAAATTGTCTTTCAAAACAGCCCGCAACATAGTAGATAAGGTACGATTAACTACCTCCGTTTGCCCATCAGTTTGTGGATGACAAGTAGTAGAAAACAGCAACTTTGTTCCCAATTTATACCATGAAGTTCTCCAAAAGTGACTCAAAAACTTAGCATCCCTATCAGAAACAATAGTATTGGGAACACCATGCAAACGCACAACCTCATTAAAGAACAAATCAGCAACATGTGAAGCATTATCGGTCTTGTGGCAGGGTATAAAATGAGCCATTTTAGAGAAACAATCAACAACCACAAAGACACTATCCCTCCCCCTCTTTGTTCTAGGCAATCCTAAAACAAAGTCAATAGAAATATTCTCCCAAGGTGCACTAGGAACCGGAAGAGACATATAAAGACCATGTGGGTTAAGTCGAGACTTAGCTTTGTTGCATGTCGTGCAACGTGAAACGTAGCGCTCCACATCACTCCTCATTCGTGGCCAAAAGAAGTGAGCGGCCAGCACATCCTCTGTCTTTTTAACACCAAAATGTCCCATCAAACCACCTCCATGCGCTTCCTACAACAACAAAAGACGAACGGAGCTAGCTGGAACACACAGCTTGTTAGCACGGTAGAGAAGGCCTTCACGCAGCAGGAATTTTTGCCACGTTGTTCCCTCTCTACAATTTTCAAAGGCATCTTTGAAGTCCAAATCAGTAGCATATAACCTCTTTATGGTTTCCAAACCAAAAATTTTATGAGAAAGTTGGGATAGTATGGTATAACGTCTAGATAATGCATCGGCAATCACATTGTCTTTCCCTTTCTTATGTTTAATGATGTAAGGAAATGATTCTATGAACTCAATCCATTTAGCATGACGTTTCTTCAGATTAGCTTGTCCTTTAAGATACTTCAAAGACTCATGATCTGAATGTATGACAAATTCTTTAGACCATAGGTAATGTTGCCAAGTTTACAAGACACGCACTAAAGCATAAAGTTCTTTGTCATATGTAGAATAATTCAGCAAAGGCCCATGCAATTTTTCACTAAAGAAGGCAACAGGTTTACCTCCGTGAATTAGCACTCCTCCAATGCCAATGCCGCTCGCGTCACATTCAAGCTCGAAGGTCTTCTCAAAATCAGGAAGTTGCAGCAATGGTGCTTGTGTGAGCTTCGACTTGAGAACATCAAAAGCTTGTTGTTGTGCTGGTCCCCATCGAAACGGCATTCCATGCTTTGTCAACTCGTGGAGAGGTGCCGCAATGGTGCTGAAATCCTGCACGAAACGCGGGTAGAAACCTGTGAGACCAAGAAAACTCCGAACCTGTGTGACCGTAGTCGGAAGTGGCCAGCTCGTGATGGCAACAATCTTTGCCTCGTCCACCTCAATGCCCTGCGAAGTAACAACATACCCAAGAAAAGACACAAGATCAGTGCAAAAGGTGCACTTCTCAAGGTTACCATATAAACATGCATCGCGCAAGACATTAAAAACAGCACGCAAATGTTCAAGATGCTCATCATATGACTTGCTGTAAATAAGGATATCATCAAAGTAAACCACCACAAATTTACCAATGAAAGCACGTAAAACCTCATTCATCAACCTCATGAAAGTGCTGGGCGCATTAGTTAAACCAAATGGCATGACTAACCATTCATAAAGTCCGAATTTAGTTTTAAAAGCAGTTTTCCATTCATCACCTAAAGCCATACGAATCTGATGATACCCACTACACAAATCAATCTTGGAGAAAATAACAGAATCACTCAACTCATCAAGCATGTCATCCAATCTAGGAATAGAATAGCGATAACGAATGGTAATGTTATTGATGGCTCTACAATCAACACACATGCGCCAAGTGCCATCTTTTTTTTGGAACCAAAAGAACAGGAACAGAACAAGGACTAAGACTCTCATGAATGTACCCGCGGTCCAGAAGATCTTGGACTTGTCACTGAATTTCCTTAGTCTCGTCGGGGTTGGTCCTGTAGGAAGCACGGTTTGGCAAGCTCGCCCCTGGAACCAAAACAATCTTGTGCTCAATGCCTCGCACAGGTGGTAATCCAGGGGGTATCTCTGATGGAAAAACATCCATATATTCCTGCAGAAGGTTAGCAACAGCAGGTGGCAAGACAATGGATGTATTCTCAATGGAATATAAAGCATGTTTGCACACTAAAGCATAGCAAGTTCCATTAGAGGCATATAAATCATCAAGATCAGATTTAGTTGCAAGCAAAATAGGATTGTTCAACTTAATAGGTTGCTGAATTTCAGAATTGAAAACACCCTTTTGCTTAGCATTATTCTTTTTCTCCTGCTCAAATTGTACAATTTCAGTGGGACTCATAGGAAGCAACACAATTTTCTTGCCCTTATGCATGAGAGTATACATATTAGATCGACCATGGTGAATAGCATCAGTATCAAACTCCCAAGGACGTCCCAACAAAAGAGAACAAGCATCCATAGGTACCACATCAAAATCAGCAAAATCATGATATGAACCAACGGAAAAATGTATCCTTGCTGTTTGTGTTACCTTAACCTTACCATTGTTGTTAAACCATTGAATGTGATAAGGGTGGGGATGCCCCCGTGTGGTCAAGCCAAGCTTCTTGACCACCTCAACATTCACCAAATTGTTGCAGCTACCACCATCAATGATGGTATGTACACGGCAGTCCTTGACGACGAGAAACATGTTGAAAAGGTTGTGACGTTGGCGGTTGTCGTCCTCTCGAACCATGGCACTCAAAGCTCGCTGCACAATCAAAGTCCTATAGTTGTTTGTCGCAGATGTACCAAGAACCTCCTCAGCACCATCATCCGAACCTGAAATGTTAGTTGCAATAATATTTTCATCTTGAATATCAGAAGCACTAACATACCCACAATCAGCAGTGGCAATGATCGCCCGTTTGCTTGGGCAATCTCGTTGCATATGGCCAAGTCCCTGGCAGCGGTGGCACTTGATGTCGAAGCTGCGACTTGTCGAAGTGTTGGGTGCAGCCGCCTTTGCTGCAACACCTGGAGGCATCTGGGACTTGCTTTTATCTTGTCCCCGTGATGTAGAAGGTGTGATGCTGCTGTGTACAACACCCGTGGAGGGTGGTGTAGAATCACGTACGCTCGAGGAGGGCGCTGCTTTGGATGGCACCGGAAATTGTCGTGGCGTGAAGGTGTTGTTCCGCCGCTGCTGTTGGCGACCCTGCACTCCTTTTTCTGCTAACATGGCAAGTTGAAATAAACGTTGAATAGAATGATATTCCTTGTAGTCAACTATGTCCTGGATCTCACGCCGTAAGCCCCCATAAAACCTAACAATTTTGTCTTCCTGATCCTCAACTACCCCACAACGAAGCATACCTTTCTGCAACTCTTGGTAGTACTCTTGGACAGTCATGTTACCCTGATCAAAGCGTTGCAATTTCTTAATAAGATCACGTCTATATGAAGGAGGAACAAACCTAGCGCGCATCTCTTCTTTTAACGCAGCCCATGTCTGTGGTGCATTATGTGTATTAACAAGTTCATTCCACCAAATTATAGCAAAATCTTTAAACTCACTAGTGGCTTGTCTAACTCTATGTCGCTCAGGAACAAGATGAGAGCTAAATTTTTGTTCTACCGTCATCTTCCAATCCAAGTAAGTCTCAGCATCATAAGATCCATAAAATGTTGGAATAGAAAACTTAATCTTAGCATAAGGATCATTATCTTGTTCAGGAGCATGAGGACAAGGTCTACCTCCCATACCTTGACGATTTCGTCGAGGGCGACGGCGCTGCTGTGCATCAACCTCATCGTTATTGAAGTCATCCTCTGTGTCGTAGTGAGCATGTGCATCACCATCAAGGATGATAGAGGGTGTAGCTTGTTGGGGAAGACGAGTCTCCATCTCGTCCAACCGTGTGGTCAGACCAGCAACACTTGTATGGAGCCTCTGAAAGGTGGCTGTTGTAGTGGTCTGGTAATTGTTGAAAGCTTCGGTCATTGCCCGCATCATGTCCTTTAGTTCCATATGGGACACGCACTCATCATCATCCAGAGGTGTAGAACTAGAGGTCTTATCCATAGGCTTCTTTCCTGTCATTGTTAGTACAAAACAGAAACGAAGACAAAAAGATCGTGAAGAACCCTATTACTACGCTCTCCAAAGTGGGTGGAAAATCGATCAGTAAGATGCGTCTTACCCTGCTCTTACAAGTTTCTTACCGGCACTGCAGGTGGCCAATGGTGACCGGTCTGAAGGAAGTAGAGAGTGGGTGTGATTGCAAAGGTTACCTGTTCTGCTCAAGAGAAGGTGGAGCTTGGAAGGCTCAAATGCAGTATATGTATGTGGCACACAAGTTAGTAACAGATAGCAATGCTGAATAAGTGTCCAAAGAATTTCACCTAGTTGCTGGCCTAAGAATGTATTAGAACAGTTGTGGCAACAAGCAAGGACAAGGATGAATGATGATGAACAACAAGGATAATATCAGGAAGTATCCAGCACTCGCACAGAAATAGCACACCCCTTAGCCTCCTGTTTTTGTCTTGAAGCACTAGTCGAAATCAAAATCTTTTTTTTTTCTCTTTTTTTGATATTTTTTCTCAACCAGGGGCACAAGAATAGAAACAGCACCAAGTATTAGCTCAAACCGATGAAACATGAGATCGGCACAAATTCAGGAGCGATTGGAAAAACTGGTGCTGGAACTTCGGAGTTCGAAACGAGGGCCTTCTTAATTTTTTTAATTTTTTTTGAAAACGCCGTATGTGGACTTTTTCGAGACCTTTCTGGGAAAAAAATGCGCCTCAATCGGAGTTACGAGCGAAAATCTATGCCCGTTTTAAGGAGGATACCCCGAATCAGGTTTTGGTGGTGGTGGAAACTGCAACAGAAACGAATCGGTGGATGGAATTCTTTTGTAGATTGGTTTTTTGTAGATGGCAGCGGATGGAAGAAACAAAACTGAACCAAAACAAATCTAAATCAGCAACCAGACTCAACCTAGGACACGAACTCAGAACTACGGACTCCGAAACTAAATTGGCAAAAGGTCGAGCGGGGGTTGTAGGTCAGGGAAACTAAAATTTTTTTTGTGGCTTTTTGTGGACGATAGGACTGAAACAAAATAAATCTAAAGGGCACACAAGTATACCTCACGGTGAACCTGGAAATATGATACCAATTGATAGGAGGATGAGTCCCGATCTTCCGAGAGGTAGGGTAAACTTGATTGGGTGGAGATCTCGACGTTGATGATCCAAGGCTCCGAACGAACGAAACCCCGCAATCACTACACCACTGCTCCGTTGGTTATCACCCGTGTCACACGAATGACCTCGCCACGAAGGCTTATCCCTGCAAGCGCAATCAAGAACACAAGCAAGAACAGAGAAGTTGCAATCAAAACTGAATTGATCACGAATTTGTGGTCTCACAACCGATGATCGGCGAACTGTTCAATGACAGATTGTAACTAAGCAAAACCCAGCTGTTTGTGACGGCGGCTAGGGGGTATAAAAGAGGTGTAGGACGACCAGGGGGGTGCTGGGGTCGTGAACTAACCCTAATACACGTACATAATGGACTTGGACTCGATACAAGGCCCAATGGCCCAACTAGGTGATGCAACACCCTGACAGACTCTAAACTTTATATTGTTTCGAAGTTTCTCATCGACTCCCAAGGAATTTTGACATGGGGCCAGTTCCATTGGAAAGTTTATCCTCTCATCTTTCCGTGCATATGTAGAACGTCAAAAACAGAGTCCGTATGCCTCCTGTGCATCCATTTTAAGCTGGACTTCTCCTGGGCCTGAGTTGGACTCGAGTTTGAGTTGGGCTCGGTCTCTAACTTCTTGTTGGCGTATTTTCTGGCCCTCCACGCCTCCAAACCCCTCTCCATGTATCTCCATGTCCTCTCCATAGTTCCTAATCGTAATTAATTCATTAGGTAGCAACATACTCTCAAAATTCACATATAAAGAATTGTTCAGGAACGAGCTCACCTCTAAATTCAATTTTCGTGCTCGAGCACTAGTAATTGGACCTTGCATGTCTACCATGTGAGTGTTGTGTATATCTGCAGGAGTGATGTCCACATCAGGACGGGCTCAGCATGTGTGGGAAGAGAGGTACCTGGAGGCAACGGACCAGAGTTGCCCAAGGTACAACCCGCGGAGGCAAACCTTAGCCTCCAGATGAGGGCGGGAAACACCGTGATGGACAGCCAAGCTGTTCATACGGAGCATCTCGCCACAAAGCTCAATGAGAGCACGAGCCGTGGAGACCATTTCGAGAGTGCTCACAGCGCACTCGGCAATGTGCTCCTTCTGACGATCAAGTGACTGAATGAACAACATAATCAGTTGCATCGTCTGAAGAAGGCGAAGAGGAAAAGCCGTGTCGACATCGCGGCGTTGCAAGAACTGGTACAGAATCTGACCCAGCAGAACGAGGACCTTGCTCAAGAGCGAGACGATGCTATTGAGGAAGGCCAAGGCTGGGAAGAAGATTATAACCAAGCCATGGACGAGGTACATGCATTGCAGGACCTCGTACCTCCGGTATTGGGTATACCTGTGGTCTTGGGTCTTCCGGCAATGGGAGAACCCGGGATGGGAGAAGAGGTGGTAGATCTAGAGCCACCAGCAGAGGTTCCGGAGGAGGACAACCTGCAGGAGGTCGAGTTCTACTCCGAGTAGGGGGTTACAATTGCCATGAAGGGCAGCTAGGGTAGTGTAGCCCCAAATTTTGTAATCGGTGACATGTCGTGTAGACAGTAGAGTATGTACGTATAGGTAGTGACGACATGAGCACGACTTCTCGGAGACCTGAGAATAATGTATCTTGTATAAAGTTTATGCTTTATCAATATATGTGAATGTTGTGCAAATTATTCATGTGTCACTTCAATACCTACTGTTGCATATGGAAATTTTTAAGTAAGACATGTGCTAATTGCTGCTGTTTTGAATTTCAGAATGACGCGTACTCGTGCCAACCCGGACGTTGGGGGTAGTAGTCAAGGGGGAGAGACCTCCCAACAGTCTCCCGAGGACTCCTCGGGACAGCAGCAGCAACAGCAACAGCAAACACCGCCACCGCCACTGCCAACGGTTACATTGGCCGACATCGTCGCGGCAATGGCGGGTTCACATCAGCAGCACACGGAGTTGCTGCAAACTCTTATTGCCAATACGTCTCGCCCAGAGAGACGTCAAGACCGTGAGGAGCGTCAACAGAGCTCCTACTCCGACTTCCTGGCGACTCATCCCCCAGTATTCTCAAGGGCGGATGAACCTCTTGACGCGGACAACTGGCTCCGCGCAATAGAGATGAAGTTCGGGCTGCTCCAGATAAGCGAGCAGCGCAAGACTCAGTTTGCGGTCCAGCAGCTCCAAGGACCCGCGAGCGTGTGATGGGCCAACTTCTGTGCTTCACAGCCCACCGACCGAGTAATGACCTGGACGGAGTTCCGGACGGCCTTCAGGGCCTATCATATACCGCCAGGTTTGATGAAGAGGAAGACGCAGGAATTCCTACACCTGAACCAAGGGAGCAGGAACGCGCTGGAATATTCCAGAGCGTTCAACGATCTCACGCGCTACGCGTCGTATCACGCAGATACTGACGAGAAGCAGCGGGACCACTTTTACCAGGGGCTTAACCCGCTCCTGAAGGACAAGTTGGCGATGTTCAATCGCGGCAGCCTCAACGACATCATTGATGCTGCGATTGTTCAGGAGGACTCCGGCAAGGAGTTAGCAGCGGCGGAGAGAAAGCGAAGCGCGCCACAGAGCAGTGGAGAAGGAGGTGGTCCTTATCAAAAGTTTCAGATGGTGAATCGCCCACCATCAGGTCCACTCTGGCAGCTACCACAGCGGTCGATGCCGTTCCGCAGTTGACCGTACTCTTCACTGGCATTCAGGCCGGCACTGCCAGTACCACCTCCACAACAACAACAGCAGCAGCGGGCGATGCCGCGTGCGTATGCATCTCAGCAGCGCATGCCGGGCTTTCGTCCCCCGAGCACTACACCAACAGCGGCCACATGTTACAAGTGTGGTCGTCAAGGACACTTCGCGAGCAGTTGCCCAGAGAGGCAAGGCGGCGGAGTGGCACCACAGTTTCCGGGGAGGAATCAATCCCGGAACCCTACTAATGCGCGGCGGGCAAACCCTAGGCCCGGCACCGTCCACCAGCTTGCCATACAGGACGTGCCAAAGGGCGAGCCAATCCTTGCGGGTATGTTCCAACTCCACCAGCATCCCGCTATAGTACTGTTTGATTCAGGCGCCACGCATAATTTTATTAGCCAAGCTTTCATTGCTAAACACAGCTTGCCAATACTACCCACCGATAGTCCGTATTTAATTTGTTCACCGGGTGGGAAGATTTCAGCAAGCGTAATGGTTTCCAAAGCACCATTATGCTTAGCGGGTAGAGTGTACCCCACGTCTCTCATTATCTTAGAGGGACAGAAGGTCGATTTCATCCTAATGATGTCGTGGTTAACCTGCCACGGCGCTGTTTTAGACACCGTCCTTCGAGTCGTGTACTTAAACTCAGAAGTGCACGGGTCTCACTCATTATTTCTGGACAGTCCAGAAATAAAATTTCCAAGTGTCTATCAAGCCACAACTATCAGATTGGAAGATATTCCAGTAGTCCGAGAGTTTCCTGACGTATTCCCGGATGATTTACCGGGAATGCCGCCCGATAGAGAGGTGGAGTTCAAGATTGAACTTGCACCGGGAACCATGCCGATATCCCAAAGGCTGTACAAGATAGCGCCCAAGGAGTTGGCTGAACTGAAGACTCAGCTCACGGACCTTCTGGAGAAGGGTTCTATTAGGCTGAGCTCCTCGCCATGGGGTTGTTCGGCATTATTTGTCAAGAAGAAGGATGAGACGTTGCGGCTTTGCGTGGACTATCATCCATTAAATGCCGTAACCATCAAGAACAAGTACCCGTTGCCACGGATCGACATGTTGTTTGATCAGTTGGTCGAAGCAAAGATCTTTTCCAAAATGGACTTAAGATCCAGGTACCATCAGATTAAGATAAGGGCTGAGGACATTCCGAAGATGGCTTTCTCGACGAGGTACGGACTTTATGAGTACCTGGTCATGTCCTTCGGCCTCACCAATGCTCCAGCTCACTTCATGTACTTGATGAACTCGGTATTCATGCCGGAGCTGGACAAGTTTGTCGTGGTCTTCATCGACGACATCCTGGTATATTCCAAGTCGGAGGAAGATCACAAGAAACATCTGCGTATAGTCTTGCAACGGCTGCGGGACCACAAGTTATACGTGAAATTCAGCAAATGCGAGTTTTGGATATCGCAAGTGCCTTTTCTCGGGCATATCATCTCAGTGGAGGGTATCGCTGTGGACCCGAGCAATATCACTCAAGTGCTGAATTGGAAATCCCCGAGAACTGTTCACGAGGTACGGAGTTTCCTCGGACTCGCGGGATATTATCGGAGGTTCATTCCGAACTTCTCGAAGATTGCCAAGCCAATGACAGAGCTGCTGAAGAAGGCTACCAAATATGTTTGGAGTCCAGCGTGTGAAGCAGCATTCAAGGCTTTAGTCAAGCACCTGACATCAGCACCGGTTTTGGCACAGCCAGACACAACAAAACCGTTCGATGTGTACTGCGATGCATCCGGCATTGGGCTCGGATGTGTGCTGTTGCAAGACCGAAGAGTGCTCGCGTATGGATCACGGCAGCATAGAAACCATGAGCAGAATTATCCAACTCACGACTTGGAGCTCGCTGCCGTGGTACTTGCACTGAAAATGTGGAGGCACTACCTACTCGGTAACCTCGTACATTTATATACCAACCACAAAAGCCTCAAGTACATATTCACTCAGAAGGAGCTGAACATGAGGCAACGAAGATGGTTAGAATTGATAAAGGATTACGAAATAGAGATCCATTATCATCCGGGCAAGGCAAACGTAGTGGCGGATGCACTGAGCCGCAAGTCACACGTCAACAATCTGACCATCACACCGTTGGAAGAGAGCGAACCACCACTACATGTAATCCCACATGGAGCTCTCTACAACCTAGCTTTGATCCCCACCATCCGTGAAGAGATAGATGCAGCCCAGAAGAATGACAAGGGCATGTCGCATTTGTGGAGACGCGTAGACAGTGGGGAGTTGAAATGTTTCCGGAAGGACGGAGACGGCGTCCTATGGTTCAAAGACCGGATCGTCGTACCCCGAAACCCGGAGTTACGGAAGAAAATTTTTGATGAGGCTCACTTATCAAAATTCTCTATTCACCCCGGAAGCAACAAGATGTATCAATAACTCAGAAGCAAGTTTTGGTGGACACGGATGAAGCAAGAGACTGCAAAATACATTTCCGAGTGTGATACATGTCGAAGGGTGAAGGCAGACCACATGCGGAAACCGGGACTGCTGCAACCACTGGGCATTCCTGCCTGGAAATGGGAGGACGTGAGCATGGATTTCATCGTCGGTTTACCCACCACTTTTCAGAAGCATGATTCTGTGTGGGTGATCGTCGATCGGCTCTCCAAAGTTGCCCATTTCATCCCGGTTAACACAAACTACAATGCCAAGAAGTACGCTGAACTATACATCTCACGGATCCTATGCTTGTACGGCGTACCCCGTACCATCATATCGGATCGGGGCACTTTATTTGTGTCCCGTTTTTGGGAGCAGCTGCACGCTGCCTTGGGGACGAAGCTGATCCGTAGTTCAGCATACCACCCGCAGACGGATGGACAAACCGAGCGGGTAAATCAGATCTTAGAAGACATGCTACGAGCTTGCGCTATCAACCACGGCAAGAATTGAGATGATCACTTGCCGTTAGCCAAGTTCTCGTACAACAATGGGTACCACGCCAGTATCAAGATGGCGCCCTATGAGGCGCTATACGGGAGAAAATGCCGCACACCATTGAATTGGTGTGAATCTGGCGAAAGGGTTACCTTCGGGATTGACCTCGTCAACAACGCGGAAGAGAAGGTTCGACTGATTCAAGCGAACCTAAAAGCCACCCAATCCCGTCAGAAACAGTATGCGGACCGGAGAAGGCGCCCATTACAATTCGAAGTTGGAGATCACGTATACCTACGTGTATCTCCAATGAAGGGCGTAAACAGATTTGGGGTGAGAGGAAAGTTAGCACCCCGATTCATCGGTCCATTCCAGATTACCGAAAGATGTGGATCAGTGGCATACCGGCTGAAATTACCAGAAGCACTTTCCGGTGTGCACGATGTCTTTCACATTTCCCAGCTGAGGAAGTGTATTAAGCTATCAACTACCGTTCAGCTGGAGGATATTGAAGAACTGCAACCGGATCTCACCTATCGGGAGGAACCGGTGCAGATTATCGATGAAAAGGCCCGAACCACACGCAACCGTACGTTGTGGTTCTACAAGGTTCTATGGAGTAATCACTCCATGGACGAAGCGACATGGGAGAGCGAAGAATTTCTTCGCGCTAACTACCCCGACTTTTTCACGTCGCATATCTGGTAATTTTCCACCGTCCTCTCTCTCATTTTCACCTTATAATCTCGGGACGAGATTCTTTTAAGGGGGGAGGAATGTAAGGGCCTCAGTTTTTGACACATAATTGAAGTGTTCATCACCACACACACACGCGTCATTTGAGGTAAGTTGATGAACACAAATGAAGAGCATGTAACCACCATCAACATGCTCATTAGAGAACAAACTCACATATTGCAAAAGTGGTATTTCCCACATGTGATATAGGTGGGCTGGACATATGAAAATTCCAACACATTGCTAAGGATGTTCATGCCAAATTTCACCCAAATTCAAAACCTTTTTGAGGTCATTTTGGGTATAGCTAGAAAGAGGGCAGTTTGAAACTATATTCAAATTCAAACTGTTTTTATCCCATGAATTCAAAAGTGGGAGCCATATTATTATTCAGCACATTTTCGTGAGCTCACACACCAATTTTCACTCCATTTGGAGTTAATCTTGACATGAGCTAAGTGGGACAAATTCAAACTTTATTTGAATCCAAAACTGAACTTGTGCTGAAATTCATTCAAACAAAACCCAATTTGAATTCTACTCAATTCAAATGGCTCATGGGTGAATAATTTGAATTACCAGGGGTAGCATGGGGCTCACTGTTTACAACAGTGATTAGGAGTAAATTTCAGAGGTTACAATTGGAAGTGGGACCCACATGTCAGCCACTACTTCAAAACAAACCAACTGAAACACAGCTCACTCGGTTCCCGGGTGCAGTGTGCGCACGCCACCGGGGGGCAGCCGGCGCCAGCTCCTGCTGCGTGCCCCAAGCCGGAGACCAGTCGCCGGGCTTCTTATCCCCTCCCCGGCGTGCTTCCATCACCCATTCCCCGAGCTACCAACGTACTCGGCCTGTTCTTCCACTGCAACCGCCGCCGCTTGAGCTCACGCTTGATCAAGTCCGATCACTCGCGAGCACAGCCTCCTCCACAGTAAAACGGCACCGGGAGATCGTGAGCAACCTCCTAGACCCCGTGTTGGCCAGTGAGCAAGCGTCCTCGAGCTATACCAAACCATTTCTCCGGCGGACCAAGCATCGCCGCCGATCGGGCTCTCGTGGACAGCACAACACAGACGTTGTCACGTCCTCTTCTCTACACAAGGAAGGTGCGTGATTGTATGTAGATGGAGTAGCCGAAAGCCGTTTGGCGATTGATCAACCCTCGGCCGAGAATTTCCAAATTTACTCTTGATCAGTTCATAAGGACCGAGCTCACCTTCGAGTGAAATTTGTGCTCTATACGCGAGTGTTGGACAAGCTCGTTACCTAGTAGCTTTTACGCACGATAGCGCCCACGCTCAAACTGGAATCAGAGAAAACCATCGAGAATCGGCCATGATATGGCCGTTTTCCCCGCCGCCATGACTGAGCACCTCGGCTCACCATCTAGAGCATTGTTGCCGGTATTTCTAGCTTCCACCCAGCCCTGGTTCATGTTCCCCATGCTCTACTGATGCTCTCCGCCCGATTTCCGATCAATTTGATGCACGGGAGAGCGGGGCCGACCTCACCGGAACCCTAGCAGGTGCTGTCACCGGTGCGCACGGGTTTCCGGTCATCGCCGGCGGCCGGTGACCCCACCATCGAGTCCAGGGGGTCAGTAAAGGGGCAGGCGGCGAGTTTCGGGCCGGGGGGTGGCCGGGAACTCAATTCTGGTGAAGGTCGCCGGAGATCGTCGCCGCCGCGCAGTTGGCGCGAGGAGGGAGACGACGCACTGTGTGCGGGGCCCACGAGCAGGAGTATAAACTTTTCCCGATTTTCATAATTCTTCCAAACTTCAAATCCTCATAACTTTGGCTAGGAAGCTCCAAATCAAGTGAACCAAATTTTGATGGATTCAGCTCTCTGAGCACTTTCCAGCAAATCAAGTTTCACTTCATGAAAATCCTTATTTCTCCAGAATTAATTCCTCAAAGTTTAAACTGTTAGGAATTTTAACTGGAGAATCCCTTGGAGGAAAATCCTGAAATTTTGCTGGGATGTTCATCAAAATGCCCCGGAACTACCATAGAAATTTCAGATCCATTTGAGCTCATTTGATCCACCTAATGGTGTGATTAGTGAAACTGTTCCAGAGAAAATAGAAAATGTTCAGAAACATTTTCAGAATTTTCTCTGAAATTGTTTAGCTCATATCTTTAGCTAGGAACCTTCAAATTAAGTGAGACCAACTCCATTAGAACCATCTGAAAATCTAGTTTTCAGAAAGTCATAGTTTGTTTCATGAAAATTCTTAGGACACCATAAAAGCCTTCAATTAAGGTCAAGTACATGATTAATTGTGGAGGGCTCAAATGAGCTTTGCTGCAACTAAAACTTGACCAAGTCACTGTTTAGGTTGTAACCAAGCCACAGTAAAAGTTTCACAGTCATTGGGCTTGTCTAGTAAGAGTTATAGACTTCACAAGATTAAAAGTAAATACAACTGCATTTAAATTAATACATGTATTGCTTCTATCATGTAGTCGCTAAGGTCGAGGAGGAACCCGAAGTCCTAGACTTCGTTACTCCAGAGGAGCAGCTAGCCTACAACCAAGAGCAGCAAGGCAAGCTCCGGTTTGCATTAACCTTTTTACAAGTTTTTATTGTTTTGAGCACATACTTGATTACTTTATTCTTTGCATTAGAGTCTTGTTTGGAAACCTAAATGCATAGCCAAGAAAACCATGGGTGGGGTTTAGGATTGCAAACCCCGTTAGCTACTGCAATGCTAAGATAGTGTAGGATTCGGTACAAGTAGAGTAGTTGGAACTACTCGCGAGCATAGGCTAGAGGCACTCAACTCGGGTAGTGATAGCACATGAAACACATGGCAAGAAAATGAGACCAAGCGGAGGGTAAGGGCAGCAGGAATTTGGGGCCTGTGTGCTGTAGCTCCGCTTGTGTCGACTGAGGACCAAGCTGTGTGCGGGTATGTTGAACAAGCTAGAACAGTACCGAAGACCTACCGGCTATATGGGAACCGGGAAACTGATGTAACTCGGGTAGCTGGGTATTGAGGCATTGCCCGTCGTTCAGAGGGTAGGTAGCTTGAGGTGTAAATCGGCTGGCGGCACGGAGATGCGCGTGCAGAGACCTCTTGCTCGGGACGATGGGACCGGTTCAATATTTGGTTGATGGGCGAAAGGTGGTTGCGTACGGCGTCCGTGATGGTTGTTGTAGGCAACATCGAGTACGGGCGTACGTGACGGGTTGTTGGGTAACCCTGCAGGTGTAAATCGATTATAATCGCCGTCCCTCGCGGTCAGTGAGTACCACTTGTTCACTGTACCGTGACGTAGAAAGAACAGGCTAGTTACATGTTAAAATGTTGCTGAATGAAAGATGGACTTGATTGCTAATGATTTGTTGTAATTTAGAGCTAACTAAAGTTCTTTTCAACTTTGGGCAAAGTACATGAGAGAAATGCGTTTCTTGTTTGATTGCGGCTCTCTCATGTGCCTTAGCGTAAGGTTCTCCACAACTTGCTGCTAAAACCTGAAAATAAGGTTCTACTAATTAGGCGAGTCCTTGCAAATGATTTTTACCTCATGTAACCCATCACCCCTCTTGTAGAAGTTCCATGTTTAGGTGAGACGGGTTAGACTTGCTGAGCCTTCGTGCTCACTGCTTGTGTTTGAAGCTTTTGCAGGGTTCTATGAGGAAGGGACTCCTGAAGAGGAGACGGAACCCCAGGAGGGGAACCCTGTCGAGTGGGAGTCGTGCACGCTGCAGAGTTAGTGTGCGTGGGTGCTAGCAAGGACACATTCAAGGGCTGAACGTGGACTTGATGCGTAGTCTACGGCTGTGAGTGTAGACTGGAACTATTTTGATGTAAACATGTTCATAAACTTGTTTATGTAATAAAATTTCGCTTCCTCTATGTACCTTTGACGTGTGTTATACGGTGCTGTGCAACGCAGCACCCCTCAGCGTGATCCTGGCTCGACAAGACCGTGGGGTCGTGTCATTTTATTTGACAATTTTTGTACATTCCTACACAAAGTTATGGCTCTCCAATGTTTAAATCGAATTAGGGAAAATCTGGAAATGTTTAAAGCTGACAGTGGGTCCCACTAGCCAGTTTTCATCTTCAACCTCGCGCCAGACAGAGCCAGTGGCGGCTCCCTCTGGCGAGGGTCGCCGGAAGGCCCTTCCTGCCCGTGTCCCGGCCCGATACTGTGTCACACCCGGTTTCTCCGAAGAACAACCGAGTGAATATCACATGTATGCAAGGATCATTTTCTCATACATGTGATGACAAATAGTGAAGCATCATTTATTACAAGCCAGGTGTAAAATATAAATATGTCTTACAACGCATGCATCTCGATGGACGATAATAAGTTCATAACATGTAAATAAAATAGCAGCGGAATATTATTCTTGTGGGCTCCGTCACAGGAGTTGCCTGGGGGACTCCATGAAGCTAGAATCCTTCTTTGGGTCCGAAGTCTTGGTCATTGAACACCACATCATTCTCTTGACCTGAGCAGCAATATAAACCAACAAATATGCAAGTTTGAGTACCGTTGGTACTCAGAAAGTGGGGGAAGGTTATGTCATGCATGGCTAGAGCAAGGAGAGGTTGAACTCATGGTTAAAGCACTATGCAATTAACACCTATCACCTTAGCTTATTAAGCACCTACATAACTACACAGGGGAAATGGTCCCAATCTCCCAACCCATCATCAAAATCAAGTAACCATATCATCATTTCCAATGTTAAGCTCTCCGCTTAACATCCACAACTTCCAAAGTCATCATCCTCTAATCATGAATAAGTCCAAGCCGCTCTTGACCGTGAGCACGGCTGTCATGAAAGTTTTGACTCTGTAGAGTTTGCACCACTGTACCCACATGTAGTGATTTCATCGCCCGTTGCCGGGTGCACTAAAAGAACCTCCATTATGCCAGTGGCCGCGGACCACATTCACACTTCCCAGATGTGTAGCCAGGAGATCACTACGAAGCCTTTACAAAGGGATTCCCGACGAGCGTGGGCCCACTGAGGTTTCACCCCTAACAGCATACAAGAGGCTCCAACCCCGCTGCAGTGGCCCCCTCTTGAGCCTTGCGGTTTATATGGTAGTCCAGCTGACACCTATTCCCCGCACCATCCAACACACCCATACTACGCCGGGGGTACACCTAATTAATTGGCCAAGCTGTCCCATCTCAGCATGTGGTTGGCACGGTAAAGCCAGGTTACATGCTCCATGAACCGGTCCTTAGGATCCAGGCAAGTACTAAACACAAACCCGAGTCTCGTGCACCCAGCACCAACCAAATCATCCAACTTGCCTCGATCCCTACCGCTACATAACTCATAATATCTCATTCAAGAGTAAGGTAAATAAATTGATGATCTCATATCCCAATTATCCCATTCTAAGCATGGCTAAGCATAGGCATATAAATAAATGACATTATAAAATAAATCCCAACCCAAGCTACAAGAAAACAAGGTAATGCAATTCTAGGAAACTTCCTAGCATGGGTTTCATATTTCGATTGACAATGCAAATAATTCTATCTACACAACCTAGCATAGGATCAAAGTGGTCAAGGACACTTGCCTTCTTCTTGCTGCTCTGAGAATGGAAAGTCTTGGTCTTGGAAGGGGAGAACTTGCTCTGGGGCAGGTTCTACTCATGCCAATACACATAGCAAAAGAAAACACAATCCATAAGACATAGTTCACACTTTCACCTCATGCAAAACACACATACATACCTATGAAAGTCATTCACATTTCTAAGTGTTGGGGTTACTCTACATGTGTTGATTTTTGGCCTACATGCACTTTTAAACATATGTATATGATTTCTAACTTTTGTACTCAGATTTTTATTTGCACACTATGTATATGAATTTCAATTCTAAACAAATTCTTTATATTCAATTAACACACTCTTTAGCTACCAAGTTTGCATGGAAGGTAATTTCCTATTCCAAATGGGTTTTAAACCTTCTACCAAATCCCAAACTGAAGTCTTTGGATTTGGAGACTTCATTTATCATTTTCTAATTATGCATACCTATTTTTCCTTTATTTTCCAGATTCATTTTCTATGCCTAAAAGTGAGTTTTAAATACAAAATAGTAGGGCATAACATCTAAACAGAATAGGTTCTGATCTAATATATTAAATAATATGTTTTTGAACTTCTCCTCTGATGTGAACTAATTTAAATTTATTTTACCAATTTTCAGAATTGTTTATTAACCTAAAAATGTGTTCCTAGAACTAATAAATATGAACAACACCCAAACAGATTTCATTTCAGCCTAAAATTTATTTTTAGTTCATTCTAAAGTTTCCCAAGTGTTACTAGAGTTTAAAGTTGAATTAGCACATGTGTTTTCTTTCCTTTTAAATTTAAATCCTAGTCACACCTTCAAATTTCTAAACTTAATACCATATAGGGTCAAAAAGGTAAGTTCACCCTACTATAGGGTCTAATTTATTATTTTACAAATTTCTAGGGGTCTAACTATGCATAACAGAGGGGTTTTGCTAATTTTTATTAAGTCCAGGGGCTAAAACTGATTTTTAATTGAATTTACATGAATTTCTGAAGTTCCAGGGGCTAGATCAGAAGTTTCTGGGGCTAGCTCGTATCTTCTGAGATCCCCAGGGGGTAGCGCGTAAGAATCTCGGCCTTTATAATGTGGGGCCGACGTGGACCATCCGATTTAAAACAGACGGCTGAGATTATAATGTCGAACCGGTACGCGGGGGTTTTATGTCTACCGTGCGATTTAAAATAGACGGCGCACAAGCGGTCACGTCGCCCTGGCCGGAGTCAGCCCGCGCTGCCCGGCGGCGCGCGCCGGCAGGAGGCGGCGATCTCGCGGAAAACTTCGGATCTTCGTCTATTCCTCCTAAAACTGGGATTTCATGGCATAGATCGGTAGAGGGGAGGTCGGGGATCCCACCTCGGGGTTTTTCTTGAGCTCGGAGGCCCTGGAAGGCGGTCGGCGACGAGGTCCGAGATGGAATCGCGGCGATGCTCGTCGGAGCTGTGCCTAGGGCGCAATCTACCGGGTTTTCTGCACCTGCGTGATTCCCCGGAGGTGGAACAGGATCAGCGTGTTAGATCAGAAAACCCGAGCAAAGATCGAGAGAAAACGGTGATCGGAGCTTCGGTTCTCACCGGGAGGAAAAACAGCCGATCGGGTTGGGAAAACGGGGCGATGCCGGCGTTTATATAGACGGGGGAGGGCGGCGTGTCGGTTGTGATCGAGTTGGAGTCGTCCAGGACCAGAATTCGGCTGGGGGACGTGAGATTCCGGGGTAGTTTGGATTCGGGCGCGTGGAGAAGTCCCGGTTGTTGGCGCGAGCGAGAGGTGGGGGATGACACGCGGGTCCCGCGTGTCAGTGAGTGGGAGAGAGGAGCGCGTGGCTGTGGGCTGGCGTGGGAAAAGGTGGGCCGGCTGGTGGGTTTCGGCCCACTCGCCGGGGTTTTCTGTTTTTCTTTTTTTCTTTTTCCATTTCTTTTCTGGTTTTGATTTGAATTTGAATTCCAAATTGAATTGAATTTCTGCACCACATGCAATACGTCCAAAAATTTTTAAATTCCCCTCTTAACAGGATTTTGGGGTGTTACAGCTCTACCCCCCTTAAAAGAAATCTCGTCCTCGAGATTGGTGGTTCTAGGAAAACAATTCTGGAAACTGTGCCTTAAGCTCGTCTTCTCGCTCCCATTTGGCTTCCTCTTCCGAGTGATGCTTCCACTGCACCTTGCACATCCGGATTCTTTTATTTCTTGTGAGGCGTTCCATTGTCTCCAAAATATTGAACGGTTGCTCGGCATAAGACAAATCCTCGGCTACGTCAATCTCATTCATGGGTAACATCTCTTCAGGCGTCCTCAGACATTTCTTGAGCTGTGACACATGGAATACGTCATGCACATCAGATAGGCGAGCCGGCAGTTCTAGTTGATATGCCACTTCGCCTTTCCTCTCCAGAACTTGAAAGGGTCTGATGTATCGAGGTGATAACTTCCCTTTCACCTTGAACCGACAAAGTCCTCGGATAGGAGACACCTTGAGGTAGACATAGTCCCCCACTTTGAAAACGAGCTCTCTTCTTCGTACATCAGCATAGCTCTTTTGTCGTGTCTGTGCTATCCTCAGGTTGTTGCGGATTTCCCTCACTTTTGCCTCAGCTTCTTGTAGTACCTTGGGCCCAAACACTTTACTTTCCCCGGTTTGGTTCCAAAATAGTGGAGTTCTGCACTTTCTCCCACACAAAGCCTCAAATGGTGACATTTTCATACCAGCCTGATAGCTGTTGTTATAGGAGAACTCCGCATATGGTAAGTTCTTATCCCAACTCCTATTGTTCTTGAGCGCACACGCTCTCAGCATATCCTCAAGGATCTGATTGGTTCTTTCCGTCTGCCCATCAGTCTGGGGATGATAGGCAGAACTAAAATTTAGATGAGTCCCCATGGTTTCATGCAACTTCTGCCAGAACCTTGAGGTAAACTGCGTCCCTCGATCTGACACTATCTTCTTTGGCACTCCATGGAAACACACGATCCTTGACATGTACAATTCTGCCAATTTGGATCCGCTGTAGCTTTCTTTCACGGGGATGAAATGAGCTACCTTGGTTAGCCTGTCGATGATGACCCATATCGAATCATATCCTGATTGGGTCCTAGGTAGTCCCACTATGAAATCCATACCGATTTCTTCCCATTTCCATTCAGGCACTTTGAGTGGTTGCAATGTGTAAATTGGCAGGAAACTTACCAACTACCACGTCAGGTGCCTCTTGCGCTTCCTCCATGGTCATGTGGTTCACCCGTCCTCGCATCACATTCTGCTGTTGCGGCTGCACGGGTTTCTTCTTTGGGCACTTATGGGCGTAGTGCCCCACTTCACCACAGTTAAAGCATTGTACCCCAACCTTAGGTGCCTGGCCTTTGTTGTCTTGGGGTTGGTTTGGGGGTCCTTGTACTGCTGGTCGAGGTTGATATGTGGGGTGAGGCTGCCGTACAAACTGACGTTGTGGCTGTGCTGGTGCTGACGGAGGCCTGAAGTTCGGGTTGTACCCTCTCGGTGCTGAGTAGGGTACCGCAGCATGGCTCGTCTGCCCTGCGGGTTGCTGCATCAGACGTGGGCGTGTGTTGCTACCCAAGGCTTGGTGTGACCATCCCGCCTTCCTCTTGTTTTCATTTTCCAAGGCCTTCAGCTTCCTCTCCACCACAAATGCTCTGTCCACCATCTTTTGGAAGCTTTCATACTCGTTGGAGGACATTGCACACTGCATTTCCGCTGTAAGTCCTTCCACAAAGCAGTCCTGTTTCTGCTCATCAGTCTCTATGTCCCGTGGTGCATAATGGGATAGTTGGGTGAATTTAGTGAGGTATTCCCTCACCGTCATGTTTCCTTGCTGCAGCCCCAAGAACTCCTTTCTCTTGTTTTTAAGTTCACCTCTTGGTATGTAATGGTTGCGGAAGCTACGCTTGAACTCTTCCCAAGTGATGTTCTCAGGGTCATGATGGGCGGCCACGTAAGCAGTCCACCCATCAGCAGCAGGTCCATGCAATTGGTGAGAGGCAAACAGCACCCTCACATATCCTTGGCATTGTATCATCCTCATCTTGCTCTCAATGGTCTTTTGCCAATCATCTGCCTCCAGAGGTTCAGCAGCACTTGCAAACTTTGGAGGTTGAGTCCCTAGAAACTCACTCAACCTTGGTTGGCGTGGTGCAGCTTGGGGAGGTGGAGCTTGGTGCAAGTTGGCCACCACTTGAGTCAGGCTCTGGATGAGCTGATTCTGATTTTCAAGCATTTGGTGGATGGGATCAACTCCTTACCGACGACCACCCATGTCTTGCCCTCCGGAAAGGTGAGGGTTGCCGGCTTCATCGTTGTTGTTGGCGGGGTTGGCACCATGACCCCTTCCTCTTCCGGCCATCTATCATGATCAACCAAATGTCAATTTAAAGCATTACGTATTAACTTACCAATTTTACTTGTTTAAACTTTAAAATTTTGAGACCTTATTTCATTTCTATTTTCTCAGGATTTCATGTCTTACGTGAACATAAATGCACTCTTAATTCATATGGGTTCACACACCAAAGCAAAACAACCTGAAGATGAGGTTGTGGACAAACGGCCATGGCTTCCACAACTCAAGTCACACACCAAGCATTAACACACCATTAACTAAGGTAACGACTCAACTACTCGACATCCTGCTAAACTAAGGGAAAAGACTCTACACTACTCGTATCACTGAGCTGGCTCCTCGGGATCTTCCTTGTTATTGCGGCTGCCCTCTAACTCCGCTTTGGGTGGGGAAGCTGCTGGTGGAGAAGTGCGGCGACGCCTGCTCGCTCAGCGATCTGGGGAGTCAGGAGTCCATGTGTCATTCACGGTGACACACAGTTCTTTCCCATCTCCTCTTTCTCTCGCCCTCAAGCTGGCTCGAAGCAACGGCTCAGTCTCCTTCAGGGTGTCACGTACATCCTGAAGCTCCTGCTGACACTCCTGCAGTCGAGTGCTGAGCATAGCAGCATCCTCCAAGCACAAGTCCATGTGCTCATGGGAAGTCCCCTGCTGCACTGGCGGGTACTTGTACTCCGTTGTACCACTCTCACGCTGGAGGACATACATGTACCTAGTCCTGTCCAGGTGGCGACGATAGATGTGACTCTGGCAAGTGATTGCCTCCCAGGTGACATCCTTCTCCGCATCGACCTGTGTCGCTCGACAAGCTAGAGAGCGGTGGATCTTGAGCAGCTGATTTTCGTGGATAATCCTCATTTCTGAACTCCATTCTTCCCGCTTCTCACGGATGGTTCGGGTGGAGCTGTAGTGTATGATTAGCTTGCCCGTATTGCCGGCGGCTTGGAGCATGCGTCGAAGACGGCGCAACAAGCCTCCTACTGCCAATCCGTAGGAGAGATACGTCACCGGACGGTTCTCCTCTCTCAGGGCAAGGGCAACTACGGGAACTCTCCCTCGGTGGACTTGCGAGCGGTGCGGATCATTCGAACCATCTAAAACATAAAGCATTTAAAATTAAGTTAGATAAGATTTTAAACAAAAATCCTATTTTGAATAAAAGTTGGGGTAAGATGAATAAAGTGACCCCATTAAATAACATTTTTCAACCCACACCTTTGTAAAATAGTTTTTAAGAAAATAGGGTCCTTAAATACGTCTATTTCTACCTAGGTCCATGTTCCTACGGGCAAGCCTGGCTATGATACCACTTCTGTCACACCCGGTTTCTCCGAACAACAACCGAGTGAATATCAAATGCATGCCAGGATCATTTTCTCATACATGTGATGACAAATAGTGAAGCATCATTTATTACAAGCCAGGTGTCAAATATAAATATGTCTTACAACGCATGCGTCTCGATGGACAATAATAAGTTCATAACATGTAAATAAAATAGCAGCGGAATATTATTCTTGTGGGCTCCGTCACAGGAGTTGCCCGGGGGACTCCATGAACCTAGAATCCTTCTTCGGGTCCGAAGTCTTGGTCATTGAACACCACATCATTCTCTTGGCCTGAGCAGCAATATAAACCAACAAATATGCAAGTTTGAGTACCGTTGGTACTCAGCAAGTGGGGGAAGGTTATGTCATGCATGGCCAGAGCAAGGAGAGGTTGAACTCATGGTTAAAGCACTATGCAATTAACACCATCATCTTAGCTTATTAAGCACCTACATAACTACACAGGGGAAATGGTCCCAATCTCCCAACCCATCATCAAAATCAAGTAACCATATCGTCATTTCCAATGTTAACTCCCCGCTTAACATCCACAACTTCCAAAGTCATCATCCTCTAATCATGAATAAGTCCAAGCCGCTCTTGACCGTGAGCACGGCTGTCATGACAGTTTTGACTCTGCAGAGTTTGCACCACTGTACCCACATGTAGTGATTTCATCCCCCCTTGCCGGGTGGACTAAAAGAACCTCCATTATGCCAGTGGCCGCGAACCACATTCACACTTCCCAGGTGTGTAGCCAGGAGATCACTACGAAGCCTTTACAAAGGGATTCCCGACGAGCGTGGGCCCACTGAGGATTCACTCCTAACAGCATACAAGAGGCTCCAACCCCGCTGCAGTGGCCCCCTCTTGAGCCTTGCGGTTTATATGGTAGTCCAGCTGACACCTATTCCCCGCACCATCCAACACACCCATACTACGCCGGGGATACACCTAATTAATTGGCCAAGGTGCCCCATCTCAGCATGTGGTTGGCACGGTAAAGCCAGGTTACATGCTCCATGAACCGGTCCTTAGGATCCAGACAAGTACTAAACACAAACCCGAGTCTCGTGCACCCAGCACCAACCAAATCATCCAACTTGCCTCAATCCCTACCTCTACATAACTCATAATATCTCATTCAAGAGTAAGGTAAATAAATTGATGATCTCATATCCCAATTATCCCATTCTAAGCATGGCTAAGCATAAGCATATAAATAAATGACATGATAAAATAAATCCCAACCCAAGCTACAAGGAAACAAGGTAATGCAATTCTAGGAAACTTCCTAGCATGGGTTTCATATTTCAATTGACAATACAAATAATTCTATCTACACAACCTAGCATAGGATCAAAGTGGTCAAGGACACTTGCCTTCTTCTTGCTGCTCTGAGAATGGAAAGTCTTGGTCTTTCAAGGGGAGAACTTGCTCTGGGCCAGGTTCTATTCATGCCAATACACATAGCAAAAGAAAACACAATCCATAAGACATAGTTCACACTTTCACTTCATGCAAAACACACATACATACCTATGAAAGTCATTCACATTTCTAAGTGTTGGGGTTACTCTACATGTGTTGATTTTTGGCCTACATGCACTTTTAAACATATGTATATGATTTCTAACTTTTGTATTCAGATTTTTATTTGCACACTATATATATGAATTTCAATTCTAAACAAATTCTTTATATTCAATTAAACACTCTTTAGCTACCAAGTTTGCATGGAAGGTAATTTCCTATTCCAAGTGGGTTTTAAACCTTCTACCAAATCCCAAACTGAAGTCTTTGGATTTGGAGACTTCATTTATCATTTTCTAATTATGCATATCTATTTTTCCTTTATTTTCCTGATCTATTTTCTATGCCTAAAAGTGAGTTTTAAATATTAAATAGTAGGGCATAACATCTAAACAGAATAGGTTCTGATCTAATATATTAAATAATATGTTTTTGAACTTCTCCTCTGATGTGAACTAATTTAAATTTATTTTACCAATTTTCAGAATTGTTTATTAACCTAAAAATGTGTTCCTAGAACTAATAAATATGAACAATACCCAAACAGATTTCATTTTAGCCTAAACTTTATTTTTAGTTCATTCTAAAGTTTCCCAAGTGTTAGTAGAGTTTA
Organism: Neostapfia colusana; assembly: GCA_030760725.1. Lineage (NCBI taxonomy): Eukaryota > Viridiplantae > Streptophyta > Magnoliopsida > Poales > Poaceae > Neostapfia > Neostapfia colusana. The sequence goes on from JASWHV010000009.1 coordinate 51,963,349, forward strand.
AACTTGAATTAGCACATGTGTTTGTCTTTCTTTTTAAATTTAAATCCTAGTCACACCTTCAAATTTCTAAACTTAAGACCATATAGGGTCAAAAAGGTAAGTTCACCCTACTATAGGGACTAATTTATTATTTTACAAATTTCCAGGGGTCTAACTATGCATAACAGAGGGGTTTTGCTAATTTTTATTAAGTCCAGGGGCTAAAATTGATTTTTAATTGAATTTACATGAATTTCTGAAGTTCCAGGGGCTAGATCAGAAGTTTCCGGGGCTAGCTCGTATTTTCCGAGATCCCCAGGGGGTAGTGCGTAAGAATCCCGGCCTTTATAATGCGGGGCCGACGTGGACCGTTCGATTTAAAACAGACGGCTGAGATTATAACGTCGAACCGGTACGCGGGGGTTTTATGTCTACCGTGCGATTTAAAATAGGCGGCGCACAAGCGGCCACGTCACCCTGGCCGGAGTCAGCCCGCGCTGCCCGGCGGCGCGCGGCGGCGGGAGGCGGCGATCTCGCCGGAAAACTTCGGATCTTCGTCTATTCCTCCTAAAACTGGGATTTCATGGCATAGATAGGTAGAGGAGTGGTCCGAGATGGAATCGCGGCGATGCTCGTCGGAGCTGTGCCTAGGGCGCAATGTACCGAGTTTTCTGCACCTGCGTGATTCCCCAGAGGCGGTGGAACAGGACCGTCGTGTTAGATCAGAAAACCTGAGCAAAGGTCGAGAGAAAACGGTGATCGGAGCTTCGGTTCTCACCGGGAGGAAAAACAGCCGATCGGGTGGGGAAAACGGGGCAATGCCGGCGTTTATGTAGACGGGGGAGGGCGGCGTGTCGGTTGTGATCGAGTTGGAGTCGTCCGGGACCAGAATTCGGCTGGGGGACGCGAGATTCCGGGGTAGTTTGGATTCGGGCGCGCGGAGAAGTCCCTGCTGTTGGCGCGAGCGAAAGGTGGAGGAATACACGCGGGCCCCGCATGTCAGTGAGAGGGAGAGAGGAGCGCGCGGCTGTGGGCTGGCACGGGAAAAGGTGGGCCGGCTGGTGGGTTTCGGCCCACAGGCCGGGATTTTCTGTTTTTCTTTTTTTCTTTTTCCATTTCTTTTCTGGTTTTGATTTGAATTTGAATTCCAAATTGAATTTGAATTTCTGCACCACATGCAATACGTCCAAAATTTTTTAAATTCCCCTCTTAACAGGATTTTGGGGTGTTACATGACACGACCCCACGGTCTTGTCGAGCCAGGATCACGCTGAGGGGTGCTGCGTTGCACAGCACCGGATAACACACATCAAAGGTACAAAGCGGAAGCGAAATTTTATTACATAAACAAGTTTATGAACATGTTTACATCAAAATAAGTCCAGTCTACTCTCACGGGCGTAGACTATGCATCAAGTCCATGTTCAGCCCTTGAACATGTCCTTGCTAGCACACACGCACACTAACTCTGCGGCGTGCATGACTCCCACTCGATGGGGTTCCCCTCCTGGGGTTCCGTCTCCTCTTTGGGAGTCCCTTCCTCATAGAACCCTGCAGAAGCTTCAAACACAAGCAGTGAGCACGAAGGCTCAGCAAGTCTGACCCGTCTCACCTAAACATGGAACTTCTACATGAGGGGTGATGGGTACATGAGGTAAAATCATTTGCAAAGGACTCGCCTAATTAGTGGAACCTTACTTTCACATTTTAGCAGCAGGTTGTGGAAAACCTTACGCTAAGGCACATGAGAGAGCCGCAATCAAACAAGAAACGCATTTCTCTCATATACTTTGCCCAAAGTTGAAAAGAACTTTAGTTCGCTCTAGACTACAGCAAATCATTAGCAATCAAGTCCATCTTTCAATCAGCAACATTTTAACATGCAACTGGCCTGTTCTTTCTACGTCACGGTACAGTGAACAAGTGGTACTCACTGACCGCGAGGGATGGCGATTATAATCGATTTACACCTGCAGGGTTACCCGAATAACCCGTCACGTATGCCCGTACTCGATGTTGCCTACAACAACCATCACTGACACCGTACGCAACCACCTCTCATCCGTCAGCCAAATATTGAACCGGTCCCATCGTCCCGAGCAAGAGGTCTCTGCACGCGCATCTCCGTGCCGCCAGCCGATTTACACCTCGAGCTCTCAACCTACCCTCTGAATTACGGGCAATGCCTCAATACCCAGCTACCCGAGTTACATCGGTTTCCAGGTTCCAATATAGCCGGTAGGTCTTCGGTACTGTTCTAGCTTGTTCAACAGGCCCGCACACGGCTCGGTCCTCAATTGACACAAGCAGAGCTATAGCACACAGGCCCCAAAGTCCTGCTGCCCTTACTCTCCGCTCGGTCTCATCTTTCTTTCCATGTAAATCATGTGCTATCTCTACCCGAGTCGAGTGCCTCTAGCCTATGCTCGCGAGTAGTTCCAACTACTCGACTTGTACCGAATCCTACACTATCTTAGCATTGCATTAGCTAACGCGGTTTTGCAATCCTAAACCCAACCAATGGTTTTCTTGGATATGCAATTAGGTTTCCAAACAAGACTCTAATGCAAGAATGTACGATACTCATGTAAGTGCTCAAAACAATAAAAACTTGTAACAAGGTTAATGCAAACCGGGGCTTGCCTTGCTGCTCTTGGTCGTAGGCTAGCTGTTCTTCTGGAGTAACAAAGTCTAGGACTTCGGGTTCCTCCTCGACCTTAGCGACTACATGATATTAGACATACATGTATTAATTTGAATGCATTTATATTAAGTTTGAATTTGTGAAATGTATAAGTCCCACTATACAGACTCAATGACTCTGAAACTTTTACTGTGGCTTGGTCACAACCTAAATACAGACTTGGTCAAGTTTTAGTTGCAGCAAAGCTCATTTGAGCATTCCACAATTAATTATGTACTTGACCTTAATTAAAGGCTTTTAGGGTGTTCTAAGTATTTTCATGAAACAAACTATGTCTTTCTGAAAACTAGATTTTCAGAGGGTTCTAATGGAGTTGGTCTCATTTAGTTTGAAGGTTCCTACTAAAGTTATGAGCTAAACAATTTCAGGGAAAATTCTGAAAATGTTTCTGAACATTTTCTATTTTCTCTGGAACAGTTTCACTAATCACACCAATAGGTGGATCAAATGAGCTCAAATGGATCTGAAATTTTTATGGTGGTTCAGGGATATTTTGGTAAACATCCCAGTAAAATTTCAGGATTTTCCTCCAAAGGATTCTCCAGTTAAAATTCCAAACAGTTTAAAATTTGAGGAATTAATTCTGGAGAAATAAGGATTTTCATGAAGTGAAACTTGATTTGCTGGAAAGTGCTCAGAGATCTGAATCCAAAAAAATTGGTTCACTCGATTTGGAGCTTACTAGCCAAAGTTATGAGGATTTGAAGTTTGGAAGAATTCTGAAAATCGGGGAAAAGTTTAAACTTGCGGGGGCCCGTGGGGACACGTGTTGAGCACGGAGGTGTCCGGCACACTGAGGCCCACAGGGTATTTGCGCGCCAGCACAGCCGATCCCGGCCACACCCGATCCCGATTTAAATTCTTCAGCCGCTGACACGTGGGCCAGCCGGCTTCGTCGTCCTCCCGCCGCTCTCTCGCGCCCGCGCCACCGACCTCGCCGGAGCAGACCCGGAGCTTGCCGGCTCGCCGCTGCCGGACCTCCCATGGTCTGAAACTCACCGTCAGGGGGTTGTCGACGTCGAGGAACACGTCGGTTGTGTCAGGTCGGGCTGGGGGTGACCGGAAATAGCCCGGCGACGTGCCGCGGCCTCGGTTGAGGTTCGGTGCCGTCGACCGTGGGTTCCAACCCGCCAACACCTCGAACAAACGGTCCTACAGCATCAGTGTACCTCTAGGAAGCTCGACAAGGTGTCAAAAGGGTTCAGGGATGGCGGCAAGTCGGTCGGCACCGTGTGACCGATCGTGCCCGCCATGACCGCCCTTGATCGAGCTCGAAATTCGTCACTCCTAGACAGTTTCACGCCACGGATGCAGAAAAGAACTTGATCGCCGGCTAGTCCAGCGTCTATGTGCAAGATTTTATAACCACCGAAAGATCATAGAGCGAGAATTTGAAGAATCCGTACCAGAAGCTCGGTTTACGGTCGCCGGAGCAAAAACTGGAAATTCTCTGTGGATTCTTCACGGTTTGCTTCCAAACTTGGAGGAGAGCAGCACGGTGGTCGCGCGATCCTGTTGCCTCTCTTGCTGGACCGTGAAAACGCCTGTGGAACGCTGTCCACGGGCGCCTGACTCTCGGCTGAGACTAGGTCGCCGCGGTGGCGATCGTTTTTGGGCAAAGGAGGTCGGAGCTCAGGGTTTCTGGTGTTGGGGAGGTGGAGTGCGACCTCAGGTTGCTGTCTAGCAGCTCAGGAACGAAGGAGGAGATTGTTTTGCTGGTTTTCCCGATTGAGCAGAGAGCTGCGGCGAGAAACAATGCCGCTGCTCGGGTTTGCCCACGAGAAGATAAAGCCGGCCGACTCCTGCTCGGCTGAGGCGGTGCCGGTCGCGTGGGGGCGCGAGCAAGCCGCCCTGGGCGCCAGCGCGCGGAGAGGGGAAGCAGCTGGTGGTGCCGGTAGCTGCTCGGTGGCACAGCCGACAGCTGCTCGGTGGAATTTCTCACCGAGGCTGTGACTTTGTGTGCAAGTTTTGCCTCCTCTCTATGACATGTGGGTCCCACCCAGGGTTTTATCTTCTGAAATTTACTCCTAATCACTGTTGTAAACAGTGAGCCCCAAAATACCCCTGGGTATTCAAATTATTCACCCATGAGCCATTTGAATTGAGTAGAATTCAAATTGGGTTTGGTTTGAATGAATTTCAGCACAAGTTCAGTTTTGAATTCAAATAAAGTTTGAATTTGTCCCACTTAGCTCATGTCAAGATCAACTCCAAATGGAGTGAAAATTGGTGTGTGAGCTCACAAAAATGTGCTGAATAAGAATATGCCTCCCACTTTTAAATTCATGGGATAAAAACAGTTTGAATTTGAATATGGTTTCAAACTGCCCTCTTTTCACTATGCCCAAAATGACCACAAAAAGGTTTTGAATTTGGGTGAAACTTGGCATGGACATCCTTAGCAATGTGTAGGAGTTTTCATATGTCCAGCCCACCTATATCACATGTGGGAAATACCACTTTTGCAATATGTGAGTTTGTTCTCTAATGAGCATGTTGATGGTGGTTACTTGCTCTTCATTTGTGTTCATCATCTTTCCTCAAAGGAGGTGTGTGTGTATGGTGATGAACACTTCAACTATGTATCAAAAACTGAGGCCCTTACATTCCTCCCCACTTAAAAGAGTCTCGTCCCGAGATTATAAGGTGAAAATGAGAGAGAGGACGGTGGAAAATTACCGGATATGCGACGTGAAAAAGTTGGGGTAGTTGGCGCGAAGAAATTCTTCGCTCTCCCATGTCGCTTCGTCCATGGAGTGATTACTCCACAGAACGTTGTAGAACCACAACGTACGGTTGTGTGTGGTTCGGGCCTTTTCATCAATAATCTGCCCCGGTTCCTCCCGATAGGTGAGATCCGGTTGTAGTTCTTCAATATCTTCCAGCTGAACGGTAGTTGATAGATTGAGACACTTCCTCAGCTGGGAAATATGAAAGACGTGGTGCACACCGGAAAGTGCTTCTGGTAGTTGTAGCCGGTATGCCACTGATCCACATCTTTCGGTAATCTGAAATGGACCGATGAATCGGGGTGCCAATTTTCCTCTCACCCTGAATCTGTTTACGCACTTCATTGGAGACACTCGTAGATATACGTAATCTCCAACTTCAAATTGTAAGGGGCGCCGTCTCTGGTCCGCATACTGTTTCTGACGGAATTGAGCGGCTTTTAGGTTCGCTTGAATCAGTCAAACCTTTTCTTCCGCATTGTTGACAAGGTCAATCCCGAAGGTAACCCATTCGCCAGACTCACACCAATTCAGTGGTGTGCGGCATTTTCTTCCGTATAGCGCCTCGTAGGGCGCCATCTTAATGCTGGCTTGGTACCCATTGTTGTACGAGAACTCGGCTAACGTCAAGTGATCATCCCAATTCTTGCCGTCGTTGATAGCGCAAGCTCGTAGCATGTCTTCTAAGATCTGATTTACCCGCTCGGTTTGCCCATCCGTCTGCGGGTGGTAGGCTGAACTACGGATCAGCTTCGTTCCCAAGGCAGCGTGCAGCTGCTCCCAAAAATGGGACACAAATAAAGTGCCCCGATCCGATATGATGGTACGGGGTACGCCGTACAAGCATAGGATCCGTGAGATGTACAGTTCAGCGTACTTCTTGGCGTTGTAGTTGGTGTTGACCGGGATGAAATGGGCAACTTTGGTGAGCCGATCGACGATCACCCACACAGAATCATGCTTTTGAAGAGTGGTGGGTAAACCGATGATGAAGTCCATGCTCACGTCTTGCCACTTCCAGGCAGGAATGCCCAGTGGTTGCAGCAGTCCCGGTTTCCGCATATGGTCTGCCTTCACCCTTCGACATGTATCACCCTCAGACACGTATTTTGCAGTCTCACGCTTCATCCGTGTCCACCAAAACTTGCTTCTGAGTTCTTGATACATCTTGTTGCTGCCGGGGTGAATAGAGAACTTTGACAAGTGAGCCTCATCAAATATCTTTTTCCGTAATTCCGGGTTACGGGGTACGACGATCCGGTCCTTGAACCATAGGACACCGTCTCCGTCCTTCCGGAAACATTTCAGCTCCCCACTGTCTACACGTCTCCGCAAATGCGACATGCCCTTGTCATGTTTCTGAGCAGCCGCTATCTCTTCACGGATGGTGGGGATCAAAGCTAGGTTGTAGAGAGCTCCATGTGGAATCACATGCAGTGGTGGTTCGCTCTCTTCCAACGGTGTGATGGTCAGATTGTTGACGTGTGACTTGCGGCTCAGCGCATCTGCCACTACGTTTGCCTTGCCCGGATGATAATGGATCTCTATTTCGTAATCCTTTATCAGTTCTAACCATCTTCGTTGCCTCATGTTCAGCTCCTTCTGAGTGAATATGTACTTGAGGCTTTTGTGGTCGGTATACAAATGTACGAGGTTACCGAGTAGGTAGTGCCTCCACATTTTTAGTGCAAGTACCACGGCAGCGAGCTCCAAGTCGTGAGTTGGATAATTCTTCTCATGGTTTCTAAGCTGCCGTGATCCATACGCGACCAACCTTCGGTCTTGCATCAGCACACATCCGAGCCCAATGCCGGATGCATCGCAGTACACATCGAACGGTTTTGTTGTGTCTGGCTGCACCAAAACCTGTGCTGATGTCAGGTGCTTGACTAAAGCCTTGAATGCTGCTTCACATGCTGGACTCCAAACATATTTGGTAGCCTTCTTCAGCAGCTCTGTCATTGGCTTGGCAATCTTCGAGAAGTTCGGAATGAACCTCAGATAATATCCCGCGAGTCCGAGGAAACTCCGTACCTCGTGAACAGTTCTCGGGGATTTCCATTTCAGCACTTGAGTGATCTTGCTCGGGTCCACAGCGATACCCTCCGCTGAGATGATATGCCTGAGAAAAGGCACTTGCGATATCCAAAACTCTCATTTGCTGAATTTTGCGTATAACTTGTGATCCCGCAGCCGTTGCAAGACTATACGCAGATGTTTCGTGTGATCTTCCTCCGACATGGAATATACCAGAATGTCGTCGATGAAGACCACGACAAACTTGTCCAGCTCTAGCATGAATACCGAGTTCATCAAGTACATGAAGTGAGCTGGAGCATTGGTGAGGCCGAAGGACATGACCAGGTACTCATAAAGTCCGTACCTTGTCGAGAAAGCTGTCTTTGGAATGTCCCCCGCCCTTATCTTAATCTGATGGTACCCGGATCTTAAGTCCATCTTGGAAAAGATCTTTGCTTCGACCAACTGATCAAACAACATGTCGATCCGTGGCAACGGGTACTTGTTCTTGATGGTTATGGCATTTAATGGATGATAGTCCACGCAAAGCCGTAACGTCTCATCCTTCTTCTTCACAAACAATGCCGAACAGCCCCATGGTGAGGAGCTCGGCCTAATAAAACCCTTCTCCAGAAGGTCCGTGAACTGAGTCTTCAGTTCAGCCAATTCCTTGGGCGCCATCTTGTACAGCCTTCGGGATATTGGCATGGTTCCCGGTGCAAGTTCAATCTTGAACTCCACCTCTCTATCGGGTGGCATCCCCGGCAAATCATCTGTTATTCGTAGTCATATATATTCTGAAATTCAGTTTGTGGATGATGTGTATATGTGTGACGAACATCATGGGCACACATATGCATCAGTTCTCGGTTCCGTGGTTTTCCACAGAATTGAGGGCATTAAAGATTGGTATCAGAGCCATGGGTTGACGGTAGGTTACACGCTTAGATAGATCACAGATTGGTATTGGACACAGATTGGTAGCTAAGCCATGCTGACATAGGATGCAAGCCTAGGAAAGGCCATAGTCGGATCACAGATTGGCAACACCCTAAGCCATATAGGACCCCCATTAAACAAGCCTTGAATAGGAGTTGTGTGAGCCCTTGTGATGATTGTTTGTGATTATATGCTTAGTGTGAGTTGTGGGACGTCTCAAAGCTTGTCCATATCCACACCTAAGTAGAAAAAGGTGTGAGATGCCTCGGCACTTGTTCATATGCTCATATGGGCTAATATATATAGTCCAATCCACCTTGATGCATATAGTTGAGGGGGTCTACCTAACCTTCTAACCTTCTATTCTATTTTGTTCTCTCTCACAGATGGTGGGAGGAAACGCCGGCCGAAGGAATGTCCGTGAAAACCAAGAGGATGGCCACGATGAAGTTCCTGTTAACCCCGGAGCTGGTGAGAACAACCTGGAACGGTTGATGGCCATGCAGAATCAACTTATGCAAATCATGATCCAAACTTTGGGTCAGTTGCAGGCCAACAACAACAACCCCGTTCCGGCACCACCGCCACCACCACCGCCAGCTCATAATAGACTGGGAGAGTTCATGAGGACTCGACCACCCACCTTTGCTCAAGCTAACGACCCCATGGAGGCCGACGACTGGTTGAAATCCATGGAGAAGAAGATTGCCATACTGCAGTGCAATGACCGAGAGAAGGTTCTTTTTGCGTCGCACCAACTCATTGGAGCTGCCGCTGACTGGTTGGATGCCCTATGCAACGCTCATGTCGACCCGGAGGCGATCACTTGGACTGAGTTCAAGGAGAGTTTCCGCTCTCATTACATCCCTGCTGGTGTAATGATGCTCAAGAGACAGGAGTTTGAAGGTCTCCACCAAGGATAGATAAGCGTGAATGAGTATCTCAACAAGTTCACACAACTGTCCCGGTATGTCACCGAAGATGTCAACTCAGACCAGAGGAAGCAATACCTGTTCATGAGAGGGTTGAACAATGAGATCCAGGTTCAGCTCCTCAACAATGACTACGCGAGCTTCCAAAAGCTGGTTGACAAGGCTATAGTTGTTGAAAGCAAGATCCGAGAGATCGAGCGAGAGTGCAAGAGGAAAATTCCATAACAGCCCCAAGGGAGCAACGTACGACCTCGGTACATGCCCCCGGCCGCACCGCAGTATGGATCGACCACTCCTGCATACCGCCCTAGTCAGCCACCACAGCAATGACCCGTTGCACAAGCACCTCGTGTGCCCTTACCTTCTGTGCCCTGACCCAACATGGGCGCTCCTGTTCAAAACCCCCGCCCCAACGTACCTGCTGCCGTAGGCAACAGGGCATGCTTTGAATGCGGGGAAACAGGACACTTCGCAAGCCAGTGCCCGAGGAGAGGCCCTGGACAGCAAGGCAATGTGCCCAAGCAGAACCCGTGACCGAACGGAGGGGACAATCAAGGAAACTGTGGACAGCAGAACTATGCTCGCGGCAATGTGAACCATGTCTCTACTGAGGAAGCACAACAGGCCGAGGACGTCTTAATTGGTATGTTCCTTGCCAACTCCAACCCAGCCACCATCTTATTTGATTCTGGAGCATCACATTCCTTCATATCATCCAAGTATGTTGCCAAGCAAAATCTACCCATATCACACTTAAAATGCGCTATGTTAGTTAATTCTCCCGGTGGAGATATGAGGACTAATATAGTATGTCCGAAAGTAAGCCTTAAAATAAGGGGGTAGACTTCCTTGCCAAGCTCATTATCTTGGATTCCCAAGGGATTGACATAATACTCGGGATGGATTGGTTAAGCAAGCACAACAGGGTAATCCAATGTGCTGAAAGAAGCGTGCAGTTGACAATGAGCACGGTATTCGTGTCGAGTTTGAGTCAGCCCAACAAACAACCGAAAAGGCAATCTTGAACCACGTCGAAGGAGCAACATTGGACAGCATTCCAGTGGTTCAAGAATTCTCGGACGTGTTTCCAGAGGAGCTTCCAGGTATGCCACCTGATCGGGACATTGAGTTTGCCATTGAATTGGTACCCGGAACTGCACCCGTAGCAAAGAGACCCTATAGGATGCCCGTCAATGAACTAGTAGAACTCAAGAAGCAAATTCAGGAGCAGTTGGAGAAGGGTTTTATACGTCCAAGCTCGTCACCATGGGGAGCTCTCGTGCTCTTCGTATACAAGAAGGATGGAACCCAAAGGATGTGCGTGGACTATAGGTCTCTCAACGAGGTGACAATCAAGAACAAAAACCCTATGCCCCGTATAGAGGACCTATTCAACCAAATGAAAGGAGCCCGAGTGTTCTCTAAGATTGATCTTCGGTCGGGATACTTCTATCTGAAGATTAAGCCCTCCGATATACCCAAGACTGCCTTTCAAACACGGTATGGTTCGTATGAATATACCGTCATGTCTTTTGGGTTAACAAATGCACCCGCATACTTCATGTACCTTATGAACAAGGTTTTCATGGAGTACTTGGAAAAGTTCATCGTGGTTTTCATCGACAACATTATGGTGTATTCAAAAAGTGAGGAGGAGCATAAAGAACATTTAAGATTGACCTTGCAGAAAATGCGTGAGCATCAATTGTATGCCAAGCTTAACAAGTGTCAATTTTGGCTAAAGGAGATATCGTTCCTAGGCCACATTATCTCCGAGGAAGGAGTATCGGTTGACCCCGGAAAAGTGGGAGATGTTCTGAAGTGGAACCAACCGCAAAACGTGAGGGATATTCGGAGTTTTCTTGGGATGGATGGATACTACTGACACTTCATTAAGGACTTCTCTAAGATAGCAAAGCCTATGACGGATTTGCTAACGAAGGGAAAAGCCTTTCAATGGACACCAGCATGCCAAGAAAGTTTTGAGGAACTCAAGAAAAGGCTAACCACGGCGCCGGTTTTGGTATTGCCGGACGTGATCAAGAGCTTTGACATATATTGTGGCGCATCCAGACAAGGGCTTGGATGTGTGCTTATGCAAGAAGGACAAGTGGTAGCCTATGCCTCACGACAATTAAAGAAGCACGAGCTTAATTATCCTACACATGACTTGGAGCTAGAAGCAGTAGTGCATGCATTGAAGATTTGGAGACACTATATCTTTGGTCATCGATGTGAGATCTATACGGATCATAAAAGCCTCAAGTACATATTTACACAAACAGACCTGAATTTGAGGCAACGTCGATGGTTGGAACTCATCAAGGATTACGATGTTTGAATCAACTACCACCCTGGGAGGGCCAATGTAGTAGCTGATGCATTGAGCCGGAAGGGAGCATGTCACCAACTTACGGTTCAGGAGCTACCACCCGAACTACGTAAGAAGTTCGAACGGTTATACCTCGGATTCTTGAACAAGATGGAAGTGATGGAGATCCACTCTTCATTGGAGCAAGAGATAAGAGATGGCCAGGCAACGGGTGAGGAGATTAAGGAGATCAAGGAAAGGATCCGACAAGGAATAGAGAAGGATTTCAATGATGAGAAGGGTACGATTTGGCTAGGAAAAAGGATTTGTATGCCTAACGTAAAGCACATCCGCGACATGCTATTAAAAGAGGCACATGATTCACCCTATTCCATACATCCTAGAAGTACCAAAATGTACAAGGACTTGAAGACTTGTTATTGGGTGGATGGTATGAAAAGGGACATAGCCGAATACGTTGCCCTATGCGACACATGCCAACGGGTGAAGGCCGAACATCAAAGACCCGATGGATTGTTGCAACCCTTGAAGGTACCCGAGTGGAAGTGGGAGGACATAAGTATGAACTTCATCGTCGGATTGCCACGTACTCAGTCGGGTTATGACTCCATCTGGGTTATCGTGGACCGATTGACAAAACAACCCATTTTCTCCCTGTAAGGGCCAAGTACAACGTTGCACAATTAGCCGAGTTGTACATGGAGCAGATCGTGTGCCGTCATGGAGTCCCGAGGAGGATAGTCTCAGATCGAGGTTCTCAGTTTACCTCTAGATTCTAGAGGAAGCTGCAGAAATCTATGGGTACACGACTGGATTTTAGCTCTGCCTATCACCCACAAACCGATGGACAAACTGAAAGGACAAACCAAATTTTGGAGGACATGTTGAGAGCTTGCACCTTGAAACGTGGGCGTAGTTGGGATAGGAGTTTACCGTACGCCGAATTCTCCTATAACAACGGCTATCAAGCTAGCTTGAAGATGTCAACTTTCAAAGCATTGTATGGTAGGCGGTGTGGAACGCCGCTGTTCTGGAATGAGGCTGGAGAGAACCAGGTGTTTGGACCCGAAGTGCTACAAGAAGCTGAAAAGCAAGTCCAAACGATACGGGAGAACTTAAAGGCTGCTCAGTCACGACAAAAAGGCTATGCCGACAACAGGCGAAGGAAGTTGACCTTCAAAGTAGGAGACTTCGTATACCTTAAGGTATCACCTACCCGTGGTCAACGATGTTTCAACGTCAAAGGCAAGCTAGCACCTCGCTACATCGGACCATTTAAGATTTTGGACAAGCGAGGAGAAGTAGCCTATCAACTAGAGCTCCCAACATATCTCTCCGACGTACATGATGTGTTTCATGTATCCCAGCTCAAGAAGTGCTTGAGAGTACCAGAGGATCAAGTACCAATGGAAGAGCTTGAACTTCAAGAGGACCTGACTTATGCGGAGCACCCTGTACGAATTTCGGACGTAAGGGAAAGGGTCACAAGGAACAAAGTGATCTGATGGTGCAAGGTACAATGGATCCATCACACCGAAGTTGAAGCCACAAGGGAGCATGAATAAGACGTCAAGGCATAATTCCCCCATCTATTCTCTACTAACGAATCTTGAGGGCGAGATTCAATTTAAGGGGGGTAGATTTGTGACACCCTCAATTTTGGTTACTGCATGTATTCATGTTTCATGTAGATAAAACATTTTAAAAGAAGAGGGGACAGAGAAAGGATTAAAAAGATAGCCAAAAAGAGTAAAAATCCAGTTCACCAAGAGTGCCGAAGACAACTCTCGCGGTCCGCTGGCCACGTGGCGCCTTCGGAGCTCATCCCCGCAAAGGAGGAGAGGTCCGACCCTGTGGGACACGTGTTGCCCCCGGAGCTATCCTCTGCGAAGAAGCAAGGCCAGCCGCAAGACACGTGTCACCTTCGGAGCTAGTCACCACGGAAATCAGAGGACCAGTCGCGCGGGATATGTGTCGATCTCGGAGTACACCTCCGAGAGGTCCGGTTCTATTGGACACATGTCGCCACCGGAGCTTATCTCCGGGAGGTCCGACACTGTTGGACACGTGTCGACCTCGGAGCTCGTCTCTGAGGAAAAAGGGAATCCGGCGCTACTTGACGCGTGGCATTCGGAGAGCTCACCTCCGAAGAAAGGGAGGTACGAAATGGATACGTGGCACACCCGGAGCCACCTCCGGAGAGAGGGAAGGTCCGGCACTGACACGTGGCGTGCGCGGAGCCACCTCCAAATAGAGAGGAGGTCCCGACCGCCAGGATACGTGGCGCACACGGAGCTCACCTCCGAAGGAGAGGGAGGTCTCGCTCGCTTGACACACGGCACAAACGGAGCTCGTCTCTGCGGAAAAGTGGAGACCAGGCCTCGGTGGACACGTGGAGCTTCCAGAGCTCATCACTGCAGAGGTAACGAGTTTTGGAGCGGTTTTTGGATTCTGTACGCGTAGAAATATCGGTACGGAGAAGAAACCGACCTGAATTCCTCAATGTTACCGCACCAAATTGACTAAATATAAGTTGTTAAGATTCAACGACAATCTGAATGGGACTCCTATTCGAAATGCAATCAGATTAGGACTCTTCTTCTCCCGATTATAAATAGAAACCAGAACCTTTGGCCGAAAACCACGGACTTCTCCTAAGCCGACGACTTAGAGCTCTAGCCCCAACTCGCCGAGTAAGCCCATCGCCGGAGTTCGGTCGAGAGAGAGATCACCGGAACAGAGCCCCAACGATCTGTCTGATCAGAGAAGGACCCCGAGGCCAAGAAGAACGTAAGGTAGGTCTCTAATAACACCTTACGACATCATCGTGTTTTCTTTGCATTTGTTCTTCGATTCCTTTCGAACAGAAGCTTTCTCGTGGACAAATCACTTGTTGATCGGGTTGATCTAAAGACAAGATCATCGCCACGTCCGCTTTTGATCCAAACACCTCTGTTCATCGTAAAACCATGCAAGCCATGCAAGAACGCGTACAAACTAAACTGCATCATAGGATTTACATGCATAAGCATCATCACATCTGGTTAAAGTTTGTGCATGGTATTGATTGATTATGAATCTTGTATGTGCGTGATCCTGTATAGAAGGACAAGCTCAGGGAGCTGTCTACGACGAGCTGCAACAACAAGGTTTCAAGATCCAAGAGCAACCGGAACCGCAAGAACAAGGCAAGTGCCCCTTGACCATATTGATCTATGTTTTGGGAAACTATTTTGTTTTGCGAAAAGGTGTGTGTGCTGAGTCAAACATGATGGGAAACCCTTTTATAGGAGTTTACTAGCTTTGGTTAAACCACCCTTGTCACCAGGGAAGTTTATGAGTCGGGTATGGTTTTTTCTTTAAGCTTCGCTGAGTCCATGGGATTGGGAAGCGAGATAGATGTGTCTAGCTAACTGCACTCGTAATGATAATGAGGAACTGATGTTATTAATGAACATGTATCGGAGGGAGACTAGGCAAGACTGGGTTTGTGAATGAGGTAGCATGAGATGGTGGTTTACTTCAAGTAGATCTAAGGACCGGTTCATGCGTGCATATGCCAGGATAACAGTGCCACCACAAGGCCAAGTATGGGTGCGGCTTAGTTGAGTAACTAGGTAAGTTGCTAGATTGTTATGGATCGTGGAAGGCGCGGGGAATGGGAGTCGAGTGAGGACTGCCCTGGGAACTGCATGGCACAAGAGGGGGCCCGTGGGTGGGAGAATTGGAGATTCTAGCCTGCCGGTGAAACCTTAGTAAGTCCATACATCTAGTAACCCCTTTGTAAAGGCTATTTTGTGATCTCTTGGCCATACACCGATGGTTGTGTACTGGTATAATGGAGGTTCTGCAGTTGCCGATGGGTGACGAAATCACAAACTTGTGGGTAAAGAGGTGCAAACCTTGCAGAGTCTTAAAACTATCATGATAGCCGAGCTTACGCTCACGAGCGCCTGGCCAACTTCCATGATTAGATGGGATGGTTATTGGATATGGTTATTGGGTATGGTTTTGGTTATGGTTTGGTTTTGGTTTTGTTTTCGGGACTGTTGAGTCCGGGTGATGAGACGGGTTGCATGACTGTTGAGTCATGGCAACGAGGTTGAACGGTGTGAGATGGAAATTGTTTATGAGATGAAATGGTAGCGAATACGAGATGGTATTCTTGAAATGGTAGCGAATATGAGGAGGTATTCGTGAGCAAGACTGAGGTTGATTAATGTCTGGTTGGGACATGGAAGGTAATGAACATAATGGAGGTATGATTGGTATTTTAATACATATTGGGATTACATTCGCTTAAAGATAAGTTGTTGTTTTATCATGGTTTTGATAAGTAACTTTGCTTTCTGCAATGAGACTTTTTATACCTACCTTGTTGTGAGCTACATATCATATTTTCCCGCACTTGCTGAGTACACCATTGTACTAAAACTTGCATTATTATTTCATCATCAGCAACAGGAGAAGATTACTATGAAGACCAAGTGGAGCATTAGGCGTGTAATCTGTCCTCAACCTTGCCTGTGGTAATGGAGTAGAGATGGAGCCGCTGCTGCTGCTTAGATTGCTTCCGCATTAGAATAAAGACTTCCGCTGTTAGATTAAGACTTCCGCTGTGAGCATGAGTCCAAGACTCATGAGACATTGTAATAAACTCTGTTATTCGTGGTCATATATATTCTGAAATTCAGTTTGTGGATGATGTGTATATGTGTGACGAACATCCTGGGCACACATATGCATCAGTTCTCGGTTCCGTGGTTTTCCACAGAATTGAGGGCGTCACAGTCAAACCTCGCCCCGAGCCTGCCACGTAGCCAGTTAGCGGCGGACCTCTCCCCCTTTTGCGGGGATGAGCTCCGAAGGCGCCACGTGGCCTGCGGAACGCGGGAGTTATCTTCGGCTTTATCGGTGAACTGGAATTTACTCTTTTTGGCTATCTTTTTTATTCTTTTTCTGTTTCCACTTTGTTTAAAATTTTTTCTCTATGAATGCATGCAGAAATCAAAATTGAGGGTGTCACATAAAGTTTGTGCATGATAATTGATTGCTGTGATCTTTGTATGTGCGTGGTCTGGCTAGAAGGACACGCTCAAGAGGTCGTCTACGAGGAACTACAGCATGAAGACTTCGAGATGCTTGAGCAACACGAACCACGGGAGCAAGGCAACTGCCCCCTTGACCAAATTGAACCTTGTTTTACGAACTGTTTTGCTTGCGAAAATTTCATGCTTGTGTCAACTTGATGGGAAACACTTTTATAGGAGTTTACTAGTTTTGTTAGCCATCCTTGTCGCCGGGAAAATTGTTGAGTCGGGTATGGTCATTTTTTCCCTTTTGCTTCGCTCAATTTACGGGATACGGGAAGCTGAAATAAAACATGTTTAGCTACTGCACTCATTAGATTAAAGATGATGAGAACTTGACGATGTTAATAAGCATGGAATCAGGGAGATCTAGGCAAGCTTGGTTCATGGATTTTGCTGAATGAGATGGTGGTTTGCTTGCTGTAGATCTAAGGACCGGTTCGTGCGAGCACATGCCAGGAAAATGGTGCCGCCACAAGGACAAATATGGGTGTGGCTTAGCTGACTAATTTGGTGTGTTGGTAGCTTTTTATGGACCATTGGATGGCATGGGGAATGGAAGTCGAGGAGGACTGCCCTAGGAACTGCATGGCACAAGAGGGGGCCCGTGGGCGGGAGAATAGAGATTCGAGCCTGCCGGTGAAACCTCAGTGGGTAGCCCCTTTGTAAAGGCTATTTTGTGATCTCTTGGCCATACACCGACAGATATGTAGTGGGATAATGGAGGTTCTCTTTAGTCGCCAACGGGTGACAAAATCACAAACTTGTGGGTAAAGTGGTGCCACCTCTGCAGAGTGTAAAACTATCATGATAGCCGTGCTTCCGGTCACAAGCACCTGGCCAACTTCCATGATTAGAGGCAAACTTGGTATGGTTATGCAGGTATGGTCATTGGAATTGGTCATGACAATGAGTTTGGTTTTGATTATATGAAAATGAGATAGTTATAAATATATATGAGTATGAGATGAACTTGAGCTTTTTGGCTGGTTGAGGCTTGATAAATGGTGAATTATGATAAAGGAATGTTGATGAATTACTTGGTTATGATGGGATTAAACTCACCTAGAGATAATTTCTGTTTTTACCCTGTTGTGAAATAAAATTTGCTTGCTGCAATGAACCTTTTTATTCCCTACCTTGTTGTTAGCTACATGTCATACTTTTTCCGCACTTGCTGAGTACAACATGTACTCACCCTTGCATTCCTCACGTATACATCAGCTACAGGAGAAGAATACTTCGAGGAACAGGTGGAGTACTAAGCGTGCGCACTACCGTCAACACGCATGTGGAGTTGAAGTTGGAGCCCGCTGTCTTAGTCATTTTCCGCTTCCGTTAGAGTATTCCTCTGCAAAAATAAGTTAGATATTCATGAGTGACACAATGAGTCAATGTAATAAGGTACTTAAACATTATTCGTACGTGGTTATATTATGAATTCAGTTTGTGATAAAGCTGTGTATATGTGATGAACATCCTAGGCACACATACACATTCACTTGGTTCATTTTCGGAACCGGGTCTCATAAATTGGCATCAGAGCCACGTTGACCATAGGATGCAAGCCTAGGTAGAATGGACACTCTAAAACACATAGGAACACCCTTCTAAACTGTTATTTTTGAAAATTGCTTGCTGCTGCACTTTATTTGTCAACTCAGCCACCGCAAAGTGCTATTTTCAGCCCCTATTTCTTATTTTCTTTTGGATAGCCACACTTTTGTTTTCTTGCTTCGTAGATTCTGAAGGTTTGGAGTTATTTCGTCCTCCTCTAAAGTTTCTCATGTCTTATTTATAGATGCCGGTGACTAGGAGCACAGCACGCATGAGAACCAGTCCACCGCCATGTGGGAGTGCACTTAACCCCACTGAGGTGTCCGATGGACCATATTGGGAGGAGGTGAACATGGAACCTCATGATGAAGATGAAGTCAGTAGCTCCATGCATGAGGAAGAGGATCCGGAAGAGGTGGAACCAATCGAAGAAGACATGGAAGATGATCCACAAGAACCGTAGCGGAGCCTCATGAAACTATGTCGGAAGGAGATGAATCCAAAAAGGAGCCACCCCCTGCTGAGGCCGATAATGAAGATGATGAACGGGCCAACCGTTTAGTTCAAGAATTCCGGTCCGACGGGATGGAAGGAGGACACATATCCAAGGAGCTTAAAGAATTCCTGGATTGCTGCAGCTTATACCCGGAGTATCTCCTCAAGAAAGTCCCTCGTCTTGTACATGAAGAGTAGAAGGCTGAGGTAACCATCCTATCTAATGGTAGGGTTGTCACACGGCACTTCGCACCCACATGGAGAGCTACAAGGGCAGAAGCTATTGATGATGCTGCATGGGATGCACTCACCGGACTGTGCTACGCTTTCCGTGAGGAGATTGAGAACACTACCTTTGAGCTGCACCCGTATCAGAAGAGTGGTACAAGGGAGGTCATTGGACCCCATGGAGGAGCTCTTTCCATCCCACAAGCTGCTAACAAGTCTTAGAGGTTGCTCGTGGAGTTAGGAAACTGCTATGCAAGCCCACAAGAAGAGATCCGCTACCTCCGCAAGAAGTTGTACTTACTGGAAAAACAAGAGGAGACTCGTGCCAACACGGGAACAAATGGAGCACCAGTGCCATCTACCCCTACATGGACTGACGACTCACCATGGTGTGTGCCCATGTATGGACCACCCCTGTCACACGGCGAGAACAGCACCGGTTCTCACGATTAAGTTTAGGTCCCCTATTGAATAAAGTTGTAATAAGAACACTTAGATCGTAGTAGCTTGAATAAGAGTGGTGTGCTGAACTTTTGTGATGATTGCTTGTGATTGTGTGCTTGGTGTGAGTTATGGGACGCTTCGGTGAATGTCCACATTCACACATAGTAGAGACATGTGGGATGCTTCGGTACTTGTCCACATCCTCATATAGGCTGATATTAATAGAGAGTTGCTTAGTTCATACACCTTGATGCATATAGTTGGGAAATCGCCTCTTCCAATTCTGTATTCCGAGAGTAAGCCTTAAAATAAGGGGGATAGACTTTCTTGCCAATCTTATTGTCTTGGATTGCCAAGGTATTGATATAATACTTGGAATGGACTGGTTAAGCAAGTATAACGTAGTGACCCAATGTGCTACGAGGGTCGTGCAGTTGATGAGTGAGCACGGTACTCATATCGAGTTCGAGGTAGCCCAACCAGAAACCGAGAAGGCAGTGCTGAACCACATCGAAGAAGTGACATTGGAAAGCATTCCGGTGGTTCAAGAATATTCAGATGTGTTCCCGGAATAACAGCTAGGTATGCCACCTGATCAGGACATCGAATTAGCCACTGATTTTGTACCCAGAACTGCACCTATAGCTAAGAGGCCATATAGGATGCCTGCTAATGAATTAGTGGAGCTCAAGAAATAAATTGAGGAGCAGGTAGATAAGGGTTTTATACGCCCAAGCTCGTCACCGTGGGGAGTTTCCATGCTCTTCGTAGATAAGAAAGATGGGACCCAAAGGATGTGTGTGGACTATAGGTCTCTCAACGAAGTGACAATCAAGAATAAGTACCCGCTGCCTTGCATAGAGGACTTATTCGATCAAATGAAAGGCGCCCGGATTTTCTCTAAGATTCACCTTCGATCGGGATACTTCCAGCTGAATATTAAACCCTCCGACATACCCAAGACGGCTTTTCGAACACGGTATGGTTTGTACGAATATAATATCATGTCATTTGGGTTGACAAATGCGCCCGCATACTTTATGTACCTCATGAATAAGATCTTCATGGAGTACCTGGACAAGTTCGTTGTGGTCTTCATCGACGACATCATGGTGTATTAAAAAAGCGATGAAGAACATGAGGAACAATTGAGATTGACATTGCAGAAACTGCGAGAGCATCAATTATATGCCAAGTTCAGCAAGTGTCAATTTTGGCTAAAGGAAATATCATTCTTAGGCCACATTATCCCGGAAGGAGGAGTATCATTTGATCCCGGAAAAGTGAGAGACGTTTTGAAGTGGAACCAACTGCAGAATGTGAGGGATATTCGGAGTTTCTTTGGGATGGATGGAGACTATCGCCGGTTCATCAAGGATTTCTCCAAAATAGCGAAGCCTATGACGGAATTGTTGATGAAGGGGAAAGCATTTCAGTGGACACAAGCGTGTCAGGACAGGTTTGGGGAGCTAAAGAAAAGATTGACAACAGCACCAGTTTTGGTATTGCCGGACGTGAGCAAGAGCTTTGATATATATTGTGACGCATCAAAACAAGGGCTTGGATGTGTGCTTATGTAAGGAGGCCAAGTGGTAGCCTATGCATCGGAACTAAAGAAACATGAGCTGAACTACCCTACACACGATCTGGAACTTGCAGCCGTGGTACATGCCTTAAAGATTTGGAGGCATTACATCCTCGGTCACCGATGTGAGATCTATACGGATCACAAAAGCCTCAAGTATATATTCACGCAAATGTATCTGAATTTGAGGCAACATCGATGGTTGGAACTCATTAAGGATTATGATGTAGGAATCAACTATCACCCCAAGAAGGCCAATGTAGTAGCGAATGCATTGAGCCGAAAGGGAGCATGTCACCAACTCACGGTTCGGGAGGTGCCACCCGAGTTGCGTAAGGAGTTCGAACGATTACATCTCGGGTTCTTGAACGAGATGGAGGTGGTAGAACTGAACTCAACGCTGGAACAAGAGATATGAGATGGCCAAGCAACGGATAAGGAAATAAAGGAAATCAAGTAAAGAACCCGACAAGGGATAGAAAAGGATTTCAAGGAAGACGAGAATGGCACGCTTTGGTTAGGGAAAAAGATTTGTGTGCCTAACGTGAAGCACATCTGTGACACGATACTAAAGGAGGCACATGACTCGCCTTATTCCATACACCCCGGCTATACAAAGATGTACAAGGACCAGAAAACTTGCTATTGGTGGTATGGCATGAAAAGGGATATCACTGAATATGTTGCCTTATGCGACACGTGCCAACGGGTGAAGGTCGAACATCAAAGACCTGCTGGATTATTGCATTCATTGAAAGTACACGGGTGGAAGTGGGAAGACATCAGCATGGATTTCATAGTCGGATTGCCACGTACTCAGTCGGGCTACGACTGTATTTGGGTTATCGTGGACCGATTGACAAAAGTAGCCCACTTTATTCCTGTTAGGACTAAGTATACTGTGGCACAATTAGCCGAGCTGTATATGGAGCAAATCGTGTATCGTCATGGAGTTCCAAAGAGGATAGATTCAGATCGAGGTTCTTAATTTACCTCTAGGTTATAGAGGAAGCTGCATGAAGCTATGGGTACACGGTTGAATTTCAGCTCCGCATATCACCCACAAACTGATGGGCAAACTGAGAGGACAAATCAGATTTTGGAAGACATGTTGAGAGCTTGCGCCTTGGAACATGGGCGAAGTTGGGACAAGAGCTTGCCGTATGCTGAATTCTCATACAACAATCGTATCAAGCCAGCTTAAAAATATCACCTTTTGAAGCGCTATACAGTATATGGTGTAGAACACCGCTGTTCTGGAATGAGACCGGAGAAAGCCAAGTATTTGGACCCGAAGTGCTGCAAGACACAGAAAAGCAAGTCCAAACAATACGTGAAAATGTGAAGGATGCTCAGTCACGTCAAAAGGTCTATGCGGACAATAGGCGAAGGAGTTTGACCATTGAAGTGGAGACTTTGTGTATCTTAAGGTCGCCTATCCGAGGCCAACGATGGTTTAATGTCAAAGGCAAGTTAGCACCTCTCTACATCGGGCCATTCAAGATTTTGGGCAAGCGAGGAGAGGTAGCCTATCAACTAGAGCTGCCAACGCACCTCTCCGACGTCCACGGCGTATTTCATGTATCTCTGCTAAAGAAGTGCCTAAGAGTGTCGGAAGAATAAGTACCGACGGATGAGCTGGAATTTCAGGAGGATCTGACCTACGCAGAACACCCCATCAAAATCTTGGACGTAAAGGAAAAGGTCACGAGGATAAAAGTAATCTATTGGTGCAAGGTACAATGGAGCCATCACACGGAAGCCGAAGCTACATGGGAGCGTGAGGAAGATCTCAAGGCAGAATTCCCTCATCTATTCTCCACTCTATCGAATCTCGAGAGCGAGATTCAGTTTAAGGGGGGTAGGTTTGAAACACCCTCAAATTCATTACCATTGACACGACCCCACTGGTCCTGTCGAGCCAGGATCACGCTGAGGGGTGCTGCGTTGCACAGCACCGTATAACACACGTCAAAGGTACAAAGCGGAAGCGGAAGCTTTATTACATAAACAAGTTTATTAACATGTTTACATCAAAATAAGTTTAGTCCACACTCGCGGGCGTAGACTAAGCATCAAGTGCACGTTCAGCCCTCGAACGTGTCCTTGCTAGCACACACGCACACTAACTCTGCGGCGTGCACGACTCCCACTCGACGGGGTTCCCCTCCTGGGGTTCCGTCTCCTCTTCGGGAGTCCCTTCCTCATAGAACCCTGCAAAAGCTTCAAACACAAGCAGTGAGCACGAAGGCTCAGCAAGTCTGACCCATCTCACCTAAACATGGAACTTCTACATGAGGGTAATGGGTTGCTTGAGGGAACAAAAATCATTTGCAAGGACTCGCCTAATTAGTGGATCCTTACTTTCAAGTTTTAGCAGCAGGTTGTGGAGAACCTTACGCTAAGGCACACGAGAGAGCCGCAATCAAACAAGAAACGCATTTCTCTCGTGTACTTTGCCCAAAGTTGAAAAGAACTTTAGTTAGCACTAAGCTACAGCATATCATTAACAATCAATGTCCAGCTTTCAATCAGCAACATTTTAACATGTAACTAGCCTGTTCTTTCTACGTCACGGTACAGTGAACAAGTGGTACTCACTGACCGCGAGGGACGGCGATTATAATCGATTTACACCTGCAGGGTTACCCGAACAACCCGTCACGTACGCCCGTACTCGATGTTGCCTACAACAACCATCACGGACGTCGTACGCGACTACCTTTCACCCGTTAGCCAAATATTGAACCGGTCCCATCGTCCCGAGCAAGAGGTCCCTGCACGCGCATCTCTGTGCCGCCAGCTGATTTACACCTCGAGCTCTCAACCTACCCTCTGAACGACGGGCAATGCCTCAACACCCAGCTACCCGAGTTACATCAGTTTCCCGGTTCCCATATAGCCGGTAGGTCTTCGGTACTGTTCTAGCTTGTTCAACAGGCCCGCACACGGCTCGGTCCTCAATCGACACAAGCGGAGCTACAGCACACAGGCCCCAAAGTCCTGCTGCCCTTACTCTCCGCTCGGTCTCATTTTCTTGCCATGTGTATCATGTGCTATCTCTACCCGAGCAATGTGACTCTAGCCTATCCTCGCGAGTAGTTCCAACTACTCGACTTGTACCGAATCCTACTCTATCTTAGCAATGCAGTGGCTAACGAGGTTTGCAATCCTAAACCCAACCCGTGGTTTTCTTGGCTATGCAGTTGGATTTCCAAACAAGACTCTAATGCACAGAACAAAGGAAACAAGTATGTGCTCAAAACAATAAAAATTTGTAAAAAGGTTAATGCAAACCACCGGGGCTTGCCTTGCTGCTCTTGGTCGTAGGCTAGCTGTTCCTCCGGAGTAACGAAGTCTAGGACTTCGGGTTCCTCCTCGACCTTAGCGACTACATGATAAGAACAATGTATGTATTAATTTAAATGCATTTGTATTAAGTTTGAAGTTGTGAAGTCCATAACCTTTGCTAGATAGACCTAATGACTGTGAAACTTTTACTGTGGCTTGGTTACAACCTAAACACAGACTTGGTCAAGTTTTAGTTGCAGCAAAGCTCATTTGAGCCCTCCACAATTAATTATGTCCTTGACCTTAATTGGAACTCTTAGGGTGTTCTAGGAATTTTCATGAGACAAACTATGACTTTCTGAAAACTAGATTTTCAGAGGGTCCTAATGGAGTTGGTCTCACTTAATTTGGAAGTCCCTAACTAAAGATATGAGCTAAACAATTTCAGAGAAAATTCTGAAAATGTTTCTGAACATTTTCTATTTTCTCTGGAACAGTTTTACTAATCACACCATTATGTGGACTAAATGAGCTCAAATGGGTCTGAAATTTTTATGGTAGCTCAAGGATATTTTGGTGAACATCCCAGCAAAATTTCAGGATTTTCCTCCAAAGGATTCTCCAGTTAAAATTCCTAACAGTTTAAACTTCAAGGAATTAATTCTGGAGAATTAGGGAATTTCATGGAGTGAAACTTGATTTTCTTGAAAGTACTCAGAGAGCTGAATCCAACAAAATTTGGTTCACTCGATTTGGAGCTTTCTAGCCAAAGTTATAAGGATTTGAAGTTTGAAGGAAATCTGAAAATCGGGGAAAAGTTTAAACTCGCGCGTGGGCCCAGGGGACACGCGTCGCACGCTGAAGCGACAGCACACCGCGGCCCACAAGGATTTTGCGCGCCAGCACACCCGATCCCGGCCGCAGCCGGATCCCGATTCAAAATATCGGCCGCTGACAGCTGGGGTCCACCCCCTTCTTCAACCTCGCGACACCCGCGCCCCGCCGCCGAGGGACCTCGCCGGAGAGCTCGCCGCTGGCTGCTGTACAGCTCCAAACTTCTTGATTCTGGCCGCCCCTGCCTACTTTTACTCGGGGAACATGATTCTAGGGTTAGCTGCTCATGACAATGGCCGGAGCATGGTCGGCGACGAGCCGCCATATCGGAACGACTTCGGCCATGTCGGCTAACTCTCCTAGTACCTCAGCTACTTGGGAAATCGGTCGGGGAGCATCAGTGGACCTCAGAGAAGGTCGACATGAACTCGAGGCAGCTCGGGGAAGGCCCGAAATAGGTCCTCACCGTGCGCCCGATACCCCCCGTTCGTTCCGCCATTAGTAGACCTTGAATTACGCCGGGCACAGAGGTTCTCCGGCCCAGAGTTGTGAAGGCAACTTGTGCGTCACCGTGTCTAGCTCGTGTGGGAGTGGCCTGAGGCCCTCTAATCCTTTCTAGAGCACGAATTAAACAGAATCATACCCGAAGGTCGTTCTGCACACAGAAAGGGGAAAAGTGGAAATTCGCCGCCGGTGAGCAACCACTCGAGCTGTGGCTCGGGGATGAGCAGCACCGGTCACCTGCGCGTCCAAGGGTGCCTTGTCTCGGGCGTGACAACGCCCAGGTTGGGCTGTCCACGAGAGCCCGAGGTGCGGCGGTTTCCAGTTCCGATTTTTATCTTTCGGCACAGCCGATATCACTCGGTTTCAATCGACTTCTAGCGATGGGGAGGATGGAGGAAGGTCTCTAGTACCTTGCTGGGACCCTGGAGTGGAAGGAGGGAGCTGCGATCGGCTTGATCGAGCGGACGCCCGAGCGGCGGTGATGGCAGTGGAGAAATGGATTGTGCACGTCGGCAGCTCGGGGAATGGCGACTGACGCACGCCGGGGAGGGAATAAATAGCCCGGCGGCTGGTCTCCGGCTTGGGGCGCGCAGCAGGAGCTGGCGCCGGCTGCCCCCTTCGGTGGCGCGCGCGCACCGCAGCTGGGAACCGACTGAACTGTGGTTCAGTCGGTTTGTTTTGAGGCAGAGGCTGACATGTGGGTCCCACCCCTCTTTTAACCTCTGAAATTTACTCCTAACAGCTGTGGTAAACAGTGAACCCTATTCTACCCTTGGCAATTCAAATTATTCACCCAAGAGCCATTTGAATTGATCAAAGTTCAAATGAGGTTTGGTTTGAATGAATTTCAGCACAAGTTCAGTTTGAAATTCAAATAAAGTTTGAATTTCTCCCCCTTAGCTCATGTCAAGATCAACCCCAAATGGAGTGAAAATTGGTGTGTGAGCTCACAAAAATGTGCTGAGCAAGAATATGCCTTCCACTTTCAAATTCATGGTATAAAAACAGTTTGAATTTGAATATGTTTTCAAACTGCCCCTTTCCTATCTATACCCAAGATGACCTCAAAAAGGTTTTGAATTTGGGTGAAACTTGGCATGGACATCCTTAGCAAAGTGTAGGAGTTTTCATATGTCCAGCCCATCTATATCACATGTGGGAAATACCACTTTTGCAATGTGTAAGTTTGTTCTCTAATGAGCATGTTGATAATTGTTACTTGCTCTTCATCTGTGTTCATCATTCTTGCTCAAATGAGGTGTGTAGTGTGGTGATGAACACTACAATTGGGTGTCAAAAACTGAGGCCCTTACATTCCTCCCCCCTTAAAAGAATCTCGTCCCGAGATTACAAGGTGAAAATGAGAGAGAGGACGGTGGAAAAATTACCGGATATGCGACGTGAGAAAGTCGGGGTAGTTAGTGCGAAGGAATTCTTCGCTTTCCCATGTCGCTTCGTCCATGGAGTGATTACTCCATAGAACCTTGTAGAACCACAACGTACGCTTGCGTGTGGTTCGGGCCTTTTCATCAATAATCTGCACCGGTTCCTCCCGATAGGTGAGATCCGGTTGCAGTTCTTCGATGTCTTCCAGCTGAACGGTAGTTGATAGCTTGAGACACTTCCTCAGCTGGGAAATGTGAAAGACGTCGTGCACACCGGAAAGTGCTTCTGGTAATCTCAGCCGGTATGCTACTGATCCACATCTTTCGGTAATTTGGAATGGACCGATGAATCGGGGTGCCAACTTTCCTCTCTCCCCAAATCTGTTTACGCCCTTCATTGGAGACACTCGTAGGTATACGTGATCTCCAATTTCGAATTGTAATGGGCGCCTCCTCCGGTCCGCATACTGTTTCTGTCGGGATTGAGCGGCCTTTAGGTTCGCTTGAATTAATCGAACCTTTTCTTCCGCGTTGTTGACAAGATCAATCCCGAAGGTAACCCTCTCGCCAGACTCACACCAGTTCAGTGGTGTGCGGCATTTTCTCCCGTATAGCGCCTCGTAGGGCGCCATCTTGATGCTGGCTTGGTACCCATTGTTGTACGAGAACTCGGCTAACGGCAAGTGATCATCCCAATTCTTGCCGTGGTCGATAGCGCAAGCTCGTAGCATGTCTTCTAGAATCTAATTTACCCGCTCGGTTTGTCCATCCGTCTGCGGGTGGTAGGCTGAACTACGGATCAGCTTCGTACCCAAGGCAGCGTGTAGCTGCTCCCAAAAACGGGACACAAATAAAGTGCCCCGGTCCGATATGATGGTACGGGGTACGCCATATAAGCATAGGATCCGTGAGATGTACAGTTCAGCGTACTTCTTGGCGTTGTAGTTGGTGTTGACCGGGATGAAATGGGCAACTTTGGTGAGCCGATCGACGATCACCCACACAGAATCATGTTTCTGTAAGGTGGTGGGTAAACCGACGACGAAATCCATGCTCACGTCCTTCCACTTCCAGGCAGGAATGCCCAGTGGTTGCAGCAGTCCCGGTTTCCGCATATGGTCTGCCTTCACCCTTCGACATGTATCACACTCGGACACGTATTTTGCAGTCTCCCGCTTCATCCGTGTCCACCAAAACTTTCTTCTGAGCTCTTGATACATTTTGTTGCTGCCGGGGTGAATATAAAATTTTGATAAGTGAGCCTCATCAAATATTTTCTTCCGTAACTCCGGGTTTCGGGGTACGACGATCCGGTCCTTGAACCATAGGACGCCATCTCCGTCCTTCCGGAAACATTTCAACTCCCCACTGTCTACACGTCTCCGCAAATGGGACATGCCCTTGTCATTCTTCTGGGCTGCCGCTATCTCTTCACGGATGGTGGGGATCAAATCTAGGTTGTAGAGAGCTCCGTGTGGAATCACATGTAGTGGTGGTTCGCTCCCTTCCAACGGTGTGATGGTCAGATTATTGACGTGTGACTTGCGGCTCAGCGCATCTGCCACAACGTTTGCCTTGCCCGGATGATAATGGATCTCTATCTCATAATCCTTTATCAGTTCCAACCATCTTCGTTGCCTCATGTTCAACTCCTTCTGAGTGAATATGTACTTGAGGCTTTTGTGGTCGGTATATAAATGTACAAGGTTACCGAGTAGGTAGTGCCTCCACATCTTCAGTGCAAGTACCACGGCAGCGAGCTCCAAGTCGTGAGTTGGATAATTTTGCTCATGATTCCTAAGCTGCCGTGATCCATACGCGACCACTCTTCGGTCTTGCATCAGCACACATCCGAGCCCAATGCCGGATGCATCGCAGTACACATCGAACGGTTTTGTTGTGTCTGGCTGCGCCAAAACCGGTGCTGATGTCAGGTGCTTGACTAAAGCCTTGAATGCTGCTTCACATGCCGGACTCCAAACATATTTGGTAGCTTTCTTCAGCAGCTCTGTCATTGGCTTGGCAATCTTCGAGAAGTTCGGAATGAACCTCCGATAATATCCCGCGAGTCCGAGGAAACTCCGTACCTCATGAACCGTTCTCGGGGATTTCCAATTCAGCACTTGCGTGATCTTGATCGGGTCCACAGCGATACCCTCCGCTGAGATGATATGCCCGAGGAAAGGCACTTGCGATATCCAAAACTCGCATTTGCTGAACTTTGCGTATAACTTGTGATCCCGCAGCCGTTGCAAGACTATACGCAGATGTTTCTTGTGATCTTCCTCCGACTTGGAATATACCAGGATGTCGTCAATGAAGACCACGACAAACTTGTCCAGCTCCGGCATGAACACCGAGTTCATTAAGTACATGAAGTGAGCTGGAGCATTGGTGAGGCCGAAGGACATGACCAGGTACTCATAAAGTCCATACCTTGTCGAGAAAGCTGTCTTCGGAATGTCCTCCGCCCTTATCTTAATCTGATGGTACCCGGATCTTAAATCCATCTTGGAAATGATCTTTGCTTCGACCAACTGATCAAACAACATGTCGATCCGTGGCAACGGGTACTTGTTCTTGATGGTTACGGCATTTAATGGACGGTAGTCCACGCAAAGCCGCAACGTCTCATCCTTCTTCTTGACAAATAATGCCGAACAGCCCCATGGCGAGGAGCTCGGCCTAATAAAACCCTTCTCCAGAAGGTCCGTGAGCTGAGTTTTCAGTTCAGCCAACTCCTTGGGCGCCATCTTGTACGGCCTTCGAGATATTGGCATGGTTCCCGGTGCGAGTTCAATTTTGAACTCCACCTCTCTATCGGGTGGCATCCCCGGTAAATCGTCCGGGAATACATCCGGGAACTCTCGGACCACTGGAATATCTTCCAATCTGATGGTTGTGGCTTGGTAGACACTTGGAAGTTTTATTTCTGGACTGTCCAGAAATAATGAGTGAGAACCGTGCACCTCTGAGTTTAAGTGCACGACTCGAAGGACGGTGTCTAAAACAGCGCCGTGGCGGGTTAACCACGACATTCCTAGGATGACATCGACCTTCTGCCCCTCTAAGATAATGAGAGACGTGGGGTACACTCTACCCGCTAAGCATAATGGTGCTTTGGAGACCATTACGCTTGCTGAAATCTTCCCACCCGGTGAACAAATTAAATATGGACTATCGGTGGGTAGTATTGGCAAGCTGTGTTTAGCAATGAAAGCTTGGCTAATAAAATTATGCGTGGCGCCTGAATCAAATAGTACTATAGCGGGATGCTGGTGGAGTTGGAACATACCCGCAAGGATTGGCTCGCCCTCCGGCACGTCCTCAATGGCAAGCTGGTGGACAGTGCCGGGCCTAGGGTTTGCCCGCCGCGCATTAGTAGGGTTCCGGGGTTGATTCCTCCCCGGAAACTGTGGTGCCACTCCGCCGCCTTGCCTCTCCGGGCAACTGCTCGCGAAGTGTCCTGGACGACCACACTTGTAACATTTGGCCGCTGCTGGTGGAGTACTCGGGGGACGAAAGCCCGGCATGCGTTGCGGAGGTGCAAACGCACGCGGCATCGCCCGCTGCTGCTGCTGTTGTTGCGGTGGTGCTGGCAGTGCCGGCCGGAATGCCGGTGAAGAGTACGGCCGACTGCGGAACGGCATCGACCGCTGTGGTGGTTGCCAGCGTGGACCTGATGGTGGGCGATTCACCATCCGAAACTTCTGAGAAGGACCACCTCCTTCTCCGCTACTCTGCGGCGCGCTTCGCTTTCGCTCTGCCGCCGCCAACTCCTTGCCGGAGTCCTCCTGAACAATCGCAGCATCAATTATGTCGTTGAGGCTGCCGCGATTGAACATCGCCAGCTTGTCTTTCAGGAGCGGGTTAAGCCCCTGGTAAAAGTGGTCCCGCCGCTTCTCGTCCGTATCTGCGTGATACGACGCGTAGAGCGCGAGATCGTTGAACGCCCTGGAATATTCCAGCGCGTTTCGGCTCCCTTGTTGCAGGTGTAGGAATTCCTGCGTCTTCCTCTTCATCAAACCGGGCGGTATATGATAGGCCCTGAAGGCCGTCCGGAACTCCGCCCAGGTCATCACTCGGTCGGTGGGTTGTGAAGCACAAAAGTTGGCCCACCACGCGCTCGCGGATCCTTGGAGCTGCTGGACCGCGAACTGAGTCTTGCGCTGCTCGCTGATTTGGAGCAGCCCGAACTTCATTTCTATGGCGCGGAGCCAGTTGTCCGCGTCAAGTGGTTCATCCGCCCTTGAGAATACAGGGGGATGAGTCGCCAGGAAGTCGGAGTAGGAGCTCTGTTGGCGCTCCTCACGATCTTGACGTCTCTCCGGGCGAGACGTATTCGCAATTAACGTTTGCAGCAGCTCTGTGTGCTGCTGATGTGAACCCGCCATTGCCGCGACAATGTCGGCCAATGTAACCGTTGGCAGTGGTGGTGGCGGTGTTTGCTGTTGCTGTTGCTGCTGCTGTCCTGAGGAGTCCTCGGGAGGCGGTTGGGAGGTCTCTCCCCCTTGGCTAGTACCCCCAACATCAGGGTTGGCACGAGTACGCGTCATTCTGAAATTCAGCACAGCAGCAATTAGCACATGTCTTACTCAAAATCCCATAACAGCAGTAGGTATTGAAGCGACGCATGATTAACTTGCACAACATTCACATATATTGATAAAGCATAAACTTTATACAAGATACATTATTCTCGGATCCCCGAGAAGTCGTGCTCATGTCGTCACTACCTATACATATGCTACTGTCTACCCGACATGTCACCGATTAGAAAAGTTGGGTTACGCTACCCTAGCTGCCCTACTTGGCAACCGTAACCCCCTACTCGGAGTAGAACTCGACCTCCTGTGGGTCGTCCTCCTCTGGTACTTCTGCTGGTGGCTCTGGATCTACCACCTCTTCTCCCATTCCGGGTTCTCCCATTGCTGGAAGACCCAAGACCACCGGTATGCCCAACACCGGGGGCACGAGGTCCTGCAATGCATGCACCTCGTCCATAGCCTGGTTGTAGTCCTCTTCCCAGCCTTGTCCTTCCTCAATAGCGTCGTCCCGCTCTTGAGCAAGGTCCTCATTTTGCTGGGTTAGGGTCTGCACCAGCTCTTGCAACGCCGCGATGTCAACACGGCCCTTCTTCTTTGCCTTCTTCAGACGACGCAACTGATTGTGTTGTTCATTCAGTCGCTTGATCGTCGGAAGGAGCACATTGCGGAGTGCGCTGTGAGCACCCTCAAAATGATCTCCACGGCTTGTGCTCTCCTTGAGCTTGGTGGCGAGATGCTCCGTATGAACAGCTTGGCTGTCCATCACAGCGTTTCCCGCCCTCATCTGGAGGCTGAGGTTTGCCTCCGCGGGGTTGTACCTTGGGCAACTCGGGTCTGTTGCCTCCAGGTACCTTTCTTCCCACACATGCTGAGCTCGTCCCTCCACCGGAACGAGTGCGTATGGAGTACCCTCCATAGCCTGCACGTGTAGTTGGCAGAAACGTGACATAGTGTCACGGGCTGCCACTTGCCACATCCCTTCCGGTTGTCTTCCTCTCACCGTGGCGGTGAATGGCACCCAACCGGGTGGCGTAGGCCCTGCAGGAACCTCGACATGGATCGTCCACGTCTTGTTCCCCTCTTCGCCTTCTTCCTTGGCGAAGTATTGCGGCATCTGGTTGTACCCGAAATATTGGAGCATTTGCCACAATGCTTCCGGGTAGCCGCTACGGTCAGAACAGTGGGAAACTACCCACCCGTTTTCCAACCGTTTATCTGCTGCCATCTGTAAAAATATATTTGAGAAATGTCAAATATTTATTTAAACAGTAAACCATTGAGTTATAACATAAGATATGTCATTGAACCCATAACACTTGGAAACATAGTTCAAATTTTTAAACAAATTTGACTGCTGATCTGCTGTTACCATGACAGCCCTGACCAGTTTCCATATCAACCTGATTTAGGCCAGGCTAAAAGCAAAACTAATTCTGGAGCTTAACATCAAAGTTAAAGCTAACTTCAATAGATTTCCAGAAAGCATTTGCTTGGCCTATGATCTGTCCTGGTTCAAAAATTATGAGATGTCAAAGTTAACAGAATTTCTGGGAACAATTGGACAGCACCTCCCTGCCTTAGGTACTGATTTGATCCAAGAATCCCAGTTAATTCTGTTCCTAATCTGACAAAACTTTCTGTTACAAAGTTGTAACCCATCTCATAAGCTTTCCAGAACTACCTCATTTCCTATTTTTGGATTTTTAAGCAGGAAGTTATGCTTAATTTACAGAGAGTTTACAGAGAGTCTTTGCTCTGTCCTGTTTTCTGGACAGTTTCAACTCTACTGCATTTTTCGAGTGGTTAAGGGACGAAACACCTCTGGACCTCAACAGAAAAGTTGTAAAGCTCTTCTAAAGATTCCCAGAAATGTATCATACGACCCCAACCTCGAAAGAACTCGACCTCTAGCCTCTGATTAACTTCAGCCTTGATTCAGCTGAAAACAGAGTGCTCTGTCCTTAACATCCTATAAGTTGAAAACTTATTAGCTTTGAATATCCTGTTCAAGGGAAGGAGTTACATCAAGTTTTACTACTTTGGATCAAAACCTTCAAGTTTTTAAATGAAGTTGTTCCTTTAATTGGATGTGACGTCGAGGCGTCACCAGATTATGTCGGTACTACGTCCTCACAAAGGAAAAACCTATACCGGACTTAGCCGGCTTCGTTAGTTTAGTGGCACTACTCGTCACTCACACACGGATGCTACATGTCTACCGTTTCGTGGTAAGGCTACCTGCAGAAATTCAACCAATCATCAGACTCGGCTGCACACCGAGCCCGGAATCCATACAGTTTGTACACCCGGCCGTCATCACTCGCCCGGATGTTCTCAAGCCAAACACGCCTTGAGTTACGTGTTCACGTTTCGGACCACGTGACGGGGTCTCCCATGTTGCACCACGCACGCCAGGGACAGACGTTGCTCGAATACCCCAAACGACATGAAGAGTCGTAGAGGATATCAAAGCGGGTCGGGTTACCTGCCACCCGTGGGGCTCCACCCTTCAGCTTGTGCGCACTGGTGGACAGCGCTTACGTGCACCCCCCAAGACATGAACGTCCCGAGATGCACGATTTTCCGACATAACAAATAGGTTAATAAGCCACTTTCTATATGCTAATAACATCCTTATACGGGCTACTAACTCGTTCCTCACTGGATTTTTGAAAAAGAAGACCTTTGTACTGTGTTAAACCTCAAGCGAGCTCTGATACCACGCTGACACGACCCCACTGGTCCTGTCGAGCCAGGATCACGCTGAGGGGTGCTGCGTTGCACAGCACCGTATAACACACGTCAAAGGTACAAAGCGGAAGCGGAAGCTTTATTACATAAACAAGTTTATTAACATGTTTACATTAAAATAAGTTTAGTCCACACTCGCGGGCGTAGACTAAGCATCAAGTGCACGTTCAGCCCTCGAACGTGTCCTTGCTAGCACACACGCACACTAACTCTGCGGCGTGCACGACTCCCACTCGACGGGGTTCCCCTCCTGGGGTTCCGTCTCCTCTTCGGGAGTCCCTTCCTCATAGAACCCTGCAAAAGCTTCAAACACAAGCAGTGAGCACGAAGGCTCAGCAAGTCTGACCCATCTCACCTAAACATGGAACTTCTACATGAGGGTAATGGGTTGCTTGAGGGAACAAAAATCATTTGCAAGGACTCGCCTAATTAGTGGATCCTTACTTTCAAGTTTTAGCAGCAGGTTGTGGAGAACCTTACGCTAAGGCACACGAGAGAGCCGCAATCAAACAAGAAACGCATTTCTCTCGTGTACTTTGCCCAAAGTTGAAAAGAACTTTAGTTAGCACTAAGCTACAGCATATCATTAACAATCAATGTCCAGCTTTCAATCAGCAACATTTTAACATGTAACTAGCCTGTTCTTTCTACGTCACGGTACAGTGAACAAGTGGTACTCACTGACCGCGAGGGACGGCGATTATAATCGATTTACACCTGCAGGGTTACCCGAACAACCCGTCACGTACGCCCGTACTCGATGTTGCCTACAACAACCATCACGGACGTCGTACGCGACTACCTTTCACCCGTTAGCCAAATATTGAACCGGTCCCATCGTCCCGAGCAAGAGGTCCCTGCACGCGCATCTCTGTGCCGCCAGCTGATTTACACCTCGAGCTCTCAACCTACCCTCTGAACGACGGGCAATGCCTCAACACCCAGCTACCCGAGTTACATCAGTTTCCCGGTTCCCATATAGCCGGTAGGTCTTCGGTACTGTTCTAGCTTGTTCAACAGGCCCGCACACGGCTCGGTCCTCAATCGACACAAGCGGAGCTACAGCACACAGGCCCCAAAGTCCTGCTGCCCTTACTCTCCGCTCGGTCTCATTTTCTTGCCATGTGTATCATGTGCTATCTCTACCCGAGCAATGTGACTCTAGCCTATCCTCGCGAGTAGTTCCAACTACTCGACTTGTACCGAATCCTACTCTATCTTAGCAATGCAGTGGCTAACGAGGTTTGCAATCCTAAACCCAACCCGTGGTTTTCTTGGCTATGCAGTTGGATTTCCAAACAAGACTCTAATGCACAGAACAAAGGAAACAAGTATGTGCTCAAAACAATAAAAATTTGTAAAAAGGTTAATGCAAACCACCGGGGCTTGCCTTGCTGCTCTTGGTCGTAGGCTAGCTGTTCCTCCGGAGTAACGAAGTCTAGGACTTCGGGTTCCTCCTCGACCTTAGCGACTACATGATAAGAACAATGTATGTATTAATTTAAATGCATTTGTATTAAGTTTGAAGTTGTGAAGTCCATAACCTTTGCTAGATAGACCTAATGACTGTGAAACTTTTACTGTGGCTTGGTTACAACCTAAACACAGACTTGGTCAAGTTTTAGTTGCAGCAAAGCTCATTTGAGCCCTCCACAATTAATTATGTCCTTGACCTTAATTGGAACTCTTAGGGTGTTCTAGGAATTTTCATGAGACAAACTATGACTTTCTGAAAACTAGATTTTCAGAGGGTCCTAATGGAGTTGGTCTCACTTAATTTGGAAGTCCCTAACTAAAGATATGAGCTAAACAATTTCAGAGAAAATTCTGAAAATGTTTCTGAACATTTTCTATTTTCTCTGGAACAGTTTTACTAATCACACCATTATGTGGACTAAATGAGCTCAAATGGGTCTGAAATTTTTATGGTAGCTCAAGGATATTTTGGTGAACATCCCAGCAAAATTTCAGGATTTTCCTCCAAAGGATTCTCCAGTTAAAATTCCTAACAGTTTAAACTTCAAGGAATTAATTCTGGAGAATTAGGGAATTTCATGGAGTGAAACTTGATTTTCTGGAAAGTACTCAGAGAGCTGAATCCAACAAAATTTGGTTCACTCGATTTGGAGCTTTCTAGCCAAAGTTATAAGGATTTGAAGTTTGAAGGAAATCTGAAAATCGGGGAAAAGTTTAAACTCGCGCGTGGGCCCAGGGGACACGCGTCGCACGCTGAAGCGACAGCACACCGCGGCCCACAAGGATTTTGCGCGCCAGCACACCCGATCCTGGCCGCAGCCGGATCCCGATTCAAAATATCGGCCGCTGACAGCTGGGGTCCACCCCCTTCTTCAACCTCGCGACACCCGCGCCCCGCCGCCGAGGGACCTCGCCGGAGAGCTCGCCGCTGGCTGCTGTACAGCTCCAAACTTCTTGATTCTGGCGGCCCCTGCCTACTTTTACTCGGGGAACATGATTCTAGGGTTAGCTGCTCATGACAATGGCCGGAGCATGGTCGGCGACGAGCCGCCATATCGGAACGACTTCGGCCATGTCGGCTAACTCTCCTAGTACCTCAGCTACTTGGGAAATCGGTCGGGGAGCATCAGTGGACCTCAGAGAAGGTCGACATGAACTCGAGGCAGCTCGGGGAAGGCCCGAAATAGGTCCTCACCGTGCGCCCGATACCCCCCGTTCATTCCGCCATTAGTAGACCTTGAATTACGCCGGGCACAGAGGTTCTCCGGCCCAGAGTTGTGAAGGCAACTTGTGCGTCACCGTGTCTAGCTCGTGTGGGAGTGGCCTGAGGCCCTCTAATCCTTTCTAGAGCACGAATTAAACAGAATCGTACCCGAAGGTCGTTCTGCACACAGAAAGGGGAAAAGTGGAAATTCGCCGCCGGTGAGCAACCACTCGAGCTGTGGCTCGGGGATGAGCAGCACCGGTCACCTGCGCGTCCAAGGGTGCCTTGGCTCGGGCGTGACAACGCCCAGGTTGGGCTGTCCACGAGAGCCCGAGGTGCGGCGGTTTCCAGTTCCGATTTTTATCTTTCGGCACAGCCGATAGCACTCGGTTTCAATCGACTTCTAGCGATGGGGAGGATGGAGGAAGGTCTCTAGTACCTTGCTGGGACCCTGGAGTGGAAGGAGGGAGCTGCGATCGGCTTGATCGAGCGGACGCCCGAGCGGCGGTGATGGCAGTGGAGAAATGGATCGTGCACGTCGGCAGCTCGGGGAATGGCGACTGACGCACGCCGGGGAGGGAATAAATAGCCCGGCGGCTGGTCTCCGGCTTGGGGCGCGCAGCAGGAGCTGGCGCCGGCTGCCCCCTTCGGTGGCGCGCGCGCACCGCAGCTGGGAACCGACTGAACTGTGGTTCAGTCGGTTTGTTTTGAGGCAGAGGCTGACATGTGGGTCCCACCCCTCTTTTAACCTCTGAAATTTACTCCTAACAGCTGTGGTAAACAGTGAACCCTATTCTACCCTTGGCAATTCAAATTATTCACCCAAGAGCCATTTGAATTGATCAAAGTTCAAATGAGGTTTGGTTTGAATGAATTTCAGCACAAGTTCAGTTTGAAATTCAAATAAAGTTTGAATTTCTCCCCCTTAGCTCATGTCAAGATCAACCCCAAATGGAGTGAAAATTGGTGTGTGAGCTCACAAAAATGTGCTGAGCAAGAATATGCCTTCCACTTTCAAATTCATGGTATAAAAACAGTTTGAATTTGAATATGTTTTCAAACTGCCCCTTTCCTATCTATACCCAAGATGACCTCAAAAAGGTTTTGAATTTGGGTGAAACTTGGCATGGACATCCTTAGCAAAGTGTAGGAGTTTTCATATGTCCAGCCCATCTATATCACATGTGGGAAATACCACTTTTGCAATGTGTAAGTTTGTTCTCTAATGAGGATGTTGATAATTGTTACTTGCTCTTCATTTGTGTTCATCATTCTTGCTCAAATGAGGTGTGTAGTGTGGTGATGAACACTACAATTGGGTGTCAAAAACTGAGGCCCTTACAACCATGCATTGCATACATTTTTTATGTAGATAATCATTTGAAAAGAAGTAGAAATTGAGAAAGAACCCTAGAAATTGAGAAATTATGATGAGAAAATGTTGCCGGTTGGGCTGCCTCGAACTCAATATGAGTACCGTGCTCACTTGTCAACTGCACGATCCTCTCAGCACATTGAACCACTCCGTTGTGCTTGCTTAGCCAATCCATTCCAAGTATTATGTCAATCCCTTGGTAATCCAAGACAATAAGGTTGGCAATAAAGTCTACCCCCCTTATTTTAAGGCTTACTTTCGAACATACTATATTAGTCCCCATCTCTCCACCGGGAGAATTAACCAACATAGTTTGTTTCATGTGTGATATGGGCAGGTAATACTTGGCAACATACTTGGATGATATGAATCAATGCGATGCTCCGGAATCAAATAAAACAACGGCTGGGTTGGAGTTGGCAAGAAACATACCAATCACGACGTCCTCAGATTATTGTGCTTCCTCAGCGGAGACATGATTCACATTGCCACGAGCATAGTTCTGCTGTACATGGTTACCTTAATTAGCTCCTCCATTAGGCCATGGGTTCTGCTTGGGTGCGTTGCTCGGCTGCCCAAGGCCTTTCATCGGGCATGACATGCAAAATGTCCCGCCTCTCCGCATGAAAAACATGCTTTGTTGCCCATAACAGCAAGAATGTTGGGGCGAGGCTGGTTTTGAGCATAGGCACCCATGTTGGGACGGGGCGCAGGAGGCAAAGGCATACGAGGTGCTTGCATAACAGGACGTTGCTGCGGTGGCTGATTAGGGCGAGGTGGATTTGCAGGGCGGAAAGTAGAAGCGGATGAGCCATAATGTGGTGCAGCTGGCGGAATGAAATGGGGACGTACATTGCTCCCTTGTGGCTGTCCTTGGTATGGCATCTTCCTCTTGCCCTCTTGCTCGATCTCATGGATCTTGCTCTCAACCACTATAGCTTTGTCAACGAGCTTCTGGAAGTTTGCATAATCATTGTTGAGCAGCTGAACTTGGATCTCTTTGTTCAATCCTCTCATGAAGAAGTATTGCTTTCTTTGATCCGAGTTGACATCTTCTGGAGCATACCTTGACAGCTGCCTGAACTTGTTGAGGCACTCATTCACGCTCTTCCTTCCTTGGCGGAGACCTTCAAACTCTTGTCTTTTAAGCATCATGACTCCAGCAGGGACGTAATGAGAGCAGAAACTCTCCTTGAATTCAGACCAAGTGATAGTCTCCTGGTTGACATGAGCATTGCAAAGAGCGTCCCACCAGTCAGCGGCTGCTCCCATAAGTTGGTGCGATGTGAAGAGAACTTTCTCCCGATCATTGCACTGAACAATAGCAAGCTTCTTTTCCATGGACTTCAGCCAATCATCAGCCTCCATGGGGTCATTGGCGTGTGCAAAAGTAGGCGGCCTAGTCCTCATGAACTCTCCCAATCTGTTGTGAGCCGGCGGTGGTGGCGGTGGCAGTGTGGGGGTGCAGGAATGGGGTTAGGAATGTTGTTGTTGTTGGCCTGAAGCTGACCCAACGTTTGTATCATAGTTTGCATGAGCTGGTTCTGCATAGCCATCAACCGTTCAAGGTTGCTTGCATCAGCCCCGGGGTTAGCATTTTCAGGAACTTCAATATTGCCATCCTCCTGTGGTTCATTGTTGACATGAGCGTTCCTCTCTTGACGGTTGGAGTTTTCCCTCACCATCTGTGAGAGAGAGTAGAGTAGAATAGAAAATAAAAGTCTAGATTGATCCCCCCATCTATATGCATTAAGATCTATGAACTAAGGATCTTCTTTTATTAATTTCAGCCTATATGAGGATGTGAACACATGCCGAAGCATCTCACATCTCTCCACTATGTGTGGATGTGGATATTCACTGAAGAATCCCACAACTCATATCAGCACACAAACAAAGCAATCAGTACAAAATTTTCAGCACACTACTCTTATTTAACTCACGGCGATCTAAACGTTCCTATTACAGCTTTATTCAACGGGAAACCTAAACTTAATCGTGAGAACCGGTGCTGTTCTCGCCATGTGACGGGGGTGGTCCATACATGGGCGCACGCCTTGGTGAGTCAGCTGTCCATGTAGGGATGGATGACTCTGGTGCTCCGTTTGTTCCCGCGTTGGCACGAGTCTCCTCTTGTTTCTCCAGCAAATACAGCTTCTTGCGGAGATAACGGATTTCTTCTTGTGCGCTTGCATAGCGGTTTCCTAACTCCACAAGCAACCTCTGAGACTTGTCAGCAGCTTATGGGTTGGAAAGAGTTCCTACATGGGGTCCAATGATATCCCTTGTACCACTCTCCCGATACGGGTGCAGCTGAAAAGTGGTGTCCTCAAGCTGCTCACAGAAGGCGTAGCACAGTCCGGTGAGTGCATCCCAGGCAGCAGCATCGATAGCTTCTGCCCTCATAGCTCTCCATGTGGGTGCGAAGTTCCGGGTGACAACCCTACCATTAGATAGGATGGTTACTTCAGCCTTCCACTCTTCATGTCCGAGACGAGGGACTTTCTTGAGAAGATATTCCGAGTATAGGCTGCAGCAATCCAGAAATTCTTTGAGCTCCCTGGATATGTGTCCTCCTTCCATCAGTCGGACCAAAATTCTTGAACTGAATGGTTAGCCCGTTCATCACCTTCATTATTGGTCTCAGCAAGGGGTGGCTCCTCGGATTCATCTCCTTCCAACATAGCTTCATGAGGCTCCACGGGGTGTAAGCCTGCGTGAAATTCCTCCTGAGGTGCATACCAACACTGTTCTTGTGGATCATCCTCCATATCATCTTTGAATGGTGATGTGAAATCCCAAAAGGCTAGAAACTGGAGCTGGAATCCACACCGAGGAAATGTGAGAATTTAAACTTTTGAATTGGAAGGTTGAGCTCCAAGCGCTATAGTAAACCTGTCACAATGTCCAAACACGAAAATCTAAGCTTACCATATGGTTCTTCACACATCCACGGGTAGCCAGCTGTAACACCCCAAATTTTGATTCAAAACCCTAAACCATGTTCAGAGGGGAATTTAAAAATTTTTGGGCGTGTTGCATGTTTTGCAAAAATTCAAATTCAAACTGGAATTCAAATTAGACTCAAATCAGAAAAGAAATGGAAAAAGAAAAAGAGAAAACGGGAAAAAACCGGCCAGTGGGCCGAAACCCGCCAGCCGGCCCAATTTCCCCCGCGCCAGCCCGCAGCCGCGCGCCGCGCTATCCCTCACAGACAGGTGGGACCCACCTGTCATCCCTAACCCCGCGACCCCAGACACTCCCGCGCGCGCGCGATCTTAACCGACCGAATTACCGCGTCCCTCAGCCCGAATTCCGGTCCCAGAAGAATCAAACTCGATCAAAACTGACCCACCGCCCTCCCCCGGCTATAAAAACCCCAGCCCCGATCGGTTTTTCCCACGCGATCGCCGATTTTTACTCCGGTGAGCACCGAGACTTCGCCGGTGAATTCTGGCCGATCTAAGCTCGGAAACTCTGATCTAACTCGCTGGTCTTGATTCACCGCCTCCGGGGAACCTTGCAGGTGCAGAAAACTCGGAGACTTACGGTGTAAACACAGCGCCGACGAGCTTCGCCGTGGTTTTGCCTCGGACCTCACCGCCGATCACTTTCCAGGACCCCCGTGCTCAAGAAAACCCCCGAGGTGAGATCCCTGACCTCCCCTCTACCGATCTAAGCCATAAGATCACAGTTCTAGGCAGAATTCTCGAGGATCCGAAACTTTCAGGCGAGATCGCCGCTTCCCGCCGCCGTGCGCCGCCGGCAGCGCCGCCCGCGTTCGATCAGATCGACGTGGCCGCTTGTGCGCCGTTTATTTTAAATCGCACGGTAGACTTTAAAACCCCGCGTACCGGTTCGATGTTATAATCTCAGCCGTCGGTTTAAAATCGGACGGTCCATGTCAGCCCCGCGTTATAAAGACTGGAATTCTTACGTGCTACCCCCTGGGGTTCTCGGGAAATAAGAGCTAGCCCCGGAAACTTCTGATCTAGCCCCTGGAACTCCAGAAAATCATGTAAATTCATTTAAAAATCAGTTTTAGCCCCTGGACTTAATAAAAATTAGGAAAAACACCTCTGATAAGTGTAGCTAGACCCCTGGAAATTATGAAAATAATATTATAGACCCTGTAATGAGGTGAGTTCATTATTTTAGCCCTGTTTAGTATTTAATTTAGAAAATTGAATATGTAACTAGTGTTTAAAAATTAAAAAGTGGGACAAACATAATTGTCAAAATTAATTAAAAACTTTCTCAGTACTTAGAAAACTTTGGAGTGAGATAAAAATATATTTTGGGCTGAAATGAATCTGTTTCATTTATTATTCACATTATTTAATATAGGGACACATTTTTAAGTAAAGAATAGCTATAGAAAAATAGGGAAAATAATTATGAAATAGGTTACATCAGAGGCCAAGGTCAAAATATGTTATTAAATTATTTAGGACCAAAACCTATACTGTTTAGATGATGTGTATTATTAATTTCATAATAAAATACACAATTATGCATAGGAATGTAAATCTGAAAATATAGCAACTAGTAAATGATAAATGGAGTTTTTAAAATTCAAAGAGTTCAGTTTAGGGTTGATAGAAATTATGAAGGCACATATGGAGAAGAAAAATACTTTTCTTACATACTTGGTAGTTTAATATAAGGAATATATTTAAAACTGAAACACATATATATATATATAGTATGTAAGTATAAATATGAACACCAAAGTAGGAATCATACACATATAAATAAAAGTGTGTGCAAGCCACAGATCAACACACAAAGTAACCACAACACATATAATGGTGAATGAATTTCATAAATATGAATGTGTGGTTTGTATGAAGTAAGAAGTGTGAACTATGTCTTATGATTGTTGTTTTTCTTTTGCTATGTGTGATGGTATGAAGTAGAACCTGTTCAAGAGCAAGTTATTCCTTTCCAAGATCAGGACTACCCATTTCAAGGGCAGCAAGAAGGAGGCAAGTGTCCTTGACCACTTTGATCCTATGCTAGGATGTGTAGATAGAATTATTTGCATTGTCAAGTTAAATATGAAACCCATGCTAGGAAAGTTTCCCTAGAATTGCATTACCTTGTTTCCTTGTAGCTTGGGTTGGGATTTATTTTGTCATGTCATTTATTTACATGCATATGCTTAGCCATGCTTAGAATGGGATATTTGGGATATGAGATCATCAGTTTATTTTACCATACTCTTGAATGAGCTATTGTGAGTTATGTAGAGGTAGGGATCAAGGCAAGTTGGATGTTTTTGGTTGTGTGCTGGGTGCACGAGACTTGGGTTTGTGTTTAGTACTTGCCTGGATCCTAAGGACCGGTTCATGGAGCATGTAACCTGGCTTTACAGTGCCAACCACATGCTGAGATGGGGCAGCTTGGCCAATTAATTAGGTGTATCCCCGGCGTAGTATGGGTGTGTTGGATGGTGCGGGGAATAGGTGTCAGCTGGACTACCATATGAACCGCAAGGCTCAAGAGGGGGCCACTGCAGCGGGGTTGGAGCCTCTTGTATGCTGTTAGGGGTGAAACCTCAGTGGGCCCACGCTCGTCGGGAATCCCTTTGTAAAGGCTTCGTAGTGATCTCCTGGCTGCACACCTGGGAAGTGTGAATGTGGATCGTAGCCACTGGCATAATGGAGGTTCTTTTAGTCCACCCGGCAACGGGGGATGAAATCACTACATGTGGGTACAGTGGTACAAACTCTGCAGAGTCAAAACTGTCTTGACAGCCGTGCTCACGGTCAAGAGCGGCCTGGACTTATTCATGATTAGAGGATTGATGGTTTTGGAAGTTAAGCAGGGAGCTTAACATTGGTAATGATGTTATGGTTATTGGATTATGATGATGGGATGGGAGATTGGGACCATTTCACCTGTGTAGTAATGTAGGTGCTTAATAAGCTAAGGTGATAGGTAATAATTGCGTAGTGCTTTAACCAGGAATTCAACCTCTCCTTGTTCTAGCCATGCATGATATACTTTTCCCACACTTGCTGAGTACATTTGGTACTCAACCTTGCATATTTGTTGGTTTATATTGCTGCTCATGTCAAGATAATGAGGTGGTGTATAATGACCAAGATTTTGGACCCGAGGAAGGA
Source organism: Neostapfia colusana (assembly GCA_030760725.1). NCBI lineage: Eukaryota > Viridiplantae > Streptophyta > Magnoliopsida > Poales > Poaceae > Neostapfia > Neostapfia colusana. The sequence goes on from JASWHV010000009.1 coordinate 52,007,880, forward strand.
TTTTAGGTTCATGAAGACCCCCCCGGGCAACGCCTGTGATGGAGCCCTAAAGAATAATATTCCGCTGCTAGTTTATTTACTTGTGATGAACTTATTATTGTCCATCGAGACATTTACTATGTAAGACTTATTTATATTCGACACCTGGCTTGTAATAAATGATGCTTCACTATTTGTCATCACATGTATGAGAAAATGATCCTGGCATACATGTGATATTCACTTGGTTGTTCTTCGGAAAAACCGGGTGTGACAGAGGTGGTATCAGAGCCAAGGTTGCCCGTAGGAACGTGGACCTAGGTAGAAATGGACGTATTTAAGGGCCCTATTTTCTTAAAAGCTATTTTCCAAGGTGTGGGTTGAAGAGTGTTATTTAAGGAGTCATTTTCTTCATCTTACCCCAAATTTTCATTCAAAATGGGATTTTTGTTTAAAAAGTTTATCTAACCTAATTTTAAATTCTTTTTGTTTTAGATGGTTCGAATGATTCGCACCGCTCGCAAGTCCACAGGAGGGAGAGTTCCCGTAGTTGCCCTTGCCGAAAGAGAGGAGAGTCGTCCAGTGACGTACCTTTCCTACGGATTGGCAGTAGGAGACTTGTTGCGCCGTCTTCGACGTATGCTCGAAGCCGCCGGCAATACGGGCAAACTAATCATCCACTATAACTCCACCAGGACCATCCGTGAGAAGAGGGAAGAATGGAGTTCGGAGATGAGGATTATACATGAGAATCAGCTGCTTAAGATTCACCACTCTCCAGCTTGTCGAGCAACACAAGTTGACGCGGAGAAAGATGTCACCTGGGAGGCCATCACCTGCCAGAGTCACATCTATCGTTGCCACTTGGACAAAACTGAGTACATGTATGTCCTCCAACGTGAGAGTGGTACCACGGAGTACAAGTACCCACCGGTGCAGCAAGGGACTTCCCATGAGCACATGGACTTGTGCTTGGAGGATGCTGCTATGCTCAGCACTCGACTGCAGGAGTGTCAACAAGAGCTTCAGGATGTCCGAGACACCCTGAAGGAAACGGAGGCGTTGCTGCGAGCTTGCTTAAAGGCGAGAGAAAGAGGAGATGGGAATGAACTGTGTGTCACCGTAAATGATACATGGACTCCTGACTCCCCGGATCGCCGAGCAATCAGGCGTCGTCGCACTTCTCCACCAGCAGTCTCCCCACCCAAAGCAGAGTCAGAAGGTAGCCGAAATGAGGAGGAAGATCCCGAGGAGCCAGCTCAAGAGGACGAGTAGTGTAGAGTCTTTCCCCTAGCTAGCAAGAGGTCGAGTAGTCGAGTCGTTACGTAGTTAATGGTGTGATAATGCTTGGTGTGTGGCGTGAGTTGTGGAAGCCATGAGCAATTGTCCACAGCCTCGTCTTTAGATTGTTTTGCTTTGGTGTGTGAACCCACATGAAATAATATTTCATTTGTTTTTGTGTGAGAAATGAACCCTCAGAAAAGTATAACCAAGCCTCAACACTTCAAAGTACAAACAAGTGAAAGTAGTAAGATGATACTAAATGCTTTCAAATTAACATTGGTTGATTCTGCCAGATGGCCGGAAGAGGAAAAGGACGTGCTGCCAACCCCGCCAACAACAACGATGAGGCGTGCAACCCTCATCTTTCTGGAGGCCAGGACAGGGGTGGTCGCCGTGAAGAAGTTGACCCTCTCCACCAAATGCTGGAGAATCAAAATCAGCTCATCCAGAACTTGACTCAAGTGGTGGCCAACTTGCATCAAGTTCCACCTCCACAAGTTGCACCACGCCAACCAAGGTTGAGTGAGTTTCTAGGAACTCAACCTCCAAAGTTTGCAAGTGCTGCTGAACCTCTGGAGGCAGATGATTGGCTGAAGACCATTGAAAGTAAGATGAGGATTATACAATGCCAAGGGTATGAGAGGGTGCTGTTTGCCTCTCATCAATTGCATGGACCTGCTGCTGATTGGTGGACCGCCTACGTGGCCGCCCATCATGACCCTGAGAGCATCACTTGGGAAGAGTTCAAGCGTAGCTTCCGCAACCATTACATCCCAAGAGGTGAACTCAAAAACAAGAGGAAGGAGTTTTTGGGACTGCAGCAGGGAAACATGACGGTGAGGGAATACCTCACTAAATTCACTCAACTATCCCGTTATGCCCCACGGGACATAGAGACTGATGAGCAGAAACAAGATTGTTTCGTGGAAGGGCTTACCGCAGAAATGCAGTGTGCAATGTCCTCAAATGAGTATGAGAGCTTTCAAAATATGGTGGACAGAGCATTTGTGGTGGAAAGGAAGCTAAAGGCCCTGGAAAATGAGAATAAGAGGAAGGCTGGGTGGTCACATCAAGCCTCAGGGAGCAACACCCGCCCACGTATGATGCAGCAACCTACGGGGCAGACGAGCCGTGCTGCGGTACCCTATTCAGCACCAAGAGGGTACAACCCAAACTACAGGCCTCCCGCAGCACCAGCACAGCCGCAACGTCAGTTTGTACAGCAGCCTCGCCCCGCATATCCACCTCGACCAGCAGTGCAAGGACCTCCAAACCAACCCCAAGACAACAAAGGCCAGGCACCTAAGGTTGGGGTGCAATGTTTTAGCTGCGGTGAAGTGGGGCACTACGCCCATAAGTGTCCAAAGAAGAAGCCCATGCAGCCACAGCAGCAGAATGTAATGAGAGGACGGGTGAACCACGTCACTATGGAGGAAGCACAAGAGGCCCCCGACGTGGTAGTTGGTAAGTTTCCTGCCAATTTACACCTTGCAACCCTGCTGTTTGATTCTGGTGCTACCCACTCGTTCATTGCTCAAGGGTTTGTTAAGAAGCATGACCTAGCAACCACACAAATGAACCATATGCTAGCGGTAAACTCTCTAGGTAGAGAAATAAGGACAAGACAAGTGTGTCCCAAAGTGAACCTAGACATTAATGGGGTAGTATTTACGGCTAACCTCATAGTGATAGATTCACAAGGGATAGATATTATTTTGGGTATGGATTGGTTGACCAAACATAAAGGAATCATCCATTGTTCGACCAGAACGGTGGAACTAACTCACCCTAGTGGCACCAGAGTAAAGTTCATAACAATACACGAGCCTAGGAGGGACATCAAATTAAATCAAGTGGAGGTGAAAGTTGAGGAAATCAGGACTATCAGGGAATATCCAGATGTTTTTCCGGAGGAGTTGCCAGGTATGCCTCCCGACCGTGACGTGGAATTCGCAATTGAGCTAGTACCGGGAACAACCCCGATATACAAGAGACCTTATCGAATGGACTCCAAGCAGCTAGAAGAGCTCAAGGATCATTTGAGGGAATTGACGGAAAAGGGGTATATTCGCCCTAGTTCCTCACCATGGGGAGCTCCGGTGATATTTGTGCCTAAGAAAGATGGAACTCAAAGGTTATGCGTGGATTACCATGCCTTGAATGAGGTAACCATCAAGAACAAGTACCCATTACCCCGCATTGAAGACTTGTTTGATCAGTTGAGGGGAGCTTGTGTGTTCTCGAAAATTGATCTCAGGTCGGGATACCACCAACTCAAGATAAGGCAATCTGATATTCCCAAGACAGCTTTCGTATCTCGGTACGGACTGTATGAATACACTGTCATGCCTTTCGGGCTAACCAATGCCCCGGCATATTTCATGTACCTCATGAACAAGGTATTCATGGAATATCTGGACAAATTTGTGGTGGTTTTCATAGATGATATTCTCGTCTTCTCCAAAGATGAAGAAGAACATGAGAAACATCTAAGGTTGGTGTTACAGAGGCTGAGAGAACACCAACTATATGCCAAGTTGAGCAAGTGTGAGTTTTGGCTGAAGAGAGTTCCCTTTTTAGGACATATAATCTCGGAGGGAGGAATCTCCGTAGATCCCGCCAAAATCAAAGATATCCAGAAGTGGAAAACCCCTGAAAATGTCGGGGAAGTTCGAAGCTTTTTGGGATTGGCTGGATACTATCGATGGTTTATTGAGGGATTCTCCAAGATCTCGAGACCTCTCACCAAACTGTTGGAAAAGGGAATCACATTCACCTGGACGCCACAGTGCGATACGAGCTTTCAGGAGCTAAAGAAGAGATTGACAACAGCCCCAGTGTTGGTTATGCCAGATATGCAGAAGAATTTCACAGTGTACTGCGATGCCTCTGGAAACGGGTTGGGATGTGTTCTCATGCAAGAAGGACATGTCGTGGCATATGCATCCCGGCAGCTTCGGAAGCACGAGAAGAACTATCCTACACATGACCTAGAACTAGCTGCAGTGGTACACGCGTTGAAAATTTGGCGGCACTATTTGATGGGGAAGAGGACAGAGATATATACGGATCATAAGAGTTTGAAGTACATATTCACACAGCCAGATCTCAACCTCAGACAAAGGAGATGGTTAGAGCTAATCAATGACTTTGATGTGGGCATCAACTATCATCCCGGGAAAGCAAACGTCGTGGCCGATGCTTTGAGTCGGAAAGTGCAGGTCAATAAGTTGAGCTTGAAGGACATGCCTGCAGAATTGAAGGACGAGGTTATAAGACTCAATATATGTCTAGTAAATAGTGGTGAAGCCATCGCCATGGAAGTGGACTCCACAATCGAGCAAGACATACGCGAGGGCCAAAAGAATGATGAGAAGATACAAGAGATCAGACAGCTCATCAAGGAAAATAAAGCTCCTGGTTTTAGAGAGGATGAACAAGGAACGGTGTGGCACGGGAAAAGGATCTGTGTGCCAGAAGTAAAGGAGATCCGTGAATTAATTTTGAAGGAGGCTCACGATTCTGACTATTCCATTCATCCTGGGAGTACGAAGATGTACCAGGACCTCAAGAGCAGGTATTGGTGGTATGGCATGAAGCGAGATGTCGCGGAACATGTTGCCCTATGTGACACATGTCAGTTGGTGAAAGCAGAACATCAACGACCCGCGGGATTGCTGCAACCACTCAAAGTGCCTGAATGGAAGTGGGAAGAAATCAGCATGGATTTTGTTGTGGGATTGCCTAGGACCCAATCCGGGTATGATTCAATATGGGTCATTATTGATCGGCTAACCAAGGTAGCTCATTTCATTCCTGTGAAAGAAAGCCACAGCGGATCCAAATTGGCAGAATTGTACATGTCAAGGATTGTGTGTTACCATGGAGTGCCAAAGAAGATAGTGTCGGACCGAGGGACACAGTTCACCTCGAGGTTTTGGCAGAAGTTGCATGAAACCATGGGAACCCATCTGAACTTCAGCTCTGCCTATCATCCCCAAACTGACGGGCAGACGGAGAGAACCAATCAGATCCTTGAAGATATGTTAAGGGCATGTGCACTCAAAAACAATAGAAGTTGGGACAAGAACTTACCGTATGCGGAGTTTTCCTATAACAACAGCTATCAAGCTAGTATGAAGATGTCACCGTTTGAAGCTTTGTATGGAAGGAAGTGCAGAACTCCCCTATTTTGGAACCAAACAGGAGAAAGTAAAGTGTTTGGTCCAGAAGTGCTACAAGAAGCCGAGGCGAAGGTGAGGGAGATTCGCAACAACTTGAGGATAGCACAAACACGCCAGAAGAGTTATGCTGATGTACGAAGAAGAGAGCTCGTTTTCAACGTAGGAGACTATGTTTATCTCAAGGTGTCCCCTATCAGAGGACTTCGTCGGATCAAGGTGAAAGGGAAGTTGTCACCTCGATACATCGGACCCTTTCAAGTTTTGGAAAGGAAAGGCGAAGTGGCGTACCAACTAGAGTTACCGGTTCATCTATCGGACGTGCACGATGTATTCCATGTGTCACAACTCAAGAAATGTCTGAGGACGCCTGAAGAGGTGTTACCCATGAATGAAGTGGATGTAGCTGAGGATTTGTCTTATGCCGAGCAACCATACAAGATTTTGGAGACGATGGAACGCCTCACCAGAAACAAGAGAATCCGGATGTGCAAGGTGCAGTGGAAGCATCACTCAGAAGAGGAAGCCACCTGGGAACGGGAAGATGAGCTCAAGGCACAATTTCCGGAATTGTTTTCTTAGAAACACCAATCTCGAGGACGAGATTTCTTTTAAGGGGGGTAGAGCTGTAACACCCCAAATTTTGATTCAAAACCCTAAACCATGTTCAGAGGGGAATTTAAAAATTTTTGGGCGTGTTGCATGTTTTGCAAAAATTCAAATTCAAACTGGAATTCAAATTAGACTCAAATCAGAAAAGAAATGGAAAAAGAAAAAGAGAAAACGTGAAAAAACCGGCCAGTGGGCCGAAACCCGCCAGCCGGCCCAATTTCCCCCGCGCCAGCCCGCAGCCGCGCGCCGCGCTATCCCTCACAGACAGGTGGGACCCACCTGTCATCCCTAACCCCGCGACCCCGGACTCTCCCGCGCGCGCGCGATCTTAACCGATCGAATTACCGCGTCCCTCAGCCCGAATTTCGGTCCCAGAAGAATCAAACTCGATCACAACTGACCCACCGCCCTCCCCCGGCTATAAAAACCCCAGCCCCGATCGGTTTTTCCCACGCGATCGCCGATTTTTACTCCGGTGAGCACCGAGACTTCGCCGGTGAATTATGGCCGATCTAAGCTCGGAAACTCTGATCTAACTCGCTGGTCTTGATCCACCGCCTCCGGGGAACCTGGCAGGTGCAGAAAACTCAGAGAACTTACGGTGTAAACACAGCGCCGACGAGCTTCGCCGTGGTTTTGCCTCGGACATCGCCGCCGATCACTTTCCAGGACCCCCGTGCTCAAGAAAACCCCCGAGGTGAGATCCCTGACCTCCCCTCTACCGATCTAAGCCATAAGATCACAGTTCTAGGCAGAATTCTCGAGGATCTGAAACTTTCCGGCGAGATCGCCGCTTCCTGCCGCCGTGCGCCGCCGGCAGCGCCGCCCGCGTTCGATCAGATCGACGTGGCCGCTTGTGCGCCGTTTATTTTAAATCGCACGGTAGACTTTAAAACCCCGCGTACCGGTTCGATGTTATAATCTCAGCCGTCGGTTTAAAATCGGACGGTCCACGTCAGCCCCGCGTTATAAAGACTGGAATTCTTACGTGCTACCCCCTGGGGTTCTCGGGAAATAAGAGCTAGCCCCGGAAACTTCTGATCTAGCCCCTGGAACTCCAGAAAATCATGTAAATTTATTTAAAAATCAGTTTTAGCCCCTGGACTTAATAAAAATTAGGAAAAACACCTCTGATAAGTGTAGCTAGACCCCTGGAAATTATGAAAATAATATTATAGACCCTGTAATGAGGTGAGTTCATTATTTTAGCCCTGTTTAGTATTTAATTTAGAAAATTGAATATGTAACTAGTGTTTAAAAATTAAAAAGTGGGACAAACATAATTGTCAAAATTAATTAAAAACTTTCTCAGTACTTAGAAAACTTTGGAGTGAGATAAAAATATATTTTGGGCTGAAATGAATCTGTTTCATTTATTATTCACATTATTTAATATAGGGACACATTTTTAAGTAAAGAATAGCTATAGAAAAATAGGGAAAATAATTATGAAATAGGTTACATCAGAGGCCAAGGTCAAAATATGTTATTAAATTATTTAGGACCAAAACCTATACTGTTTAGATGATGTGTGTTACTAATTTCATAATAAAATACACAATTATGCATAGGAATGTAAATCTGAAAATATAGCAACTAGTAAATGATAAATGGAGTTTTTAAAATTCAAAGAGTTCAGTTTAGGGTTGATAGAAATTATGAAGGCACATATGGAGAAGAAAAATACTTTTCTTACATACTTGGTAGTTTAATATAAGGAATATATTTAAAACTGAAACACATATATATATATAGTATGTAAGTATAAATATGAACACCAAAGTAGGAATCATACACATATAAATAAAAGTGTGTGCAAGCCACAGATCAACACACAAAGTAACCACAACACATATAATGGTGAATGAATTTAATAAATATGAATGTGTGGTTTGTATGAAGTAAGAAGTGTGAACTATGTCTTATGATTGTTGTTTTTCTTTTGCTATGTGTGATGGTATGAAGTAGAACCTGTTCAAGAGCAAGTTATTCCTTTCCAAGATCAGGACTACCCATTTCAAGGGCAGCAAGAAGGAGGCAAGTGTCCTTGACCACTTTGATCCTATGCTAGGATGTGTAGATAGAATTATTTGCATTGTCAAGTTAAATATGAAACCCATGCTAGGAAAGTTTCCCTAGAATTGCATTACCTTGTTTCCTTGTAGCTTGGGTTGGGATTTATTTTGTCATGTCATTTATTTACATGCATATGCTTAGCCATGCTTAGAATGGGATATTTGGGATATGAGATCATCAGTTTATTTTACCATACTCTTGAATGAGCTATTGTGAGTTATGTAGAGGTAGGGATCAAGGCAAGTTGGATGTTTTTGGTTGTGTGCTGGGTGCACGAGACTTGGGTTTGTGTTTAGTACTTGCCTGGATCCTAAGGACCGGTTCATGGAGCATGTAACCTGGCTTTACAGTGCCAACCACATGCTGAGATGGAGCAGCTTGGCCAATTAATTAGGTGTATCCCCGGCGTAGTATGGGTGTGTTGGATGGTGCGGGGAATAGGTGTCAGCTGGACTACCATATGAACCGCAAGGCTCAAGAGGGGGCCACTGCAGCGGGGTTGGAGCCTCTTGTATGCTGTTAGGGGTGAAACCTCAGTGGGCCCACGCTCGTCGGGAATCCCTTTGTAAAGGCTTCGTAGTGATCTCCTGGCTGCACACCTGGGAAGTGTGAATGTGGATCGTAGCCACTGGCATAATGGAGGTTCTTTTAGTCCGCCCGGCAACGGGGGATGAAATCACTACATGTGGGTACAGTGGTACAAACTCTGCAGAGTCAAAACTGTCTTGACAGCCGTGCTCACGGTCAAGAGCGGCCTGGACTTATTCATGATTAGAGGATTGATGGTTTTGGAAGTTAAGCAGGGAGCTTAACATTGGTAATGATGTTATGGTTATTGGATTATGATGATGGGATGGGAGAGTGGGACCATTTCACCTGTGTAGTAATGTAGGTGCTTAATAAGCTAAGGTGATAGGTAATAATTGCGTAGTGCTTTAACCAGGAATTCAACCTCTCCTTGTTCTAGCCATGCATGATATACTTTTCCCACACTTGCTGAGTACCATTGGTACTCAACCTTGCATATTTGTTGGTTTATATTGCTGCTCAGGTCAAGATAATGAGGTGGTGTATAATGACCAAGATTTTGGACCCGAGGAAGGATTTTAGGTTCATGAAGACCCCCCCGGGCAACGCCTGTGATGGAGCCCTAAAGAATAATATTCCGCTGCTAGTTTATTTACTTGTGATGAACTTATTATTGTCCATCGAGACATTTACTATGTAAGACTTACTTATATTCGACACCTGGCTTGTAATAAATGATGCTTCACTATTTGTCATCACATGTATGAGAAAATGATCCTGGCATACATGTGATATTCACTTGGTTGTTCTTCGGAAAAACCGGGTGTGACCAGCGAATTTTCTCAAGGCAGAATTCCTTCATCTTTTCTCCACTCTACCGAATCTCGAGGGCAAGATTCATTTTAAGGGGGGTAGGTTTGTAACACCCTCAATTTCACTACCATGCATTGCATACATTTTCATGTAGAGAAACATTTAAAAAGAAGAAGAAATGAAGAAAGTAATATAGAAGCTACTAAAATGATAAAAGGAAATAAAAATGGAAAATAATGAAAATAAAATAGCCAAAATGAGCCACCCTAATTTTCCCCAAATTCCCCCCTTCCCAAATCATTCCAAAATTTTCCCAATTTTCCTGATTTTCCCCAAATTCCCCTAGGTGGAATTCCCCCCACATTTGGGGGGGGGGGCTTTCCCCAAATTGGCCGCACCAAATTAGGGGGGAACCCTAGTCCCCACCTCTAGGACTCTTGGATTAGTCCCTCACCTCTAGGACTCTTTGGTTAAGTCCCTCACCTCTAGGACTCTTTGTCCCCCACCTCTAGAACTCCAGGGTTAGTCCCTCACCTCTAGGACTCTTTGGTTAAGTCCCCCACCTCTAGTACTCTTTGTCCCCCACCTCTAGGACTCTTTGGTTAAGTCCCCTACCTCTAGGACTCTTTGTTTAAACCCCTAGGACTCTTTGATTGAGTCCCCTACCTCTAGGACTCTTTGTTTCCACCCCTAGGACTCTTTTTCCCCCTTATAAATGTAAACCCCACCCCTGCTGCACCCCTCTGTCTTTTGGTCGCCACCCCTTTGCTTCTGCCTTGGCTGCCGTCGAAACTCTGCCCCGCCTCGCCGTCGCCGGAGAAGAAGAACCCTGCTGCCAAGCCCTGGCCGCAGCCCTATTCTTCTGCAAAGAAAAATACCAGCTGCTGCCATTGTAAGGGAAGAAGTCCAGCTGCAAGGAGGAGAGGAAGAAGAAGAGAGGTAGGTCCCCGTCACCCCTCTTACCACGTCGCTGCTATTGCTACACACCCGTTTTTCTCCACCTCCTGTGAGCAGAAGTTTCTGCGTGTGGAGACCATGTTTTGGTTAATTTTTGACGGTGGGATTGATCAACAAAGTGGGTCAAGATCATCACCACATCCACACATTATCTCAGCAACCTTGATCATCATAAAACCCCATGGAAGCCCATTAAAACATGCAAGAACACGTACAACCTAGTTTTATAAAACTGCACCATAGAAATTGCATTCATTCACCTCATTGCATCTTGAGTAAAGTTTGTGCATGATAATTGATTGCTGTAAATTTTCTATGTGCGTGGTCATGAGTAGAAGGACAAGCTCAAGAGGCCGTCTCCCTTGACAAAGGCAATGCAACCCTTGTTATTCTTGTGGCTTATAGCGTTTTGCTTTTCACCATTAGAATATCCAATGCCATATTTGACATTAGGAGGTCCTGTGACAGAGTATGCACTGCATGCGTACTTGATCTTCTCCTTGTCAAATATGCCACTTTGAGAAGATTGCTTGTCCTTTGTCAAGTTTGTTTTTTTCTTCATGTTAGTGTCACTTTTGGCACAAGTACAAGTAATACTAGTTTCAGACTTTATATGTTGAGAAGGTGAGCTATAAGTTGATGAAGAACCATTTTGCTTGAGTGACTGAACTTGTACCTCAAGGATCTTGTTAACTTTGGTTAAGTTAGCAAGTTCATCCTTGATGGTGGTGTTTGAGTCCTTTAACTTCAAGCAAGCTTCCTGGAGGTAGGGGACTCAATCAAAGAGTCCTAGAGGTAGGGGACTTAACCAAAGAGTCCTAGAGGTGAGGGACTTAACCAAGGAGTCCTAGAGGTGGGGGACAAAGAGTACTAGAGGTGGGGGACTTAACCAAAGAGTCCTAGAGGTGGGGGACTAACCCAAGAGTTCTAGAGGTGAGGGACAAAGAGTCCTAGAGGTGGGGGACTTAACCAAAGAGTCCTAGAGGTGGGGGACTAACCCAAGAGTCCTAGAGGTGGGGACTAGGGTCCCCCCCCTAATTTGGTGCGGCCAATTTGGGGAAAGCCCCCCCGCCAAATGTGGGGGAATTCCACCTAGGGGAATTTGGGGAAAATCAGGAAAATTGGGAAAATTTTTGGAAAGATTTGGGAAGGGGGGAATTTGGGGGAAATTAGGGTTGCTCATTTTGGCTATTTTATTTTCATTATTTTCCATTTTTATTTCCTTTTATCATTTTAGTAGCTTCTATATTCCTTTCTTCATTTCTTCTTCTTTTTAAATGTTTCTCTACATGAAAAATGTATGCAATGCATGGTAGTGAAATTGAGGGTGTTACAAACCTACGCCCCTTAAAATGAATCTCGCCCTCGAGATTCGGTAGAGTGGAGAAAAGATGAGGGAATTCTGCCTTGAGATCTTTCTCACGTTCCCATGTAGTTTCAGCTTCCGTGTGATGGCTCCATTGTACCTTGCACCAACGGATCACTTTATTCCTCGTGACCCTTTCCTTTACGTCCAAGATTTTGACGGGGTGTTCCGCATAGGTCAGATCCTTTTGAAGCTCTAGCTCATGCATCGGTACTTGTTCTTCCGGTACTCTTAGGCATTTCTTGAGCTGAGATACGTGAAACACGTCGTGCACATCGAAGAGGTGCGTTGGAAGCTCTAGTTGATAGGCTACCTCTCCTCGCTTGCCCAAAATCTTGAATGGCCTGATGTAGCTAGATGCTAATTTGCCTTTGACGTTGAACCGTTGTTGGCCTCGGATAGGTGACACTTTAAGATACACGAACTCTCCAACTTTGGAGGTCAATCTTCTTCGGTTATTGTCTGCATAACCCTTTTGTCGTGACTGAGCGGCCTTCATGTTTTCACGTATCGTTTGGACTTGCTTTTTGGCGTCTTCCAGCACTTCGGGTCCGAATACTTGGCTTTCTGCGGTCTCATTCCAGAACAGTGGTGTTCTACACCGTCTACCATACAATGCTTCGAAAGGTGACATCTTCAAGCTGGCTTGGTAGCTGTTGTTGTACGAGAACTCAGCATATGGCAAGCTCTTATCCCAACTACGCCCATGCTTCAAGGCACAAGCTCTCAACATGTCTTCCAAAATTTGATTTATCCTCTCGGTTGCCCGTCGATTTACGAGTGATATGCGGAGCTGAAATTCAACCGTGTACCCATGGCTTCATGCAGCTTCTTCCAGAACCTAGAGGTAAATTGAGAACCTCGATCTGAAACAATCCTCTTCGGAACTCCATGGCGGCAGACGATTTGCTCCATATACAGCCCGGCTAATTGTGTGACGGTGTACTTAGTTCTAACAGGAAGGAAGTGGGATGTTTTCGTCAATCAGTCCACGATAACCCAAATGGAGTCGTAGCCGGACTGAGTATGCGGCAATCCGACCATGAAATCCATGCTGATGTCTTACCACTTCCACTCGGGTATTTTCAATGGTTGTAATAGTCCAGCGGGTCTTTGATGTTCAGCCTTCACTCATTGGCACGTGTCGCATAAAGCAACATATTCAGCAATGTCCCTTTTCATACCATCCCACCAATAGCAAGTTTTCTGGTCCTTGTACATCTTTGTACAGCCGGGGTGTATGGAATAAGGTGAGTCATGTGCCTCCTTTAGTATCGTGTCACGGATGTGCTTCATGTTAGGCACACAAATCCTTTTCCCTAACCAAAGTGTGTCATTCTCGTCTTCTTTGAAGTCCTTCTCTATCACTTGTCGGATTCTTTCCTTGATTCCTTTATTTCCTCATCCGTTGCTTGGCCATCTCGTATCTCTTGTTCCATCGTTGAGTTCAGTTCTACCACATCAACCTCGTTCAAGAACCTGAGATGTAACCGTTCAAACTCCTTACGCAGCTCGGGTGGCAGCTCCCGAACCGTGAGCTGGTGACATGCTCTCTTTTGGCTCAACGCATCAGCTACTACATTTTCCTTTCCGTGGTGATAGTTGATTCCAACATCATAATCCTTGATGAGTTCCAACCATCGACGTTGCCTCAAATTCAGATCTGTTTGCGTGAATATATACTTGAAGCTTTCGTGATCCGTGTATATCTCACATCGGTGACCAAGGATATAATGCCTCCAAATCTTCAAGGCATGTACCACGGCTGTAAGTTCCAGGTCGTGTGTGGGGTAATTCAGATCATGTTTCTTTAATTGCCTCGATGCATAGGCAACCACTTGTCCTCCTTGCATGAGCACACATCCAAGCCCTTATCTTGATGTCTCACAATATATATCAAAACTCCTGCTCACGTCCAGCAATACCAAAACCGGCGTTGTTGTTAATCTCTTCTTTAGCTCCTCAAAGCTGTCTTGACACGCTTGTGTCCACTGAAATGCTTTCACTTTCATCAGCAATTCAGTCATTGGCTTCGCTATTTTGGAGAAATCATTGATGAACCAGCAATAGTATCCAGCCATCCCAAGGAAACTCCGAATATCTTTCACATTCTGCGGTTGGTTCCACTTCAAACATCTCCCACTTTTCCGGGATCAACCGATACTCCTCCGTCGGAGATGATGTGGCCTAGGAACGATATCCCCTTTAGCCAAAACTGACACTTGCTGAACTTAGCATACAACTGATGCTCTCGCAGCTTCTGCAATGTCAATCTCAAGTGTTCTTCATGTTCTTCCTCGCTTTTTGAATACACCATGATATCGTCGATGAAAACCACGATGAACTTGTCCAAGTACTGCATGAAGACCTTATTCATGAGGTACATAAAGTATGCGGGCGCATTCGTCAACCCAAAAGACATAACGATATATTCATACGAACCATACCATGTTCGAAATGCAGTCTTGGGTATGTCGTAGGGCTTAATCTTCAGCTGGAAGTATCCCGACCGAAGATCAATCTTGGAGAAAATTCGGGAACCTTTCTTTTAATCGAATAGGTCCTCTATACGGGGCAGCGGGTATTTATTCTTGATCGTCACCTCATTGAAAGACCTATAGTCCACACACATCCTTTGGGTCCCATATTTCTTGTCTACGAAGAGCACGGGGGCTCCCCACGGTGACGAGCTTGGGCATATGAAACCCTTTTCTAGCTGCTCCTGAATTTGCTTCTTGAGCTCCACTAATTTTTTAGCTGGTATCCTATATGGCCTCTTTGCTATAGGTGCAGTTCCGGGTACTAAATCAATGGCAAACTCAATGTCCGAGTCAGGTGTCATACCTGGAAGTTCTTCCGCGAACACATCTGAATATTCTTGAACTACCGGAATGCTTTCTAATGTCGCTTCTTCGATGTGGTTCAACACTGCTTTCTCCGTTGCAGGTTGGGCTGCCTCGAACTCAATATGAGTACCGTGCTCACTTGTCAACTGCACGATCCTCTGAGCACATTGAATCACTTCGTTGTGCTTGCTTAACCAGTCCATTCCAAGAATTATGTCAATCCCTTGGGAATCAAGACAATAAGGTTGGCGAGAAAGTCTACCCTCTTATTTTAATACTTACTCTCGGAATAGAATTCAGAATTGAAAGAAGTGATTTCCCAACTATATGCATCAAGGTGTATGAACTAAGCAACTTCTTTTATTAATTTCAGCCTATATGAGGATGTGAACACATGCCAAAGCATCTCACATCTCTCTACTATGTGTGGATATGGACATTCGCCGAAGTATCCCACAACTCACACCAAGCACACAAACACAAGCAATCGTCATGGAAATTTAGCACACCACTCTTATTCAAGCTACTACAATCTAAGCGTTCCTATTACAGCTTATTCAATGGGAACCAAAACTTAATTGTGAGAGCCGGTGATGTTCTCGCCGTGTGACGGGGGTGGTCCATACATGGGTGCACGCCATGGTGAGTCAGCAGTCCATGTAGGGATAGATGACGCTGGTGCTCCATTTGCTCCTGCGTTGGCACAAGTCTCCTCCTGTTTTTCCAGCATGTACAGCTTCTTGCGGAGGTAACGGATCTCTTCTTGTGCGCTTGTATATCGGTTTCCTAACTCCACGAGCAACCTCTGAGACTTGTTAGCAGCTTGTGGGTTGGAAAGAGCTCCTTCATGCATGGGGATCCAATGATCTCCCTTGTACCACTCTTACGATATGGGTGCAGCCCAAAGGTAGTGTTCTCAAGCTGCTCATGGAAGGCGTAGCACTGTCTGGTGAGTGCATCCCATGCAACATCATCTATAGCTTCTTCCCTTGTAGCTCTCCATGTGGGTGGGAAGTGCCGGGTGACAACCCTACCGTTAGATAGGATGGTTGCCTCAGCCTTCCACTCTTCATGTCCGAGACGAGGGACTTTCTTGAGGATATACTCCGGGTATAGGCTGCAGCAATCCAGGAACTCTTTAAGCTCTATGTATATGTGTCCTCCTTCCATCCCGTCGAACCGGAATTCTTGAAATGAACGGTTGCCCCGTTCATCACCTTCATTATCGGCCTCAGCAGGGGGTGGCTATTCTTCGGATCCATCTCCTTCCGATATAGCTTCATGAGGCTCTGCTGTTGTAAGCCCGCATGAAACTCCTCCTGAGGTGTGTACCAATGCTGCTCTTGTGGATCATCTTCCATGTCTTCTTCGATTGATTCCACCTCTTCTGGATCCTCTTCCTCATGCATAGATCTACTAACTTCATCTTCCTCATGAGGTTCCATCTTCACCTCCTCCCAGTACGGTCCATCGGACACCTCAATGGGGTTAAGTGCACTCCAAAGTGGTGGTGGACGAGTCCTTGTGCGTGCTGTGCTCCTAGTCACCGACATCTATAATTAAGACATGAGAAACTTTAGAGAAGAAGAAAATAATTCCATAACTTCAGAAGATATGAAGAAAGAAAACAAAAGTGTGGCTGTCCACAAGAAAAGAAGAAAAGAGGGGCTGAAGATAGCAGTTTTGCGGTGGCTCAGTTGACAAGTAAAGTGCAGCAGCAAGCACTTTTCGAAAATAACAGTTTAAGAGGGGTGTTCCTATGTGTTTTAGAGTGTACATTCTACCTAGGCTTGCATCCTACGGTCAACGTGGCTCTTGTACCAATTTGTGACACCCGGTTCCAAAAATGAACCAAGTGAATGCATATGTGTGCCCAGGATGTTCATCACACACACACACATGTATTCCAAAAACTGAATGCAAAGCTTTTGCGGAGGCTTGTTGTCTTTGGTCTTCTTCTTGTTTTCTTTATATGGGCAATCTACTATGAAGTGATCGTATTCTCCGCAGTTATAGCACGCCTGTCTCATCTTGGGTCTTTGTTTGTCCCTTTGTCTTACTTCGTTTGGGCTGCTACCCTTTCTTCTTCTCATCATTTTCTTGAACTTCTTCATGAACAAGATCATGTCTTATTCATCGATATCACTACTTT
Source organism: Neostapfia colusana (assembly GCA_030760725.1). Classification (NCBI taxonomy): domain Eukaryota; kingdom Viridiplantae; phylum Streptophyta; class Magnoliopsida; order Poales; family Poaceae; genus Neostapfia; species Neostapfia colusana. Next base: position 52,024,674 of record JASWHV010000009.1, read on the forward strand.
CATCATCACTGTTGTCTTCTCCGTGAGCTTCTTGGGCTTCTTTTGATACGGGTTTACAGGTTGACTTCAAAGCAACTCCTTTCTTTTTTGCCGAGGTGAGATCGGCAATTTCCTTGACATGCTTGGCTTGCTTCTCCATCATCTCAAAGTTGATGATCTTGCCAAGAAGTTCGTCTGGGGTCATTTTCTGGTACCCGGGGCTTTCTCTAATCATAGAGCAAAGAGTTACGTTGCGAGGCATGAATGCTTTGAGAATCAACTTCACAACCTCATGATCATTCCACTTTTTGCTACCATAAGCTCGGACTTTGTTGATAAGATTCTTCAGTCGATTGTACATATCTTGTGGTGATTCATCTTCTTCTATCGTGAATCTTCCCAATTCACCTTCAATCATTTCTATCTTGGCTTTGCATACATGACGGTCACCTTCATGTGCGGTTTGTAGTGTGTCCCATATCCCCTTGGCAATTTCGAGTCCATCCACCTTGGTGAACTCGTCTCGGCTTAGTGATGACGTGATCACAGCTGCAGCTTGAGCATTCCAATGAACGGCTTGTTCTTGGCTTGGGGTCAGCTCTTCATCATCATCCGGGATATCTATCCCTGTACACACTATATGCCACAAACTTGGGTTAAGAGATATAAGGTGCATTTTCATGTTTTGTGTCCACATTGAATAGTCATTGCCATCAAAGTAAGGTGCTTTCCCTAGAGAAATTGATAAGTTATGGCTATTGTTGGAATTTAAACGCTCATAGTCAAAAGGATATCGGGAGTAGTCGGTTTGACTACCCCCTTTCTTTTTTTATTCATCATCGGTGTTCTTCTTCCCTTTTGGGGAGATTGCCTTCTTCCATAGAAGAGCCTTGAGTTGGAGCACTTCCTCATCACCGTCCTCAGTGTCTTGAATGGCGTCGAGTAGCTTCTTTAACTTTTGAGTCCTTTCGTCATCACCCTTTTGATCGTTGATCTTCTTGTGTACATCTTTGATGTCCGACATCGTCTCTTCGAGGGGTGAGTCTCTTTTGAAGTGTTTGGCTCTAATACCAATTGAATGTAGCCTAGAGGGGGGTGAATAGGCTTTTCTACGCTTTGTTAATCCCTGAAACACTTAGTAGGTTTATCAAATACAGGGAAATCAGACTAGTCCGGTAGAGTGCGAACTAGTCCGTTTTCTACTCAGAGAAAAATTGGACTAGTCCGGTACTGTGCGGACTAGTCCGGTATTCGTGGACTAGAGAGGTCAAAGTTGATCAATATTTTCACTTCTAGTACTCTATGCACCGGAAATTAATTTGATACTTAGATGTATTGCAAAAGTGAAACAATGAACGACAGAGATCAACTTTGGTTTGAATGCTTCAATGTAAATTTCACAAGATTAATTAAACACTAAAATATGATGAACAATAAATGAACAAGAGTAGAAGACAAGTGTTTATCCCGAGGTTCGATTCCACGAAGGAAATCTACGTCCCTGTTGAGGAGTCCACTAAGGACTGGATCTTCACCAACCCTACCCTCGTTGAATTGCCACGAAGGCCGATTCTCTTCCACTAATCACAAAGGACAAATAAATCATTGAAGGGGCCTTCTCACAAGTTGAGAGCTCCCCAAGAGTTACAATGAATGAACACAACCAAACACACTCAAAATATGAACAATTAATGAACAAGAGTGTGTGAGAGATCAAACCCAAGAGCTCAAGATGTGTAGAACAAGTCTCTCCTTTAATCAATTGCTAATCCCCAAAGATCTGATCCTTTTTGGGTTAGAATGTGTGGATAGATGTGAATTTTGGGTTCTTGGGAGGTGTGATGGCGCAGGGGGTCGAAGAGTTATGTTGGTATGTCCGTACACCTCTTTTTATAATAGGGTTTCCAATGGTTACGTTAGGGTGTGCGATGTCCGGACTGGTCTGTGGTTGACTCCGGACTAGTCCGATGTGCGGTGTGTGGAAAACCCTAAGTGTTGTGAGATACCGGACTAGTCCGTAAAAGTGCGGACTAGTCCTTTTTCTATTGAGAGACAAAATCGGACTAGTCTGTTTCCTGGTCAGAAAGAAAATCGGACTAGTCCGGTTGATATCGGACTAGTCCGCACTTGCTGATTTTGTGCAGTTAGTGTGATTTCTTTCACTTGAGCTCTTGGGATGTGTTTCTCCAACACACTCTACTCTATGTAATCTAATGTTTTCAGCTCCTGAGCTCTTATCAATTTGGATCCTCCTTGTCCTTTCTTTTTGCGCTTTAGTCCTAATTTCTTTAAGAATTTGCGCTCAACTCAAAGGTTTTGTTAGGGTCTCATTTGTTTGTCATAAATCAACCAAAACCCACAAGGGATGCCTAGATGCACTTTCACATCACCTTCATTATTGGTCTCAGCAAGGGGTGGCTCCTCCTCGGGTTCATCTCCTCCCGACATAGCTTCATGAGGCTCGACGGGGTGTAAGCCCGCGTGAAACTACTCCTAAGGTGCATACCAATGCCGTTCTTGTGGATCATCCTCCATATCGTCTTCGAATGGTTCCACCTCTTCCGGGTCCTTTTCCTCATGCATAGAGCTATTGACATCTTCTTCATCATGAGGTTCCGTCTTCACCTCCTCCCAATATGGTCCATCGGACACCTAAAGGGGTTAAGTGCACTCCCACGCGGTGGTGGACGAGTTCTTATGCGTGCTGTGCTCCTGATCACCGGCATCTATAAATAAGACATGAGAAACTTTAGAGAAGGAAGAAATAACTCCAAAACTTCAGAAGTTATGGAGCAAGAAAGCAAAGGTCTTGCTGTCCAAAAGAAGAGAAAAGAAGGGGTTGAAAATAGCACTTTGCGGTGGCTGACTTGACAAGTAAAGTGCAGCAGCAAGCAATTTTCGAAAATAGCAGTTTATAGGAGTGTTCCTATGTGTTTTAGAGTGTCCATTCTATCTAGGCTTACGTCCTACGGTCAACGTGGCTCTGATACCAATCTGTGACACCCTGTTCTGAAAATAGAACCAAGTGAATGCATATGTGTGCCTAGGAGTTCACACATGTAATCCACAAACTGAATTCAGAATATAACCATGAATAAAAAGTGTTTAAGTACTTTATTACAATGACTCAAAGTCTCACTCATGAATCTCTAACTTATTCTTGCAGCAGAAGTCTCTAAACGACAGCGGAAATAACTAAACAGCAGGCTCCAATCTTCAACTCCACAGGCATGTTGACGGTAGTTCGCACGCCTAGTACTCCACATGGTCCTCGAAGTACTCATCTCCTATAGCTTATGTTTATGTGGTAATGCAAGGGTGAGTACATGTCGTACTCAGCAAGTGCGGGAAAAGTATGACATGTATCTTTCAACAAGGTAGGAAGTAAAAAAGCTCATTGCAGCAAGCAAATTTTATTTCACAAAAAGATAAAAACAGCAACTATTTCTATGTGAGTTAAATCCCAACATAACCAAGTAACTCAGCAACATTCTCTCCTCATAATTCACCGTTTATCATGCATCAACCAACCAATAATCTCTCTCAAGTTTATCTCATGCTCATAAATATTCATAACCATCTCATATTCACATAGCCAAAACCAAACTCATTGTCATGACTCAAAACACTCTGCAGAGGTGGCACCACTTTGCCCACATGTCACACCCGGTTTATCCAAAGAGAAACCGAGTGAATATCACATGTATCCCAGGATCATTTTCTCATACATGTGATGACAAATAGTGAAGCATCATTTATTACAAGCCAAGAGTTCGAATATAAAATAAGTCTTACATAGCATAATGTCTCAATGGACGATAATATGTTCATAACAGGTAAATAAAACAGCAGCGGAATATAAATCTTGTGGGCTCCGTCACAGGTGTTGCCCGGGGGACTCTGTGAACCTAGAATCCTTCTTCGGGTCTGAAGTCTTGGTCATTGAACACCACGTCATCCCCTTGACCTGAGCAGCAATTTAAACCAACAGAAAAACAAGCTTGAGTACCGTTGGTACTCAGCAAGTGGAGGAAAGTTATCTCATGCATGGCTAGGGCAAGGAGAGGTTGAACTCATGGTCAAAGCACTACACAATTAGTACCTATCACCTTAGCTTATTAAGCACCTACATTACTACATAGATGAAATGGTCCCAATCTCCCAACCCATCATCAAAAATCAAGTAACCATAACAACATTTCCAATGTTAAGCTCCCCGCTTAACATCCTCAACTTCCAAATTTATCATTCTCTAATCATGAATAAGTCCAAGCCGCTCTTGACCGTGAGCACGGCTGTCATGACAGTTTTGACTCTGCAGAGTTTGCACCACTGTACCCACATGTAGTGATTTCATCCCACTTGTCGGGTGGACTAAAAGAACCTCCATTATGCCAGTGGCCGCGAACCACGTTCACACTTCCCAGGTGTGTAGCTAGGAGATCACTACGAGGCCTTTACAAAGGGATTCCCGACGAGCATGGGCCCACTGAGGTTTCACCCCTAACAGCATACAAGAGGCTCCAACCCCGCTGCAGTGGCCCCCTCTTGAGCCTTGCGGTTCATATGGTAGTCCAGCTGACACCTATTCTCCGCACCATCCAAACACCCATACTACGCCGGAGATACACCTAATTAATTGGCCAAGCTGCCCCATCTCAGCATGTGGTTGGCACGGTAAAGCCAGGTTACATGCTCCATGAACCGGTCCTTAGGATCCAGGCAAGCACTAAACACAAACCCGAGTCTCGTGCACACAGCACCAACCAAATCATCCAACTTGCCTCGATCCCTACCTCTACATAACTCATAATATCTCATTCAAGAGTAAGGTAAATAAGTTGATGATCTCATATCCCACTTATCCCATTCTAAGCATGGCTAAGCATAAGTATATAAATAAATGACATAATAAAATAAATCCCAACCCAGGCTACAAGGAAGTAAGATAATGAAAATCTGGGGAAACTTCCTAGCTTGGGTTCCATATTCCAAATTGACAATGCAATTAATTAAATTCTAACTACACATCCTAGTATAGGATCAAAGTGGTCAAGGACACTTGCCTTCTTTCTGCTGCTCTGGGAATGGAAAGTCTTGATCTTGAAAGGTGGGAACCTGCTCTGGGGCTGGTTCTACTCATGCCAATACACACATCGCAAAAGAAAACAACATTCCGTAAGCCATAGTCCACACTTCCACTCATGCAAACCACACATACATACATATGAAAGTCATTCACATTTTTAAGTGCTGTGGTTACCCTAGATGTGTTGATTTTAGGCCTACATGCACTTTTAAACATACAAATTACTTCTAACTTTTGTATTCAGATTTCTAATTGCACAATATATATGAATTTCCAATTTGAACAAATTCTCTCTATTTAATTAATACACTTCTTAGCCACAAAATTTGCATGAAAGAAAATTTCTTACTCCAAATAGGTTTTCAGATCTTCTACAAAATCTTAATTTGATGTTTTTGGAATTGGAGACCTCATTTAACATTTTCTAATTATGCCTACCTATTTTCCTATATTTTTAGAATTATTTCCTAGCCTAAAAATGAATTTTCGGAAATTATAAAAATAAACAGCACTTAGTCAGATTTCATTTCAGCCTAAAATCAGTTCTCAACTCATTCTAAATGTCTTCTAAATGCTAGGAAAATTTACATTTGTATTTGCACATGTGTTTACATTACCATTTGAATATAAATTCTACTCATATGTTCAATTTCTGAATTTAATACCCTATAGGGTCTAAAAGGGCAAATCCACCCTACTGCAGGGTCTACTTCACTATTTCCTAAATTTTCAGGGGCCTAATTACATAAAACAGAGAGGTTTTCCTAATTTTTATTAAGTCCAGGGGCTAAAACTGATTTTTAAATGAATTTACATGAATTTCTGAAGGTCCAGGGGCTAGATCAGAAGTTTCCGGGGCTAGCTCGTGTTTTCCGAGATCCCTAGGGGGTAGCACGTAAGATTCCCGACCTTTATAATGCGGGCCCGACGTGGGCTGTTGGATTTAAAACAGACGGCTCAGATTATAACACGAAGCTGTACGGGTTAGATCTATTTGGGACCGCACGATTTAAAATGGACGGGCCTCAGGGGGCCACATCGCCCTGGCCGGAGCCAACCCGCGCGCGCGGCGGCGGGGAAGGTGATCTCGCCGGCGAAATCTCGGTTTTTGCCGCTGTGCATTAGAACTCACATCTTTTTGCACAGATCGATCGCGGAGGGGTAGGGGAAGCTCACCGAGGGATCTTCTTGGGCCTGGGAGGGTTGGAATAGGCTCTGCGACGGCGACGGGCGGAGGAGCTCCTTGGTGCTCGATGGAGGAGTGGTTTGGTTCGGCAATCCTTCGAGTTCTCCGGTCGTGAGGCTTCCCTACGGTTAGCAGATGGTGTACCGAGGGTCAGGTAGGGTCGGGTCATGGAAATTCGACGGCTTCAGAGATGACCGGCGGCTAGACCTCACCGGAGCTCGACGGTGTCGGTTGTCTGAGCAGCAAATCGTTCCGGAGTGGGCGTTACTGGCTAGTGTTCGATGCTGCGATGATGTGAAACCGGTTAGATGGACCAGAACGGCGTTGTGCCGAGGGGAATTCGGAGGTTGGGCGGCGGTGCTCACCGGTGGCGGAAGTTCGCGGGCGAGGTGGCGAGCAGAGCGGGTTTGCGGGAGTTTAAATCGGCCCATAGTCCCGGGGTGGGTGTGTGCGTGCGGAATTGGCGCTCGTGCGGGTGGATCAGTTTGTTGCGATTGTGGAATTCGGCCGGCGGCTTGCAATCAGCGCAGAAAGGTCGGTGGCGGTTGGGCGCGCGCGCGGGGAGGGAGATGACACGCGGGCCCAGCGCGTCAGAGAGAGGGAGAGGGGGGGAACAGCCGCGGGTTTTGGGCCGACTGAGGTGGGTTTCGGCCCACTGGCTGTTTTTCCTTTTTCTTTTTCCTTTTCCTTTTCTTTTTTGATTCAAATTTGAATTCCAGTTTAAATTTGAAATGCTTCACCACATGCAATACATCCAAAAATTTTAAATTCCCCTCTTTAACAGGTTTTTGGGGTGTTACAACTCTACCCCCCTTAAAAGAAATCTCGTCCTTGAGATTGGTGACTCTAGGAAAACAAATCCTGAAACTGTGCCTTAAGCTCGTCTTCTCGCTCCCATGTGGCTTCTGCTTCCGAGTGATGCTTCCACTGCACCTTGCACATTCGGATTCTTTTATTTCTTGTGAGGCGTTCCATTGTCTCCAAAATTTTGACCGGTTGCTCGGCATAAGAAAGATCCTCTCGTACGTCCAACTCATTCATGGGTGACATCTCTTCGGATGTTCTTAAACATTTCTTGAGTTGTGACACATGGAATACATCGTGCACATCTGATAGGCGAGCCGGTAGTTCTAGCTGATATGCCACTTCGCCTTTCCTCTCCAGAATCTGAAAGGGTCCAATGTATCGTGGTGATAATTTCCCTTTCACCTTGAACCGATGAAGTCCTCGAATAGGGGACACCTTGAGATAAACATAGTCCCCCACTTTGAAAATGAGCTTTCTTCTCTGTACATCGGCATATCTCTTTTGTTGGGTCTGGGCTATCCTCAAATTGTTGCGGATTTCCCTCACTTTCGCCTCGGCTTCTTGTAGCACCTCGGGCCCAAACACTTTACTTTCCCCAGTTTGGTTCCAAAATAGTGGAGTTCGGCACTTCCTCCCGTACAACGCCTCAAATGGTGACATCTTCATACTAGCCTGATAACTGTTGTTGTAGGAGAACTCTGCATACGGTAAGTTCTTATCCCAACTCCTATTGTTCCTGAGTGCACAAGCTCTCAGCATATCCTCAAGGATCTGATTGGTCCTTTCGGTCTGCCCGTCAGTCCGGGGGTGATAGGCAGAACTAAAATTCAGATGAGTTCCCATGGTTTCATGTAACTTCTGCCAGAACCTGGAGATGAACTGTGTCCCTCTGTCTGACACTATCTTCTTTGGCACTCCATGAAAACACACGATTCTTGACATGTACAATTCTGCCAACTTGGATCCGCTGTAGCTTTCTTTCACGGGGATGAAATGAGCTACTTTAGTCAGTCTGTTGATGATGACCCATATAGAATCATATCCCGATTGGGTCCTAGGTAGTCCCACTATGAAGTCCATACCGATTTCTTCCCATTTCCATTCAGGCACTTTGAGTGGTTGCAATAGTCCCACGGGCCGTTGATGTTCTGCTTTCACCAACTGACATGTGTCACATAGGGCAACATGTTCCGCGACATCTCGCTTCATGCCATACCACCAATATCTGCTCTTGAGGTCATGATACATCTTCGTACTCCCAGGATGAATGAAATAGTCAGAATCATGAGCCTCCTTCAAAATCAGTTCACGGATCTCCTTCACCTCAGGCACAGAGATTCTTTTCCCATGCCACACCGTACCTTGTTCATCCTCTCTGAACCCAAGAGCTTTATTCTCTTTGATGAGTTCTTGATTTCTTGTATCTTCTCATCATTCTTCTGACCGTTGCGTATGTCTTGCTCCAATGTGGAGTCCACCTCCATGGCGATGGCCTCACCATTATTCACCAGGCATAGATTGAGTTTTGCAATCTCTTCCTTCAATTCCGTAGGCGTGTCACTTAATGTCAACATGTTGACGTGCACCTTCCGGCTTAAAGCATCTGCCATGACGTTCGCTTTCCCAGGATGATAAATTGATGCCCACATCAAAGTCATTGATTAGCTCTAACCATCTCCTTTGTCTGAGGTTGAGATCTGGCTGTGTGAAAATATACTTTAAGCTCTTATGATTTGTATATATCTCTGTCATCTTTCCCATGAAGTAATGCCGCCAAATCTTCAATGCGTGGACCACTGCGGCTACCTCTAGGTCATGCGTAGGTTAGTTCTTCTCGTGTTTTCGGAGCTGCCGGGATGCATAGGCAACGACATGCCCCTCTTGCATGAGAACACATCCCAACCCGTGTCTAGATGCATCGCAGTACACCGAAAAATTCTTCTGCATATCTGGCATAACTAGCACTGGGGCTGTTGTCAATCTTTTCTTCAGTTCTTGAAAACTCGTCTCACACTCCGGTGTCCATGTGAATGTGATTCCCTTCTCTAACAATTTGGTGAGGGGTCTCGAGATCTTGGAGAAACCCTCAATGAACCCTCGATAATACCCAGCCAACCCTAAGAAGCTTCAAATTTCCCCGACATTTTCAGGGGTCTTCCACTTCTGCACATCCTCGATCTTGGCAGGATCTACGGAGATTCCTTCCTCCGAGATTATATGTCCTAAGAAGGGAACTCTCTTCAGCCAAAACTCACACTTGCTCAACTTGGCATATAGTTAGTGTTCTCTCAGCTTTTGCAACACCAATCTTAAATGTTCCTCATGTTCTTCTTCATCTTTGGAGAAGACGAGAATGTCATCAATGAAAACCACCACAAATTTGTCCAGATATTCCATGAATACCCGATTCATGAGATACATGAAATACGCCGGGGCATTAGTTAGCCCAAACAGCATGACGGTGTATTCATACAGCCCGTACCGAGATACGAAAGCTGTCTTTGGAATGTCAGTTTGCCTTATCTTCAGTTGGTAGTATCCCGACCTGAGATCAATTTTTGAGAACACACAAGCTCCCCTCAACTGATCAAATAAGTCTTCAATGCGGGGTAATGGGTACTTGTTCTTGATGGTTACTTCATTCAACACACGATGGTCTACGCATAACCTTTGGGTTCCGTCCTTCTTGGGCACAAATATAACTGGAGCTCCCCATGGTGAGGAACTAGGACGAATATACCCCTTCCCTGTCAATTCTCTTATATGTTCTTTGAGTTCTTCTAGTTGTTTGGAGTCCATCCGATAAGGCCTCTTGTATATTGGGGCTGTTCCAGGTACTAATTCAATCGTGAATTTCACTTCACGATCAGGAGGCATACCTGGCAACTCCTTCGGAAAAACGTCTGGATATTCCCTGATAATCCTTATCTCTTCCACTTCCACCTCAGCTTGATTGAGTTTAATGTCCCTCCTAGGTTCTTGCACGGCTATGAACTTCACTTTTGTGCCGCTAGTGTGGGCTAGTTCCACCGTTCTTGTCGAACAATGGATGATGCCTTTATGTTTGGTCAACCAATCCATACCCAAAATAATATCTATCCCTTGTGAGTCTATCACTATGAGGTTTGCAGTAAATACTACCCTATTAATGTCTAGATTCACCTTGGGGCACACTTGTCTTGTCCTTATTTCTCCCCCTAGAGAGTTCACTGCTAACATATGGTTCATTTTTGTTGTTGCTAGATTGTGCTTCTTAACAAACCCTTGAGCAATGAACGAGTGGGTAGCACCAGAATCGAACAATAGGGTTGCAATGTGTAAATTTGTAGGAAACTTACCAATTACCACGTCAGGTGCCTCTTGCGCTTCCTCCATAGTCACGTGGTTCACCCGTCCTCGCATCACATTCTGCTGCTGTGGTTGCATGGTGACACGACCCCATTGGTCCTGTCGAGCCAGGATCACGCTGAGGGGTGCTGCGTTGCACAGCACCGTATAACACACGTCAAAGGTACAAAGCGGAAGCGGAAGCTTTATTACATAAACAAGTTTATTAACATGTTTACATCAAAATAAGTTTAGTCCACACTCGCGGGCGTAGACTAAGCATCAAGTGCACGTTCAGCCCTCGAACGTGTCCTTGCTAGCACACACGCACACTAACTCTGCGGCGTGCACGACTCCCACTCGACGGGGTTCCCCTCCTGGGGTTCCGTCTCCTCTTCGGGAGTCCCTTCCTCATAGAACCCTGCAAAAAGCTTCAAACACAAGCAGTGAGCACGAAGGCTCAGCAAGTCTGACCCGTCTCACCTAAACATGGAACTTCTACATGAGGGTAATGGGTTGCTTGAGGGAACAAAAATCATTTGCAAGGACTCGCCTAATTAGTGGATCCTTACTTTCAAGTTTTAGCAGCAGGTTGTGGAGAACCTTACGCTAAGGCACACGAGAGAGCCGCAATCAAACAAGAAACGCATTTCTCTCGTGTACTTTGCCCAAAGTTGAAAAGAACTTTAGTTAGCACTAAGCTACAGCATATCATTAACAATCAATGTCCAGCTTTCAATCAGCAACATTTTAACATGTAACTAGCCTGTTCTTTCTACGTCACGGTACAGTGAACAAGTGGTACTCACTGACCGCGAGGGACGGCGATTATAATCGATTTACACCTGCAGGGTTACCCGAACAACCCGTCACGTACGCCCGTACTCGATGTTGCCTACAACAACCATCACGGACGTCGTACGCGACTACCTTTCACCCGTTAGCCAAATATTGAACCGGTCCCATCGTCCCGAGCAAGAGGTCCCTGCACGCGCATCTCTGTGCCGCCAGCTGATTTACACCTCGAGCTCTCAACCTACCCTCTGAACGACGGGCAATGCCTCAACACCCAGCTACCCGAGTTACATCAGTTTCCCGGTTCCCATATAGCCGGTAGGTCTTCGGTACTGTTCTAGCTTGTTCAACAGGCCCGCACACGGCTCGGTCCTCAATCGACACAAGCGGAGCTACAGCACACAGGCCCCAAAGTCCTGCTGCCCTTACTCTCCGCTCGGTCTCATTTTCTTGCCATGTGTTTCATGTGCTATCACTACCCGAGCAATGTGCCTCTAGCCTATTCTCACGAGTAGTTCCAACTACTCGACTTGTACCGAATCATACTCTATCCTAGCCATGCAGTGGCTAACGAGGTTTTCCATCCTAAACCCAACCCATGGTTTTCTTGGCTGTGCAGTTGGGTTTCCAATCAAGACTCTAATGCAAAGAACAAAGGAAACAAGTATGTGCTCAAAACAATAAAAATTTGTAAAAATGGTTAATGCAAACCGGGGCTTGCCTTGCTGCTCTTGGTCGTAGGCTAGCTGTTCCTCCGGAGTAACGAAGTCTAGGACTTCGGGTTCCTCCTCGACCTTAGCGACTACATGATAAGAACAATGTATGTATTAATTTAAATGCATTTGTATTAAGTTTGAAGTTGTGAAGTCCATAACCTTTGCTAGATAGACCTAATGACTGTGAAACTTTTACTGTGGCTTGGTTACAACCTAAACACAGACTTGGTCAAGTTTTAGTTGCAGCAAAGCTCATTTGAGCCCTCCACAATTAATTATGTCCTTGACCTTAATTGGAACTCTTAGGGTGTTCTAGGAATTTTCATGAGACAAACTATGACTTTCTGAAAACTAGATTTTCAGAGGGTCCTAATGGAGTTGGTCTCACTTAATTTGGAAGTCCCTAACTAAAGATATGAGCTAAACAATTTCAGAGAAAATTCTGAAAATGTTTCTGAACATTTTCTATTTTCTCTGGAACAGTTTTACTAATCACACCATTAGGTGGACTAAATGAGCTCAAATGGGTCTGAAATTTTTATGGTAGCTCAAGGATATTTTGGTGAACATCCCAGCAAAATTTCAGGATTTTCCTCCAAAGGATTCTCCAGTTAAAATTCCTAACAGTTTAAACTTCAAGGAATTAATTCTGGAGAATTAAGGAATTTCATGGAGTGAAACTTGATTTTCTGGAAAGTACTCAGAGAGCTGAATCCAGCAAAATTTGGTTCACTCGATTTGGAGCTTTCTAGCCAAAGTTATAAGGATTTGAAGTTTGAAGGAAATCTGAAAATCGGGGAAAAGTTTAAACTCGCGCGTGGGCCCAGGGGACACGCGTCGCACGCCGAAGCGACAGCACACCGCGGCCCACAAGGATTTTGCGCGCCAGCACACCCGATCCCGGCCGCAGCCGGATCCCGATTCAAAATATCGGCCGCTGACAGCTGGGGTCCACCCCCTTCTTCAACCTCGGGACACCCGCGCCCCGCCGCCGAGGGACCTCGCCGGAGAGCTCGCCGCTGGCTGCTGTACAGCTCCAAACTTCTTGATTCTGGCCGCCCCTGCCTACTTTTACTCGGGGAACATGATTCTAGGGTTAGCTGCTCATGACAATGGCCGGAGCATGGTCGGCGACGAGCCGCCATATCGGAACGACTTCGGCCATGTCGGCTAACTCTCCTAGTACCTCAGCTACTTGGGAAATCGGTCGGGGAGCATCAGTGGACCTCAGAGAAGGTCGACATGAACTCGAGGCAGCTCGGGGAAGGCCCGAAATAGGTCCTCACCGTGCGCCCGATACCCCCCGTTCGTTCCGCCATTAGTAGACCTTGAATTACGCCGGGCACAGAGGTTCTCCGGCCCAGAGTTGTGAAGGCAACTTGTGCGTCACCGTGTCTAGCTCGTGTGGGAGTGGCCTGAGGCCCTCTAATCCTTTCTAGAGCACGAATTAAACAGAATCGTACCCGAAGGTCGTTCTGCACACAGAAAGGGGAAAAGTGGAAATTCGCCGCCGGTGAGCAACCACTCGAGCTGTGGCTCGGAGATGAGCAGCACCGGTCACCTGCGCGTCCAAGGGTGCCTTGGCTCGGGCGTGACAACGCCCAGGTTGGGCTGTCCACGAGAGCCCGAGGTGCGGCGGTTTCCAGTTCCGATTTTTATCTTTCGGCACAGCCGATAGCACTCGGTTTCAATCGACTTCTAGCGATGGGGAGGATGGAGGAAGGTCTCTAGTACCTTGCTGGGACCCTGGAGTGGAAGGAGGGAGCTGCGATCGGCTTGATCGAGCGGACGCCCGAGCGGCGGTGATGGCAGTGGAGAAATGGATCGTGCACGTCGGCAGCTCGGGGAATGGCGACTGACGCACGCCGGGGAGGGAATAAATAGCCCGGCGGCTGGTCTCCGGCTTGGGGCGCGCAGCAGGAGCTGGCGCCGGCTGCCCCCTTCGGTGGCGCGCGCGCACCGCAGCTGGGAACCGACTGAACTGTGGTTCAGTCGGTTTGTTTTGAGGCAGAGGCTGACATGTGGGTCCCACCCCTCTTTTAACCTCTGAAATTTACTCCTAACAGCTGTGGTAAACAGTGAACCCTATTCTACCCTTGGCAATTCAAATTATTCACCCAAGAGCCATTTGAATTGATCAAAGTTCAAATGAGGTTTGGTTTGAATGAATTTCAGCACAAGTTCAGTTTGAAATTCAAATAAAGTTTGAATTTCTCCCCCTTAGCTCATGTCAAGATCAACCCCAAATGGAGTGAAAATTGGTGTGTGAGCTCACAAAAATGTGCTGAGCAAGAATATGCCTTCCACTTTCAAATTCATGGTATAAAAACAGTTTGAATTTGAATATGTTTTCAAACTGCCCCTTTCCTATCTATACCCAAGATGACCTCAAAAAGGTTTTGAATTTGGGTGAAACTTGGTATGGACATCCTTAGCAAAGTGTAGGAGTTTTCATATGTCCAGCCCATCTATATCACATGTGGGAAATACCACTTTTGCAATGTGTAAGTTTGTTCTCTAATGAGCATGTTGATAATTGTTACTTGCTCTTCATTTGTGTTCATCATTCTTGCTCATATGAGGTGTGTAGTGTGGTGATGAACACTACAATTGGGTGTCAAAAACCGAGGCCCTTACATTCCTCCCCCCTTAAAAGAATCTCGTCCCGAGATTACAAGGTGAAAATGAGAGAGAGGACGGTGGAAAAATTACCGGATATGCGACGTGAGAAAGTCGGGGTAGTTAGTGCGAAGGAATTCTTCGCTTTCCCATGTCGCTTCGTCCATGGAGTGATTACTCCATAGAACCTTGTAGAACCACAACGTACGCTTGCGTGTGGTTCGGGCCTTTTCATCAATAATCTGCACCGGTTCCTCCCGATAGGTGAGATCCGGTTGCAGTTCTTCGATGTCTTCCAGCTGAACGGTAGTTGATAGCTTGAGACACTTCCTCAGCTGGGAAATGTGAAAGACGTCGTGCACACCGGAAAGTGCTTCTGGTAATCTCAGCCGGTATGCTACTGATCCACATCTTTCGGTAATTTGGAATGGACCGATGAATCGGGGTGCCAACTTTCCTCTCACCCCAAATCTGTTTACGCCCTTCATTGGAGACACTCGTAGGTATACGTGATCTCCAACTTCGAATTGTAATGGGCGCCTCCTCCGGTCCGCATACTGTTTCTGTCGGGATTGAGCGGCCTTTAGGTTCGCTTGAATTAATCGAACCTTTTCTTCCGCGTTGTTGACAAGATCAATCCCGAAGGTAACCCTCTCGCCAGACTCACACCAGTTCAGTGGTGTGCGCCATTTTCTCCCGTATAGCGCCTCGTAGGGCGCCATCTTGATGCTGGCTTGGTACCCATTGTTGTACGAGAACTCAGCTAACGGCAAGTGATCATCCCAATTCTTGCCGTGGTCGATAGCGCAAGCTCGTAGCATGTCTTCTAGAATCTGATTTACCCGCTCGGTTTGTCCATCCGTCTGCGGGTGGTAGGCTGAACTACGGATCAGCTTCGTACCCAAGGCAGCGTGTAGCTGCTCCCAAAAACGGGACACAAATAAAGTGCCCCAGTCCGATATGATGGTACGGGGTACGCCATATAAGCATAGGATCCGTGAGATGTACAGTTCAGCGTACTTCTTGGCGTTGTAGTTGGTGTTGACCGGGATGAAATGGGCAACTTTGGTGAGCCGATCGACGATCACCCACACAGAATCATGTTTCTGTAAGGTGGTGGGTAAACCGACGACGAAATCCATGCTCACGTCCTCCCACTTCCAGGCAGTAATGCCCAGTGGTTGCAGCAGTCCCGGTTTCCGCATATGGTCTGCCTTCACCCTTCGACATGTATCACACTCGGACACGTATTTTGCAGTCTCCCGCTTCATCCGTGTCCACCAAAACTTTCTTCTGAGCTCTTGATACATTTTGTTGCTGCCGGGGTGAATAGAAAATTTTGATAAGTGAGCCTCATCAAATATTTTCTTCCGTAACTCCGGGTTTCGGGGTACGACGATCCGGTCCTTGAACCATAGGACGCCGTCTCCGTCCTTCCGGAAACATTTCAACTCCCCACTGTCTACACGTCTCCGCAAATGGGACATGCCCTTGTCATTCTTCTGGGCTGCCGCTATCTCTTCACGGATGGTGGGGATCAAAGCTAGGTTGTAGAGAGCTCCGTGTGGAATCACATGTAGTGGTGGTTCGCTCCCTTCCAACGGTGTGATGGTCAGATTATTGACGTGTGACTTGCGTCTCAGCGCATCTGCCACAACGTTTGCCTTGCCCGGATGATAATGGATCTCTATCTCATAATCCTTTATCAGTTCCAACCATCTTCGTTGCCTCATGTTCAACTCCTTCTGAGTGAATATGTACTTGAGGCTTTTGTGGTCGGTATATAAATGTACAAGGTTACCGAGTAGGTAGTGCCTCCACATCTTCAGTGCAAGTACCACGGCAGCGAGCTCCAAGTCGTGAGTTGGATAATTTTGCTCATGATTCCTAAGCTGCCGTGATCCATACGCGACCACTCTTCGGTCTTGCATCAGCACACATCCGAGCCCAATGCCGGATGCATCGCAGTACACATCGAACGGTTTTGTTGTGTCTGGCTGCGCCAAAACCGGTGCTGATGTCAGGTGCTTGACTAAAGCCTTGAATGCTGCTTCACATGCCGGACTCCAAACATATTTGGTAGCTTTCTTCAGCAGCTCTGTCATTGGCTTGGCAATCTTTGAGAAGTTCGGAATGAACCTCCGATAATATCCCGCGAGTCCGAGGAAACTCCGTACCTCATGAACCGTTCTCGGGGATTTCCAATTCAGCACTTGCGTGATCTTGCTCGGGTCCACAGCGATACCCTCCGCTGAGATGATATGCCCGAGGAAAGGCACTTGCGATATCCAAAACTCGCATTTGCTGAATTTTGCGTATAACTTGTGATCCCGCAGCCGTTGCAAGACTATACGCAGATGTTTCTTGTGATCTTCCTCCGACTTGGAATATACCAGGATGTCGTCGATGAAGACCACGACAAACTTGTCCAGCTCCGGCATGAACACCGAGTTCATTAAGTACATGAAGTGAGCTGGAGCATTGGTGAGGCCAAAGGACATGACCAGGTACTCATAAAGTCCATACCTTGTCGAGAAAGCTGTCTTGGGAATGTCCTCCGCCTTTATCTTAATCTGATGGTACCCGGATCTTAAATCCATCTTGGAAAAGATCTTTGCTTCGACCAACTGATCAAACAACATGTCGATCCGTGGCAACGGGTACTTGTTCTTGATGGTTACGGCATTTAATGGACGGTAGTCCACGCAAAGCCGCAACGTCTCATCCTTCTTCTTGACAAATAATGCCGAACAGCCCCATGGCGAGGAGCTTGGCCTAATAAAACCCTTCTCCAGAAGGTCCGTGAGCTGGGTCTTCAGTTCAGCCAACTCCTTGGGCGCCATCTTGTACGGCCTTCGGGATATTGGCATGGTTCCCGGTGCAAGTTCAATCTTGAACTCCACCTCTCTATCGGGTGGCATTCCCGGCAAATCGTCCGGGAATACATCAGGGAACTCTTGGACCACTGGAATGTCTTCCAATCTGATGGTTGTGGCTTGATAGACACTTGGAAGTTTTATTTCTGGACTGTCCAGAAATAATGATTGAGAACCGTGCACCTCGTCCATAGCCTGGTTGTAGTCCTCTTCCCAGCCTTGTCCTTCCTCAATAGCGTCGTCCCGCTCTTGAGCAAGGTCCTCATTCTGCTGGGTTAGGGTCTGCACCAGCTCTTGCAACGCCGCGATGTCAACACGGCCCTTCTTCTTTGCCTTCTTCAGACGACGCAACTGATTGTGTTGTTCATTCAGTCGCTTGATCGTCGGAAGGAGCACATTGCGGAGTGCGCTGTGAGCACCCTCAAAATGATCTCCACGGCTTGTGCTCTCCTTGAGCTTGGTGGCGAGATGCTCCGTATGAACAGCTTGGCTGTCCATCACAGCGTTTCCCGCCCTCATCTGGAGGCTGAGGTTTGCCTCCGCGGGGTTGTACCTTGGGCAGCTCGGGTCTGTTGCCTCCAGGTAACTTTCTTCCCACACATGCTGAGCTCGTCCCTCCACCGGAACGAGTGCGTATGGAGTACCCTCCATAGCCTGCACGTGTAGTTGGCAGAAACGTGACATAGTGTCACGGGCTGCCACTTGCCACATCCCTTCCGGTTGTCTTCCTCTCACCGTGGCGGTGAATGGCACCCAACCGGGTGGCGTAGGCCCTGCAGGAACCTCGACATGGATCGTCCACGTCTTGTTCCCCTCTTCGCCTTCTTCCTTGGCGAAGTATTGCGGCATCTGGTTGTACCCGAAATATTGGGGCATTTGCCACAATGCTTCCGGGTAACCGCTACGGTCAGAACAGTGGGAAACTACCCACCCGTTTTCCAACCGTTTATCTGCTGCCATCTGTAAAAATATATTTGAGAAATGTCAAATATTTATTTAAACAGTAAACCATTGAGTTATAACATAAGATATGTCATTGAACCCATAACACTTGGAAACATAGTTCAAATTTTTAAACAAATTTGACTGCTGATCTGCTGTTACCATGACAGCCCTGACCAGTTTCCATATCAACCTGATTTAGGCCAGGTTAAAGGCAAAACTAATTCTGGAGCTTAACATCAAAGTTAAAGCTAACTTCAATAGCTTTCCAGAAAGCATTTGCTTGGCCTATGATCTGTCCTGGTTCAAAAATTATGAGATGTCAAAGTTAACAGAATTTCTGGGAACAATTGGACAGCACCTCCCTGCCTTAGGTACTGATTTGATCCAAGAATCCCAGTTAATTCTGTTCCTAATCTGACAAAACTTTCTGTTACAAAGTTGTAACCCATCTCATAAGCTTTCCAGAACTACCTCATTTCCTATTTTTTTGGATTTTTAAGCAGGAAGTTATGCTTAATTTACAGAGAGTTTACAGAGAGTCTTTGCTCTGTCCTGTTTTCTGGACAGTTTCAACTCTACTGCATTTTTCGAGTGGTTAAGGGACGAAACACCTCTGGACCTTAACAGAAAAGTTGTAAAGATCTTCTAAAGCTTCCCAGAAATGTATCATACGACCCCAACCTCGAAAGAACTCGACCTCTAGCCTCTGATTAACTTCAGCCTTGATTCAGCTGAAAACAGAGTGCTCTGTCCTTAACATCCTCTAAGTTGAAAACTTATTAGCTTTGAATATCCTGTTCAAGGGAAGGAGTTACATCAAGTTTTACTACTTTGGATCAAAACCTTCAAGTTTTTAAATGAAGTTGTTCCTTTAATTGGATGTGACGTCGAGGCGTCACCAGATTATGTCGGTACTACGTCCTCACAAAGGAAAAACCTATACCGGACTTAGCCGGCTTCGTTAGTTTAGTGGCACTACTCGTCACTCGCACACGGATGCTACACGTCTACCGTTTCGTGGTAAGGCTACCTGCAGAAATTCAACCAATCATCAGACTCGGCTGCACACCGAGCCCGGAATCCATACAGTTTGTACACCCGGCCGTCATCACTCGCCCGGATGTTCTCAAGCCAAACACGCCTTGAGTTACGTGTTCACGTTTCGGACCACGTGACGGGGTCTCCCATGTTGCACCACGCACGCCAGGGACAGACGTTGCTCGAATACCCCAAACGACATGAAGAGTCGTAGAGGATATCAAAGCGGGTCGGGTTACCTGCCACCCGTGGGGCTCCACCCTTCAGCTTGTGCGCACTGGTGGACAGCGCTTACGTGCACCCCCCCAAGACATGAACGTCCCGAGATGCACGATTTTCCGACATAACAAATAGGTTAATAAGCCACTTTCTATATGCTAATAACATCCTTATACGGGCTACTAACTCGTTCCTCACTGGATTTTTGAAAAAGAAGACCTTTGTACTGTGTTAAACCTCAAGCGAGCTCTGATACCACGCTGACACGACCCCATTGGTCCTGTCGAGCCAGGATCACGCTGAGGGGTGCTGCGTTGCACAGCACCGTATAACACACGTCAAAGGTACAAAGCGGAAGCGGAAGCTTTATTACATAAACAAGTTTATTAACATGTTTACATCAAAATAAGTTTAGTCCACACTCGCGGGCGTAGACTAAGCATCAAGTGCACGTTCAGCCCTCGAACGTGTCCTTGCTAGCACACACGCACACTAACTCTGCGGCGTGCACGACTCCCACTCGACGGGGTTCCCCTCCTGGGGTTCCGTCTCCTCTTCGGGAGTCCCTTCCTCATAGAACCCTGCAAAAAGCTTCAAACACAAGCAGTGAGCACGAAGGCTCAGCAAGTCTGACCCGTCTCACCTAAACATGGAACTTCTACATGAGGGTAATGGGTTGCTTGAGGGAACAAAAATCATTTGCAAGGACTCGCCTAATTAGTGGATCCTTACTTTCAAGTTTTAGCAGCAGGTTGTGGAGAACCTTACGCTAAGGCACACGAGAGAGCCGCAATCAAACAAGAAACGCATTTCTCTCGTGTACTTTGCCCAAAGTTGAAAAGAACTTTAGTTAGCACTAAGCTACAGCATATCATTAACAATCAATGTCCAGCTTTCAATCAGCAACATTTTAACATGTAACTAGCCTGTTCTTTCTACGTCACGGTACAGTGAACAAGTGGTACTCACTGACCGCGAGGGACGGCGATTATAATCGATTTACACCTGCAGGGTTACCCGAACAACCCGTCACGTACGCCCGTACTCGATGTTGCCTACAACAACCATCACGGACGTCGTACGCGACTACCTTTCACCCGTTAGCCAAATATTGAACCGGTCCCATCGTCCCGAGCAAGAGGTCCCTGCACGCGCATCTCTGTGCCGCCAGCTGATTTACACCTCGAGCTCTCAACCTACCCTCTGAACGACGGGCAATGCCTCAACACCCAGCTACCCGAGTTACATCAGTTTCCCGGTTCCCATATAGCCGGTAGGTCTTCGGTACTGTTCTAGCTTGTTCAACAGGCCCGCACACGGCTCGGTCCTCAATCGACACAAGCGGAGCTACAGCACACAGGCCCCAAAGTCCTGCTGCCCTTACTCTCCGCTCGGTCTCATTTTCTTGCCATGTGTTTCATGTGCTATCACTACCCGAGCAATGTGCCTCTAGCCTATTCTCACGAGTAGTTCCAACTACTCGACTTGTACCGAATCCTACTCTATCCTAGCCATGCAGTGGCTAACGAGGTTTTCCATCCTAAACCCAACCCATGGTTTTCTTGGCTGTGCAGTTGGGTTTCCAATCAAGACTCTAATGCAAAGAACAAAGGAAACAAGTATGTGCTCAAAACAATAAAAATTTGTAAAAATGGTTAATGCAAACCGGGGCTTGCCTTGCTGCTCTTGGTCGTAGGCTAGCTGTTCCTCCGGAGTAACGAAGTCTAGGACTTCGGGTTCCTCCTCGACCTTAGCGACTACATGATAAGAACAATGTATGTATTAATTTAAATGCATTTGTATTAAGTTTGAAGTTGTGAAGTCCATAACCTTTGCTAGATAGACCTAATGACTGTGAAACTTTTACTGTGGCTTGGTTACAACCTAAACACAGACTTGGTCAAGTTTTAGTTGCAGCAAAGCTCATTTGAGCCCTCCACAATTAATTATGTCCTTGACCTTAATTGGAACTCTTAGGGTGTTCTAGGAATTTTCATGAGACAAACTATGACTTTCTGAAAACTAGATTTTCAGAGGGTCCTAATGGAGTTGGTCTCACTTAATTTGGAAGTCCCTAACTAAAGATATGAGCTAAACAATTTCAGAGAAAATTCTGAAAATGTTTCTGAACATTTTCTATTTTCTCTGGAACAGTTTTACTAATCACACCATTAGGTGGACTAAATGAGCTCAAATGGGTCTGAAATTTTTATGGTAGCTCAAGGATATTTTGGTGAACATCCCAGCAAAATTTCAGGATTTTCCTCCAAAGGATTCTCCAGTTAAAATTCCTAACAGTTTAAACTTCAAGGAATTAATTCTGGAGAATTAAGGAATTTCATGGAGTGAAACTTGATTTTCTGGAAAGTACTCAGAGAGCTGAATCCAGAAAAATTTGGTTCACTCGATTTGGAGCTTTCTAGCCAAAGTTATAAGGATTTGAAGTTTGAAGGAAATCTGAAAATCGGGGAAAAGTTTAAACTCGCGCGTGGGCCCAGGGGACACGCGTCGCACGCCGAAGCGACAGCACACCGCGGCCCACAAGGATTTTGCGCGCCAGCACACCCGATCCCGGCCACAGCCGGATCCCGATTCAAAATATCGGCCGCTGACAGCTGGGGTCCACCCCCTTCTTCAACCTCGCGACACCCGCGCCCCGCCGCCGAGGGACCTCGCCGGAGAGCTCGCCGCTGGCTGCTGTACAGCTCCAAACTTCTTGATTCTGGCCGCCCCTGCCTACTTTTACTCGGGGAACATGATTCTAGGGTTAGCTGCTCATGACAATGGCCGGAGCATGGTCGGCGACGAGCCGCCATATCGGAACGACTTCGGCCATGTCGGCTAACTCTCCTAGTACCTCAGCTACTTGGGAAATCGGTCGGGGAGCATCAGTGGACCTCAGAGAAGGTCGACATGAACTCGAGGCAGCTCGGGGAAGGCCCGAAATAGGTCCTCACCGTGCGCCCGATACCCCCCGTTCGTTCCGCCATTAGTAGACCTTGAATTACGCCGGGCACAGAGGTTCTCCGGCCCAGAGTTGTGAAGGCAACTTGTGCGTCACCGTGTCTAGCTCGTGTGGGAGTGGCCTGAGGCCCTCTAATCCTTTCTAGAGCACGAATTAAACAGAATCGTACCTGAAGGTCGTTCTGCACACAGAAAGGGGAAAAGTGGAAATTCGCCGCCGGTGAGCAACCACTCGAGCTGTGGCTCGGGGATGAGCAGCACCGGTCACCTGCGCGTCCAAGGGTGCCTTGGCTCGGGCGTGACAACGCCCAGGTTGGGCTGTCCACGAGAGCCCGAGGTGCGGCGGTTTCCAGTTCCGATTTTTATCTTTCGGCACAGCCGATAGCACTCGGTTTCAATCGACTTCTAGCGATGGGGAGGATGGAGGAAGGTCTCTAGTACCTTGCTGGGACCCTGGAGTGGAAGGAGGGAGCTGCGATCGGCTTGATCGAGCGGACGCCCGAGCGGCGGTGATGGCAGTGGAGAAATGGATCGTGCACGTCGGCAGCTCGGGGAATGGCGACTGACGCACGCCGGGGAGGGAATAAATAGCCCGGCGGCTGGTCTCCGGCTTGGGGCGCGCAGCAGGAGCTGGCGCCGGCTGCCCCCTTCGGTGGCGCGCGCGCACCGCAGCTGGGAACCGACTGAACTGTGGTTCAGTCGGTTTGTTTTGAGGCAGAGGCTGACATGTGGGTCCCACCCCTCTTTTAACCTCTGAAATTTACTCCTAACAGCTGTGGTAAACAGTGAACCCTATTCTACCCTTGGCAATTCAAATTATTCACCCAAGAGCCATTTGAATTGATCAAAGTTCAAATGAGGTTTGGTTTGAATGAATTTCAGCACAAGTTCAGTTTGAAATTCAAATAAAGTTTGAATTTCTCCCCCTTAGCTCATGTCAAGATCAACCCCAAATGGAGTGAAAATTGGTGTGTGAGCTCACAAAAATGTGCTGAGCAAGAATATGCCTTCCACTTTCAAATTCATGGTATAAAAACAGTTTGAATTTGAATATGTTTTCAAACTGCCCCTTTCCTATCTATACCCAAGATGACCTCAAAAAGGTTTTGAATTTGGGTGAAACTTGGTATGGACATCCTTAGCAAAGTGTAGGAGTTTTCATATGTCCAGCCCATCTATATCACATGTGGGAAATACCACTTTTGCAATGTGTAAGTTTGTTCTCTAATGAGCATGTTGATAATTGTTACTTGCTCTTCATTTGTGTTCATCATTCTTGCTCAAATGAGGTGTGTAGTGTGGTGATGAACACTACAATTGGGTGTCAAAAACTGAGGCCCTTACACATGGGCTTCTTCTTTGGGCACTTATGAGCGTAGAGCCCCACTTCACCACAGTTGAAGAATTGCACCCCAATTTTAGGTGTCTGGCATTTGTTATCTTGGGGTGGGTTCTGTGGCCCTTGTCCTGCTGGTCGAGGTTGATAAGTGGGGCGTGACTGCTGCACAAACTGACGCTGCGGCTGTACTGGTGCTGATGGAGGCCTGACGTTCGGGTTGTACCCTCTCGGTGTCGGGTAGGGTACCACAGCACGGCTCGTCTGCCCTTCCGGTTGCTGCATCAGACGTGGACGTGTGTTGCTGCTTGATGCTTGGTGTGACCATCCCATCTTCCTCTTATTTTCGTTCTCCAAGGCCTTTAGCTTCCTCTCCACGACAAATGCTCTGTCTACCATCTTTTGGAAGCTTTCATACTCGTTGGAGGACATTGCACATTGCATCTCCATGGTAAGTCCTTCCATAAAACAGTCCTGTTTCTGCTCATCGGTTTCAATGTCCCGTGGTGCATAACGGGATAATTGGGTGAACTTGGTGAGGTATTCCCTCACAGTCATGTTGCCTTGCTGCAGTCCCAAGAACTCCTTTCTCTTGTTCTTGAGTTCACCCCTGGCTATGTAGTGGTTGCGGAAACTGCGCTTGAACTCTTCCCAAGTGATTTTCTCGGGGTTGTGATTGGCTGACACGTAAGCGGTCCACCAATCAGCAGCAGGTCCATGCAATTGGTGAGAGGCAAACAGCACCCTCTCATACCTTTGGCATTGTATGATCCTCATCTTGCTCTCTATGGTCTTTAGCCAATCATCTGCCTCCAGAGGTTCAGCAGCACTTGCAAACTTTGGGGGTTGAGTTCCCAGAAACTCACTCAATCTTGGTTGACGTGGTGCAGCTTGTGTGGGTGGAGCTTGGTGTAAGTTGACCACCACTTG
The DNA here is from genome assembly GCA_030760725.1 of Neostapfia colusana. Classification (NCBI taxonomy): domain Eukaryota; kingdom Viridiplantae; phylum Streptophyta; class Magnoliopsida; order Poales; family Poaceae; genus Neostapfia; species Neostapfia colusana. The sequence goes on from JASWHV010000009.1 coordinate 52,049,500, forward strand.
AGTTAAACTCTGGATGATCTGATTCTGATTTTCGATCATTTGGTAGATAGGATCAGCTCCTTCACAGCGATCACCCCTGTCTTACCCTCCAGGAAGGTGAGGATTGGCGGCCTCATCGTTGTTGTTGTTGGGGTTGGCACCACGACCTTTTCCTCTTCCAGCCATCTATCATGATCAACCAAATGTTAACTTTAATCATTACGCATTAACTTCCCAAATTGCTTGTTTAAACTTAAACTTTTGAGGCCTTAATATCTAGACAATTTCTGAAGGTTTCACATAGATCTTTGGGCGTCATGTCTCACGTGAAAATAAATGCACTATTGATTCATAGGGGCTCACACACAAAAGCAAAGCAAACTTAAAGACGAGGTTGTGGACAAGTGCCTATGGCTTCCACAACTCACGTCACACACCAAACACTAACAAGCAAATAGATGGGTTCTTGACTCGACTATTCGATAATCATGCGGAAATAAGGGAAATGACTCTAACAACTCGTATCACTGAGCTGGCTCATCGGGGTCTTCCTCATCATTGCTGCTGCCCTCTGATTCCGCTTTAGGTGGGGAAGCTGCTGGTGTAGAAGTGCGGCGACGCTTGCTCGCCCGGCGGTCTGGGGAGTCAAGAGTTCACGTGTCATCCATGGTGACACACAGTTCATTCCCATCTCCTCTTTCTCTCGCCCTCAAGCTGGCGCGAAGCAACGCCTCAGTTTCCTTCAGGGTGTCACGAACATCCTGAAGCTCCTGCTGGCATTCCTGCAGTCGAGTGCTGAGCATAGCTGCATCCTCCAGGCACAGGTCCATGTGCTCGTGGGAAGTCCCCTGCTGCACTGGCGGGTATTTGTACTCCGCGGTGCCACTCTCACGCTGGAGGACATACATGTACTCAGTCCTGTCCAGGTGGCGACGGTTGATGTAACTCTGGCAGGTGATGGCCTCCCAGATGACATCCTTCTCAGCATCGGCCTGAGTCGCCCGACAAGCTGGAGAGCGGTGGATCTTGAGCAGCTGGTTTTCATGGATAATCCTCATCTCTGAGCTCCATTCTTCACGCTTCTCACGGAGGGTCCTGGTGGAGCTGTAGTGTATGATCAGCTTGCCAACGTTGCCGGCGGCGTGGAGCATACGCCAAAGACGGCGCAACAAGCCTCCTACTGCCAACCCGTAGGAGTGGTACGTCACCGGACGGTTCTCCTCTCTCAAGGCAAGGGCAGCTACAGGAACTCTCCCTCCGGTGGACTTGCGAGCGGTGCGGACCATGCGAACCATCTAAAACATAAAGCATTTAAAATTAAGTTAGATAAGAATTAAATAAAGATTGTATTTTGAATAAAAGTTGGGACAAGATGAATAAAGTGACCCCATTAAATAACACTTTCAACCCACACCTTTGTAAAATAGTTTTTAAGAAAATATGATCCTTAAACACGTCCATTTCTACCTAGGTCCACGTTCCTACGGGCAACCTGGCTCTGATACCACTTCTGTCACACCCGGTTTCTCCAAAGAGCAACCGAGTGAATATCACATGTATTCCAAGATCATTTTCTCATACATGTGATGAAAAATAGTGAAGCATCATTTATTACAAGCCAAGAGTTCGAATATAAAATAAGTCTTACATAGCATAATGTCTCGATGGATGATAATATGTTCATAATAGGTAAATAAAACAATAGCGGAATATAAATCTTGTGGGCTCCGTCACAGGTGTTGCCCGGGGGACTCCGTGAACCTAGAATCCTTCTTCGGGTCCGAAGTCTTGGTCATTGAACACCACGTCATCCCCTTGACCTGAGCAGCAATTTAAACCAACAGAAAAGCAAGCTTGAGTACCGTTGGTACTCAGCAAGTGGGGGAAAGTTATGTCATGCATGGATAGAGCAAGGAGAGGTTGAACTCATGGTTATAGCACTACGCAATTAGTACCTATCACCTTAGCTTATTAAGCACCTACATTACTACATAGGTGAAATAGTTCCAATCTCCCAACCCATCATCAAAAATCAAGTAACCATAACAACATTTCCAATGTTAAGCTCACCGCTTAACATCCTCAACTTCCAAATTTATCATCCTCTAATCATGAATAAGTCCAAGCCGCTCTTGACCGTGAGCACGACTGTCATGACAGTTTTGACTCTGCAGAGTTTGCACCACTGTACCCACATGTAGTGATTTTGTCCCCCGTTGCCGGGTGGACTAAAAGAACCTCCATTATGCTAGTGGCCGCGAACCACGTTCACACTTCGCAGGTGTGTAGCCAGGAGATCACTATGAGGCCTTTACAAAGGGATTCCCGACGAGCGTGGGCCCACTGAGGTTTCACCCCTAACAACATACAAGAGGCTCCAACCCCGCTGCAGTGGCCCCCTCTTGAGCCTTGCGGTTCATATGGTAGTCCAGCTGACACCTATTCCCCGCACCATCCAAACACCCATACTACGCCGGAGATACAACTAATTAATTGGCCAAGCTGCCCCATCTCAGCATGTGGTTGGCACGATAAAGCCAGGTTACATGATCCATGAACCGGTCCTTAGGATCCAGGCAACCACTAAACACAAACCCGAGTCTCGTGCACACAACACCAACCAAATCATCCAACTTGCCTCGATCCCTACCTCTACATAACTCATAATATCTCATTCAAGAGTAAGGTAAATAAGTTGATGATCTCATATCCCACTTATCCCATTCTAAGCATGGCTAAGCATAAGTATATAAATAAATGACATAATAAAATAAATCCCAACCCAGGCTACAAGGAAGTAAGATAATGAAAATCTGGGGAAACTTCCTAGCTTGGGTTCCATATTCCAAATTGACAATGCAATTAATTAAATTCTAACTACACATCCTAGTATAGGATCAAAGTGGTCAAGGACACTTGCCTTCTTCCTGCTGCTCTGGGAATGGAAAGTCTTGATCTTGAAAGGTGGGAATCTGCTCTGGGGCTGGTTCTACTCATGCCAATACACACATAGCAAAAGAAAACAACATTCCGTAAGCCATAGTCCACACTCCCACTCATGCAAACCAGACATACATATATATGAAAGTCATTCACATTTTTAAGTGTTGTGGTTACACTAGATGTGTTGATTTTAGGCCTACATGCACTTTTAAACATACATATTACTTCTAACTTTTGTATTCAGATTTCTAATTGCACAATATATATGAATTTCCAATTTGAACAAATTCTCTCTATTTAATTAATACACTTCTTAGCCACAAAATTTGCATGAAAGAAAATTTCCTACTCCAAATAGGTTTTCAGATCTTCTACAAAATCTTAATTTGAAGTTTTTGGAATTGGAGACCTCATTTAACATTTTCTAATTATGCCTACCTATTTTCCTATATTTTTAGAATTATTTCCTAGCCAAAAAATGAATTTCCAGAAATTATAAAAATAAACAGCACTTAGTCAGATTTCATTTCAGCCTAAAATCAGTTCTCAACTCATTCTAAATGTCTTCCAAATGCTAGGAAAATTTACATTTGTATTTGCACATGTGTTTACATTACCATTTGAATTTAAATTCTACTCATATGTTCAATTTCTGAATTTAATACCCTATAGGGTCTAAAAGGGCAAATCCACCCTACTGCAGGGTCTACTTCACTATTTCCTAAATTTCCAGGGGCCTAATTACACAAAACAGAGAGGTTTTCCAAATTTTTATTAAGTCCAGGGGCTAAAACCGATTTTAAATGAATTTACATGAATTTCTGAAGGTCCAGGGGCTAGATCAGAAGTTTCCGGGGCTAGCTCGTGTTTTCTGAGATCCATAGGGGTAGCGCGTAAGATTTCCGGCCTTTATAATGCAGGGACGACGTGGGCCGTTGGATTTAAAATAGACAGCTCAGATTATAACGCGAAGTGGTACGGGTTAGATCTATTTGGGACCGCACGATTTAAAATAGACGGGCCTCAGGGGGCCACGTCGCCCTGGCCGGAGACAGCCCGCATGCGCGGCGGCGGGGACGGTGATCTCACCGGCGAAATCTCGGTTTTTGCCACTGTGCGTTAGAACTCGCGTCTTTTTGCACAGATCGGCCGTGGAGGGGTAGGGGAAGCTCACCGAGGGATCTTCTTGGGCCCGGGAGTGTTGGAATAGGCTCTGCGACGGCGACGGGCGGATGAGCTCCTTGGTGCTCGATGGAGGAGTGGTTTGGTTCGGCGATCCTTCGAGTTCTCCGGTCGTGAGGCTTCCCTGCGGTAAGCAGATGGTGTAACGAGGGTCAGGTAGGGTCGGGTCATGGAAATTCGACGGCTTCAGAGATGACCGGCGGCTAGACCTCACCGGAGCTCGACGGCGTTAGTTGTCTGGGCAGCAAATCATTCCGGAGTGGGCGTCACCGGCTAGTGTTCGATGCTGCGATGATGTGAAACCGGTTAGATGGACCAGAACGGCGTTGTGCCGAGGGGAATTCGGAGGTCGGGCGGCGGTGCTCACCGGTGGCGGAAGTTCGCTGGCGAGGTGGCGAGCAGAGGGGGTTTGCGGGAGTTTAAATCGGCCCAGAGTCCCGGGGTGTGCGTGTGTGTGAGGAATTGGCGCTCGTGGGGGCGGATCAGTTTGTTGCGATTGTGGAATTTGGCCGGCGGCTTGCGATCAGCACGGAAAGGTCGGTGGCGGTTGGGCGCGCCCGCGGGGAGGGAGATGACACGAGGGCCCCGCGCATCAGAGAGAGGGAGAGGGGGGGGGAACAGCCGCTGGTTTTGGGCCGGCCGAGGTGGGTTTCGGCCCACTGGCCGTTTTTCCTTTTTCTTTTTCATTTTCCTTTTCTGTTTTGATTCAAATTTGAATTCCAGTTTAAATTTGAATTGCTTCACCACATGCAATACGTCCAAAAATTTTAAATTCCCCTCTTTAACAGGTTTTTGGGGTGTTACACCACAAGTTCGTGATTTTGTCACCCATCGGCGACTGTAGAACCTCCATTATACCAGTACACAACCATCGGTGTATGGTCAAGATATAACAAAATAGCCTTTACAATGGGGCTACTAGATGTATGGACTCACTGAGGTTTCACCGGCAGGCTTGAATCACCATTCTCCCACCCACGGGCCCCCTCTTGTGCCATGCAGTTCCCAGGGAAGTCCTCCTAGATTCCCATTCCCCGGGACATTCACGGTCCATAACAAGCTAGCAACACACCTAATTAATCATCTAAGCCGCACCCATATTTGGCCTTGTGGTGGCACTGTTTTCCTGGCATGTGCTGGCATGAACCGGTCCTTAGATCTACGGCAAGTAAACCACCATCTCATTCAGCAACATCCACGAACCAATATTGCCTAGATCTCCCCAATTCCATGCTCATTAACATCATCAAGTTCTCATCATCATTATTCATATGAGTGCAGTAGCTAACCACATTTTAATTCAGCTTCCCGTATCCCGTAAATTAAGCGAAGCAAAAAGGAAAAACGACCATACCCGACTCATCAACTTTCCCGGCGACAAGGATGGTAAAAAAAACTAGTAAACTCCTATAAAGTGGTGTCCCATCAAGTTGACTCAAGCATATGAGTTTTCGTAAACAAAACAGTTTCAAAACATGGGATCAATATGGTCAAGGGGCACTTGCCTTGCTCCCGTGGTTCTTGCTGTTCGAGCATCTCGAAGTATTGGTGCTGTAGTTCCTTGTAGATGGCCTCTTGAGCTTGTTCTTCTACTCACGATCACGCGCATACAAAATTCACAGCAATCAATCATCATGCACAAACTTTACTCAAGATGCAATGGGGTAGATGAATGCAAATCCTATGGTGCTGTTTTATTGAACCAGTTTGTACGTGTTCTTGCATGTTTTAATGGGCTTTCATGGGGTTTTATGATGAACAAGGGTGCTGGGATGAAGTTTGGACGTGGTGATGATCTTGACTCAAGATCTAGATCAATTCCACCATAAAAAATCGATCAAAACATGATCTGTCTACACGAAAAAGTTTCTGTTCAAAGGGGGCGAAGAAAACGGATGTGTAGAAACAGCGACGGCGTTGTAAGATGGGTAACGAAGACCTACCTCACTTCCTTTTGGTGGCAGGGCCTTCCTCCTAGCAATGGCAGCAGTGGGGAATTCTTCTATGGAAGATTAGGGCAGGACAGATCGTCGGGCTTCTTCTCCGGCGACGGCGAGGCTCGACGGAGCTCGACGGCGGACAAATTCCGGCAAGGGGGGAAACTTGGCGACTTGGCAGCAAGAAAGGGGGCTTGGCAGCTGGGGGGGCGTCCAAAATAAATAGGATTTTGGCCAGGGGTTGGGGTTATATTTATAAGGGGGGGGGGGGGGGGAGGGAGAGTCCTACTCCAATTGGAGCTCAAATAAGAGTCCTATTCAATTTTTTTTTGGATCTTAACAAACTTATCTCTTGTGGTGCGGTAGCCTTGAGGATTTTATCCCCAAAATATGTGGAAAATTCCCCTTTTTGGGAATTGGGGAATTTAGAAATTTTGGGGGAAATTTGGGAATGACTCATTTCAGCTATCTCTTTCCCATTCACCACCATTTCTATGTCACTTGCTCCATTTCTACATTCCCCTCTCCATTTCTATGTCCCATTCTCCATTTCTACATTCCCCTCTCCATTTCTATGTCCCACTCTCCATTTCTACATTGCCCTTCTCCATTTCTATGCCCCATCCTCCATTTCTATATTCCCTTCTCCATTTATGTGGTTCCTTCCTCCATTCCTATGGTGCCTTCCTCCATTTCTACGGTTCTTTCTCCATTTCTATGGTTCCTTCCTCCATTTCTATGGTTCTTTCTCCATTTCTATGGTTCTTTTCTCCATTTGTATGGTTTTTTTCTCCATTTCTATAGTTCTTTCTCCATTTCTATGGTTCTTTCTCCATTTCTATAGTTCTTTCTCCATTTCTATAGTTCTTTCTCCACTTCTATGAACCAAGTGAATGCATGTGCGCCCAGGATGTTCATCACACATACACATGTATTCCACAAACTGAATTCAGAATATAACCATAAACAAATAATGTTTAAGTACTTTATTACATTGACTCAATGTCTCATTCATGAATATCTATCTTATTCTTGCAGCGGAAGATTGTAACGACAGCGGAAATAACTAAAGACAGCAGGCTCTAACTTCAACTCCACGGGCATGTTGACGGTAGTGCGCACACCTAGTACTCCACATGTTCCTCAAAGTACTCTTCTCCTGTAGCTGATGTATATGTGGGAATTTAAGGGTGAGTACATGTCATACTTAGCAAGTGCGGAAAAAGTATGACATGTAGCTTACAACAAGGTAGGGAATAAAAAGGTTCATTGCAGCAAGCAAATTTTATTTCACAAACACGTTAAAAACAGCAACTATCTCTAGGTGAGTTTAATCCCATCATAACCAAGTATTTCATCAACATTCCTTCATCATAATTCACCATTTATCAAGTCTCAACCAGCCATTAATCTTTCTCAAGTTCACCTCATACTCATAAATATTCATAACCATCTCATTTTCATATAACCGAAACCAAATTCATTGTCATGACTCAAAACAGTCCCAAACCAATCCCAATGACCATACCATAACCATACCCGAATAAACATCCCAAGTTTTACCTCTAATCATGGAAATTGGCCAGGTTCTTGTAACCTTGAAGCACGGCTATCATGATAGTTTTACACTCTGCAGAGGTGGCACCACTTTACCCACAAGTTTGTGATTTTTTCACCCATCAGCGACTAGAAAGAACCTCCACTATACCAGTACACAACCGTCGGTGTATGGCCAAGAGATCACAAAATAGCCTTTACAAAAGGGCTACTAGGATGTACGGACCCACTGAGGTTTCATCGGCAGGCTCGAATCTCCATTCTCCCACCCACAGGCCCATTCTTGTGCCATGCAGTTCCCATGGCAGTCCCTCTCGACTCCCATTCCCCGCACCGTCCAACGGTCCATAACAAGCTAGCAACACACCTAATTAGTCAGCTAAGCCGCACCCATATTTGGCCTTGTGGTGGCACTGTTTTCCTGGCATGTGCTGGCATGAACCGGTCCTTAGATCTACGGCAAGCAAACCACCATCTCATTCAGCAACATCCATGAACCAAGCTCGCCTAGATCTCCCTGATTCCATGCTCATCAACATTATCAAGTTCTCATCATCTTTAATATCATGAGTGTAGTAGCAAGCAAGTTTTATTTTAGCTTCCTGTATCCTGTAAGTTAAGCAAAGCAAAAAGGAAAAACGACCATACCCGACTCATCAACTTTCCCGGCGACAAGGATGGTTAACAAAACTAGTAAACTCCTATAGAAAGGTGTCCCATCAAGTTGACACAAGCAAACAAATTTTCACAAGCAAAACAGTTTTGAAAACATTGGATCAATATGGTCAAGGGGCACTTGCCTTGTACCCGTAGTTCGTGTTGCTCAAGCGTCTCGAAGTCTTGGTGTTATAGTTCCTCGTAAAACTCTTCTCAAGTTAGAAAACTTAATAATGTTGATAAATTTAACACTATGAACACATATGAACAACAACTTCTATTTAGAACTTTTGATGCTTCATCTGGACTTATGAAAAGTAATCTTGGAAGAGTTTATGCTAAATATGTTGGGCCATGCCATGGGAACACCAAGTCTCATGTTTGGGTGCCCAAATCACTTGTGACTAACCTCAAAGGACCCAAGCAAGTTTGGGTACCTAAAACCAAGGCATAAATTTTTTTTTGCAGACTTATTCATCTGGTGGAGCAAAATGGGTGCTAGATAGTGGATGCACCAATCACATGACCGGAGAAAGAAGAATGTTCATGGAATATGAAGAAAATGAAGATCCAAAGGAAGGCATTTACTTTGGTGATAATAGTCAAGGAAGAGTGCTTGGTACCGGCCGTGTAGAGTGTGCCAAGCAGGGAAGCAAGTAGGAGCACCCCATCCCGCGAAGAATGTCATGACTACAACAAGACCGCTTGAGCTCCTCCACATGGACCTATTTGGTCCAATTGCTTACATAAGCATTGACAGTAATAAATAGGGTCTAGTCATTGTTGATGATTTTTCACGCTTCACGTGGGTTTTCTTTTTGCATGATAAGACATAAACTCAAGGAACCCTGAAGAAGTTCATCAAGCATGCCCAAAATGAATTCTCATTGAATATCAAGAACATACGAAGTGACAATGGGACAGAATTCAAGAACACCCAAGTTGAGGAGTATTTAGATGAAGAAGGGATAAAGCACGAATTTTCAGCACCATATACTCCTCAACAAAACGGAGTAGCTGAAAGGAAGAACAGAACTCTCATTGAGATGACAAGGACAATGCTCGATGAATAAAAGACTTCGGACAGGTTTTGGGCTGAAGCGGTTAACACCGCTTGTCATGCCATAAACCGACTATATCTTCATCGGTTGCTCAAGAAAACTTCATATGAACTACTCATGGGTAACAAGCCGAATATTTCATATTTTCGAGTTTTTGGTTCAAAATGTTATATTCTAAACAAGAAGCGAAGGGCTTCGAAGTTTTCTTCAAAGTACGATGAAGGTTTCCTACTTGGCTATGATTCGAACTCCTACGCTTATCGTGTCTTCAACAAAACCTCCGGACTTGTTGAAGTAGCACGTGACGTAGTGTTCGATGAAACTAACGGCTCTCAAGAAGAGCAAGTGATCAATGTGTGCTAGATCAGGAAGAAGCTCCATATCAAGCATTGAGAAGAATGGCATTGGGCGATGTTCGACCACAAGTGCCACCTTCAAATGCGGATGAAGAAAATGAACCACAGGTGGAGGAAAATGATCAAGGGGGAGCTTCCATACAAGATAAACCTCAAGAAAACCAAGAGGATCAAAACATCAACGAGGGCAACTATCCAGGGGGAGAAGAAGATGATAATGAAGATTCAAGACCACAAGTGCCACATCCAAGAGTACACCAAAGAATCCAAAGAGATCACCCCGTCGACAACATAATCGGTGACATCCAAAAGGGAGTAATAACTCGATCTTGCATAGCTAATTTTTGTATCTTCTTTGGAACCATACAGGGTTGAGGATGCATGAAAAGATCCGGATTGGGTGATGGAGATGCAAGAAGAATTGAACAACTTCAAAAGGAACGAAGTATGGGAGCTTGTTGAAAGACCCAAGTCCAACGTCGTCGGCACTAAATGGGTTTTCCGCAACAAGCAAGACGAACATGGAGTGGTGACAAGGAACAAAGCACGACTAGTGGCAAAAGGGTACTCACAAGTCGAAGGTTTGGATTTCGACGAGACTTTTGCTCCTGTAGCTAGGCTTAAATTGATTGGTATATTACTTGCATATGCTACTCACCATGATTTCAAGCTTTATCAAATGGACGTGAAAAGCGCCTTTCTCAATGGACCGATCAAGGAGGAGGTGTACATGGAGCAACCACCCGGTTTTGAAGATCAAGAACACCCCGACTATGTGTTCAAACTGCGTAAGGCTCTCTATGGCCTCAAACAAGCTCCTAGAGCTTGGTATGAGTGCCTTAGAGATTTTTTGATTGAAAATGACTTCAAGATTGGAAAAGCTGATTACACTTTGATGATGATATCTTCATTTGCCAAATCTATGTTGACGATCTTATATTTGGTTCAACTAACAAATCCTTTTGTCAAGAATTTAGCAAGATTATGACAGATAGATTCGAGATGTCCATGATGGGAGAGTTGAGGTACTTCTTGGGATTCCAAGTGAAGCAACAAAAGGACGGGACGTTCAAACAAAGTACACTCAAGACATTCTCAAGAAGTTTGGAATGGACAAAGCAAAGCCTATAAAGACTCCCATGGCGACAAATGGACACTTGGATCTCAATGAAGACGGACCAAATGTGGATCAAAAGGTATATCGTTCCTTGATTGACTCCTTACTCTATTTATGTGCATCTAGGCCTGATATCATGTTGAGTGTATGCTTGTGTGCAAGGTTTCAAGCTAATCCTAAGGAATGTAATTTGACAGCCATTAAAAGGATCTTGAGATATTTAGTTCATACACCCAACCTAGGCCTTTGGTATCCCAAAGGTTCAAAATTCAATCTCATTGGATACTCCGATGCAGATTATGCCGGATGCAAGGTAGGTATAAAAAGTACTTCCGGTACTTGCCAATTCCTAGGTAGATCCTTAGTTTCTTGGTCCTTCAAGAAACAAAATTCAATTGCCTTATCCACTACCGAAGCGGAGTATGTTGCAGCCGGGAGTTGTTGTGCACAACTCCTTTGGATGCTACAAACTCTAAGGGATTACGGTTACAAAATGAGTCGTATTCCACTCCTTTGTCACAATGAGAGTGCAATTTAAATTGCCCATAACCCGGTTGAGCACTCTAGAACCAAACACATAGATATCCGGCATCGTTTTTTGAGGGATCACTCAATGAAAGGAGACATAGCCATTTCCCATGTCAACACTAAAAAACAACTAGCCGATATCTTTACCAAGCCACTTGATGAAAAACGCTTTTGTGAGCTCCAAAATGAACTAAATATCCTTGATGCTCGGAATGTGGCTTGAGAACTTGCATACCTGTATGCCATCCTCAAAATCATGTTAATTGTGTAGAAAAATCATCTCTCTCTATTTTTTCTCCTAAAAACTATGTTAGTTACTTGATCTGGGTGAATCATGGTCATAGCTTGTTTGTAGTATGTTTACTGATCATATTCATCAAGAATATCTTTGTGCCTTTGTCCTTTATTCCTTAATAGGAACCTTTGAATATATATATATATATATATATATATATATATATATATGTTTTGTACACTTCTGTACAGGGGACCACATACTAGTCTGTGGTCACCCCAGACTAGTCCGCACTTGTAGACTAGTCCGCACTAGGTCCGTTAGTCCGGACAACCACGGACTAGTCTGATTTTCTCTTTGACTAGAAAATGGACTAGTCCGATATGGTCCGGACAAGTCTGATATTTGGACTCCATAACCCTAGGGCCGACTCAAACCTAATCTTCTTCATCCTCACAACCTCTCCCACGCTCCCTCTCCTCACTCAAGTGCTCCCAAGACGGATTTGAGATTTCTCCATCAAAACCACCCAAATTTCCGTGGGAATCGATCTCCACTGCAAAGGGATCAAAGGCCCTGGACTAGTCCGAATCAAGAACTCCTTCAACGCCTCGAATCGAAGGATTTAGTAAACTTCACTCCAAACCCTAGAACCTTCGATTTTCCTTGCTTTTGCTCAATTAGCTTAACTCCTCTAGTCAATGCATGCTCTATTGATGTATTCATGTACCCTAGATCATATTTGCATTGAATAACCTAAATTTCAACAAGTTAGGGCATGAGCAGCCTCATAACGGACTAGTCCGTTCTTATGGCGGACAAGTTCGGTACTCCGGACTAGTCCGACCCTGAACACCGGACTAGTCCGGTATGCCCTGAGCAGAATCTTAGCTTATGTCAATTCAATGCAATCCCTTGTCATCCTTGATTATTCATACCCTCTATATCTTCCTTGTCAGAAATAATGTCGGGATCGAGTGAGAATCTCTCCGACTTTGAAGCCGAGATGGATCAATATGTGATGTTCGTCAAAAGGTTACAATCAAGAGACCAGCTTCAAAAGGAAACGTGGCTGGTTCTAGCTCGGCGGCTCAACACCAAACCAAGGGCAAGGGGTAAGGGGCTTGCTTCCGGCCCGATTGGTCCCCTCAGGATGACAGCTCCAAGGCAGGGAAATAGGGATCCCTCGGAGCAGAAGTTCAATGGCAAGGGAGTGATGTGGCATGAAACCTGAAGAAGGTTGATGCCTATAGCACTGCCAAAAGGGCAGCTGACAAGAGATTTTGGAGCAACTTTCACTCGGACTACTACAGTTCGGTGTACCTCCAAATGAAGACTCCAGTGGTCCGCAACCAATGGATCGACTGGACATATTTTGAAAGGAAGAGCTATGAAGCCTTTGAGGAGGTTATAGAGGTTGCAGAGAGACATGGTCTCAAGGACTTGCTCTCCTTCATATACAACTGGAATGATGAGATCATTGCCCAGTTCTTTGCAACTTGCCACTTTGCCCACGATGGAGAAGACAAAGTGACTTGGATGACACATGGATCCAAGTACACAATTTCTTATACTGAGTTTGCCAGACTGCTGCATCTTGAGGACACCGGCAGTGATGAGATTGTGATTCACAATCTTGGAGTTGTGGAGAAGGACAAGATGGATTTTCTCTATGATACTCGACTCCCATACAATCCTCCCTCAACCAAGAACATGAAGCCCTTCTTCATTGTTCTCAATAGAGTGCTCCGGAAGACCATTGCTCTAAAGGATGGAGATGCCGGGAGTGTCCAAGGTTACTTGAGAACCTTGATGAAAGTAATCAGCAGGAGGAGAAGATTTAATATCTTCAATTATATTTGTAATGACATGGTGAACATATCCTGCACACCAAACCGTTCCTGTGGCTATGCACCATACTTGATGTTCATGATTGAAAAAGTCACAGGAATTGAGTTTGTGAAGGATGTGGAGCACACTGCTCTAAGGCCTCAGACGCCTCATCAGGCCTCTCTCCTATCTGCTCCCTCACCTGGATCACCTGAAGAACATCCAGAGAGAGCTCAAGAAGATGCAAGGCCTTCATCCAAGACTAGGGCCTCTCCACATAAAGGGTCCTCTAGTGGAATTATGAAGTATTTGGCTGCTATTTTTAGTTCTTGCCGCAAAACTGAGGTGAAACTTCATAAGATGAAAAAGGCAAGAAAAGAATAAATGAGATACATGAAGGCCAATGTCAAAGGAATATGCCAAAAACTGGAGATTGAGCCCATTGCATGCCAAGTTCAGCAAGTGTCAATTTTGGCTAAAGGAGATATCGTTCCTAGGCCCCATCATCTCCGAGGGAGGAGTATCGGTTGATCCTGCAAAAGTGGGAGATGTTTTGAAGTGGAACCAACCGCAGAATGTGAGAGTTATTCGGAGTTTCCTTGGGATGGCTGGATACTACTGCCGGTTCATTAAGGATTTCTCCAAAATAGCGAAGCCTATGACTCTATTGATAATGAATGGAAAAGCATTTCAGTGGACACCAGCGTGCCAAGAAAGTTTTGAGGAGCTCAAGAAGAGACTAACAACAGCGCCGGTTTTGGTATTGCCGGACGTGAGCAAGAGCTTCGACATATATTGTGACGCATCAAGACAAGGGCTTGGATGTGTGCTCATGCAAGAAGGACAAGTGGTAGCCTATGCGTCGAGACAACTAAAGAAACATGAGCTGAATTACCCCACACATGACCTGGAACTTGCAGCCGTGGTACATGACTTGAAGATTTGGAGGCATTATATCCTTGGCCACCGATGTGAGATCTATACGGATCACAAAAGCCTCAAGTATATATTCACGCAGCAAGATCTGAATTTGAGGCAACGTCGATGGTTGGAACTCATCAAGGATTATGATGTTGGAATCAACTATCACCCCCAGAAAGGCCAATGTAGTAGCTGATGCGCTGAGCCGAAAAGGAGCATGTCACCAACTCACGGTTCGGGAGCTGCCACCCGAGTTGCGCAAGGAGTTTGAACGGTTACATCTCGGGTTCTTGAACAAGATGGAGGTGATAGAACTGAACTCCTCGCTAGAACAAGAGATACGCCAAGTAACGGATGAGGAAATCAAGGAAAGAATCCGACAAGGCATAGAAAAGGATTTCAAGGAAGACGAGAAAGGCACGCTTTGGTTAGGGAAAAGGATTTGTGTGCCTAACGTAAAGCACATCCGCGACACGATATTAAAAGAGGCACATGACTCACCTTATTCCATACACCCCGGCTGTACAAAGATGTACAAGGACCTGAAAACTTGCTATTGGTGGGATGGTATGAAAAGGGACATAGCTGAATATGTTGCCTTATGCAACACGTGCCAACGGGTGAAGGCCGAACATCAAAGACCCGCTGGACTGTTGCAGCCATGGAAAGTAACTGAGTGGAAGTGGGAAGACATCAGCATGGATTTCATTGTCGGATTGCCACATACTCGATCTGGTTACGACTCCATTTGGGTTATTGTGGGCCGATTGACGAAAACAGCCCATTTCCTTCCTGTTAGAACCACGTACTGCGTCGCAGAACTAGCCGAGCTGTATATGGAGCAAATCGTGTGTCGCCATGGAGTTCCAAAAAGGATAGTGTCAGATCGGGATACTCAATTTACCTCTAGGTTCTGGAAGAAACTGCATGAAGCTATGGGTACACGACTGAATTTCAGGTCTGCTTATCACCCGTAAACTGACGGGCAAACTGAGAGGACAAATCAAATTTTGGAAGACATGTTGAGAGCTTGCGCCTTGAAACATGGGCGTAGTTGGGATAGGAGGTTGCCGTATGCTGAATTCTCATACAACAACAGCTATCAAGCCAGCTTGAAGATGTCACCTTTCGAGGCATTGTATGGTAGAAGGTGTAGAACGCCGCTGTTCTGAAATGAGACCGGAGAGAGCCAAGTGTTTGGACCCGAAGTGCTGCAAGACGCCGAGAAGCAAGTCCAAACGATACAAGAAAATTTGAAGGCTGCTCAGTCATGACAAAAAGGTTATGCAGACAATAGGCGAAGAAAATTGACCTTCGAAGTGGGAGACTTCGTGTATCTTAAGGTATCACCTATCCGAGGCCAACGACGGTTCAATGTCAAGGGCAAATTAGCACCTCGCTACATCAGGCCATTCAAGATTTTTGGCAAGCGAGGAGAAGTAGCCTATCAAATAGAGCTGTCAATGCACCTCTCCGACGTACACGACGTGTTTCACGTATCCCAACTCAAGAAGTGCTTAAGAGTTCCAGAAGAACAAGTACCGATGGATGAGCTCGACCTTCAAGAGGATCTGACCTGCGCGGAGCACCCCGTCAAAATTTTGGACGTGAAGGAAAGGGTCACGAGGAACAAAGTGATCCGTTGGTGCAAGGTACAGTGGAGCCATCACACGGAAGCCGAAATTACATGGGAGTGTGAGGAAGATCTCAAGGCAGAATTCCCTAATCTATTCTCCACTCTATCGAATCTCGAGGGCGAGATTCAGTTTAAGAGGGGTAGGTTTGTAACACCCCAAATTCATTTCCATGCATTGCATACATTTTTCATGTAGAGAAACATTATAAAAGAACTATAGAAATGGAGAAAGAATTATATAAATGGAGAAAGAACTATAGAAATGGAGAAAGAACTATACAAATGGAGAAAGAACCATAGAAATGGAGAAAAGAACCATAGAAATGGTGAAAGAACCATAGAAATGGAGGAAGGAACCATAGAAATGGAGAAAGAACCATAGAAATGGAGGAAGGAACCATAGAAATGGAGGAAAAACAACATAAATGGAGAAGGGAATATAGAAATGGAGAATGGGGCATAGAAATGGAGAAGGGCAATGTAGAAATGGAGAATGGGACATAGAAATGGAAAGGGGAATGTAGAAATGGAGAATGGGACATAGAAATGGAGAGGGGAATGTAGAAATGGAGAGGGGAATGTAGAAATGGAGAATGGGACATAGAAATGGAGAGGGGAATGTAGAAATGGAGCAAGTGACATAGAAATGGTGAGGAATGAGAAATAGATAGCTGAAATGAGCCATTCCCAAATTTCCCCCAAAATTTCTAAATTCCCGAATTCCCAAAAAGGGGAATTTCCCCAAAATTTTGGGGATAAAATCCCCAAGGCTGCCGCACAACAAGAGATAAGTTTGTTAAGATCCAAAAAAATTTGAATAGGACTCTTATTTGAGCTCCAATTGGAGTAGGACTCTCCCATTTTCCCCCTTATAAATATAACCCCCACCCTGGCCGAAATCCTCTTTATTTTGGACGTCCCCCCCCTGCTGCCAAGCCCCCTTCCTTGCCGCCAAGTCGCCAAGTCCCCCCCCCCCTGCCAGAATTTGTCCGCCGTCGAGCTCCATCGAGCCCCGCCATCGCCGGAGAAGAAGCCCGACGATCTGAAATGCCCTAATCTTCCATAGAAAAATTCCCCACTGCTGCAATTGCTAGGAGGAAGGCTCTGCCACCAAAAGGAAGTGAGGTGGTCTTTGTTACCCATCTTACAACGTCGTCGCTGTTTCTACGCATCCGTTTTCTTCGCCCCCTTCGAACAGAAAATTTTTCGTGTGGACAGATCACGTTTGATTGATTTTTGATGGTGGAATTGATCTATATCTTGAGTAAAGATCATCACCACGTCCACACTTCATCCCAGAACCCTTGTTCATCATAAAACCCCATGAAAGCCCATTAAAACATGCAAGAACACGTACAAACTGGTTTAATAAAACAGCACTATAGGATTTGCATTCATCTACCCTATTGCATATTGAGTAAAGTTTGTGCATGATGATTGATTGCTGTGAATTTTGTATGCGCGTGATCGTGAGTAGATGAACAAGCTCAAGAGGCTATCTACGAGAAACTACAGCATCAAGACTTTGAGATGCTCGAACAGCAAGAACCACGGGAGCAAGGCAAGTGCCCCTTGACCATATTGATCCCATATTTTGAAACTGTTTTGTTTACGAAAACTCATATGCTTGAGTCAACTTGATGGGACACCCTTTTATAGGAGTTTACTAGTTTTGTTAACCATCCTTGTCGCCGGGAAAGTTGATGAGTCGGGTATGGTCATTTTTCCTTTTTGCTTTGCTTAATTTACGGGATACGGGAAGCCAAATTAAATTGTGGTTAGCTACTACACTCATATGAATAATGATGATGAGAACTTGATGATGTTAATGAGCATGGAATCGGGGAGATCTAGGCAAGATTGGTTCGTGGATGTTGCTGAATGAGATGGTGGTTTACTTGCCGTAGATCTAAGGACCGGTTCATGCCAGCACATGCCAGGAAAACAGTGCCACCACAAGGCCAAATATGGGTGCGTCTTAGCTGATTAATTAGGTGCGTTGCTAGCTTGTTATGGACCGTGGATGGCGCGGGGAATGGGAGTTGAGGAGGACTTCCCTGGGAACTGCATGGCACAAGAGGGGACCCGTGGGTGGGAGAATGGTGATTCAAGCCTGCCGGTGAAACCTCAGTGAGTCCATACATCTAGTAGCCCTTTGTAAAGGCTATTTTGTGATATCTTGGCCATACACCAACGGTTGTGTACTGGTATAATGGAGGTTCTGCAGTCGCCGACGGGTGACGAAATCACAAACTTGTGGGTAAAGTGGTGCCACCTCTGCAAGGTGTAGAACTATCATGATAGCCGTGCTTCCGGTCACAAGCACCTGACCAACTCACATGATTAGAGGCAAATTTGGGATGTTTATTGGTATGGTTATGGTATGGTCATTGGGATTGGTTTCGGGACTGTTTTGAGTCATGACAATGAGTTTGGTTTTGGCTATATGAATATGAGATGGTTATGAATATTTATGAGCATGAGATGAACTTGAGAAAGATTATTGGTTGGTTGAAGCATGATAAATGGTGAATTATGAGGAGAGAATGTTGCTGAGTTACTTGGTTATGTTGGGATTTAACTCACCTAGAAATCGTTGCTGTTTTTATCATGTTTGTGAAGTAAAATTTGCTTGCTGCAATGAGCCTTTTTACTTCCTACCTTGTTGAAAGCTACATGTCATACTTTTCCCGCACTTGCTGAGTACGACATGTACTCACCCTTGCATTACCACATAAATATCAGCTAAAGGAGATGAGTACTTTGAGGACCATGTGGAGTACTAGGCGTGCAAACTACCGTCAACATGCCTGTGGAGTTGAAGATTGGAGCCTGCTGTTTAGTTATTTCTGCTGTCGTTTAGAGACTTCCGCTGCAACAATAAGTTAGAGATTCATGAGTGAGACTTTGAGTCATTGTAATAAAGTACTTAAACACCTTTTATTCGTGGTTATATTCTGAATTCAGTTTGTGGATTACATGTGTATGTGTGATGAACATCCTGGGCACACATATGCATTCACTTGGTTCTATTTTCGGAACCGGGTGTCACAGTCCTAGCCCCTGCCTAGTCTCATTTTTCTTAGTAAGGTTGTCTCACATCTCGAACAAATCCCGTATGTGGTGAATCCTATACTCGCGAGTAGATTCCAACTACTCGACTTGTACCGAAGCCTATTAACATTAAGCAAAGCATGATCTACTCGATGACCTAGACACTACCCTCACTCCTTTTGGCATAGTCTGGTTATGCATTCGGGGTTTCATCCATCCTACACCTAATGCACACACATACTTCAAGCTAAGTGAATATAAAGCAAAACTTTATCAAATTTGTTAAATGCAAACCAGGGTTGCCTTGTTGCTGCTGGTCAGGTGTTAAGGTTTCCTCCGAAGGTATGAAGTCCAGTATCTCCGGAGTCTCCTCGCGTTCAGCGACTACACGTAATCAATATAACGATATGTCAAATTTAAATGTAAATGTGTGGAGTTTAGTATATAAAGACTATAACTCTAGCTAGACATCCCATTTGGCTCTGAAATTTTTACTGTGGCTTGGTAAGAACCTAACCAGAGACTCGACCAAATTTCATTTGAAACAAAGCTCATTTGAGCTCTGCACAAATAAGAGTCTAAATGGTCATTACTAGAGTTTCTAAGGATTTCCAGGGATTTTCATGGATCAAACCATTACTTTCTGGAAACTAGAGTTTGAGATGGTTCTAATGGAGTTGGTTTCATGTCATTTTAAGAAACCTAGAGAAAGTTATGACCTAATCAAGATTTGAGAAAATTCTGAAAATGTTTAGTGGAGGTGCTCTCCGGCGAGGTGCTCTCTGGTGAGGTCCACCAAAAGTGACTTCCTGGCCTCCTCTAGTCCTAAATCTCACCGCCCCTCACTTTAAGAACATGGGGAATTCATCCACGGGGTCGGCCAAGGCCACCGGTGACCGGAACCCTAACCGCGACGGGCCGCGGCTACATTGCAGCTCCGGCGAAGTCGCCCAGCTCCTACAGAAGCTTATTCCTATCAACCCTTGGCACTACAGCTCCGTGGTGACATGCTAAGCAGGATATGGAGTCAGTTCGCCGTGAAAACGGCCGGAGATGGGAGCTCACCGTCGACCTAGGTCCAACATCGGCGGCAACACGAAAAACTTGAAGAGCAGAGCCTATACTCGACGGTTTTTGATGATTTTGATCCTAGATGGCCGTGGGGAAGTGTAGAAAATATGTGTAGCTCGGCATATACTGTGGTGGACTAATCGCCACAAATTTTGGAGTTTTGAGCGGCTCAGTTCTATGAACACCGAAACGATAAATGGAGAAATTCTCTCTCGGTGATGCATGAAAAGGTGAGCAGTTTGCACCGGCATGTCAAGCACCTTAGGGCGGTCGGATTTTGTGTTGATCGTCGGCCACGAGATGTCTTGTAGCACTCGGGCGCCGGAGAGCCGAAACAACCGAGCGGCAGTGAAGTTTCTTTGATGCTGTGGGAGGACGTCGTGGATGAGGGAGGGCCGATTCACGTGGCAAGAAACGTGTTGATCCCTTCACACGCCGCTTACACGGTCTTAACACAAGATGGCTCTGTGGCTTGCTCGGGGCGCGGTGATCAGGAGGTGGCGCCTTCGGGAGAAGCTCACAGAAAAGGGCCCGTGTGTTGTGGCGGTTCCCTCAGCTTGTGGGGCTGACATGTGGGCCCTCTTTCCCTCTTCTCTCTTTTCTTTTGTTTTCACTGCAAAGATCTCATCTACTCACAATTAAACTGTAGCCTTCATCACCAAGTCATTAGTTGAATTTGAAATCCTCGAATTTGAGCTGGGTTGGCTAAATTTGAATTTCAAATTCAGTTTTGTATTAATCCAAATATAGCTCCCGACAAGATGAACTCCAATGAGGATGAAAATTTTGTGGACTAACTCAGAAAAATGTGCTGAGTTTGAATATGAACTCAACTTTCGAATCCAAGTGATGAAAGTAGCTGAAATTTGAATTTGCATTCAAATTAGTCCTTTTTGTAATTGTATCCAAAAGTGCCTCAAAAGACTTTGAACTCGCATGAAACTTGGAATGAGCACTCCTAAGAATATTTAGGGCCTAAGGGTGAGCTCAACCTTTCATGTTTATATGTGTGAGATCCTACTTTTGGATTTGTGAGTTCTTCCTCTAATCCACCTCTTGATGTTGTTTACTTGCTCTTCACATGTGTTCATGAGCTATCCACAAAATCAGCTGGTTTGTGGTGATGTGATGAGCACTCTAACAAGTAAATTCTTGGACTTTTACATCCCTCCCCCCTTAAAAGAGTCTCATCCCGAGAATACAAAAGAAGAGACGAAGATGTAAGAGGAATTACCTGTGTTGAGACGCCATGAAATCTGGGTAGTTTGAGTGAAGGAAATCTTCACTCTCCCACGTCGCTTTCTCAGCGGTGTGGTTGCTCCACAAGATCTTGTAGAACCACAACGTTTGGTTACGGGTGGCCCGAGCCTTCTCATCAATAATTTCCACCGGATGTTCAGCGTAGGTTAAATCCGGTTGCAACTCACCAATGTCTTCGATGGGAACAGCAGCCGTATACTTCCGATATTTTTGGAGTTGTAAGACATGGAAAACATCGTGAACACCAGCGAGAGATGCCGACAGTTCCAGTCTATACGCCACTGGTCCGCACTTCTCGGTGATGGAATAGGGTCCAATAAATCAGGGAGTGAGTTTCCCCTTTACACCAAATCGGTGCACACCTTTCATCGGAGACACACAGAGGTACACGTGTTCCCCAACGTCGAAGTGCAGCGGCCTACGCCTCTTATCAGCGTAACTTTTCTGTCGGGATTGGGCGGCCTTCAAGTTTGCTTGAATTACCCGAACTCGCTCTTCGGCGTCGTTCACTAAATCAATCCCGAACGTGACCCTTTCACCGGACTCGCACCAATTCAATGGGGTGCGGCATTTGCGACCATGGAGAGCCTCATAGGGTGCCATCTTGATACTCGCTTGATAGCCGTTGTTATACGAGAATTCCGCCAACGGTAGATGATCATACCAATTTCTACCGTGGTAAATGGTACACGCTCTCAGCATGTCTTCTAACACTTGATTCATCCTATCAGTTTGCCCATCTGTCTTAGGGTGATAGGCGGAGCTTCTAATAAGTTTGGTACCCAAAGCTGTGTGAAACTGCTCCCAGAAACGAGCCATGAACAATGCCCCTCGATCTGAGATTATGGTCTTGGGTACTCCATGCAAGCATAAGATTCTTGCAATGTACAACTCCACATACCTGCTGGCATGGAAATGTGTATACACGAGAATAAAGTGAGCTGACTTGGTTAACCGGTCAACAATTACCCAAATGGAATCATGCTTGTTAAAAGTCATGGGTAATCCCACAATGAAATTCATGCTCACATCTTCCCATTTCCATGCTGGAATTTTCAGGGGTTGCAGTAGCCCTGATTTTCTCATGTGATGTGACTTCACTCGTCTACACGTATCACTCGGATACGTACTTTGCAACTTCCCGCTTCATCCGTGTCCACCAAAATTTATTCTTCAAATCTTGGTACATTTTGTTGCTGCCCATGAATGGAGAACTTAGACAAGTGAGCTTCATCAAGGATCTTCTTTCTCAGCTCCATATTCCGGGGTACGACTATACATTCATTGAACCATAGCGTCCCCTCATCATCCTTCCGGAAACATTTGATATCACGCTGTCTATCCGTTTCAGGAGATGTGCCATGCCTTTGTCAATCTTCTGAGCTGCAATAATATCCTCCCTAATGGTAGGGATGAGAGCAATGTTGTAGAGTGGTCCATATGGAACCAAGTATAAACTCGGTTCTTCCTCCTCCATCGGTATAACAATAAGGTTATGGACATGTGATTTCCGACTCAGCGCGTCGGCAACCACGTTTGCCTTGCCGACGTGGTAATGAATCTCGATCTCATAGTCTTTGATTAATTCTAACCACCTCCTTTCTCTCATATTCAGCTCCTTTTGGGTGAAGATATACTTTAAGCTCTTGTGGTCGGTGTAGAGATGCACCAAATCTCCAAGAAGATAGTGCCTCCAAAATTTCAGTGCTAATACCACAGCAGCGAGCTCAAGGTCATGAGTCGGATAGTGGTACTCGTGTTTTCGAAGTTGGCGTGAGCCATACGCGACCGCACGTTCTTCTTTCATCAACACGCAGCCGAGCCCGATACCGGACGCATCACAATATATGTCGAAAGGCTTGGTCGTATCCAGTTGAGCTAAGACCAGGGCTGTTGTGAGATGCTTCACCGATGCTTGGAACACTCCTTCACATGCTGAGTTCCAAACATATTTCGTCCCCTTCTTCAGTAATTCAGTCATCGGCTTAGCAAGCTTGGAGAAGCTCGAGATGAACCTCCGGTAATATTCCGCTAAACCGAGGAAGCTTCTGACTTCATGGACAGAAGTGGGGGCTTTCCATTCGCACCTGTTCAATTTTGCTTAGATCAACCACAATGCCTTCCGCCGAGATGATATGTCCAAAAAATGGCACTTGGCTGATCCAAAACTTGCATTTGCTGAACTTGGCATAGAGCTTATGGTCCCACAATCTTTGAAGGACGATTTACAAGTGTTCGGCGTGTTTTTCTTCCAACTTGGAGTAAGCCAAGATATCATCAATGAACACCATCACGAACTTGTCCAACTCCGGCATGAACACTGAGTTCATGAGGTACATGAAATGTGCCGGGGTATTGGTTAGACCAAAAGACATGAAGAGATATTCATATAGTCCATATCTCGTCGATAATGCCGTCTTCAGGATATCCTCCGCCCGGATCTTTATTTGATGATACCCAGAGCGGAAGTCCATCTTTGAAAACAGACTCGCATCGACCACTTGATCGAACAAAATGTCAATGCGGGGCAGTGGATATTTATTCTTAATGGTGACGGCGTTGAGCGGTCGGTAATCCACACACAACCTCAAGGTTTCATCTTTATTTTTGACGAACAGCGCCGAGCATCCCCATGGCGAGGAACTCAGTCTAATGAAACCCTTGCTCAACAAGTCATTGAGCTGTTCCTTCAATTCCGCCAGCTCGTTCGGGCCATCTTATACGGTCTACGTGATATTGGTGCAGTCCCAGGTGCAAGTTCAATCTTGAACTCCACGTCCCATTCAGGTGGCATTCTCGGGAGATCATCTGGGAACACGTCGGGGTATTCTCGGACTACAGGGATGTCCTCTAACTTGGGAGCTTCAGTATGATATGCTGCTGAAACTTCCGTAACAGTGTTGTCTAATATGAGTGAATGCGGATGGTGGAGTGGAGAGTTGAGGTGAACCGTCTGTGATAATGTTTCTAGGAAGCGCCATGGTAACTTAGCCATGACATTCCTAAGATTGCATTAATCTTCTGCCCCTCAAGAATAATCATAGTAGTGGGATATATTCTCCCACCTAAGAACAATGGTGCTTTTGGAATAATCACATTTGCTGAAATCTTTCCTCCCGGTGAGCAGATCATATATAAGCACTCGGTTCGAAAGACTTGCAGTTGATGCTTAACCACATATGATGCACTTATGAAGTTATGGGTTGCACCTGAATAAAAAAATGATGATTGCACGATCATTGAGAGTGAACGTACCCGCCAGCACATTCTCTCCTTCCGGGGCGTCCTCATTGTCGAGGTAACGAACGCCCCTGGGTCGCTGACCTCCCTTCTTCACCGTGGTCGGCCTCGAGCACCGCCCTGATATTTGGCTTACCCGCTACTTTGCTTCCCCTGTGGACAGTCCTTCAAGAAATGAACCGTCTGCCCACACGTATAGCATGTGTAGCGAGGCGGTCCTCCGCTGACCGGTGGACGGAATCCCGGGGCGCGTTGTGGTGGTGGAAACGCCCGGGGTACCATCTGCTGCTGTTGCGGTCACGGTGGTGGCATCGGCAGTCGGAATGGGGGTGGCTGATAAGGACGACCCCCAAACTGTTGAGGTCGTGCCGGTGGATGCCACTGCTGACCGGATGGTGTCCGATACACCATTCGGTATTTCTGAGGAGCTCTACCCCCGCTGCTCGGTGGAGCGCTGCGCTTCTGCTGCTCAGCCGCAAATTTCTGCTGAGCATCCTCTTGCAGAATCGCGGCATTGATGAGGTCGTTGAAGGTGCCACGATTGCATTGCGTGAGATGCGCCTTCATCTCGGGATTTAAATCCCGATAGAACTGCTCGTGCTTCCTCTCCTCGGTGGGGATGTAATCCAATGCGTACTGCACCGGATGGCTGATCACACGGTTGTAGTCATGGGCACTCCTCCCGCCTTTCTTCAGTTCCAAGAATTAGTGGAACATCCTCTTCATCATCCTGGAAGGTATGTGATAAGCGCAGAACGCCTCCCGGAATTCTTGCCATTCCACGGCGTGGCCAGCAGATAGTGAGGTGAGATAATTCCCCACCATGCACCGGTGGCACCATGAAGCTGCTGCGCCGTGAAAAGAGTCTTCTGCCGCTTCGTGCATTGGAGCATCCCAGACTTGGATTCAATCGTCCGCAGCCAGTTGTCGGCCTCCAGTGGTTCTGCCGCTTCGGTGAGCACCGGAGGATGCGTACTCATGAAATCTGAGTACATAGTGATGTGGGGCTCCCAAGGCCCCCTCTCTTGATGCGTCTCCACCTGGGACGTATTCTGGACAATCGTGCGGAGTAGGTTGGTCTGCTCCTCATGAGAGCACACCAGCGCCGAGATCACATCCGCTAGTGTAAGCGGAGGCGGCGGTGGTGGTTGTTCCTGCAGGGTGTTGTCGTAGGCAGGTAGCTGGGAGTCATCACTCCCTTGCATACTAGAGCCCCCGACCTTGTGCGTTGTCCGGGTACGAACCATCTGCAACCATAACGACAATAATATTAGCCCCATAGCATATTCCATGCAGTCCATAAAATAGTGGTAAACATAATGACAGTAAACATGCGAGATGTCTCGTATGTAGATAATGTAATAACTTTACACAAGATACACCATTACCAGACCAAATACAAATTAGTGAAATCCAAATTGACGGACTTCCTCTTTGGAAGTTCATCTTAAGTAGATTTGGTCACTACGAGACGTTAATATCGCTTTGTTATCACGTATACTGCCCTTTTTTCTTCAATACGACACAAACATGGTCTCTAGCAAAGGAACTTGAGTAGGTAATATACTCAAATCTTTCACTAGTTGAAGACAACAACTCCTGAGTATGTTCTACCCTATTGGAAGTAATCAAACTCCCCTAGGTACAACAATCTCTCAAATGAGTTCAACTGTTCATTCCTCTGTCCAGAATGACCAGTTTCTACTTGTCCCAGATTTTGACCTTGTACTTGGCATTTTCATAACTCAAGTTGAATACAAAAGTTAAATTTAACTTCAAAATCGTTCAAACAGGTATTTATTTGCCCCCAGATCAGCTCTTGGTTAAAAAGTTATGATAATTCAAAGTCAACCAAATTTCTGGAAGAATTTCAACAGCACCTCCTTTGAAAGTTGCTGTTTTCAATTCACCATTCCACTGAATTCCGTACTGCAACTGCAAAAACTTTGAATTACAAAGATGTAATCCATATTCTAACCTTTCCGGAAATGTATCCTATGATTATTTTATATCTCTCTACAGGAATTTATGCTTGGAAAACGAACAGTCCAGAGAGAGTTTTAAATCTGTCCTGGTTCTGGACAGTTTACAATCATCTGGAAATTCAACCAGTTTGACATGTAATTATGTTCTGGAAGTCTACAACAAAGACGAAGAGCACTTAAACCCCTTTCCAGAACAATATCCAACACCACCATTGGCTAAGTAACTTGTGAGTTAGGCTCTGTTAAAGTTCAGCAAACTTGCTGCCCAAAAACAGAGCACTCTGTTTTTCAACTTCTTTGAGCTGAACTAACCAAATTTTGATTTTTTCTTCAAAACCAAAGTCCTAAAGTTTAAAACTTGGTTATCTTAGTTCTTTTTCAACATTGTGTTTAATGCAAAGGATTATTGCATGTCGGTACTACGTTCCTCACAAAATGGAATATCCTAACCGGATTATACCGGCATATACGACTCAACTGTGGCACTAAAAACGGCCTCTCGCAAATGTGTACTACACGGGATACGTACGTGTTTAGTACCTGCAGAAGGACACTCAATAATGATGCAGACATAGGTTGTTGTCATTTCAGGCAGGTCCATATTGGAAAGTAAATAAATACGCCCCGTATCATTTCCATACGGACCGTCCTTGAGTCAAGTCACGTCTCAAGGTACGTGGTCGTGTTTTTACATCACACGACGGGGAACCCGAGTAGAGCGCGAACGGGTCGTCACGGTTGGGAATTTCATCAACCCAACGAATACCACCTACTATCCTGTAGGGCACGCCGATGGCAAGAGCTGCGTATGTCATCCTAGGCTATTTCCAGAAGAACACAGTATCATGTTACCGACCACATGATGGGGTTTCCACTTTCTTGCCTAATGCACACCAGGGACCAGTGTTTCATATGAACTCAGGAACATGAAGAGTCCAAGAGTTTCATATTAACGTCTCACACCAAGCTGTGAGACCTATATCCTGAACCACTTTCCTCGTCAGAGGAGCTAACCGAAATTGATCCGCTATCGGTGGCGTTACTTACGAGGTTTACCTGAGCGTAGGTGTAAAGGTCCCAAAAATATGAATACAAAGAAACTTGAGTTTGCACAAATGTTAGTGTCATGTGTATGGAAAAGGGTGGTTTAAACTTATCACACATGTGATAACACATGAGAGATTCTTCTAAACAAACTTAGGGTTACTTGCATGTTTGGACCCTAGGTGGATTAAACCCACAGAAGGGAAGTACTCAGGTACAATGGAAAGGTTTCAAAATCAAAATTTGAAATAAATGTTCAACTCAAATTTCAAATAAGGGAGGACACAATGGTAATTCAAACTGTTGTGTTCAAACTCTTGTTTGCAGCAGGTAACACAAGAATCAGATTGCATAATTGGATTCCTTAGATCCAAATTAGTGTGTAAGCAAAGTTTCATCAATTTTTGAAAAGATTTGGTATCCATTTTTCCCAAAAGGACTTAAATGTGCAAAGAATTCAAATACACATTTGAATTTGGATGAAATTTGCCCAACTCTCCAAATGCAGCTCAATTTTCAACTCTAAACATTTGACTTGGTTGATTGCCAAATTTTGGAGATCTTTTGAGAGGATAAGAGGGAGAGTTGGACCCACTAGTCAGTGTGCCAAATATCTGAAATTGAGCAGCTATTCTGTTGTCCACTGAAACAACTAATATCAGCACTGTTTCACTCGGGCAGACCGAGGACTCCACGGGCGCCACCGAGACACCCACCGCAGCACTCCTGGGGTCGGTTTCCTCACGCTGGCGAGCTACTCGTGTGCTGGTATTACTCCCTGTAATGCTCAGTTTCGCTACAACACCGAAAACCACCTCCGTTCTCTGTCTCGCGTGGGCTAAAGAACAGAGCAGCTGCCTCCATTGCTTAATCGTTCAGGAACTAGTTCCTCTCGTGTGCAAGCCTCGGCAACCCATAAAAACAGCACCCCAGGACTTCCCACGACCTCCTCGCACCATCCCCACGCGATCTAAGCCACAACAACCCGAGAGCTGCATGTGTTTCACGGTGGCCGAAACAAGCCGAGAGGAGGTGCTATCATGGACAGCTCGGCAGAGAGCCTTTCACGGCTGAGCAAGAGTGCCCTTGGACGGGCGAAGACTCCACGCTGCTCACCTCCAAAGCTTGAGCCAAGTGATTGATCGTCGCTGGAGTATTTCACGGTTTTCTCTCGGCCGGTGCAAAACCACCCTCGGGTACGAAATTTTCAAATTCTCGATTTCTATTTGCTTAGAGCCCACCAAATTGCACTCACAGGAGCTAGACTTGACGGTGCCCAAGTTTGCTTCCCATCCCTAGCTTGAAAATGGTTGTAGCCGGCGTATTTGATGGTTTTCCAACGGTGACCGTAGAGGGGGCCGTCGGGTTCACGGTGCAACCAGGGTTAGAGCCTTCCCCGAGCTTTTGTATTGCCATGTCAACCTCCCCTGGGATTCACCTGTGCTGTATAGCCCTCCCACCGTAGCTTCGGTAGGCTAGAAGAGCCGGGCGACGTCGCTGAAACGGTACCGAGCCGCCGCACCGTCGTCGGCTGTGTTAGAGCCACTGCCGGTCGGGGAAATTGCCTCCAGCGTGTTCAGCGTGTGGATTTAGGCCGGGGTTTCAGCGCATCTCCGGCGAGCCCGGCGGCGCGTGGCGCAGGAGCGAGAGGTAGACGACGATGGGGCCGGGCCCGCACGCCAGCCGCTCGGTGAACCGGTGTGGGATTTTCTATTGCACGGGATCATCTGTGACAGTGCGGTAAATAGTCCTGTGGCCCCGTGTGGTTTAACCGAGGAGATGAAACGTGGTAACCGTACCCGCTGTCAGAGGTTTGAACCTTTCCCGGTTAATTTGAATTCCAGAATTTCCCCAAACTTTAGAATCCCATAACTTTTGCTAGGAAGCTCCAAATTTAGTGATTCAAATTGGGTTGGATTCAGGTTGGAAAACTCTATCCAAATATGCAACCCAATTTGTATTAAACGCATTATTTAATTCTGAAAAATTCATTAAACCTTTTCAGAAAGAGAATTTTAGAGGGAGTTTGGTTCATCCAAAAATCCTCTACTTTTGCCAGCGTATTATTTAGGATGTTAGTGAACTCCTGTAAAAGTTTCAGATCATTTGGAGTTGATTTGAGTAGGGGAATTCAGATTTTAAGTTGCTGTGTTCAGATGAATACAGAAACAATTTCAGAAAATTTCCAAAACTTGGAAATTCAGTTCTAGGAAATTCTTAGCTCCAAAAATTCTAGGAAAATTCATGCATTCTCCCTGAGATATGTTTGAAATTGTAGTTCACTTGAGTTTGCATGAAAGTGCAAGTTTATTCAGAATTAATTCTCTTTTGCCTAAATGCTTAGGGAATTGTTCTGAGTGATCTACTCATTGCAAAATTCTAAATTTTGGTCCAGACTACTTTCTTGTGACAAGGAACTCACAAGAAAATTTTTAGCTCCATTGGAGCTTTGGATCATCACTGTTCTGTTCAACCTATTTAGAGGAGTAACACACAAGTGATAAATTCACTTATCACTTGATCATGTGCTTAACCAAACCCAAACCACTAGCACCAGTGTCATTTTAAATTCTTAAACAGAGTTCCAATTTTAAACTTGTCTTTAGAACTTGTTAGCAAAAGCTTTACAATTAAACATATATGCATACTCATAACATGTAGTGATTAAACGTGGAAAAGTGGAGGAGAAGTAAAGCTTGGATCAAGGAGCAAGAAGGGCAGGGATTAAGCTTCAAGTCATCAGCAACTAACTTCATAATTATCTGACTTTAGTCACCTGAAAAACCAAGGCAAACCTTGGTTTGCATAAAAACTTACAAGTTTTTATTTGTATTCACTTTATAATGTCTAGCATTTTTTTATTGCATTAAGTCTAGGTGGTATGACACTCCAAATGCATGACCCAGAAAACCCTGGATTATAATGTAGAATAGGTTATCAATTGATTATAACTACTGATCTAAAGTTAACAAAAGTTTATTAAAATAGGCATAACTCGAGTAGGCAGTTTCCTACTCGTGAACCGGGATTAAGGGGGATCAATCGGAAGGGTTGGGAATTGATCCTCATAGTCGGGGATGGAGACCGGGCAGTGGATGGAAGGCTCAAGGAGGTGGTCCTGTGAACCTAGTCTATGTCTGAGTCGATTAAGGCCCGTTCTCGTGTGCGGCCATGTGAGACAAGTTTGAGCTGTGTACCGGATGCATACTGGCAATATGGGACCCAGGAAACCGATGTAACATGTTAACCTAGGTGTCAAGGCATACCTCACCGTCTGTTGCAGATGCTGAAAGGATAGATAAGTCGGCTCTACGAGGGTTTTCCGTAGTGAGACTTAATCATAGTCGGTGGGACCGGTTTGACATTTGGGTGTCGTGTGAAAGGTTGCCACGTACGACGTCAGTGATGGTTGCTGTGTGCAACGTCGAGTACGGGCGTACGTGTCGTGTCAGCTGGGTGTTATTGATTGCAATCACCGTCGCTCGCGGAATGGACCGAGCATACTTGTTCTCTGCGTCGTGGCGTAGTAATAAACTGGGAAAAGTTAATAACGCTTCGTGAGTAATCCTCATAATGGAGATGAGGAATGATCAACACCATCACTAAATTTATTTTCTACCTTGGGCTAGTAGCGTCGAGGCGATGCGTTTCTTGTTTGATTGTGGAGTCTCGACGTTAATGGCGCAAGGTCCGTATGAGTATAGGGTAGCTCACTAAATTTACTTTCACCTCGGGCAAGTGACATCGAGATGAAGCGTTTCTTGTTTGATTGTGTAGTCTCGATGTAAATTGCGCGATGGCTATAAAAGTTGCTTAAAACTTGAAGTAAGGATTCTCCTTTAGCTCAAGTTCATATTTGTGCAAACTTCTACATTAATCCCTCTATTTTCAGCATGTAGAGTTTCATGACTAGGGTGACGGTTAAATCTTGCTGAGCTTTGTGCTCACAGATACTGCATGAGTTGTTTTGCAGGTAATAACCCCATGCTGAAATGTACGGTTGTCCGATGAGACTCGGAACTCTCCGAGTGGTGCACTCAGGACAACCCCTGCCGCTGCTCTTGTGGTGGTGTTGCTAGTGAGAAGGGTCCGCGGGCTGGACATCTTCTCTGTTGCTTTGCATAGATATGAGACGTGAGTTGTGTCAGTCTTCCGCTGTAGCTTATTTTTGAGAAGAATTTGTAAAATTCACACTTTGTAAGCTTCCGCTTGATTTATGTAATATGATGCTTTATTATGTGTGCTGTTGGGTGCCGCATCGCACGGCACCACCCAATGCGATTCCCGGGCGAGTGGCACGGCCCCGTGACCGGGTCCGAGCCCACACAGCATGTTATCAGAGCCGCATTGGTAATAGCGCACGGAATAAGGATCGTATTACGACAAAACTTAGGATACGGTGAGGAAACGGTATTAGGCCCACATAAGGACTATAGTAGTATAATTACTTAAAGTGGCAGGACTAACATACTTGTTATAATTCTGAATTTTGATTATGTAACGATGCACCTATGCTCAGGTAAGCATGGTAAGGAACGCCACCAAAAGTGGTTCAATTTCGGTTAGCTCCCCTGACGAGGAAAGTGGTTCAGGGATATGTCTCACAGCTTGGTGTGAGACGTTAATATGAAACTCTTGGACTCTTCATGTTCCTGAGTTCATATGAAACGCTGATCCCTGGCATGCATTAGGCAAGAAAGTGGAGACATCATCGTGTGGTCAGTAACGTGATAGTGTGTTCTTCTAGAAATAGCCTAGAAGGATATACGCAGCGCTTGCCATCGGCGTGCCCTGCAGGGCAGTAGGTGGTATCTGTTGGGGTGATAAAATTCCCAACCGTGACGACCCGTTTGCGCTCTACTCAGGTTCCCCGTCGTGTGGTGTAAAAACACGATCACGTACCTTGGGACGTGGCTTGACTCAAGGACGGCCCGTATGGAAATGATACGGGGCGTATGTTTTTAGTATGATATGGAACTGCCTCAAATGAGAAAACCTATGTGTGCATCATCATTGAGTGTTCTTCTGCAGGTATTAACCATGTACGTATCCCGTGTAGTACACGTGTGAGAGAGACCGTTTAGTGCCACTGATAAAACGCATATGCCGGTACAGTCCGGTTAGGATTTTCTTTGGTGAGGCTACTTAGTACCGATATGCTTCTTACGGTGCATCGACGCCGTACTGAACTTAATAACCCCTTTCCTTTGAAGAAATGACTCACGAACTAACTTTCAACTAAAAATTGAAGTTTGAAACAAATATTAGTTATGGAACTCTTATTTTGAGCTAAGATTCAAATGAGAGGAATACTAGGCTTCAAAGATTTCAAAAACAGAGCTCTCTGTTTTTGGCAGGAATTCTTGCTGGACTTTAATAGAGAATAACTCTGAGTAGAATTAACCAATTAAGGTGTATGATACAGTTCTGTAAAGCTTTTCAAGTGCTCTACACCTTTCTTGTAGACCTCCAGAGCAAAATCACACGTTAAGTGGGTGAAAAGTCCAATTGAAGGCAAACTGTTCAGAACCAGGACAACAGAAAAATCTCTCTGGACATCCCTAAGAAGCCTGTGATACACCTTTGGAAAGGTTATGAGATATGCAACATTGTTGTAGTTCAAAGTTGGTTCAGATTCATATTGTATCTGTGTATACAACAGTGATAAAGTCAGCCACATACAAAGGACATGCTGTCAAATTTTATCCAGAAATTCTGTCAACTTTGAGCAATCATAACTTTTGATCCAGAAGTGATATGCAGGCATTTGAATACTCGTTGGAAATATATTGAAGTTAACTTTCACTTTGGTATTCCATTTGAGTTATGAAAGTGCTTTTAACTGGATCGAAATCTGGTTTGTTTGAGGACAGGTCAATCTGCTTTTAATCCTTGCTGTTAGTATCATCAGTTTGCGCATAAATAATTTTGCTTACATGTTAAGATTTCATTATCAGTGTTTCACTACTTTGTTCATGGAATAAATCAAGCGATAGTGTTTAGCTGATAATGAACTCTTACAATTGCAGAATGATGCGAACTCGTTCCATGGGTGAAGTGGGTGGTTCCAGTGATGGTGGTGGTGATAACTCTCCACCGCGGGAGCAGCGAGCTCCACAACCGCAGCCACCACCAGGACCTTCACCTACAGTCACAATGGCGGACATTCTGGCTGCCATGACGGGTGCAAGCGATGAGCGAACCGACTTGCTCCGCACCCTGGTGATGAATACATCCTGTCAAGGGGGATGTCAAAATGAAGACTTGCGCCAACCTCAAATGAATTCCTATGTTGAGTTCTTGGCGACTCAACCACCAGTTTTCATTGAAGCTGAAGATCCTCTGGTGGCGGATAGCTGGATCCGTACCATTGAGTCTAAGTTCGGGTTGCTGCAATGCACCGAACATCAGAAAGTCTTATACGCGGCGCAACAACTTCACGGGTCCGGCAGTGCATGGTGGGCAAATCAACTCACCTCCTTACCAGCTGGACATCATTTCACATGGATGGAATTCCGGAAGGCATTTCTTTCTTAACATGTCCCTTCCGGAATAATTCAACGGAAAATCGAGTAGTTTCTGGTCTTAAAACAAGGAGGGAGGGATGCATAAGTGCATTCGCGAGCGTTCAACAAACTGGCACAGTATGCGCCTGAACATGTGAACACTGAGGCACAAAAGTGGGAATGGTTCTTCCGCAACCTCAATCCCAAGTTAAAGGAAAGACTCGTCTTAGCTGATCGAAAGAACTTCAACGAATTGATGAGTGCTGCCATCATGGTTGAAGATGCTCAGCGAGAAGTTCAGGCTGAGAAAAGAAAGAACTGTATACCACCGAAGAGTAGCAGTATTGCTCCTCATAAATACCGGGTGGTGGACAGTACCTTGAACTGTCAAACGATACAGACAGCTCGATGACTCCAACAATATTCGGGTCGTTCATCTCAATATTCTGAATCCGGACAGCTGCAACAACGGTATATGCAGCCACATTATTCTGTTCCTCAAGCGTTCTTGCTGCAGCAGAATACAACTAGTGTCCGTACTCAGAGCAACCTGGAACCGGTTGAGAAACCGTGCTTCACGTGCGGTTTTTTGGGTCACATCAGCAGAAAGTGTCCAAAAAGGATACGCCACAGAGGAACTACACCGGAGCAGGGTATAAATCAACCCCGTGCTCAGCTCCAAGGAACATCACCAAAGTCTGGGTGCATTTATCATACAGCTCTAGAGGATGTGGCGGAAGGGGCACCTATGCTAGCGGGAATGTTCACCCTTAATGAACTACCCGTATTGATTTTATTTGACTCTGGAGCCACACACAATTTCATCAGCAGGTTATTTGTGTGCAAAGCTGAGCTCTCCACCACTACACCGAAAGATCACTACCTTATCCGCTCACCCGGTGGAAATATAGCTGCTAATGAAGTGGTGATCAAAGCACCCTTGTGCTTAGGTGGAAAATTATACCCCACAACCCTCATTGTGTTAGAGGGGCACAAGATTGATGTGATCTTAGGAATGGCATGGATGAATTACCATGGGACTGTTCATGACATCGGTCCACGGATTGTTAGTTTGGACTCTCCGATCTACGGTCTTCAAACACTCATACTTGAAGCCGTGGATTCTAAAAATCCAGTTGTATACCACAGTGTGACCATGAAACTGGAGGATATTCCGGTGGTCCGTGAGTACCCAGATGTGTTTCCTGACGATTTTCCAGGGATGCCACCTGAAAGAGACGTGGTATTCAAGATCGAGTTAGCACCAGGAACCACTCTGATATCTCAGAGGCCATACAAAATGTCTCCGAAGGAATTAGCTGAACTGAAAGAGCAGCTAAAGGACTTAATGGACAAAGAGTCCATCTGGCCAAGCTCATCACCATGGGGCTGTTTAGCCCTCTTTGTGAAGAAAAAGGATGAATCACTTCGGTTATGTGTGGATTATCAGCCGCTGAATGCAGTGACGATAAAAAAGAAATATCCACTGCCGCGGATCGATATATTATTTGATCAGTTAGTGGGTGCGAAAGTATTCTCCAAGATGGACTTGAGGTCCGGTTATCATCAGATAAAAATCAGAGCGGAGGATGTACCGAAGAGGGCTTTCTCGACTAGATACGGGCTCTATGAGTATCTAGTCATGCCTTTCGGGCTAACAAATGCACCCGCACATTTCATGTGCCTTATAAATTCTGTATTCATGCCAGAGTTGGATCAGTTTGTCGTGGTTTTCATCGACGACATTCTCGTATATTCTAAATCGGAGGAAGAGCACGCCAAACATCTTCATATTGTGCTCCAACGATTGCGAGAACATAAGCTGTATGCCAAATTTAGCAAGTGTGAATTTTGGATCAGCAAGGTACCATTCTTAGGCCACATTATTTCAGCGGAGGGTATGGCTGTACATCCAACCAAAATTGAGCAAGTCTTGAAGTGGGAGTCTCCGACATCTGTTCATCAAATCCGCAGTTTTCTAGGACTAGCGGGTTATTACCAGAGATTTATTCCCAGCTTCTCGAAGGTGGCTAAACCAATGACCGAATTATTGAAGAAGAGCAGCAAGTATGTGTGGACAGAGGCTTGTGAAGAGGCATTTCAAACTCTAAAGAAACATCTCACAACGGCACCAGTTCTAGCCCAACCGGATACAACAAAGCCATTTGATGTTTATTGTGATGCCTCAGGCATTGGACTTGGCTGCGTCTTAATGCAAGATAGACGCGTAATTGTGTATGGGTCTCGTCAACTCCGCAACCACGAGCAGCACTACCCCACTCATGACCTAGAACTCGCTGCAGTGGTGCTTGCGTTGAAGATGTGGAGGCACTACTTACTCAGGAATTTAGTGCACCTCTACACCGACCATAAGAGCCTCAAATATATGTTCACTCAGAAGGATATAAATACGAGGGAGCAGAGATGGTTGGAATTAATCAAAGATTATGAGCTCGAGATCCATTACCATCCGGGAAAAGCTAACGTGGTGGCTGATGCACTCAGTCGTAAATCCCACGTGAATAACCTGTCAGTTGTTCCGGATGAGGATGGAGAACCAAGCTTGAGAGTGATTCCGCATGGGGCGTTGTATAATCTTGCTCTAGTGCCTACCATTAGAGAGGAGATTATACGAGCTCAAAAGAGAGATAAGGGAATGCAGAATATCTGAGCAAGGATTAAAGAGGATAAAATGAAATGTTTCCAGGAAGAAGATCAAGGTGTGTTATAGTTTAACAACCGTATCGTGGTACCCCGTAAAATGAAGCTAAGGAAGAAAATCCTGGATGAAGCCCATATGTCCAAGTACTCAATACATCCAAGGAGCAATAAGATGTATCAAGACCTTAAACTGAAATTTTGGTGGACTCGGATGAAGCGAGAAATTGCCAAGTATGTATCCGAGTGTGATACATGACGGCGAGTCAAAGCTGACCATATAAAGAAAGCGGGGATGCTGCAACCATTAAGAATTCCGTCATGGAAATGGGAGGACATCAGCATGAACTTTATTGTCGGACTGCCTCTCACATTCAAAAAGCATGACTCCATTTGGGTGATTGTTGATCGGTTAACAAAATCAGCCCACTTCATCCCACTGAATACGAGATTTTCAACTAAGCAATATGCAGAGTTGTATCTCTCAAGAATTGTGTGTTTACACGGAGTCCCCAAAACCATCATATCCGATTGAGGTTATATATTTGTTGCTCGTTTCTGGGAGCAACTACATGAATCTCTGGGAACAAAGTTAATTAGAAGCTCAGCATACCATCCTCAGACCGACGGTCAAACAGAGAGGGTGAATCAGATTTTAGAAGATATGCTGAGAGCATGTGCCATAGCTCAAGGAAAGAATTGGGATAACCATTTGCCATTAGCAGAATTCTCCTACAGCAATGGTTACCAATCCAGCATTAAAATGGCACCATAGGAAGCACTATATGGCAGGAAGTGCCGCACACCACTCAATTGGTGTGAATCCGGCGAGAGGGTGATTTTCGGCGTTGATCTTGTAAAAGATGTCGAAGAGCGGGTCCAACTTATTCAAGCAAACCTCAAAGCCGCTCAATCTCGCCAGAAGAGTTATGCGGACAAGCGACGCCGACCCTTGTATTTTGAAGTCGGAGATCACGTCTATCTCCGAGTATCCCCGATGAAGGGAATTCATCGATTCGGGGTCAAGGGAAAGCTAGCTCCTCGCTTTGTGGGTCCGTTCATTATTACAGAACAGTGTGGACTGGTAGCCTACCGTCTGAAGCTGCCACCATCTTTATCGGGTATCCACGACGTCTTCTATGTCTCACACTTGAGAAAGTGTTTGAAGAAGCCGATAGAGGTTCTTTCAGGAGACATGGAGATATTACAACCGGATCTCACCTACGCCGAGCAGCCCATCCAGATTATCGACGAGAAGACCCGGATCACTCGAAATTGGACTTTAAAATTTTATAAAGTCCTGTGGAGTAATCATACACCAGAAGAGGCGACTTGGGAGAGTGAAGATTACATCCACAAGAACTATCCGGAACTTTTGTCATCAACTTTGTAATTACCTTCGACCTCGTCTTTCTTTTGTAATCTCGGGACGAGATTCCCTTTTAAGGAGGGAGGAATGTAAAGGTCCCAAAAATATGAATACAAAGAAACTTGAGTTTGCACAAATGTTAGTGTCATGTGTATGGAAAAGGGGACTGGTTTAAACTTTTCACACATGTGATAACACATGAGAGATTCTTCTAAACAAACTTAGGGTTAATTGCAAGTTTGGACCCTAGGTGGATTAAACCCACAGAAGGGAAGTACTCAGGTGCAATGGAAAGGTTTAAAAATCAGAATTTGAACTAAATGTTCAACTCAAATTTCAAATAAGGGAGGACACAATGGTAATTCAAACTGCTGTGTTCAAACTCTTGTTTGCAGCAGGTAACACAAGAATCAGATTCAATAATTGGATTCCTTAGATCCAAATTAGTGGGTAAGAAAAGTTTCATAAATTTTTGAAAAGATTTGCTATCCATTTTTCCCAAAAGGACTTAAATGTGCAAAGAATTCAAATACACATTTGAATTTGGATGAAATTTGCCCAACTCTCCAAATGCAGCTCAATTTTCAACACCAAACATTTGACTTGGTTGATTGACAAATTTTGGAGATCTTTTTAGTGGATAAGAGGGAGAGTGGGACCCCACTAGTCAGTGTGCCAAATATCTGAAATTGAGCAGCTATTCTGTTGTCCACTGAAACAACTAATATCAGCACTGTTTCACTCAGGCAGACCGAGGACTCCAGGGGCACAACTGAGACACCCACCGCAGCACTCCTGGGGTCGGTTTTCTCACGCTGGCGAGCTACTCGTGCGCTGGTGTTACTCCCTGTCGTGCTCAGTTTCGCTACAACACCGAGAACCGCCTCCATTCTCTGTCTCGCGTGGGCTAAAGAACAGAGCAGCTGCCGCCGTTGCTTAATCGTTCGGGAACTGGTTCCTCTCACGTGCAAGACTTGGCAACCCATCAAAACAGCACCCAGGTTCACAGTGCAACCAGGGTTAGAGCCTTCCCCGAGCTTTTGTATGGCTATGTCGACCTCCCCTGGGATTCACCTGTGCTGTAGAGCCCTCCCACCGAAGCTTTGGCGGGCTAGAAGAGCCGGGCGATGTCGCCGAAATAGTACCGAGCCGCCGCACCGTCGCCGGCTGTGTTAGAGCCACCGCCGGTAGGGGAAATTTCCTCCAGCGTGTGGATTTAGGCCAGGGTTTCAGCGTATCTCCGGCGAGCCCAGCAGCGCGCAGGCGCGGGAGCGAGAGGTAGACGACGATGGGGCCGGGCCCGCATGTCAGCCGCTCGGTGAACCGGTGTGGGATTTTCTGTTGCACGGGATCATCTGTGACAGTGCGGTAAATAGTGCTGTGGCCCCGTGTGGTTTAACCGAGGAGACGACACGTGGTAACCGGACCCGCTGTCAGAGGTTTGAACTTTTCCCGGTTAATTTGAATTCCAGAATTTCCCCAAACTTTAGAACCCCATAACTTTTGCTAGGAAGCTCCAAATTTGGTGATTGAAATTGGGTTGGATTCAGGTTGGAAAACTCTATCCAAATATGCAACCCAATTTGTATGAAACTCAGTATTTAGTTCTAAAAAACCTTAAATCTTTTCAGCAAAAGAATTTTAGAGGGAGTTTGGTTCATCCAAAAATCCTCAAATGTTTCCAAAATATTCTTTTGGATGTTAGTGAACTCCTGTAAAAGTTATAGCTCATTTGGAGTTGATTTGATTAGGGGAATTCAGATTTGAAGTTGCTGTGTTCAAATGAATACAGAAACAATTTCAGAAAATTTTCAAAACTTGGAAATTCAGTTCTAGGAAATTATTAGCTCCAAAAATCCTAGGAAAATTCATGCATGCTCCCTGAGCTATGTTTGAAATTTTAGTTCACTTGAATTTGCATGAAAGTGAATTTTATTCAGAATTAATTCCCTTTTGCCTAAATGCTTAGGGAATTGTTCTGAGTGATCTACTCATTGAAAAATTCTAAATTTTGGTCCCGACTACTTTCTTGTGACAAGGAACTCACAAGAAAATTTTCAGCTTCATTGGAGCTTCAGATCATCACTGTTCTGTTCAACCTATTTAGAGGAGTAACACACAAGTGATAAAATGCACTTATCACTTGATCATGTGCTTAACCAAACCCAAACCACTAGCACCAGTGTCATTTTAAATTCTTAAACAGAGTTTCAATTTTAAACTTGTCTTTAGAACTTGTTAGCAAAAGCTTTACAATTAAACATATATGCATACTCATAACGTGTAGTGATTAAACGTGGAAAAGTGGAGGAGAAGTAAAGCTTGGATCAAGGAGCAAGAAGGGCAGGGATTAAGCTTCAAGTCATCAGCAACTAACTTCATAATTATCTGACTTTAGTCACCTGCAAAAGCAAGGAAAGCCCCAGTTTGCATAAAAACTTACAAGTTTTTATTTGTATTCACTTTATGATGTCTAGCACTTTGTTTATTGCATTAAGTCTAGGTGGTATGACACTCCAAATGCATGACCCAAAAAACCCTGGAGTATAATGTAGAATAGGTTATCAATTGATTATAACTGCTGATCTCAAGTTATCAAAAGTTGATTAAAAGAGGCATAACTCGAGTAGGCAGTTTCTTACTCGTGAACCGGGATTAAGGGGGATCAATCAGAAGAGTTGGGAATTTATCCTCATAGTTGGGGATGGAGACCGGGCAGTGGATGGAAGGCTCAAGGACGTGGTCCTATGAACCTAGTCTATGTCTGAGTTGATTAAGGCCCGTTCTCGTGTGCGGCCCTGTGGGACAAGTTTGAGTTGTGTACCGGATGCATACTGACAATATGAAACCCGGGAAACCAATGTAACATGTTAACCTAGGTGTCGAGGCATACCTCACCGTCTGATGCAGATGCTGAAAGGATAGAGAAGTCGGCTCTACGAGGGTTTGCCGTAGTGAGACTTAATCCCAGTCGGTGGGATCGGTTCGACATTTGGGTGTCGTGTGAAAGGTTGCCACGTACGACGTTAGTGATGGTTGCTGTGTGCAACATTGAGCACGGCCGTACGTGTCGTGTCAGCCGGGTGTTATTGATTGCAATCACCGTCGCTCGCGGAATGGACCGAGCATACTTGTTCTCTGTATCGTGACATAGTAATAAACTGGGAAAATTAATAATGCTTCGTGAGTAATCCTAAAAATGGAGATGAGGAATCATCAACACCTTCACTAAATTTATTTTCTACCTTGGGCTAGTAGCGCCGAGGCGAAGCATTTCTTCTTTGATTGTGGAGTCTCGACGTTAATGGCGCAATATCCGTATGAGTCTAGGGTAGCTCACTGAA
Source organism: Neostapfia colusana (assembly GCA_030760725.1). NCBI lineage: Eukaryota > Viridiplantae > Streptophyta > Magnoliopsida > Poales > Poaceae > Neostapfia > Neostapfia colusana. Next base: position 52,090,970 of record JASWHV010000009.1, read on the forward strand.
GTTACTTTCACCTCGGGTAAGTGACATCGAGATGAAGCGTTTCTTGTTTGATTGTGGAGCCTCAATGTAAATTGAGCGAGGGATATAAAACTTGCTTAAAACTTGAAGTAAGGACTCTCCTTTAGCTCAAGTTCATCTTTGTGCAAACTTCTACATTCAGCCCTCTATTTTCAGCATGTAGAGTTTCATGACTAGGGTGACGGTTAAGTCTTGCTGAGCTTCGTGCTCACAGATACTGCATGAGTTGTTTTGCAGGTAATAACCCTATGCTGAAATGTACGGTTGTCCGATGAGACTCGGAACTCTCTGAGTGGTGCACTCAGGACAACCCCTGTCGCTGCTATTGTGGTCGTGTTGCTATTGAGAAGAGTCCGCGGGCTGGACATCTTCTCTGTTGCTTAGCATAGATATGAGACATGAGTTATATCAGTCTTTCGCTGTAGCTTATTTTTGAGACGTATTTGTAAAATTTACACTTTGTAAGTTTCCACTTGATTTATTTAATATGATGCTTTATTATGTGTGCTGTTGGGTGCCGCATCGCACGGCACCACCCAATGCAATTCCTGGGCGAGTGGTACGGCCCCGTGTCCGGGCCCTCACAGTAGGTGCGTTGTTACATAATCAAAATTCAGAATTATAACAATTGGGTTAGTCATGTCACTTTATGTAACTATACTAATATAGTCCTTACTTGGGCATACTAGCGATTCCTCACCTAATCCTAAGTTTTCCCATAATACTGTTTTTATTTAGTGTGCTATCCCCTAAGCAGCTCTGATGCCAGCCTGTGACGGACCGAAATCCGTACATTCCAGGATCACAGAGGGTGTTGCCGCACGATGCGACAACCGACAGCACACACGATAAGGAAAACATAGTATTACATTGAAAACCTGCTGAATATGTACAAAAGTAGTACACTCTTCACAGTTACAACTCCTCTACGGAGTCTACAGCGGAAGGTTTGTATACAACTCACACCAACACCTAATTAGCAAAAGTGGGCGCCCGGCCCAACGGAGAACCCACACTAGCTCCACTCAGCCTCAGCACGCCATGTACGGCTCCCACTCAGCCGTAGTCCCCGATGGAGGGTAGCCCTCACCGGTGGACTCGTACTCCGAGTCCGTGGGGTACTCCTCACCTGCAAACACTCATAGCAGCAACAATGAGCACGATGGCTCAGCAAGTCTTAACCGACTCTCCTACACATGAAACACTACATGCAAGTCATACTCGAATATAGGATGAAAGTTTGCAGCAAACGGACATGCCTACAAGTTCATCCTTAATTCATCTTTTAGCCACAAGTTAAGGGTTCACAAATCTGAAATTTAGTGAGCAATATTTGGTGGCACAAATATAACAAAACAAGTTATTCATATCAGCAACATTGAATCATAACATTCCATATGTTAACCTACGTCACGACTCAGTGACCAAGTGATACTCATTACCGCGAGGGACAGGGAATCGACTTGATATACACCTGCAGGGATGTTACACCCGGTTTCTCCGAAGAACGACCGAGTGAATATCACATGTATGCCAGGACCATTTTCTCATACATGTGACGACAAATAGTGAAGTATCATTATATTACAAGCCAAGTGTTTGAATATAAATAAGTCTTACATAACATAACGTCTCGATGGACGATAATATGTTCATAACATGTAAACAAAACAGCAGCGGAAGATAATTCTTGTGGGCTCCGTCATAGGCGTTGCCCAGGGGACTCCTTGAACCTAGAATCCTTCTTCGGGTCCGAAGTCTTGGTCGTTGTACACCACGTCATTCCCTTGGCCTGAGCAGCAATTTAAAACAACAGAAAAGCAAGCTTGAGTACCGTTGGTACTCAGCAAGTGTGGGAAAGTTATGTCATGCAGGGCTAGAGCAAGGAGAGGTTGAACTCATAGGTAAGGCACTACGCAATTAATACCTATCACCTTAGCTTATTAAGCACCTACATTACTACATAGGTGAAATGGTCCCAATCTCCTAACTCATCATCAATATCAAGTAATTATAACTCCATTACCAATGTTAAGCTCCCCGCTTAACATCCTCAACTTCCCACTTCATCATCCTCTAATCATGAATAAGTCCAAGCCGCTCTTGACCGTGAGCACGGCTATCATGACAGTTTTGACTCTGCAGAGTTTGCACCACTGTACCCACATGTAGTGATTTCATCCCTCGTTACCGGGTGGACTAGAAGAACCTCCATTATGCCAATGGCCGCGAACCACGTTCACACTTCCGAGGTGTGTAGCCAGGAGATCACTATGAGGCCTTTACAAAGGGATTCCTGACGAGTGTGGGCCCACTGAGGTTTCACCCCTAACAGCCTCCAAGAGGCTCCAACCCCGCTGCAGTGGCCCCCTCTTGAGCCATGCGGTTCATATTGTAGTCCAGCTGACACCTATTCCCCGCACCATCCAAACACCCATACTATGCCGGGGATGCACCTAATTAATTGGCGAAGCTGCCCCATCTCAGCATGTGGTTGGCACGGTAAATCCAGGTTACATGCTCCATGAACGGGTCCTTAGGATCCAGGCAAGCACTAAACACAAACCCGTGTCTCGCGCACACAACACCAACCAAAGCATCCAACTTGCCTAGATCCCTTCCTCTACATAATTCATAATAATCCATTCACAGGTAAGGTAATCAAGGTGATGATCTCATATCCCATGTATCCCATTTTAAGCATGGCTAAGCATGAGTAGCATAAATGAAAGATATAATAAAGTAACTCCCAACCCAAGGCTACAAGGAAACAAGATAATGCAATTCTAGGGAAACTTCTTAGCTTGGGTATCATATTCCAAATTGACAATGCAATTAAATTCTAACTACACATCCTCGTATAGGATCAAAGTGGTCAAGGACACTTGCCTTCTTCCTGCTGCTCCGGGAATGGAAAGTCTTGGTCTTGGAAGGTGAGAACCTGCTCTGGGGCTGGTTCTACTCATGCCAATACACACATAGCAAAAGAAAACAACACTCCATAAGCAATAGTCCACACATACATACACATTGAAGTCATACACATATTTAAGTTTGGTGTTTACCCTAGCTATGTTGATTCTATGCACACATGCACTTTTAAACATATATTTTACTTCTACTCTTTGATATTCAGATTCCTAAGTGCACCATATATATGAATTTCCAATTTGAACAAAGTTTCTATATTAGATAATACCCTTCTTAGCCACAAAAGGTGCATGAAAGATAATTTCCTACACGAAATGGGTTTTCAGATCTTCTACACTATTCTTGAAGTTCTAAATGTGGGGACCTCACTTGACATTTTCTAATTATGTATATCTATTTCCCTACATTTTTCAGATTTATTTTCCCTACCCAAAAGTGAACTCCTATACTAAAATAGCAAAATATATCACCTAAACAGAATATGTTCTGATCTAAAATGTCCAATAAAATATCTTTTTACTTCCTCTCTGATGGGGATCAATTTAAATTTATTTTTACTCATTTTCAGAATTATTTTCTAGCCTAAAAATTAATTTCCAGCAATAAAACAGCAACCTAAATTTATACAAAAATTTCTACTGTTCCAATTACCTAAACAGAACCTTTATAAATTTTCCCTACCCCTTTTTGGTTACTTAGATTCATTTTTCCACATATTTAAATTTTTTTAAGCCTAAAGGGTATATTTCGAAGGGGGGCCTTGGCGCAGCGGTAAAGCTGTTGCCTTGTGACCATGAGGTCACGGGTTCAAGTCCTGGAAACAGCCTCTTGCAGAAATGTAGGGAAAGACTGCGTACAAAAGACCCAAGTGGGTCGGACCCTTCCCCGGACCCTGCACAAGCGGGAGCTACATGCACCGGGCTGCCCCCTAAAGGGTATATTTCAGAGATAAAGCACAAACAGCAACCTCATTTAATTCAAAAATTTATTTCCCCTCTAAATCCAGACTTCAGATTGTTCTACAAATTTTCAATAGGGTTAGAATAATTCAACTGAACCTATACCTATGTTTCAATTTAAATCCTATTCACATATTCAATTTTCTGAAATTAATAACCCTCAGGGGCTGATGTGCAAATCCACACTGCAGTGGGGCCCCATTTCTCATTTTCTAAATTTTCAGGGGTCTAAGTGTGCAAAACAGGGAGGTTTTCCTAATTTTTGTTAAGTCCAGGGACTAAAACTGATTTTTAAATGTATTTACATGAATTTCTGAGGGTCGAGGGGCTAGATCAGAAGTTTCCGGGGCTAGATCCTTTTTCCTCAGAACCCCGGGGGATAGCGCGTAAGATTCCCGGCCTTTATAACGCGGGGCTGATGTGGGCCGTTGGATTTAAATGGAAGGCTGAGATTAGATCGCGAAGGGGTACGCGGGGGTTCTGTTTTCATACGCGTGATTTAAAATGGACGGGCCACAGAAGGCCACGTCGCCCTGGCCATGTGCGGGCGGCGCTGCCCGGCGGCGCACGGCGGTGGAAGGTGGCGATCTCGCCGGAGAGCTTTGGGTTTTCGTCTACACTCGCTAAAACTTAGATTTCTTGGCATAGAACGGAAGAGGGGAGGTAGGGGACCTCACCTCGGTGGTTTTCCTGCACTCGGAGGCCCTGGAAGTCGGTCGGCGGCGTCGAAGTTCGGCAATGGCCCTCGGTGCTCGTTGGAGCGGCTGTTGGAGCGCAAGACACGTCTTTTCTTTCACCTGCAAGACTCCCCGGCGGCGGTGGGGCATGCCACACGTGTTAGATCGGAAAGACCGGACGGGGATCGAAAGAAAATGGCCGAAGATGCCTCGGTTCTCACCGGAGCAGAAAATGTAGCGGGTGAGGGGAAACCGACGGGGTTTTCTTGCGTTTAAAGGCACAAGGAGGGGCGGCGGGGTCGGTTTAGATGGTGCAGCAATGCTTGGGCCAGAGATCGTGGCTCGTGCCCATGAAAATCGGACGAGGCGGCGCGATCGGGCGCGGGAGCTCGGAAGCAGGAAAAAAGGTGCAGCGGTTGGAGGAGGAAGACGGCACCGACAGGTCGGTCCCACACGGCAGAGAGAGGGGGAGGGGGAAAGAAGCTGTGGGCTGCTGGGCCGGCTGAGGTGGGTTTTCAGCCCATTGGCCGTTTTCCTTTTTCTTTTTCCTTTTTCTTTTCTGTTTTTGATTCAAATTTGAATTCCAGTTTGAGTTTGAATTTTTCTCCACATGCATTACGTCCAAAAATTTTTAATTCACATTTTTGACACATTTTGGGGTGTTACAACTCTACCCCCTTAAAAGAAATCTCATCCTCGAGATTGGTGACTCTAGGGAAACAGATCCGGAAACTGTGCCTTGTGCTCGTCTTCTCGCTCCCATGTGGCTTCCGCTTCCGAGTGGTGCTTCCACTGCACTTTGCACATACGGATTCTTTTATTTCTGGTGATGTGTTCCATCGTCTCCAGGATCTTGACCAGCTGCTCGGCATATGAAAGGTCTTCTCGTACGTCCACCTCATTCATGGGTAACCTCTCTTCGGGTGTTCTTAAGCATTTCTTGAGTTGTGACACATGGAATACATCGTGCACATCTGATAGGCGAGCCGGTAATTCTAACTGATAGGCCACTTCGCCTTTCCTCTCCAGAATCTGGAAGGGTCCGATGTATCGAGGTGATAACTTCCCTTTCACCTTGAACCGACAAAGCCCTCGGATAGGAGACACCTTGAGATATACATAGTCCCCCACGTTAAAAATGAGCTCTCTTCTCCGTACATCGGCATAGCTCTTTTGTCGGGTCTGGGCTATCCTAAAGTTATTGCGGATTTCCCTCACTTTCGCCTCGGCTTCTTGTAGTACCTCGGGCCCAAATACTTTGCTTTCCCTAGTTTGGTTCCAAAACAATGGGGTTCTGCACTTCATCCCATACAACGCCTCAAAGGGTGACATCTTATACTAGCCTGATAACTGTTGTTGTAGGAGAACTCCGCATACGGTAAGTTCTTATCCCAACTCCTATTGTTCTTGAGTGCACAAGCTCTCAGCATATCCTCAAGGATCTGATTGGTTCTTTCAGTCTGCTCGTCGGTCTGTGGATGGTACGCAGAACTGAAATTCAAATCAGTCTCCATGGTTTCATGTAACTTCTGCCAGAACCTTGAGGTGAGCTGTGTCCCTCGATCTGACACTATCTTCTTTGGCACTCCATGAAAACACATGATTCTTGACATGTACAGCTCTGCCAATTTGGATCCGCTGTAGCTTTCTTTCACGGGAATGAAATGAGCTACCTTAGTTAGCCTGTCGATGATGACCCATATTGAATCATATCCCGATTGGGTCCTAGGCAGTCCCACTATGAAGTCCATACCTATTTCCTCCCATTTCCATTCGGGCACTTTGAGCGGTTGCAACAGTCCGGCGGGTCGTTGGTGTTCTGCTTTCACCAACTGACATGTGTCACATAGGCAACATGTTCCGCGACATCTCGCTTCATGCCATACCACCAATATCTGCTCTTGAGGTCATGATACATCTTCGTACTCCCAGGATGAATGGAATAGTTGTAATCATGAGCCTCCCTCAAAATCAGTTCACGGATCTCCTTTACCTCAGGCACACAGATTCTTTTTCCATGCCACACCGTACCTTGCTCATCCTCTCTAAACCCAGGAGCTTTATTCTCCTTGATGAGTTCTCTGATTTCTTGTATCTTCTCGTCATTCTTCTGACCGTTGCGTATGTCTTGCTCTGATGTGGAGTCCACTTCCATGGCGATGGCCTCACCACTGTTCACCAGACATAGATTGAGTTTTGCAATGTCCTCCTTCAATTCCGTATGTGTGTCATTTAATATCAACACGTTGACATGCACCTTCTGGCTTAAAGCATCCGCCACGACGTTTGCTTTCCCAGGATGATAGTTGATACCCACATCAAAGTCATTGATTAGCTCCAACCATCTTATTTGTCTGAGGTTGAGGTCTGGCTGTGTGAAAATGTACTTTAAGCTCTTATGATCTGTATATATATCTGTCCTCTTTCCCATCAAGTAATGCCGCCAAAGCTTCAATGCGTGGACCACTGCTGCGAGCTCTAGGTCATGCGTAGGATAGTTCTTCTCATGTTTTCGAAGCTGCCAGGACGCATAGGCAACGACATGCCCCTCTTGCATGAGGACACATCCCAACCCGTGTCCAGAAGCATCACAATACACCGAAAAATTCTTCTGCATGTCTGGCATCACTAGCACTGGGGCCGTTGTCAATCTTTTCTTCAGCTCTTGGAAACTTGCCTCACACTCCGGTATCCACGTGAATGTGATTCCTTTCTCTAACAATTTGGTGAGGGGTCTTGAGATCTTGGAGAGGCCCTCAATGAATCGTCGATAGTACCCAGCCAATCCTAATAAGCTCCTAATCTCCCTGACATTTTCAAGGGTCTTCCACCTCTGCACATCCACGATCTTGGCGAGATCCACGGAGATTCCTCCTTCCAAGATTATATGTCCTAAGAAGGGAACTCTCTTCAGCCAAAACTCGCATTTGCTTAGCTTGGCATATAGTTGGTGTTCTCTAAACTTCCGCAACACCAGTCTTAAATGCTTCTTGTGTTCTTCATCTTTGGAGAAGATGGGAATGTCATCAATGAAAACCACCATAAATTTGTCCAAATACTCTATGAATACCTTGTTCATGAGATACATGAAGTACGCCGGGGCATTAGTTAGCCCGAACGGCATGACGGTGTACTCATACAGCCCGTACCGAGATACGAATACCGTCTTGGGAATGTCGGTTGGTCTTATCTTTAGTTGGTGATATCCCGACCTGAGATCAATTTTTGAGAATACACAAGCTCCCCTCAACTGATCAAATAGGTCTTCAATGCGGGGTAATGGGTACTTGTTCTTGATGGTCACCTCATTCAGCGCACGGTAGTCTACGCATAGCCTTTGGGTTCCGTCCTTCTTGGGCACAAATATCACTGGAGCTCCCCATGGCGAGGAACTGGGACGAATATACCCCTTCTCTATCAATTCTCGTATATGTTCTTTGAGTTCTTCCAGTTATTTGGAGTCCATCCGGTAAGGCCTTTTGTATATCGGAGCTGTCCCAGACACGAGTTCAATCGCAAACTCCACTTCACGGTCCGGGGCATACCTGGCAACTCCTCAGGAAAAACATCCGGGTATTCCTTAATGACCCTTATCTCTTCCAATTTCACGTCCATCTGATTGAGTTTAATGTCCCTCCTAGGTCCTTGGACAGCTACAAATTTTACTTTGGTGCCACTAGTGTAAGTTAGTTCCACCGTTCTAGTTGAACAATGGATAATGCCTTTATGCTTGGTCAACCAGTCCATACCCAAAATAATATCTATCCCTTGTGAGCTTACACTATGAGGTTTGCAGTAAATACGACCCCATTAATGCCTAGACTCACGTTGGGGCACACTTGTCTTGTTCTTATTTCTCCCCCTGGAGAGTTCACTGCTAACATATGATTCATTTGTGCGGTTGCTAGATCATGCTTCTTAACAAACTCTTGAGCAATGAATGAGTGGGTAGCACCAGAATCGAACAATATGGTTGCAATGTGTAAATTTGTAGGGAACTTACCAATTACCACGTCAGGTGCCTCTTGCGCTTCCTCCATGCCCTTCCTCGCATCACATTCTGCTACTGTGGCTGCATAGGCTTCTTCTTTGGGCACTTATGAGCGTAGTGCCCCACTTCACCACAGTTGAAGCATTGCACCCCAACTTTAGGTATCTGGCCTTTGTTATCTTGGGGTTGGTTCTGTGGCCCTTGTCCCGCTGGTTGAGGTTGATAAGCGGGGTGTGGCTGCTGCACAAATGACGCTGCGGCTGTACTGGTGCTGATGGAGGCCTGAAGTTCGGGTTGTACCCTCTCGGTGTTGAGTAGGGTACTACAACATGGCTCATCTGCCCTGCAGGTTGCCGCATCAGACGTGGACGTGTGTTGCTGCTTGATGCTTGGTGTGACCATCACATCTTCCTCTTCATTGCGGCTGCCCTCTGACTTCGCTTTAGGTGGGGAAGCTGCTGGCGGAGAAGTGCGGCGACGCTTGCTCGCCCGGCGGTCTGGGGAGTCAGGAGTCCATGTGTCATCCTCGGTGACACACAGTTCATCCCCATCTCCTCTCTCCCTCGCCCTCAAGCTGGCGCAAAGCAACACCTCAGTCTCCTTTAGGGTGTCACGGACATCTTGAAGCTGCTACTGGCACTCCTGTAGTCGAGTGCTGAGCATAGCTGCATCCTCCAAGCACATGTCCATGTGCTCATGGGAAGTCCCCTGCTGCACCGGCGGGTACTTGTACTCCGCGGTGCCACTCTCACGCTGGAGGACATACATGTACTCAGTCCTGTCCAGGTGGCTGTAACACCCCAAAAATCCTGTTAAGACCCTAAATCACGTTAAGCGGGGAATTTTAAATTTTTGGACGTGTTGCATGTTTTGCAACAATTTAAATTCAAACTGGAATTCAATTTAAATTCAAAACAAAAAAGAAATAGAAAAAGAAAAAAAACAGAAAAAAAACCGGCCAGTGGGCCGAAACCCACCAGCCGGCCCAACCAGCACCCGCGCCAGCCCGCAGCCCCGCGTGCCTCTTCCTCCCACTGACAGGCAGGGCCCGCCAGCCTTCTTCTTCCTCGCGCCCGCGCCGGGACTCTCTCACCCGAATCGAAACCGATCGGGAATTCTCGCGTATCCCAGCCGAATTCCGATCAGGGGCGACGCAAACTCGATCTAAACCACCCCGCCGCCCTTCCCCGTCTATAAAAACCCTGACCTCGTTCTGTTTTTCCCACGCGATCCGCCGATTTTACTCCGGTGAGAAACTGAGCCCCTCCGGCGAATTCTGGCCGATCTACGCTCGGAAATTCCAATCTAACTCGCTGGTCTTGATCCACCGCCTCCGGGGAACCTTGTAGGTGCAGAAAATTCGGTGGTTTGCGGTTCAAACACAGCGCCGACGAGCCTCGCCGTGAATTCACCTTGGACCTCGTCGCCAACCGCCTTCCAGGACCTCCGAGCTCAAGAAAACCCCCGAGGTGAGATCCCCGACCTCCCCTCCACCGATCTATGCCATAAAATCACAGTTCTAGGAAGAATTCTCGAAGATCCGAAAATCTCCAGCGAGATCGCCGCCTCCCGCCGCCGTGCGCCGCCGGCAGCGCCGCCCGCGCTCGATCAGAGCGACGTGGCCGCTTGTGCGCCATTTATTTTAAATCGCACGGTAGAGTTTAAATCCCCGCGTAACGGTTCGACGTTATAATCTCAGCCGTCTGTTTTAAATCGGACGGTCCCCGTCAGCCCCGCGTTATAAAGACTGGAAATCTTACGTGCTACCCCCTGGGGTTCTCGGGAAATAAGAGCTAGCCTCGGAAACTTCTGATCTAGCCCCTGGAACTTCAGAAAATCATGTAAATTCATTTAAAAATCAGTTTTAGCCCCTGGACATAATAAAAGTTAGGAAAAACTCCTCTGTTATGTATAGCTAGACCCCTGAAAATTGTTAAAATAATATTATAGACCCTGTAGTGGGGTGAGTTTACCTTTTTAGCCCTGTTTAATATTTAATTTAGGAAATTGAATATGTGGCTAGTGTTTAAAATTTAAAAAGTGGGACAAACATATTGTCAAAATTAAATTAAAAACTTTCTCAGTATTTAGAAAACTTTGGAGTGAGATAAAAATATATTTTGGGCTGAAATGAATCTGTTTAATTTATTATTCACATTTAGGGACACATTTTTAAGTAAAGAATAGTTCTGGAAAATAGGGAAAATAATTGTAAAATAGTTTACATCAGAGGAAAAGGTCAAAAATATATTAGTAAATATTTTAGATCAGAACCTATTCTGTTTAGATGATGTGTCTTGTTATTTTCATAATAAAGTTCACATTTAGGCATAGGAAATAAATCTGAAAATATAGCTACTAGTAAATGATAAATGGAGTTCTAAAATCCAAAGAATTCAGTTTAGGGTTGGTAGAAATTCTGAAGACACATATGGAGAAGGAAAATACCTTTCATGCATACTTGGTAGCTAAAAGGTGTAGTAATTGAATATAAGGAATTTATTTAAATTGGAAACTCATATATATAGTATGTAAGTATAAATGTGAACACAAAAGTAGGAATCATATACACATGATTAAAAGTGCATGCAAGCCACAAATCAACACACATAGAGTAACCACAACACATATAATGGTGAATGACTTTCATAAATATGAATGTGTGGTTTGTATGAAGTGGAAGTGTGAACTATGTCTTATGGATTGTTGTTTTTCTTTTGCTATGTGTGATGGTATGATGTAGAACCTGCTCAAGAGCAAGTTATTCCTTTCCAAGATCAGGACTACCCATTTCAAGAGTAGCAGGAAGGAGGCAAGTGTCCTTGACCACTTTGATCCTATTCTAGGATGTTTAGATAGAATTATTGCATTGTCAAGTTAAATATGAAACCCATGCTAGGAAATTTACCTAGAATTGCATTACCTTGTTTCCTTGTAGCTTGGGTTGGGATTTATTTTATCATTTATTATTATGCATATGCTTAGCCATGCTTAGAATGGGATATTTGGGATATGAGATCATCAGTTTATTTTACCATACTGTTGAATGAGATATTGTGAGTTATGTAGAGGTAGGGATCAAGGCAAGTTGGATGTTTTGGTTGTGTGCTGGGTGCACGAGACTCGGGTTTGTGTTTAGTACTTGTCTGGATCCTAAGGACCGGTTCATGGAGCATGTAACCTGGCTTTACCGTGCCAACCACATGCTGAGATGGGGCAGCTTGGCCAATTAATTAGGTGTATCCCCGGCGTAGTATGGGTGTGTTGGATGGTGCGGGGAATAGGTGTCAGCTGGACTACCATATGAACCGCAAGGCTCAAGAGGGGGCCACTGCAGCGGGGTTGGAGCCTCTTGTATGCTGTTAGTGGTGAAACCTCAGTGGGCCCACGCTCGTCGGAATCCCTTTGTAAAGGCTTCGTAGTGATCTCCTGGCTACACACTTGGGAAGTGTGAATGTGGTTCGTAGCCACTGGCATAATGGAGGTTCTTTTAGTCCACCCGGCAACGGGGGATGAAATCACTACATGCGGGTACAGTGGTACAAACTCTGCAGAGACAAAACTGTCATGACAGCCGTGCTCACGGTCAAGAGCGGCTTGGACTTATTCATGATTAGAGGATTGATGGTTTTTGAAGTTGTGGATGTTAAGCGGGGAGCTTAACATTGGAAATGATGTTATGGTTATTGGATTATGATGATGGGATGGGAGATTGGGACCATTTCACCTGTGTAGTAATGTAGGTGCTTAATAAGCTAAGGTGATAGGTATTAATTGCGTAGTGCTTTAACCATAAGTTCAACCTCTCCTTGTTCTAGCCATGCATGATATAATTTTCCCACACTTGCTGAGTACCATTGGTACTCAACCTTGCATATTTTGTTGGTTTATATTGCTGCTCAGGTCAAGATAATGAGGTGGTGTATAATGACCAAGACTTTGGACCCGAAGAAGGTTTCTAGGTTCATGGAGACCCCCGGGCAACGCCTGTGACGGAGCCCTCAAGAATAATATTCCGCTGCTACTTTATTTACTTGTGATGAACTTATTATTGTCCATTGAGACATTTGCTATGTAAGACTTATTTATATTCGACACCTCGCTTGTAATAAATGATGCTTCACTATTTGTCATCACATGTATGAGAAAATGATCCTGGCATACATGTGATATTCACTTGGTTGTTCTTCGGAATAACCGGGTGTGACAGAAGTGGTATCAAAGCCAAGGTTGCCAGTAGGAACATGGACCTAGGTAGAAATGGACGTATTTAAGGGCCTTATTTTTCTTAAAAACTATTTTTACAAGGTGTGTGTTGAAAAGTGTTATTTAATGAGTCACTTTCTTCATCTTACCCTAATTTTCATTCAAAATATGATTTTTGTTTAAAAAGTTTATCTAACCTAAGTTTAAATGCTTTTTGTTTTAGATGGTTCGCATGATTCGCACCGCTCGCATGTCCACAGGAGGGAGAGTTCCCGTAGTTGCCCTTGCCGAAAGAGAGGAGAGCCGTCCGGTGACGTACCTTTCCTACGGATTGGCATTAGGAGGCTTGTTGCGCCGTCTTCGACGTATGCTCGAAGCCGCCGGGAATACGGGCAAGCTAATCATACACTATAGCTCCACCAGGACCATCCAGGAGAAACGGGAAGAATGGAGTTCAGAGATGAGCATTATCCATGAAAATCAGCTGCTTAAGATCCACCGCTGTCCAGCTTGTTGAGCGACACAGGTCGATGCGGAGAAGGATGTCACCTGGGAGGCCTTCACCTGCCAGAGTCACATCTATCATCGACACCTGGACAGGACTGAGTACATGTATGTCCTCCAGCGCGAGAGTGGTACAACGGAGTACAAGTACCCGCCAGTGCAGCAAGGGACTTCCCATGAGCACATGGACTTGTGCTTGGAGGATGCTGCTATGCTCAGCACTCGATTGCAGGAGTGTCAGCAGGAGCTTCAGGATGTCCGTGACACCCTGAAGGAAACCGAGGCATTGCTTCGAGCCTGCTTGAGGGCGAGAGAAAGAGGAGATGGGAATGAACTGTGTCTCACCGTGAATGATACATGGACTCCTGACTCCCCAGATCGCCGAGCGATCAGGCGTCGTCGCACTTCTCCACCAGCAGCCTCCGCACCCAAAGCGGAGTCAGAAGGCAGCCAAAATGATGAGGAAGATCCCGAGGAGCCAGCTCAAGAAAACGAGTAGCGTAGAGCCTTTCCTTTAAATTAGAAGGATGTCGAGTAGTCGAGTCGTTACTTTAGTTAATGGTGTGTTAATGCTTGGTGTGTGACGTGAGTTGTGGAAGCCATGAGCAATTGTCCACAGCCTCGTCTTCAGATTGTCTTGATTTGGTGTGTGAACCCACATGAAATAATATTGCATTTATTTTTGTGTGAGATATGAAACCTCAGAAAAGTATAACAAAGCCTCAACACTTCAAAGCACAAAAAAATGAAAGTAGTAAGATGATACTAAATGCTTTCAAATTAACATTGGTTGATTCTGCCAGATGGCCGGAAGAGGAAAAGGACGTGCTGCCAACCCCGCCAACAACAACGATGAGGCATGCAACCCTCATCTTTCTGGAGGCCAGGACCGGGGTGGTCGCCGTGAAGAAGTTGATCCCCTCCACCAAATGCTGGAGAATCAGAATCATCTCATCCAGAACTTGACTCAAGTGGTGGCCAACTTGCATCAAGTTCCACACCCACCAGCTGCACCACGCCAACCAAGGTTGAGTGAGTTTCTAGGAACTCAACCTCCAAAGTTTGCAAGTGCTGCTGAACCTCTGGAGGCAGATGACTGGCTAAAGACCATTGAAAGCAAGATGAGGATCATACAGTGCCAAGGGTATGAGAGGGTGCTGTTTGCCTCTCATCAATTGCATGGGCCTGCTGCTGATTGGTGGACCGCCTACGTGGCCGCCCATCCTGACCCTGAGAACATCACTTGGGAAGAGTTCAAGCGTAGCTTCCGCAACCATTACATTCCAAGAGGTGAACTCAAAAACAAGAGGAAGGAGTTTTTGGGACTGCAGCAGGGAAACATGACGGTGAGGGAATACCTCACTAAATTTACTCAACTATCCCGTTATGCCCCACGGGACATAGAGACTGATGAGCAGAAACAAGATTGTTTCGTGGAGGGACTTACCGCAGAAATGCAGTGTGCAATGTCCTCAAATGAGTATGAAAGCTTCCAAAAGATGGTGGACAGAGCATTTGTGGTAGAAAGGAAGCTAAAGGCCTTGGAAAATGAGAATAAGAGGAAGGCCGGGTGGTCACATCAAGCCTCAGGGAGCAACACCCGCCCACGTCTGATGCAGCAACCTGCAGGGCAGACGAACCGTGCTGCGGTACCCTACTCAGCATCAAGAGGGTACAACCCGAACTACAGGCCTCCCGCAGCACTAGCACAGCCGCAACGTCAGTTTGTACAGCAGCCTCGCCCCGCATATCCACCTCGACCAGCAGTGCAAGGACCCCCAAACCAACCCCAAGACAATAAAGGCCAAGCACCTAAGGTTGGGGTGCAATGTTTTAATTGTGGTGAAGTGGGGCACTATGCCCATAAGTGCCCAAAGAAGAAGCCCGCGCAGCTACAACAGCAGAATGTAATGAGAGGACGGGTGAACCACGTCACTATGGAGGAAGCACAAGAGGCACCCGACGTGGTAGTTGGTAAGTTTCCTGCCAATTTACACATTGCAACCCTGCTGTTTGATTCTGGTGCTGCCCACTCGTTCATTGCTCAAGGGTTTGTTAAGAAGCATGACCTAGCAACAACACAAATGAACCATATGCTAGCCGTAAACTCTCCAGGTGGAGAAATAAGGACAAGACAAGTGTGTCCCAAAGTGAACCTAGACATTAATGGGGTAGTATTTACTGCTAACCTCATAGTGATAGATTCACAAGGGATAGATATTATTTTGGGTATGGATTGGTTGACCAAACATAAAGGAATCATCCATTGTTCGACCAGAACGGTGGAACTAACTCACCCTAGTGGCACAAGAGTAAAGTTCATAACAATACACGAGCCTAGGAGGGACATTAAATTAAATCAAGTTGAGGTGAAAGTTGAGGAGATCAGGACCATCAGGGAATATCCAGATGTTTTTCCGGAGGATTTGCCAGGTATGCCACCCGATCGTGAAGTGGAGTTCATAATTGAGCTAGTGCCTGGAACAACCCCGATATACAAGAGACCTTATCGGATGGACTCCAAGCATCTAGGAGAACTCAGGGATCATTTGAGAGAATTGACGGAGAAGGGGTATATTCGTCCTAGTTCCTCACCTTGGGGAGCTCCGGTGATATTTGTGCCCAAGAAGGACGGAACCCAAAGGTTATGCGTGGATTACCGTGCCTTGAATGAGGTAACCATCAAGAACAAGTACCCATTACCCCGCATTGAAGACTTGTTTGATCAGTCGAGGGACGCTTGTGTGTTCTCGAAAATTGATCTCAGGTCGGGATACCACCAACTCAAGATAAGGCAATCTGATATTCCCAAGACAGCTTTCGTATCTCGGTACGGACTGTATGAATACACTGTCATGCCTTTCGGGCTAACTAATGCCTCGGCATACTTCATGTATCTCATGAACAAGGTATTCATGGAATATCTGGACAAATTTGTGGTGGTTTTCATAGATGACATTCTCGTCTTCTCCAAAGATGAAGAAGAACATGAGAAACATCTAAGGTTGGTGTTGTAGAGGCTGAGAGAACACCAACTATATGCCAAGTTGAGCAAGTGTGAGTTTTGGCTGAAGAGAGTTCCCTTCTTAGGACATATAATCTCGGAGGGAGGAATCTCCGTAGATCCCGCCAAAATCGAGGATATACAGAAGTGGAAAACCCATGAAAATGTCGGGGAAGTTTGAAGCTTTTTGGGATTGGCTGGATACTATCGACGGTTTATTGAGGGATTCTCTAAGATCTCGAGACCCATTACCAAACTGTTAGAGAAGGGAATCACATTCACATGGACGCCACAGTGCGAAACGAGTTTTCAGGAGTTTAAGAAAAGATTGACAACAGCCCCAGTGCTAGTTATGCCAGATATGCAGAAGAACTTTACGGTGTACTGCGATGCCTCTGGAAACGGGTTGGGATGTGTTCTCATGCAAGAAGGCGTGTCGTGGCTTATGCATCCCGACAACTCCGGAAGCACGAGAAAAACTATCCTACACATAACCTAGAACTAGCCGCAGTGGTACACGCGTTGAAAATTTGGCGACACTATTTGATGGGGAAGAGGACAGAGATATACACGGATCATAAGAGTTTAAAGTACATTTTCACACAGCCAGATCTCAACCTCAGACAAAGGAGATGGTTAGAGCTAATCAATGACTTTGATGTGGGCATCAACTATCATCCGGGGAAAGCGAACGTCGTGGCAGATGCTTTAAGTCGGAAAGTGCAGGTCAATAAGTTGAGCTTGAAGGACATGCCTGCAGAATTGAAGGACGAGGTTATAAGGCTCAATCTATGCCTTGTGAATAGTGGGGAAGCCATCGCCATGGAAGTGGACTCCACACTAGAGCGAGACATACGCAAGGGTCAAAAGAATGACGAGAAGATACAAGAGATCAGACAACTCATCAAGGAAAATAAAGCTCCTGGTTTCAGAGAGGATGAACATGGTACGGTGTGTCACGGGAAAAGGATCTGTCTGAAGTAAAGGAGATTCGTGAATTGATTTTGAAGGAGGCTCACGATTCCGACTATTCCATTCATCCTGGGAGTACGAAGATGTACCAGGACCTCAAGAGCAGGTATTGGTGGTAAGGCATGAAGCGAGATGTCGCGGAACATGTTGCCCTATGTGACACATGTCAGTTGGTAAAAGCAGAACATCAACGACCCGCGGGATTATTGCAACCACTCAAAGTGCCTGAATGGAAATGGGAAGAAATCGGTATGGATTTCATAGTGGGACTGCCCAGGACCCAATCCGGATATGATTCAATATGGGTCATCATCGACAAGCTAACCAAGGTAGCTCACTTCATCCCCGTGAAGGAAAGCTACAGCGGATCCAAATTGGTGGAGTTGTACATGTCAAGGGTCGTGTGTTACCATGGAGTGCCGAAGAAGATAGTGTCGGATCGAGGGACACAGTTCACCTCGAGGTTCTGGCAGAAGTTGCACGAAACCATGGGAACCCATCTGAACTTTAGTTCTGCCTATCATCCCCAAACTGACGGGCAGACGGAAAGAACCAATCAAATTCTTGAGGATATGCTGAGGGCATGTGCACTCAAAAACAATCGGAGTTGGGACAAGAACTTACCGTATGCGGAATTCTCCTATAACAACAGCTATCAGGCTAGTATGAAGATGTCACCGTTCGAAGCTTTGTATGGGAGGAAGTGCAGAACTCCCCTATTTTGGAACCAAACAGGGGAAAGTAAAGTGTTTGGTCTAGAAGTACTCCAAGAAGCCGAGACGAAGGTGAGGGAAATTCGCAACAACTTGAGGATAGCACAGACACGCCAAAAGAGCTATGCCGATGTACGAAGAAGAGAGCTCGTTTTCAACGTGGGAGACTATGTCTATCTCAAGGTGTCCCCTATCCGAGGACTTCGTCGGTTCAAGGTGAAAGGGAAGTTGTCACCTCGATACATCGGACCCTTTCAAGTTCTAGAAAGGAAAGCGAAGTGGCGTATCAACTAGAGTTACCGGCTCGTCTATCGGATGTGCACGATGTATTCCATGTGTCACAACTCAAGAAATGCCTGAGGACGCCTGAAGAGGTGTTACCCATGAATGAAGTGGACGTAGCTGAGGATTTGTCTTATGCCGAGCAACCATACAAGATTTTGGAGACAATGGAACGCCTCACCAGAAATAAAAGAATCCGGATGTGCAAGGTGCAGTGGAAGCATCACTCAGAAGAGGAAGCCACCTGGGAGCGGGAAGATGAGCTCAAGGCACAATTTCCGGAATTGTTTTCTTAGAACCACCAATCTCGAGGACGAGATTTCTTTTAAGGGGGGTAGAGCTGTAACACCACAAAAATCTTGTTAAGACCCTAAATCATGTTAAGAGGGGAATTTAAAATTTTTTGGACGTGTTGCATGTTTTGCAACAATTTAAATTCAAACTGGAATTCAATTTAAATTCAAAACAGAAAAGAAATAGAAAAAGAAAAAAAACAGAAAAAAAACCGGCCAGTGGGCCGAAACCCACCAGCCGGCCCAACCAGCACCCGCGCCAGCACGCAGCCACGCTTGCCTCTTCCTCCCACTGACAGGCGGGCCCGCCAGCCTTCTTCTTCCTCGCGCCTGCGCCGGGACTCTCTCACCCGAATCGAAACCGATCGGGAATTCTCGCGTATCCCAGCCGAATTCCGATCAGGGGCGACGCAAACTCGATCTAAACCACCCCGCCGCCCTTCCCCGTCTATAAAAACCCCGGCCTCGTTCTGTTTTTCCCACGCGATCCGCCGATTTTACTCCGGTGAGAAACCGAGCCCCTCCGGCGAATTCTGGCCGATCTACGCTCGGAGAATTCCGATCTAACTCGCTGGTCTTGATCCACTGCCTCCGGGGAACCTTGCAGGTGCAGAAAATTCGGTGGTTTGCGGTTCAAACACAGCACCGACGAGCCTCGCCATGAATTCACCTCGGACCTTGTCGCCAACCGCCTTCCAGGACCTCCGAGCTCAAGAAAACCCCCGAGGTGAGATCCCCGACCTCCCCTCCACCGATCTATGCCATAAAATCACAGTTCTAGGAAGAATTCTCGAAGATCCGAAAATCTCCGGCGAGATCGCCGCCTCCCGCCGTCGTGCGCCGCCGGCAGCGCCGCCCGCGCTCGATCAGAGCGACGTGGCCGCTTGTGCGCCGTTTATTTTAAATCGCACGGTAGAGTTTAAATCCCCGCGTACCGGTTCGACGTTATAATCTCAGCCGTCTGTTTTAAATCGGACGTTCCCCGTCAGCCCCGCGTTATAAAGACTGGAAATCTTACGTGCTACCCCCTGGGGTTCTCGGGAAATAAGAGCTAGCCCCGGAAACTTCTGATCTAGCCCCTGGAACTTCAGAAAATCATGTAAATTCATTTAAAAATCAGTTTTAGTCCCTGGACATAATAAAAATTAGGAAAAACTCCTCTGTTATGTATAGCTAGACCCCTGAAAATTGTTAAAATAATATTATAGACCCTGTAGTGGGGTGAGTTTACCTTTTTAGCCCTGTTTAATATTTAATTTAGGAAATTGAATATGTGGCTAGTGTTTAAAATTTAAAAAGTGGGACAAACATATTGTCAAAATTAAATTAAAAACTTTCTCAGTATTTAGAAAACTTTGGAGTGAGATAAAAATATATTTTGGGCTGAAATGAATCTGTTTAATTTATTATTCACATTTAGGGACACATTTTTAAGTAAAGAATAGTTCTGGAAAATAGGGAAAATAATTGTAAAATAGTTTACATCAGAGGAAAAGGTCAAAAATATATTAGTAAATATTTTAGATCAGAACCTATTCTGTTTAGATGATGTGTCTTGTTATTTTCATAATAAAGTTCACATTTAGGCATAGGAAATAAATCTGAAAATATAGCTACTAGTAAATGATAAATGGAGTTCTAAAATCCAAAGAATTCAGTTTAGTGTTGGTAGAAATTCTGAAGACACATATGGAGAAGGAAAATACCTTTCATGCATACTTGGTAGCTAAAAGGTGTAGTAATTGAATATAAGGAATTTATTTAAATTGGAAACTCATATATATAGTATGTAAGTATAAATGTGAACACAAAAGTAGGAATCATATACACATGATTAAAAGTGCATGCAAGCCACAAATCAACACACATAGAGTAACCACAACACATATAATGGTGAATGACTTTCATAAATATGAATGTGTGGTTTGTATGAAGTGGAAGTGTGAACTATGTCTTATGGATTGTTGTTTTTCTTTTGCTATGTGTGATGGTATGATGTAGAACCTGCTCAAGAGCAAGTTATTCCTTTCCAAGATCAGGACTACCCATTTCAAGAGTAGCAGGAAGGAGGCAAGTGTCCTTGACCACTTTGATCCTATTCTAGGATGTTTAGATAGAATTATTGCATTGTCAAGTTAAATATGAAACCCATGCTAGGAAATTTACCTAGAATTGCATTACCTTGTTTCCTTGTAGCTTGGGTTGGGATTTATTTTATCATTTATTATTATGCATATGCTTAGCCATGCTTAGAATGGGATATTTGGGATATGAGATCATCATTTTATTTTACCATACTCTTGAATGAGATATTGTGAGTTATGTAGAGGTAGGGATCAAGGCAAGTTGGATGTTTTGGTTGTGTGCTGGGTGCACGAGACTCGGGTTTGTATTTAGTACTTGCCTGGATCCTAAGGACCGGTTCATGGAGCATGTAACCTGGCTTTACCGTGCCAACCACATGCTGAGATGGGGCAGCTTGGCCAATTAATTAGGTGTATCCCCGGCGTAGTATGGGTGTGTTGGATGGTGCGGGGAATAGGTGTCAGCTGGACTACCATATGAACCGCAAGGCTCAAGAGGGGGCCACTGCAGCGGGGTTGGAGCCTCTTGTATGCTGTTAGGGGTGAAACCTCAGTGGGCCCACGCTCGTCGGGAATCCCTTTGTAAAGGCTTCGTAGTGATCTCCTGGCTACACACCTGGGAAGTGTGAATGTGGTTCGTAGCCACTGGCATAATGGAGGTTCCTTTAGTCCACCCGGCAACGGGGGATGAAATCACTACATGTGGGTACAGTGGTACAAACTCTGCAGAGACAAAACTATCATGACAACCGTGCTCACGGTCAAGAGCGGCTTGGACTTATTCATGATTAGAGGATGATGAAGTGGGAAGTTGAGGATGTTAAGCGGGGAGCTTAACATTGTTAATGTAGTTATGATAACATCCTAGTATAGGACCAAAGTCTTGTCTTGGAAGGTGAGAACCTGCTCTGGGGCTGGTTCTACTCATGCCAATACACACATAGCAAAAGAAAACAACACTCCATAAGTAATAGTCCACACATACATACACATTGAAGTCATACACATAATTAAGTTTGGTGTTTACCCTAGCTATGTTGATTCTATGCAAACATGCACTTTTAAACAAATATTTTACTTCTACTCTTTGATATTCAGATTCCTAAATGCACCACATATATGAATTTCCAATTTGAACAAAGTTTCTATATTAGATAATACCCTTCTTAGCCACAAAAGGTGCATGAAAGATAATTTCCTACTCCAAATGGGTTTTCAGATCTTCTACACTATTCTTAACTTGAAGTTCCAAATGTGAGGACCTCACTTGACATTTTCTAATTATGTATACCTATTTCCCTACATTTTTCAGATTTATTTTCCCTACCACAAAGTGAACTCCTATACTAAAATAGCAAAATATATCACCTAAACAGAATATGTTCTGATCTAAAATGTCCAATATAATATCTTTTGACTTCCTCTTTGATGGGGATCAATTTAAATTTATTTTTACCCATTTTCAGAATTATTTTCTAGCCTAAAAATGGATTTCCAGCAATAAAACAGCAACCTAAATTCATACAAAAATTTCTACTGTTCCAATTATCTAAAAAGAACCTTTATAAATTTTCCCTACCCCTTTTTGGTTACTTAGATTCATTTTTCCACATATTTAAATTTGTTTTATGCCTAAAGGGTATATTTTAGAGATAAATCACAAACAGCAACCTCATTTAATTTAAAAATTTATTTCCCCTCTAAATCCAGACTTCAGATTGTTCTACAAATTTTCAACAGGGTTAGAATAATTCAACTGAACCTATACCTATGTTTGAATTTAAATCCTATTCACATATTCAATTTCCTGAAATTAATAACCCTCAGGGGTCTAAGTGTGGGGCCCCATTTCTCATTTTCTAAATTTTCAGGGGTCTAAGTGTGCAAAACAGGGAGGTTTTCCTAATTTTTGTTAAGTCCAGGGACTAAAACTGATTTTTAAATGCATTTACATGAATTTCTGAGGGTCCAGGGGCTAGATCAGAAGTTTCCGGGGCTAGATCCTTTTTCCTCAGAACTCTGGGGGTAGCGCGTAAGATTCCCAACCTTTATAACGTGGGGCTGATGTGGGCCGTTGGATTTTAAATGGAAGGCTGAGATTAGATCGTGAAGGGGTACGCGGGGTTCTGTTTTCATCCGCCCGATTTAAAATGGGCGGGCCACAGAAGGCCACGTCGCCCTGGCCATGTGCGGGCGGCGCTGCCCGGTGGCGCTCGGCGGCGGAAGGCGGCAATCTTGCCGGAGAGCTTCGGATTTTCGTCTACACTCGCTAAAACATGGATTTTTTGTTATAAAATGGAAGAGG
Organism: Neostapfia colusana; assembly: GCA_030760725.1. Classification (NCBI taxonomy): domain Eukaryota; kingdom Viridiplantae; phylum Streptophyta; class Magnoliopsida; order Poales; family Poaceae; genus Neostapfia; species Neostapfia colusana. The sequence continues at coordinate 52,113,909 of JASWHV010000009.1, forward strand.
GGAGGTAGGGGACCTCACCTCGGTGGTTTTTCTGCACTCGGAGGCCCTGGAAGTCTGTCGGCGGCGTCGAAGTCTAGCAATGGCCCTCGGTGCTCGTCGGAGCGGCTGTTGGAGCGCAAGACACATCGTTTCTTTCACCTGCAAGACTCCCCGGCGGCGGTGGGGCATGCCACGCGTGTTAGATCGGAAAGACCGGACGGGGATCGAAAGAAAATGGCCGAGGATGCCTCGGTTCTCACCAGAGCGGAAAATGTAGCGGGCGAGGGGAAACCGATGGGGTTTTCTTGCGTTTAAAGGCACGAGGAGGGGCGGCAGGGTCGGTTTAGATGGTGCAGCAACGCTTGGGCCGGAGATCGTGGCTCGTGCGCGTGAAAATTGGACGAGGCGACACGATCGGGCGCGGGAGCTCGGAAGCGGGAAAAAGGGGCGGCGGTTGGAGGAGGAAGACGGCGCCGACAGGTGGGTCCCGCACGGCAGAGAGAGGGGGAGGGGGAAAGAAGCTGCGGGCTGCTGGGCCGGCTGAGGTGGGTTTCGGCCCATTGGCTGTTTTCCTTTTTCTTTTTCCTTTTTCTTTTCTGTTTTTGATTCAAATTTGAATTCCAGTTTGAGTTTGAATTTTTATCCACATGCATTACGTCCAAAAATTTTGAATTCACATTTTTGACACATTTTGGGGTGTTACAAGGGATACCCGAATAGCATATCACGTACGCCCATCCGTGGAGCTGTACATCACGCTCACTTGATGTCATACGGAACAACCTTTCACCAAACAGCCCAAACGTCAAACCAGTCGCACCCAAACGTACAGGAGGTTCCCTACACGGAGCATCTCTCTATGCCCGTTAGCGGATTTCCACCTTGCTTCCCTTAACCTAGACCTATAAATTGGTGTATTATGCCTCAACGCCCGGAGGTATAGGTTACATCAGCTTATCGGACCCCATATATCCGATATGCCTTCGGTACATTCAAACTTGATCAGCATGGGCCGCACACAGATTGGTCTTCAATCGACGCGGACAGGGCTACGCACACAAGACTTCCTCTTGCTGCGTCCTAGCCCCTGCCTAGTCTCATTTTTCTTACTAAGGTTGTCTCACATCTCGAACCAATCCCGTATGTGGCGAACCCTATAATCGCGAGTAGATTCCAACTACTCGACTTGTACCGAAGACTATTAACATTAAGCAAAGCATGATCTACTCGATGACTTAGACACTACCCTGACTCCTTTTGGAATAATCTGGTTATGCATTTGGGGTTTCATCCATCCTACACCTAATGCACACACATACTTCTAGCTAAGTGAATATAAAGCAAAACTTTATCAAATTTGTTAAGTGCAAACCGGGGCTTGCCTTGTTGCTGTTGGTCAGGGGTTAGGATTTCCTCCGGAGGTATGAAGTACAGTATCTCCGGAGTCTCCTCGCGTTCAGTGACTACACGTAATCAATATAACGATATGTCAAATTTAAATGCAAATGTGTTGAATTTAGTATATAAAGACTATAACTCTAGCTAGACATCACATTTGGCTCCGAAATGTTTACTGTGGCTTGGTAAGAACCTAACCAGAGACTTGACCAAATTTCATTTGAAACAAAGCTCATTTGAGCTCTGCAAAAATAAGAGTCTAAATGGTCATTACTAGAGTTTCTAAGGATTTCCAGTGATTTTCATGGATCAAACCGTTACTTTCTGGAAACTAGAGTTTGAGATGGTTCTAATGGAGTTTATTTCATGTCATTTTAAGAAACCTAGAGAAAGTTATGCCCTAATCAAGATTTGAGAAAATTCTGAAAATGTTTCTGTACACTTTTCTATTTTCCCAGGGCAGTTTAATTAATCACACCATTAGGGGGACTAAATGAACTCGGATGGATCTGAAATTTTTCCTGTGACTCAAGGATTTTCAAATGAACATCCTGTCCAAATTTCAGAATTTTTCATAAAGGAATTCTCCAGATTAAATTCCCAACAGTTTAAGATTTAGGGAATTAATTCTGGAAAAATAATAAGTTTCATGAACTGAAACTTGTTTTGCTGGATAGTACTCGGAGAGCTGAATCCAACAAAATTTGGTTACTCAATTTGGACCATCCTAGCAAAAGTTATGGGCATTTTAAAGTTTGAACTGAAATCTTAAATTCAAAGAAAAGTTTAAACCCTGCGCGGGGCCCCACCACGCGCTTTCTTCTTCCTCGCGCGCATCCGTGCTTGGGTGACGGTGCTCTCCGGTGAGGTCCGCCGGAAGTGACTTCCTGGATAAATCTCGCCGCCCCTCACTTTAAGAACACGGGGAATTCATCCACGGGGTCGGCCGAGGCCACCGGTGACCGGAACCCTAACCGCGATGGGCCGCGGCTAGGAGCAGCTACGGCGAAGTCGCCTAGCTCCTACAGAGGCTTATTCCGTTCAACCCGTGGACCTACGGCTCTGCGGTGACATGCTAAGCACGGATATGGAGTCGGTTCCCTGTGAAAACGGCCAGAGATGGAGGCTCACCGTCGACCTAGGTCCAACATCGGCGGCAACTTGAAAAACTCGAAGAGCAGAGCCTATACTCGACGGTTTTTGATGATTTTTTGTCCTAGATGGCCGTGGGAAAGTGTAGAACGTGTGTGTAGCTCGGCATACGCTGTGGTGGACTAATCACCACGAATTTTGGAGTTTTGAGCGGCTCGGTTCTATGAACACCGAAACGATAAATGGAGAAATTCTCACTCGGTGATGCATGAAAAGGTGAGCGGTTTTCACTGGCATGTCAAGAACCTTAGGGCGGTCGGTTTTTGTGTTGATCGTCAGTCAAGGGATGGCTTGTAGCACTCGGGTGCCGGAGAGCCGAGACAGCCGAGTGGCGGTGAAGTTTCTTCGATGTTGCGGGAGGACGTCATGGATGAGGGAGGGCCGGTTCACGTGGGCAAGAAACGTGTTGATCCCTTCACACACCGCTTCCACGGTCTTAACATGAGATGGCTCGGTGGCTTGCTCGGGGCACGGTGAGCAAGAGGTGGCGCCTTCGGGAGAAGCTCGCAGAAAAGGGCCCGTGTGTTGTGGGGGTTCCCTCAGCTTGTGGGGCTGACATGTGGGCCCTCTTTCCCTCTTCTCTCTTTTCTTTGTTTTTCACTGCAAAGATCTCAACTACTCACAATTAAAGTGTAGCCTTAATCACCAAGTCATTAGTTGAATTTGAAATCCTCAAATTTGAGCTGGGTTGGCTAAATTTGATTCACATTTGACTTTGAAATTCAAATTCAGTTTTGAATTAATGCAAATTTAGTTCCTGACAAGATGAACTCAAGTGAGGATGAAAATTGGTGGACTAACTCAGAAAAATATGCTGAGTTTGAATGTAAAGTCATCTTTTGAATCCAAGTGATGAAAGTGGCTGAAATTTGAATTTGCATTCAAATTAGCCCTTTTTACAAATGTCTCCAAAAGTGCCTCAAAATGATTTGGATTTGCATGAAACTTGGCATGAGCACCCCTAAGAATGTTTAGGGCCTAATGATAAACTCATCCTCTCATGTTTATGCGTGTGAGCTCCTTCTTTTTGGAGTTGTGAGTTCTTCCTCTAATCACCTCTTGATGGTGTTTACTTGCTCTTCACAATTGTTCATGGGTTATCCACAACATTAACTGTGGTGTGGGGATGTGATGAACATTTTTAGCAATTAAATTCTTGGGCTTTTACAGTCAGCAAGCATACGTGGCTACAGAAGGAGGATACATCAGCACCTCCGATGTCGAAGACAACAATGATGATGAAGCTGCCACGGACAACGATGAGGGACATGTTTTTGGGAGTGAAGACACATCAGCCTACATGAACATCATTGTGCAGCGGGTGCTGAACACACAGGCACAACAACTTGATAGATTACAACGCCATAATTTGTTTCAAATTTTCTTCGTCATCAAGAACCGGCAAGCACGTGTCATCATTGATGTAGGAAGCTGCAACAACTTAGTGAGTTCTGAATTGGTCAAGAAGCTTAGCTTGAATACAAGACCACACCCATATCTGTACCATATTCAATGGTTGAATGATTCCATAAGAGCTAAGGTAACACAAACTTGCATAATTCCGTTTTCCATTGGTACATATGCTGATTCTGTTGATTGTGATGTGGTACCCATGCAAGCGTGTTCACTTTTATTGGGTCAACCTTGGAACATGATAAGGATACTTTGCACCATGGTAGAAGTAATAAATATACTTTTATGCATAAAGGAAAGAAAACTACTTTGCTACCTTCAACTCAACCACAATCCCTCCCGAACTTGGTTGTTGAACCTCATCTTCTCCCTAAGACTAGTTCAATGAATCCCGTCACCAGCCATATCTTGAACTCAAGCAACACCTGCACATGAATAAACAACTAATATTTTCGAGCACAAGTCCGCAACTTGACTCACGTTAGTTCCGAAAACCACAACACCTTACGTGAACACCTCACATAAGCATGTTGCAAACCATAGCAAATGTTAACCACCATAAACAACCATAACACTTCAAAAACTTAGTAAAACAATACTAAGCAAACTTTCCATAGATGTAAAGCAAGTTCGAAACATTTGCATGGTAAAAACAAAATCACTGCGATTTAGCTCCAGACCTTGCCAAAGCTAACCGGACCTTGAGCCGGAGCTTACCAAAGCTAGCAGAACCTAGCACCGGAACTTACCAAAGCTAGTCGGACCTACCGCCGGAGCTAACCAAACACATGTCAGACCTAGCCATAGCAAGTCAGACCTTACGTTGGATCTTGTCAGAGCTCGGACCCAGATCTTGACAAAAAGAGTGTTTTGGCAGAATTCAAAACTTTTTATCGTCATAGCCAATGTATTCAGGACACATAGGTGTCACAATCTCCCCCTTGATGAATGCACTGGCAACACCACTTAAAATTCGAACATCGGCTTATTCACATGAAAAGTTTTGAAAAAATCAAATGAGAAAGAAATTTCGAAACATAAATTTCTCCCCCTATACATATTTCTCCCCCTTTGTATATCAGAAATAAAATGAGAAGAAAAACAAAAATTCTCCCCCTGAGAAGAATCATGCCAAAACACTTGTGAATCATGCAATGTGTGATCAATTTCTCCCCCTTTGACAATGTATTCAGCAAGGTTCAAAAGAGAAATTTTAATTGTTATGAGCATATTTATAACATATACATATAAAACAAAGCTCATCCACGCCATACGATCAAGTAACTTACAGTATCACATCAATGAGATACACAAAGTAGTGTAAGTCATGCTAGAGATCAAGTGTAATTTTCAATTTAAGCAAGTCATGATCTCACAAACTCAACTACGTCAAGAACTGAAAGCATGGAACTTGTTGCTGCATTTTAATTATTTTTCAAAGCACAAATTCAGATCATATGACATTTGCAAGAGATTATATGCCGCATCAACCTTATCCTAACCAACAAAGCCAAGCCTATGTCATTTGACAATTAAAAGTTTAATGACATGGTTTTAGTCATACACAACTTCTTCCAAGTTCATATCTAAGTGCAATGATAAGCCATCTCCAAAGAAGAAGTGCGATGCATGCATATTCTCTTGATCTTTTTCTCAATTTTTCATTTGAAAATAAAAGCTCAACATGTGAATAGTTGATTGATTATTTTTTTCATTATTAAAAGCACTTGTGAGCATGCAACAAGTTTAAAACAGCAAGAAAGTTTGATCATGACCAGATTTAGTGTAAAAAATTATTCCAATTACTAGTCATGGAAAAAACTACAAAATGTACAACATGAGTAATGTAGTAAGAACTTTCAGCATATAAAAGGAATCACAAAGTCATATATGTATGAAATACTATGCTCATATTATTTTACATTCATACTCACACATAGACTTCCCAAGTTTCAAAACTCCCCCTCAATTTAAGCCATGAGGATGCATAACCCCTATTTCACTACGAATGAAACAAAAAACGAGTGAAATCCAAAGGTTTTGTAAAAATGTCAGCCAATTGTTGTTCGGTATCTACATGGTGAAGCACAATGTTTTCTTTTTAAACATTATCACGGGGAAAGTGATACCTAATGTCAATGTGCTTTGTTCTCCAATGTTGCATGGGGTTTTTAGCAATGCAAGTGGCACTAGTGTTATCACAAAATAGTGGAACACTGTCTAGACCAACCCCATAGTCGTTAAGTGTTTGAACAATCCAAAGAATTTGTGAGCAAGCGCTAGCAGCAGCTACATATCCAGATTGGACTGTGGATTATGCAACTGAATTTTATTTTCTAGAGGACCAAGCAACAAGTGAATTACCAAGAAAATAACAAGCACCCAAAGTACTTTTGTCTATCAATTCTACAATCCCCAAAATCAGCATCCGAAAAAGCTTTTAAAGTAAGGGTTGAGGAAGAAGGAAGAAAAATCCCAAATTCTTGAGTTCCATGTAAGTACCTGAGAATTCTTTTGACGGCTTGACGATGTGAACACGTGGGGAAGCTTGAAATCGTGCACAAAGACGTACGTTGAATTGTATGTCCGGTCTTGATGCCGTGAGGTACAAAAGTGATCCAATCATACTTCAATATTCTTTTTGGTCCACGGGTTCACCATCTTCATCAAGTTCAAGTGTCATCGCTGTACCCATTGGTGTCCGAAGAGACTTGCTTTTGTCCATGTTGAAGCGCTTAAGAAGGTCTCTTGTATACTTTATTTGATGCACAAAAGTATCCTCCTTGATATGCTTGATTTGCAGCCCCAAAAAGTATGTGAGTTCTCCCATCATACTCATCTCAAATTCTGAACTCATCATAGCTGAAAACTTGGACACAAGATCATGAAAAGCACAAACAAAGATAATATCAGCCACATACACTTGAACGAATATTGAGTCATTGCCATGCTTAAGCACAAAAAGAGTTTTATCAACCTTGCCCATGGTAAACCCCTTTTCAAGTAAGAATTTTTTTAACCTATCATACCATGCTCTAGGGGCTTGTTTAAGACCATACAAGGATTTGGACAGTTTGTAAACATGATTAGGAAAATTTGGATTTTCAAAACCCGGTGGTTGCTTGACATAAACCTCCTCATCTATGTAGCCATTAAGAAAAGCACTTTTAACATCCATTTTATATAACTTGAAACCTTTAGATGCAGCAGGAGCAAAAGTTTCATCAAAATCTAGTCCTTCAACTTGTGTCAAACCTTGATCAACCAACCTAGCCTTATTCCTAACCACAACCCCATCCTCACTTTGTTTATTTTTAAACACCCATGTAGTTCCGATTAGAGTGTGACCTTGAGGTGGAGGTACAAGTTTCCAAACATTATTTCTTTCAAAAATTTCTAACTCTTCTTGCATGGCAATAATCCAAGATTCATTAGTGAGTGCGTGTGATATATCTTTGGGTTCAAAAGAAGCAACAAATGCAGAATGAGCGTGAGAGTTGGATCACAAAACCTGGACCGTGTGACTCGTTCGTGCAAGCTTCTAATCATTTGTTGTGGAGGATGACTTTTGAGGACCCGGAAGGGAGTAGACAATTCATAAGTTCCTTCTTCTTCATGTTTATCACAAATTGAAGAACTTGTGACTTGAGGACGATCTGGACCAGCAATGGTGGTCATCGGTGCTGGTTGTGAATCAAAATCAGGAGCAGGGACAATGCCATTAGCTCCTGAATTTTTGGGCAGCAGCATCACTTCTTCATCTTCTTCGATGAAAATACTCTCCCCTTGCGGATATGGGTCTGGTCCTGCAATATTAGAGCTAGTACCTTGGCTAGCTTCATCAAAAGAAACCTCACAAGTCTCCACAATTTTGTTAGTGTCACGTAAAAGCACACGGTAGCCTCTAGTATGAGATGGGTAACCAAGAAACATGCCATCAACGGATCTAGGTTCAAATTTATCAAGATTACCATGTTTCTTAACAAAGCATTTGCAACCAAAGACCCGAAAGTGCGTGACACTAGGCCTATGCCCAAACCGAAGTTCATATGGTGTTTTACCTAGCTTAGCACGCAAGAAAACATGATTCGAGACATAACAAGCACTTGCAATCGCATCAGCCTAAAATTTTTTAGGAGTTTGATATTCATCAAGCATAGTCCAAGCCATCTCAACTAAGGTTCTGTTCTTTCTCTCTACAACACCGTTTTGTTGAGGTACATATGGTGAAGAAATTTGATGATCTATTCCATTTTCAGCACAAAAGTGATCAAACGATTGATTTTTAAAGTCGGTTCCGTTATCACTTCTAATTGCTTTTAAAGATTCTGGGTGATCAATTGATAATCTAAGAAATAAGGTTCTAAAGTGACTAAAAGTTTCATTCTTAGATGCCATAAAAGACCCAAGAGTATCGAGAATAGTCATCAACAATCACAGAAACATACCATTTAGCTCTGAAGTATTGAACATGTGAAGGTCCGACGGTGTCAAGGTGCAAAAGTTGACCCGGTTCAGTTGTCATGGTCATTGTGAGAGGAGCATGTGAACCTGCAACCATATTAGCATGTCTACAAGAAGAGCACACAATTTCTTTGTCCCCTTTAAGATTAGGCAGCCCACATATGTGATCAAGAGCACTAACACGTGTGAGATGATCAAAGCCTACGTGACCAAGTCTACGATGCCAAAAATATAAGTCTTTTGAATCATTAGCAACTAGACATCTATGCTTAGAGGATGACATATAAAAATCAGATTTAAAATTCTTCCAAGCCGAGACATATTAAAAATGAGCTCACTATTTGAATCTACAACTGTGCAACAATTTTTAGTGAAAATAATTTCCATATTTTTGTCTAGCAATTGTGAAAAAGATAGCAAGTTGTATTTCAAGTTTTTAATAAGTGCCACATCTTTTAAAGTGTAGTGATTATTTACTCTAACCAAACCCTTAGCAATTATAGGAGTTGAAGAATTGTCGGCAAAAGTAACATTTTCTACATGTGACACAAAAGAGAGGGAGGAGAACCATTCTTTGTTACCGGTCATGTGGGGTGAGCATCCTGAATCCACAATCCAAATGTTCTCCTTCCTCAAGCGTGTAACCTACATAGAAGTACAATACGTCGATGACTCAATGCTGGGGTTAGTCAAAAGGAATTTAGGAATCTAGTACTGAGTCACACGACGTCCAGCAGAAGTAACACACAAAGGCTGAGATAAAACAGCAGGTTTATGAGCTAAAGTTTGAGGATTTTTGTACCCAACTACTGACCTACGAGGTGTTACATGAGTAGCACTAAAAACAGTAGGTCCAGAAGAAAACTTTGCATGTTTTGACTCATGACAGCAGGTTGCATATTCCTAACATTCGGTTCAGCACAGGCAACAGGTTTTGCACAGTTGTTATGTGATCTAGCAATCATTCTTTCCTTTTTCTGTTGCTTAGCTAGTCTATAACAAAAATATATGACATGACCATCTCTACCACAGTAGGTACAATGAAATTGAACTTTATGTTCATGTCTAGATGAGCAGACAACATGTTTATTTGAAACCGAATGAGACAACACTCCTGAAGATTTAAAAACCACTTTTGTTTAGGAACTGTTTTAATCAAACCACTTCCTAATGACTTTACAATTTTAGGTGGATGTGCTTTAGCATGAGCATGGGAATCAAAACCTAAACCAGTTTTATCATTGCAAGATTTAGAAGAATTCAACAGCAAGTTCAGATTCTTATTCCCATTATAAAACCGCTCTAGTGTCCTATTCATGTCATCAAGTTTCTTAGACAAGTCTAGGTAGTTTTGACATGAAGTTTTCCCTTTTATTTTGCAATTGGAACAATACTTAACTTCATGAGAACGTAAAGTATTGTTCAATATAGAAATTTCATTCATAGCATCTTGTAGTTTCTTATTAAGATCATCACAAGTAGAACAATGCAAATCAATTGTAGAACAACAAGCATCTTTCAAGTTTTTATCATTAAGTGCAGCAAGATCTCTGTTCTTTTCAATCTTTAACTCAAGTTTATCAAGTGTGGAGGTATGTGCACTTCTTCGAGAGGACAATTGTTCATATATTAAATCACATGAGAAACAAGAATCATCACTAGGAATCAAAGATTTCAAACGATTAATTTCAGATTCTAGTGACTCAATTTTAACAGCATTGTCCCTAAGCTTTTTTGTCCTTTTTCTTAACTACAACAGTGGCACGAGAAATAGCATCACACATTTCCTCGCAAGTAGGACATACCTCTTCATTGTCGCTGTTGTGTTCTGCCTCCTCCATACATGAACTTAACTTGCCCACCATGAAGCATAAGTTTGCAAATCATCTTCATCTTTGTCACTTCCGATGTCCACATCGCTCGAGCCAAGTTCTTGAAGTGCGGAGATAAACTATTTACCAATTGGCGTCCTATAAAACCCTTCTTCTTTCTCTTATCGTTTGTAGAGGAGTGCTTCGTCCTAGTTTGCTTTTCATCACAGGAAGTAGGACCTGAAAAGTTAGGGCAATCCGTATGAAAATATCCTGTCTTACCACATTCGAAGCATCGTTGATGTCCGGCACTTCCTCTCCTTCTAGTTCTCACATTTTGCAATGCTTTTGAGAACCGAGTAGAGATGAGTGCAAGTTCTTCCTCTGGAAACTCTTCAATCTGTTGAAGGGTTAAAGAGGACAACAAAGAAAGTGTACCATAAGATGAAGATTGACTAGAGCTAGGCATTTCACGTTGTGAAACAAATGCAAGAGACTTGTTGGGGTTCTTACGTGATATTATGTCAATTTAATGAGTTTTTAACTTAGAATATAGCACATCTAATATAAGTGTACTCATGACAGTATATTCATGAATAGATGTAACTTTCGTCTCCCAAATTGACATGTAATGCACTTAGTAATTGCCTAGCATTTTCAGCATCTGAAAAATTAACATTGACACTACGCAAGTTGCTGAGAATTTTATTGAAGCGAGCAAAGAGGTCATCGATTGACTCACCGGGTTGCATCTCGAAGCGCATGTATTCTTTCTTGAACATATCTTATCTTACCTCCTTGATTGTGTTGGATCCTTCGTGGTAGTCACAAACTGCTTTCCACACATCGTATGCATATCGGAGGTGTGCAAAACGGTCGAAGTCACTTTGAGTTAATCCTTGTATGATCAAGTTCCGTGCTTTGTTGCTGTTGTCGACATATCACATGTTTGTAGCCGTGACTTGATCGTTTGGCGGCATGCCATAAGGCTTGTACACCTTTTCCCATATTGCGAAGCCTTGCGCCTGGATGAAAGCCTCCATACGTGCCTTCCAAACCTGAAAATCCATCAAAAAAACTCAAGTTATGATCGAAAGATCAAATGAGGGTCAACCTGTTCTACTCGAGTAAAAACCAGATCTGTAACACTGCAAAGAAACTACAAATCCAATGACCATGAAATTTTCTTAGATGATAGATAATCAAGTTGTGAAGACAACCCCAAAAGAATCATGTTAATTGGATCATTAAAACTCGAGTTATTATCAAAACACCAAAGCACTGTCGTGCGGTCCAAAAACTCGATGAGAAAGACTTGACAAAAACAAGTCAGATGAACAAGGCACAAAATCTCCTCTAAATTACGAATTTTATTGATCAAAACATAATAGGAACAGCACAAAGTTGTCTTATTACGAGCTCTGGCCTCCCTTGCTTATATAACCAGCCCGGAGGCCAACCCAATCCTAACTAGGACTCCAATCCTACTCAGTTTCTGAATCGAAACTTTCCATAACTGCTCAAGACTCTTCTATATGCAGATAGAAGCAATCTTAAGACTTCCAAACACCTTAGGAACATATCCCTCATTCTTAAAACAACTCAACTTCGTGCCCCACACGAAATCCTATCATAACCAACTCAAATCTTTCCATATTTGAGCCATAACTGACTCAGCCGCAGTCTGAGTCCATAATCCAGCCAGTTGGACCTTTCCTACCAATTCTTTACGTCCACATCTCTTCATCACGCCTTGGAACCATGTTTCCACGTCCATGCACTCCTTGCACACGTGAAAATATGCTGCGCCACCTCCCGATCAACTCAATCATAATTCCTTCCGATCTTCATTGTTGAACCTAATCTTCTCTCTAAGACTAGTTCAATGGATCCCGTCACCAGCCATATCTTGAACTCAAGCAATACCTGCACATGAATAAACAACCAATACTTTCGAGCACAAGTCCGTGACTGGACTCACATTAGTTCCGAAACCACAACACCTTACGTGAACATCTCACATAAGCATGTTGCAAATCATAGCAAAATGTTAACCACCGTAAACAGCCATAACACTTCAAAAACTTAGTAAAAGAATACTAAGCAAACTTTCCATAGATGTAAAGCAAGTTCGAAACATTTGCATGGTAAAAACAGAACCATTGCGATTTAGCTCCGGACCTTGCCAAAGCTAGCCAGACCTTGAGCTGGAGCTTACCAAAGTTAGCAGAACCTAGCACCAGAACTTACCAAAGCTAGTCGGACCTACCGCCGGAGCTAACCAAACACATGTCGGACCTAGCCATAGAAAGTCAGACCTTACGTCGGATCTTGTCGGAGCTCGGACCTTGACAAAAATTGTGTTTTTGCAGAATTCAAAACTTTTATCGTCATAGCCAATGTATTCAGCACACATAGGTCTCACAGAATCCATTAAAGAACAATATGCTCTTGATGCTGATTTTTAAGATGTGTTGCTGCATTGTATAAAGGTCATACCTGGAACAAATTTGTGCTTGATGATGGATTCTTGTTTAGAGCTAACCGCATATGTATTCTAGTTGGTTCCGTTTGTCTTTTGTTATTACAGGAGGCACATGGTGGAGGTTTGATGGGCCAATTTGGTGCAAAGAAGACGGAGGATGTTCTGGCTACACATTTCATTTGGCCAAAGATGAGGAGAGATGTAGAGCGGTTTGTGGCTCGCTGCACCACATGTCAGAAAGTTAAGTCCCGTTTGAATCCACATGGTTTATACATGCCTCTTCCCACACCTTCAATTCCTTGGGCGGATATCTCTATGGACTTTGTTTTGAGATTGCCTAGGACTAAGAGGGGGAGAGATAAATTTTTTGTTGTGGTGGATCGTTTTTCTAAGATGGCACATTTTATACCTTGTCAGAAAAGTCATGATGCTGTACATATTGCCAACATCTTTTTCAAAGAGATTGTTCGTTTGCATGGTATTGTAAAATCCCCAAAAGTGGTAGCAAAAAAAAATTCAGCACATGTGCACTTGGGAAAAATGAGGGGATTAAAACTTTGAATTATAACTGTGTAAGCTCAAAGTGAGAATTCAAACTTCTGAAAACTTCCAAACATGGAGATCTAAATTCAAAACTTGGGTCTTCATATTTCAAATATTCAACCTTCCAAATTTCAGCTCAATTGGAGGGGTTTTAGTATTTATTTGGGATTAAAATAGGAAGCCCTCTAATCTGAATCTCAAATTCAGTTTCAGATTCCGAATTGCTCCATTTGCAAATATGGTTCCACAAATGTGTTCTCCACATTTGAATTAGCAGCCATTCCATAAAATCAGAAACTTTGGAGTTGGTTTGCTATGTTTTTGGAACAATGCAAAAGGGATAATTCAAATTCTATTTCAAATTCAAATGACCATATTCAATTCAAACTCCACACCAGAATTCAAATCATTTGAATTCAACATTTCAAACCTTAGCTTTGGGGTGAAGTAAGGCATTCAATTATGAGTAGCTGGGGGGGAAATTTGATTAAGAAAATAAAGTGGTGGGGCCCAGCTGTCAGCCTCACAAATTAATTTTCCCTCTCTCTATTTCCCTCGGTTGATCACAGCGTGCCAGCTCTTGGCTGAAACCCACACCCGAAGCTCCACCGAGCTGGTTTCTCGCGTGCTTCCGACGTCAGCTCGAGCGCGTGGGCGATCAAAGCGGCAGCCCGAGTGCCTTTTCTCTCTTCTCCACGTTACCCCGCAGACTCCCCAGCCCCCTACTCGAGCGCACGGCTGCAACCCGAGCTATACCACTGCTCTCGGTTCCCTCCTCACCGATCGTCTCCCGGTGACACCAGCGCCTAGATGAGCCACCTGCCAGCTCCGCCAGAGCCTCCTCGATGTTTTCCACCCTCTCCCAGGCCGTGGCCGGCCGTCTACACCGGCGCCGAGCCGTTCTACTCCGAGGAAAACAGAGCACAACGCCGCCGCCTCGGTTCCACGTATCCCGGCCAACTCCGACCTCCCCAGCATGAGGAAAACCATCCAAAGGTGCGTCATGGGGTCTAGTTTCTCATACCAACGTCCTCTTGTGCTTTACCACCGCCGGCTAGACGGAATTCATGGATTTCCGACGGTGCACGTGGAGGACCGATCGAGACAACTTGGGAAATTCTCCCCACATGTTGGATCATCGGGTCTCCGGTCTTAGACACAGCTACTAGGGCTCCTAGTGCCCCCCCATGCCGAAGCAGGAAGAAAATCATCCTTTCTACACCCCGGGAGACGAGAATCCGTCGCCGGCGGCCCAAAACACCTCAGTTCACCGTGGAGCTCCCATTTGCGGGCATTTTCAACTCGAGCTAGGGGTAGCATCGTGTTCTACGTACACTAGGGATGGTGTACGGCCCCTTAGATCACCGGTTGAAGCTTGGGACGTCCGGTTCCTCGCCGGCCCCACGCCACCGAGCCGCCTCGCCGTTGCCGATGGGTTTCCCCGGCGTTTTTATACCTCGATACCTTGCCCGGCTGCTAGGATGTGATCCGAGGGTGATGTAGCACGAAACCGCAGGGAGAATGGTCGAGAAACGGGTGAGAACATGGCGCACCATCGTCGGTTCTGGCGTGCGCGCGCAGGGACCTGTTGAGAGGTTGAAGAAGACTGACTCGTGGTCCCCACAATTGAGCTCTCTGTGTAGATTTCAAACAGAGGACTATTCAGAGTTGAAAAATCCATAACTTTGTGCAGAGAACCCCAAAAAGGGTGATACCAATTTTGTTGGAATCCTCATAAGGAGTACTTCACAGAGGAACAAGTTGCTTGCTACGAAAATGCCCAGGAATTTCTGTAGAATTATTTTTGTAAATCCTTTAGAGATTTATTTCAGGAGCAATTCTTTATGAAACATTCCCAAGTTTGTGCAGATAATCCTTTTCGTAGTTACTGATCTCCAGTAAAAATTTTATCGTCATTGGAGTTCATTTGCTAGGCCAAATTGCCTTCCAAAGCTCAGCCTTTATTTGGAAATTCAAATAAACAGAGACATTTTCAGCAATTCTGTCCAGCTTCAAAAATTCATCTCTCTCTGTTGGTAGCTCCAAAAATGGTGAAACAAATTTTGTTAGAATCATGGAGACTTACCCTAATTAGATCTTCCACTGTTAGCCATGTTAAAGCTCCTGATTTGGGCTCAAAATTCAGAGAAGCCTTGTACTTGTGGGAATTTTGGAGACCACATTGTGCAATGACATTTCTCCAAATTTTACTCAGATCATTCTTAGAGAGCCTAGTATCCACTGGAAAAATCTCAAAGCAGCCGTTGCTTAGGATCTCGGTAGAAGTCGAGTAGTTGGAATCTACTCACGAGGTAAGGTTTTATCACACAGTATGGAAAGAGTAGAAAATGGCTTAAGAATTGTGAAACTGAGACCCAGCACGGGGATAGGATGCAGTGAGCGGAGGTCTCACGTGCGCATCCCTGTTGGGGTCGATTGAGGACCGAGTCGTGTGCGGGCCTGATGAACAAGTATCAAACAGTACCGGATGGTATACTGACATAAGCAGGAAACCGATGTAATTGGTTAACCTGGGTGCCGAGGCTTACCCAACCGTTTTATAGGAGTGGGTTGAGGGTAGCAAGGTGTAAATCTACCGGTGGGCACAGTCACGCTCCACGCGGGGACCTCCTGCCCGTTATGGATGGACCGGTTCGGCATTTGGGTTTCCTTTGAAAGGTTGTTGCATACAACAGAGTAGGAAGGGGTGTGGAATCACGCTTCTGAAAGTGGGCGTATGTGACGTGTTGTTCGGGTGTCTCCTGATTGCAATCACCGTCCCTCACGGTTATTTGAGTACCCCTTGTTCACTGTTCTGTGACGTAGTAAGAAGTGAAATAAGCCAGATGAATGATAATATGCTGTGATGAAATATTACTTTTTTGGAAACCATGTATGCTGTAGATGTAGAGCTAATTAAGTTTATTTTCCACTTTGGGCATCACCATATCGGAGGAAAGCATTTCTTGTTTGATTGTGGACTTCCGATGTGAGGGCTGCCTAAGGCTCAGTAAACTGCTGCTATAAAACTGAAAGTAAGGATCAACATGTAGGCGTGTCTTTATTGCAAAGTCTTTGCCCTATATTATACATCCTTGCATGTAGAGTTCCATGCCTAGGCTAGTCGGTTAAGCCTTGTTGAGCCATCGTGCTCACGGTTGCAATATTTGAGCTGTGTGCAGGTGAGAGCTATGAGGAGGGGTCCGAGAACGAGGCTGTGCCCCCGTGGGGATACACGGCCGAGCTGGAGCCCTGCACGCCGCCGTGATCTCCGGTTACATGTTGCTAGTGTGTAGCGTCCCCGGTCTGGATGGCTGCACTTTTGCTTAGTTAGGATTAGAGAGTAGCTATGTATATTACTTCCGCTGTATAAGTAAGTTTTGTAAAAAAGACTTCCTGTGTTTTTATATCAAATAAAAGTTTGTATGTTGTTCTTAATTCTTTTAGTGTGTGCTGTTGGGTGCCGCATCGCACGGCACCACCCTATGCGATCCCGGAGTGGGTGAACCACGGGGTGGTCCCCACAGGCGTGGTATCAGAGCTGCATTGGGAATAGCACGCTCGAAAAGAGCCTATTTTGAAAACTTAGAAGTAGTCGAGTGAGGATTAGTCACTATGCCCACATAAGGTCTATGATAGTAGTAGATATTATGGTGGAAAAGCTAACTTATGTGTTATACATTCTGTAATGGCGCTCCGACGTTAGGTAAGAGGTAAGGTACGCCACCGCAAGCGGATCAATTGCGGTAAACTCGCCATACGAGTAATAGTATGTAATGGTTTACCGTTGCTTGGCAAGGTAGTTAATATGAGTCTCTGAACCTGCTCATGGTTCCGAGAGCATATGAAAACGCTGATCTCCAGTGTGCTTTAGGCAAAAGTGAGAATACCCCATCGTGTGGTAAGCAACACGATAGTATGCAACTCTTGAACGGTCAATGTTCAAAGGGCCATACGCAGCGCTCGCCATCGGCGTGCCTCAACGGTCATAAGGCAGTAGGTGGTATCCGTTGGGTTAATAAAATTCCCAACCGTGACGACCCGTTCGCGCTCTACTCGGGTTCCCCATCGTGTGGTGTGAAAACACGACCAAGTACCTTGAGACGTGGCTTGACTCAAGGACGATCTGTATGGCAATGATACGGACCGTATGTTTTAATTATGATATGGAACTGTCTGAAATGTCAAAAACGCTTTGTGTGCACCATTACTGTGTGTTCTTCTGCAGGTACATTAACCACGTTAGCGCATGAAGTGTAGGAATCGTTTGTGAGTGACGCCTTTAGTTCCACCATTTCACACATTTATGCCGGAATACCGGTTTAGGATTTTTCTTTGGTAAGGAAACGTAGTACCGAGATGAGTATTAGTTGCATAAAAGTATATTTTCAAAGAAAAGAGTTAAAATGAAGTTTAGAATTCCATTTAGGGGTTATTGAACTCCCATATTGAACTAAGAGTCAATTGGGAGTATAGATTCCATCTCAAAGACTTAGGGACAACCTCCCCTATTCTCGGCAGAAACTTGCTGAACTTAAACAAGTTATAACATAGGATTGGTTGACCAATGGAGGTGTGGGATACCATTCTGGAAAGTTTTTGAAGTCCTCTACAACTTTTCTGTAGAGCTCCAGAACAAAATCTCCCTCCAAAGGGATGAAAATCCAGAAACAGGGCAGACCAAAATGCTCTCTGGAATTTTCTGTATTTCGACCACAACTTTATGTAGAAAATTTCTAAGGGTCAAGTAAGACATCTTTGGAAAGTATAGGAAATGGGCTACAACTTTGTAGTTCATCGTTTTCCTAGTTGGAGGGCAGAAATAGTTGGAATTTTGTGAATAAAAGAGCCACTTGCAAAGGAGGTGCTGTCAAAATTCCTAGGAAAATTCTGTCAACTTGTAGAAATCATAACTCATAAGATAGGAAGGCTATGGGGGCAAATAAATACAATATGGATTCCTTTTTGAGTTTAATACAATTTTGTTGTTGAACCCTAGTCCATATTTGGCCTCCAAGGTGGACAAAACAGTTAAATTCTTCCAACTGGTCTGCAGGACCAGAGGCTGGACAGTGAATACTATGTTGAAGTTTTTCAACAAAAACAATTAAGTTTCACATTTCGACATCCAGTGGCTGTTGTAAAACAGCGAGATGGAGTTGAAAAGTTTATGCATTCACATATCACGTCGAGCGAGTACATGTTGGGTCCAGTACAGTAGCGAGGAATTACGCATGCTGACACACTTAACATCCCGTGGTGACCACGATGGTCGAAATGAACTTTTAACCCATAAAGTCCAATACTTTGGAACTCGATCATGTGACATGGTCCAGGGATGTAATGTTGTATAAAGTTTATAATTTATCCATATGTGTGGTTGTTATGCGTATTATTTATTCCATTCTCGCACTACTATTGTATAGACTGGATGAAATAAACCCACATGTGCTGATTGTTTGAATGGTAAGAATGCAGAATGGTGCGTACACGTTCAACGCAAGAGGAGGGAGATCCAAGTCAGGTTCGTGGTGATGAGTCTCCACCTCCGGAGCAAACCACGACGCAACAGCAACCACCTCCTCCACCGCCAGGACTTCCAAGAAATCTTACGGAGGTTCTCGCCACAGTGCTCGGCTCGCGCGACGAGCAAACCGAGTTGCTACAGATGCTGGTGCAACAGAATGAGTCCTGTCAGGGAGGACGCCAAGACAATGGGCAATGCCAGCCCCAGCAAAGTTCATATTCAGATTTCCTGGCGACCCATCCACCGGTCTTTATAGAGGCCGAAGATCCTCTGGAGGCGGACAGCTTCATCCGCACTCTTGAAGCAAAGTTCGGTTTACTTCGGTGCACCGAACACCAGAAGGCGCTGTATGCAGCGCAACAGCTTCAAGGGGAAGCCGGTACATGGTGGGCGAACTACACCACCTCCTTACCGGCTGGCCATGCCGTCACATGGACAGAGTTCCGGGAGGCGTTCCGCGCCTACCATATACCTCCCGGTGTTATGGAGAGAAAGTTCCAGGAGTTCCTGGCGCTGAAACAAAGTGAGAGGAGTGCTCATGAGTACTCCAGGTCATTCAACTGGCTGGCGCTGCGCCAGGATTTGTAAAGACGGAGGAAGACAAGCGAAACACATTCTTCCGGGGCCTAAATTCAAAAATGAGGGTCCATCTCGCCCAAAGCAACCGCGGCACATTCAATGACCTAGTTAATGCCGCGATTTTACAAGAAAATGCTCAGCGCGAGCGTGGTTCTGATAAGAGGAAACGCAGCGTGCTGACGAGCAGCAGTGGTGGGACGCCACAAAAATACCGCGTGGTGTATCACTCACCATCCGGTCAGAGATGGCAGCCACTGGCGTGACCGTCTCAGTTCCACGGTCGACAATATAATGTGCCAGGCTTCCGACCGTTGTATCCACCACAGCAACAGCAGCAGCAAAGGATGGTCCCGAGGGCGCCTCAGTTTCAACAGCGTGCAACGGGATTCCGTCCGCAAGTCGGAGGGACCCCGACACCTTACACGTGCTTCACGTGTGGCCGTGTCGGGCATATTTCGAGGGACTGCCCTGAGCAGCGACAGGGCAGGGGTGCAGCACCGTATCAGGGTCCAAATCAGCCCCGCAACCAGCCCAATAAACCAATACAAAACCCGGCAACGTCCAACACTTAGCCATCGAAGACGTGCCGGAAAAAGAACCGTCCTTGCGGGTACGTTTTCTTACTTAGATCACCCCGTAGTCATACTTTTTGACTCCGGTGCCACCCATAATTTCATAAGTCAATCTTATGTTATTATGTATCAATTGCCTATCATTCCCACAAATAGTTCATACTTGATATGCTCTCCGGGTGGGAAAATAACAGCTGATAGGATGGTCTATAGAGCACCATTACGATTGGGTGGAAATCTATACCTGACTTCTCTAATCATGTTAGAGGGTCAAAAACTTCATGTCATTTAGGAATGTCATAGCTACATCGCCATGGTGCTGTTCTTGACATCATTCCACGTGTGGTTTGCTTAAACTCTCCACTTCATGAACCACATGTTCTTATTCTTGGCCGTTCGGTTCAAGAAGCTCCAGCCACATATAACACGGAAGCCATAAAACTTGAGGATATTCGTGTGGTCCGCAAATACCCGGATGTCTTTCCGGATGATCTCCCGGGCATGCCACCCGAAAGAGATGTTGAGTTCAAGATTGAACTCGTACCCGGGATGACACCAATATCACGGAGACCGTACAAGATGGCTCCGAATGAACTAGCTGAGTTAAAAGAGCAGCTCAATGATTTAATGAAGAAGGGTTTCACTCGACTGAATTCCTCACCATGGGGATGCTCGGCGCTGTTTGTGAAGAAGAAGGATAAAACCTTGATGTTGTGTGTGGACTAACGACCTATCAACACCGTCACCATCAAGATTTAAATATCCACTGCCCCGCATCGATATCTTATTCGATCAACTTGTGGGTGCTAGTGTATTTTTAAAGATGGATCTTCGCTCCGGATATCACCAAATCAAGATCCGAGCGGACGATATTCCGAAAACGGCCTTCTCGATGAGATATGGGCTGTATGAATACGTCGTCAGGTCCTTTGGTCTCACCAACACCCTGGCAAATTTCATGTATCTCATGAACTCAGTATTCATGCTGGAGTTGGACAAGTCCGTGGTGGTGTTCATAGACGACATCTTGGTTTATTCCAAGTCTGAAGAAGAACACGCCGAACACCTACATATCGTGCTTCAACGATTGCGAGACCATAAGCTTTATGCCAAGTTCAGCAAGTGTGAGTTTTGGATCAGCCATGTGCCATTTCTTGGTCATATTATTTCTGCAGAAGGCATTGCAGTTGATCAAAGCAAAATCAAACAAGTGCTGAAATGGAAGTCCCCCACATTAGTCCACGAAGTCAGGAGTTTCCTCGGGTTAGAAGGATATTATTGGAGATTCATACCAAACTTCTTCAAGCTTGCTAAGCTGTAACACCCCAAAACCTGTTAAAGAGGGGAATTTAAAATTTTTGGACGTAATGCATGTGATGAAACAATTCAAACTCAAACTGGAATTCAAATTTGAATCAAAACAGAAAAGAAAAAGGAAAAAGAAAAAGAAAAACAGACAGTGGGCCGAAACCCACCTCAGCCGGCCCAACAGCCCGCGGCTGTTTTCCCCCTCCCCCTCTCTCTGACGCGTGGGGCCCGCATGTCATCTTCTCCCCCCCCCCCCCGCGCGCCCCCAACTGCCCCGATCTTCCCGCGCCTATCGCTGCTGTCTCACCCGATTTCCACGCCCGATCTTCGGCAAAGCGCTGCTGCACATCTAAACCGACCCCGCCGCCCCTCCTCGTGTATTTAAACGCAAGAAAACTCGCAGGTTTCCCCTTACCCGCTCCATCTTTCTCTCCGGTGAGAACCGAGGCATCCTCGGCCGTTTTCTTTCGATCCTCGTCGGGTTTCTCTGATCTATCAGGCTTGTCGTGTTCCACCGCCGCCAGGAAGCCCTGCAGGCGAAGGAAGCGACGAGTCTTGCGCCCTAGCATCGGCTTCGACGAGCACCGAGGAGCAGCTCCGACCACCGTCGTCGCAGAGCCGAATTCCGACCTCTCCAAGCCCGAGAAACCACTAGGTGAGCTTCCCCTCCGCAGTCGATCTGTGTGAAAAGCTGCAAGTTTTAGCGTGTAGCGGCAAGGAACCGAAGCTGGCTCCGGCCAGGGCGACGTGGCCCCCTGAGGCCCGTCCATTTTAAATCGTGCGGTCCTGAATAGATCTAACCAGTACCGCTTCGTGATCTAATCTCAGCCCTCCGTTTTAAATCCAACGGCTCACGTCAGCCCCGCGTTATAAAGGCCGGGAATCATACGCGCTACCCCCTGGGGATCTCGGAAAACACGAGCTAGCCCCGGAAACTTCTGATCTAGCCCCTGGACCCTCAGAAATTCATGTAAATTCAATTAAAAATCAGTTTTAGCCCCTGGACTTAGGAAAACCTCCCTATTTTGCACACTTAGACCCCTGCAAATTTAGGAAATGAGAAATGGGGCCCCACTGCAGTGTGAATTTGCACATCAGCCCCTGGGAAGTATTAATTTCAGGAAATTGAATATGTGAATAGGATTTAAATTTAAACATAGGAGTAGGTTCAGTTGAATTATTCTAACCCTGTTTAAAATTGATAGAACAATCTGAGGTCTAAATTTGGAGGGGAAATAAACTTTTAAAACTCATTGAGATTGCTGTTTTATAATTTATCTCTGAAATATACCT
The DNA here is from genome assembly GCA_030760725.1 of Neostapfia colusana. Taxonomy (NCBI): domain Eukaryota; kingdom Viridiplantae; phylum Streptophyta; class Magnoliopsida; order Poales; family Poaceae; genus Neostapfia; species Neostapfia colusana. Next base: position 52,136,433 of record JASWHV010000009.1, read on the forward strand.
TTTAGTCATAAAACAAATTTAAAATGTGGGAAAATAAATCTAAGTAACCAAAAAGGGGTAGGAAAAATTTATGAAGGTTCTGTTTGAGTAATTGGAACAGTAGAAATTTTTGTATGAATTTAGGTTGCTGTTTTATTGGTGGAAATTCATTTTTAGACTAGAAAATAATTCTGAAAATGGGTAAAAATAAATTTAAATTGATCCTCATCAGAGAGGAAGTCAAAAGATATTTTATTGAACATGTTAGATCAGAACACATTCTGTTTAGGAGATATATTGTGCTATTTTAGTATTAAAGTTCACTTTTAGGTATGGAAAATAAATCTGAAAATATAGGAAAATAGGTATACCTAATTAGAAAATGTCAAGTGAGGACCCCAAATCCAAGACTTCAAATTAAGATTTTGTAGAAGATCTGAAAACCTATTTGGAGTAGGAAGTTATCTCTTATACAAATTTTGTGTCTAAGAAGTGTATTATCCCATACAGAAAATTTGTTCAAATTGGAAATTCATATATAGTGTGCACATAGAAATCTGAATATTAAAGCTAGAAATAATATATATGTTTAAAAGTGCATGTATTCTTAGAATCAACATATCTAGGGTAAACACAACACTTAAATATATGTATGACTTTCATATGTATGCATGTGTGGTTTGTATGAGTTGAAATGTGGACTATTGCTTATGGAATGTTGTTTTCTTTTGCTATGTGTATTGGCATGAGTAGAACCAGCCCTAGAGCAGGTTCTCACCTTTCAAGATCAAGATTTTCCATTCTCAGAGCAGCAGGAAGAAGGCAAGTGTCCTTGACCACTTTGATCCTATACTAGGATGTGTAGTTAGAATTTAATTAATTGTATTGTCAATTTGGAATATGGAACCCAAGCTAGGAAGTTTCCCCTGATTTTCATCATCTTACTTCCTTGTAGTCTGGGTTGGGATTTATTTTATTATGTCATTCATTCATATTACTTATGCTTAGCCATGCTTAGAATGGGATAAGTGGGATATGAGATCATCAACTTGTTTACCTTACTCTTGAATGAGATATTATGAGTTATGTAGAGTTAGTGATCTAGGCAAGTTGGATGATTTGGTTGGTGCTGTGTGCACGAGACTCGGGTTTGTGTTTAGTGCTTGCCTGGATCCTAAGGACAGGTTCATGGAGCATGTAACCTGGCTTTACCGTGCCAACCACATGCTGAGATGGGGCAGCTTGGCCAATTAATTAGGTGTATCTCCGGCGTAGTATCGGTGTTTGGATGGTGTGGGGAATAGGTGTCAGCTGGACTACCATATGAACCGCAAGGCTCAAGAGGGGGCCACTGTAATGGGGTTGGAGCCTCTTGTATGCTGTTAGGGGTGAAACCTCAGTGGGACCACGCTCGTCGGGAATCCCTTTGTAAAGGCCTCGTAGTGATCTCCTGGCTACACACCTCGGAAGTGTGAACGTGGTTCGTGGCCACTGGCATAATGGAGGTTCTTTTAGTCCACCCGACAACGGAGGATGAAATCACTACATGTGGGTACAGTGGTACAAACTCTGTAGAGTCAAAACTGTCATGACAGCCGTGCTAACGGTCAAGAGCGGCTTGGACTTATTCATGATTAGAGGATGATGAATTGGGAAGTTGAGGATGTTAAGCGGGAAGATTAACATTGGAGATGAGATTATGGTTACTTGATATTGATGATGGGTTGAGGGATTAGGACCATTTCACCTGTGTAGTAATGTAGGTGCTTAATAAGCTAAGGTGATAGGTATTAATTGCGTAGTGCTTTAACCATGAGTTCAACCTCTCCTTGCTCTAGCCATGCATGACATAACTTTCCCACACTTGCTGAGTACCAACGGTACTCAAGCTTGCTTTTCTGTTGGTTTAAATTGCTGCTCAGGTCAAGGGGATGACGTGGTGTTGACCAAGACTTCGGACCCGAAGAAGGATTTTAGGTTCACGGAGTCCCCCGGGCAACACCTGTGACGGAGCCCACAAGATTTATATTCTGCTGCTGTTTTATTTACATGTTATGAACATATTATCGTCCATCGAGACATTATGCTATGTAAGACTTATTTATATCCGAACACTTGGCTTGTAATATAATGATGCTTCACTATTTGTCATCACACGTATGATAGAATGATCCTGACATATGTGTGATATTCACTCGGTTGCTCTTTGGACAAACCGGGTGTGACAGAAGTGGTATCAGAGCCAAGGTTGCCCGTAGGAACGTGGACCTAGGTAGAAATGGACGTATTTATGGACCCTATTTTCTTAAAAACTATTTTACAAAAGGTGTGGGGTGAAAGTATTATTTAATGGGGTCACTTTATTTGTTCATCTTGCCCCAACTCTTATTCAAAATACAATCTTTATTTAATTCTTATCTAACTTGATTTTAAATGCTTTATGTTTTAGATGGTTCGCATGGTCCGCACCGCTCGCAAGTCCACCGGAGGGAGAGTTCCTGTAGCTGCCCTTGCCTTGAGAGAGGAGAACCGCCCGGTGACGTACCACTCCTACGGGTTGGCAGTAGGAGGCTTGTTGCGCCGTCTTCGGCGTATGCTCCACGCCACCGGCAATGTTGGCAAGTTGATCATACACTACAGCTCCACCAGGACCATCCGTGAGAAGCGTGAAGAATGGAGCTCAGAAATGAGGATTATCCATGACAACCAGCTGCTCAAGATCCACCGCTCTCCAGCTTGTCGGGTGACTCAGGCCGATGCTGAAAAGGATGTCACCTGGGAGGCCATCACCTGCCAGAGTTACATCAACCGTCGCCACCTGGACAGGAATGAGTACATGTATGTACTCGAGCGTGAGAGTGGCACCGCAGAGTACAAGTACCCGCCGGTGCAGCAGGGGGCTTCCAATGAGCACATGGACCTGTGCTTAGAGGATGTAGCTATGCTCAGCACTCGACTACAGGAGTGCCAGCAGGAGCTTCAGGATGTCCGTGACACCCTGAAGGAGACTGAGGTGTTGCTTCGCGCCAGCTTCAGGGCGAGGGAGAGAGGAGATGGGAATGAACTGTGTGTCACCGAGAATGACACTTGGACTCCTGACTCCCCAGACCGTCGGGCGAGCAAGCGTCGCCGCACTTCTACACCAGCAGCTTCCCCACCTAAAGCGGAATCAGAGGGCAGCCTCAATGATGAGGAAGACCCTGACGAGCCAGCTCAGTGATACGAGTTGTTAGAGTCATTTCCCTTATTTCTGCATGATATTCGAGTAGTCGAGTCAAGAACCCATCTATTTGCTTGTTAGTGTTTGGTGTGTGACATGAGTTGTGGAAGCCATAGACACTTGTCCACAACCTTGTCTTTAAGTTTGCTTTGCTTTGGTGTGTGAACTCCTATGAATCAATAGTGCATTTATTTTCACGTGAGACATGACGCCCAAAGATCTATGTGAAATCTTCAGAAATAGTCTAGATATTAAGGCCTCAAAAGTTTAAGTTTAAACAAGCAATTTGGGAAGTTAATGCGTAATGATTAAAGTTAACATTTGGTTGATCATGATAGATGGCTGGAAGAGGAAAAGGTCGTGGTGCCAACCCCAACAACAACAATGATGAGGCCACCAATCCTCACCTTTCTAGAGGACAAGACAGGGGTGATCGCCGTGAAGGAGCTGATCCTATCTACCAAATGATCGAAAATCAGAATCAGCTCATCCAGAGTTTAACTCAAGTGGTGGCCAACTTACACCAAGCGCCACCCCCACAAGCTGCATCACGTCAACCAAGGTTGAGTGAGTTTCTGGGAACTCAACCCCCAAAGTTTGCAAGTGCTTCTGAACCCCTGGAGGCAGATGATTGGCTAAAGACCATTGAGAGCAAGATGAGGATCATACAATGCCAAGGGTATGAGAGGGTGCTGTTTGCCTCTCACCAATTGCATGGACCCGCTGCTGATTGGTGGACCGCTTACATGGCAGCCCATCACGACCCCAAGAACATCACTTGGGAAGAGTTCAAGCGCAGTTTCCGCAACCACTACATACCAAGGGGAGAACTCAAGAACAAGAGAAAGGAGTTCTTGGGACTGCAGCAAGACAACATGACTGTGAGGGAATACCTCACCAAGTTCACCCAACTATCCCGTTATGCACCTCGGGACATCGAAACTGATGAGCAGAAACAGGACTGTTTTGTGGAAGGACTTACCATGGAAATGCAATGTGCAATGTCCTCCAACGAATATGAAAGTTTCCAAAAGATGGTAGACAGAGCGTTTGTCGTGGAGAGGAAGCTGAAGGCCTTGGAGAATGAAAACAAGAGGAAGATGGGATGGTCACACCAAGCATCAAGCAGCAACACCCGTCCACGTCTGATGCAGCAACCTGCAGGGCAGCCGAGCCGTGCTGTGGTACCCTACCCGACACCGGGAGGGTACAACCCGAACTTCAGGCTTCCATCAGCACCAGTACAGCCGCAGCGTCAGTTTGTGCAGCAGCCACGCCCCACTTATCAACCTCGACCCGCAGGATAAGGGCCACAGAACCAACCCCAAGATAACAAAGGCCAGGCACCTAGAGTTGAGGTGCAATGCTTCAACTGTGGTGAAATGGGGCACTACGCTCATAAGTGCCCAAAGAAGAAGCCTATGCAGTCACAGCAGCAGAATGTGATGCGAGGACGGGTGAACCACGTGACCATGGAGGAAGCGCAAGAGGCACCTGACGTCGTAATTGGTAAGTTTCCTGCAAATTTACACATCGCAACCCTATTGTTCGATTCTGGTGCTACCCACTCATTCATTGCTCAAGGGTTTGTTAAGAAGCATGATCTAGCCACAACACAAATGAACCATATGTTAGCAGTGAACTCTCCAGGGGGAGAAATAAGGACAAGACAAGTGTGTCCCAAGGTGAATCTAGACATTAACGGGGTAGTATTTACTGTAAACCTCATAGTGATAGACTCACAAGGGATAGATATTATTTTGGGTATGGATTGGTTGACCAAACATAAAGGTATCATCCATTGTTCGACTAGAACGGTGGAACTAACTCACACTAGTGGCACAAAAGTGAAGTTCACAGCCGTGCAAGAACCCATGAGGGACATTAAACTCAATCAAGTTGAGGTGGAAGTGGAAGAGATAAGGGTTATCATGGAATATCCAGACGTCTTTCCGGAGGAGTTGCTTGGTATGCCTCCAAATCGTGAAGTGGAATTTGCGATTGAACTAGTACCTGGAACAGCCCCAATATACAAGAGGCCTATCGGATGGACTCCAAACAGCTGGAAGAGCTCAAAGAACATATAAGAGAATTGACAGAGAAGGGGTATATTCGTTCTAGTTCCTCACCATGGGGAGCTCCAGTGATATTTGTGCCCAAGAAGGACGGAACCCAAAGGTTATGCATAGACTACCGTGCATTGAATGAAGTAACCATCAAGAACAAGTACCCATTACCCTGCATTGAAGACTTATTTGATCAGTTGAGGGGAGCTTGTGTATTCTCAAAAATTGATCTCAGGTCGGGATATCACCAACTGAAGATAAGGCAAACTGAGATTCCAAAGACAGCTTTCGTATCTCGGTACGGGCTGTATGAATACACCGTCATGCCGTTCGGACTAACTAATGCCCCGGCGTATTTCATGTATCTCATGAACAAGGTGTTCATGGAATATCTGGACAAATTTGTAGTGGTTTTCATTGATGACATTCTCGTCTTCTCCAAAGATGAAGAAGAACATGAGGGACATTTAAGACTGGTGTTGCAAAAGTTGAGAGAACACCAACTATATGCCAAGTTGAGCAAGTGTGAGATTTGGCTGAAGAGAGTTCCTTTCTTAGGACACATAATCTCGGAGGGAGGAATCTCCATTGATCCCGCCAAGATCGAGGATGTGCAGAAGTGGAAGACCCCTGAAAATGTCGGGGAAATTCGAAGCTTCTTAGGATTGGCTGGGTATTATCGACGGATCATTGAGGGTTTCTCCAAGATCTCGATACCCCTCACCAAATTGTTAGAGAAGGGAATCACATTCACATGGACACCGGATTGTAAGACGAGTTTCCAAGAGCTGAAGAAAAGATTGGCAACAGCCCCAGTGCTAGTTATGCCAGATATGCAGAAGAATTTTTCGGTGTATTGCGATGCATCTGGACACGGGTTGGGATGTGTTCTCATGAAAGAGGGGCATGTCGTTGCCTATGCGTCCCGGCAGCTCCAAAAACACGAGAAGAACTATCCTACGCATGACCTAGAACTAGCCGCTGTGGTCCACACATTAAAGATTTGGCGGCATTACTTGATGGGAAAGAGGATAGAGATATATACAGATCATAAGAGCTTAAAGTACATTTTCACACAGCCATATCTCAACCTCAGACAAAGGAGATGGTTAGAGCTAATCAATGACTTTGATGTGGGCATCAACTATCATCCTGGGAAAGCGAACGTCGTGGCAGATGCTTTAAGCCAGAAGGTGCACGTCAACATGTTGAGCTTAAATGACACGCCTACGGAGTTGAAGGAAGAGATTGCAAAACTCAATCTATGCCTAGTGAATAATGGTGAGGCCATCGCCATGGAGGTGGACTCCACATTGGAGCAAGACATACGCGACGGTCAGAAGAATGATGAGAAGATACAAGAAATCAGAGAACTCATCAAAGAGAATAAAGCTCCTGGGTTCAGAGAGGATGAACAAGGTACGGTGTGGCATGGGAAAAGAATCCGTGTGCCTGAGGTGAAGGAGATCCGTGAACTGATTTTGAAGGAGGCTCATGATTCCGACTATTCCATTCATCCTGGGAGTACGAAGATGTATCATGACCTCAAGAGCAGATATTGGTGGTATGGCATGAAGCGAGATGTCGCGGAACATGTTGCCCTATGTGACACATGTCAGTCAGTGAAAGCAGAACATCAACAACCCGCGGGACTATTGCAACCACTCAAAGTGCCCAAATGGAAATGAGAGGAAATAGGTATGGACTTCATAGTGGGACTGCCTAGGACCCAATCGGGATATGATCCAATATGGGTCATCATCGACAGGCTAACTAAGGTAGCCCATTTCATCCCCGTGAAAGAAAGCTACAGCGGATCAAAATTGGCAGAGTTGTACATGTCAAGAATCGTGTGTTTTCATGGAGTGCCAAAGAAGATAGTGTCAGATCGAGGGACACAGTTCACCTCAAGGTTCTGGCAGAAGTTACATGAAACCATGGGGACTCATTTGAATTTCAGTTCTGCGTACCATCCACAGACCGATGGGCAGACTGAAAGAACCAATCAGATCCTTGAGGATATGCTGAGAGCTTGTGCACTCAAGAACAATAGGAGTTGGGATAAGAACTTACCGTATGCGGAGTTCTCCTACAACAACAGTTATCAGGCTAGTATGAAGATGTCACCATTTGAGGCGTTGTATGGGAGAAAGTGCAGAACTCCACTATTTTTGAACCAAACCGGGGAAAGTAAAGTGTTTTGGCCTGAGGTATTACAAGAAGCTGAGGCGAAAGTGAGGGAAATCCACAACAACTTGAGGATAGCCCAGACCCGACAAAAGAGCTATGCCGATGTACGGAGAAGAGAGCTCGTTTTCAACGTGGGGGACTATGTTTATCTCAAGGTGTCCCCTATCCGAGGGCTTCATCGATTCAAGGTGAAAGGGAAGTTATCACTTCGATACATCGGACCCTTCCAGATTTTGGAGAGGAAAGGATAAGTCGCATATCAGTTAGAACTACCGGCTTGCCTATCAGATGTGCACGATGTATTCCATGTGTCACAACTCAAGAAATGTTTAAGAACACCCGAAGAGATATTACCCATGAATGAGGTGGATGTACGAGAGGATCTTTCATATGCCGAGCAACCGGTTAAGATTCTGGAGACAATGGAGCGCCTCACAAGAAATAAAAGAATCCGAATGTGCAAAGTGCAGTGGGAGCATCACTCGGAAGCAGAAGCCACATGGGAGCGAGAAGACGAGCTCAAGGCACAGTTTCCGGATTTGTTTTCCTAAAGACACCAATCTCGAGGATGAGATTTCTTTTAAGGGGGGTAGAGTTGTAACACCCCAAAACCTGTTAAAGAGGGGAATTTAAAATTTTTGGACGTAATGCATGTGATGAAACAATTCAAACTCAAACTGGAATTCAAATTTGAATCAAAACAGAAAAGAAAAAGGAAAAAGAAAAAGAAAAACGGCCAGTGGGCCGAAACCCACCTCAGCCGGCCCAACAGCCCGCGGCTGTTTTCCCCCTCCCCCTCTCTCTGACGTGTGGGGCCCGCATGTCATCTTCTTTCCCCCCACCCCGCGCCCCCAACTGCCCCGATCTTCCCGGGCCTATCGCTGCTGCTTCACCCGATTTCCACGCCCGATCTTCGGCAAAGCACTGCTGCACATCTAAACCGACCCCCGCCGCCCCTCCTCGTGCATTTAAATGCAAGAAAACTCGCAGGTTTCCCCTTACCCGCTCCATCTTTCTCTCCGCTGAGAACCGAGGCATCATCGGCCGTTTTCTTTCGATCCTCGTCCGGTTTCTCTGATCTAACGGGCTTGTCATGTTCCACTGCCGCCAGGAAGCCCTGCAGATGAAGGAAGTGACGAGTCTTGCGCCCTAGCATCGGCTTCGACGAGCACCGAGGAGCAGCTCTGACCACCGTCGTCGCAGAGCCGAATTCCGACTTCTCCAAGCCCGAGAAACCCCTAGGTGAGCTTCCCCTACCCCTCCGAAGTCGATCCGTATGAAAAGCTGCAAGTTTTAGCGTGTAGCGGCAAGGAACCGAAGCTGCGCCGGCCAGATCACCGCCCCCGCCGCCGAGCGCCGCCGCGCACGCGGGCTGGCTCCGGCCAAGGCGACGTGGCCCCTGAGGCCCGTCCATTTTAAATCGTGCGGTCCCGAATAGATCTAACCAGTACCGCTTCGCAATCTAATCTCAGCCCTCCGTTTTAAATCCAACGGCCCATGTCAGCCCCGCGTTATAAAGGCCGGGAATGTTACGCGCTACCCCCTTGGGATCTCGGAAAACACGAGCTAGCCCCGGAAACTTCTGATCTAGCCCCTGGACCCTCAGAAATTCATGTAAATTCAATTAAAAATCAGTTTTAGCCCCTGGACTTAATAGGAATTAGGAAGACCTCCCTATTTTGCACACTTAGACCCCTGCAAATTTAGGAAATGAGAAATGGGGCCCAATGCAGTGTGGATTTGCACATCAGCCCCTGGGAAGTATTAATTTCAGGAAATTGAATATGTGAATAGGATTTAAATTTAAACATAGGAGTAGGTTCAGTTGAATTATTCTAACCCTGTTTAAAATTGATAGGACAATCTGAGGTCTAAATTTGGAGGGGAAATAAACTTTTAAAACTAATTGAGATTGCTGTTTTATAATTTATCTCTGAAATATACCCTTTAGGCATAAAACAAATTTAAAATGTGGGAAAATAAATCTAAGTAACCAAAAAGGGGTAGGAAAAATTTATAAAGGTTCTGTCTGGGTAATTGGAACAGTAGAAATTTTTGTATGAATTTAGGTTGCTGTTTTATTGGTGGAAATTCATTTTTAGACTAGAAAATAATTCTGAAAATGGGTAAAAATAAATTTAAATTGATCCTCATCAGAGAGGAAGTCAAAAGATATTTTGTTGAACATGTTAGATCAGAACACATTCTGTTTAGGAGATATATTGTGCTATTTTAGTATTAAAGTTCACTTTTAGGTATGGAAAATAAATCTGAAAATATAGGATAATAGGTATACCTAATTAGAAAATGTCAAGTGAGGACCCCAAATCCAAAACTTCAAATTAAGATTTTGTAGAAGATCTGAAAACCTATTTGGAGTAGGAAGTTATCTCTTATACAAATTTTGTGTCTAAGAAGTGTATTATCCCATATAGAAAATTTGTTCAAATTGGAAATTCATATATAGTGTGCACTTAGAAATCTGAATATTAAAGCTAGAAATAATATATATGTTTAAAAGTGCATGTATTCTTAGAATCAACATATCTAGGGTAAACACAACACTTAAATATATGTATCACTTTCATATGTATGCATGTGTGGTTTGTATGAGTGGAAATGTGGACTATGGCCTATGGAATGTTGTTTTCTTTTGCTATGTGTATTGGCATGAGTAGAACCAGCCCTAGAGCAGGTTCTCACCTTTCAAGATCAAGACTTTCCATTCCCAGAGCAGCAGGAAGAAGGCAAGTGTCCTTGACCACTTTGATCCTATACTAGGATGTGTAGTTAGAATTTAATTAATTGCATTGTCAATTTGGAATATGGAACCCAAGCTAGGAAGTTTCCCTAGATTTTCATTATCTTACTTCCTTGTAGCCTGGGTTGGGATTTATTTTATTATGTCATTCATTCATATTACTTATGCTTAGCCATGCTTAGAATGGGATAAGTGGGATATGAGATCATCAACTTGTTTACCTTACTCTTCAATGAGATATTATGAGTTATGTAGAGGTAGGGATCGAGGCAAGTTGGATGATTTGGTTGGTTCTGTGTGCATGAGACTCGGGTTTGTGTTTAGTGCTTGCCTGGATCCTAAGGACCGGTTCATGGAGCATGTAACCTGGCTTTACCGTGCCAACCACATGCTGAGATGGGGCAGCTTGGCCAATTAATTAGGTGTATCTCCGGCATAGTATGGGTGTTTGGATGGTGCGGGGAATAGGTGTCAGCTGGACTACCATATGAACTGCAAGGCTCAAGAGGGGGCCACTGCAGCGAGGTTGGAGCCTCTTGTATGCTGTTAGGGGTGAAACCTCAGTGGGCCCACGCTCGTCGGGAATCCCTTTGTAAAGGCCTCGTAGTGATCTCCTGGCTACACACCTCGGAAGTTTGAACGTGGTTCGCGGCCACTGGCATAATGGAGGTTCTTTTAGTCCACCCGGCAACGGGGGATGAAATCACTACATGTGGGTACAGTGGTACAAACTCTGCAGAGTCAAAACTGTCATGACAGCCATGCTCACGGTCAAGAGCGGCTTGGACTTATTCATGATTAGAGGATGATGAATTGGTAAGTTGAGGATGTTAAGCGGGAAGCTTAACATTGGAGATGAGATTATGGTTACTTGATATTGATGATGGGTTGAGGGATTGTGTCACACCCGGTTTTTCCGAAGAACAACCAAGTGAATATCACATGTATGCCAGGATCATTTTCTTATACATGTGATGACAAATAGTGAAGCATCATTTATTACAAGCCAGGTGTCGAATATAAATAAGTCTTACATAGCAAATGTCTCGATGGACAATAATACGTTCATCACAAGTAAATAAACTAGCAGCGGAATATTATTCTTGAGTGCTCCGTCACAGGCGTTGCTCGGGGGTCTCCATGAACCTAGAAACCTTCTTCGGGTCCAAAGTCTTGGTCATTATACACCACCTCATTATCTTGACCTGAGCAGCAATATAAACCAACAAATATGCAAGGTTAGTACCGATGGTACTCATCAAGTGTGGGAAAGTTATGTCATGCATGGCTAGAACAAGGGGAGGTTGAACTCATGGTTAAAGCACTACGCAATTAATACCTATCACCTTAGCTTATTAAGTACCTACATTACTACACAGGTGAAATGGTCCCAATCTCCCATCCCATCATCATAATCAAGTAACCATAACATCCTTTCCAATGTTAAGCTCCCCGCTTAACATTCACAACCTCCAAGGTCATCATACTCTAATCATGAATAAGTCCAAGCCGCTCTTGACCGTGAGCACGGTTGTCATGATAGTTTTGACTCTGCAGAGTTTGCACCACTGTACCCACATGTAGTGATTTCATCCCCCGTTGCCAGGTGGACTAAAAGAACCTCCATTATGCCAGTGGCTACGAAACACATTCACACTTTCCCAGGTGTGTAGCCAGGAGATCACTACAAAGCCTTTACAAAGGGATTCCCGACGAGCGTGGGCCCACTGAGGTTTCACCCCAAACAACATACAAGAGGCTCCAACCCCGCTGCAGTGGCCCCCTCTTGAGCCTTGCGGTTCATATGGTAGTCCAGCTGACACCTACTCCCCGGACCATCCAACACACCCATACTACGCCGGGGATACACCTAATTAATTGGCCAAGCTGCCCCATCTCAGCATGTGGTTGGCACGGTAAAGCCAGGTTACATGCTCCATGAACCGGTCCTTAGGATCTAGGCAAGTACTAAACACAAACCCGAGTCTCGTGCACCCAGCACCAACCAAATCATCCAACTTGCCTTGATCCCTACCTCTACATAACTCATAACATCTCATTCAAGAGCATGGTAAAATAAACTGATGATCCCATATCCCAAATATCCCATTCTAAGCATGGCTAAGCATATGCATAATAATAAATGATATGATAAAATAAATCCCAACCCAAGCTACAAGGAAACAAGGTAATGCAATTCTAGGGAAACTTCCTAGCATGGGTTTCATATTTCATTTGACAATGCAAATAATTCTATCTACACATCCTAGCATAGGATCAAAGTGGTCAAGGACACTTGCCTCCTTCCTGCTGCTCTTGGAATGGGTAGTCCTGATCTTGGAAAGGGAGAACTTGCTCTGGAGCAGGTTCTACATCATACCATCACACATAGCAAAAGAAAAACAACAATCCATAAGACATAGTTCACACTTCCACTTCATACAAACCACACATTCACATTTATGAAAGCCATTCACAAATTATATGTGTTGTGGTTACTCTATGTGTGTTAATCTTTGGCTTATATGTACTTTTAATCATGTGTATATGATTCCTACTTTTGTATTCACATTTATGCTTTCATACTATTTCCATTTTAAATAAATTCCTTACATTTAATTACTACACCTTTTAGCTACCAAGTATGCATGAAAGGTATTTTCCTACTCCATATGTGTCTTCAGTTCTTCTACCAACCCTAAACTGAATTCTTTAAATTTTAGAAACTTCATTTATAATTTTCTAGTTATTCATACCTAGTTTGCTATATTTTCAAATTTAGTTCTTATGCCTAAATGTGAACTTTATTATGAAAATAGTAACACATCATCTAAACAGAATAGGTTCTGATCCAAAATAGTTAATAACATATTTTTGATCTTTTCCTCTGATGTAAACTATTTTACATTTATTTTACAAATTTTCAGAATTATTGTCTACTTAAAAATGTGTCCATATAACTAATAAATGTGAATAATCAATTAAACAGATTCATTTCAGCCAAAAATCTATTTTTATCTCACTCCAAAGCTTTCCAAGTACTAGGAAAGTTTTTAATTTGAATTTACAATGTGTTTGTCCCCTCTTTTAAATTTTAAATACTAATCACATATTCAAATTCCTAAATTTAGTATCAAATAGGGTTAAAAAGGTAAACTCACCCCACTACAGGGTCTATAATATTATTTTAAGAATTTTCAGGGGTCTAGCTACACATAACAGAGGGGTTTTTCCTGATTTTTATTAAGTCCAGGGGCTTAAACTGATTTTTAAATGAATTTACATGATTTTCTGAAGTTCCAGGGGCTAGATCAGAAGTTTCCGGGGCTAGCTCTTATTTTCCGAGAACCCCAGGGGGTAGCACGTAAGAATTTCAGTCTTTATAAAGCGGGGCTGACGTGGACCGTCCGATTTAAAACAGACGGCTGAGATTATAACGTCGAACCGGTATGCGGGGATTTAAACTCTATCGTGCGATTTAAAATAAACGGCGCACAAGCGGCCACGTCGCTCTGATCGAGCGCGGGCGGCGCTGCCCGGCGGCGCACGGCGGCGGAAGGTGGCGATCTCGCCGGAGAGTTTCGGATCTTTGTAAATTCTTCCTAAAACTGTGATTTTATGGCATAGATCAGTGGAGGGGAGGTCGGGGATCTCACATCGGTCGTTTTCTTGAGCTCGGAGGTCCTGGAAGGCGGTCGGCGACGAGGTCCGAGGTGGATTCACGGCGAGGCTCGTCGGCGCTGTGTTTGAACCGCAAACCACCAAGTTTTCTGCACCTGTGAGGTTCCCCGGAGGCGGTGGATCAAGACCAACGAGTTAGATCAGAATTCCCGAGCGTAGATCGGGCAGAATTCGCCGGAGGGGCTCGGGTTCTCACCAGAGAGAAAGTCGGTAGATCGTGGGGAAAAACGGGACGATGCCGGGGGTTTTATAGACGGGGGAAGGGCGGCGTTCGGTTGTGATCGAGTTTACGTCGCCCACGAACGAAATTCGGCTGGGATACGCAGAGATCCGGGTCGGTTTTGATTCAGGGTGAGAGAGTCCGGCCGAGCGCGGGCGCGAGCGCGAGGAGGAAGAAAGACTGGCGGGCCCCGCATATCAGTGGGAAGAAGGGGGGCGCGCGCGGCTGCGGGCTGGCGCGGGATCGGTTGGGCCGGCTGGTGGGTTTCGGCCCACTGGCCGGTTTTTTTCTGTTTTCCTTTTTCTTTTTCTATTTCTTTTCTGTTTTGAGTTTAAATTGAATTCCAGTTTGAATTTAAATTTTTGCAATACATGCAACACGTCCAAAAAATTTTAAATTCCCCTCTTAACAGGATTTTGCGGTGTTACAGCTCTACCCCCCTTAAAAGAAATCTCGTCCTCGAGATTGGAGGTTCTAAGAAAACAATTCCAGAAATTGTGCCTTGAGCTCATCTTCTCGCTCCCAGGTGGCTTCCTCTTCTGTGTGATGCTTCCACTGCACCTTGCACATCCGTATTCTTTTATTTCTGGTGAGGCGTTCCATTGTCTCCAAAATCCTGAATGGTTGCTCGGCATAAGACAAATCCTCAGCTACGTCAACCTCATTCATGGGTAACACCTCTTCAGGCGTTCTCAGACATTTCTTGAGCTGTGACACATGGAGTACATCGTGCACCTCTGATAGGCAAGCCGGTAATTCTAGTTGATACGCCACTTCGCCCTTCCTCTCCAGAACTTGGAAGGGCCCGATGTATCGAGGTGACAACTTCCCTTTCACCTTGAACCGACGAAGTCCTCGGATAGGGGACACGTTGAGATAGACATAGTCTCCCTCGTTGAAAACGAGCTCTCTTCTTCGTACATCGGCATAGCTCTTTTGGCGTGTCTGTGCTATCCTCAAGTTGTTGCGAATTTCCCTCACCTTCGCCTCGGCTTCTTGTAGTACTTCGGGACAAAACACTTTACTTTCCCCTGTTTGGTTCCAAAATAGGGGAGTTCTGCACTTCCTCCCATACAAAGCTTCGAACGGTGACATCTTCATACTAGCCTGATAGCTGTTGTTATAGGAGAATTCCGCATACGGTAAGTTCTTGTCCCAACTCCGATTGTTTTTGAGTGCACATGCCCTCAGCATATCCTCAAGAATCTGATTGGTTCTTTCCGTCTGCCCATCAGTTTGGGGATGATAGGCAGAACTAAAGTTCAGATGGGTTCCCATGGTTTCATGCAACTTCTGCCAGAACCTTGAGGTGAACTGTGTCCCTCGATCCAACACTATCTTCTTCGGCACTCCATGGTAACACACGATCCTTGACATGTACATCTCCTCCAATTTGGATCCGCTGTAGCTTTCCTTCACGGGGATGAAGTGAGCTACCTTGGTTAGCCTGTCGATGATGACCCATATTGAATCATATCCTGATTGGGTCCTAGGCAATCCCACTATGAAATCCATACCAATTTCTTCCCATTTCCATTCAGGCACTTTGAGTGGTTGCAATAATCCCGCGGGTCGTTGATGTTCTGCTTTCACGAACTGACATGTGTCACATAGGGCAACATGTTCTGCGACATCTCGCTTCATGCCATACCACCAATACCTGCTCTTGAGGTCCTGGTACATCTTCGTACTCCCAGGATGAATGGAATAGTCAGAATCGTGAGCCTCCTTCAAAATTAATTCATGGATCTCCTTTACTTCAGGCACATAGATCTTTTTCCCGTGCCACACCGTACCTTGTTCATCCTCTCTGAAACCAGGAGCTTTATTTTCCTTGATGAGTTGCCTGATTTCTTGTATCTTCTTGTCGTTCTTTTGACCATCACGTATGTCTTGCTCTAGTGTAGAGTCCACTTCCATGGCGATGGCTTCACCACTATTCACAAGGCATAGATTGAGCCTTATAACCTCGTCCTTCAATTCTGCAGGCATGTCCTTCAAGCTCAACTTATTGACCTGCACTTTCCGACTTAAAGCATCGGCCATGACGTTTGCTTTCCCAGGATGATAGTTGATGCCCACATCAAAGTCATTGATTAGCTCTAACCATCTCCTTTGTCTGAGGTTGAGGTCTGGCTGTGTGAAAATGTACTTCAAACTCTTATGATCCGTATATATCTCGGTCCTCTTCCCCATCAAATAGTGCCGCCAAATTTTCAACGCGTGTACCACTGCGGCTAGTTCTAGGTCATGTGTAGGATAGTTTTTCTCGTGCTTCCGGAGTTGTCGGGATGCATAAGCCACGACATGCCCTTCTTGCATGAGAACACATCCCAACCCGTTTCTAGAGGCATCGCAGTACACCGTAAGGTTCTTTTGCATATCTGGCATAACCAGCACTGGGGCTGTTGTCAGTCTTTTCTTTAACTCCTAAAAACTCGTCTCGCACTGTGGCGTCCATGTGAATGTGATTCCCTTCTCCAACAGTTTGGTAAGGGGTCTCGAGATCTTAGAGAATCCCTCAATAAACCGTCGATAGTATCCAGCCAATCCCAAAAAGCTTCAAACTTCCCCGACATTTTCAGGGGTCTTCCACTTCTGTATATCCTCGATTTTGGCAGGATCCACGGAGATTCCTCCCTCCGAGATTATATGTCCTAAGAAGGGCACTCTCTTCAGCCAAAACTAACACTTGCTCAACTTGGCATATAGTTGGTGTTCTCTCAGCTTCTGCAACACCAAGCTTAGATGTTTCTCATGTTCTTCTTCATCTTTGGAGAAGACGAGAATGTCATCTATGAAAACCACCACAAATTTGTCTAGATATTCCATGAATACCTTGTTCATGAGATACATGAAATATGTCAGGGCATTCGTTAGCCGGAAAGGCATGACGGTGTATTCATACAGTCCGTACCGAGATACGAAAGCTGTCTTGGGAATATCAGATTGCCTTATCTTAAGTTGGTGGTATCCTGACCTGAGATCAATTTTCGAGAACACACAAGCTCCCCTCAACTGATCAAACAAGTCATCAATGCGGGGTAATGGGTACTTATTCTTGATGGTTACCTCATTCAAGGCACGGTAATCCATGCATAACCTTTGGGTTCCGTCCTTCTTGGGCACAAATATCACCGGAGCTCCCCATGGTGAGGAACTAGGACGAATATACCCCTTCTCCATCAATTCTCTCAAATGATCCTTGAGTTCTCCCAGCTGCTTGGAGTCCATCCGATAAGGTCTCTTGTATATTGGGGCTGTTCCAGGCACTAGCTCAATTGCGAATTCCACTTCACGATCGGGAGGCATACCTGGCAACTCCTCCGGAAAAACATCTGGATATTCCCTGATGGTCCTGATCTCCTCAACCTTCACCTCAACTTGATTTAATTTAATGTCCCTCCTAGGCTCGTGTATTGTTATGAACTTTACTCTTGTGCCACTAGGGTGAGTTAGTTCCACCGTCCTGGTCGAACAATGGATGATTCCTTTATGTTTGGTCAACCAATCCATACCGAAGATAATATCTATCCCTTGTGAATCTATCACTATGAGGTTAGCAGTAAATACTACCCCATTAATGTCTAGGTTCACTTTGGGACACACTTGTCTTGTCCTTATTTCTCCACCTGGAGAGTTTACGGCTAGCATATGGTTCATTTGTGTTGTTGCTAGGTCATGCTTCTTAACAAACCCTTGAGCAATGAACGAGTGGGTAGCACCAGAATCAAACAGCAGGGTTGCAATGTGTAAATTGGCAGGAAACTTACCAACTACCACGTCGGGTGCCTCTTGTGCTTCCTCCATAGTGACATGGTTCACCCATCCTCTCATTACATTCTGCTGTTGTGGCTGCGTGGGCTTCTTCTTTGGGCACTTATGGGCGTTGTGCCCCACTTCACCACAGCTAAAACATTGCACCCCGACCTTAGGTGCCTGGCCTTTGTTGTCTTGGGGTTGGTTTGGAGGTCCTTGTCCTGCTGGTCGAGGTTGATATGTAGGGCGAGGCTGCTGTACGAACTGACGTTGTGGCTGTATTGGTGCTGCCGGAGGCCTGTAGTTCAGGTTGTACCCTCTTGGTGCTGAGTAGGGTACCGCAGCACGGTTTGTCTGCCCTGCGGGTTGCTGCATCAGACGTGGGCGGGTGTTGCTCCCTGAGGCTTGATGTGACCACCCGGCCTTCCTCTTATTCTCATTTTCCAAGGCCTTCAGCTTGCTTTCTATCACAAACGCTTTGTCCACCATCTTTTGGAAGCTTTCGTACTCGTTGGAGGACATTGCACACTGCATTTCTGCTGTGAGTCCTTCCACGAAACAATCCTTTTTCTGCTCATCAGTCTCTATGTCCCGTGGGGCATAACGGGAAAGTTGAGTGAATTTAGTGAGGTACTCCCTCACCGTCATGTTTCCCTGCTGCAGTCCCAAGAACTCCTTCCTCTTGTTTTTGAGTTCACCCCTTGGTATGTAATGGTTGCGGAAGCTACGCTTGAACTCTTCCCAAGTGATGTTCTCAAGGTCATGATGGGCGGCAACGTAAGCGGTCCACCAATCAGCAGCAGGTCCATGCAATTGGTGAGAGGCAAACAGCACCCTCTCATACCCTTGGCATTGTATGATCCTCATCTTGCTTTCAATGGTCTTTACCCAGTCATCTGCCTCCAGAGGTTCAGCAGCACTTGCAAACTTTGGAGGTTGAGTTCCTAGAAACTCACTCAACCTTGGTTGCCGTGGTGCCGCTTGTGGAGGTGGAACTTGATGCAAGTTGGCCACCACTTGAGTCAAGTTCTGGATGAGCTGATTTTGATTCTCAAGCATTTGATGGAGGGGATCAACTCCTTCACGGCGTCCACCCCTGTCTTGGCCTCCAGAAAGATGAGGGTTGCAGGCCTCATCGTTGTTGTTGGCGGGGTTGGCAGCACGACCTTTTCCCCTTCCGGCCATCTAGCATGATCAACCCAATGTTAATTTAGAGCATTACGTACCACCTTACTACTTTCACTTGTTTTTACTTTGAAGAGTTGAGGCTTTGTTATACTTTCTGAGGGTTCATGTCTCACACAAAAATAAATGCACTATTATTTCATGTGGGTTCACACACCAAAGCAAAACAATCTGAAGACGAGGCTGTGGACAATTGCTCATGGCTTCCACAACTCACGTCACACACCAAGCATTAACACACCATTTACTAAGGTATTGACTTGACTACTCGATAACTTGCTGAACTAAGGGAAAAGACTACACGACTCGTATCACTGAGCTGGCTCCTCGGGATCTTCCTCATTATTGCGGCTGCCCTCTGACTCTGCTTTGGGTGGGGAGGATGTTGGTGGAGAAGTGCGACGACGCCTGATCGCCCGGCGATCTGGGGAGTCAGGAGTCCATGTATCATTCACGGTGACACACAGTTCATTCCCATCTCCTCTTTCTCTTGCCCTCAAGCAGGCTCGAAGCAACGCCTCGGTTTCCTTCAGGGTGTCACGAACATTCTGAAGCTCCTGCTGACACTCCTGCAGTAGAGTGCTAAGCATAGCAGCATCCTCCAAGCACAGGTCCATGTGCTCATGGGAAGTCCCTTGCTGCACGGGCGGGTACTTATACTCCGTTGTACCACTCTCGCGCTGGAGGGCATACATGTACTCAGTTCTGTCCAGGTGTCGATGATAGATGTGACTCTGGCAGGTGATGGCCTCCTAGGTGACATCCTTCTCCGCATCGACCTGTGTCGCTCGACAAGCTGGAGAGCGGTGGATCTTGAGCAGCTGATTTTCGTGGATAATCCTCATCTCTGAACTCCATTCTTCCCTCTTCTCACGGATGGTACGGGTGGAGCTATAGTGTATGATTAGCTTGCCCGTATTGCCGGCGGCTTGGAGCATACGTCGAAGACGGCGCAGCAAGCCTCCTACTGCCAATCCGTAGGAAAGGTACGTCACCGGACTGCTCTCCTCTCTTTGGGCAAGGGCAACTACGGGAACTCTCCCTCCTGTGGACTTGCGAGCGGTGCGAATCATGCGAACCATCTAAAACAGAAAGCATTTAAACTTAGGTTAGATAAACTTTTAAACAAAAATCCTATTTTGAATGAAAGTTGGGGTAAGATGAAGAAAGTGACTCATTAAATAACACTTTTCAACACACACCTTGTAAAATAGTTTTTAAGAAAATAGGGCCCTTAAATACGTCTATTTCTACCTAGGTCCACGTTCCTACGGGCAACCTTGGCTCTGATACCACTTCTGTCACACCTGGTTTTTCTGAAGAACCAAGTGAATATCACATGTATGCCAGGATCATTTTCTCATACATGTGATGACAAATGTTGAAGCATCATTTATTACAAGCCAGGTGTCGAATATAAATAAGTCTTACATAGCAAATGTCTCGATGGATAATAATAAGTTCATCACAAGTAAAGAAACTAGCAGCGGAATATTATTCTTGAGTGCTCCGTCACAGGCGTTGCCCGGGGGTCTCCATGAACCTAGAAACCTTCTTCGGGTCCAATGTCTTGGTCATTATACACCACCTCATTATATTGACCTGAGCAGCAATATAAACCAACAAATATGCAAGGTTGAGTACCGATGGTAATCAGCAAGTGTGGGAAAGTTATGTCATGCATGGCTAGAACAAGGGGAGGTTGAACTCATGGTTAAAGCACTACGCAATTAATACCTATCACCTTAGCTTATTAAGCACCTACATTACTACACAGGTGAAATGGTCCCAATCTCCCATCCCATCATCATAATCAAGTAACCATAACATCCTTTCTAATTTTAAGCTCCCCGCTTAACATTCACAACCTCCAAGGTCATCATACTCTAATCATGAATAAGTCCAAGCCGCTCTTGACCGTGAGCACGGCTGTCATGACAGTTTTGACTCTGCAGAGTTTGCACCACTGTACCCACATGTAGTGATTTCATCCCCCGTTGCCGGATGGACTAAAAGAACCTCCATTATGCCAGTGGCTACGAACCACATTCACACTTTCCCAGGTGTGTAGCCAGGAGATCACTACGAAGCCTTAACAAAGGGATTCCCGACGAGCGTGGGCCCACTGAGGTTTCACCCCTAACAGCATACAAGAGGCTCCAACCCCGCTGCAGTGGCCCCCTCTTGAGCCTTGCGGTTCATATGGTAGTCCAGCTGACACCTATTCCCCGCACCATCCAACACACCCATACTACGCCGGGGATACACCTATTTAATTGGCCAAGCTGCCCCATCTCAGCATGTGGTTGGCACGGTAAAGCCAGGTTACATGCTCCATGAACCGGTCCTTAGGATCTAGGCAAGTACTAAACACAAACCCGAGTCTCGTGCACCCAGCACCAACCAAATCATCCAACTTGCCTTAATCCCTACCTCTACATAACTCATAACATCTCATTCAAGAGCATGGTAAAATAAACTGATGATCCCATATCCCAAATATCCCATTCTAAGCATGGCTAAGCATATGCATAATAATAAATGATATGATAAAATAAATCCCAACCCAAGCTACAAGGAAACAAGGTAATGCAATTCTAGGGAAACTTCCTAGCATGGGTTTCATATTTCATTTGACAATGCAAATAATTCTATCTACACATCCTAGCATAGGATCAAAGTGGTCAAGGACACTTGCCTCCTTCCTGCTGCTCTTGGAATGGGTAGTCCTGATCTTGGAAAGGGAGAACTTGCTCTGGAGCAGGTTCTACATCATACCATCACACATAGCAAAAGAAAAACAAGAATCCATAAGACATAGTTCACACTTCCACTTCATACAAACCACACATTCACATTTATGAAAGCCATTCACAAATTCTATGTGTTGTGGTTACTCTATGTGTGTTGATCTTTGGCTTACATGTACTTTTAATCATGTGTATATGATTCCTACTTTTGTATTCACATTTATGCTTTCATACTATTTCCAATTTAAATAAATTCCTTATATTTAATTACTACACCTTTTAGCTACCAAGTATGCATGAAAGGTATTTTCCTACTCCATATGTGTCTTCAGTCCTTCTACCAACCCTAAACTGAATTCTTTGGATTTTAGAAACTTCATTTATAATTTTCTAGTTATTCATACCTAGTTTGCTATATTTTCAAATTTAGTTCTTATGCCTAAATGTGAACTTTATTATGAAAATAGTAAGACACATCATCTAAACAGAATAGGTTCTGATCCAAAATAGTTAATAACATATTTTTGATCTTTTCCTCTGATGTAAACTATTTTACATTTATTTTACAAATTTTCAGAATTATTCTCTACATAAAAATGTGTCCATATAACTAATAAATGTGAATAATCAATTAAACAGATTCATTTCAGCCAAAAATCTATTTTTATCTCACTCCAAAGCTTTCCAAGTACTAGGAAAGTTTTTAATTTGAATTTACAATGTGTTTGTCCCCTCTTTTAAATTTTAAATACTAATCACATATTCAAATTCCTAAATTTAGTATCAAATAGGGTTAAAAAGGTAAACTCACCCCACTACAGGGTCTATAATATTATTTTAAGAATTTTCAGGGGTCTAGCTACACATAACAGAGGGGTTTTCCTGATTTTTATTAAGTCCAGGGGCTTAAACTGATTTTTAAATGAATTTACATGATTTTCTGAAGTTCCAGGGGCTAGATCAGAAGTTTCCGGGGCTAGCTCTTATTTTCTGAGAACCCCAGGGGGTAGCACGTAAGAATTCCAGTCTTTATAACGCAGGGCTGACGTGGACCGTCCGATTTAAAACAGACGGCTGAGATTATAACGTCGAACCGGTACGCGGGGATTTAAACTCTACCGTGCGATTTAAAATAAACGGCGCACAAGCGGCCACGTCGCTTTGATCGAGCGCGGGCAGCGCTGCCCGGCGGCGCACGGCGGCGGAAGGCGGCGATCTCGCCGGAGAGTTTCGGATCTTCGTAAATTCTTCCTAAAATTGTGATTTTATGGCATAGATCGGTGGAGGGGAGGTCGGGGATCTCACCTCGGGGGTTTTCTTGAGCTCGGAGGTCCTGGAAGGCGGTCGGCGACGAGGTCCGAGGTGGATTCACGGTGAGGCTCGTCGGCGCTGTGTTTGAACCGCAAACCACCGAGTTTTCTGCACCTGCGAGGTTCCCCGGAGGCGGTGGATCAAGACCAACGAGTTAGATTAGAATTCCCGAGCGTAGATCGGGCAGAATTCGCCGGAGGGGCTCGGGTTCTCACCAGAGAGAAAGTCGGCAGATCGTGGGAAAAAACGGGACGATGTCGGGGTTTTTATAGACGGGGGAAGGGCGGCGTTCGGTTGTGATCGAGTTTGCGTCGCCCACGAACGAAATTCGGCTGGGATACGCAGAGATCCGGGTCGGTTTTGATTCGGGGTGAGAGAGTCCGGCCGAGCGCGGGCGCGAGCGCGAGGAGGAAGAAAGACTGGCGGGCCCCGCATGTCAGTGGGAAGAAGGGGGGCGCGCGTGGCTGCGGGCTGGCGCGGGATCGGTTGGGCCGGCTGGTGGGTTTCGGCCCACTGGCCGGTTTTTTTCTGTTTTCCTTTTTCTTTTTCTATTTCTTTTCTGTTTGAGTTTAAATTGAATTCCAGTTTGAATTTAAATTTTTGCAATACATGCAACACGTCCAAAAAATTTTAAATTCTCCTCTTAACAGGATTTTGGGGTGTTACAGATTGGAACCATTTCACCTGTGTAGTAATGTAGGTGCTTAATAAGCTAAGGTAATAGGTATTAATTGCGTAGTGCTTTAACCATGAGTTCAACCTCTCCTTGCTCTAGACATGCATGACATAACTTTCCCACACTTGCTGAGTACCAACGGTACTCAAGCTTGCTTTTCTGTTGGTTTAAATTGCTGCTCAGGTCAAGGGGATGACGTGGTGTTCAATGACCAAGACTTCAGACCCGAAAAAGGATTCTAGGTTCACGGAGTCCCCCGGGTAACACCTGTGACGGAGCCCACAAGATTTATATTCCGCTGCTGTTTTATTTACATGTTATGAACATATTATCGTCCATCGAGACATTATGCTATGTAAGACTTATTTATATCCGAACACTTGGCTTGTAATATAATGATGCTTCACTATTTGTCATCACATGTATGAGAGAATGATCCTGGCATACATGTGATATTCACTTTGTTGCTCTTTGGACAAACCGGGTGTGACATAAGCCGATGACTGAACTGTTGAAGAAGGGGATCAAATATGTTTGGAGCTCAGCTTGTGAAGAAGCTTTCCAAGCATTAGTGAAGCATCTTACCACAGCCCCGGTGTTAGCTCAACCGGATACAACCAAGCCCTTCGACGTATATTGCGATGCGTCCGGTATCGGGCTTGGTTGTGTATTGATGCAAGGAGGAAGAGTGGTCGCCTATAGCTCATGTCAACTTCATAACCACGATCAGCACTATTCGACTCATGATCTTGAGCTCGCTTCTGTGGTGTTGGCCTTGAAAATGTGGAGGCACTATTTACTCGGGAACTTAGTGCACCTCTACACCGACCACAAGAGTTTGAAGTATATATTCACTCAAAAGGAGTTAAGTATGCAGCAACGGAGATGGCTAGAACTGATCAAAGACTATGAGATCGAGATTCATTACCATCCCGGAAAGGCAAACGTGGTTGCCGGCGCCTTAAGCCGCAAATCTCATGTCAACAATCTGTCCATCACCCCCCTTGAAGAGGAGGAGCCGAGTCTGTACTTGGTTCCATATGGGGCATTATATAATCTTGCTCTCGTCCCTACCATACGAGAAGAGATTATGGAAGCTCAGAAGGAAGACATGGGAATGTCGCACATTTGGAGAAGAATGAAGAAGGGCGAAATGAAATGCTTCCGAAGGGATGAACACAGTACTCTATGGTTTAAAGACCGTATAGTGGTACCCGTGACATGAAGCTTCAGAAGAAAATCTTGGACGAAGCTCATTTGTCCAAGTATTCTATTCATCCAGGCAGCAACAAGATGTATCAGGATCTGAAAACCAGGTTTTGGTGGACCCAGATGAAAAGAGAAATCACAAAGTACGTATCCGAATGTGATACGTGTCGGCGTGTGAAAGCCGACCATATACGTAAAGCCGGACAGCTGCAACCCTTGAACATTCCAGTATGGAAGTGGGAGGATATCAGTATGGACTTCATAGTCGGGTTACCTCTCACCTCCCACAACCATGATTCGATTTGGGTGATAGTCAATCGACTAACCAAGTTGGCACATTTTATTCCTGTACATACAGGCTACGTGGCCAAGAAATATGCGGAGCTCTATATTGCAAGGATCTTGTGCTTGCACGGTGTTCCCCGCTCCATTATTTCAGATCGTGGTGCACTGTTCGTCGCTCGGTTTTGGGAACAGCTGCACGCATCATTGGGGACCAAACTGATCCGAAGTTCCGCGTATCACCTGCAGACAGATGGTCAAACTGAACGGGTGAACCAAGTGCTAGAAGACATGCTACGTGCTTGTGCCATCCACCACGGCAAAAATTGGGATGATCATTTGCCATTGGGGGAGTGTACTTATAATAATGGCTATCAAGCTAGCATCAAGATGGCGCCGTATGAAGCTCTCTACGGCCGGAAACGCCGCACACCCCTCAACTGGTGCGAGTCCGGCGAGCGAGTGATCTACGGCATTGAACTTGTGAAGGAGGCTGAAGAATGAGTGCGAGTAATACAAGACAATCTCAAGTCTGCTCAATCTCGTCAGAAGAGCTATGCGGATAAAAGACGCCGCCCTCTCCACTTCGACATCGGGGACCATGTTTATGTCCGTATGTCTCTAATGAAGGGAGTTCATCGTTTCGGAGTGAAGGGCAAACTTGCACCTCGGTTCATTGGTCCGTTTGCCGTCATTGAAAAATGCGGACCCATGGCCTATCTCTTGGGTTTACCGGCGTCGCTCGCAAGAATTCACAACGTCTTCCATATCTCTCAGCTGAGGAAGTGCCTCAAACCGTCGGCTGAAATCCGCACTGAAGACATAGAAGTTCGTCAACTGGACCTCACGTACACGGAGTATCCAATCCGGATTATCGATGAAAAGACTCGTGCCACAAGAAACCAGACCTTATGGTTCTACAAGGTCTTGTGGAGTAACCATAGTGCTGATGAGGCAACATGGGAAAGAGAGGAATATCTACGAACTAATTATGCAGACTTGCTATCATCGTATACCCGGTAAAGTTTCCCCACCTTTGCTTTTCTTTGGAATCTCGGGACGAGATTCTTTTTAAGGGGGGAGCGATGTAAAATCCCTAAAAGTGGTAGCAAAAAAAATCAGCACATGTACACTTGGGAAAATGAGGGGAATTAAAACTTTGAATTATAACGGTGTAAGTTCAAAGTGAGGACTCAAACTTCCCACAACTTCCAAACATGGAGATCTAAATTCATAACTTGGGTCTTCATATTTCAAATATTCAACCATCCAAATATCAGCTCAATTGGAGGGGTTTTAGTATTTGTTTGGGATTAAAAGAGGAAGCCCTCTAATCTGAATTTCGAATTCAGTTTCAGATTCCAAATTCCTCCATTTGCAAATCTGGTTCCACAAATGTGTTCTCCACATTTGAATTAGCAGCCATTCCATAAAATAAGAAACTTTGGAGTTGGTTTGCTATGTTTTTGGAACAATGCAAAAGGGATAATTCAAATTCTATTTCAAATTCAAATGACCATATTCAATTCAAACTCCACACCAGAATTCAAATCATTTGAATTCAACATTTCAAACCATAGCTTTGGGGTGAAGTAAGGCATTCAATTATGAGAAGCTGGGGGGGGAAATTTTGATTAAGAAAATAAAGTGGTGGGGCCCAGCAGTCAGCCTCACAAATTCATTTTCCATCTCTCTGTTTCCCTCGGTTGATCACAGCGTGCTAAATCTTGGCTGAAACCCACGCCTGAAGCTCCACCGAGCTGGTTTATCGCTTGCACCCGACGTCGGCTCGCACGTTTGGGCGACCAAAGCGGCAGCCCGAGTGCCTTTTCTCTCTTCTCGATGTTACCCCGCAGACTCCCCAGCCCCCTACTCGAGCGAACGGCTGCAACCCGAGCCACACCACTGCTCTCGGTTCCCTCCTCACCGATCATCTCCCGGCGACACCAGCGCCTATATGAGCCACCTGCCAGCTCCACCGGAGCCTCCTCGACGTTTTCCACCCTCTCCCAGGCAGTGGCCGGCCGTCTACACCGGCGCCGAGCCGTTCTACTCCGAGGAAAACAGAGCACAATGCCACCGCCTCGGTTCCACGTCTCCCGGCCAACTCCGACCTCCCCAGCACGAGGAAAACAACCCAGAGGTGCGTCATGGGGTCTAGTTTCTCATACCGCCGTCCTCTTGTGCTTTACCACCGCCGGCTAGACGGAATTTGTGGATTTCCGACGGTTCACGTGGAGGACCGATCGAGACAACTTGGGAAATTCTCCCCACACGTTGGATTATCGGGTCTCTGGTATTAGACACAGCTACTAGGGCTCCTAGCGCCCTCCCATGCCGAGGCAGGAAGTAAATCATCCTTTCTACACCCCGCGTGACGAGAATCCGTCGCCGCTGGTGTTTTCATACCTCGAAACCTTGCCCGGCTGCTAGGCCATGATCCGAGGGTAATGTAGCACGAAACCGCAGGGAGAATGGTCGAGAAACGGGCGAGAACATGGCGCGCCATCGTCGGTTCTGGCGTGCGCGCGCGGGGACCTGTCGAGAGGTTGAAGAAGACTGACTCGTGGGCCCCACAATTTAGCTCTCTGTGTAGATTTCAAACAGAGGGCTATTCAGAGTTGAAAATTCCTTAACTTTGTGCAGTGAACTCCAAAAAGGGTTATACCAATTCTGTTGGAATCCTCATAAGGAGTACTTCACAAAGGAATAAGTTGCTTGCTATGAAAATGCCCAGGAATTTCTGTAGAATTGTTTTTAGTAAATCCTTTAGAGATTTATTTCAGGAGCAATTCTTTATAAAACATTCTTAAATTTGGGCAGATAATCTTTTTCATAGTTGCTGATCTCCAGTAAAAATTTGAGCTTCATTGGAGTTCATTTGCTAGGCCAAATTGCCTTCCAAAGATCAGCCTTTATTTGGAAATTCAAATAAACAGAGACATTTTCAGCAATTCTGTCCAGCTTCAAAAATTCATCTCTCTCTGTTGGTAGCTCCAAAGAAGGTGAAACAAATTTTGTTAGAACCATGGAGACTTACCCTAATTAGATATTCCACTGTTAGCCATGTTAAAGCTCCTTATTTGGGCTCAAAATTCAGAGAAGTCTTGTACTTGTGGGAATTTTGGAGACCACATTGTGCAATGACATTTCTCCAATTTTTGCCCAGATCATCCTTAGAGAGCCTAGTATCCACTGGAAAAATCCCAAAGCCAATTAAGGAACCTAAATAGCAGTAGCTACAAATAGAAGTGTACTTCCTATATAACATTTACACATGCATATATTTTGTTATATGTCATATAGTGACCGAAGTTGAGGACGCACCGGAGCCGTTGGACGTCTTCCCACCCGACGCTAACTTCTCCTTTGACTCGCAACCAGGCAAGCCCCGGTTTGCATTTAATTACCTTTTACAAAGTTTTTCATTTGTATCACTTATGTCTAGGTTCAAATGGTTGCATTAGAGTTAAGGTGTTTGAAACCCCACTTGCATGACTTTAAATCTATGAAGGGTTGGGTAGTTTACAGACTCGATGAGTAGAGAAGCCATGCTAATGTTCTTAGGATCTCGGTAGAAGTCGAGTAGTTGGAATCTACTCGCGAGGTAAGGTTTTATCACACGGTATGGAAAGAGTAGAAAATGGCTTAATAATTGTGATACTGAGACCCAGCAGGGGTATAGGATGCAGTGAGCGGAGGTCTCACGTGCATTGCCCTGTTGTGTCAATTGAGGACCTAGTCGTGTGCGGGCCTGATGAACAAGTATCGAACAGTACCGGATGGCATACTGGCATAAGCAGGAAACCGATGTAATTGGTTAACCTGGGTGCTGAGGCTTACCCAACCATTTTGTAGGAGTGGGTTGAGGGTAGCAAGGTGTAAATCTGCCGGTGGGCACAGTCACGCTCCATGCTGGGACCTCCTGGCCGTTACGGATGGACCGGTTTGGCATTTGGGTTTCCTTTGAAACGTTGTTGCATACAACAGAGTAGGAAGGGGTGTGGAATCACGCTTCTAAAAGTGGGTGTATGTGACGTGTTGTCCGGGTGTCTCCTTATTGCAATCACCGTCCCTCGCGGTTATTTGAGTACCGCTTGTTCACTGTTCTGTGACGTAGTAAGAAGTGAAATAAGCCAGATGAATGATAATATGCTGT
The DNA here is from genome assembly GCA_030760725.1 of Neostapfia colusana. Lineage (NCBI taxonomy): Eukaryota > Viridiplantae > Streptophyta > Magnoliopsida > Poales > Poaceae > Neostapfia > Neostapfia colusana. Next base: position 52,165,881 of record JASWHV010000009.1, read on the forward strand.
GATGAAATATTACTGTTTTAGAAACCATGTATGCTGTAGATGTAGAGCTAATTAAGTTTATTTTCCACTTTGGACATCACCACATCAGAGGAAAGTGGTTCTTGTTTGATTGTGGACTTCCGATGTGAGGGCTGCCTCAGGCTCAGTAAACTGCTGCTATAAAACTGAAAGTAAGCATCAACATGTAGGCGTGTCTTTATTGCAAAGTCTTTGCCCTATATTATACATCCCTGCATGTAGAGTTCCATGCCTAGGCTAGTCGGTTAAGGCTTGCTGAGCCATCGTGCTCACAGTTGCAATATTTGAGCTTTGTGCAGGTGAGAGCTATGAGGAGGGGTCCGAGGACGAGGCGGTGCCCCCGTCGTGATACACGGCCGAGCTGGAGCCCTGCACGCCGCCGTGATCTCCGGTTACATGTTGCTAGTGTGCAGTGTCCCCGGGCTGGACGGCTGCACTTTTGCTTAGTTAGGATTAGAGAGTAGCTATGTATATTACTTCCGTTGTATAAGTAAGTTTTGTAAAAATACTTCCGCTGTTTTTATATCAAATAAAAGTTTGTATGTTGTTCTTAATTCTTTCCGTGTGTGCTGTTGGGTGCCGCATCGCACGCACCACCCTATGCGATCCCGGAGTGGGTGAACCACGGGGTGGTTCCCACAGGTATGCCTTCTACTATTGTTTCAGATTGTGATTTCTAAATTTTTGAGTCACTTTTCGCGCACCCTATGGAACAAGTTGGGTACAAAATTGTTGTTCTCTACAACATGTCACCCACAAACTGATGGGCAAACAGAAGTAGTGAACCGCAAGGCACCATGTTGAGAGCTGTTTTGAAGAAAAAAATTAAAGATGTGGGAAGAATGTTTGCCACATGTGGAGTTTGAATATAATCGGGCAACGCATTCTACCACCAAGGTAAGTCCTTTTTTTAGGTAGTGTATGGATTCAATCCCCGTGCTCCTATTGATATCTTTCCTTTACCTACTAGTGAGAGAACTCATAATGATGCAAAGGAACGTGCTGATTTTATTTTGAAAATTCATGAGACCACTAAACACAATATTGTAAAGATGAATGAAAAATATAGAATTTCTGGTAGTAAAGGTAGGCAGGAAGTTAGACTTGGACCGGGTGATTTAGTTTGGTTACACTTGAGAAAGGATAGACTTCTAGAACTGACAAAGTCTAAATTGATGCCAAGAGCTGATGGTCCTTTTAAAATACTTGAGTAGATTAATGACAATGCATATAAATTTGAGTTGCCTCCTGAGTTTGGGGTTAGTCCCACCTTTAACATTTCAGATTTGAGGCCATATTTGGGAGAACAAGATGAGCTTGAGTCAAGGACGACTCCAATGCAAGAGTGGGAGGATGATATGGACATCACTCCTACGGATATACACAACACTTCCATGGTAGACATGCAAGGTCCAATTACTAGAGCTCGAGCACGACAATTGAATTTAGAGGTGAGCTCGTTCTCGAACAATTCTTTATATGTTAATTTCGAGAGTATTTTGCTACCAGATTAATTATAATTAGGAACCATGGAGAGGATATGGAGATACATGGAGAGGGGTTTGGAGGTGTGGAGGACTAGAAAATACACCAACAAGACCGAGCCCAACTCAAACTCGAGTCCAACTCGGGGCCTAAGAGCAGTCCACCTTTAAATGGATGCCCAGGAGGCATACGGACTCTGTTTTTGATGTTTTACATATGCACGGAAAGCTGAGAGGATAAACTGTCCAATGGCACTGGCTCCACATCAAAATTTCTTCTGAGTCAAACGGAATCTTTGAAACAATATCAAGTGTAGAGTCTGTCAGGGTGTTCCATCACCTAGTTGTGTCATTGGGCCTTGTATCGAGTCCAAGTACATTATGTACGTGTCTTAGGGTTAGGTCACGACCCCAGCACCCCCTGGTCATCCTCTGCCTCCTTTATACCCCTAGTCGCCGTCACAAACAGCTGGGTTTTGCTTAGATTATTCTGTCAAGAACAGTTTCGCCGTTCATCGGTTTGTGAGACCCCAACTTTGAGTGCTTCAAATCTTTCAGCAACTTGGTTGAGTTATTTCTTGTTCTTGCTTGTGTTCTTAGATTCACAGGCAAGGATTAGTCTTCTTGGCGAGGTCAACCGCGCAATATTGGTTGATAACCTGAGGAGACGTGGTGCTGCGATTGCAGGGTTCAGAACGTGTTGTTCGGAAGCCGGATCGATTTGTGTCAAGTCTCCACCAAATCGAGAGTTATCAGAACCTTTCGGAAGATCGGGACCCCTGTACACATCACTGTATGCGGGGGTACTCAGTCTATAGGGTACCAACAGTGGCCCCTGGGCCCACCTTGGGGGAGGCAACGATCCCGCAGATGGGGGTCTCCGTCTTTCCTTCTTTCGTGGCTGCTCTGAACTTGTATCTTGGCAGTTGAAGCGGCAGCACGCCCCTGGCACAGTGGATCAACGGCAGGCCCCCTGGGAGGTGCCGGAACGCTAGGACCTGCACAGGAATGACATAGAAAAGAATTAATTGTGCTCACTGGTCACAATTCCCTGCTCCTAGTTTTGTTACGAATTACGGTCCTTAGCCGAGCTGCAGGGCATAGGCAATTCAGTGTGATAGTATCTGGGTTATGATTACTACTTTGCTCAGGAGTATGGGCTGTCCGGTTCCCCAGTACTCAGCCGTAGCACTAGAGAGGCAAAGTGTGCATGCTTAGGGTGCAGGAGGAGGCTAAGCAGGCTGCACACTCTTGACCTCCCGCTGGCATTAGCTTTTCAAGGGAGGGACCATTTAGCGCCATAGGGCCCCTGAGCAAGGAAATAGCCAAGGGACCCCGGTTACACCACAGGTACCTCAAGCGGACCAGCCTGCGGCAGGATAGCGTAACTCCAACTATGGGTGAAAATAGGAAAAAGTAACCGACCATACGGCCGGTGCGATATGGAAAAGCAAGCACAAAAATGAAAGCGGCGATGCCCGGGGTACGGTTATTCTTTTATCCAGAAGCGTGTGTCATCCGGCCCCCAAGTACTCAGCCGCAAGGCTGGGGAGGCAAAGCATACACGCATAGGGTGCAGGACCAGGCTAAACAGGCTGCACGCTCTAGACCTCCCACGGGCATTAACCTTTCAGCAAGGAGACCTTCCAGTGCCACGGAACTCCGAACAAGAAAATAGCCGAAGGACCCCCGGACACGCCATATGACAGTTGATATGCGGAAGTAAGCATAAACAGAAACATAATGAAATGGAAATAGGATTTAACACCCTCAAATTCATTACCCTGCATTGCATACATTTTCCATGTAGAGAAGCATTTGAAAAGAAGTAGAAATGGAGAAATAACCCTAGAAATGGAGAAAGAACCATATAAATGGAGAAAGAACCATAGAAATGTAGAAAGAACCATAGAAATGGAGAAGGGAATATATAAATGGAGAAAGGGACATAGAAATGGAGAGTGGAATATAGAAATGGAAAAAGGACATAGAAATGGAGAGAAATGGAAATAAGATAGCTGAAATGAGCCATTCCCAAATTTCCCCAAATTTCTGCCAAAATTTGCAAATTCCCCAAAAAGGAAATTTTCCCCACATTTGGGGGACATTTATCCCCAATGTAGCCGCAGCCTAAAGGGGGGGGGAATCCCTAGGACTCCTTGGTTGAGTTCCAAATTGACTAGGACTCTTTGGTTGAGTTCCAATTGGAGTAGGACTCTTCTTTTCTCCACCTTATAAATACAACCCCCAGCCCCCCCTTGGCCGCAGCCGCCCCCCTCCCAAGTCGCCGAGTTGGACCCCCCTCCATGTCGCCGAGTTGGCCACCCCCCTACCGGAGTTTGGTCGCCAGTGAGCCCCGCCGACGAGCCCCACCGTCGAGCCCCGCCGACGAGCCCCGTCGTCAAGCCCCGTCATCGAGCCCCACCGTCGAGCCCCGCCATCGATCTCCGTCGTCGAGCCCCGTCATCGAGAGCCGCCGACGAGACCCGTCACGCCTCGCTGTCGCCGGAGAAGAAGCCCGATGATCTGTCCTACTATAATTTTCCATAGAAAATCCCCCGCTGCTGCCGTTGCTAGGAGAAAGGCCCTGCCACAAGGAGGAAGTGAGGTAGGTCTCCATTACCCATCTTACGACGTTGCCACTGTTTCTACGTATCTGTTTTCTTCGCCCCCTTTGAGCAGAAACTTTTGTGTGTGGACAGATCGTGTTTTGATTAATTTTTGACGGTGGAATTGATCTAGATCTTGAGTCAAGATCATCACCACGTCCACACTTGATCCCTACACCCTTGTTCATCATAAAATCCCATGAAAGCCCATTAAAACATGCAAGAACACGTACAAACTGGTTTAATAAAACTGCACTATAGGATTTGCATTCATCTACCCCGTTGCATCTTGAGTAAAATTTGTGCATGATGATTGATTGCTGCGAATTTTGTATGTGCATGGTCGTGAGTAGAAGGACAAGCTCAAGAGGCCGTCTACGAGGAAATACAGCACCAAGATTTTGAGACACTTGAGCAACACGAACCATGGGAGCAAGGCAAGTGCCCCTTGACCATATTGATCCTATGTTTTCAAAACTGTTTTGCTTGTGAAAACTCGTATTCTTGAGTCAACTTGATGGGACACCCGTTTATATGAGTTTAATAGTTTTTTTAACCATCCTTGTCGCCGGGAAAGTTGACGAGTCGGGTATGGTCATTTTTCTTTTTGCTTCGCTTAACTTACGGGATACCGGAAGCTGAAATAAAATATGGTTAGCTACTGCACTCATATGAATAATGATGCTGAGAACTTGATTATGTTAATGAGCATGGAATCAGGGAGATCTAGGCAAGATTGGTTCGTGGATGTTGCTGAATGAGATGGTGGTTTACTTGCCGTAGATCTAAGAACCGGTTCATGCGAGCACATGCCAGGAAAACAGAGCCACCAGAAGGCCAAATATGGGTGCGGCTTAGCTGACTAATTAGGTGTGTTGCTAGCTTGTTATGGACCGTTGGATGGCGTGGGGAATGAGAGTCGAGGAGGACTTCCCTGGAAACTGCATGGCACAAGAGGGGGCCCGTGGGTGGGAGAATGGAGATTCGACCCTGCCGGTGAAACCTCAGTGCGTACGTACATCCTAGTAGCCCCTTTGTAAAGGCTATTTTGTGATCTCTTGGCCGTACACCGATGGTTGTGTACTGGTATAATGGAGGTTTCTCTAGTCGCCAGTGGGTGACGAAATCACGAACTTGTGGGTAAAGTGGTGCCACCTCTACAGAGTGTAAAACTATCATTATAGCCGTGCTTCCGGTCCCAAGCACCTGGCCAACTTCCATGATTAGAGGTAAAACTTGGGATGGATGGTTATGGTATGGTCATTGGGATTGGTTTTGGGACTGTTTTGAGTCATGACAATGAATTTGGTTTCGGTTATATGAATATGAGATGGATATGAATATTTATGAGCATGAGATAAACTTGAGAAAGATTGATCCGGATGAGACTTGATAAATGGTGAATTATGTTGATAAAATGTTTCTGAATTACTTGATTATGATGGGATAAATTTCACCTAGAAACAGTTGCTGTTTTTATCATGTTTTTGAAATAAAATTTGCTTGCTGCAATGAGCCTTTTTATTCCATACCTTGTTATAAGCTACATGTCATACTTTTCCTGCACTTGCCGAGTACGACATGTACTCACCCTTGCATTACCACATATACATCGGCTACAAGAGAAGAGTGCTTCAAGGACCATGTGGAGTACTAGGCGTGTGAACTACCATCAACATACCTGTGGAGTTGAAGTTAGAGCCTGCTGTTTAGTTATTTTCCGCTGTCGTTTAGAGTCTTCCGCTGCAAGAATAAGTTAGATATTCAAGAGTGAGATATTGAGTCATTGTAATAAAGTGCTTAAACACTATTTGTACGTGGTTATATTCTGAATTCAGTTTGTGGATTACATGTGTATGTGTGATGAACATCCTGGGCACACATATGCATTCACTTGGTTCTATTTTCGGAACCGGGTGTCACAAATTGGCATCAAAGCCACGTTGACCATAGAATGCAAGCCTAGGTAGAATGGACACTCTAAAACACATAGGAACACCCCTCCAAACTGTTATTTTCAAAAATTGCTTGCTGCTGCATTTTACTTGTCAACTCAGCCACCGCAAAGTGCTATTTTCAGCCCCTCTTTTTCTCTTTTTTTGGACTACAACACTCTCCCTTTCTTGCTTCATAGCTTCTGAAGTTTTGGAGTTATTTATTACTTCTCTAAAGCTTCTCATGTCTTATTTATAGATGCCGGTGATCAGGAGTACAGCACGCATAAGGACTCGCACCGCGTGGGAGTGCACTTAACCCCATTGAGGTGTCCGATGGACCATACTGGGAGGAGGTGAAGATGGAACCTCATGATGAAGAGGAAGTCAATAGCTCTATGAATGAGGAAGAAGATCTGGAAGAGGTGGAACCTGTGACGGACCGGAATCCGTACGCTCAGGATGTCAGAGGGTGGTGCCGCACAATGCGACACCCGACAGCACACGTCATAAAGAACACATTGTATTACATAGAAAACCAACTCAATATGTACAATATAGTACAAGACTTCAGTTGAAAACTAAGTATTAAGATTACAACAGCAGAGGCTAAGTTTATACAACTCACGCCATCTATCTAGCAAAAGTCGGTTGCCCAGCCCTATGGACAACCCACACTAGCTGCTCTCCTCAGCTCAGCACGGCGTGTACAGCTCGCAATCAGCCGTAGTCCCCGACGGAGGGTAACCCTCGCCGGTGGACTCGTGCCCCGAGTCCGTGGGGTAATCCTCACCTTAAAAACACTTATAGCAGCAACCGTGAGCATGATGGCTCAGCAAGACTTAACCGACTCACCTACACATGAAACTCTACATGCAGGTTATACTAACATAGGATGGCACATTGCAGCAAAGGACACACCTACAAGTTCATCCTTAATTCATCTTTTAGCCACAAGTTAACAGTTCATGGAATATGAAATTTAGTGAGCAATATTTGGTGGCACACATGTAGCAATACAATTTAATCATAAAAACAATATTGAATCATATCATTTCATATATTAACCTACGTCACGACTCAGTGAACAAGCAGTACTCATAACTACAAGGGATGGCGAATCGACTCGATATACACCTGCAGGGATACCCGAATAGCACGTCATGTACGCCCACACGCGGAGCTGCACACAGCACGCTCACCCCGTGTCGTACTGGACAACCTTTCACCCAACAGGCAAAACGTCGAACCGGTCGCACCGAAACGAGCAGGAGGTTCCCTACACGGAGCATCTCTCTATGCCTGTTAGCAGATTTCCACCTTGCTGCCCTCAATCTACACCTATAAATTGGTGTGCTATGCATCGACGCCCGAAGGTTTAGGTTACATCGGTTTATCGGGGCCCATATATCCGATATGCCATCGGTACATTCAAAACTTGTTCAGCGAGGCCGCACACGGATCGGTCCTCAATCGACACGGACAGGTCTGCGCCCACAAGACTTCCTCTTGTTGTGCCCTAGCCCCTGTCTAGTCTCATTTTCTTACTAAAGTGATCTCACATCACTCGAACTATTCCCGTGTAAATACCATAACTCTATCTATCCCTCCCCTTTGGCTCTGAATTTTTTATGGTGGCTTGGTAGGGTCCTAACCAGAGACTTGACCAAGTTTTATTTGAAACAAAGTTCATTTGAGCTCTATACAAATAAAAGTCTATTTGGTCATTACTGGAGCTTCTAAGGATTTTTAGGGATTTTCATGGTTCAACCAATTACCTTCTGGAAACTAGAATTTGAGATGGTTATAATGGAACTGGTTTCATGTCATTTTAGGAATCGTAGCTAAAGTTATGCCCTAAACAAGATTTTAGAAAATCTGAAAAATGTTTCTGTACATTTTTCCATTTTCTCAGGGCAGTTCGCTTAATATACCATTAGGGGGATAAATAAACATGGATGGATCTGAAATTTTTCCTTTGACTAAAGGATTTTCAAATGAACATCCCAGCCAAATTCAGAATTTTCCATAAAGAATTCTCCAGATAAAATTCCCAACAGTTTAAATTTTGGGGAATTAATTCTGGAAAAATAATAAGTTTCATGAGCTGAAATATGTTTTGCTGGAAACTACTCAAATAGCTGAATCCAACAAAATTTGGTTCACTACATTTGGAGCTTCCTAGCAAAGGTTATAGCCAGTTGAAGTTTGACCCAAAACTGGAAAATCCCAGAAATGTTTAAACTCTGCGTGCGGGCCCCACAGCACAGTGCTTTCTTCCTCCTCGCGCCAACAGCCGAGCTGCGGCAGTGCTCTCCGGCAAGACCCTCGGAAGATGCCTTTTCCGACCTTCCCCTGCTCCGAAAATTGCCGCCTCCCCATTTTGGACCACAGGCAACTCATCCCCGTGGTCGGCCGGGGACCCCGGTCACCGGAAACCCTTCGGCGACGGGCGGCAGCGGCGGTTGGAGTTCAGCAGCGTCGCACTCATGCTAGGAGGGCTCAAATCCTTCGGTCTTTCTTATTAGAGCACCGTAGTGGCATCCTAAGCACATGCATGAGCTCAAATCAGCTCAAAAGAGGCTGCAACTACGAGCTCATCGGCGACCAAGGGTGAAAATCGGTGCCGGCTCAAAATTCTCAAAGAACAGCGCCTACACATGATGATTTTCGTTGCTTTTTGATCCTAGAAGAGCATGGGAGGGTGTATATCGTGTCTATAGCTCAGTACCCGTGACGGTAGAAGGATCACTACGAATTTCCGAATTTTGCGTGGCTCAGTTCTAAGCCTACCGATGCACTAATCACCAAAATTCTCTACCGATCGTGTGAGAGAGAGGGTGAGGTCGGCATGGTTGTGATCAGCACCTTGGAGCGGACCCTTTTAGTGTAGCTCGTCGGGCATGAAACGTTTGTATCACTCGGGCGCCGGTGAGCAGAGGGATCGGCCGGTGGTGGGGTTCTTCGGTTGTGCGAGGGAGAAGGGTGGAGAAGTGAGCGAATGGTTCACGTGGGCCGGCGTGCTGATTACGTGCTGCACTCGGCATCCTCATTCCCCGAGCAGCAGGTGGCGTGAGGCAACGTCGGTTTGCCGCCGAGCGTCGGGGAGGTGGCGGCTGCTGCTCGAGTGCAACCTGGGTAGACTTCGGTTGTAAGTCTACTGACCAGTGGGCCCCCTTCCCCTCTTCTTTTTCTTTCTAATTGCATTTGAACTAGCAAACAAACTCCAAATTTGATCAAACTTGGAGGACAAGCCAAAAGGAATATGAGGAACACAATGGTGCTCTCAAACTTGAATTTCAGTGATGTCGGAATTTGAAACTGAAGTTTGAATTCAAATTCGAATTGTCTCCCATTTAAATTCCAACAAATGGGAAATCTTTTCCAAATAAGCTGAAAATTTGCTGGCTACCCGTGGATGTGTGAAGAGCCATATGGTAAGATTAGGTCTTCGTGTTTGGACATTGTGACACGTTTACTATAGCACTTGGAGCTCAACCTTCCAATTCGAAAGTTTAAATTCTCTCTCATTTCCTCAGTGTGGATTCCAGCTCCACTTGCTAGCCTTTTGGGATTTCACATCCCCCCCTTAAAAGAATCTCACCCCGAGATTACAGAAGAAGAGACACAGAGGTGAGAAAAATTACCCGTGACGAGCTTCCATGAAATCCGGGTAGTTGGAGCGAAGGAATTCCTTGCTCTCCCACGTCGCTTCTTCAGCAGTGTGGTTGCTCCACAAAATCTTGTAGAACCACAGCATTTGATTACATGTGGTCCGGGCCTTCTCATCAATAATCGCCACCGGATATTCAGCATATGTCAAATCCGGTTGCAGCTCGCCAATGTTTTTGGTGGGAACAGCAGCCGTATATTTCAAACATTTCCGTAGTTGTGAAACATGGAAAACATCGTGAACACCAGCGAGAGATGCCGGTAACTCCAGTCTATACGCCACTGGTACACACTTCTTGGTAATAGCATAGGGTCCAATAAATCGGGGAGCGAGCTTCCACTTCACGCCGAGTCAGTGCACGCCTTTCATCGGAGATACACGGAGGTACACGTGTTCCCCGACATCGAAGTGTAGCGGCCTACGCCTCTTATCAGCGTAACGTTCCTGTCGGGATTGGGCAGCCTTCAAGTTGGCTTGAATCATCCGAACGCACTCTTCGGCGTCGTTCACCACATCAACCCCGAACGTGACCCTTTCACCGGACTCGCACCAGTTCAATGGGGTGCGGTATTTGCGACCGTAGAGAGCCTCATATGGTGCCATCTTGATACTCGCTTGATAGCCATTGTTGTACGAGAATTCCGCCAACGGTAGATGATCGTTCCAGTTTCTACCGTGGTGGATGGTACACGCTCTCAACATGTCTTCTAGTACTTGGTTCACCATCTCAGTTTGCCCATCTGTCTGAGGGTGATAGGCCGAGCTTTTAATCAGCTTAGTACCCAAAGCAGTGTGCAACTGCTCCCAGAAACGAGATACAAATAGTGCGCCTTGATCTGAGATTATGGTCTTGGGTACCCCATGTAAGCATAGAATCCTTGCAATGTACAACTCCGCATATTTGCCGGCATGGCAATGTGTATGCACAGGAATGAAGTGAGCCGACTTGGTTAATCGGTCAACAATTACCCAAATGGAATCGTGCTTGTTGGAAGTCAGGGATAATCCCACAATGAAATCCATGCTCACATCTTTCCATTTCCATGCCGGGATTTTCAGGGGTTGCAACAGCCCTGATTTCCTCATGTGATCCGCTTTCACTCGTCTACACGTACACACTCGGATACGTATTTAGCCACTTCCCGCTTCCCGTGTCCACCAAAATTTTCTCTTCAAATCTTGGTACATTTTGTTGCTGCCCAGATGAATGGAGAATTTATACATGTGAGCTTCATCAAGGATCTTCTACCTCAGCTCCATATTCCGGGGTACGACTATGAGGTCATTGAACCACAGCGTCCCCTCATCATCTTTCTGGAAAACTTTTGATTTCCCCATTGTCTATCCATCTCCGGAGATGTGCCATGCCCTTGTCAACTTTCTGAGCTGCAATGATATCTTCCCTAATGGTAGGAATGAGGGCAAGGTTGTAGAGCGATCCATAAGGAACCATGTATAAACTTGGCTCTTCCTCTTCCACCGGTGTAATGGTGAGGTTGTGGACATGTGATTTCCGAATCAGCACGTCGGCAACCATATTTGCCTTGCCAGGGTGGTAATGAATCTCAACCTCATATTCTTTGATTAGTTCTAACCACCTCCTTTGTCTCATATTCAGCTCCTTCTTGGTGAAGATATACTTTAAGCTCTTGTGGTCGGTGTAGAGATGCACCAAATTCCCCAGGAGATAGTACCTCCACATCTTCAGTGCCAAAACCACAGAAGCGAGCTCAAGATCATGAGTCGGGTAGTGCTGATCATGGTTTCGAAGTTGGCATGAGCCATATGCGACCACACATCCTTCTTGCATCAACATGCAGCCGAGCCCGATACCGGACGCATCACAATACACGTCGAAGGGTTTGGTCATGTCCGGTTGAGCTAAGACCGGGGCTGTTGTGAGATGCTTCACCAATGCTTGGAACGCTCCTTCACATGCTGCGTTCCAAACATATTTTATTCCCTTCTTCAATAACTCGGTCATCGGCTTAGCAAGCTTGGAGAAGTTTGGAATGAATCTCCGATAATATCTTGCTAAACTGAGGAAGCTTCTGACTTCATGGACAGAAGTGGGAGCTTTCCATTTCAGCACTTGTTCAATTTTGCTTGGGTCAACCGCAATGCCTTCCGCTGAGATGATATGCCCCAAAAATGACACTTGGTTGATCCAAAACTCACATTTGCTGAACTTGGCACAGAGCTTATGGTCCTGCAGTCATTGAAGAACAATTCTCAAGTGTTTGGCATGTTCTGCTTTTGTCTTGGAGTAAACCAAGATATCATCAATAAACACCATAACGAACTTGTCCAGCTCCGGCATGAACACCGATTTCATGAGATACATGAAATGTGCCGGAGCGTTAGTGAGACCAAAAGACATGATGAGATATTCGTATAGTCCATATCTCATCGAGAATGCCGTCTTCGGAATATCCTCTGCCTGGATTTTTATTTGATGATACCCGGAGCGAAGGTCCATCTTGGAGAACACACTTGCACCCACAAGCTGATCAAACAGTATGTCAATGCGGGGCAGTAGATATTTGTTCTTAATGGTGACGGCGTTGAGCGGCCGGTAATCCACACACAGCCTCAAGGTTTCATCCATATTTTTGACGAACAGCGCCGAGCATTCCCAAGGCAAGGAACTCAGCCTAATGAAACCCTTGCTCAACAAATCATTGAGCTGTTCTTTCAACTCAGCCAGCTCATTCGGAGCCATTTTGTATGGTCTCCGTGATATGGGAGTAGTCCTAGGTGCAAGCTCAATCTTGAACTCCACATCCCGCTCAGGTGGCATGCCTGGAAGATCATCCAGAAACACGTCAAAGTATTCCCAGACTACGGGGATGTCCTCTAACTTGAGAGCTTCAGTGTTATAAGTTGCTGAAACTTCCGGGACAGGGTTGTCTAATACCATCGAATGCGGACGGTGGAATGGAGAATTCAAATGAACCATCCGTGATAGAGTTTCAAGGACAACGCCATGGTAGCGTAACCATGACATCCCTAAGATTGCATCAATCTTCTGTCCCGTAAGGATTATCAAGGTGGTGGGATATATCTTCCCACCTAAGCACAGTGGTGCTTTTGGAATCATCATATTTGCTGAAATCTTCCCTCCCGGAGAGCAGATCATATATGAGAAGTCGGTTGGGAAGACTTGCAGTTGATGCTTAGCCACATAGGATGCACTTATAAAACTGTGGGTTGCACCCGGATCAAATAAAATGATGATTGCTTGATCGTTGAGAGTGAACGTACCCGCCATCACGTTTTCTCCCTCTGGGGCATCCTCACTGTCGAGGTTGCGAATGCCCCCGCTTCGCTGACCAACCATCTTGACCGGAGGTCAGCCTCGAGCACCGCCCTGATATTGGGCTTGCCCGCTGCTCTGCTGCCCGTGGGGACAGTCCTTCGAGAAATGGCCCATCTGGCCACATGTGTAGCAGGTGTAGCGAGGCGGTCCTCCGTTAATCGGCGGATGCAAACCCGGGGCGCGTTGTGGCGGTGGAAATGCCCGAGGTACCATCTGCTGCTGCTGTTGCTGTCACGGTGGTGGCATTGGCGGTCGGAACGGAGGTGGCTGAAAAGAACGACCCCCAAACTGCTGAGGTCGTGCTGGTGGATGCCACTGCTGACCGGATAGTGTCCGATACACCATGCGGTATTTTTGAGGAGCTCCACCCCCGCTGCTGGGTGGAGCGCTGCGCTTTCGCTGCTCAGCCACCAATTCCCACTGAGCATCTTCTTGCATGATCGCGGCATTGACGAGGTCATTGAAAGTGCCGCGATTGCATTGTATGGGATGTGTCTTCATCTCGGGATTTAACCCCCGATAGAACTGCTCTCGCTTCTTCTCCTCGGTGGAGACATAATCCGACGCATACTGCGCCAGATGGTTGAAGGCACGGGAGTAATCGTGGGTGCTCCTCTCGCTCTGCTTCAGCTCCAAGAACTCTTGGAACTTCCTCTTCATTATCCCGGGAGGGATATGGTAGGCGCGGAACGCCTCCTGGAATTCTTCCCACTCCACGGCGTGGCCAGCCAGCAATGAGGCGACATAGTTCGCCCACCACACACCAGCGGCACCGTGAAGCTGCTGCGCCGCAAAGAGAGTCTTCTGCCACTCCGTGCATTGGAGCAGCCCGAACTTGGACACAATCGTCCGCAGCCAGTTGTCAGCCTCCAGGGGTTCTGCCGCTTCGGTGAACATCGGAGGATGCGTACTCATGAAATCTGAGTACGTCACAGTGTGGGGCTCACGAGGCCCCCTCTCTTGACGCCCCCCACCTGGGATGTATTCTGCACGATCGTGCGGAGCAGATCGGTCTGCTCTTCACGATTACCCACCAGTGCCACGATCACATCCGCTAGTGTAAACGGAGGCGGCGGTGGTGGTTGTTGCTGCGGGGTACTGTCGTAGGCAGGTGGCTGGGAGTCATCACCCCCTTCTGGCTAGAGACACCGACCTCATGCATGGCCCGTGCACGAACCATCTGCAACCATACGACAATAAAAATCAGTCCCGCAACATACTTCATGCAGTCCAATAAAATAGGCGTAAAACATAATGACAGTAAAACATGCGATACATCTCGTATATAGATAATGTAATAACTTTGCACAAGCTACACCATTACCAGACCAAATACCAACTAGTTAAATCCAAATTGACGGACTTCCTCTTTGGAAGTTCATCTCAACTAGGTTTGTTCACTACGAGACATTAATACCGCTTTGTCATCACGTATACTACCCTTTTATTTTCAATACGACACAAACATGGCCTCTAGTAAAAAACCTTGAGTAAGAAACCTACTCAAATCTTTCACTAGTTGAAGATAACCAATCATGAGTATGTTCTACCCCATTGGAAGTACTCAAACACCTTAGGGTACAATAATCTCTCAATTGAGTTCACTGTCATCCCTCTGCCAGAATGACCAGTTCCTACATATTCCAGATTTTGACCTGGTACATGGCATTTTCATAACTCAAGTTAAATACCAAAGTTGAAGTTAACTTCAGTAGCTTTCCAACGAGTATCTATTTTCCCTCAGATCAGCTCTGGTTAAAAACTTATGTTAATTCAAAGCCAACAGAATTTCTGGAAAAATCTCAACAGCACCTCCTTTGGAAGTTGCTGTTTTCAACTCCAATTTCCACTGAATACCGTGCTGCGGTTGCTGAAACTTTGAATTACAAAGATGTAACACATCTCCTACCATTTCCAAAAATGTATCATATGATAATTTTTGATGTTTCTACAGGAAGTTATGCTTGAAAAACAGAACAATCCAGAGAGTTTTTGAACCTGTCCTGGTTCTGGACAGTTTACAATCATCTGGAATTTCAACAGTTTAAGGTGTGATTCTGCTCTGGAAGTCTACAAGAAAGTTATAGAGCACTTAAACCTCTCTCCAGAACTATATCCCACACCCCCATTGGCTAAATAACCTGTGAGTTATGCCCTGTTAAAGTTCAGCAAACTTGCTGCCAAAACAGAGCGCTCTGTTTTTCCATCCCTTGGAACTAACTAATCAACTTGTTGAATTTTACTACCCAACCAGGGTCCTAAAGATTGAACCTTGGTTATTTTAGTTCCTTTTTACCATTATCTTTAATGCAAATGCCACTTACATGTCGGTACTACGTTCCTCACAAAAAGAAAATCCTAACCGGATTATACAGGCATATACGTCTCAATTGTGGCACTAAACAGTCTCTCGCACACGTATACTACATGGGATACATACGTGGTTAATACCTGCAGAAGAACACTCAATAGTGATGCACTCAAGGGTTGTTTTCATTTCAGGCAGATCCATATTTGAAATTAAATACATACGCCCGTATCATTGCCATATGGCCGTCCTTGAGTTAAGCCACGTCTCAAGGTACGTGATCATGTTTTCACACCACACGACGGGGAACCCGTGTCGAGCGCGAACCGGTCATCATGGTTGGGAATTTTATCAACTCAACAGATACCACCTACTTCCCTGCAGGGCACGCCGATGGCAAGCGCTGCGTATGTCCTCCTAGGCTATTTCTAGAAGAACACACTATCACGTTACTGACCACACGATGGGGTCTCCACTTGCTTGCCTAATGCACGCTAGGGACCAGCGTTTCATATGAACTCAGGAATATGAAGAGTCCAAGAGTTTCATATTAACGTCTCACACCAAGCTGTGAGACCTATCCCTGAACCACATTCCTCGTTAGGGGAGCTAACCGAAATTGAACCGCATTTAGTGGCGTTCCTTACCATTTTACCTGAGCGTAGGTGCGTCGTTACATAATCAAAATTCAGAATTATAACCACTTTAAGTAACTATGCTAATATAATCCTTACTTGGGCATAATAGTGAATCCTCACCGTAATCCTAAGTTTTCCCGTAATATCGTCCTTAATTAGTGTGCTATCCCCTAAGCAGCTCTGATACCAGCCTGTGACGGACCGGAATCCATATGCTCAGGATCTCAGAGGGTGGTGCCGCACGACGCGACACCCAAAAGAACACGTCATAAAGAACACATTGTATTACATAGAAAACCAACTGAATATGTACAACATAGTACAAGACTTCAGTTACAAACTAAGTATTGAGATTACAACAGCGGAAGCTAAGTTTATATAACTCACGCCATCTGTCTAGCAAAAGTCGTTTGCCCAGCCCTATGGACAACCCACACTAGCTGCACTCCTCAGCTCAGCGCGGCGTGTACGGCTCCCACTCAGCCGTGGTCCCCGAGGGAGGGTAACCCTCGCCGGTGGACTCGTGCCCCGAGTCCGTGGGGTAATCCTCACCTGAAAAACACTTATAGCAGCAACCATGAGCACGATGGCTGAGCAAGACTTAACCGACTCACCTACACATGAAACTCTACATGCAGGTTATACAAACATAGGATGGCACATTGCAGCAAAGGACACGCCTACAGGTTCATCCTTAATTCATCTTTTAGCCACAAGTTAACAGTTCAGGGAATATGAAATTTAGTGAGCAATATTTTGTGGCACACATGTAGCAATACAATTTAATCATAACAGCAATATTGAATCATATCATTTCATATATTAACCTACGTCATGACTCAGTGAACAAGCGGTACTCATAACCGTGAGGAACGGCAAATTGACTCGATATACACCTGCAGGGATACCCGAATAGCATGTCACGTACACCCACACGCGGAGCTGCACACAGCACGCTCACCCCGTGTCATACGGGAAAACCTTTCACCCAACAGCCTAAACGTCGAACCGGTCGCACCGAAACGAGCAGGAGGTTCCCTACACGAAGCATCTCTCTATGCCCGTTAGCAGATACACCTTGCTGCCCTCAACCTACACCTATAAATCAGTGTTCTATGCCTCGACGCCCGGAGTTTTAGGTTACATCGGTTTATCGGGGCCCATATATCCGATATGCCTTCGGTACGTTCAAAACATGTTCAGCGGGGCCGCACACGGATCGGTCCTCAATCGACACGGACAGGGCTGCACCCACAAGACTTTGTCTTGCTGTTCCCTAGCCCCTGCCTAGTCTCATTTTCTTACTAAAGTGATCTCACATCACTCAAACCAACCCCGTGTGTCCCGACACCTATACTCGCGAGTAGATTCCAACTACTCGACTTGTACCGAAGTTCTATGAAAATTTAGCATAGCCTGACTACTCGAGGACTTAGATGCTACCCTCACTCTTGTAGGAAAAATCTGGTTATGCACTTGGGGTTTCATCCACCCTACACCTAATGCACATACATACCTCAGGCTAAGTATACATAAAGCAAAACTTTGTAAAATTTGCTAATGCAAACCGGGGCTTGCCTTGTTGCTGCTTGTCAGTGGTTAGTGCTTCATCCGGAAGGAGAAATTCCAGCACTTCCTGAGTTTCCTCGCCTTCAGCGACTACACGTAAGCAATATACTATATGTCAATTTAAATGCAATGTTTGGAACTGAATATGTAAATACCATAACTCTAGCTAGCCCTCCCCTTTGGCTCTGAAATTTTAATGGTGTCTTGATATGGTCCTAAACAGATACTTGACCAAGTTTCATTTGAAACAAAGTTCATTTGAGCTCTGTACAAATAAAAGTCTATTTGGTCATTACTGGAGCTTCTAAGGATTTCCAGGGATTTTCATGGTTCAACCCATTACTTTCTGGAAACTATAATTTGATATGGTTCTAATGGAATTGGTTTCATGTAATTTGAAGAATCCTAGCTAAAGTTATGCCCTAAACAAGATTTGGGAAAATCTGAAAAATGTTTCTGTACATTTTTCCATTTTCTCAGGGCAGTTCATTTAATCACACCATTAGAGGGACTAAATGAACATCTATGGATCTGAAATTATTCCTGTGACTCAAGGATTTTCAAATGAACATCCCAGCCAAATTTCAGAATTTTCCATAAAAGAATTCTCCAGATACAATTCCCAATAGTTTAAACTTTGGGGAATTAATTCTGGAAAAATAATAAGTAACATGTGCTGAAATTTGTTTTGCTGGAAAGTACTCGAAATTATGAATCCAACAAAATTTGGTTCGCTAAATTTGTAGCTTCCTAGCAAATGTTATAGCCAATTGAAGTTTGACCCAAAATTTGAAAATCCCAGAAATGTTTAAACTCTGTGTGCGGGCCCCACAGCACAGTGCTTTGTTCCTCCTCGCGCCAACAGACGAGCTGCGGCGGTGCTCTCCGGTGAGCCCCTCGGAAGACACCTTTATGACCTTCCCCTGCCCCGAAAATTGCCGCCTCCCCATTTTGGACCACGGGCAACTCATCCCCGTGGTCGGCCGGGGACCCCGGTCACCAGAAACCCTTCGGCGACGGGCGGCAGCGGCGGTTGGAGTTCGGCAGCGTCACACTCGTGCTATGAGGGATCAAATCCTTTAGTCTTTCTTCCTAGATCACCGTGGTGGCATCCTAAGCACAGGCATGAGCTCAAATCAGCTCAAAAGAGGCTACAACTACGAGCTCATCGGCTACCTAGGGTGAAAATCGGTGCCGGCTCAAAATTCTCGAAGAACAGCGCCTACACATGATGATTTTATATGCTTTTTGATCCTAGAAGAGCGTGGGAGGGTTTATATCGTGTCTATAGCTCAGTACCCGTAATGGTAGAAGGATCACTATGAATTTCTGAATTTTGCGTGGCTCGGTTCTAAGCCTACCGACGCACTAATCACCAAAATTCTCTACCGATCATGTGAGAGAGAGGGTGAGGTTGGCATGGTTGTGATCAGCACCTTGGAGCAGACCTTTTTTGTGTAGCTTGTCGGGCACGAAAGCGTTTGTATCGCACGGGCGCCGGTTAGCAGAGGGATCGGCCGGTGTTGGGGGTTCTTCGGTTGTGCGAGGGAGAAGGGTGGAGAAGTGAGCGAATGGTTCACGTGGGCCGGCGTGCTGATCACGTGCTGCACTCAGCGTCCTCATTCCCTGAGCAGGAGGTGGCATGAGGCAACATTGAATTTGACACCGAGCGTCGGGGAGGAGGCGGCTGCTGCTCGAGTGCAACCCGGGTAGACTTAGGTTGTAAGTCTACTGACCAATGGGCCCCCTTCCCCTCTCCTTTTTCTTTGAAATTGCATTTGAACTAGCAAACAAACTCCAAATTTGATCAAACTTGGAGGACAATCCAAAAGGAATATGAGGAACACAATGGTGCTCTCAAATTTGAATTTTAGTGAAGTCGGAATTTGAAACAGAAGTTTGAATTCAAATTCAAATTCTCTCCTGTTTAAATTCCAACAAATGGGAAATCTAATTTAAGTTCCAATTTGAATTTGAATTTATGCAGCACATGCAATATGTCCAAAAAATTTTTAAATTCCCCTCTTAACAGAATTTTGGGGTGTTACAGCTCTACCCCCTTAAAAGAAATCTCGTCCTCGAGATTGGTGGTTCTAAGAAAACAGTTCCGGAAACTGTGCCTTAAGCTCGTCTTCTCGCTCCTATGTGGCTTCCTCTTCCGAGTGATGCTTCCACTGCACCTTGCACATCCGGATTCTTTTATTTCTTGTGAGGCGTTCCATTGTCTCCAAAACCTTGACCGGTTGCTCGGCATAAGACAGATCCTCTCCTACGTCAACCTCATTCATGGGTAACATATCTTCAGGCGTCTTCAGACATTTCTTGAGGTGTGACACATGGAATACATCGTGCACATCCGATAAGCGAGCCGGTAGTTATAGTTGATATGCCACTTCGCCTTTCCTCTCTAGAACCTGAAAGGGTCCGATGTATCGAGGTGATAACTTTCCTTTCACCTTGAACCGACGAAGTCCTTGGATAGGTGACACCTTGAGATAAACATAGTCTCCCACATTGAAAATAAGCTCTCATCTCCGCACATCGGCATAACTCTTTTGTCGGGTCTGTGCTATCCTCAGGTTGTTGCGAATTTCACTCACTTTCGCCTCGGCTTCTTGTAGTACCTCGGGTCCAAACACTTTACTTTCCCCGGTTTGGTTCGGTGTTCCGCGTAGGTCAGATCCTTTTGAAGCTCTAGCTCATGCATCGGTACTTGTTCTTCCGGTACTCTTAGGCATTTCTTGAGCTGAGATACGTGAAACACGTCGTGCACATCGAAGAGGTACATTGGCAGCTCTAGTTGATAGGCTACCTCTCCTCGCTTGCCCAAAATCTTGAATGGCCTGATGTAGCGAGATGCTAATTTGCCTTTGACGTTGAACCGTCGTTGGCCTCGGATAGGTGACACTTTAAGATACACGAAGTCTCCAACTTCGGAGGTCAATCTTCTTCGGCTATTGTCTGCATAACCCTTTTGTCGTGACTGAGTGGCCTTCAAGTTTTCACGTATCGTTTGGACTTGCTTTTTGGCGTCTAGCAGCACTTTGGGTCTGAATAATTGGCTTTCTCCGGTCTCATTCCAGAACAGTGGTGTTCTACACCGTCTACCATACAATGCTTCGAAAGGTGACATCTTCAAGCTGGCTTGGTAGCTGTTGTTGTACGAGAACTCAGCATATGGCAAGCTCTTAATTATCCCAACTACGCCCATGCTTCAAGGCGCAAGCTCTCAACATGTCTTCCAAAATTTGATTTGTCCTCTCGGTTGCCCGTCGATTTGCGGGTGATATGCGGAGCTGAAATTCAACCGTGTACCATGGCTTCATGCAGCTTCTTCTAGAACCTAGAGGTAAATTGAGAACCCTGATCTGAAACAATCCTCTTCGGAACTCCATGGCTACTGCCTATACGACATGTCACCGATTACAAAAGTTGGGTTACACTACCCTAACTGCCCTACTTGGCAACTGTAACCCCCTACTCGGAGTAGAACTCGACCTCCTGTGGGTCGTCCTCCTCCGGTACCTCTGCTGGTGGCTCTGGATCTACCACCTCTTCTCCCATCTCGGGTTCTCCCATAGTTGGAAGACCCAAGACTACCGGTATGCCCAATACCGGAGGTACGAGGTCCTGCAACGCGTGCACCTCGTCCATGGCTTGGTTGTAGTCTTCTTCCCAGCCTTGCCCTTCCTCAATAGCATCGTCCCGCTCTTGAGCAAGGTCCTCATTCTGCTGGGTTAAAGTCTGTACCCGCTCTTGCAACACCGCGATGTCGACACAGCTTTTCCTCTTCGCCTTCTTCAGATGATGCAACTGATTATGTTGTTCATTCAGTCGCTTGATCGTCGGAAGGAGCACAATGCGGAGTGCGCTGTGAGCACTCTCAAAATGGTCTCCACGGCTCGTGCTCTCCTTGAGCTTTGTGGCGAGATGCTCCGTATGAACAACTTGGCTGTCCATCACGGCGTTTCCCGCCCTCATCTGGAAGCTAAGGTTTGCCTCCGCGGTGCTGTACCTTGGACAACCCGGATCGGCTGCCTCCCGGTACCTCCCTTCCCACACATGATGAGCCCGTCCCTCCACCGGAACAAGCGCGTATGGAGTGCCCTCCATAGCCTGCACGTGTAGTTGGCAGAAACGTGACATGGTGTCACGGGCTTCCACTTGCCACATCCCTTCCGGTTGTCTATCTCTCACCGTGACGGTGAACGGCACCCAACCGAGTGGCGTAGGTCCTGCAGGGACTTCGACATGGATTGTCCACGTCTTATTCCCCTCCTCGCCTTCTTCCTTGGTGAAGTACTGCGGCATCTGGTTGTAGCCGAAATATTGGAGCATTTGCCACAATGCTTCCGGATAGCCGCTGCGGTGAGAACAGTGGGACATCACCCACCCGTTCTCCAACTGCTTATCTGCTGTCATCTGTAAAAATATATTTGAGAAATGTAAAATATTTATTTAAACAGTAAACCATTGAGTTATAACATAAGACATGTCATTGAACCCATAAAACTTGGAAACTTAGTTCAAATTTTAAGCAAATTTGGCTGCTGATCTGCTGTTCCACATGACAGCCCTGAGCAGTTTTCATCTCAACCTGATTTAGGCCATGTTAAAAGCAAAACCAATTCTGGAGCCCAACATCAAAGTGAAAGCTAACTTCAATAGCTTTCCAGAAAGCATTTTCTTGGCCTAAGATATGTCCTGGTTCAAAAGTTATGAGATGTCAACATTAACAGAATTTCTGGATAAAGTTGGACAGCACCTCCCTGCTTTAGGTACTGCTTTGATCCAAGAATCCCAGTTAATTTTGCTCCCAATCTGACAAAACTTTCTGTCACAAAGTTGTAACCCATCTCATAGGCTTTCCAAAACTATCTCATTTTCTATTTTTTGGATTTTTATGCAGGAAGTTATGCTCAATTTACAGAGAGTTTACAGAGAGTCTTTGCTCTGCCCTGTTTTCTGGACAGTTTCAACTCTGCTGCATTTTTCGATTGGTTAAGGGATAAAACACCTGTGGACCTAAACAGAAAAGTTGTAAATATCTTCCAAAGATTTCCAGAAATGTATCATATGACCCCAACCTTGAAAGAACTCAACCTCTAACCTCTGGTTAACTTCAGCCTTAATTCAGCTGAAAACAGAGTGCTCTGTCCTTAACAACCTATAAGTTGAAAACTTGTTAACTTTGAATCTCCTGATTAAGGGAAGAGGTTACAGCAAAGTTTTAATGCTCCAGGCTAAAACTTTCAAGTTTTACAATGAAGTTGTTCATTTAGTGGGGTGTGACGTCGATGCGTCACCAGATCATGTCGGTACTACGTCCTCACAAAGAAAAACCTATACCGGACTTAGCCGGCTTCGTTAATTCAGTGGCACTAAGCATCTCTCGCACACGGATGCTACACGTCTACCGTTTCGTGGTTATACTACCTGCAAATAACTCAAGCAATCATCAGACTCGGCTGCACACCGAGCCCGGTATCCATACAGTTCGTACACCCGGCCGTCATCACTCGCCCGGATGTTCTCAAGCCAAACACGCCTTGAGTTACGTGTTCACGTTTCAGACCACGTGACGGGGTCTCCCAAATTGCACCACGCACGCCAGGGACAGACGTTGCTCGAATACCCCAAACGACATAAAGAGTCGTAGAGGATACTAAAGCGGGTCGGGTTACCTGCCACCCGTGGGGCTCCACCCATCAGCTTGTGCGCACTGGTGAACAGCGCTTACGTGCACCCACCAAGACATAAACGTCCCGAGATACACGATTTTCTGACATAGACAAATAGGTTAGTATGCCACTTTCTATACGCTAATAACATCCTTATACGGGCTACCAACTCGTTCCTCACTGGATTTTTGAAAAAGATGACCTTTGTAGTGCGTTAAGCCTCAAGCGAGCTCTGATACCAACGCTGACACAACCCCACAGTCTTGTCGAGCCAGGATCACGCTGAGGGGTGCTGCGTTGCACAGCACCGGATAACGCACAGCAAAGGTACAAAGCGGAAGCAAAGTTTATATTGCATAAAGTGGTTTATGAAAATTTGTACATCAAAATAAGTCCAGTCTACACTCGCGGGCGTAGACTACGCATCAAGTCCACGTTCAGCCCTTGAACGTGTCCTTGCTAGCACACACGCACACTAACTCTGCGGCGTGCACGACTCCCACTCGACGGGGTTCCCCTCCTGGGGTTCCGTCTCCTCTTCGGAAGTCCCTTCCTCATAGAACCCTACAAAAGCTTCAAACACAAGCAGTGAGCACGAAGGCTCAGCAAGACTGACCCGTCTCTCCTAAACATGGAACTTCTACATGAGGGATTGATAGGTTACATGAGGAAAAAAATCATTTGCAAGGACTCGCCTAATTAGTAAAACCTTACTTTCAAGTTTTAGCAGCAGGTTGTGGAGAACCTTACGCTAAGTCACATGAGAGAGCCGCAATCAAACAAGAAACGCATTTCTCTCATGTACTTTGCCCAAAGTTGAAAAGAACTTTAGTTAGCTCTAAACTACAGCAAATCATTAGCAATCAGGTCCATCTTTCAATCAGCCACATTTTAACATGTAACTAGCCTGTTCTTTCTACGTCACGGTACAGTGAACAAGTGGTACTCACTGACCGCGAGGGACGGTGATTATAATCGATTTACACCTGCAGGGTTACCCGAACGACCCATCACGTACGCCCGTACTCGATGTTGCCTACAACAACCATCACGGATGCCGTACGCAACTACCTTTCACCCGTTAGCCAAATGTTGAACCGGTCCAATCGTCCCGAGCAAGAGGTCTCTGCACGCACATCTCAGTGCCGCCAGCCGATTTACACCTCGAACTCTCAACCTACCCTCTGAACGACCAGCTATGCCTCAACACCCAGCTACCCGAGTTACATCGGTTTCCCGGTTCCCATATAGCCGGTAGGTCTTCGGTACTGTTCTAGCTTGTTCAACAGGCCCGCACACGGCTCGGTCCTCAATCTACACAAGCGGAGCTACAGCACACAGGCCCCAAAGTCCTGCTGCCCTTACTCTCTGCTTGGTCTCATTTTTCTTGCCATGTGTATCATGTGCTATCTCTACCCGAGTCGAGTGCCTCTAGCCTATGCTCGCGAGTAGTTCCAACTACTCGACTTGTACTGAATCCTAAACTAGTTTAGCATTGCAGTAGCTAATGGGGTTTGCAATCCTAAACCCAACCCATGGTGTTTCTTGGCTATGCAATTGGGTTTTCATACAAGACTCTAATGCAAGGAATCATATACTCAAATAAGTGCTCAAACAATAAACATTTGTAAAAAGGTTAATGCAAACCGGAGCTTGCCTTGCTGCTCTTGGTCATAGGCTAGCTGCCCCTCCGAAGTAACGAAGTCTAGGACTTCGGGTTCCTCCTCGACCTTAGCGACTACATGATATACAAGTATATGTATTAATTTAAATGCATTTGATTAACTTTAAACTTGTGAAGTCTATAACTCTTACTAGACAGACTCAATGCTTGTGAAACTTTTACTGTGGCTTGTTTACAACCTAAGTACAGACTTGGTCAAATTTTAGTTGCAGCAACACTCATTTGAGCCCTCCACAATTAATTATGTACTTGACCTTAATTGGCACACTTAGGGCGTTCTAGGGATTTTCATGAAACAAACTATGACTTTCTGAAAACTAGATTTTCAGAGGGTTCTAATGGAGTTGGTCTCACTTAATTTGAAGGTTCCTAACCAAAGATATGAGCTAAACAATTTCAGAGAAAATTCTGGAACAGTTTCACTAATCACACCATTAGGTGGATCAAATGAGCTCAAATGGATCTGAAATTTTTATGGTAGTTCAGGGATATTTTGGTGAACATCCCAGCAAAATTTCAGAATTTTCCCTCAAAGGATTCTCCAGTTAGAATTCCAAACAGTTTAAATTTTGGGGAATTAATTCTGGATAAATAAGGGTTTTCATGAATTGAAACTTGATTTGCTGGAAAGTGCTCAGAGAGCTGAATCCAACAAAATTTGGTTCACTCGATTTGGAGTTTTCTAGCCAAAGTTATGAGGATTTGAAGTTTGAAGGAAATCTGAAAATCGGGGAAAAAGTTTAAACTTGCGGGTGGGCCTCGGGGACACGCGTCGCATGCCGAGGCGACGGCACACCGTGGTCTGCGGGGTTCCTGCGCACCAGCACAACCTATCCCGGCCACACCCGATCCCGATTTAAATTTTTAAGCTGCTGACGCATGGGCCAGCCGGCTTCGTCTTCCTCCCGACGCACCCTCGCGCCCGCGCCGCCTCCCCTCGCCAGAGCCGACTCTGAGCTTGCCGCTGCCGGCCATCACCTGGTCTGAAACTCGCCGCCAGGGGGTTGTCGACGGCGGGGAGCACGTCTGTGTGGTCAGTTCTAGCTGGCGGTGACCGGAAATAGCCCGGCGATGTACGGCGGCCTCGGTTGAGGTTCGGCGCCGTCGGCCGTGGGTTCTAACCCGCCAAAACCTTGAACGATCGGTTCTACAGCATCAGTATACCTCTAGGAAGCTCGACAAGGTGTCAAAAGGGTTCAAAGATGGCAGCAAGTCGGTCGGCACCGTGTGACCGAGCGTGTCCGCCATGAACGCTCTTGATCGAGCTCAAAATTCGTCACTCCTAGTCGGTTTCATACCACGGATGCAGAAAGGAAATTGATCGCCAGCTAGTCCAGCGCCTATGTCAAGATTTGATAACTAGAGAAGGATCTTAAAGCGAGAATTTGAAGAATCCGTACCGGAAGCTCAGTCTAAGTCCGCCAGAGTAAAAACTAGAAATTCGCAGTGGATTCTTCACGGTTTGCTTCCAAACTTGGAGGAGAGCAACACGGTGGTCGCGCGCTCCTGTTGCCTCTCTTGCTGGACCGTGAAAGCGCCTGTGGATCGCTGTCCACGAGCGTCTGACCTTCGGCTGAGGTTAGGTCGCCGCTGTGGCGATCGTTCTCGGGCAAGGGAGGTCGGAGCTCAGGGTTTTTGTCATTGGGGAGGTGGAGTGTGACCTCAGGGTGCTGTCTAGCAGCTCGGGGAAGGAAGGGGCGATCGTTTTGCTGGTTCTCCCGATCGACCGAGAGCTTCGGGGAGAAAAACTGCCGCTGCTCGGGGTCGCACGCGAGGGGATAAAGCCAGCCGGTCTTCGCTCGGGCTGAGGCGGTGCCGGTCGCGTGGAGGCGCGAGCAAGCTGCCCTGGGCGCCAGCGCGCGAAGAGGGAAGCAGCTGGTGGCGCCGGTGGCTTCTCGGTGGCACAGCCGGCAGCTGCTCGGTGGAATTTCCCACCGAGGCTGTGACTTTGTGTGCAAGTCTTCCCCCCTTCTCTCTATGACATGTGGGTCCCACACTCAAGTTTAACCTCTAAAATTAACTCCTCATCACTGTTGTAAACAGTGAGCCCTAAAATACCCCTGGTGATTCAAATTATTCACCCATGAGCCATTTGAATTGATTAGAACTCAAATTGGGTTTGGTTTGAATGAATTTCAGCACATGTTCAGTTTGAAATTCAAATAAAGTTTGAATTTGCCCCACTTAGCTCATGTCAAGATCAACTCCAAATGGAGTGAAAATTGGTGTGTGAGCTCACAAAAATGTGCTGAATAAGAATATGCCTCCCACTTTTGAATTCATGGGATAAAAACAGTTTGAATTTGAATATGGTTTCAAACTGCCCTCTTTCTAGCTATACCCAAAATGACCTCAAAAGGTTTTGAATTTGGGTGAAACTTGGCATGGACATCCCTAGCAATGTGTAGGAGTTTTCATATGCCCAGCCCATCTATATCACATGTGGAAAATACCACTTTTACAATATGTGAGTTTGTTCTCTAATGAGCATGTTGATGGTGGTTACTTGCTCTTCATTTGTGTTCATCAACATGCTTCAAATGAGGTGTGTGGTGTGGTGATGACCACTTTAAACCTGTGTCAAAAACTGAGGCCCTTACACTACACCTAATGCACATCCATACCACATACTAAGTATACATAAAGCAAAACTTTGAAAAATGGGTTAATGCAAACCGGGGTTTGCCTTGTTGCTGCTGGTCAGTTGTTAGGGCTTCGTCCGGAAGAAGAAAGTCGAGTACTTCCGGGGTCTCCTCGCCTTCAGCGACTACACGTAAATGATATACTATATGTCAATTTACATGCAATGTTTAGAACTGAATGAGTAATTACCATAACTCTAGCTAGCCTTCCCTTTTGGCTCTGAAATTTTTATGGTGTTTGGTAGGGTCCTAACCAGAATCTTGACCAAGTTTCATTTGAAATAAAGTTCATTTGAGCTTTGTATAAATAAAAGCCTAATTGGTCAATATTAGAGCCTCTAAGGAATTCCAGGGGTTTTCATGGCTCCAACCATTACTTTCTGGAAACTAGAATTTGAGATGGTCCTAATGGAATTGGTTTCATGTCATTTAAAGAACTCTATAGGAAGTTATGCCCTAAACAAGATTTGAGAAAATCTGAAAATTGTTTCTGTATATTTTTCTATTTTCTCAGGGCAGTTCACTTAATCACACCATTAGAGGGACTAAATGAACCAGGATGGCTCCGAAATTTTTACTGTGACTCCAGGATTTTCCAATGGACCTCCCAGCCAAATTTCAGAATTTTTCATAAAGTAATTCTCCATATAAAATTCCTAACAGTTTAAATTTTAGGGAATTAATTATGGAAAACTATTAAGTTTCATGAGCTGAAATTTGTGTGCTGGAAAGTACTCAAAAATCTGAGTTCAGCAGAATTTGGTTCACTGAATTTGGAGCTTCCTAGCAGAAGTTATGTGCATTTAAAGTTTGAACCAAATCTGAAATTTCAAATAAAGTTTAAACTGGCTGGTGGGGTCTCCGGGCTACGTGTCAGCACCGCAGCAAAACCACACGGGGGTCCACAGAGTCTCCCGCGCAGTTGCACGAGATCCCGGTGCCACAGCAGATCCGGTGATGTTTAACCCGAGGCTGACATGTGGGACCCGCGGGGCTTCTTCTACATCGCGCTCCCGCGGCTCCCCGCCGCCCCCCTCGCTGGAGCACTCGCCGGAAGGCTGTTCCCGTGACCGGGGCTCGACCAAACTGGCCGCCCCCGCCTGAAATTTCTCGGGGAACCTGTTGCTGACCTTGTCGCCGGCTGGTGATCACCGGAATCGGTTGCGCGACGGCGACAGTCCGCGGGGTGAGTTCTGCGATGTCGGTATGGCGCTGTCATGCCTCACAGTCCCCTCTGTTGGCTCCTACAGCACCGCCACGACCTACGGAGCAACGACCCAGACTCTGACCTTGATCAAAGTTGCGGCAAACCGGACTTCACCGTGCGACCTAGGTCTAAACCAGGCGATAAACTAAAAACCCACGGAACTCGGTGGTTTCTCGCCGGTTTCCGGTGGTTCTTGACCGTATGGTTTCACACGGACATTTCTAGCTGGTTATCGAAGCTGGGGAGCGATTGCTTGACCGGATAGCCCGAATTTTCCGATTAAACAAACATGGGCTATATCACATGCTCTCGACAAGAACTGATATTCCAGCCAGCACACTCTATGTCATGCGTCCGGGGTTGCCGGACAGAAAGTACACTCCTAGGCGAACCTTTTGGCATGTCCAACTCGGCGCGGGATCAAACCTAGCGGCCGGATGATGAGTTTTTGGTAGCGGCGGCTTTACACGGCGCTGAATGGAAACAGGAGCTCGTGGTCGGTTTACCGTGGGTGTGGCGTTGGTTCATTACGTTGATCACGTCGAGGAGGCTTCGGCGAAGCTCTGGGTGAGCTCAGACCAGCGTGCCAACCTCGGAGATGCGCAGACTCCGGAGAACCGAGGGTTGTCGGGCGTGCGGCGGTGTTTCTTCGTCGAGGAGCTCTGGAATGGCCAGAGCAGCGCGGCGAGTCGGTTTCTAAGGTGGGAAATATACCTGGTGACCGCTACGTCGCTGCATACCGTGGCCTGGGCTGCTTGGGAGGTGGCATCCGGGAATCGCCTCGGTGGCGCGCTGCGTGCGATCGCTTCAGCGAGAAAACAGAGCACCGCTCGGTTGTGAGTAGCTCTCCCACTGACCTGTGGGCCCATCTCTCCCCCCTAATCCTTTTTCCAGATTCTACGGTAAATATCCCAGCTACTCTCAATTGAATGAGAGACTTAAGCACCAAGTCACAGTTTGAATTTAGTTTCCTCAATTTGGAATTGATTTGGCTAAATTTGTTGCACAATGGAACTCAAATTCAAATTCAGTTTTTGAATAATGCAAATTTAGCCCCTGACAAGATGAACTCCAATGAGGATGAAAATTGATGGACTAACTCAGAAAAATGTGCTGAGTTTGAATATGAAGTCAACTTTTGAATTCAAGTGATGAAAGTTGCTGCAATTTGAATTTGCATTCAAATTGGCCCCTTTTTCAAATGCCTCCAAAAGTGCCTCAAAAAGTATTGGATTTGCATGACATTTGGCCTGAGCCTTCCCAAGACTATTTAAGGTCTAGGGGTGAGCTCAACCTTTCATGTTCATGTGTAGAAATCCTACTTTTTGGAAGTTAGGGTTTTCCCCTCTAATCACCCTTTTGATGGTGATTACTTGCTCTTCACAAGTGTTCATGAGCTATCCACAAAATGAGCTGTGGTGTTGTGAGGTGATGACATGATCACTTTTGCAAGTCACTTTCTTGGGCTTTTACATCCCTCCCCCCTTGAAAGAATCTCATCCCGAGATTACAAAAGAAGAGACAGCGATGTAATAGGAAATTACCCGTGATGAGATGCCATGAAATCCGGGTAATTTGAGCGAAGAAATTCCTCGCTCTCCCACGTCGCTTCTTTGGCGGTGTGGTTGCTCCAGGGTATCTTGTAGAACCACAGCGTTCGGCTACGTGTGGTCCGGGCCTTCTCATCAATAAATGCCACCGGATATTCATCATACGTCAAATCTGGTTGCAGCTCTCCGATGTCTTCGGTGGGAACAGCAGCTGTATACTTCAGGCATTTTCACAGTTGTGAAACATGGAAAACGTCGTGAACACCAGCAAGAGATGTCGGTAGTTCCAGTCTATACGTGTGACGCCCTCAATTCTGTGGAAAACCACGGAACCAAGAACTGATGCATATGTGTGCCCAGGATGTTCATCACACATACACATATGTCCCACAAACTGAATTCAGAATATATATAACCACGAACAACAGAGTTTATTACAATGTCTCATGAGTCTTGGACTCATGCTCACAGCGGAAGTCTTAATCTAACAGCGGAAGCAATTCTAACTAATGTGGAAGCAATTCTAAGCAGCAGTGGCTCCATCTCTACTCCATCCCCGCAGGCAAGGTTGAGGACAAATTACACGCCTAATGCTCCACTTGATCTTCATAGTAATCTTCTCCTGTTGCTGATGATGAAATAATAATGCAAGTTTGAGTACAATGATGTACTCAGCAAGCGCGGAAAAAAATATGATATGTAGCTCACAACAAGGTAGGTATAAAAAGGCTCATTGCAGAAAGCGAAGTTATTTATCAAAACCATGATAAAAACAGCAACTTATCTTTAAGCGAATGTAATCCCAACATGTACTAAAATATCAATCATACCTCCATTATGTTCATTACCTTCCATGTCCCAACCAGACATTAATCAACCTCATTCTTGCTCATGAATACCTTCTCGTATCTGCTACCATCTCACGAATACCATCTCGTATTCGCTACCATTTCATCTCATAAACAATTTCATCTTACACCGTCCAACCTCGTTGCCATGACTCAACAGTCATGCAACCCATCTTATCACCCGGACTCAACAGTCCCGAAAACCAAACCAAAACCAAATCATCCAAAACCATAACCAATAACCATATCCAATAACCATCCCAACTAATCATGGAAGTTGGCTAGGCGCTCGTGACCGTAAGCTCGGCTATCATGATAGTTTTAGGACTCTGCAGAGTTTGCACCTCTTTACCGACAAGTTTGTGATTTTGTCACCCGTCGGCGACTGCAGAACCTCCATTATACCAGTACACAACCGTCGGTGTATGATCAAGAGATCACAAAATAGCCTTTACAAAGGGGTTACTAGATGTATGGACTCACTAAGGTTTCACCGGCAGGCTAGAATCTCCAATTCTCCCACCCACGGGCCCACTCTTGTGCCATGCAGTTCCCAGGGCAGTCCTCACTCGACTCCCATACATCGTTAGTAGAGAATAGATGAGGGAGTTCTGCCTTTATGTCTTTTTCACGCTCCCATGTGGCTTCAGCTTCGATGTGATGGCTCCATTGTACCTTGCACCATCGGATTACTTTGTTCCTTGTGACCCTTTCCCTTACGTCCAAAATTCGGACAGGGTGCTCCGCATAAGGCAGGTCCTCTTGAAGTTCAAGCTCTTCCATTGGTACTTGCTCCTCTGGTACTCTCAAGCACTTCTTGAGCTGGGATACATGAAACACGTCATGTACGTCGAAGAGATATGTTGGGAGCTCTAGTTGATAGGCTACTTCCCCTCGCTTGTTCAAAATCTTAAATGGTCTGATGTAGCGAGGTTCTAGCTTGCCTTTGGCGTTGAAACGTCGTTGGCCACGGATAGGTGATACCTTAAGGTATACGAAGCCTCCTACTTCGAAGGTCAACTTCCTTCGCCTATTATCCGCATAGCCTTTTTGTCATGACTGAGTAGCCTTTAAGTTCTCCCGTATCGTTTGGACTTGCTTTTCAGCTTCTTGTAGCACTTCGGGTCCAAACACCTGGTTCTCTCCGGCCTCGTTCCAGAACAGCGGCGTTCTACACCGCCTACCATACAATGCTTCGAAAGGCGACATCTTCAAGCTAGCTTGATAGCTGTTGTTATAGGAGAATTCGGCGTACGGTAAACTCCTATCCCAACTACGCCCACGTTTCAAGGCGCAAGCTCTTAACATGTCCTCCAAAATTTGGTTTGTCCTTTCGGTTTGTCCATCGGTTTGTGGGTGATAGGCGGAGCTAAAATCCAGTCGTGTACCCATAGCTTTCTGCAGCTTCCTCCAGAATCTAGAGGTAAACTGAGAACCTCGATCTGAGACTATCCTCCTCGGGACTCCATGACGGCACACGATCTTCTCCATGTACAACTTGACTAATTGTGCAACATTGTACTTGGCCCTTACAGGGAGAAAATGGGCTGTTTTTGTCAATCGGTCCATGATAACCCAGATGGAGTCATAACCTGACTGAGTACGTGGCAATCCGACGATGAAATCCATACTAGTGTCCTCCCACTTCCACTCGGGTACCTTCAAGGGTTGCAACAATCCAGCGGGTCTTTGATGTTCGGCCTTCACCCGTGGGCATGTGTCGCATAGGGCAACGTATTCGGCTATATCCCTTTTCATACCATCCCACCAATAACAAGTCTTTATGTCCTTGTACATTTTGGTACTTCCGGGATGTATGGAATAGGGTGAATCATGTGCCTCTATTAATATCATGTAGCCGATGTGCTTCACGTTAGGCACACAAATTCTTTTTCCTAGCCAAAGCATACCCTTCTCATCTTCTTTGAAATCCTTCTCTATTCCTTGTCGGATCCTTTCCTTGATCTCCTTAATCTCCTCATCCGTTGCCTGGCCATCTATTATCTCTTGCTCCAATGAAGAGTGGATCTCCATCACTTCCATATTGTTCAAGAATCCGAGGTGTAACCGTTCGAACTCCTTACGTAGTTCGGGTGGTAGCTCCCGAACCGTAAGTTGGTGACATGCTCCCTTCCGGCTCAATGCATCAGCTACTACATTGGCCCTCCCAGGGTGGTAGTTGATTCCAACATCATAATCCTTGATGAGTTCCAACATCGACGTTGCCTCAAATTCAATTCCGTTTGTGTAAATATGTACTTGAGGCTTTTATGATCCGTATAGATCTCACATCGATGACCAAGGATATAATGCCTCCAAATCTTCAACGCATGCACTACTGCTGCTAGATCCAAGTCATGTGTAGGACAATTAAGCTCGTGCTTCTTTAATTGTCGTGAGGCATAGGCTACCACTTGTCCTTCTTGCATGAGCACACATCCGAGCCCTTGCCTGGATGCGTCACAATATATGTCAAAGCTCTTGCTCACGTCCGGCGATACCAAAACCGGCGCTGTGGTTAGCCTTTTCTTGAGTTCCTCAAAACTTTCTTGGCATGCTGGTGTCCATTGAAAGGCTTTTCCTTTCGTTAGCAACTTCGTCATAGGCTTTGCTATCTTAGAGAAGTCCTTAATGAAGCGTCAGTAGTATCCAGCCATCCCAAGAAAACTCTGAATATCCCTCACGTTTTGCGGTTGGTTCCACTTCAGAACATCTCCCACTTTTCCGGGATCAACCGATACCCCTTCCTCGGAGATAATGTGGCCTAGGAACGATATTTCCTTTAGCCAAAATTGACACTTGTTAAGCTTGGCATACAATTGATGCTCACGCATTTTCTGCAAGGTCAATTTCAAATGTTCTTCATGCTCCTCCTCACTTTTTGAATACACCATAAT
The DNA here is from genome assembly GCA_030760725.1 of Neostapfia colusana. NCBI lineage: Eukaryota > Viridiplantae > Streptophyta > Magnoliopsida > Poales > Poaceae > Neostapfia > Neostapfia colusana. Next base: position 52,199,942 of record JASWHV010000009.1, read on the forward strand.
GTCATCGATGAAAACCACGACGAACTTATCCAAGTACTCCATGAAAACCTTGTTCATAAGGTACATGAAGTATGCGGGTGCATTTGTTAACCCAAAAGACATGACGGTATATTCATGTGAACCATACTGTGTTCGAAAGGCAGTCTTGGGCATATCGGAGGGCTTTATCTAAAGTTGGAAGTATCCCAACCGAAGATCAATCTTGGAGAACACTCAGGCTCCTTTCATTTGGTCGAATAGGTCCTCTTTACGGGGCAGAGGGTATTTGTTCTTGATTGTTACCTCGTTGAGAGACCTATAGTCCACGCACATCCTTTGGGTCCCATCCTTCTTGTCCACCAAGAGCACGGGGGCTCCCCAAGGTGACGAGCTTGGACGTATAAAACCCTTCTCCAACTGCTCCTGAATTTGCTTCTTGAGTTCTACTAGTTCATTGACAGGCATCCTATAGGGTCTCTTTGCTATGGGTGCAGTTCCGGGTACCAAATCAATGGCAAACTCAATGTCCCGATCAGGTGGCAGACCTGGAAGCTCCTCTGGAAACACATCCGAGAATTCTTGAACCACTGGAATGCTGTCCAATGTTGCTCCTTCGACGTGGTTCAAGATTGCATTTTCGGTTGTTTGTTGGGCTGACTCAAACTCGATATGAATACCATGCTCATTTGTCAACTGCACGCTCCTTTCAGCACATTGGATTACCCTGTTGTGCTTGCTTAACCAATCCATCACGAGTATTATGTCAATCCCTTGGGAATCCAAGACAATGAGGTTGGCAAGGAAATCTACCCCCGTTATTTTAAGGCTTACTTTCGGACATACTATATTGGTCCTCATCTCTCCACCGGGAGAATTAACTAACATACGGCAATTTAAGTGTGATATGGGTAGATTATGCTTGGCAACATACTTGGATGATATGAAGGAATGTGATGCTCTAGAATCAAATAATATGGTGGCTGGGTTGGAGTTGGCAAAGAACATACCAATTACGACGTCCTCAGCCTGTTGTGCTTCCTCAGCAGAGACATGGTTCACGTTGCCGCGAGCATAGTTCTGTTGTCCACGGTTTCCTTGATTGTCCCCTCCGTTCTATCGTGGGTTCTGCTTGGGCACATTGCCTTGCTGTCCAGGGCCTCTCCTCGGGCACCGGCTCGCGAAGTGTCCTTTTTCCCCGCATGCAAAGCATGCCCTGTTGCCTACGGCAGTAGGTACATTGGGGCGGCGGTTTTGAACAGGAGCGCCCATGTTGGGTCGGGGCATAGGAGGCAAGGGCACACGAGGTGCTTGTGCAACGGGTCGTTGCTGTGGTGGCTGACTAGGGCGGTATGCAGGAGCGGTCGATCTATACTGCGGTGCAGCTGGGGGCATGTACCGAGGTCGTACATTGCTCCCTTGAGGCTAGTATGGCATCTTCCTCTTGCACTCTCGCTCGATCTCTCGGATCTTGCTTTCAACCACTATAGCCTTGTCAACCAGCTTTTGGAAACTCGCGTAGTCATTGTTGAGGAGCTGAACCTGGATCTCATTGTTCAACCCTCTCATGAACAGGTATTGCTTCCTCTGGTCTGAGTTGACATCTTCGGGGGCATACCGGGACAGTTGTGTGAATTTGTTGAGATACTCATTCACGCTTCTCTGTCCTTGGCGGAGACCTTCAAACTCCTGTCTCTTGAGCATCATTACACCAGCAGGGATGTAATGAGAGCGTAAACTCTCCTTGAACTCAGTCCAAGTGATCGCTTCCGGGTTGACATGAGCATTGCATAGGGCATCCCACCAGTCAGCGGCAGCTCCCATGAGTTGGTGTGACGCAAAAAGAACCTTCTCTCGGTCATTGCACTGCACTATGGCAAGCTTCTTCTCCATGGATTTCAACCAGTCGTCAGCCTCCATGGGGTCGTTAGCTTGAGCAAAGGTGGGTGGTCGAGTCCTCATGAACTCACCCAGTCTGTTGTGAGCCGGCGGTGGTGGTGGCGGTGGTGCCGGAACGGGATTGTTGTTGTTGGCCTGCAACTGACCCAAAGTTTGGATCATGGTTTGCATAAGTTGATTCTGCATGGCCATCAACCATTCCAGGTTGTTCTCACCAGCTCCGGGGTTAACAGGAACTTCATCGTGGCCATCCTCTTGGTTGTCACGGACGTTCCTTCGGCCGGCGTTTCCTCTCACCATCTGTGAGAGAGAACGAAATAGAATAGAAGGTTAGATAGATCCCCCTTAACTATATGCATCAAGGTGGATTGGATTATATATATTAGCCCATATGAGGTTGTGAACAAGTGCCGAGGCATCTCACACCTTTTTCTACTTATGTGTGGATATGGACAACGCTTTGAGACGTACCACAACTCACACTAAGCACATAGTCACAAACAATCATCACAAGGGCTCACACAACTTCTATTCGAGGCTTTATTCAATGGGGTCCTATATGGCTTAGGGTGATGCCAATCTGTGATCCAACTATGGCTTCTCCTAGGCTTTTATCCTATGTCAAGGCAGTTTCAAGGGCAATCTAAGCACCCTAGGCTTGCATCCTATGGTCAGCGTGGCTTAGCTACCAATCTGTGTTTGATACCAATCTGTGATCTATCTAAGCGTGTAACCTACCGTCAACCCGTGGCTCTGATACCAGTCTGTGACGCCCTCAATTCTATGGAAAACCACGGAACCGAGAACTGATGCATATGTGTGCCCAGGATGTTCATCACACATACACATATGTTCCACAAACTGAATTCAGAATATATATAACCACGAATAACAGAGTTTATTACAGTGTTTCATGAGTCTTGGACTCATGCTCACAGCGGAAGTCTTAATCTAACAGCGGAAGCAATTCTAACTAATGCGGAAGCAATTCTAAGCAGCAGTGGCTCCATCTCTACTCCATCCCTCCCTGCAGGCAAGGTTGAGGACAGATTAAATGCCTAATGCTCCACTTGATCTTCATAGTAATCATCTCCTGCTGCTGATGATAAAATAATAATGCAAGTTTGAGTACAATGATGTACTCAGCAAGTGCGAAAAAAATATGATATGTAGCTCACAACAAGGTAGGTATAAAAGGCTCATTGCAGAAAGCGAAGTTATTTATCAAAACCATGATAAAAACAGCAACTTATCTTTAAGGGAATGTAATCCCAACATGTACTAAAATACCAATCGTACCTCCATTATGTTCATTATCTTCCATGTCCCAACCAGACATTAATCAACCTCATTCTTGCTCATGAATACCTTCTCGTATCCGCTACCATCTCACGAATACCATCTCTTATTCGCTACCATTTCATCTCATAAACAATTTCGTCTTGCGCCGTCCAACCTCGTTGCCATGACTCAACAATCATGCAACCCATCTTATCACCCGGACTCAACAGTCCCGAAAACCAAATCAAAACCAAACCATCCAAAACCATAACCAATAACCATATCCAATAACCATCCCAACTAATCATGGAAGTTGGCCAGGCGCTCGTGACCGTAAACTCGACTATCATGATAGTTTTAGGACTCTGCAGAGTTTGCACCTCTTTACCCACAAGTTTATGATTTCGTCACCCGTCGGTGACTGCAGAACCTCCATTATACCAGTACACAACAATCGGTGTATGGCCAAGAGATCACAAAATAGCCTTTACAAAGGGGTTACTAGATGTATAGACTCACTAAGGTTTCACCGGCAAGCTAGAATCTCCAATTCTCCCACCCACGGGCCCCCTCTTGTGCCATGCAGTTCCCAGGGCAGTCTTCACTCGACTCCCATTCCCCGCGCCTTCCACGGTCCATAACAATCTAGCAACTTACCTATTTACTCAGCTAAGTCGCACCCATACTTGGCCTTGTGGTGGCACTGTTATCCTGGCATATGCTCGCATGAACCGGTCGTTAGATCTATGGCAAGTAAACCACCATCTCATGCTACCTCATTTACAAACCCAGTCTTGCCTAGATCTCCCTCCGATCCATGTTCATTAACAACATCAGTTTCTCATTATCGTTACGAGTGCAGTTAGCTAGACACATCTATCTCGCTTCCCAATCCCATGGACTCAGCGAAGCTTAAAGCAAAAACCATACCCGACTCATAAACTTCCCTCACGACAAGGGTGGTTTAACCAAAGCTAGTAAACTCCTATAAAAGGGTTTCCCACCATTATTGACTCAGCACACACACACCTTTTCGCAAAACAAAACAAAACAAAACAGTTTTTTCCCAAAACATAGGATCAATATGGTCAAGGGGCACTTGCCTTGTTCTGGTTGTTCCGGTTGCTCAAAATCTTGTTGTTGTAGTCCGTCATAGGTAGCTCCCTGAGGTTGTCCTTCTATACATGATCACGCACATACAAGATTTACAACAATCAATATCATGCACAATCCAGATGCGATGATGCATATGCATGTTAGTCCTATGATGCAGTTTTTATTAGATCAGTTTGTACGTGTTCTTGCATGGTTTGCATGGTTTTACGATGAACAGGGGTGTTCGGATTAAATGTGGACGTGGTGATGATCTTGACTTTAGATCTAGATCAAACCGATCAGCAAGTGATCTGTCCATGAAAAAGCTTCTGTTCGAAAGGAATCAAAGAACGGATGCAAAGAAAATGCGATGATGTAGTAAGGTAGTATTGGAGACCTACCTTATGCTCTTCTTGGTCTCGGGGTCCTTCTCTTAGCAAGACAGATCGTTGGGACTCTCTTCCGGCGATCTTCCTCGACTGAACTCCGGCGATGGTTTTACTTCGACAAGTTGGGGGCTAGGGCTCTAAGTCGTCGGCTCACGAGGTGGAAAAGAAGTTTGTGGTTTTCGGCCAAGGGTTCTGGGTTCTATTTATAATCGGGAGAAGAAGAGTCCTAATCTGATTGTATTTCGAATAAGAGTCCTATTCATATTATCGTTGAATCTTAACAACTTATCTTTAGTTGATTTGGTGCGGTAACATTATGGAATTCAGGTCGGTTTCTTCTCCATACCAATATTTCTACGCGTACAGAATCCAAAAACCGCTCCAGAACTCGTTACCTCCGCGGTGATGAGCTCCGGAAGCTCCACATGTCCACCGGGGCCTGGTCTCCCCTTTTCCGCAGAGACAAGCTCCGGTTGTGCCGCGTGTCAAGCGAGCGAGACCTCCCTCTCTCCGGAGGTGAGCTCCGTTTGCACCACGTATCCTTGCGGTCAGGACCTCCTCTCTATTCGGAGGTGGCTCCGCACACGCCACGTGTCAGTGCCAGACCTTCCCTCTCTTTGGAGGTGAGCTCCGTGAATGCCACGCGTCCTAACAGCGCCAGACTTCCTTTCTTCTCAAAGACGAGCTTCGAGGTTGACACGTGTCCAACAGTATCGGACCTCCCGGAGATAAGCTCCGGTGGCGACACGTGTCCAACAGAACCGGACCTCTCGGAGGTGAGCTCCGAGATCGACACGTATCCCGTGCGAATGGTCCTCTGATTTCCGCGGTGACTAGCTCCAAAGGTGACACGTGTCCTGCGGGACTGCCCTCGCTTCTCCACAGAGGCTAGCTCCGGGGGCAACACGTGTCCCATGGGGTTGGACCTCTCCCCTTTGCGGGGATGAGCTCCGAAGGCGCCACGTGGCCAACGGGCCGCGGAAGTTGTCTTCGGCGCTCTGGATTTTGCTCTTTTTGGCTATCTTTTTTATTCTTTCTTTGCTCCTACTTCTTTTTAAAATGTTTTCTCTACATGAAGCATGAATACATGCAGAAACCAAAAATGAGGGTGTCACAATACGCCATTGGTCCACACTTCTCGGTGATGGCATAGGGCCCAATGAATCGGGGAGCGAATTTCCCCTTCACGCAGAACTTGTGCACGCCTTTCATCAGAGACACACGGAGGTACACATGCTCCCTGACGTCAAAGTGCAGCGGCCTACGCCTCTTATCAACGTAGCTTTTCTGCCGGGATTGAGCGGCCTTCAAGTTTGCTTGAATCATCCAAATGCGCTCTTTGGCGTCATTCACCACATCAACCCCGAATGTGACCCTTTCACCAAAATCGCACCAGTTTAGTGGGGTGCGGCATTTATGACCGTAGAGAGCTTCATAGGGTGCCATCTTGATACTCGCTTGATAGCCATTGTTGTATGAGAATTCTTTCGACGGTAGATGATCATCCCAGTTCCTACCGTGGTGGATGGCACACGCTCTCAACATGTCTTCCAGTACTTGGTTCACCCTCTCTGTTTGGCCATCTGTCTGAGGATGATAGGCGGAGCTTCTAATAAGTTTAGTACCCAATGCAGCATGCAACTGCTTCCAAAAACGAGACACGGATAATGCACCTCGATCCGAGACTATGGTCTTGGGTACCCCATATAAGCATAGAGTTCTCGCTATGTACAGCTCCGCATATTTGCCGGCTAACGTGTATGCACAGGAATAAAGTGAGCGGACTTGGTTAATCGGTCAACCATTACCCAAATGGAATCATGCTTGTTGGAAGTCAGGGGTAATCCCACAATGAAATCCATGCTCACATCTTCCCATTTCCATGCTGGGATTTTCAGGAGTTGCAGCTGCCCTGATTTCCTCATATGGTCCACTTTCACTCGTCTACACGTATCACACTCGGATACGTACTTAGCCACTTCCCGCTTCATCCGTGTCCACCAAAATTTCTTTTTCAAATCTTGGTACATTTTGTTGCTGCCCGGATGAATGGAGTATTTAGACAAGTGAGCTTCATCAAGAATCTTCTTTCTCAGCTCCATATTCCGGGGTACGACTATGCGGTCATTAAACCACAGCGTCCCCTCATCATATTTCTGGAAACATTTGATTTCCCCGTTGTCTATTCGTCTCCGGAGATGTGCCATGCCCTTATCAACTTTCTGAGCTGCGATGATCTCCTCCCTAATGGTAGGGATGAGGGCAAGATTGTAGAGCAATCCATAAGGAACCAAGTATAAACTCGGCTCGTCCTCCTCCACCAGTGTAATGGTGAGGTTATGGACATGTGATTTTCGACTCAGCGTGTCGACAACCACATTTGCCTTGCCGGGGTGGTAATGAATCTCAATCTCATAATCTTTGATTAGTTCTAACCACCTCCTTTGCCTCATGTTTAGCTCCTTCTGGGTGAAAATATACTTCAGGCTCTTGTGGTCGGTGTAGAGATGCACCAAATTCCCCAGGATATAGTGTCTCCACATCTTCAACGCCAGAACCACAGCAGCAAGCTCAAGATCATGAGTTGGGTAGTGCTGCTCATGGTTTCGAAGTTAGCGTGAGCCTTATGCGACCACACGTCCTTCCTGCATCAACACGCAGCCAAACCCGATACCGGACGCATCACAATACACGTTGAAGGGCTTAGTTGTATCCGGTTGAGCTAAGACCGGGACTGTTGTGAGATGTTTCACTAATGCTTGGAACGCTCCTACACATGCTGAGTTCCAAACATACTTCGTTCCCTTTTTCAACAATTCTGTCATCGGCTTAGCAAGCTTGGAGAAACTTGGAATGAATCTCCGGTAATATCCCGCTAAGCCAAGGAAGCTTCTGACTTCATGGACAGAAGTGGGAGCTTTCCATTTCAGCACCTGCTCGATTTTGCTTGGGTCAACCACAATGTCTTCCGCTGAGATAATATGTCCTAAAAATGGAACTTGGCTGATCCAAAACTCGCATTTGCTGAACTTGGCATATAGCTTATGGTCTCGCGATCGTTGAAGGACTATTCTCAAGTGTTCGGCGTGTTCTTCTTCTGTCTTGGAGTAAACCAAGATATCAGCAATGAACACCACAACGAACTTGTCCAGCTCCGGCATGAACACCAAGTTCATGAGATACATGAAATTAGCTAGAGCATTAGTGGGACCAAAAGACATGACGAGATATTCATATAAGCCATATCTCGTCGAGAAGGCCGTCTTCGGGATATCCTCCGCTCGGATTTTTATTTGATGATACCCGGAGCGAAGGTCCATCTTGGAGAACACACTTGCACCCACAAGCTGATCAAACAGGATGTCAATGCGGGGCAGTGGGTATTTGTTCTTGATGGTGACGGCATTGAGCGGCCGGTAATCCACGCACAGCCTCAAGGTTTCATCCTTCTTCTTTATGAACAGCGCCGAGCATCCCCAAGGTGAGGAACTCGGCCTAATGAAACCTTTGCTCAACAGATCATTGAGCTGTTCTTTCAATTCAGCCACCTCATTCGGAGCCATTTAGTATGGTCTCCGTGAGATAGGAGTAGTCTCGGGTACAAGCTCAATCTTGAACTCCACATCCCGCTCAGGTGTCATGCCTGGAAGATCATGCGGAAACACGTCGGGGTATTCCCAGACTACGGGGATGTCCTCTAACTTGAGAGCTTCAGTATTATTAATTGTTGAAACTTCCCGGACTGGATTGTCTAATATGAGGGACTGCGGACGGTGTAGTGGGGAATTAAGGTGAACCGTCCGGGATAACGTTTCTAGGACAGCGCCATCGTAGCTTAGCCATGACAGCCCTAAGATTGCATCAATCTTCTGCCCCTCAAGAATAATCATAGTGGTGGGATATATCTTCCCACCTAAGCACAGTGGTGCTTTCGGAATCATCATAGTTGCTGAAATCTTTCCTCCCGGTGAGCAGATCATATAAGAGCACTTGGTTGGAAAGGCTTCCAGTTGATGCTTAACCATATATGATGCACTTATGCAGTTGTGGGTTGCACCCAAATCAAATAATATGATGATTGCTTGATCGTTGAGAGTGAACGTACCTGCCAACACGTTGTCTCCCTCTAGGGCATCCTCATTGTCGAGGTTGCGAACGCCCCCAGTTCGCTGACCAACCTTCTTGACCGGAGGTCGGCCTCGAGCACCGCCCTGGAACTGGGCTTGCCCGCTGCTCTGCTGCCCCTGGGGACAGTCCTTCGAGAAATAGTCCACCTGGCCACACGTAAAACAAGTGTAGCGGGGCGGTCCTCCGCTGATCGGCGGACTGAAACCTGGGACGTGTTGTGGCGGTGGGAACGCCCGAGGTACCATCTGCTGCTGCTGCTGTTGTTGCGGTCGTGGTGGTGGCATCGGCGGTCGGAACGGGGGTGACTAGAAAGAACGACCCCTGAACTGCTGAGGTTGCGCCGGGGGATGCCACTGCTGACCGGATGGCGTCTGATACACCATGAGGTACTTCTGGGGAGCTCCACCCCCACTACTGGGTGGAGTGCTGCGCTTTCGCTGCTCATCCGCCAATTCTCACTGAGCGTCTTCTTGCATGATCGCGGCATTAACGAGATCGTTGAAGGTGTCGCGGTTGCATTGGACGAGATGCGTCTTCATCTCGGGGTGTAACCCTCGATAGAAGTGCTCTCGCTTCTTCTCCTCGGTGGATACGTGATCCGACGCATATTGCGCCAGATGGTTGAAGGCACGGGAGTAGTTGTGGGCACTCCTCCTGCCCTTCTTCAGCTCCAAGAACTATTGGAACTTCCGCTTCATTATCCCGAGAGGGATATGGTAGGCACGGAACACCTCCCGGAATTCTTCCCACTCCACGGCATGGCCAGCCAGCAGTGAGGCGACATAGTTCGCCCACCACGCACCAGCGGCACCGTGAAGCTGCTGTGCGCCGCGAACATATTCTTCTGCTGCTCCGTACATTGGAGCAGCCCGAATTTGGACTCAATTGTCCGCAGCCAGTTGTCGGCCTCCAGAGGTTCTGCTGCTTCAGTGAACACCGGAGGGTGCGTACTCATGAAGTCCGAGTACGTCACAACATGGGGCTCACGAGGCCCCCTCTCTTGACGCCCCCCAGCCTGGGACGTATTCTGCACAATCGTGCGGAGCAGATCGGTCTGCTCCTCACGATTCCCCACCAAGGCCGCGATCACATCCGCTAGTGTAAGCGGAGGAGGCGGTGGTGGTTGTTGCTGCAGGGTGCTGTCGTAGGCAGGTGGCTGGGAGTCATCACCCCCCTGCTGGCTAGAGCCACCGATCTCATGCGTGGTCCGAGTGCGAACCATCTGCAACCATACGACAATAAACATCAGTCCCGCAACATATTTCATGCAGTCCAATAAAATTAGGCGTAAAACATAATGACAGTAAAAAGTGCGATACATCTCGTATATAGATAATGTAATAACTTTGCACAAGCGACACCATTACCAGACCAAATACAAGCTAGTTAAATCCAATTTGATGGACTTCCTCTTTGGAAGTTCATCTCAACTAGGTTTCGTCACTACGAGACGTTAAAATAGCTTTGTCATCACGTATACTACCCTTTTATATTCAATACGGCACAAACATGGTCTCTAGCAAAAGAAACTTGAGTAAGTCATATACTCAAATCTTTCACTAGTTGAAGATAACCACTCATGAGTATGTTCTACCCCATTGGAAGTACATAAACCCCTTAGGGTACAACAATTTCTCAAATGAGTTCAACTGTCATCTCTCTGTCAGAATGACCAGTTTCTACATATTCCAGATTTTGATCTGGTTCTGGGCATCTTCACAACTTAAGCTGAAAAACAAAGTAAAAGTTAACTTCAGTATCTTTCCAACGAGTATTTATTTTCCCTCAGATAAGCTCTGGTTAAAAAGTTATGGTAATTCAAAGTCAACAGAATGAATTTTAACAGCACCTCCTTTGGAAGTTGCTGTTTCCATCTCTAATTTCAGCTTAATTCCGTGCTGCAATTGCAGTAACTTTGAATTACCAAGATGTAACACATCTCCTACCCTTTACAAGAACATATCATATGATAATTTTGGATGCTCCTACAGGAAGTTATGCTTCAAAAACAGAACAGTCCAGAGAGTAGTTTAAATCTGTCCTGGTTCTGGACAGTTTACTTCTGGAATTTAAGCCATCTTAAGGTGTGATTCAGCTCTGGGGGTCTACAACAAAGTTGTAGACTACTTAAACACCTTTCCATAACTATATCCCACACCTCCATTGTCTAAATAATATGTGAGTTATGCCCTGTCAAAGTTCAGCAAACTTGCTGCCCAAAATAGAGCACTCTGTTTTTCAGTCCCTTGGAGCTATGCTGATCAACTATAGCATTTTTCTACCCAACCAGGTCCCTAAATGTTGAAACTTGGTGGTTTTAGTTCTTTATTATCATTATCTTTCATGTACATGCCTATGATATGTCAGTACTATGTTCCTCACAAAAAGAAAATCCTAACCGGATTATACCGGCATATACGTTTCAATTGTGGCACTAAACGGTCTCTCGCACATGTTTACTACACGGGATACATACGTGGTTAGTACCTGCAGAAGACCACACAATAGTGATGCACTCAAAGGTTATTTCCATTTCAGGCAGGTCCATAGTTGAAAGTAAATACAAACGCCCGTATCATTGCCATACGGCCGCCCTTGAGTTAAGCCATGTCTCAAGGCACGTGATCGTGTTTTAACACCACACAACGGGGAACTAGAGTAGAGCGCGAACGGGTCATCACGGTTGGGAATTTTATCACCCCAACAGATACCACTTACTGCCCTGTAGGGCACGCCGATGGCAAGCGTTGCGTATGTCCTACTGGGCTATTTCCAGACGAACACACTATCGCGTTACTGACCACATGATGGGGTCTCCACTTACTTGCCTAATGCACGCTAGGGATCAGCGTTTCATATGAACTCAGTAACATGAAGAGTACAAGAGTTTCATATTGACGTCTCACACCAAGCTGTGAGACCTATCCCTGAACCACATCCCTCGTCAGGGGAGCTAACCAAAATTGAATCGTTTTAGGTGGCGTTCCTTACCATTCTTACCTGAGTGTAGGTGCGTCGTTACATAATTAAAGTTCAGAATTATAACACATATGTTAGTCTTGCCACTTTAAGTAACTATGCTAATATAGTCCTTACTTGGGCAAACTAGCAAATCCTCACCGAAACCTAAGTTTTCCCGTAATACATTCCTTAATTAATGTCGGTATGGCGTTGTCGTTCCTCACAGTCCCCTCTGTTGGCTCCTACAGCACCGCCACGACCTACGGAGCAACGACCCAGCCTCTGATCTTGCTCAAAGTCGCGGCAAACCGGACTTCACCGTGCGACCTAGGTCTAAACCTGGCGATGAACGAAAAACCCACGGAACTCGGTGGTTTCTCGCTGGTTTCCCGTGGTTCTTGACCGTATGGTTTCGCACGGACGTTTCTAGTTGGTTGTCGAAGCTGGTGAGCGATTGCTTGACCAGTTAGCCCGAATTTTCTAATTAACCAAACACGGGCTATATCACATGCTCTCGACAAGAACTGAAATTCCGGCCAGCACACTCTCTGTCATGCGGCCGGGGTTGCCGGATAGAAAGTACACTCCTAGGTGAACCTTTTGGCATGTCCAACTCAGCGCGGGATCAAACCTAGCGGCCGGATGATGAGTTTTTGGTAGTGGCGGCTTTACACGGCGCTGAATGGAAACAGGGAGCTCGTGGTCGGTTTACCGTGGGTGTGGCGCCAGTTCGTTGCGTCGATCACGTCGAAGAGGCTTCGGCGAAGCTCTGGGTGAGCTCAGACCAGCGTGCCAACCTCGGAGATGCGCAGACACCGGAGAACCGAGGGTTGTCGGGCGTGCGGCGGTGTTTCTTCGTCGAGGAGCTCGGGAATGGCCAGAGCAGCGCGGCGAGTCGGTTTCTGAGGTGGGAAATATCCATGGTGACCGCTACGTCGATGCATACCTTGGTCTGGGCTGCTCGGGAGGTGGCATCCGGGAATCGCCTCGGTGGCGCGCTGCGTGCGATCGCTTCAGCGAGAAAACAGAGCACCGCTCGGTTGTGAGTAGTTCTCCCACTGACCTGTGGGCCCATCTCTCCCCCCTAATCCTTTTTCAAATTCTACTGTAAATATCCTAGCTACTCTCAATTGAATGAGAGACTTAAGCACCAAGTCACAGTTTGAATTTGGTTTCCTCAATTTGGAATTGATTTGGCTAAATTTGTTGCACAATGGAACTGAAATTCAAATTCAGTTTTTGAATAATGCAAATTTAGCCCCCGACAAGATGAACTCCAATGAGGATGAAAATTGATGGACTAACTCAGAAAAATGTGCTGAGTTTGAATATGAAGTCAACTTTTGAATTCAAGTGATGAAAGTTGCTGCAATTTGAATTTGCATTCAAATTGGCCCCTTTTTCAAATGCCTCCAAAAGTGCCTCAAAAAGTATTGGATTTGCATGACATTTGGCCTGAGCCTTCCCAAGACTATTTAAGGTCTAGTGGTGAGCTCAACCTTTCATGTTCATGTGTAGAAATCCTACTTTTTGGAAGTTAGGGCTTTTTCCTCTAATCACCCTTTTGATGGTGGTTACTTGCTCTTCGCAAGTGTTCATGAGATATCCACCAAATGAGTTGTGGTGTTGTGAGGTGATGACATGATCACTTTTGCAAGTCACTTTCTTGGGCTTTTACACTCTCCACTGAGAAGGGCTCCGGAGCTGCCACGTGTCCTTCGGCTCCGGACCCGGCCTCCCCGCTAAGGCAAGGTCCGGTGCCGCCACGTGTCCTTCGGCTCCAGACCCGGCCTCCCTACTGAGGCAAGCTCTATAGCTGTACCATGTCCTCTGGCTCCGAACCCGGCCACCTCACTGAGGCGGGCTCCGGAGTTGTCACATGTCCCGGAGCTGTCATGGGCCTCAGGAGTCAAAGAAGACGTGACCAGTCTAGTCATGCATTCAAGACTCGTGTGTTCCCCAGGAGCACGACACGCAGCGCACGCTTCCACCCATACCTGCCATGCATTACAGTGACGGGATAGGACGGTGTGACGTGACAACGGGAGCAACAGTACAACCCCTACTCGGTCTAGGACGCCCGGCGTGTCAGATGACGCGCCTTAACTCCATCAATAGTGGATACTACAAGTAGCCATTAATACCCTAGATTGTTTATAGGATACAGACCACCGCGGGGCCACCTGTCAGGCCCCGGGTCTTAGTGTAACTACCCGGCCTTGAGCCATAAAAGGATCGGTCAGCCTCTGAGAGAAGGAGGGAACTCTAAGATTGCGTACACACTCACGCAAGCCAAGTCTCGGACAAGCAATACAACACACTCTCCCATGGACGTAGGGTAATACGCTCCGGCGACCTGAACCACGTAAATCTTGGTGTTCACCTTGTGTTCTCCAACCTCGATTGATCCAGCGACTTAGCCTCTCCAAAGAACGAACCTCCGCGAGCTGCTCCAGTAGCGGTGTCGGGGGAAGTTTCGTAGAAACACTTCGACATTGTGACTATATCAGAACGGTTGTGTAAGCAGACCTTGATAGTGATATCTATATAATAAAACTGCACGTGAATGTGTTTGGCTTTGATGAACGTCTAGCCATATCTTGAAGTCATGTGGAATAAATATAGTTGAAACCCCTACAATTATCTATGAAGATAATGCAGCGTGTATTGCATAAATACAAATTGGCTATATAGAGAATAACTTAACTAAGCATATCTCTTCTACCTTCACGAGCTCCAGCGCCAGGGTGAAGTGAGGGTACAATAAGCCAAGTGGCAATCTAGCTGCTTTTTTCATTAAGTCTCTTCCTACTATATTTAAAAATATGTCCGAGCGACGAGCATGAGACATTTAACAGACTTGCAGGTTTGGGAGACCTTCCCTAAACAATAGCCTTCTGTTCTTGGATTCTGAAGATCCTCAGTTGTATGTCCTAAAAGGTAATATTCTATCATGAAGACTATCGTTGTACTCTTTTCATTTGTGAGTTTTTATGAAGTTTATCCATAAAGTTTTTAAATGAGACAACAAATGTAATGCATGAAGCGGTAACTATGTATTCTTTCTCCATAATTTCCCCATTAGGTTTTAGGAATTTTTATGAGACATGAGTTGATTGCAGTATTCTTCTAAGGGGGAGTGTCGTACATCCTTATCTCCAATGATTTATGGGCAAATATCTAAACTACCCTTGAATAGTCTTGCATCTATATAGTAAAATCGTGTAACTCTAATTAATGAGAGAAGAGTTGAGTTCCACCTACATATGATGCCTCTAGTCTCTCTTCCCTGTTGCACTCATGAGAATGGGAAGGGAAATGAGAGATCTTCTGTTATCTACCTCACACTCATGCTATCGGGAGTGAGGAACATGGATCACGGGATTGGAGTTCACACACAAAAGATAATAGGTAGTAGAGAAAAGGTTCCTTTTTAAAAAATATATTACTTGATTTCAATGTAGTAGTTCATGGTTTTAATGGGCGGTGACTGGTGATTAATGGACTTTTCGAGTTCATTAGCAAATGATAAAAACTCTACACCAGGCCTCTGAACACTGCGGCTACAGACTTTAATCCCGACGCAACAACTTGAGCATAGCGGTGTTCGAGATTATCCGAAATTTCACACCAGGTAATTTTAAAATTTTAAAATTAAGGTTTTTAGAATCTAACTAAAATTATAACTAAATTTTTTGGTGCCCAAAAGTTCAAATTCCATATACAAATATTACCTGAAAATCACAGCAAGCGCAGAGGCAAGTGTGACGCGACACCTCGCCATAGGACGCGTAGGCATGCCACACACACTGTAGAGTAAGGAGGGACGCGGCATGCTAGCGCCTCACAATAGGCACGTTCTAGATGACGAGCGTGTGAAATCCCTAAAGTTCTAGCAAGTGAACCAGCAAATTCCCACTTAGGAAAATGAGGGGGAATTAAAACTTTGAATTATAACGGTGTGAGTCAAAAAGGCTGGGTCAAATTTGCAAAAAAACATGGGGAGATAAACTCAAAATTTAGTTCTCCATAATTCAAATATTAAGCCTCCCAAATTTCAGCTCATTTGGAGGGGTTTTATTAATTGTTTGGAATTAAGAGAGGAGCCCATGAATCTGAATTCAAATTTTAGTTTCAAATTCAAACTTCTCCAAAATGACAAATTGGGTTCACAAATGTGTTCTCCACATTTGGATTAAAATCCATGCCAAAATTCAGATTATTTGAATATGGTTTGCTATGCCTTTGGAGCAATGGAAGGAGAAAGATTCAAATTCAAATTCAAAGAGCCAAATGTAGTTCGAATTCCACATCAGAATTAATCAATTTGAATTCCAAAAATTCAAATCATAACTTAGTGTGAAAGTCTAGCATTTAAGTGTGAGTAGCTTTGGGAAGAATATCAGTGAAAAGTGGAAAAGAATTGAGGAGAGAGGGCTCACAGGTCAGCCACGCACAAACGCAAACCGGCTCTGTTCTTCGGCTGAGCACCGAGAGCACCCCAGCACTCGGTTGAACCTCGCCCCGACACACTCACCGCTACACCTCACATCCTGGTGATCAGACTGCGTGAAGAAGTGATCAACACGTCCTTTGGCCACGCACAGGACCATTTCACCCGTCGTTCGCCCTCCCTCTCACGAGCTCTCTCTTCAGTTCTTGCCGCCACCCGATCACCTCTCGGTTCCTTGACATCCCGGCGATACAGTCCGTATCATGGCCAACTTTCCACAGCAAAGAGGAGTGACATCCTCTACTCGAACCTACGGTGAAAACCCCATACCATTTCATGCACCGTTGGGTGAGAATTTTCCATTTTACCGAGAGCGAGTTCATAGAGCCGAGTTGGTCAAATCTTTGAAATTCTTGATGCTTAGTCTATAGCAGCTCGTGTCCATTGAATTATATGTCCTAGACCCTCCTACGATCATCTAGGATCAACAAGCATCGAAAACCATCGATGCTATGAACTGCTCTTCGAGTTTTCCCGGTCGCCGCTGATTTTTGACCTAGGTCGACGGTGAGCTCATACCTTTGGCCGTTTTCACGGCAAACCGGCTCCATATTCGTGCTTGGTATGTCCGCACGGAGCTGTGGGAGGAAACCGTTTCCAGAATAAGGATCGGTAGAGCTCGGGCGACCTTGCCGGAGTTCAAGCCACCGCTGTCGCCGTCGCCGACTAGGTTCCGACCGCCGAGAGCCCTAGCTGCCCCCACCAACGACTTCCCCGAGGTCTAAAACCTAGGGGCTACGAGTATCAGCCCCAGAGACGGCCGGGAACACCGTTCCAGCGGACCTTGCCGGCATGCGCCGCAGCCCGAGCGCTCTAGCGCGAGGTAGAAGATGGCTAAGGGGGTGGGGCCCGCTGTTAGGGTTTTACCCATTTAAAATGTTTTCCGTTTTTAGTTCAAACTTAAATGGCCATAACATCGTGTAGAGAAGTCCAAAAATTCTAAAACAAATTTTCTTGGATTCCTCTTAATCAGTACTTTGCAGAAATGCAAAGGAATTGGCCAGAAGATCTCTGGAGGGAATTAATTCCAGGAGATCCCTGTTATGGAATTTGCTCAAATTTGGCCATAATATCCTTCATAACTCTAGCGATCTCCTGTAAAAATTTGAGTCTCATTGTATTAAATTGCTAGGACAAACCTTGATCCAAAGTTGCCGACTCGAGGGCGGCGCGGCCTTCGAGAGGCACTCCATTGATGGAGGCTTTGTCCATTGGGCCGTCTGTCGCAGAGGGACTTAGAGTTCCGTGCCATGGAGGATATGCTTGCACGGACCCAAGAAGAGCTCGACAGGACGAGGGCTATCTACGAGTACCAGGCCAACCTCATGGCCTAGATGCAGGCAGCGGTGGAGGTAAGTAATTTAAATTACTGTATTTTAAATTTTTAACATTTCAGTAATATACATGTGTTCTAATATGTTGCAATGACATGCTTTAGCTCGATAGAGTGGCCAGGAGCTCTCGTTTCCTTCATGGCCGCAGCCGCCACAGACACCCTCGTCATGGCCGCCCCCAGCACAGGTACAAATGGCACTGTATAATTTTTTAATACTATTTAATACAGTGAGGGAGATAAAGTGATAGAGAGAGAGGGGGAGAGATAGTGAAAGAGATAGAGGGATGGGGAGAGAGTGAAATAGAGAGAGAAGGGAGAGGGAGATGGGGAGAGGGACAATGAGCGAGAGAGAGAGAGAGATAGAGAGAGGGAGAGGCGGATGGGGAGAGGGACAACGAGAGCGAGAGAGAGAGAGGGAGAGGGGATGGGGAGAGGGACAATGAAATCGAGAGAGAGAGAGAGAGAAAGAGGAGTACTGAGAGTGAAAGAGAGAGAGAATGAGGGAGAGAGAATGAGACATGTCCAACTTCTATTTACTTTGCAAGGTTCACCAACGGAGGCGCAAACTCCATCTCCGCAGCTACCGGGACCGGGAGGGACGCGCGAAGACGACGTTCACGACTCCGGAGGTAGTCATGAGGGGAGTGTGTAGCCATTATGTGTTTTAGATTTTCTTGGACTTTATGAATGAACCGTCGAATCGGTATTGTATTGTTTGTCTGTATGAATACCTGTTTGTTTTGTCTCAGCTCGCAACTGTGCCAGGCAGCCGTTATTCGGGCTTACTTACGACGGCTACAGCAGTCGTCGTAAGTAACATGGTCACTTACGACGGTCGTATTCTAGCCGTCGTAAGTGATATGGCCCAGCCCACCATGTGGCCCAGACGCTTACATATGACGGCTACGGATCGCCGTCATAAGTTACTTAACTTACGACGGTGGCCATCGTAAGTTACTTAACTTACGACCAAATCCTAACCACGGCTAAAACCATCATAATTAGGCTTAAACATTGTAATTAAGCTAATTACGACGGTTTATACATTACTTACGATGGTTTTAGCCATTGTAAGTGAGTCGAATTGCTGTAGTGACATTTGAATTTGGATTTGAATCCTCCCTCTTCCACCAATTCAAATGCATAGCAAACCAAGCCCAAAATTTACCGAATTTGGCCGGGATGCTATTTCAAATTTGATGAACACATTTATGAAACCCAATTTGTAATTTGCTGAAGTTGGAATTTAAAACTGAAGTTTGAATTCAAATTCGAGTTTCTTCCTCACTTAATTCTAAACAAACCCTCTCCAAATGAGCTGAAATTTGGCAGGGTTATTATTTGAAATTCGGGGAACCAAATTGTGGATTTAGCTCTCCATGTTTGGAAGTTTTTAGCAAAGTATGAGTCAGCACTTTGGACTCATACCTCTATATTCCAAAGTTTTAATTCTCCCTCATTTTCCTATGTGTGATTTGGCTATTCACTTACTAGAATTTTGGGGATTTCACACACATGTCCTTCTCAAGATGTTGATCTGTTCATCATTCTTCTGTAGAAATTATATTTCAAATATAAATCACGTCAGATTGGGAATGGATGTGTAACATGGATGCAACCTGATTCATGTCGTGCCTTTGATATCTCTCCCTGGCTCGCGTTCTTAGTGACTCAAAGCATGTCGTAGTAGTCCTGGCTGCCACTAGCCTGGTCTTTGCAGCATCATTTACCCGTGAACTCCACTCATCTCATGTGGGGCTCAACACATTAGAAATAAGAAAGCCTTCCACATCACCCATTATTCCCACTCATCATGGAAGAACATGTGGGTATTGTCGGGCGAAAAGAAGAGCGACCTCCGTGATGGCGCTGCAGGAGCGACCTCCATGAAGGCGTTGTGGGAGCGACCTCACTCCATATCTCTGTGTGACACCCGGTTCCGAAAATAGAACCAAGTGAATGCATATGTGTGCCCAGGATGTTCATCACACATACACATGTAATCCACAAACTGAATTCAGAATTTAACCACGAATAAATAGTGTTTAAGTACTTTATTACATTGACTCAATGTCTCACTCATGAATCTCTAAGTTATTCTTGCAGCGGAAGTCTCTAAACGACAGCGGAAAATGACTAAAATAGCAGGCTCCAACTTTAACTCCACAGGCATGTTGACGGTAGTTCGCACGCCTAGTACTCCACATGGTCCTCGAAGTACTCATCTCCTACACCTGATGTTTATGTGGTAATGCAAGGGTGAGTACATGTTGTACTCAGCAAGTGTGGGAAAAATATGACATGTAGCTTACAACAAGGTAGGGAATAAAGAGGTTCATTGCAGCAAGCAAATTTTATTTCACAAACATAATAAAAACAACAACTATTGCTAGGTGAGTTTAATCCCATCATAACCATGTTATTCATCAACATTCTTCATCTAATTCACAATTTATCATGTCTCTACCATCCATTAATTTTTCTCAAGTTCATCTCATACTCATAAATATTCATAACCATCTCATATACATATAACTGAAACCAAATTCATTGTCATGACTCAAAACAGTCCCAAAACCAATCCCAATGACCATACCATAACCATACCGAATAACCATCCCAAGTTTTCACTCTAATCACGGAAGTTGGCCAGGTGCTTGTGACCGGAAGCACGGCTATCATGATAGTTTTACACTCTGTAGAGGTGGCACCACTTTACCCACAGGTTCGTGATTTCGTCACCTTCGACGACTGCAGAACCTCCATTATACCAGTACACAACTGTTGGTGTATGTCCAAGAGATCACAAAATAGCCTTTACAAAGGGGCTACTAGATGTATGGACTCACTGAGGTTTCACCGACAGGCTCAAATCACCATTCTTCCACCCACGGGCCCCCTCTTGTGCCATGCAGTTCCCAGGGCAGTCCTCCTCGACTCTCATTCCCCGCGCCATCCTCGGTCCATAACAAGCTAGCAACACACCTAATTAATCAGCTAAGCCGCACCCATACTTGGCGTTGTGGTGGCACTGTTTTCCTGGCATATTCTCGCATGAACCGGTCCTTAGATCTACAACAAGTTCTACCATCTCATCCAGTAACATTCACGAACCAAGCTTGCCTAGATCTCCCCGATTCCATGCCCATTAACATCATTAAGATCTCATCATCATTATTCATATGAGTGCAGTAGCTAGACATGTTTTATTTCAGCTTCCCGTATCCCATGAATTAAGCGAAGCAAAAAGGAAAAATGACCATACCCGACTCATCAACTTTCCTGGTGACAAGGATGGTTAATAAAACTAGTAAACTTCTATAAAAGGATGTCCCATCAAGTTGACTCAAGCGTACGAGTTTTCGCAATAAAAAACAGTTTCGAAACATGGGATCAACATGGTCAAGGGGCACTTGCCTTGCTCCCGTGGTTCTTGTTGTTCGAGCGTAACAAAGTCTTGGTGCTATAGATCCTCGTAGATGGCCTCTTGAGCTTGTCCTTCTACTCACGACCAGGCACATACAAAATTTACAGCAATCAATCATCATGCACAAACTTTACTCAAGATGCAATGCGGTAGATGAATGCAAATCCTATGGTGTTGTTTTATTACTCCAGTTTGTACGTGTTCTTGTATGTTTTAATGGACTTTCATGGGGTTTTATGATGAACAAGGGCGTATGGATCAAGTGTGGATGTGGTAATGATCTTGACTCAAGATCTAGATCAATTCCACCGACAAAAAATGATCATAACACGATCTGTCCACATGTAAAAGTTTCTGCTCGAAGGGGGTGAAGAAAGCGGATGCATAGAAACAGCGACGACGTCGTAAGATGGGTAATGAAGACCTACCTCACTTCTTTTTGGTTGCAGGGCCTTCCTCCTAGCAATGGCAGCAGCGGGGGATTTTTCTATGGAAGATTAGGGCAGGACAGATCGTCGGACTTCTTCTCCGGCGACGGCGAGGCGTGATGGGGCTCGACGACAACCAAATTCTGGCAAGGGGGGGGGGACTTGGTGACTTGGCAGCAAGGAAGGGCTTGGCAGTAGGGGGATGACCAAAAGAGAGGGGTCAGCCAAGGGGGTGGGGGTTATATTTATAGGGGGGAGAGGAGTCCTACTCCAATTGGAGCTCAAATAAGAGTCTTATTCAATTTTTTGGATCTTAACAAACTTATCTCTTGTGGCGCGGCAGCCTTGGGGATTTTATCCTCAAAATGTGGGGAAAATCCCCTTTTTGGGCATTAGGGAATTTAGAAATTTTGGGGGAAATTTGGGAATGGCTCATTTCAGCTATCTTTTTCCCATTCCTCACCATTTCTATGTCCCATTCTCCATTTCTACATCCCCCTCTCCATTTCTATGTCCCATTCTCCATTTCTACATTGCCCTTCTCCATTTCTATGCCCCATTCTCCATTTCTATATCCCCTTCTCCATTTCTGTGGTTTTCCTCCATTTCTATGGTTCCTTCCTCCATTTCTATGGTTCTTTCTTCATTTCTATGGTTCCTTCTCTATTTCTATAGTTCATTCTCCATTTCTATAGTTCTTTCTTTATTTCTATAGTCCTTTCTCCATTTCTACTTCTTTTATAATGTTTCTCTATATGAAAAATGTATGCAATGCATGGAAATGAATTTGAGGGTGTTACACCCTGCATGAGACGCAATCAATCGATGGAGATCATGGGTGTCCCAAGGAATCTAGACTTGGGGAGAGTGGCCTTGTGGACGACGAGGCTCACCTCTGTGCACACAAGAAGTGGGAGGCGGCAGTGGAGGAGGACGAGTAGAGGGAGCGACATGTGAAGAGGAGCGCAGGGGCGTGCGCTGGTGGGAAGCCTCATGGTCGTGGCTAGGGGCGGCGACGTCTTGTGGGCGTGAGGGCGAGAGCTTCAGAATGAACCCCCCCACCACGCAGAAGCCTAACTGCCGCTGCGCTGGCGGAACATCTAACACGGAAGGGTACCGAGGAGTGGGCGTACCTTTGTAGCGAGCGCCCATTTCGCGTATCCTTTTCTAGTAGACCGGTGCGGCTACAAAAACCGAGTGCTGCTCCACCAAGGCAGTACCGAGCCTCTTCCACATCGATGCGATTAGTCAAGGCTCGGCGCATGGCAGGGGCGACGTTCGACAACGACGAAGGCTCATGCCGGTGGAAGCAGATGGGTCGCAACGTCAGGTGGTGTGGGTAGTGGTGATAAATGGGCTTGATCCACAGGCCTTTTCATAATTTATTTTGACCCTTATCAAATATTAGTTTAAAAATAAATATAAATTTGACCCAGCTCTAATTAGATCCGACACTTCATATTTTTAGTTCATTTTTTTAACCCTTTATCAACTGACTAGAGGCGCCGAGGCGGTTGTTCAGGTTCCCTAGGGTTGCAAGTTCCGATCGTGGGCTTGTGGCGCTGGGCCGTGAGCGTGAGTGCTTTGCTGGGAGGGGAGCAGCGGATCCGGTTTTAGAATCAGGTACCAAGGACTGTAATCGAAATATTATTATGTGGTGCTGGGGCCTAAGAGAGCGTGCCCGTGCTGTCCGATTGGCGCTTTGTGTCCGGCTGAGCCGAAGAGTAGCCGCTACTTCACCGCATCCCCTTGACTTCTTATCAGCCCTTACCCCTTCCGCCTGGTCGCCGCCACTAAACCCTAGCGCCGCCACCCCCTTCTCCCGGATTCCGGAGCAGAGCCGCGTGACTAGGCACCAACAGTCATGTCGACCGGCAAAAGTGGCAAGGGTGGCGGAGGTGCGCTGTCTTCTTCACGCGCTGTAGGCGTTGCCGAGGTTTGGATCTGAGTTGACTTACTATGGGTTGCAGGGAAGAAGAAGGAGGTGAAGAAGGAGACCAAGCTGGGGATGGCGTACAAGAAGGATGGAAACTTCGGGGAGTGGTTCTCTGAGGTGCGTGTCGTCTTATGACTTATAAGATGTTCTGGTGAGGCTTTTGAAGAATCGCCTGAATTTTGGGTTTAATTCTAGTGCGACAGGGTGTTTTATTGTGTTGGTTTGAAAATCCGCAGCTGCTGGTGGTTCTATGTCGCTGATTGGTAGGATCGGGTATGGTTATCGTGGATGAAATTTCGGTGATGCAGTGCTTCCAAATTTTCTCCTTGGGGAACATGTATTGCTGCTTTTGTTCGCAATGCTTGTGATTACTGCTGCCGACGTTGTCTGTAAACCTTGATCAGTTGCTCACCTTGTGCATACCTAGTTGATGAAAACAGGATGGGACAACTTCCAAGATTAGTGGCTTATATGTTAGCTCTGACTTATTTGTGTCCTTGAGGCTTAGTTTTGCGCTTGGGCATGGGAATTGCTTATTTCTTTCATATCTTAGATATAGTTAAAAGAATCTGTACAAACTGATACTCAGTAATACTAAATATTCCCTAGCTTACTGGATTCCAGGTTGAAGCTTTGTACAGCAAGTGGAAACTTTCATGGAAGGGTCTGTTTGGTTTGAGGGATATGGTGGGACGGGATGGGGCGAGCCCACTTTTGATAGTGTTCGTTTTGGAGACAGATGGGATGGGGTCATTCTCGAAGAGGAATATTCCTCATATGCGGGCTGGAACGATCCCTCCGAAAACAGGCAGACGAGTCTGTCCCACCTCTCATGAGCAGCACGTGGGCTAAGAATGACAGCTTGTTTTGACTATTGTGCATGCTAAGAATACATCTTATGAGGTTCCATATGAGACATATATTGTGAAGAAGGTAGGCTGAAATGTAAATAAAAAAAGGGCGTACCCAGTGCCGAAGGCTCCCACACATGTGGGGTCTGGGGAAGGGTTATTTCTAGACAGCCTTACCTCTGCCTTTGCAGAGAGGCTGGTTCGAACCCAAGACCTCAGGACACAAGTGGAGACACACTACCACTGTGCCAGGTCCGCCCTTAGCAAGCTGCATAGGAAAAAATCAATGTGAGCAGTATATTTGCAGTTTGTTTGCAATTTGATTGGAATAAATCAATATGGGCAGTTTGTTTGCAGTTTAATCACAATGTTGTCATGTTTGTTTCATTTTATTTAGATGGAAACAGGACCAAGGTTTTGATTTATGCAACTGCAGCACATATGTCTCTATCCTATCCCTTCATTCAAACAGGAGATAGAACCATTCCATCCCACATTTTCCCCCGAACCAAACACAAAACAGAGACCGTCCTATCCCACAAGACAAACAAAAAATGGGACAATCCCATCCCTAAACAGTAGGATTGATCCAACCCATCACACTTTGTCTCCGAACCAAACACACCTGAAGCGTTCCCGGTTCAGCGATGCAATGAGTCGCCACATGTTTGTTTGATTTCTCTATTTGATTAGTTTCATGAACGTGAAATAAAAAAATTCAATGATTTGCTGCGTGCTAGATGGATGTAGTTGGAGAGATAAATGTACTTCTAGGGTGTAATGCATGCTATTGCATGATTATTAATTACTACTTCACTCTCTTGATCGGTTTTATTTTGCAAAAGAAGGTGCAAAGTACACTTGAGCTAACATGCTAACTGCATGCTCTGTTGTTTGTTTTATTGTTTGTTCAGGTTGTTGTGAATAGTGAAATGATTGAGTACTATGACATCTCCGGTTGTTATATCTTGAGACCATGGGCTATGGAAATTTATGAACTACTGAAAGTAAGTATTTCTCTATACCAGCTGAGATTCAAATACTGAACATCTATTTGACCGAAGATCTTCAAGCCTTTCCCCCTCAATTTGTGGTACCCCTAGAGAAGCTAGGGGTGGCACCAATTGAGGAAAACCTTATACAACATCATTTTGAAATGATTGGGACATGTCCAACGGAAATTTGAAGATGCATCGTTGCATAGTTGGATGATAAGATGTCTCCAAAATTTGAAGAGGTAGAGGATAACCAAACTTGACATCGGAGGAAGCCTTGAAGAGAGACATGAGGGACTGGAATATTATTATGGAGCTAGTCATAGATAGAAGAGAGTGAGACTACCAATATGTGCCATAACCTTGATTTTTAGCTTCCCCTTTTTACCTTAACCTTTGGGCCTTTGTTTTATCCTCCCTTATTTTCCTCTTTTCTTTTCTTTGTTTTTTCTTTTTTTGTCTTCTCACTTTTTTTCTTATTTTATTGTATTTTTGTTATGAGTTCCATCTGTAGCCTACCCCAACCAGCTTGGGAAAAAAGGCTTTATTGTTGTCGTTGAATTAGTGTTTTCCTTTCTATTATCTCTTGGTGCAAGGACTAGTCAAAGCCTCCTCATGTGTCTAAAAACTGAATTCTAGTATCTTTTCTCTTTGTTCCTCAAGATAATCCATCTTTGAACCTTCAATGACCTATCTTGTAGCATTCAACCTGCAACTCGTGAATTGTCTACAACATGATCCTTTACTGTCAAACCAGGTCAAATGATCCCCTCGTTTCTAGTGGCCTTAGTGTAGGACAGTTTTGACATGGCGTGGTGTGGTTAGAGCTGATAAGGGTCCCAAAAAAATGAACTAATAATGAAGAGAGCTGGATCGGGTTAGGACCAGGCTGAATTCATATTCATTTTTGAACTAAAAGTTAATAAGTGCTGAGATAAATTATGAAGAGGCCCATGGGCCGAAGCCCATTACCAGGCCTAGGTGTGGTTGTGGATTATAATGAATGCAGAAGTATTAAAATATTTAATTGGAGCAGACTATACATTTACCTGTCTTCCATGCATGTTAGTATGTTAGCAAAAATATTGTATGATGTGTAGGTCCACTTTATTTTCAATATGTGCCCCCTCTTTTTTAGTTATCGTGAATCGTATTCGTTACTAGCATCAGAAATTTAATTATGTAATCATCATCTGCTAGTGAGGCAAGGTTTAAAAGGCGTCGCCTAGGCGTCCAGGCGCTCCCGCCTGGATGCCATGGCTGGTCGCCTAGGCGGGCGCCTGGCAGTAGCCTAGGTGTCCAGACGCCCTTTTAAAACACTGTAGTGAGGTTTGAGGGTAGAACAGAGATGAAAACAGATTGGATACTTTCTAGATCATCCGGTACCGTTTTCACAAATATCCGATCCAATTTTGTTTTTATTAGATCTTATTCGAAATCAGACGATATTCGGATCAACTGTTAGATATAATCCCGTTTTTCTAGAATAATTGGTGTTAGAGATAGAGTCCTAGTCCAATAAGAGTAGGAGTTAGTATTATATAAGGACTCTGTAATTTGGGGCTATATATACAGCCCCCCATTGGATGCGGCCATCCTGGGGATGAAGACGTGCCCATCCCAAAATTGAGTTGTGCAGGGTGTAGATGTGACCATCCTGGGGGTGCAGTTGTGTCTAACCTGAAAGTGTGTTTAGGGTGGAAGTGTGTCTCCATCCTAATTAGTGTGAGTGTGATCTAGAAAAACGAGATTAGGGGGTGATTGTTAGATATAATCTCGTTTTTCTAGAATAACTGGTGTTAGAGATAGAGTCCTAGTCCAATAAGAGTAGGAGTTAGTATTATATAAGGACTCTGTAATTTGGGGCTATATATACAGCCCCCCATTGAGAATAGAAAGAGAAGAGATTAGAGGAAATTAACCCCGGATTTCCAACAATTGGTATCAGAGCTAGGGTTTAGGATCTAACCTTGTGCTGCCCCGGGAGAACACGCTCCCGGGGCGGCCAATCCGGCCAGAGGCTGAAGCAGCCGAGGTCAGCTGCTGCGCATCCGACGCGGGTTTAGGCGGATCCGGCGGAATTTGTCAGTGCGGCTCGCTGGCTGGCGAGGTGGAGAGAAGTGGGGGTGACCGAGAGGTGAAGCCGTCGCCGCCAACGAGAGGGAGGGTACCGCGCCGAGGCAGGCGGATCAAGGGATGAGCGTACCTCAGATGGGCGAGGAGTGCGTTGAGGGTAGGCTGGTAGGCGGTGCAGCGCTCCGGCGGTCCCTGCGGTCGGCTTCCCCGTCGGTCGACGCAGAGGCTCATGACGAGATCGAGCTCGGAGCCACGGGCGCTCGAGTGCCGCAGCGGCTCGGGGTCCTCGGAGACCATGGCGTCACGCGCCTGCTTGAGGAGGAAGGTCCCCAGACCGGGGTTGTCCAAGGCGGGCGAGCGGTCGGAAGGTGGCAACAACAACGGAACTGGGCCCGCTGTGCTCGAGCTGGGCAACAGCTGCTGCCGCGCGGAAGGCCGCCGTCGAGGAGGCCGAGGTCCTGGTGGTCCAGGGTGGCGTGGAGGAGCGCGGAGACGCATCTGGCGGGGAGTTGAGCCAAGCGGCTGGGCAGAGCAAAGAGGTGGCGGCAGCTCTGCCTTGGAGCACGGCGGCGAGCACTGGAAGCTGGCGGCTGGCTTGGAGAGAGATGCTCCTAGGGTTTGGGAGATAGAGTGGGCCAGCTGGGCTGACCTGGGCCAACAAAGGCCTAGTGTGCTCAGCTGGGCCGGCTTGGCTGAGGTGGGCTAGAGGAAGTCAAGTGCTAGCCCATAATCAAGGAGGTGTCTACAGAACATGACACATAATTCGACTTTCAGACCAACAGAGGACGAGCTGGTGCTTCACTTTCTCCGACCACAGCTGCTTGGTTTTCCACCACGTGAGGCGGGCATTGTGATAGAAGCAGACTTCTATGATGTGACGCCGTGGGACCTCTTGGCGAACTACGACCTGCGTGACTTGGGATATTTCTTCACGTTGCGCAGGCGGAGCAAGCCTCGAGTACAGCGGTCCGGTGGCAGCGACATCTGGAAGCATAGCGCGACCAAGTGTGCACAGTCAATTTCCAACATGGGAGTTGTGGTGCAATGGCGTATGGTCAAGTTTTGCTTCTACATGCGCGGAGAACTCGGGAAGCGTCATAGCACGGGACGGATCTTGGAGGAGTACGAGATCACTGACCCAAGGTGCTATCGCCACGATAATGAATGTGAAGAAGTAGAATATTGGGTGCTCTGTCGCGTGAGGAAGAGCAGACCAATGCAAGGTGTGCTCGAGATGAAGATGTGACCATCTCGAGTATATGTTCGGAATGAAGATGTGTCCATTCCGAGATCAAATGCAGGATAAAGATGAGTCCATCCTGGGGTTGAAGATGTGACCAACCTAAATGCGTGTGCATGATGAAGATGAGCCCATCCTGGGGTTGAAGATGTGACCAACTCGAATTTGTGTGCAGGATGAAGATGCGGCCATCCTGGGGATGAAGACGTGCCCATCCCAAAATTGAGTTGTGCAGGGTGTAGATGTGACCATCCTGGGGGTGCAGTTGTGTCCAACCTGAAAGTGTGTTTAGGGTGGAAGTGTGTCTCCATCCTAATTAGTGTGAGTGTGATCTAGAAAAATGAGATTAGGGGGTGATTGTTAGATATAATCCCGTTTTTCTAGAATAATTGGTGTTAGAGATAGAGTCCTAGTCCAATAAGAGTAGGAGTTAGTATTATATAAGGACTCTGTAATTTGGGGCTATATATACAACCCCCCATTGAGAATAGAAAGAGAAGAGATTAGAGGAAATTAACCCCGGATTTCCAACATCAACAAATTGGGATATTGGATTGCAAACGGTTTGGACAGATATCTGACAGAATAGTCAGATATCCATTTTCATTCGGATATATCCGATTAATATCCATTTAAAATCCAAATTCATCCAGGCCCAATTTGACCTCTTGGGCCTTAGCCCATTAAATCCCCTTAACCCTAATCCGGTCTTGGTCTACCCCATCCCATCCCCGCCCGTCGCCCCCACCCTCATGAGGCTGAGAAGAATCAGATTCTTGGGAGGCTGGAGGAAGAAACGAAGAAATGTGGGGTGATTCGTTGTCTTGAAAGGTAGATTGAGGAGAAAGCTGCAGAGGTCGCCAGGGAGAGGGGCACGTTAGGGGCTGCTGTAGGTCGAGTTGAAGGATAATTCAGATGATGAAACTCATGACATCAATTTTGCTGCTCAAAGGGTCAACAACATGTCCATCATGCCTGTTCGTAAGCAGCAAAACAAGATATCAATACATCCACCAAATAAAGAATTCAAATACAGAGAATCTGTTAGGAAGAAAGCTGATTCGGAGAACTTGAAAGGTGCCTGAGTGCAGTGCAAAAAGTTCTGTGGTGCTGTTCTTCGTGATATGTGGGCTCAACAAGCTTGAAACATCATGATGGTGCATCTAGACACTGATACAAATGGTGATGGTGTGGGGGCTTAGCAAGCTTGACATTTGATGAGCATCATGATGGTGTATCCAGACACCGATACAAGTATGCCCCACCTCTGACACTAGAGGGGTTTTGGAACATGACGCCCGACCACACGTGTACTTGTTCGCTCAACGCCACTCACACTTAGGGTTGAAAATAGATGGAAACGGTCGGAAAAATAGTTAAATTGTTTTCATTTTCATATGTAATTTTTGGAAATGAAATCAAAATAGTACCATCGAAAACGGATATGATATCGGAAATTTTGAAAATATCGGAAACGGATATATCGGGACAGAAACATGTCAGACATCGGAATAGTTTTGATTCTTTTTGAAAACAACACCCCAAGGCTACATTATTGTCATCATTATTTGAAATCAGTGTTATCCTAAACGGTAAACAGTAGACAGTCGGTGGAGGTCTGTTTACCGTTTAGCCTGTCTAAACGATGTTTAAACGGTTTATACTTTAGCTACACTATTGAGCAAGTAATATATGTAACTTTAATTTATAAATTCTTGTCTTCACAACTAAAGAACATAACTTGCATTGAATCACATAGAGGTTATTTAGATAAATTAGAACCCCATACTCTTATTGAGATTCAACTGTCCTGTAACCCACAAACATGAAAAATTATAAAATAAAAGGCTAATAAAAGATGCAACTCATATGTGTCATATGTATACTCTATGTTCCTAAGCTGAGATCGTGCACGAGGGGACGCAGTTGCGTGCACTGCGTAGGGACTCGAGTGCATGAGGTGAGGGTGTGGTAGGGGGATGGGTGGAGAGGGCGACCAAGTTGCGCGTGGGCAGTTGCTGATGGCAGGCTACTTCGGTTGCGAGCCAATGGTGTGGGGGCGTACTTGGTGGCAGCGGATCGGTGGAAGCAATATGAGTCTTCGACCGCGTACAACTTAATGGGTTGAAAGAACCTGACTCTAACATTTTCACTCCGTCTAAATGGGTCAAAACACGTTTAAACACGAATAGAAACCGTTTTGTTTAGTCCGTTTACACTGTTTAAACAGCCGTTGACCCGTTTAATTGTTCGTTTAGGGCCTAAACTATACAACAAATGTCTGTTTATCGTTTAAACATGTTTAAATGACCGTTTAATACCGTTTAGGATAACACTGTTTAAAATGACATAAGCAAACCATGAAAATAAATTCACACTAGTAACCATAACAAATTAATGACAAGCCGAGTTAAATTGGGAATTTGGGATGGAATTAGGGTTTGGTGCTCCTACAGGCTGGTCCCGGTCTCTCGGCTTATTGAGCTGTTAAGTAGGGGCAAGGCGACTTGCTGATTCCAAAAATAAAAGCGGAAATTATTCAGAAATTTCCTAATTAATATGAATTCCGAGTATTTGATCGGATATCTACCCCAATCGTTTTTGTTCCGATTTCCGAATTTTCATTTCTGATTTCTGACCAATTTCTGAACAATTCTGATAAAAACTGAAAATGGTTTGAAATTTTTCAGAATCAGTATCGGTTGGTCAAGGAAATTTCTGTCCAATGTTTTAAGTTGTCTAGTCGATCCTAGTTGCATGACCACCGACTAGGTCGACTAGGACGACTAGTCGTCAATTAGGGCGATTAGTCGACCCTAGTCAACTCTAGTCGAAGTTCTAGTTGCCCTTTCTATTTTTTATGTCAGTCCCATGTTGACACTATATGTATAAACACATAACTATATAATTATATATTAACAGTAATAGCACACATCAATTAGCAAACATAAAATTCAGAAGCAAAATAGTTCAAAAATAGCAACAATTTACAGTTTAGAAGCAACAAAAGTTTAGTAATAGATTGCTTTAGATCAGAAACAGAACACTACAATCCTGCAAGTCTGCAACAGTTTAGAAACAGATTCTAAAGCACAAAGACAACAAACAATATTGTAAAGCATAATATGTGATTCATCTATTGTCAACTGAACTGATCAACTCATGAAACACTGAAACAACAACAATTTTAAATTCAAATGCATCTAATGATCTATTGTTTAGAAATAGCACAATTCTAGTTCAGATTTTAGGAAAAAGAACATTTAGTGTCCTGATCTAAAAAAGAGATGAATGAGCTGAACCCTAATGGACGACTGGCCAGTAGTTTAGAACCAAAAAATTTCTAACCTAGTCATCCTGATTGCCAAAACTTCTGATCGTCTGACTAATCGCCCTAATTGGACGACTACTCGGACGACTAGTTTTCTAGTCGCCTAGATCGAGTCGTTGCTCCTGATCGAGCTTCAATGATCGATATGAACGACTAATCGTGATAATCGCGATTAGTCGGACAACTTGAAAACATGATTTTCGTCTGTATTTCATCCCTACTCGCACTTGTTCGCTTGACCATGAGTTGTAAGATCCTTTCTTCATGCAATTGTTTCAATTAATCTTGCACTTTAATATCATAAGGAGAATACAATGTTTCGTATGGCAACATTGTTGTCATTTGCCAATGCCAGGTGGATCTTCAAGTTAATTTGTCAGTTTCATCCCTAAGTTTCACCTGACAATGATAGAAGGCTTAAAACCTTTGTGAACTTTGAACCTTACCAAAATCCATCAAATCATAGTAACTATATTTAGTCTTCATACCTTTCAATTATATGTGTTACGTGTGGCCGTGTTGATGTATAAAATTTAAGTGCTGATTTCTCTATATCCAATCATCTATTATTTAATATGGTGAATGATATAATATTTTAATATGATGTGATATGCGAAGAGTTGATTTCAAAATTAATTTCCGAGTCTGTCTGATTTTGACGTGTTTTCGATCCGATGGATCCATTCTCGATAATTCTGACATATCCCATACTGAATCCGTTTTTGACGATATTGTGTCCAACTCCGATTACGAACTTTGTATATGAATATGAAAATGGTTTAATCTTTTATCCGATCCTTTTTATCCCTAAGAAAGAAAATGTTGGAATGAACACTGTAGCAACAACCGCATTGTAGCAGCAGCTGCAATATAACAGCAGTTGCACTGTTCCCGCGGTTAGAACACTCCTTTGTGTTCCAGTCTAGGACTATAAAAGGAGAAGTGTTCTTCCCAAAAGCAGCTCAGCTGCATTCCCTCACAACCACTTGTTCAAGCCTCATCAAAGAAGAAGAGAGGAAGAACAAAGAGGGAAAGAGAGGAAAACACCAAGTGCGCCATAGATAAAATTCAGTGAGCCATAAACATAGTGTGATCATTTACCTGCTGTATTCAACACTAAAACCTCACCCATATACCCTTTTAGAGGAGTGTAGGGCCAACATCTAGTATTAGAGTTACACCGTTCATCTTTGGCAAAGATACGACATCATATGAGCGTGGGCGTCTTGCCTAAGGCGATCGCCGTCACATGTTCCCCGTGTCTCCAATTAGATGTTGGGGCCGCGGCGGGCACAACAGGACCCCGATGCACCATGTGTTGAGCAGATTGTTGTAAATAGAATCATGCAGAAGATCGGTGGTGCCACCACCTTCGTGACTCTCACACTATGCAGAGTGGGTTTTGATGATGTAGGTGATACTCCGAGCGTGTGGGTTGTGGGTCGCCGTCGAGTTAGGGACCGATGAAGAGGTAGAAGATCGCATTATGATGGAGGTCATCCTAGATGTTGTCATGCCCAACCTTATTACCACACTCACCACGAAGCGCTGCACTGCCAAGGAGGCATGGGACCAACTTTAATCTACCAGGATTGGGTCTAGCGGTGCTCGCAAGGCTAAGGTGCAACAACTAGGACTATGAGAATATCTAGTTTCGCGATGGCGATTTAGTGGAGGATTTTTCACTACGGCTGAGCTCAATGGTGTCCAAACCAGAGGCCTTAGGGAGGTGATCGACGAGACGCACATAATCAAGAAGTACCTGTGCGTCGCCCTGCCAAAGTTCGAGCAAATTGTCTTGCCACTTGAGACATTGCTGAATTTGTCGACGCTCTCCATTGAAGACGCCATTGGATGGTTGAAGGTGGTCGAGGACCGCGCGGTAGTCGTTCTCGACTTTGAGCTCGTACTCAAAGAGGAAGAGTGGGAGGCTAGGAAGGAGTAGCAGAGGGGGGGGGAGCTCATCCCGTGCCACTAGAAACATCTGAGGGCGACTACAAAGGTCGGCTTGGAAGAAGTCAAAGCAGGGATGTTGCGAGGGAAGGGAAGACTCGTAGGTTAACGATAAGTGTCACAACTATGAAAAAATTGGCCACTACGCTAGGGAATGCCGAGCTCCAAGGAACCAAGAGCACACCATGTCCAGAAGGAGAACGATGAGTCAACATTGCTATTGGCAGACGCCTGCATGCTAGGAGCAGCAGGAGGGTTGCCAGAGCAAGAGCAAGTGGAGCAAAAAGATGCCCACAATGATGCTCACCTTGGTTGTGTTGGGGAAGCCATCGGGTATGATGGTATCTCCACATGGGGGCAAGGAGGCATTCTTCGAGCTCAACACCGACGTCACTGGAACCGTGAAGCTCGACAACGGGTCGGTGATGAAGATTTAGGGGCGTGACACTCAAGGACCAAGCTAGATAACACCATGCTCTGCCGGATGTCTTCTACATCTCAACTCCCAAGATTTAAGAGCAAAATCATCAATCTTGTCCAGCTCGATGAACGTGATTGCCAAGTGCTGATCAAGGGAGGCGTGCTGAAGATCAGAGAGAACGGGAGGAAGTTGTTGGTGAAGGTTGGCTAAGCATGCAACAAGCTGTACACGACGGACCTCTGAGTGACCCGTTTAGTCTGCCTGGCGATGTGGAGCGATGATGTGGTTTGGCTATGGCACATGTGCCTTGGCCACAACAGCTTACATGCGATCGCTAGAATGGCTTGATAAAAAATGGTGCGAGGCCTACCTCTGATCGAGCACACGGGCGAGCTGTGCTACAGCTGCCTCGCCGTAAAGTAGAAGAGAAAGGCTTTGCCCCAAATTGTGAGCTATCGGCCATAAGGTGTGCTTGGTTTGGTCCATGGCACCCTCCCCTGACAAAATCACACCCGCAACACATGGGCAAAAAAAGTATTTCCTCCAGTTTGTCGATGATCATATCCGTTACATGTGGATACATATGTTGGTAAGCAAGGACGAAGCCCCTCAATCGATGGAGTTCTAGAGCGTGGTGGAACGAGACTGGGAGGAGGCTCAAGGTGCTGAGGACGGACAGAGGCGACAGGTTCACCCTGATCAAATTCGGACGGTACTGTGCCGAAAAGGGTGTTGAGTGACACCTCACAGCTCCTACACTCCACAATAGAATGGAGTGGTGAAGAGAGAAAACCAAACTATGGTAGGGATGACAAGGTGCATGCTCAAGGCCAAAGACATGCCGGCTGAGTTTTGAGGGGAGGCTATCACGACGACAGTGTTCATCCTGAACCGCGGATTGATGAGGAACATCCTCGCCAAGACACTATTCGAAGTCTGGCATGAGCGCAAATCGAACATCTCCTTCCTTCGGATGTTCTGGTGTGTGGCGTACGTAAGAACGGTGTGCTGACAACTGACCACACTGGAAGACTGGAGGAAGAAGATGGTGTTCCTCAGATACAAGCCTGGGAACAAGGCATACGGACTCTATGACCTAGAGGGAGGCTTGGTGCATGCCTCTTGGGACTTCGTGTTCATTAGCTAGAAAAAAAGAGGTGGACAGAGGAAGCTACATAAGGATGCAAAAGACATCAGGCAATTCCTTCTTCGATATGAGAAACACCCGGTTGAGCTCAAAGACGCTACGTGAGTCTAGCAGGGGCCTCAACCTGAAGATGACATCCAAAGCCTGGTGTGGATGTCAAATGCGAGTGGCGGACAAGCGAGCTTGCACTCTCCTGTTTTGAGGGGAGTGTCGAACACCCCCATCCCAATCGCCTCGACAAGGCATGGCTCTAGTGCTGATTGAGGGAGGCGTGTGCTAGATCAGAGACAACAGAAGGACGTTGTTAGTGAAGGTTGGTCGAGCTGGCAGCCATCGATACACGATAGACCTCCAAGTGACCTGTCTGGTCCGCCTAGCGACGCAGAGTGACGATGTGGCTTGGCTATGGCACACGTGCCTTGGCCACATCAGCTTACGATGCAATCGCTAGAATGGCCTGTCAAGAAATGGTGCGAGGTCTACCTCTGATCGAGCACGTGGCAAGCTGTGCGACAGCTGCCTTGTCGGAAAGTAGAGGAGAAAGGCTTTGCCTCAAATGGTGAGCTATCAAACACAAGGTGTGCTTGATTTGGTCCACAGTGACCTCTGCGAACCAATCACACCCGCAACACATTGAGGAAGGAAGTATTTCATCTTGTTTGTTGACAATCACATCCGATACATGTGGATATTTCCGTTGGCAAGCAAGTACGAAGCCCCTCAGGCTATCAAGGCTAGAGCATGGTGGAACGAGTTTGGGAGGAGGCTCAAGGTGCTAAGGATTGATAGAGACGACGAGTTCACCTCAACCAAATTTTGACGGTAGTTTGCTAGGAAGGGTGTTGAGTGGCACACCACAGCTCCCTACACTCCACAACAGAATGGAGCGGTGGAGAGAAGAAACCAAACTATGATAGAGATGGCAAGGTGCACGCTCAAGGCCGAGGACATGACGATTGAGTTTTGGGGGAGGCTTTTAAGGCGGTGGTGTTTGTCTTAAATTGCGCGCCGACAAGGAGCGTCCTCACCAAGACTCCATTCAAAGTATGGCATGGGCACAAACCGAACGTCTCCTTCCTTCGGAAATTCGGATGCGTGGCGTACATAAGAATGGGACGCCCATAACTAACCAAGGTAGAAGCCGGAAGCAAGAAGATGGTCTTCCTTAGCTACGAGTTCGGGAACAAGGCATACCGACTCTACAACCTAGAGGGAGGTTGGGTGCATGTCTCTCACGACGTCATGTTCGTCGAGTTAGAATAATGGAGGTGAACAGAGGAGGCTACAGAAGAAGAAAGAAAGGCACCGGACAATTCCTTTGATATGAGACTGTGTGGCGTACGTAAGAATGGGGCGCCCATAACTGACCAAGCTAGAAGACAGAAGCAAGAAGACAGTCTTCCTTAGCTACAAGTTTGGGAACAAGGCAATACATACGTACTTCCCTGTTTTCCTAGTTCGGCTTCGGGTTAGATTCTACAACCTAGAGGGAGGTTGAGTGCATGTTTATCGAGACGTCGGGTTCGTCGAGTCAAAATAGTGGAGGTGGACAGAGGAGGCTACAGAAGAAGAAAGAAAGGCATTGGACAATTCTTTCTTCGATATGAGAAATGCTCGGATGAGGTCAGAGCCGCTAGGGGAGTCTAGCAGGGGCCTCAACTGGAGAAGACAAAGTCTCGAACCTCCCTGATTCGGGGGAGTGTCGAACACCCCTCCTCCGGTCGCCTTGACAAGGCTGGGCTTAGGGAGGTCTGTACCCCCCCCCCCCCACTCGTTGGTGATATCACCATACCTTGATACAAAGTATGGGGGGAACCTCGTGGTTCCACCCATTGAGGAACTTTGTTCAGAGTGGACATTGACGAAGAAATTCTCATGGTGTCTACAGAGGAACCAAACTCCTTCACAGATGCCGTGCTTGACCCATGGTGGACGAAGGCGATGGAGGAAGATATGAAATCTATCATCGAGAACGAGACATGGAAGCTCGTTGACTAGCTGACAAATTTTTAGCCAATTAGGCTGAAATGGGTGTTCAAGATGAACAAAAACTTTGACGGGGAGATGGTCAAGCACAAGTCAAGGCTCTTAGCAAAGTGCTATGTGTAGAGGGAGGGGATTGTCTTCTACGAAATCTTTGCCCTGGTCATGCAGACGAAGTCCGTGTGACTTCTAGCATTGGTGGCAAGGAAGGGTTGGCATGGCCATCACAACAACAACAGTCTTTGTCTCAAGAACGTTGAGGTAGGCTAGATAGTAAAAGCGGTTTTGATGCTAGCTCACCAAGCCTATCATAACCCTCCTTTAACATCCATGTGTTGGCAATGGCCATCACATGAATGCTAAATTAGCTTTCTTCAACGGTGAGCTGGAAGAGGAGGTTTATGTTCGGCAACCACCAGGCTTCATCAAGAAGAAGCAAGAAGCAAGGTGCTCAGGTAGCATAAGGCATTGTACGGGCTTCGGCAAGTACCAAGAGTCTGGTACACAAAATTGGATGGAAGTCTGAGAAACTTGGGCTTCACCAAGTGTGCCAACAAGAATGGTGATGTATGTTCGACGTTCTAGTCCAGCTCTGTTGGTCGTCGTGGTGTATGTGGATGATCTGATGATCTCTAGGGCTGTCAAGGTGGGCATCAATCCCTTCAAGCGTGAAAGGGCAACACTATCCAAGATGAGTGATCTTGAGCTTCTTAGCTACTATCTCGGCATTGAGGTAGAGCAGGGAGAAGACAGGATTAAAATCTTGCAGAGTGCCTAAGCGCAGAAGCTGGTGGAGAGAGCAGGGTTCAAGGGTTCAAAGCGAGCTCTCTCTACAATGGAGAAATGTCTGAAGCTGTCTAAAGGGAATATAGAGCAGGCAATGGACGCGGCAAGCTATTGCAACATCGTCAGCGACCTGTGCTACCTTGTCCACACTTGACCAAACATTGCTTTTTGTGTGGGATATGTAAGCTGGTTCATGGAGGATTCACATAAGGATAACCTTCTTGCTGTGAAACACATTCTGCATTATGTCTCAGGGACAACCTGCCACGGCTTAGTCTACAGCAAAGAGAAGGGAAAGGAGCTGGAGCTAGCTGGGTCCAATGACAGTGACATGGCTGGTAATGTTGATGACCGAAAGAGCACCACCAGGGTTCTCTTTTGCCTTGGTTAGAGCCCAATTACTTAGCAGTCACAATAGCAGAGGGTGGTGGCGCTTTCAATCTGTTAGGCAGAGTATATTGCTGCCGCCTGTGCTGCTTGTCAGAGCTATGGCTTCATTGGCTTCTTTAGGAACTGACAGGAGAGGAGGTAGCCATCACACTATGCAAGAACGTAGTGTTCCATAACCGCAACAAGCTTGTTGATGTGTGGCTCCACTTTATCCGGGATAGTGTCAACAACGGACAGATTTCCCAAGGGTTTGTGGAGACCGGCAATCAGTTTGCTGATATTCGCACCAAGGCATTGGGAAGGTCTGGCTCAAGGAGATGTGCTACAAGCCTGGGATGGACAAGGTGAGAGGAGAGCAACACATTTGAAGGGGAGAAATGTGAGTCAAATATGTTCCTCACTAAGATCAGAATTTTAATTATGTAATCATCATGTGCTAGTGAGGTTTGGGGGTAGAATCTCCTCAGCAGAGTAGTTAGAATAGGAGGGAGAAAATGTCAGAAGAAACACTGTAGCAACAGAAGCACTGTTGCAGCGGCTACCAGCCTTTTTGATGCGTCGCCTAGTCGACGACTAGGCGTCCAGGCGCTCTGGCCTCGACGCCATGGCCGGGCGACTCGCCTGGTCGGCGACTGGCCGCCGCCGCCGCAGTCGCTGCTGCTGCCATAGCTGCCGTCCGTCTAGCGCCGCCGCCGCCCACCTCCTAGCGCCACCGCCGCAGTCGCCGTTGTTGCCATCGCTGCTGCCCGCCTAGCGCCGCCACTGCCCGCCTCCTAGCGCCGCCGCCGCCTCGCCGTTTCTGACACCTGACACTCGCTGTCGCCGCCGCCTCGCCGGTGTTTCTGCTTGCTGCCGCCGCCGCCCACACCAGTGGAGAAGAGAGGGTTGATGGAAAAGTAGTTAGGGTTAGAGTGAGTAGGTTTTTTATAACCCAATCTAAAATCATCCGACGGTCCACATTATTTTGGGCCAAAACTGCGTGAGGCTTAGTCTTCAGCTCCTCCACCTGCGCCTACCAGCCGCTCGCCGCTCGCCGCCTCTGCCACTGCCAGCGTTGCCCACCTGCCTGCCGCCTCTGCCACCGTCGGCGTTGCCCACCCACCTGTCGCCGCCCGCATCTGCCTCCTCCTGCCCGCATCCGTCGCCGCTCGCCTAGGCGACCGCCTAGGCGCCTAGGTGTCCCGACGGCCGGCGGGCGTCTAGCCGTCGAGGCGTGGATTCGCAACCCTGGCGGCTACATTGTTCCTGTTGCTGCGACACTCTTTGTGTTCCAGACCGGGGCCATAAAAAGAGGGGAAGTGTTCTTCCCCAAAGAAGCCCAGCTGCATTCCCTCAATACCACTTGTCAGTGTTCCAAAAGGCGGAATTAGGCGGCCACCCAGGCGCGCCTAAGCGCTCCGCGCTGGCCAGCCGCGCAACCTTGGGGCCTAGGCGGAGGCGAGGCGGGCAGAGCGCTTAGGCGACGGACGGAGGCGTGGGGAGGCGCGCGCAGGCGCTCCGAGGCAATGCGCGCTCGGTTTTCAGCGGGAAGAAATTTCGGCTTTCGCGCCCGCGCGCGCTTCGGTCTCGGCTTCCCGCGCTAGACTCTCGGCGCCCATCCCATTTGCTCCCGCCGCGCTTCGCGCGTCCTTCTCCCACGCCCTTCGACCGGATCCCACGCGCCCCGCCGATTCCCACACCCTTGACGGCCAATCGAGCGCCCCCTCTCTTGCGCTGCTGCCCTCTCCTGCTGTCCTGTGCCGTAGCCATCTCAGCCGCCGTCCACCTCTGCAACCAGAACTGGGAAGCAAGGTGCATCCCGACTTCCTCTGATCTAGTGGTCTTAACTTCTTAGTTCTCCTTTCTCAGAGCAACTCCCTCCTCTATTTTATGCCTCTGTAATTAGATTAGGTCTAAATGTCTCATAGTTTGTTATGTTTTTTTTACTTTGGATTGCTATGTACAGATTGGTGAATGTCTAATAGATTGGTCAATGTGAACTCTGAATGTCTGAAAGGCTCTTTTATCCGAATGCTTCTGTAATTGGATTGCTGTAAGAAACCTTTGATTTTAGTTTTCAGAAATCTATTAATCAGGATTGCTATAAGAAATGTTGTGAGAGTGATTAGTTTTCAGGTATAAGATGTTATTTCATTTGGAAAATGTTCTTTTATGCATATCTCATTAATCTGAACAACTAATCAGCTATTGCTTTTATGCAAACCACATTATTGCTGATTTGCTGTTAGAGTGCTTGATGCTTAGTTTTTAGTTTTTTTTTCTGTAAGAATGATGTTGGACTGCTTCTATGGAGACCCCATTAATTAGAATAATGTAGATCCCATTATCAATTATCTTCCAACAGCACAAAACAAAATTACAGAACAGATCGAACTACAAACTAAATTCTCAGTATTCTTGTTAATTTTGTGTATTCTTGTTCTGTTCTGTTATGGATTTATGGTAGATGTTCTGTCCTGTTGGATGCAGTTGAATATTTTAGTAAGGTTAAGTAAAAAACGCCTAGGCACCGCCTAATAATGCCTAGGCACGCCTGGGCTCTAGGTGGTGGGTCACCGCCCGCCTAGCGCCTAGCGCCTTGTGGAACCCTGCCACTTGTTCAGGCTTCATGAGAGAAGATAGAAAAATAAAGAGAGAAAGGGAGGAACCACGCAGTGGGCAAGAGAGAAAATTCAGTGAAGCATAAATACGGCCAACATTTATCTGCATTATCGTTTCTGATGATTGAGTTGCTGAATCAGCAGATACAACAACAACAACAACAACAACAAAGCCTATGTCC
Organism: Neostapfia colusana; assembly: GCA_030760725.1. Lineage (NCBI taxonomy): Eukaryota > Viridiplantae > Streptophyta > Magnoliopsida > Poales > Poaceae > Neostapfia > Neostapfia colusana. Next base: position 52,241,266 of record JASWHV010000009.1, read on the forward strand.
CAACTCCCAAACATGTTGGGGTAGGCTAGACATGGAACCCTATAATTTATTTCATTTGATTTCATTTTCATGAGAATGGTTGAGTGTAGTTGTTGGCTCGTCAATCCTATCACAACCCCTCCTCCTTTACCCGGCCTTGGGACCGGCTAGTCTTACAACATAGGCGGAGTTCGAATCAGCAGATATTGCCTAATATAATATTATAATTCCATGTCAATGAAAACCGCCTTCATGCCATCTTAGGTCATGGTGGTTCTGGGCCACGAGTGCTTTGCACTGTCGCTATAGTTTATTGTTGTAAAATAGACCTTTTCCGATACCTTTTCTTCTGGAATATTAAAAATTGCAGCAACCACAACTCTGTTTAATTCATGGTCCTCTTTCATGTTTTTTTTTGCATATTTATTTTATCATAGAGGTGTTCCTTATATGAAACTGCTTTCTGCATCTGGTTTTTGGTTAACATTTTCTCAGAGCAAAACTTCTGTCAGTCAGTCATGTTTATATGTAGCTTAGGAAAGCATAGTAACATTATTGTAATCTTATTCCTTTTGATATGATTTGGTGCAGGAATTCTTCGATGCAGAACTAAAAAAGATGAAGGTGAAACCATATTATTTCCCCTTGTTTGTTACTGAGAATGTTCTACAGAAGGAGAAGGACCACATTGAGGGTTTTGCACCTGAGGTGTGCCTTTTACTCTTGCTCTTTACACCTCAGTTTCATCCTCTTCCCACTTCTTGGTTAATTCTATTAATCCAGCCTGCCCAACAATTAGATTTACTTCTTGTCAGGAGATAGCAGCTCAACAAATTAGAAAACCGAGCCTACAAACGTCTTCAAAAAGCTAGTTTTTCTTTGTTTTAATCTTACCAAATTGTCACGTATCATAATATGTCTTTTCGTTTTGATATGTTTCAATGAATTTCAGAGGAAAATCAAAATTTCAGATATTTCAGTATTTTTGGTGTCCTGCTGTTTACTTTCCATCACCCCCTCTGTTTTATGCTTCCGTACTTTTGAGTTTTGATATAAACTTTCCTCAACCCCTTTTGTTTTATCTCTGAAAAAAAATGGCTGAATGAAGTCCCTGATCCCTTTGTTGTTTGTAGGAAAATATGGTTTTATAAAACTGTAAAATAAATAGAAATCCATCACCCTCGAGTAAAGTTACATTCAGGAAAGGGTGAGCTGGCAGATGTGTTGTGGCAGCCTCTCCCTTGTCCTTCCCTCTTCTTTTCCTTTTAATTTCCTTTTCTTCTGTATCTGCCAATGTGTCGTCTCATGTTTCTAGACATGGTAAAGGGGATGGGAGGCTCTGCTTTACCCTACAGCCCTAAGAGCACTGTTAATGGTCGCTGAAAGCTGGCACTGTTTGTCATCCCATTGGATAGATTTTTTGCCTGTTAGATTTGTTGTCACATCGAAAAATCTATTGGTTAGTTAAATTCTGTTCACTGCTATCTGCCATGTTCTTAATAATTTGTGCCATTTCACATCATGACTTATGTTGATCCTTGTTACTATCTTTTAAATCGACAAATGCCCAATTATTTGTAATAGGAAAATAATAACTTTTTGTTTTTATTCTTGCAGGTAGCTTGGGTTACTAAATCAGGGAAATCTGACCTAGAAGCTCCTATTGCAATCCGTCCCACGAGTGAGACTGTCATGTATCCATACTTCTCTAAATGGATAAGAAGCCACCGAGACTTACCATTGAAGTGTAACCAGTGGTGTAACGTTGTTAGATGGGAGTTTAGCAACCCTACTCCTTTCATAAGGTACTTTTTTCCAATCTAGGGTCTTATTTCCTAAATTCTAGGACTCTCTTTCCTAAACTAAATAACACACTTTATTTCTTGCCTTATCTATTAGATTCTTACTCCTAAATGACTCCTAGGCGCCCCTAGGTCCAACTGCCTTGCGGCAGTCCCAACCTAGCTTATTGCGCGTGCCTGGCCCATGTCTTCACGCAACACTGGATCAGCCAACATTCTCCTGATCCTGTTGCTTGCTCGTGACATCGATGACTCCTCTTGATTGGATCCCCTAGCTGTCGCTCCTCTTATCGTAGCTGTCGAAGACGACGTGCCGCGAGATCAAAAGACGTTGAGTAGTGAGATCTAACCACCGGTAACCCTTATGATCAAGCGAATACCCGAGAAAAACACACCGTGTTGAGCGGGGCGCAAGCTTATGTGGGGCAGTGACAGAAAGATTAGGGTAGCAAGCGCATCCGAAAACTCGAAGGTGATCGTAAAGAGGATCGGTGCCATATAGAGCAAAGTAGGGGGTGGAGGCACGAATCGCCTTGGTGGGAAGACGATTAATTAGAAGTGTGGCAGTATGAAGAGCCTCCACCTAGTATCGGGCTGGAATAGACGCCTTTAACATTAGGGAGCGCATGGCATCGTTGGTGGTGCGAATCATGCGCTCTGCCTTGCCGTTTTGAGGAGAGGTATATGGATAAGACATGCGTAGCTGTACCCCATGTGCGGAGAGAAAATTACGAAACGCGGAGTTATCAAACTCGCGTCTGTTATCGCACTGGACAACTCGAATGGTGCGTCCAAATTGAGTAGAAATCCAAACGAAGAAGTGAGAAAGAGTGACGAAAGTCGCAGACTTCAATCGTAATGGAAAAGTCCAGGAAAAGTGAGAAAAATCATCAATGATCATCAAGTAATAATTAAAGCGCGATACATTGGTAATGGAAGATGTCCACAAATCACAGTATATAAGATCAAAAACGTGCTCAACATGAGTCATATAAGTGGGAAAAGGAAGTCGAACATGGCGACCAAGCTGACAGGCATGACATAAGGAGTCATGTGTGCCCCTAGAACACGAGATAACTGAACTACTGAACAACTTCGACATGGCATCTGCACCAGGGTGGCCAAACCGACGATGCCAGATGGTGGATGAAGCTGTCGTAGTCAAAGCAAATGGCGGTGGTGCAGCGGAAGTAGGAAGCCAAAGTGTGTATAGGGGCCCCGAGCTATCACATCGAAAAAGAGGTCGTTGGGTGGAAAGATCCTTCACAGACAAACCAAAAGAATCAAATTCAATGGAAACATTGTTGTCAGTGGTAAAACGGCGAACATAGAGCAAGTTTTGAATGATATCCGGAGCGACAAGAATGTTTTTAAGCTGGAAAGAACCCGGGAGATCGGCACCTACTGAGGTGACCGGAAGAACGGACCCATTCCCAACAACGATAGATGAAGGAAAAGAGGGATTGGGAGGATGGGTGGAAGAGAGTATACCGGGATTAGGAGTGGTATGGTATGATGCTCTGGAATCGACTACCCAGTTGGCACCTGGTGGAGTAAGGTGCATGGTGCTGAAGGAGGAAGCCAATGACTGTCGATCCCACGTCGACAGTGGCTTCTGGAGGTGCCGATGGCTCCGAGTACCCAACAGGATAGTCAGTGCCTCCGTAGGTCGAGGCTGACTGTCCGCCAGAGGAGTATCCAGGCCCACCATAGGTCTGAGTTAGCGGCCCACTGGCACTGTGGTCTGGTCCACTGTAGCCCGGGGTAGCCGCGAACGCCGGCTGGGGACGTGGTGGTCGTGGAGGCTGAGAACCCGAGGACGGCCCAGGCCACATGTAGATCTGGCCATTCTACGGGTTGTAGGGTGTGGGCTAGGGTGCGCCTCCCCGGCCGGTACCACCACTACCACCAGTAGTCGAAGCCGTAGGTATGGGAGTGTCGCCTGCACCGCTACCACCACGGCCGCCGTTCTTTCCTCGGCGATGACGGTTTCCACCTCCTGTACTGGTAGGAGTGCCTGGAGTGGAAGGTGGTCGTGACGGTGGTCCACCAGCAGCTGGACGAGAGGACTGCCCAGAGCCATAGAAGGCTGTGGCAGATCCGGATCCAGTAGAGCCTCCTGCAGTGATCTCCTCAAGTTCAAGATCAGACCATACCTTCTCGAACGTAGGTAGTGGCTCCAGTCGGAGTAGCCACGTCCGTAGGTGACAATGACGCTCATTCAGGCCCTGAAGGACCCGAAGAACAAGAGCGCTATCGGTGACCGGCTGACCAAGGTCACATAGGGCATCCGCCATGCCCTTCATCTCCCGACAGTAGGTGGAGATAGAACGATCACCCTGGATGGTGTTAAGGAACCGAGTGCTGACGTGGAGGGCTCGAGTCGCGCGGTTCCCTAGAAACCGCTGCTCAAGGACTAGCCAGGCCTGTCGAGCAGTGCCCCCACCGCGCTGCCTGACGATGTCCTGTAGCTCCTCCGTCAAGAAGCCAAGGATCCAGGATAGGACCAGGCTGTCCACGCTGATCTAGGTCATCAGTACTGAAGAATCGTCCTGGAGGACGTGGTCGTCGAGGCAGTAGCGCCTCAGCGTGAGGAGCACCATATCACACCACCGGGCATATGAGGTGGACTCGGAGCTGAGAACAACCGGCACTAATGTCCGGATGTTCTGAATCCATGCGGCCTGCGCATAAAGAGCGGCCATAAGTGAAGCCGAGTACGTACTAGCGTCCGAGAGAGGCTCGTGGGCAGCACTTGTCGATCGGTGAGCACTCTCCTCGAGCTGGTGGGATAGCGATGCCACGGAGGCATGCTCCTGCTCTAGGGCAAGAGCGAGTGCCCGCTCGCGCTCGCGAGAGGCAGCCAGTGCTGCGGCGATGTCGGAGGTATCCGAAGTGTCGGTGCCGTAGGAAGAAACTGCGTTCTCAGCAGCGACACTAGCAACTGGGAACGGAATCGGCTGGACAGCCGTCGTGGTGCTCTCGTCGATGTCGAGGCCGGTCGAGTCCCGTAGCACAGAAGTACCTGCCATGAAAGTGACAGGGGTGGCGGGGTTGCTTGTGGTACCTACGAGGGGTCCACTGGCAGCCGGACCGGTTTTCGAAGAGAAAGAAGGGGCGACAGGACCTCTAGGGACCGGAACTCGGGTGGTCGAGCGCTCTAGGTGGCGGCGGCCCCTCTAAAGGTGGCGGCGTCCCCTCCAGAGGCGGCAGCACCTCCAGCGGCGAGGGGGCTGCAGCCCCTCCAGCGGTGGCGGTAGCCCCTCTAGATCCGGCGGTCCAGTGGGCGGTGGCCCCTCAAGATCCGGTGGGCCAGGGGGCGACGGCCCCTCCAGAGGAGGCGACGCCCCCCTGTGCACGCACGGACCCCATCCGGGAGGGGGCGGCCCGAATCCGGGTGGAGCCGCCCCGATCCAGGGCACGGCGGCGGCGGCGGATGGGGTGCTGGTGGCGGCGGCACAGGGCACGGCGGCATGGTGCCTGGCGGCGGCGGCGGGCACGGCCCAGGGCGCGGAGGCGGCGGCGTAAGGCACAACAACGGGGGCGGTGGCGGGCTGCGCACCGGCAGGGGCGGCGGCAGCGCGAGCCCATGGCTGCTGCGGCGGCTGGGCCATTAGGGTTAGTGTTCAGCCCTAATCCTAATTATTTCCTAGCTCTGATACCATATTAGAGGGCTAATGGTGTCTGTATTAGATGAATAATAATGCTAGGTACAGGTCTGATTATATAGAGGGATTAGGAGGGAAAAAAGGACTAAACTACCCCTAACCCTAATCCCTCTCTAAGACTGATATGCCCCTGTGACACACACTTAATTACAGTGTCTAACATTTACTTTTTCTTAGTTCTTCGTAGTTTTTTGGTAGTTTATAGCCCTTTGATACTTTGTCGAGTAAAGTATCCGATCATTCTCCACGAAAGTGAGAACCTACCCCGTTTTACCTTAGAAACCATGCGTTTCATCTAAGTTTTCATGATCACCGCTAAGGCACACCAACAAGGGGGAGGGGGTTAGGTAACACATATTAATATGTCTTCCTATTGTCGATTCACAGGTACTTAGAAAATCAAGGATAATATTTCCTTCCTTCCATAGGAATAATGAAATAGAGAAATAGCACAAATAGAACTTTCATAACATTGTTATTTATCATATTGAATACTGAATGTACTAACAATAGATTCAATAACTAAAGGCATTTGCAAATTTAGAAGTTGCACTTCACACCAAAATTTTTACCCTGATTGTTGGCTCGCAAGCCTACCACAACCCCTCCCGCTTTATCCGGGCTTGGGACCGGCTATGTCATTACAACATAGGTGGAGTTGTCTAGCCTACCCCAACGTGCTTGGGACAAATGTTTTGTTGTTGTTGATTACTTTACACATTTAATGTGATATTCTCCAATCTTCATAACACCCCCACTTATCTTTCCTTGGAATGTTTGTATCCTCTAATCAGCGTTTTCAAGGCGCCGCCTAGGCATCCATGCGCTCCGGATTGGACGCCATGGCCGGCCGCCTCGCCTAGCCGGCGGTTGCCGCCACCGCCACCACACAGCAGGGTCGCCACCGCCGCTGTTGCGCCCCCGCCGCCGCCGTTGCTGTCCTCGCCGTCTTTCTCTGCCGGCTGCCGGTGGAGGAAGAGAGGGAGTGAGGGAGGAAAGAGTTAGGGTTAGGGGTGAGGGCCTGAGGTATGGTTAGATATATGTGGCCTGATCTGAAATTAGGACCGTCGGATGAGATCCGATGGTCCTCCTTAATCGGGCCGACCGCCCGATCGAGCCTGCCTGCCCGACCACGCCAGCCTGCCTCCCAACCGCGCCCATCCGCCGCCCCCCGCCTGCGCCCCTTCGCCTGCCGCCTCTGCCTGCCTGCAGGCGCCGCCTGCCCACCGCCGCTCGCCGCCGCCGTCCCCCCTCCTGGACTTGCCGCCGCCTCCCCTCCTCGGCTCGCCGCCGCCGCCTAGGCCCTCCTCGCTTGGCGCTCGCCTAGGCGTCCTGGCGGCCGGCGGGCGCCTAGGCGTCCATGCGTGGATTCGCAACCTTGCCTCTAATACATATTTGCTATGTGATATTCATGAAAGTGAAGCCATTACCTCAATTTTTTCCCCTAAGTATTGGAACACCGTAAATTTCCATGCTCCTGTTATCATTTGGAGTTGCAAGATTTTACTTCTCTCTAAGATAATTTTCCAGCAGAAATATTTATCCATTCTCAGGGCAAAACATCTGCAATTTTTCTCTTCAGGAGCCGTGAATTTCTTTGGCAAGAGGGGCATACGGCTTTTGCTACTAAAGAAGAGGCAGATGAAGAGGTGCAAGCTACTTATTTTCATGCTTTTTTGATATATTTCGTTGTTAAATAGTTGTATTGGGTTAAACTGCCTACCCTAACGTGCTTGGGACAAAGGCTTTGTTGTTGTTGTAGGTTAAATTAGGTGATTCAGTTGCATTGAGTTGTTTTTTCCTAGTATAATTGTTTAGTAGATCTGACTGGTCTGAAGCATCAACAAGCCTTACATAGAATACAAGATTATTACATGTTATTCGAATGTGTAATATAAAAATGTTACAGAATAACATATTGGAGTAACCACTACATGTCCTGATTTGTAGTACGGCACAAAATGCTGAAGGAACCGATTCAATGTGCTACTAGATAATGCCCTAACCACAGTCCGAATCCACAGATAGAAAGAGCTCAGTTCAAAGCTCTGAAATTGGAACATCAAGTTTTATTTATACGGTAATGGGTTTGGTTCAATTACAATATCTGAGGTTATGGACTCTATTTATAGGCTCCAACGCCTTACGGAACTGACAACTAATATGACAACCAAATTGACAACTAAGATACTCATGACAACTTATGGCACTTAGTTGCTTTGAGAACAAGCTAGGTTTTGTCTGTTAGCAAAAAACTTGTATCCATGTTTTGCATTAGAGAAATAAGAAAACATGTGTCCATCTTGGTAGGTGTTCTGCAAAACAATTTGAATAAAATTATATGATGTGTCATAAGTCAAGTTAACAATCTCCTAATCTAATAGGATTACGTGGACATTTTATACTAAATTTAGACATACTGATCAATTATTTGATCCATGGCAATGTTGCGCAGGTTCTCCATGTGTTGGAACTCTACAGAAGGATATATGAAGATTTTTTAGCAGTTCCAGTGTCCAAGGGGAGGAAAAGTGAGATGGAAAAATTCGCGGGTGGACTCTATACCACTAGTGTTGAGGTATTTATATGAAACCTGGGTCACATTTCATCTCAAGCTTTTCCTAAATTATCCTGATGAATAGAGAATTGATCCTCTATTTTCTTATGATGCTTGGTAAATATGATTTTGCCAGGCCTTCATTCCAAACACTGGTCGTGGCATACAAGGTGCAACCTCACATTGTCTTGGTCAAAATTTTTCCAAGATGTTTGACATCACATTTGAGAATGAGAAAGGTTTGAAGGAAATGGTTTGGCAGAACTCTTGGGCTTACACGACCCGCTCGGTAAGTATTACATTTCCTTCATTAGGAATGGATCCATGTGATTCTCATTAGTCTGCCTAAGCCTTGCTAGTTGTAGCATATGCAATTTTCAGAACATTATTGTGTTGAGATTGATCTTTTGCCCATGATTTTCAGTTTCATTGTGTTGTGTTTTGCATTTTAATAGTAACACTTGGCCATTTCTCTTGAAGGTTGGGGTGATGGTGATGACACATGGCGATGACAAGGGCTTGGTACTACCACCAAGGGTGGCACCAGTCCAGGTAATTGTTATTCCTGTGCCTTATAAGGATGCTGACACAACTGCCATAAAGGGAGCGTGTGAATCAACTGTCTACACTCTAAATCAATCTGGAATTCGAGCACACTTGGACATCCGTGAAAATTATTCTCCAGGTTGGAAATATTCTCACTGGGAAATGAAAGGTGTTCCTTTGAGAATTGAGATAGGCCCAAAAGATCTGGCAAACAAACAGGTACTGATTACCCAGTTGCCTCCATTCATTTTAAAATCAATGTATACATGTGGTCACAATATTTAGGCTCCTGATATCACAAATTGTATGCCTTTGCTGCATATCCTCTTATTCATTCACTAGGAATATTAACAGTATTGCATAAGATATTCAATAGGGACAAGATATTATTAGTGAATGATCAATGTGTTCCGCCTTTGTAATGTTACTACGGTTAATGATTACAATAACAACAACAACAACAACAACAACAAAGCCTTTGTCTCAGGCATGTTGAGGCAGGCTAGATATGAAACCCAAACTGGGTTTCATATCCATAGTAATGGCTGGTTCACAACCCTCCTCCTTTACTGGGCTTAGGACCAGCCTTTTTGAGGTGTTGCCTAGGCGATGCCTAGGCGTCGAGTCGGTCCGGAGGCGACGCCTGGACAGGTCGCCTCGCCTGGAGGCCGCCGCCACCGCCGGCCCTTGCCGCGCTGCGCCGCCATCGGTGGAGAGGAGAGTGAGGGTGAGAGGGATTTCTGTTTAGGGTTAGGGTGGGGGTGGTATTTTATATGTGCTGACGTGGAAAGATCACCGTTGGATTAAATCCGACGGTTCAGAGAGCTCGCCCGCTGCTTCCGCCTCCGCTCGCCCGCCTCCGCCCGCCTCCGCTGCGCCAGCCGCTGCCTTCGCCCGCTGCCGTGCCCGCCACCTCCCCTCCTCAGCTCGCCGCCGCCGCCTCCCCTCCTCGCCTGGCGCTCGCCTGGGCGACCGCCTAGGCGTCCCGGCGGCCGGCGGGCGCCTTGGCGTCCAGGCGAGGATTCGCAACCCTGCTTGGGACCAGCTATACCTAGAAAGGCATAGATGGAGTTACTATAGTTAATGATTATGATGTGAAAATCTTTGGAGCTCTATGATGGAAGGTAAAAATGAAAAGAAAATTTTGAAGGCCAAGATTATTCTTAGGTTGTTATTAAGTGGAGGATTATGAGATTGTTTTCTGACTTAATTATTGAGAGCATAATTCCGTGACGCTGAAATATGCTTCCATGGTTTCCAATGAGATTGCAACATACATATGCTTATTTTACATATAAATTTATCTTTCTGATAGTACAGTGAAAACATTTTGGTATCTCGCTATTCCTACCAAAGTTGCAAAGGAGTTATTTTTCCACGATAAAAGTAGACACACCTTTATTGAACTATTGTCTCCTTAGATAATGATTGCTCCTAGGTGATCTTTTCCACTCTCTGGAATGTGCATTTTGGATATTTGCATAGCGGTGACATGATTTGATTACCATTTTGATACTTTTTACAAATTTCAGGTGCGCATGGTCAGGCGAGACAATGGTGCAAAGGTTGACGTTCCTGTGACTGATTTGGTTGAGGAGGTTAGAGTATTACTTGATGGGATTCAAGAAAACTTATTAAATTCAGCAACAGAAAAGAGAAATGCCTGCATTGAAGTCATCAAGACTTGGGATGAATTCATGGCCGCATTGGATAACAAAAAGTTGATCTTGGCTCCATGGTGTGATGAAGAGGTACTTGAAGACCTTCTCTTTATTTAAATTATTTTTTCAGTTCCCCCTCCTATTACAAACAACAACAACAAAGCCTTTGTCTCAAGCATGTTGGGTAGGCTAGATATGAAACTGAGTTTAATATCCATAGGAATGGCTGGTTTTGATGCTGGCTCGCTAAACCTATCACAACCCTCCTCCTTTATCTGGTCTTGGGACCGGCTATACCTAGAAAGGCACCTAATATGAATTTTTTTAAGCCTTGGGAAAATTAACAAACAGGATAAAGTGTTACTGTTGGTATCAAATGTTGAATGTAAACTTTGACTACATATAGTACAAACTGTAAAAGTGAGTGGTGATGTGGGAAAAATAGGGGTTACAGATAAAGCAAATATTCGATGGCCTGAGATTCCACAAGGATCAGAGATTATAGGTCACCCAAATATTGAAGACATTGAAGTGCTGATTTATTTCTTACAGAAGTCTTTTTTTTGAAAATAACAGCTCTGAAAGCCTGGTTGATATAGTATTGTGTGAGGTACATGTAATAAGGGAAGTGGACTCGAGATAAAAGCTTTAGTTCCACCGGTAAAGGTCCACATTTATTACCCCGAGTACATGACTTCATATCAACTAGTACCTCCCAATTTTTTTCTATTGTACTGGTTAGTAAAAATTTGTGCTAACTAGTGATAAGCTCCACCTATGCCTTTCTATGTATAGCCGCTCCTAAGCCCGGATAAAGGAGGAGGGTTGTGATAGGCTTGGCGAGCCAGCATTAAAACCAACCATTACTATGAATATGAAACCCAATTTGGATTTCATATCTAGTCTATCTCAACATGCTTGAGATAAAGTGTTACTGTTGGTATCAAATGTTGAATGTAAACTTTGACTGCATATAGTACAAACTGTAAAAGTGAGTGGTGATGTGGGAAAAATAGGGGTTACAGATAAAGCAAATATTCGATGGCCTGAGACTCCACAAGGATCAGAGATTATAGGTCACCCAAATATTGAAGACATTGAAGGGCTGATTTAGTTCTTACAGTTCTGAAAGTCTTTTTTTTTTGAAAATAATAGCTCTGAAAGTCTAGTTGATATAGTATTGTGTGAGGTACATGTAATAAGGGAAGTGGACTCGAGATAAAAGCTTTAGTTCCACCGGTAAATGTCCACATTTATTACCCCAAGTACATGACTTCATATCAACTAGTACCTCCCAATTTTTTCTTTTGTACTGGTTAGTAAAAATTTGTGCTAACTAGTGATAAGCTCCACCTATGCCTTTCTATGTATAGCCGCTCCTAAGCCCGGATAAAGGAGGAGAGTTGTGATACGCTTGGCGAGCCAGCATTAAAACCAACCATTACTATGAATATGAAACCCAGTTTGGATTTCATATCTCAACATGCTTGAGATAAAGGCTTTCTAAAACAAGTGATGAAAAATATGAAACTTCGCCTATGTCTTTCTAGATATAGCTGATCCTAATCCCGAATAAAGGAGGAGGGTTGTGATAGGCTTGGTGAGTTAGTATTAAAAGAAAGTCATAAAAAATATGGAGGTAGTATGCTATTATTTTTCATATTTATTCTACTAAGTATTAATAATTATACTATCTGTGTTCATCACAAAAGTTTCTTATACGCAGGAAGTAGAAAAAGATGTGAAGGCTCGGACTAAAGGAGAAGTTGGAGCTGCCAAAACATTATGTACTCCATTTGACCAGCCAGAGCTTCCAGAAGGTATGCTAAGTGTGGACTATGCCCTGATTGCAAATTAGATTTGGTCTTGCAATGCTGTTTTCAAAGCATGGCACCCTGATCTGACCTATGTGCCAATATTCAGGTACCTTGTGCTTTGCTTCTGGAAAGCCTGCAAAGAAGTGGTCGTATTGGGGACGCAGCTATTGATCTTCAGCGTGTACGCATATTGTGCTGTATTCTAATGATATCATAAGACTATTAATTCATCCGAAGTATTTATAACAATATTGTCTCTGTCCTACGTAGGCAGAATAATAAACCAAGTTAAAATTGTTAATTTTTATGTAGTCCATGTGAGGAGATCCTGCCGCAGGGGTCCTGGGTGGCCAGGACCAGAGGAGTTCGAGCTAGACTCTGGACAGTGTTATACTAAACGGCATTAAACAGACGTTTAAATGTTGAACAGATATTTGCTGTGTAGTTTACCTCTTAAATGGTCATGTACGCACTTGATCCTGCCTCAGGTGTCCTGGGCAGCCAAGACCAGAGGAGTTAAGAGCTGGACTCCTGGCTAGTGTTATATTAAACAGCATTAAACAGTTGTTTAAACGTGTTTAAACGGTAAATAAACACTTGTTATGCAGTGTAGGTCATAAGTGGTATGTAAACTTAGTTTAAACAGGTCAATAACCTTTTGAATGGTGTAAACGGTTTTTATTCGTGTTTAAATGTGTTTTGGTTTGTTTAGGAGAAGTGAAAATGTTACAACTAGGTTTTTTTGGCTGCTTGAAGACTTCTATTGATTCTGTTGACATCCCCTCTTTTGAGTTTTATGTATGATTTTATCTTATGGTTTCGGGTTTGTGACTTTATTTTTAATTTTTTAAAATAAAGTTAGTCTTTACCTCTACTTCTTTAGCTCTAGCTAATGGTAGTAAACGAGTTGTCAGAAAATAATAATACTCTTGGTTAGGCTTTATGATTTCTATATATTACAAATTTTAATTAAACTTCTCTAAAATTGATATTCTCATATTAGCTGGACATTATTTATACATATTTGACTTAGAAAAATTAGTTGAAATGATGCTTTATTAAGAAACCTTAGACTTTTTGATATAATCATACCATCCATGATTATTAAAGAAAAAATTTAATAAAAATAAGATCACTTTGGTGCTCTAAAAATTCCTTTTGCTTCCGCCGACGAGGGTCTGTTGTAATCTTTGATTTGTCGGTGTTAGATATGTCCGTACCACATACGTCATTAGATCATGTTTGCGGGTTGCAGAACTGCTAAAACTCAATAGAAGTACGGGACTCTAATTGATTTAAATAACCTCATGTGATCCAATGCAACTTGTGTCCTCTAGTTGTGAAGGCAAGAATTTAAGATTAAATTTACATTTTTTACTTGCTGTAACATTGTATCTACAGTATAAACCATTTAATTCGTTTAAACAAATTAATCTGTAAACAGATCTCTACTGACTGTGTACGATTTACTGTTTAGGATAACACTACTTTCGGCACGCGCCATGAGGATCAATAAATTCGATTTGGACTATATGGTGATGCAACACCAATATTAGGTAGGACTTTATGTTTTTGAGTTGTAATATAGTTGGACTCTTATAAGGGGACTATGATAAAGCCAACACCTCATCCTTATTATCAATATAATTCAAAAGTACTAGCAAGAAAGCCTAGGCGCCATCATAAACCCTAGCCGCCTCCAAACCTAGCCGGTGGCTCCCTCTCTCACCTGGAGACAGAACCACGATGGTGACTCCCTCTTTTGTTCTCCCTCCCTCTTTTGTTCTAACAAGAATAGAACTCATCTCTAGAGCTGCTTGTTTTGTTTTGTCCGGCACAAAACCGAGCCCTAGGTCTCTCCTGCTTTCTCTGCACCAACGACTGGGTAACGTACCCATGGTACTCGAGAGGCAACCGACTAGCTAGTCATGAGGGGACACATGGCTCCGCGGGTCCCAACCTAGAGCCCAAACTCATGATGACACAACCACAAGACTCGGCTCTAAAGAGTAAGCCGACCTCCAAGGTCAGAAGAGATGCCAACCTTCAAGCCCAGCCAACCATGCCGGAGTGAAGAGTAATCCGGGCTAGTGCCTAGACCGGAGGCAAACGAGAGGCTTAAATACTGACGTGACGGAGCGGCGGAAGGAATTCAAGATGGAGTGGGAGGCCACGTGCGACAAGACAAGCACGATGCCAACCCATCATCACCATGCATCCCGCCCCGCTCGACACGAGTGTACATAGATGAAAAGTAGACGTAGACCATAGACTACACGGGAGTAGGTGTACTCATCGCTCTCGCACCACTTTGGGCCGTCTTAGGCGCTGACACACCATGTAAATCCCTGCCCCATTGATGAGGAGCCGACAGGTAGGTATAGGCGCCTGGCTACAAAAGTGGAGGCTGAGAACGTCCCCTGGCACGACGAAACAGCTCACGCACACGTGCGAGACTTAGGCTTTCCCCTCGCTCTCGCACGCGTTACAACTTTGCTTGTAACCACGGTTCCTTGATGGTGCGCGATTCACCATCCGAAACTTCTGAGAAGGACCGCCTCCTTCTCCACTGCTTTGCGGCGCGCTTCGCTTTCGCTCTGCCGCCGCTAACTCCTTGCCGGAGTCCTCCTGAACAATCGCAGCATCAATGATGTCGTTGAGGCTGCCGCGATTGAACATCGCCAACTTGTCCTTCAGGAGCGGGTTAAGCCCCTGGTAAAAGTGGTCTCGCCGCTTCTCGTCCGTATCTGCGTGATACGACGTGTAGAGCGCGAGATCGTTGAACGCTCTGGAGTATTCCAGCGCGTTTCGGCTCCCTTGCTGCAGGTGTAAGAACTCCTGCGTCTTTCTTTTCATCAGACCTGGCGGTATATGATAGGCCCTGAAGGCCGTCTGGAACTCCGTCCAGGTCATCACTCGGTCGGTGGGCTGTGAAGCACAGAAGTTGGCCCACCACGCGCTCGCGGATCCTGGGAGCTGCTGGACCGCGAACTGAGTCTTGCGCTGCTCGCTTATCTGGAGCAGCCCGAACTTCATCTCTATGGCGCAGAGCCAGTTGTCCGCGTCAAGTGGTTCATCTGCCCTTGAGAATACCGGGGGATGAGTAGCCAGGAAGTCGGAGTAGGAGCTCTGTTGGCGCTCCTCACGATCTTGACGTCTCTCTGGGCGAGACGTATTAGCAATAAGCGTTTGCAGCAACTCCGTGTGCTGCTGATGTGAGCCCGCCATTGCCGCGACGATGTCGGCCAATGTAACCGTTGGCAGTGGCGGTGGCGGTGTTTGCTGTTGCTGCTGCTGTCCCGAGGAGTCCTCGGGAGGTGGTTGGGAGGTCTCTCCCCCTTGACTGGTACCCCCAACGTCAGGGTTGGCACGAGTACGCGTTATTCTGAAATTCAAAACAGCAGCGATTAGCACATGTCTTACTTAAAATTCCATAAGCAACAGTAAGTATTGAAGTGACACATGATTAATTTGCACAACATTCACATATATTGATAAAGCATAAACTTTATACAAGATACATTATTCCCGGATCTCCGAGAATTCGTGCTCATGTCGTCACTACTTATACATATGCTACTGTCTACACGACATGTCACCGATTACAAAAGCTGGGTTACGCTACCCTAGCTG
This sequence comes from Neostapfia colusana, assembly GCA_030760725.1. NCBI lineage: Eukaryota > Viridiplantae > Streptophyta > Magnoliopsida > Poales > Poaceae > Neostapfia > Neostapfia colusana. Next base: position 52,256,929 of record JASWHV010000009.1, read on the forward strand.
CCCTACTTGGCAACCGTAACCCCCTACTCGGAGTAGAACTCGACCTCCTGTGGGTCGTCCTCCTCCGGTACCTCTGCTGGTGGCTCTGGATCTACCACCTCTTCTCCCATTGCTGGAAGGCCCAAGACCACCGGTACGCCTAACACCGGGGGGCACGAGGTCCTGCAAAGCATGCACCTCGTCCATAGCTTGGTTATAATCTTCTTCCCAGCCTTGCCCTTCCTCAATAGCGTCGTCCCGCTCTTGAGTAAGTTCCTCGTTCTGCTGGGTCAGATTTTGTACCAGTTCTTGTAACGTCGCGATGTCGACACGACTTTTTCTCTTCGCCTTCTTCAGACGATGCAACTGATTATGCTGTTCATTCAGTCGCTTAATCGTTGGAAGGAGCACATTGCGGAGTGCGCTGTGAGCACTCTCGAAATGATCTCCACGGCTTGTGCTCTCCTTGAGCTTTGTGGCGAGATGCTCCATATGAACAGCTTGGCTGTCCATCACGGCGTTTCCCGCCCTCATCTGGAGGCTGAGATTTGCCTCCGCGGGGTTGTACCGTGGGCAACTCAGATCCGTTGCCTCCAGGTACCTCTCTTCCCACACATGCTGAGCCCGTCCCTCCACCGGAACGAGCGCGTATGGAGTGCCCTCCATAGCCTGCACGTGTAGTTGGCAGAAACATGACATAGTGTCACGGGCTGCCACTTGCCACATCTCTTCCGATTGTCTTCCTCTCACCGTGACGGTGAACGGCACCCAACCGGGTGGCGTAGGTCCTGCAGGGACTTCAACATGGATCTTCCACGTCTTGTTCCCCTCTTCGCCTTCTTCTTTGGCGAAGTACTGCGGCATCTGGTTGTACCCGAAATATTGGAGCATTTGCCACAATGCTTCCGGGTAGCCGGTACGGTGAGAACAGTGGGACATCACCCACCCGTTCTCCAACTTCTTATCTGCTGTCATCTGTAAAAATATATTTGAGAAATGTCAAATATTTATTTAAACAGTACACCATTGAGTTATAACATAAGACATGTCATTGAACCCATAAAACTTGGAAACATAGTTCAAATTTTAAACAAATTTGACTGCTGATCTGCTGTTCCCATGACAGCCCTGACCATTTTCCATTTCAACCAGATTTAGGCCATGCTAAAGGCAAAACCAATTCTGGAGCTCAACATCAAAGTTAAAGCTAACTTCAATAGCTTTCCAGAAAGTATTTGCTTGGCCTAAGGTCTGTCCTGGTTCAAAAGTTATGAGATGTCGAAGATAACAGAATTTCTGGAGAAAATTGGACAGCACCACCCTGCTTTAGGTACATATTGATCCAAGAATTCCAGTTAATTATTTTCCTAATCTGACAAAACTTTCTGTTACAAAGTTGTAACCTATCTCATAAGCTTTTCAGAACTACCTCATTTTCTATTTTTGGATTTTTATGCAGGGAGTTATGCTTAATTTACAGAGAGTCTACAGAGAGTCTTTGCTCTGCCCTTTTTTCTGGACAGTTTCAACTCTACTGTATTTTTTGATTGGTTAAGTGATGAACCACCTCTGGAACTCAACAGAAGAGTTGTAAAGCTCTTCCAAAGCTTTCCAGAAATGTATCATATGACGCCAACCTCGAAAGAACTCAACCTCTAACCTCTGATTAACTTCAGCCTTGATTCAGCTGAAAACAGAGTGCTCTGTCCTTAACAACCTATTAGTTGAAAACTTGTTAACTTTGAATATCCTGTTCAAGGGAAGGAGTTACATCAAGTTTTACTACTTTAGATCAAAACCTTCAAGTTTTAAATGAAGTTGTTCATTTAGTTGGGTGTGACGTCGATGCGTCACCAGACTATGTCGGTACTACGTCCTCACAAAGAAAAACCTATACCGGACTTAGCCGGCTTCATTATTTCAGTGGCACTAAACGTCACTCGCACACGGATTCTACACGTCTACCGTTTCAAGGTCAGGCTACCTGCAGAAACTCAAGCAATCGTCAGACTCGGCTGCACACCGAGCCCGAAATCCATACAGTTTGTACAACCGGCCGTCATCACTCGCCCGGATGTTCTCAAGCCAAACACGCCTTGAGTTACGTGTTCACGTTTCAGACCACGTGACGGGGTCTCCTAAGTTGCACCACGCACGCCAGGGATAGACGTTGCTCGAATACCCCAAACGACATGAAGAGTCGTAGAGGATATCAAAGCGGGTCAGGTTATCTGCCACCCGTGGGGCTCCACCCTTCAGCTTGTGCGCACTGGTGGACAGCGCTTACGTGCACCCCCAAGACATGAACGTCCCGAGATGCACGATTTTCCGACATAACAAATAGGTTAATATGCCACTTTCTATATGCTAATAACATCCTTATACGGGCTACTAACTCGTTCCTCACTGGATTTTTGAAAAAGAAGACCTTTGTACTGTGTTAAACCTCAACCTGGCTCTGATACCAACGCTGACACGACCCCATTGGTCTTGTCGAGCCAGGATCACGCTGAGGGGTGCTGCGTTGCACAACACCGGATAACACACGTCAAAGGTACAAAACGGAAGCGGAATTTTATTACATAAACAAGTTATGAACATGTTTACATCAAAATAAGTTCAGTCTACACTCGCGGACGTAGACTAAGCATCAAGTGCACGTTCAGCCCTCGAACGTGTTTTTGCTAGCACACACGCACACTAACTCTGCGGCGTGCACGACTCCCACTCGACGGGGTTCCCCTCCTGGGGTTCCGTCTCCTCTTCGGGAGTCCCTTCCTCATAGAACCCTGCAAAAGCTTCAAACACAAGCAGTGAGCATGAAGGCTCAGCAAGTCTGACCCGTCTCATCTAAACATGGAACTTCTACATGAGGGGTAATGGGTTACATGAGGTAAAAATCATTTGCAAGGACTCGCCTAATTAGTAGAACCTTACTTTCAAGTTTTAGCAGCAAGTTGTGGAGAACCTTACGCTAAGGCACATGAGAGAGCCGCAATCAAACAAGAAACACATTTCTCTCATGTACTTTGCCCAAAGTTGAAAAGAACTTTAGACCTCGAATTACGCCGGGTACAGAGGTTCTCCGGCCCAGAGTTGTGAAGGCAACTTGTGCGTTACCATGTCTAGCTTGTGTGAGAGCGGATTGAGGCCCTCTAATCCTTTCTAGAGCACGAATTAATCAAAGTTCAAATTGGGTTTGGTTTGAGTGAATTTCAGCACAAGTGCAGTTTTGAATTCAAATGAAGTTTGAATTTGTCCCACTTAGCTCATGTCAAGATCAACCCCAAATGGAGTGAAAATTGGTGTGTGAGCTCACAAAAATATGCTGAATAAGAATATGCCTCCCACTTTTAAATTCATGGGATAAAAACAGTTTGAATTTGAATATGGTTTCAAACTGCCCTCTTCCTAACTATACCCAAAATGACCTCAAAAAGGTTTTGAATTTGGGTGAAACTTGGCATGGACATCCTTAACAATGTATAGGAGTTTTCATATGTCCAGCCCCCCTTATATCACATGTGTGAAATACCACTTTGGCAATGTGTGAGTTTGTTTTCTAATGAGCATGTTGATAATTGTTACTTGCTCTTCATTTGTGTTCATCATCCTTCCTCAAATGAGGTGTGTGGTGTGGTGATGAACACTGCAAATGTGTGTCAGAAACTGAGGCCCTTACACCAAACCCAAACCTTAGCACCAGTGTCATTTTAAATTCTTAGACAGAGTTCCAGTTTTTAAACTTGTCATCAGAACTTGTTAGCAAAAATCTTTACAATTAAATGCATGTGCATATTCATCACGTGTAGCATCTACGTGAAGATTGTGAGACAATTGGAGTGGAGATCAAAGGAGGAGGAAAGCGAGTGATCAAGCCTGAAGTGGTCTTCACTAACAGAACCTTATATATTAGTCCCCTGCGAAACAAAGGCAGGTCCCGGTTTGCATCAAAATTTACAAGTTTTTATTTGTATCCACTTTATAATGTCTAGCATTTTGTTTATTGCATTAAGTCTAGATGGTATGACACTCCACATGCATGACCCAGAAAACCCTGGAGCTTGATGTAGAGTAGGTTATCACTTGATTATAACTGCTGATCTCAACTTAACAAAAGTGAATTAAAAGAGGTATAACTTGAGTAGGCCGTTTCCTACTCATGAACCGGGATTAAGGGGGATCAATCGGAAGAGTTGGGAATTGATCCTCATAGTTAGGAATGGAGACCGGGAAGTGGATGGAAGGCTCAAGGACGTGGTCCTGTGAACCTAGTCTCTGTCCGAGTCGATTAAGGCCCGTTCTCGTGTGCGGTCCTGTGGGACATGTTTGAGTTGTGTACCGGATGCATACTGGCTATATGGGACCTAGGAAACCGATGTAACATGTTAACCTAGGTGTCGAGGCAATCCCCACAGTCTTATGCAGATGCTGAAAGGATAGAGAAGTCGGCTCTACGAGGGTTTGCCGTAGTGAGACTTAATCCAAGTCGGTGGAACCGGTTCGACGTTTGGGTGTCATGTGAAAGGTTGCCACATACGACGTTAAGGGGATCGGTTGATCACCGGTCTTGGATGGGTGTTTGTGTCGTGTCAGCCAGGTGTTTTTGATTCAAATCACCGTCGCTCGTGGTACTGAGCATACTTGTTCTCTGCGTCGTGACATAGTAAGAAACTGTGTGAGACCTATGTGTGCTGAATATATTGGCAATTAGGATAAAAGTTAGCATTAACATTCAAAGTTTTGAATATTGCCAAAACATTCCTCTGTGGCAAGGTCCGACAAGTTCTTTGTTAGGTCCGCCAAGTGTTGGCAAGATCCGACACAAGGTCCGGAGAGCTCCTGCAAGGTCCGGAGAGCTTCTGTGAGGTCCGGAGCTTGTTTTTAGGGAGCTCCCGTGAAGTTCAACTCGTAGAACTGCAGCGTCTTGTTTTTGCTTTTAACTCGCAATGTTTCAAACTTGCTTTATGGGAAGGTTTGCTTAGTATTAATTTGCTAAGTTTTTGGTGTGTTTTGGTGGTTATGGCTGTTATCATTTGATATGGTTTGCAACATGCTTATGTGACGTGCTCATGTAAGGTGTTGTGGTTTTCGAACTAACGTGAGTTAAGTCGAGGACTTGTGCTCGGAAGAATTGGTTGTTTATTCATGTGCAGGTGTTGCTTGAGTTCAATACATGGCTGGTGACGGGATCCTTGGACTAATCTCAGGGAGGAGATGAGGTTCCAACAACCATGTTCGGGAGGAGCTGTGGTTGAGTTGATCGGGAGGTCGCGCAACATGTTTGGATCAAGGGCAGTGCATATGAAGGTTGCGTGTACGTTGTTGGAAGGTGTTTGCACGTGTGCAAGGAGTGCATGGACGTGGCAACATTATTCTAAGGCGTGATGAAGAGAAGTGGACGTAAAGAATTGGTCGGAAAGGTCCAACCGGCTGGATTGCGTACTCAGGCTGAGTCGGATATGGCTCAAATATGAAAAATTTGAGTTGGTTATGATAGGATTTCGTGCTAGGCACGAAGTTGAGTTGTTTTAGGAACGTTTAGGACATTCCTAAGGTGTTTAGAAGTCTCACGATTGCTTCTATCTGCGAATAGGAGAGTCCTGAGCAGTTATGGTAAGTTAGCATACGAGTCCAATTAGGAGTAGGAGTCCTAGATTGGATTGTTTAGCCTGAGGGCTGGCTATAAAAGCAAGGGAGGCCAGAGCTCTCGTGTGTAGAGAACTTTGGTCTGTTCCTCTTGTGTTTCTATTGAATAAATTTAATAGTTTCGAGGAGCTTTTGTGCCTTGTTCGTCCGACTTGTTTTTCGTCAAGTCTTTCTCGCCGAGTTTCTGGACAGACCGACGTTGCTTCGGTGTTTCGTTCATAACTCGAGTTTTACAGATCCGATTGACGTGATTCTTTTTGGGTTGTCTTCAAAACTCAATTATATATCATATGTGAAATTTTCACGAGCTTCGGATCTGTAGTTTGTGAGATACACGAGTTTGTTTGCAGCGTTGCAGATCTGTTTTATATCGGGTAGAACAGATTGATCTTCGTTTAATGTTTTGATCGTATCTCAAGTTTTACTTCGTGTTTTCAAGTGATTCTTGTTGCATTAGATCCATGACTTGATTTTCTATCTCTCTACTTGATTTGTCACGGTTGAACACGTTTGAAAACACTTGCACACACGGTTTCTTTAACCAATTGATTTTTTGCTGAGGGGTTTTTGTTGTTTCCGCTGCGAAAAGTTTTAATCTACCATTCACCCCCCTCTGGTAGCTTTTCACGTGCTCTTCGATCCTACAATTGGTATCAGAGCCAAGGTGCTCTAATCTTTGTGATTGCACGTGTTTTGACTAACCATCATGGAGAAGTACTCCGCAAAACCTTGTGTGTTCAATGACATTGATTTTCAGGTTTGTAAGGCGCGGATGGAGGCCTACATACAGGCGCAAGGCTTCGCCATATGGGAAAAGGTCTACCGGAACTTCGATGTACCACCCAACGATCAAGTTACGGCTGCGAACATGAGATATGTTGACAACAACTACAAGGCTCACAACTTGATCATCCAAGGATTGACTCAAAGCGACTTCGACCGTGTTGCACACCTCCGATCTGCATATGATGTTTGGAAAGCTCTTTGTGACTACCATGAAGGATCCAATACGATCAAGGAGGTAAGGCAAGATATGTTCAAGAAAGAATACATGCGTTTTGAGATGCAACCCGGTGAGTCAATTGACGACCTTTTTGCTCGTTTTAATAAAATTCTCAGCAACTTGCGTAGTGTCAATGTTAACTTTTCAGATGCTGAAATGCTAGACAATTGTTAGGAGCATTAGATATGTCAATTTGGGAGATGAAAGTTACATCTATTCGTGAATCTACTGTCATGAGTTCTCTTACTTTAGACGTGCTTTATTCTAAATTGAAAACTCATGAAATTGACATCATCTCACGTAAAAACCCCAACAAGTCTATTGCATTTGTTTCGCAACGTGACATGTTTAGTTCTAGTCAATCATCATCTAGTGGTGTACTCTCTTTGCTGTCCTCTCTAACCCTTGAACAGATTGAACAGTTTCCAGAGGAGGAGCTTGTACTCATATCTACTCGGTTCTCAAAAGCATTGCAAAATGTGAGAACTAGAAGGAGAGGAAGCTCTGGACCTCAACGATGTTTTGAATGTGGTAAGACAGGACATTTTCGTACGGAGTGCCCTAACCTTTCAGGTCCGACTTCATGTGAAGAAAAGCAAACAAGGCCGAAGAAATCGTTTGCAAAGAATAAGAAGAAGAAAGATTTATCAATGCGCAACATAGTGCATAGTATGATCTCTGCACTTCAAGATTTCGGCTCAAGTGATGTGGACACCGGTAGTGATGAAGATGAAGAAGCTATGGCAAATATGTGCTGCATGGCGAGCAAGTCAAGTTCAAGCTCCGAGGAGGCAGAACACAACAACGACGATGAAGAGGTATGTCCCACTTGCGAAGAAATGTGTGATGCTATTTCTCGTGCCACTGTTATATTAAAGAAAAAAGGATAAAAAACTTAGGAACAATGCTGTTAAAATTGAATCACTAGAATCTAAAATTAATCGTTTAAAAACTTTGATTCCTAGTGATGATTCTTGTTCCTCATGTGATTTGATTTATGAACAATTGTCCCCTTTAAGAAGTGCACACGCATCTACACTTGATAAACTTGAACTTGAAATTGAAAAGAACAAAGAGCTTGCTGCACTTAATGATAAAAATTTGAAAGATGCTTGTTGTTCTACAATTGATTTGCATTGTTCTTCATGTGATGATCTGAATAAGAAACTAAATGATTCTATGAATGAGATTTCTATTTTGAATAATGCTTTACGTGTGCATGAAGTTAAATATTGTTCAAATTGCAAACTAAAAGGAAAAACTTCATGTGAAAACTGTTTTGATCTGTCCAATAAACTTGATGACATGCATAGGACACTAGATCGGTTTTCTAATGCAAATAAGAAGCTAAACTTGCTGCTGAATTCTTCCAAGTCTTGTAATGATAAAACTGGTTTAGGTTTTAATTCTCATGCTCATGCTAAGGCACACCCACCTAAAGTTGTAAAGTCATTAGGAAACGGTTTGATTTAAACAGCTCCTAGACAAAAAAAGGTGATTTTCAAATCTGCAGGAGTACAGTCCCATTCGGGTTCTAATAAACGTGTTGCTTGCTCATCTAGACATGATAATAAGGTTATTTTTCATTGTACCTATTGTGGTAGAGATGGTCATGTCATGGATTTTTGTTATAGACTAGCTAAACACGATAAGAAACAAAGAATACTTGCTAGATCACATAACAACCAAGCCAAATCTGCTAGACCGAATGTTCGGAGCTTGCAACCTGCTGTAATGAGTCAAAAACTTGCTCCCGGACCTACTGTTTTTGTGCTACATATAACACATCTTCTAAGTCAGTAGTTGGGAACAAAAATTTTCGATGTTTGGCTCATAAACATGCTGTACCTTCTCAGCTTTCGCGTGTTATTCCTGCTGGACGTCGTGTGACTCAGTACTGGATTCCTAAAAGTCTTTTAACTAACCCCAGTATTGAGTCATCGACGTATTGTGCTGCTGTGTACGTTTCACGTTTGAGGAAGGAGAACATTTGGATTGTGGATTCAGGTTGCTCACGCCACATGACCGGTAACAAAGAATGGTTCTCCTCTCTCTCTTTTGTGTCACGTGTAGAAAATGTTACTTTCGCCGATAACTCTTCTACTCCCATAATTGCTAATGGTTCGGTTAGAGTAAACAATCTCTACACTTTGAAAGATGTGGCACTTGTTAAAATTTGAAATACAACTTGCTTTCGGTTTCACAATTGCTAGATGAAAATCTAGAGGTTAGCTTTGCTAAAAATTGCTGCAAGGTTGTAGATTCAAAAGGTGAGCTTTTGTTTAACATGTCTAGGTTTGGAAGAGTTTTTAAAGCTGATTTTGATTTGTCAACTTCGAAGCATCGGTATCTAGTTGCTAATGATACAAAGGATCTATATTTTTGGCATCGTAGACTTGGTCACATAGGCTTTGATCATCTCACTCGTGTTAGTGCTCTCGATCGCATACGTGGGCTGATGAAGCTTAAAAAGGACAATGATATTGTGTGCTCTTCTTGTAGACATGCTAAGTTTGTTGCAGGTTCACATGGTCCTCTCACAATGACCATGACAGCTGAACCGGGACAACTTTTACATCTTGACACAGTAGGTCCGGCACGTGTTCAATCCTTCGGAGGTAAATGGTATGTGCTTGTGATTGTTGATGATTATTCCAGATATTCTTGGGTTTATTTTATGGCATCTAAGAATGAATCTTTTACTCATTTTAGAACTTTATTTCTTAGATTATCTATTGATCACCCAGGATCATTAAAATCAATTAGAAGTGATAATGGAACTGAATTTAAAAACCAATCCTTTGATCACTTTTGTGTCGAAAATGGAATAGATCATCAATACTCTTCACCCTATGTACCACAACAAAATGGTGTCGTAGAAAGAAAGAACAGGACCTTAGTTGAGATGGCTAGGACTATGCTTGATGAATATCAAACTCCTAGGAAATTTTGGGCTGATGCAATTGCAACTGCTTGTTATGTCTCAAATCGTGTTTTCTTGCGTGCTAAGCTTGGAAAAACCCCATATGAGCTCCGGTTTGGAGATAGGCCTAGTGTTACACACTTTAGGGTTTTTGGTTGCAAATGCTTTGTTAAGAAACATGGTAATCTTGATAAATTTGAAGCTAGATCTGTTGATGGCATGTTTCTTGGTTATCCATCTCATACTAGAGGCTACCGTGTGCTTTTACTTGACACTAACAAAATTGTGGAGACTTGCGAGGTTTCTTTTGATGAAGCTAGCCTAAGTACTAGCTCCGATATTGCAGGTCCGGATCTATATCCGCAGGGGGAGAGTTTTTTTTATTGAAGAAGATGAAGAAGTGGTGCTGCTGCCTGAAAACTCAGAAGTAAATAACGATCAAGCTGCTGATTTTGCACCACGACCAGCACCAACAGTCACTACTGCTGGTTCGGACCTTCCTCAATCAACAAGCTCTCCTAATCAAAGGTCCGAACATGAAGAAGAAGGTGCTTGTGAAGTGTCTACTCCCCTCCGAGTACTTAAAAGTCATCCTCCACAACAAATCATTGGAAGCTTGCATGAACGAGTCACTCGGTCCAGGTTTTGCGATCCAAACTCTCATGCTCATTCCGCTTTTGTTGCTTCTTTTGAACCCAAGGATATATCACACGCACTCACTAATAAATCTTGGATTAGTGCCATGCAAGAAGAGTTAGAAAATTTTGAAAGAAATAATGTTTGGAAACTTATACCTCCACCTCAAGGTCACACATTAATTGGAACTAAATAGGTATTTAAAAATAAGCAAAGTGAGGATGGGGTTGTGGTTAGGAATAAAGCTAGGCTGGTTGCTCAAGGTTTCACTCAAATTGAAGGTCTAGATTTTGATGAAACATTTGCTCCTGTTGCTAGATTAGAAGCTATAAGAATTTTATTAGCATTTGCTGCATCTAAAGGTTTCAAGTTATATCAAATGGATGTTAAAAGTGCTTTTCTTAATGGCTACATAGAGGAGGAGGTTTATGTTAAGCAGCCACCGGGTTTTGAAAATCCAAATTTTCCTAATCATGTTTACAAACTGTCCAAAGCCTTGTACGGTCTAAAACAAGCCCCTAGAGCATGGTATGATAGGTTAAAAACATTCTTACTTGAAAAGGGGTTTACCATGGGCAAGGTTGATAAAACTCTTTTTTTACTTAAGCATGGCAATGACTCATTATTCGTTCAAGCGTATGTGGATGATATTATCTTTGGTTGTGCTTCTCATGATCTCGTGTCCAAGTTTTCAGCTATGATGAGTTTAGAATTTGAGATGAGTATGATGGGAGAACTCACATACTTTTTGGGGCTGCAAATCAAGCAAACAAAAGAAGGAACTTTTGTGCATCAAACTAAGTATACAAAGGACCTTCTTAAGCGCTTCAACATGGACAAATGCAAGCCTCTTCGGACACCAATGGGAACAGCAACAACACTTGAACTTGACGAAGATGGTGACCCGGTCGATAAAAAAGAATACAAAAGTATGATTGGATCACTTTTGTATCTCACGGCGTCAAGACCGGACATACAATTCAGCGTATGTCTTTGTGCACGTTTTCAAGCTTCTCCACGTGCTTCACATCGCCAAGCCATCAAAAGGATTCTCAGGTACCTACATGGAACTCAAGAATTTGGCATTTTTCTTCCTTCTTCCTCAACCGTTTCTTTGAAAGTTTCTTTGGATGCTGATTTTGGGAGTTGTAGGATTGATAGGAAAAGTACTTCGGGTGCTTGTCATTTTCTTGGTAATTCACTTGTTGCTTGGTCCTCTAGAAAACAAAGTTCAGTTGCACAATCCACGGCCGAATCTGAATATGTAGCTGCGGCTAGCGCTTGCTCACAAATTCTTTGGATTGTTCAAACACTTAAGGACTATGGGGTTGATTTAGATAGTGTTCCACTGTTTTGTGATAACACTAGTGCAATTTGTATTGCTAAAAAACCCGTGAAACACTCTAGAACTAAGCACATTGACATTAGGTATCACTTTCTTCGTGATAATGTTGAAAAAGGAAACATTGTGCTTCACCATGTCGATACCGAACAATAATTGGCTTATATTTTTACAAAACCTTTGGATTTCACTCGTTTTTGTTTCATTCGTAGTGAAATAGGGGTTATGCATCCTCATGGCTTAAATTGAGGGGGAGTTTTTGAAACTTTGAAAGTCTATGTGTGAATCTAAAACTAAAATAATATGAGCATACTATTTCATACATATGTGAACTTTGTGATTCCTTTTACAGGCTGAAAGTTCTTACTACATTACTCATGTTATACATTTTGTAGTTTTTGCCATGACTAGTAATTGGAATAATTACTTACACTAAATCTGGTCATGATCGAACTTTCTTGCTGTTTTGAACTTGTTGCGTGCTCACAAGTGCTTTTAATCATAAAAAATTAATCAAGTGATCAGCTCACATGTTGAGTTTTCAAATAAAAAATTGAGAAAAGATCAAGAGAATATGCATGCATCGCACTTCTTCTTTTGAGATTGCTTATCATTGCACTAAGATATGAACTTGAAAGGAATTGTGTATGACTAAAACCATATCCTTAAGCTTCTGATTGTCAAATGACATAGGCTTGGCTTGGTTGGTTAGAATAAGGCTGATGTGGCATATAATCTCTTGCAAATATCATATGATCAACTTTGTGCCTTAAATGATTATGAATAATAAAAATGCAGCAACAAGTGTCATGTTTTCAGGTTTTGAAATAGTTGAGTAAGGGAGATCATGACTTGCTTAAACTGAAAAATACATTTGATCTCTAGCATTGCTTACACTACTTTATGTATCTCATTGATGTGATAGTGTAAGTAACCTGATAGTATGACTTGGATGAGCTTTGTTTTGTATGTATATGTTATAATATGCTCATAACATTTAAAAATTTCTCTTTTGAACCTTGCTGAATACATTGTCAAAGGGGGAGAAATATGTATAAGGAGAGATTTTTTTTACACTTTACATATGTTATACACTTTCTTCCTTCTCTGATTTTAAAAAATGGGGAGAAATTAATAAAGGGGGAGAAATGAGTTTTCAAAGCTTTTCAAAACTTTTCATAAGCCAATGTTCAGATTTTAATTGGTGTTGCCAATGCATTCATCGAGGGGGAGATTGTGAGACCTATGTGTGCTGAATACATTGGCAATTAGGATAAAAGTTAGCATTAACATTCAAAGTTTTGAATATTGCCAAAACATTCCTCTGTGGCAAGGTCCGACAAGTTCTTTTTTAGGTCCGCCAAGTGTTGGCAAGGTCCGACGCAAGGTCCGGAGAGCTCCTGCAAGGTCCGGAGAGCTTCTGTGAGGTCCGGAGCTTGTTTTTAGGGAGCTCCCGTGAAGTTCAACTCGTAGAACTGCAACGTCTTGTTTTTGCTTTTAACTCGCAATGTTTTAAACTTGCTTTATGGGAAGGTTTGCTTAGTATTAATTTGCTAAGTTTTTGGTGTGTTTTGGTGGTTATGGCTGTTATCATTTGATATGGTTTGCAACATGCTTATGTGACGTGCTCATGTAAGGTGTTGTGGTTTTCGAACTAACGTGAGTCAAGTCGAGGACTTGTGCTCGGAATAATTGGTTGTTTATTCATGTGCAGGTGTTGCTTGAGTTCAAGACATGGCTGGTGACGGGATCCTTGGACTAGTCTCACGGAGGAGATGAGGTTCCAACAACCAAGATCGGGAGGAGCTGTGGTTGAGTTGATCGGGAGGTCGCGCAACATGTTTGGATCAAGGGCAGTGCATATGAAGGTTGCGTGTACGTCGTTGGAAGGTGTTTGCACGTGTGCAAGGAGTGCATGGACGTGGCAACATTGTTCCAAGGCGTGATGAAGAGAAGTGGACGTAAAGAATTGGTCGGGAAGGTCCAACCGGCTGGATTGCGTACTCAGGCTGAGACTGAGTCGGATATGGCTCAAATATGGAAGATTTGAGTTGGTTATGATAGGATTTCGTGCTAGGCACAAAGTTGAGTTGTTTTAGGAACGTTTCACGTTCCTAAGGTGTTTGGAAGTCTCACGATTGCTTCTATCTGCGAATAGGAGAGTCCTGAGCAGTTATGGTAAGTTAGGATACGAGTCCAATTAGGAGTAGGAGTCCTAGATTGGATTGTTTAGCCTGAGGGCTGGCTATAAAAGTAAGGGAGGCCAGAGCTCTCATGTGTAGAGAACTTTGGCTGTTCCTCTTGTGTTTCTATTGAATAAAGTTCATAGTTTCGAGGAGCTTTTGTGCCTTGTTCGTCCGACTTGTTTTTCGTCAAGTCTTTCTCGCTGAGTTTCTGGACAGACCGATATTGCTTCGGTGTTTCGTTCATAACTCGAGTTTTACAGATCCGATTGACGTGATTCTTTTTGGGTTGTCTTCACAACTCAATTATCTATCATCTGTGAAATTTTCACGAGCTTCGGATCTGTAGTTTGTGAGATACACGAGTTTGTTTGCAGCGTTGCAGATCTGTTTTATATCGGGTAGAACAGATTGATCTTCGTTTAATGTTTTGATCGTATCTCAAGTTTTACTTCGTGTTTTCAAGTGATTCTTGTTGCATTAGATCCGTGACTTGATTCTCTACCTCTCTACTTGATTTGTCACGGTTGAACACGTTTGAAAACACTTGCACACACGGTTTCTTTAACCAATTGATTTTTTGCTGAGGGGTTTTTGTTGTTTCCGCTGCAAAAAGTTTTAATCTACCATTCACCCCCCCTCTGGTAGCTTTTCACGTGCTCTTCGATCCTACAAACTGGGAAAAAGTTAATATGTTTCATGAGTAATCCTCATATTGGAGATGAGGGATCATCAACACCTTCACTAAATTTACTTTCTACCTTGGACTCGTAGCGTCAAGACAAAACATTTCTTGTTTGATTGTGGAGTCTCAGCGTTGATGGCGCAAGGTCTGTATGGGTCTAGGGTAGCTCACTAAAGTTACTTTCACCTCGGGCAAGTGGCATCGAGATGAAGAGTTTCTTGTTTGATTGTGGAGTCTCAATGTAAATTGTACGAGGGATATAAAAGTTTCTTAAAACTTGAAGTAAGAACTCTCCTTTAGCTCAAGTTCATATTTTGTGCAAACTTCTATATTCAACCCTCTATTTCAGCATGTAGAGTTTTATGACTAGGGTTGACGGTTAAGTCTTGCTGAGCTTTATGCTCACGGATACTGCATGAGTTGTTTTGCAGGTAATAAAACTACGACGATAAGTACAGCTGTCCGATGAGACTCGGAACTCTCCGAGTGGTGAACTCATGGCAACCACTGCTGCTGCTATTGTGATCGTGTTGCTAGTGAGAAGGGTCCGCGGGCTGGACATATTCTCTGTTTCTTAGTATATATATGTGACATGAGTTGTATCAATCTTCCACTGTAGACTATTTTGAGAAGTATTTGTAAAATTCACTCTTTGTAATCTTCCGCTTGATTTATGTAATATGATGCTTTATTATGTGTGCTGTTGGGTGCCACATCACATGGCACCACCCAATGCGATTCCCGAGCGAGCGGCACGGCCCCGTGATCGGGTCCGGGCCCTCACAAGATCTGTCCTGGTTCAAATGTTATGAGATGTCAAAGTTGACAGAATTCCTGGAGAGAATTGGACAACACCTCCCTGCTTGAGGTACTGATTTGATCCAAGAATTCCAGTTAATTCTACCTCGAATTTGACAAAACTCTCTGTCACAAAGTTGTAACTTATCTCATTAAATTTTCAGAACTATCTCACTTTCTATTTTTGGATTTTTATGCAGAAAGTTATGCTCAATTTACAGAGAGTTACAGAGAGTATTTGCTCTGCCCTGTTTTCTGGACAGTTTCAACTCTACTGCATTTTTCGACCAGTTAAGGGATGAAACACCTCTAGACATCAATAGAAAAGTTGTAAATCTCTTCTAAATCTTTCCATAAATGTATCATATGACCCTAACATCGAAAAAACTCGACCTCTAACCTCTGTATAACTTCAGAATTGTTTCAGCTGAAAACAGAGGGCTCTGTCCTTAATATCCTATAAGTTGAAAACTTACTTACTTTGAACATCCTGATTAAGGAAAGGAGTTAAATCAAAGTTTCAGTGCTCTGGATCAAAACCTTCAAGTTTTACACTGATGTTGATGATTTAGTGGAGCGTGACATAGAAGTGTCACTCAATTCATGCCGGTACTACGTTCCTCACAAATAAAACCTACACCAAACTTAGCCGGCTTCGTTAATTCAGTGGCACTAAAATGTCTCTCGCACACGTGTGCTACTCGTCTACCTACCTGTGGTTAGACTACCTGCAAATAAACCACAGTCGTCAGGTTTGGCTGCACACCAAACCCGGTCCCAATACAGTTCATACAACCGTCCATCATCACTCACACAGTTGTTCTCAAGACAATCACGTTTTGAGCTACGTGTTCACGTTACTAACCACGTGACGGGGTCTCCCATACTTGCCCGTAGCATGCTAGGGAAGGGAGTTGTTCGAATACCCGAAACGACATGAAGAGTCATAGAGGATATTAAAGCTGGCCGGGTTATCTTCCATCCGTGAGGCTCCACCCTTAAACTTGTGCGCACTGGTGGATAGCGCTTACATGCACCCCCCAAGACATATGAAGTCCCGAGATGTATGAATTTTCCGACATAAGCACATAGGTTAGTGTTTGCCACTTGCTATACACTAATAACACCCTTATATGGGCTACTAACTCGTTCCTCACCGAGTTTTTCAAAAAGATGACCTTTTTAAGTGCGTTAAACCTCAAGTGAGCTATGATACCACGCTGCGAGGACCAGATGGTCTCGACTAGCCCGGATCACGCTGAGGGGTACTGTGTTGCACAGCACCGGATAACACACATAAAAGTTACAAAGCGGAAGCGAAAGTTTTATTACAATAAACTGTTTTTGAACATGTTTCCAACAAAATACGTCAAGTCTACACTCAAGGGCGTAGACTAAGCAAAAGAGTTCACGTTCAGCCCCTGAACGTGTTCCCACTAGCACACACGCACACTAGCACGGCCATGTGCACGGCTCCCACTCGATGGTGTTTCCCTCTTGGGGGTCGTCTCCTCCTCTGGAGCCTCCTCCTCATTACACCCTGCAAACGCTTCAAACACAAGCAGTGTGCACGATGGCTCAGCAAGACTAACCCGTATTACCTACACATGAAACTCTACATGCTGGGTTTGCATTGTATAATGGAACGTAAGTTGCAAAGGACACGCCTAAATAGTTGAACCTTACTTTCAAGTTTTAGCAACAAGTTGTGGAGAACCTCATGCTAATACACATAAGAGAGCCACAATCAAACAAGAAACACATTTCTCTCATGTGCTTTGCCCAAGGTTGAAAAGTCATTAGCAACCAAAGTACATCTTTCAATCAGCAACGTTTTAACATGACACTAGCCTGTTCTTTCTACGTCACGGTACAGTGAACAAGTGGTACTCACTGACCATGAGGGATGGCGATTATAATCGTTTTACACCTGTAGGGTTACCCGAATAACCCGTCACGTACACCCGTACTCGATGTTGCATACAGCAACCACCACGGACGTCGTGCGCAACCACCTTTCCTCCGTCAGCCAAGTGTTGAACCGGTCCTATTGTCCCGAGCAAGAGGTCTCTGCGCGTGCATCTGTAGTGCCGCCAGCCGATTTACACCTCATGCTCTCAACCTACCCTCTGGACGACAAGCAATGCCTCAACAGATCACTACCCGAATTACATCGGTTTCCCGGTTCCCATATATCCGGTAGGTCTTCGGTACTGTTCTAGCTTGTTCAACAGGCCCGCACACGGCTCCATCCTCAGTCGACACAATTGGAGCTATGGCACCCAGGCCCCAAAGTCTTGCTGCCCTTACTCTCCGCTCGGTCTCATTTTTCTTGCCATGTGTTCCATTTGCTATCTCTAACCGAGTGGTGTGCCTCTAGCCTATTCTGGCGAGCAGTTCCAACTACTCGACTTGTACCGAATCCTACACTAATTTAGCATTGCAGTGACTACTCGAGGTTTAAAACCTAAGCCCAAAACCTGGTTCTATTGGCTATGCAGTTGAGTTTTCCAACAAGACCCTATTGCACCTTTGAAGGAAATACATGAAGTAAGTTCTCAAAACAATAAAATTTATGAAACGGTAATGCAATCTGGAGCTTGCCTTGCTTCTGGTCGTAAGCTAGCTTTTCTTCTGGAGTGATGAAATCCAACACCTCCGGCTCCTCTTCAACCTTAGAGACTACATGAGACAACCATATATGCGTTTCAATTTAAATGCATATGATTTTGGAGTTGATATTATAAAGTCTATAAGTATAGATAGACAGTGCTAATGACTCTGAAATTTTTACTGTGGTTTGGATACAACCTAAATAGAGACTTGGCCAAATTTCATTTGAAGCAAAGATCATTTGAGCGCTGCACAAATAATTATGTATTTGGCCCTAATTGGAGCTCTTAGGGTGTTCTAAGGATTTTCATGGAGCAAGCCATGACTTTCTGGAAAATATATTTTCAGAGGGTTCTAATGGAATTGGTTTCATCTAAATTGAAGATTCCAAGCAAAACATATGAGCTAAACAAGTTCAGAGAAAATCTGAAAAATGTTTCTAGACATTTTTCATTTTCTCTGGAACAGTTTCATTAATCACACCATTAGGAGGATCAAATGAGCTCGGATAGATCTTAAATTTTTACAGTAGCTCAGGGATATTATAGTGAACAACCTGGTAAAATTTCAGAATTTTCCACTAAAGGGTTCTCCAATTAAAATTCTAAACATTTTAAATTTTGAAGAATTAATTCTGGAGAAATAAAGATTTTCATAGAGTGAAACTTAATTTTTTGGAAAGTACTCAGAGAGCTGAATCCAACAAAAGTTAGTTCACTTAATTTGGAGAAACCAAAGTTATGGGTGTTTGAATTTGAACTAAATCTGAAAATCAGGGGAAATTAAAAGACTGCCCGTGGGTCCCATGCGCAGTTCTTCTTCAACCTCTCGCGCCCGTGCCGCCCCATCGCCGGAGTTTGATGAAACTTGCTCCTCCGGCCACCTCTTGTCCTAATTCTTGCCGCCTGTGAGTTTGGGAGGGCGAGGAACCCGTCTGTGGCACGAGCTAGAGTTACCGGCGGCCGGAACACCGTTGGCGGCGTGCGGTGGCTTCGGTACACCTTCGGCGCCGTCGGCCGACCGACCTAGCCTGCCAAAAGCTCGGCTAAACGGCTCTATAGCACCAGTGGACCTGGAGGATCATCGACATGGCCTCAAACTCGCTCGGGAATGGCTCACTAGGTTGTCACCGTGCGGCTGCTTCATGCCGACATGTGCATGGTCGGGAGAGCTCAAAATACGCCGCTCCGAGTCAGTTTCAAGCTAGGGTCGCTAAACAGAAAATGATTGCCGGCTAGTCCAGCCCCTGTGTGCAAGATTTGGTGATCTAACAACGAATAGGGAGGAAGAATTTGGAGTTCCCATACCAGAACGTCGGTTTGTGCACGCCGGAAGAACTTCACCGAATTCGTCGGCGACGATCCACGGTTGATCAAACGGTTGGGCAGAAGCAGCGCTGTGTTCTAGTGCCCCTCTAAGAAAGTCATTAGAAGATAAACTCACAAAATGCAAAAATGGTATTTCCCACATGCATCATCTAGGGGCTGAGCATATGAAAAACTCCTAAACCTTGTTAGGAATGCTCATGCCAAATTTCACCCAAATCCAAAACCTTTTGAGGTAGTTTTAGGTACACTTAGAAAAAGGTGTAGTTTGAATTTAAATTCAAATTCAAACTCTTTTTATCACATGAATTCAAAAGTGGAGCTCATATTCAAATTCAGCACATTTTTGTGAGCTCCAACACAAATTTTCACTCCATTTGGAGTTGATCTTGACATGAGGCATTTTGAGCAAAATTCAAACTGAATTTAAATTTCAGTTTGCCATTTGAATCAAAATACAATCAAACCATTTCATAAATTGAGTTCTACCAATTTCAGTTGGGCATTTGGTGGATTAATCCAATTGACAAGGGTATTAGGGTCCCAAAATTAAGAGCAGTAGAGAAATTGAAGATTTGAAGTTAAAATTTGGAGTGGGAACCCCCTGTCAGCCACACAACCGAGGAGAACCAACTGAGGCGCTGTTGCTCTGTTTTCCAGGCTGCACTCGCGAGCGCCACGGCGCCGAAGCCGCTGCCACCACCTGCTCGCCGAGTTCTGCAGTCGAGCGACGCCCCAGGGCCCCTTATCCTCGAGCCCGAGCCGGCAAAAGATCAGTTTGCTCGTCGCTATTCTCCCTCGCGCAAGAAACAGCACCATGCACCAGCGCTCCCTCAGTTCCGATCAGGAAACCGGCAAACCTCATGCACAACCTCTCCCTCAGCTGTAAAACCGCACCGGTTGCTTGTCCTACACTTCCACAGCACGCAAGTGCTCCATCTTCGAGCTTCCCGACCCTAGAACCAGCGCTACTCGCGGCAACCGAAAGTGACCGCCATGAGGTACTCTCGTGGACAGCCCAACTGGGTGGTTTTCAGGCCCAAGCGAGGTCATGGCGGGCACGATCGGTCACACGGTGCCGACTTGCCGCCATCCCTGAACCCTTTTGACACCTTGTCGAGCTTCCTAGAGGTACACCGATGCTGTAGGGCCGTTTGTTCGAGGTGTTAGCGGGTTTAGAAACCACAGTCGACGGTTCCGAACCTCAACCGAGGCCGCGGAACGTCGCCGAGCTATTTCCGGTCACCCCCAGCCCGACCTGACACCACCGACATGTTCCTCGACGTCGACAACTCCCTGGCGGCGAGTTTCAGACCATGGGAGGTCCGGCAGCGGCGAGCCGGCGAGCCCCGAGTCTGCTCCGGCGAGGTCGGCGGCGCGGGCGCGAGAGAATGGTGGGAGGAAGACGAAGCCGGCTGGCCCACGTGTCAGCGGCTGAAGAATTTAAATCGGGATCGGGTGTGGCCGGGGATCGGCTGTGCTGGCACGCAAATACCCTGTGAGCTCCGGTGTGCCGGACACCTCCGCGCTCGACACGTGTGGTATCCCCGGTGTGCCGGACACCTCCGCGCTCGACACGTGTGGTATCCCCGGTGTGCCAGACACCTCCGCGCTCGACACGTGTCCCCGCGGGCCCCGAGAGTTTAAACTTTTCCCCGATTTTCAGAATTCTTCCAAACTTCAAATTCCCATAACTTTGGCTAGAGAGCTCCAGATCGAGTGAACCAAATTTTACTGGATTCAGCTTTCTGAGCACTTTCCAGCAAATCAAGTTTCACTTCATGAAAACCCTTGTTTCTCCAGAATTAATTCCTCAAAGTTTAAACTGTTAGGAATTTTAATTGGAGAATCCTGGGGAGGAAAAATCCTGAAATTTTGCTGGGATGTTCACCAAAATATCCCTGAACTACCATAAAAATTTCAGATCTATTTGAGCTCATTTAATCCACCTAATGGTGTGATTAGTGAAACTGTTTCAGAGAAAATAGAAAATGTTCAGAAACATTTTCAGAATTTTCTCTGAAATTGTTTAGCTCATATCTTTAGTTAGGAACTTCCAAATTAAGTGAGACCAACTCCATTAGAACCCTCTGAAAATCTAGTTTTCAGAAAGTCATAGTTTGTTTCATGAAAATCCTTAGAACACCCTAAAAGCCTTCAATTAAGGTCAAGTACATAATTAATTTTGGAGGGCTCAAATGAGCTTTGCTGCAACTAAAACTAGACCAAGTCTCTGTTTAGGTCGTAACCAAGCCACAATAAAAGTTTCACAGTCATAGAGTCTGTCTAATGGGACTTATAAGCTTCACAAATTCAAACTTAATACAAATGCATTCAAATTAATACATGTACTTCTTATATGTTGTAGTCGCTAAGGTCGAGGAGGAACCTGAAGTCCTAGACTTCGTTACTCCGGAGGAACAGCTAGCCTATGACCAAGAGCAGCAAGGCAAGCTCCGGTTTGCATTAACCTTTTACAAGTTTTTATTGTTTTGAGCACATACTTGATTACTTTATTCTTTGCATTAGAGTCTTGTTTGGAAACCCAACTGCATAGCCAAGAAAACCATGGGTTGGGTTTAGGATTGCAAACCCCGTTAGCTACTGCAATGCTAAGGTAGAGTAGGATTCGGTACAAGTCGAGTAGTTGGAACTACTCGCGAGAATAGGCTAGAGGCACTCGACTACCTGTTCATGAGAGGGTTGAACAACGAGATCCAGGTTCAGCTCCTCAACAATGACTACACAAGCTTTCAGAAGCTGGTTGACAAGGCTATAGTGGTTGAAAACAAGATCCGAGAGATCGAGCGAGAGTGCAAGAGGAAGGTGCCATACCAGCCCCAAGGGAGCAACGTACGACCTCGGTACATGCCCCCAGCTGCACCGCAGTATGGATCGACCACTCCTGCATACCGCGCTAGTCAGCCACCACAGCAACGACCCATTGCACCAGCACCTCGTGTGCCCATGCCTCCTGTGCCCCGACCTAACATGGGTGCTCCTGTTCAAAACCCTTGCCCCAACGTACGTGCTGCCGTAGGCAACAGGGCATGCTTTGCATGCGGGGAAATAGGACACTTCGCGAACCAGTGCCCGAGAAGAGGCCCAGGACAGCAAGGCAACGTGCCCAAGCAGAACCCGCGAACACGGACAGCAGAACTATGATCGCAGCAACGTGAACCATGTCTCTGCTGAGGAAGCACAACAGGCTGAGGACATCGTAATTGGTATGTTCCTTGCCAACTCCAACCCAGCCACCATCTTATTTGATTCTGGAGCATCACATTTCTTCATATCATCCAAGTATGTTTCCAAGCATAATCTACCCATATCCCACTTAAAATGTGCTATGTTAGTTAATTCTCCCGGAGGAGAAATGAGGACTAATATAGTATGTCCGAAAGTAAGCCTTAAAATAAGGGGGGTAGACTCCCTTGCCAACCTTATTGTCTTGGATTCCCAAGGGATTGACATAATACTCTGGATGGATTGGTTAAGCAAGCACAACGGGGTAATCCAATGTGATGAAAGAAGCGTGCAGTTGACAAATGAGCACGGTACCCGTGTCGAGTTTGAGTCAGCCCAACAAACCACTGAGAAGGCAATCTTGAACCACGTCGAAGGAGCAACATTGGACAGCATCCCGGTGGTTCAAGAATTCTCGGACGTGTTTCCAGAGGAGCTTCCAGGTATGCCCCCTGATCGGGACATTGAGTTTGCCATTGATTTGGTACCCGGAACTGCACCCATAGCAAAGAGACCCTATAGGATGCCTGTAAATGAACTAGTAGAACTCAAGAAGCAAATTCAAGAACAGTTGGAGAAGGGTTTTATACGTCCAAGCTCGTCACCATGGGGAGCTCTTGTGCTCTTCGTAGACAAGAAGGATGGGACCCAAAGGATGTGCGTGGACTATAGGTCTCTCAACGAGGTGACAATCAAGAACAAATACCCTGTGCCCCGTATAGAGGACCTATTCGACCAAATGAAAGGAGCCCGAGTGTTCTCCAAGATTGATCTTCGGTCAGGATATTTCCAGCTGAAAATTAAGCCCTCCAATATACCCAAGACTGCCTTTCGAACACGGTATGGTTCGTATGAGTATACCGTCATGTCTTTTGGGTTAACAAATGCACCCGCATACTTCATGTACCTCATGAACAAGGTTTTCATGGAGTACTTGGATACATTCATCGTGGTTTTCATCGACGACATTATGGTGTATTCAAAAAGTGAGGAGGAGCATGAAGAACATTTGAAATTGACCTTGCAGAAAATGCGTGAGCATCAGTTGTATGCCAAGCTTAACAAGTGTCAATTTTGGCTAAAGGAAATATCGTTCCTAGGCCACATTATCTCCGAGGAAGGGGTATCGGTTGATCCCGGCAAAGTGAGAGATGTTCTGAAGTGGGACCAGCTGCAAAACATGAGGGATATTCGGAGTTTTCTTGGGATGGCTGGATACTACCGACGCTTCATTAAGGACTTCTCTAAGATAGCAAAGCCTATGACGGAGTTGCTAACGAAGGGGAAAGCCTTTCGATGGACACCAGCATGCCATGAAAGTTTTGAGGAGCTCAATAAAAGGCTAACCATAGCGCCGGTTTTGGTATTACCGGACGTAAGCAAGACCTTTGACATATATTGTGACGCATCCAGACAGGGGCTCGGATGTGTGCTCATGCAAGAAGGACAAGTGGTAGCCTATGCCTCATGACAATTAAAGAAGCACGAGCTTAATTATCCTACACATGACTTGGAGCTAGCAGCAGTAGTGCATGCATTGAAGATTTGAAGACATTATATCCTTGGTCATCGATGTGAGATCTATACGGATCATAAAAGCCTCAAGTACATATTTACCCAAACAGACTTGAATTTGAGGCAACGTCGACGGTTGGAACTCATCAAGGATTACGATGTTAGAATCAACTACCACCCTGGGAAGGCCAATGTAGTAGCTGATGCATTGAGCCGGAAGGGAGCATGTCACCAACTCACGGTTCGGGAGCTACCACCTGAACTATGTAAGGAGTTTGAACAGTTACACCTCGGATTCTTGAACAACATGGAAATGATGGAGATCCACTCTTCATTGGAGCAAGAGATAAGAGACGACCAAGCAATGGATGAGGAGATCAAGGAGATCAAGGAAAGGATCCGACAAGGATTAGAGAAGGATTTCAAAGAAGATGAGAAGGGTACGCTTTGGCTAGGAAAAAGGATTTGTGTGCCTAACGTGAAGCACCTCCGCGACATGATATTGAAGGAGGCACATGATTCACCCTATTCCATACATCCCGGAAGTACCAAAATGTACAAGGACTTGAAAAGTTGTTATTGGTGGGATGGTATGAAAAGGGATATAGCCGAATACGTTGCCCTATGTGACACATGCCAACAGGTGAAGGCCGAACATCAAAGACCCGCTGGATTGTTGCAACCTTTGAAGGTACCAGAGTGGAAGTGGGAGGACATCAGTATGGATTTCATCGTCGGATTTCCACATACTCAGTCGGGTTACGACTCCATCTGGGTTATAGTGGACCGATTGACGAAAACCGCCCATTTTCTCCCTGTAAGTGCCAATTACAACGTTGCACAATTAGCCGAGTTGTACATGGAGCAGATCATGTGCCGTCATGGAGTCCCGAAGAGGATAGTCTCAGATCGAGGTTCTCAGTTTACCTCTAGATTCTGGAGGAAGCTGCAGAAAGCTATGGGTACACGACTGGATTTTAGCTCCGCCTATCACCCACAAACCGATGGGCAAACCGAAAGGACAAACCAAATTTTGGAGGACATGTTGAGAGCTTGCCCCTTGAAACATGGACGTAGTTGGGATAAGAGTTTACCGTACGCCGAATTCTCCTATAACAACAGCTATCAAGCTAGCTTGAAGATGTCGCCTTTCGAAGCATTATACGGTAGACGGTGTAGAACACCGCTGTTCTGGAACGAGACCGAAGAGAACCAGGTGTTTGGACCCGAAGTGCTACAAGAAGCTAAAAAACAAGTCCAAACGATACGGGAGAACTTAAAGGTTGCTCAGTCACGACAGAAAGGCTATGCGGACAATAGGCGAAGGAAGTTGACCTTTGAAGTAGGAGACTTCGTATACCTTAAGGTATCGCCTATTCGTGGCTAACGATGTTTCAACGTCAAAGGCAAGCTAGCACCTCGCTACATCAGACCATTTTAGATTTTGGACAAGCGAGGAGAAGTAGCCTATCAACTAGAGATCCCAACATATCTCTCCGACGTACATGACGTGTTTCATGTATCCCAGCTCAAGAAGTGCTTGAGAGTACCAGAAGAGCAAATACCAATGGAAGAGCTTGAACTTCAAGAGGACCTGACTTATGCGGAGTACCCTGTCCGAATTTTGGACGTAAAGGAAAGGGTCACTAGGAACAAAGTGATTCGATGGTGCAAGGTGCAACGGAGCCATCACACCGAAGCTTAAGCCACATGGGAGCGTGAAGAAGACATCAAAGCAGAATTTCCTCATCTATTCTCTACCAACGAATCTCGAGGGCGAGATTCAATTTAAGGGGGGTAGATTTGTGACACCCTCTTTTCTGGTTTCTACATGTATTCATGTTTCATGTAGAGAAAACATTTTAAAAGAAGTGGGAACAGACAAAAATATCAAAAAGATAGCCAATAAGAGCCGAATCCAGTTTCCAGAGAGCGCCGAAGACAACTTCCGCGGCCCGCTGGCCACGTGGCGTGTTCAGAGCTCATCCCTGCGGAGTGGGGAGAGGTCCGCCGCTAAATTGGCTACGTGGTAGGCTCGGGGCTCATCTCCGCAAAGGGGGAGAGGTCCGACCCTGTGGGACACGTGTTGCCCCCGGAGCTAGCCTCTACGGAAGAAGCAAAGGCAGTTCCGCAGGACACATGTCACCTTCGGAGCTAGTCACCGCGGAAATCAGAGAACCCATCGCGCGGGATACATGTCGATCTCAGAGATCACCCCCGAGAAGTCCGGTTCTATTGGACACATGTCGCCACCAGAGCTTATATCCGGGAGGTCCGTCACTGTTGGACACGTGTTTATCTCGGAGCTTGTCTCTGAGGAAAAAGGAAAGTCCGGCGCTACTTGACGTGTGGCATTCACGGAGCAAACCTCCAAAGAGAGGGAGGTCCTGAATGGATACGTGGCACACCCGGAGCCTCCTCCGGAGAGAGGAAAGGTCCGGCACTGACACGAGGCATGCGCGGAGCCACCTCCGAACAGAGAGGAGGTCCCGACCGCCAGGATACATGGCGCACGTGGAGCTCACCTCCGAAAGAGAAGGGAGGTCTCGCTCGCTTGACACGCGGCACAACCGGAGCTCGTCTCTGCGGAAAGGGAGAGACCAGGCCCAGTGGACACGTGGAGCTTCCGGAGCTCATCACCGCGGGGGTAACGAGTTCTGGAATGGTTTTTGGATTCTGTACGCATAGAAATATCGGTACGGAGAAGAAACCGACCTGAATTCCACAATGTTACCGCACCAAATCAACTAAAGATAAGATGTTAAGATTCAACGACGATCTGAATAGGACTCTTATTCGGAATACAATCAGATTATGACTCTTCTTCTCCCGATTATAAACAGAACCCAGAACCCTTGGCTGAAACCACGAACTTCTTTTCCAACTCCTAAGCCGATGACTTAGAGCCCTAGCCCCAACTCGCCAAGTAAGCCATCGCCGGAGTTCAGCGAGGAAGATCGCCAGAAGAGAGCCCCAACGATCTGTCTGATAAGAGAAGGACCCCGAGACCGAGAAGAACGTAAGGTAGTCTCCAATACCACCTTACGACATCATTGTGTTTTCTTTGCACCTGTTCTTCAATTCCTTTCGAACAGAAGCTTTCTCATGGACAGATCACTTGTTGATCGGGTTGATCTTAAGACAAGGTCATTGCCACATCCACATCTGATCCGAACACCCCTGTTCATCGTAAAACCATGCAAGCCATGCAAGAACACGTACAAACTGACCTAATAAAACTAAACTGCATTATAGGATAGCATGCATACGCATCATCGCATCTAGTTTAAAGTTTGTGCATGGTATTGATCGTTATGAATCTTGTATGTGCGTGATCCTGTATAGAAGGACAAGCTCAGGGAGCTGTCCACGACGAGCTGCAACAACAAGGTTTCGAGATCCAAGAGCAACCGGAACCGCAAGAACAAGGCAAGTGCCCCTTGACCATATTGATCCTATGTTTTGGGAAAAACTGTTTTGTTTTGCGAAAAGGTGTGTGTGCTAAGTCAAACATGATGGGAAACCCTTTTATAGGAGTTTACTAGCTTTGGTTAAATCACCCTTGTTGCCTGGGAAGTTTATGAGTCGGGTATGGTTTTTACTTTTATGCTTCGCTGAGTCTATGGGATTGGGAGGCGAGAGAGATGTGTCTAGCTAACTGCACTCGTAATGATAATGAGAAACTGATGTTGTTAATAAACATGGATCGGAGGGATATCTAGGCAAGACTGGTTTTGTGAATGAGGTAGCTTGAGATGGTGGTTTACTTGCTGTAGATCTAAGGACCGGTTCATGCGAGCACATGCTAGGATAACAGTGTCACCACAAGGCCAAGTATGGGTGCTGCTTAGCTGACTAATTAGGTAAGTTGCTAGATTGTTATAGACCGTGGAAGGCGCGGGGAATGGGAGTCGAGTGAGGACTGCCCTGGGAACTGCATGGCACAAGAGGGGGCCCATGGGTGGGAGAATTGGAGATTCTAGCCTGCCGGTGAAACCTTAGTGAGTCCATACATCTAGTAACCCCTTTGTAAAGGCTATTTTGTGATCTCTTGACCATACACCGACGGTTGTGTACTGGTATAATGGAGGTTCTGCAGTCGCCAACAGGTGACGAAATCACAAACTTGTGGGTAAAGAGGTACAAACTCTGCAGAGTCTAAAACTATCATGATAGCCGAGCTTACGGTCACGAGCGCCTGGCCAACTTCCATGATTAGTTGGGATTGTTATTGGATATGGTTATTGGTTATGGTTTGGTTTTGGTTTGGTTTTTGGGACTGTTGAGTCCGGGTGGTAAGATGGGTTGCATGACTGTTGAGTCATGGCAACAAGGTTGGTCTCGGTGGGAGACGAAGTTGTTTTATGAGATGAAATGGTAGCGAATACGAGATGGTATTCGTGAGATGGTAGCGAATACGAGGAGGTATTTGTGAGCAAGAATGAGATTTACCGATGTCTGGTTGTGACATGGAAGGTAATAAACATAATGGATGTATGATCGGTATTTTTATACATGTTGGGATTACATTCACTTAAAGATAAGGTGCTGTTTTATCGTGGTTTTTGATAAATAACTTTGCTTTTTGCAATGAGCCTTTTTATACCTACCTTGTTATGAGCTACATATCATATTTTCCCGTACTTGCTGAGTACATCGTTGTACTCAAACTTACATTTTTATTTCATCATCAGCAACAGGAGAAGATTACTATGAAGAACGAGTGGAGCATTAGGCGTGTGATCTGTTCTCAACCTCGCCTGTGGGGATGGAGTAGGGATGGAACCATTGCTGCCTAGAATTGCTTCCACATTAGCTAAATTGCTTCCGCATTAGTTAGAAGACTTCCGCTGCATAGAAATAAGACTTTCGCTGTGAGCATGAGTCCAAGACTCATGAGACATTGTAATAAACTCTATTATTCATGGTAAAATATAATCTGAATTCAGTTAGTGGAACATATGTGTATGTGTTATGAACGTCCTGGGCACACATATGCATTAGTTCTCGGTTCCGTGGTTTTCCACAGAATTGAGGGCGTCACAGCCATAATGCATCTGGTACTGTTTGATACTTGTCCAGCAGGGCCACACATGGCTCGGTCCTCAATCGACACCAACAGAGCTACGCACGTGAGACCTCCGCTCACTGCATCCTATCCCCCTGCTGGTCTCAGCTTAACAACTTAAGCCATTATCTACCTCTTCTCATCCCGTGTGATAAATACCTATCTCACGAGTGGATTCCAAACACTCGACTTCTACCGAGATCCTAAGAACATTAGCATGTCATTCTCTACTCGTCGAGTCTGTAAACTACCCAACCCTTCATAGGATTTAAAAGGCTATGCAAGTGGGGTTTCAATCACCCTAACTCTAATGCAAGCATTTCACCCTAAAAATAAGTGATACAATTAAAGAATTTGCAAAAGTACTTAAATGCAAGCCGGGGCTTGCCTGGTTGCGAGTTAAATGGGAAGTCAGCTTCTGGTGGTAGGACGTCCAAGGGCTCCGGTGCGTCCTCAACTTCGGTCACTAAATGAAATGTAGCAAAATATATGTATAAGTATTAAGGACTTATAAGAAGTACACTTCTATTCATAGCTACTGCTATTTAGGATCCTTAATCGGCTTTGGGATTTTCCAGTGGATACTAGACTCTCTAAGGATGATCTGAGCAAAATTTAGAGAGTTTTCATTGCACCTTGTGGTCTTCAAAATTCCCACAAGTACAGGGCTTCTCTAAATTTTGAGCCCAAATCAGGAGCTTTGACATAGCTAACAGTGAAAGATCTGATTAGGGTAAGTCTCCATGGTTCCAACAAAATTTGTTTCACCATTTTTCGAGCTACCAACAGAGAGATATAAATTTTGGAACTTGATAAGAATTGCTGAAATTGCTTCTGTTTATTTTCCCATTTTTCAGAGACATCTAGGATTGACACTGTCGAAGTGTGCGGTCGACACTTCCCCCGGGCCTGCACTGGGCAGCCCACAGAGGTTCTTTTTTCGGAGGGGCTAGTCCCTAGCGGAGAGCTTGCGCAGATGGACGAGTTAGTAAGAGCTTGACACGGCGAGTTTTACGTGGTTCAGGCCGCCGGTGCGTAAAACCCTACGTCCACGGCGAGCTATGGAGCTCGCTGTATTGCTTGCTGCTCAGGGCCAGAGGCCTGAGCTTGGGGGTGAGTTACAGCTTGAGAGTGTATGGCTAGCGTATGAGTTGCAAAGTCCGACCCCTTGCTATCGACGCCTACCCGAGCCTTTTATAGTCCAAGACTCGGGCGGCTTACAAGGGAAGCCGGGACCCGACAGGTGGTCCCGGGAAGATTGTCTATTATCTACCGTATCTGCAGTTATACCGGTAGTTGTCTGTGGTCGAAGGCTTCTGAGTCTTCATCTTGCCGCCCTGCCCATGCCGCATGCTAGTCGTAGTGGTTGATGACGGCGCAGGCGACATGGGATGTCTTGTCGCGGTGTTTATTGGCTGACAGGTTCTGACACCGCGCGCAAGTCTGTGATGCGACTGGGCGCAACGGCACCTGACAGAAGCGTGCTCTGCGTCTTCGCGTCTTGGGAAGACGCGGGCCTTGAATACCTTGTACGGGCAAGGTATGGGGCGTATTTACGCCCGCTGCCTATCGCTCGGGGCAGGCAGCGTCGCTCTGCTGCCACGTGGCGGGCCCGGAGCCCTCCTCAGAGAAGAGGAGGGTCAGCCCCGCGGGGCACGTGGAGCCTCCGGACCTCTCCCCGCGGAGGGGGAGGTCCGGCTTCTGTATGCCACGTGGCGGGCCCGGAGCTCTCCTCTGAGGAGAGGGAGGTCCGGCCCCGCTGGACACGCAGCGCCTTCGGGCCTCTCTCCCGCGGAGGGGGAGGTCCGGCTTCTGTATACCATGTGGCGGGCCCGGAGCTCTCCTCTGAGGAGAGGGAGGTCCGGCCCCGCCTGACGCGTGGCGCCTTCGGAGCTCTCCCTGCGGAGAAGGGCGAGTTCCTTAGGCATTTTACCCTGTGCGCGGGGGTACCCCATATCTCAGGTACCGACAGTGGCCCCCGGGCCCATCTCGGGGGAGATAGCGAGCCCGAGGTGGGACCTCCGTCTCTTCCGATCCGCGCACTTCCTCTAAGTCCCGAATTGACCGCTGCCGGAGCACGAACGGCCACGGGATCGTGGGAGCGTGCGCTCACTTGATGGTTGCTTTTACTGCGGCGGTTCCCAAGACTGCCACTTCTGCATGTTGCGTCGCTCACTTCGGGAACCGCCGAAGTGCCTTGCCGGCTTATCTTCTCAGGAGACTGACTCCTTGCCCCCACCGCTTCAGTTAGGCGGCTTGGGCCCACCCGTCATCGGCACTCGGTCTGGGAACCGAAGCGGTTGCCGGTGCGGGGTATTCGAAGAGTTCCGAATCGCTTGGGATTGCACCCGGGAAGGTGTTTTAGAGGGGGTCTCACCCACATTGCAGCTTCCCTTCGCACTTCTCTGCGTTTCACCTTGGACTCTTGTGCTTTTGCTCTCTTGCCTTTGAGTTCTCCCTTGCCATGGCTTCCAACCCGCCGCCAGAGAAGAAGCGCGCTCGATCTCCTCTAGCAGCGGCGTCTGTGCCAAGTCGGGAATCTGGGGTGCCTGAC
The DNA here is from genome assembly GCA_030760725.1 of Neostapfia colusana. Lineage (NCBI taxonomy): Eukaryota > Viridiplantae > Streptophyta > Magnoliopsida > Poales > Poaceae > Neostapfia > Neostapfia colusana. Next base: position 52,288,448 of record JASWHV010000009.1, read on the forward strand.
ACTCCCTCCGGTGGCGACTCGAAGAGGCCCCGGGTTGATGCGCTGGGGGAAGCTTCTGGGGCGTCCCCTGTTCCGCCAGTCCAAGCGACTGCGGAGCGGCCGTCAGTGACGGTAGCGGGCTCTGGAAGTCCTACCCCGGCTCGGAAGTCGGGGTTCAGAGCCCGCTGGAGTGTCCACGCTTCCTGGCCTTCCCCGACTTGCGGCGAATCTGTGCCGCTGCGCTCGGAGCCAGGGGCAACTGCCGCGGCCCCCAAGCCAGCGCGAACTTCTCCAGTTCCGGTGTGCCCGGACTCCGCGGCGGCGTCGTCTCTTCCTGCCGAGACGGCCACCGCGGCCCCCAAGCCAGTGCAGGTTGACCCTGCACTAGACGGCCCGGCCTCTTCTTCAGCACCGCCTCCCCCAGCTCGCGCTTCTCCTCAGGTCAAGGAGCCAGAAGCTGAAGAGGGCCCGGCTGGCCTGGCTTCCAGAGCCTCGGAGCCAGCTTCCCCTGTTCGGCGTCTCATCTCGGTTGCTGGTGCGTCGGCTCTTCCTGAGGACGAGGTAATGGAGGAGGTCGGGGGGACTGCCCCGGCCTCTGTTGCTCCATTGCCTCTGGCGGACGCCTTTGCGCTTGCCGAGTCGAGCGTCCGGCAGGTCTTGGCTGCACTAGGGTGCGAGCGGGAGGAGTATACGGTTGAACGGGACCGCCTCCTCATCTGGGGGAACCTTTTGCGGGAGAGGACCGCGAAGGTTAAGGGTGAGCTCGACTCCAGGCGGGAGTTGCTCGACTTCAGGGAAGCGCTCCTCGACCGGATGAAGCGGGCTGTCGACCGCATGGACACCGAATCACGGCGGATCAACAGGGAGACCCTGGAGGCACACGCCCGGGCCGAGGAGAGCCTCTCTGCTGCTGTGGAGATACGGCAGCGGTTGGAGCGCCGTGAACTCGCCGTTGAGGAACGGGAGCGTTGTATGGCAGCTGAGGCGGAGAGGGTCGCCGCGCAGCTGGCTGTGGGCGAGGATGACCTTCGAGCTCGGATGGAGGAGCTGGAGATCCTGAAGGCTGACCTCGACTTGTGAGAGGAACAGGTCTCCCGTGATCGCCGGGCGGTCTTGGACCGGGAGTTGACCGCCAACTTCAAGGCCGCTGAGTTGGAGCGGCTCGCCAAGACTCTCCATCTTCGGGAGAGCTCCCTGGCGGCCAAGGAGAAGGAATTCTCCGAGAGGAACCTGGAGGCTCTGCAGGCGGCCCGCCGCGAGGTGGAGGAGCTTTCGGCCTTGCGGTCCTCCGAGGCTCTTGCAGTCTCGAGCTTCGTGGATCGAGCGGGGTCCGCCCTGATCCCTCTTGGCTTCAGTCCGGTGAGGGCCACGACCCCTGCGTTGGGGGTGATCCCTGCGCTGGAGTCAATCGGCGCCAAGCTGGACAGGCTAGACTCGGTGGTCGCCAGCGAGCTTGAGGCCGAGGGGCGCGGCCTAGCCTTAGAGGTCGCTTCACATGTGCTGGCATGCTTTAAGAGCCGCGACCCCTCTTTTTCGCTAGAACCAGCGAGAGAGGGCCCAGCCGCAGAGCGGGAGCAAGCTTCCAGGGCAGAAGTCGAGGATGTGGCCGCCCTTATAGCCGCAAGGTTCCGGCGGGAGCCGGGAGGTCCTTAGGTCTTGTTTCTCCCTTTTTATCGAGTCTGTAGTCCAGCTCATGGAGCCTCGCTTAATTTGACTCTTTAGGATACTTGTGTCTGTGATGCTTTTTCTCTCCTTCTTGGCTTTGCCTAGCTGAGTCCTTTGCTCCGCAAGGTACTCAGAGGCCATTTCCAATCTCGGAGCTTTGCACAGACACCCTCCCCGGGTCCTAACCGTGTTAGGGGCCCCCGGAGGTCTCCGGATCTCGCCCTATGGGGAGCTCCAGATTTGCCTGCCACGTGGCGGGTCCGGAGCTCCTTCCTAAGAGGCGGGAGCTCTGGCCATGTTGGACACGTAGGGCTTTCGGAGCCCTCCCACCGAGGGGAAGGTCCGGCTTCCGCCCACCACGTGGCGAGCCCGGAGCCCTCCTCAAGGGAGGAGAGAGTTCCAGGCCCGCTGAACACGTGGGGCCCCCGGGTCCCGCCCCTGCTGGAGGGGCAGGTCCTGCTCCTTCCAGTCCCAGGCCGGAGTAGCTGGTAGCTCCTTTCCCCCCGCTTGGTGCAGTCCCTGTTGCCGTAACCTGGAGGTCCTGCACACAGGCAGAGGAAACGTAATTCTCCTCGGGGGGTCCTCCCCTCCCGTCTCCTAGTCTTATCCGTCTTAAGACCCCGATCCGCTATACGGGGCTTGGGCAATTCTGTGCACGAGGCGCCGGAGCTCCGGCTCCCTCCGAGGTCCGGGTACGGCCGTCCGATCCCTAGTACCGGGCCATGCGCTAGGGAAGCAGAGTGCACGCGCTTTGGGTTCATGACCAGGCAAAGCGGTCGTACTCCCCTGGACCTCCGGAGGGCAGGATGCGCATGCTTTGGGCTCTGGGCCGGCTAAGCTGGATACGCACCCTGGACCCCCCATGCACAACGCAGGCCTTTCCTGGAGGTAACCAACTGGCACCGCAACACCTGACTGGGGGAGGCCCGAGAGACCCACTCGGCCATCGGCAGGTGCCTCAAGCGCAGCCGCCTTCGGTAGGATAGCGAATGCCGACTATGGATGAGCGCAGGAGAGGGGGAGCTAGATGTACGATGAACATACAAAGATATTGCGATCATAGAAATTAATGCATAATTTAAATGAGCGCATGAGAGAGAGCTAAGTAGAACGGGGCTCTGTATTCGTACCCATAGGTGGAATTCTGGCTGTACAGGGAGGCAATGTTCCGCCTTGTCTTCAAGGGAAGCAAGACTCTACGCGCTTAGGGTCGAAACTAGGCTAAACTGGACGTAGTCCTGTACCGTCCCTTGAGACTTAGCTGCCCCAAGCGCTGTTCCTAAATTCTATGGGATCTATTACAGAAGGGAATAACCCTGTTCTACTGATGCTCAGGAAGTAGGACTTACAGTGTTGCTCCATGGCAAGGATTTTTGGGAACGGATCCCACTCTCGGTTGGAAGGCATGTGTACTTGGGGCGGCAGCTTTCATGATTCGGAAGGGACCTTCCCTGCTGGGGGAGAGCTTATGGGTCCTTCTTCGAATAGAGCGTGCCGCTTCACCAAGTTGCCCTCCTGCAGGCCTCCGACGCGTTTGGTTCTTTGGCGGTAGTGCTTAGAGCATTAGCCGAGACCGTGCGTTGTGGGGTGTTTCCTGCAGCCGAGTCTTGTCGACGAGGTTGTTATCTTCGCGCTGGATCAGGTCCTGCGCGGCTTCTCCTGGGGGCCCCCGGGGAGTTCCCCCCTTCTGGCTAAGGCCTTCAAGGGGTAGGTAGACCCGGGCTCGTCTTGGATGACCTAAGGCGTCTTCCCCTTCTAGCGAGGCCTTCAAGGGGTTGACAGACCTTAGGCGGCCCCCGAGAGGTATGTTCGAGGCACGGAGGCGCACCGCAGTTGGCTAACGCCCTGGCCTGTCACCGTCGGAACTGGAGTCCTCACCGTCATGCACTGTCTTTATGACACGCTGAGGCTCCTGGAACCCCACCTGGTGGGCAGCAGTGACTGGGGCATCGACCTTCTGTTTGCCATCCCTCTGAGGGTAGGGCGGCGCTTCAGCCCTCTGCTGTCTTCCTTTGCGGAAGCGCTCTGCGAGCCTCTGGATCTCCCAGCACTCGGCAGCAGTATGGTTGCAGGTGCCATGCACGGGGCATAGCCCGCCTTGGTCACTGTCTGGGGCCGGTGATTGCCGCTGCCTTTTGTCGGGGCGTGGCCCCCGAGCTCCACTGGTCGTCGTAGCTGCGGCGACGGGGGCCGTGAATGGTGACTTCATCTTGCCACCCCCCGGTTCTTGGTCTTCTTGCCACCCCCATAGGCAGCAGCACCGGACCCGGGCTGTCCTCCTGACTCGGAGGTCGGCAGAGCATGCCAGTTCCGCCCTTCAGCTGCTCTAGCGCACTTGTCCGCCAGGCTGAAGAGCTCCGAGACGTCGCGGACCTCTCTGGTCGCGAGCTTCTCAAGCATTTTCTCGTCCCGGACACCCTGTCGGAACGCCACCACCACAGAGGCACTTTGGATATGTGGGATGGTGTTGCGTACCTGAGAGAACCGCTAGATGAAAGAGCGCAGCGACTCCCCAGGTTGTTGCTTGACGGCGTGGAGGTCAAGCTCCGTGCCGGGTCGGGTGTAGGAGCTGCCGAAGTTGGCGACGAACTGCCGGCAGAGCTCTCCCCAGGAGGTTATGGACCCCTGAGGTAGATTCATGAGCCAAGACCGAGCCGGGCCGGTCAAGGCGACGGGGAAGTAGTTGGCCATGCCAGCCTCGTCCCCTCCTGCGGCAAGTACGGCGGTGGAGTAGATCTGGAGGAACTCCGCTGGGTTGACGCTACCGTCGTACTTCTCGGGCAGATGCGGGCGAAACGTGCGTGGCCACCTTGCGAAGCGAAGGTGGGGTGCAAGGGCCGCACATCCTGCACCTGCTGCTGCAGGTGCTGGCGCTGCGAACGTTTGGTTCGCACCTGGCACCGCGTATCCCGGCATGGGCATGGCTGCACCATAGACCGGGGCCGCTACTTGCGGCGCATATAGCTGTGGCATATGCTGCGCAGCATATGCCTGAGGCAGGGCTCGCATGGCGAAGGCCTGCCCTTCTGGTTGTGTCGAGGCCGACGACATGCTGTCGCCTGCCTCATGGTTGCGACGCCTCTCTCGGCGTCGCTCGAGGTACACCCGGGCATCCTGGCCCAAGTGGCACCGTTCCAGTTCCCTTTGCAGGTCCGTCAACAGGAGCCTGGAGGAGCTGGAATCCGCCGTTAGCCCATCAACCGTGGGTGTGCGCGTCAGCGACACAGCCGGTTGTCCTGGGCGCCGTCCTCGCTGAAATCGAGGGTTCGCGGCGGCGACGACGAGGCGGTCCATCTCGCGGACCCATTGCTGGGTCGCTGAATGGGGCGCATCCCCCGCAGGTGGGTTGCGCAGCAGCGCTCTTGCTGCAGCTAGCGCACCTCCATGGTGTACGCTCAGCGCTGCAGAAGATCTCACACTGGTCGGGGCCTGCATAGCCAGAGTCGGCGTTGCCGGAGTCGGCTGCTGGCTACCAGCTTGTGCCGACACACTCCGTCCTGAGTGTGTCGACATGTACTCCCCAGTGGTCACGGTTTGCCGTGAACGCGGAGGGGGAGAGTTTGCCGCTGAAGGAAGCTTGGTCATCTTCGTCGGCGGAAACTCATCGCGCTAGGAGAAAAGCCCCCTACCTGGCGCGCCAAATGTCGAAGTGTGCGGTCGACACTTCCCCCGGGCCTGCACTGGGCAGCCCGTGGAGGTTGTTTTTTCGGAGGGGCTAGTCCCTAGCGGAGAGCTTGCGCAGATGGACGAGTTAGTAAGAGCTTGACACGGCGAGTTTTACGTGGTTCAGGCCGCCGGAGCGTAAAACCCTACGTCCACGGTGAGCTATGGAGCTCGCTGTATTGCTTGCTGCTCAGGGCCGGAGGCCTGAGCTTGGGGGTGAGTTACAGCTTGAGAGTGTATGGCTAGCGTATGAGTTGCAAAGTCCGACCCCTTTCTATCGACGCCTACCCGAGCCTTTTATAGTCCAAGACTCGGGCGGCTTACAAGGGAAGCCGGGACCCGACAGGTGGTCCCGGGAAGATTGTCTATTATCTACCGTATCTGCAGTTATGCCGGTAGTTGTCTCTGGTCGAAGGCTTCTGAGTCTTCATCTTGCCGCCCTGCCCATGCCGCATGCTAGTCGTAGTGGTTGATGACGGCGCAGGCAGCATGGGATGTCTTGTCGCGGTGTTTATTGGCTGACAGGTTCTGACACCGCGCGCCAGTCTGTGATGCGACTGGGCGCAACGGCACCTGACAGAAGCGTGCTCCGCGTCTTGGGAAGACGCGGGCCTTGAATACCTTGTACGGGCAAGGTATGGGGCGTATTTACGCCCGCTGCCTATCGCTCGGGGCAGGCAGCGTCGCTCTGCTGCCACCTGGCGGGCCCGGAGCCCTCCTCAGAGAAGAGGAGGGTCAGCCCCGCGGGGCACGTGGAGCCCCCGAACCTCTCCCCGCGGAGGGGGAGGTCCGGCTTCTGTATGCCATGTGGCGGGCCCGGAGCTATCCTCTGAGGAGAGGGAGGTCCGGCCCTGCTGGACACGCGGCGCCTTCGGGCCTCTCTCCCGCGGAGGGGGAGGTCCGGCTTCTGTATACCATGTGGCGGGCCCGGAGCTCTCAGCTGAGGAGAGGGAGGTCCGGCCCTGCCGTACACGTGGCGCCTTCGGAGCTCTCCCTGCGGAGAAGGGCGAGTTCCTTAGGCATTTTACCCTGTGCGCGGGGGTACCCCATATCTCAGGTACCGACAGACACCACATTTGGTCAAGCAAATAAGGTCCAATGCCTCTGAAATTTTTACTGGAGTTTAATGATTTTTGGGAGAATGTCCATCCCAAATTTGAGAATTTTCCAATAAACAGAACTCCTGTGAAAATTCCTACAAAATTTTCCTTAATTGAATTAATGAGCCAAATACAGATATTTTCATAACAATTTGGCAGTACCCCTGGATATTATTCTCTGAAAGGAATCCAACAAAATTGGTTTCACAATTTTTGGATGTTCCTACACAAAGTTATGGCTCTCCAAAGTTTGTACTAGAATTGGAAAAATCTGGAAAAGTTTAAACTCGGCTGCGGGCCCCACATGTCAGCTCCCTCTTCTAGCTCACGCCAAAAGAGGAACCCGCGGCGTTTCCCCGGTGAGGGTGGCGCGAAAGGCCTTCCCGGCCGCCTCCCGGGCCAAATCTCGCCGCTCCTCCATTATTTACCCCGCTGAACACACTGGTGGTGTCGCCAGTGGCCAAAACTCGCAGGAAGATGGCGCGTACCGGTGACAGCAGGGTTTCAAACTCCGGTGAGGTTGGTAAGCTTCATTAATCCACCAAATGATCGGCTCTTGGGCTCTAGAGCACCAGTGGAAGATGTAGAAGCTAGGCATGACAGCTAAATCCGCCGGAGAGCCCTCCAAACCTATCGGCACCGTGCGCCCGTGGTGGTCCGAAGGTGTTCCCGTGACAAGAATGTGAAATCCTCGCTCTACACCTAATTTCCTGACCTAGAATCGAGGGAGGAAGGGCACTAGCTAGTCTAAAACCTGTGTGCAAGATTTGAGCTACTCACAACACGAATTGAAGCTGAATTTAGCAACTCTTTACCTCGGGGTCGAGTTGCGCTGCCCGGGGGAAAATTTTCGAATTCTCCTCCGAGGAATCACGGCTTGGGCTGAATTTTGGAGGTGAGCAGCTCCGGTCGTAGGTGCACCGATGGTTTGGATCGCTTGGACGTGAGCTGCTCCGGGTTGAGCTGTTCACAGTGACTGAAAGTTAGAGCTTTCGGTGTTCACGGCGACACATTTGCAACTCCGAGAATTTCGAGCTCCCACGGCAGAGATCGAAGGACTAGGGATGGTGGATTGCTAGAGCACGTGTGGGTGATGGTTTTTTCTGTGGAAGGCTCGAGCAACCAAGCTCGGGTGCTGTGGTTGATTGGGAGGAAACCGGGCGGCGGTGTTCTGTGCGAGGAAAGCAACTGCGGCGCAAAACGAGCTGGGGAAAGCGTATTAGTGCTGTGTCCCTTGGGGTGAGGTGATCAGGATGAGCAGCCACGATGAACCAGGTGGTGGCGCGGTGGAGGGCCTCGGGAGCGGGTTGCGCGGGAGCTGGCGGCGTCTCGGCGACCGGCTGAAACAAAACAGAGGCGGTAGCCCTGTTGTGAGGCTGACTATTGGGTCCCACCTCCTCCTCCTTTAATCAAAATTTTCTCTGATATTTTTAGCCCAGCTACTCAGAATTAAAATACATACTTCCACCCCAAGTCATGGTTTAAATTTGCTGGATTCAAATTGTTTGAATTCTGGTGTGGAGTTTGAATTAAGTTTGATGATTTGAATTTGAAATGGCATTTGAATTATTCAATTGCATCGGTCCAAAAACATAGCAAATCAACTCCAAACTTTCTGATTTTTGGCATGGCTGCTAATTCAAATGTGGAGAACACAATTGTGGAACCAAATTTGCAATTGGAGGAAATTGGAATTTGAAACTGAATTTGAAATTCAGATTAGAGGGCTTCCTCTTTTAATCCTAAACAAATACTAAAACCCCTCCAAATGAGCTGAAATTTGGAAGGTTGAATATTTGAAATATGAAGATCCAAGTTATGCACTTAGATCTCCATGTTTGGAAGTTTCGGGAAGTTTGGATCCTCACTTTGAACTTACACCGTTATAATTCAAAGTTTTAATTCCCCTCATTTTTCCTAAGTGTACATGAGCTGAATTTTTCTTGCTACCACTTTTGGGGATTTTACGTCCCTCCCCCCTTAAAAAGAATCTCGTCCCGAGATTCCAAAAGAACTGCAAAGTGGGGAAACTTTACCGGGTATATGATGATAGCTAGTCCGGATAGTTAGTTCGTAGATATTCCTCGCTTTCCCATGTCGCCTCATCAGCGGTATGGTTACTCCACAAGACCTTGTAGAGCCATAAGCTCCGGTTTCTTGTGGTGCGAGTCCTGTCATCGATAATCCGGATTGGATATTCTGCATACGTGGGGTCCGGTTGAAGTACTTCTATGTCTTCTGTGCCGATTTTAGCTAAGGGTTTGAGGCACTTCCTCAGCTGAGAGATGTGAAGACGTTGTGAATTCCTGCGAGCGACGCCGGTAAATTCAAGCGATAGGCTACGGGTCCGCATTTTTCAATGACGGTGAACGGACCAATGAACCACGGTGCAAGTTTGCCCTTCACTCCGAAACGATGAACCCCCTTCATCAGAGACACACGGACATAAACATGGTCCCCGATGTCGAAATGGAGAGGGTGGCGTCTTTTATCCGCATAGCTCTTCGGACGTGATTGAGCAGCCTTGAGATTGGCTTGTATTACTCGCACTCGTTCTTCAGCCTCATTCACATGTTCAATGCCTTAGATAACTCGCTCGCCAGACTCGCACCAGTTGAGAGGTGTGTGACATTTCCGGCCGTAGAGAGCTTCATACGGCACCATCTTGATGCTAGCTTGATAGCCATTGTCGTAATAAAACTCCGCCAATGGTAAATGATTGTCCCAATTTTTGCCGTGGTGAATGGCACAAGCGCGTAGCATGTCTTCAAGCACTTGATTCACCCGTTCGGTTTGACCATCCATCTGCGTGTGATACACGGAGCTTCAGATCAGTTTGGTCCCCAATGATGCGTGCAGCTGTTCCCAGAACCGAGCGATGAACAGCGCACCGCGATCTGAAATAATGGAGCGGAGAACACTGTGCAAGTATAAGATCCTTGCAATGTACAACTCCGCATATTGCTTGGCCACGTACTTTGTATGTACGGGGATAAAATGAGCCAACTTGGTTAGTCGATCGACTATTACCCAAATCGAGTCATGCTTGTGAGAAGTGAGAGTTAAACCAACTATGGAGTCCATGCTGATATCCTCCCACTTCCACGCCGGAATGTTCAAGGGTTGCAGCTGTCCGGCTTTACGCATATGGTCGGCCTTCACGCGCCGACACGTATCACATTCGGATACGTACTTTGCAATTTCTCTTTTCATCCATGTCCACCAAAACCTGGTTTTCAGATCCTGGTACATCTTGTTGCTGCCCGGATGAATAGAATACTTGGACCAATGAGCTTCGTCCAAGATTTTCTTTCGAAGCTTCATATCACGGGGTACAACTATACGGTCTTTAAACCATAGAGTGTCGTGTTCATCTCTTCGGAAGCATTTCATTTCGCCATTCCCCATCCTTCTTAGAATGTGCGACATTCCCACGTCTTTCTTCTGAGCTTCCATAATGTCCTCTCATATGGTAGGGACGAGAGCAAGATTATATAATGTCCCATATGGAACCAAGTATAGACTCGGCTCCTCCTCTTCAAGTGGGGTGATGGACAGATTGTTGACATGAGATTTGCGGCTTAAGGCGTCGGCAACCATGTCTGCCTTACCGGTATGGTAGTGAATCTCGATCTCGTAATCTTTGATCAGCTCTAACCATCTCCGGTGCCACATATTCAACTCCTTTTGAGTGAATATATACTTCAGACTCTTGTGGTCGGTGTAGAGGTGCACTAAGTTCCCAAGCAAATAGTGCCTCCACATTTTCAAGGCCAACACCACAGCAGCGAGCTCAAGATCATGAGTTGGATAGTTCTGCTCGTGGTTACGAAGTTGACATGAGCCATAGGCGACCACTCTTCCTCCTTGCATCAATACACAACCAAGTCCGATGCCGGATGCATCACAATATACGTCAAAGGGCTTGGTTGTATCCGATTAAGCTAACACCGGGGCTGTTGTAAGATGCTTCACTAATGCTTGGAAAGCTTCTTCACAAGTTGAGCTCCAAACATATTTGATCCCCTTCTTCAACAGTTCAGTCATCGGCTTAGCAAGCTTGGAGAAGTTCGGTATGAATCTCCGATAATATCCTGCTGACCCGAGGAAACTCCTGACTTCGTGAACTGATGTGGGGGACTTCCATTTCAGCACTTGTTTGATTTTGCTTGGATCAACTGCAATGCCTTCTGCAGAAATAATATGACCAAGAAATGACACTTGGCTGATCCACATCTCGCACTTGATGAACTTGGCATAAAGCTTATGGTCTCGCAATCGTTGAAGCACAATATGCAGATGTTTCACGTGTTCCTCTTCAGACTTGGAGTAGACCAAGATGTCGTCTACGAACACCATCACAAACTTGTCCAACTCCGGCATGAACACTGAGTTTATGAGATACATGAAATGTGCCGGAGCTTTAGTGAGACCAAAGGACATAACGAGGTATTCATACAATCCGTATCTCGTCGAGAAGTCCGTCTTCAGAATATCCTCCGCTCGGATCTTGATTTGGTGATATCCGGAGCGAAGATCCATCTTTGAGAATACACTTGCACCAACAAGTTGATCGAAGAGAATATCGATGCGGGGCAGTGGATATTTATTCTTGATGGTGACGGTGTTGAGAGGTTGGTAGTCTACACACAACCTCAAGGTTTCATCCTTCTTCTTCACAAACAGTGCCGAGCATCCCTATGGCGAGGAACTCGGTCGAATGAAACCCTTCTTCATTAAATCATTGAGCTGCTCTTTTAACTCAGCTAGCTCATTCGGAGCCATCTTGTACGGTCTCCGCGATATTGGTGTCGTCCCGGGTACGAGTTCAATCTTGAACTCAACATCTCTTTCGGGTGGCATGCCCGGAAGATCATCCGTAAAGACATCTGGGTATTCACGGACCACACGAATATCCTCAAGTTTTGTGGCTTCCGTGTTATATGTGGACGGAGCTTCTTGAACCGAACGGTCAAGAATAAGAACATGTAGTCCATGAAGTGGAGAGTTTAAACAAACTACACGTGGAATGATGTCAAGAACAGCGCCATGGCGATGTAGCCATGACATTCCTAAAATGACATCAAGTTTTTGACTCTCTAACATGATTAGAGAAGTCGGATATAGATTTCCACCCAACTGTAATGGTACTCTATAGACCATCCTATCAGCTGTTATTTTCCCACCAGGAGAACATATAAAGTATGAACTGTTTGTGGGAATGATAGACAGTTGATATTTAATAACATAAGACTGACTTATGAAATTATGGGTGGCACCGGAGTCAAAAAGTATGACTACGGGATGACCTGAATAAGAAAACGTACCAGCGAAGACGGGTTCGCCTTCCGGCACGTCTTCGATGGCTAAGTGGTGGACGTTGCCGGGTTTTGGTGCTGGTTTCTTGGGCTGATTACGGGGCTGATTAGCACCCTGATATGGCGCTGCACCCCTGCCCTGTCGCGGCTCGGGGCAGTCCCTCAAAATATGCCCAACAAGGCCACACGTGAAGCACGTGTAAGGTGTTGGGGTCCCTCCGACTTGAGGAAGGAATCCCGGTGCATGCGGTTAAAACTGAGGCGCACGCGGGACCATCCTTTGCTGCTGCTGTTGCTGTGGTGGATACGTCGGTCGGAAGCCCGGCGCATTATATTGCCGACCGCGAAACCGAGGCGGTCGTGCCGGTGGCTGCCATCTCTAACCTGATGGTGAGCGATACACCACGCGGTATTTTTGTGGCGCCTCACCACTGCTGCTCATCAGTGCGCTGCGTTTCCTCTTATCAGAACCGCGCTCCCGCTGAGCATTCTCTTGTAAAATCGCGGCGTTAACTAGGTCGTTGAATGTGCCGCGATTGCTTTGGGCGAGATGGACCTTCATATTGGAATTTAGGCCCCGGAAGAATGCGTTTCCCTTATCGTCTTCCGTTACCACAAATCCTGACGCATACTGCGCCAGCCTGTTGAATAATCTGGAGTACTCATGAGCACTCCTCTCGCCTTGTCTTAGCGCCAGAAACTCCTGGAGCTTCCTTTCCATAACACCGGGAGGTATATCATAGGCGCGGAACGCCTTCTGGAACTCCGTCCATGTGACGGCATGGCCAGCCGGTAATGAGGCGATGTAGTTCGCCCACCATGTGACGGCTTCCACATGAAGCTGTTGCGCTGCATACAGCGCCTTTTGGTGTTCGGTGCACTGAAGTAAACCGAACTTTGCTTCAAGAGTGCGGATGAAACTGTCCGCCTCCAAAGGCTCTTCGGCCTCCGTAAAGACCGCTGGATGGGTCACAAGGAAATCTGAATAGGAACTTTGTTGGGGATGGCGTTGCCCATTGTCTTGGCGTCCTCCTGGATGGGACACATTCTGCTGCACCAACATCTGCAGCAACTCGGTTTGCTCGTCGCGCGAGCCGAGCACTGCGGCGAGAACCTCCGCAAGGTTTCTTGGAAGTTCTGGCGGTGGAGGAGGTGGCTGCTGCTGCATCGTGGTTTGCTCCGGAGGTGGAGACTCATCACCACGAACCTGACTCGGACCTCCCTCCTCTTGCGTGGACCATGTACACACCATTCTGCATTCATACCATTCAAACGATCACCACATGTTGGTTTATTTCATCCAGTCCATACAATAGTAGTGCGAGAATGGAATAAATAATACGCATAACAATCACACATATGGATAAAGTATAAACTTTATACAACATATACACCCCTGGACCATGTCACACGATCGAGTTCCAAAATAATAAACTTTATGGATTAAAAGTTCATTTCGACCATCGTGGGTCACCACGAGATGTTAAGTGTGTTAGCATGCGTAATTTCTCAGTATTGTACTGGACCCAAACATGTACCCGCTCGAAGTGATATGTCGAATGCATAAACTTTTTGACTCCACTCGCTGTTTTACAACAGCCGCTGGTTGTCGAAAATGTGAAACTAATTGTTTTGGTTGAAACACGTCAATATGGTGTTCTCTGTCCAGCTTCTGGTCCAGCAGACCAGTTGGAAGAATTGAACTGTTTCGGCCACATTGGAGGTAAAACCTGGTCTAGAGTTCCACAACAAAATTGTAGTAGACTCAAAAAGGAATCCAGATTGTATTTATTTGCCTCCATGGCTTTCCTATTTTGTGAGTTATGACTTCTATCAGTTGACAGAATTTTCTCAGGAATTTTGACAGCACCTCCTTTGCAAATGGCTGTTCTGTTCACAAAATTCCATCTATTTCTGTCCTCAACATAGGAACACACTGAACTACAAAGTTGTAGTAGATTTCCTATACTTTCCAACGATGTCTTACTTGACTCTTAGAAAATTTTCTACAGAAAGTTGTGGTTGAAATACAGAAAATTCCAGAGAGCCTTTTGGTCTGTCCTGTTTCTGGACAGTGCCTCCTCATCTGAGATTTTCATCCATTTGGAAAGAGATTTTGTTCTGGAGATCTACAGAAAATTTGTAGAGGACTTCAAAACCTTTCCATAATGGTATCCCACACCTCCATTTATTCAACCAATCCTAAGTTATACCCTGTTTAAATTCAGCAAAGTTTCTGCCGAAAACAGGGAAGGTTGTTCCTAAGTCCTTGGAAATGAATCTACACTCCCAATTGACTCTTAGTTCAATATAGGAGTTCAATAACCCCTAAATGTAATCCTAAACTTCATTTTGACACTTTTCTTTGAAAATAAACTTTTACGCAACTAATACTCATCTCGGTACTACGTTTCCTCACCAAAGAAAAATCCTAAGCCAGTATTCCGGCATATACGTGTCAAATGGTGGAACTAAGGACGTAACTCACAAACGGTTTCTAAACTTCATGCACTAACGTGGTTAATGTACCTGCAGAAGAACACACAATAATGGTGCACACATAGGTTTTTGACATTTCAGGCAGTTCCATATCATAATAAAAACATACGGTCCGTATCATTGCCATACGGATCGTCCCGGAGTCAAGTCACGTCTCAAGGTACATGGTTGTGTTTTCACACCACACGACGAGGAACCCGGGCAGAGCGCGAACGGGTCGTCACGGTTAAGAATTTTATCAACCCAACGGATACCACCTACTGCCTCATGACCAATGAGGCACACCGATGGTGAGTGCTGCATATGGCCCTTTGAACATTGAACATTCAAGAGTTGCATACTATCGTGTTGCTTACCACACGATGGGGTATTCTCACTTTTGCCTAAAGCACGCTGGAGATCAGTGTTTTCATATGCTCTCAGAACCACGGAGAGGTTCATAGACTCATATTAACTACCGTGCCAAGCCACGGTATACCATTCCATACTATTGCTCATATGGCGAGCTTACCGCAATTGATCCGCCTGCGGTGGCGTACCTTACCTCTTACCTGACGTCGAAGCGTCGTTACAGAATGTATAACACATAAGTTAGGTTTTCCACCTTAGTAACTACCACTATCATAGACCTTATGTGAGCATAGTGACTAATCCTCACTCGACTACTTCTAAGTTTTAAAAATAGGCTCTTTTCGAGCGTGCTATTCCCAATGCGGCTCTGATACCACGACTGTGGGGACCATCCTGTGGTTCGCCCACTCCGGGATCACAGAGGGTGGTGCCGTTCGATGCGGCACCCAACAGCACACACGAAAATAATTAAGAACAACATACAAACTTTTATTTGATATAAAACAGCGGAAGTCTTTTTACAAAACTTAATTATACAGCGGAAGTAATATACATAGCTACTCTCTAATCATAACTAAGCAAAAGTGCAGCCGTCCAGCCCGGGGACGCTACACACTAGCAACATGTAACCGGAGATCACGGCGGCGTGCAGGGCTCCAGCTCGGCCGTGTACTCCGATGGGGGCATTGCCTCATCCTCGGGACCTTCCTCATAACTCTCACCTGCACACAGCTCAAAATATTGCAACCGTGAGCATGATGGCTCAGCAAGTCTTTACCGACAACACTAGGCATGGACTCTACATGCAAGGATGTGTAAGATAGGAAAAAGGACATTGCAATAAAGACATACCTACATGTTGATTCTTACTTTCAGTTTCATAGCAACAGTTTAATGAGCCTTAGGCAGCCCTCACATCGAAAGTCCACAATCAAACAAGAAACACTTTCCTCCGATGTGGGGATGCCCAAAGTGGAATATAAACTTAATTAGCTCTATAACTACAGCATACAAGGTTTCAAGACATTAGCAGTTCAATACAGCATATTCAGTTGGCTTATTTCACTTCTTACTACGTCACAGCGCAGTGAACAAGCGGGTACTTAAATAACCGTGAGGGACGGTGATTGCAATCAGGAGACATCCGGATAACACTTCACATACACCCACTTTCAGAAGTGTGGTGCTTCACACCTTCCTACTCTGTTGTATGCAACAACCTTTCAAAGGCAACCCAAATGCCGAACCGGTCCATCCGTAACGGGAAGTAGGTCCCCGCGTGGAGCGTGTCTGTGCCCACCGGCAGATTTACACCTTGCTACCCTCAACCCACTCCTATAAAACGGTTGGGTAAGCCTCGGCACCCAGGTTAACCAATTACATCGGTTTACTGGTTCCCATATGCCAGTATACATCCGGTACTGTTCGATACTTGTCCAACAGGGCTGCACACGGCTCGGTCCTCAATCAACACCCACAGGGATACGCACGTGAGACCTCCGCTCACTGCATCCTATCCCTCCTGCTGGGTCTCAGTTTAATAACTTAAGCCATTATCTACCTCTTCTCATCCCGTGTGATAAATACCTATCTTGCGAGTCGATTCCAACCACTCGACTTCTACCGAGATCCTAAGAACATTAGCATGGCATTCTCTACTCGTCAAGTCTGTAAACTACCCAACCCTTCATAGGATTTAAAAGGATATGCAAGTGGGGTTTCAATCACCCTAACTCTAATGCAAGCATTTCACCCTAAACATATGTGATTCAATTAAAGAATTTGCAAAAGTACTTAAATGCAAACCGGGGCTTTCCTGGTTGCAAGTTAAATGGGAAGTCAGCTTCTGGTGGGAGGTCATCCAAGGGCTCCGGTGCGTCCTCAACTTCGGTCACTAAATGAAATGTAGCAATATATATGTATAAGTATTAAGGACTTATAAGAAGTACACTTCTATTCATAGCTACTGCTATTTAGGATCCTTAATCGGCTTTGGGATTTTTCCAGTGGATACTAGACTCTCTAAGGATGATCTGAGCAAAATTTAGAGAGTTTTCATTGTACCTTGTGGTCTTCAAAATTCCCAACAGTACAAGGCTTCTCTGAATTTTGAGCCCAAATCAGGAGCTTTGACATAGCTAACAGTGGAATATATGATTAGGGTAAGTCTCCATGGTTCCAACAAAATTTGTTTCACCATTTTTGGAGCTACCAACAGAGAGATATGAATTTTGGAACTTGATAGGAATTGCTGAAATTGCTTCTGTTTATTTTTCCCATTTTTCAGAGACATCTAGGATTGACACCACATTTGGTAAAGCAAATGAAGTCCAATGCCTCTGAAATTTTTACTGGAGTTTAATGATTTTTGGGAGAATGTCCAGCCCAAATTTGGGAATTTTCCAATAAACAGAACTCCTGTGAAAATTCCTACAAGATTTTTCTTAATTGAATTAATGAGCCAAATACAGAGATTTTTCATAACCATTGGGCAGTACCCCTGGATATTATTCTCTGAGAGGAATCCAACAAAATTGGTTTCACAGTTTTTGGATGTTCCTACACAAAGTTATGGCTCTCCAAAGTTTGCACTGGAATAGGAAAAATCTGGAAAAGTTTAAACTCGGCTGCAGGCCTCACATGTCAGCTCCCTCTTCTACCTCGCGCCAAACAGAGGAACCCGCGGCGTTGCTCCGGTGAGGGTGGGCGGGAAAGGCCTTCCCGGCCGCCTCCCGGGCCAAATCTCGCCGCTCCTCCATTATTTACCCCACTGAACATACTGGTGGTGTCGCTGGCGGCCAAAACTCGCCGGAAGATGGCGCGCACCGGTGACAGCAGGGTTTCAAACTCCGGTGAGGTCGGGAAGCTTCATTCCTCCATCAAACGATCGGCTCTCGGGCTCTAGAGCACCAGTGGAAGATATAGAAGCTAGGCATGGCAGCCAAATCCGCCGGAGAGCCCTCCAAACCTATCGGCACCGTGCACCCGTGGTGGTCCGAAGGTGTTCCCGCGACAAGAATGTGAAATCCTAGCTCTACACCTAATTTCCTGACCTAGAATTGAGGGAGGAAGGGTGCTAGCTAGTCTAGAACCTGTGTGCAAGATTTGAGCTACTCACAACACGAATTGAAGCTGAATTTAGCAACTCTTTACCTCGGGGTCGAGTTGCGCTGCCCAGGGGAAAATTTCCGAATTCTCCTCCGAGGAATCATGGCTTGGGCTGGATTTTGGAGGTGAGCAGCTCCGGTCGTAGGTGCACTGATGGTTTGGATCGCTTGGACGTGAGCTGCTCCTGGTTGAGCTGTCCACGGTGACCGAAAGTTAGAGCTTTCGGTGTTCACGGCGGCACAGTTGCAACTCCAAGAATTTCGAGCTCCCAAGGCAGAGATCGAAGGAGTAGGGATGGTGGATGGCTATAGAACGTGCAGGTGATGGTTTTTTCTGTGGAAGGCTCGAGCAACCGAGCTCGGGTGCTGTGGTTGATCGGGAGGAAACCGGGTGGCGGTGTTCTGTGCGAGGAAAGCAACTGCGGCACAAAATGAGCTGGGGAAAGCGAAGTAGTGCTGTGGCCCTCGGGGTGAGGTGATCAGGACGAGCAGCCGTGATGAACCAGGAGGTGGCACGGTGGAGGGCCTTGGGAGCGGGTTGCGTGGGAGCTGGCGGCATCTCGGCGACCGGCTGAAGCGAAACAGAGGCGGTAGCCCTGTTGTGAGGCTGACTATTGGGTCCCACCTCCTCCTCTTTTAATAAAATTTTTCTCTGATATTTTTACCCCAGCTACTCAGAATTAAAGTCCATACTTCCACTCCAAGTCATGGTTTAAATTTGCTGGATTCAAATGGTTTGAATTCTGGTGTGGAGTTTGAATTAAGTTTGATGATTTGAATTTGAAATGGGATTTGAATTATTCAATTGCATTGGTCCAAAAACATAGCAAACCAACTCCAAGGTTTCTGATTTTTGGCATGGCTGCTAATTAAAATATGGAGAACATATTTGTGGAACCAAATTTGTAATTGGAGGAAATTGGAATTTGAAACTAAATTTGAAATTCAGATTAGAGGGCTTTCTCTTTTAATACCAAAGAAATACTAAAACCCCTCCAAATGAGCTGAAATTTGGAAGCTTGAATATTTGAAAGATGAAGATCGAAGTTATGCATTTACATCTCCATGTTTGGAAGTTTTTGGGAAGTTTGAATCCACACTTTGAACTTACACCGTTATAATTCAAAGTTTTAATTCCCCTCATTTTTCCTAAGTGTACATGTAACACCCTCAAATTTATTTCCATGCATTGCATACATTTTTCATGTAGAGAAACATTATAAAAGAAGTAGAAATGGAGAAAGAACTATGGAAATGGAGAAAGAACTACAGAAATGGAGAAAGAACCATAGAAATTGAGAAAGAACCATAGAAATGGAGGAAGGAACCATAGATATCGAGAAAGAACCATAGAAATGGAGGAAGGAACCATATAAATGGAGAAAAACCACATAAATGGAGAAGGTAATATAGAAATGGAGAATGGGGCATAGAAATGGAGAAGGGCAATGTAGAAATGGAGAATGGGACATATAGATGGGAATGTAGAAATGGAGAATGGGACGTAGAAATGGATAGGGGAATGTAGAAATGGAGAATGGGACATAGAAATGGAGAGGGGAATGTAGAAATGGAGCAAGTGACATAGAAATGGTGAGGAATGGGAAAAAGATAGCTGAAATGAGCCATTCCCAAATTTCCCCAAATTTCCCCCAAAATTTCTAAATTCCCCAATTCCCAAAAGGGGAATTTTCCCGACATTTTGGGGATAAAATCCCCAAGGCTGCCGCACCACAAGAGATAAGTTTGTTAAGATTAAAAAAAATGAATATGACTCTTATTTGAGCTCCAATTGGAGTAGGACTCTCCTTTTCCCCCTTATAAATATAACCCCCACCCCCTTGGCCAGCCCATCTCTCTTTTGGTCGTCCCCCTGCTGCCAAGCCCCCTTCCTTGCTGCCAAGTCGCCAAGTCCCCCCCCCCCCCCATGCCAGAATTTGGCCGCCGTCGAGCCCCGCCGTCGCCGGAGAAGAATCCCGACGATCTGTCCTTCCCTAATCTTCCATAGAACAATTCCCCACTGCTGCCATTGCTAGGAGGAAGGCCCTGCCACCAAAAGGAAGTGAGGTAGGTCTTCATTACCCATCTTACAACGTCGCCGCTGTTTCTACGCATCTGTTTTCTTCGCCCCTTCGGACAGAAACTTTTACGTGTGGACAGATCGTGTTTTGATCGATTTTTGATGGTGGAATTGATCTAGATCTTGGGTCAAGATAATCACCACATCCACACTTGATCCCTACACCCTTGTTCATCATAAAACCTCATGAAAGCCCATTAAAACATGCAAGAACACGTACAAACTGGTTTAATAAAACAACACCATAGGATTTGCATTCATATACCCCATTGCATCTTGAGTAAAGTTTGTGCATGATGTTTGATTGCTGTAAATTTTGTATGGGTGTGGTCGTGATTAGATGGACAAGCTCAAGAAGCCATCTACGAAGAACTACAGCACCAAGACTTCGAGACGCTTGAGCAACAAGAACCTCAGGAGCAAGGCAAGTGCCCCTTGACCATATTGATCCCATGTTTTGAAACTGTTTTGTTTGCAAAAACTCGTATGCTTGAGTAAACTTGATGGTACACCCTTTTATAGGAGTTTACTAGTTTTGTTAACTATCCTTGTCGCCGAGAAAGTTGATGAGTCGGGTATGGGCGTTTTTCCTTTTTGCTTCGCTTAACTTACGGGATGCGGGAAGCTGAAATAAAACATGTCTAGCTACTGCACTCATATGAATAATGATGATGAGAACTTGATGATGTTAATGAGGATGGAATCGAGGAGATCTAGGCAAGCTTGGTTCATGGATGTTGCTGAATGAGATGGTGGTTTACTTGCCATAGATCTAAGGACCGGTTCATGCTAGCACATGCTAGGAAAACAGTGCCACCACAAGGCCAAATATGGGTGCGGATTAGCTTACTAATTAGGTGTGTTGCTAGCTTGTTATGGACCGTGGATGGCGCGGTGAATGGGAGTCGAGAGGGACTGCCCTGGGAACCGCATGGCACAAGAGGGGGCCCGTGGGTGGGAGAATGGTGATTCGTGCCTGCCGGTGAAACCTCAGTGAGTCCATACATCTAGTAGCCCCTTTGTAAAGGCTATTTTGTGATCTCTTGGCCATACACCGACGGTTGTGTACTGGTATAATGGAGGTTCTGCAGTCGCCGACGGGTGACGAAATCACAAACTTGTGGGTAAAGTGGTGCCACCTCTACAGAGTGTAAAACTATCATGATAGCTGTGCTTGCAGTCACAAGCACCAGGACAACTCACATGATTAGAGGGAAAACATGGGATGGTTATTCGGTATGGTTATGGTATGGTCATTGGGATTGATTTTGGGACTGTGTTGAGTCATGAAAATAAGTTTTGCTTCAGTTACATGAATATGAGATGATTATGAATATTTATGAGTGTGAGATGAACTTGAGAAAGTGTATTGGCTGGTTGAGACTTGATAAATGGTGAAGTATGATGAAAGAATGTTGCTGATTACTTGGTTATATTGGGATTTAATTCACCTAGACTTAGTTGCTGTTTTTACCATGTTTGTGTAATAAAATTTGCTTGCTGCAATGAGCTTTTTTATTCCATACCTTGTTGAAAGCTACATGTCATACTTTTCCCGCACTTGCTGAGTACGACATGTACTCACCCTTGCATTACCACATAAACATCAGCTACAGGAGATGAGTACTTCGAGGACCATGTGGAGTACTAGGCGTGCGAACTACTGTCAACATGACTGTGGAGTTGAAGTTGGAGCCTGCTGTTTAGTTATTTCCGCTGTCGTTTAGAGACTTCCGCTGCAAGAATAAGTTAGAGATTCATGAGTGAGACCATGAGTCGATGTAATAAAGTACTTAAACACTATTTATTCGTGGTTATATTCTGAATTGAGTTTGTGGATTACATGTGTATGTGTGATGAACATCCTGGGCACACATATGCATTCACTTGGTTCTATTTTCGGAACCGGGTGTCACAGATTGGTATCAGAGCCACGTTGACCGTAGAACGCAAGCCTAGGTATAATGGACACTCTAAAACACATAGAAACACCCCTATAAACTGATATTTTCAAAAATTGCTTGCTACTGCACTTTACTTGTCAATTCAGCCACCGCAAAGTGCTATTTCCAGCACCTCTTTTCTCTTCTTTTGGAGAGCAACACTTTTTCTTTCTTACTCCATAGCTTCTGAAGTTTTGGAGTTATTTATTCCTTCTCTAAAGTTTCTCATGTCTTATTTTTAGATGCCGGTGATCAGGAGCACGGCATGCATAAGTACTCGTCCACCACCATGTGGGAGTGCACTTAACCCCATTGAGGTGTCCGATGGACCATATTGGGAGGAAGTGAAGACGGAACCTCGTGATGAAGATGAGGTCAATAGTTATATGCATGAGGAAGAGGATCCAGAAGAAGTGGAACCATTCGAAGACGATATGGAGGATGATCCATAAGATAGCATTGGTACGCACCTCAGTAGGAGTTTCAAGCGGGCTTACACCCCGTGGAGGCTCATGAAGCCATGACGGGAGGAGATGAACCCGAGGAGGAGCCACCCCTTGCTGAGACCAATAATGAAGGTGATGAATGGTCCAACCATTCAGTTCAAGAATTTTGGTCCGACGGAACGGAAGGAGGACACATATCCAGGGAGCTCAAAGAATTCCTGGATTGCTGCAGCTTATACCCGGAGTATCTCCTCAAGAAAGTCCCTTGTCTCGGACATGAAGAGTGGAAGGCTGACGTAACCATCCTATCTAACGGTAGGGTTGTCACTCGGCACTTCGCACTCACATGGAGAGCTACAAGGGCAGAAGCTATTGATGATGCTGCATGGGATGCACTCACCGGACTGTGCTACGCCTTCCATAAGCAGCTTGAGGACACCACTTTTGAGCTGCACCCGTATTGGAAGAGTGGTACAAGGGAGATCCTTGGACCCCATGTAACAGCTCTTTCCAACCCACAAGCTGCTCACAAGTCTCAGAGGTTGCTCGTGGAGTTAGGAAACCGCTACGCAAGCGCACAAGAGATCCGTTACCTCTGCAAGAAGATGTATTTGCTGGAGAAACAAGAGGAGACGCGTGCCAACATGGGAGCAAATGGAGCACCAGCATCATCTAACCCTAAATGGACTGCCGACTCACCATGGCGTGCACCCATGTATGGACCACCCCCGTCACATGGCGAGAACAGCACCGATTCTCACGATTAAGTTTAGGTTTCCATTGAATAAAGCTGTAATAGGAACGTTTAGATCATAGTACGTCAAATAAGAGTGATGTGGATAAATTATTATGATGATTGCTTATGTTAGTGTGCTTGGTGTGAGTTATGGAATGCTTCGGCAAATGTCCACATCCACACATAGTAGAGAGATGTGAGATGCTTGGCACATGTTCACATCCTCATATAGGCTGAAATTAATAAAAGTAGTTGCTTAGTTCATACACCTTGATGCATATAGTTGGGAAATCTCTTCTTTTAATTCTTAATTCTAGTCTGAAAGTAAACCTTAAAATAAGGGGGGTAGACTTTCTTGCCAACCTTATTGTCTTGGATTCCCAAGGGATTGACATAATACTTAGAATGGATTGGCTAAGCAAGCACAACGGAGTGATTCAATGTGCTGAGAGGATCCTGCAGTTGACAAGTGAGCACGGTACTCGTATTGAGTTCAAGGCAGCCCAACCGGCAACCGAGAAGGCAGCGCTAAACCACGTCGAAGAAGCGACATTGGAAATCATTCCGGTGGTTCAAGAATATTCAGATGTGTTCCCGGAAGAACTTCCAGGTATGCCACGTGACCTGGACATTGAATTTGCTATTAATTTAGTACCTGGAACTGCACCTATAGCAAAAAGGCTGTATAGGATGCCCGATAATGAACTAGTGGAGCTTAAGAAGCAAATTCAGGAGCAGCTAGAAAAGGGTTTTATACGCCCAAGCTCGTCACCATGGGGAGCCCCCGTGCTCTTCGTAGACAAGAAGGACGGGACCCAAAGGATGTGTGTGGATTATAAGTCTCTCAATGAGGTGATGATCAAAAATAAATACCCGCTGCCCCGTATAGAGGACCTGTTCGACCAAATGAAAGGTGCACGAATTTTCTCCAAGATTGATCTTCGGTCGGGATACTTCCAGCTGAAGATTAAGCTCTCCGACATACCCAAGACTGTATTCAAACACGGTATGGATCATATGAGTATACTGTTATGTCTTTTGGGTTAATGAATGCACCCGCATACTTTATGTACCTCATGAATAAGGTCTTCATGGAATACTTGGACAAGTTTGTCGTGGTTTTCATCGACGATACCATGGTGTATTCGAAAAGCGAGGAATAACATGAAGAACACTTGAGATTGACATTGCAGAAACTGTGAGAGCATCAATTGTATGCCAAGTTCAGCAAGTGTCAATTTTGGCTAAAGGAGATATCATTCCTAGGCCACATCATCTCCGAGGGAGGAGTATCGGTTGATCCCGGAAAAGTGGGAGACATTTTAAAGTGGAACCAACCGCAGAATGTGAGAGATATTTGGAGTTTCCTTGAGATGGCTGGATACTACCGCCGGTTCATCAAGGATTTCTCCAAAATAGCGAAACCTATGACTGAATTGCTAATGAAGGGAAAAGCATTTCAGTGGATACCAGCGTGTCAAGAAAGCTTTGAGGAGCTCAAGAAGAGACTAACCATAGCACCGTTTTTTGTATCCAGACATGAGCAAAAGCTTCAACAAATATTGTGACACATCAAGACAAGGGCCTGGATGTGTACTCATGCAAGAAGGACAAGTGGTAGCCTATGCGTCGATGCAACTAAAGAAACATGAGCTAAATTACCCCACATATGACTTGGAACTTGCAGCCGTGGTACATGCCTTGAAGATTTGGAGGCATTATATCCTTGGCCACCGATGTGAGCTCTATACAGATCAAAAAAAGCCTCAAGTATTTTTTACGCAAATGGATCTGAATTTGAGGCAACGTCGATGGTTGGAACTCATCAAGGATTATGATGTTGGAATCAACTATCACCCCGGAAAGGCCAATGTGGTAGCTGATGCATTGAGCCGAAAGGGAGCATGTCATCAACTCACGGTTCGGGAGTTTCCACCCGAGATGCGCAAGGAGTTCGAACGGTTACATCTCGGGTTCTTGAACGAGATGGAGGTGATAGAACTGAACTCCTTGCTGGAACAAGAGATACGAGATGGCCAAGCAACGGATGAGGAAATAAAGGAAATCAAGGAAAGAATCCGACAAGGCATAGAAAAGAATTTCAAGGAAGACGAGTTAGACATGCTTTGGTTAGGGAAAATGATTTGTGTGCCTAACGTGAAGCACATCCGCGACACGATATTAAAAGAGACACATGACTCACCTTATTCCATACATCCCGGCTGTACAAAGATGTACAAGGACCTGAAAACTTGCTATTGGTGGGATGGTATGGAAAGGGACATAGCTGAATATGTTGCCTCATGCGACACGTGCCAATGAGTGAAGGCCGAACATCAAAGACCTGCTGAATTGTTGCAGCCATTGAAAGTACCCGAGTGGAAGTGGGAAGACATCAGCATGGATTTCATTGTCGGATTGCCACGTACTCGGTCTGGTTACGACTCCATTTGGGTTATCATGGACCGATTGACGAAAACAGCCCATTTCCTTCCTGTTAGAACCACGTACCGTGTTGCACAACTAGCCGAGCTGTATATGGAGCAAATTGTGTGTCGCCATGGAGTTCCGAAGAGGATAGTTTCAGATCGAGGTTCTAAATTTACCTCTAGGTTCTGGAAGAAGCTGCATGAAGCTTGGGTACGCGATTGAATTTCAGCTCCGCTTATCACCCGCAAACCAACGGGCAAACTGAAAGGACCAACCAAATTTTAGAAGACATGTTGAGAGCTTGCGCCTTGAAACATGGGCGTAGTTGGGATAGGAGCTTGCCGTATGATAAATTCTCATACAACAACAGCTATCAAGCCAGCTTGAAGATGTCACCTTTTGAAGCATTGTATGGTAGACGGTGTAGAACACCGCTGTTCTGGAATGAGACTGGAGAAAGCGAAGTACTTGGACCTGAAGTGCTGCAAGACGCCGAAAAGCAAGTCCAAACGATACGTGAGAACATGAAGGCTGCTCAGTCACGACAAAAAGGTTACGCGGACAATAGGCAAAGAAAATTGACCTTCAAAGTAGGAGACTTTGTGTATCTTAAGGTATCGTCTATACGAGGCCAACGACGGCTCAACGTCAAGGGCAAATTAGCACCTCGCTACATCGGGCCATTCAAGGTTTTGGGCAAGCGAGAAGTAGCCTATCAACTAGACCTGCCAACGCACCTCTCCGACGTACACGACGTGTTTCACGTATCCCAACTTAAGAAGTGCCTAAGAGTACCAGAAGAACAAGTACCGATGGATGAGCTCGACCTTCAAGAGGATCTGACCTACGCGGAGCACCCCATCAAAATTTTGGACGTGAACGAAAGGGTCACGAGGAACAAAGTGATCTGTTGGTGCAAGGTACAGTGGAGCCATCACACGGAAGCCAAAACTACATGGGAGCGTGAGGAAGATCTCAAGGCAGAATTCACTCATCTATTCTCCACTCTATCGAATCTCGAGGGCAAGATTCAGTTTAAGGGGGGGGTAGGTTTTTAACACCCTCAAATTCATTTCCATGCATTACATACATTTTTCATGTAGAGAAACATTATAAAAGAAGTAGAAATGGAGAAAGAACTATAGAAATGGAGAAAGAACTATAGAAATTGAGAAAGAACCATAGAAATTGAGAAAGAACCATAGAAATGAAGGAAGGAACCATAGAAATGGAGAAAGAACCATAGAAATGGAGGAAGGAACCATAGAAATGGGGAAAACCACAGAAATGGAGAAGGGAATATAGAAATGGAGAATGGGGCATAGAAATGGAGAAGGGCAATGTAGAAATGGAGAATGGGACATAGAAATGGAGTGGGAATGTATAAATGGAGAGGGGAATGTAGAAATGGAGAATGGGACATAGAAATGGAGAGGGGAATGTAGAAATGGAGCAAGTGACATAGAAATGGTGAGGAATGGAAAAAAGATAGCTGAATTGAGCCATTCCCAAATTTCCCCCAAAATTTCTAAATTCCTCAATTCCCAAAAACGGGAATTTTCCCCACATTTTGGGGATACAATCCCCATGGCTGCCGCACCCACAAGAGATAAGTTTGTTAAGATTCAAAAAAAAATGAATAGGACTCTTATTTGAGCTCCAATTGGAGTAGGACTCTCCTTTTCCCCCTTATAAATATAACCCCCACCCCCTTGGCCGACCCCTCTCTCTTTTGGTCGTCCCCCCCTGCTGCCAAGCTCCCTTCCTTGCTGCCAAGTCGCCAAGTCCCTCCCCCCCTTGCCAGAATTTGGCCGCCGTCAAGCCCCGTCGAGCCCCGCTGTCGCCGGAGAAGAAGCCCGACGATCTGTCCTGCCCTAATCTTCCATAGAAAAATTCCTCACTGCTGCCATTGCTAGGAGGAAGGCCCTTCCACCAAAAGGAAGCAGGGTAGGTCTTCATTACCCATCTTACGACATCGTCGCTGTTTCTATGCATCCGTTTTCTTCGCCCCTTCGGACAGAAACTTTTACGTGTGGACAGATCGTGTCTTGATCGATTTTTGACAGTGGAATTGATCTAGATCTTGGGTCAAGATCATCACCACGTCCACACTTGATCCCTACACCATTGTTCAT
Organism: Neostapfia colusana; assembly: GCA_030760725.1. NCBI lineage: Eukaryota > Viridiplantae > Streptophyta > Magnoliopsida > Poales > Poaceae > Neostapfia > Neostapfia colusana. The sequence continues at coordinate 52,315,900 of JASWHV010000009.1, forward strand.
CATAAAACCCCATGAAAGCCCATTAAAACATGCAAGACCACGTACAAACTGGTTTAATAATACAGCACCATAGGATTTGCATTCATCTACCCCATTGCATCTTGAGTAAAGTTTGTGCATGATGTTTGATTGCTGTAAATTTTGTATGTGCGTGGTCGTGAGTAGAAGGAAAAGCTCAAGAAGCCATCTATGAAGAACTACGGCACCAAGACTTCGAGACGCTTTAGCAACAAGAACCACTGGAACAAGGCAAGTGCCCCTTGACCATATTGATCCCATGTTTTGAAACTGTTTTTTTTGCGAAAACTCGTATGCTTGAGTCAACTTGATTGGACACCCTTTTATAGGACTTTACTAGTTTTGTTAACTATCCTTGTCGCCGGGAAAGTTGATGAGTCGGGTATGGTTGTTTTTCCTTTTTGCTTCGCTTAACTTACGAGATGTGGGAAGCTGAAATAAAACATGTCTAGCTACTGCACTCATATGAATAATGATGATGAGAACTTAATGATGTTAATGAGCATGGAATTGGGGAGATCTAGGCAAGCTTGGTTCATAGATTTTGCTGAATGAGATGGTGGTTTACTCGCCGTAGATCTAAGGACCGGTTCATGCTAGCACATGCCAAGAAAACAGTGCCACCACAAGGCCAAATATGAGTGCGGCTTAGCTGACTAATTAGGTGTGTTGCTGGCTTGTTATGGACCGTGGATGGCACGGGGAATGGGAGTCGAGAGGGACTGCCCTGGGAACTGCATGGCACAAGATGGGGCCCGTGGGTGGGAGAATGGTGATTCGAGCCTGCCGGTGAAACCTCAATGAGTCCTTACATCTAGTAGCCCCTTTGTAAACGCTATTTTGTGATCTCTTGGACATACACCGATGGTTGTGTACTGGTATGATGGAGGTTCTGCAGTCGCCGACGGGTGACGAAATCACGAACTTGTGGGTAAAGTGGTGCCACCTCTACAAAGTGTAAAACTATCATGCTAGCCGTGCTTACGGTCACAAGCACCTGGCCAACTCACATGATTAGATGGAAAACATGGGATGGTTATTCGGTATGGTTATGGTATGGTCATTGGGATTGATTTTGGGACTGTTTTGAGTCATGAAAATAAGTTTTGCTTCAGTTATATGAATATGAGATGGTTATGAATATTTATGAGTATGAGATGAACTTGAGAAAGATTATTGGCTGGTTGAGACTTGATAAATGGTGAATTATGATGAAAGAATGTTGCTGATTACTTGGTTATATTGGGATTTAATTCACCTAGACTTAGTTGCTGTTTTTACCATGTTTGTGTAATAAAATTTGCTTGCTGCAATGAGCCTTTTTATTCCATACCTTGTTGAAAGATACATGTCATACTTTTCCCGCACTTGCTGAGTACGACATGTACTCACCCTTGCATTACCACATAAACATCAGCTACAGGAGATGAGTACTTCGAGGACCATGTGGAGTACTAGGCATGCGAACTACCGTCAACATGCCTGTGGAGTTGAAGTTGGAGCCTGCTGTTTAGTTATTTCCTCTGTCGTTTAGAGACTTCCGCTGCAAGAATAAGTTAGAGATTCATGAGTGAGACAATGAGTCGATGTAATAGAGTACTTAAACACTATTTAGTCATGGTTATATTCTGAATTCAGTTTGTGGATTACATGTGTATGTGTGATGAACATCCTGGGCACACATATGCATTCACTTGGTTCTATTTTCGGAACCGGGTGTCACAGTACATGAGCTGAATTTTTCTTGCTACCACTTTTGGGGATTTTACAACCCTCCCCCCTTAAAATGAATCTCGTCCCGAGATTCCAAAAGAACTGCAAAGTGGGGAAACTTTATCGGGTATATGATGATAGCAAGTCCGGATAGTTAGTTCATAGATATTCCTTGCTTTCCCATGTCGCCTCATCAGCGGTATGGTTACTCCACAAGACCTTGTAGAACCATAAGGTCCGGTTTCTTGTGGTGCGAGTCCTTTCATCGATAATCCAGATTGGATATTCTGCGTACGTGAGGTCCGGTTGAAGAACTTCTATGTCTACTGTGCGGATTTCAGCTGAGGGTTTGATGCACTTCCTCAGCTGAGAGATGTGGAAGACGTTGTGAATTCATGCAAGCGACGCCGGTAAATTCAAGCGATAGGCTATGGGTCTGCATTTTTCAATCATGGTGAATGGACCAATGAACCGCGGTGCAAGTTTGCCCTTCACTCCGAAACGATGAACCCCCTTCATCGGAGACACACGGACGTAAACATGGTCCCTGATGTCAAAGTGGAGAGGGCGGCGTCTTTTATCCACATAGCTCTCCTGACGAGATTGAGCAGCCTTGAGATTGGCTTGTATTACTCGCACTCGTTCTTCAGCCTCATTCACAAGTTCAATGCCGTAGATAACTCGCTAGCTTGTTATGAACTGTTGAATGGTGCGGGGAATGGGAGTCGAGAGGGACTTCCCTTGGAACTGAATGGCACAAGAGGGGGCCTATGGGTGGGAGAATGAAGATTCGAGCCTTCCGGTGAAACCTCAGTGGGTCCGTACATCCTAGTAGCCCCTTTGTAATGGCTATTTTGTGATCTCTTGGCCATACACCGATTGTTGTGTACTGGTATAATGGATGTTCTTTCTAGTCGCCGACGGGTGACGAAATCATGAACTTGTTGGTAAAGTGGTGCCACCTCTGCAGAGTGTAAAACCATCATGATAGCCGTGCTTCCGGTTACAATCACCTGGCCAACATCCATGATTAGAGGCAAAACTTGGGATGTTTATTCGGGTATGGTTATGGTATGGTCATTGGGATTGGTTTTGGGACTGTTGAGTCATGACAATGAATTTGGCTTCGGCTATATGAAAATGAGATGGATATGAATATTTATGAGTATGAGATGAAGTTGAGAAAGATTATTGTCTGGTTGAAGCATGATAAATGGTGAAATATGATGAAAGAATGTTGTTGAATTACTTGGTTATGTTGGGATTAAACTCACCTAGAAATAGTTGCTGTTTGTATCATGTTTGTGAAATAAAATTTGCTTGCTGCAATGAAACCATTTATTCCCTACCTTGTTGTAAGCTACATGTCATACTCTTCCCACACTTGCTGAGTACCACATGTACTCACCCTTGCATTCCCACATATAAATTTACAGGAGAAGAGTACTTCAAGGAACATGTGGAGTACTGGGCGTGCGCACTACCGTCAACATGCCTGTGGAGTTGAAGTTGGATCCTGCTGTTTTAGTCATTTTTCCGCTGTCGTTAGAGTCGTCCGCTGCTAAATAAGTTATATATTCATGAGTGAGACATTGAGTCAATGTAATAAAGTACTTAAACATTATTTTTACGCGGTTATATTCTGAATTTCAGTTTGTGGAATACATGCGTATGTGTGATGAACATCCTGGGCGCACATATGCATTCACTTGGTTCGTTCTCGGAACCGGGTGTCAAAAATTGGTACCAGAGCCACGTTGACCGTAGGAAGCAAGCCTAGGTAGAATGGACACTCTGAAAAAACATAGAAACACCCCTCTAAACTGTCATTTTCGAAAATTGCTTGCTGCTGCACTTTAATTTTTAATTCATCCACCGCAAAGTGCTATTTTCAGCCTCTCTTTTTTCTCTTCTTTTGGACATCAACACTTTTATTTTCTTGCTTCATAGCTTCTGAAGTTTTGGAGTTATTTTCTTCTTCTCTAACGTTTCTCATGTCTTATTTATATATGCCGGTGACTAGGAGCACAACACACATAAGGACTCGTCCACCACCACTTGGGAGTGCACTTAACCTCATTAAGGTGTCCGATGGACCGTATTGGGAGGAGGTGAAGATGGAACCCCATGAGGAAGATGAAGTCAGTAGATCCATGCATGAGGAAGAGGTTCCGGAAGAGGTGGAACCAATCAAAGAAGACATGGAAGATGATCCACTAGAACAGCATTGGTACGCACCTTGGGAGGAATTTCACGCGGGCTTACACCTAGTGGAGCCTCATGAAGCTATGTCGGAAGGAGATGAATCCGAAGAGGATCCACCCCCTGCTGAGGCCGAGAATGAAGGTGATGAATGGGCTAACCGTTCAGTTCAAGAATTCTGGTCCGACGGGATGGAAGGAGGACACATATCCAAGGAGCTTAAAGAGTTCCTGGATTGCTGCAGCCTATACCCAGAATATCTTCTCAAGAAAGTCCCTCGTCTCGGACATGAAGAGTGGAAGGCTGAGGTAACCATCCTATCTAACAGTAGGGTTGTCACACGGCACTTCGCACCCACATGGAGTGCTACAAGGTGTCACACCCGGTTTCTCCAAAGAGCAACCGAGTGAATATCACATGTATGCCAGGATCATTTTCTCATACATGTAACGACAAATAGTGAAGCATCATTTTATTACAAGCCAAGTGTTCGAATATAAATAAGTCTTACATAGCATGCGTCTCGATGGACGATAATATGTTCATAACATGTAAATAAAACAGCAGCGGAATATAAATCTTGTGAGCCCCGTCACAGGCGTTGCCCAGGGGACTCCGTGAACCTAGAATCCTTCTTCGGGTCCGAAGTCTTGGTCATTGAACACCACATCATCCCCTTGACCTGAGCAGCAATTTAAACCAACAGAAAAGCAAGCTTGAGCACCGTTGGTACTCAGCAAGTGTGGGAAAGTTATGTCATGCATGGCTAGAGCAAGGAGAGGTTGTACTCATGGTTAAAGCACTATGAAAATAATACCTATCACCTTAGCTTATAAGCACCTACTGTACTACAAAGGTCAAATGGTCCCAATCCCTCAACCCATCATCAGTATCAAGTAAACATAGTCTCATCTCCAATGTTAAGCTTCCCGCTTAACATCCTCAACTTCCCGATCCATCATCCTCTAATCATGAATAAGTCCAAGCCGCTCTTGACCGTGAGCATGGCTGTCATGACAGTTTTGACTCTGCAGAGTTTGCACCACTGTACCCACATGTAGTGATTTCATCCCCCGTTGCCGGGTGGACTAGAAGAACCTCCATTATGCCAGTGGCCACGAACCACGTTCACACTTCCAAGGTGTGTAGCCAGGAGATCACTACGAGGCCTTTACAAAGGGATTTCCGACAAGCGTGGGCCCACTGAGGTTTCACCCCTAACAGCATGCAAGAGGCTCCAACCCCGCTGCAGTGGCCCCCTCTTGAGCCTTGCGGTTCATATGGTAGTCCAGCTGACACCTATTCCCTGCACCATCCAAGCACCCATACTACACAGTAGATGCTCCTAATTAATTGTCCAAGCTGCCCCATCTCAGCATGTGGTTGGCACGGTAAAGCCAGGTTACATGCTCCATGAACCGGTCCTTAGGATCCAGAAAGCACTAAACACAAACCCGAGTCTCGTGCACACAGCACCAACCAAAGCATCCAACTTGCCTCGATCCCTACCTCTACATAATTTATAACATCTCATTCAAGGGTAAAGTAAACAAGTTGATGATCTCATATCCCATTTATCTCATTCTAAGCATGGCTAAGCATAAGTAGTATAAATGAATGACATAATAAGATAACTCCCAACCCAGGCTACAAGGAAGTAAGATAATGAAAATCTAGGCAAACTTCCTAGCATGGGTTCCGTATTTGAATTGACAATGCAAATAATTCTAACTACACATCCTAGTATAGGATCAAAGTGGTCAAGGATACTTGCCTTCTTCCTGCTGCTCTGGGAATGAAAAGTCTTGATCTTGAAAGGTGAGAACCTGCTCTAGGGCTGGTTCTACTCATGCCAATACACATAGCAAAAGCAAACAATATTCCATAAGCCATAGTCCATATTTCCACTCATGCAAATCACACATGCATACATATGAAAGTCATACACATATTTAAGTGTTGTGTTTACTCTAAATATGTTGATCCTAAGCATTCATGCACTTTTAAACATATATATTATTTCTAGCTTTAATATTTAGATTCCTAAGTGCACACAATATATGAATTTCCAATTTGCACAACTTTTCTATATTGGGTAATACACCTATTAGCCACAAAATTTGTACAAAAGGTAACTTCCTACTCCAAATAGATTCTCAGATCTTCTACAAAATCTAAATTTGAAGTTTTGGATTTGGGGACCTTATTTACCATTTTCTAATTATGCATGCCTATTTTCCTACATTTTCAGATTTATTTTCTATGCCTAAAAGTGAACTTTAATATTAAAATAGTAAGATATATCACCTAAACAGAATATGTTCTGATCTAAAATGTTCAATAAAATATCTTTGGACTTCCTCTCTAATGAGAATCAGTTTAAATTTATTTTTACCCATTTTAAGAATTATTTTCTAGCCTAAAAATGAATTTCTACCAATAAAACAAAAACCTAAATTCATACAAAAATTTCTACTGTTCCAATTACCTAAACAGAACCTTTATAAGTTTTTCCTACTCCTTTTTGGTTACTTAGATTCATTTTCCCACATTTCAACTTTGTTTTATACCTAAAGGGTATATTTCAGATATAAATTACAAAACAGCAATCCCATTGAGTTTAAAAGTTTATTTCCCCTCTAAATTCAGATCTTAGATTGTTCTACCAATTTTCAACAGGGTTAGAATAATTAAACTGAACATATACCTATGTTTGAATTTTAAATCCTATTCACATATTCAATTTCCTGAAAGTAATAACCTTCAGGGACTGATGTGCAAATCCACACTGCTGTGGGGGCCCCCTTTCTCATTTTCTAAATTTTCAGGGGTCTAACTGTGCAAAACAGGGAGGTCTTCCTAATTCTTATTAAGTCCAGGGGCTAAAACTGATTTTTAAATGAATTTACATGAATTTCTAAGGGTCCAGGGGCTAGATCAGAAGTTTCCGGGGCTAGCTCGTGTTTTCCGAGGTCCCCAGGGGGTAGCGCGTAAGATTCCCGACCTTTATAACGCGGGGCTGACGTGGGCCGTTGGATTTAAAACAGACGGCTGAGATTATAACGCGAAGCGGTACGGGTTAGATCTATTCGGGACCGCACGATTCAAAATGGACGGGCCTCAGGGGGCCACGTTGCCCTGGCCGTGTGCGGGCGGCGCTGCCCGGCGGCGGGAGGCGGCGATCTCGCCGGAGAGTTTCGGGTTTTTGTCTATACTTCCTAAAACTTGGATTTCTTGGCATAGAACGGAAGAGGGGAGGTAGGGGATCTCACCTCGGGGGTTTTCTTGAGCTCAGAGGCCCTGGAAGGCGGTCGGCGATGACGTCCGAGGGGAAAACGCGGCGGTGCTCACCGGAGCTGTGTCTAGAGCGCAAAACACCGGGTCTCCTTCACCTGCAAGACTCCCCGGCGGCGGCAGGACGCACTACACGCATTAGATCGGAGAGGACGGACGGAGATCGAAAGAAAACGGTGATGGGAGCTTTGGTTCTCACCGGGAACTGAGGCGGGCCGATCGGGGAGGAAAAAGGAGTGGGTTTCGGCGTTTAAATGGGCGAGGGAGGGCGGCGGGGTTGGCTGAGATGGTGCCGCACGCGTGGACTGGAGATCGCGGCTCTGGGTGCGCAGAATCCGTAGAGGGCGGGTGCGATTGGGCGCGGGAGCTCGGAAGAAAACCGGGTGGCGGTTGGAGACGAAGGTGCCGACAGGTGGGTCCCGCACGGCAGAGAGAGGGGGAGGGGGAAACAGCCGCGGGCTGTTGGGCCGGCTGAGGTTGGTTTCGGCCCACTGGCCGTTTTTCTTTTTCCTTTTCCTTTTCTATTTTGATTCAAATTTAATTTCTAGTTTGAATTTGAATTGTTTCACCACATGCATTACGTCCAAAAATTTTAAATTCCCCTCTTTAACAGGTTTTGGGGTGTTACAACTCTAACCCCCTTAAAAGAAATCTCGTCCTCGAGATTGGTTACTCTAGGAAAACAGATCCGGGAACTATGCCTTGAGCTCGTCTTCTCGCTCCCATGTGGCTTCTGCTTCCGAGTGATGCTTCCACTGCACCTTGCACATTCGGATTCTTTTATTTCTTGTGAGGCGTTCCATTGTCTCCAAAATCTTAACTGGTTGCTCGGCATAAGAAAGATCCTCCCATACGTCCACCTCATTCATGGGTAACATCTCTCTGGGTGTTCTTAAACATTTCTTGAGTTGTGATACATGGAATACATCGTGCACATCTGATAGGCGTGCCGGTAGTTCTAGTTGATATGCCACTTCGCCTTTCCTCTCCCGAACCTGGAAGGGTCCAATGTATCGAGGTGATAACTTCCCTTTCACCTTGAACCGACGAAGCCCTCGGATAGGGGACACCTTGAGATAAACATAGTCCCCCATGTTGAAAATGAGCTCTCTTCTCCGTACATCGGCATAGCTCTTTTGTCAGGTCTGGGCTATCCTCAAATTGTTGCGGATTTCCCTCACTTTCCCCTCGGCTTCTTGTAGTACCTCGGGCCCAAACACTTTACTTTCCCCTGTTTGGTTCCAAAATAGTGGAGTTCTGCACTTCCTCCCATACAACGCCTCAAATGGTGACATCTTCAAACTAGCCTAATAACTGTAGTTGTAGGAGAACTCCACATACGGTAAGTTCTTATCCCAACTCCTATTGTTCTTGAGTGCACAAGCTCTCAACATATCCTCAAGGATTTTATTGGTTCTTTCTGTCTGCCTGTCAGTATTGGGGTGATAGGCAGAACTAAAATTCAGATGAGTTCCCATGGTCTCATGTAACTTCTGCCAGAACCTTGAGGTGAACTGTGTTCCTCGATCTGACACTATCTTATTTGGCACTCCATGAAAACACACGATTCTTGACATGTACAATTCTGCCAATTTGGATCCGCTGTAGCTTTCTTTCACGGGGATGAAATGAGCTACCTTAGTCAGACTGTCGATGATGACCCATATCAAATCATATCCCGATTGGGTCCTAGGTAGTCCCACTATGAAGTCCATACCGATTTGTTCCCATTTCCATTCAGGCACTTTGAGTGGTTGCAATAGTCCCGCGGGTCGTTGATGTTCTGCTTTCACCAACTGACATGTATCACATAGGGTAACATGTTCCGCGACATCTCGCTTCATGCCATACCACCAATATCTGCTCTTGAGGTCATGATACATCTTCGTACTCCCAAGATGAATGGAATAGTCGGAATCATGAGCCTCCTTCAAAATCAGTTCACGGATCTCCTTCACCTCAGGCACACATATTCTTTTCCCATGCCACACCGTACCTTGTTCATCCTCTCTGAACCCAGGGGCTTTATTTTCTTTGATGAGTTCTCTAATTTCTTGTATCTTCTCGTCATTCTTCTGACCGTTGCGTATGTCTTGCTCGAATGTGGAGTCCACTTCCATGGCGATGGCCTCACCACTATTTACCAGACATAGATTGAGTTTTGCAATTTCTTCCTTCAATTCCATAGGCATGTCCTTTAAGCTCAACATATTGACATGCACCTTCCGGCTTAAAGCATCAGCCACAACGTTCGCTTTCCTAGGATGATAGTTGATGCCCACATCAAAGTCGTTGATTAGCTCTAACCACTCCTTTGTCTGAGGTTCAGATCTGGCTGTGTGAAAATGTACTTTAAGCTCTTATGATCTGTATATATCTCTGTCCTCTTTCCCATCAAGTAAAGCCGCCAAATCTTCAATGTGTGGACCACTGCGGCTAGTTCTAGGTCATGCGTAGGATAGTTCTTCTCGTGTCTTCGGATCTGCCGGGACGCATAGGCAACGACATACCCCTATTGCATGAGAACACATCCCAACCTGTGTCCAGATGCATCATAGTATACCGAAAAATTCTTCTGCATATCTGGCATAACTAGCACTGGGGCTGTTGTCAATCTTTTCTTCAGCTCTTGGAAACTCGTCTCACACTCCGGTATCCATGTGAATATGATTCCCTTCTCTAACAATTTGGTGAGGGGTCTCGAGATCTTGGAGAAACCCTCAATGAACCGTCGATAATACCCAACCAATCCTAAAAAGCTTCGAATTTCCCCGACATTTTCAGCGGTCTTCCACTTCTGCACATCCTCGATCTTGGTGGGATCTACGGAGATTCCTCCCTCCGAGATTATATGTCCTAAGAAGGGAACTCTCTTCAGCCAAAACTCACACTTGCTCAACTTGGCATATAGTTGGTGTTCTCTCAACTTTTGCAACACCAATCTTAAATGTCCCTCATGTTCTTCTTCATCTTTGGAGAAGACGAGAATGTCATCAATGAAAACCACCACAAATTTGTCCAGATATTCCATGAATACCTTGTTCATGAGATACATGAAATACGCCGGGGCATTAGTTAGCCCGAACAGCATGACGGTGTATTCATACAGCCCGTACCAAGATACGAAAGCTGTCTTTGGAATGTCAGTTTACCTTATCTTCAGTTGGTGGTATCCCGACCTGAGATCAATCTTTGAGAATACACAAGATCCCCTCAACTGATCAAATAAGTCTTCAATGCAGGGTAATGGGTACTTGTTCTTGATGGTTACTTCATTCAACGCATGGTAGTCTACGCATAACCTTTGGGTTCCGTCCTTCTTGGGTACGAATATCACTGGAGCTCCCCATGGTGAGGAACTAGGACGAATATACCCATTCTCTATCTATTCTCTTATATGTTCTTTGAGCTCCTCCAGCTGTTTGGAGTCCATCCGATAAGGCCTCTTGTATATTGGGGCTGTTCCAGGTACTAGTTCAATCGCGAATTCCACTTCACGATCTGGGGGCATACCTGGCAACCCCTCCGGAAAAACGTCTGGATATTCCCTGATAATCCTTATCTCTTCCACTTCCACCTCAACTTGATTGAGTTTAATGTCTCTCCTAGGTTCTTGCACGGCTATGAACTTCACTTTTGTGCCACTAGTGTGAGTTAGTTCCACCGTTCTTATCGAACAGTGGATGATACCTTTATGTTTGGTCAACCAACCAATCCATACCCAAAATAATATCTTTTCCTTGGGAGTCTATCACTATGAGGTTTGCAGTAAATACTACCCCATTGATGTCTAGATTCACCTTGGAACACACTTGTCTTGTTCTTATTTCTCCCCCTGGAGAGTTCACTGCTAACATATGATTCATTTGTGTTGTTGCTAGATCATGCTTCTTAACAAATCCTTGAGCAATGAATGAGTGGGTAGCACCAGAATCGAACAATAGGGTTGCAATGTGTAAATTTGCAGAGAACTTACCAATTACCACGTCAGGTGCCTCTTGCGCTTCCTCCATGGTCACGTGGTTCACCCGTCCTCGCATCACATTCTGCTGCTGTGGCTGCATAGGCTTCTTCTTTGGGCACTTATGAGCGTAGTGCCCCACTTCACCACAGTTGAAGCATTGCACCCCAACTTTAGGTGCCTGGCCTTTGTTGTCTTGGGGTTAGTTCTGTGGCCCTTGTCCTGCTGGTCGAGGTTGATAAGTGGGGCGTGGCTGCTGCACAAACTGACGCTGCGGCTGTACTGGTGCTGATGGAGGCCTGACGTTCGGGTTGTACCCTCTCGGTGTCGGGTAGGGTACCATAGCACGGCTCGTCTTCCCTGCAGGTTGCTGCATTAGACGTGGACGTGTGTTGCTGCTTGATGCTTGGTGTGATCATCCCATCTTCCTCTTGTTTTCATTCTCCAAGGCCTTCAGCTTCCTTTCCACGACAAACGCTCGGTCTACCATCTTTTGGAAGCTTTCATATTCGTTGGAAGACATTGCACATTGCATTTCCATGGTAAGTCCTTCCACAAAACAGTCCTGTTTCTGCTCATCCGTTTCGATGTCCCGTGGTTCATAACGGGATAGTTGGGTGAACTTAGTGAGGTATTCCCTCACAGTCATGTTGCGTTGCTGCAGTCCCAAGAACTCCTTTCTCTTGTTTTTGAGTTCACCCCTTGGTATTTAGTGGTTGCGGAAACTGCGCTTGAACTCTTCCCAAGTGATGTTCTCGGGGTCATGATGGGCTGCCACGTAGGCGGTCCACCAATCAGTGGCAGGTCCATGCAATTGGTGAGAGGCAAACAACACCCTCTCATACCCTTGGCATTGTATGATCCTCATCTTGCTCTCAATGGTCTTTAGCCAATCATCTGCCTCCAGAGGTTCAGCAGCACTTGCAAACTTTGGGGGTTGAGTTCCCAGAAACTCACTCAACCTTGGTTGACTTGGTGCAGCTTGTTGGGGTGGAGCTTGGTGTAAGTTGGCCACCACTTGAGTTAAGCTCTGGATGAGCTGATTCTGATCTTCGATCATTTGGTAGATAGGATCAGCTCCTTCACGGCAATCACCCCTGTCTTGCCCTCTAGGAAGGTGAGGATTGGCGGCCTCATCGTTGTTGTTGTTGGGGTTTGCACCAAGACCTTTTCCTCTTCCAGCCATCTATCATGATCAACCAAATGTTAACTTTAATCATTATGCATTAACTTCCCAAATTGCTTGTGTAAACTTAAACTTTTGAGGCCTTAATATCTTGACAATTTCTGAAGATTTCACATAGATCTTTGGGCGTCATGTCTCACACAAAAATAAATGCACTATTGATTCATAGGGGTTCACACACTAAAGCAAAACAATCTTAAAGATGAGGTTGTGGACAAATGCCCATGGCTTCCACAACTCACGTCACACACCAAACATTAACAAACAAATAAATAGGGTATTGACTCGACTACTCGATAACCTGCTGAAATAAGGGAAATGACTCTAAACAACTCGTATCACTGAGCTGGCTCGTCAGGGTCTTCCTCATCATTGCGGCTGCCCTCTGATTCCGCTTTAGGTGGGGAAGCTGCTGGTGTAGAAGTGTGGCGACGCTTGCTCGCCCGGCGGTCTGGGGAGTCAGGAGTCCATGTGTCATTCACGGTGACACACAGTTCATTCCCATCTCCTCTTTCTCTCGCCCTCAAGCTGGCGCGAAGCAACGCCTCAGTCTCCTTCAGGGTGTCACGAACATCCTGAAGCTCCTGTTGGCACTCCTGCAGTCGAGTGCTGAGCATAGCTGCATCCTCCAGGCACAGGTCCCTGTGCTTGTGGGAAGTCCCCTGCTGCACTGGCGGGTACTTGTACTCCGCGGTGCCACTCTCACGCTGGAGGACATACATGTACTCAGCCTGTCCAAGTGGCGACAGTTGTTGTAACTCTGGCAGGTGATGGCCTCCCAGGTGACATCCTTCTCAGCATCGGCCTGAGTCGCCCGACAAGCTGGAGAGTGGTGGATCATGAGCAGCTGGTTTTCATGGATAATCCTCATCTCCGAGCTCCATTCTTCCCGCTTCTCATGGATGGTCCTCGTGGAGCTGTAGTGTATGATCAGCTTGACAACATTGCCGGCGGCGTGGAGCATACGCCGAAGACGGTGCAACAAGCCTCCTACTGCCAACCCGTAGGAGTGGTACGTTCTCCTCTCTCAAGGCAAGGGCAGCTACAGGAACTCTCCCTCCGGTGGACTTGCGGGCGGTGCGAACCATGCGAACCACCTAAAACATAAAGCATTTAAAATCAAGTTAGATAAGAATTAAATAAAGATTGTATTTTGAATAAAAGTTGGGGCAAGATGAACAAATAAAGTGACCCCATTAAATAACACTTTCAACCCACACCTTTTGTAAAATAGTTTTTAAGAAAATAGGGTCCTTAAATATGTCCATTTCTACCTAGGTCCACGTTCCTACGGGCAATCCTGGCTCTGATACCACTTCTGTCACACTCGGTTTCTCCAAAGAGCAACCGAGTGAATATCACATGTATGCCAGGATCATTTTCTCATACATGTAACGACAAATAGTGAAGCATCATTTTATTACAAGCCAAGTGTTTGAATATAAATAAGTCCTACATAGCATACGTCTCGATGGACGATAATATGTTCATAACATGTAAATAAAACAGCAGCGGAATATAAATCTTGTGAGCTCTGTCACAAGCGTTGCCCGGGGGACTCCGTGAACCTAGAATCCTTCTTCGGGTCCGAAGTCTTGGTCATTGAACACCACATCATCCCCTTGACCTGAGCAGCAATTTAAACCAACAGAAAAGCAAGCTTGAGTACCATTGGTACTCAGTAAGTGTGGGAAAGTTATGTCATGCATGGCTAGAGCAAGGAGAGGTTGTACTCATGGTTAAAGCACTACGCAAATAATACCTATCACCTTAGCTTATAAGCACCTACTTTACTACATAGGTGAAATAGTCCCAATCCCTCAACCCATCATCAGTATCAAGTAAACATAGTCTCATCTCAAATGTTAAGCTTCCCGCTTAACATCCTCAACTTCCTGATCCATCATCCTCTAATCATGAATAAGTCCAAGCCGCTCTTGACCGTGAGCACGGCTGTCATGACAATTTTGACTCTGCAGAGTTTGCACCACTGTACCCACATGTAGTGATTTCATCCCCCGTTGCCGGGTGGACTAGAAGAACCTCCATTATGCCAGAGGCCACGAACCACGTTCACACTTCTGAGTTGTGTAGCCAGGAGATCACTACGAGGCCTTTACAAAGGGATTTCCGACGAGCGTGGGCCCACTGAGGTTTCACCCCTAACAGCATACAAGAGGCTCCAACCCCGCTGCAGTGGCCCACTCTGGAGCCTTGCGGTTCATATGGTAGTCCATCTGACACCTATTCCCCGCACCATCCAAACACCCATACTATGCCGGAGATGCTCCTAATTAATTGGCCAAGCTGCCCCATCTCAGCATGTAGTTGGCACGGTAAAGCCAGGTTACATGCTCCATGAACCGGTCCTTAGGATCCAGGCAAGCACTAGACACAAACCCGAGTCTCGTGCACCGAACACCAACCAAAGCATCCAACTTGCCTCGATCCCTACCTCTACATAATTCATAACATCTCATTCAAGGGTAAAGTAAACAAGTTGATGATCTCATATCCCATTTATCCCATTCTAAGCATGGTTAAGCATAAGTAGTATAAATGAATGACATAATAAGTTAACTCCCAACCCAGGCTACAAGGAAGTAAGATAATGAAAATCTAGGGAAACGTCCTAGCATGGGTTCCATTTTTCAATTGACAATGCAAATAATTCTAACTACACATCCTAGTATAGGATCAAAGTGGTCAAGGACACTTGCCTTCTTGCTGCTGCTCTGGGAATGAAAAGTCTTGATCTTGAAAGGTGAGAACCTTCTCTGGGGCTGGTTCTACTCATGCCAATACACATAGCAAAAGCAAACAATATTCCATAAGCCATAGTCCATATTTCCACTCATGCAAATCACACATGCATACATATGAAAGTCATACACATATTTAAGTGTTGTGTTTACCCTAAATATGTTGATCCTAAGCATTCATGCACTTTTAAACATATATATTATTTCTAGCTTTAATATTTAGATTCCTAAGTGCACACAATATATGAATTTCCAATTTGCACAACTTTTCTATATTGGGTAATACACCTCTTAGCCACAAAATTTGTATAAAAGGTAACTTCCTACTCCAAATAGATTCTCAGATCTTCTACAAAATCTTAATTTGAAGTTTTGGATTTGGGGACCTTATTTACCATTTTCTAATTATGCATGCCTATTTCCCTACATTTTCAGATTTATTTTCTAAGCCTAAAAGTGAACTTTAATATTAAAATAGTAAGATATATCACCTAAACAGAATATGTTCTGATCTAAAATGTTCAATAAAATATCTTTGGACTTGCTCTCTGATGAGGATCAATTTAAATTTATTTTTACCCCTTTTCAGAATTATTTTCTAGCCTAAAAATGAATTTCTACCAATAAAACAAAAACCTAAATTCATACAAAAATTTCTACTGTTCCAATTACCTAAACAGAACCTTTATAAGTTTTTCCTACTCCTTTTTGGTTACTTAGATTCAGTTTCCCACATTTTAAATTTGTTTTATGCCTAAAGGGTATATTTCAGATATAAATTACAAAACAGCAATCCCATTGAGTTTAAAAATTTATTTCCCCTCTAAATTCAGATCTTATTTTGTTCTACCAATTTTCAACAGGGTTAGAATAATTAAACTGAACATATACCTATGTTTGAATTTTAAATCCTATTCACATATTCAATTTCCTGGAATTAATAACCCTCAGGGGCTGATGTGCAAATCCACACTGCTGTGGGGCCCCCTTTCTCATTTTCTAAATTTTAAGGGGTCTAAGTGTGCAAAACAGGGAGGTCTTCCTAATTCTTATTAAGTCCAGAGGCTAAAACTGATTTTTAAATGAATTTACATGAATTTCTAAGGGTCTAGGGGCTAGATCAGAAGTTTATGGGGCTAGCTTGTGTTTTCCGAGGTCACCAGGGGGTAGATTCCCGGCCTTTATAACGCGGGGCTGACATGGGCCGTTGGATTTAAAACAGACGGCTGAGATTATAACGTGAAGCTGTACGGGTTAGATCTATTCGGGACCGCATGATTTAAAATGGACGGGCCTCAAGGGGCCACGTCGCCCTGGCCGTGTGCGGGCGGCGCTGCCCGGCGGCGCACGGCGGCGATCTCGCCGGAGAGTTTCGGGTTTTCATCTATACTTCCTAAAATTTGGATTTCTTGGCATAGAACGGAAGAGGGGAGGTAGGGGATCTCACCTCGGGGTTTTTCTTGAGCTCGGAGGGCCTGGAAGGCGGTCGGCGACGAGGTCCGAGGGGAAAACGCGGCGGTGCTCACCGGAGCTGTGTCTAGAGCGCAAAACACCAGGTCTCCTTCACCTGCAAGACTCCCCGGCGGTGGCAGGATGCAATACACGCATTAGATAGGAGAGAACGGACGGAGATCGAAAGAAAACGGCGATGGGAGCTTCGGTTCTCATTGGGAACTGAGGCGGGCTGATCGGGGAGGAAAAAGGGGCGGGTTTCGGCATTTAAATGGGCGAGGGAGGGCGGCGGGGTCGGATGAGATGGTGCCACACGCGTGTACTGGAGATCGCTGTAAGGGCCTCAGTTTTTGACACTCATTTGCAGTGTTCATCACCACACCACACACCTCATTTGAGGAAAAATGATGAACACAAATAAAGAGCAAGTAACAATTATCAACATGCTCATTAGGGAACAAACTCACACATTGCAAAAGTGGTACTTCCCACATGTGATATAGATGGGCTGGACATATGAAAACTCCTACACTTTGCTAAGGATGTCCATGCCAAGTTTCACCCAAATTCAAAACATTTTTGAGGTCATCTTGGGTGTAGATAGGAAAGGGGCAGTTTGAAAACATATTCAAATTCAAACTGTTTTCACCCACTGAATTTAAAAGTGGAAGGCATATTCTTGCTCAGCACAATTTTGTGAGCTCACACACCAATTTTCACTCCATTTGGAGTTGATCTTGACATGAGCTAAGGGGGAGAAATTCAAACTTTATTTGAATTTCAAACTGCACTTGTGCTGAAATTCATTCAAACCAAACCTCATTTGAACTTTGATCAATTCAAATGGCTCTTGGGTGAATAATTTGAGTTGCCAAGGGTAGAATAGGGTTCACTGTTTACCACAGCTGTTAGGAATAAATTTCAGAGGTTAAAAGAGGAGTGGGACCCACATGTCAGCCTCAGCCTCAAAGCAAACCGACTGAACCACAGTTCAGTCGGTTCCCGGCTGTTGTGCGCGCGCGCCACCGAAGGGGCCGGCCGGCGCCAGCTCCTGCTGCGTGCCCCAAGCCGGAGGCCAGCCGGCCGAGCTATTTATTCCCTCCCCGGCGTGCCTCAGTCACCATTTCCCCGAGCTACCGACGTGCGCGACTGCTTTTCCCACTGCCATCGCCGCCGCTCGAGTTCCTGCTTGATCAAGCCGATCGCAGCTCCCTCTTTCCATTCCAAGGTCCCAGCAAGGTACTAGCAACCATCCTCCATCCTTCCCATTGATAGAAATCGATTGAAACCGAGTGATATCGGCTGTGCCGAAAGATCAAACTCGGAACTGGAAACCGCCGCACCTCGGGCTCTCATGGACAGCCCAACCTGGGCGTTGTCACACCCGAGCCAAGGCACCCTTGGACGCGCAAGTGATCGGTGCTGCTCATCCCCGAGCCACAGCTCGAGTGGTTGCTCACCGGCGGCGAATTTCCACTTTTCCCCTTTCTGTGTGCAGAACGACCCTCGGGTACGATTCTGTTTAATTCATGCTCTAGAAAGGATTAGAGGGCCTCAGGCCACTCCCACACGAACTAGACACGGTGACGCACAAGTTGCCTTCACAACTCTGGGCCGGAGAACTTCTGTGCCCGGCGTAATTCAAGGTCTACTAATGGCGGAACGCACGGGGGGTATCGGGCGCACGGTGAGGACCTATTTCGGGCCTTCCCCGAGCTGCCCCGAGTTCATGTCGACCTTCTCTGAGGTCCACTGATGCTCCCCGACCGGTTTCCCAAGTAGCTGAGGCACTAGGAGCATCAGCCGACATGGCCGAAGTCGTTCCGATATGGCGGCTCGTCGCCGACCATGCTCCGGCCGTTGTCATGAGCAGCTGACCCTCGGATCATGTTCCCCAAGTAAAAGTAGGCAGGGGCGGCCAGAATCAAGAAGTTTGAAGCTGTACAGCAGCCGGCGGCGAGCTCTCCGGCGAGGTCCCTCGGCGGCGGAGCGCGGGTGTCGCGAGGTTGAAGACGGGGGTGGACCCCAGCTGTCAGCGGCCGATATTTTGAATCGGGATCCGGCTGCGGCCGGGATCGGGTGTGCTGGCGCGCAAAAGCCTTGTGGGCCGCGGTGTGTTGTCGCTTCGGCGTGCGACGCGTGTCCCCTGGGCCCACGCGCAAGTTTAAACTTTTCCCCGATTTTCAGATTTCCTTCAAACTTCAAATCCTTATAACTTTGGCTAGAAAGCTCCAAATTGAGTGAACCAAATTTTGCTGGATTCAGCTCTTTGAGTACTTTCCAGAAAATCAAGTGTCACTTCATGAAATTCCTTAATTCTCCAGAATTAATTCCTTAAAGTTTAAACTGTTAGGAATTTTAACTGGAGAATCATTTGGAGGAAAATCCTGAAATTTTGCTGAGATGTTCACCAAAATATCCTTGAACTACCATAAAAAAATTTCAGATCCATTTGAGCTCATTTAGTCCACCTAATGGTGTGATTAGTAAAACTGTTCCAGAGAAAATAGAAAATGTTCAGAAACATTTTCAGAATTTTCTCTGAAATTGTTTAGCTCATATCTTTAGTTAGAGACTTCCAAATTAAGTGAGACCAATTCCATTAGAACCCTCTGAAAATCTAGTTTTCAGAAAGTCATAGTTTGTTTCATGAAAATACCTAGAACACCCTAAAAGCCTTTAATTAAGGTCAAGGACATAATTATTTGTGGAGGGCTCAAATGAGCTTTGCTGCAACTAAAACTTGACCAAGTCTCTGTTTAGGTTGTAACCAAGCCACAGTAAAAGTTTCACAGTCATTAGGTCTATCTAGTAAAGGTTATAGACTTCACAACTTCAAAGTTAATACAAAAGCATTTAATTAATACATATATTGTTCTTATCATGTAGTCGCTAAGGTCGAGGAGGAACCCGAAGTCCTAGACTTCGTTACTCCGGAGGAACAGCTAGCCTACGACCAAGAGCAGCAAGGCAAGCCCCGGTTTGCATTAACCATTTTATAAATTTTTATTGTTTTGAGCACATACTTGTTTTCTTTATGTTGTGCATCAGAGTCTTGTTTGGAAACCCCACTGCATAGCCAAGAAAACCATGGGTTGGGGTTTAGGATTGCAAACCCCGTTAGCCACTGCATTGCTAGGATAGAGTAGGATTCGGTACAAGTCGAGTAGTTGGAACTACTCGCGAGAATAGGCTAGAGGCACATTGCTCGGGTAGAGATAGCACATGATACACATGGCAAGAAAATGAGACCGAGCGGAGAGTAAGGGCAGCAGGACTTTGGGGCCTGTGTGCTGTAGCTCCGCTTGTGTCGATTGAGGACCGAGCCGTGTGCGGGCCTGTTGAACAAGCTAGAACAGTACCGAAGACCTACCGGCTATATGGGAACCGGGAAACTGATGTAACTCGGGTAGCTGGGTGTTGAGGCATTGCCCGTCGTTCAGAGGGTAGGTTGAGAGCTCGAGGTGTAAATCAGCTGGCGGCACAGAGATGCGCGTGCAGGGACCTCTTGCTCGGGACGATGGGACCGGTTCAATATTTGGCTAACGGGTGAAAGGTAGTCGCGTACGGCGTCCGTGATGGTTGTTGTAGGCAACATCGAGTACGGGCGTACGTGACGGGTTGTTCGGGTAACCCTGCAGGTGTAAATCGATTATAATCGCCGTCCCTCGCGGTCAGTGAGTACCACTTGTTCACTGTACCGTGACGTAGAAAGAACAGGCTAGTTACATGTTAAAATGTTGCTGATTGAAAGTTGGATATTGATTGTTAATGATATGTTGTAGCTTAGTGCTAACTAAAGTTCTTTTCAACTTTGGGCAAAGTACATGAGAGAAATGCGTTTCTTGTTTGATTGCGGCTCTCTCATGTGCCTTAGCGTAAAGTTCTCCACAACCTGCTGCTAAAACTTGAAAGTAAGGTTCTACTAATTAGGCGAGTCCTTGCAAATGATTTTTACCTCATGCAACCCATCACCCTCATGTAGAAGTTTCATGTTTAGGTGAGACGGGTCAGACTTGCTGAGCCTTCGTGCTCACTGCTTGTGTTTGAAGCTTTTGCAGGGTTCTATGAGGAAGGGACTCCCGAAGAGAAGACGGAACCCCAGGAGGGGAACCCCGTCGAGTGGGAGTCGTGCACGCCGCAGAGTTAGTGTGCGAGTGTGCTAGCAAGGACACGTTCGAGGGCTGAACGTGCACTTGATGCTTAGTCTACGCCCGCGAGTGTGGACTAAACTTATTTTGATGTAAACATGTTAATAAACCTGTTTATGTAATAAAGCTTCCGCTTCCGCTTTGTACCTTTGACGTGTGTTATACGGTGTTGTGCAACGCAGCACCCCTCAGCGTGATCCTGGCTCGACAGGACCAGTGGGGTCGTGTCAGCGTGGTATCAGAGCTCGCTTGAGGTTTAACACAGTACAAAGGTCTTCTTTTTCAAAAATCCAGTGAGGAACGAGTTAGTAGCCCGTATAAGGATGTTATTAGTATATAGAAAGTGGCTTATTAACTTATTTGTTATGTCGGAAAATCGTGCATCTCGGGACGTTCATGTCTTGGGGGGTGCACGTAAGCGCTGTCCACCAGTGCGCACAAGCTGAAGGGTGGAGCCCCACGGGTGGCAGGTAACCCGACCCGCTTTGATATCCTCTACGACTCTTCATGTCGTTTGGGGTATTCGAGCAACGTCTGTCCCTGGCGTGCGTGGTGCAACATGGGAGACCCCGTCACGTGGTCTGAAACGTGAACACGTAACTCAAGGCGTGTTTGGCTTGAGAACATCCGGGCGAGTGATGACGGCCGGGTGTACAAACTGTATGGATTCCGGGCTCGGTGTGCAGCCGAGTCTGATGATTGTTTGAGTTTCTGCAGGTAGCCTTACCACGAAACGGTAGACGTGTAGCATCCGTGTGCGAGTGACGAGTAGTGCCACTGAACTAACGAAGCCGGCTAAATCCGGTATAGGTTTTTCCTTTGTGAGGACGTAGTACCGACATAATCTGGTGACGCCTCGACGTCACACCCAACTAAATGAACAACTTCATTTAAAAACTTGAAGGTTTTGATCCAAAGTAGTAAAACTTGATGTAACTCCTTCCCTTGAACAGGATATTCAAAGTTAATAAGTTTTCAACTTATAGGATGTTAAGGACAGAGCACTCTGTTTTCAGCTAAATCAAGGCTGAAGTTAATCAGAGGTTAGAGGTTGAGTTCTTTCGAGGTTGGGGTCGAATGATACATTTCTGGAAAGCTTTGGAGGAGCTTTACAACTTTTCTGTTGAGTTCCAGAGGTGTTTCATCCCTTAACCACTCGAAAAATGCAGTAGAGTTGAAACTGTCCAGAAAACAGGACGGAGCAAAGACTCTCTGTAGACTCTCTGTAAATTAAGCATAACTTCCTGCATAAAAACCCAAAAATAGAAAATGAGGTGGTTCTGGGAAGCTTATGAGATGGGTTACAACTTTGTAACAGAAAGTTTTGTCAGATTAGGAACAGAATTAACTGGAATTCTTGGATCAAATCAGTACCTAAGGCAGGGAGGTGCTGCCCAATTGTTCCCAGAAATTCTGTTAACTTTGACATCTCATAACTTTTGAACCAGAGCAGATCTTAGGCCAACCAAATACTTTCTGGAAAGCTATTGAAGTTAACTTTAACTTTGATGTTGAGCTCCAGGACTGGTTTTGCTTTTAACCTGGCCTAAATCAGATTAATATGGAAACTGGTCAGGGCTGTCATGGGAACAGCAGATCAGCAGTCAAATTTGTTTAAAAATTTGAACTATGTTTCCAAGTGTTAAGGGTTCAATGACATATCTTATGTTATAACTCAATGGTCTACTGTGTAAATAAATATTTGACATTTCTCAAATATATTTTTACAGATGGCAGCAGATAAACGGTTGGAGAACGGGTGGGTAGTTTCCCACTGCTCTGACCGTAGCGGCTACCCGGGAGCATTGTGGCTAATGCTCCAATATTTCGGGTACAACCAGATGCCGCAATACTTCGCCAAGGAAGAAGGCGAAGAGGGGAACAAGACGTGGACGATCCATGTCGAGGTTCCTGCAGGGCCTACGCCACCCGGTTGGGTGCCATTCACCGTCACGGTGAGAGGAAGACGCAGGAATTCCTACACCTGCAACAAGGGAGCCGGAACGCGCTGGAGTACTCCAGAGCGTTCAACGATCTCGCACTCTACGCGTCGTATCACGCAGATACGGACGAGAAGCGGCGGGACCACTTTTACCAGGGGCTTAACCCGCTCCTGAAGGACAAGCTGGCGATGTTCAATCGCGGCAGCCTCAACGACATAATTGATGTTGCGATTGTTCAGGAAGACTCCGGCAAGGAGTTGGCGGCGGCAGAGCGAAAGCGAAGCGCGCCGCAGAGCAGCGGAGAAGGAGGCGGTCCTTCTCAGAAGTTTCGGATGGTGAATCGCCCACCATCAGGTCCGCGCTGGCAACCACCACAGCGGTCGATGCCGTTCCGCGGTCGGCCGTACTCTTCACCGGCATTCCGGCCGGTACTGCCAGCACCACCGCAACAACAACAGCAGCAGCGGGCGATGCCGCGTGCGTTTGCACCTCCGCAACGCATGCCGGGCTTTCGTCCCCCGAGTACTCCACCAGCAGCGGCCACATGTTACAAGTGTGGTCGTCCAGGACACTTCGCGAGCAGTTGCCCGGAGAGGCAAGGCGGCGGAGTGGTACCACAGTTTCCGGGGAGGAATCAACCCCGGAACCCTACTAATGCGCGGCGGGCAAACCCTAGGCCCGGCACTGTCCACCAGCTTGCCATTGAGGACGTGCCGGAGGGCGAGCCAATCCTTGCGGGTATGTTCCAACTCCACCAGCATCCCGCTATAGTACTATTTGATTCAGGCGCCACGCATAATTTTATTAGCCAAGCTTTCATTGCTAAACACAGCTTGCCAATACTACCCACCGATAGTCCATATTTAATTTGTTCACCGGGTGGGAAGATTTCAGCAAGCGTAATGGTCTCCAAAGCACCATTATGCTTAGCGGGTAGAGTGTACCCCACGTCTCTCATTATCTTAGAGGGACAGAAGGTCGATGTCATCCTAGGGATGTCGTGGTTAACCCGCCACGGCGCTGTTTTAGACACCGTCCTCCGAGTCGTGCACTTAAACTCAGAAGTGCACGGTTCTCACTCATTATTTCTGGACAGTCCAGAAATAAAACTTCCAAGTGTCTATCAAGCCACAACCATCAGATTGGAAGACATTCCAGTGGTCCGAGAATTCCCTGATGTATTCCCGGATGATTTGCCGGGGGTGCCACCCGATAGAGAGGTGGAGTTCAAGATTGAACTTGCACCGGGAACCATGCCAATATCCCGAAGGCCGTACAAGATGGCGCCCAAGGAGTTGGCGGAACTGAAGACTCAGCTCACGGACCTTCTGGAGAAGGGTTTTATTAGGCCGAGCTCCTCGCCATGGGGCTGTTCGGCATTATTTGTCAAAAAGAAGGATGAAACGTTGCGGCTTTGCGTGGACTACCGTCCATTAAATGCCGTAACCATCAAGAACAAGTACCCGTTGCCACGGATCGACATGTTGTTTGATCAGTTGGTCGAAGCAAAGGTCTTTTCCAAGATGGATTTAAGATCCGGGTACCATCAGATTAAGATCAGGGCTGAGGACATTCCAAAGACAGCTTTTTCGACAAGGTACGGACTTTATGAGTACCTGGTCATGTCCTTTGGCCTCACCAATGCTCCAGCTCACTTCATGTACTTAATGAACTCGGTGTTCATGCCGGAGCTGGACAAGTTTGTCGTGGTCTTCATCGACGACATCCTGGTATATTCCAAGTCGGAGGAAGATCACAAGAAACATCTGCGTATAGTCTTGCAACGGCTGCGGGATCACAAGTTATACGCAAAGTTCAGCAAATGCGAGTTTTGGATATCGCAAGTGCCTTTCCTCGGGCATATCATCTCAGCGGAGGGTATCGCTGTGGACCCGAGCAAAATCACGCAAGTGCTGAATTGGAAATCCCCGAGAACTGTTCATGAGGTACGAAGTTTCCTCGGACTCGCGGGATATTATCGGAGGTTCATTCCGAACTTCTCGAAGATTGCCACGCCAATGACAGAGCTGCTGAAGAAGGCTACCAAATATGTTTGGAGTCCAGCATGTGAAGCAGCATTCAAGGCTTTAGTCAAGCACCTAACATCAGCACCGGTTTTGGCGCAGCCAGACACAACAAAACCGTTCGATGTGTACTGCGATGCATCCGGCATTGGGCTCGGATGTGTGCTGATGCAAGACCGAAGAGTGGTTGCGTATGGATCACGACAGCTTAGGAACCATGAGCAAAATTATCCAACTCACGATTTGGAGCTCGCTGCCGTGGTACTTGCACTGAAAATGTGGAGGCACTACCTACTCGGTAACCTCGTACATTTATATACCGACCACAAAAGCCTCAAGTACATCTTCACTCAGAAGGAGCTGAACATGAGGCAACGAAGATGGTTGGAACTGATAAAGGATTACGAGATAGAGATCCATTATCATCCGGGCAAGGCAAACGTTGTGGCAGACGCGCTAAGCCGCAAGTCACACGTCAATAATCTGACCATCACACCGTTGGAAGAGAGCGAACCACCACTACATGTGATTCCACATGGAGCTCTCTACAACCTAGCTTTGATCCCCACCATCCGTGAAGAGATAGCGGCAGCCCAGAAGAATGACAAGGGCATGTCACATTTGCGGAGACGTGTAGACAGTGGGGAGTTGAAATGTTTCCGGAAGGACGGAGACGGCGTCCTATGGTTCAAGGACCGGATCGTCGTACCCCGAAACCCGGAGTTACGGAAGAAAATCTTTGATGAGGCTCACTTATCAAAGTTTTCTATTCACCCCGGCAGCAACAAGATGTATCAAGAACTCAGAAGCAAGTTTTGGTGGACACGGATGAAGCGAGAGACTGCAAAATACGTGTCCGAGTGTGATACATGTCGACGGGTGAAGGCAGACCACATGCGGAAACCGGGACTGCTGCAACCACTGGGCATTCCTGCCTGGAAGTGGGAGGACGTGAGCATGGATTTCGTGGTCGGTTTACCCACCACCTTACAGAAACATGATTCTGTGTGGGTGATCGTCGATCGGCTCACCAAAGTTGCCCATTTCATCCCGGTCAACACCAACTACAACGCTAAGAAGTACGCTGAACTGTACATCTCACGGATCCTATGCTTATACGGCGTACCCCGTACTATCGTATCGGACCGGGGCACTTTATTTGTGTCCCGTTTTTGGGAGCAGCTCCACGCTGCCTTGGGGACGAAGCTGATCCGTAGTTCAGCCTACCACCCGCAGACGGATGGGCAAACGGAGCGGGTAAATCAAATCCTAGAAGACATGCTACGAGCTTGCGCTATCGACCACGGCAAGAATTGGGATGATCACTTGCCATTAGCCGAGTTCTCGTACAACAATGGGTACCAAGCCAGCATCAAGATGGCGCCCTACGAGGCGCTATACGGCAGGAGATGCCGCACACCACTGAACTGGTGTGAATCTGGCGAGAGGGTTACCTTCGGGATTGATCTTGTCAACAACGCGGAAGAAAAGGTTCGATTAATTCAAGCGAACCTAAAAGCCGCTCAATCCCGACAGAAACAGTATGCGGACCGGAGAAGGCGCCCATTACAATTCGAAGTTGGAGATCACGTATACCTACGAGTGTCTCCAATGAAGGGCGTAAACAGATTTGGGGTGAGAGGAAAGTTAGCACCCCGATTCATCGGTCCATTCCAGATTACCGAAAGATGTGGATCGGTGGCATACCGGCTAAGATTACCAGAAGCACTTTCCGGTGTGCACGACGTCTTTCACATTTCCCAGCTGAGGAAGTGTCTCAAGCTATCAACTACCGTTCAGCTGGAAGACATTGAAGAACTGCAACCGGATC
This sequence comes from Neostapfia colusana, assembly GCA_030760725.1. Lineage (NCBI taxonomy): Eukaryota > Viridiplantae > Streptophyta > Magnoliopsida > Poales > Poaceae > Neostapfia > Neostapfia colusana. The sequence goes on from JASWHV010000009.1 coordinate 52,342,437, forward strand.
TCACCTATCGGGAGGAACCGGTGCAGATTATTGATGAAAAGGCCCGAACCACACGCAACCGTACGTTGTGGTTCTACAAGGTTCTGTGGAGTAATCACTCCATGGATGAAGCGACATGGGAGAGCGAAGAATTCCTTCGCACTAACTACCCCGACTTTCTCACGTCGCATATCCGGTAATTTTTCCACCGTCCTCTCTCTCATTTTCACCTTATAATCTCGGGACGAGATTCTTTTAAGGGGGGAGGAATGTAAGGGCCTCAGTTTTTGACACTCATTTGCAGTGTTCATCACCACACCACACACCTCATTTGAGGAAAAATGATGAACACAAATAAAGAGCAAGTAACAATTATCAACATGCTCATTAGGGAACAAACTCACACATTGCAAAAGTGGTACTTCCCACATGTGATATAGATGGGCTGGACATATGAAAACTCCTACACTTTGCTAAGGATGTCCATGCCAAGTTTCACCCAAATTCAAAACATTTTTGAGGTCATCTTGGGTGTAGATAGGAAAGGGGCAGTTTGAAAACATATTCAAATTCAAACTGTTTTCACCCACTGAATTTAAAAGTGGAAGGCATATTCTTGCTCAGCACATTTTTGTGAGCTCACACACCAATTTTCACTCCATTTGGAGTTGATCTTGACATGAGCTAAGGGGGAGAAATTCAAACTTTATTTGAATTTCAAACTGCACTTGTGCTGAAATTCATTCAAACCAAACCTCATTTGAACTTTGATCAATTCAAATGGCTCTTGGGTGAATAATTTGAGTTGCCAAGGGTAGAATAGGGTTCACTGTTTACCACAGCTGTTAGGAATAAATTTCAGAGGTTAAAAGAGGAGTGGGACCCACATGTCAGCCTCAGCCTCAAAGCAAACCGACTGAACCACAGTTCAGTCGGTTCCCGGCTGTTGTGCGCGCGCGCCACCGAAGGGGCCGGCCGGCGCCAGCTCCTGCTGCGTGCCCCAAGCCGGAGGCCAGCCGGCCGAGCTATTTATTCCCTCCCCGGCGTGCCTCAGTCACCATTTCCCCGAGCTACCGACGTGCGCGACTGCTTTTCCCACTGCCATCGCCGCCGCTCGAGTTCCTGCTTGATCAAGCCGATCGCAGCTCCCTCTTTCCATTCCAAGGTCCCAGCAAGGTACTAGCAACCATCCTCCATCCTTCCCATTGATAGAAATCGATTGAAACCGAGTGATATCGGCTGTGCCGAAAGATCAAACTCGGAACTGGAAACCGCCGCACCTCGGGCTCTCATGGACAGCCCAACCTGGGCGTTGTCACACCCGAGCCAAGGCACCCTTGGACGCGCAAGTGATCGGTGCTGCTCATCCCCGAGCCACAGCTCGAGTGGTTGCTCACCGGCGGCGAATTTCCACTTTTCCCCTTTCTGTGTGCAGAACGACCCTCGGGTACGATTCTGTTTAATTCATGCTCTAGAAAGGATTAGAGGGCCTCAGGCCACTCCCACACGAACTAGACACGGTGACGCACAAGTTGCCTTCACAACTCTGGGCCGGAGAACTTCTGTGCCCGGCGTAATTCAAGGTCTACTAATGGCGGAACGCACGGGGGGTATCGGGCGCACGGTGAGGACCTATTTCGGGCCTTCCCCGAGCTGCCCCGAGTTCATGTCGACCTTCTCTGAGGTCCACTGATGCTCCCCGACCGGTTTCCCAAGTAGCTGAGGCACTAGGAGCATCAGCCGACATGGCCGAAGTCGTTCCGATATGGCGGCTCGTCGCCGACCATGCTCCGGCCGTTGTCATGAGCAGCTGACCCTCGGATCATGTTCCCCAAGTAAAAGTAGGCAGGGGCGGCCAGAATCAAGAAGTTTGAAGCTGTACAGCAGCCGGCGGCGAGCTCTCCGGCGAGGTCCCTCGGCGGCGGAGCGCGGGTGTCGCGAGGTTGAAGACGGGGGTGGACCCCAGCTGTCAGCGGCCGATATTTTGAATCGGGATCCGGCTGCGGCCGGGATCGGGTGTGCTGGCGCGCAAAAGCCTTGTGGGCCGCGGTGTGTTGTCGCTTCGGCGTGCGACGCGTGTCCCCTGGGCCCACGCGCAAGTTTAAACTTTTCCCCGATTTTCAGATTTCCTTCAAACTTCAAATCCTTATAACTTTGGCTAGAAAGCTCCAAATTGAGTGAACCAAATTTTGCTGGATTCAGCTCTTTGAGTACTTTCCAGAAAATCAAGTGTCACTTCATGAAATTCCTTAATTCTCCAGAATTAATTCCTTAAAGTTTAAACTGTTAGGAATTTTAACTGGAGAATCATTTGGAGGAAAATCCTGAAATTTTGCTGAGATGTTCACCAAAATATCCTTGAACTACCATAAAAAAATTTCAGATCCATTTGAGCTCATTTAGTCCACCTAATGGTGTGATTAGTAAAACTGTTCCAGAGAAAATAGAAAATGTTCAGAAACATTTTCAGAATTTTCTCTGAAATTGTTTAGCTCATATCTTTAGTTAGAGACTTCCAAATTAAGTGAGACCAATTCCATTAGAACCCTCTGAAAATCTAGTTTTCAGAAAGTCATAGTTTGTTTCATGAAAATACCTAGAACACCCTAAAAGCCTTTAATTAAGGTCAAGGACATAATTATTTGTGGAGGGCTCAAATGAGCTTTGCTGCAACTAAAACTTGACCAAGTCTCTGTTTAGGTTGTAACCAAGCCACAGTAAAAGTTTCACAGTCATTAGGTCTATCTAGTAAAGGTTATAGACTTCACAACTTCAAAGTTAATACAAAAGCATTTAATTAATACATATATTGTTCTTATCATGTAGTCGCTAAGGTCGAGGAGGAACCCGAAGTCCTAGACTTCGTTACTCCGGAGGAACAGCTAGCCTACGACCAAGAGCAGCAAGACAAGCCCCGGTTTGCATTAACCATTTTATAAATTTTTATTGTTTTGAGCACATACTTGTTTTCTTTATGTTGTGCATCAGAGTCTTGTTTGGAAACCCCACTGCATAGCCAAGAAAACCATGGGTTGGGGTTTAGGATTGCAAACCCCGTTAGCCACTGCATTGCTAGGATAGAGTAGGATTCGGTACAAGTCGAGTAGTTGGAACTACTCGCGAGAATAGGCTAGAGGCACATTGCTCGGGTAGAGATAGCACATGATACACATGGCAAGAAAATGAGACCGAGCGGAGAGTAAGGGCAGCAGGACTTTGGGGCCTGTGTGCTGTAGCTCCGCTTGTGTCGATTGAGGACCGAGCCGTGTGCGGGCCTGTTGAACAAGCTAGAACAGTACCGAAGACCTACCGGCTATATGGGAACCGGGAAACTGATGTAACTCGGGTAGCTGGGTGTTGAGGCATTGCCCGTCGTTCAGAGGGTAGGTTGAGAGCTCGAGGTGTAAATCAGCTGGCGGCACAGAGATGCGCGTGCAGGGACCTCTTGCTCGGGACGATGGGACCGGTTCAATATTTGGCTAACGGGTGAAAGGTAGTCGCGTACGGCGTCCGTGATGGTTGTTGTAGGCAACATCGAGTACGGGCGTACGTGACGGGTTGTTCGGGTAACCCTGCAGGTGTAAATCGATTATAATCGCCGTCCCTCGCGGTCAGTGAGTACCACTTGTTCACTGTACCGTGACGTAGAAAGAACAGGCTAGTTACATGTTAAAATGTTGCTGATTGAAAGTTGGATATTGATTGTTAATGATATGTTGTAGCTTAGTGCTAACTAAAGTTCTTTTCAACTTTGGGCAAAGTACATGAGAGAAATGCGTTTCTTGTTTGATTGCGGCTCTCTCATGTGCCTTAGCGTAAAGTTCTCCACAACCTGCTGCTAAAACTTGAAAGTAAGGTTCTACTAATTAGGCGAGTCCTTGCAAATGATTTTTACCTCATGCAACCCATCACCCTCATGTAGAAGTTTCATGTTTAGGTGAGACGGGTCAGACTTGCTGAGCCTTCGTGCTCACTGCTTGTGTTTGAAGCTTTTGCAGGGTTCTATGAGGAAGGGACTCCCGAAGAGAAGACGGAACCCCAGGAGGGGAACCCCGTCGAGTGGGAGTCGTGCACGCCGCAGAGTTAGTGTGCGAGTGTGCTAGCAAGGACACGTTCGAGGGCTGAACGTGCACTTGATGCTTAGTCTACGCCCGCGAGTGTGGACTAAACTTATTTTGATGTAAACATGTTAATAAACCTGTTTATGTAATAAAGCTTCCGCTTCCGCTTTGTACCTTTGACGTGTGTTATACGGTGTTGTGCAACGCAGCACCCCTCAGCGTGATCCTGGCTCGACAGGACCAGTGGGGTCGTGTCAATCGCGGCTCTGGGTGCGCAGAATCCGGAGTGGGCGGGTGCGATCGGGCGCGGGAGCTCGGAAGAAAACCGGGTGGCGGTTGGAGGCGAAGGTGCCGACAGGTGGGTCCCGCACGGCAGAGAGAGGGGGAGGGGGAAACAGCCGCGGGCTGTTGGGCCGGCTGAGGTGGGTTTCGGCCCACTGGCCGTTTCTCTTTTTCTTTTTCCTTTTCCTTTTCTGTTTTGATTCAAATCTAATTTCCAGTTTGAATTTGAATTGTTTCACCACATGCATTACGTCCAAAAATTTTAAATTTCCCTCTTTAACAGGTTTTGGGGTGGTACACAAGGGCAGAAGCTATTGATGATGCCGCATGGGATGTACTCACCAGATTGTGCTACGCCTTCCATGAGCAGCTTGAGAACACTACTTTTGAGCTGCACCCGTATTGGAAGAGTGGTACAAGGGAGATCATTGGACCCCGTGGAGGAGCTCTTTCCATACCATAAGCTTTTGATAAGTCTCAGAGGTTGCTCGTGGAGTTAGCAAACCTCTATGCAAGCGCACACGAAGAGATCTGTTACCTCCGCAAGACGCTGTACTTGTTGGAAAAACAAGAGGAGACTCGTGCCAACGCGGGAGCAAATGGAGCACCAGCGTCATCTATCGCTACATGGACTGCCGACTCACCATGACGTGTGCCCATGTATGGACCACCCCCGTCACACGGCGAGAACAACACCGGTTCACACGATTAAGTTTAGGTTTCCTATTGAATAAGCTGTAATAGGAACTTTTAGATCGTAGTAGGATGAGATAAGAGTGGTGTGCAGAATTTAATGATGATTGCTTGTGTTTGTGTGCTGGTGTGAGTTGTGGGACGCTTCGGCGAGTGTCCATATCCACACATAGTGGAGAGATGTGAGATGCTTTGGCACTTGTTCACATCCTCATATAGGCTAAAATTAATAAAAGTAGATACTTAGTTCATACACCTTAATGCATGTAGTTGGGGGATCAATCTAAATTTCTATTTCCTACTCTACTCTCTCTCTCACAGCTGGTGAGGGAAAACTCCAACTCCCAACGGAGGAACGCTCGTGGTAACAACGAACCACAAGAGGATGGCAATGTGGAAATTACTGAAAATGCCAAGCCCGGTGCTGATGCAAGCAACCTTGAACGGTTGATGGCTATGCAGAACCAGCTCATGCAAACTATGATACAAACATTGGGACAGCTGCAGGCCAACAACAAAAACAATCCTAACCCTGTTCCTGCACCCCCACCACCGCTGCCGCCACCACCGCCGGCTCACAACATATTGGGAGAGTTCATGAGGACTAGGCCGCCTACTTTTGCACAAGCCAATGATCCTATGGAGGCTGATGATTGGCTGAAGTCTATGGAAAAGAAGCTTGCTATTGTTCAGTGCAATGATCGGGAGAAAGTTCTCTTCGCATCCCATCAACTTATGGGAGCAGCCGCTGATTGGTGGGACGCTCTTTGCAATGCTCATGTCAATCAAGAGTGAATGTAGCCTAGAGGGGGGTAAATAGGCTTTTCAACGCTTTGTTGATCCCTGAAACACTTAGTAGGTTTATCATATACAGGGAAATCGTACTAGTCCGGTAGAGTGCGGACTAGTCCGTTTTCTACACAGAGAAAAATCGGACTAGTCCGGTACTGTGCGGACTAGTCCGGTATGCGTGGACTAGAGATATCAAAATTGATCAATATTCTCACTTCTAGTACTTTATGCAGCGGAAATTAATTTGATACTTAGATGTATTGCAAAGTGAAACAATGAATGACAGAGATCAACTTTTGTTTCAATGCTTCAATGTAAATTGCACAAGATTAATTAAACACTAGAATATGATGAACAATGAATTAACGAGAGTAGGAGACAAGTGTTTATCCCGAGGTTCGATTCCACGAAGGAAATCTATGTCCCCATTAAGGAGTCCACTAAGGACCGGGTCTTCACTGTCACACCCGGTTTCTCCGAAGAACAACCAAGTGAATATCACATGTATGCCAGGATCATTTTCTCATACATGTGATGACAAATAGTGAAACATCATTTATTACAAGCCAGGTGTCGAATATAAATATGTCTTACAAAGCATACGTCTCGATGGACGATAATAAGTTCATAACATGTAAATAAACTAGCAGCAGAATATTATTCTTGTGGGCTCCGTCACAAGCGTTGCCCGGGGGACTCCATGAACCTAGAATCCTTCTTCGGGTCCAAAGTCTTGATCATTAAACACCACATCGTCCCCTTGACCTGAGCAGCAATTTAAACCAACAAATATGCAAGTTTGAGTACCGTTGTACTCAGCAAGTGGGGGAAGGTTATGTCATGCATGGCCGGAGCAAGGAGAGGTTCAACTCATGGTTAAAGCACTACGCAATTAATTCCTATCACCTTAGCTTATTAAGCACCTACATTACTACACAGGTGAGATGGTCCCAATCTCCCAACCCATCATCAAAATCAAATAACCATAACATCATTTCCAATGTCAAGCTCCCCGCTTAACATCCACAACTTCCATAGTCATCATCCTCTAATCATGAATAAGTCCATGCCACTCTTGACCGTGAGCACGACTGTCATGACAGTTTTTGACTCTGCCGAGTTTGCACCACTGTACCCACATGTAGTGATTTCATCCCCCGTTGCCCGGTGGACTAAAAGAACCTCCATTATGCCAGTGGCCGCGAACCACATTCACACTTCCCAGGTGTGTAGCCAGGAGATCACTACAAAGCCTTTACAAAGGGTTTCCCGACGAGCGTGGGCCCACTGAGGTTTCACCCCTAACAGCATACAAGAGGCTCCAACCCCGCTGCAGTGGCCCCCTCTTGAGACTTGCGGTTCATATGGTAGTCCAGCTGACACCTATTCCCCGCACCATCCAACACACCCATACTACGCCGGGGATACACCTAATTAATTGGCCAAGCTGCCCCATCTCAGCATGTGGTTGGCACGGTAAAGCCAGGTTACATGCTCCATGAACCGGTCCTTAGGATCCAGGCAAGTACTAAACACAAACCCGAGTCTCGTGCACCCAGCACCAACCAAATCATCCAACTTGCCTCGATCCCTACCTCTACATAACTCATAATATCTCATTCAAGAGTAAGGTAAACAAGTTGATGATATCATATCCCTCTTATCCCATTCTAAGCATGGCTAAGCATAAGCATATAAATAAATGACATGATAAAATAAATCCCAACCCAAGCTACAAGGATCAAGATAATGCAATTCTAGGGAAACTTCCTAGCATGGGTTTCATATTTCAATTGACAATGCAAATAATTCTATCTACACATCCTAGCATAGGATCAAAGTGGTCAAGGACACTTGCCTTCTTCCTGCTGCTCTGGGAATGGATAGTCCTGATCTTGGAAGGGAAGAACTTGCTCTGGGGCAGGTTCTACTCATGCCAACACACATAGCAAAAGAAAACAACAATCCATAAGACATAGTTCACACTTTCACTCCACACATACATACATATGATAATCATTCACATTTCTAAGTGTTGTGGTTACTCTAAATGTGTTGATTTTTATCCTACATGCATTTTTAAACATATGTATATGATTTCTAACTTTTGTATTCAAATTTCTGTTTGCACACTATATATGAGTTTTCAATTTGAACAAATTCCTTATATTCAATTAATACACTTCTTAGCTACCAAGTTTGCATGAAAGGTAATTTCCTACTCCAAATAGGTTTTCAGACCTTCTACCAAATCCTAAAATGAAGTTTTTGGAGTTAGAGACTTCATCTATCATTTTTTAATTATGCATGCCCATTTTCCTATATTTTTTCAGATTTACTTTCTATGTCTAAAAGTAAGTTTTAAATATTAAATAGTAGGGCATAACATCTAAACAGAATAGGTTCTGATCTAAAATATTAAATAATATAATTTTGAACTTCTCCTCTGATGTGAACTAATTTAAATTTATTTTACCAATTTTCAGAATTATTTCCTAACCTAAAAATGTGTCCCTACAACTAATAAATGTGAACAATCAATTAGACAGATTCATTTCAGCTTAAAATCTACTTTTAACTCATTTTAAAGTTTTCCAAATGCTAGGAGAATTTAAATTTGAATTTACAATGTGTTTGCCTCACCTTTTTAAATTTAAATCCTAGGCACATATTAAATTTTCTGAATTTAATATCATATAGGGTCAAAAAGGTAAATCCACCTCACTACAGGGTCTATTATATTATTTCATAAATATCCAGGGGTCTAGCTACACATAACAGAGGGGTTTTCCTAATTTTTATTAAGTCCAGGGGCTAGAACTGATTTTTAATTGAATTTACATAAATTTCTGAAGTTCCAGGGGCTAGATCAGAAGTGTCCGGGGCTAGCTTGTATTTTCCGAGAACCCCAGGGGGTAGCACGTAATAATCCCGGCCTTTATAACGCGGGGCTGATGTGGACCGTCCGATTTAAAACAGACGGCTGAGATTATAACGTCGAACATGTACGCGCGGGTTTTAATTCTACCGTGCGATTTAAAATATACGGCGCACAATTGGCCACGTCGCCCTGACCGTGCGCGGGCGGCGCTGCCCGCGGCGCGCGGCGGTGGGAGGCGGTGATCTCACCGGAGAACTTCGGATCTTCGTCTATACCTCCTAAATCTGGGATTTCATGGCATAGATCGGTAGAGGCGAGGTCGGGGATCTCACCTCGGGGTTTTTCTTGAGCTCGGAGGTCCTGGAAGGCGGTCGGCGTCGAGGTCCGAGGTGGAACCGCTGCGGTGATCGGCGCGTTAGATCAGAAAATCCGAGCAGAGATCGAGAGAAATCGGTGATCGGAGCTTCGGTTCTCACCGGGAGGAAAAACAGCTGATCGGGTGGGGAAAACGGGGCGATGCCGGCGTTTATATAGACAGGGGAGGGCGGCGTGTTGGTTGTGATCAAGTTTGAGTCGTCCGGGACCAGAATTCGGCTGGGGTCGCGGGTTTCCAGGGGTAGTTTTGATTCGGGAGAGAGAGGAGTCCCGGGTTTGGCCGAGCGCGCGCGAGGAGGAAGACGACGGCGGGCCCCTCGTGTCAGTGAGAGGGAAAAGGGGCGCGCGGCTGCGGGCAGGCGCGGGGGGGGGGGGGGGGTATGGTGGGCCAGCTGGTGGGTTTCGGCCCACTGGCCAAGGGTTTTGTTTTTTTCTTTTCTTTTTCTTTTCTGTTTTGAGTTGAATTTGAATTCCAATTTGAATTTGAATTTCTGCACCACATGCAATATGTCCAAAATTTTTTAAATTCCCCTCAAAACAGGTTTTTGGGGTGTTACAGCTCTACCCCGCTTAAAAGAAATCTCGTTTTCGAGATTGGCGGTTCTAGGAAAACAATTCCGGAGACTGTGCCTTAAGCTCGTCTTCTCGCTCCCATGTGGCTTCCTCTTCTGAGTGATGCTTCCACTGCACCTTGCACATCCGAATTCTTTTATTTCTTGTGAGGCGTTCCATTGTCTCCAAAATCTTGAATGGTTGCTCGGCATAAGATAGATCCTCAGCTACGTCAACCTCATTCATTGGTAACATCTCTTCAGGCGTCCTCAGACATTTCTTGAGCTGTGACACATGGAACACGTCATGCACATCTGATAGGCGAGCCGACGGTTCTAGTTGATATGCCACTTCACCTTTCCTCTCCAGAACTTGAAAGGGTCCGATGTACCGAGGTGATAACTTCCCTTTCACCTTAAACCGACGGAGTCCTCGGATAGGGGACACCTTGAGGTAGACATAGTCCCCCACGTTAAAAACGAGTTCTCTTCTTCGTACATCGGCATAGCTCTTTTGTCGTGTCTGTGCTATCCTCAAGTTGTTGCGGATTTCCCTCACTTTCACCTCGTCTTCTTGTAGTACTTTGGGCCCAAACACTTTACTTTCCCCCGTTTGGTTCCAAAATAGGGGAGTTATGCACTTCCTCCCATAAAAAGCCTCAAACGGTGACATCTTCATGCTAGCCTGATAGCTGTTGTTATAGGAGAACTCCGCATACGGTAAGTTCTTATCCCAACTCCGATTATTTTTGAGTGCACACGCTCTCAGCATGTCCTCAAGGATCTGATTGGTTCTTTCCGTCTGCCCGTCAGTTTGGGGATGATAGGCAGAACTAAAATTCAGATTAGTTCCCATGGTTTCATGCAACTTCTGCCAGAACCTTGAGGTGAACTGCATCCCTCGATCCGACACTATCTTCTTTGGTACTCCATGGAAACACACGATCCTTGACATGTACAATTCTGCCAATTTGGATCCGCTGTAGCTTTCTTTCACGGGGATGAAATGAGCTACCTTGGTTATCCTGTCGATGATGACCCATATCGAATCATATCCTGATTGGGTCCTGGGTAGTCCCACTATGAAATCCATACCAATTTCTTCCCATTTCCATTCAGGCACTTTGAGTGGTTGCAATAATCCCGCGGGTCGTTGATGTTCTGCTTTCACCAACTGACATGTGTCACATAGGGCAACATGTTCCACGACATCTCGCTTCATGCCATACCACCAATACCTGCTCTTGAGGTCCTGGTACATCTTCGTACTCCCAGGATGAATGGAATAGTCGGAGTCATGAGCCTCCTTCAAAATCAATTCTCGGATCTCCTTGTGACGCCCTCAATTCTGTGGAATGCCACGGAACCGAGAACTAATGCATATGTGTGCCCAGGATGTTCATCACACATACACATACGTTCCACAAACCGAATTCAGATTATATATTACCACGAATAACAGAGTATATTACAACACCTCATGAGTCTTGGACTCATGCTCACAGCGGAAATCTTAATTCTATGCAGTGGAAGTCCTTATTTAAATGCGGAAACAAAAACTAATGCGGAAGCAAAACTAAGCAGAAGTGGCTCCATCTCTACTCCCTCCACAGGCAAGGTTGAGAACAGATCACACGCCATAATGCTCTACTCGGTCTTCATAATAGTCTTCTCTTGCTGTTGATGAAGAAATAATAATGCAAGTTTGAGTACAATGATGTACTCAGCAAGTGCGGGAAAACACATGATATGCAGCTCATAAACAAGGTAGGCATAAAAGGTTTATTTGCAGAAAAGCAGTTCTGTAAAAACCATGATAAAACAACAACTTAAGTTTAAATGTAATCCCAACATGTATTAAATTACCAACATACCTTCATCACTTCCCGTGTTCCATCCGAACATTAACCAATCTTTTATTCATAATCAGGAATACCTCCTCGTATTCGCTACCATCTCACCTCATAAAACAACCTCGTCTCGCACCGAGACCAATCTCATGTCATGACCCATCAGTCATGCAACCATCTCATCTCCCGGACTCCACAGTCCCAAACCAGACCATAATCAATAACCATAACCAAGAACCTTCCCAATAACCATTCCAATAACCATCCCAGTAACCATCCCATCTAATCATGGCAGTTTAGCCAGGTGCTCGTGACCGTAAGCTCGGCTATCATGATAGTTTTAATAACTCTGCAGAGTTTGTACCTCTTTACCCACAAGTTTGTGATTTCGTCACCCGTCGGCGACTGCAGAACCTCCATTATACCAGTACACATCCGTTGCTGTATGGTCAAGAGATCACAAAATAGCTTTTACAAAGGGGTTACTAGATGTATGGACTCACTAAGGTTTCACCGGCAGGTTAGAATCTCCAATTCTCCCACCCACGGGCCCCCTCTTGTGCCATGCAGTTCCCAGGGCAGTCCTCACTCGACTCCCATTCCCCGTGCCTTCCACAGTCCATAACACTCTAGCAACTTACCTAATTACTCAGCTAAGCCGCACCCATATTTGGCCTTGTGGTGGCACTGTTATCCTGGCATGTGCATGCATGAACCGGTCCTTAGATCTACGGCAAGTAAAACCACCATCTCATGCTACCTCATACACAAACCCAGGCTTGCCTAGATCTCCCTCTGATCCATGTTCATTACCCTCATCAGTTACTTATTATCAGTACGAGTGCAGTTAGCTAGACACATCTATCTCGCTTCCCGATCCCAGAGACTCAGCGAAGCATAAAGCAAAAATCATACCCGACTCATAAACTTCTCAAGTGACAAGGGTGGTTTAACCAAAACTAGTAAACTCCTATAAAAAGGTTTCCCATCATGTTTGACTCAGCACACACACCTTTTTGCAAAACAAAATAGTTTTACCCAAAACATAGGATCAACATGGTCAAGGAGCACTTGCCTTGTTCTTGCGGTTCCGGTTGTTCTTGATTCTCAAAACCTTGTTGCTGCAGCTCGTCGTAGACAGCTTCCTGAGTTTGTCCTGCTATGTAGGATTCACGTGCATACAAATTCACAGCAATCAATATCATGCACAAACCCTAAACTAGATGCGATGATGCACATGCATGCTATCCTACGATTAGTTCTATTAGATTGATCTGATGTTCTTGCATGGCTTGCATGGTCAGAGGTGTTCAGATCAAAGATGAACGTGGCGATGATCTTGTCTTTAGATCAAACTGATCATCGAGTGTTCTGCCCACGAAAAGGCTTCTGTTCAAAAGGAATCGAAGAACAGACGCAAAGAGATGAACAACATGATGTCGTAAGGTGGTATTGAAGTCCTACCTCACGTTCTTCTTGTCTTCGGGGTCCTCCTCAGACCGCTTGGTTCTCCTCCGATGATCTCCCTTGTTGTGCTTCGGCGATGTTTTGCTCGGCGAGTTAGGGCTAGGGCTTTAAGTCGTCGGCTCAGGAGTTGAAAGAGAAGTTCGTGGTTTCGGCCAGAGGTTTTGGGTTCTATTTATAATTGGGAAGAGAAGAGTCCTAATCTGACCGGATCCTGAATAAGAGTCTCATTCAGATATTTGTTAGATCCTGATGTCTTATCTTCGGTAACCATCGTGGATTTTAGATCGGTTTCTGTTGCGTACCGGTGTCCTTATGCGTAACAACTGCTCCAGAACTCGTTACCTCCGTGATGATGAGCTCCGAAAGCTCCACGTGTCCTCCGGGCATGGTATCTCCTCATCCGCAGAGACGAGCTCCGGTTGTGCCGCGTGTCAATCGATCGAGACCTCCCTCTTCTTCGGAGATGAGCTCCGCGCACGCCACGTGTGGGTGCCGGTCTTTCCGCTCTCCTTTCCTCAGGGACATGCCCCGAGGTCGACACGTGTCTAGCTGCGACGGACCTTCCGGTGATAAGCTCCGGTGGCGACACGTGTTCGATAGATCCGGACTTCTCTGAGATGAGCTCCGAGATTGACACGTATCCCCCGCGACTGGCCCTCTTATTTCCGCGAGGACTAGCTCCGGGGATGACACGTGTCCTATGAAAAATGCCTTTGCTTCTTCCGCAGAGGCTATCTCCGCGGGAAGCACGTGTCCCACAGGGTCGGACCTCTTTTCAATTGCAGAGGTGACCCCCGAGCCTGCCACGTAGCTAGTTTAATGGCGGACCTCTCCCAAATTTCTCGGGGATGAGCTCCGAACGCGCCACGTGGTCTGCTGGCCGTGGAAGTTGCCTTCGGTGTTCTCGGAGAGCTTTATTGGCTATCCTTTTGATAGTTGTCTCTGTTCCTTCTTTTCTTAAAATGTTTTTCTTCTTCATAAAACATGAACATATGCTGACACCCGAGATGAGGGTGTCACAAATCTACCCCCTTTAAATTGAATCTCGTCCTCGAGATTCGTTAGTAGAAAATAGATGGGGAAATTCTGCCTGGATATCCTCTTCTCGCTCCCATGTGGCTTCAGCTTTAGTGTGATGGCTCCATTGTACCTTGCACCATCGAATCACCTTGTTTCGGGTGACCCTTTCCTTTACGTCCATGACTCGGACAGGGTGTTCTACGTAAGTCAGGTCCTCTTGAAGTTCAAGTTCTCCCATCGACACTTGTTCCTCTGGCATTCTCAAGCACTTCTTGAGCTGGGATACATGAAACACGTCATGTACGTCGGAGAGATGGTTTGGGAGCTCTAGTTGATAGGCTACTTCTCCTCCCTTGTCCAAAATCTTAAATGGTCCGATGTAGTGAGGCGCTAGTTTGCCTTTGACGTTAAAACGTCATTGGCCTCGGATAGGTGATACCTTAAGGTATACGAAGTCTCCTACTTCAAAGGTCAACTTCCTACGCCTATTGTCCACATAGCCTTTCTGTCGTGACTGAGCAGCCTTTAAGTTTTCCCGTATCGTTTGGACTTGCTTTTCAGCCTCTTGTAGTACTTCGGGTCCAAACACCTGGTTCTCTCCAGTCTCGTTCCAGAACAGTGGCATTCTACACCGTCTACCATATAAGGCTTCGAAAGGCGACATTTTCAAGCTAGCTTGATAGCTGTTGTTATAGGAGAACTCGGCATACGGTAAACTCCTATCCCAACTACGCCCATGTTTCAAGGCGCAAGCTCTCAGCATGTCCTCCAAAATTTGGTTCGTCCTCTCGGTTTGCCCATCTGTTTGTGGGTGATAGGCGGAGCTAAAATCCAGTTGTGTACCCATGGCTTTCTGCAGCTTCCTCCAAAATCTAGAGGTAAACTGAGAATCTCGATCTGAGACTATCCTCTTCGGAACTCTATGACGGCACACGATCTGCTCCATGTACAACTCTGCCAACTGTGTAACGTTGTAGCTGGTCTTTACCGGAAGAAAATGGGCGGTTTTTGTGAACCGGTCCACAATGACCCAGATGGAGTCGTATCCTGACTGAGTTCTTGGCAATCCGACAATAAAGTCCATACTGATGTCCTCCCATTTCCATTCAGGTATTTTCAAAGGTTGCAACAACCCAGCGGGTTTTTGATGTTCGGCTTTTACCCGTTGGCATGTGTCGCATAGGGCAACGTATTTGGCTATATCCCTCTTCATACCATCCCACCAATAGCAAGTTTTCAAGTCCTTGTACATTTTGGTGCTCCCTGGATGTATGGAATAGGGTGAATCATGTGCCTCCTTCAATATCATGTCGCGAAGGTGTCTTATGTTTGGCACACAAATCCTTTTTCCTAGCCAAAGCGTACCCTTTTCATCCTCCTTGAAATCCTTCTCTATCCCTTGTCGGATTCTTTCCTTGATCTCCTTGATCCCCTCGTCCGTTGCTTGTCCCTTTCTTATTTCTTGCTCTAATGAGGAGTGGATCTCCATTATTTCCATGTTATTCAAGAATCCAAGGTGTAACCGTTCGAACTCCTTACGTAGTTCGGGTGGTAGCTCCCGAACCGTGAGTTGGTGGCATGCTCCCTTTCTGCTCAATGCGTCAGCTACTACATTGGCCTTCCCGGGGTGGTAGTTGATTCCTACATCATAATCCTTGATGAGTTCTAACCATCGACGTTGCCTCAAATTCAAGTCCGTTTGTGTAAATATGTACTTGAGGCTTTTATGATCCGTATAGATCTCACATCGATGACCAAGGATATAATGTCTCCAAATCTTCAATGCATGCACCACTGCTGCTAACTCCAAATCATGCATAGGATAATTAAGCTCATGCTTCTTTAATTGTCGTGAGGCATAGGCTACCACTTGTCCTTCCTGCATGAGTACACACCCGAGCCCTTGTCTGGATGCATCACAATATATGTCAAAGCTCTTGCTTTCGTCTGGCAATACGAGAACTGTGTTGTGGTTAGCCTTTTCTTGAGTTCCTCAAAACTTTCTTGGCAGGCTTGTGTCCATTGAAAGACTTTTCCCTTCATTAATAACTCCATCATAGGTTTTGCTATCTTAGAGAAGTTTTTAATGAAGCGCCGATAGTATCCTGCCATCCCAAGGAAACTTCGAATATCCCTCACGCTTTTTGGTTGGTTCCACTTTAGAACATCTCTCACCTTTCCAGGATCAACTGATACCCCTTCTTTGGAGATGATGTGGCCTAGGAAGGATATTTCTTTTAGCCAAAATTGACATTTGTTGAGCTTGGCATACAACTGATGCTCTCGCAACTTCTGCAAGGTCCATCTCAGATGTTCTTCATGCTCCTCCTCACTTTTTGAATACACCATAATGTCGTCGATGAAAACCACGACGAACTTGTCCAAGTACTCCATGAAAACCTTATTCATAAGGTACATGAAGTATGCGGGTGCATTCGTCAATCCAAAAGACATAACGGTATATTCATATGAACCATACCGCGTCCGAAAGGCTGTCTTAGGTATATCGGAGGGCTTAATCTTCAGCTGGAAATATCCTGACTGAAGATCAATCTTGGAGAACACTTGGGCTCCTTTCATTTGATCGAACAGGTCCTCTATACGGGGCAGAGGGTATTTATTCTTGATTGTTACCTCGTTGAGAGACCTGTAGTCCACGCACATTCTTTGGGTTCCGTCCTTCTTGTCCACGAAGAATACCGGGGCTCCCCACGGTGACGAACTTGGACGGATAAAACCCTTCTCCAACTGTTCTTGAATTTGCTTCTTTAGTTCAACTAACTCGTTGTCGGGCATCCTATATGGTCTCTTAGCTATGGGTGCAGTTCCAGGTACCAAATCTATGGCAAACTCGATGTCCCGGTCAGGTGGCATACCTGGAAGTTCTTCCGGGAACACATCCGAAAATTCCTGAACCACTGGAATGTTGTCCAATGCTATTCCTTCAACATGGTTGAAATCCGCCCGTTTGGTTGCTTGCTGGGCTGACTCAAACTCGACACGGATACCGTGTTCGTTTGTCAACTGCACGCTTCTCTCAGCGCATTGGATTACTCCATTGTGCTTGCTTAACCAGTCCATTCCGAGTATGATGTCAATTCCGTGGGAGTCCAAGACAATAAGGTTGGCAAGGAAGTCTACCCCCCTTATTTTAAGGCTTACCTCAGGACATACT
Organism: Neostapfia colusana; assembly: GCA_030760725.1. Taxonomy (NCBI): domain Eukaryota; kingdom Viridiplantae; phylum Streptophyta; class Magnoliopsida; order Poales; family Poaceae; genus Neostapfia; species Neostapfia colusana. The sequence continues at coordinate 52,359,563 of JASWHV010000009.1, forward strand.
ATACTAGTCCTCATTTCTCCTCCGGGTGAATTAACTAACATAGCACATTCTAAGTGGGATACGGGTAGATGATGTTTGGCAACATATTTGGACGATATGAAGGAATGTGATGCTCCGGAATCAAATAAAATGGTGGTTGGGTTGGAGTTGGCAAGGAACATACCAATTGCGACGTCCTCAGCCTGTTGTGCTTCCTCAGCATTGACATGGTTAACGTGGCCACGAGCATAGTTCTGTGGTCCACGGTTCCCTTAGTTGTCCCCTCCGTTTGGTCGCTGGTTCTGCTTGGGCACGTTACCTTGCTGTCCAGGGCCTCTCTTCGGGCACTGGTTAGCGAAGTGGCCTACTTCCCCGCATGCAAAGCATGCCCTGTTGCCTACGGCAGCAGGTGCATTGGGGCGGGGGTTTTGAACAGGAGCGCCATTGTTAGGCCGGGGTGCAGGAGGCATGGGCACACGAGGTGCCGGTGCAACGAGCCGTTGCTGTGGTGGCTGACCAGGGCGGTACGTAGGAGTGGTCGATCCATACTGCGGTGCAGGGGGCATGTACCTAGGTCGTACGTTGCTTCCTTGGGGCTGGTATGGCATCTTCCTTTTGCACCCGTGCTTGATCTCTCGGATCTTGTTTTCCACCACAATAGCCTTATCAACTAGCTTCTGGAAGCTTACGTAGTCATTGTTGAGGAGCTGAACTTGGATCTCATTGTTCAACCCTCTCATGAACAGGTACTGCTTCCTCTGATCTGAGTTGACATCTTCGGGGGCATACCGGGACAGTTGTATGAACTTGTTGAGATATTCGTTCACACTTTTCTGCCCTTGGCGGAGACCTTCAAACTCCTGCCTCTTGAGCATCATTACGCCAACAGGGATGTAGTGGGAGCGGAAACTTTCCTTGAACTCAGTCCAAGTGATTGTCTCCGGGTTGGCATGGGCGTTGCTCAAGGCATCCCACCAGTCAGCAGCTGCCCCCATCAGTTGGTGCGACGCAAAGAGAACCTTCTCTCGGTCGTTGCACTGTACAATGGCAAGCTTCTTGTCCATGGATTTCAACCAGTCATCGGCCTCCATTGGATCGCTTGCTTGAGCAAAGGTGGGTGGTCGAGTCCTCATGAACTCTCCCAACCAGTTATGAGCCGACGGTGGTGGTGGCGGTGATGCCGGAATGGGGTGTTGGTTGGCCTGCAACTGACCCAAAGTTTGGATCATGGTTTGCATAAGCTGGTTTTGCATGGCCATCAACCTTTCTAGGTTGTTTTCGCCAGCTCTGGGGTTAGCAGGAACTTCCTCGTGGTCATCTTCCTAGATGTTCCTTCGGCTGGCGTTTCCTCTCACCATCTGTGAGAGAGTAAGAAATAGAATAGAAGGTTAGAAAGTTAGGTAGGTCCTTTCAACTATATGCATCAAGGTGAGTTAGACTATATATATTAGCCCTTATGAGGATGTGAGCAAGTGCCGAAACATCTCACACCTCCTTCTTCTTACGTGTGGATATGGACAACGTTTCTGAGACGTCCCACAACTCACACTAAGCACATATTCACAAATAATCATCACAAGGGCCCACTCAACTCCTATTCAAGGATGGTTTCCTATGTCAAGGTGGTTTTAAAGGCCAATCTAGGCTATTCACCCTAAGGCGCTTCCTTTGGTCAGCGTGGCTTAGCTACCTGTGACTTCTATTTAGGGGTGTAACTTGCTGTTAACCCGTGGCTCTAATATCAATCTAAGGTTTCTATCTAGGCGTGTGACCTACTGTCAACCCGTGGCTCTGATACCAATCTGTGACGCCCTCAATTCTGTGGAAAGCCACGGAACCGAGAACTAATGCATATGTGTGCCCAGGATGTTCATCACACATACACATACGTTCCACAAACCGGATTCAGATTATATATTACCACGAATAACAGAGTTTGTTACAACACCTCATGAGTCTTGGACTCATGCTCACAGCGGAAATCTTAATTCTATGCAGTGGAAGTCCTTATTTAAATGCGGAAACAAAAACTAATGCGGAAGCAAAACTAAGCAGAAGTGGCTCCATCTCTACTCCCTCCACAGGAAAGGTTGAGAACAGATCACATGCCATAATGCTCTACTCGGTCTTCATAGTAGTCTTCTCTTGCTGTTGATGAAGAAATAATAATGCAAGTTTGAGTACAATGATGTACTCAGAAAGTGCGGGAAAACACATGATATGCAGCTCATAAACAAGGTAGGCATAAAAGGTTTATTTGCAGAAAAGCAGTTCTGTAAAAACCATGATAAAACAACAACTTAAGTTTAAATGTAATCCCAACATGTATTAATTTACCAACATACCTTCATCACTTCCCGTGTTCCATCCGAACATTAACCAATATTTTATTCATACTCACGAATACCTCCTCGTATTCGCTACCATCTCACCTCATAAAACAACCTCGTCTCGTAACGAGACCAATCTCATGTCATGACCCATCAGTCATGCAACCATCTCATCTCCCGGACTCCACAGTCCCAAACCAAACCATAATCAATAACCATAACCAAGAACCTTCCCAATAACCATTCCAATAACCATCCCAGTAACCATCCCATCCAATCATGGCAGTTTAGCCAGGTGCTCGTGACCGTAAGCTCGGCTATCATGATAGTTTTAATAACTCTGCAGAGTTTGTACCTCTTTACCCACAAGTTTGTGATTTCGTCACCCGTCGGCGACTGCAGAACCTCCATTATACCAGTACACATCTGTCGGTGTATAGTCAAGAGATCACAAAATAGCTTTTACAAAGGGGTTACTAGATGTATGAACTCACTAAGGTTTCACCGGCAGGTTAGAATCTCCAATTCTCCCACCCACGGGCCCCCTCTTGTGCCATGCAGTTCCCAGGGCAGTCCTCACTCGACTCCCATTCCCCGTGCCTTCCACAGTCCATAACACTCTAGCAACTTACCTAATTACTCAGCTAAGCCGCACCCATATTTGGCCTTGTGGTCGCACTGTTATCCTGGCATGTGCATGCATGAACCGGTTCTTAGATCTACGGCAAGTAAAACCACCATCTCATGCTACCTCATACACAAACCCAGGCTTGCCTAGATCTCCCTCCGATCCATGTTCATTAACCTCATCAGTTACTTATTATCAGTACGAGTGCAGTTAGCTAGACACATCTATCTCGCTTCCCGATCCCAGAGACTCAGCGAAGCATAAAGCAAAAACCATACCCGACTCATAAACTTCTCAAGCGACAAGGGTGGTTTAACCAAAACTAGTAAACTCCTATAAAAAGGTTTCCCATCATGTTTGACTCAGCACACACACCTTTTCGCAAAACAAAATAGTTTTACCCAAAACATAGGATCAACATGGTCAAGGAGCACTTGCCTTGTTCTTGCGGTTCCGGTTGTTCTTGATTCTCAAAACCTTGTTGCTGCAGCTCGTCGTAGACAGCTTCCTGAGTTTGTCCTGCTATGTAGGATTCACGTGCATACAAATTCACAGCAATCAATATCATGCACAAACCCTAAACTAGATGCGATGATGCACATGCATGCTATCCTACAATTAGTTCTATTAGATTGATCTGGTGTTCTTGCATGGCTTGCATGGTCAGAGGTGTTCAGATCAAATATGAACGTGGCGATGATCTTGTCTTTAGATCAAACTGATCATCGAGTGTTCTGCCCACGAAAAGGCTTCTGTTCGAAAGGAATCGAAGAACAGACGCAAAGAGATGAACACCATGATGTCGTAAGGTGGTATTGAAGTCCTACCTCATGTTCTTCTTGTCTTCGGGGTCCTCCTCAGACCGCTTGGTTCTCCTCCGATGATCTCCCTTGTTGTGCTTCGGCGATGTTTTGCTCGGCGAGTTAGGGCTAGGGCTCTAAGTCGTCGGCTCAGGAGTTGAAAGAGAAGTTCGTGGTTTCGGCCAGAGGTTTTGGGTTCTATTTATAATTGGGAAGAGAAGAGTCCTAATCTGATCGGATCCCGAATAAGAGTCTTATTCAGATCTTTGTTAGATCCTGACGTCTTATCTTCGGTAACCATCGTGGATTTTAGATCGGTTTCTGTTGCGTACCGGTGTCCTTACGCGTAACAACTGCTCCAGAACTCGTTACCTCCGTGCTGATGAGCTCCGAAAGCTCCACGTGTCCTCCGGGCCTAGTATCTCCTCATCCGCAGAGACGAGCTCCGGTTGTGCCGCGTGTCAATCGATCGAGACCTCCCTCTTCTTCGGAGACGAGCTCCGCGCACGCCACGTGTGGGTGCCGGTCTTTCCGCTCTCCTTTCCTCAGGGACATGCCCCGAGGTCGACACGTGTTTAGCTGCGACGGACCTTCCGGTGATAAGCTCCGGTGGCGACACGTGTTCGATAGATCCGGACTTCTCTAAGATGAGCTCCGAGATTGACACGTATCCCCCGCGACTGGCCCTCTTATTTCCGCGAGGACTAGCTCCGGGGATGACACGTGTCCTATGAAAAATGCCTTTGCTTCTTCCGCAGAGGCTATCTCCGCGGGCAGCACGTATCCCACAGGGTCGGACCTCTTTTCAATTGCGGAGGTGACCCCCGAGCCTACCACGTAGCTAGTTTAGCGGCGAATCTCTCCCAAATTTCTCGGGGATGAGCTCCGAACGCGCCATGTGGTCTGCTGGCCGTGGAAGTTGCCTTCGGTGGTCTCGGAGAGCTTTATTGGCTATCCTTTTGATACTTGTCTCTGTTCCTTCTTTTCGTAAAATGTTTTTCTTCTTCATAAAACATGAACATATGCTGACACCCGAGATGAGGGTGTCACACTCCTTCACTTCAAGCACACAAATTCTTTTCCCGTGCCACACCGTACCATGTTCATCCTCTCTGAAACCAGGGGCTTTATTATCCTTGATGAGTTCTCTGATTTCTTGTATCTTCTCATCAGTCTTTTGACCGTTGCGTATATCTTGCTCTAATGTGGAATCCACTTCCATGGCGATGGCTTCACCACTATTCACCAGACATAGATTTAGTTTTATAACCTCTTCCTTCAATTCTGCAGGCATGTCCTTCAAGCTCAACCTATTGACCTGCACCTTCCGGCTTAAAGCATCTGCTACGACGTTCGCTTTCCCAGGATGATAGTTGATGCCCACATCAAAGTCGTTGATTAGCTCTAACCATCTCCTTTCTCTGAGGTTGAGATCTTGCTGTGTGAAAATGTACTTTAAGCTCTTATGATCCGTATATATCTCTGTCCTCTTCCCCATCAAGTAGTGCCGCCAAATTTTCAACGCGTGTACCACTACGGCTAGTTCTAGGTCATGTGTAGGATAGTTCTTCTCGTGTTTCCGGAGCTGCCGGGATGCATAAGCTACGACATGCCCCTCTTGCATGAGAACACATCCCAACCTGTTTCTAGAGGCATCGCAGTACACCGAAAAGTTCTTCTGCATATCTGGCATAACTAGCACTGGGGCTGTTGTCAATCTTTTCTTCAGCTCTTGAAAACTCGTCTCGCACTACGGCGTCCATGTGAATGTGATTCCTTTCTCCAACAGTTTGGTGAGGGGTCTCGAGATCTTGGAGAAACCCTCAATAAACCGTCGATAATAACCAGCCAATCCTAAGAAGCTTCGAACTTCCCCGACATTCTCAGGGGTCTTCCACTTCTGTACATCCTCGATCTTGGCGGGATCTACGGAGATTCCTCCCTCCGAGATTATATGTCCTAAGAAGGAAACTCTATTCAGCCAAAACTCACACTTGCTCAACTTGGCATATAGTTGGTGTTCTCTCAGCTTTTGCAACACCAACCTTAGATGTTTCTCATGTTCTTCTTCATCTTTGGAGAAGAAGAGAATGTCATCTATGAAACCACCACAAATTTGTCCAGATATTCCATGAATACCTTGTTCATGATATACATGAAGTATGCCGGGGCATTAGTTAGCCCGAAAGGCATGACTGTGTATTCATACAGTCCGTACCGAGATACGAAAGTTGTCTTTGGAATATCAGTTTGCCTTATCTTAAGTTGGTGGTATCCCGACCTGAGATCAATTTTCGAGAACACACAAGCTCCCCTCAACTGATCAAACAAGTCTTCAATGCGGGGTAATGTGTACTTGTTCTTGATGGTTACTTCATTCAAGGCACGGTAGTCTACGCATAACCTTTAGGTTCCGTCCTTCTTGGGCACAAATATCACTGGGGCTCCCCATGGTGAGGAACTAGGACGAATGTACCCCTTCCCTGTCAATTCTCTTAAATGATCCTTGAGTTCTCCCAGCTGCTTGGAGTCCATCCGATAAGGTCTCTTGTATATCGTAGTTGTTCCAAGCACTAGCTCAATCGCGAATTCCACTTCACGATCAGGAGGCATACCTGGCAACTCCTGCGGAAAAACGTCTGGATATTCCCTGATAATTCTGATCTCCTCCACTTTCACCTCAACTTGATTTAATTTAATGTCCCTCCTAGGCTCTTGTATTGTTATGAACTTTACTCTTGTGCCACTAGGGTGAGTTAGTTCCACTGTTCTGGTCGAATTATGGATGATTCCTTTATGTTTGGTCAACCAATCCATGCCCAAAATAATATCTATCCCTTGTGAATCTGTCACTATGAGGTTGGCAGTATATACTACCCCATTAATGTCTAGATTCACCTTGGGACACACTTGTCTTGTCCCTATTTCTCCACCTGGAGAGTTTACTGCTAGTATATGGTTCATTTGTGTTGTTGCTAGATCATGCTTCTTAACAAACCCTTGGGCAATGAACGAGTGGGTAGCACCAGAATCGAACAACATGGTTGCAATGTGTAAATTGGCAGGAAACTTACCAACTACCACGTCGGGTGCCTTTTGCGCTTCCTCCATGGTCACGTGATTCACCCGTCCCCGCATCACATTCTGCTGTTGTTGCTGCACGGGCTTCTTCTTTGGGCACTTATGGGCGTAGTGTCCCACTTCACCACAGTTAAAGCATTGCACCCCGACCTTAGGTGCCTGGCCTTTGTTGTCTTGGGGTTTGTTCGGGGGTACTTGTACTGCTGGTCGAGGTTGATATGCGGGGCGAGGCTGCTGTACAAACTGATGTTGTGGCTGTGTTGGTGCTGACGGAGGCCTGAAGTTCGGGTTGTACCCTCTCGGCGCGGAGTAGGGTACCGCAGCACGACTCGTCTGCCCTGCGGGTTGCTGCATCAGACGTGGGCGGTTGTTGCTACCCGAGGCTTGGTGTGACCATCCCGCCTTCCTCTTGTTTTCATTTTCCAAGGCCTTCAGCTTCCTTTCTACAACAAATGCTCTGCCCACCATCTTTTGGAAGCTTTCATACTCGTTGGAGGACATTGCACACTACATTTCTGCTGTAAGTCCTTCCACGAAGCAATCCTGTTTCTGCTCATCAGTCTCTATGTCCCGTGGGGCATAACGGGATAGTTGGGTGAATTTAGTGAGGTATTCCCTCACAGTCATGTTTCCTTGCTGCAGCCCCAAGAACTCCTTCCTCTTGTTTTTGAGTTCACCCCTTGGTATGTAATGGTTGCGGAAACTGTGCTTGAACTCTTCCCAAGTGATGTTCTCAGGGTCATGATGGGCTGCTACGCAAGCGGTCCACCAATCAGCAGCAGGTCCATGCAATTGGTGAGAGGCAAACAACACCCTCTCATACCCTTGGCATTGTATGATCCTCATCTTGCTCTCGATGGTCTTTAGCCAATCATCTGCCTCCAGAGGTTCAGCAGCACTTGCAAACTTTGGAGGTTGAGTCCCTAGAAACTCACTCAACCTTGGTTGGCGTGGTGCAGCTTGTGGGGGTGGAGCTTGGTGTAAGTTGGCCACCACTTGAGTTAGGTTCTGGATGAGCTGATTCTGATTTTCAAGCATTTGGTGGATGGGATCAGCTCCTTCACGGCGACCACCCCTGTATTGTCCTCCAGAAAGATGAGGGTTGCCGGCCTCATCGTTGTTGTTGGCGGGGTTGGCACCACGACCCTTTCCTCTTCCGGCCATCTATCATGATCAACCAGATGTTAATTTAAAGCATTATGCATTAACTTCCCAATTTGCTTGTTTAAACTTAAACTTTTGAGGCCTTATTATATTTACATTTTATGAGGGTTTCACGTTTTACGCAAAAATAAATGCACTCTTAATTCATAGGGGTTCACACATCGAAGCAAAACAACCTGAAGACGAGGTTGTGGACAAATGCCCATGGCTTCCACAACTCACGTCACACACCAAACATTAACACACCATTAACTAAGGTATTGACTCAACTACTCGATAACCTTCTGAACTACGGGAAAGGACTCTACACGACTCATATCACTGAGCTGGCTCCTCGGGATCTTCCTCATTATTGCGGCTGCCCTCTGACTCCGCTTTGGGTGGGGAGGCTGCTGGTGGAGAAGTGCGGCGACGCCTACTCGCCCGGCGATCTGGGGAGTCAGGTGTCCATGTGTCATTCCCATCTCCTCTTTCTCTCGCCCTCAAGCTGGCTCGAAGCCACGCCTCAGTCTCCTTCAGGACATCACGAACATCCTGAAGCTCCTGCTGGCACTCCTGCAATCGAGTGCTGAGCATAGCAGCATCCTCCAAGCACAGGTCCATGTGCTCATGGGAAGTCCCCTGCTGCACTGGCGGGTACTTGTACTCCGTCGTACTACTCTCACGCTGGAGAACATACATGTACTCAGTCCTGTCCAGGTGGCGACGGTAGATGTGACTCTGGCAGGTGATGGCCTCCCAGGTGACATCCTTCTCCGCATCGACCTGTGTCGCTCGACAAGCTGGAGAGCGGTGGATCTTAAGCAGCTGATTTTCATGGATACGTCTCGATGGACGATAATAAGTTCATAACATGTAAATAAACTAGCAGCGGAATATTATTCTTGTGGGCTCCGTCACAGGCGTTGCCCGGGGGACTCCATGAACCTAGAATCCTTCTTCGGGTCTTGATCATTAAACACCACATCGTCCCCTTGACCTGAGCAGCAATATAAACCAACAAATATACAAGTTTGAGTACCGTTGGTACTCAGCAAATGGGGGAAGGTTATGTCATGCATGGACGGAGCAAGGAGAGGTTGAACTCATGGTTAAAGCACTATGCAATTAATTCCTATCACCTTAGCTTATTAAGCACCTACGTTACTACATAGCTGAGATGGTCCCAATCTCCCAACCCATCATCAAAATCAAATAACCATAACATTATTTCCAATGTTAAGCTCCCCGCTTAACATCCACAACTTCCATAGTCATCATCCTCTAATCATGAATAAGTCCAAGCCGCTCTTGACCGTGAGCACGGCTGTCATGACAGTTTTTGACTCTGCAGAATTTGCATCACTGTACCCACATGTAGTGATTTCATCCCCCGTTGCCGGGTGGACTAAAAGAACCTCCATTATGCCAGTGGCCGCGAACCACATTCACACTTCCCTGGTGTGTAGTCAGGAGATCACTACAAAGCCTTTACAAAGGGATCCTCGACGAGCGTGGGCCCACTGAGGTTTCACCCCTAACAGCATACAAGAGGCTCCAACTCCGCTGCAGTGGCCCCCTCTTGAGCCTTGCGGTTCATATGGTAGTCCAGCTGACACCTATTCCCCGCACCATCCAACACACCCATACTACGCCGGGGATACACCTAATTAATTGGCCAAGCTGCCCCATCTCAGCATGTGGTTGGCACGGTAAAGCCAGGTTACATGCTCCATGAACCGGTCCTTAGGATCCAGGCAAGTACTAAACACAAACCCGAGTCTCGTGCACCCATCACCAACCAAATCATCCAACTTGCCTCGATCCCTACCTCTACATAACTCATAATATCTCATTCAAGAGTAAGGTAAACAAGTTGATGATATCATATCCCTCTTATCCCATTCTAAGCATGGCTAAGCATAAGCATATAAATAAATGACATGATAAAATAAATCCCAACCCAAGCTACAAGGATCAAGATAATGCAATTCTAGGGAAACTTCCTAGCATGGGTTTCATATTTCAATTGACAATGCAAATAATTCTATCTACACATCCTAGCATAGGATCAAAGTGGTCAAGAACACTTGCCTTCTTCCTGCTGCTCTAGGAATGGATAGTCCTGATTTTGAAAGGGAAGAACTTGCTCTGGGGCAGGTTCTACTCATGCCAACACACATAGCAAAAGAAAACAACAATCCATAAGACATAGTTCACACTTTCACTCCACACATACATACATATGATAGTCATTCACATTTCTAAGTGTTGTGGTTACTCTAAATGTGTTGATTTTTATCCTACATGCATTTTTAAACATATGTATATGATTTCTAACTTTTGTATTCAGATTTCTGTTTGCACACTATATATGAGTTTTCAATTTGAACAAATTCCTTATATTCCATTAATACACTTCTTAGCTACCAAGTTTGCATGAAAAGTAATTTCCTACTCCAAATAGGTTTTCAGACCTTCTACCAAATCCTAAAATCAAGTTTTTGGAGTTAGAGACTTCATCTATCATTTTTTAATTATGCATGCCCATTTTCCTATATTTTTTTAAGATTTACTTTCTATGTCTAAAAGTGAGTTTTAAATATTAAATGGTAGGGCATAACATCTAAACAGAATAGGTTCTGATCTAAAATATTAAATAATATATTTTTGAACTTCTCCTCTGATGTGAACTAATTTAAATTTATTTTACCAATTTTCAGAATTATTCCCTAACCTAAAAATGTGTCCCTACAACTAATAAATGTGAACAATCAATTAGACAGATTCATTTCAGCTTAAAATCTACTTTTAACTCATTTTAAAGTTTTCCAAATGCTAGGAGAATTTAAATTTGAATTTACAATGTGTTTGCCTCACCTTTTTAAACTTAAATCCTAGGCACATATTAAATTTTCTGAATTTAATATCATATAGGGTCAAAAAGGTAAATCCACCTCACTACAGAGTCTATTATATTATTTCATAAATTTCCAGGGGTCTAGCTACACATAACAGATGGTTTTTCCTAATTTTTATTAAGTACAGGGGCTAAAACTGTTTTTTAATTGAATTTACATGAATTTCTGAAGTTCTAGGTGCTAGATCAGAAGTTTCCAGGGCTAGCTCGTATTTTCCAAGAACCCCAGGGGGTAGCGCGTAAGAATCCCGGCCTTTATAACGTGGGGCTGATGTGGACCGTCCGATTAAAAACAAACGGCTGAGATTATAACATCGAACCGGTACACGCGGGTTTTAATTCTACCGTGCGATTTAAAATAGACGGCGCACAATCGGCCACGTCGCCCTGACCGTGCGCGGGCGGCGCTGCCCGGTGGCGCGCGGCGGCGGGAGGCGACGATCTCGCCGGAGAACTTCGGATCTTCGTCTATACCTCCTAAAACTGGGATTTCATGGCATAGATCGGTAGAGGGGAGGTCGGGGATCTCACCTCGGGGTTTTTCTTGAGCTCGGAGGTCCTGGAAGGCAGTCGGCGTCGAGGTCCGAGGTGGAACCGCTGCGGTGCTCGTCGGAGCTGTGCCTAGAGCGCAAACCACCGAGTTTTCTGCACCTACGTGATTCCCCGGAGGTGGTGGAACACGATCAGCGCGTTAGATCGGAAAATCCGAGCAGAGATCGAGAGAAATCGGTGATCGTAGCTTTGGTTCTCACCGGGAGGAAAAACAGCTGATCGGGTGGGGAAAACGGGGCGATGCCGGCGTTTATATAGACGGGGGAGGGCGGCGTGTCGGTTGTGATCGAGTTTGAGTCGTCCGGGACCAGAATTCGGCTGGGGTCGTGGGTTTCTGGGGGTAGTTTTGATTCGGGAGAGAGAGGAGTCCCGGGTTCGGCCGAGCACGCGCGAGGAGGAAGACGACGGCAGGCCCCGCATGTCAGTGAGAGGGAAAAGGGGCACGCGGCTGCGGGCTGGCGCGGGGGGGGGGGGGGTATGGTGGGCCGGCTGGTGGGTTTCGGCCCACTGGCCGAGGGTTTTGTTTTTTCTTTTTCTTTTCTATTTTGAGTTGAATTTGAATTTCTGCACCACATGCAATACGTCCAAAAATTTTTAAATTCCCCTTTTAACAGGTTTTTGGGGTGTTACATTCACCAACCCTACCTTCGTCGATTCGCCACGAAGGCCGATTCTCTTCCACTAATCACAAAGGGAAAATAAATCATTCAAGAGGCCTTCTAACAAGTTGAGGGCTCCCCAAGAATTACAATGAATGAACACAACCAAACACACTCAAAACATGAACAATTAACGAACAAAAGTGTGCGAGAGATCAAACCCAAGAGCTCAAGATGTGTAGAACAAGTCTCTCCTTTGATCAATTGCTAATCCCCAAAGATTTGATTCTTTTAGGGTTAGAATGTGTGGAGAGATGTGAATCTTAGGCTCTTGGGAGGTGTGACGGCCCAGGGGGTCGAGGTGTTATCTGTTGGTATGGCCGTACACCTCTTTTTATAGTAGGGTTTCCAATGGTTACGTTAGGGTTTGCGATGTCTGGAATAGTCCGTGGTTGACTCCGGACTAGTCCGGTGTGCTGTGTGTAGAAAACCCTAAGTGTTGTGAGATATCAGACTAGTCCGTAGGAGTGCGGACGAATCCGTTGTCTATCCAGAGACAAAATTGAACTAGTCTGGTCCATATCGGACTAGTACTTTTTCAGGTCAGAAAGAAAATCGGACTAGTCTAGTTGATATCGGACTAGTCCGCACATGCTGATTTTGTGCAGTTAGTGTGATTTCTTTCGCTTGAGCTCTTGGGGTGTGTTTCTCCCACACACTCTATATTAAATAATCTAATCTTTTCAGCTCCTGAGCTCATATCAATTTGGATCCTCCTTCTCCTTTCTTTTTGCGCTTTGTTCCTAATTTCTTTTAAGAACCTGCGCTCATCTCAACAATTTTGTTAGGGTCTCATTTGTTTGTCATAAATCAACCAAAACCTACAAGGGATGCCTAGATGCACTTTCAATCTCCCCCTTTTTAGTGATTGATGACAACCAATTGAGATCACACAAATATGACAATAAGAATTCAGATTTTCATAAAGTGTGCACAAATGAGCTTTGGACAAAATAGGCAAAGTAGACATAAGACATATGTGCACTCTTTATGGTGGGGTGCAGAACTATGTGTGTGAGCAATAATTTTGATGTGAATATCATAATGAGCATAATCATAACATCATCAAGAGTCTCAATCCTACATAGCAGTTTTAAACATACATCATTAATCAAAAGCATAACATAGTCATCATTTCACATTACATGTCCAAAAGCATAATGGTAGCATAAGTCTTACAACAACATAATGATAGCATAATAGTATAAGTCTTACAAAACTCATTTCACAAATTAGGACATGAAAGGAAAGACCTACGACCTAAGACTCCCCCTCAATCTAATCTCTCCCCCTTTGGCATCAAGGCACCAAAAAGAAGGAGAGGAGGGATCTACTTGTCGTCGTCGGCTCACTCCTCGCTGTCGGTCCTTTCTTCGTCTTCATCATCAGGCTGAGGAAGGGGAGGAGAGTAACCACTCGTCGTGCCAAAGTAGGCACGCTCTGATGGAGAGAGAGGAGGAAGCTCTGTAAAATCAGATGTAGAGTCCTCTGAGATGGCCGGGGATCCAATGGGCTCAATCTCCAGTTTTTGGCATATTTCTTTGACATTGGCCTTCATGTATCTCATTTATTCTTTTCTTGCCTTGTTCATCTTATGAAGCTTCACCTCAGTTTTGCGGCAAGAACTAAAAATAGCAGCCAAAAGCTTCATAACCCCACTAGAGGAACCTTTGTGTGGAGAGGCCCTAGTCTTGGATGGAGACCTTGCATCTTGTCGAGCTCTCTCTGGATGTTCTTCAGGTGATCCAGGTGAGGGAGCAGCTGGGAGGGAGGCCTGAGGAGGCTTCTGAGGCCTTAGAGTAGTGTGCTCCACATCCTTCACAAACTCAATTCCTGTGACTTTTTCAATCATGAACATCAAATAAGGTGCATAGCCACAGGAACAGTTTGGTGTGCAGGATATGTTTACCATGTCATTCCAAATGTAATCGAAGATATCAAATTTTCTCCTCCCGCTGATTACTTTCATCAAAGTTCTCAAGGAACATTGGACACTCTCGACATCTCCATCCTTTGGAGCAATGGTCTTCCGGAGCACTCTGTTGAGAACAATGAAGAAGGGCTTCATGTTCTTGGTTGAGGGGGGGTTGTTTGGGAGTCGAGTATCATAGATAAACTCCATTTTGTCCTTCTCCAGCACTCCCAGATTGTGAATCACAATCTCATCATTGTCGGTGTCCTCAAGATGCAGTAGTCTGGCAAACTCAGTATAAGAAATTGTGTACTTGGATCCATGTGTCATCCAAGTCACTTTGTCTTCTCCATCATTGGCAAAATGGCAAGTTGCATAGAACTGGGCAATGATCTCATCATTCCAGTTGTATCTGAAGGAGAGCAAGTCCTTAAGACTGTCTTTCTGCAGCCTCTATAACCTCCTCAAAGGCTTCACGGCTCTTCCTTTCAAAATATGTCTAGTCGATCCATTGGCTGCAGACCACTGGAGTCTTCATTCGGAGGTACATGGTACTGTAGTAGTCTGAGTGGAGGTTGCTCCAAAATTAATTGTCTGCTACCTTTTTGCCAGAGCTATAGGCATCAACCTTCCTCAGGTTCCATGCCACATCACTCCCCTTGCCATTGAACTTCTGCTCCGAGGGATCCCTATTTCCCTTCCTTGGAGCAGTCATCTTGAGGGGACCAATCGGGCCGGAAGCAAGCCCCTTACCCTTGCCCTTAGTTTGGCGTTGAGCCGCCGAGCTAGAACCAGCCACATTTGCTTTTGAATCTGGTCTCTTCATTGTAACCTTTTGACGCACCCTAGGTGGTGCGAGCAAAGGCTTGGCAGCACGCTCTTGTCGCTTGTTGGAGCGAGACTCCGGAGGATGAGACATCACATCTTGATCTTGGTCCATCTCGGCCTCAAAGTCGGAGAGACTCTCATTCGATCCCGACATGATTTCTGACAAGGAAGGTATAAAGGATATGAATAATCAAGGATGACAAGGGATTGCATTGAATTGACATAAGCTAGGATTCCCTGACAAAATCCCTGAATCATGGTATACCGGACTAGTCCGGTGTTCAGGGTCGGACTAGTCCGGAGTACCGGACTTGTCCGCCCTAAGAACAGACTAGTCCGTTATGAGGCTTCTCAAGCCCTAATTTGTCGAAATTTGAGGTTCTTCAATGCAAATATGATCTATGGTACATGGAATACATCAATAGAGCATATATTGACTAGAGGGCTAAGCTAATTGAGCAAGAGCAAGGAAAATCGAAGGTTCTAGTGTTTGGAGAGTAGTTTACCAAATCCTTTGATTCGAGGCATTGAAGGTGCTCTTGATGCGGACTAGTCCGTGGTCTTTGACCCCTTTGCAATGGAGATCGATTCCCACGGAAATTTGGGTGGTTTTGATGGAGAACATGCAAATCCGCCTTGGGAGCACTTGAGTGAAGAGAGAGAGAGTGGGAAGGGTTGTGAGGATGAAGAAGATTAGGTTTGAGCCAGCCTTAGGGTTATGGAGTCGAAATATTGGACTAGTCCGGACCATATCGGACTAGTCCGTTTTCTGGTGAGAGAGAAAATCGGACTAGTCCATGGTTGTCCGGACTAGTCCAGACTAATGGACCTAGTGTGGACTAGTCTGCAAGTGCGGACTAGTCTGGGGTGACCACGGACTAGTCCGTGATCCCTTGTACAGAAGTGTACAAAACATATATGTATGTATGTATGTATGTATGTATGTATGTATGTATGTATGTATGTATGTATGTATGTATGTATGTATGTATGTATGTATGTATGTATGTATGTATGTATGTATGTATGTATGTATGTATGTATGTATGTATGTATGTATGTATGTATGTATGTATGTATGTATGTATGTATGTATGTATGTATGTATGTATGTATGTATGTATGTATGTATGTATGTATGTATGTATGTATGTATGTATGTATGTATGTATGTATGTATGTATGTATGTATGTATGTATTCAAAGGTTCCTATTAAGGAATAAGGGACAAAGGCACACATATATTCTTGATGAATATGATCAGTAAACATACAAC
This sequence comes from Neostapfia colusana, assembly GCA_030760725.1. Classification (NCBI taxonomy): domain Eukaryota; kingdom Viridiplantae; phylum Streptophyta; class Magnoliopsida; order Poales; family Poaceae; genus Neostapfia; species Neostapfia colusana. The sequence goes on from JASWHV010000009.1 coordinate 52,375,671, forward strand.
AATCAAGCTATGTAACACCCCAAAAACCTGTTAAGAGGGGAATTTAAAATTTTTTGGACGTATTGCATGTGGTCCGGAAATTGAAATTCAATTTGGAATTCAAATTCAACTCAAAACTGAAAAGAAAAAGAAAAAGAAAAAAACAAAACCCCGGCCAGTGGACCAAAACCCACCAGCCGGCCCACCCGCCCCAGCGCCAGCCCGCAGCCGCGCGCCCCCCTCTCCCTCTCACTGACACGTGGGGCCCGCGTGTCATCCCTCACCTCCCGCTCGCGCCAACAGCCGGACTCTTCCTCGCGCGCCCGATCGCAACCGACTTCGAAATTCCGCGTCCCCAGCCCGACTCCTGGTCCCGGACGACTCCGGCTCGATCTAAACAAACACGCCACCCTCCCTCGTCTATAAAAACGCCGGCATCGCCCCATTTTACCCAACGATTGGCTGTTTTTCTTCCCGGTGAGAACCGAAGCTCCGATCACCGATTTCTCTCGATCTCTGCTCGGATTTTCCGATCTAACGCGTCGATCGTGTTCCACCGCCTCCAGGGAATCACGCAGGTGCAGAAAACTCGGTGGTTTGCGCTCTAGGCACAACTCCGATGAGCACCGCAGCAGTTCCACCTCGGACCTCGACGCCGACCGCCTTCCAGGACCTCCGAGCTCAAGAAAAACCCCGAGGTGAGATCCCCGACCACCCCTCTACCGATCTATGCCATGAAATCCCAGTTTTAGGAGGAATAGACGAAGATCCGAAGCTTTCCAGCGAGATCGCCGCCTCCCTCCGCCGCGCGCCGCCGGGCAGCGCTGCCCGCGCACGGTCAGAGCGACGTGGCCGCTTATGCGCCGTCTACTTTAAATCACGCAGTAGAATTAAAACCCGCGCGTACCGGTTCGGCGATCTAATCTAAGCCATCTGTTTTAAATCGGACGGTCCACATCAGCCCCGCATTATAAAGGCCAGGATTCTTACGCGCTACCCCATGGGGATCTCGGAAAATACGAGCTAGCCCCGGAAACTTCTGATCTAGCCCCTGGAACTTCAGAAATTCATGTAAATTCATTTAAAAATCAGTTTTAGCCCCTGGACTTAATAAAAATTAGGAAAACACCTCTGTTATGTGTAGTAGACCCCTGGAAATTTATGAAATAATATAATAGACCGTGTAGTGGGGTGAGTTTACCTTTTTAACCCTGTATGATATTAAATTTAGGAATTTGAATATGTGATTATGATTTAAAATTTAAAAGGTGAGGCAAACACATTGTAAATTCAAATTTAAACTCTCCTAGCACATGGAAAACTTTAGAATGATTTAAAAATAGATTTTTAGCTGAAATAAATCTGTCTAGTTGATTGTTCATATTTATTAGTTATAGAAACATATTTTAGGCTAGGAAATAGTTCTGAAAATTGGAAAAATGAATTTAAATTAGTTCACATCAGAGGAGAAGTTCCAAATATATTAATTAATATTTTAGATCAGAACCTATTCTGTTAAGATGATATGCCCTACTATTTAATATTAAAACTCACTTTTAGGCATAGAAAATAAATCTGGAAAATATAGGAAAATAGGAATGCATAACTAGAAAATGATAAATGAAGTCTTCAAACCCAAAGACTTCAGTTTAGGATTTGGTAGAAGATCTGAAAACCCAATTAGAGTAGGAAACTACCTTCCATGCAAACTTGGTAGCTAAAGAGGGTATTAAAGAATTTGTTTAAATTGGAAATTCATATATAGTGTGCAAACAGAAATCTGAATACAAAAGTTAGAAATAATATACATATGTTTAAAAGTGCATGTAGGCCAAAAATCAACACATCTAGGATAACCACAACACTTAGTAATGTGAATGACTTTCATAGGTATGTATGTGTGGTTTGTATGAAGTGAAAGTGTGAACTATGTCTTATGGATTGTTGTTTTCTTTTGCTATGTGTATTGGCATGAGTAGAACCTGCCCCAGAGCAAGTTCTCCCCTTCCAAGACCAAGAATTTTCATTCCCAGAGCAGCAGGAAGAAGGCAAGTGTCCTTGACCACTTTGATCCTATGCTAGGATGTGTAGATAGAATTATTTGCATTGTCAATTGAAATATGAAACCCATGCTAGGAAGTTTCCCTAGAATTGCATTATCCTGTTTCCTTGTAGCTTGGGTTGGGATTTATTTTATCATGTCATTTATTTATATGTTTATGCTTAGCCATGCTTAGAATGGGATAATTGGGGTATGAGATCATCAATTTATTTACCTTACTCTTGAATGAGATATTATGAGTTATGTAGAGGTAGGGATCGAGGCAAGTTGGATGATTTGGTTGGTGCTGGGTGCACGAGACTCGGGTTTGTGTTTAGTACTTGCCTGGATCCTAAGGACCGGTTCATGGAGCATGTAACCTGGCTTTACCGTGCCAACCACATGCTGAGATGGGGCAGCTTGGCCAATTAATTAGGTGTATCGCCGGCGTAGTATGGGTGTGTTGGATGGTGCGGGGAATAGGTGTCAGCCGGACTACCATATGAACCGCAAGGCTCAAGAGGGGGCCACTGCAGCGGGGTTGGAGCCTCTTGTATGCTGTTAGGGTTGAAACCTCAGTGGGCCAATGCTCGTCGGGAATCCCTTTGTAAAGGCTTCGTAGTGATCTCCTGGCTACACACCGGGGAAGTGTGAATGTGGTTCGTAGCCACTAGCATAATGGAAGTTCTTTTAGTCCACCCGACAATGGGGGATGAAATCACTACATGTGGGTACAGTGGTGCAAACTCTGCAGAGTCAAAACTGTCATGACAGCCGTGCTCACGGTCAAGAGCGGCTTGGACTTATTCATGATTAGAGGATGACGACTTTGAAAGTTGTCGATGTTAAGCGGGGAGCTTAACATTGGAAATGATGTTATGGTTATTTGATTATGATGATGGGATGGGACATTGGGACCATTTCACCTGTGTAGTAATGTAGGTGCTTAATAAGCTAAGGTGATAGGTATTAATTGCATAGTGCTTTAACCATGAGTTCAACCTCTCCTTGTTCTAGCCATGCATGACATAACTTTCCCACACTTGCTGAGTACCAACGGTACTCAACCTTGCATATTTGTTGGTTTAAATTGCTGCTCAGGTCAAGGGGATGATGTGGTGTTCAATGACCAAAGAGTTCGGACCCGAAGAAGGATTCTAGGTTCATGGAGTCCCCCGGGCAACGCCTGTGACGGAGCCCACAAGAATAATATTCCGCTGCTATTTTATTTACATGTTATGAACTTATTATTGTCCATCGAGACATATGCTATGTAAGACTTATTCGACACCTGGCTTGTAATAAATGATGCTTCACTATTTGTCATCACATGTATGAGAAAATGATCCTGGCATACATGTGATATTCACTCCATTGTTCTTCGGAGAAACCGGGTGTGACAAGCTATGACCATGATTCACCAATATCAAGTAACTAACATGGTTTTTAGGAGAAAAATAGAGAGAGATGATTTTTCAACACAATTAACATGATTTTGAGGATGGCATACAGGTATGCAAGTTCTCAAGCCACGTTTCTCGAGCATCAAGGATATTTAGTTCACTTCGGAACTCACAAAAGCATTTTTCATCAAGTGGCTTGGTACATATATCGGCTAGTTGTTTTTCAGTGTTGATATGGGAAATGGCTATGTCTCCTTTCATTGAGTGATCTCTCAAAAAATGATGTTGAATATCTATGTGTTTGGTTCTAGAGTGCTCAACAGGGTTATGGACAATTTTAATTTCACTCTCATTGTCACAAAGGAGTGGAATGCGGCTCATATTGTAACCGTAATCCCTTAGAGTTTGTCGCATCCAAAGGAGTTTTGCACAACAACTCCCGGCTGCAACATACTCCGCTTCGGCTGTGTATAGGGCAATTGAATTTTATTTCTTGGAGGACCAAGAAACTAGGGATGTACCTAGGAATTGGCAAGTACCGAAAGTACTTTTTCTATCTACCTTGCATCCAAAATAATCTGCATCGGAGTATCCAATGAGATTGAATTTTGAACCTTTGGGATACCAAAGGCCTAGGTTGGGTTTATGAACTAAATATCTCAAGATCCTTTTAACGGTTGTCAAATGACATTCCTTAGGATTGGCTTGAAACCTTGCACACAAACATACACTCAACATGATATCAGGCCTAGATGCACATAAATATAGTAAGGAGCCAATCATGGAACGATATATCTTTTGATCCACATTTGGTCCGTCTTCATTTAGATCCAGGTGTCCATTTGTCGCCATGGGAGTCTTTATGGCTTTGCTTTGTCCATTCCAAACTTCTTGAGAATGTCTTGAGTGTACTTTGTTTGGCTTATGAACGTCCCGTCCTTTTGTTGCTTCACTTGGAATCCCAAGAAGTACCTCAACTCTCCCATCATGGACATCTCGAATCTATCTGTCATAATCCTGCTAAATTCTTGACAAAAGGATTTGTTAGTTGAACCAAATATAATATCGTCAACATAGATTTGGCAAATGAAGAGATCATAATCAAAGTGTTTAATGAACAACGTGTAATCAGCATTTCCAATCTTGAAGCCATTTTCAATCAAAAAATCTCTAAGGCACTCATACCAAGCTCTAGGAGCTTGTTTGAGGCCATAGAGAGCCTTACGCATTTTGAACACATAGTCGGGGTGCTCTTGATCTTCAAAACCGGGTGGTTGCTCACACATCCTCCTTGATCGTTCTGTTGAGAAAGGCGCTTTTCACATCCCTTTGATAAAGCTTGAAATCATGGTGCGTATCATATGCAAGTAATATGCGAATCGATTCAAGCCTAGCTACGGGAGCAAAAGTCTCATCGAAATCCAAACCTTCGACTTGTGAGTACCCTTTTGCCACAAGTCGTGCCTTGTTCCTTGTTACCACTCCATGTTCGTCTTGCTTGTTGTGGAAGACCCATTTAGTGCTGACAACGTTGACTTGGGTCTTTCAACAAGCTCCCACACTTCGTTCCTTTTGAAGTTTTTCAATTCTTCTTGCATCGCCATCACCCAATCCAGATATTTTAATGCATCCTCAACCCTGTATGGTTCCAAAGAAGATACAAAGGAATAGTGTTCACAAAAATTAGCTATGCGAGATAGAGTTATTACTCCCTTTCGGATGTCACCGATTATGTTGTCAACGGGGTGATCTCTTTGGATGCTTTGATGTACTCTTGGATGTGGCACTTGTGGTCTTGAATATTCATTATCATCTTCTTCTCCCCCTGGATAGTTGCCCTCATCAATATTTTGGTCTTCTTGATTTTCTTGAGGTTGATCTTGTATGCAAGCTCTGCCTTGATCATTTTCCTCCATCTGTGGTTCATTTTCTTCATTCGAATTTGAAGTTGGCACTTGTGGTCGAACATCGCCCAATGCCATTCTTCTCAATGCTTGACATGGAGCTTCTTCTTGATCTAGCACACACTGATCAACTTGCTCTTCTTGAGAGCCGTTAGTTTCATCGAACACTAATTCACATGTTACTTCAACAAGTCCAGAGGTTTTGTTGAAGACACGATAAGCGTAGGAGTTCAAATCATAGCCAAGTAAGAAACCTTCATCGGACTTTCAAGCCCTTGGCTTCTTATTTAAAATATAACATTTTGAACCAAAAACTCAAAAATATGAAATGTTCGGCTTGTTACCCGTGAGTAGTTCATATGAAGTTTTCTTGAGTAACCGATGAAGATATAGTCAGTTTATGGCATGACAAGCGGTGTTAATCGCTTCAGCCCAAAACCTGTCCGAAATCTTGTATTCATCGAGCATTGTCCTCGTCATCTCAATGAGAGTTCTATTCTTCCTTTTGGCTACTCCGTTTTGTTGAGGAGTCTATGGTGCTGAAAATTCGTGCTTTATTCCTTCTTCATCTAGATACTCCTCAACTTTGGTGTTCTTGAATTCTATCCCATCGTCACTTTGTATGTTCTTGATCTTCAATGAGAATTCATTTTGGGCACGCTTGATGAACTTCTTGAGGATTCCTTGAGTTTTCGTCTTATCATGCGAAAAGAAAACCCACGTGAAGCGTGAAAAATCATCTACAATGACTAGACCGTATTTGTTACCGCCGATGCTTATGTAAGCAATTGCACCAAATAGATCCATGTGGAGGAGCTCAAGTGGTCTTGTTGTAGTCATGACATTCTTCGCGGGATGGGGTGTTCCTACTTGCTTCCCTGCTTGGCACGCTCTACACGGCCTATCTTCCTCAAAAACAACATCCTTTAAACCTCGGATGTGATCGCCTTTGAGGAGTTTTTGAAGATTCCTCATACCAACATGTGCTAGCCGTCTATGTCACAGCCAACCCATGTTGGTCTTTGCAATCAAGCATGTGTCAAGTTTGGCTTTATCTTTGTTGAAGTCAACTAGATAAAGTTTTCCTTCAACACACCCTTGAATGTAATTGAGTTATCACTCCTTCTAAAGACAGTCACACCCTCATTAGTGAATAAGAAATTATAACCCTTGTCACATAATTTAGATATGGACAAAAGGTTATAATCCAAGGAGTCAACGTGTAAAATATGAGAGAGAGTATGTTGTGATGAAATTGCAATTTTATCGGTACCAAGCACTCTTCCTTGACTATTATCACCAAAGTAAATGCCTTCGCTTGGATCTTCATTTTCATCATATTCCACGAACATTCTTCTTTCTCCGGTCAAGTGATTGGTGCATCCACTATCTAGCACCCATTTTGCTCCACCGGATGAATAAGTCTGCAAAAACAATTTATGCCTTGGTCTTAGGTACTCAAGCTTGCTTGGGTCCTTTGAGGTTAGTCACAAGTGATTTGGACACCCACACATGAGACTTGGTGTTCCCATGGTGTGACCCAACATATTTAGCATAAACTCTTCCAAGATTACTTTTCATAAGTACATATGAAGTATCAAAAGTTCTAAACAGAAGTTGTTGTTCATATGTGTTCACAGTGTTAGAATCATCAACATTTTAAGTTTTCCAACTTGAGAAGGGTTTCCCTTGACAAAGGCAATGCACCCCTTGTTATTCTTGTGTCTTCTAGCATTTTGCTATTCACCATTAGAATATCCAATGCCGTATTTGACATTAGGAGGTCTTGTGACCGAGTATGCACCGCGTGCATACTTGATCTTCTCCTTGTCAAATATGCCACTTTGAGAAGATTGCTTGCCCTTTGTCAAGTTTGGCTTTTTCTTCAAGTTAGTGTCACTTTTGGCACAAGCACAAGTAACAATAGTTTCAGATTTTATATGTTGAGAAGGTGAGCTTGAAGTGGATGAAGAACTATTTTGCTTGAGTGACTCAACTTGTACCTCAAGGATCTCGTTAACTTTGGTTAAGTTAGCAAGTTCATCCTTGATGATGGTGTTTGAGTCTTTTCACTTCAAACAACCTTCCTTGCTTGAAGCTAACTAAAGCTCTAGTGATTTATTTTGTTCCTTTTCAAGTTCAAGAAGCTTTTCAATCCCAAGATATTTCTCCTTTTGGGAGATGATCATATCTTTCTGACGATTGACTAGCTTCTCCATATCAGCAAGCTTATCAAGTAGAAATTTCATTTTAGCAGCTGTCTTTTTTGTCTAAACCCCTAAGCATATATTCATCTTCATCACTGCTATCATCCTCACTAGAATTATCACTATCACTAGTAAAAGAATGCGAGAAGGAAGATTTAGTTGGTACCTTTCGTTTACCTTCCTTTGCCATTAGACAAGTGTTGTCGGTGTCCTTCCATGTGCCCATGGATGGGAAGGGAGTAGATTTCTTGGTAGTCTTCTTTATGGCTATGGTGGCCATCTCCTCTTCTTTTTCAGATGAGGATTCATCATTGGAGTCCCACTCCTTCCCTAGATGCGCTTGGCCATATTGCTTCTTCTTCTTGAACATTTTCTTTGATTGAGGCTTGTTGTCTTTTGTATTCTTCTTGTTTTCATCATATGGAAAATCCACTATGAAGTGATCGTATTCTCCGTAGTTATAGCACGCCAGTCTCATCTTGGGTCTTTGTTTGTCCCTTTGTCTTACTTCATTTGAGCTGCTACCCTTTCTTCTTCTCATCATTTTCTTGAACTTCTTCATGAACAAGATCATGTCTTCTTCATCGATATCACTACTTTCATCATCACTGTCGTCTTCTCTGTGAGCTTCTCGGGCTTCTTTTGATACGGGTTTACAGGTTGACTTCAAAGCAACTCCTTTCTTCTTTGCCGAGGTGAGATCGGCAATTTCCTTGACATGCTTGGCTTGCTTCCCCATCATCTCAAAGTTGATGATCTTGCCAAGAAGTTCGTCTGGGGTCATTTTCCGGTACCCAGGGCTTTCTCTAATCATAGAGCAAAGAGTCACGTTGCGAGGCATGAATGCTCTTAGAATCAACTTCACGACCTCATGATCATTCCACTTCTTGCTGCCATAAGCTCGGACTTTGTTGATAAGATTATTCAGTCGATTGTACATATCTTGTGCTGATTCATCTTCTTCTATTGTGAATCTTCCCAATTCACCTTCAATCATTTCTATCTTGGCTTCGCGTACAAGACGGTCACCTTCATGTGCGGTTTGTAGTGTGTCCCATATTTCCTTGGCAATTTCGAGTCCGTCCACCTTGGTGAACTCGTCTCGGCTTAGTGATGATGTGATCACAGCTGTAGCTTGAGCATTCCGATGAACGGCTTGTTCTTGGCTTGGGGTCAGCTCTTCATCATCATCCGGGATATCTATCCCTGAACACACTATATGCTACAAACTTGGGTTAAGAGATATAAGGTGCATTTTCATGTTTTGTCTCCACATTGAATAGTCATTGCCATCAAAGTAAGGTGCTTTCCCTAGAGGATTTGATAAGTTATGGCTATTGTTGGAATTTAAACGCTCATAGTCAAAAGGATATCGGGAGTAGTCGGTGTGACTACCCCTTTCTTCTTCTTTTCATCATCGGTGTTCTTCTTCCCTTTTGGGGAGATTGCCTTCTTCCGTAGAAGAGCCTTGAGTTGGAGCACCTCCTCATCATCATCCTCACTGTCTTGAATGGCGTCGAGTAGCTTCTTTAGCTTTTGAGTCCTTTCGTCATCACCCTTTTGATCGTCGATCTTCTTGTGTACATCTTTGATGTCCGACATCGTCTCTTCGAGCGGTGAGTATCTTTTGAAGAGTTTGGCTCTAATACCAATTGAATGTAGCCTAGAGGGGGGTGAATAGGCTTTTCGACGCTTTGTTGATTCCTGAAACACTTAGTAGGTTTATCAAATACAGGGAAATCGGACTAGTCCGGTAGAGTGCGGACTAGTCCGTTTTCTACACAGAGAAAAATCGGACTAGTCCAATACTGTGCGGACTAGTCCGGTAGAGTGCGGACTAGTCCGTTTTCTACACAGAGAAAAATCGGACTAGTCTGGTACTGTGCGGACTAGTCCGGTATGCGTGGACTAGAGATATCAAAATTGATCAATATTCTCACTTCTAGTACTTTATGCAGCGGATGAATGACAAAGATCAACTTTTGTTTCAATGCTTCAATGTAAATTGCACAAGATTAACTAAACACTAGAATATGATGAACAATGAATGAACGAGAGTAGGAGACAAGTGTTTATCCCGAGGTTTGATTCCACGAAGGAAATCTACGTCCCCGTTGAGGAGTCCACTAAGGACGGGGTCTTCACCAACCCTACCCTCGTCGAATCGCCACGAAGGCTGATTCTCTTCCACTAATCACAAAGGGTAAATAAATCGTTCAAGGGGCCTTCTCACAAGTTGAGGGCTCCCCAAGAATTACAATGAATGAACACAACCAAACACACTCAAAAGATGAACAATTAACGAACAAAAGTGTGCGAGAGATCAAACCCAATAGCTGAAGATGTGTAGAACAAGTCTCTCCTTTGATCAATTGCTAATCCCCAAAGATTTGATTCTTTTTGGGTTAGAATGTGTGGACAGATGTGAATTTTGGGCTCTTGGGAGGTGTGTCGGCGCAGGGGGTCGAGGTGTTATCTGTTGGTATGGCAGTACAACTCTTTTTATAGTAGGGTTTCCAATGGTTACGTTAGGGTTTGCGATGTCCGGACTAGTCTGTGGTTGACTCCGGACTAGTCCAGTGTGCGGTGTGTAGAAAACCCTAAGTGTTGTACACAAGAAGGAGTGCGGACTAGTCCGTTGTCTATCCAAAGACAAAATCGGACTAGACTAGTCCGTTGTCTATCCAAAGACAAAATCGGACTAGTCCAGTCCATATCGAACTAGTCCGTTTTCAGGTCAGAAAGAAAATCGGACTAGTCTGGTTGATATGGACTAGTCCGCACATGCTGATTTTGTGCAGTTAGTGTGATTTCTTTCACTTAAGCTCTTGGGGTGTGTTTCTCCCACACACTCTATACTAAATAATCTAATCTTTTCAGCTCCTGAGCTCTTATCAATTTGGATCCTCCTTCTCCTTTCTTTTTGCGCTTTCTTCCTAATTTCTTTTAAGAACCTGCGCTCATCTCAACAATTTTATTAGGGTCTCATTTGTTTGTCATAAATCAACCAAAACCCACAAGGGATGCCTAGATGCACTTTCAAAGAGACAATCACTTGTTCTGAATTCAAGAAGAGTTTTCTCTCTCACTATGTCCCTGCAGGAGTCATGATGCCTAAAAGGCAAGAGTTTGAAGGTCTCCGCCAAGGAATGAAGAGCGTGAATGAGTACCTCAACAAGTTCACACAGCTGTCAAGGTATGCTCCAGAGGATGTCAACTCGGATCATAGAAAGCAATACTTGTTTACGAGAGGATTGAACAATGAGATTCAAGTTCAGCTGCTCAACAATGATTATGCAAACTTCCAAAAGCTCGTCGACAAAGCTATAGTGGTGGAGAGCAAGATCCGCGAGATTGAGCAAGAGGGCAAGAGGAAGATGTCATTTCAAGGACAGCCACATGGGAGCAATGTACGTCCCTGCTTCATGCTGTAAAAGCCCAAGAAATGGACTTGCAAAAGTGTTCATTTCATCACATCACCCCACCACAGTTCATTTGGTGGATAGCTCTTGAACTTTTGTGAAGAGCAAGTAAACACCATCAAGAGGGTGATTAGAGGGGAAAGCCCTAGCTTCAAAAAGTAGGAGTCATACGCATAAACATGAAAGGTTGAGCTCACCCCTAGACCTTAAATATTCTTGGGAAGGCTCAGGCCAAGTTTCATGCAAATCCAAGACTTTTTGAGGCATTTTTGGATACATTTGAAAAAGGGGCCAATTTGAATGCAAATTCAAATTGCAGCCACTCTCATCACTAGAATTCAAAAGTTGACTTCATATTCAAACTCAGCACATTTTTCTGAGTTAGTCCACCAATTTTCATCCCCATTGGAGTTCATCTTGTCGGGAGCTAAATTTGCAATAATTCAAACTGAATTTGAATTTCAAATTCAAATGGGCAGCAAATTTAGCCAAACCAATTTCAGTTGAAGAATTCAAATTTCATCCCATGCCTTTGTGGGGAAGTTTACCATTCAATTTTGAGTAGTTGAGATATTTGCAGCAGAAGGGGGAGAAAGGATTAGAGGGGAGAAAAGGGCCCACATGTCAGTTAAGCCTCTGAGTGAAGCAACCATCGTGTGAGCTCGGTTTCTCCAGGTCTCCGCAGCGCTCAACACCGAGCTTCTCGGGCTGCCACCTCCTCAGCACACGACGGCTGACACACCGCAGCTGCTGCTTGCTCACGAAGGCACCGAACACTGCAACCCACAGGATTTGCTCTGTTTCACCGATCGACGAGGAAAAAGCAGCCGCTCGCCGCCTCTCTGAAAATTCGAACGGGAGACGATCAAGCTCGCGCCGCCGAACTCCCCGAGCTGCACAAACGGTACTGAAGGACCCTCTACTATATTCTCCACACACCACTAGGCTAGCCGAGTTGTCCTCACACCGAGAACACAAAGTCCTCCGCGGCGACCTAAACACACCGGCGACTGGACGTCCATGGACAGCTCTTCACAGAGGTTTTCACACCTTAGCCAGCACGTCCACGGGAGCGCTCTGTCTTGGTGCTGCTTCCAACCAAAACTTAGAGCAAGCCGTGAACCCTAGTGGCTGAATTTGCCGTTCTTCTCCTGGAGCAGCTCCACGGACCTTTCGGTATGGAATTCCAAAATCTGCACTAAGTCCTCGCTTAGAGTTCATCAAATCATGCACAAAGGTGCTAGAGGAGACGACGACCAACTTTCCTTCACAGCCCTAGCTGTAATCGCCATGTAAACCGATCAATTTATGTTTTTCCGAGCCCGACCATGGAGTCATCGATCGGGCGTACGGTGAGAACCTATTTGGAGGTTTTTCACGCACCGGTTCTTGCTTGCCGAGATTTCCTAGCATCTAGGGGTGCTCCAGGGCCGACCACTCGAGCTGTTTGTGGGCTAGAACCACCTGCCGACAGCGCCGGACCGCTCCCGAGGCCGCCACACGTCGCCGACATGTTTCTGGTTCCCTAGCGCCCACGCAGACCCCACCAAATGGTTCCCAGTAGCTGCAAACCCAGAGGCGGTGAGCCTCAGGCCGAGAGTCGGCCGGAAACGCCGATCCGGCGAGCTCCGGTGAAGGTCCGGCGAGGTAACAACGCAGGGGCGGGAAATAAACCGAGGAAGAAGACTCGGTGGGTCCCATGTGTCAGGGACCCATAGTTTAAATCTCGGATAAGAGGTGGCTTGGGATTTTGTGTGACTATGCGAGAAACTCTGAGGACCCCGTGTGGTTTGTCTCTGGAGCTGCACGTAGCCCCGGGACCCACCAGCCGGTTTAAACTTTTATTTGAATTTCAGAATTTTGTTCAATCTTCAACTAGCTATAACTTTTGCTAGGAAGCTCGAAATTCAGTGAACCAAATTTGGATTCATATTTTTGAGTACTTTCCATCAAAACAAATTTCAGCTCCTGAAACTTAATAGTTTTCCAGAATTAATTCCTTAAAGTTTAAAGTGTTGGGAATTTTATCTGGAGTATTACTTTATGAAGAATTCTGAAATTTGGCTGGTAGGTTCATTTAAAATCCTTGAGTCACAGTAAAAATTTCAGACCCATCCAAGTTCATTTAGTCCGCCTAATGGTCTCATTAAATGAACTGCCTTGAGAAAATGGAAAAATGTACAGAAACAACAACAACAACAACCAAGCCTTTATCCCAAGCCTGTTGGGGTCGGCTAGACATGAAACCCAATATCAATGAAGTAAAACAGAGGAAGAGATATGAGAACAAGGGGGAAAAAAGGAAAAAAAAAGAAAAAAAAAGGAAAAAAGAAAAAGGAAAAAGAGAAAAGAAATAAGAAAAAAGGAAAAGAAAAAGAGAAAAGAAAAAAAGAAAAAAAAATAAGACTACGATTCTGGCACATGAATTGCTACTTTCCATGCGGTCCTATCATGAGCTAAGTCTCTGGATACATTCCAATCTCTCAAATCTCGTTTTACCGCCTCCTCCCAGGTCAACCTTGGTCGTCCTCTACCCCTCCTAATATTTTCTCTACCTCTTAAAATCCCACTGTTAACCGGTGCTTCTGGAGGTCTCCGTTGGATATGTCCAAACCACCTAAGCCGATGTTGGACTAACTTCTCTTCAATCGGCGCCACCCCTACCTTATCACGAATCGCCTCATTCCTTATTCGGTCTCTTCTCGTGTGCCCACACATCCACCGTAGCATGCGCATCTCTGCGACACTCATTTGTTGGACATGTTGCCGTTTAGTTGGCCAACATTCCGCCCCATAGAGCATCGTGGATCTGATCACCGTCCTATAGAACTTCCCTTTTAGCTTTTGTGGGACTTTCCTATCACATAGGATTCCAGAGGCTTGTCGCCATTTCATCCACCCTACCTTGATCCTGTGGCAAACATCCTCATCAATATCGCCATTGCTTTGTAAAATTGATCCTAAGTATCAGAAAGAGTCCCTTCTAGATACTATTTGTCCTTGTAGACTAACATTTCTCTCTTCACGACCAACACCACTAAAATCGCACCTCATATACTCGGTTTTTGTCCTACTAAGTCTAAACCCTTTGGACTCTAAGGTTTGTCTCCATAACTCTAATTTCTTATCAACACCATCTCTAGTTTCATCTACCAGCACTACATCATCAGCAAAGAGCATGCACCAAGGGATATCCCCTTGTATATCCTTCGACACCTCATCCATGACCAAGGAAAAGATGTATGGGCTCAAAGCTGATCCTTGATGTAATCCTACCGTGATAGGAAATGCATCAGTCTCACTATCACTTACGCGCACACTTGTCCTAACATTATTGTACATATCCTTGATAAGGGTAATGTACTTTGTTGGCACTTTATGTTTCTCTAGTGCCCACCACATGACTGACCTTGGTATCTTGTCGTACGCCTTCTCCAAGTCGATGAACACCATATGCAAGTCCTTCTTCTGCTCCCTATATCTCTCCATAAGCTGACGAAGCAAGAAAATCGCCTCCATTGTAGACCTCCCAGGCATAAAACCAAACTGGTTTTTAGTGACATTGGTCACTTTCCTCAGGCGGTGTTCAATCACTCTCTCCCAAAGCTTCATAGTATGACTCATAAGCTTAATACCTCAATAATTAGTACAACTTTGAATATCTCCTTTATTTTTGAAGATAGGTACTAATATACTTTTCCTCCATTCTTCAGGCATCTTGTTTGACCGAAAAATGTGGTTGAATAGCTTTGTGAGCCATACTATTGCGACGTCCCCAAGACATCTCCACACCTCAATAGGGACATCGTCAGGGCCGAGGGCCTTTCCTCCTTTCATCCTTTTTAAGGCCTCCTTAACCTCAAACTCTTGTATCCTCCGCACGAACCGCCTGTTGGAGTCATCAAAGGAGTCATCCAACTCAACCATAGTGCTCTCATTCCCATCATTGAATAGCCCATTAAAGTAATCACGCCATCTATTCTTAATCTCTTCATCCTTCACTAGAATGCGGTCAGTCTCATCTTTGATGCATTTAACTTGATTGAGATCCCTCATCTTTCTCTCGCGGATTTTTGCTACCTTGTATATGTCTTTTTCACCTTCTTTTGTCCCTAGTCTCTCATATAACTTATCATAGGTTTGTCCTCTTGCCTTACTCACAACCCGCCTTGCATTCTTCTTAGCCTCTTTGTACTTAAGCATGTTGCTTGCGTTTCTATCATTATGCCAACTCTTGTAACACTCCTTCTTCTCCTTAATGGCCTTTTGTACATCCTCATTCCACCACCAAGTGTCTTTATCTATAAGTTTCTTTCCCTTTGTCACACCGAACACCTCACTAGCTACCTTCCTAATGCAAGTTGCCATCTTCATCCACATACTATCTGCATCTCCATTTTCTGCCCAGGGTCCTTCTGTGATCACCCTATTTTTAAAGGATTCTTGTGATTCTCCCTTCAACTTCCACCACTTTGTTCTTGTGATTTTGACACCTTTGTCCCGCAAAGAACATGTATGGAAGCGAAAGTCAGCTACCACAAGCTTATGTTGTGTCACAACACACTCCCCCGGGATCACCTTACAATCTAGACACTCCCGTCTATCCTTTCTCCTAGTGAGGACAAAGTCAATCTGGCTAGAGTGTTGGGCACTACTAAAGGTCACTAGGTGAGATTGCCTCTTCCTAAAGAGGGTGTTAGCTATCAACAGATCATAGGCTACGGCAAAGTCTAGGATGTCCTTACCCTCTTGATTTCTATCGCCGCATCCAAAACCTCCATGTACTCCTTAAAATCCTAGGTTAGTTGCACCCACATGACCATTGAGATCTCCCCCTATGAGGAGTTTCTCGGTTATCGGTACACTACTAACCATATCCTCCAAGTCCTCCCAAAATTGCCTCTTAGCACTCATGTTGAGCCCAACTTGTGGGGCATAAGCACTAATGACGTTCAAGACAATGTCCCCAATTACTATCTTGATTAAGATAATCCTATCCCCTCATCTTCGAACATCCACTACTCCATCCTTAAGACTCTTATCTATTAGAACACCTACGCCATTCCTAGTCCCAGCCGAACCAGAATACCAAAGCTTGAAACCGGTATTCTCGACTTCTCTCGCCTTTTGACCCGCCCATCTAGTCTCTTGTACACAAAGGATATTTACTCGTCTCCTAATGGCAACATCTACTAACTCACGTAGCTTCCCCGTCAAGGATCCTACATTCCAACTACCCACCCGAAATCTATGTTCCTCGGCTAGCTTCCTTACGCTTTGCACCCGTCGAGTAAGATGCAAAGACCCTTGCTCACTTATCACTACATCCGGGCGATGATGTAGCGCGCCACTAAGGTGATGGCGATCCGGCCCTTGCTCATTTAACACCATATCCGGGTTCCGATATGGCGCGCCACTAAGGCGGTGGCGACCCGGCCCTTGCCCACTTAACACCATACCCGGGTTCCGATATGGCGCGTCGCTAAGAGGGTTACGCCCCAACGAATTTCTATTGGGTTTCATTTCCATGAGAGTGGCTAAGTGTAGTTGTTGGCTCGCCAAGCCTATCACAACCCCCTCCTCCTTTACCCGGGCTTGGGACCGGCTATGTCATTACAACATAGGCGGAGTTAAAAATGTACAGAAACATTTTTCAGAATTTCTCAAATCTTGTTTAGGGCATAACTTCGTCTAGAATACTTGAAATGACATGGAACCAATTCCATTAGAACCAGCTCAAACTCTGGTTTCCAGAAAGTAATAGTTGGAGCCATGAAAATCCCTGGAAACCCATATAGGCTCTACTAAAGATCAAATAGGCTTTTATTTGTACAAAGCTCAAATGAACTTTGTTTCAAATGAAACTTGGTAAAGACTCTGGTTAGGACCCTACCAAGCCACCATAAAAATTTCAGAGCCAAAGGGGAGGGCTAGCTAGAGTTATGGTCTTTACATATTCAGTTTATAACATTGCAATTGAATTGACATATAGTATATCACTTACGTGTAGTCGCTCAAGGCGAAGAAACTCTGGAAGTGCTCGACTTCCTTCTTCCGGACGAAGCCTTAACATCTGACCTGCAGCAACAAGGCAAGCCCCGGTTTGCATTAACAAATTTTACAAAGTTCTGCTTTATGTATACTTAGCATGAGGTATGGATGTGCATTAGGTGTAGGATGGGTGAAACCCAAGTGCATAACCAGATTTTTCCTACAAGAGTGAGGGTAGTGTCTAAGTCCCCGAGTAGACAGACTATGCTTAATGATTCATAGAACTTTGGTACAAGTCAAGTAGTTGGAATCTACTCGTGAGTTTAGGCTTTGGGACACACGGGTTTGGTTCAAGTGATGTGAGAACACTTTAGAAAGAAAATGAGACTAGGCAGGGGCTAGGGCGCAGCAAGGGGAAGTCTTGTGGGCGCAGCCCTGTCTGTGTCGATTGAGGACCGATCTGTGTGCGGCCCTGCTGAACAAGTATTGAACGTACCAAAGGCATATCGGATATATGGGCCCCGGTAAACCGATGTAACCTAAACCTCCGAGCGTCAAGGCATAGCACACCGATTTATAGGTGTAGGTTGAGGGCAGCAAGGTGGAAATCTGCTAACGGCATAGAGAGATGCTCCGTGTAGGGAACCTTCTGTCCGTTTCGGTGTGTGAACGGTTCGAAGTTTGGGCTGTTGGGTGAAAGGTTGTCCCATACGACATCGAGTGAGCGTGCTATGCAGATTCATGGGTGGGTGTATGTGACGTTCTCTTCGGGTCTCCCTGCAGGTGTATATTGAGTCGATTCACCGCCCTTCGTGGTGATGGGTACCACTTGTTCACTGCGTCGTGACGTAGATAAATTATGGAATGTTATGATTCAATTCTGCTGATATGGATAATTGTATTGCTACATGTGTGCCACCAAATATTGCTTACTAAAATTTCATATTCATGAACTGTTAACTTGTGGCTAAAAGATGAACTAAGGATGAACTTGCAGGCGTGTCTGTTTGTTGAAATTTACCATCCCCTGTTCGTTGTAAACTGCATGTAGAATTTTATGCCTAGGTGAGTCAGTTAAGTCTTGTTGAGCCATCGTGTTCACGGTTGCTGCTATAAGTGTTTTTCAGGTGATGAGTACCCCACGGACTCGGGTTACGAGTCCACCGGCGAGGGCTACCCTCTGTTGGGGACCACGGCTGAGTGGGAGCCGTACACGCCGCGCTGAGCTGAGGAATGCAGCTAGTGTGGGTTGTCCCTAGGGCGGGGCAACCGACTTTTGCTAAATAGATGGGTGTGAGTTGTAAAAACATAGCATTCGCTTTTGTGATCCAAACACTAGTTCGTAACTGAAGTCTTGTACTAGTTTGTACATATTCAGTTGGTTTTCTATGTAATACAATATCGTTCTTATGATGTGTGCTGTCGGGTGTCGCATCGTGCGGCACCACCCTCTGAGATCCTGGATGAGCGGATTACGGTCCTCCGCAGGCTGGTATCAGAGCCGCATTGGGGATAGCACACAAATTAAGGACTGTATTACGGGGAAAACTTAGGTTTACAGTTAGGATTCGCTAGTTTGCCCAAGTAAGGACTATATTAGCAAACTTACTTAAAGTGGCAGGACTAACATATGTGTTACAATTCTAAACTTTAATTATGTAACGACGCACCTACGCTCAGGTGAAAATGGTAAGGAACACCACAGAAAGCGGTTCAATTTCAGTTAGCTCCCCTGGCGAGGAACGTGGTTCAGGGATTGGTCCCACAGCTTGGTGTGAGACGTTAATATGAAACTCTTGGACTCTTCGTGTTCCTGAGTTCATATGAAACGCTGATACCTAGCGTGCATTAGGCAAGCAAGTGGAAACCCCATCATGTGGTCAGTAACGCGATAGTGTGTTCGTCTGGAAATAGCCCAGGAGGACATATGCAGCGCTTGCCATAGGCGTGCCCTTGAGGGCTGTAGGTGGTATATGTTGGGTTGATAAAATTCCCAACCGTGACAACCCGTTCGCCCTCTACTCGGGTTACCCGTCGTGTGGTGTAAAAACATGATCACGTACCTTGAGACGTGGCTTAACTCAAGGACGGCCGTATGACAATGATACGGGCATTTGTATTTACTTTCAAATATGGACCTGCCTGAAATGAACATAACCCTTGAGTGCATCATTATTGTGTGTTCTTCTGCAGGTACTAACCACGTATGTATCCCGTGCAGTATACGTGTGCGAGCGACCATATAGTGCCACAATTGAGACGTATACGCCGGTATAATCCGGTTAGGATTTTCTTTTGTGAGGAACGTAGTACTGACACATAATAGGCATTTGCATGAAAGATAATGGTAACAAGGAACTAAAATCACCAAGTTTCAACATTTAGGACCCTGGATGGGTAGAAAAAATCAATAGTTGATCAGTTAAGTTCAAAGGGATTGAAAAACAGAGTGCTCTGTTTTGGCAGCAAGTCTGCTGAACTTTAACAGAGCATAACTCACAGATTATTTAGCCAATGGAGGTGTGGGATATAGTTCTGGAAAGGTGTTTAAGTACTATACAACTTTTTGGTACACTTCCAGAGCTGAATCACATCTTAAACTGGCTGAAATTCCAGATGATTGTAAACTGTCCAGAACCAGGACAGATTTAAAAATACTCTCTGGACTGTTCTGTTTTTCAAGCATAACTTCCTGTAGGAAAATCTAAAATTATCGTATGATACATATTTGTAAAGGGTAGGATATGTGTTACATCTTTGTAATTCAAAGTTTCTGCAATTACAGCACGGAATTCATTGGAAATTAGAGTTGAAAACAGCAACTTCCAAAGGAGGTGCTGTTGAAATTCTTCCAGAAATTCTATCTACTTTGAATTATCATAACTTTTTAACAAGACCTGATCTGAGGGCAAATAAATACTCGTTGGAAAGATTCTGAAGTTAACTTTAACTTTGGTATGCAGCTTCAGTCATTAAAAGGCCCAGCACCAGATGAAAATCTGGAATATGTAGAAACTGGTCATTCTGGCAGAGGGATGACAGTTGAACTCATTTGAGAGATTGTGTACCCTAGGGGGTTAAAGTACTTCCAATGGGGTAAAACATACTCATGAGTGATTATCTTCAACTAGTGAAAGATTGAGTATATGTCCTACTCAAGCTCTTTTGCTAGAGACCATGTTTGTGTTGTATTGAAGATAAAAGGGTAGTATACGTAATGACAAAGCGATATTAATATCACGTAGTAACCAAACCTAGTTGAGATGAACTTCCAAAGAGGAAGTCCGTCAACTTGGATTTAACTAGCTTGTATTTGGTCTGGTAACGATGTAGATTGTGCAAAGTTATTACATTATCTATATACGGGATGTATCGCATGTTTTACTGTCATTATGTCTTACGCCTGTTTTATTGGACTGTATGAAGTATGTTGCGGGACTGATTTTTATTGTCGTATGATTGCAGATGGTTCACACTCGGGCCACGCATAAGGTCCGTGGATCTAGCCAGCAGGGGGGGTGATGACTCCCATCCACCTGCCTACGACAGCACCCCGCAGCAACAACCACCATTGCCGCCTCCGCTTACAATAGCGGATGTGACCTCGGCCCTGGTGGGTAATCATGAGGAGCAGACCGATCTCTTCCGCACGATAGTGCAAAATACGTCCCAGGCGGGGGGGGGGGCATCAAGAGAGGGGGCCTCATGAGCCCCACGTTGTGACGTACTCGGACTTCATGAGTACGCACCCTCCGGTGTTCACTGAAGCAGCAGAACCCCTGGAGACCGACAACTGGCAGCGTACGATTGAGTCTAAGTTCGGGCTGCTCCAATGCATGGAGAAGCAAAAGACTCTGTTTGCGGCGCAGCAGTTTCATGGTGCCGCTGGTGCGTGGTGGGCGAACTATGTCGGCTCATGGCTGGCTGGCCACGCCTTAGAGTGGGAAGAATTTCGGGAGGCGTTCCGCGCCTACCATATACCTCCCGGGATAATGAAGAGGAAGTTCCAAGAGTTCTTGGAGCTGAAGCAGGGCGGGAGGAGTGCCCACGACTACTGCCGTCCCTTCAACCATCTGGCGCAGTATGCATCAGATTATGTCTCCACAAAGGAGAAGAAGCGAGAGCATTTCTATCGGGGATTAAATCCCGAGATGAAGACACATCTCGTCCAATGCAATCGCGGCACATTCAATGATCTCTTCAACGCCGCGATCATGCAAGAAGACGCTCAGCGTGAATTGGCGTCTGAGCAGAGAAAGCGCAGCACTCCACCCAGCAGTGGGGGTGGAGCTCCTCAGAAATACCGCATGGTGTATCGGACACCATCCGGTCAGCAATGGCATCCACCAGCGTGACCTCCGCAGTTTGGGGGTCGTTCTTTCCAGCCACCTCCGTTCCGACCGCCGATGCCACCACCGCGACCGCAACAGAAACAGCAGATGGTACCCCAGGCGTTTCCACCACCACAACGCGCCCCAGGTTTCCGTCCGCCGATCAGCGGAGGACCACCTTGCTCTTGCTTTACGTGTGGCCAGGCGGGCCACTTCTCGAAGGACTGTCCCCAGGGGCAGTAGAGCAGCGGGCAAGGCCAGTATCAGGGCGGTGCTTGAGGCCGACCTCCGGTCAAGAAGGTTGGTCAGCGAACCGGGGGCGTTCGCAACCTCGACAATGAGGATGCCCCAGAGGGAGAAAACGTGCTGGCGGGTACGTTCACTCTCAACGACCAAGCAATCATCATTTTATTCGATTCAGGTGCAACCCACAGTTTCATAAGTGCATCCTATGTGGCTTAGCATCAAATGCAAGTCTTCCCAACCGACTGCTCATATATGATCTGCTAAGCGGGAGGGAAAATTTCAGCAAATATGATGATTCCAAAAGCACCTCTGTGCTTAGGTGGGAAGATATATCCCACCACCTTGATAATCCTTACGGGACAAAAGATTGATGCAATCTTAGGGATGTCATGGTTACGCTACCATGGCGCTGCCTGGACACTCTGACATGGACGGTTCATTTGAATTCTCCATTCCACCATCCACATTCCATGGTGTTAGACAATCCTGTCCAAGAAGTTTCAGCAACTAATAATACTGAAGCTCTCAAGTTAGAGGACATCCCCATAGTTTGGGAATACCCCGACGTGTTTCCAGATGATCTTCCGGGCATGTCACCTGAGCGGGATGTGGTGTTCAAGATTGAGATTGCACCCAGGACTACTCCTATCTCACGAAGACCATATAAAATGGCTCCGAACGAGCTGGCTGAATTGAAAAGCTCAATGATCTGTTGAGCAAAGGTTTCATTAGACCGAGTTCCTCGCCTTGGGGATGCTCGGCGCTGTTCGTCAAGAAGAAGGATGAAACCTTGAGGCTGTGTGTGGATTACCGGCTGCTCAACGCCGTCACCATCAAGAACAAATACCCACTGCCCCACATTGACATCCTGTTTGATCAGATTGTGGGTGCAAGTGTGTTCTCAAATATGGACCTTCGCTACGGGTATCATCAAATAAAAATCTGGGCGGAGGGTATCCCAAAGACGGCTTTCTCGACGAGATATGGCTTATACGAATATCTCTTCATGTCTTTTGGTCTCTCCAATGCTCCGGCACATTTCATGTATCTCATGTACTCGGTGTTTATGCTGGAGCTGGACAAGTTCGTTGTGGTGTTCATCGATGATATCTTGGTTTATTCCAAGACAGAAACAGAACACCCCGAACACTTGGGAATCATTATTCAACGATTGTGGGACCACAAGCTCTACGCCAAGATCAGCAAATGTGAGTTTTGGATCAGCCAAGTGCCATTTTTGGGACATATCATCTCAGCGGAAGGCATTGCGGTTGACCCAAGCAAAATTGAGCAAGTGCTGAAATGGAAAGCTCCCACTTCTGTCCATGAGTCAGAAGCTTCCTCGGCTTAGCGGGATATTACCGAAGATTCATCCCAAGCTTCTCCAAGCTTGCTAAGCCAATGACAGAATTATTGAAGAAGGGAACAAAATATATTTGGAACGCGGCATGTGAAGGAGCGTTCCAAGCATTGGTGAAGCATCTCACAACAGCCCCGGTTTTAGCTCAACGGTATACGACCAAGCCCTTCGACGTGTATTGTGATGCGTCCGGTATCGGGCTCGGCTGCGTGTTGATGCAAGAAGTACTTGTGGTCGCATATGGCTCACGCCAACTTTGAGACCATGAGCAGAACTATCTGACTCATGATCTTGAGCTCGCTGCTGTGGTTTTGGCGCTGAAGATGTGGAGGCACTATCTCCTGGGTAATTTGGTGCATCTCTATACCGACCACAAGAGCTTGAAGTATATCTTCACCCAGAAGGAGCTGAATATGAGACAAAGGAGGTGGTTAGAACTAATCAAAGATTATGAGATTGAGATTCATTACCACCCTGACAAGGCGAATGTGGTCGCCGACGCGCTGAGTCAGAAATCACATGTCCATAACCTCACCATTACACCGGTGGAGGAGGAAGAGCCGAGTTTATACTTGGTTCCTTATGGATCACTCTAAAACCTTGCCCTCATCCCTACCATTAGGGAGGATATCATTGCAGCTCAGAAAGTGGACAAGGGCATGGCACATCTCCGGAGACGGATAGACAATGGGGAAATCAAATGTTTCTGGAAAGATGATGAGGGGACGCTGTGGTTCAATGACCACATAGTCGTACCCCAGAACATGGAGCTGAGAAAGAAGATTCTCGATGAAGCTCACTTGTCTAAATTCTCCATTCATCCGGGCAGCAACAAAATGTACCAAGATTTGAAAAAGAGATTTTGGTGGACACGGATGAAGCGGGAAGTGGCTAAATACGTAGCCGAGTGTGATACGTGTAGACGAGTGAAAGCGGATCACATTAGAAAATCAGGGCTGCTGCAACCCATGAAAATCCCGGCATGGAAATGGGAAGAGGTGAGCATGGATTTCATTGTGGGATTACCCCTGACTTCCAACAAGCATGATTCCATTTGGGTAATCATTGACGGATTAACCAAGTTGGCTCACTTCATTCCTGTGCATACACGTTACAATGCCAGCAAATATGCGGAGCTATACATTGCAAGGATTTTATGCTTACATGGGGTACCTAAGACCATAGTCTCAGATCGAGGTGCACTATTTGTATCTCTTTTCTGGGAGCAGTTGCATGCTGCATTGGGTACTAAGCTGTTTAGAAGCTCCGCCTATCACCCTCAGACAGATGGGCAAACTGAGAGGGTGAACCAAGTACTAGAAGACATGTTGAGAGCATGTGCCATCCACCACGGTAGAAACTGGGATGATCATCTACAGTTGGTGTAATTCTTGTACAACAATGGCTATCAAGCGAGTATCAAGATGGCACCATATGAGGCTCTCTGCAGTCGCAAATGTCGCACCCCATTGAACTGGTGCTAGTCCGATGAAAGGGTCACATTCGGGGTTGATGTGGTGAACGACGTCGAAGAGCGTGTTCGGATGATTCATGCCAACTTGAAGGCCGCTCAATCCCAGAAGAAAAGCTACGCTGATAAGAGGCGTAGGTCGCTGCACTTTGATGTCGGGGAAGACGTGTACCTCCGTGTATATCTGATGAAAGGCGTGCACCGATTCAGCGTGAAGGGGAAGCTCGCTCCCAGATTTATTGGACCTTATGCTATCACCGAGAAGTGTGCACTAGTGGCATATAGACTGGAGCAATTGGCATCTCTCGCTGGTGTTCACGACGTTTTCCATGTTTCACAACTACGAAAATGTCTAAAGTATCTGGCTGCTGTTCCCACCGAAGACATTGGCGAGCTGCAACCGGATTTGACATATGTTGAATATCCGGTGGCAATTATTGATGAGAAGGCTCGGACCACACGTAGCTGAACGCTGTGGTTCTACAAGATACTGTGGAGTAACCACACCGTCGGAGAAGCGATGTGGGAGAGCGTGGAATTCCTTCGATCAAACTACCCGGATTTCATGGCGTCTCATCACGGGTAATCTTCTCTTACATCGTTGTCTCTTCTTTTATAATCTCAGGACGAGATTCTTTTAAGGGGGGAGGGATGTAAAAGCCCAAGAAATGGACTTGCAAATGTGTTCATTTCATCACATCACCCCACCACAGTTCATTTGTTGGATAGCTCTTGAACTTTTGAGAAGAGCAAGTAAACACCATCAAGAGGGTGATTAGATGGGAAAGCCCTAGCTTCAAAAAGTAGGAGTCATACACATAAACATGAAAGGTTGAGCTCACCCCTAGACCTTAAATATTCTTGGGAAGGCTCAGGCCAAGTTTCATGCAAATCCAAGACTTTTTGAGGCAGTTTTGGAGACATTTGAAAAAGGGGCCAATTTGAATGCAAATTCAAATTGCAGACACTCTCATCACTTGAATTCAAAAGTTGACTTCATATTCAAACTCAGCACATTTTTCTTAGTTAGTCCACCAATTTTCATCCCCATTGGAGTTCGTCTTGTCGAGAGCTAAATTTGCAATAATTCAAACTGAATTTGAATTTCAAATTCAAATGGGAAGTTAATTTAGCCAAACCAATTTCAGTTGAAGAATTCAAATTTCATCCCATGCCTTTGTGACAAAGTTTACCATTCAATTTTGAGTAGTTGAGATATTTGCAGCAGAAGGGGGAGAAAGGATTAGAGGGGAGAAAAGGGCCCACATGTCAGTTAATCCTCTGAGTGAAGCAACCATCGTGCGAGCTCGGTTTCTCCGGGTCTCTGCAGCGCTCGACAACGAGCTGCTCGGGCTGCCACCTCCTTAGCGCACGACGGCTGACACACCGCAGCTGCTGCTTGCTCACGAAGGCACCGAACACTGCAACCCACGGGCTGTGCTCTGTTTCACTGCTCGACGAGAAAAAAGCAACCGCTCGCCGCCTCTCTGAAAATTCGATCGGGATACGATCAAGCTCGCGCCCCTGAACTCCCCAAGCTGCACAAACGGTACTGAAGGATCCTCTACTATCTTCTCCACACAACACTAGGATAGCTGAGTTGTCCTCACACCGAGAACACAAAGTCCTCCGCGGCGACCTAAACACACCGGCGACTGGACGTCCGTGGACAGCTCTTCACAGAGGTTTTCACACATAAGCCAGCACGTCCACGGGAGCGCCCTGTCTTGGTGCTGCTTCCATCCAAAACTTGGAGCAAGCCGTGAACCCTAGCGGCTGAAATTTGCCGTTCTTCTCCTGGAGCAGCTCCACGGACCTTTCGGTATGGAATTCCAAAATTCGCACTAAATCCTCACTTAGAGTTCATCAAATCGTGCACAAAGGTGCTAGAGGAGATGGCGACCAACTTTCCTTCATAGCCCTAGCTGTAAACGCCATGTAAACTGATCAATTTCCGTTTTTCCGAGCTCGACCATGGCGGCATCGATCGGGCATACAGTGAGAACCTATTTGGAGGTGTTTTCATGCACCGGTTCTTGATTGCCGAGCTCTTCTAGCATCTAAGGGTGCTCTAGGGCCGATCACTCGAGCTGTTTGTGGGATAGAACCACCGGCCGACAGCGCCGGACCGCTCCCGAGGCCGCCACACGTCGCCGACATGTTTCCGGTTCCCTAGCGCCGACGCAGACCCCACCAAACGGTTCCCCGTAGCTGCAAACCCAGAGGCGGCGAGCCTCAGGCCGAGAGTCGGCCGGAAACGCTGATCTGGCTAGCTCCGGTGAAGGTCCGGCGAGGTAATAGCGCGGGGGCGGGAAATAAACCGAGGAGAAAGAAGACTCGGTAGGTCCCGTGTGTGAGGGACCCATAGTTTAAATCTCGGATCAGAGGTGGCTCAGGATTTTGTGTTACTAAGCGAGAAACTCTGTGGACCCCCGTGTGGTTTGGCTGTGGAGCTGACACGTAGTCCCGGGACCCACCAGCCAGTTTAAACTTTTGTTTGAATTTCAGAATTTCGTTCAAACTTCAACTAGCTATAACTTTTGCTAGGAAGCTCCAAATTCATTGAACCAAATTTTGTTGGATTCATATTTTTGAGTACTTTCCAGAAAAATAAATTTCAGCTCATGAAACTTAATAGATTTCCCTAATTAATTCTCTAAAATTTAAAATGTTGGGAATTTTATCTGGAGAATTACTTTATGAAAAATTCTGAAATTTGGCTGGGAGGTTCATTTGAAAATCCTTGAGGCACAGTAAAAATTTCAGACATCCAAGTTCATTTAGTCCCCGTAATGGTGTGATTAATTGAACTGCCCTGAGAAAATGGAAAAATGTACAGAAACATTTTTCAGAATTCCTCAAATCTTGTTTAGGGCATAACCTCATCTAGAATACTTCAAATGGCATGAAACCAATTCCATTAGAACCATATCAACCTATAGTTTCCAGAAAGTAATGGTTGGAGCCATGAAAATCCCTGGAAACCCTTAGAGGCTTTACTAAAGGTCAAATAGGCTTTTATTTGTACAAATCTCAAATGAACATTGTTTCAAATGAAACTTGGTCAAGACTCTGGTTAGGACCCTACCAAGCCACCATAAAAAATTCAGAGCCAAAGGGGAGGGCTAGCTAGAGTTATGGTATTTACATATTCAGTTTAGAACATTGCATTTAAATGGACATATAGTATATCGCTTACGTGTAGTCGCTGAAGGCAAAGAAACTCCCGAAGTGCTGGATTTCCTTCTTCCAGACGAAGCCTTAACATCTGACCAGCAGCAACAAGGCAAGCCCCGGTTTGCATTAACAAATTCTACAAAGTTTTGCTTTATGTATACTTAGCATGAGGTATGGATGTGCATTAGGTGTAGGATGGGTGAAACCCAAGTGCATAACCAGATTTTTCCTACAAGAGTGAGGGTAGTGTCTAAGTCCTCGAGTAGACAGGATATGCTTAATGATTCATAGAACTTTGGTACAAGTCGAGTAGTTCGAATCTACTCGCGAGTTTAGGCTTTGGGACACATGGGTTTGGTTCGAGTGATGTGAGATCACTTTAGAAAGAAAATGAGACTAGGCAGGGGCTAGGGCGCCCCAAGAGGAAGTATTGTGGGCGCAGCCCTGTCCGTGTCGATTGAGGACCGATCCATGTGCATCCCTGCTGAACAAGTATTGAACGTACCGAAGGCATATCGGATAAATGGGCCCCGGTAAACCAATGTAACCTAAACCTCCGGGCATCGAGGCATAGCACATCGATTTATAGGTGTAGGTTGAGGGCAGCAAGGTGGAAATCTGCTAATGGGCATAGAGAGATGCTCCGTGTAGGGAACCTCCTGTCCGTTTCGGTGCAACCGGTTCGAAGTTTGGGCTGTTGGGTGAAAGGTTGTCCCGTGCGACATTGAGTGAGCGTGCGGGTGGGCGTACGTGACGTGCTCTTCGGGTCTCCCTGCAGGTGTATATTGAGTCGATTCACTGTCCCTCACGGTAATGAGTACCGCTTGTTCACTGCATCATGACGTAGATAAGTTATGGAATGTTATGATTCAATTCTGCTGATATGGATAATTGTATTGCTACATGTGTGCCACCAAATATTGCTTACTAAAATTTCATATTCATGAACTGTTAACTTGTGGCTAAAAGATGAACTAAGGATGAACTTGTAGGCGTGTCCGTTTGCTGAAATTTACCATCCCCTGTTTGTTGTAAACTGCATGTAGAGTTTCATGCCTAGGTGAGCCGGTTAAGTCTTGTTGAGCCATCGTGCTCACGGTTGCTGCTATAAGTGTTTTTCAGGTGATGACTACCCCACGGACTCAGGTTACGAGTCCACAAGCGAGTGCTACACTCCGTCAGGGACCACGGCTGAGTGGGAGCCGTACACGCCGCACTGAGCTGAGGAGCGCAGCTAGTGTGGGTTGTCCCTAGGGCGGGGCAACCGACTTTTGCTAGATAGATGGGTGTGAGTTGTAAAAACATAGCTTCCGCTTTTTGTAAGGGCCTAAGTTTTTGGCTCATATTCAAAGTGTTCATCACCACACACACACTTCATTTGAAGAAACATGATGAATACATTTGAAGAGCAAGTAAACACCATCAACATGCTCATTAGGGAATAAACTCACAAAATGCAAAAGTGGCATTCCCCACATGCATCATATAGGGGATGGGCATATGAAAAACTCGTACACCTTGCTAGGAATGTCCATGCCAAATTTCACCCAAATTCGAAACCTTTTTGAAGTCTTTTTGGGTATAAATAGAAAGAGGGTGGTTTGAACTCAAATTCAAAGTCAAACTGTTTTCCATCCCATAAATTCAAAAGTGGGAGGCATATTCTTACTCAGCACATTTTTGTGAGCTCACACACCAATTTTTACTCCATTTGGAGTTGATCTTGTCATGAGCAAAGTTTAGCAAATTCAAACTTTATTTGAATTTCAAACTGCATATGTGCTGAAATTATATTCAAACGACCCCCAGTTTGAATCCTATCCAATTCAAATGGCCAGAGGGTAGATGATTCAAATGACCAGGGTTATTTGGGTCTCTACTGTTTAGAGCAGTGGGGAAAATCAATTTCAGTGGTTAAAACCGGAGTGGGACCCACATGTCAGCCTCACCAGTATTCAAACCGACTGAAGTCACCGCAGCTCGGTTCCTGTGCGCGACCACGCGAGCGCCATGGTGTTTTTCCACCGCTGCTACCTCCTGGTCACCGATCACCGCCACAAACCGACGTCCCCAGCTATTTAGCTGCGAGCTGCCGCCGGCAGCAGCCCACTTTCCCACTGCCTCGACGTTTCCAGCACTGAAAACACCGAGCTGATCGCTGCACAGCCCCGGCGCATCACCTCGCCATCGACCGGCCAGCACAGTCCCTTCCACCGCAAGCTGAGGCCACAGACGGCACCACCGGTCCATGCTCGACGTGTTACAGCCCTCAGCTGCTTGTGATAAGTGTCGGTGTAGCTTGTCCGAACCGATCTTTCGGTGCTCTGTCAACCCGAGAGCTCCTCTGACTCGACGCCATCGCCTGAGCAGCGCAAAGCTTCTCCAGCACGACCAACGTGTCTCTGAGGTTAGCATCCAAGTCTAGTAGCTCTCCCCAAACTCCCTAGGTCCCTCTTAGCGCTGGTTAGCCAAAATTTCAACTTTCCCGATGATCGCCGGAAAGAACACCGAGAACCAAAACTTGAAATTCACCTCGGTCACTTGATCACCGGAGATCCTGGTCGAGGTGAAGCTAGAGTAGCACCTCACAGTCACCTCAGCCAAATCCTAGCGGTAATGATCAACCCAGTGAGCAGAGCACCGGAATTTGGCCATCGCCGGTGAAAATGGCTCGGGTCGCCGGTGAAGTCTACTTTCTCGGCGATCTCCGGCCAAGAGAAGGGAAGGGACAGCTTCCTCGTGCCCCAGTGGTGCTTTGCGACCCATTAGTTGATAATGTTCACCACCGGTACGAGCTAGCGCCGTCGGACCCGAGCTCATCTTCCACCTTCGCCGTCGCCGACCAGGTTTCCGGCGATGTCAAGGTCTGAGAAGGTGCCCGTCGTGTGCGCCGTGCTCCAAGGATCACGTAGGAAGAAACCACGTCGAAAATTAGGCAGTAGCAGCCGAGAACGAACTGCGCCACCGGCGCTGGACATCGCGTGCAGTGTTTTAAACATTTCCTGATTTTCAGTTTTAGTTGAAACTTCAAACCCACATAACTTTGGCTAGAAAACTCCAAATTGAGTGAAACAAATTTTGTTGGATTCAGCTCTCTGAGTACTTTCTAGCAAACCAAGTTTGACTTCATGAAAATCCTTAGTTCTCCATAATTAATTCTTTAAAATTCAAATTGTTTAGACTTTTAACTGGAGGATCCCTTGGAGGAAAATTCTGAGCTACCATAAAAATTCCAGATCCATTTGAGCTCATTTGTTCCACCTAATGGTGTGATTAATAAAACTGTTCCAGAGAAAATAGAAAATGTCCAGAAACATTTTCAGAATTTCTCTGAAATTGTTTAGCTCATATCTCTAGCTAAAAACCTTCAACTTAAGTGAGACCAACTCCATTAGAAACCTCTGAAAATCTAGTTTTCAGAAAGTCATGGCTTGCTCCATGAAAATCCCTAGAACACCCTAGGAGCTCCAATTAAGGTCAAGTACATAATTAATTTATGGAGAGCTCAAATGAGCTTTGCTGCAAATAAAACTTGGCTAAGTCACTGTTTATGTTGTAACCAAACCACAGTAAAAATTTTAGAGTTATTGGGTCTGTCTAGTAAGACTTATAGTCCTCACAAGTTTAAGTTCAATTCAAATGCATTTAAATTGATACATTACATGTTATCTCATGTAGTCGCTAAGGTTGAGGAGGAGCCTGAAGTCTTAGACTTCGTCACTCCGGAAGAGCAGCTAGCCTATGACCAAGAGCAGCAAGGCAAGCTCCGGTTTGCATTAACCCTTTTTATACATTTTTATTGTTTTGAGAACTTACTTTGAGCACCACTTACTTCTTGAGTCTTGTTTGAAACCCAATTGCATAGCCAAGAAAACCATGGGTTGGGATTAGGATTGAAGACCCTGTTTAGCTACTGCAATGCTAACATAGAGTAGGATTTGGTACAAGTCGAGTAGTTGGAACCACTCGCGGGGATAGGCTAGAGGCACTCGACTCGGGTAAAGATAGCAAATGAAACACATGTCAAGAAAAATGAGACCGAGCGGAAAGTAAGGGCAGCAGGACTTTGGGGCCTGGGTGCTATAGCTCCGATTGTGTCGATTGAGGACCGAGCCATGTGCGGGCCTGTTGAACAAGCTAGAACAGTACTGAATACCTACCGGCTATGTGGGAACCGGGAAACCGATGTAACTCGGGTAGCTGGGTGTTGAGGCATAGCTGGTCGTTCAGAGGGTAGGTTGAGAGCTCGAGGTGTAAATCGGCTGGCGCCACTGTGTATGCGCACACAGAGACCTCTTGCTCGGGACGATTGGACCCGTTCAACATTTGGCTAACAGGTGAAAGGTGGCTGCGTACGACGTCCGTGATTGTTTCTGTAGGCAACATCGAGTACAGGCGTACGTGACGGGTTATTCGGGTAACCTTGCAGGTGTAAATCGATTATAATCGCCGTCCCTCGCGGTCAGTGAGTACCACTTGTTCATGATACCGTGACGTAGAAAGAACAGGCTAGATACATGTAAAAAGTTGCTGATTTGAATGTTATACTTTTGCTTGTTAATGTCTTGTTGTAGCTTAGAGCTAATTAAAGTTCTTTTCAACTTTGGGCAAAGTACATGAGATAAATGCATTTCTTGTTTGATTGCGGCTCTCTCATGTGCCTTAGCGTAAGGTTCCCCATAACCTGCTGCTAAAACTTGAAAGTACGGTTCCACTAATTAGGCAAGTCCTTTGCAACTTATTTTACCTCATGTAACCTATCAACCTTCATGTAGAAGTTTCATGTATAGGAGAGACGGGTCAGTCTTGCTGAGCCATCGTGCTCACTGCTTGTGTTTGAAGCTTTTGCAGGGTTTTATGAGGAAGGGACTCCCGAGTAGGAGACGGAACCCCAGGAGGGGAATCCCGTCGAGTGGGAGTCATTCACGCCGCCGTGTTAGTGTGTGTCCGTGCTAGCGGGAACACGTTCACGGGCTGAACGTGAACTCGATCCATAGTCTACGCCAGTGAGTGTAGACTAGACTATTTTGTTGTAAAAATGTTCAAAAACTGGTTTATGTAATAAAACTTTGCTTCCGCTTTGTATCTTTGATGTGTGTTATCTGGTGTTGTGCAACGCAGCACCTCTCAGCGTGATCCTGGCTCGACAAGACCATTGGGGTCATGTCAGCGTGGTATCAGAGCTCGCTTGAGGTTTAACGCACTACATAGGTCATCTTTTTCAAAAATCCAGTGAGGAACGAGTTAGTAGCCCATATAAGGATGTTATTAGTGTATAGAAAGTGGCATACTAACCTATTTGCTTATGTCGGAAAATCGTGCATCTCGGGATGCTTTATGTCTTGGGGGTTGCACGTAAGCAGTGTCCCACTACAGGAAACAGGGCAACATACGACAGCCTGTATAACATACAACGGCTAGCTGTCGTATATAAACTTACATACGAAGTCAGCAGAGGCTGTCGTATATAAGTTTATATACGACAGTACAACCGTCGTTTAGTATATGGCTGTCGTATATAGTTGTTATATACGACAGCCAACCCTAGACTGTCGTATATAGCAGTTATATACGACAGCCAAACCAAGGCTGTCGTAAATAAGCTTATGTACGACGGCCACACCATGGGCCGTCGTAAATAAGGCTTATATACCGGCGGGCCCGGATCAGCGCGGGCATTCACGCCCGTGCCGACCCGAGCCCCCGCAGCCCTAAACGCCCCGGCCGCCCGCCGCCGCCAGCAGCCGCCCGCCCGCCGCCGCCAGCCGCCGCCGCCGCCCGGCCGCCACCGCCGCCCGGCCGCCACCACCGCCAGCTAGCCGCCACCCCGGAGGTCCCCGCCCCAGCCTCCACCCCGCCCCGGCCGCCGCAGCCTCGCTGCACCGCCCCCACCGCGCCGCCAGCCGTCGCCGCCCAACCGCCACCGCCGCCAGCCGCCGCCGCCCGGCCGCCACCGCCGCCAGCCGCCGCTGCCCCGGAGGTCCCCGCCCCAGCCTCCACCCCGCCCCGGCCGCCGCAGCCTTGCCGCACCGCCCCCACCGCGCTGCCACGTCGTCGCACCGCCCGGACCTGCGCCCATCGCGCTGTGTGCCGCCGCGCCGTGCCGGTCCGCCTCTGTAAGGGCCTCAGTTTTTGACACATAATTGAAGTATTCATCACCACACACACACACACCTCATTTGAGGACAGATGATGAACACAAATGAAGAGCAAGTAACAATTATCAACATGCTCATTAGAGAAAAAACTTACACATTGCAAAAGTGGTATTTCCCACATGTGATATAGATGGGCTGGACATATGAAAACTCCTACACTTTGCTAAGGATGTCCATGCCAAGTTTCACCCAAACTCAAAACCTTTTTGAGGTCATTTTGGGTATAGTTAGGAAGAGGGCAGTTTGAAACCATATTCAAATTCAAACTGTTTTTATCCACTGAATTTAAAAGTGGGGGGCATATTCTTACTCAGCACATTTTTGTGAGCTCACACACCAATTTTCACTCCATTTGGAGTTGATCTTGACATGAGCTAAGTGGGAGAAATTCAAACTTTATTTGAATTTCAAACTGAACTTGTGCTGAAATTCATTCAAACCAAACCTCATTTGAACTTTGAGCAATTCAAATGGCTCATGGGTGAATAATTTGAATTGCCAAGGGTAGTATGGGGTTCACTGTTTACAACAGTGATTAGAAGTAAATTTCAGAGGTTAAAAGGAAGGGTGGGACCCACATGTCAGCCTCTACTTCAACACAAACCGACTGAGACTTTTCACTCGGGTCGCCGAGCCGCAGCGGTGATCGCCACCGAGGCCAGCCACCGCGCCACCAGCTGCTTGCCCACGCGCGGGAACGAGGCGGTGCAGAGCCTTCTTAGGGCGCCTGCCCCCCTCCTCGGCCGAGGTACCGACGTGTTTTCCCGCAAGAACCCAGCACTGGCCGAAAGTTTCTGCAGTTCGGACTTGATCGGAGGACGCCGATCGCAGCTCCCTCCTTCCACTCCAGAGTCCCAGCAAGGTACTAGAGACCATCCTCCATCCTCCCCATTGCTAGAATTCGGTTGAAACCGATTGATATCGGCTGTGCCGAAAGATCAAACTCGGAACTTGGAACCGCCGCACCTCGGGCTCTCGTGAACAGCCCAACCTGGGCGTTGTCACGCCCGAGCCAAGGCACCCTTGGACGCGCGGGTGACCGGTGCTGCTCATCCCCGAGCCACAGCTCGAGTGGTTGCTCACCGGCGGCGAATTTCCACTTTTCCCCTTTCAGTGTGCAGAACGACCTTCGGGTACGATTCTGTTTAATTCGTGCTCTAGAAAGGATTAGAGGGTCTCAGGCCACTCCCACACGAGCTAGACACGGTAACGCACAAGTTGCCTTCACAACTCTGGGCCGGAGAACCTCTGTGCCCGGCGTAATTTAAGGTCTACTAATGGCGGAACGAACGGGGGGGGTATCGGGCGCACGGTGAGGACCTATTTCGGGCCTTCCCCGAGCTGCCTCGAGCTCATGTCGACCTTCTCTGAGGTCCACTGATGCTCCCCGACCGATTTCCCAAGTAGCTGAGGTACTAGGAGAGTCAGCCGACATGGCCGAAGTCCTTCCGATATGGCGGCTCGTCGCCGACCATGCTCCGGCCATTGTCATGAGCAGCTGACCCGCGGATCCTGTTCCCCAAGTAAAAGTAGGCAGGGGCGGCCAGAATCAAGAAGTTTGGAGCTGTACAGCAGCCGGCGGCGAGCTCTCCGGCGAGGTCCCTCGGCGGCGGAGCGCGGGTGTCGCGAGGTTGAAGAAGGGGGTGGACCCCAACTGTCAGCGGCCGATATTTTGAATCGGGATCCGGCTGCGGCCGGGATCAGAGTGTGCTGGCGCGCAAAATCCTTGTGGGCCGCGGTGTGCCATCGCCTAGGCGTGCGACGCGTGTTCCCCTGGGCCCACACGCGAGTTTAAACTTTTCCCCGATTTTCAGATTTCCTTCAAACTTCAAATCCTCATAACTTTGGCTAGAAAGCTCCAAATTGAGTGAACCAAATTTTGCTGGATTCAGCTCTCTGAGTACTTTCCAGAAAATCAAGTTTCACTTCATGAAATTCCTTATTTCTCCAGAATTAATTCCTCAAAATTTAAATTGTTAGGAATTTTAACTGGAGAATCCTTTGGAGGAAAATCCTGAAATTTTACTGAGATGTTCACCAAAATATCCTTGAACTACCATAAAAATTTCAGATCCATTTGAGCTCATTTAATCCACCTAATGGTGTGATTAGTGAAACTGTTCCAGAGAAAATAGAAAAGGTTCAGAAACATTTTCAGAATTTTCTCTGAAATTGTTTAGCTCATATCTTTAGTTAGAGACTTCCAAATTAAGTGAGACCAACTCCATTAGAACCCTCTGAAAATCTAGTTTTCAGGAAGTCATAGTTTGTCTCATGAAAATTCCTAGAACACCCTAAGAGTTCCAATTAAGGTCAAGGACGTAATTATTTGTAGAGGGCTCAAATGAGCTTTGCTGCAACTAAAACTTGACCAAGTCTCTGTTTAGGTTGTAACCAAGCCACAGTAAAAGTTTCACAGTCATTAGGTCTATCTAGCAAGGGTTATAGACTTCACAACTTCAAACTTAATACAAATGCATTAAATTAATACATGTATTGTTTCTATCATGTAGTCGCTAAGGTCGAGGAGGAACCCGAAGTCCTAGACTTCGTTACTCCGGAGGAACAGCTAGCCTATGACCAAGAGCAGCAAGGCAAGCCCCGGTTTGCATTAACCTTTTTACAAATGTTTATTGTTTTGAGCACATCTTTGAATAGTGTTCTTTGCATTAGAGTCTTGATTGGAAACCCAACTGCACAGCCAAGAAAACCATGGGTTGGGTTTAGGATTGAAAACCTCGTTAGCCGCTGCATGGCTAGGATAGAGTAGGATTCGGTACAAGTCGAGTAGTTGGAACTACTCGCGAGAATAGGCTAGAGGCACATTGCTCGGGTAGAGATAGCACATGATACACATGGCAAGAAAATGAGACCGAGCGGAGAGTAAGGGCAGCAGGACTTTGGGGCCTGTGTGCTGTAGCTCCGCTCGTGTCGATTGAGGACCGAGCCGTGTGCGGGCCTGTTGAACAAGCTAGAACAGTACCGAAGACCTACCGGCTATATGGGAACCAGGAAACTGATGTAACTCAGGTAGCTGGGTATTGAGGCATTGCCCGTCGTTCAGAGGGTAGGTTGAGAGCTCGAGGTGTAAATCGGCTGGCGGCACAGAGTTGCGCGTGCAGAGACCTCTTGCTCGGGACGATGGGACCGGTTCAATCTTTGGCTAACGGGTGAAAGGTAGTCGCGTACGGCGTCCGTGATGGTTGTTGTAGGCAACATCGAGTACGGGCGTACGTGACGGGTTGTTCGGGTAACCCTGCAGGTGTAAATCGATTATAATCGCCGTCCCTCGCGGTCAGTGAGTACCACTTGTTCACTGTACCGTGACGTAGAATGAACAGGCTAGTTACATGTTAAATGTTGCTGATTGAAAGATGGACATTGATTGTTAATGATATGCTGTAGCTTAGAGCTAACTAAAGTTCTTTTCAACTTTGGGCAAAGTACATGAGAGAAATGCGTTTCTTGTTTGATTGCGGCTCTCTCATGTACCTTCGCGTAAGGTTCGCCACAACCTGCTGCTAAAACTTGAAAGTAAGGCTCTACTAATTAGGCGAGTCCTTGCAAATGATTTTTACCTCATGCAACCCACTACCTCATGTAGAAGTTCCATGTTTAGGTGAGACGGGTCAGACTTGCTGAGCCTTCGTGCTCACTGCTTGTGTTTGAAGCTTTTGCAGGGTTCTATGAGGAAGGGACTCCCGAAGAGGAGACGGAACCCCAGGAGGGGAACCCCGTCGAGTGGGAGTCGTGCACGCCGCAGAGTTAGTGTGCGTGTGTGCTAGCAAGGACACGTTCAAGGGCTGAACGTGCACTTGATGCTTAGTCTACGCCCGCGAGTGTGGACTAATCTTATTTTGATGTAAACATGTTCATAAACTTGTTTATGTAATAAAATTTCCGCTTCCGCTTTGTACCTTTGACGTGTGTTATACGGTGCTGCGCAACGCAGCACCCCTCAGCGTGATCCTGGCTCGACAGGACCAAATGGGGTCGTGTCAGCCTCCACGCCGTCCGCTGCCCGCCTCGCCGTGTGCCACTCGCCACGCTGCCTCCACCGTGAGGTAAGTCACCCACCTCCCTCCCCATCTAGAAAGTTTGGTTTTTAATTACCAATTGTTTAGATTATGCTTGTTTATTTTTGATTGTTTAGTGGCTAATTCCTTAGATTTAGATGAATTGATATGCTTAGGTTTAATTATTGCACAGGTCTATTTGAATTGCTAGCTAGGTGTTTTTTTAATTGCTTAGAATTGATAAGCTTGTTAACTACGGTAATTATGTTTGTTTTGATGAGTTGTTAATTGCTTAGATGATTAATGCATATGAGTTAATAGTTTAATGATTATTGTTTCGATTGTTTGAGTGTTTAAAAGTACTATATGTACATAAATGGGCTTAGGGCCCGATACGACCCATTTAGTGGTAACGTATACGTCTACAAAAGCATGATGTGAACAACCTAGGCCGCCTCGCCCTACCCCCACCCCTCCCCCCCCCCCCGCGGCTTAGCCAGCGCTCGGCCTCCGACACTCAACCGTGGAACTGCCAATCTTTCAGCGCTCGACCTCCTCCGCCGCGGGACTGTCGATCTGCCGGCACTCGTCGGCCTCCATTGACCGGCTGCCGCGGATCTGCCGGCGCTCAACCTCACACGAACGCAGGTCAGTCTGCTCCCCCTCTCCCACCCCCCACATTGGTTTCCTCCGTCGACGGCGCCACCCCCGCCCCTTCCTTTCCCGGATGATGTATCACCTCTTGTGCGCGGGCGCCGCCGCCGCCTCCCCTGTGTGCAAGCGCCGCCGCCGTATTCACCTGCCTTACGCCGGGATCTAAGGCGATGGGACGCCTTACGATCCCCAGGCGCCTTACCGCTTAAGCGACACCTTAACAACTATGGTTCTTTCCTCTCTCTATCTTTGAAATGACTCAAAAATGAAAGATTGACGTAAACCTTTACAATATGCGTCACCCGTTTCGAACCGGCCCGTCTCACACGTGTTACGCATGTGAGGCGTGTAGGTTCAGAATTGTCCCTTTTTGGACAGCCTAGAAGTGACCGAGAGGGCGTGCTTATAATGATACGCGGGGTCTAGATTTGGACGTAGTTTCAACAGCGTAACCCTAATGTTCTCCGCTGCTCCATTTTTGGACGTGCAGTTGGAGAGCAGCGGGGTTATGCTGCCGAAATTTCGTCTGAATCTAGACCTCGTGTCTTGTCATAAGCATGTTCGTCTCGGTCACTCTTGGGTGGGTTTAGGACCTATCCTTTCCAATAGATATAGGTCCGTGATATAAATAAATAATAAACTAACTATAAATTCTTTGACTTAAACTGCAGAGTTAAACATGAGTGAAGACCGTAGTTGGATGTATACCGGTTGGAATGTAAGGGCCTCAGTTTTTGACACCCAATTGTAGTGTTCATCACCACACTACACACCTCATTTGAGCAAGAATGATGAACACAAATGAAGAGCAAGTAACAATTATCAACATGCTCATTAGAGAACAAACTTACACATTGCAAAAGTGGTATTTCCCACATGTGATATAGATGGGCTGGACATATGAAAACTCCTACACTTTGCTAAGGATGTCCATGCCAAGTTTCACCCAAATTCAAAACCTTTTTGAGGTCATCTTGGGTATAGATAGGAAAGGGGCAGTTTGAAAACATATTCAAATTCAAACTGTTTTTATACCATGAATTTGAAAGTGGAAGGCATATTCTTGCTCAGCACATTTTTGTGAGCTCACACACCAATTTTCACTCCATTTGGGGTTGATCTTGACATGAGCTAAGGGGGAGAAATTCAAACTTTATTTGAATTTCAAACTGAACTTGTGCTGAAATTCATTCAAACCAAACCTCATTTGAACTTTGATCAATTCAAATGGCTCTTGGGTGAATAATTTGAATTGCCAAGGGTAGAATAGGGTTCACTGTTTACCACAGCTGTTAGGAGTAAATTTCAGAGGTTAAAAGAGGGGTGGGACCCACATGTCAGCCTCTGCCTCAAAACAAACCGACTGAACCACAGTTCAGTCGGTTCCCAGCTGCGGTGCGCGCGCGCCACCAAAGGGGGCAGCCGGCGCCAGCTCCTGCTGCGCGCCCCAAGCCGGAGACCAGCCGCCGGGCTATTTATTCCCTCCCCGGCGTGCGTCAGTCGCCATTCCCCGAGCTGCCGACGTGCACGATCCATTTCTCCACTGCCATCACCGCCGCTCGGGCGTCCGCTCGATCAAGCCGATCGCAGCTCCCTCCTTCCACTCCAGGGTCCCAGCAAGGTACTAGAGACCTTCCTCCATCCTCCCCATCGCTAGAAGTCGATTGAAACCGAGTGCTATCGGCTGTGCCGAAAGATAAAAATCGGAACTGGAAACCGCCGCACCTCGGGCTCTCGTGGACAGCCCAACCTGGGCGTTGTCACGCCCGAGCCAAGGCACCCTTGGACGCGCAGGTGACCGGTGCTGCTCATCCCCGAGCCACAGCTCGAGTGGTTGCTCACCGGCGGCGAATTTCCACTTTTCCCCTTTCTGTGTGCAGAACGACCTTCGGGTACGATTCTGTTTAATTCGTGCTCTAGAAAGGATTAGAGGGCCTCAGGCCACTCCCACACGAGCTAGACACGGTGACGCACAAGTTGCCTTCACAACTCTGGGCCGGAGAACCTCTGTGCCCGGCGTAATTCAAGGTCTACTAATGGCGGAACGAACGGGGGGTATCGGGCGCACGGTGAGGACCTATTTCGGGCCTTCCCCGAGCTGCCTCGAGTTCATGTCGACCTTCTCTGAGGTCCACTGATGCTCCCCGACCGATTTCCCAAGTAGCTAAGGTACTAGGAGAGTTAGCCGACATGGCCGAAGTCGTTCCGATATGGCGGCTCGTCGCCGACCATGCTCCGGCCATTGTCATGAGCAGCTAACCCTAGAATCATGTTCCCCGAGTAAAAGTAGGCAGGGGCGGCCAGAATCAAGAAGTTTGGAGCTGTACAGCAGCCAGCGGCGAGCTCTCCGGCGAGGTCCCTCGGCGGCGGGGCGCGTGTGTCGCGAGGTTGAAGAAGGGGGTGGACCCCAGCTGTCAGCGGCCGATATTTTGAATCGGGATCCGGCTGCGGCCGGGATCGGGTGTGCTGGCGCGCAAAATCCTTGTGGGCCGCGGTGTGCTGTCGCTTCGGCGTGCGACGCGTGTCCCCTGGGCCCACGCGCGAGTTTAAACTTTTCCCCGATTTTCAGATTTCCTTCAAACTTCAAATCCTTATAACTTTGGCTAGAAAGCTCCAAATCGAGTGAACCAAATTTTGCTGGATTCAGCTCTCTGAGTACTTTCCAGAAAATCAAGTTTCACTCCATGAAATTCCTTAATTCTCCAGAATTAATTCCTTGAAATTTAAACTGTTAGGAATTTTAACTGGAGAATCCTTTGGAGGAAAATCCTGAAATTTTGCTGGGATGTTGACCAAAATATCCTTGAGCTACCATAAAAATTTCAGACCCATTTGAGCTCATTTAGTCCACCTAATGGTGTGATTAGTAAAACTGTTCCAGAGAAAATAGAAAATGTTCAGAAACATTTTCAGAATTTTCTCTGAAATTGTTTAGCTCATATCTTTAGTTAGGGACTTCCAAATTAAGTGAGACCAACTCCATTAGGACCCTCTGAAAATCTAGTTTTCAGAAAGTCATAGTTTGTCTCATGAAAATTCCTAGAACACCCTAAGAGTTCCAATTAAGGTCAAGGACATAATTAATTGTGGAGGGCTCAAATGAGCTTTGCTGCAACTAAAACTTGACCAAGTCTGTGTTTAGGTTGTAACCAAGCCACAGTAAAAGTTTCACAGTCATTAGGTCTATCTAGCAAAGGTTATGGACTTCACAACTTCAAACTTAATACAAATGCATTTAAATTAATACATACATTGTTCTTATCATGTAGTCGCTAAGGTCGAGGAGGAACCCGAAGTCCTAGACTTCGTTACTCCGGAGGAACAGCTAGCCTACGACCAAGAGCAGCAAGGCAAGCCCCGGTTTGCGTTAACCATTTTTACAAATTTTTATTGTTTTGAGCACGTACTTGTTTCCTTTGTTCTTTGCATTAGAGTCTTGATTGGAAACCCAACTGCACAGCCAAGAAAACCATGGGTTGGGTTTAGGATGGAAAACCTCGTTAGCCACTGCATGGCTAGGATAGAGTAGGATTCGGTACAAGTCGAGTAGTTGGAACTACTCGCGAGAATAGGCTAGAGGCACATTGCTCGGGTAGTGATAGCACATGAAACACATGGCAAGAAAATGAGACCGAGCGGAGAGTAAGGGCAGCAGGACTTTGGGGCCTGTGTGCTGTAGCTCCGCTTGTGTCGATTGAGGACCGAGCCGTGTGCGGGCCTGTTGAACAAGCTAGAACAGTACCGAAGACCTACCGGCTATATGGGAACCGGGAAACTGATGTAACTCGGGTAGCTGGGTGTTGAGGCATTGCCCGTCGTTCAGAGGGTAGGTTGAGAGCTCGAGGTGTAAATCAGCTGGCGGCACAGAGATGCGCGTGCAGGGACCTCTTGCTCGGGACGATGGGACCGGTTCAATATTTGGCTAACGGGTGAAAGGTAGTCGCGTACGACGTCCGTGATGGTTGTTGTAGGCAACATCGAGTACGGGCGTACGTGACGGGTTGTTCGGGTAACCCTGCAGGTGTAAATCGATTATAATCGCCGTCCCTCGCGGTCAGTGAGTACCACTTGTTCACTGTACCGTGACGTAGAAAGAACAGGCTAGTTACATGTTAAAATGTTGCTGATTGAAAGCTGGACATTGATTGTTAATGATATGCTGTAGCTTAGTGCTAAATAAAGTTCTTTTCAACTTTGGGCAAAGTACACGAGAGAAATGTGTTTCTTGTTTGATTGCGGCTCTCTCGTGTGCCTTAGCGTAAGGTTCTCCACAACCTGCTGCTAAAACTTGAAAGTAAGGATCCACTAATTAGGCGAGTCCTTGCAAATGATTTTTGTTCCCTCAAGCAACCCATTACCCTCATGTAGAAGTTCCATGTTTAGGTGAGACGGGTCAGACTTGCTGAGCCTTCGTGCTCACTGCTTGTGTTTGAAGCTTTTTGCAGGGTTCTATGAGGACGGGACTCCCGAAGAGGAGACGGAACCCCAGGAGGGGAACCCCGTCGAGTGGGAGTCGTGCACGCCGCAGAGTTAGTGTGCGTGTGTGCTAGCAAGGACACGTTCGAGGGCTGAACGTGCACTTGATGCTTAGTCTACGCCCGCGAGTGTGGACTAAACTTATTTTGATGTAAACATGTTAATAAACTTGTTTATGTAATAAAGCTTCCGCTTCCGCTTTGTACCTTTGACGTGTGTTATACGGTGCTGTGCAACGCAGCACCCCTCAGCGTGATCCTGGCTCGACAGGACCAATGGGGTCGTGTCAGCGTGGTATCAGAGCTCGCTTGAGGTTTAACACAGTACAAAGGTCTTCTTTTTAAAAAATCCAGTGAGGAACGAGTTAGTAGCCCGTATAAGGATGTTATTAGCATATAGAAAGTGGCTTATTAACCTATTTGTTATGTCGGAAAATCGTGCATCTCGGGACGTTCATGTCTTGGGGGGTGCACGTAAGCGCTGTCCACCAGTGCGCACAAGCTGAAGTGTGGAGCCCCACGGGTGGCAGGTAACCCGACCCGCTTTGATATCCTCTACGACTCTTCATGTCGTTTGGGGTATTCGAGCAACGTCTGTCCCTGACGTGCGTGGTGCAACATGGGAGACCCCGTCACGTGGTCCGAAACGTGAACACGTAACTCAAGGCGTGTTTGGCTTGAGAACATCCGGGCGAGTGATGACGGCCGGGTGTACAAACTGTATGGATTCCGGGCTCGGTGTGCAGCCGAGTCTGATGATTGGTTGAATTTCTGCAGGTAGCCTTACCACGAAACGGTAGACGTGTAGCATCCGTGTGCGAGTGACGAGTAGTGCCACTAAACTAACGAAGCCGGCTAAGTCCGGTATAGGTTTTTCCTTTGTGAGGACGTAGTACCGACATAATCTGGTGACGCCTCGACGTCACATCCAATTAAAGGAACAACTTCATTTAAAAACTTGAAGGTTTTGATCCAAAGTAGTAAAACTTGATGTAACTCCTTCCCTTGAACAGGATATTCAAAGCTAATAAGTTTTCAACTTATAGGATGTTAAGGACAGAGCACTCTGTTTTCAGCTGAATCAAGGCTGAAGTTAATCAGAGGCTAGAGGTCGAGTTCTTTCGAGGTTGGGGTCGTATGATACATTTCTGGGAAGCTTTAGAAGAGCTTTACAACTTTTCTGTTGAGGTCCAGAGGTGTTTCGTCCCTTAACCACTCGAAAAATGCAGTAGAGTTGAAACTGTCCAGAAAACAGGACAGAGCAAAGACTCTCTGTAAACTCTCTGTAAATTAAGCATAACTTCCTGCTTAAAAATCCAAAAAAATAGGAAATGAGGTAGTTCTGGAAAGCTTATGAGATGGGTTACAACTTTGTAACAGAAAGTTTTGTCAGATTAGGAACAGAATTAACTGGGATTCTTGGATCAAATCAGTACCTAAGGCAGGGAGGTGCTGTCCAATTGTTCCCAGAAATTCTGTTAACTTTGACATCTCATAATTTTTGAACCAGGACAGATCATAGGCCAAGCAAATGCTTTCTGGAAAGCTATTGAAGTTAGCTTTAACTTTGATGTTAAGCTCCAGAATTAGTTTTGCCTTTAACCTGGCCTAAATCAGGTTGATATGGAAACTGGTCAGGGCTGTCATGGTAACAGCAGATCAGCAGTCAAATTTGTTTAAAAATTTGAACTATGTTTCCAAGTGTTATGGGTTCAATGACATATCTTATGTTATAACTCAATTGTTTACTGTTTAAATAAATATTTGACATTTCTCAAATATATTTTTACAGATGGCAGCAGATAAACGGTTGGAAAACGGGTGGGTAGTTTCCCACTGTTCTGACCGTAGCGGTTACCCGGAAGCATTGTGGCAAATGCTCCAATATTTCGGGTACAACCAGATGCCGCAATACTTCGC
Source organism: Neostapfia colusana (assembly GCA_030760725.1). Taxonomy (NCBI): domain Eukaryota; kingdom Viridiplantae; phylum Streptophyta; class Magnoliopsida; order Poales; family Poaceae; genus Neostapfia; species Neostapfia colusana. The sequence goes on from JASWHV010000009.1 coordinate 52,420,426, forward strand.
CAAGGAAGAAGGCGAAGAGGGGAACAAGACGTGGACGATCCATGTCGAGGTTCCTGCAGGGCCTACGCCACCCGGTTGGGTGCCATTCACCGCCACGGTGAGAGGAAGACAACCGGAAGGGATGTGGCAAGTGGCAGCCCGTGACACTATGTCACGTTTCTGCCAACTACACGTGCAGGCTATGGAGGGTACTCCATACGCACTCGTTCCGGTGGAGGGACGAGCTCAGCATGTGTGGGAAGAAAGGTACCTGGAGGCAACAGACCCGAGTTGCCCAAGGTACAACCCCGCGGAGGCAAACCTCAGCCTCCAGATGAGGGCGGGAAACGCTGTGATGGACAGCCAAGCTGTTCATACGGAGCATCTCGCCACCAAGCTCAAGGAGAGCACAAGCCGGGGAGATCATTTCGAGAGTGCTCACAGTGCACTCCGCAATGTGCTCCTTCCGACGATCAAGCGACTGAATGAACAACACAATCAGTTGCGTCGTCTGAAGAAGGCAAAGAAGAAGAGCCATGTTGATATCGCGGCGTTGCAAGAGCTGGTGCAGACCCTAACCCAGCAGAATGAGGACCTTGCTCAAGAGCGGGACGACGCTGTTGAGGAAGGACAAGGCTGGGAAGAGGACTACAACCAGGCTATGGACGAGGTGCATGCATTGCAGGACCTCGTGCCCCCGGTATTGGGCGTACCGGTAGTCTTGGGTCTTCCAGCCATGGGAGAACCCGGAATGGGAGAAGAGGTGGTAGATCCAGAGCCACCAGCTGAGGTACCGGAGGAGGACGACCCCCAGGAGGTCGAGTTCTACTCCGAGTAGGGGGTTACGGTTGCCAAGTAGGGCAGCTAGGGTAGCGTAACCCAACTTTTGTAATAGGTGACATGTCGTGTAGACAGTAGCGTATGTATAGGTAGTGACGACATGAGCACGACTTCTCGGAGATCCGAGAATAATGTATCTTGTATAAAGTTTATGCTTTATCAATATATGTGAATGTTGTGCAAAATAATCATGCATCGCTTCAATACCTACTGCTGTTTATGGAATTTTGAGTAAGACATGTGCTAATTGCTGCTGTGCTGAATTTCAGAATGACGCGTACTCGTGCCAACCCTGATGTTGGAGGTACTAGCCAAGGGGGAGAGACCTCCCAACCGCTTCCCGAGGACTCCTCGGGACAGCAGCAGCAACAGCAACAGCAAACACCGCCACCACCACTGCCAACGGTTACATTGGCCGACATTGTCGCGGCAATGGCGGGTTCACATCAGCAGCACACAGAGCTGCTGCAAACGTTAATTGCGAATACGTCTCGCCCAGAGAGACGTCAAGATCGTGAGGAGCGCCAACAGAGCTCCTACTCCGACTTCCTGGCGACTCATCCCCCTGTATTCTCAAGGGTGGATGAACCACTTGACGCGGACAACTGGCTCCGCGCCATAGAGATGAAGTTCGGGCTGCTCCAAATCAGCGAGCAGCGCAAGACTCAGTTCGCGGTCCGGAAGCTCCAAGGATCCGCGAGCGCGTGGTGGGCCAACTTCTGTGCTTCACAGCCCACCGACCGAGCGATGACCTGGGCGGAGTTCCGGACGGCCTTCAGTGCCTATCATATACCGCCCGGTTTGATGAAGAGGAAGACGCAGGAATTCCTACACCTGCAACAAGGGAGCCGAAACGCGCTGGAATATTCCAGGGCGTTCAACGATCTCGCGCTCTACGCGTCGTATCACGCAGATACGGACGAGAAGCGGCGGGACCACTTTTACCAGGGGCTTAACCCGCTCCTGAAAGACAAGCTGGCGATGTTCAATCGCGGCAGCCTCAACGACATAATTGATGCTGCGATTGTTCAGGAGGACTCCGGCAAGGAGTTGGCGGCGGCAGAGCGAAAGCGAAGCGCGCCGCAGAGCAGCGGAGAAGGAGGCGGTCCTTCTCAGAAGTTTCGGATGGTGAATCGCCCACCATCAGGTCCACGCTGGCAGCCACCACAGCGGCCGATGCCGTTCCGCAGTCGGCCGTACTCTTCACCGGCATTCCGGCCGGCACTGCCAGTACCACCGCAACAACAACAGCAGCAGCGGGCGATGCCGCGTGCGTTTGCACCTCCGCAACGCATGCCGGGCTTTCGTCCCCCGAGTACTCCACCAGCAGCGGCCACATGTTACAAGTGTGGTCGTCCAGGACACTTCGCGAGCAGTTGCCCGGAGAGGCAAGGCGGCGGAGTGGCACCACAGTTTCCGGGGAGGAATCAACCCCGGAACCCTACTAATGCGCGGCGGGCAAACCCTAGGCCCGGCACTGTCCACCAGCTTGCCATTGAGGACGTGCCGGAGGGCGAGCCAATCCTTGCGGGTATGTTCCAACTCCACCAGCATCCCGCTATAGTACTATTTGATTCAGGCGCCACGCATAATTTTATTAGCCAAGCTTTCATTGCTAAACACAGCTTGCCAATACTACCCACCGATAGTCCATATTTAATTTGTTCACCGGGTGGGAAGATTTCAGCAAGCGTAATGGTCTCCAAAGCACCATTATGCTTAGCGGGTAGAGTGTACCCCACGTCTCTCATTATCTTAGAGGGGCAGAAGGTCGATGTCATCCTAGGGATGTCGTGGTTAACCCGCCACGGCGCTGTTTTAGACACCGTCCTTCGAGTCGTGCACTTAAACTCAGAGGTGCACGGTTCTCACTCATTATTTCTGGACAGTCCAGAAATAAAACTTCCAAGTGTCTACCAAGCCACAACCATCAGATTGGAAGATATTCCAGTGGTCCGAGAGTTCCCGGATGTATTCCCGGACGATTTGCCGGGGATGCCACCCGATAGAGAGGTGGAGTTCAAAATTGAACTCGCACCGGGAACCATGCCAATATCTCGAAGGCCATACAAGATGGCGCCCAAGGAGTTGGCTGAACTGAAAACTCAGCTCACAGACCTTCTGGAGAAGGGTTTTATTAGGCCGAGCTCCTCGCCATGGGGCTGTTCGGCATTATTTGTCAAGAAGAAGGATGAGACGTTGCGGCTTTGCGTGGACTACCGTCCATTAAATGCCGTAACCATCAAGAACAAGTACCCGTTGCCACGGATCGACATGTTGTTTGATCAGTTGGTCGAAGCAAAGATCTTTTCCAAGATGGATTAAAGATCCGGGTACCATCAGATTAAGATAAGGGCGGAGGACATTCCGAAGACAGCTTTCTCGACAAGGTATGGACTTTATGAGTACCTGGTCATGTCCTTCGGCCTCACCAATGCTCCAGCTCACTTCATGTACTTAATGAACTCGGTGTTCATGCCGGAGCTGGACAAGTTTGTCGTGGTCTTCATCGACGACATCCTGGTATATTCCAAGTCGGAGGAAGATCACAAGAAACATCTGCGTATAGTCTTGCAACGGCTGCGGGATCACAAGTTATACGCAAAGTTCAGCAAATGCGAGTTTTGGATATCGCAAGTGCCTTTCCTCGGGCATATCATCTCAGCGGAGGGTATCGCTGTGGACCCGAGCAAGATCACGCAAGTGCTGAATTGGAAATCCCCGAGAACAGTTCATGAGGTACGGAGTTTCCTCGGACTCGCGGGATATTATCGGAGGTTCATTCCGAACTTCTCGAAGATTGCCAAGCCAATGACAGAGCTGCTGAAGAAAGCTACCAAATATGTTTGGTGTCCGGCATGTGAAGCAGCATTCAAGGCTTTAGTCAAGCACCTGACATCAGCACCGGTTTTGGCGCAGCCAGACACAACAAAACCGTTCGATGTGTACTGCGATGCATCCGGCATTGGGCTCGGATGTGTGCTGATGCAAGACCGAAGAGTGGTCGCGTATGGATCACGGCAGCTTAGGAATCATGAGCAAAATTATCCAACTCACGACTTGGAGCTCGCTGCCGTGGTACTTGCACTGAAGATGTGGAGGCACTACCTACTCGGTAACCTTGTACATTTATATACCGACCACAAAAGCCTCAAGTACATATTCACTCAGAAGGAGTTGAACATGAGGCAACGAAGATGGTTGGAACTGATAAAGGATTATGAGATAGAGATCCATTATCATCCGGGCAAGGAAAACGTTGTGGCAGATGCGCTGAGCCGCAAGTCACACGTCAATAATCTGACCATCACACCGTTGGAAGGGAGCGAACCACCACTACATGTGATTCCACACGGAGCTCTCTACAACCTAGCTTTGATCCCCACCATCCGTGAAGAGATAGCGGCAGCCCAGAAGAATGACAAGGGCATGTCCCATTTGCGGAGACGTGTAGACAGTGGGGAGTTGAAATGTTTCCGGAAGGACGGAGACGGCGTCCTATGGTTCAAGGACCGGATCGTCGTACCCCGAAACCCGGAGTTACGGAAGAAAATATTTGATGAGGCTCACTTATCAAAATTTTCTATTCACCCCGGCAGCAACAAAATGTATCAAGAGCTCAGAAGAAAGTTTTGGTGGACACGGATGAAGCGGGAGACTGCAAAATACGTGTCCGAGTGTGATACATGTCGAAGGGTGAAGGCAGACCATATGCGGAAACCGGGACTGCTGCAACCACTGGGCATTCCTGCCTGGAAGTGGGAGGACGTGAGCATGGATTTCGTCGTCGGTTTACCCACCACCTTACAGAAACATGATTCTGTGTGGGTGATCGTCGATCGGCTCACCAAAGTTGCCCATTTCATCCCGGTCAACACCAACTACAACGCCAAGAAGTACGCTGAACTGTACATCTCACGGATCCTATGCTTATATGGCGTACCCCGTACCATCATATCGGACCGGGGCACTTTATTTGTGTCCCGTTTTTGGGAGCAGCTACACGCTGCCTTGGGTACGAAGCTGATCCGTAGTTCAGCCTACCACCCGCAGACGGATGGACAAACCGAGCGGGTAAATCAGATTCTAGAAGACATGCTACGAGCTTGCGCTATCGACCACGGCAAGAATTGGGATGATCACTTGCCGTTAGCCGAGTTCTCGTACAACAATGGGTACCAAGCCAGCATCAAGATGGCGCCCTACGAGGCGCTATACGGGAGAAAATGCCGCACACCACTGAACTGGTGTGAGTCTGGCGAGAGGGTTACCTTCGGGATTGATCTTGTCAACAACGCGGAAGAAAAGGTTCGATTAATTCAAGCGAACCTAAAGGCCGCTCAATCCCGACAGAAACAGTATGCGGACCGGAGGAGGCGCCCATTACAATTCGAAGTTGGAGATCACGTATACCTACGAGTGTCTCCAATGAAGGGCGTAAACAGATTTGGGGTGAGAGGAAAGTTGGCACCCCGATTCATCGGTCCATTCCAAATTACCGAAAGATGTGGATCAGTAGCATACCGGCTGAGATTACCAGAAGCACTTTCCGGTGTGCACGACGTCTTTCACATTTCCCAGCTGAGGAAGTGTCTCAAGCTAGCAACTACCGTTCAGCTGGAAGACATCGAAGAACTGCAACCGGATCTCACCTATCGGGAGGAACCGGTGCAGATTATTGATGAAAAGGCCCGAACCACACGCAAGCGTACGTTGTGGTTCTACAAGGTTCTATGGAGTAATCACTCCATGGACGAAGCGACATGGGAAAGCGAAGAATTCCTTCGCACTAACTACCCCGACTTTCTCACGTCGCATATCCGGTAATTTTTCCACCGTCCTCTCTCTCATTTTCACCTTGTAATCTCGGGACGAGATTCTTTTAAGGGGGGAGGAATGTAAGGGCCTCAGTTTTTGACACCCAATTGTAGTGTTCATCACCACACTACACACCTCATTTGAGCAAGAATGATGAACACAAATGAAGAGCAAGTAACAATTATCAACATGCTCATTAGAGAACAAACTTACACATTGCAAAAGTGGTATTTCCCACATGTGATATAGATGGGCTGGACATATGAAAACTCCTACACTTTGCTAAGGATGTCCATGCCAAGTTTCACCCAAATTCAAAACCTTTTTGAGGTCATCTTGGGTATAGATAGGAAAGGGGCAGTTTGAAAACATATTCAAATTCAAACTGTTTTTATACCATGAATTTGAAAGTGGAAGGCATATTCTTGCTCAGCACATTTTTGTGAGCTCACACACCAATTTTCACTCCATTTGGGGTTGATCTTGACATGAGCTAAGGGGGAGAAATTCAAACTTTATTTGAATTTCAAACTGAACTTGTGCTGAAATTCATTCAAACCAAACCTCATTTGAACTTTGATCAATTCAAATGGCTCTTGGGTGAATAATTTGAATTGCCAAGGGTAGAATAGGGTTCACTGTTTACCACAGCTGTTAGGAGTAAATTTCAGAGGTTAAAAGAGGGGTGGGACCCACATGTCAGCCTCTGCCTCAAAACAAACCGACTGAACCACAGTTCAGTCGGTTCCCAGCTGCGGTGCGCGCGCGCCACCGAAGGGGGCAGCCGGCGCCAGCTCCTGCTGCGCGCCCCAAGCCGGAGACCAGCCGCCGGGCTATTTATTCCCTCCCCGGCGTGCGTCAGTCGCCATTCCCCGAGCTGCCGACGTGCACGATCCATTTCTCCACTGCCATCACCGCCGCTCGGGCGTCCGCTCGATCAAGCCGATCGCAGCTCCCTCCTTCCACTCCAGGGTCCCAGCGAGGTACTAGAGACCTTCCTCCATCCTCCCCATCGCTAGAAGTCGATTGAAACCGAGTGCTATCGGCTGTGCCGAAAGATAAAAATCGGAACTGGAAACCGCCGCACCTCGGGCTCTCGTGGACAGCCCAACCTGGGCGTTGTCACGCCCGAGCCAAGGCACCCTTGGACGCGCAGGTGACCGGTGCTGCTCATCCCCGAGCCACAGCTCGAGTGGTTGCTCACCGGCGGCGAATTTCCACTTTTCCCCTTTCTGTGTGCAGAACGACCTTCGGGTACGATTCTGTTTAATTCGTGCTCTAGAAAGGATTAGAGGGCCTCAGGCCACTCCCACACGAGCTAGACACGGTGACGCACAAGTTGCCTTCACAACTCTGGGCCGGAGAACCTCTGTGCCCGGCGTAATTCAAGGTCTACTAATGGCGGAACGAACGGGGGGTATCGGGCGCACGGTGAGGACCTATTTCGGGCCTTCCCCGAGCTGCCTCGAGTTCATGTCGACCTTCTCTGAGGTCCACTGATGCTCCCCGACCGATTTCCCAAGTAGCTGAGGTACTAGGAGAGTTAGCCGACATGGCCGAAGTCGTTCCGATATGGCGGCTCGTCGCCGACCATGCTCCGGCCATTGTCATGAGCAGCTAACCCTAGAATCATGTTCCCCGAGTAAAAGTAGGCAGGGGCGAGCTCTCCGGCGAGGTCCCTCGGCGGCGGGGCGCGGGTGTCGCGAGGTTGAAGAAGGGGGTGGACCCCAGCTGTCAGCGGCCGATTTTGAATCGGGATCCGGCTGCGGCCGGGATTGGGTGTGCTGGCGCGCAAAATCCTTGTGGGCCGCGGTGTGCTGTCGCTTCGGCATGCGACGCGTGTCCCCTGGGCCCACGCGCGAGTTTAAACTTTTCCCCGATTTTCAGATTTCCTTCAAACTTCAAATCCTTATAACTTTGGCTAGAAAGCTCCAAATCGAGTGAACCAAATTTTGCTGGATTCAGCTCTCTGAGTACTTTCCAGAAAATCAATTTTCACTCCATGAAATTCCTTAATTCTCCAGAATTAATTCCTTGAAGTTTAAACTGTTAGGAATTTTAACTGGAGAATCCTTTGGAGGAAAATCCTGAAATTTCGCTGGGATGTTCACCAAAATATCCTTGAGCTACCATAAAAATTTCAGACCCATTTGAGCTCATTTAGTCCACCTAATGGTGTGATTAGTAAAACTGTTCCAGAGAAAATAGAAAATGTTCAGAAACATTTTCAGAATTTTCTCTGAAATTGTTTAGCTCATATCTTTAGTTAGGGACTTCCAAATTAAGTGAGACCAACTCCATTAGGACCCTCTGAAAATCTAGTTTTCAGAAAGTCATAGTTTGTCTCATGAAAATTCCTAGAACACCCTAAGAGTTCCAATTAAGGTCAAGGACATAATTAATTGTGGAGGGCTCAAATGAGCTTCGCTGCAACTAAAACTTGACCAAGTCTGTGTTTAGGTTGTAACCAAGCCACAGTAAAAGTTTCACAGTCATTAGGTCTATCTAGCAAAGGTTATGGACTTCACAACTTCAAACTTAATACAAATGCATTTAAATTAATACATACATTGTTCTTATCATGTAGTCGCTAAGGTCGAGGAGGAACCCGAAGTCCTAGACTTCGTTACTCCGGAGGAACAGCTAGCCTACGACCAAGAGCAGCAAGGCAAGCCCCGGTTTGCATTAACCATTTTTACAAATTTTTATTGTTTTGAGCACATACTTGTTTCCTTTGTTCTTTGCATTAGAGTCTTGATTGGAAACCCAACTGCACAGCCAAGAAAACCATGGGTTGGGTTTAGGATGGAAAACCTCGTTAGCCACTGCATGGCTAGGATAGAGTAGGATTCGGTACAAGTCGAGTAGTTGGAACTACTCGCGAGAATAGGCTAGAGGCACATTGCTCGGGTAGTGATAGCACATGAAACACATGGCAAGAAAATGAGACCGAGCGGAGAGTAAGGGCAGCAGGACTTTGGGGCCTGTGTGCTGTAGCTCCGCTTGTGTCGATTGAGGACCGAGCCGTGTGCGGGCCTGTTGAACAAGCTAGAACAGTACCGAAGACCTACCGGCTATATGGGAACCGGGAAACTGATGTAACTCGGGTAGCTGGGTGTTGAGGCATTGCCCGTCGTTCAGAGGGTAGGTTGAGAGCTCGAGGTGTAAATCAGCTGGCGGCACAGAGATGCGCGTGCAGGGACCTCTTGCTCGGGACGATGGGACCGGTTCAATATTTGGCTAACGGGTGAAAGGTAGTCGCGTACGACGTCCGTGATGGTTGTTGTAGGCAACATCGAGTACGGGCGTACGTGACGGGTTGTTCGGGTAACCCTGCAGGTGTAAATCGATTATAATCGCCGTCCCTCGCGGTCAGTGAGTACCACTTGTTCACTGTACCGTGACGTAGAAAGAACAGGCTAGTTACATGTTAAAATGTTGCTGATTGAAAGCTGGACATTGATTGTTAATGATATGCTGTAGCTTAGTGCTAACTAAAGTTCTTTTCAATTTTGGGCAAAGTACACGAGAGAAATGTGTTTCTTGTTTGATTGCGGCTCTCTCGTGTGCCTTAGCGTAAGGTTCTCCACAACCTGCTGCTAAAACTTGAAAGTAAGGATCCACTAATTAGGCGAGTCCTTGCAAATGATTTTTGTTCCCTCAAGCAACCCATTACCCTCATGTAGAAGTTCCATGTTTAGGTGAGACGGGTCAGACTTGCTGAGCCTTCGTGCTCACTGCTTGTGTTTGAAGCTTTTTGCAGGGTTCTATGAGGAAGGGACTCCCGAAGAGGAGACGGAACCCCAGGAGGGGAACCCCGTCGAGTGGGAGTCGTGCACGCCGCAGAGTTAGTGTGCGTGTGTGCTAGCAAGGACACGTTCGAGGGCTGGACGTGCACTTGATGCTTAGTCTACGCCCGCGAGTGTGGACTAAACTTATTTTGATGTAAACATGTTAATAAACTTGTTTATGTAATAAAGCTTCCGCTTCCGCTTTGTACCTTTGACGTGTGTTATACGGTGCTGTGCAACGCAGCACCCCTCAGCGTGATCCTGGCTCGACAGGACCAATGGGGTCGTGTCATGGAACAAGGCAACTGGTCACTCAGATGAGTGGTATGCAGGGATAGACGACTTTATTGATCGAGTGTTCTCGTTGTCTACGACCGATAAAGTTCGTTGCCCATGTGCGAAATGCCGGAATACTAAGTTTTTGGACAAAACGACATTGTCATTACACTTGTGCAGAATGCCATATTATGAGGTCTGGAGTTTCCACGGCGAGTCTGCTCCTCGAGCCGTTCATGTAGTGGAAGATGATGATGATTGTCCGGGTGTTGACAGGATTGATGAGATGTTACAAGATATACAAACGGAGGATCCGCCCACAAATGAGGCAGACACATTCTTTAATCTCTTGAAAGCTTCTGAAGAGGTGTTGCATGATCATACTGAAATGACTCTTCTTACTTTCATGACCAGATTTATGGCAATCAAATCTAAGTATTTCTTCTCTAATAATTGCTACAATGATATGATGAAACTTATCAGCGATGCTCTTCCACAACCTCATAAACTGCCCAAAGATATGTATCACTCAAAGAAATTACTATCTGGACTGGGTATGAAATATGAAAAAATTGACGTGTGTCTAGATAACTGCATGCTATTCTGGAAAGAGCATGACAAAGAGAAGAATTGTTTAAAGTGTGGAAAAACGAGGTTTGTCGAAGTTGTCAATGACGATGGTGATAAAGTAATGACAGAAGTTGCACATAAGCAATTGCGTTACTTGCCTGTGACACCTCGGTTGAAGCTGCTGTTTCTTTCTAAAAGATCTGCTAGACACATGAGATGACACAAAGAAGGTGTGCGTGAGAACAAAGATGTGTTGACTCATCAATCGGACGGTGATGCATGGAAGTCTTTGGACTCTTTTGATCCTGCTTTTGCTAGTGATGCGAGAAATGTTCGCATCGGGTTAGCGACGGATGGTTTTTCACCTTTCAGTACAAATGCCACACCATACTCCTGTTGGCCCGTCTTTGTTATTCCGTACAATCTACCACCTTCTCTTTGTATGAAGTACGAGTTTATGTTTCTTAGCCTCATTATACCAGGACCAGATCATCCGGGATCACGTATCAATGTGATGTTGAAACCATTGATTGAAGAATTGAAAACGTTGTAGATTGGAGTTGAAGCGTATGACTGTTACAAGAAGCAGAAATTCAACCTTCGAGCTGCTTATTTGTGGTCTGTCCATGATTTCCCTGCGTACGGCATGTTTCCTGGATGGAGTACACATGGTCGTTTGTCGTGTCCCATATGTGCGTCTGACACAGAGTGTTTTCGACTTACATACGGTGGCAAGATAAGCTACTTTGATTGTCATAGGCGTTGGCTTCCTCGAAACCACCCATTCAGTGCGTCTGCACTACCCCGGTGCGATCGATGGACGTGCAGCTACGTCGTGGGACGACTACGCGCGCGTTCCTCACCTGGAGAACGACAACCTACAGGGAGTCGTGTGGGCAGATTTTTGGGTAAGTAACTTTCATAAATATTTGAAGTTTCAATTCTTTATGTTCCTTCAAATATTAATGTGCCTATATGTCAAACTGTGTTGGCTTCCTACAGCTCAGGTACCGTCTTGAGGACCTGGCTGAGCAGATGGATCACGCCCGCTCCGTGTTCGAAGTGAACGCTCGGAAGCTTGTTATGCAAATGCTTTCGAACGCTCGGAGTCAAGTAGTTAACGACTACTTAAAGCTCCATGACCACGAGGTTGGGTCGTTCAGAGACGCCTCCGACACGTACTTGACGGAGGAGCAATACGCAGAGGTAAGTTGCGTAATCTTTAAATTGTTCATATTAATTTTGCTAAGTAACATCTAATGAACTACGCATGTGTTCAGGTTAGTGTCCCTTGGTTACAGGGACGAAATGAAGATTACCGAGCCCTTTGCAGGTATTGGGCTAGTGATGAGTTCATCGCTAAGTCCAAGAAGGCTCGAGATGCCAGAGGGAGCTCAGGGAAGCACGGTATGGGCGTCCAAGGTTTTGTGCGAATGGCTAAACGGATGGTAAGTTTCTTGGTAGTTTTTATTATATTCATAATGTAGTATTGTTCGTACTAACATATGTTCACAGGAAAAGGAGACCGGTGTGCGACCGAGTGCTACTGCGGTCTATAGGAGAGGTCACGCTGACCCTTCTCAGCCGGAGCAGTGTAGTCAGTACGCAGCGGAGCGCCTGGTAAGTTTCATGACCTCTGAAATTATTTGACACTATATATGTTGTTGAACTTACACAATTTCATTGTTTTTCAGACTAGGTATGGGCAAGAGGCTGTGAGGATACACGGCGAAGGGTTCGATTGGGAAAACTCCCAAACATCGACCCTCAAGCCGCGTATGCAAGCGGAGGTGAAAAAGCACACGGAAGGTGAATTCATTTACTTTCATTGTTTTCAATTCAAGATTATTTAATTTTACCTTGAATTGATTCGTATTTTTAGGCTTGTCATATTCTCTGGAGTCGTCAACTCTAGGGAGGCACGACCTGCGAGAGGCAGCTCCTCGCAGTCTTCGGCTGCTGGTGCAGGCTCCTCCAGCCGCCGTGTCACCGAGAGAGATCTCGAAGTCATGGCGCTTCGGGAGAGCTTGGCTCGGCAGGAGGAGGCCTTGGCGAGAGAGCGAGAGAACAACAGGGCTGCCATGGTGTACCATGCGTCCTATATGGCACAGATGCATGCGGCAATGGAAGTAAGAAACATACAATTATAATTTAATTACATTACATTTCAATTAGTATTGTAAATTGTAATGTTTGAAATGACAGGCGCTAGCTCGACAGCAAGGGCAGCAAATCCAGATACCATTGTGGCAGCCACCTCCGTTCGTGCTTGAGCCGTCGCCACCACAGGAGCAGTTTCTTGGAGTACAGGTATAAAAAGAAAGTTACATTAAGTGGAAGCCCCAACCGCTAAGAATCCTAATGAACCTAGAAAAACAATTGTAAACTTGTACATATGTCACTGTGTTTCGCAGGGATCAGGGACGGAGGCTCAGACTCCATCGCCACAGCTAAGGGCCCCAGGTTCGCCGCGGCAGGATGACTGCTTCGCTCCCGGAGGTAGTGGAGGGGCTAGTAATCAATAAATTTGTGATTTCGTTTTTGATTGTGTGGATGTCAGACTTCGTGATTGTCGATGTGTACTATTGCACTTTGTTTTGAATTTATATATCAAACTGTTTTGTTGTTGTCTATTGATTTGGATGTGTAGCTGGCCATAGAGCCAGGTTAGCCATTTTCTGTTTTTTTTTAAAAAAAATGGAAAAGCTTATATACGACGGCCTGTATAGTTTATATACAACGGTCGCTATACAGGGCCGTCGTAAATAAGCCTAAATTATATATGACGGCTGGGCCAGGCTGTCGTATATAAGCTCTTATATACGACAGCCAGGGTCCAGCGGCTGTCGTATATAAGCTCTTATATACGACAGCCAGGCCGATGCGCTGTCGTATATAAGAGCTTATATACGACAGCCTTGACCCAGCCATCGTATATAAAGGCCCCGGCCCACTGGGCCAAGTATACGAAACGGTCCGTTGTATATAAGTGGCCGTCGTATATATACTGTTATATACGACTGTGTCGTCGTATATAACTATATATACGACAAAATATATACGACGGCCACAAACCGTCGTATATAAACAACTGCCATCATATATAGTTTATATACGACGGCTTCTGCTTTATATACGATGGTTTTAGCCGTCGTATGCTGACGGGAATCCTGTAGTGTCCACAAGCTGAAGGGTGGAGCCCCACGGGTGCAGGTAACCCGACCCGCTTTAATATCCTCTACGACTCTTCATGTCGTTTGGGGTATTCGAGCAACGTCTGTCCCTGGCGTGCTTTGGGCAATTTAGGAGACCCTGTCACGTGGTCAGTAACGTGAACACGTAGCTCAAGGCGTGTTTGGCTTGAGAACATCCGGGCGAGTGATGACGGCCGGGTGTACGAACTGTATGGATACCGGGCTCGGTGTGCAGCCAAGTCTGATGATTGTTTGAGTTATATGCAGGTAGTCTAACCAAGAAACGGTAGACGTGTAGCATTCGTGTGCGAGTGACGCTTAGTGCCACTGAACTAACGAAGCCGGCTAAGTCCGGTATAGGTTTTTCTTTGTGAGGACGTAGTACCGACATGATCTTGTGACGCATCGACGTCACACCCCAATAAATGATCAACTTCATGGTAAAACTTGAAAGTTTTAATCTAGAGCACTAAAACTTTGCTGTAACTCCTTCCCTTAATCAGGATATTCAAAGTTAACAAGTTTTCAACTTATAGGATACTAAGGACAGAGTCCCCTGTTTTCAGCTGAAATAAGGCTGAAGTTAATCAGAGGTTAGAGGTTGAGTTCTTTCGAGGTTTTGGTCATATGATACATTTCTGGAAATATTTGGAATAGCTTTACAAATTGTCTGTTGAGGTCCAGAGGTGTTTCATCTCATACCCAATCGAAAAATGCAGTAGGGTTGAAACTGTCCAGAAAACAGGGCAGAGCAAACACTCTCTGCAACTCTCTGTAAATTGAGCATAACTTACTGCATAAAAAATAAAAAAAATAGAAAATGAGGTAGTTCTGAAAAGTTTTAAGAGATGGGTTACAACTTTGTAACATAAAGTTTTGTCAGATTGGGAGTACAATTAACTGGAATTCTTGGATCAAATCAGTACCTAAAGCAGGGAGGTGCTGTCCAATTTTCTCCAGAAATTCTGCCAACTTTGAAATATCATAACTTTTGAACAAAGACAGATCTTAGGCCAAGCAAATACTTTCTGGAAATCTTTTGAAGTTAGCTTTAACTTTGATGTTGAGCTCCAGAATTGGTTTTGCCTTTAGCATGGTCTAAATCAGGTTGAAATGGAGACTGGTCAGGGCTGTCATATTGGACAGCAGATCAACAGTCAAATTTGTTTAAGTTTGAACTATGTTTCCAAGTTTTATGAGTTCAATGACATGTTTTATGTTATAACTCAATGGTTTACTTTCCAAATTAATATTTGACATTTTTTCAAATATGTTTCTACAGATGACAGCGAATAGACAGTTGGAGAACGGGTGGGTGGAATCTCACTATTCTCACCACAGCGGCTATCCGGAAGCCTTGAGGCAAATGCTTCAATATTTCGGATACAAAAAGATGCCACAGTACTTCGCCAAATAAGAGGGCAAGGAGGGGAACAAGACGTGGACGATCCATGTCGAAGTTCCTGCAGGACCTACGCCACCCGGTTGGGCGCCGTTCACCGTTACGGTGAGAGGCAGACAGCCGGAAGAAATGTGGCAAGTGGCAGCCCGCGACACTATGTCACGTTTCTGCCAACTACACGTGAGAGCTATGGAGGGCACTCCATACGCGCTCGTTCCGGTGGAGGGACGGGCTAATCACGTGTGGGAAGGAAGGTACATGGAGGCAACAGATCAGGGTTGCCCAAGGTACAGTCCTGCGGAGGCAAACCTCAGTCTCCAATTGAGGGAAGGAAAAGCCGTGATGGACAGCCAAGCTGTTCATATGGATTGTCTTGCTGCAAAGCTCAAGGAGAGCAACAGCCATTGAGATCATTCCGAGAGTGCTCACAGTACACTCCGCAATGGTCTCCTTCCGACGATTAAGCGACTGAACGAACAATATAATCAGTTGCATCGTCTGAAGAAGGCGAAGAAGAAAAGCCGTGCCGACATCGCTTCTTTGCAACAACAGGTGCAGGCTCTGACCCAGCAGAACGAGGTCCTTACTCAAGAGCGGGATGACGCTATTGAGGAGGGGCAAGGCTGGGAAGAGGACTACAACCAAGCCATGGACAAGGTGCACGCGTTGCAGGACCTCGTACCTCCGGTAATGGGCATACCGGTGGTAGGTGCTGTACCTGTGATTTTGGGTCTTCCGGCAATGGGAGAACCCGAGCCGGAATAGGAGGTTGTAGACCCAGAGCCACCAGCAGAGGTACCGGAGGAGGACGACCCGCAAGAGGTTGAATTCTACTCCGAGTAGGAGGTTACCGTTGCCAAGTAAGGCAGCTGGGTGATGTAACCCAAACTTTTGTAATCGGTGACATGTCGTGTAGACAGTAGTGCATGTATAGGTAGTGATGACATGAGCACGACTTCTCGGAGACCCGAGACTAATGTATCTTGTATAAAGTTTATGCTTTATCAATATATGTGAATATTGTGCAAATTATTCATGCGTCACTTCAATACCTACTGTTTCATATGGAATTTTAAGTATGACATGTGCTGATCGCTGCTGTTTTGAATTTCAGAATGACTCGTACTCGTGCCAACCCGAACGTTGGGGATTCCAGTCAGGGGGGAGAAACCTCCCAACAGCCTCCCAAGGACTCCTCGGGACAGCAACAGCAGCAACAGCAACAACAACAACCGCCACCTCCAACGGTTACTTTGGCTGACATTGTGGCAGCGATGGCGGGCTCTCATCAGCAGCACACGGTGTTGCTGCAAACCCTCATTGTGAATACGTCTCGACCAGAGAGACGTCAAGATCGTGAGGAGCGCCAACAGAGCTCCTACTCTGACTTTCTGGCTACTCATCCCCTGGTATTCTCAAGGGTGGATGAACCCATCGGTGCGGACAACTGGCTCCGCACGATGGAAATGAAGTTCGGGCTGCTCCAAGTGAGTGAGCAGCGTAAGACTCAATTCGCGGTCCAACAGCTTCAGGGATCCGCGAGTGCTTGGTGGGCAAATTTCTGCGCCTCGCAATGTTCAATCGTTAACCCGCTCCTGAAGGACAAGCTGGCGATGTTCAATCGTGGCAGCCTCAACGATATAATTGATGCTGCAATTATTCAAGAGGACTCCGGCAAGGAGTTAGCGGCGGCGAAAGGAAGCGAAGCGCACCGCAAAGCAGCGGAGAAGGAGGTGGCCCTTCTCAGAAATACCAGATGGTGAATCGTCCACCATCGGGTCCACGCTGGCAGCCACTGCAGAGGCCGATGCCATTCCGCAGTCGGCCATATTCTCCACCGGCATTCAGGCCGGCACTGCCAGTACCACCTCTGCAGCAACAACAACAACAACAGAGGGCGATGCCGCGTGCGTATGCACCTCAGCAGCGCATGCCAGGCTTTCGTCTCCCGAGCACCGGCCAAGCAGCAGCCACGTGCTACAAATGTGGTCGTCCAGGACACTTCGCCAGTAGTTGTCCGGAGAGGCAAGGCCGCGGAGTTGCACCGCAACTTCCGGGGAGGAATCAACCCCGGAACCCCACTAATGTGCGGCAGGCAAACCCTAGGCCCGGCACCGTCCACCAACTTGCCATAGAGGACGTGCCGGAGGGAGAGCCGATCCTTGCGGGTATGTTCCAACTCCACCAGCATCCCGCTATAGTGTTATTTGATTCAGGCGCCACGCATAGCTTCATTAGCCAAACTTTTATTGCTAAATACAGCTTGGAAATACTACCCACCGATAGTCCATACTTGATTTGTTCACCGGGTGGGAAAATTTCAGCAAGCATGATGGTTCCAAAAGCACCATTATGCCTAGAGGGTAGAGTATACCCTACGTCTCTCATAGTTCTAGAGGGACAAAGGTCGATGTCATCTTAGGGATGTTGTGGTTAACCCGCCACGGCGCTGTTTTAGACACCGTCCTCCGAATTGTGCACTTGAACTCAGAAGTGCACGGATCTCATTCCTTATTTCTGGACAGTTCAGAAATAAAACTTTCAAGTGTGTATCAATCCACAACCATCAGATTGGAAGACATTCCAGTAGTCCGTGAGTTCTCTGACGTGTTCCCGGATGATTTACCGGGGATGCCGGCCGACAGAGAGGTGGAGTTCAAGATTGAACTTGCACCGGGAACCATGCCAATATCCCAAAGGCCATACAGGATGGCGCCCAAGGAATTGGCTGAACTGAAGAATCAGCTAACGGACCTGCTGGAGAAGGGTTTTATTAGGCCGAGCTCCTCGCCATGGGGCTGTTCGGCATTGTTTGTGAAGAAGAAAGACGAAACATTGCGTCTTTGTGTGGACTATCGTCCACTAAATGCCGTAACCATCAAGAACAAGTACCCGTTACCACGGATCGACATGTTGTTTGATCAGTTGGTTGAAGCAAAGATCTTTTCCAAGATGGACTTAAGATCCGGGTACCACCAGATTAAAATACGGGCTGAGGATATTCCGAAGACGGCTTTCTCGACGAGGTACGGGCTTTATGAGTACCTGGTCATGTCCTTCGGCCTCACCAACACTCCAGCTCACTTCATGTATTTGATGAACTCGGTATTCATGCCGGAGCTGGACAAGTTTGTCGTGGTCTTCATCGACGACATATTAGTATATTCCAAGTCGGAGGAAGAACACAAGAAGCATCTGCGTATAGTCTTGCAACGGCTGCGGGATCACAAGCTATACGCGAAATTCAGCAAGTGTGAATTATGGATATTGCAAGTGCCTTTTCTCGGGCATATGATCTCAGCGGAGGGTATCGCTGTAGACCCGAGTAAGATCACACAAGTGCTGAATTGGAAGTCCCTGAGAACTGTTCACGAGGTACGGAGTTTCCTCGGACTCGCGGGATATTATCGGAGGTTCATTCTGAACTTCTCGAAGATTGCCAAGCCTATGACAGAGCTGCTGAAGAAGGCTACCAAATATGTTTGGAGTCCAACATGTGAAGCAGCGTTCAAGGCATTAGTGAGACACCTAACATCAGCACCGGTTTCGGCGCAGCCAGACACAAAAAAACAGTTCGATGTGTACTGCAATGCATCCAGCATTGGGCTCGGATGTGTGCTGATGCAAGACCGAAGGGTGGTCGCGTATGGATCACGGCACTTCAGAAACCATGAGCAGAATTATGCAACTAACGACTTGGAGCTCGCTGCCGTGGTGCTCGCACTTAAAATATGGAGGCACTACCTACTCGGTAACCTCGTACATTTATATACCGACCACAAAAGCCTCAAGTATATATTCTCTCAGAAGGAGCTGAACATGAGGCAGCGAAGATGGTTAGAGTTGATGAAGGATTACGAAATAGAGATTCATTATCACCCCGGCAAGGCAAACTTAGTGGCGGATGCGCTGAGCCGCAAGTCACACGTCAACAACCTGACCATCACACCGTTGGAAGAGAGCGAGCCACCATTGCATGTAATTCCACATGGAGCTGTCTACAACTTAGCTTTAATCCCCACCATCCGTGAAGAGATAGCGGCAGCCCAGAAAAATGACAAGGGCATGTCACATTTGCGGAGACGTATAGACAGTGAGGAACTGAAATGTTTCCGGAAAGGCGGAGACGGCGTCCTATGGTTCAAGGACCGGATCCTCGTACCCCGTAAACTGGAGTTACGAAAGAAAATCTTTGATGAGGCTCACTTGTCAAAGTTTTCTATTCACCCCGGCAGCAATAAAATGTATCAAGAACTCAGAAGCAAGTTTTGGTGGACATGGATGAAGCGGGAGATCTCAAAGTACTGTCCGAGTGTGATACATGTCGAAGGGTGAAGGCAGATCATATGCGGAAACCGGGACTCCAACAACCACTGGGCGTTCCTGCCTAGAAGTGGGAAGACGTGAGCATGGACTTCATCGTCGGTTTACCCACCACTTTTCAGAAACATGATTCTGTGTTGGTGATCATCGACCGGCTCACCAAGGTTGCCCATTTCATCCCGGTCAACACAAACTACAACGCCAAGAAGTACGCTGAATTGTTTATCTCACGGATCCTATACTTGTATGGCGTACCCCGCACCATCATATCGGATCGGGGCACTTTATTTGTGTCCCGTTTCTGGGAACAGCTACACCCTGCGTTGGGGACAAAGCTGATCCGTAGTTCAGCGTACCACCCGCAGACAGATGGACAAACCGGGCGGGTAAATCAAATTTTAGAAGATATGCTACGAGCTTGCGCTATCAACCATGGCAAGAACTGGGATCATCACTTGCCGTTGGCCGAGTTCTCGTACAACAATGGGTACCAAGCCAGCATCAATATGGCGCCTTACGAGGCAATATACGGGAGAAAATGCCGCACACCACTGAATTGGTGTGAGTCTAGCGAAAGGGTTACCTTCGGGATTGATATTGTCAACAACGCGGAGGAAAAGGTTCGGCTGATTCAAGCGAACCTAAAAGCCGCCCAATCCCGACAAAAACAGTACGCGGACCAGAGAAGACACCCATTACAGTTCGAAGTCGGGGATTACGTATACCTACGTGTGTCTCCAATGAAGGGCGTGAACAGATCCGGGGTGAGGGGAAAGTTGGCACCTCGATTCATCGGTCCATTTCAGATTACAGAAAGATGCGGATCAGTAGCATGCCGGCTGAAATTACCAGAAGCACTTTCCGGCGTGCACGCCGTCTTTCACATTTCCCAGCTGAGGGAGTGTCTCAAGCTATCAACTACCATTCAGCTGGAGGATATAGAAGAACTGAAACCGGATCTCACGTATCGGGAGGAACCGGTTCAGATTATTGATGAAAAGACCCGAACCACACGTAACCTTACATTGTGGTTCTACAAAGTTCTATGGAGTAATCACACCGTGGATGAAGCAACATGGGAGAGCGAAGGATTTCTTCGCGTGAACTACCCTGACTTTTTCACGTCGCAAATACGGTAATTTTTCCACCGTCCTCTCTCTCATTTTCACCTTATAATCTCGGGACGAGATTCTTTTAAGAGGGGAGGAATGTAAGGGCCTAAGTTTTTGGCACATATTCAAAGTGTTCATCACCACACACACACTTCATTTGAAGAAACATGATGAATACATTTGAAGAGCAAGTAAACACCATCAACATGCTCATTAGGGAATAAACTCACAAAATGCAAAAGTGGCATTTCCGACATGCATCATATAGGGGCCGGGCATATGAAAAACTCCTGCACCTTGCTAGGAATGTCCATGCCAAATTTCACCCAAATTCGAAACCTTTTTGATGTCTTTTTAGGTATAAATAGAAAGAGGGTGGTTTGAACTCAAATTCAAATTCAAACTGTTTCCATCCCATGAATTCATAAGTGGGAGGCATATTCTTACTCAGCACATTTTTGTGACCACACACACCAATTTTCACTCCATTTGGAGTTGATCTTGTCATGAGCTAAGTTTAGCAAATTCAAACTTTATTTGAATTTGAAACTGGATATGTGCTGAAATTATATTCAAACAAACCCCAATTTGAATTCTATCGAATTCAAATGGCCAGAGGGTAGATGATTCAAATGACTAGGGTTATTTGGGTCTGTACTGTTTAGAGCAGTGGGGAAAATTCAATTTCAGAGGTTAAAACTGGAGTGGGACCCACATGTCAGCCTCACCAGTGTTCAAACCGACTGATGTCACCGCAGCTCGGTTCCTGCACGCGACCACGCGAGCGCCACGGCGTTTTTCCACCGCTGCCACCTCCTGGTCACCGATCACCGCCACAAACCTACGTCCCCAGCTATTTAGCTGTGAGCTGCCGCAGACAGCAGCCCACTTTCCCACTGCCTCGACGTTTCCAGCACTGAAAACACCGAGCTGATCGCCGCACAGCCCCGCCGCACCACCTCGCCGTCGACCGGCCAGCACAGTCCCTTCCACCATGAGCTGAGGCCACAAACGGCACCGCCGGTCCTTGCTCGACATGTTACAGCCCTCAGCTGCTCGTGATAAGCTTCAGTGTAGCTTGTCCGAGCCGATCTTTCGGTGCTCTGTCAACCTGAGAGCTCCTCCGACTTGACGCCGTCGCCCGAGCAGTGCAAAGCTTCTCCAGTGCGACCAACGTGTCTCTGAGGTTAGCATCCAAGTCTAGTAGCTCTCCCCGAACTCCCTAGGTCCTTCTTAGCGCTGGTTAGCGGAATTTCAACTTTCCCGATGATCGCCGGAAAGAACACCGAGAACCAAAACTCGAAATTCACCTCGATCACTTGATCACCGGAGATCCTGGTCGAGCTGAAGCTAGAGTAGCACCTCACGGTGACCTCAGCCAAATCCTAGCGGTAATGATCAACCCAGTGAGCAGAGCACCGGAATTTGGCCATCGCCGGTGAAAACGGCTCGGGTCGCCGGTGAAAACGGCTCGGGTCGCCGGTGAAGTCTACTTTCCCGGCGATCTCCGGTGAAGAGAAGGGCAGGGATAGCTTCCTCGTGCCCCAGTGGTGCTTTGTGACCCATTAGTTGACCATGTTCACCACTGGGATGAGCTAGCGCCATCGGACCCGAGTTCATCTTCCGCCTCCGCCATCGCCGACCAGGTTTCCGGCGTTGTCAAGGTTCGAGAAGGTGCCCAGCGTGTGCGCCGTGCTCCAAGGATCACGTAGGAAGAAACCACGTAGAAAATTAGGCCGTAGTGGCCGAGAACGAGCCACGCCACCGGCGCTGGACATCGCACGCTCGGGCGCTGGCGGGAGGTAGATGTAGGCACTGTGCATGGGACCCACGTACCGTGTTTTAAACATTTCCCGATTTTCAGTTTTAGTTCAAACTTCAAACCCACATAACTTTGGCTATAAAACTCCAAATTGAGTGAACCAAATTTTATTGGATTCAGCTCTCTGAGTACTTTCCAGCAAATCAAGTTTCACTTCATGAAAATCCTTAGTTCTCTAGAATTAATTCTTTAAAATTCAAACTGTTTAGAATTTTAACTGGAGGATCCCTTGGAGGAAAATTCTGATATTTTGCTGGGATGTTCACCAAAATATCCCTGAGATACCATAAAATTTCAGATCTATTTGAGCTCATTTGATCCACCTAATGGTGTGATTAATAAAACTGTTCCAGAGAAAATAGAAAATGTCCAGAAGCATTTTCAGAATTTCTCTGAAATTGTTTAGATCATATCTCTAGTTAGGAACCTTCAAATTAAGTGAGAAAAACTCCATTAGAAACCTCTGAAAATCTAGTTTTCAGAAAGTCATGGCTTGCTCCATGAAAATCCTAGAACACCCTAGGAGCTTCAATTCAGTTTAAGTACATAATTAATTGTGGAGAGCTCAAATGAGCTTTGCTGCAAATAAAACTTGGCTAAGTCTCTGTTTAGGTTGTACCAAACCACAGTAAAAATTTCAGAGTCATTGGGTCTGTCTAGTAAGACTTATAGTCTTCACAAGTTTAAGTTCAATTCAAATGCATTTAAATTGATACATTACATGTTATCTCATGTAGTCTCTAAGGTTGAGGAGGAGCCTGAAGTCTTAGACTTCGTCACTCCGGAAGAGCAGCTAGCCTACGACCAAGAGCAGCAAGGCAAGCTCCGGTTTGCATTAACCCTTTTTATAAATTTTTATTGTTTTTAGAACTTACTTTGAGCACCACTTACTTCTTGCATTAGAGTCTTGTTTGAAACCCAATTGCATAGCCAAGAAAACCATGGGTTGGGATTAGGATTGAAAACCCTGTTTAGCTACTGCAATGCTAAGATAGAGTAGGATTCGGTACAAGTCGAGTAGTTGGAACTACTCGCGAGGATAGGCTATAGGCACTCGACTCGAGTAAAGATAGCAAATGAAACACATGGCAAGAAAAATGAGACTGAGCGGAGAGTAAGGGCAGTAAGACTTTGGGGCCTGGGTAGGTTGAGAGCTCGAGGTGTAAATCGGTTGGTGGCACTGTGGATGCGCGCGCAGAGACCTCTTGCTCGGGACGATTGGACCGGTTCAACATTTGGCTGACGGGTGAAAGGTGGTTGCGTACGACATCCGTGATGGTTGCTGTAGGCAACATCGAGTACGGGCGTACATGATGGGTTTTTCGGGTAACCCTGCAGGTGTAAATCGATTATAATCGCTGTCCCTCGCGGTCAGTGAGTACCACTTGTTCACTGTACCATGACGTAGAAAGAACATGCTAGATACATGTAAAAAGTTGCTGATTTGAAAGTTATACTTTTGCTTGTTAATGTCTTGTTCTAGCTTAGATCTAATTAAAGTTCTTTTCAACTTTGGGCAAAGTACATGAGAGAAATGATTTTCTTGTTTGATTGCGGCTCTCTCATGTGCCTTAGCGTAAGGTTCCCCACAACCTGCTGCTAAAACTTGAAAGTAAGGTTCCACTAATTAGGCGAGTCCTTTGCAACTTATTTTACCTCATGTAACCTATCAACCTTCATGTAGAAGTTTCATGTATAGAAGAGACG
This sequence comes from Neostapfia colusana, assembly GCA_030760725.1. Classification (NCBI taxonomy): domain Eukaryota; kingdom Viridiplantae; phylum Streptophyta; class Magnoliopsida; order Poales; family Poaceae; genus Neostapfia; species Neostapfia colusana. The sequence continues at coordinate 52,444,260 of JASWHV010000009.1, forward strand.
GGTCAGTCTTGCTGAGCCATCGTGCTCACTGCTTGTGTTTGAAGCTTTTGCAGGGTTTTATGAGGAAGGGACTCCCAAGGAGGAGACGGAACCCCAGGAGGGGAGCCCCGTCGAGTGGGAGTCGTGCACGCCGCCGTGTTAGTGTGTGTGCGTGCTAGCGGGAACAAGTTCACGGACTGAACGTGAACTCGATGCATAGTCTACGCCCATGAGTGTAGACTGGACTATTTTGTTGTAAAAATGTTCATAAACTGGTTTATGTAATAAAACTTTGCTTCCGCTTTGTACCTTTGATGTGTGTTATCCGGTGCTGTGCAACGCAGCACCCCTCAGCGTGATCCTGGCTCGACAAGACCGTTGGGGTCGTGTCACTTTTGTAATCCAAACACTAGTTTGGAACTGAAGTCTTGTACTAGTTTGTACATATTCAGTTGGTTTTCTATGTAATACAATATCGTTCTTATGATGTGTGCTGTTGGGTGTCGCATCTTGCGGCACCACCCTCTGAGATCCTGGATGAGCGGATTCCGGTCCGCCACACATGCCACCAGCTGCACCATATTATGGCTCGTATAATTCTACTTTCCTCCCTGCAAATCCACCTCGCTCTAATCAGCCACCGCAGCAACGGCCTGTTATGCAAGCACCTCGTATGCCTATGCCTCCTTTGCCCCATCCCAATATGGGCGCCTATGCTCAAAACCAGTCTCGCCCCAACATTCCTGCTGTTATGGGCAACAAGGCATGTTTTTCATGCGGAGAGGCGGGACACTTTGCAAGTTAGTGCCTGAAGAAAGGCCTTGGACAGCCGAGCGATGCACTAAACAGAACCCACGGTCGAATAGAGGAGCTATGCAAGGTAACCGTGGACAGCAGAACTATGCTCGTGGCAATGTGAATCACGTTTCCACTGAGGAAGCACAACAAGCTGAGGACGTCGTGATTGGTATGTTTCTAGCCAACTCCAACCCAGCCACTGTTTAATTTTATTCCGGAGAATCATATTCATTCATCTCATCCAAGTATGTTGCCAAGTATAACCTGCCCATATCTCACATGAAACAAACTATGTTGGTTAATTCTCCCGGTGGAGAGATAAGGACTAATGTAGTATGTCTGAAAGTAAGCTTAAAATAAGGGGGGCAGACATTCCTGCCAACCTTATCGTCTTGGATTCCCAAGGGATTGACAAAATACTTGGAACGGAATGGTTAAGCAAGCACAACGGAGTGATTCAATGTGCTCAGAGGATCGTGCAGTTGACGAGTGAGCATGGTACATGTATTGAGTTCGAGGCAGCCCAACCTACAACGGCTTATGCATCGAGAGAACTAAAGAATCATGAGCTGAATTACCCCACACACGACCTGGAACTTGCAGCCGTGGTACATGCCTTGAAGATTTGGAGCATTACATCTTTGGCCACCGATGTGAGATCTACACGGATCATAAGAGCCTCAAGTATATATTCACGCAAACGGATCTGAATTTGAGGCAACGTCGATGGTTGGAACTCATCAAGGATTATGATGTTGAAATCAACTATTACCACGGAAAGGCCAATGTAGTAGCAGATGCATTGTGACACCCTCATTTCTGGTGTCAGCATATATTCATGTTTTATAAAGAGAAAATATTTTTAAAAGAAGTGGGAACAGATAAAATATCAAAAAGATAGCCAGTAAGAGCCGAATCCAGTTTTCAGAGAGCGCCGAAGACAACTTCTGTGGCCCGCTGGCCACGTGGCGTGTTCGGAGCTCATCCCTGCGAAGTGGGGAGAGGTCCGACGCTAAAATGGCTACGTGGCAGGGTCGGGGCTCATCTCAGCAAAAGGGGGAGAGGTCCGACCCTGTGGGACACGTGTTGCCCCCGGAGCTAGCCACCGCGGAAGAAGCAAAGGCATTTTCCGCAGGACGCATGTCACCATCGGAGCTAGTCACCACGGAAGTAAGAGGACCAGTCACGCAGGATACGTGGCGATCTCGGAGCTCACCTCCGAGAGGTCTGGTTCTATCGGACACGAGTCGCCACCGGAGCTTATCTCCAGGAGGTCCATCACTATTGGACACGTGTTAACCTCGGAGCTCGTCTCTGAGAGGAAAGGAAGTCTGGCGCTGGAGCTACCTCCGGAGAGAGAAAAGGTCCGGCACTGACACGTGGCGTGTGCGGAGCCACCTCCGAATAGAGAGGAGGTCCCGACCGCCAGGATATGTGGCGCACGCGGAGCTCACCTCCAAAGGAGAGGGAGGTCTCACTCGCTTGACACGCGGCACCACCGGAGCTCATCTCTGCGGAAGAGGAGAGACCGGGCCCCGATGGACACGTGGAGCTTCCGGAGCTCATCACCGAGGAGGTAATGAGTTTTGGAGCGGTTTTTGGATTTGGTACGCATAGAAATACCAGTACGGAGAAGAAACCGACCCGGATTCCACAATGATACCGCACCAAATCGTCTAGATATAAGATTAAGATTCAACGACAATCTGAATAGAACTCTTAAATCAAAGTCCAATCAGATTAGGACTCTTCTCTTCCCAATTATAAATAGAACCCAGAACCTTTAGCCAAAACCACAAACTTCTTTTCCAACTCTTAAGCCAACGACTTAGAGCCCTAGCCTCAACTCGCCGAGAAAGCCATCGCCGGAGTTCAGCAAAGAAGATCGCCGGAAGAGAGCCCAACGATTTGAGAAGGACCAGAGACCAAGAAGAACGTAAGGTAGGTCTCTAATACCACCTTACAACATCGTTGTGTTTTCTTTACATCTGTTCTTCGATTCCTTTCAAACAGAAGCTTTCTCGTGGACAGATCACTTGTTGATCGGGTTGATCTAAAGACAAGGTCATCGCCACGTCCACATTTGATCCGAACACCTCTGTTCATCATAAAGCCATGCAAGAACACGTACAAACCAATCTAATAAGCTGGTCATGGGATAGCATGCATGTGACGCCCTCAGTTCTGTGGAAAACCACGGAACCAAGAACTAATGCATATGTGTGCCCAGGATGTTCATCACACATACACATACGTTCCACAAACTGAATTCAGATTATATATTACCATGAATAACAGAGTTTATTACAATATCACATGAGTCTTGGACTCATGCTCACAGCGGAAGTCTTATTTCTATGCAGCGGAAGTCTTTATTCTAAAACGGAAGCAATTTAGCTAATGCGGAAGCAAATTTAAGCAGAAGTGGCTCCATCTCTAATCCCTCCACAGGCAAGGTTGAGAACAGATCACACGCCATAATGCTCCACTTGGTCTTCATAATAGCCTTCTCTTGCTGTTGATGATGAAATAATGCAAGTTTGAGTACAATGATGTACTCAGCAAGTGCGGGAATAACACATGATATGCAGTTCATAAACAAGGTAGGTATAAAAGGTTTATTTGCAGGAAAGCAGATTTGTAAAACCATGATAAAACAGCAACTTAACTTTAGATGTAAACTCAGCATATATTAAATTACCAACATACCTCCATCACTTCCCGTGTTCCATCCAAACATTTACCAATCCTTCTCACGAATACCTCCTCGTATTCGCTACCATCTCACTTCATAAAACAACCTCGTCTCACACCGAGACCAATCTCATGTCATGTCCCTACAGTCATGCAACCATCTCATCACCCAGACTCAACAGTCCAAACCAAACCATAACCAAGCCAATAACCTACCCAATAACTATCCCAACTAATCATGGCAGTTTAGCCAGGTGCTCGTGACCGTAAGCTCGGCTATCATGATAGTTTTAGACTCTGCAGAGTGTGCACCTCTTTACCCACAAGTTTGTGATTTCGTCACCCGTCGGCGACTGCAGAACCTCCATTATACCAGTACACATCCGTCGGTGTATGGTCAAGAGATCACAAAATAGCCTTTACAAAGGGGTTACTAGATGTATGGACTCACTAAGGTTTCACCGGCAGGCTAGAATCTCCAATTCTCCCACCCACGGGCCCCCTCTTGTGCCATGCAGTTCCCAGGGCAGTCCTCACTCGACTCCCATTCCCCGCGCCTTCCACAGTCCATAACACTCTAGCAACTTACCTAATTACTCAGCTAAGCCGCACCCATACTTGGCCTTGTGGTGGCACTGTTATCCTGGCATGTGCATGCATGAACCGGTCCTTAGATCTACGGCAAGTAAAACCACCATCTCATGCTACCTCATTCACAAACCCAGGCTTGCCTAGATCTCCCTCCGATCCATATTCATTAACCTCATCAGTTACTTATTATCAATACGAGTGCAGTTAGATAGACACATCTATCTCGCTTCCCAATCCCATAGACTCAGCGAAGCATAAAGCAAAAACCATATCCGACTCATAAACTTCCCAGGCGACAAGGGTGGTTTAATCAAAACTAGTAACTCCTATAAAAGGGTTTCCCATCATGTTTGACTTATTACGCACACCTTTTCGCAAAAAAAACAGTTTTTCCCAAAATATAGGATCAATATGGTCAAGGAGCACTTGCTTTGTACTTGCGGTTCCGGTTGTTCTTGATTCTCAAAACCTTGTTGCTGCAGCTCGTCGTAGACAGCTCCCTGAACCTGTCCTGCTATGTAGGATTCACGTGCAAACAAGATTCACAGCAATCAATATCATGCGCAAACCTTAAACTAGATGCGATGATGCACATGCATGCTGTCCTATGATTTTTATTAGATTGGTGTGCTCTTGCATGGCTTGCATGGGCAGAGGTATTCGGATCAAAGGTGGACGTGGCGACGATCTTGTCTTTAGATCAAACTGATCATCGAGTGATCTGCCCACGAGAAGGCTTCTGTTTGAAAGGAATTGAAGAACAGATGCAAAGAGATGAACACAATGATGTCGTAAGGTGGTATTGAAGTCCTACCTCACGCTCTTCTTGACTTCGAGATCCTCCTCAGAACGCTTGGTTCTTCTCCGATGATCTCCCTTGTTGTGCTTCGGTGATGTTTTGCTCGGCGAGTTAGGGCTAGGGCTCTAAGTCGTTGGCTCAGGAGTTGAAAGAGAAGTTTGTGGTTTCGGCCATAGGTTTTAGGTTCTTTTTATAATCGGGAAGAGAAGAGTCCTAATCTGATTGGATCCCGAATAAGAGTCTTATTCAGATCTTTGTTGGATCCTAACGTCTTATCTTTGGTAACATCGTGGAATGTAGATCGGTTTCTGTTGCGTACCGGTATCTTTACGCGTAAAAACCGCTCCAGACTCGTTACCTTCGTGGTGATGAGCTCCGGAGGCTCCACGTGTCCTTCCGGGGCCTGGTGTCTCCTTTCCCACAGAGACGAGCTCCGGTTGTGCCGCGTGTCAAACGAGCGAGACCTCCCTCTTCTTCGGAGGTGAGCTCCGCGCACGCCACGTGTTGGCGCCGGTCTTCCCTCTCTCCTTTCCTCAGGGACGGCTCCGAGGTTGACACGTGTCCAGCAGCGACAGACCTCCCGGAGATAAGCTTCCGGTGGCGACACGTGTTCGATAGATCCGGACTTCTCTGAGATGGGCTCCGAGATCGACACGTACCCCACGCAACTGGTCCTCTGATTCCCGCAAGGACTAGCTCCAATGATGACACGTGTCTTGCAGAAATGCTTTTGCTTCCTCTGCAGAGACTACCTCCGTGGGCAACACGTGTCCCACAGGATCGGACCTCTCCCCTTTCTGGCAACGAGCCCCGAACCTGCCACGTAGCTCTTTAAGCAGCGGACTTCTCTTCACTTCGCAGGGACGAGCTTCGAACACGCCACGTGGCCAGCGGCCGCGGTAAGTTGTCTTCGGCGCTCTCGGAGGGATTTATTGGCTATCCTTTTGATAATTCCCTCTGTTCCTATTTTTCATTAGAATGTTTCCTCTTCATAGAACATGAACATATGCTGGCACCCGAGGCGATGGTGTCACAAATCTACCCCCCTTAAATTGAATCTCGCCCTCGAGATCCGTTAGTAGGAAATAGATGGGGTAATTCCGCCTTGATATCCTCTTCACGCTCCCATGTGGCCTCAACTTCGGTGTGATGGCTCCATTGTACCTTGCACCATCGAATCACCTTGTTTCGGGTGACCCTTTCCTTTACGTCCAAGATTCGGACAGGGTGTTCTGCGTAAGTCAGGTCCTCTTGAAGTTCAAGCTCCTCCATTGACACTTGTTCCTCTGGCACTCTCAAGTACTTCTTGAGCTGGGATACATGAAACATGTCATGTACGTCGGAAAGGTGGTTTGGGAGCTCTAGTTGGTAGGCTACTTCTCCTCGCTTGTCCAAATCTTAAATGGTCCGATGTAGCGAGGTGCTAGCTTGCCTTTGACGTTGAAGCGTCGTTGGCCTCGGATAGGCGATACCTTAAGGTATACGAAGTCTCCCACTTCAAAGGTCAACTTCCTACACCTATTGTCCGCATAGCCTTTCTGTAGTGACTGAGCAGCCTTTATGTTCTCCCGTATCGTTTGGACCTGCTTTTCAGCTTCTTGTAGTACTTCGGGTCCAAACACCTGGTTCTTTCCAGTCTCGTTCCAGAACAGCGGCGTTCTACACCGTCTACCATATAAGGCTTCGAAAGGCGACATCTTCAATCTAGCTTGATAGCTGTTGTTGTAGGAGAACTCGGCATACGGTAAACTCCTATCCCAACTACCCCCACGTTTCAAGGTGCAAGCTCTCAACATGTCCTCCAAAATTTGGTTCGTCCTTTCGGTTTGTCCATCTGTTTGTGGGTGATAGGCGGAGCTAAAATCCAGTCGTGTACCCATGGCTTTCTGCAGCTTCCTCCAGAATCTAGAGGTAAACTGAGAACCTCGATCTGAGACTATCCTCTTCGGAACTCCGTGACGGCACACGATCTGCTCCATGTACGACTCTGCCAATTGTGCAACGTTGTAACTGGTCTTTACCGGAAGAAAATGGGCGGTTTTCGTCAACCGGTCCACAATGACCCAGATGGAGTCGTATCCTGACTGAGTACGTGGTAATCCGACGATGAAATCCATATTGATGTCCTCCCATTTCCATTCGGGTATTCTCAAAGGTTGCAACAATCCAGCGGGTTTTTGATGTTCAGCCTTTACCCGTTGGCATGTGTCGCATAGGGCAACATATTCGGCTATATCCCTCTTCATACCATCCCACCAATAACAAGTTTTTAAGTCCTTGTACATTTTGGTGCTTCCTGGATGTATGGAATAGGGTGAATCATGTGCCTCCTTCAATATCATGTCGCGGAGGTGTCTTATGTTCGGTACACAAATCCTTTTTCCTAGCCAAAGCGTACCCTTTTCATCCTCCTTGATATCCTTCTCTATTCCTTGTCAGATTCTTTCTTTGATCTCCTTAATTCCCTCGTCCGTTGATTGGCCCTCTCTTATTTCTTGCTCCAATGGGGAGTGGATCTCTATTACCTCCACGTTATTCAAGAATCCGAGGTGTAACCATTCGAACTCCTTACGTAGTTCGGGTGGTAACTCCCGAACCGTGAGTTTGTGACATGCTCCCTTTCTGCTCAATGCGTCAGCAACTACATTGGCCTTCCCAGGGTGGTAGTTGATTCCCACATCATAATCCTTGATGAGTTCTAACCATCGACGTTGCCTCAAATTCAAGTCCGTTTGTGTAAATATGTACTTGAGGATTTTATGATCCGTATAGATCTCACATCGATGACCAAGGATATAATGTCTCCAAATCTTCAATGCATGCACCACTGCTGCTAACTCCAAATCATGCGTAGGATAGTTAAGCTCATGCTTCTTTAATTGTCGTGAGGCATAGGCTACCACTTGTCCTTCCTGCATGAGTACACATCCGAGCCCTTGTCTGGATGCGTCACAATATATGTCAAAGCTCTTGCTTACGTCTGGTAACACCAGAACTGATGCTGTGGTTATCCTTTTCTTGAGTTCCTCGAAACCTTTTTGGCAAGCTGGTGTCCATTGAAAGACCTTTCCCTTCATTAGCAACTCCGTCATAGGTTTTTCTATCTTGGAGAAGTCTTTAATGAAGCGCCGATAGTATCCTGCCATCCCAAGGAAACTTCGAATATCCCTCACGCTCTTCGGTTGATCCCACCTTAGAACATCTCTCACCTTTCCAGGATCAACCGATACCCCTTCCTTGGAGATGATGTGGCCTAGGAAAGATATTTCCTTTAGCCAAAATTGAAACTTGTTGAGCTTGGCATACAACTGATGCTCGCGCAACTTCTGCAAGGTCAATCTCAGATGTTCTTCATGCTCCTCCTCACTCTCTGAATACCCCATAATGTCATCAATAAAAACCACGACGAACTTGTCCAAGTACTCCATGAAAACCTTGTTCATAAGGTACATGAAGTATGCGGGTGCATTCGTCAATCCAAAAGACATAACGGTATATTCATATGAACCATTCCGTGTCCAAAAGGCTGTCTTAGGTATATCGGAGGGCTTAATCTTCAGCTGGAAGTATCCCGACCGAAGGTCAATCTTGGAGAATACTCGGGCTCCTTTCATTTGATCGAACAGGTCCTCTATACGGGGCAGAGGGTATTTATTCTTGATTGTCGCCTCGTTGAGAGACCTGTAGTCCACGCACATTCTTTGGGTTCCGTCCTTCTTGTCCACGAAGAGTACCGGAGCTCCCCAAGGTGATGAGCTTGGACGGATAAAACCCTTCTCCAACTGTTCTTGAAGTTGCTTCTTGAGTTCAACTAGCTCGTTGATGGGCATCCTATAGGGTCTCTTGGCTATGGGTGTAGTTCCGGGTAACAAATCTATGGCAAACTCAATGTCCCGGTCAGGTGGCATACCTGGAAGCTCTTCCAGGAACACGTCCAAAAACTCTCGAACCACTGGAATGCTGTCCAATGTTGTTCCTTCGGCGTGGTTCAAATTTGCCCGTTCGGTTGTTTGCTGGGCTGGCTCAAACTCGACACGGATACCGTGTTCGTTTGTCAACTGCACGCTTCTTTCAGCACATTGGATTACTCCATTGTGTTTGCTTAACCAATCCATTCCGAGTATGATGTCAATCCCGTGGGAGTCCAAAACAATAAGGTTGGCAAGGAAGTCTACCCCCCTTATTTTAAGGCTTACTTTAGGGCATACTACATTAGTCCGCATTTCTCCTCCGGGAGAATTAACTAACATAGCACATTCTAAGTGGGATACGGGTAGATGATGTTTGGCAACATATTTGGATGATATGAAGGAATGTGATGCTCCGGAATCAAATAAAATGGTGGCTGGGTTGGAGTTGGCAAAGAACATACCAATTGCGACGTCCTCAGCCTGTAGTGCTTCCTCAGCAGTGACGTGGTTTACGTGGCCATGAGCATAGTTCTGCGGTCCACGGTTCCCTTGGTTATCCCCTCCATTTGGTCACTGGTTCTGCTTGGGCACGTTACTTTGCTGTCCAGGGCCTCTCCTCGGGCACTGGTTAGCGAAGTGGCCTATTTCCCCGCATGCAAAGCATGCCCTGTTGCCTACGGCAGCAGGCACGTTGGGGCGGGGGTTTTGAACAGGGGTGCCATTGTTAGGCCGGGGCGCAGGAGGCATGGGCACACGAGGTGCCGGTGCAACGAATCGTTGCTGTGGTGGCTGACCCGGGCCGTACGCAGGAATGGTCGATCCATACTGCGGTGCAGGGGGCATGTACCTAGGTCGTACGTTGCTCCCTTGGGGCTGGTATGACATCTTCCTCTTGCACTCTCGCTCAATCTCTTGGATCTTACTCTCAACCACAATAGCCTTATCAACCAGCTTCTGGAAGCTTACGTAGTCAATTTGAGGAGCTGAACTTGGATCTCATTGTTCAACCCTCTCATGAACAGGTACTGCTTCCTCTGATCTGAGTTGACATCTTCGGGGGCATACCGGGACAGTTGTATGAACTTGTTGAGATATTCATTCACACTTTTCTGTCCTTGGCGGAGACCTTCAAACTCCTGCCTCTTGAGCATCATTACACCAACAGGGATGTAGTGGGAGCGAAAACTTTCCTTGAACTCAGTCTAAGTGATTGTCTCCGGGTTGGCATGGGCATTGCTCAAGGCATCCCACCAGTCAGCGGCAGCTCCCATAAGTTGGTGCGACGCGAAGAGAACCTTCTCTCGGTCATTGCACTGAACAATGGCAAGCTTCTTATCCATGGATTTCAACCAATCATCGGCCTCCCTGGGGTCACTAGCTTGAGCAAAGGTGGGTGGTCGAGTCCTCATGAACTCTCCCAACCTATTATGAACCGGCGGTGGTGGTGGCGGTGGTGCCGGGACGGGGTTTTGGTTGGCCTGCAACTGACCCAAAGTTTGGATCATGGTTTGCATAAGCTGGTTTTGCATGGCCAGCAGCCGTTCTAGGTGATTTTCACCAGCTCCGGGGTTAGCAGGAACTTCCTCATGGTCATCCTCCTGGACGTTCCTTCGGCTGGCGTTTCCTCTCACCATCTGTGAGAGAGAATGAAATAGAATAGAAGGTTAGAAGGTTAGGTAGGTCCCTTCAACTATATGAATCAAGGTGAGTTGGGCTATATATATTAGCCCTTATAAGAATGTGATCAAGTGTCGAAGCATTTCACACCTCTTTCTTCTTATGTATAGATATGGACAACGTTTTTGAGACGTCCGACAACTCATACTAAGCACATATTCACAAATAATCATCACAAGGGCCCACACAACTCCTATTCAAGGATGGTTTCCTATGTCAAGGTGGTTTTAAAGGCCAATCTAAGTTATTCGCCCTAGGACGCTTGTGACTCCTATTTAGGGGTGTAACCCGTAGCTCTATTATCTATCTAAGGTTTTCTATCTAGGCGTGTAACCTACCCATGGCTCTGATACCAATCTGTGACGCCCTCAGTTCTGCGGAAAACCACGGAACCAAGAACTAATGCATATGTGTGCCCAGGATGTTCATCACACATACACATACGTTCCACAAACTGAATTCAGATTATATATTACCACGAATAATAGAGTTTATTACAATATCACATGAGTCTTGGACTCATGCTCACAGCGGAAGTGTTATTTCTATGCAGCGGAAGTCTTTTAACGGAAGCAATTTAGCTAATGCGGAAGCAAATCTAAGCAGAAGTGGCTCCATCTCTAATCCCTCCACAGGCAAGGTTGAGAACAGATCACACGCCATAATGCTCCACTTGGTCTTTATAATAGCCTTCTCTTGCTGTTGATGATGAAATTATGCAAGTTTGAGTACAATGATGTACTCAGCAAGTGCGGGAATAACACATGATATGCAGTTCATAAACAAGGTAGGTATAAAAGGTTTATTTGCAGAAAAGCAGATTTGTAAAACCATGATAAAACAGCAACTTAACTTTAGATGTAAACTCAGCATATATTAAATTACCAACATACCTCCATCACTTCCCGTGTTCCATCCAAACATTTACCAATCCTTCTCACGAATACCTCCTCATTTTCGCTACCATCTCACTTCATAAAACAACCTCGTCTCACACCGAGACGAATCTCATGTCATGTCCCAACAGTCATGCAACCATCTCATCACCCAGACTCAACAGTCCAAACCAAACCATAACCAAGCCAATAACCTTCCCAATAACCATCCCAACTAATCATGGCAGTTTAGCCAGGTGCTCGTGACCGTAAGCTCGGCTATCATGATAGTTTTAGACTATGCAGAGTGTGCACCTCTTTACCCACAAGTTTGTGATTTCGTCACCCGTCGGCGACTGCAGAACCTCCATTATACCAGTACACATCCGTCGGTGTATGGTCAAGAGATCACAAAATAGCCTTTACAAAGGGGTTACTAGATGTATGGACTCACTAAGGTTTCACCGGCAGGCTAGAATCTCCAATTCTCCCACCCACGGGCCCCCTCTTGTGCCATGCAGTTCCCAGGGCAGTCCTCACTCGACTCCCATTCCCTGCGCCTTCCACAGTCCATAACACTCTAGCAACTTACCTAATTACTCAGCTAAGCCGCACCCATACTTGGCCTTGTGGTGGCACTGTTATCCTGGCATGTGCATGCATGAACCGATCCTTAGATCTACGGCAAGTAAAACCACCATCTCATGCTACCTCATTCACAAACCCAGGCTTGCCTAGATCTCCCTCCGATCCATATTCATTAACCTCATCAGTTACTTATTATCAATACGAGTGCAGTTAGCTAGACACATCTATCTCGCTTCCCAATCCCTTAGACTCAGCGAAGCATAAAGTAAAAACCATATCTGACTCATAAACTTCCCAGGCGACAAGGGTGGTTTAATCAAAACTAGTAACTCCTATAAAAGGGTTTCCTATCATGTTTGACTTATTACGCACACCTTTTCGCAAAACAAACAGTTTTCCCACAATATAGGATCAATATGGTCAAGGAGCACTTGCCTTGTACTTGCGGTTCCGGTTGTTCTTGATTCTCAAAACCCTGTTGCTGCAGCTCGTCGTAGACAGCTCCCTGAACCTGTCCTGCTATGTAGGATTCACGTGCAGACAAGATTCACAGCAATCAATATCATGTGCAAACCTTAAACTAGATGCGATGATGCACATGCATGCTATCCTATGATTTTTATTAGATTGGTGTGCTCTTGCATGGCTTGCATGGGCAGAGGTATTCGGATCAAAGGTGGATGTGGCGACGGTCTTGTCTTTAGATCAAACTGATCATCGAGTGATCTGCCCACGAGAAGGCTTCTGTTCGAAAGGAATTGAAGAACAGATGCAAAGAGATGAACACAATGATGTCGTAAGGTGGTATTGAAGTCCTACCTCACGCTCTTCTTGACTTCGAGGTCCTCCTCAGACCGCTTGGTTCTTCTCCGATGATCTCCCTTGTTGTGCTTCGGTGATGTTTTGCTCGGCGAGTTAGGGCTAGGGCTCTAAGTCGCCGGCTCAGGAGTTGAAAGAGAAGTTTGTGGTTTCGGCCATAGGTTTTGGGTTCTATTTATAATCGGGAAGAGAAGAGTCCTAATCTGATTGGATCCCGAATAAGAGTCTTATTCAGATCTTTGTTGGATCCTAACGTCCTATCTTTGGTAACATCATAAAATGTAGATCGGTTTCTGTTGCGTACCGGTATCTTTACGCGTAAAAACCGCTCCAGACTCGTTACCTTCGTGGTGATGAGCTCCGGAGGCTCCACGTGTCCTTCCGGGGCCTGGTGTCTCCTTTCCCGCAGAGACGAGCTCCGGTTGTGCCGCGTGTCAAACGAGCGAGACCTCCCTCTTCTTCGGAGGTGAGCTCCGCGCACGCCACGTGTTGGCGCCGGTCTTCCCTCTCGCCTTTCCTCAGGTACGGCTCTGAGGTTGACACGTGTCCAGCAGCGACAGACCTCTCGGAGATAAGGTTCCGGTGGCGACACGTGTTCGATAGATCCGGACTTCTCTGAGATGGGCTCCGAGATCGACACGTACCCCGCGCGACTGGTCCTCTGATTCCCGCGAGGACTAGCTCCGATGATGACACGTGTCTTGCGGAAATGCCTTTGCTTCCTCTGCAGAGACTAGCTCCGTGGGCAACACGTGTCCCACAGGATCGGACCTCTCCCCTTTGTGGCAACGAGCCCCGAACCTGCCACGTAGCTCTTTCAGCGGCAGACTTCTCTTCACTTTGCAGGGACGAGCTTCGAACACGCCACGTGGCCAGCGGCCGCGGTAAGTTGTCTTCGGCGCTCTCGGAGGGCTTTATTGGCTATCCTATTGATAATTCCCTCTGTTCCTATTTTTCATTAGAATGTTTCCTCTTCATAGAACATGAACATATGCTGGCACCCGAGGTGAGGGTGTCACAATGCATATGCATCGTCGCATCTAGTTTGAAGTTTGTGCATGGTATTGATTGTTATGAATCTTGTATGTTCGTGATCCTGTATAGAAGGACAAGCTCAGGGAGCTGTTTATGACAAGCTGCAACAACAAGGTTTCGAGATCCAAGAGCCACCAGAACCGCAAGAACAAGGCAAGTGCTCCTTGACCATATTGATCCTATGTTTTGGGTAAAACTGTTTTGTTTTGCGAAAAGGTGTGCGTGCAAGTCAAACATGATGGGAAACCCTTTTATAGGAGTTTACTAGTTTTGGTTAAACCACCCTAGTCGCCAGGGAAGTTTATGAGTCGGGTATGGTTTTTTACTTTTATGCTTCGCTGAGTCCATGGGATTGGGAAGCGAGATAGATGTGTCTAGCAACCTGCACTCATAATGATAATGAGAAAATTGATGTTGTTAATGAACATGGATCGGAGGGAGATCTAGGAAAGCCTGGGTTTGTGAATGAGGTAGCATGAGATGGTGGTTTACTTGCCGTAGATCTAAGCACCGATTCATGCATGCACATGCCAGGATAACAGTGCCACCAAAAGGCCAAGTATGGGTGCGACTTAGCTGAGTAATTAGGTAAGTTGCTAGAGTGTTATGGACTGTGGAAGGCGCAGGGAATGGGAGTTGAGTGAGGACTGCCCTGGGAACTGCATGGCACAAGAGGGGGCCCGTGGGTGGTAGAATTGGAGATTCTAACCTGCCGGTGAAACCTTAGTGAGTCCATAAATCTAGTAACCCCTTTGTAAAGGCTATTTTGTGATCTCTTGGCCATACACCGACGGCTGTGTACAGGTATAATGGAGGTTCTGCAGTTGCCGACGGGTGACGAAATCACAAACTTGTGGGTAAAGAGGTGCAAACTCTGCAGAGTTCTTAGAACTATCATGATAGCCGATCTTACGGTCACGAGCGCCTGGCCAATTGCCATGATTCGTTGGGATGGTTTTTGGGATGGTTATTGGATGTGGTCATTGGGATGGTTTGGTTATGGTTTGGTTTTGGGACTGTTGAGTCCGGGTGATAAGATGGTTGCATGACTGTTGAGTCATGGCAACAAGGTTGGTCTCGGTGGGAGACGATGTTGTTTTATGAGATTAAATGGTAGCGAATACAGGATGGTATTCGTGAGATGGTAGCGAATATGAGGAGGTATTCGTGAGCGAGAACGAGGTTGATTGATGACTGGTTATGAATATGACGGAGGTATGTTAGGTATTTTGATGCATGCTGGGATTACATTCACTTAAAATCGCTGTTTTATCGTGCTTTTGATAAATAACTTTGCTTTTCTGCAAATGAGCCTTTTTATACCTACCTTGTTGTGAGCTTCATATCATATTTTCCCGCACTTGCTGAGTACATCATTGTACTCAAACTTGCAATATTATTTCATCATCAGCAGCAGGAGAAGACTACTATGAAGACCAAATGGAGCATTAGGCGTGTGATCTGTTCTCAACCTTGCCTGTGGGAATGGAATAGAGATGGACTCATCGCTGCTTAGATTTGCTTCCGCATTAGTTAAATTGCTTCCGCATTAGAATAAAGACTTCCGCTGCATAGAAATAAAGACTTCTGCTGTGAGCATGAGTCCAAGACTCATGAGACATTGTAGTAAACTCTGTTATTCGTGGATATATATATATATATATATATTCTGAAATTCAGTTTGTGGAACATATGTGTATGTGTGATAAACATCCTGGGCACACATATGCATCACTTCTCAGTTCCGTGGTTTTCCACATAATTGAGGGCGTCACAGATTGGTATCAGAGCCACGGGTTGACAGTAGGTTACACGCCTAGATAGAAATCATAGATTGATATTAGAGCCACGGGTTGACAGTGGGTTACACACCTAAATAGGAAACAAAGAGTGGTATCAAAAACCACACATAGGGGTAGATTACACACCTAGATACAATCACAGATTGGTATTGGACACAAAATGGTAGCTAAGCCATGCTGACCCAAGGAAGCATCCTAGGACGCTTAGTTTGGCCTTGAAACTACCTTGACATTGGAAACCATCCTTGAATAGGAGTTGTGTGAGCCCTTGTGATGATTGTTTGTGATTGAATGCTTAGTGTGAGTTGTGGGACGTCTCAAAACGTTGTCCATATCCACACATAAGTAGAAAGAGGTGTGAGATGTTTCGGCACTTGTTCACATCCTCATATGGGCTAATATATATATATAGTCCAACTCACCTTGATGCATATACTTGAGGGAATCTACCTAAACTTTCTAACCTTCTATTCTATTTCGATCTCTCTCACAGATGGTGAGAGGAAACGCCGGCCGAAGGAACGTCCGTGACAACCAAGAGGATGGTCACGAGGAAGTTCCTGTTAACGCGGGAGCTGGCGAGAACCATCTGGAACGGTTGATGGCCATGCAGAATCAACTTATACAAACCATTATCCAAACTTTGGGTCAGTTGCAGGCCAACAACAACAACCCTGTTCCGGCGCCACCACCGCCACCATCGCCGGCTCATAACAGGTTGGGAGAGTTCATGAGGACTCGACCACCCACCTTTGCTCAAGCTAACGACCCCATGGAGGCCGACGACTGGTTGAAATCCATGGAGAAGAAGCTTGCCATAGTGCAGTGCAATAACCGAGAGAAGGTTCTCTTTGCATCGCACCAACTTATGGGAGCTGCCGCTGACTGGTGGGATGCCCTAAGCAACGCTCATGTCGACCCGGAGACGATCACTTGGACTGAGTTCAAGGAAAGTTTCCGCTCTCATTACATCCCTGCTGGTGTAATGATGCTCAAGAGACAGGAGTTTGAAGGTATCCGCCAAGGACAGAGAAGTGTGAATGAGTACCTCAACAAGTTCACACAACTGTCCCGGTATGCCCCCGAAGATGTCAACTCAGACCAGAGGAAGAAATACCTGTTCATGAGAGGGTTGAACAATGAGATCCAGGTTCAGCTCCTCAACAATGATTATGTAAGTTTTCAGAAGCTGGTTGACAAGGCTATAGTGGTTGAAAGCAAGATCCGAGAGATCGAGCGAGAGTGCAAGAGGAAGGTGCCATACCAGCCCCAAGGGAGCAACGTACGACCTCGGTACAAGCCCCCTGCTGCACCGCAGTATGGATCAACCACTCCTGCATACCGCCCTAGTCAGCCACCACAGCAACGACCCGTTGCACCAGCACCTCGTGTGCCCATGTCTCCTGTGCCCCAACCTAACGTGGGAGCTCCTGTTCAAAACCCCCGCCCCAACGTACCTGCTGCCGTAAGCAACAGGGCATGCTTTGCATGCGGGGAAATAGGACACTTCGCGAACCAGTGCCCGAGGAGAGGTCCTGGACAGCAAGGTAACGTGCCCAAACAGAACCCGTGACCGAACGGAGGGGATAATCAAGGAAACCGTGGACAGCAGAACTATGCTCGAGGCAACGTGAACCATGTCTCTGCTGAGGAAGCACAACAGGCTGAGGACATCGTAATTGATATGTTCCTTGCCAACTCCAACCCAGCCACCATCTTATTTGATTCTGGAGCATCACATTCCTTCATATCATTCAAGTTTGTTGCCAAGCATAATCTACCCATATCCCACTTAAAATGTGCTATGTTAGTTAATTCTCCCGGTGGAGAGATGAGGACTAATATAGTATGTCCGAAAGTAAGCCTTAAAATAAGGGGGGTAGACTTCCTTGCCAACCTTATTGTCTTGGATTCCCAAGGGATTGACATAATACTCGGGATGGATTGGTTAAGCAAGCACAATGGGGTAATCCAATGTGCTGAAAGGAGCGTGCAGTTGACAAATGAGCACGGTATCCGTGTCGAGTTTGTGTCAGCCCAAGAAACCACTAAGGCAAGTTTGAACCACGTTGAAGGAGCAACATTGGACAGCATTCCAGTGGTTCAAGAATTCTCGGACGTGTTTCCAGAGGAACTTCCAGGTATGCCCCCGGATCGGGACATTGAGTTTGCCATTGATTTGGTACCTGGAACTGCACCCATAGCCAAGAGACCCTATAGGATGCATTTCAATGAACTAGTAGAACTCAAGAAGCAAATTCAAGAACAGTTGGAGAAGGGTTTTATACGTCCAAGCTCGTCGCCATGGGGAGCCCCTGTGCTCTTCGTAGACAAGAAGGATGGAACCCAAAGGATGTGCGTGGACTATAGGTCTCTCAATGAGGTGACAATCAAGAACAAATACCCTCTGCCATGTATAGACGACCTATTCGACCAAATGAAAGGATCCCGAGTGTTCTCAAAGATTGATCTTCGGTCAGGATATTTCCAGCTGAAGATTAAGCCCTCCGATATACCCAAGACTGCCTTTCGAACACGGTATGGTTCGTATGAATATACCGTCATGTCTTTTGGGTTAACAAATGCACCCGCATACTTCATGTACCTCATGAACAAGGTTTCCATGGAGTACTTGGAAAAGTTCGTCGTGGTCTTCATCGACGACATTATGGTGTATTCAAAAAGTGAGGAGGAGGATGAAGAACATTTGAAATCGACCTTGCAGAAAATGCGTGAGCATCGATTGTATGCCAAGCTTAAGAAGTGTCAATTTTGGCTAAAGGAAATATCGTTCCTAGGCCATATTATCTCCTAAGAAGGGGTATCGGTTGATCCCAGAAAAGTGAGAGATGTTCTAAAGTGGGACCAGCCGCAAAACGTGAGGGATATTCGGAGTTTTCTTGGGATGGCTGGATACTATCGAAGATTCATCAAAGACTTCTCTAAGGTAGCAAAACCTATGACGGAGTTGCTAATGAAGGGAAAAGCCTTTTGATGGACACCAGCATGCCAAGAAAGTTTTGAGGAGCTCAAGAAAAGGCTAACCACAACGCCGGTTTTGGTATTTCCGGACGTAAGCAAGAGCTTTGACATACATTGTGACGCATCCAGACAGGGGCTGGGATGTGTGCTCATGCAAGAAGGACAAGTGGTAGCCTATGCCTCAAGACAATTAAAGAAGCATGAGCTCAATTATCCTACACATGACTTGGAGCTAGCAGCAGTAGTGCATGCATTGAAGATTTGGAGACATTATATCCTTGGTCATCGATGTGAGATCTATACGGATCATAAAAGCCTCAAGTACATATTTACACAAACGGACTTGAATTTGAGGCAACGTCGATGGTTGGAACTCATCAAGGATTACGATGTTGGAATCAACTACCACCCTGGAAAGGCTAATGTAGTAGCTGATGCATTGAGCCGAAAGGGAGCATGTCACCAACTCACGGTTCGGGAGCTACCACCCGAACTACGTAAGGAGTTCGAACGGTTACACCTCGGATTCTTGAACAACATGAAAATGATGGAGATCCACTCTTCATTGGAGCAAGAGATAAGATATGGCCAAGCAACGGATGAGGAGATCAAGGAGATCAAGGAAAGGATCCGACAAGGAATAGAGAAGGGTTTCAAAGAAGATGAGAAGGGTAAGCTTTGGCTAGCAAAAAAAGATTTATGTGCCTAACGTGAAGCACATCCGCGACATGATATTAAAAGAGGCACATGATTCACCCTATGCCATACATCCCCGGAAGTACCAAAATGTACAAGGACTTGAAGACTTGTTATTGGTGGGATGGTATGAAAAGGGACATAGCCGAATATGTTTCCCTATGCGACACATGCCAACGGGTGAAGGCCAAACATCAAAGACCCGCTGGATTGTTGCAACCCTTGAAGGTACCCGAGTGGAAGTGGGAGGACATCAGTATGGATTTCATCGTCGGATTGCCACCTACTCAGTCGGGTTATGACTCCATCTGGGTTATCATGGACCAATTGATGAAAACAGCCCATTTTCTCCCTGTAAGGGCCAAGTACAATGTTGCACAACTAGCCGAGTTGTACATGGAGCAGATCGTGTGCCGTCATGGAGTCCCGAGGAGGATAGTCTCAGATCAAGGTTCTCAGTTTACCTATAGTTTCTGGAGGAAGCTGCAGAAAGCTATGGGTACACAACTGGATTTTAGCTCCGCCTATCACCCACAAACCGATGGGCAAACCGAAAGGCCAAACAAAATTTTGGAGGACATGTTGAGAGCTTGTGCCTTGAAACGTGGGCATAGTTGGGATAGGAGTTTACCATACGCTGAATTCTCCTATAACAACAGCTATCAAGCTAGCTTGAAGATGTCGCCTTTCGAAGCGTTGTACGGTAGACGGTGTAGAACACCGCTGTTTTGGAGCGAGACCGGAAAGAACCAGGTGTTTGGACCCGAAGTGCTACAAGAAGCTGAAAAACAAGTCCAAACGATTCAGGAGAACTTAAAGACCGCTCAATCACGACAAAAAGGCTATCCGGACAATAGGCGAAGGAAGTTGACTTTCGAAGTAGGAGACTTCGTATACCTTAAGGTATCGCCTATCCGAGGACAACGATGTTTCAACGTCAAAGGCAAGCTAGCGCCTCGCTACATCGGACCATTTAAGATTTTGGATAAGCAAGGAGAAGTAGCCTATCAACTAGATCTCCCAACGCACCTCTCCGATGTACATGACGTGTTTCATGTATCTCAGCTCAAGAAGTGCTTGAGAGTACCGGAGGAGCAAATACCAATGGAAGAGCTTGAAATTCAAGAAGACCTGACCTATACGGAGCACCCTGTCCGAATTTTGGATGTAAACGAAAGGGGCACCAGGAACAAAGTGATCCGATGGTGCAAGGTACAATGAAGCCATCACACCGAAGATGAAGCCACATGGGAGCATGAAGAAGACATCAAGGCAGAATTTCCTTATCTGTTCATACTAACAAATCTCGAGGGCGAGATTCAATTTAAGGGGGGGTAGATTTGTGACACCCTCATTTCTGGTTTCAGCATATATTCATGTTTTATGAAGAGAAAATATTTTTAAAAGAAGTGGGAACAGAGAAAATATAAAAAAGATAGCCAGTAAGAGCCGAATCCAGTTTCCAGAGAGTGCCGAAGACAACTTCCGTGGCCCGCTGGCCACATGGCGTGTTCGGAGCTCATCCCTGCGAAGTGGGGAGAGGTCCGCTGCTAAAATGGCTACGTGGCAGGCTCGGGGCTCATCTCCGCGAAAAGGGGAGAGGTCCGACCCTGTGGGACACGTGTTGCCCCCGGAGCTAGCCTCTGCGGAAGAAGCAAAGGCATTTTCCGCAGGACGCATGTCACCTTCGGAGCTAGTCACCACGGAAGTCAGAGGACCAGTCGCAAGGGATACATGTCGATCTCGGAGCTCACCTCCGAGAGGTCCGGTTCTATCGTACACGAGTCGCCAGCGGAGCTTATCTCCGGGAGGTCCATCACTATTGAGCACGTTTTAACCTCGGAGCTCGTCTCTGAGAGGAAAGGAAGTCTAGTGCTGGAGCTACCTCTGGAGAGAGGTAAGGTCCGGCACTGATGTCACACCCGGTTTTTCCGAAGAAACAACCAAGTGAATATCACATGTATGCCAGGATCATTTTCTCATACATGTGATGACAAATAGTGAAGCATCATTTATTACAAGCCAGGTGTCGAATATAAATAAGTCTTACATCGTAAATGTCTCAATGGACAATAATACGTTCATCACAAGTAAATAAACTAGCAGCGGAATATTATTCTTTAGGGCTCCATCACAGGCGTTGCACGGGGGTCTTCATGAACCTAAAAACCTTCCTCGGGTCCAAAATCTTGGTCATTATACACCACCTCATTATCTTGACCTGAGCAGCAATATAAACCAACAAATATGCAAGGTTGAGTACCAATGGTACTCAGCAAGTGTGGAAAAATTTTATCATGTATGGCTAGAACAAGGAGAGGTTGAACTCATGGTTAAAGCACTACGCAATTAATACCTATCACCTTAGCTTATTAAGCACCTACATTACTACACAGGTGAAATGGTCCCAATCTCCCATCCCATCATCTTAATCTAATAACCATAACATCATTTCCAATGTTAAGCTCCCCGCTTAACATCCACAACTTCCAAAAACCATCACTCCTCTAATCATGAATAAGTCCAGGCCGCTCTTAACCGCGAGCACGGCTGTCAAGACAGTTTTGACTCTGCAGAGTTTGTACCACTGTACCCACATGTAGTGATTTCATCCCCCGTTGCCGGGTGGACTAAAAGAACCTCCATTTTGCCAGTGGCTACGAACCACATTCACACTTCCCAGGTGTGTAGCCAGGAGATCACTACGAAGCCTTTACAAAGGGATTCCCAACGAGCGTGGGCCCACTGAGGTTTCACCCCTAACAGCATACAAGAGGCTCCAACCCCGCTGCAGTGGCCCCCTCTTGAGCCTTGCGGTTCATATGGTAGTCCAGCTGACACCTACTCCCTGCACCATCCAACACACCCATACTACGCCGGGGATACACCTAATTAATTGGCCAAGCTGCCCCATCTCAGCATGTGGTTGGCACTGTAAAGCCAGGTTACATGCTCCATGAACCGGTCCTTAGGATCCAGGCAAGTACTAAACACAAACCCAAGTCTCGTGCACCCAGCACACAACCAAAACATCCAACTTGCCTTGATCCCTACCTCTACATAACTCACAATAGCTCATTCAAGAGTATGGTAAAATAAACTGATGATCTCATATCCCAAATATCCCATTCTAAGCATGGCTAAGCATATGCATGTAAATAAATGACATGAAAAAATAAATCCCAACCCAAGCTACAAGGAAACAAGATAATGCAATTCTAGGGAAACTTCCTAGCATGGGTTTCATATTTAACTTGACAATGCAAATAATTCTATCTACACATCCTAGCATAGGATCAAAGTGGTCAAGGACACTTGCCTCCTTCTTGCTGCTCTTGAAATGGGTAGTCCTGATCTTGGAAAGGAATAACTTGCTCTTGAACAGGTTCTACTTCATACCATCACACATAGCAGAAGAAAAACAACAATCATAAGACATAGTTCACACTTCTACTTCATACAAACCACACATTCACATTTATAAAAGTTCTTTACCATTATATGTGTTGTGGTTACTTTATGTGTGTTGAGTTGTGGCTTGCATGCATTTTTAACCATGTGTATATGATTCCTACTTTTGTGTCCACATTTATACTTACATACTATTTATATGGGTTTCCAATAAATTTCTTATATTCAACTACTACACCTTTTTACTACCAAGTGTGTATGAAAAATATTTTTCTTCCCCATATGTGCCTTCATAATTTCTACCAACCCTAAACTGAACTCTTTGGATTTTAAAAACTCCATTTATCATTTACTAGTTGCTATATTTTCAGATTTATATTCCTATGCATAATTGTGTATTTTATTATGAAATTAGTAATACACATCATCTAAACAGTATAGGTTCTGGTCCTAAATAATTTAATAACATATTTTGACCTTGGCTTCTGATGTAGACTATTTCATAATTATTTTCCCTATTTTTCTATAACTATTCTTTACTTAAAAATGTGTCCCTATACTAATAAATGTGAATAATAAATGAAACAGATTCATTTTAGCCTAAAAATATATTTTTTCTCACTCCAAAGTTTTCTAAGTACTGAGAAAGTTTTTAATTAATTTTGACAATTATGTTTGTCCCACTTTTTAATTTTTAAACACTAGTTACATATTCAATTTTCTAAATTAAATACTAAACAGGGCTAAAATAATGAACTCACCCCATTACAGGGCCTATAATATTATTTTCATAATTTCCAGGGGTCTAGCTATACTTATCAGAGGTGTTTTTCCTAATTTTTATTAAGTCCAGGGGCTAAACTGATTTTTAAATGAATTTACATGATTTTCTGGAGTTCCAGGGGCTAGATCAGAAGTTTTCGGGGCTAGCTCTTATTTCCCGAGAACCCCAGGGGGTAGCACGTAAGAATTCCAGTCTTTATAACGGGGGGCTGACGTGGACCGTCCGATTTTAAACCGACGGCTGAGATTATAACATCGAACCGGTACGCGGGGTTTTAAAGTCTACCGTGCGATTTAAAATAAACGGCGCACAAGCGGCCACGTCGCTCTGATCGAGCGCGGGCGGCGCTGCTGGCGGCGCACGGCGGCGGGAAGCGGCGATCTCGCCGGAAAGTTTCGGATCCTCGAGAATTCTGCCTAGAACTGTGATCTTATGGCATAGATCGGTAGAGGGGAGGTCAGGGATCTCACCTCGGGGGTTTTCTTGAGCTCGGGGGTCCTGGAAAGTGATCGGCGGCGAGGTCCGAGGCAAAACCACGGCGAAGCTCGTCGGCGCTGTGTTTACACCGTAAGTCTCCGAGTTTTCTGCACCTGCAAAGCTCCCCGGAGGCGGTGGATCAAGATCAGCGAGTTAGATCAGAGTTTTCGGGCTTAGATCGGCCAGAATTCACCGGCGAAGTCTTGGTGCTCACCGGAGTAAAAATCGGCGATCGCGTGGGAAAAACCGATCGGGGCTGGGGTTTTTATAGCCGGGGGAGGGCGGTGGGTCAGTTGTGATCTAGTTTGAGTCTTCTGGGACCGGAATTCGGGCTGAGGGACGCGGTATTCCGATCGGTTAAGATCGCGCGCGCGCGGGAGAGTCCGGGGTCGCGGGGTTGGGGATGACAGGTGGGCCCCCTTTGTCTGTGTGAGAGAGCGCGGGCGCGCGCGGCTGCGGGCTGGCGCGGGGAAACTGGGCCGGCTGGCGGGTTTCGGCCCACTGGCCGGTTTTTTTCCGTTTTCTCTTTTTCTTTTTCCATTTTTTTCTGATTTGAGTTTAATTTGAATTCCAGTTTGAATTTGAATTTTTGCAAAACATGCAATACGTCTAAAAATTTTTAAATTCCCCTCTGAACATGGTTTAGGGTTTTGAATCAAAATTTAGGGTGTTACAACTGACACGTGGCGTGTGCGGAGCCACCTCCGAATAGAGAAGAGGTCCCGACCGCCAGGATACGTGGCGCACGCGGAGCTCACCTCCAAAGGAGAGGGAGGTCTCACCCGCTTGACACGCGGCACCACCGGAGCTTGTCTCTGCGGAAGAGGAGAGACCGGGCCCCGATGGACACGTGGAGCTTCCGGAGCTCATCACTGAGGAGGTAACGAGTTCTGGAGCAGTTTTTGGATTCTGTACGCGTAGAAATACCGGTACGGAGAAGAAACCGAACCGGATTCCACAATGATACCGCATCAAATCGACTAGATATAAGATTAAGATTCGACGACAATCTGAATAGAACTCTTAAATCGAAGTCCAATCAGATTAGGACTCTTCTCTTCCCGATTATAAATAGAACCCAGAACCTTTGGCCGAAACCACGAACTTCTTTTCCAACTCCTACGCCGACGACTTAGAGCCCTAGCCTCAACTCACCGAGAAAGCCATCGCCGGAGTTCAGCAAAGAAGATCGCCGGAAGAGAGCCCAACGATATGAGAAGGACCCGAGACCGAGAAGAACGTAAGGTAGGTCTCCAATACCACCTTACAACATCGTTGTGTTTTCTTTGCATCTGTTCTTCGATTCCTTTCGAACAGAGGCTTTCTCGTGGACAGATCACTTGTTGGTCGGGTTGATCTAAAGACAAGGTCATCGCCACGTCCACATTTGATCCGAACACCTCTGTTCATCATAAAGCCATGCAAGAACACGTACAAACCAATCTAATAAGCTGATCATGGGCTAGCATGCATATGCATTATCGCATCTAGTTTCAAGTTTGTGCATGGAATTGATTGTTATGAATCTTGTATGTGCGTGGTCCTGTATAGAAGGACAAGCTCAGGGAGCTATTTACGATGAGCTGCAACAACAAGGTTTCGATATCCAAGAGCCACCAGAACCGCAAGAACAAGGCAAGTGCTCCTTGACCATATTGATCCTATGTTTTGGGTAAAACTGTTTTGTTTTGCGAAAAGGTGTGCGTGCTGAGTAAAACATGATGGGAATCCCTTTTATAGGAGTTTAATAGTTTTGGTTAAACCACCCTTGTCGCCAGGGAAGTTTATGAGTCGGGTATGGTTTTACTTTTATGCTTCGCTGAGTCCATGGGATTGGGAAGCGAGATAGATGTGTCTAGTTAACTGCACTCATAATGATAATGAGAAAATTGATGTTGTTAATGAACATGGATCGGAGGGAGATCTAGGCAAGCCTGGGTTTGTGAATGAGGTAGCATGAGATGGTGGTTTACTTGCCGTAGATCTAAGGACCGGTTCATACATGCACATGCCAGGATAACAGTGCCACCACAAGGCCAAGTATGGGTGCGGCTTAGCTGAGTAATTAGGTAAGTTGCTAGGATGTTATGGACTATGGAAGGCGCGGGGAATGGGAGTCGAGTGAGGACTGCCCTGGGAACTGCATGGCACAAGAGGGGGCCCGTGGGTGGGAGAATTGGAGATTCTAGCCTGCCCGTGAAACCATAGTGAGTCCATACATCTAGTAACCCCTTTGTATAGGCTACTTTGTGATCTCTTGGTGTCACACCCGGTTTTTCCGAAGAACAACCAAGTGAATATCACATGTATGCCCAGGATCATTTTCTCATACATGTGATGAAAAATAGTGAAGCATCATTTATTACAAGCCAGGTGTTGAATATAAATAAGTCTTACATAGCAAATGTCTCGATGGACAATAATAAGTTCATCACAAGTAAATAAACTAGCAGCGGAATATTATTCTTGAGGGCTCCGTCACAGGCGTTGCCCGGGGGTCTCCATGAACCTAGAAACCTTCTTCGGGTCCAAAGTCTTCGTCATTATACACCACCTCATTATCTTGACCTGAGCAGCAATATAAACCAACAAATATGCAAGGTTGAGTACCGATGGTACTCAGCAAGTGTGGGCAAGTTATGTCATGCATGGCTAGAACAAGAGAAGGTTGAACTCATGGTTAAAGCACTATGCAAGTAATACCTATCAGCTTAGCTTATTAAGCACCTACATTACTACACAGGTGAAATGGTCCCAAACTCCCATCCCATCATCATAATCAAATAACCATAACCTCATTCCCAATGTTAAGCTCCCCGCTTAACATCCACGACTTCCAAAACCATCCATCCTCTAATCATGAATAAGTCCAAGCCGCTCTTGACCGTGAGCACGGCTGTCATGACAGTTTTGACTCTGCAGAGTTTGTACCACTGTACCCACATGTAGTGATTTCATCCCTCGTTGCCGGGTGGACTAAAAGAACCTCCATTATGCCAGTGGCTACAAACCACATTCACACTTCCCAGGTGTGTAGCCAGGAGATCACTACGAAGCCTTTACAAAGGGATTCCCGACGAGTGTGGGCCCACTGAGGTTTCACCCTTAATAGCATACAAGAGGCTCCAACCCCGCTGCAGTGGCCCCCTCTTGAGCCTTGCGGTTCATATGGTAGTCCAGCTGACACCTATTCCCCGCACCATCCAACACACCCATACTACGCCGGGGATACACCTAATTAATTGGCCAAGCTGCCCCATCTCAGCATGTGGTTGGCACTGTAAAGCCAGGTTACATGCTCCATGAACCGGTCCTTAGGATCCAGGCAAGTACTAAACACAAACCCGAGTCTCGTGCACCCAGCACACAACCAAAACATCCAACTTGCCTTGATCCCTACCTCTACATAACTCACAATATCTCATTCAAGAGTATGGTAAAATAAACTGATGATCTCATGTCCCAAATATCCCATTCTAAGCATGGCTAAGCATATGCATAATAATAAATGACATGATAAAATAAATTCCAACCCAAGCTACAAGGAAAACAAGGTAATGCAATTCTAGGGAAACTTCCTAGCATGGTTTTCATATTTCCATTGACAATGCAAATAATTCTATCTACACATCCTAGCATAGGATCAAAGTGTTCAAGGACACTTGCCTCCTTCCTGCTGCTCTTGAAATGGGTAGTCCTGATCTTGGAAAGGAATAACTTGCTCTTGAGCAGGTTCTACATCATACCATCACACATAAAAAAAGAAAAACAACAATCCATAAGACATAGTTCACACTTCCTCTTCATACAAACCACACATTCATATTTATGAAAGTCATTCTCCATTATATGTGTTGTGGTCACTCCATGTGTGTTGATTTGTGGCTTGCATGCACTTTTAATCATGTGTATATGATTCCTACTTTTGTGTTCACATTTATACTTACATACTATATATATGAGTTTCCAATTTAAATAAATTCCTTATATTCAATTACTACACCTTTTAGCTATCAAATATGCATGAAAGGTATTTTCCTTCTCCATATGTGTCTTCAGAATTTCTACCAACCCTAAACTGAATTCTTTTGGATTTTAGAAACTCCATTTATCATTTACTAGTTGCTATATTTTCAAATTTATTTTCCTATGCATAAATGTGTACTTTATTATGAAAATAACAAGACACATCATCAAAACAGAATAGGTTCTGGTCCTAAATAATTTAATAACATATTTTGACCTTTGCCTCTGATGTAAACTATTTCACATTATTTTCCCTATTTCCTAGAACTATTCTTTACTTAAAAATGTGTCTCTAAATGTGAATAATAAATTAAACAGATTCAATTCAGCCCAAAATATGTTTTTATCTCACTCCAAAGTTTCCTAAATACTGAGAAAGCCTTTAATTAAATTTTGACAATATGTTTGTCCCACTTTTTAATTTTTAAACACTAGCCACATATTCAATTTCCTAAATTAAATACTAAACAGGGCTAAAAAGGTAAACTCACCCCACTACAGGGTCTATAATATTATTTTCAGAATTTCCAGGGGTCTAGCTACACTTATCAGAGGAGTTTTTCCTAATTTTTATTAAGTCCAGGGGCTAAAACTGATTTTTAAAGGAATTTACATGATTTTCTGAAGTTCCAGGGGCTAGATCAGAAGTTTCCGGGGCTAGCTCTTATTTCCCGAGAACCCCAGGGGGTAGCACGTAAGATTTCCAGTCTTTATAACGCGGGGCTGATGTGGACCGTCCGATTTTAAACCGACGGCTGAGATTATAACGCCGAACCGGTACGCAGTGATTTAAACCTTATCGTGGGATTTAAAATAGACGGCACACAAGCGGCCACGTCGCTCTAATCGAGCGCGGGCGGTGCTGCCGGCGGCGCACGGCGGCGGGAAGCGGCGATCTCGCCGGAGACTTTCGGATCTTCGAGAATTCTTCCTAGAACTGTGATTTTATGGCATAGATCGGTGGAGGGGAGGTCGGGGATCTCACCTCGGGGGTTTTCTTGAGCTCGGAGGTCCTGGAAGGTGATCGGCGACGAGGTCCGAGGTGAATTCACGGCGAGGCTCGTCGGCGCTGTGTTTACACCGCAAGTCACCGAGTTTTCTGCACCTGCAAGGTTCCCCGGAGGCGGTGGATCAAGACCAGCGAGTTAGATCGGAATTTCCGAGCTTAGATCGGCCAGAATTCGCCGGAGAAGTCTCGGTTCTCACCAGAGGAAAATCGGCGGATCGCGTGGGAAAAACAGAACGAGGCCGGGGTTTTTATAGACGGGGGATGGCGGCGGGGTGGTTTAGATCGAGTTTGCGTCGCCCCCAAACGGAATTCGGCTGGAATACGCGAGAATTCCCGATCGGTTTTGATTCAGGTGAGAGAGTCCGGCGCTGGCGCGAGGTAGACTATGAACTATCGGGCCCCGCCTGTCAGTGGGGGAAAGCGGCGCGCGCGTCTGCGGGCTGGCGCGGGCGCTGGTTGGGCCGGCTGGTGGGTTGCGGCCCACTGGCCGGTTTTTTTCTGTTTTCTCTTTTTCTTTTTCTATTTCTTTTCTGATTTGAGTTTAATTTGAATTCCAGTTTGAATTTGAATTTTTGCAAAACATGCAACATGTCCAAAAAAATTTAAATTCCCCTCTTAACATGATTTAGGGTCTTAACAAAATTTTGGGGTGTTACAGCTCTACCCCCCTTAAAAGAAATCTCGTCCTCGAGATTGGTGGTTCTAAGAAAACAATTCCGGAAATTGTGCCTTTAGCTCATCTTCCCACTCCCAGGTGGCTTCCTCTTCTGAGTGATGCTTCCACTGCACCTTGCACATCCGGATTCTTTTATTTCTGGTGAGGCGTTCCATTGTCTCCAAAATCTTGTATGGTTGGTCGGCATAAGAAAAATCCTCAGCTACGTCCACTTCATTCATGGGCAACACCTCATCAGGCGTCCTCACGCATTTCTTGAGTTGTGACACATGGAATACATCGTGCACATCCGATAGACGAGCCGGTAATTCTAGTTGATACGCCACTTCGCCTTTCCTCTCCAAAACTTGAAAGGGTCCGATGTATCGAGGTGACAACTTCCCTTTCACCTTGAACCGACGAAGTCCTCTGATAGGGGACACCTTGAGATAGACATAGTCCCCCACGTTGAAAACGAGCTCTCTTCTTCATACATCGGCATAGCTCTTTTGGCGTGTCTGTGCTATCCTCAAGTTATTGCGAATTTCCCTCACCTTCGCCTCGGCTTCTTGTAGTACTTCTGGACCAAACACTTTACTTTCCCCTGTTTGGTTCCAAAATAGGGGAGTTCTGCACTTCCTCCCGTACAAAGCTTCAAACGGTGACATCTTCATACTAGCTTGATAGCTGTTGTTATAGGAAAACTCCGCATACGGTAAGTTCTTGTCCCAACTCCTATTGTTTTTGAGTGCACATGCCCTCAGCATATCTTCAAGGATCTGATTGGTTCTCTCCGTCTGCCCGTCAGTTTGGGGATGATAGGTAGAACTAAAGTTCAGATGGGTTCCCATGGTTTCGTGCAACTTCTGCCAGAACCTTGAGGTGAACTGTGTCCCTCGATCCGACACAATCTTCTTTGGCACTCCATGGTAACACACGATCCATAAGATGTACAACTCTGCCAATTTGGATCCGCTGTAGCTTTCTTTCACGGGGATGAAATGAGCTACCTTAGTTAGCCTATCAATGATGACCCATATCGAATCATACCCTTATTGGGTCCTAGGCAATCCCACGATGAAATCCATGTTGATTTCTTCCCATTTCCATTCAGGCACTTTGAGTGGTTGCAATAATCCCGCGGGTCGTTGATGTTCTGCTTTCACCAACTGACATGTGTCACATAGGGCAACATGTTCCGCGACATCACGCTTCATGCCATACCACCAATACCTGCTCTTGAGGTCCTGGTACATTTTCGTACTCCCAGGATGAATGGAATAGTCAGAATCATGAGCCTCCTTCAAAATCAATTCACGGATCTCCTTTACTTCTGGCACACAGATTCTTTTCCCGTGCCACACCGTTCCTTGTTCATCTTCTCTAAAACCAGGAGCTTTATTTTCCTTGATGAGTTGTCTGATCTCTTGTATCTTCTCGTCATTCTTTTGACCCTCGCGTATGTCTCGCTCGAGTGTGGAGTCCACTTCCATGGCAATGGCTTCACCGCTATTTACCAGGCATAGATTAAGTTATATAACCTCGTCCTTCAATTCTGCAGGCATGTCCTTCAAGCTCAACTTATTGACCTGCACTTTCCGACTTAAAGCATCGGCCACGACGTTTGCTTTCCCAGGATGATAGTTAATGCCCACATCAAAGTCATTGATTAGCTCTAACCATCTCCTTTGTCTGAGATTGAGGTCTGGCTGTGTGAATATGTACCTCAAACTCTTATGATTCGTATATATCTCGGTCCTCTTCCCCATCAAATAGTGCCGCCAAATTTTCAACGCGTGTACCACTGCGGCTAGTTCTAGGTCATGTGTAGGATAGTTTTTCTCGTGCTTCCGAAGTTGTCGGCATGCATAAGCCACGACATGCCCTTCTTGCATGAGAACACATCCCAACCCGTTTCCAGAGGCATCGCAGTACACTGTGAAATTCTTCTGCATATCTGGCATAACCAACACTGGGGTTGTTGTCAATCTTTTCTTTAGCTCCTGAAAACTCGTCTCGCACTGTGGCGTCCATGTGAATGTGATTCCCTTCTCCAACAGTTTGGTGAGGGGTCTCGAGATCTTGGAGAATCCTTCAATAAACCGTCTATAGTATCCAGCCAATCCCAAGAAGCTTCGAACTTCCCCGACATTTTCAGGGGTCTTCCACTTCTGTATATCCTCAATTTTGGCAGGATCCACAGAGATTCCTCCCTCCGAGATTATATGTCCTTAGAAGGGAACTCTCTTCAGCCAAAACTCACACTTGCTCAACTTGGCATATAGTTGGTATTCTCTCAGCCTTTGCAACACCAACCTTAGATGTTTCTCATGTTCTTCTTCATCTTTGGAGAGGACGAGAATGTCATCTATGAAAACCACCACAAATTTGTCCAGATATTCCATGAATACCTTATTCATGAGATACATGAAGTATGCCGGGGCATTAGTTAGCCCGAAAGGCATGACAGTGTATTCATACAGTCCGTACCGAGATACGAAAGCTGTCTTGGGAATATCAGATTGCCTTATCTTAAGTTGGTGGTACCCCGACCTGAGATCAATTTTCGAGAACACACAAGCTCCCCTCAACTGATCAAACAAGTCTTCAATGCGGGGTAATGGGTACTTGTTCTTGATGGTTACTGCATTCAAGGCACGGTAATCCACGCATAACCTTTGGGTTCCGTCCTTCTTGGGCACAAATATTACCGGAGCTCTCCATGGTGAGGAACTAGGACGAATATACCCCTTCTCCGTCAATTCTCTTAAATGATCCTTGAGTTCTTCTAGCTGCTTGGAGTCCATCCGATAAGGTCTCTTGTATATCGGGGCTGTTCCAGGTACTAGCTCAATTGCGAATTCCACTTCACGATCGGGAGGCATACCTGGCAACTCCTCCGGAAAAGCATCTAGATATTCCTTGATGGTCCTGATTTCCTCAACTTTCACCTCAACTTGATTTAATTTAATGTCCCTCCTAGGCTCGTGTATTGTTATGAACTTTACTCTTGTGCCACTAGGGTGAGTTAGTTCCACCATTCTGGTCGAACAATGGATGATTCCTTTATGTTTTGTCAACCAATCCATACCCAAAATAATATCTATCCCTTGTGAATCTATCACTATGAGGTTAGCAGTAAATACTACCCCATTAATGTCTAGGTTCACCTTGGGACACACTTGTCTTGTCCTTATTTCTCCACCCGGAGAGTTTATGGCTAGCATATGGTTCATTTGTGTTGTTGCTAGGTCATGCTTCTTAACAAACCCTTGGGCAATGAACGAGTGGGTAGCACCAGAATCAAACAGCAGGGTTGCAAGGTGTAAATTGGCAGGAAACTTACCAACTACCACGTCGGGTGCCTCTTGTGCTTCCTCCATAGTGACGTGGTTCACCCGTCCTCTCATTACATTCTGCTGTTGTGGCTGCGCGGGCTTCTTCTTTGGGCACTTATGGGCATAGTGCCCCACTTCACCACAGTTAAAACATTGCACCCCAACCTTAGGTGCCTGGCCTTTATTGTCTTGGGGTTGGTTTGGGGGTCCTTGCACTACTGGTCGAGGTGGATATGCGGGGCGAGGCTGCTGTACAAACTGACGTTGCGGCTGTGCTGGTGCTGCCGGAGGCCTGCAGTTCGGGTTGTACCCTTGTGGTGCTGAGTAGGGTACCGCAGCACGGTTCGTTTGCCCTGCAGGTTGCTGCATCAGACGTGGGCGGGTGTTGCTCCCTGAGGCTTGATGTGACCACCCGGCCTTCCTCTTATTCTCATTTTCCAAGGCCTTTAGCTTCCTTTCTACCACAAACGCTCTGTCCACCATCTTTTGGAAGCTTTCATACTCATTTGAGGACATTGCACAATGCATTTCTGCGGTAAGTCCCTCCACGAAACAATCTTGTTTCTGCTCATCAGTCTCTATGTCCCGTGGGGCACAACGGGATAGTTGAGTAAATTTAGTGAGGTATTCCCTCACCGTCATGTTTCCCTGCTGCAGTCCCAAAAACTCCTTCCTCTTGTTTTTGAGTTCACCTCTTGGGATGTAATGGCTGCAGAAGCTACGCTTGAACTCTTCCCAAGTGATGTTCTCAAGGTCATGATGGGCGGCCACGTAGGCGGTCCACCAATCAGCAGCAGGTCCATGCAATTGATGAGAGGCAAACAGCACCCTCTCATACCCTTGGCACTGTATGATCCTCATCTTACTTTCAATGGTCTTCAGCCAATCATCTGCCTCCAGAGGTTCAGCAGCACTTGCAAACTTTGGAGGTTGAGTTCCTAGAAACTCACTCAACCTTGGTTGGCGTGGTGCAGCTTGTGGAGGTGGAACTTGATGCAAGTTGGCCACCACTTGAGTCAAGTTCTGGATGAGCTGATTTTGATTCTCCAGCATTTGGTGGAGGGGATCAACTCCTTCACGGTGACCACCGCGGTCCTGGCCTCCAGAAAGATGAGGGTTGCATGCCTCATCGTTGTTGTTGGCGGGGTTGGCAGCACGTCCTTTTCCTCTTCCGGCCATCTGGTAGAATCAACCAATGTTAATTTGAAAGCATTTAGTATCATCTTACTACTTTCATTTGTTTGTACTTTGAAGTATTGAGGCTTTGTTATACTTTTCTGAGGGTTCATTTCTCACACAAAAATAAATGCAATATTATTTCATGTGGGTTCTCACACCAAAGCAAAACAATCTAAAGACGAGGCTGTGGACAATTGCTCATGGCTTCCACAACTCACGTCACACACCAAGCATTAACACACCATTAACTTAACGACTCGACTATTCGACATCTTGCTAACTAAGGGAAGGACTCTACACTACTCGTTTTCTTGAGCTGGCTCCTCGGGATCTTCCTCATCATTTTGGCTTCCTTCTGACTCTGCTTTGGGTGGGGAGGCTGCTGGTGGAGAAGTGCGACGACGCCTTATTGCCCGACGACCTGGGGAGTCAGGAGTCCATGTATCATTCGCGGTGACACACAGTTCATTCCCATCTCCTCTTTCTCTCGCCCTCAGGCAGGCTCGCAGCAACGCCTCCGTTTCCTTCAGGGTGTCCCGAACATCCTGAAGCTCTTGCTGACACTCCTGCAGTCGAGTGCTGAGCATAGCAGCATCCTCCAAGCACAAGTCCATGTGCTCATGGGAAGTCCTTTGCTGCACTGTCGGGTACTTATACTCCGTTGTACCACTCTCACGCTGGAGGACATACATGTACTCAGTCCTGTCCAGGTGGCGACGATAGATGTGACTCTGGCAGGTTGTAAGGGCCTCAGTTTTTTGACACTCATTTGCAGTGTTCATCACCACACCACACACCTCATTTGAGGAAAAATGATGAACACAAATAAAGAGCAAGTAACAATTATCAACATGCTCATTAGGGAACAAACTCACACATTGCAAAAGTGGTACTTCCCACATGTGATATAGATGGGCTGGACATATGAAAACTCCTACACTTTGCTAAGGATGTCCATGCCAAGTTTCACCCAAATTCAAAACATTTTTGAGGTCATCTTGGGTGTAGATAGGAAAGGGGCAGTTTGAAAACATATTCAAATTCAAACTGTTTTCACCCACTGAATTTAAAAGTGGAAGGCATATTCTTGCTCAGCACATTTTTGTGAGCTCACACACCAATTTTCACTCCATTTGGAGTTGATCTTGACATGAGCTAAGGGGGAGAAATTCAAACTTTATTTGAATTTCAAACTGCACTTGTGCTGAAATTCATTCAAACCAAACCTCATTTGAACTTTGATCAATTCAAATGGCTCTTGGGTGAATAATTTGAGTTGCCAAGGGTAGAATAGGGTTCACTGTTTACCACAGCTGTTAGGAATAAATTTCAGAGGTTAAAAGAGGAGTGGGACCCACATGTCAGCCTCAGCCTCAAAGCAAACCGACTGAACCACAGTTCAGTCGGTTCCCGGCTGTTGTGCGCGCGCGCCACCGAAGGGGCCGGCCGGCGCCAGCTCCTGCTGCGTGCCCCAAGCCGGAGGCCAGCCGGCCGAGCTATTTATTCCCTCCCCGGCGTGCCTCAGTCACCATTTCCCCGAGCTACCGACGTGCGCGACTGCTTTTCCCACTGCCATCGCCGCCGCTCGAGTTCCTGCTTGATCAAGCCGATCGCAGCTCCCTCTTTCCATTCCAAGGTCCCAGCAAGGTACTAGCAACCATCCTCCATCCTTCCCATTGATAGAAATCGATTGAAACCGAGTGATATCGGCTGTGCCGAAAGATCAAACTCGGAACTGGAAACCGCCGCACCTCGGGCTCTCATGGACAGCCCAACCTGGGCGTTGTCACACCCGAGCCAAGGCACCCTTGGACGCGCAAGTGATCGGTGCTGCTCATCCCCGAGCCACAGCTCGAGTGGTTGCTCACCGGCGGCGAATTTCCACTTTTCCCCTTTCTGTGTGCAGAACGACCCTCGGGTACGATTCTGTTTAATTCATGCTCTAGAAAGGATTAGAGGGCCTCAGGCCACTCCCACACGAACTAGACACGGTGACGCACAAGTTGCCTTCACAACTCTGGGCCGGAGAACTTCTGTGCCCGGCGTAATTCAAGGTCTACTAATGGCGGAACGCACGGGGGGTATCGGGCGCACGGTGAGGACCTATTTCGGGCCTTCCCCGAGCTGCCCCGAGTTCATGTCGACCTTCTCTGAGGTCCACTGATGCTCCCCGACCGGTTTCCCAAGTAGCTGAGGCACTAGGAGCATCAGCCGACATGGCCGAAGTCGTTCCGATATGGCGGCTCGTCGCCGACCATGCTCCGGCCGTTGTCATGAGCAGCTGACCCTCGGATCATGTTCCCCAAGTAAAAGTAGGCAGGGGCGGCCAGAATCAAGAAGTTTGAAGCTGTACAGCAGCCGGCGGCGAGCTCTCCGGCGAGGTCCCTCGGCGGCGGAGCGCGGGTGTCGCGAGGTTGAAGACGGGGGTGGACCCCAGCTGTCAGCGGCCGATATTTTGAATCGGGATCCGGCTGCGGCCGGGATCGGGTGTGCTGGCGCGCAAAAGCCTTGTGGGCCGCGGTGTGTTGTCGCTTCGGCGTGCGACGCGTGTCCCCTGGGCCCACGCGCAAGTTTAAACTTTTCCCCGATTTTCAGATTTCCTTCAAACTTCAAATCCTTATAACTTTGGCTAGAAAGCTCCAAATTGAGTGAACCAAATTTTGCTGGATTCAGCTCTTTGAGTACTTTCCAGAAAATCAAGTGTCACTTCATGAAATTCCTTAATTCTCCAGAATTAATTCCTTAAAGTTTAAACTGTTAGGAATTTTAACTGGAGAATCATTTGGAGGAAAATCCTGAAATTTTGCTGAGATGTTCACCAAAATATCCTTGAACTACCATAAAAATTTCAGATCCATTTGAGCTCATTTAGTCCACCTAATGGTGTGATTAGTAAAACTGTTCCAGAGAAAATAGAAAATGTTCAGAAACATTTTCAGAATTTTCTCTGAAATTGTTTAGCTCATATCTTTAGTTAGAGACTTCCAAATTAAGTGAGACCAATTCCATTAGAACCCTCTGAAAATCTAGTTTTCAGAAAGTCATAGTTTGTTTCATGAAAATACCTAGAACACCCTAAAAGCCTTTAATTAAGGTCAAGGACATAATTATTTGTGGAGGGCTCAAATGAGCTTTGCTGCAACTAAAACTTGACCAAGTCTCTGTTTAGGTTGTAACCAAGCCACAGTAAAAGTTTCACAGTCATTAGGTCTATCTAGTAAAGGTTATAGACTTCACAACTTCAAAGTTAATACAAAAGCATTTAATTAATACATATATTGTTCTTATCATGTAGTCGCTAAGGTCGAGGAGGAACCCGAAGTCCTAGACTTCGTTACTCCGGAGGAACAGCTAGCCTACGACCAAGAGCAGCAAGGCAAGCCCCGGTTTGCATTAACCATTTTATAAATTTTTATTGTTTTGAGCACATACTTGTTTTCTTTATGTTGTGCATCAGAGTCTTGTTTGGAAACCCCACTGCATAGCCAAGAAAACCATGGGTTGGGGTTTAGGATTGCAAACCCCGTTAGCCACTGCATTGCTAGGATAGAGTAGGATTCGGTACAAGTCGAGTAGTTGGAACTACTCGCGAGAATAGGCTAGAGGCACATTGCTCGGGTAGAGATAGCACATGATACACATGGCAAGAAAATGAGACCGAGCGGAGAGTAAGGGCAGCAGGACTTTGGGGCCTGTGTGCTGTAGCTCCGCTTGTGTCGATTGAGGACCGAGCCGTGTGCGGGCCTGTTGAACAAGCTAGAACAGTACCGAAGACCTACCGGCTATATGGGAACCGGGAAACTGATGTAACTCGGGTAGCGGGGTATTGAGGCATTGCCCGTCGTTCAGAGGGTAGGTTGAGAGCTCGAGGTGTAAATCAGCTGGCGGCACAGAGATGCGCGTGCAGGGACCTCTTGCTCGGGACGATGGGACCGGTTCAATATTTGGCTAACGGGTGAAAGGTAGTCGCGTACGGCGTCCGTGATGGTTGTTGTAGGCAACATCGAGTACGGGCGTACGTGACGGGTTGTTCGGGTAACCCTGCAGGTGTAAATCGATTATAATCGCCGTCCCTCGCGGTCAGTGAGTACCACTTGTTCACTGTACCGTGACGTAGAAAGAACAGGCTAGTTACATGTTAAAATGTTGCTGATTGAAAGTTGGATATTGATTGTTAATGATATGTTGTAGCTTAGTGCTAACTAAAGTTCTTTTCAACTTTGGGCAAAGTACATGAGAGAAATGCGTTTCTTGTTTGATTGCGGCTCTCTCATGTGCCTTAGCGTAAAGTTCTCCACAACCTGCTGCTAAAACTTGAAAGTAAGGTTCTACTAATTAGGCGAGTCCTTGCAAATGATTTTTACCTCATGCAACCCATCACCCTCATGTAGAAGTTTCATGTTTAGGTGAGACGGGTCAGACTTGCTGAGCCTTCGTGCTCACTGCTTGTGTTTGAAGCTTTTGCAGGGTTCTATGAGGAAGGGACTCCCGAAGAGGAGACGGAACCCCAGGAGGGGAACCCCGTCGAGTGGGAGTCGTGCACGCCGCAGAGTTAGTGTGCGAGTGTGCTAGCAAGGACACGTTCGAGGGCTGAACGTGCACTTGATGCTTAGTCTACGCCCGCGAGTGTGGACTAAACTTATTTTGATGTAAACATGTTAATAAACCTGTTTATGTAATAAAGCTTCCGCTTCCGCTTTGTACCTTTGACGTGTGTTATACGGTGTTGTGCAACGCAGCACCCCTCAGCGTGATCCTGGCTCGACAGGACCAGTGGGGTCGTGTCAGCGTGGTATCAGAGCTCGCTTGAGGTTTAACACAGTACAAAGGTCTTCTTTTTCAAAAATCCAGTGAGGAACGAGTTAGTAGCCCGTATAAGGATGTTATTAGTATATAGAAAGTGGCTTATTAACTTATTTGTTATGTCGGAAAATCGTGCATCTCGGGACGTTCATGTCTTGGGGGGTGCACGTAAGCGCTGTCCACCAGTGCGCACAAGCTGAAGGGTGGAGCCCCACGGGTGGCAGGTAACCCGACCCGCTTTGATATCCTCTACGACTCTTCATGTCGTTTGGGGTATTCGAGCAACGTCTGTCCCTGGCGTGCGTGGTGCAACATGGGAGACCCCGTCACGTGGTCTGAAACGTGAACACGTAACTCAAGGCGTGTTTGGCTTGAGAACATCCGGGCGAGTGATGACGGCCGGGTGTACAAACTGTATGGATTCCGGGCTCGGTGTGCAGCCGAGTCTGATGATTGTTTGAGTTTCTGCAGGTAGCCTTACCACGAAACGGTAGACGTGTAGCATCCGTGTGCGAGTGACGAGTAGTGCCACTGAACTAACGAAGCCGGCTAAATCCGGTATAGGTTTTTCCTTTGTGAGGACGTAGTACCGACATAATCTGGTGACGCATCGACGTCACACCCAACTAAATGAACAACTTCATTTAAAAATTTGAAGGTTTTGATCCAAAGTAGTAAAACTTGATGTAACTCCTTCCCTTGAACAGGATATTCAAAGCTAATAAGTTTTCAACTTATAGGATGTTAAGGACAGAGCACTCTGTTTTCAGCTAAATCAAGGCTGAAGTTAATCAGAGGTTAGAGGTTGAGTTCTTTCGAGGTTGGGGTCGTATGATACATTTCTGGAAAGCTTTGGAGGAGCTTTACAACTTTTCTGTTGAGTTCCAGAGGTGTTTCGTCCCTTAACCACTCGAAAAATGCAGTAGAGTTGAAACTGTCCAGAAAACAGGACAGAGCAAAGACTCTCTGTAAACTCTCTGTAAATTAAGCATAACTTCCTGCTTAAAAATCCAAAAATAGGAAATGAGGTAGTTCTGGAAAGCTTATGAGATGGGTTACAAATTTGTAACAGAAAGTTTTGTCAGATTAGGAACAGAATTAACTGGGATTCTTGGATCAAATCAGTACCTAGGGCAGGGAGGTGCTGTCCAATTGTTCCCAAAAATTCTGTTAACTTTGACATCTCATAACTTGTGAACCAGGACAGATCTTAGGCCAACCAAATACTTTCTGGAAAGCTATTGAAGTTAACTTTAACTTTGATGTTGAGCTCCAGGACTGGTTTTGCTTTTAACCTGGCCTAAATCAGATTGATATGGAAACTGGTCAGGGCTGTCATGGGAACAGCATATCAGCAGTCAAATTTGTTTAAAAATTTGAACTATGTTTCCAAGTTTTAGGGGTTCAATGACATATCTTATGTTATAACTCGATGGTTTACTGTTCAAATGAATATTTGACATTTCTCAAATATATTTTTATAGATGGCAGCAGATAAACGGTTGGAGAACGGGTGGGTAGTTTCCCACTGTTCTGACCGTAGCGGCTACCCGGAAGCATTGTGGCAAATGCTCCAATATTTCGGGTACAACCAGATGCCGCAATACTTCGCCAAGGAGGAAGGCGAAGAGGGGAGCAAGACGTGGATGATCCATGTCGAGGTTCCCGCAGGACCTACGCCACCCGGTTGGGTGCCATTCACCGTCACGGTGAGAGGAAGACAACCGGAAGGGATGTGGCAAATGGCAGCCCGTGACACTATGTCACGTTTCTGCCAACTACACGTGCAGGCTATGGAGGGAACTCCATACGCACTCGTTCCGGTGGAGGGACGAGCTCAGCATGTGTGGGAAGAAAGGTACCTGGAGGCAACAGACCCGAGTTGCCCAAGGTACAACCCCGCGGAGGCAAATCTCAGCCTCCAAATGAGGGCGGGAAACGCTGTGATGGACAGCCAAGCTGTTCATACGGAGCATCTCGCCACCAAGCTCAAGGAGAGCGCAAGCCGTGGAGATCATTTCGAGGGTGCTCACAGCGCACTCCGCAATGTACTCCTTCCGACGATCAAGCGACTGAATGAACAACACGATCAGTTGCGTCGTCTGAAGAAGGCAAAGAAAAAGAGCCGTGTTGACATCGCGGCGTTGCAAGAGCTGGTGCAAACCCTAACCCAGCAGAATGAGGACCTTGCTCAAGAGCGGGACGACGCTATTGAGGAAGGACAAGGCTGGGAAGAGGACTACAACCAGGCTATGGACGAGGTGCATGCATTGTAGGACCTCGTGCCCCCGGTATTGGGCGTACCGGTAGTCTTGGGTCTTCCAGCCATGGGAGAACCCGGAATGGGAGAAGAGGTGGTAGATCCAGAGCCACCGGCTGAGGTACCGGAGGAGGACGACCCACAGGAGGTCGAGTTCTACTCCGAGTAGGGGGTTACGGTTGCCAAGTAGGGCAGCTAGGGTAGCGTAACCCAACTTTTGTAATCGGTGACATGTCGGGTAGACAGTAGCGTATGTATAGGTAGTGACGACATGAGCACGACTTCTCGGAGATCCGAGAATAATGTATCTTGTATAAAGTTTATGCTTTATCAATATATGTGAATGTTGTGCAAGCTGATCATGCGTCGCTTCAATACTTACTGCTGTTTATGGAATTTTGAGAAAGACATGTGCTAATTGCTGCTGTGTTGAATTTCAGAATGACGCGTACTCGTGCCAACCCTGATGTTGGAGGTACTAGCCAAGGGGGAGAGACCTCCCAACCGCCTCCCGAGGACTCCTCGGGACAGCAGCAACAGCAACAGCAAACACCGCCACCGCCACTGCCAACGGTTACATTGGCCGACATTGTCGCGGCAATGGCGGGTTCACATCAGCAGCACACAGAGCTGCTGCAAACGTTAATTGCGAATACGTCTCGCCCGGAGAGACGTCAAGATCGTGAGGAGCGCCAACAGAGCTCCTACTCCGAATTCCTGGCGACTCATCCCCCTGTATTCTCAAGGGCGGATGAACCACTTGACGCGGACAACTGGCTCCGCGCCATAGAGATGAAGTTCGGGCTGCTCCAAATTAGCGAGCAGCGCAAGACTCAGTTCGCGGTCCAGCAACTCCAAGGATCCGCGAGCGCGTGGTGGGCCAACTTCTGTGCTTCACAGCCCACCGACCGAGCGATGACCTGGGCGGAGTTCCGGACGGCCTTCAGGGCCTATCATATACCGCCAGGTCTGATGAAGAGGAAGACGCAGGAATTCCTACACCTGCAACAAGGGAGCCGGAACGCGCTGGAATATTCCAGGGCGTTCAACGATCTCGCGCTCTACGCGTCGTATCACGCAGATACGGACGAGAAGCGGCGGGACCATTTTTACCAGGGGCTTAACCCGCTCCTGAAGGACAAGCTGGCGATGTTCAATCGCGGCAGCCTCAACGACATAATTGATGCTGCGATTGTTCAGGAGGACTCCGGCAAGGAGTTAGCGGCGGCAGAGCGAAAGCGAAGCGCGCCGTAGAGCAGCGGAGAAGGAGGCAGTCCTTCTCAGAAGTTTCGGATGGTGAATCGCCCACCATCAGGTCCGCGCTGGCAGCCACCACAGCGGTCGATGCCGTTCCGCGGTCGGCCGTATTCTTCACCGGCATTCCGGCCGGCACTGCCAGCACCACCGCAACAACAACAGCAGCAGCGGGCGATGCCGCGTGCGTTTGCACCTCCGCAACGCATGCCGGGCTTTCGTCCACCAAGTACTCCACCAGCAGCGGCCACATGTTACAAGTGTGGTCGTCCAGGACACTTCGCGAGCAGTTGCCCGGAGAGGCAAGGCGGCGGAGTGGTACCACAGTTTCCGGGGAGGAATCAACCCCGAAACCCTACTAATGCGCGGCGGGCAAACCCTAGGCCCGGCACTGTCCACCAGCTTGCCATTGAGGACGTGCCGGAGGGCGAGCCAATCCTTGCGGGTATGTTCCAACTCCACCAGCATCCCGCTATAGTACTATTTGATTCAGGCGCCACGCATAATTTTATTAGCCAAGCTTTCATTGCTAAACACAGCTTGCTAATACTACCCACCGATAGTCCATATTTAATTTGTTCACCGGGTGGGAAGATTTCAGCAAGCGTAATGGTCTCCAAAGCACCATTATGCTTAGCGGGTAGAGTGTACCCCACGTCTCTCATTATCTTAGAGGGACAGAAGGTCGATGTCATCCTAGGGATGTCGTGGTTAACCCGCCACGGCGCTGTTTTAGACACCGTCCTCCGAGTCGTGCACTTAAACTCAGGAGTGCACGGTTCTCACTCATTATTTCTGGACAGTCCAGAAATAAAACTTCCAAGTGTCTATCAAGCCACAACCATCAGATTGGAAGACATTCCAGTGGTCCGAGAATTCCCTGATGTATTCCCGGATGATTTGCCGGGGATGCCACCCGATAGAGGGGTGGAGTTCAAGATTGAACTTGCACCGGGAACCATGCCAATATCCCGAAGGCCGTACAAGATGGCGCCCAAGGAGTTGGCGGAACTGAAGATTCAGCTCACGGACCTTCTGGAGAAGGGTTTTATTAGGCCGAGCTCCTCGCCATGGGGCTGTTCGGCATTATTTGTCAAAAAGAAGGATGAAACGTTGCGGCTTTGCGTGGACTACCGTCCATTAAATGCCGTAACCATCAAGAACAAGTACCCGTTGCCACGAATCGACATGTTGTTTGATCAGTTGGTCGAAGCAAAGGTCTTTTCCAAGATGG
The DNA here is from genome assembly GCA_030760725.1 of Neostapfia colusana. NCBI lineage: Eukaryota > Viridiplantae > Streptophyta > Magnoliopsida > Poales > Poaceae > Neostapfia > Neostapfia colusana. Next base: position 52,487,936 of record JASWHV010000009.1, read on the forward strand.
ATTTAAGATCCGGGTACCATCAGATTAAGATCAGGGCTGAGGACATTCCAAAGACAGCTTTTTCGACAAGGTACGGACTTTATGAGTACCTGGTCATGTCCTTTGGCCTCACCAATGCTCCAGCTCACTTCATGTACTTAATGAACTCGGTGTTCATGCCGGAGCTGGACAAGTTTGTCGTGGTCTTCATCGACGACATCCTGGTATATTCCAAGTCGGAGGAAGATCACAAGAAACATCTGCGTATAGTCTTGCAACGGCTGCGGGATCACAAGTTATACGCAAAGTTCAGCAAATGCGAGTTTTGGATATCGCAAGTGCCTTTCCTCGGGCATATCATCTCAGCGGAGGGTATCGCTGTGGACCCGAGCAAAATCACGCAAGTGCTGAATTGGAAATCCCCGAGAACTGTTCATGAGGTACGGAGTTTCCTCGGACTCGCGGGATATTATCGGAGGTTCATTCCGAACTTCTCGAAGATTGCCAGGCCAATGACAGAGCTGCTGAAGAAGGCTACCAAATATGTTTGGAGTCCAGCATGTGAAGCAGCATTCAAGGCTTTAGTCAAGCACCTAACATCAGCACCGGTTTTGGCGCAGCCAGACACAACAAAACCGTTCGATGTGTACTGCGATGCATCCGGCATTGGGCTCGGATGTGTGCTGATGCAAGACCGAAGAGTGGTTGCGTATGGATCACGACAGCTTAGGAACCATGAGCAAAATTATCCAACTCACGATTTGGAGCTCGCTGCCGTGGTACTTGCACTGAAAATGTGGAGGCACTACCTACTCGGTAACCTCGTACATTTATATACCGACCACAAAAGCCTCAAGTACATCTTCACTCAGAAGGAGCTGAACATGAGGCAACGAAGATGGTTGGAACTGATAAAGGATTACGAGATAGAGATCCATTATCATCCGGGCAAGGCAAACGTTGTGGCAGACGCGCTAAGCCGCAAGTCACACGTCAATAATCTGACCATCACACCGTTGGAAGAGAGCGAACCACCACTACATGTGATTCCACATGGAGCTCTCTACAACCTAGCTTTGATCCCCACCATCCGTGAAGAGATAGCGGCAGCCCAGAAGAATGACAAGGGCATGTCACATTTGCGGAGACGTGTAGACAGTGGGGAGTTGAAATGTTTCCGGAAGGACGGAGACGGCGTCCTATGGTTCAAGGACCGGATCGTCGTACCCCGAAACCCGGAGTTACGGAAGAAAATCTTTGATGAGGCTCACTTATCAAAGTTTTCTATTCACCCCGGCAGCAACAAGATGTATCAAGAACTCAGAAGCAAGTTTTGGTGGACACGGATGAAGCGAGAGACTGCAAAATACGTGTCCGAGTGTGATACATGTCGACGGGTGAAGGCAGACCACATGCGGAAACCGGGACTGCTGCAACCACTGGGCATTCCTGCCTGGAAGTGGGAGGACGTGAGCATGGATTTCGTCGTCGGTTTACCCACCACCTTACAGAAACATGATTCTGTGTGGGTGATCGTCGATCGGCTCACCAAAGTTGCCCATTTCATCCCGGTCAACACCAACTACAACGCCAAGAAGTACGCTGAACTGTACATCTCACGGATCCTATGCTTATACGGCGTACCCCGTACTATCGTATCGGACCGGGGCACTTTATTTGTGTCCCGTTTTTGGGAGCAGCTCCACGCTGCCTTGGGGACGAAGCTGATCCGTAGTTCAGCCTACCACCCGCAGACGGATGGGCAAACGGAGCGGGTAAATCAAATCCTAGAAGACATGCTACGAGCTTGCGCTATCGACCACGGCAAGAATTGGGATGATCACTTGCCATTAGCCGAGTTCTCGTACAACAATGGGTACCAAGCCAGCATCAAGATGGCGCCCTACGAGGCGCTATACGGCAGGAGATGCCGCACACCACTGAACTGGTGTGAATCTGGCGAGAGGGTTACCTTCGGGATTGATCTTGTCTACAACGCGGAAGAAAAGGTTCGATTAATTCAAGCGAACCTAAAAGCCGCTCAATCCCGACAGAAACAGTATGCGGACCGGAGAAGGCGCCCATTACAATTCGAAGTTGGAGATCACGTATACCTACGAGTGTCTCCAATGAAGGGCGTAAACAGATTTGGGGTGAGAGGAAAGTTAGCACCCCGATTCATCGGTCCATTCCAGATTACCGAAAGATGTGGATCGGTGGCATACCGGCTAAGATTACCAGAAGCACTTTCCGGTGTGCGCGACGTCTTTCACATTTCCCAGCTGAGGAAGTGTCTCAAGCTATCAACTACCGTTCAGCTGGAAGACATTGAAGAACTGCAACCGGATCTCACCTATCGGGAGGAACCGGTGCAGATTATTGATGAAAAGGCCCGAACCACACGCAACCGTACGTTGTGGTTCTACAAGGTTCTGTGGAGTAATCACTCCATGGATGAAGCGACATGGGAGAGCGAAGAATTCCTTCGCACTAACTACCCCGACTTTCTCACGTCGCATATCCGGTAATTTTTCCACCGTCCTCTCTCTCATTTTCACCTTATAATCTCGGGACGAGATTCTTTTAAGGGGGGAGGAATGTAAGGGCCTCAGTTTTTGACACTCATTTGCAGTGTTCATCACCACACCACACACCTCATTTGAGGAAAAATGATGAACACAAATAAAGAGCAAGTAACAATTATCAACATGCTCATTAGGGAACAAACTCACACATTGCAAAAGTGGTACTTCCCACATGTGATATAGATGGGCTGGACATATGAAAACTCCTACACTTTGCTAAGGATGTCCATGCCAAGTTTCACCCAAATTCAAAACATTTTTGAGGTCATCTTGGGTGTAGATAGGAAAGGGGCAGTTTGAAAACATATTCAAATTCAAACTGTTTTCACCCACTGAATTTAAAAGTGGAAGGCATATTCTTGCTCAGCACATTTTTGTGAGCTCACACACCAATTTTCACTCCATTTGGAGTTGATCTTGACATGAGCTAAGGGGGAGAAATTCAAACTTTATTTGAATTTCAAACTGCACTTGTGCTGAAATTCATTCAAACCAAACCTCATTTGAACTTTGATCAATTCAAATGGCTCTTGGGTGAATAATTTGAGTTGCCAAGGGTAGAATAGGGTTCACTGTTTACCACAGCTGTTAGGAATAAATTTCAGAGGTTAAAAGAGGAGTGGGACCCACATGTCAGCCTCAGCCTCAAAGCAAACCGACTGAACCACAGTTCAGTCGGTTCCCGGCTGTTGTGCGCGCGCGCCACCGAAGGGGCCGGCCGGCGCCAGCTCCTGCTGCGTGCCCCAAGCCGGAGGCCAGCCGGCCGAGCTATTTATTCCCTCCCCGGCGTGCCTCAGTCACCATTTCCCCGAGCTACCGACGTGCGCGACTGCTTTTCCCACTGCCATCGCCGCCGCTCGAGTTCCTGCTTGATCAAGCCGATCGCAGCTCCCTCTTTCCATTCCAAGGTCCCAGCAAGGTACTAGCAACCATCCTCCATCCTTCCCATTGATAGAAATCGATTGAAACCGAGTGATATCGGCTGTGCCGAAAGATCAAACTCGGAACTGGAAACCGCCGCACCTCGGGCTCTCATGGACAGCCCAACCTGGGCGTTGTCACACCCGAGCCAAGGCACCCTTGGACGCGCAAGTGATCGGTGCTGCTCATCCCCGAGCCACAGCTCGAGTGGTTGCTCACCGGCGGCGAATTTCCACTTTTCCCCTTTCTGTGTGCAGAACGACCCTCGGGTACGATTCTGTTTAATTCATGCTCTAGAAAGGATTAGAGGGCCTCAGGCCACTCCCACACGAACTAGACACGGTGACGCACAAGTTGCCTTCACAACTCTGGGCCGGAGAACTTCTGTGCCCGGCGTAATTCAAGGTCAACTAATGGCGGAACGCACGGGGGGTATCGGGCGCACGGTGAGGACCTATTTCGGGCCTTCCCCGAGCTGCCCCGAGTTCATGTCGACCTTCTCTGAGGTCCACTGATGCTCCCCGACCGGTTTCCCAAGTAGCTGAGGCACTAGGAGCATCAGCCGACATGGCCGAAGTCGTTCCGATATGGCGGCTCGTCGCCGACCATGCTCCGGCCGTTGTCATGAGCAGCTGACCCTCGGATCATGTTCCCCAAGTAAAAGTAGGCAGGGGCGGCCAGAATCAAGAAGTTTGAAGCTGTACAGCAGCCGGCGGCGAGCTCTCCGGCGAGGTCCCTCGGCGGCGGAGCGCGGGTGTCGCGAGGTTGAAGACGGGGGTGGACCCCAGCTGTCAGCGGCCGATATTTTGAATCGGGATCCGGCTGCGGCCGGGATCGGGTGTGCTGGCGCGCAAAAGCCTTGTGGGCCGCGGTGTGTTGTCGCTTCGGCGTGCGACGCGTGTCCCCTGGGCCCACGCGCAAGTTTAAACTTTTCCCCGATTTTCAGATTTCCTTCAAACTTCAAATCCTTATAACTTTGGCTAGAAAGCTCCAAATTGAGTGAACCAAATTTTGCTGGATTCAGCTCTTTGAGTACTTTCCAGAAAATCAAGTGTCACTTCATGAAATTCCTTAATTCTCCAGAATTAATTCCTTAAAGTTTAAACTGTTAGGAATTTTAACTGGAGAATCATTTGGAGGAAAATCCTGAAATTTTGCTGAGATGTTCACCAAAATATCCTTGAACTACCATAAAAATTTCAGATCCATTTGAGCTCATTTAGTCCACCTAATGGTGTGATTAGTAAAACTGTTCCAGAGAAAATAGAAAATGTTCAGAAACATTTTCAGAATTTTCTCTGAAATTGTTTAGCTCATATCTTTAGTTAGAGACTTCCAAATTAAGTGAGACCAATTCCATTAGAACCCTCTGAAAATCTAGTTTTCAGAAAGTCATAGTTTGTTTCATGAAAATACCTAGAACACCCTAAAAGCCTTTAATTAAGGTCAAGGACATAATTATTTGTGGAGGGCTCAAATGAGCTTTGCTGCAACTAAAACTTGACCAAGTCTCTGTTTAGGTTGTAACCAAGCCACAGTAAAAGTTTCACAGTCATTAGGTCTATCTAGTAAAGGTTATAGACTTCACAACTTCAAAGTTAATACAAAAGCATTTAATTAATACATATATTGTTCTTATCATGTAGTCGCTAAGGTCGAGGAGGAACCCGAAGTCCTAGACTTCGTTACTCCGGAGGAACAGCTAGCCTACGACCAAGAGCAGCAAGGCAAGCCCCGGTTTGCATTAACCATTTTATAAATTTTTATTGTTTTGAGCACATACTTGTTTTCTTTATGTTGTGCATCAGAGTCTTGTTTGGAAACCCCACTGCATAGCCAAGAAAACCATGGGTTGGGGTTTAGGATTGCAAACCCCGTTAGCCACTGCATTGCTAGGATAGAGTAGGATTCGGTACAAGTCGAGTAGTTGGAACTACTCGCGAGAATAGGCTAGAGGCACATTGCTCGGGTAGAGATAGCACATGATACACATGGCAAGAAAATGAGACCGAGCGGAGAGTAAGGGCAGCAGGACTTTGGGGCCTGTGTGCTGTAGCTCCGCTTGTGTCGATTGAGGACCGAGCCGTGTGCGGGCCTGTTGAACAAGCTAGAACAGTACCGAAGACCTACCGGCTATATGGGAACCGGGAAACTGATGTAACTCGGGTAGCGGGGTATTGAGGCATTGCCCGTCGTTCAGAGGGTAGGTTGAGAGCTCGAGGTGTAAATCAGCTGGCGGCACAGAGATGCGCGTGCAGGGACCTCTTGCTCGGGACGATGGGACCGGTTCAATATTTGGCTAACGGGTGAAAGGTAGTCGCGTACGGCGTCCGTGATGGTTGTTGTAGGCAACATCGAGTACGGGCGTACGTGACGGGTTGTTCGGGTAACCCTGCAGGTGTAAATCGATTATAATCGCCGTCCCTCGCGGTCAGTGAGTACCACTTGTTCACTGTACCGTGACGTAGAAAGAACAGGCTAGTTACATGTTAAAATGTTGCTGATTGAAAGTTGGATATTGATTGTTAATGATATGTTGTAGCTTAGTGCTAACTAAAGTTCTTTTCAACTTTGGGCAAAGTACATGAGAGAAATGCGTTTCTTGTTTGATTGCGGCTCTCTCATGTGCCTTAGCGTAAAGTTCTCCACAACCTGCTGCTAAAACTTGAAAGTAAGGTTCTACTAATTAGGCGAGTCCTTGCAAAGGATTTTTACCTCATGCAACCCATCACCCTCATGTAGAAGTTTCATGTTTAGGTGAGACGGGTCAGACTTGCTGAGCCTTCGTGCTCACTGCTTGTGTTTGAAGCTTTTGCAGGGTTCTATGAGGAAGGGACTCCCGAAGAGGAGACGGAACCCCAGGAGGGGAACCCCGTCGAGTGGGAGTCGTGCACGCCGCAGAGTTAGTGTGCGAGTGTGCTAGCAAGGACACGTTCGAGGGCTGAACGTGCACTTGATGCTTAGTCTACGCCCGCGAGTGTGGACTAAACTTATTTTGATGTAAACATGTTAATAAACCTGTTTATGTAATAAAGCTTCCGCTTCCGCTTTGTACCTTTGACGTGTGTTATACGGTGTTGTGCAACGCAGCACCCCTCAGCGTGATCCTGGCTCGACAGGACCAGTGGGGTCGTGTCACAGGTGATGGCCTCCCAGGTGACATCCTTCTCCGCATCGACCTGTGTCGCTCGACAAGCTGGAGAGTGGTGGATCTTGAGCAGCTGATTTTCGTGTATAATCCTCATCTCTGAACTCCATTCTTCCCTCTTCTCACGGATGGTCCTGGTGGAGTTATAGTGGATCATTAGCTTGCCCGTATTGCCGGCGGCTTCGAGCATACGTCGAAGACAGCGCAACAAGCCTCCTACTGCCAATCCGTAGGAAAGGTACGTCACCGGACGGCTCTCCTCTCTTTGGGCAAGGGAAACTACGGGAACTCTCCCTCCTGTGGACTTGCAAGCGGTGCGAATCATGCGAACCATCTAAAACAAAAAGAATTTAAACTTAGGTTAGATAAACTCTTAAACAAAAATCCTATTTTGAATGAAAGTTGGGGTAAGATGAAGAAAGTGACTCATTAAATAAAACTTTTGAACACACACCTTGTAAAATAGTTTTTAAGAAAATAGGGCCCTTAAATACGTCCATTTCTACCTAGGTCCACGTTCCTACGGGCAACCTTGGCTCTGATACCACTTCTGTCACACCCGGTTTTTCCAAAGAACAACCAAGTGAATATCACATGTATGCCAGGATTATTTTCTCATACATGTGATGACAAATAGTGAAGCATCATTTATTACAAGCCAGGTGTCGAATATAAATAAGTCTTACATAGCAAATGTCTCGATGGACAATAATAAGTTCATCACAAGTAAATAAACTAGCAGCAGAATATTATTCTTGAGGGCTCCGTCACAGGCGTTGCCCGGGGGTCTCCATGAACCTAGAAACCTTCTTTGGGTCCAAAGTCTTGGTCATTGTACACCACCTCATTATCTTGACCTGAGCAGCAATATAAACCAACAAATAGGCAAGGTTGAGTACCGATGGTACTCAGCAAGTGTGGGAAAGTTATGTCATGCATGGCTAGAACAAGAGAAGGTTGAACTCATGGTTAAAGCACTATGCAAGTAATACCTATCACCTTAGCTTATTAAGCACCTACATTACTACACAGGTGAAATGGTCCCAAACTCCCATCCCATCATCATAATCAAATAACCATAACCTCATTCCCAATGTTAAGCTCCCCGCTTAACATCCACGACTTCCAAAACCATCCATCCTCTAATCATGAATAAGTCCAAGCCGCTCTTGACCGTGAGGACGGCTGTCATGACAGTTTTGACTCTGCAGAGTTTGTACCACTGTACCCACATGTAGTGATTTCATCCCCCGTTGCCGGGTGGACTAAAAGAACCTCCATTATGCCAGTGGCTACGAACCACATTCACACTTCCCAGGTGTGTAGCCAGGAGATCACTACGAAGCCTTTACAAAGGGATTCCCGACGAGTGTGGGCCAACTTAGGTTTCATACCTAACAGCATACAAGAGGCTCCAACCCCGCTGCAGTGGCCCCCCTTGAGCCTTGCGGTTCATATGGTAGTCCAGCTAACACCTATTCCCCGCACCATCCAACACACCCATACTACGCCGGGGATACACCTAATTAATTGGCCAAGCTGCCCCATCTCAGCATGTGGTTGGCACTGTAAAGCCAGGTTACATGCTCCATGAACCGGTCCTTAGGATCCAGGCAAGTACTAAACACAAACCCGAGTCTCGTGCACCCAGCACACAACCAAAACATCCAACTTACCTTGATCCCTACCTCTACATAACTCACAATATCTCATTCAAGAGTATGGTAAAATAAACTGATGATCTCATGTCCCAAATATGCCATTCTAAGCATGGCTAAGCATATGCATAATAATAAATGACATGATAAAATAAATCCCAACCCAAGCTACAAGGAAAACAAGGTAATGCAATTCTAGGGAAACTTCCTAGCATGGGTTTCATATTTCCATTGACAATGCAAATAATTCTATCTACACATCCTAGCATAGGATCAAAGTGGTCAAGGAAACTTGCCTCCTTCCTGCTGCTCTTGAAATGTGTAGTCCTGATCTTGGAAAGGAATTACTTGCTCTTGAGCAGGTTCTACATCATACCATCACACATAACAAAAGAAAAACAACAATCCATAAGACATAGTTCACACTTCCTCTTCATATCAACCACACATTCATATTTATGAAAGTCATTCTCCATTATATGTGTTGTGGTCACTCCATGTGTGTTGATTTGTGGCTTGCATGCACTTTTAATCATGTGTATATGATTCCTACTTTTGTGTTCACATTTATACTTACATACTATATATATGAGTTTCCAATTTAAATATATTCCTTATATTCAATTACTACACCTTTTAGCTATCAAATATGCATGAAAGGTATTTTCCTTCTCCATATGTGTCTTCAGAATTTCTACCAACCCTAAACTGAATTCTTTTGGATTTTAGAAACTCCATTTATCATTTACTAGTTGCTATATTTTCAAATTTATTTTCCTATGCATAAATGTGTACTTTATTATGAAAATAACAAGACACATCATCTAAACAGAATAGGTTCTGGTCCTAAATAATTTAATAACATATTTTGACCTTTGCCTCTGATGTAAACTATTTCACAATTATTTTCCCTATTTCCTAGAACTATTCTTTACTTAAAAATGTGTCTCTAAATGTGAATAATAAATTAAACAGATTCAATTCAGCCCAAAATATGTTTTTATCTCACTCCAAAGTTTCCTAAATACTGAGAAAGTCTTTAATTAAATTTTGACAATATGTTTGTCCCACTTTTTAATTTTTAAACACTAGCCACATATTCAATTTCCTAAATTAAATACTAAACAGGGCTAAAAAGGTAAACTCACCCCACTACAGGGTCTATAATATTATTTTCAGAATTTCCAGGGGTCTAGCTACACTTATCAGATGAGTTTTTCCTAATTTTTATTAAGTCCAGGGGCTAAAACTGATTTTTAAATGAATTTACATGATTTTATGAAGTTCCAGGGGCTAGATCAGAAGTTTCCGGGGCTAGCTCTTATTTCCCGAGAACCCCAGGGGGTAGCACGTAAGATTTCCAGTCTTTATAACGCGGGGCGGATGTGGACCATCCGATTTTAAACCGACGGCTGAGATTATAACGCCGAACCGGTACGCGGGGATTTAAACCCTACCGTGGGATTTAAAATAGGCGGCGCACAAGCGGCCACGTCGCTCTGATCGAGCGCGGGCGGCGCTGCCGGCGGCGCACGGCGGCGGGAAGCGGCGATCTCGCCGGAGACTTTCGGATCTTCGAGAATTCTTCCTAGAACTGTGATTTTATGGCATAGATCGGTGGAGGGGAGGTCGGGGATCTCACCTCGGGGGTTTTCTTGAGCTCGCAGGTCCTGGAAGGTGATCGGCGACGAGGTCCTAGGTGAATTCACGGCGAGGCTCGTCGGCGCTGTGTTTACACCGCAAGTCACCGAGTTTTCTGCACCTGCAAGGTTCCCCGGAGGCGGTGGATCAAGACCAGCGAGTTAGATCAGAATTTCCGAGCTTAGATCGGCCAGAATTCGCCGGAGAAGTCTCGGTTCTCACCGGAGGAAAATCAGCGGATCGCGTGGGAAAAACAGAACGAGGCCGGGGTTTTTATAGACGGGGGAGGGCGGCGGGGTAGTTTAGATCGAGTTTGCGTCGCCCCCGAACGGAATTCGGCTGGAATACGCGAGAATTCCCGATCGGTTTCGATTCGGGTGAGAGAGTCCGGCGCTGGCGCGAGGTAGACGATGAACTGGCTGGCCCCGCCTGTCAGTGGGGGAAAGCGGCGCGCGCTGCTGCGGGCTGGCGCGGGCACTGGTTGGGGCGGCTGGTGGGTTGCGGCCCACTGGCCGGTTTTTTCTGTTTTCTCTTTTTCTTTTTCTATTTCTTTTCTGATTTGAGTTTAATTTGAATTCCAGTTTGAATTTGAATTTTTGCAAAACATGCAACACGTCCAAAAATTTTTAAATTCCCCTCTTAACATGATTTAGGGTCTTAACAAAATTTTGGGGTGTTACACTTGGCCACACACCGACGGTTGTGTACTGGTATAATGGAGGTTCTGTAGTCACCGACGGGTGACGAAATCACAAACTTGTGGGTAAAGAGGTGCAAACTCTACAATGTTCTTAAAACTATCATGATAGCCGAGCTTACGGTCACGAGCGCCTGGCCAACTGCCATGATTAGTTGAGATGATTTTTGGGATAATTATTGAATGTGTTCATTGGGATGGTTTGGTTATGGTTTGGTTTTGGGACTGTTGAGTCCGGGTGATAAGATGGTTGCATGACTGTTGAGTCATGGCAACAAGGTTGGTCTCGGTGGGAGACAAAGTTGTTTTATGAGATGAAATGGTAGCGAATACAGGATGGTATTCGTGAGATGGTAGCGAATACGAGGATGTATTCGTGAGCGAGAATGAGGTTGATTGATAACTGGTTATGAACATGACGGAGGTATGTTTGGTATTTTGATGCATGTTGGGATTACATTCACTTAAAGATAAGTCGCTGTTTTATCGTGCTTTTGATAAATAACTATGCTTTTCTGCAAATGAGCCTTTTTATACCTACCTTGTTGTGAGCTTCATATCGTATTTTCCCGCACTTGCTGAGTACATCATTGTACTCAAACTTGCATTATTATTTCATCATCAGCAGCAGGAGAAGACTAATATGAAGACCAAATGGAGCATTAGGCGTGTGATCTGTTCTCAACCTTGCCTGTGGGAATGGAATAGAGATGGAGTCATCGCTGCTTAGATTTGCTTCCGCATTAGTTAAATTGCTTCCGCATTAGAATAAACACTTCCGCTGCATTGAAATAAAGACTTCCGCTGTGAGCATGAGTCCAAGACTCATGAGACATTGTAATAAACTCTTTTATTCATGGATATATATATTCTGAAATTCAGTTTGTGGAACATTTGTGTATGTGTGATAAACATCCTGGGCACACATATGCATCAGTTCTCGGTTCCATGGTTTTCCACGGAATTGAGGGCGTCACATGCATTGAGCCAAAAAGGAGCATATCACCAGCTCACGGTTCGGGAGATGCCACCCGAGCTGCGTAAGGAGTTCGAACAGTTACATCTCGGTTTCTTGAATGAGGTAGAGGTTATAGAACTGAACTCAACGTTGGAACAAGAGATATGAGATGGCCAAGCAATGGATGAGGAAAGCAAGGAAATCAAGGAAAGAATCCGACAAGGAATAGAGAAGGGATTTCAAGGAAGACGAGAATGGCACGCTTTTGTTAGGGAAAAGGACTTGTGTGCCTAACGTGAAGCACATCCACGACATGATACTAGAGGAGGCACATGACTCGCCTTATTCCATACACCCCGGCTGTACAAAGATGTATAAGGACCTGAAAACTTGCTATTGGTGGGATGGTATGAAAAGGGATATCGCTGAATATGTTGCCCTATGCAACACGTCCAATAAGTGAAGGCCAAACACCAAAGACCCGCTGTACTTTTACAACCATTGAAGATACCCGAGTGGAAGTGTACACGGTTGAATTTCAGCTCCGCATATCACCTACAAACCGACGGGCAAACTGAGAGGACAAATTAGATTTTAGAAGACATTTTGAGAGCTTGTGCCTTGAAACATAGGTGTAGTTGGGATAAGAGCTTACCGTATGCTGAATTCTCATATAACAACAGTTACCAAGCCAGCTTGAAGATGTCACCTTTCAAAGCATTGTATGGTAGACGGTGTAGAACACCGCTGTTCTGGAATGAGACTGGAGAAAGCCAAGTATTCGGACACGAAGTGCTGCAAGACGCCGAAAAGCAAGTCCAAACGATACGTGAAAACTTGAAGGCCGCTCAGTCACGCCTAAAGAGTTATGTGGATGATAGGCGAAGAAGATTGACCTTCGAAGTCAAAGGTAAGTTAGCACCTCGCTACATCGGGCCATTCAAGATTTTGGGCAAGCGAGGAGAGATAGCCTATCAACTAGAGCTACCAACACACCTCTCCGATGTTTCACGTAAGTCGAGACTACATGGGAACGTGAGGAAGATCTCAAGGCGGAATTCCCTCATCTTTTCTCCACTCTATTGAATCTCGAAGGAGAGATTCATTTTAAGGGGTAGGTTTGTAACACCCTCAATTTCACTACCATGCATTGCATACATTTTTTATATAGAAAAGCATTTAAGAAGAAGAAGAAATAAAGAGAGGAATATAGAAGCAAATAAAATAATAAAAGGGAATAGAAATGGAAAATAATGAAAATAAATAGGAAAGGAAAAGAAATAAAAATAAAAATAAATAAATAAAATAAATAGAAAGCCAAATTGGGCCACCCCAAATTCCCCCCTTCCCCAATTTTTCTAAATTTTTCCCAAATTTTCTGATTTTCCCCAAATTCACTAAAATTCCCCTAGTGGGAATTTCCCCCACATTTTGGGGGATTTTTCCACCCAAATTGGCCGCACCAAATTAGTGGGGGGAGGGCGACCCTAATTGGGCCCCACCCCCTTGGCCGCAGCCCATTAGGATGGGAACCCTAGTCCCCCACCTCTAGGAATCTTTTCCTCTAGGAATCTTTTGGTCTTTTATCTTCTAATTAAATTCTAGCCATCGATGAAAATAAATAATAAAATCCTAGCCACCCTAGCTCTTTTCCCCTTATAAATATAGCTCCCCCCCTAGCCGCTCACCCCTTTTTCTTTTTTGGCCGCCGCCCCCCCAGCTGCCAAGCCACGCCCCTTGCTGCCGAGTCGCCGACCCCCCCCCCCTTGCCAGAATTTGGCCGCCGTCGAGCCCCGTCACGCCTCACCGTTGCTGGAGAAGAAGCCCTGACGTTCTGCCCTACCTGCAGCCCCATAATTCTCCACGGAAAATCCTCCGCTGCTGCCATTGCTAGGAGGGAGGCCCTGCCGCAAGGAAGAAGTGAGGTAGGTCTTCGTTACCCCATGGAATTGATCTACACCTTGTGTCAATATCATCACCACATCCACACTTGATCCCAGCAACATTGATCACCATAAAACCCCATGGAAGCCTACTAAAACATGCAAGAACACGTACAAACTTGTTTTATAAAACTGCACCATAGGAATTCATTCATTCATTCACCTCATTGCATCTTGAGTAAAGTTTGTGCATGCAATTGATTGCTGTAAAATTTTGTATGTGTGTGGTCATGAGTAGAAGGACAAGCTCAAGAGGCCATCTACAAGGAACTACATCACCAAGGCTTGGAGATGCTTGAGCAACACGAGCCACGGGAGCAAGGCAAGTGCCCCTTGACCATATTGATCCCAGGTTTTTGAAACTGTTTTGCTTTAGAAAACGTGTATGCTTGTGTCAACTTGATGGGACACCCTTTTATAGGAGTTTACTAGTTTTTTTAACCATCCTTGTTGCCGGGAAAGTTAATGAGTTGGATATGGTCGTTTTTCCTTTTTGCTTCGCTTAACTTACGGGACACGGGAAGCTGAAATAAAACTTGTTTAGCTACTGCACTCATATGAATAATGGTGATGAGAACTTGATGATGTTAATGAGCATGGAATCAGGGAGATCTAGGCGAGCTTGGTTTGTGGATGTTGCTGAATGAGATGGTGGTTTGCTTGCCGTAGATCTAAGGACCGGTTCATGCAAGCACATGACAGGAAAACAGTGCCACCACAAGGCCAAATATGGGTGCAGCTTAGCTGACTAATTAGGTGTGTTGCTAGCTTGTTATGGACCATTGGATGGTGCGGGGAATGGGAGTCGAGAGGGACTGCCCTGGGAACTGCATGGCACAAGATGGGGCCCGTGGGTGGGAGAATGGAGATTCGAGCCTGCCGTTGAAACCTCAGCGGGTCCGTACATCCTAGTAGCCCCTTTGTAAAGGCTATTTTATGATCTCTTGGACATACACTGATGGTTGGGTATTGGTATAATGGAGGTTCTTTCTAGTTGCCGACGGGTGACGAAATCACGAACTAGTGTGTGAAGTGGTGCCACCTCTGCAGACTGTAAAACTATCATGATTAGAGGCCGTACTTCTGGTAACAAGCACCTGGCCAACTTCCATGATTGGAGGCAAAAGTTGGGATGTTTACTCGGATATGGTTATGGTATGGTCATTGGGATTGGATCTGGGACTGTTTTGAGTCATGACAATGAATTTGGCTTCGGCTATATGAAAATGAGATGGATATGAATATTTATGAGTATGAGATGAACTTGAGAAAGATTATTGGTTGGTTGAAGCATGATAAATGGTGAAATATGATGAAAGAATGTCGTTGAATTACTTGGTTATGTTGGGATTAAACTCACCTAGAAATAGTTGATGTTTTATCATGTTTGTGAAATAAAATTCGCTTGCTCCAATGAAACCATTTATTCCCTACCTTGTTGTAAGCTACATGTCATACTTTTCCTGCACTTGCTGAGTATGACATGTACTCACCCTTGCATTCCCACATATACATCAGTTACAGGATAAGAGTACTTCAAGGAACATGTGGAGTACTAGGCGTGCGCACTACCGTCAACATGCCTGTGGAGTTGAAGTTGGAGCCTTCTTTTTTAGTCATTTTTCCGCTGTCGTTAGAGTCTTCCGCTGCTAAATAAGTTGGATATTCATGAGTGAGACATTGAGTCAATGCAATAAAGTACTTAAACATTATTTGTATGTAGTTATATTCTGAATTTCAGTTTATGGAAAACATGTGTATGTGTGATGAACATCCTGGGCACACATATGCATTCACTTGGTTCATTTTTGCAACCGGGTGTCACAGTAATCGACGAGGACGACTTAGACTCTGCGGCAACCGGGAGAGAGTGAACCACCTCTACCGTCGGCTCCGTGCCCTTAGACGGCAACATGACTGGCTCGACGGACGGTGCGACAGAGGACGGAGGCCGCAAAGCCCCTAGCGAGGCCAGGAAGACTGGCTGGTACGCTTTGCAGCAAGAGCCTGTAACTTCCTGGCTCCCGACTTAATAGGATTGATAGAGTACTCATACCATCAAGGTATACCTTCTTTTCCAGAAGCCCACCTGTAAAAGACTCCGAGGTTAAGCGTGCTTGGCCCAGAGAAATTTGGAGATGGGTGAACGACCGGGAAGTCTTCTAGGGTGCGCATGAGTGAGGACAAAGTGGGTAGAAAAGACTAGTGTCGGTTTGTGGGGCTAGTCTATGATCCTAGAGAGCTGCCACAAATGGTATTGGATCCGACCCTCGCAGTTTCACGGGTGAGTACCGGTCAGTAAGAAGGATACGGTAGCGTACGGGTCAGGGACGTGGGTATGTACGCATGATGCGTGGGTTCTCTATGTGGGACACGGTATGGTACGTATGCTGCTGACAGGATGTACGGTATGCGTATGCCAGTACTGAACGTAGGGACATGGCTAAGAGAGGACATTCCTGTCTTGGCGTTGACCGATGAGGTCGTCGGTCTTCTAAGGTGGGGGTGGATTGTGACATGCTGGCTCCCCGCTTAATAGGATTGATAGAGTACTCATACCATCAAGGTATACCTTCTTTTCCGGAAGCCCACCTGCAAAGGACTCCGAGGTTAACGTGCTTGGCCCGGAGAAATTCGGGGACGGGTGTCTTATCGGGTGCGCACGAGTGAGGATAATGTGCGCAGAAAAGACTAATGTTGATATGTGGGGCTAGTCTATGGTCCTAGAGAGCTGCCGCATAACCGAAGGAAGAAGTAAAAAAACAAAGCAGGAGAAGCCTGAACGATGAGAAAGAGCTGTAACACCCTACTTTGTATGAAATGTTAGGGAAAATTTTAAATTCCAAAACATGCTATAAACTTGTTTGAATTTGAGTTTGAATTGAAAATAAAAAATCAAAATAGACAACAAATGGAAAAAAAACCCAAACAGAAACTAGTCTGGATTTGGCCCGAAAACCCGTTTGCCTTCCTAGCAGCCCAGCCCAACTGCGCCCTAGGGTTCCCTCTCTAACCTCTATAACACGTAGGACCCAAATGGCATGCACAGAATTTTTTCCTCCTTCCATCTCCCTACGACGCCACTTCCTCCTTACCCCGTGCGCCGCGCTCCACTTCCTCCGCAACCGCCACCCGACCAACTCCCTCTCCCCCACCACCACCGCCCCTCGGGCTCCACCTCCACGCCTCCCCCGCTCGCCCTGCCTCCCTTTGGACCCCTGCCACCTCGCTCCCTTGGCCGCGTGCCGCCTCCTACCATGGAATCTGGTGCCCTCTCCCCGCTCAGGCCCAAGCCCCGCCACCTCTCACCCTCCTGCGCCTCTGTTCTGGTGCCCTCCCAGCCTCCTCCTCCCCAGCGCCACCTCTCATCCCTGTAAAACCCCAAGATTTTACTTGCTAGAGTGTTCATCACATCACCACAATCCAGCTCATTTTGTGGATATCTCATGAACACATGTTAAGAGCAATTAACCACCGTCAATAGGGTTATTAGAGGAAAACTCACAAATCCAAAAGTATGATTTCACACATGTAAACATGAGGGGCTGACCTCACCAATAGACCCTAAACATTCTTAGTAATGCTCATGCCAAGTTTCATGCAAGTTGAAATCCTTTTGAGACACTTTTGGATACAATTGCAAAAAAGGGCTAACTTGAATGCAAATTCAAATTTCAGCTACTTCATAACTTGGATTCAAAAGGTGACTTCACATTAAAAATCAGCACATTTTCTAAGTTAGTCCACCAATTTTCATCCTCATTGTAGTTCATCTTGTCGGGAGCTATTTTGAGCAAATTCAAACCCAATTTGAATTTCAACCTCACATGTGCTCAAATTCATTCAAACCCAATCATAATTTGAATCATTCAAATTTAGAGGCCCAAAAATGTGGTTTCATCAAATTACCAAGAACAAGGGGGTCACATTATTTAAGAGCAGTAGGAATTCAATTTTGAGTACAATATAGAGTTGTGGGGCCATCCGGTCAGCCACACAGGACAATAAACCGACTGAACCCCGTTTCCTCTGTTTCTTGAGCCGAAGCTGCGGTCGCCACCGAGGCAAACGCCGGTGCCACCTCCTGTTCCGATCGGTTGTCACGCTGGAGACCAGCTCAGGCGCCTTCTTAGCCTTCAGCTCGATCTTTTGCTCGGATACCAACTCAACTCGGCCTTCGCTTCTTTCTCGCGAGCAAAAACTGAGAACGGAACCGCCGCCACTTCGGTGATCGTCGGGAGCCGGCTAAACTTCGCACACACCACCCCTCGAAGCCGCAAAACAGCACCGGTTGATCACTCCACTCCTCCTCGGCGCGAAAACCAGCAAGGTTCGGCCCACCTCATCCAAGCGCACCGTGTTCACGCGTCGTCCAAAACCAACAGAGGAGAGGTGCTCCCATGGATATCTCAACCTAGAGATTTTCATAGCCAAGCAATGACACCCTTGGACGCGCCAAGACCCCGTGCTGCTTTCCTCCAAGTCTTAACCCGAACCGTGGCTCACCGATGACAAATTTTGGATTCTTCCTCCGGCGGGTGCAAACCGAGTAACCGGTACAAAATCTCCAAATTCTCGTTCAAGCTTCATTCTTAGGTCACCAAATCTTGCAACCAGGAGCTATAGTAGTCGGCGACCAATTCTATCAAACCTAGCTTGAAACCGACGAGAGATGGCTTATTTCGATGTTTTTCGAGCGCTTCCATGGCCGCATCAATCGGGTGCACGGGTACATCGTAGTTAGGACCCTCCCCAAGCTAGTTAACGTCCACGTCGATCATCCTCGAGGTCTACTGGTGCTGTAGCACCATTTTCCGAGATTTTGGTGGGCTAGGACGACCGGCCAATGGCGCCGAACCTCTTTCGAGGCTGCCGCACGTCGCCGGCCTATTTCTGGCCACCGGCAGCTGTAGCCCACACCACCAGTAGATTCCCCGACATTCTAAACGCACGGGCGGTGAGGTTATGGTCAGGAGACGGCCGGAAACTAGTCGCTGGCGAGTCCCTGCCTCGGTCCGGCAAGGAGGCGGCGCACGAAGAGGGCAGGAGGAAGAAGAAGGGTACCAGGCCCACTTGTCAGCAACGGTAATATTAAAACTGGATCGGATGTGCCCTGTGATCCGGCGTGTCTGCACGCTGAAAACCTTGTGGCTAGGTGTGGCCCGAATTCTATTTGCCGAGATTTAAACCGTGGGCCCAGTGTAAGTGCATCTAGTATCCCCGTGGGTTTTGGATGATTGATGACGACAATTAAGAGACTAATGAGCTGAGATGATCATAAGCACATGATATTTCCAAGGTGGACGCCTAAACTCTCAAAAAGGAAAAGGATGAAGAACGGCGTCGAAGACTCGAAGAGTAGAAATTAGGGTTTCATTTGAGTCTTTAGTAGGCTAGCCATGTAAGAGTGAGAGTGTGTGTCAAGTGCATTGAGATCATAGAAGAGAGCTCAAAGCGTTATAAGCGTTGAATCCTTAGTGGAGAGTGCTAGTGAGGTAAACTCGGGTGGGCCGGACATGTCCGGTAAAGAGGCCGGACTAGTCCGTTTCTCTCTTGGTGAGAGTGTTTTGGGACTAAGTCCTGGTAGACCGGACGTGTCTGCCTCAGTGGCCGGACTAGTCCGGGCTAGCCAGACTTGTCCGTTTTCACACGGACCAAGAGTTCCTGTGTGAGTTCGGGCTAGTCTGTTCTGAGGCGGACTAGTCCGTATGGTTGTGAAATGAGAGCTTCCACGGCTAAGTCATGGTGGACCAGACTTGTCCGCCTTAGTGGCTGGACTAGTCCAGGTCCTCCAGACTTGTCTGTTCTCACCCGGACAAAGAGTTCCTATGTGAGTTCGGGCTAGTTCGTTCTGAGGCGGACTAGTCCGTATGGTTGTGAGGTGAGAGCTCCCACGGCTATGTCTTGGTGGACCGGATTGTCCGCCTTAGTGGCCGGACTAGTCCGGGTTCAGCAGACTTGTCCGTTCTCACCCGGACAAAGACTTCCTGTGTGAGATCGGACTAGTCCGTTTTGTGGCAGACTAGTCCGGACTTTGGTTGATGGCAACGTTTGGCTATCGAGACTTCTATAAAAGTATATTCCCTGACATCATTTAGACCCCACTGGAACCCTAGCGCTGCCACAGCCATCCTAGAGCCCCTCTAAGCCTTCTCTCTTGCCTACTCACCCTGTAGAACAAGTTCTTGAGTGGATTTGGGTGTGTGAGGAGAGGAGAAGGAAGAACTTCACATTTTGGCACTTGGAGTGATCTCGTGCACTTGGTGTGAGTCTTTGTGATCTGTGGATTGTGAGATTCGTGAAGTCTTGGGGACGTGTTCAAGTGGGAGCCACAGATTGTGAGCAGCCCCAAAATCTTGTGAGTTCACCCTTGAGATAGTGGAAGAACCGGGTTGGCCTTAGTGGCGGCTTGGTGAGGGAAGGGTTGTTAAACCTGGTCCTTTGTAGACTCCTCAACAGGACATAGATTCCTGAGTGGAATCGAACCTCGGAAAACATCTCAATGTCTCTCTTGCATTTACATTTCCTTGAACGTCAAATTGCTTAGGGTTCGTTTTGATTATTTCGCTATTATAGTATTCATCGTTACCATCTTGAAATCCACTTCTATATTCTGTCACACTTGTTATATTAAATTGCTAGATAGTTTATCCGCATTTTGTTGAACTAAAATCTGAAGAAAAACCCATAAAAATTAAGTTTTAGGTCTTTTTCAGCAGGCTGACCGGACTAGGCCGCCCCTAAGATAGACTAGTCCGGCCCCTGTTTCCTAATCTCGTTTAATTAAGTCAATTTAGGTATTTTAGCCTATTCACCCCCCCTAGGCAACTTTCAATTGGTATCAGAGCAGGTCTCTCCATCAAGAGTCTAACCACTCGGAGAGAAGATGGCCGGATTGGAGTGATACGAGATTCCACCGACATCGCAAGGCGACAACACACATGACAAGAAGAAGAACATGGATGTGCTGCAAGACCATTCAAGTGACGATGAAGAAGTTCGCCAGCTCAAGGCGTGACTTCGCGAGAAGCTAGGTTACTCAAGTAAAGAGGAGAAGAAGAAGATGAAGGATCAAGAAATGAGTGGTCAACCGGACTACTCCCAATATCCTTTAAATTATAAGTGATTAACTTCTAACAATAATTACTTATCTATTCCTCTTGGCAAACCTCCTCAATTTGATGGAAATGATTACTCCATTTGGAAGCATAATATGAAGATGCATCTAAACTCCTTAAACCCTAGCTTGTGGTAAAATTTTCTAACAGGTGTCCATCTTCCAAGGAATGAAGAAGACTTTACCCCGGAGCAAGCCATCCTACTTCATCGCAATGCTCAAGCAGTTGGGGTCATCACCTCATCATTGACACGAGAAGAGTTCAACCAAGTCCATGGATTGGAGGTGGCTAAAGACATATGGGACACACTCAAGACGGCGCATGAAGGCAACCGGGTCATTAGGGAGGCTAAGATCGAGATGATTGAAGGAGAGCTTGGGAGGTTCACCATTATGGATGGTGAGTCCCCTCAAGATATGTACAACCGTCTCAAGGTCCTCGTCAACAAGATCCGATCTTACGGATGCACTCGGTGGACGGATCATGAGGTGGTGAAGAGGATGATTCGGGCATTCGTGCCTCGAAACATTGCTCTTTGCTCCTTGATCTGTGAGAGCATGGGATATGCTCAAATGACCCATGAGGAAGTGCTTGGAAGAATCATCAACAATGAGATGATGGAGAAGGAAGCCATGTTCTACAGCAACCTCCAAAGGCTCGCCTCCTCCAAGAAGAAAGATGTTGCTTTCAAAGCAACATCCTCATCACAAGACTTCGAAGCAATTGATGGTGAGAGTCTCGACATCGATGAAGAAGAGGCGCTCTTCATCAACAAATTCAAGAGGATGATGAGAAGTAGGAAGGGGAGAAACCACTATGAGAACAAGCACAAGGAAAGGCCCAAGCCCAAGATGAAAAGAGCATGCTACAACTGTGGTGAATATGGACACTTCATTGTGGATTTTCCATATGAAGAGAGCGAGAAGAAGAGAGATGGCAAGTCCCAAGAGAAGAAGTTCTTCAAGAAGAAGAAGCCATCGGGACATGCTCACCTTGGGAAGGAATGGGACTCAAACGAAGACTCATCCTCCGAGGATGAAGAGAAAGTGGCAACACTAGCCATTGGAAGGAGCAAGCTCTTCCCCAACCTTGAAGACTCCAAGTCTACATGTCTCATGGCAAAGGAGGGAAGAAGAAAGGTTAAATATAAACCATCCTCCCTATACTTCTTCACTTGATAACTTTGATAGTAGTAGTAGTAAAAATGAATCCATGCTCAAGGATCTAAGTAGGAGCACCTTGAAAAAGATGAGTTTGTTGTCGGAAGAAATCTTTGAGAAGGAGGAACTCATCAACCGTCAAGAAGACATGCTCATCCTTGAAATGGAAAGATGTCATGAGCATGAATAGCTCCTTGAGGTTGAAAGGGAAAGAAGCAAGGTACTTGAGCGTGAACTCGCTTTGAGCAAGGAAACTTGCTCAAATCTTTAGGATACAACTATTGTGCTCAAGGATGAAATTGTTGACTTGGCAAAAGTTAACAAGGTCCTTGAAACACAAGTTGAGTCTCTCAAGATCAATGCACCTTCTTCCTCTATGATTCCACCCTCCTCAAAGAAATCTTCCGAAGCAACTCAAACTTGCAAGTGCTCAAACTTAATCCTAAAACTTAAGGATGAACTCAAGTTGGCACAAAACAAGCAATCACCGAAAGGTGGGATCTTTGACAAGGAAAAATTGGCATACGCACGAAGTGCATATACCAATGTAAGACCTCCACATGTCAAAGATGGACTTGGCTATTCTCGGGAGTGGAAGCAACATGCTAAAACTCCCAAGAATGGGAGAGACTTGATTGTTTTTGTCAAGGAGGGTTCATCCAACAAAGAAAGTGGAAAGAACATTGCAAACTCATCTAACATGCCTAAAATGGACATCATCCCTTGTTCCATGATTTTGATGCTTCATATGTTGTATTGAGGAACAAATTTGGAAAGACTTATGCCAGGTATGTTGGGACACTCCGTAAGAGTCCAAAACCTTGCGTGCGGGTGCCCAAGTGCCTCTTGACTAACATGAAAGGACCCAACTCTGTTTGGGTACATAAAGGTAAGGTATAACCCTATTTTGTAGGCATACTCCTCAGGTGGATCCAAATGGGTGCTCGACAGTGGATGCACAAACCATATGACCGGAGAGAGAAGGATGTTTGTGGAGTATTATGAAAATGAAGATCCAAGTGAAGGAATATACTTTGGGGACAATAGACAAGGGAAAATCCTTGGCACCTGTAAAATTGCTATTTCTCCCTATCATACTCTTTCCAATGTTTTGCATCTTGACTTTCTTGATTATAACCTTCTATCCAGATACCAATTATGTGATAAAGGTTATAACTGTATTTTCACTAACGAGGGTGTGGCTATCTTAAGAAGAAGCAATAACTCAATCGCCTTTAAGGGCGTGCTCAAGGGAAAGCTTTACCTTGTGGATTTCACCACAAATAAAGCTCAGCTTGACACGTGCTTGATGGCGAAGACCAACATGGGATGGCTTTGGCATAGACGGCTAGCCCATGTTGGGATGAGAAATTTGCAAAAACTTCTTAAGGGAGAACACATTCGAGGCTTGAAAAATGTTGTTTTTGATAAGGACAGGCCATGTAGTACTTGTCAAGACGGAACGCAAGTTGGAGCTCAACATCCATCCAAAAATGTCATGACGACCACAAGACCTTTGGAGCTACTTAACATGGACCTTTTGGTCCAATCACCTACATAAGCATCGGCGGTAACAAATGTGGTCTTGTAGATGTAGATGATTATTCTCACTTCACTTGGGTGTTCTTTTTGCATGACAAAGGCGAAACTCAAGGTGTGCTCAAGAAATTCTTGAAGAGAGCTCAAAATGAGTTCTCCTTAAGAATCAAGAACATAAGGAGCGATAATGGCACCGAGTTCAAAAACACTCAAGTGGAAGAATACTTGGATGAAGAAGCCATCAAGCATGAGTTTTCAGCCCCCTACTCCCCTCAACAAAATGAGGTGGCTGAAAGGAAGAATAGAACTCTCATTGAGATGGCAAGAACAATGCTTGATGAGTACAAGACGTCGGACCGGTTTTGGGCGGAAGCGGTGAACACCGCTTGCCATGCCATAAACCGGTTGTACCTTCATCGACTTTTGAAGAAGGCGTCTTACGAACTTCTAACCAGTAACAAACCCAACATCTCTTATTTTCGTGTATTTGGGAGAAAGTGTTATATTCTCAACAAGAAGCCTAGGTCTTCAAAGTTTGCATCAAAGTCCGATGAAGGTTTCTTGCTTGGCTATGACTCAAACACCTACACCAATCGTGTTTTCAACAAATCTTCCGGAATTGTTGAAATAGCGAGAGACGTAGTGTTTGATGAGACTAATGGCTCACAAGTGGAGAAAGTTGATCAAAGTGTGCTAGATAGAGAAGAGGCTCCACGAGAAGCACTTAAAAGGATGGCACTTGGAGACATTTTCCCTCCAGAATATCTTCAAGACTGAAATGACCATCAAACAAACAAAGATATGTTTCCTTCCCACGATCAAGCTCAAGATGAGCAAGGCCAACTGTCACACCCGGTTTTTCCGAAGAACAACCAAGTGAATATCACATGTATGCCAGGATCATTTTCTCATACATGTGATGACAAATAGTGAAGCATCATTTATTACAAGCCAGATGTCGAATATAATTAAGTCTTACATAGCAAATGTCTCGATGGACAATAATAAGTTCATTACAAGTAAATAAACTAGCAGCGGAAAAATTATTCTTTAGGGCTCCATCACAGGCGTTTCCCGGGGGTCTCCATGAACCTAGAAACCTTCTTCGGGTCCAAAGTCTTGGTCATTATACACCACCTCATTACCTTGACCTGAGCAGCAATATAAACCAACAAAATATGCAAGGTTTAGTACCAATGGTACTCAGCAAGTGTGGGAAAGTTATGTCATGCATGGCTAGAACAAGGAGAGGTTGAACTCATGGTTAAAGCACTATGCAATTAATTCCTATCACCTTAGCTTATTAAGCACCTACATTACTACACAGGTGAAATAGTCCCAATCTCCCATCCCATCATCATAATCCAATAACCATAACATCATTTCCAATGTTAAGCTCCCCGCTTAACAACCACAACATCCAGAACCATAAATCCTCTAATCATGAATAAGTCCAAGCCGCTCTTGACCGTGAGCACGGCTGTCATGACAGTTTTGACTCTGCAGAGTTTGTACCACTGTACCCACATGTAGTGATTTCATCCCCCGTCCGCGTCGCCTACGAACAGAATTCAGCGGGGATACGCCGAAATCCCGATCGGTTTTGATTCGGGTGCGAGGGAGTCCGGCGCTGTCGCGAGGTAGACGAAGATCGGGTGGGTCCCGCCTGTCAGCGTGAGGAAGCAGCGCGCTCGGCTGCGGGCTGGCGCGGGCGCTGGCTGGGCCGGCTGGTGGGTTTCAGCCCACTGGCCGGTTTTTTTCTGTTTTCTCTTTTTCTTTTTCTATTTTTTTCTGATTTGAGTTTAATTTGAATTCCAGTTTGAATTTGAATTTTTGCAAAACATGCAACACGTCCAAAAAATTTTAAATTCCCCTCTTAACATGATTTAGGGCTTTAAATTAAAATTTTGGGGTGTTACAGCTCTACCCCCCTTAAAAGAAATCTCGTCCTCGAGATTGGTGTTTCTAAGAAAACAATTCCGGAAATTGTGCCTTGAGCTCATCTTCCCGCTCCCAGGTGGCTTCCTCTTCTGAGTGATGCTTCCACTGCACCTTGCACATCCGGATTCTTTTATTTCTGGTGAGGCGTTCCATTGTCTCCAAAATCTTGTATGGTTGCTCGGCATAAGACAAATCCTCAGCTACGTCCACTTCATTCATGGGTAACACCTCTTCAGGCGTCCTCAGGCATTTCTTGAGTTGTGACACATGGAATACATCGTGCACATCTGATAGATGAGCCGGTAACTCTAGTTGATACGCCACTTTGCCTTTCCTTTCCAAAACTTGAAAGGGTCCGATGTATCGAGGTGACAACTTCCCTTTCACCTTGAACCGACGAAGTCCTCTGAAAGGGGACACCTTGAGATAAACATAGTCTCCCACGTTGACAACGAGCTCTCTTCTTCGTATATCAGCATAACTCTTTTGGCGTGTCTGTGCTATCCGCAAGTTATTGCGAATTTCCCTCACCTTCGCCTCGGCTTCTTGTAGTACCTCTGGACCAAACACCTTACTTTCCCCTATTTGGTTCCAAAATAAGGGAGTCCTGCACTTCCTCCCGTACAAGGCTTCAAACAGCGACATCTTCATACTAGCTTGATAGCTGTTGTTATAGGAAAACTCCGCATACAGTAAGTTCTTGTCCCAACTCCGATTGTTCTTGAGTGCACATGCCCTTAGCATATCTTCAAGGATCTGATTGATTCTTTCCGTCTGCCCGTCGGTTCGGGGATGATAGGCAGAACTAAAGTTCAGATGGGTTCCCATGGTTTCGTGCAACTTCTGCCAGAACCTTGAGGTGAACTGTGTCCCTCGATCCGACACAATCTTCTTTGGCACTCCATGGTAACACACGATCCTTGACATGTACAACTCTGCCAATTTGGATCCGCTGTAGCTTTCCTTCACGGGGATGAAGTGAGCTACCTTTGTTAGCCTATCAATGATGACCCATATTGAATCATATCCTGATTGGGTCCTAGGCAATCCCACGATGAAATCCATGCTGATTTCTTCCCATTTCCATTCAGGCACTTTGAGTGGTTGCAATAATCCCGCAGGTCGTTGATGTTCTACTTTCACCAACTGACATGTGTCACATAGGGCAACATGTTCCGCGACATCTCGCTTCATGCCATACCACCAATACCTGCTCTTGAGGTCCTGGTACATCTTCGTACTCCCAGGATGAATGGAATAGTCGGAATCATGAGCCTCCTTCAAAATCAATTCACGGATCTCCTTTACTTCTGGCACACAGATTCTTTTCCCGTGCCACACCGTTCCTTGTTCATCCTCTCTAAAACCAGGAGCTTCATTTTCCTTGATGAGTTGTCTGATCTCTTGTATCTTCTCGTCATTCTTTTGACCTTCGCGGATGTCTTGCTCTAGTGTGGAGTCCACTTCCATGGCGATGGCTTCACCACTATTCACAAGGCATAGATTGAGCCTTATAACCTCATCCTTCAATTCTGCAGGCATGTCCTTCAAGCTCAACTTATTGACCTGCACTTTCCGACTCAAAGCATCGGCCACGACGTTTGCTTTCCCAGGATGATAATTGATACCTACATCAAAGTCATTGATTAGCTCTAACCATCTCCTTTGTCTGAGGTTGAGATCTGGCTGTGTGAAAATGTACTTCAAACTCTTATGATCCGTATATATCTCGGTCCTCTTCCCCATCAAATAGTGCCGCCAAATTTTCAACGCCTGTACCACTGCGGCTAGTTCTAGGTCATGTGTAGGATAGTTCTTCTCGTGCTTCCGAAGCTGCCGGGATGCATATGCCACGACATGCCCTTCTTGCATAAGAACACATCCCAACCCGTTTCCAGAGGCATCACAGTACACTGTGAAGCTCTTTTGCATATCGGGCATAACCAGCACTGGGGCTGTTGTCAATCTTTCCTTTAACTCCTGAAAACTCTTCTCGCACTGCGGCGTCCATGTGAAGGTGATTCCCTTCTCCAACAGTTTTGTGAGAGGTCTCGAGATCTTATAGAATCCCTCAATAAACCGTCGATAGTATCCAACCAATCCCAAGAAGCTTTGAACTTCCCCGACATTTACAGGGATCTTCCACTTCTGTATATCCTCGATTTTGGCAGGATCCACGGAGATTCCTCCCTCCGAGATTATATGTCCTAAGAAGGGAACTCTCTTCAGCCAAAACTCACACTTGCTCAACTTGGCATATAGTTGGTGTTCTCTTAGCCTCTGCAACACCAACCTTAGATGTTTCTCATGTTCTTCTTCATCTTTGGAGAAGACGGGAATGTCATCTATGAAAACCACCACAAATTTGTCCAGATATACCATGAATACCTTGTTCATGAGGTACATGAAGTATGCCGGGGCATTAGTTAGCCCGAAAGGCATGACGGTGTATTCATACAGCCTGTACCGAGATACAAAAGCTGTCTTGGGAATATCATATTGCCTTATCTTTAGTTGGTGGTATCCCGACCTGAGATCGATTTTCGAGAACACACAAGCTCCCCTCAACTGATCAAACAAGTCTTCAATGCGGGGTAATGGGTACTTGTTTTTGATGGTTACCTCATTCAAGGCATGGTAATCCACGCATAACCTTTGGGTTCCGTCCTTCTTGGGCACAAATATCACCGGAGCTCCCCATGGTGAGGAACTAGGATGAATATACCCCTTCTCCGTCAATTCTCTCAAATGATCCTTGAGTTCTTCTAGCTGCTTGGAGTCCATCCGATAAGGTCTTTTGTAAATCGGGGCTGTTCCAGGTACTAGCTCAATTGCAAATTCCACTTCACGATCGGGAGGCATACCTGGCAACTCCTCCGGAAAAACATCTGGATATTCCCTGATGGTCCTGATTTCCTCAACTTTCACCTCAAATTGATTTAATTTAATGTCCCTCCTAGGCTCGTGTATTGTTATGAACTTTACTCTTGTGCCACTAGGGTGAGTTAGTTCCACTGTTCTGGTCGAACAATGGATGATTCCTTTATGTTTGGTCAACCAATCCATACCCAAAATAATATCGATCCCTTGGGAATTTATCACTATGAGGTTGGCAGTAAATACCACCTCATTAATGTCTAGGTGCACTTTGGGACACACTTGTCTTGTCCTTATTTCTCCCCCTGGAGAATTTACGGCTAGCATATGGTTCATTTGTGTTGTTGCTAGGTCATGCTTCTTAACAAACCCTTGAGCAATGAACGAGTGGGTAGCACCAGAATCAAACAGCAGGGTTGCAATGTGTAAATTGGCAGGAAACTTACCAACTACCACGTCGGGTGCCTCTTGCGCTTCCTCCATAGTGACGTGGTTCACCCGTCCTCGCATCACATTCTGCTGTTGTGGCTGCGCGGGCTTCTTCTTTGGGCACTTATGGGCGTAGTGCCCCACTTCACCGCAGCTAAAACATTGCACCCCAACCTTGGGTGCTTGGCCTTTATTGTCTTGGGGTTGGTTTGGAGGTCCTTGCACTGCTGGTCGAGGTGGATATGCGGGGCGAGGCTGCTGTACAAACTGACGTTGTGGCTGTGCTGGTGCTGCCGGAGGCCTGTAGTTCGAGTTGTACCCTCTTGGTGCTGAGTAGGGTACCGCAGCATGGTTCGTCTGCCCTGCTGGTTGCTGCATCAGACGGGGGCGGGTGTTGCTACCCGAGGCTTGATGTGACCAACTGGCCTTCCTCTTATTCTCATTTTCCAAGGCCTTTAGCTTCCTTTCTACCACAAATGCTCTGTCCACCATCTTTTGGAAGCTTTCATACTCAGTTGTGGACATTGCACACTGCATCTCCACGGTAAGTCCTTCCACGAAACAATCTTGTTTCTGCTCATCAGTCTCTATGTCTCGTGGGGCATAACGGGATAGTTGAGTGAATTTAGTGAGGTATTCCCTCACAGTCATGTTACCTTGCTGCAACCCCAAAAACTCCTTCCTCTTGTTTTTTAGTTCACCTCTTGGGATGTAATGGTTGCGGAAGCTACGCTTGAACTCCTCCCAAGTGATGTTCCAAGGGTCATGATGGGCGGCCACGTAGGCGGTCCACCAATCAGCAGCAGGTCCATGCAATTGATGAGAGGCAAACAGCACCCTCTCATACCCTTGGCATTGGATGATCCTCATCTTACTTTCAATGGTCTTCAGCCAATCATCTGCCTCCAGAGGTTCAGCAGCACTTGCAAACTTTGGATGGTGAGTTCCTAGAAACTCACTCAACCTTGGTTGGCGTGGTGCAGCTTGTGGAGGTGGAACTTGATGCAAGTTGGCCACCACTTGAGTCAAGTTCTGGATGAGCTGATTTTGATTCTCCAGCATTTGGTGGAGGGGATCAACTCCTTCACGGCGACCACCCCGGTCCTGGCCTCCAGAAAGATGAGGGTTGCATGCCTCATCGTTGTTGTTGGCGGGGTTGGCAGCACGTCCTTTTCCTCTTCCAGCCATCTGGCAGAATCAACCAATGTTAATTTGAAAGCATTTAGTATCATCTTACTACTTTCATTTGTTTGTACTTTGAAGTGTTGAGGCTTTGTTATTCTTCTCTAAGGGTTCACTTTTCACACAAAAATAAATGCAATATTATTTCATGTGGGTTCACACACCAAAACAAAACAATCTAAAGACGAGGCTGTGGACAATTGCTCATGGCTTCCACAACTCACGTCACACACCAAGCATTATCACACCATTAACTTAACTTAACGACTCGCCTATTCGACATCTTGCTGACTAAGGGAGGGACTCTACACTACTCGTTTTCTTGAGCTGGCTCCTCGGGATCTCCCTCATCATTTCGGCTTCCTTTTGACTCTGCTTTGGGTGGGGAGGCTGCTGGTGGAGAAGTGCGACGACGCCTGATCGCCCGGCGATCTGGGGAGTCAGGAGTCCATGTATCATTCACGGTGACACACAGTTCATTTCTATCTCCTCTTTCTCTCGCCCTTAAGCAGGCTCGCAGTAACGCCTCCGTTTCCTTCAGGGTGTCCCGGACATCCTGAAGCTCTTGTTGACACTCCTGCAGTCGAGTGCTGAGCATAGCAGCATCTTCCAAGCACAAGTCCATGTGCTCATGGGAAGTCCCTTGCTGCACCGGCGGGTACTTGTATTCCGTGATACCACTCTCACGTTGGAGGACATACATGTACTCAGTTTTGTCCAAATGGCGACGATAGATGTGACTCTGGCAGGTGATGGCCTCCCAGGTGACATCTTTTTCCGCATCGACCTGTGTCGCTCTACAAGCTGGAGAGTGGTGAATCTTAAGCAGCTGATTTTCGTGTATGATCCTCATTTCTGAACTCCATTCTTCCCTATTCTCACGGATGGTCCTGGTGGAGTTATAGTGGATGATTTTCGTGTATTGCCGGCGGCTTCGAGCATACGCCGAGATCGGCGCAATAAGCCTCCTACTGCCAATCCGTAGGAAAGGTACGTCACCGGACGGCTCTCCTCTCTCTCGGCAAGGGCAACTACGGGAACTCTCCCTCCCGTGGACTTGCGAGCGGTGCGAATCATGCGAACCATCTAAAACAAAAAGAATTTAAACTTAGGTTAGATAAACTTTTAAACAAAAATCCTATTTTGAATGAAAATTGGGGTAAGATGAAGAAAGCGACTCATTAAATAACACTTTTCAACACACACCTTGTAAAAATAGTTTTTAATAAAATAGGGTCCTTAAATACGTCCATTTCTACCTAGGTCCACGTTCCTACGGGCAACCTTGGCTCTGATACCACTTCTGTCACACCCGGTTTTTCCGAAGAACAACCAAGTGAATATCACATCTATGCCAGGATCATTTTCTCATACATGTGATGACAAATAGTGAAGCATCATTTATTACAAGCTAGGTGTCGAATATAATTAAGTCTTACATAGCAAATGTCTCGATGGACAATAATAAGTTCATCACAAGTAAATAAACTAGCAGCGGAAAAAATATTCTTGAGGGCTCCGTCACAGGCGTTGCCCGGGGGTCTCCATGAACCTAGAAACCTTCTTCGGGTCCAAAGTCTTGGTCATTATACACCACCTCATTACCTTGACCTGAGCAGCAATATAAACCAACAAAATATGCAAGGTTGAGTACCAATGGTACTCAGCAAGTGTGGGAAAGTTATGTCATGCATGGCTAGAACAAGGAGAGGTTGAACTCATGGTTAAAGCACTATGCAATTAATTCCTATCACCTTAGCTTATTAAGCACCTACATTACTACACAGGTGAAATAGTCCCAATCTCCCATCCCATCATCATAATCCAATAACCATAACATCATTTCCAATGTTAAGCTCCCCGCTTAACAACCACAACTTCCAAAACCATAAATCCTCTAATCATGAATAAGTCCAAGCCGCTCTTGACCGTGAGCACGGCTGTCATGACAGTTTTGACTCTGCAGAGTTTGTACCACTGTACCCACATGTAGTGATTTCATCCCCCGTCGCCGGGTGGACTAAAAGAACCTCCATTATGCCAGTGGCTACGAACCACATTCACACTTCCCAGGTGTGTAGCCAGGAGATCACTACGAAGCCTTTACAAAGGGATTCCCGACGAGCGTGGGCCCACTTAGGTTTCACCCCTAACAGCATACAAGAGGCTCCAACCCCGCTGCAGTGGCCCCCTCTTGAGCCTTGCGGTTCATATGGTAGTCCAGCTGACACCTATTCCCCGCACCATCCAACACACCCATACTACGCCGGGGATACACCTAATTAATTGGCCAAGCTGCCCCATCTCAGCATGTGGTTGGCACGGTAAAGCCAGGTTACATGCTCCATGAACCGGTCCATAGGATCCAGGCAAGTACTAAACAAAAACCCGAGTCTCGTGCACCCAGCACACAACCAAAACATCCAACTTGCCTTGATCCCTACCTCTACATAACTCACAATATCTCATTCAAGAGTATGGTAAAATAAACTGATGATCTCATATCCCAAATATCCCATTCTAAGCATGGCTAAGCATATGCATAATGACATGATAAAATAAATCCCAACCCAAGCTACAAGCAAACAAGGTAATGCAATTCTAGGGAAACTTCCTAGCATGGGTTTCATATTTCAATTGACAATGCAAATAATTCTAGCTACACATCCTAGCATAGGATCAAAGTGGTCAAGGACACTTGCCTCCTTCTTGCTGCTCTTGAAATGGGTAGTCCTGGTCTTGGAAAGGAATAACTTGCTCTTGAGCAGGTTCTACATCATACCATCACACATAGCAAAAGAAAAACAACAATCATAAGACATAGTTCACACTTCTACTTCATACAAACCACACATTCACATTTATGAAAGTCATTCACCATTATATGTGTTGTGGTTACTCTATGTGTGTTGATTTGTGTCTTGCATACACTTTTAATCATATGTATATGATTCCTACTTTTGTATTCACATTTATGCTTGCATACTTTATATATTAGTTTCCAATTTAAATAAATTCCTTATATTCAATTACTACACCTTTTAGCTACCAAATAAGCATGGAAGGTATTTTCCTTCTCCATATGTGTCTTCATAATTTCTACCAACCCTAAACTGAACTCTTTGGATTTTAGAAACTCCATTTATCATTTACTAGTTGCTATATTTTCAGATTTATTTTCTTATGCATAAATGTGTACTTTATTATGAAAATAGTAGGACACATCATCTAAACAGAATAGGTTCTGGTCCTAAATAATTTAATAACATATTTTGACCTTTGCCTCTGATGTAAAATATTTCACAATTATTTTCCTTATTTTCTAGAACTATTCTTTACTTAAAAATGTGTCCCTAAATGTGAATAATAAATTAAACAGATTCAATTCAGCCCAAAATATTTTTTTATCTCACTCCAAAGTTTTCTAAATACTGAGACAATTTTTAATTTAATTATGACAATATGTTTGTCCCACTTTTTAATTTTTAAACACTAGCCACATATTCAATTTCCTAATTTAAATACTAAACAGGGCTAAAAAGGTAAACTCACCCCATTACAGGGTCTATAATATTATTTTCAGAATTTCCAGGGGTCTAGCTACACTTATCAGAGGTGTTTTTCCTAATTTTTATTAAGTCCAAGGGCTAAAACTGATTTTTAAATGAATTTACATGATTTTCTGGAGTTCCAGGGGCTAGATCAGAAGTTTCCGGGGCTAGCTCTTATTTCCCGAGAACCCCAGGGGGTAGCACGTAAGATTTCCAGTCTTTATAACGCGGGGCTGACGTGGACCGTCCGATTTTAAACCGACGGCCGAGATTATAACATCGAACCGGTATGTCGGGGTTTAAACCCTACCGTGCGATTTAAAATAAACGGCGCACAAGCGGCCACGTCGCTCTGATCGAGCGCGGGCGGCGCTGCCGGCGGCGGGAAGCGGCGATCTCGCCGGAAACTTACGGATCTTCGGGAATTCTTCCTAGAACTATGATTTTATGGCATAGATCGGTAGAGGGGAGGTCGGGGATCTCACCTCGGGGGTTTTCTTGAGCTCAGAGGTCCTGGAAAGTGATCGGCGACGAGGTCCGAGGCGAAACCACGGTGAAGCTCGTCGGCGCTGTGTTTATACAGCAAGTCACCGAGTGTTCTGCACCTGCAAGGTTCCCCGGAGGCGGTGGATCAAGACCAGCGAGTTAGATCGGAGTTTTCGAGCTTAGATCGGCCAGAATTCGCCGGAGAAGTCTCGGTTCTCACCGGAGTAAAAATCGGCGATCATGGGGGAAAAACAGAACGAGGCCGGGGTTTTTATAGACGGGGGAGGGCGGCGGGGTGGTTTAGATCACGTCCGTGTCGCCTACGAACAGAATTCAGCGGGGATACGCCGAAATCCCGATCGGTTTTGATTCGGGTGCGAGGGAGTCCGGCGCTGTCGCGAGGTAGACGAAGATCGGGTGGGTCCCGCCTGTCAGCGTGAGGAAGCAGCGCGCTCGGCTGCGGGCTGGCGTGGGCGCTGGCTGGGCCGGCTGGTGGGTTTCTGCCCACTGGCCGGTTTTTTTCTGTTTTCTCTTTTTCTTTTTCTATTTCTTTTCTGATTTGAGTTTAATTTGAATTCCAGTTTGAATTTGAATTTTTGCAAAACATGCAACACGTCCAAAAATTTTTAAATTCCCCTCTTAACATGATTTAGGGCTTTAAATTAAAATTTTGGGGTGTTACACCAATCTCAACAAGATCAAAATGATCAAAGTCAAGAAGGAGGATTGGATCAAGGGGGAGACAAAGAAAAGAACGACGATGTAGATGAAGATCAAAGAGTCCAACCACCTCATCCAAGAGTGCACCAAAGTGTTCAACGGGATCATCTTGTCGACAACATACTAGGAGACATCTCCAAAGGGGTAACCACTCGTTCTCGAATGGCTAACTTTTGTGAACATTACTCTTTTGTTTCCTCCTTGGAGCCTCGTAAGGTAGAAGAAGCACTTCAAGATCCAGATTGGGTGGTGGCCGTGCAAGAGGAACTCAACAATTTTGAAATAAATCAAGTATGGGAACTCGTGAAGCGACCCAACACAAATGTTGTGGGAACCAAGTGGGTATTCCGCAACAAGCAAGACGAGTATGGGGTCGTAACAAGAAATAAGGCAAGACTTGTTGCAAAGGAATATGCACAAGTTGAAGGTTTGGATTTTGATGAAACTTTTGCTCCCCGTAGCTAGGCTTGAATCAATTTGTATCTTGCTTGCCTTTGCTACTCACCATGATTTCAAGCTATACCAAATGGATGTGAAAAGCGCTTTCCTTAATGGTCCAATCAAGGAGGAAGTGTACGTGGAGCAACCACCCAGATTTAAGGATGATAAGTATCCTAACCATGTCTTTAAATTCGAAAAGCCCTCTATGGCCTCAAACAAGCTCCTAGAGCTTGGTATGAGTGTCTTAGAGACTTTCTCATTAAAAATTGTTTAAGGATAGGGAAGGCCGACTATACACTCTTCACTAAGCATTTTAACGATGATTTATTTGTGTGCCAACTATATGTCGATGACACTATATTTGGTTCTAACCCATCAAGACTCCAATGGGAACCAACGGACACCTTGACCTCAATTAAGATGGTCCAAGTGTGGACCAAAAGGTATTTCATTCCATGATAGGTTCCTTGCTTTATCTTTGTGCATCTAGGCCTGCCATAATGCTTAGTGTGTGTATGTGTGCAAGGTTCCAAGCCGCTCCTAAGGAGTGTCACCTGACAGCCGTTAAGAGGATTCTTAGATATTTGGTTCATACTCCTAACCTAGGACTTTGGTATCCCAAGGAATCCAAGTTAAGTCTCATCGGATATTCCAATGCCGATTATGCCGGTTTTAAGGTAGATAGGAAGAGCACGTCCGGGACTTGCCAATTCCTTGGTAGGTCCTTGGTTTCGTGGTCTTCAAAGAAACAAAACTCCATTGCCTTATCCACAACCGAAGCGGAGTACGTTGCAGCCGGGAGTTGTTGTGCACAACTCCTATGGATGCGACAAACTCTTAGGGACTGTGGTTACACTTTGAGCCACATTCCACTCCTATGTGACAATGAGAGTGCCATCAAGATTGCTCACAATCCCGTGGAGCATTCTAGAGCCAAACACATTGATATCTGTCACCATTTCCTGAGAGATCACTCTATCAAGGGAGATATCGTTATCTCTCATGTTAGGAGTGAGAAGCAATTGGCGGATATCTTCATCAAAACCCTTGATGAGAAACGTTTTTGTGACCTAAGGAGTGAACTGAATATCCTAGATTTTCGAAACGTTGCTTGAGTCGTGCACATCTATTTGTTACTTGTATATAAACTTCAAAAATCGCATGCTTTCAAAATTCTACCCTAAATCTCTCTTAGTCTATGAGAATTATGTTTAAAAGGTCTCTTTGTCAAATATGGTCATTGTTTGTTTGATGTATGCTTACTGACCATGTTTGTCAAGGATATTTGCAAAAACTTGTCCAAAGAGGATCATATTCTTGAGCTAAAATTCAAATTATATTAATTGCAGCATATAGCCGGACTAGTCCGCCCACGGGGCGGACAAGTCCGGGCTGTCTAGGTCGGACTTCTCAGTGGCTAACAAAAAATCTTTCCTTTTCTTCATTCTTAGGTCTTTTGCTAGAAACCTCTTCACAAATGTTGTTCCTAACGTCATTGCAATCGTAGCCTAGGAGTATTGCGACTTGATTCAAAGTTTTTGCGAAAAATTGTTAGGGTTAGGGTTCTTCTTGTGCAACCTGGACTAGTCCGGTTTCTGGGGGGGGGAGTCCGTTCTCGGACGGACTAGTCCGGCCCCTTAACGGACAAGTCCGGTTTACACAGGACAAAACCCTAACTTTAGCCATTTTTAGTAAATTCTTTTGCAATATTCCACTTCCTTGACCTCTTATCTCTTGTTTCTCAGGCAATATGTCGGACTCTGACCAAAGCTCTCCTCTTGCAAGTACCACAGCCGAGGAGGCTCGACAAGCCCTCCATCGGTGCATTGCCGAAGAGAAGGCGGCAAAGGAGGCCCAAGCGGCTAAGGATGCCGTCAGTCGAGAGGAAAGAACAAAGAAGAGACATGATCTCGACGAGGAGGCACAGATTGCCAAAGCCACTGAAGAATCCTTGGCGGATCAACGGAAGAAGAAAAGGGCCGAATGTGAAGCCCATAGCTCCCAGGCTGCTAGTGCCGTAGAACCCAAGAGGAAGAGGCTGGTCACTTTGGGAGAGAAAGAGCGGGAAAAAGAGAAGGAGAAAGAACCCGAGAGTAGGGTTCTCCGTGAGCCGAAGAAAGGCAAGGCTCCACTTCCTGAGGAGCCCAAACACAAAAAGGCAACTGCCAAGGCACCGACAAAGAGGGTAGGAGGCACAGTAATCAGGGAGAAGGGGCGACCTAAGCCCATCGGTCCCCTGAAGATGGCTGCCCCTGCTAGAGATCCAAACTGGCAGCCCAAAAATCCAGCATACGTATTCAAAGGAAAGGGTGCTGAGAAGGCGACAAGGCAGAGAATGTATAAAGTCTATGATCATGAGAAGCACACGGCAGACCCTAGGTTTTGGTGTGATTTCCATTGCGATTACTACTGCCTAGTGTACTTGAAGATGAAGACTCCAGTCGCCAAGCTCAATGGGTGGATTGGGACTACATGGCCAAAAGGAAGCATAAAGCTTTTGATGCTGTGATTGAAGCCGTAGAGCGCCATGGAATCAAGAAAATCATGAGTTTCAAGTATGATTGGAACATTGAAGTGATTGTGCAGTTTTACACCACCGTATACTTCGCCACCTACGGTGACCGCAAAATCACTTGGATGACTAAAGGAGAGCAATACTCAGCCACATATGAAGAGTTTGCTCGGATACTTGGCCTTGAGGAGCACCTAGACCATGAAATCATTATTTCCAATTTTAAGGCAGTGAATAGGGATCAACTTGACTACATGTATCCTAGTCATGTCCCTATGAGGCCGGGCTTGCTAGGAACATCAAGCCATTCTATAGCATCCTCAACTGGATTTTTAGGAGAACTATTGACCAAAAGGATGGAGATGCAGGGGTGATTCAAGGAAACTTAGGGCATCTCCTCCTGTTGATTGATGGTGAAGAGAAGTTCAACCTCGTTGAACACATTTATGATGACATCTTCAACATCTCTCACACTCCCAACCGATCATGTGAGTATGCACCATATATCATGTGCTTCATTGAGAAGGTGTCGAGGCTTGCTTTTGTAAAGGATGTGACTCATCGACCTCTCCGTCCTCAGCAGCCCCTGATTGTGCCAGAACCTTCTAGAAGGAAAAATGCTCAACCTCCTTCCTGTTCAGCGGCTACTCCTAGCTCAGTGGCTCCATCACCTCCTCCTCCGCAGTTGATGAGCGGATTCTTCAAGTGCTTCAACGTACTCTTCGCCTCGTGTCAGCGTGTGGAGGTCCGGACTCGACGCATGGAGAGGCGTCAGGAGAAGTACCTCAAGGCTCTGTGCGACAAGCTTGAGGTACCTATGTCTCCTCCCGAGGAGAGTGATGGAGAGCTCACTCCTTATCCAGAGTTCACCGCTGATGAGCTCGCCAAGTTCAGGGAAGATGGAAGATCGTTCAAGGCCGTGCCTCCATCCACCACCGCCGACAACGAGGAAGACGATACGGAGGCCACAGA
Source organism: Neostapfia colusana (assembly GCA_030760725.1). Lineage (NCBI taxonomy): Eukaryota > Viridiplantae > Streptophyta > Magnoliopsida > Poales > Poaceae > Neostapfia > Neostapfia colusana. Next base: position 52,526,394 of record JASWHV010000009.1, read on the forward strand.
GAGTGGTGAAGATGGCGATGAAGAAGAAGACGATGAAGATGACAAGTAGAATTAGGCGTATCTTCTTACTTTTTTATTTTTGATGCCTTGATGCCAAAGGGGGAGAGATGGATAAGGATGTCTCTTTTATAATCTTCTAGTCCTGTAATAGATCCTTGGACATGACTATCTCTATGTTTTATGCATTGTGTCTCTTTTGTGTAAGACTATATGTGGATCTTATGCTTATATTTGATCATTGTTGCCCTTTGCTATGCTTTATTGTCTTATCACATTTTTTAGCACAACACGTAGGCACCCCACCATAACATGCGAGTGTATGTCAACTCTCCTCTTTTACTGTTGCATACATCCAGGTGGAGTTAAGCATACACACACTTGTTATGAAAATCAAATCTTTACCTCTTATGTTGCAACTTAATGTGTTGTCATCAATCACCAAAAAGGGGGAGATTGTAAGTGCATCTAGGTATCCCCGTGGGTTTTGGATGATTGATGACGACAATTAAGAGATTAATGAGCTGAGATGATCATAAGCACAAGATATTTCAAAGGTGGACACCTAAACTCTCAAAAAGGAAAAGGATGAAGAATGGCGTTGAAGACTCAAAGAGTAGAAATTAGGGTTTCGTTTGAGTCTTTAGTAGGCTAGACATGTAAGAGTGAGAGTGTGTGTGTCAAGTGCATTGAGATCATAGAAGAGAGCTCAAAGTGTTAGAAGTGTCGAATCCTTAGTGGAGAGTGCTAGTGAGGTAAACTCGGGTAGGCCGGACTTGACCGGGCAAGAGGCCAGGCTAGTCCGGAAGTCCTATGGCTTAGTCCATTTTGGGGCGGACAAAGAGTTCCTGACTGAGTTCGGACTTGTCCATTTTGGGACGGACTAGTCCGTTTCTCTCTTGGTGAGAGTGTTTTGGGACTAAGTCCTCATAGACCGGACTTGTCCGCCTCAGTGGCCGGACTAGTCCGGGTAGCCAGACTTGTCCGTTTTCACACGGACCAAGAGTTCCTGTGTGAGTTCAGGCTAGTCTGTTATGAGGCGGACTAGTCCGTATGGTTGTAAGATGAGAGCTCCCACGGCTAAGTCATGGTGGACCGGACTTGTCCGCCTTAGTGGCCGGACTAGTCCGAGTCCTCCAGACTTGTCAGTTCTCACCCGGACAAAGAGTTCCTGTGTGAGTACGGGCTAGTCCATTATGAGGCGGACTTGTCCGTATGGTTGTGAGATGAGAGCTTCCATGGCTAAGTCTTGGTGGACCAGACTTGTCCGTCTTAGTGGCCGGACTAGTTCGGGTTCAGCATGTGACACCCTCATTTTTGGTTTCTGCATGTATTCATGTTTCATGTAGAGAAAACATTTTATAAGGAGTGGGAACAAAGAAAGAAAAAAAAAGATAGCCAAAAAGAGCAAAATCCAGTTCACCAAGAGCGCCGAAGACAACTCCAGCGGCCCGCTGGCCACGTGGCACCTTTGGAGCTCATCCCCGCAAAGGGGGAGAGGTCCGACCCCGTGGGACACGTGTTGCCCCCGGAGCTAGCCTCTGCGGAGAAGCAAGGCCAGCCGCAGGACACATGTCACCTTCGGAGCTAGTCACCACGGAAATCAGAGGACCAGTCACGCGGGACACGTGTCGATCCCGGAGCTTATCTCCGAGAGGTCCGGTTCCATTGGACACGTGTCACCGCCGGAGCCACCTCCGAGAGAGGGAAGGTCCGGCACTGACACGTAGCGTGCGCGGAGTCACCTCCGAATAGAGAGGAGGTCCTGACCGCCAGGATACGTGGCACACGCGGAGCTCACCTCCGAAGGAGAGGGAGGTCTCGCTCGTTTAACACGCGGCACAACCGGAGCTCATCTCTGCGGAAAAGGGGAGACCAGGCCCCGGTGGACACGTGGAGCTTCCGGAGCTCATCACCGCAGAGGTAACGAGTTCTGGAGCAGTTTTTCGATTATGTACGCGTAGAAATATTGGTATGGAGAAGAAACTGACCTGAATTCCACAATGTTACCGCACCAAATCGACTAAAGATAAGTTGTTAAGATTCAACGACAATCTGAATAGGACTCTTATTCGAAATACAATCAGATTAGGACTCTTCTTCTTCCGATTATAAATAGAACCAAAACCCTAGGCCGAAACCACGAACTTCTTTTCCACCTCCTGAGCTGACGACTTAGAGCCCTAGCCCCAACTCACGGAGTAAGCCCATCGCCGGAGTTCGGTCGAGAGAGAGATCGCCGGAAGAGAGCCCCAACGATCTGTCTGATCAGAGAAGGACCCGAGACCAAGAAGAACGTAAGGTAGGTCTCCAATATCACCTTACGACATCATCGTGTTTTCTTTGCATCTGTTCTTCGATTCCTTTCGAACAGAAGCTTTCTCGTGGACAGATCACTTGTTGATCGGGTTGATCTAAAGACAAGATCATCGCCACGTCCACATTTGATCCGAACACCTCTATTCATTGTAAAACCATGCAAGCCATGCAAGAATGCGTACAAACTAAACTACATCATAGGATTTACATGCATAAGCATCATCACATCTGGTTAAAGTTTGTGCATGGTATTGATTGTTATGAATCTTGTATGTGCGTGATTCTGTTTAGAAGGACAAGCTCAGGGAGCTGTCTACGACGAGCTGCAACAACAAGGTTTTGAGATCCAAGAGCAACCGTTACCGCAAGAACAAGGCAAGTGCCCCTTGACCATATCGATCCTATGTTTTGGGAAACTATTTTGTTTTGCGAAAAAGTGTGTGTGCTGAGTTAAACATGATGGGAAACCCTTTTATAGGAGTTTACTAGTTTTGGATAAACCACCCTCGTCGCCAGGGAAGTTTATGAGTCGGGTATTGTTTTTGCTTTAAGCTTCGCTGAGTCCATAGGATTGGGAAGTGAGATAGATGTGTCTAGCTAACTGCACTTGTAACGATAATGAGAAACTGATGTTGTTAACGAACATGGACCGGAGGGAGATCTAGGCAAGACTGGGTTTGTGAATTAGGTAGCATGAGATGGTGGTTTACTTGCCATAGATCTAAGGACCGGTTCATGCGAGCACATGCCAGAATAACAGTGCCACCACAAGGGCAAGTATGGGTGCGGCTTAGCTGACTAATTAGGCAAGTTGCTAGATTGTTATGGACTGTGGAAGGCGCGGGGAATGGGAGTCGAGTGAGGACTGCCCTGGGAACTGCAACGCACAATAGGGGGCCCGTGGGTGGGAGAATTGGAGATTATAGCCTGCCGGTGAAACCTTAGTGAGTCCATACATCTAGTAACCCCTTTGTAAAGGCTATTTTGTGATCGCTTGGCCATACACCGACGGTTGTGTACTGGTATAATGGAGGTTCTGCAGTCGCCGACGGGTGACGAAATCACAAACTTGTGGGTAAAGAGGTGTAAGCTCTGCAGAGTCTAAAACTATCATGATAGCCGAGCTTACGGTCACGAGCGCTTGGCCAACTTCCATGATTAGTTGGATGGTTATTTTGGGATGGCTTTGGATGGTTTTGGTTATGGTTTGGTTTTGGTTTTGTTTTCAGGACTGTTGAGTCCGGATGATGAGATGGGTTGCATGACTGTTGAGTCATGGCAACGAGGTTTGACGGTGTAAGACGAAATTGTTTATGAGATGAAACGGTAGCGAATACGAGATGGTATTCGTGACATGGTAGCGGATACGAGAAGGTATTCGTGAGCAAGAATGAGGTTGATTAATGTCTGGTTGGGACATGGAAGGTAATGAACATAACGGAGGTATGATTGGTATTTGAGTACATGTTGGGATTACATTCGCTTAAAGATAAGTTGCTGTTTTATCATGGTTTTGATAAATAACTTTGCTTTCTGCAATGAGCCTTTTTATACCTACCTTGTTGTGAGCTACATATCATATTTTCCCGCACTTGCTGAGTACACCATTGTACTCAAATTTGCATTATTATTTCATCATCAGCAACAGGAGAAGATTACTATGAAGACCCGGTGGAGCATTAGGCGTGTAATCTGTCCTCAACCTTGCCTGTGGGGGAATGGAGTAGAGATGGAGCCACTGCTGCTTTGAATTGCTTCCGCATTAGTTAGAAGACATCCACTGTTAGATTAAGACTTCCGCTGTGAGCATGAGTCCAAGACTCATGAGACATTGTAATAAACTCTGTTATTCGTGGTCATATATATTCTGAAATTCAGTATGTGGATGATGTGTATATGTGTGACGAACATCCTGGGCACACATATGCATCAGTTCTCGGTTCCGTGGTTTTCCACAGAATTGAGTGCGTCACAGACTGGTATCAGAGCCACAGGTTGACGGTAGGTAACACACTTGGATAGATCATAGATTGGTATCCGACACAGATTGGTAGCTAAGCCACGCTGACCATAGGATGCAAGCCTAGGGTGCTTAGATTGGCCTTGAAACTGCCTTGACATAGGATAAAAGCCTAGGAAAGGCCATAGTTGGAACACAGATTGGCAACACCCTAAGCCATATAGGACCCCCATTGAACAAGTCTTGAATAGGAGTTGCGTGAGCCCTTGTGATGGTTGTTTGTGATTGTGTGCTTAGTATGAGTTGTGGGACGTCTCAAGACGTTGTCCATATCCACACATAAGTAGAAAGAGGAGTGAGATGCTTCGGCACTTGTTCATATCCTCATATGGGCTAATATATATAGTCCAATCCACCTTGATGCATATAGTTGAGGGGATCTATCTAACCTTCTAACCTTCTAATCTATTTCGTTCTCTCTCACAGATGGTGAGAGGAAACGCCGGCCAAAGGAACGTCCGTGACAACCAAGAGGATGGCCACGATGAAGTTCCTGTTAAACCCAGAGCTGGTGAGAACAACCTGGAACGATTGATGGCCATGCAGAATCAACTAATGCAAACCATGATCCAAACTTTGGATCAGTTACAGGCCAACAACAACAACCCCGTTCCGGCACCACCGCCACCACCACCGCCGGCTCATAACAGACTGGGTGAGTTCATGAGGACTCGACCACCCAATTTTGCTCAAGCTAACGACCCCATGGAGGCCGACGACTGGTTGAAATCCATGGAGAAGAAGCTTGCCATAGTGCAGTGCAATGATCGAGAGAAGGTTCTTTTTGCGTCGCACCAACTCATGTGTCACACCCGGTTTTTCCGAAGAACAACCAAGTGAATATCACATGTATGCCAGGATCATTTTCTCATACATGTGATGACAAAGAGTGAAGCATCATTTATTACAAGCCAGGTGTCGAATATAAATAAGTCTTACATAGCAAATGTCTCGATGGACAATAATAAGTTCATCACAAGTAAATAAACTAGCAGCGGAATATTATTCTTGAGGGCTCCGTCACAGGCGTTGCCCGGGGGTCTCCATGAACCTAGAAACCTTCTTCGGGTCCAAAGTCTTGGTCATTATACACCACCTCATTATCTTGACCTGAGCAGCAATATAAACCAACAAATATGCAAGGTTGAGTACCGATGGTACTCAGCAAGTGTGGGAAAGTTATGTCATGCATGGCTAGAACAAGAGAAGGTTGAACTCATGGTTAGAGCACTATGCAAGTAATACCTATCACCTTAGCTTATTAAGCACCTACATTACTACATAGGTGAAATGGTCCCAAACTCCCATCCCATCATCATAATCAAATAACCATAACCTCATTCCCAATGTTAAGCTCCCCGCTTAACATCCACGACTTCCAAAACCATCCATCCTCTAATCATGAATAAGTCCAAGCCGCTCTTGACCGTGAGCACGGCTGTCATGACAGTTTTGACTCTGCAGAGTTTGTACCACTGTACCCACATGTAGTGATTTCATCCCCCGTTGCCGGGTGGACTAAAAGAACCTCCATTATGCCAGTGGCTACGAACCACATTCACACTTCCCAGGTGTGTAGCCAGGAGATCACTATGAAGTCTTTACAAAGGGATTCCCGACGAGTGTGGGCCCACTGAGGTTTCACCCCTAACAGCATACAAGAGGCTCCAACCCCACTGCAGTGGCCCCCTCTTGAGCCTTGCGGTTCATATGGTAGTCCAGCTGACACCTATTCCCCGCACCATCCAACACACCCATACTACGCCGGGGATACACCTAATTAATTGGCCAAGCTGCCCCATCTCAGCATGTCCGGTCCTTAGGATCCAGGCAAGTACTAAACACAAACCCGAGTCTCGTGCATCCAGCACACAACCAAAACATCCAACTTGCCTTGATCCCTACCTCTACATAACTCACAATATCTCATTCAAGAGTATGGTAAAATAAACTGATGATCTCATGTCCCAAATATCCCATTCTAAGCATGGCTAAGCATATGCATAATAATAAATGACATGATAAAATAAATCCCAACCCAAGCTACAAGGAAAACAAGGTAATGCAATTCTAGGGAAACTTCCTAGCATGGGTTTCATATTTCCATTAACAATGCAAATAATTCTATCTACACATCCTAGAATAGGATCAAAGTGGTCAAGGACACTTGCCTCCTTCCTGCTGCTCTTGAAATGCGTAGTCCTGATCTTGGAAAGGAATAACTTGCTCTTGAGCAGGTTCTACATCATACCATCACACATAACAAAAGAAAAACAACAATCCAAAAGACATAGTTCACACTTCCTCTTCATACAAACCACACATTCATATTTATGAAAATCATTCTCCATTATATGTGTTGTGGTCACTCCATGTGTGTTGATTTGTGGCTTGCATGCACTTTTAATCATGTGTATATGATTCCTACTTTTGTGTTCACATTTATACTTACATACTATATATATGAGTTTCCAATTTAAATAAATTCCTTATATTCAATTACTACACCTTTTAGCTATCAAATATGCATGAAAGGTATTTTCCTTCTCCATATGTGTCTTCAGAATTTCTACCAACCCTAAACTGAATTCTTTTGGATTTTAGAAACTCCATTTATCATTTACTAGTTGCTATATTTTCAAATTTATTTTCTTATGCATAAATGTGTACTTTATTATGAAAATAACAAGACACATCATCTAAATAGAATAGGTTCTGGTCCTAAATAATTTAATAACATATTTTGACCTTTGCCTCTGATGTAAACTATTTCACAATTATTTTCCCTATTTCCTAGAACTATTCTTTACTTAAAAATGTGTCTCTAAATGTGAATAATAAATTAAACAGATTTAATTCAGCCCAAAATATGTTTTTATCTCACTCCAAAGTTTCCTAAATACTGAGAAAGTGTTTAATTAAATTTTGACAATATGTTTGTCCCACTTTTTAATTTTTAAACACTAGCCACATATTCAATTTCCTAAATTAAATACTAAACAGGGCTAAAAAGGTAAACTCACCCCACTACAGGGTCTATAATATTATTTTCAGAATTTCCAGGGGTCTAGCTACACTTATCAGAGGAGTTTTTCCTAATTTTTATTAAGTCCAGGGGCTAAAACTGATTTTAAATGAATTTACATGATTTTCTTAAGTTCCAGGGGCTAGATCAGAAGTTTCCGGGGCTAGCTCTTATTTCCCGAGAACCCCAGGGGGTAGCACGTAAGATTTCCAGTCTTTATAACGCGGGGCTGACGTTGACCGTCCGATTTTAAACCGACGGCTGAGATTATAACGCCGAACCGGTACGCGGGGATTTAAACCCTACCGTGCGATTTAAAATAGACCGCGCACAAGCGGCCACGTCGCTCTGATCGAGCGCGGGCGGCGCTGCCGGCGGCGCACGGCGGCGGGAAGCGGCGATCTCGCCGGAGACTTTCGGATCTTCAAGAATTCTTCCTAGAACTGTGATTTTATGGCATAGATCGGTGGAGGGGAGGTCCGGGATCTCACCTCGGGGGTTTTCTTGAGCTCGGAGGTCCTGGAAGGTGATCGGCAATGAGGTCCGAGGTGAATTCACGGCGAGGCTCGTCGGCGCTGTGTTTACACCGCAAGTCACCGAGTTTTCTGCACATGCAAGGTTCCCCGGAGGCGGTGGATCAAGACCAGCGAGTTAGATCGGAATTTTCGAGCTTAGATCGGCCAGAATTCGCCGGAGAAGTCTCGGTTCTCACCGGAGGAAAATCGGTGGATCGCATGGGAAAAACAGAACGAGGCCGGGGTTTTTATAGACGGGGGAGGGTGGCGGGGTGGTTTAGATCGGGTTTGCGTCGCCCCTGAACGGAATTCGGCTGGAATACGCGAGAATTCCCGATCGGTTTCGATCGGGTGAGAGAGTCCGGCGCTGGCGCGAGGTAGACGATGAACTGGCGGGCCCCGCCTGTCAGTGGGGGAAAGCGGCGCGCGCGGCTGTGGGCTGGCACGGGCGCTGGTTGGGCCGGCTGGTGGGTTGCGGCCCACCGGCCGGTTTTTTTCTGTTTTCTCTTTTTCTTTTTCTATTTCTTTTCTGATTTGAGTTTAATTTGAATTCCAGTTTGAATTTGAATTTTTGCAAATATGCAACACGTCCAAAAATTTTTAAATTCCCCTCTTAACATGATTTAGGGTCTTAACAAAATTTTGGGGTGTTACATCATGGGAGCTGCCGCTGACTGGTGGGATGCCCTATGCAACGCTCATGTCGACCCGGAAGCGATCACTTGGACTGAGTTCAAGGAGAATTTCTGCTCTCATTACATTCCTGTCGGTGTAATGATGCTCAAGAGACAGGAGTTTGAAGGTCTCCGCCAAGGACAGAGAAACGTGAATGAGTATCTCAACAAGTTCACACAACTGTCCCGGTATGCCCCCAAAGATGTCAACTCAGACCAGAGGAAGCAATACCTGTTCATGAGAGGGTTGAACAATGAGATTCAGGTTCAGCTCCTCAACAATGACTACACGAGCTTCCAAAAACTGGTTGACAAGGCTATAGTGATTGAAAGCAGGATCCGAGAGATCGAGCGAGAGTGCAAGAGGAAAATGCCATACCAGCCCCAAGGGAGCAACGTACGACCTCGGTACATGTCCCCGGCCGCACCGCAGTATGGATCGACCGCTCCTGCATACCACCCTAGTCAGCCACCACAGCAACGACCCGTTGCACAAGCACCTCGTGTGTCCTTGCCTCCTGTGCCCCGACCCAACATGGGTGCTCCTGTTCAAAACCCCTGCCCCAACGTACCTGCTGCCGTAGGCAACAGGGCATGCTTTGCATGCGGGGAAACAGTTAGAAGACTTCCACTATTAGATTAAGACTTCCGCTATGAGCATGAGTCCAAGACTCATGAGACATTGTAATAAACTCTGTTATTCGTGGTCATATATATTCTGAAATTCAGTTTGTGGATGATGTGTATATGTGTGACGAACATCCTGGGCACACATATGCATCAGTTCTCGGTTCCGTTGTTTTCCGCAGAATTGAGGGCGTCACATAGCAGACTTATCCATTCTCACCCGGACAAAGAGTTCCCGTGTGAGATCGGACTAGTCCGTTTTGTGGCGGACTAGTACAGACTTTGGTTGGTGGCAACGGTTGGCTGTCGGGACTTCTATAAAAGGAGATGCCCCGACTTCATTTAGACCCCACTGGAATCCCAGCGCCGCCACAACCATCCTAGAGCCCCCCTAAGCCTTCTCTCTTGCCTACTCACCCTCTAGAACAAATTCTTGAGTGGATTTGGGTGTGTGAGGAGAGGAGAAGGAAGAACTTCATGTTTTGGCTCTTGGAGTGATCTCGTGCACTTGGTGTGAGTCTTTGTGATCTGTGGCTTGTGAGATTCGTGGAGTCTTGTGTACGTGTTCAAGTAGGAGCCTCGGATTGTGAGCAGCCCCAAAATCTTGTAAGTTCACCCTTGAGATAGTGGAAGAACCAGGTTGGCCTTAGTGGCGACTTGGTGAGGAAAGGGTTGTTAAACCCAGCACTTTGTGGACTCCTCAACGGGGACGTAGATTCCTGAGTGGAATCAAACCTTAGGAAAAATCTCAGTGTCTCTCTTGCATTTACATTTCCCTGAACGTCAAATTGCTTAGGGTTCGTTTTGATTATTTCGCTAATATAGTATTCATCGTTACAATCTTGAAATCCACTTCCATATTCTGTCACACTTGTTATATTAAATTGCTAGATAGTTTATCCGCATTTTGTTAAACTAAAATCTAAAGAAAAACCCATAAAAATTAAGTTTTAGGTCTTCTTCAGCTGGCTGACCGGACTAGTCTGCCCCTGAGCCAGACTAGTCCGGCCCCTGTTTTCTAATCTTATTTAATTAAGTCATTTCAGGTATTTTAGCCTATTCAGCTCCCCTCTAGGCAACTTTCACCCAGCTTGAGTTTTCAATTGAAAATCAATTCCAGATTTAGCTCGAACTTTAGAAATTCATAACTTTGTGTAGAATCGTCAAAAATTTAGTGAACGAAATTTTGTTGGATTCAACTCTTTGAGTACTTTCCAATAAAACAAGTTTCAGTCCATGAAACCCATTCTTTTTCCAGAATTAATTCTCCCTTAAACTGTTGAGAATTTTATCTGGAGATTTCCATTATGAAAAATTCTCAAATTTTGCTAGGATGTTCATTGTAATATACTTGAGTCTCATGCCAAATTTCAGATCCATATGAGTTCATTTACCCCCCCCCCCTAATGGTGTGATTAAATGAATTGCCTGAGAAAATAGAAAAATGTACAGAAATAATTTTCAGAATTTTCACAAATCTTGATTAGGGAATAACTTTCTCTAGAATTCTTCAAATTACATGAAACCAACTCCATTAGAACCATCTCAAACTCTAGTTTCCATAAAGTAATGGTTTGATCCATGAAAATCTCTGGAAATCCTTAGAAGCTCTAGTGATGGCCATTTAGACCTTTATTTGTGCAGGGCCCAAAATGAGCTTTGTTTCAAATGAAATTTAGCCAAGTCTCTGGTTAGGTTCTTACCAAGCCACAGTAAAAAAAATTCAGAGAAAAGAGATGTCTAGCTAGAGTTATGGTCTTCATATGCTAAATTCAAAACTTTGCATTTAATTTGACACATATCGTTATTTGATTACGTGTAGTCGTTGAAGGTGAAGAGACTCCAGAGATCTTGGACTTCACAACTCCGGAGGAACATATAACCCCTGACCAGCAGCAACAATGCAAGCCCCGGTTTGCATTCAATATTTTTATCAAGTTTTACTTTATATTCACTTAGAGTGAGGTATGTATGTGCATTAACTTTACGATGGATGAAACTCTAATTGCCTAACCATATTATTCCAAAGAGAGTGAGGGTAGTTTCTATGTCCTCGAGTAGAACATGCTCTGCTTAATGTTTATAGACTTCGGTACAAGTGGAGTAGTTGGAATCTACTCGTGAGTATAGGATTCATCACATACGCGATTAGTTCGAGATGTGAGATCACTTTAGTAAGAAAATGAGACTAGGCAGGGGCCAAGACGCAGCAAGAGGAAGTCTTGCGTGCGTAGCCCTGCATGTGTCAACTGAGGACTGTCACACCCGGTTTGTCCAAAGAGCAACCGAGTGAATATCACATGTATGCCAGGATCATTCTCTCATACATGTGATGACAAATAGTGAAGCATCATTTTATTACAAGCCAAGTGTTCGAATATAAATAAGTCTTACATAGCATAATGTCTCGATGGACGATAATATGTTCATAACATGTAAATAAAACAGCAGCTGAATATAAATCTTGTGGCTCCGTCACAGGTATTGCCCGGGGGACTCCGTGAACCTAGAATCCTTCTTCGGGTCCGAAATCTTGGTCATTGAACACCACGTCATCCCCTTGACCTGAGCAGCAATTTAAACCAATAGAAAAGCAAGCTTGAGTACCGTTGGTACTCAGCAAGTGTGGGAAAGTTAGGTCATGCATGGCTAGAGTAAGGAGAGGTTGAACTCATGGTTAAAGCACTACGCAATTAATACCTATCACCTTAGCTTATTAAGCACCTAAATTACTACACAGGTGAAATGGTCCCAACCCCTCACCCATCATCAATATCAAGTAACCATAATCTCATCTCTAATGTTAAGCTTCCCGCTTAACATCCTCAACTTCCCAATTCATCATCCTCTAATCATGAATATGTCCAAGCCGCTCTTGACCGTGAGCACGGCTGTCATGACAGTTTTGACTCTGCAGAGTTTGCACCACTGTACCCACATGTAGTGATTTCATCCCCCGTTGCCGGGTGGACTAAAAGAACCTCCATTATGCCAGTGGCCACGAACCACGTTCACACTTCTGAGGTGTGTAGCCAGGAGATCACTACGAGGCCTTTACAAAGGGATTCCCGATGAGCGCGGGCCCACTGAGGTTTCACCCCTAACAGCATACAAGAGGCTCCAACCCCGCTGCAGTGGCCCCCTCTTGAGCCTTGCGGTTCATATGGTAGTCCAGCTGACACCTATTCCCCGCACCATCCAAACACCCATACTACTGTAACACCCCAAAATCCTGTTCAGAGGGGAGTTTAAAAATTTTTGGACGTGTTGCATGTGTTGCAAAAATTAAAATTCAAACTGGAATTCAAATTAAACTCAAAACAGAAAAGAAATAGAAAAAAGAAAAAGGAAAACAGAAAAAAAACTGGCCAGTGGGCCGAAACCCACCAGCCGGCCCACCGATCCCGCGCCAGCCCGCAGCCGCGCGCGCCCCGCTTTCTTCTCACCGACGTGTGGGGCCCGCCATCTTCTTCTTCCTCGCGCTAGCGCTGCGCTCGGCCGGACTCTCTCTCACCCCGAATCCAAACCGACCCGGATTCCTGCGTATCCCAGCCAAATTTTGTTCGTGGGCGACGCAAACTCGATCACAACCGAACGCCGCCCTTCCCCCATCTATAAAAACCCCGGCATCGTCCCGTTTTCCCCCACGATCTGCCGATTTTCTCTCCGGTGAGAACACGAGCCCCTCCAGCGAATTCTGGCCGATCTACGCTCGGAAATTCCGATCTAACTCGCTGGTCTTGATCCACCGCCTCTGGGGAACCTTGCAGGTGCAGAAAACTTGGTGGTTTGTGGTTCAAACACAGCGCCGACGAGCCTCGCCGTGAATTCCCCTCGGACCTCGTCGCCGACCGCCTTCCAGGACCTCCGAGCTCAAGAAAACCACCTAGGTGAGATCCCCGACCTCCACTCCACCGATCTATGCCATAAAATAACAGTTTTAGGAAGAATTGACGAAGATCCGAAACTCTCCGGCGAGATCGCCGCCGCGCCGCCGGGCAGCGCCGCCCGCGCTCGATCAGAGCGACGTGGCCGCTTGTGCGCCGTTTATTTGAAATCGCACGGTAGAATTTAAATCCCCGCGTACCGGTTCGACGTTATAACCTCAGCCGTCTGTTTTAAATCGGACGGTCCACGTCAGCCCTGCGTTATAAAGGCTGGAATTCTTACGCGCTACCCCCTGGGGTTCTCAGGAAATAAGAGCTAGCCCCGGAAACTTCTGATCTAGCCCCTGGAACTTCAGAAAATCATGTAAATTCATTTAAAAATCAGTTTTAGCCCCTGGATTTAATAAAAATTAGGAAAACCCCTCTGTTATGTGTAGTTAGACCCCTGGAAATTCTTAAAATAATATAATAGACCCTGTAGTGTGGTGAGTTTACCTTTTTAACCCTGTTTGATATTAAATTTAGGAAATTGAATATGTGGCTAGTATTTAAAATTTAAAAAGTGGGACAAACATATTGTCAAATTTAAATTAAAAACTTTCTCAGTACTTAGAAAACTTTGGAGTGAGATAAAAATAGATTTTTGGCTGAAATGAATCTGTTTAATTTATTATTCACATTTATTAGTTATAGTGACACATTTTTAAGTAAAGAATAGTTCTGAAAATAGGGAAAATAAATGTAAAATAGTTTACATCAGAGGAAAAGGTCAAAAATATATTATTAAATATTTTAGATCAGAACCTATTCTGTTTAGATGATGTGTCCTGTTATTTTCATAATAAAGTTCACATTTAGGCATAGGAAATAAATTTGAAAGTATAGCAACTAGTAAATGATAAATGAAGTTTCTAAAATCCAAAGAATTCAGTTTAGGGTTGGTAGAAACTCTGAAGACACATATGGAGAAGGAAAATACCTTTCATGCATACTTGGTAGCTAAAAGGTGTAGTAATTGAATATAAGGAATTTATTTAAATTGGAAACTCATATATAAAGTATGCAAGCATAAATGTGAATACAAAAGTAGGAATCATATACACATGATTAAAAGTACATGTAAGCCAAAGATCAACACACATAGAGTAACCACAACACATAGAATTTGTGAATGGCTTTTATACATGTGAATGTGTGGTTTGTATGAAGTGGAAGTGTGAACTACGTCTTATGGATTGTTGTTTTTCTTTTGCTATGTGTGATGGTATGATGTAGAACCTGCTCCAGAGCAAGTTCTCCCATTCCAAGATCAGGACTACCCATTCCAAGAGCAGCAGGAAGGAGGCAAGTGTCCTTGACCACTTTGATCCTATACTAGGATGTTTAGATAGAATTATTGCATTGTCAAGTTAAATATGAAACCCATGCTAGGAAGTTTCCCTAGAATTGCATTACCTTGTTTCCTTGTAGCTTGGGTTGGGATTTATTTTATCATGTCATTTACTATTATGCATATGCTTAGCCATGCTTAGAATGGGATATTTGGGATATGAGATCATCAGTTTATTTTACCATACTCTTGAATGAGATATTGTGAGTTATGTAGAGGTAGGGATCAAGGCAAGTTGGATGTTTTGGTTGTGTGCTTGGTGCACGAGACTCGGGTTTGTGTTTAGTACTTGCCTGGATCCTAAGGACCGGTTCATGGAGCATGTAACCTGGCTTTACCGTGCCAACCACATGCTGAGATGGGGCAGCTTGGCCAATTAATTAGGTGTATCCCCGGCGTAGTATGGGTGTGTTGGATGGTGCGGGGAATAGGTGTCAGCTGGACTACCATATGAACCGCAAGGCTCAAGAGGGGGCCACTGCAGCGGGGTTGGAGCCTCTTGTATGCTGTTAGGGGTGAAACCTCAGTGGGCCCACGCTCGTCGGGAATCCCTTTGTAAAGGCTTCGTAGTGATCTCCTGGCTACACACCTGGGAAGTGTGAATGTGGTTCGTAGCCACAGGCATAATGGAGGTTCTTTTAGTCCACCCGGCAACGGGGGATGAAATCACTACATGTGGGTACAGTGGTGCAAACTCTGCAGAGTCAAAACTGTCATGACAGCTGTGCTCACGGTCAAGAGCGGCTTGGACTTATTCATGATTAGAGGATTGATGGTTTTGGAAGTTGAGAAGGTTAAGCGGGGAGCTTAACATTTGGAAATGATGTTATGGTTATTTGATTACGATGATGGGATGGGAGATTGGGACCATTTCACCTGTGTAGTAATGTAGGTGCTTAATAAGCTAAGGTGATAGGTATTAATTGCGTAGTGCTTTAACCATGAGTTCAACCTCCCCTTGTTCTAGCCATGCATGACATAACTTTCCCACACTTGCTGAGTACCATCGGTACTCAACCTTGCATATTTGTTGTTTATATTGCTGCTCAGGTCAAGATAGTGAGGTGGTGTATAATGACCAAGACTTTGGACCCGAAGAAGGTTTCTAGGTTCATGGAGACCCCCGGGCAACGCCTGTGATGGAGCCCACGAGAATAATTATTCCGCTGCTAGTTTATTTACTTGTGATGAACTTATTATTGTCCATCGAGACATTTGCTATGTAAGACTTATTTATATTCGACACCTGGCTTGTAATAAATGATGCTTCACTATTTTCATCACATGTATGAGAAAATGATCCTGGCATACATGTGATATTCACTTGGTTGTTCTTCGGAAAAACCGGGTGTGACAGAAGTGGTATCAGAGCCAAGGTTGCCCGTAGGAGCGTGGACCTAGGTAGAAATGGACGTATTTAAGGGCCCTATTTTCTTAAAAACTATTTTACAAGGTGTGTGTTGAAAAGTGTTATTTAATGGAGGCATTTTCTTCACCTTACCCCAACTTTCATTCAAAATAGGATTTTTGTTTAAAAGTTTATCTAACCTAAGTTTAAATGCTTTCTGTTTTAGATGGTTTGCATGATTCGCACCGCTCGCAAGTCCACAGGAGGGATAGTTCCCGTAGTTGCCCTTGCCGAAAGAGAGGAGAGCCGTCTGGTGACGTACCTTTCCTACGGATTGGCAGTAGGAGGCTTGTTGCGCCGTCTTCGACGTATGCTCGAAGCCGCCGGCAATATGGGCAAGCTAGTCATACACTATAGCTCTACCAGGACCATCCGGGAGAAGCGGGAAGAATGGAGTTCAGAGATAAGGATTATCTATGAAAATCAGCTGCTCAAGATCCACCGCTCTCCAGCATGTCGAGCGACACAGGTCGATGCGGAGAAGGATGTCACCTGGGAGGCCATCACCTGCCAGAGTCACATCTATCGTCGCCACCTGGACAGGACTGAGTACACGTATGTCCTCCAGCGTGAGAGTGGTACCGCGGAGTATAAGTACCCGCCAGTGCAGCAAGGGACTTCCCATGAGCACATGGACTTATGCTTGGAGGATGCTGCTATGCTCAGCACTCGACTGCAGGAGTGTCAGCAATAACTTCAGGATGTTCGGGACACCCTGAAGGAAATGGAGGCGTTGCTGCGAGCCTGCTTAAGGGCGAGAGAAAGAGGAGATGGGAATGAATTGTGTGTCACCGTGAATGATATATGGACTCCTGATTCCCCAGATCGCCTGGTGATCAGGCGTCGTCGCACTTCTCCACCAGCAGCTTCCCCACCCAAAGCAGAGTCAGAAGGCAGCCGCAATGATGAGGAAGACCCCGAGGAGCCAGCTCAGTGAATACGAGTAGTGTAGAGTCCTTCCCTTAGTTAGCAAGATGTCGAATAGTCGAGTCGTTACCTTAGTTAATGGTGTGTTAATGCTTGGTGTGTGACGCGGGTTGTGGAAGCCGTGAGCAATTGTCCACAACCTCGTCTTCAGATTGTTTTGCTTTGGTGTGTGAGCCCACATGAAATAATATTGCATTTATTTTTGTGTGAGATATGAACCCTCAGAAAAGTATAACAAAGCCTCAATACTTCAAAGTACAAACAAGTGAAAGTAGTAAAATGACACGTAATGCTTTAAATTAACATTGGCTGATCATGCCAGATGGCCGGAAGAGGAAAAGGACGTGCTGCCAACCCCGCCAACAACAACGATGAGGCATGCAACCCTCATCTTTCTGGAGGCCAGGACCGGGGTGGTCGCCGTGAAGGAGTTGATCCCCTCCAACAAATGCTGGAGAATCAAAATCAGCTCATCCAGAACTTGACTCAAGTGGTGGCCAACTTGCATCAAGTTCCACCTCCACAAGCTGCGCCACGCCAACCAAGGTTGAGTGAGTTTCTAGGAACTCAACCTCCAAAGTTTGCAAGTGCTGCTGAACCTCTGGAGGCAGATGATTGTCTAAAGACCATTGAGAGCAAGATGAGGATCATACAGTGCCAAGGGTATGAGAGGGTGCTGTTTGCCTCTCATCAATGGCATGGACCTGCTGCTGATTGGTGGACCGCCTACGTGGCCGCCCATCATGACCCTGAGAACATCACTTGGGAAGAGTTCAAGCGTAGCTTCCGCAACCATTACATCCCAAGAGGTGAACTCAAAAACAAGAGGAAGGAGTTTTTGGTGTTGCAGCAAGGTAACATGACTGTGAGGGAATACCTCACTAAATTTACTCAACTCTCCCGTTATGCCCCACGGGACATAGAGACGGATGAGCAGAAACAAGATTGTTTCGTGGAAGGACTTACCGCAGAAATGCAGTGTGCAATGTCCTCAAATGAGTATGAAAACTTCCAAAAGATGGTGGACAGAGCATTTGTGGTACAAAGGAAGCTAAAGGCCTTGGAAAATGAGAACAAGAGAAAGGCCGGGTGGTCACACCAAGCCTCAGGGAGCAACACCCGCCCACGTCTGATGCAGCAACCTGCAGGGCAGACGAACCGTGCTGCGGTACCCTACTCAGCACCAAGAGGGTACAACCCGAACTACAGGCCTCTGGCAGCACCAGCACAGCCGCAACGTCAGTTTTTACAGCAGCCTCGCCCCGCATATCCACCTCGACCAGCAGTGCAAGGACCCCCAAACCAACCCCAAGACAATAAAGGCCAAGCACCTAAGGTTGGGGTGCAATGTTTTAATTGTGGTGAAGTGGGGCACTATGCCCATAAGTGCCCAAAGAAGAAACCCGCGCAGACACCACAGCAGAATGTAATGAGAGGACGGGTGAACCACGTCACTATGGAGGAAGCACAAGAGGCACCCGATGCGGTAGTTGGTAAGTTTCCTGCCAATTTACACATTGCAACCCTGCTGTTTGATTCTGGTGCTACCCACTCGTTCATTGCTCAAGGGTTTGTTAAGAAGCATGACCTAGCAACAACACAAATAAACCATATGCTAGTCGTAAACTCTCTGGATGGAGAAATAAGGACAAGACAAGTGGGTCCCAAGGTGAACCTAGACATTAATGGGGTAGTATTTACTGCTAACCTCATAGTGATAGATTCACAAGGGATAGATATTATCTTAGGCATGGATTGGTTGACCAAACATAAAGGAATCATCCATTGTTCGACCAGAACGGTGGAACTAACGCACCCTAGTGGCACAAAAGTAAAGTTATAACAATACAAGAGCCTAGGAGGGACATTAAATTAAATCAAGTTGAGGTGAAAGCTGAGGAGATCAGGACCATCAGGGAATATCCAGATGTTTTTCCGGATGAGTTGCCAGGTATGCCTCCCGATCGTGAAGTGGAATTCGCAATTGAGCTAGTGCCTGGAACAGCCCCGATATACAAGAGACCTTATCGGATGGACTCCAAGCAGCTAGAAGGACTCAAGGATCATTTGAGAGAATTGACAGAGAAGGGGTATATTCGCCCTAGTTCATCACCATGGGGAGCTCCGGTGATATTTGTGCCCAAAAAGGACGGAACCCAAAGGTTATGCATGGATTACCGTGCCTTGAATGAGGTAACCATCAAAAACAAGTACCCATTACCCCGCATTGAAGACTTGTTTGATCAGTTGAGGGGAGCTTGTGTGTTCTCGAAAATTGATCTCAGGTCGGGATACCACCAACTCAAGATAAGGCAATCTGATATTCCCAAGACAGCTTTCATATCTCGGTACGGATTGTATGAATACACTGTCATGCCTTTCGGGCTAACTAATGCCCCGGCGTAATTCATGTATCTCATGAACAAGGTATTCATGGAATATCTGGACAAATTTGTGGTGATTTTCATAGATGACATTCTCGTCTTCTCCAAAGATGAAGAAGAACATGAGAAACATCTAAGGTTGGTGTTGCAAAGGCTGAGAGAACACCAACTATATGCCAAGTTGAGCAAGTGTGAGTTTTGGCTGAAGAGAGTTCCCTTCTTAGGACATATAATCTCGGAGGGAGGAATCTCCGTGGATCCTGCCAAAATCGAGGATATACAGAAGTGGAAGACCCCTGAAAATGTTGGGGAAGTTCAAAGCTTTTTGGGATTGGCTGGATACTATCGACGGTTTATTGAGGGATTCTCTAAGATCTCGAGACCCCTCACCAAACTGTTGGAGAAGGGAATCACATTCACATGGACGCCGCAGTGCGAGACGAGTTTTCAGGAGTTAAAGAAAAGATTGAAAACAGCCCCAGTGCTAGTTATGCCAGATATGCAGAAGAACTTTACGGTGTACTGCCATGCCTCTGGAAACGGGTTGGGATGTGTTCTCATGCAAGAAGGGCATGTCGTGGCTTATGCATCCCGACAACTCCGGAAGCACGAGAAAAACTATCCTACACATGACCTAGAACTAGCTGCAGTGAACACGTGTTGAAAATTTGGCGACACTATTTGATGGGGAAGAGGACAGAGATATATACGGATCATAAGAGTTTGAAGTACATTTTCACACAGCCAGATCTCAACCTCAGACAAAGGAGATGGTTAGAGCGAATCAATGACTTTAATGTGGGCATCAACTATCATCCTGGGAAAGCAAACGTCGTGGCTGATGCTTTAAGTCGGAAAGTGCAGGTCAATAAGTTGAGCTTGAAGGACATGCCTGCAGAATTGAAGGACGAGATTATAAGGCTCAATCTTTGCCTTGTGAATAGTGGTGAAGCCATCGCCATGGAAGTGGACTCCACACTAGAGCAAGACATACGTGATGGTCAAAAAAACGACGAGAAGATACAAGAAATCAGGAAACTCATCAAGGAAAATAAAGCTCCTGGTTTCAGAGAGGATGAACAAGGTACGGTGTGGCACGGGAAAAGAATCTGCGTGCCTGAAGTAAAAAAGATTCGAGAATTGATTTTGAAGGAAGCTCACGATTCTGACTATTCCATTCATCCTGGGAGTACGAAGATGTACCAGGACCTCAAGAGCAGGTATTGGTGGTATGGTATGAAGCGAGATGTCGCGGAACATGTTGCCCTATGTGACACATGTCAGTTGGTGAAAGCAGAACATCAACGACCCGCGGGATTATTGCAACCACTCAAAGTTCCTGAATGGAAATGGGAAGAAATCGGTATGGATTTCATAGTAGGACTTCCTAGGACCCAATCAGGATATGATTCGATATGGGTCATCATTGACAGGCTAACCAAGGTAGCTCATTTCATCCCCGTGAAAGAAAGCTACAGCGGATCCAAATTGGCAGAGTTGTACATGTCAAGGATCGTGTGTTACCATGGAGTGCCGAAGAAGATTGTGTCGGATCGAGGGACGCAGTTCACCTCAAGGTTCTGGCAGAAATTGCATGAAACCATGGGAACCCATCAGAATTTCAGCTCTGCCTATCATCCCCAAACGGACGGGCAGACGGAGAGGACCAATCAGATTCTTGAGGACATGCTGAGAGCGTGTGCACTGAAAAACAATCGGAGTTGGGATAAGAACTTACCGTATGCGGAGTTTTCCTATAACAACAGCTATCAAGCTAGTATGAAGATGTCACCGTTTGAAGCTTTGTACGGGAGGAAGTGCAGAACTCCCCTATTTTGGAACCAAACAGGGGAAAGTAAAGTGTTTGATCCAGAAGTACTACAAGAAGTCGAGGCGAAGGTGAGGGAAATTCGCAACAACTTGAGGATAGCACAGACACGCCAAAAGAGCTATGCCGATGTACGGAGAAGAGAGCTCGTTTTCAACGTGGGAGATTATGTCTATCTCAAGGTGTCCCCTATCCGAGGACTTCGTCGGTTCAAGGTGAAAGGGAAGTTGTCACCTCGATACATCGGACCCCTTCAAGTTCTGGAGAGGAAAGGCGAAGTGGCGTATCAACTAGAATTACCGGCTCGCCTATCAGATGTGCACGATGTATTCCATGTGTCACAACTCAAGAAATGCCTGAGGACGCCTGAAGAGGTGTTACCCATGAATGAAGTGGACGTAGCTGAGGATTTGTCTTATGCCGAGCAACCATACAAGATTTTGGAGACAATGGAACGCCTCACCAGAAATAAAAGAATCCGGATGTGCAAGGTGCAGTGGAAGCATCACTCAGAAGAGGAAGCCACCTGGGAGCGAGAAGATGAGCTTAAGGCACAATTTCCGGAATTGTTTTCTTAGAACCACCAATCTCGAGGAAGAGATTTATTTTAAGGGGGTAGAGCTGTAATACCCCAAAATCCTGTTCAGAGGGGAGTTTAAAAAATTTTGGACGTGTTGCATGTGTTGCAAAAAATTCAAATTCAAACTGGAATTCAAATTAAACTCAAAACAGAAAAGAAATAGAAAAAAGAAAAAGGAAAACAGAAAAAAACCAGCCAGTGGGCCGAAACCCACCAGCAGGCCCACCGATCCCGCGCCAGCCCGCAGCCGCGCGCCCCGCTTTCTTCTCACTGACGTGTGGGTCCCACCACCTTCTTCTTCCTCGCGCTAGCGCCGCGCTCGGCCGGACTCTCTCTCACCCCGAATCCAAACCGACCCGGATTCCTGCGTATCCCAGCCAAATTTTGTTCGTGGGCGACGCAAACTCGATCACAACCGAACGCCGCCCTTCCGCGTCTATAAAAACCCCGGCATCGTCTCGTTTTCCCCCACGATCTGCCGATTTTCTCTCCGGTGAGAACCCGAGTCCCTCCGGCGAATTCTGGCCGATCTACGCTCGGAAATTCTGATCTAACTCGCTGGTCTCGATCCACCGCCTCCGGGGAACCTCGCAGGTGCAGAAAACTTGGTGGTTTGCGGTTCAAACACAGCGCCGACGAGCCTCGCCGTGAATTCCCCTCGGACCTCGTCGCCGACCGCCTTCCAGGACCTCCGAGCTCAAGAAAACCCCCGAGGTGAGATCCCTGACCTCCACTCCACCGATCTATGCCATAAAATCACAGTTTTAGGAAGAATTGACGAAGATCCGAAACTTTCCGGCGAGATCGCCGCCTCCCGCCACCGTGCGCCGCCGAGCAGCGCCGCCCGCGCTCGATCAGAGCGACGTGGCCGCTTGTGCGCCGTTTATTTTAAATCGCACGGTAGAATTTAAATCCCCGCGTACCGGTTCGACGTTATAATCTCAGCCGTCTGTTTTAAATCGGACGGTCCACATCAGCCCCGCGTTATAAAGGCTGGAATTCTTACGCGCTACCCCCTGGGGTTCTCGGGAAATAAGAGCTAGCCCCGGAAACTTCTGATCTAGCCCCTGGAACTTCAGAAAATCATGTAAATTCATTTAAAAATCAGTTTTAGCCCATGGATTTAATAAAAATTAGGAAAACCCCTCTGTTATGTGTAGTTAGACCCCTGGAAATTCTTAAAATAATATAATAGACCCTGTAGTGGGGTGAGTTTACCTTTTTAACCATGTTTGATATTAAATTTAGGAAATTGAATATGTCGCTAGTATTTAAAATTTGAAAAGTGGGACAAACATATTGTTAAATTTAAATTAAAAACTTTCTCAGTACTTAGAAAACTTTGGAGTGAGATAAAAATAGATTTTTGGCTGAAATGAATCTGTTTAATTTATTATTCACATTTATTAGTTATAGGGACACATTTTTAAGTAAAGAATAGTTCTGAAAATAGGGAAAATAAATGTAAAATAGTTTACATCAGAGGAAAAGGTCAAAAATATATTATTAAATATTTTAGATCAGAACCTATTCTGTTTAGATGATGTGTCTTGTTATTTTCATAATAAAGTTCACATTTAGGCATAGGAAATAAATCTGAAAGTATAGCAACTAGTAAATGATAAATGAAGTTTCTAAAATCCAAAGAATTCAGTTTAGGGTTAGTAGAAATTCTGAAGACACATATGGAGAAGGAAAATACCTTTCATGCATACTTGGTAGCTAAAAGGTGTAGTAATTGAATATAAGGAATTTATTTAAATTGGAAACTCATATATAAAGTATGCAAGCATAAATGTGAATACAAAAGTAGGAATCATATACACATGATTAAAAGTACATGTAAGCCAAAGATCAACACACATAGAGTAACCACAACACATAGAATTTGTGAATGGCTTTTATACATGTGAATGTGTGGTTTGTATGAAGTGGAAGTGTGAACTATGTCTTATGGATTGTTGTTTTTCTTTTGCTATGTGTGATGGTATGATGTAGAACCTGCTCCAGAGCAAGTTCTCCCTTTCCAAGATCAGGACTACCCATTCCAAGAGCAGCAGGAAGGAGGCAAGTGTCCTTGACCACTTTGATCCTATACTATGATGTTTAGATAGAATTATTGCATTGTCAAGTTAAATATGAAACCCATGCTAGGAAGTTTCCCTAGAATTGCATTACCTTATTTCCTTGTAGCTTGGGTTGGGATTTATTTTATCATGTCAATTATTATTATGCATATGCTTAGCCATGCTTAGAATGAGATATTTGGGATATGAGATCATCAGTTTATTTTACCATACTCTTGAATGAGATATTGTGAGTTATGTAGAGGTAGGGATTAAGGCAAGTTGAATGTTTTGGTTGTGTGCTGGGTGCACGAGACTCGGGTTTGTGTTTAGTACTTGCCTGGATCCTAAGGACCGGTTCATGGAGCATGTAACCTGGCTTTACCATGCCAACCACATGTTGAGATGGGGCAGCTTGGCCAATTAATTAGGTGTATCCCCGGCGTAGTATGGGTGTGTTGGATGGTGCGGGGCATAGGTGTCAGCTGGACTACCATATGAACCGCAAGGCTCAAGAGGGGGCCACTGCAGCGGGGTTGGAGCCTCTTGTATGCTGTTAGGGGTGAAACCTCAGTGGGCCCACGCTCGTCGGGAATCCCTTTGTAAAGGCTTCGTAGTGATCTCCTGGCTACACACCTGGGAAGTGTGAATGTGGTTCGTAGCCACTGGCATAATGGAGGTCCTTTTAGTCCAACCGGCAACGGGGGATGAAATCACTACATGTGGGTACAGTGGTGCAAACTCTGCAGAGTCAAAACTGTCATGACAGCCGTGCTCACGGTCAAGAGCGGCTTGGACTTATTCATGATTAAAGTATTGATGGTTTTGGAAGTTGAGAAGGTTAAGCGGGGAGCTTAACATTTGGAAATGATGTTATGGTTATTTGATTACGATGATGGGATGGGAGATTGGGACCATTTCACCTATGTAGTAATGTAGGTGCTTAATAAGCTAAGGTGATAGGTATTAATTGCGTAGTGCTTTAACCATGAGTTCAACCTCCCCTTGTTCTAGCAATGCATGACATAACTTTCCCACACTTGCTGAGTACCATCGGTACTCAACCTTGCATATTTGTTGTTTATATTTCTGCTCAGGTCAAGATAGTGAGGTGGTGTATAATGACCAAGACTTTGGACCCGAAGAAAGTTTCTAGGTTCATGGAGACCCCCGGGCAACGCCTGTGATGGAGCCCACGAGAATAATTATTCCGCTGCTAGTTTATTTACTTGTGATGAACTTATTATTGTCCATCGAGACATTTGCTATGTAAGACTTATTTATATTCGACACCTGGCTTGTAATAAATGATGCTTCACTATTTGTCATCACATGTATGAGAAAACGATCCTGGCATACATGTGATATTCACTTGGTTGTTCTTCGGAAAAACCGGGTGTGACAACTACGCCGGTGATACACCTAATTAATTGGCCAAGCTGCCCCATCTCAGCATTTGGTTGGCACGGTAAAGCCAGGTTACATGCTCCATGAACCGGTCCTTAGGATCCAGGCAAGCACTAAACACAAACCCGAGTCTCGTGCACACAGCACCAACCAAATCATCCAACTTGCCTTGATCCCTACCTCTACATGATTTATAATATCTCATTCAAGAGTAAGGTGAACAAGTTGATGATCTCATATCCCACTTATCCCATTCTAAGCATGGCTAAGCATTAAGTAATATGAATGAATGACATAATAAAATAAATCCCAACCAAGGCTACAAGGAAGTAAGATAATGAAAATCAAGGGAAACTTCCTAGCTTGGGCACCATATTCCAAATTGACAATGCAATTAATTAAGTTCTAACTACACATCCTAGTATAGGATCAAAGTGGTCAAGGACACTTGTCTTATTCCTGCTGCTCTGGGAATGGAAAGTATTGATCTTGAAAGGTGAGAACCTGCTCTAGGGCTGGTTCTACTCATGCCAATACACATAGCAAAAGAAACAACATTCCATAAGCCATAATCCACATTTCTACTCATACAAACCACACATGCATACACATGAAAGTCATACACCTTTTTAAGTGTTGTGTTTATCCTAGATATGTTGATTCTAAGAATACATGCACTTTTAAACATATATATTATTTCTAGATTTAATATTCAGATTTCTAAGTGCACACTATATTTGAATTCCCAATTTGAACAAATCTTCTATACGGGATAATACACTTCTTAGACACAAAATTTGTATAAGAGATAACTTCCTACTCCAAATAGGTTTTCAGATCTTCTACAAAACCTTAATTTGAAGTTTTGGATTTAGAGACCTCATTTTTAATTATGCATGCCCATTTTCCTATATTTTCAGATTTATTTTATATGCCTAAAAGTGAACTTTAATATTAAAATAGCAAGACATATCACCTAAACAGAATATGTTCTGATCTAAAATGTTCAATAAAATATCTTTGGACTTCCTCTCTGATGGGGATCAAATTAAATTTATTTTATCCATTTTCAGAATTATTTTCTAGCCTAAAAATAAACTTCCAGCAATAGTAAAAATAAATAGCACTTAGTCAGATTTTATTTCTGCCTAAAATCAGTTCTCAACTCATTCTAAATATTTTCCAAGTGCTAGGAAAATTTAAATTTGTATTTGCACATGTTTTTACATCACCATTTGAATTTAAATTCTACTCATATGTTCAAATTTCTGAATTTAATACCCTATAGGGTCTGAAGTGCAAATCCACCCAACTGCAGGGTCTATTTTACTATTTCCTAAATTTCCAGGGGCCTAATTACACAAAACAAAGAGGTTTTCCTAATTTTTATTAAGTCCAGGGGCTAAAACTGATGTTTAAACGGGTTTGCATAAATTCCCGAGGGTCCAGGGGCTAGATCAGAAGTTTTCTAGGGCTAGATCCATTTTCCTCCGAACCCCAGGGGGTAGCGTGTAAGTTTCCCTGGGTTTAATATGCGGGACTGATGTGGGCCGTTGGATTTAAAACGGACGGCTAAGATTATAACGCGAAGCGGTACGGGTTAGATCTATTCGGGACCGCACGATTTAAAATAGACGGGCCTCAGGGGGCCACGTCGCCCTGTCCGGAGCCAGCCCACGTGTGCGGCGGCGCGCGGCGGCGGGGGCGGTGATCTCGCCGGCGCAGCTTCGGTTCCTTGCCGCTGCACGCTAAAACTTGTGGTTTTTCACACGGATCGACTGCGGAGGGGTAGGGGAAGCTCACCTAGGGGTTTCTCGGGCTTGGGGAGGTCGGAATTCGGCTCTGCGATGACGGTGGTCGGAGCTGCTCTTCGGTGCTCGTCGAAACCGGTGCTAGGGCGCAAGACTCGTCGCTTCCTTCACCTGCAGGGCTCCCCGGTGGCGGTGGAAAACGACCAGCCCGTTAGATCAGAGAAACCGGACGAGAATCGAAAGAAAACGGCCGAGGATGCCTCGGTTCTCACCGGAGAGAAAGATGGAGCGGATATGGGGAAACCGGCGAGTTTTCTTTCATTTAAATGTACCAGGAGGGGCGGCGGGGGTGGGTTTAGATGTGCAGTAGCGCCTTGCCGAAGATCGGGCGTGGAAATCGGTTGGAGCAGCAGCGATCTGCGCGGGAAGATCAGGGCGGTTGGGGGGCGCGCGGGGGAGGGGGGGAAGAAGATGACATGCGGGCCCTGAGCGTCAGAGAGAGAGGGAGTGGGGGAAAGCAGCCGCGGGCTGTTGGGCCGGCTGAGGCAGGCTTCGGCCCACTGGCCGTTTTTTCTTTTTCTTTTTCCTTTTCTTTTCTGTTTTGATTCAAATTTAAACTCCAGTTTGAGTTTGAATTGTTTCACCACATGCACTACGTCCAAAAATTTTAAATTCCCCTCTTTTATAGGTTTTGGGGTGTTACAAGGACCGATCCGTGTGCGGCCCCGCTGAGCAAATTTGAATGTACTGAAGGCATATCAGATATATGGAGTCCGATAAACTGATGTAACCTATACCTCCTTGCGTCGAGGCATAACGCACCGATTTATAGGTGTAGGTTGAGGGCAGCAAGGTACAAATCTGCTAACGGCATAGAGAGATGCTCAGTGTAGGGAACCTCCTGTCCGTTTGGGTGCGACCGGTTCGACGTTTGGGCTGTTTGGTGAAAGGTTGTTCCGTAGGGCGTCCGGTGAGCGTGCTGTGTGCAGCTCCGAGTATGGTCATATGTGACGTGCTATTTGGGTATCCCTGCAGTTGTATAACAAGTCGATTCACCATCCCTCACGGTTATGAGTACCGCTTGTTCACTGTGTCGTGACGTAGGTAAAAATATGGAATGTCGTGACACAATACTGCTGATATGAATAATTTGTATTGTTACATGTGTGCCACCAAATGTTGCTCACTAAATTTCAGATTTGTGAACCGTTAACTTGTGGCTAGAAGATGAATTATGGATGAACTTGTAGGCGTGTCCTTTGCTGCAAACCGCCATCCTACCTTTGTTATGACTTGCATGTAAAGTTTCTTGTGTAGGAGAGTCGGTTAAGACTTGCTGAGCCATCATGCTCATGGTTGCTGCTATGAGTGTTTGCAGGTGAAGAGTACCCCACGGACTCGGAGTACGAGTCCACCGGCGAGGTCTACCCTCCGTCAGGGACTACAGCAGTGTCGGAGCCGTACACGCCACGGTGATTCTGAGTGGAGCTAATGTGGGTTGTCCATGGGGCCAGACAGCCAACTTTTGCTAGTTAGGTGTTGGTGTGAGTTGTACAAATACTTTTGCTGCAGTAGACTCTGTACAGGAGTTATAATTTAAAGGTTGTACTACTTTTGTACAAATTCAGCATGTTTTTATGTAATACTATGTTTTTTTATCGTGTGTGCTGTCGGGTGTCGCATCGTGCGGCACCACCCTCTGTAATCCTAGAATATACGGATTTCGGTCCATCGCAATCCCTCTCCTCCCCAGGCCGCCGCCCAAGCTCGGCCTCCACCTCCCTGTACCTGCGGCCGACACGCCCCTGCTCCTGCAACCATCGCATCCCTGGCCGGTGCGCCCGCCACCGCCGCCTCCTTCAGCACCGCCCGAGCGCCGCCTCGCCTGAGCCCTCTCCGCCGCGCTCTCCTCCCTCCGGAGTCCCACCGGCCGCTTCTCTACCTTCTCGACTCGCTCTCGTCCCACCGCCGCGCTGCCGCCACGGCCCCATGCCTCCCTAACCTCCCCATTGCTGCGCCACAGAGGACCACCGCGGCCGCCCCGGGCGGCCGACGGCGTGGTGATGGTCTCCAAAGATTCTGACAACATCAGTCGCTCGCCATGCTGTCACTGAGGTCGGTACTGTCGGTCAGGCTTTCTGCTCGGCTCTCCAAGATGAGCTCTCTGATTACTACAAGCTGTTGGCTGTTCTTGAGGCGTAATCGTTGAATCCAATCCCAGCACGTGGGTCTGATTCAGGCATCTCAGGTAATAACCTCTCACTGTAGCGTCTTGCCATGTGCCTTGCCGAGCCTACTGTGAGAATGCGCCTAATGGCTGTTTTGGTGGATGGATGTCAGGGGTTGAGAGGTGGTGCTATGACTGGTGCGATCCATGGTCATGTCCAGCATGGTGATCCAATGTTCCAGGACTTTATGGGTTGATTGCTGCGTCGTGTGTGCTCACCACTATTTGAAATGGTCCAGAGCTGGGTATTAAAAGGGGAATTGGATGATGTATTTGCAGAATTCTTCATCGTTGGGCAACCAATGAAGGCGGAATTTTTGTGGCGGGGGGGGGGGGTTACCTCATTCAGTCTGACATGCTTCCAGCTTCCATTACCCCTGTGCTGTCAAAAAGGATTCTTAGAACAGGAAAGTCAATCAACTTTCTTAGAGTTTGCTGTGATGACAATGGCTGGGCTGCTGCTGCTGCTTAGGCTGCGGCACATGTTGGTACCACAACTTCTTGTGGTAGGCTTGGCTATGGGAAGATAGATGCATTGGAGGCATTGGTTGT
Source organism: Neostapfia colusana (assembly GCA_030760725.1). Lineage (NCBI taxonomy): Eukaryota > Viridiplantae > Streptophyta > Magnoliopsida > Poales > Poaceae > Neostapfia > Neostapfia colusana. The sequence continues at coordinate 52,555,978 of JASWHV010000009.1, forward strand.
TGAGGCAGCGAAGAGATTGACCAGCATATGATGGATGTGATACCAGTAGAGGGTGTTATAATGTTATGGAGCATGCTTCTAGTAATGTCCCACAAATGGGGGTCCCCGGAAACTCAGGCTCCTCGTCTACAGCCCGCTGGAGAAGACCTCGTCCTCAGCCCGTCCCAATGGAGCAGCCACATCAATGGGAAGCTCAGCGAGTGGATTGATCTAGACTCGAAGGACGAGAAGTTTTGGCTGGATTCGGAGCTCACGCTGAAGCAGGAGGTTGCGTGGGCTTCTCATCTATCCCTACAGGCAAGTGTTCTTCCTGCCCCAAGAGATCTTAATGTGGAAACTATTCTAGAGTTGTGAATCAAATTTTGCAGGGCCTGACCAATATGCAGTTATGGCTTAGGTTACCACTAGAGAAGCCTGAGCCAAGGGACGATGATCATGATAAAGTAAAGAATAACGACCTCCTCACGTGCTTCAAGAGATATCGATTGAGATCCAAGGTTCAAATGGATAATGTAAACTAGAACTTCGCTTGCTGGCAAGTATTTGGGCATGATGTTGTGCATACTGAAGCTTCTACTCAAGAAACTGAGGCCCAGTCATTTGATGGGGACAGGGTACTGACCATGCTGCTGAGTCAACTGCACAAGGAAATTGTCATGGTTAGCAGTGGTTCAAGGATCCTAGGTTCGACTGCCTCGGTTACAGAGGATTTTTTTCTTTTTAGCTGATACGATACCATCAATTGTTGAGTTAGATAAAGAAGCAGATGAGCACCAGTATCAGCTCTGGCACCGAGTTTGTTTTCATCGAGCTTCACCCCAAGAAACTACGTGTCAAGGCACCACCAGCGGACACAGAGATCAATGACACCATCCCGGTGGTAGGATCACAGGCAGAGTTCAAGAAATGAAAGAACTTGTACTACATGAGAGGCGGTGACCATTGCAAGAGCATGAACCAATACGTTTAGAGCTCCTGGTGCGGACTCGGTGAAGCCAAGTTTCAGAACTAAACTTGTGTGACGGATCTGAATGTATGTTTGTCTGGGGTGCACACAACAGATGTGAAAGATGTAGATGGGAAAGATTACAGGTATTAATTTGATTTTGAGCACCTGAAGGAGTCTGTGCCTGTGGTAAAGGATGGGGACTTCTTGAAGGATTGGAAGCGCTAGGACAGGAAGAAGGATCATAGTGAGGAAGGTACTGTCATATAAGGGGATCACCCATCGGCTATCTTTGGCGCCAATCGGCACCCAACCCCCCATATCCGATGAGCTCCGGTGAGATCCTCCGCCCTTCGTGGTGTTCCACCCCTTGCGTTTGTTTCCTAAAGTTCTAACCATGAAATCATCTACCCTTCGCACCAGTGAGCATCTCCGACCTGTCGGACTCGAAGAAACGAGACCTCATCGACCATCCCGACAAGCACCGAAGGATTTTGCCGCCCTCCCTCTCGGGTTGTTAGAAAGCTCTCCCAGAAGATCCCCGGCATGGATTGACAACCCAATCCCGTCTTTGCCGATCGCTGGTGAGTTTCTCTGCCCTTGCCGACGTCCTCTCGTTTCATTCGTCTCTCCTAGCCCCTGACGACACTAACGTCTTTGCCATTCACCGCAACATGTCTTGAACCTGAAGAACGTGCAGGAAGGACATCCCAATGACGATCCCAATGACGCCTGAAGAACGTCGCCTTTCCTCCACGTCGCAAGTCGTGTTCCTCTCTTTCTGAGACGCACAAACCCTCTAGGGTAGACGTGTACAAGTGATGATCAAGAAACAACGTGAATACTTTGAAGATCAAGAGTTCAATCCGTGGACTGAGCAACGATATAAGAAAAAGACAAGTGTCCTTGACCACTTTGCACCTAAGCTAGGTTGTGTAGTTAGAATTATTGCATTGTCATATGAATTATGAAACCCATGATAAGAAGTTTCCTTAGATTGTCATTATCTTGTTTCCTTGTAGCCTGGGTTGGGAGATAGTTCGTATGTTTATAATGGATATTCATTTATGCTTAGCCATGCTTAGAAATTGGGATGGGACATGGACTGCAAACTTTGAGTATTTACTATTAATGATATATAATAAATGATGATAGAGATAGGAATTTAGGCAAGCTGGATGTTTTGGTTGGTGTTATGTGCACGAGACTCGGGTTCGTGTTTAGTGCTTGCCTAGGTTCTAAGGACCGGTTCATGGAGCATGTAACCTGGCTTTACCATGCCAACCACATTCTGAGATGGGGCAGCTTGTCCAATTACTTAGGTGTATTTCTGACGTAGTGTGGGTATTTGGATGGTGCGGGGAATAGGTGTCAGCTGGACTACTATAGAAACCATAAGGCTCAAGAGGGGGGCCACTGCAGCGGGGGTTGGAGCCTCCTGGATGCTGTTACGGGTGAAACCTCAGTGGGCTCATACTCGTTGGGAATCCCTTTGTAGAGGCCTTGTAGTGATCTCCTGGATACACACCTGGGAAGTGTGAACGAGGTTCGCGGCCACAGGCATAATGGAGATTCTTAGTCCACCCGGCAACGGATGGTGAAATGTGACATCCGGTTCCGAAAATAGAACCAAGTGAATGCATATGTGTGCCCAGAATGTTCATCACACATACACATGTAATCCACAAACAGAATTCAGAATATAACCATGAATAAATAGTGTTTAAGTACTTTATTACAATGACTCAATGTCTCATTCATGAATATCTAACTTATTATTGCAGTGGAAGACTCTAAACGACAGCGGAAAATGGCTAAAACAGCCGGCTCCAACTTCAACTCCACATTGTAAAATCCCCAAAAAGTGGTAGCAAGAAATTCAGCACGTTTACACTTAGAAAAAATGGGGGAATAAAAATATTGAATTATAACGGTGTGAGTTCAAAGTGAGGATTCAAACTTCCCAAAAACTTCCAAACATGGAGATCTGAATTCATGACATAGATCTTCATACGTCAAATATTCAACCACCCAAATTTCAGCTCATTTGGAGGGGTTCTAATATTTGTTTGGGATTAAAAGTGGAAGCCCTTGAATCTGAATTTAAATTTCAGTTTCAAATCCCAACTTCCTCAATTTGGAAATTTGGTTCCACAAATGTGTTCTCCACATTTGAATTAGAATCAATTCAAAAATTCAGAAATATTTGAGTTGGTCTGCTATCCTTTTGGAGCAAGGGAAGGAAGGAGATTCAAATTCCAATTCAAATTCAAATAACCAAAACTCAATTCAAATTCCACAGTAGAATTTGAATCATTTGAATCCAACATTTCAATCCATGACTTTGGGAGGAAGCAAAAGATTTAATTTGGTGGAAAATATCAGAGCTATTAGGTGGGGTGGGACCCACATGGCAGTGACACATGAATTAACAGTAGTAATTTGCTTCTGTGCAAGTGCTCCCTCGAGCTGCCACAGAGCTGTCTTTTCCCTCCACCGAGCTGCTTGCAGAAACTTGCTCCCGAGGGCAGCCCACGTGCGTGGGTGATCAAGAGCTGAAGCAGCTGCAAAACTCCAGGTCTTCTCTTCTCTGTCTCCACCGAAGCCTTTCCCTCAACCTCTTTGCTCGAGCGCTCACCCAGAGAAACACGCACGCCGCCTCTGTGATCATCGCTGATCATCCGCCGGTCCTCCCTAGAGCCGGTTGATCCCCCTAGGAGCTGCACCGGCGACTCCTCGACGTGTTCCACCGCTCCTCAGCTCATGCCCGGCCTTATCCGATCGGTGGCAACCAGTTTCTCCTCTGGCAAAACAGAGCCGACGTCGCCCTCACTGTTCCTCGTCTTCCAGCCGGTCCAGCGCCTCTCCCGCACGACTAGCACCTCCCTAAGGTGCGCCAAGGTGTGTAGATCATGCTTCCGTAGTCCCCTTGCTCGTTCCCACTGCCGGCTCGCTGAATTTTGAAGTTTTGCACCGGTGTACGTGATGAACTGGCGCCCCTCTAATCGGGAAATTCATCTAACCGGCTTGATCATCTTTCCTTTGGATCAAGCCAAAGCAAATAGCAACCCTAGTGACCTCCCATACCAAAGCACGCATCAATCCGGCCATCACACGCCCCGGGCGACGAGAATTCACCGCCGGTGGCAAAAACGGGTCAGTCCTCCGGTGAACCCCCTTTTCCCGTCGTTTGCTGCAAGGTTTGGCATGCATTCCAAGTTTCCCGACCACTAGGGATGCTCTAGGGAAACTTATCTCGCCGGGAGAAGCTTGGGACATGCCGGAACGTGTCAATGCTGCGCCGCCGCCGATGCCGACCCACATCCAGCCATTTTCAAGCGGTGAGACCTTGCCCGGCAGCTGCACCACGTTCCAACGGTCATGTAGGGTGAAACCAGAGCCGATTTGGTTGAGAAACCAGAGAGAACGGCACGCTCCATGATCCAGTTTTCTGTGCGCGCGAGTTCACTGTTGAAAGGTTGAAGAAAGAACTGACGAGTGGGCCCCACAATTGAGTGCTCTGTGTAAAATTCAAACAGAAAGTGGTTCAAACAAGAAAAACCCATAACTTTGTGTAGAAAACTCCAAAAAGGGTAATACCAATTTTGTTAGAATCCTCATAAGGTGTACATGACAGAGGAACAAATTGCTTGCTATGAAAATGCCCAGTATTTTCTGGGGAATTCAATTTTGTAAATCCTTTAGGGATTAATTCCAGGAAGGATTCTCTATGAAAAATTCCCAGATCTGGGCAGCAAACCTTTTTTCTAGTTCCTGAGCTCCAGTAAAAATGTGAGCATCATTGGAGTTCATTTGCTAGGCTAAATTGTCTTCCAAAGTTCAGCCTTTATTTGAAAAATTCAAATTCTACACGGAAACTTTTCAGCATTTGATATCAACTTCCAAAATTTATATCTCCCTGTAAGTAGCTCCAAAAATGGTGAAACAAATTTTGTTAGAACCATAGAGACCTGCTCTAATTTGATCTTCCATTGTTAGACATGTCAAAACTTCAGATTTGGGCTCAAAATTCAGAGAAGCCTTGTTCTTGTGGGAATTTTGGAGACCACAAGCTTCAATGAAATTTCTCCAAATTTTGCTCAGATCATCTTTAGAGTGTCTAGTATCCACTGGAAAAATCGCAAAGCCAATTAAGGAACATAAATAGCAATAGCTATGAATAGAAGTTAATTCCTATACTTCATTAGCACTTATACATATATTTTGCCACATTTCATATAGTGACCGAAGTTGAGGACACACAGGAGCCGTTGGACGTTCTCCCACCCGACGCTAACTTTCCTTTTGACTCGCAACAAGGCAATCCCCGGATTGCATTTAATTACCTTTCACAAAGTTTTCATTTGTATCACTTATGTCTAGGTTGATTTGCTTGCATTGGAGTTAAGGTGTTTGAAACCCCACTTGCATGACTTTATATCCTATGAATGGTTGGGTAGTTTACAAACTCGACGAGTAGTGAGTGCCATGCTAATATGCTTAGGATCTTAGTAGAAGTCGAGTAGCTGGAATCTACTCGCGAGGTAAGGTTTTGTCACACGGTATGTAAAAGAGTAGAGAATGGCTTAAGAATGTGAACTGAGAACCAGCAGGGGGGATAGGATGCATATGCGGAGGTCTCACGTGCGTAGCCCTGTTGGTGTCGATTGAGGACCGAGTCGTGTGCAGGCCTGATGAAGAAGTATCGAACAGTACCGGATGGCATACTGACATAAGCAGGAAACCGATGTAATTCGTTAACCTAGGTGACGAGGCTTACCCAACCATTTTATTGGAGTGGGTTGAGGGTAGCAAGGTGTAAATCTGCCGGTGGGCACAGACACGCTCCACGCGGGGACCTCCTGCCCGTTACGGATGGACCGGTTCGGCATTTGGGTTTCCTTTGAATGGTTGTTGCATACAACAGAGTAGGAAGGTGTGTGGCACCACACTTCTGGAAGTGGATGTATGTGACGTGTTGTCCGGGTGTCTCCTGATTGCAATCACCATCCCTCGCGGTTATTTGAGTACCACTTGTTCACTGTTCTGTGACATAGTAAGAAGTGAAAGAAGCCAGATGAATGATATATGCTGTGTTGAACTATTAATGTTTTGAAACCATGTCTGCTGTAGATGCAGAGCTAATTAAGTTTATTTTCCACTTTGGTTATAACCACATCAGAGGAAAGCGTTTCTTGTTTTATTGTGGACTTCCGATGTAAGGGCTGACTAAGGCTCGTTAATATGCTGATATAAAACTGAAAGTAAGGATTAACATGTAGGCGTGTCTTTATTGCAAAGTCTTTTGCCTATATTACACATCCCTGCATGTAGAGTTCCATGACTAGGGTTGTCTGTGAAGCCGTGCTGAGCCATCATGCTCACGGTTGCAATATTTAAGCTGTGTGCAGGTGAGAGCTATGAGGAGGGGTCCGAGGATGAGGCGATGCCCCCGTCAGGGTACACGGCCGAGCTGGAGCCCTGCACGCCACCGTGATCTCCGGTTATATGTTGCTAGTGTGTAGCGTCCCCGGGCTGGACGGCTGCACTTTTGCTTGGTTAGGATGAGAGAAAAGTTATAAAGAATACTTCCGCTGTATAATTAAGTTTTGTAAAAAGAATTCCGCTTTTTTATGTAAAACAAAAGTTTGTATGTTGTTTTTAATGTTTTCTTGTGTGCTGTTGGGTGCCGCATCGCACGACACCACCCTCTGCAATCCGAGTGGGTGAACCATGGGGTGGTCCCCACAGGCGTGGTATCAGAGTGGCATCGGGAATAGCACACTCGAAAAGAGCCTATTTTGAAAACTTAGAAGTAGTTGAGTGAGGATTAGTCACTATGCCGACATAAGGTCTATGATAGTAGTAGATATTATGGTGGAAATGCTAACATACTTGTTATACATTCCGTAATGACGCTCCGACGTCAGGTAAGAGGTAAGGTACGCCACCGCAGGTGGATCAATTGCGGTAAGCTCGCCATATGAGCAATGGTATGGAATGGTATACTGTGGCTTGGCACGGTAGTGAATATAAGTCTCTGAACCTTCTCAGGGTTCTGAGAGCATATGAAAACGCTGATCTCCAGCATGCTTTAGGCAAAAGTGAGAATACCCTATCGTGTGGTAAGCAACACGACAGTATGCAACTCTTGAACATTCAATGTTCAAAGGGCCATGCACAGCGCTCGCCATCGGCGTGCCTCAACGGTCATGAGGCAGTAGGTGGTATCCGTTGGGTTGATAAAATTCCCAACCGTGACAACCCATTCGCGCTCTACTCGGGTTCCCCGTCGTGTGGTGTGAAAACACGACCATGTACCTTGAGAGGTGGCTTGACTCAAGGACGATCCGTATGGCAATGATACGGACCGTATGTTTTTACTATGATATGGACCTGACTGCAATGTCAAAACCTTTGTGTGCACCATTATTGTGTGTTCTTCTGCAGGTACATTAACCACGTTAGTGCATGACGCTTAGAAATCATTTGTGAGTGACGTTCTTAGTTCCACCATTTGACACGTATATGCAGAAATACCGGCTTAGGATTTTTCTTTTGTGAGGAAACGTAGTACCGAGATAAGCTATTAGTTGCATAAAAAGGGTATTTTCAAAGAATATTGTCAAAATGAAGTTTAGGATTCCATTTAGGGGTTATTGAACTACCATATTGAACTATGAATCAATTGGGAGTGTAGATTCATTTCCAAAGACTTAGGAACAGCTTCCCCTGTTTTCGGCAGAAATTTTGCTGAACTTAAACAGGACATAACATAGGATTGGTTGAACCAATGGAGGTGTGTGATACCATTCTGGAATTTTTTTCAAGTCTTCTACAACTGGATGAAAATCTCCCTTCAAATGGATGAAAATCTCAGATGAGTATGTACTGTCCATAAACAGGACAGCCCACAAATGCTCTCTGGAATTTTCTGTATTTCGACCACAACTTTCTGTAGAAAAATTTGTAGGAGTCAAGTAAGATAACATTGGAAAGTGTAGGAAATGTGCTAAAACTTTGTAGTTCAGTGTTTTCCTAGAATGAGGGCAGAAATCGATGGAATTTTGTGAACAAAACAGCCACATGCAAAGGTGGTGCTGTCAAAATTCCTGAGAAAATTCTGTCAACTTGTAGAAATCATAACTCATAAACTAGAAAGGATATGGAGGCAAATAAATACATTAGTCAGTGCGTGTGATATATTTTTGGATTCAAAAGAAGCAACAAATGCAGAATGAGTGTGAGAGTTTTGATCACAAAACCTGGACCGTGTGACTCATTCGTGCAAGCTTCCAATCATTTGTTGTGGAGGATGACTTTTGAGGACCCGCAGGGGAGTAGACAATTCACAAGCTCCTTCTTCTTCATGTTCATCACAAATTGAAGAACTTGTGACTTGAGAATTATCTGGACCAGCAATGATGGTCATCGGTGCTGGTTGTGAATCAAAATCAGGAGCTGGAACAATGTCATTAGCTCCTGAATTTTCGGGCAGCAGCATCACTTCTTCATCTTCTTCGATGAAAATACTCTACCCCTGTGGATATGGGTCTGGTCCTGCAATATTAGAGCTAGTACCTGGGCTAGCTTCATTAAAAAAATCTCACAAGTCTCCACAATTTTGTTAGTGTCATGTAAAAGCACACGGTAGCCTCTAGTATGAGATGGGTAACCAAGAAACATGCCATCAACAGATCTAGGTTCAAATTTATCAAGATTACCATGTTTCTTAACAAAGCATTTGCATCCAAAGAACCAAAAGTGTGTGACACTGAGCCTATGTCCAAACCGAAGTTCATATGGTGTTTTACCTAGCTTAGCACGCAAGAAAACATGATTTGAAACATAACATGCAGTTGCAATTGCATCAGCCCAAAATTTTCTAGGAGTTTGATATTCATCAAGAATAGTCCTAGCCATCTCAACTAAGGTTCTGTTCCTTCTCTCTACAACACTATTTTGTTGAGGTACATATGATGAAGAAAATTGATGATCTATTCCATTAACAGCACAAAAGTGATCAAACTATTGATTTTTAAATTCGGCCCCGTTATCACTTCTAATTGCTTTTAATGATCCTGGGTGATAAATTGATATTCTAAGAAATAAGGTTCTAAAGTGACTAAAAGTTTCATTCTTAGATGCCATAAAATAAATCCAAGAGTATCTAGAATAGTCATCAACAATCACAAGAACATACCATTTAGCTCCGAAGGATTGAACACGTGAAGGTCCTATGGTGTCAAGGTGCAAAAGTTGACCCGGTTCAGTTGTCATGGTCATTGTGAGAGGAGCATGTGAACCTGCAACCATCTTAGCATGTCTATAAGAAGAGCACACAATTTCTTTGTCCCCTTTAAGCTTTGGCAGCCCACGTATGCGATCGAGAGCACTAACACGTGTGAGATGATCAAAGCCTACGTGACCAAGTCTATGATGCCAAAAATATAAGTCTTTTGAATCATTAGAAATTAGACATCTATGCTTAGAGGATGACATATCAAAATCAGCTTTAAAAACTCTTCCAAACCGAGACATATTATAAATGGGCTCACTATTCGAATCTACAACCTTGCAACAATTTTTAGTGAAAATAATTTCTAGATTTTCATCTAGTAATTATGAAACAGAAAGCAAATTGTATTTAAAATTTTAATAAGTGCCACATCTTTTAAAGTGTAGTGATTATTTAATCTAACCGAACCCTTAGGAGTTGAAGAATTATCGGCAAAACTATCATTTTCTACATGTGACACAAAATAGCGGGAGGAAAACCATTCTTTGTTACCGGTCATGTGGCGTGAGTATCCTGAATCCACAATCCAAATGTTCTCCTTCCTCAAGCGTGTAACCTACATAGAAGTACAATACGTCAATGACTCAATACTGGGGTTAGTCAAAAGGCATTTAGGAATCCAGTACTGAGTCACACGACGTCCAGCAGAAGTAACATGCAAAGGCTGAGATAAAACAGAAGGTTTATGAGCCAAAGTTTGAGGATTTTTGTACCCAACTAATGACCTACGAGGTGTTACATGAGTATCACTAAAAACAGTAGGTCTGGAAGCAAACTTTGCATGTTTTGACTCATTACAGCAGGTTGCATATTCCTAACATTTGGTTCAGCACATGCAACAGGTTTTGCACAGTTGTTATGTGATCTAGCAATCATTTTTCCTTTTTCTGTTGCTTAGCTAGTCTATAACAAAAATCTATGACATGACCATCTCTACCACAGTAGGTACAATGAAATTTAACTTTATGTTCATGTCTAGATGAGCAGAGATGTTTATTTAAAACCGAATGAGACAACACTCTTGTAGATTTAAAAACTACTTCTTTTTGTTTAGGAACTGTTTTAATCAAACCACTTCTAATTACTTTACAATTTTAGGTGGATGTGCTTTAGCATGAGCATGGGAATCAAAACCTAAACCAGTTTTATCATTGCAAGATTTAGAAGAATTCAACAGCAAGTTCAGATTCTTATTCCCATTATAAAACCGCTTTAGTGTCCTATTCATGTCATCAAGTTTCTTAGACAAGTCTAGGCAGTTTTGACATGAAGTTTTTCCTTTTAGTTTGCAATTGGAACAATACTTAACTTCATGAGAACGTAAAGCATTGTTCAATATAGATATTTCATTCATAGCATCTTGTAGTTTCTTATTAGGATCATCACAAGTAGAACAATGCAAATCAATTGTAGAACAACAAGCATCTTTCAAGTTTTTATCATTAAGTGCAGCAAGCTCTCTGTTCTTTTCAATCTCTAACTCAAGTTTATCAAGTGTGGAGGTATGTGCACTTCTTAGAGAGGACAAATTGTTCATATATTAAATCACATGAGGAATAAGAATCATCACTAGGAATCAAAGATTTCAAATGATTAATTTCATATTCTAGTAACTCAATTTTAACAGCATTGTCCCTAAGCTTTTTGTCCATTTTCTTAACTATAACAGTGGCACGAGAAATAGCATGACACATTTCTTCGCAAGTAGGACATACCTCTTCATTGTCGCTGTTGTGTTCTGCCTCCTCCATACTTGAACTTGACTTGTCCGCCATGAAGCATATGTTTGCCAAATCATCTTCATCTTCGTCACTTCTGATGTCCACATCACTCAAGCCAAGTTCTTGAAGTGCGTTTACCAATTGGCATCCTATAAAACCCATCTTATTTTTCTTAACATTTGTAGAGGAGTGCTTTGTCCTAGTTTGCTTTTCATTATGGGAAGTAGGACCTGAAAGGTTAGGGCAATCCATATGAAAATGTCCTTTCTTACCACATTTGAAGCATCGTTGAGGTCCGACACTTCCTCTCCTTCTAGTTCTCACATTTTGCAATGCCTTTGAGAACCGAGTAGAAATGAGTGCAGGTTCTTCCTCTGAAACTCTTCAATCTGCTCAAGGGTTAGAGAGGACAACAAAGAAAGTGTCCCAGAAGATGAAGATTAATAAAAGCTAGGCATGTTACATTGTGAAACAAATGCAAGAGACTTGTTTGGGTTCTTACGTGATATTATGTCAATTTCATGAGTTTTTTAACTTAGAATATAGCACATCTAATGTAAGTAGATTCACGAATAGATGGAACTTTCATCTCCTAAATTGACATGTCTAATGCACTTAGTAATTGCCTAGCATTTTCAGCATCTGAAAAATTAACGTTGATATTACGCAATTTGCTGAGAATTTTATTGAAGCGAGCAAAGAAGTCATCAATTGACTCACCGGGTTGCATCTCGAAGCGCATGTATTCTTTATTGAACATATCTTTACTTACCTACAAATATTAGAGCACCGTGGCTCTGATACCAATTGTAGGATCGAAGAGCACGTAAAAAGCTACCAGAGGGGGGATGAATGGTAGATTTAAACTTTTTAGCGGAAGCAACAAAAAACTCACTCGGCAGAAAATTGATCTTTTAAAGAAACTGTGTATACGACTGATCTAAACATGTTCAACCGTGACAAAAGTGGTATATATTATATAGAATTAAGTCACAAAGACACGAAAACAAGAATCATGGAAATCCGTCAGAAATAACTCAAGTTATGATCGAAAGATCAAACGAGGCTCAATCTGTTCTACTCGAGTAAAATCCAGATCTGCAACACTGCGATGAAACTCGTGTAGATCTGAAACTACAAATCCAATCACCGTGAAATTTTCACAAATGATATATTATCAAGTTGTGAAGACAACCGAAAAAGAATCATGTCAATTAGATCTGTGAAATGCGAGTTATGATAAAAAAACCGAAGCACTGTCGTGCTGTCCAGAAACTTGAGGAGAAAGACTTGACAAAAACAAGTCGGACGAACAAGTCACAAAAGCTCCTCTAAATTACGAATTTTATTGATCAAAACATAAGAAGAACAGCCCAATGTCGTGCACACCATGAGCCTTGGCCTCCCTTGCTTATATAACCAGCCATAAGGCCAACCCAATTCAAACTAAGACTCCTACTCCTACTTGGATTGAAACTATAACTTTCCAATACTGCTCAAGACTCTTCTATACGCAGATAGAAGCAATCTTAAGACTTCCAAACACCTTAGGAACGTCCCAAACATTCCTAAAACAACTCTACATCATGCCCAATACGAAATCCTATTATAACCAACTCGAAACTTTCCATAAACAAACCATAACCGCCTCAGCCTCAGCCGCAGCCTGAGCGCAAAATCCAGCCGGTTGAACCTTTTCAACCATATCTCCACTTCCATATCTCTTCACCACGCCTTGGAACAATGTAGACACGTACATGCACTCCTTGCACACATGCAAACACCTTCCAACGACGTCCATGATACCTTCATATGTATTGTTCTTGATCCAAACATGCTGCACGATCTCCCGATCAACTCAACCACAATTCTTGCGGAACTTGGTCGTTGAACCTCATCTTCTCCCTAAGACTAGTTCAATGGATCCCATCACCGGCCATATCTTGAACTCAAGCAACACTTGCATATGAATAAACAACCAATACTTTCAAGCACAAGTCCGTGACTTGACTCATGTTAGTTCCGAAAACCACAACACCTTACTTGAACACCTCACATATGCATGTTGCAAACCATAGCAAAATGTTAACCACTGTAAACAGCCATAACACTTCAAAAACTCAGTAAAAAATACTAAGCAAACTTTCCATAGATGTAAAGCAAGTTCAAAACATTTGCATGGTAAAAAGAGAACCATTGCGATTTAGCTCCGGACCTTGCCAAAGCTAACCGGACCATGAGCCGGAGCTTACCAAAGCTAGCAGAACCTAACACTGGAACTTACCAAAGCTAGTTGAACCTACCGTCGGAGCTAACCAAACACATGTCGGACCTAGCCATAGCAAGTCGGACCTTACGTCGGATCTTGACAAAAAGAGTGTTTTGGCAGAATTCAAAACTTTTATCGTCATAGCCAATGTATTCAGCACACATAGGTCTCACATCTTCCTTGCATTTTGAATACACCATGATGTCGTCAATGAAAACTACGACGATATTGTCCAAGTACTCCATGAAGACCTTATTCATGAGGTACATAAAGTATACAGGTGCATTCATTAACCCAAAAGACATAACGGTATACTCATGCGAACCATACCGTGTTCGAAATGCAGTCTAGGGTATGTCTGAGGGCTTAATCTTCTGATGAAGTATCCCGACCGAAGATCAATCTTGGAGAAAATTTGGGCACCTTTCATTTGATCAAACAGGTCCTCTATACGAGGCAGCGGGTATTTATTCTTGATCATCACTTCGTTGAGAGACCTATAGTCCAAACACATCTTTTGGGTCCCATCTTTCTAGTCCACGAAGAGCACGGGGGCTCCCCATGGTGATGAGCTTGGACGTATAAAACCCTTACCTAGTTGTTCCTGAATTTGTTTCTTGAGTGTCACTAATTAATTAGCAGGCATCCTATATGGCCTCTTTGCTATAGGTGCAGTTCCGGGTATATATCAATGGCAAATTCAATGTCCCGGTCAGGTGGCATACCTAGATGTTCTTCCAGGAACACATCTAAATATTCTTGAACCACCGGAATGCTTTCCAATGTCACTTCTTCAATATGGTTGAGCACTGCCTTCTCGGTTGTAGTTTGGGCTGCCTCAAACTCAATACGAGTAACGTGCTCACTCGTCAACTGCACGATCCTCTGAGCACATTGAATCACTCTGTTGTACTTGCTTAACCAGTCCATTCCATGTATTATATCAATCCCTTGGGAATTCAAGACAATAAGGTTGGAGAGAATGTCTACCCCCCTTATTTTAGTGCTTACTCTCGAAATAGAATTTAGAATTGAAAGAAGTGATTTCCCAACTATATGCATCAAGGTGTATGAACTAAGCAACTTCTTTTATTAATTTCAGACTCTATGAGGATGTGAACATATGCCAAAGCATCTCACATCTCTCTAATATGTGTGGATATAGACATTCGCCGAAGCGTCCCACAACTCACACCAAGCACACAAACACAAGCAATCATCACAAAATTTCAGCACACCACTCTTATTCAAGCTACTACGATCTAAGCGTTCCTATTACAGCTTTATTCAATGGAAACCTAAACTTCATCGTGAGAACCAGTGCTGTTCTCGCCGTGTGACAGGGGTGGTCCATACATGGGCGCACGCCATGGTGAGTCGGCAGTCCATGTAGGATTGAGGGCCTCACGGCCTCGACGAGCCAAGATCACACTGAGGGGTGCTGCGTTGCACATAACCAGATAACACACATAAAAGGTACAAAGCTGAAGCAAAGTTTTATTACATAAAAGAGTTTATGAACATGTTTACAACAAAATATGTTCAGTCCACACTCACGGGCGTAGACTACGTACAGAGTTCATGTTCAGCCCGTGAACGTGTCCCCTCTAGCACACACGCACACTAACTTGGCGGCGTGCACTACTCCCATTCGACGGAGTTGCCCTCTTGGGGGTCTGTCTCCTCCTCGGGAGTCTCCTCCTCATAACAGCCTGCAAAAGCTTCAAACACAAGCAGTGAGCATGATGGCTCAGCAATATGTGAGGAACACCTTCCGGGATCCACACTCCAGGATACACATTGGGTGGCGCCGTGTGATGCGGCACCCAACAACATACACGAAAAGAACCATAAGTACAAAGTCTTTTATTTCTTAAGATAGTGTCATTTACAAAATACTGTACCACGAGGGTGCACGCAGCGGAATATACATACACACTTACTCTCGGTTCTAACTATGCAAAAGAGAAGATGTCCAGCCCGCAGACACTTCTTACTAGCTTCCACAAAGATGAGTGCAGCGGCAGGGTTTCCGGTGAGTCTCCGATGGCTCACTGAACAACCATCTTCATAGCAAATTCTGTTACCTGCAAAACACTAATAATGCAACCGTGAGCACGATGGCTCAGCAAGACTTAACCGACACTCCTAACCTTGAAACTCTACATGCAGCGACTAATAATATAGGACCAATATGTTGCAATAAAGACACGCCTAAATGTTGATCCTTACTTTCAGGTTTATAGCAGCAGTTATTATGCCTTAGGCAGCCCTCACATCGGAAGTCCACAATCAAACATGAAACGCTTTCCTCCGATGTGGTGATGCCCAAAGTGGAATATAAACTTAGTGAGCTCTACAACTATAGCATACATGGTTGGCAATACAATAAATTTAAGAACTTCACATCAGCAATGATTCATCTCACTTCATCTGGAAATAATTACTACGTCACAACTCAGTGAACAAGTGCTACTCATATAACCGCGAGGGACGGTGATTCGAATCAGGACACACCTGGAACACATGACACATACATCCGCCTCGAAAGACTCACACAGGAGCTCTTTCTTACGTTGTATGCAGCAACCTTTCACCCGTCACTCCAATGCCGAACCAGTTCTGCCAACGGATCAGAAGGACCACTATCCGGAACATTTCGAAGTTGCTCTGCTAGTGGGTTTACACCTCTGACACCAACCCCAAAAAGGCCGTATAAGTTTCGACACGAGAGTACCCTAGTTACATCGGTTTCCTGGACCCCATAATTCCAGTATGCATCTGGTACTGTTCAAACTTGCTCAGCAGGGCGGCATACGCATCGGTCCTTAACCGACACAAACAGAGCTACAGCAACACAGGCCCACCGTCCTGCTGCTCCTAGTCTCTTCTCGGTCTCATTTCATTTTCCAGAACTTCCATTCTCTAGAATCATACCCCACTGAACCAACATCCTAAGCTCATGAGTAGCTTCCAACTACCCGACTTGTACTCGATCCTGTACAACTTAAGCCTAGCCGAAGCTACACGAACGTAACCTGTTCTACCCTTTAACTCCAAGGGTTTGTGGGTCATGCATTTGGAGTATCAATCACCTTGACCTAATGCACAATACATACTAGACCAATAAAAGTGATACAAAGTAAAATATAACTAAAAGCTGTTAAATGCAAACCGGGGCTTGCCTTATGTTGCTGCAGGTTTATTACTACTTTGAAGTCAGTATCTTGGTGATGAGTTAAGCCTCACTTGCTGTTTTGAGTCGAATGCCTCGTCGAACTCCTTCGTAGTTTTCCTATCGATATGAATATGCACAGTTTTTTGTTGCAAGTAAAGACATTATAAAACAGAAGTGTTTTATGACTTAAGAAGGGTTCTTACTAACTAAGACTCGAGAATTGGGTTTGGCTATGTGCTGGAACAGAGAAAGAATCATTTTGGGCATTGGAGGTTTTTGGAACTAAAGTGCAAAGAACTATTTAATGGACATAAGAAAGGTAGTGGAAAGAACCAGCATAAAACTGGAGAAGATGATCTCAACTTGCTCTAAAATTTTTACAGTGGTCCATAGATTCTACAAAGGTATGGCTTGCAAAATTTCAGACAAAGTTGATGTAACATGTGGCCTAAATAATTATCTTAGCTATTGGGTTCTCTGAATTCCTATGGCAATTATAGTCTCTTGTCATGCTCCAAATTTGGTTTTTAAGAAACTTGGGAGTCTCATGAGTCCATAGGACTCGGTTTAACCTTTTTTGGAGCTTTCTACACGGAGATATGACATTTACATGTTGGAGCTAAAAGCTGAAAAATCTTTCTGTTATTTTTCCTAATTTTCAGAGGCATACAAGACTGAATCAACATTTGGACAAGCAAATGAAGTCCAATGCCTCTGAAAATTTTACTGGAGTTCAAGGATTTTTGGAAGAATGCCCTGCCCAAATTTGGGGATTTTCTAATAAACAGAACTCCTGCAAAATTTGTACAAGATTTTCCTTAAATAAATTAATGAGCCAAATACAGGGATTTTCATAAATATTGGGATGCACCCCTGGATAGTACTCTTGGAGAGGAATCCAATAAAATTTATTTGACAATTTTAAACATTCCTACACAAAGTTATGGCTCTCCAAAGTTTAAACCGAATTAGGGAAAATCTGGAAATTTTTAAACCCGACAGTGGGTCGCACTCGCCAGTTTTCATCTTCAACCTCGCGCCAGACAGGGCCAGTGGCGGCTCCCTCCGGCGAGGGTCACCGGAAGGCCCTTCCCGGCCATGTCCTGGCCCCATACTGGCCCCCCGCCCCATTTTCCACCATGCTGGACGTGTTGGTGAGGTCGCCGGCGGCCAGAGCTCACCGGAAACAGTGCGCACCTATGACAGCAAGAACTAGGGTTCCGGCGAGGTTGCGGCGCCTCGTTTCTTCACCAAATGATCGAGTTCTTGGCTCTAGAGCACCAGGGGATCGTGTAGAAGATCGACATGGGGTTTAAACGAGCCGTGGAGCTCTCCAAACCCATCGGCACCGTGCGCCCGACGTGGTCCGGTGATACTCCCTTGAAAAGAACTTGTATTCCTTGCTACACATTCAATTTCTTGGTCTAAAGTCGATGGAGGAGGTGTGCTAGGTAGTTAAGAACTTGTGTGCGGAGTTTGGAACACAACCAACACGAATGAGGACGAATTTTGCAATTCCTTACCTCGGGGTCAGTTTGTGCCGCCTGGGAGAAAATCTTGAAATTCTCCCTCTGTGATCAATGGCTAGGGCTGAGCTTCGGAGAGGAGTACCTCCGGTTGCGGGTGCACCGAAGGGTTGGTTTGCTTGGGCGTGGCCCCCATTGGTGTGAGCTGTCCACGGTGGCCGACTCGGTTTATTTCAGTTTTCACTCGAGAGTAGCGGCGATTTTTGCCGTTTCTAGGCGCAAGCGAGCTCGGAACCGTGGGGATAAGCTGCTAGCTGGCTAGAGCACTTGCGGGTGAAGCTTTTTGCTGTGGGGAGCTCGGGCAAAAGAGGAGTTGCGCCAGTGTGTGATCGAGCCAAACAGAGGCGGCGGCTGTTCTTCTCGGAAGGAAGCAAAGAACGTGCACAAGCTAGAGAAAGGAAAAGAGGGTTGTGGCACTCGTGGTGTGTTGATCAGAACGGGCAAAGGATCAAGCAAAGCAGGAGGTGGCGCCAAACTTCCACCTGAAGTCATCTGCCGGTGTTCTGTCAGAAGCTCGAGCGAGGGAGGAAAACAGAGGCGGTAGAAAGCTTGTGTCTATGACATGTTGGGTCCACCTCTCCCCCTTATCCCCCCAACTCCGTTTAAAATAGCAAACGAGCTCCAAATTTGATCAAACTTGGAGGATACGCCAAAAGAAATTTGAGCAACACAACGGTGCACTCAAATTTGAATTTCAGTGAAGTCAGAATTTGAAACTGATATTTAAATTCAAATTCAGATTTTCTCCTGTTTAAATTCCAACAAATAAGAAACCTTTTCAAATGCTCTGAAAATTTGCCAGGCTACCCGTGGAAGTGTGGAGAACCAAAAGATAGCTTTAGATCTCCGTGTTCGGGAATTTCAGCATGTTCAAGTTTAGACTTGGAGCTCACACCTTTAAATTTAAAAGTTTAAATTTCCCCTCATTTTCTCGGTGTGAATTGCAGCTCCACTTGCTAGACTTTTGGGATTTCACATCCCTCCCACCTTAAAAAGAACCTCATCCCGATATTCCAAAAGAAGAGATAAAGCGGTAGAGAAGGAGTTACCGTAGATGAGCAGACAGCAAGTCCGGAGGGTTTGGACGGAGATATTCTTCACTCTCATATGTTGCTTCCTCTGCGGTGTGATTGCTCCATAACACCTTATAAAACTGGAGCGTCCGATTCCTTGTCGACCGAGACTTTTCATCAATAATCCGGATTGAATGCTCGGTATAACAGAGATCCGGTTGCAATGTCTCGAGATCTTCAGTGCGTACAGCAATGGTGTTCTTGAGACATTTCCGAAGTTGGGAGACGTGAAATATGTCATGCACACCAGCGAGATTTGTCGGTAGCTCAAGCCGGTAGGCTACAGGTCCACATTTCTCTGTGATAGCAAATGGACCGATAAACCGGGGAGCGAGCTTTCCTTTTACACCGAATCGGTAAATTCCCTTCATTTGAGATATGCGGAGATATACATACTCTCCGACGTTGAAGTTCAGCGGTCGATGTCACTGGTCTGCATAACTCTTCTGTCGAGATTGAGCAGCCTTTATATTTGCTTGTATGACCCAAACTCGTTCTTCGCCGTCATTGACAAGGTCAATCCCGAATGTCACTCTTTCACTGGATTCGCACCAGTTCAGCGGTGTGTGACATCTCCGGCCATAGAGAGCCTCATACGGTGCCATCTTGTACGAGAATTCCGCCAACAGTAAATACGCATCCCAGTTCTTACCGTGGTGATTGGCACATGCTCTCAACATATCTTTCAAGACTTGATTCACCCTCTCAGTTTGTCCATCAGCTTGAGGGTAATATGTGGAGCTTCTAAGCAATTTGGTTCCCAAAGATGCGTGCAGCTGTTTCCATAAACTAAAAAGAAACAGTGCACCACGATCTGAAACTATTGTTTCTGGAACTCCATACTGGCATAAGATCTGATCAATGTATAACTCCGCATATTTCTTGGCGTTGAATCCCACATTTACCGGTATGAAGTGTGCTGACTTGGTTAATCAGTCAATGTTTACCCAAACCGAATCATGCTTCCGAGATGTGAGCAGTAACCCGACAATGAAATCCATACTCACATCTTCCCACTTCCATGCCGGAATATGAAGGGGCTGCAGCAAACCAGGTTTCTTCATGTGATCTGCTTTCACCCTTCGACACGTATCGCACTCGGATACGTATTTAGCTATTTCCCGCTTCATCCTTGTCCACCAAAACTTGTTTCTCAAATCTTGGTACATCTTGTTGCTGCCCGGATGAATGGAAAATTTTGATAAATGAGCTTCGTCTAATATCTTCTTACAAAGCTTCATGTCCCTCGGTACGACTATACGGTTCTTGAACCATAGCATACCATTCTCATCTTTCCGGAAGCACTTAGCTTCTCCTTTGTCTATTCTCTTCCAGATATGGGCCATGCCCTTATCTTTCTTTTGCGCCTCTACAATTTCATCATGAATTGTAGGAATGAGGGCAAGGTTAAATAAGGACCCATAAGGAACCAAAGCGCAGGCTCGGCCCTTCTTCTTCCATTGCAGCCATGGTCAGGTTATGAACATGTGATTTCCGACTAAGGGTGTCGGCAACCACATTCGCTTTTCCAGGATGGTAATGAATCTCCAGTTCATAATCCTTGATTAACTCTAACCATCTTCGCTGCCTCATATTTAATTCCTTTTGTGTGAAGATGTACTTTAAACTCTTGTGGTCGGTGTAGAGGTGAACTAAGTTTCCAAGCAAATAGTGCCTCCACATCTTTAGAGCAAGAACCACAGCAGCTAACTCGAGGTCATGTGTCGGATAATTCTGCTCATGATTCCGAAGCTGCCGGGATCCATATGCGACCACTCGCCCTTCTTGCATAGGCACGCAGCCAAGGCCGATGCTGGATGCATAGCAATAAACATCAAAAGCCTAGTTGTATCGGGCTGCGCCAACACGAGGGCTGTTTTGAGGTGCTTTACCAATGCTTTGAACGCCTCCTCACATGCTTCACTGCACACATATTTGTTGCCTTTCTTTAGAAGTTCCATCATCGGTTTAGAGACCTTGGAGAAATTCGGAATGAAACTCCGGTAGTAACCCGCTAAACCCAGAAAACTACGGACTTCGTGGACTGACTTTGGTGAAGTCCAATTCAGCACTTGGACGATCTTGCTCGGATCAACTGTGATGCCTTCCGCAGAAATAATGTGCCCAAGAAATGGCACTTGGTTGATCCAGAACTCGCACTTGCTGAATTTTGCATATAGTTTGTAATCCCGTAGGCGTTGGATCACAATATGCAGATGTTCGGCGTGTTCTTCTTCCGACTTAGAATATAACAAGATATCATTGATGAAGATCACGACGAACTTGTCCAGCTCCGGAATGAAGACTGAATTCATAAAGTACATAAAATGAGCCGGAGCATTAGTGAGTCCGAATGACATGACGAGATACTCATATAACCCGTATCTCGTTGAGAACACCGTCTTTGGTATGTCTTCCGCCCAGATTTTGATCTGATGATAACCGGACCGAAGATCCATCTTCGAGAAAAACTTAGCACCCACTAGTTGATCGAAAAGCATATCGATACGTGGTAGTGGATACTTGTTCTTGATAGTTACGGCATTGAGCGGACGATAGTCCACACAGAGCCTCAGAGTCTCGTCCTTTTTCTTGACGAACAGCGCGGAGCATCCACATGGTGATGAACTGGATCGAATGAAGCCTTTGCTTCACAAATCATTCATCTGCTCCTTGAGTTCCTTTGGTGCCATTTTATATGGCCTCCGATATATGGGTGTGGTTCCCGGTGCTAGTTCAATTTTGAACTCCACTTCACGTTCGGGCGGCATGCCCGGTAGATCCTCGGGAAACACGTCCGGATATTCCCGGACCACTGGAATGTACTCCAGTTTCTTAGCTTCAATGGTGTGGACAGCAGTAACTTCCGGTGCAACATTTCTCAGAATCAACGTGTGTTGCCCGTGCTTCTTTGAATTCAGCTGCACCGTTCGTGAACTAATATCAAAGATAGCTTGGTGATGTGTCAATCAAGCCATTCCCAAGATGATGTCAATCCGCAAGCCTCCCAGGATGATAAGAGTAGTAGGATATATCTTCCCATCCAAACATATAGGAGCTCAAGCAACAATTCTGCCAGCTGTCCTACTACCTCCCAGTGAATTAATCTGATAAGATGTGGCCAAGGTGGTCGATGGTACTTGGTGCTTAACCACATAATCTTTGCTGATAAAATCATGTGTAGCACCCGAGTCGAACAACACGAACGTGGGATGATCACGTAGGCTGAACATGCCCGCAAACACGGGTTCTCCTACGGGAACGTCTTCAACTGCCATGTAGTTTATGTTCCCCACTTTCAGTTTTGTCCTCCTTGGCTGACCATGAAATTTCTTTGCAGCTTGAGATGACATGTGGCTTCTTCTTTGCTGGGTCACTTGACCTTCCTGAGGAATATGCTCTACATCGCTACAAGTGTTGTACGATGCGAGCTCAAGATCTTCACAATATGGAAGTGGTTGATATACTTGTGCACTTTGCTGATGTAGGGGTGCACAAATACTCATTTGTTGTTGCGGCAGCAGTGGCTGAACATCCATGGGTAAATATGGACAGTATTGGACCTGAGGTGGTCTGTCAAAGGACTGAATTTCCACCCCGGATGGTAAGCAATATAATCACCCGTACTTGCCAGTGATAATTTTCTCTTCCTCTTACTTTCCTTATGCTCGAGTTCAGCTATTTCTTGAATCAAAGCGGCATTGACTAACTCGCTGTAATTCCCTTATTGCATTGTGCCACTTTTGTCCGAAGCTCCACATTGAGGCCTTGGAAGAAGTAATGACACTTCATCATCTCCTTATGTACATAAGCGGATGCATATTGTACTAAACGGTCAAATTCCGTAAAGTACTCCATAACACTCATGCCTCCTTGTTTGAGTTCATAGAACTCTTCAGCTCTGGTTTTGACGATACCCTCACAGATATGACGTGCACAGAAAACATCACGAAACTCCATCCACGTCACACGATGGCCTTCAGCGATCTTAGCAAGACATCCAGACCACCAAGCCCCAGCGGATCCATGAAGTTGCTGAGCGGCAAATAAAGCCTTCTCATATTCATCACACTGGAGCATTCCCAATTTAGATTCAATCACCCAGAGCCAATGATCTGCCTTCAAGGCTTCTTTAGCTTCAGAGAATACTAGTGATTGTTGACACGGCCTCACAGCCTTGTCGAGCCAGGATCACGCTGAGGGGTGCTGCGTTGCACAGCACTGGATAACGTACATCAAAGATACAAAGCGGAAGCAAAGTTTTATTACATAAACCAGTTTATGAACATTTTTACAACAAAATAAGTTCAGTCTACACTCACGGGCGTAGACTACGCATCGAGTTCACGTTCAGCCCGTGAATGTGTCCCCGCTAGCACGCACACAAACTAACACGGCGGCATGCACGACTCCCACTCGACGGGGTTTCCCTCTTGGGGTTCCGTCTCCTCAGGAGTCCCTTCCTCATAAACCCCTGCAAAAGCTTCAAACACAAGCAGTGAGCATGATGGCTCAGCAAGTCTGACCCGTCTCTCCTACACATGAAACTTCTACATGAAGGGTTTCAGGGTACATGAGGTAAATAAGTTGCAAAGGACTCGCCTATCTATTTGAACCTTACTTTCAAGTTTTAGCAGCAAGTTGTGGAGAACCTCACGCTGAGGCACATGAGAGAGCCGCAATCAAACAAGAAACGCATTTCTCTCATGTACTTTGCCCAAGGTCAAAAAGAACTTTAATTAGCTCTAAACTACAGCAAGTCATTAACAATCAATGTATAGCTTTCAAATCAGCAAACTTTTAACATGTTTCTAGCCTGTTCTTTCTAGGTCACGGTACAGTGAACAAGTGGTACTCACTGACCACGAGGGACAGCGATTATAATCGACTTACACCTGCAGGGTTACCCGAATAACTCGTCACGTACACCCGTACTCGATGTTGCCTACAGCAACCATCACGGACGTTGTACGCAACCACCTTTCACACGACAGCCAAATATTGAACTGGTCCTATCGTCCCGAGCAAGAGGTCTCTGCACGCACATCCGTGTAAGGGCCTAAGTTTTGGACACATATTAAAAGTGTTCATCACCACACACACCCTTCATTTGAAGAAACTTGATGAACACATTTGAAGAGCAAGTAACCACCATCAACATGCTCATTATGGAACAAACTCACAAAATGCAAAAGTGGCATTTCCCACATGCATCATATAGGGCTGGGCATATGAAAAATTCCTACACCTTGCTAGGAAGGCTCATGCCAAAATTCACCCAAATCCAAAACCTTTTGAGGTCTTTTTGGGTATAACTAGAAAGAGGGTGGTTTGAACTCAAATTCCAATTCAAACTGTTTTCATCCCCTAATTCAAAAGTGGGAGACATAATCTTACTCAGCACATTTTTGTGAACTCACACACCAATTTTCACTCCATTTGGAGTTGATCTTGACATGAGCTAAGTTTAGCAAATTCAAACTTTATTTGAATTTCAAACTGCATATGTGCTGAAATTTAGTCAACCACATCACAATTTGAATTCTACCAATTCCAAATGTGCATGTGGTAGATAATTCAAATGACCAAGGCTATTAAGGGGATTACTGTTTGTAGCAGTGAGAGGAAGTTAATTTCAGAGGGTAAAAGGGAGTGGGACCCACATGTCATTGAGGGAAAAAGATCAAAACTTGCACATGAAGCAAATGACTTTGTCCCTGTTTTTCAACTCCACCGAGTGTTTTCCCCGTGTGCGCCACCGAGGAGCCACTGCACCACCACCGGCTCATTGCCCTAACACGCTAGCTCCCCGAGGTAGTGCCCCTCGTGCCTTAGCGTGATCACGTCCCCTCAGACGAGCGCAGCCTCAGTTGTTATCTTCTCCTCGCGTGAACACTGAGCCGAGCTCTCTTCTCTCCGCTGCTCGGCCTGATCGGTAGAACGGCAAACAATCGCGCTCTCTCCTCCCCGAGCTGCTAAACAACACCCTGAGCTCCGTACACACCTCCCCGACCCGGAAGCCGACGAGCTTCGGCCTCCTTTTCCCTTCCACAGTCCGTTCCGCCGCGACCGAGCTTCAGCCGACGATCGGGTGCTTGTGGACAGCCCTCCAAAGGGGTTTTCACGGTCAAGCGATCAAGGCCATGGGAGCGCGCTAGGTTGGTGCTGCTCTCAACCAAATCTCAAGCCACGCCGTGGAGCATCGGTGGCGAATTTCAAGTTTTCACTCCGGCGAGTTCTACCCGAGCGGCCGGTACGGTTTCTTCAAATCCTCCTTCTCTGATCCTCCATAGGTCGTCAAACTCTGCACATAGGCGCTGGACTAGCCGGCGATCATCTTTGCTTTAGAATCCGTTGCATGAAAACACCTCGGAGCAACGTATTCCGAGCTTTACCGAGCGTGTTCTTCATGAAATCGATCGGGCGCATGATGCCGAACTAGTTGTCGCAGTTTCCGAGCTAATCCATGGCCTTGACGAGCTTTGCGATCACCCACTGGTGCTGTAGAGCTAGTCAGCCAAGGTTTTGGCGGGCTAGGAACCCCGGGCGACGGCGCCGAACTTCAACCGAGGCCGCCACACGTCGCCGGCCATCTTCCGATCATCGGCAGCCCCAGAACACCTCACCATCGTGTTCCTCGATGTTACATACGCCCTGGCAGCGAGTTTTAGCCCGTACGGTGGCCGGAACCGACGAACCGGCGAGTGGCAGTTCGCGCTGGTGAGCTGAGAGCGCGGGCGCGCGAAAAGCAGCCGGAGGAAGAAGAAGCCCGGTGGGTCCCGGCTGTCAGCGGTGGAAATTAAAATCTGGGATCTGCTGTGGCACCGGATCGGGTTCGGCTGCACGCACAGGACTCAGTAGCCACGTGTGTCGTCCGATGAGGAGCTGACACGTAGCCCCGGGTCCCACGCGCAGCAGTTTGCACTTTTCCCGATTTTCAGATTTTTTTCAAACATCAAATCAACATAACTTTGGTTAGGGAACTCCAAATCAAGTGAGCCAAATTCTGTTGGATTCAGCTCTCTGAGCACTTTCCAGAAAATCAAATTTCACTTCATGAAAATCCTTAATCCTCCAGAATTAATTCTTCAAATTTTAAACTGTTTAGAATTTTAACTGGAGAATCCTTTGGAGTAAAATTTTGAGATTTTGCTGGGATGTTCACCAAAATATCCCGGAGCTGCCATAAAAATTTCAGATCCATTTGAGCACATTTGATCTACCTAATGGTGTTATTAATAAAACTGTTCCAGAGAAAATAGAAAATGTCCAGAAACATTTTCAGAAATTTCTCTGAAATTGTTTAGCTCATATATTTAGCTAGAAACCTTAAAATTAAGTGAGAAAAACTCCATTAGAACCCTCTGAAAATCTAGTTTTCAGAAAGTCATGGCTTGCTCCATGAAAATCCCTAGAACCCCTAAGAGCCCTAATTAAGGTCAAGTACATAAATATTTGTGGAGGGCTCAAATGAGCTTTGCTGCAACTAAAACTTGGCCAAGTCTCTGTTTAGGTTGTGACCAAACCACAGTAAAAATTTCAGAGTCATTGGGTCTGTCTAGTGGGACTTATAGTCTTCACAAGTTTAAATTCAATTCAAATGCATTTAAATTAATACATTACATGTTATCTCATGTAGTCGCTAAGGTTGAGGAGGAACCCGAAGTCTTAGACTTCGTTACTCCGGAAGAGCAGCTAGCCTACGACCAAGAGCAGCAAGGAAAGCTCCGGTTTGCATTAACCTCTTTACAAAATTATTATTGTTTTGAGCACTTCCTTTGAGTACCACTTATCTCTTGCATTAGAGTCTTGTTTGAAACCCAAATGCATAGCCAAGAAAACCATGGGTTGGGATTAGGATTGCAAACTTTGTTAGCCAATGCAATGCTAAGATAGAGTAGGATTCGGTACAAGTCGAGTAGTTGGAACTACTCGCGAGAATAGGCTAGAGGCACATCACTCGGGTAAAGATAGCAAATGAAACACATGGCAAGAAAAATGAGACCGAGCGGAGAGTAAGGGCAGCAGGATTTTGGGGCCTGTGTGCTATAGCCCGCTTGTGTCGATTGAGGACCGAGCCGTGTGCGG
The DNA here is from genome assembly GCA_030760725.1 of Neostapfia colusana. NCBI lineage: Eukaryota > Viridiplantae > Streptophyta > Magnoliopsida > Poales > Poaceae > Neostapfia > Neostapfia colusana. The sequence goes on from JASWHV010000009.1 coordinate 52,583,078, forward strand.
GCCTGTTGAACAAGCTAGAACAGTACCGAAGACCTACCGGCTATATGGGAACCGGGAAACCGATGTAACTCGGGTAGATGGGTATTGAGCCATTGCCTATCGTTCAGAGGGTAGGTTGAGAGCTTGAGGTGTAAATCGGCTGGCGGCACTGAGATGCGCGTGCAGAGACCTCTTGCTCGGGACGATAGGACCGGTTCAATATTTGGCTGACGGGCGAAAGGTGGTTGTGTACGACGTCCGTGATGGTTGTTGTAGGAAACATCGAGTACGGGCGTACGTGACGGGTTATTCGGGTAACCCTGCAGGTGTAAATTGATTATAATCGCCGTCCCTCACAGTCAGTGAGTACCACTTGTTCACTGTACCGTGACGTAGAAAGAACAGGCTAGATACATGTTAAAATGTTGCTGATTGAAACATGGACTTTGATTGTTAATGATTTGCTGTAGCCTAGAGCTAACTAAAGTTCTTTTCAATTTTGGGAAAAGTACATGAGAGAAATGCGTTTCTTGTTTGATTGCGGCTCTCTCATGTGCCTTAGCGTAAGGTCTCCACAACCGGCTGCTAAAACTTGAAAGTAAGGTTCCACTAATTAGGCGAGTCCTTTGCAACTTATTTTACCTCATGTAACCTATCAAACTTCATGTAGAAGTTTCATGTATAGGAGAGACGGGTCAGTCTTGCTGAGCCACCATACTCACTGCTTGTGTTTGAAGCTTCTGCAGGGTTTTATGAGGAAGAGACTCCCGAGGAGGAGACAGAACCCCAGGAGGGAAACCCCGTCGAGTGGGAGTCGTGCACGCGGCCGTGTTAATGTGTGTGCGTGCTAGCGGGGACACGTTCATGGGCTGAACGTGAACTCGATGCGTAGTCTACGCCCGTGAGTGTAGACTGAACATATTTTGTTGTACAAATGTTCATGAACCTTTTTATGTAATAAAAATTTGCTTCCGCTTTGTACCTTTGATGTGTGTTATCCGGTGCTGTGCAACGCAGCACCCCTAAGCGTGATCCTGGATTGACAAGACCGTGGGGTCGTGTCAGCGTGGTATCAGAGCTCGCTTGAGGTTTAACGCACTACAAAGGTCATCTTTTCAAAAATCCAGTGAGGAACGAGTTAGTAGCCCGTATAAGGATGTTATTAGTATATAGAAAGTGTCATACTAACCTATTTTCTTATGTTGGAAAATCGTGCATCTCGGGACGCTTTATATCTTGGGGGGGGGGGTGCACGTAAGCGCTGTCCACCAGTGCGCACAAGCTGAAGGGTGGAGCCCCATGGGTGGCAGGTAACCCGACCCGCTTTAATATTCTCTACGACTCTTCATGTAATTTGGGGTATTCAAGCAACGTCTGTCCCTATCGTGCTTTGGGCAATTTGCGAGACCCTGTCACTTGGTCAGTAACATGAACACGTAGCTCAAGGCGTGTTTGGCTTGAGAACATCTGGGCGAGTGATGACAGCCGGGTGTACGAACTGTATGGATACCGGGCTCGGTGTGCAGCCGAGTGTGACAATTATGTGAGTTATCTGCAGGTAGTCTAACAACGAAACGGTAGACGTGTAGCATCCGTGTGCGAGTGACGCTTAGTGCCACTGAACTAACAAAGCCGGCTAAGTCCGGTATAGGTTTTTCTTTGTGAGGACGTAGTACCGACATGAACTGGTGACGCATCAATGTCACACCCCACTAAATGAAAAACTTCATTGTAAAACTTGAAAGTTTTAATACAGAGTACTAAAACTTGATGTAACTCCTTCCCTTAATCAGGATATTCAAAGTTAACAAGTTTTCAACTTATAAGATACTAAGGACAGAGTCCCCTGTTTTTGGCTGAATTAAGGCTGAAGTTAATCAGATGTTAGAGGATGGGTTCTTTATAGGTTGGGGTCATATGATACATTTATTGAAAGCATTGGAATAGCTTTACAACTTTTCTGTTGAGGTCCAGAGGTGTTTCATCCCGTAACCAATCGAAAAATGCAGTAGAGTTGAAACTGTCCAGAAAACAGGTCAGAGCAAATACTCTCTGTAACTCTCTGGAAATTGAGCATAAATTCCTGCATAAAAATCCAAAATAGAAAATGAGGTAGTTATGAAATATTTAAGAGATGGGTTACAACTTTGTAACAGAAAGTTTTGTCAGTTTGGGAGTAAAATTAACTGGAATTCTTGGATCAAATCAGTACCTAAAGCAGGGAGGTGCTGTCCAATTTTCTCCAGATATTTTATCAACTTTGACATCTCATAAATTTTGATCCAGGACGGATCATAGGCCAAGAAAATACTTTCTGGAAAGCTATTGAAGTTAGATTTAACTTTGATGTTGAGCTCCATGATTGGTTTTGCCTTTAGCATGGTCTAAATCAGTTTGTAATGGAAGCTGGTCAGGGCTGTCATGTTGGACAGCAGATCAGCAGTCAAATTTGTTTAAGTTTGAACTATGTTTCCAAGGCTTATGTGTTCCATGACATGTGTTATGTTATAACTAAATGGTTTACTGTTCAAATAAATATTTGACATTTCTCAAATATGTTTTTACAGATGACAGCGGATAAACAGTTGGAGAACGGTTGGGTGGTGTCTTACTGTTCTCACCACAGCGGCTATCCGGAAGCATTGAGGCAAATGCTTTAATATTTCGGGTACAGCAACATGCCGCAGTACTTCGCCAAAGAAGAAGGCGACAAGGGGAACAAGTCGTGGACAATCCATGTCGAAGTTCCTGCAGGACCTACGCCACCCAGTTGGGCGCCCTTCACCATTACGGTGAGGGGTAGACAACCGGAGGGAATGTGGCAAGTGGCAGCCTGTGACACCATGTCACGTTTCTGCCAGCTACACGTGAGAGCTATGGAGGGCACTCCATACGCGCTTGTTCTGGTGGAGGGACGGGCTAATCACGTGTAGGAATGGAGGTACATGGAGGCAACCGATCCGGTTTGCCCAAGGTACAGCCCCGCGGAAGCAAACCTCAGTCTCCAGATAAGAGCGGGAAAGGCTGTGATGGACATCCAAGCTGTTCATACGGAGTGTCTCGCCATGAATCTCAAGGAGAGCAACAGCCGTGGAGACCATTTCGAGAGTGCTCAAAGCGCACTCCGCAATGTGCTCCTTCTGACGATCAAGCGACTGAATGAACAATACAATCAGTTGTATCGTCTGAAGAAGGCAAAGAGGAAAAGCCGTGTCAATATCACGGCTTTGCAACAGAAGGTGGAGGCTCTGACCCAGCAGAACAAGGTCCTTACTCAAGAGCGGGACGACACTATTAGGAGGGGCAAGGCTGGGAAGAGGACTACAACCAAGCCATGGACGAGGTGCACGCGTTGTAGGACCTCGTGCCTCCGGTAATGGGCATACCGGTGGTAGGCGCCGTACCCGTGGTCTTGGGTCTTCTGGCAATGGGAGAACCCGAGACGGAAGAGGAGGTTGTAGACCCGGAGCCACCAGCAGAGGTACCGGAGGAGGACGACACGCAGGAGGTTGAGTTCTACTCCAAGTAGGAGGTTACTGTTGCCAAGTAGGGCAGCAAGGGTAATGTAACCAAAAATTTTGTAATCGGTGACATGTCGTGTAAACTGAAGCATATGTATAGGTAGTGACGACATGAGCACGACTTCTCAGAGATCGAGAATAATGTATCTTGTATAAAGTTATGCTTTATCAATATATGTGAATGTTGTGCAAATTGTTCATGCTCACTTCAATACCTACTGTTTCATATGGAATTTTAAGTATGACATGTGCTGATCGCTGCTGTTTTGAATTTCAGAATGACTCGTACTCGTGCCAACCCAGACGTTGGGGGTTCCAGTCAGCGGGGAGAGACCTCCCAACAGCCTCCCGAGGACTCCTCGGGACAGCAACCGCAGCAACAGCAACAACCGCCACCGCCAACGGTTACTTTGGCGGATATTGTGGCAGCAATGGCGGGTTATCATCAGCAGCACATGGAGTTGCTGCAAGCTCTCATTGCAAATATGTCTCGACCAGAGAGGCGTCAAGATCGTGAGGAGCGCCAACAGAGCTCCTACTCTGACTTTTTAGCGACTCATCCCCCGGTATTCTCAAAGGCGGATGAACCCCTCGATGCGGACAACTGGCTCCGCATGATGGAGATGAAGTCCGGGCTGCTCCAAGTGAGTGAGCAGCGTAAGACTCAATTCGCGGTCCAACAGCTTCAGGGATCCGCGAGCGCGTGGTGGGTGAACTATTGTGCTTCACAGCCCACCGACCGAGTTATGACCTGGACGGAATTCAGGACGGCCTTCAGGGCCTATCACATACCGCCGGGTATCATGAAGAGGAAGACACAGGAGTTCCTACGCCTGCAGCAAGGGAGCCGAAACACGCTGGAATATTCCAGGGCATTCAATGATATTGCGCTCTACGCATCGTATCACACCGATACTGATGAGAAGCGGCGGGATCACTTCTACCAGGGGCTTAACCCGCTCCTGAAAGACAAGCTGGCGATGTTCAATCGCGGCAGCCTCAATGAGATAATTGATGCTGCGATCATTCAGGAAGACTCCGGCAAGGAGTTAGCGGCGGCGGAAAGGAAGCGAAGTGCGCCGCAAAGCAGCGGAGAAGGAGGTGGTCCTTCTCAAAAATACTGGATGGTGAATCGCCCACTATCGGGTCCATGCTGGCAGCCACCACAGAGGTCGATGCCATTCCGCAGTCGGCCGTATTCTCTACCGGCATTCCAGCCGGCACTGCCAGCACCACCTCCGCAACAACAACAGCAGCAGCGGGCGATGCCGCGTGCATATGCACCTCAGCAGCGCATGCCGGGCTTTCGTCCCCCAAGCACCGGACAAGCAGAAGCCACATGTTACAAGGGTGGTCGTCCAGGACACTTCGCCAGCAGTTGTCCAGAGAGGCAAGGCGGCAGAGTTGCACCGCAACTTCTGGGGAGGAATCAGCCCCGGAACCCCACTAATGCGTGGCGGGCAAACCCTAGGCCTGGCACCATCCACCAACTCACCATAGAGGACGTGCCGGAGGGAGAGCCAATCCTTGCGGCTTGCAAATACTACCCACCGATAGTGCATATTTGATTTGTTCACTGGGTGGGAAGATTTCAGCAAGCGTAATGGTTTCCAAAGCACCATTATGCTTAGCAGGTAGAGTGTACCCTACGTCTCTCATAATTTTAGAGGGACAGAAGGTCGATGTCATCTTAGGGATGTCGTGGTTAACCCGCCACGGTGCTGTTTTAGACACCGTCCTTCGAATCGTGCACTTGAACTCAGAAGTGCACGGATCTCACTCCTTATTTCTGGACAGTCCAGAAATAAACTTCCAAGTGTGTATCAATCAACAACCATCAGATTGGAAGATATTCTAGTAGTCCGAGAGTTCCCTGACATGTTCCCGGATGATTTACCGGGGATGCCGCCCGACCGAGAAGTGGAGTTCAAGATTGAACTTGCACCGGGAACCATGCCAATATCCCGAAGGCCGTACAAGATGGTGCCCAAGGAGTTGGCTGAACTGAAGACCCAGCTAACGGACCTGCTGGAGAAGGGTTTTATTAGGCCGAGCTCCTCGCCATGGGGCTGTTCATCATTATTCATGAAAAAGAAGGACGAGACGTTGCGGCTTTGCATGGACTATCGTCCATTCAATGCTGTAACCATCAAGAATAAGTACCCGTTGCCACGGATCGACATGTTGTTTGATCAGTTGGTCGAAGCGAAGATCTTTTCCAAGATGGATTTAAGATCCGGGTACCGCCAGATTAAGATACGGGCTGAGGACATTCTGAAGACGGCTTTCTCGACGAGGTACGGACTTTATGAGTACCCGGTCATGTCTTTCGGCCTCACCAACACTCCAGCTCACTTCATGTATTTGATGAATTCGGTATTCATGCCGGAGCTGGACAAGTTCGTCGTGGTCCTCATCGACAACATATTGGTATATTCCAAGTCGGAGGAGGAACACAAGAAGCATCTGCGTATAGTTTGCAACGACTGCGGGATCACAAGCTATATGCGAAATTCAGCAAGTGCAAATTCCAGATATCGCAAGTGCCTTTTCTCGGGCATATCATCTCAGCGGAGGGTATCGCTATAGACCCGAGTAAGATCACACAAGTGCTGAATTGGAAATCCCCGAGAACTGTTCACGAAGTACGGAGTTTCCTCGGACTCGCGGGATATTACCGGAGGTTCATTCCGAACTTCTCGAAGATTGCCAAGCCGATGACGGAGCTGCTGAAGAAGGCTACCAAATATGTTTGGAGTCCAGCATGTGAAGCAGCATTCAAGGCTTTAGTCAAGCACCTAACATCAGCACCGGTTTTGGCGCAGCCAGAAACAACAAAACCGTTCGATGTGTACTGCGATGCATCCGGCATTGGGCTCGGATGTGTGCTGATGCAAGACCGAAGGGTGGTCGCGTATGGGTCACGGCAGCTCAGAAACCATGAGAAGTATTATCCAACTCACGACTTGGAGCTCGATAACGTGGTACTTGCACTTAAAATGTGGAGGCACTACCTACTCGGTAACCTCGTACATTTATATACCGACCACAAAAGCCTCAAGTACATATTCACTCAAAAGGAGCTGAACATGAGGCAGTGAAGATGGTTAGAATTGATAAAGGATTACGAAATAGAGATCCATTATCACCCCGGCAAGGCAAACATAGTGGCAGATGCGCTGAGCCGCACGTCACACGTCAACAATCTGACCATCACACCGTTGGAAGAGAGCGAACCACCACTGCATGTGATTCCACACGGAGCTCTCTACAACTTAGCTTTGATCCCCACCATCCGTGAAGAGATAGCGGCTGCTCAGAAACATGACAAGGGCATGTCGCATTTGCAGAGACGTATAGACAGTGGGGAGCTGAAATGTTTCCAGAAGGATGGAGACGGCGTCCTATGGTTCAAGGACCGGATCGTCGTACCCCGTAACCCGGAATTACGGAAGAAAATCTTTTATGAGGCTCACTTGTCAAAGTTTTCTATTCACCCCGGCATCAACAAAATGTATCAAGAACTCAGAAGCAAGTTTTGGTGGACACGGATGAAGCGGGAGACCGCAAAGTACGTGCCCGAGTGAGATACATGTTGCAGGGTGAAGGCAGATCATATGCGGAAACCGGGACTGTTACAACCACTGGGCGTTCCTGCCAGGAAGTGGGAGGATGTGAGCATGGACTTCATCGTCGGTTTACCCACCACTTTTCAGAAGCATGATTCTGTGTGGGTGATCGTCGACCGGCTCACCAAAGTTGCCCATTTCATTCCGGTCAACACCAACTACAACGCCAAGAAGTATGCTGAACTGTACATCTCACGGATCCTATGCTTATACGGCGTACGCCGTACCATCATATCGGATCAGGGCACTTTATTTGTGTCCCGTTTTTGGGAGCAGCTACACACTGCGTTGGGGACGAAGCTGATCCGTAGTTAAGCATACCACCCACAGTCGGATGGGCAAACCGAGCGGGTAAATCAAAATTTGGAAGATATGTTACGAGCTTGCGCCATCAACCACGGCAAGAACTGGGATGATCACTTGCCGTTGGCCAAGTTCTCGTACAACAATGGTTACCAAGCCAGCATCAAGATGGCGCCTTACGAGGCGCTATACGGGAGAAAATGCCGCACACCATTGAATTGGTGTGAGTCTGGTGAACGGGTGACCTTCGGGATTGATCTTGTCAATAACGTGGAGGAAAAGGTTCGGCTGATTCAAGCGACCTAAAAGCCGCCCAATCCCAACAGAAACAATATGCGGACCGGAGAAGGCGCCCACTACAAATCGAAGTTGGGGATCATGTATACCTACGTGTGTCTCCGATGAAGGGCGTGAACAGATTCGGGGTGAGGGGAAAGTTGGCACCCCAATTCATCGGTCCATTTCAGATTACCGAAAGATGTGGATCAGTAGCATACCGGCTGAAATTACCAGAAGCACTTTCCGGTGTGCATGACATCTTTCACATTTCCCAGTTGAGGAAGTGTCTTAAGCTATCAAGTACCATTCAGCTGGAGGACATAGAAGAACTGAAACCGGATCTCACGTATCGGGAGGAACTGGTTCAGATTATTGATGAAAAGGCCCGAACCACACGCAACCGTACGTTGTGGTTCTACAAGGTTCTATGGAGTAATCACTCCATGGATGAAGCGACATGGGAGAGCGAAGGATTTCTTCGTGCTAACTACCCCGACTTTTTCACGTCGCATATATGGTAATTTTCCACCGTCCTCTCTCTCATTTTCACCATATAATCTCGGGACGAGATTCTTTTAAGGGGGAGGAGTGTAAGGGCCCAAGTTTTGGACACATATTCAAAGTGTTCATCACAACACACACCCTTCATTTGAAGAAACTTGATGAACGCATTTGAAGAGAAAGTAACCACCATCAACATGCTCATTAGGGAACAAACTCACAAAATGCAAAAGTGGCATTTCCCACATGCATCATATAGGGGCTGGGTATATGAAAACGTCCTACACCTTGCTAGGAAGGCTCATGCCAAAATTCACCCAAATCCAAAACCTTATGAGGTCTTTTTTGGGTATAACTAGAAAGAGGGTGGTTTGAACTCAAATTCAAATTCAAACTGTTTTCATCCCATGAATTCAAAAGTGGGAGACATATTCTTACTCAGCACATTTTTGTGAACTCAGACACCAATTTTCACTCCATTTGGAGTTGATCTTGACATGAGCTAAGTTTGGCAAATTCAAACTTTATTTGAATTTCAAACTGCATATGTGCTGAAATTTAGTCAAACACTTCACAATTTGAATTGTACCAATTCCAAATGGACATGTGGTAGATAATTCAAATGACCAAGGGTATTAAGGGGATTACTGTTTGTAGCAGTGAGAGGAAATTAATTTCAGAGGTTAAAAGGGAGTGGGACCCACATGTCATTGAGGGAAAAAGATCAAAACTTGCACATGAAGCAAATGACTTTGTCCCTGTTTTTCAACTCCACCGAGTGTTTTTCCCCGTGTGCGCCACCGAGGAGCCACCGCGCCACCACCTGCTCGTTACCCCAACGCGATGGCTCCCCGAGGCGGTTCCCCTCGTGCCTTAGTGTGATCACGTCCCCTCAGCCGAGCGCAGCCTCAGTTGTTATCTTCTCCTCGCGTGAACACTGAGCCGAGCTCTCTTCTCTCTGCTGCTCGTCCTGATCGGAAGAACGGCAAACACTCGCGCCCTCTCCTCCCTGAGCTCCGTACACACCTTTCCAACCCGGAAGCTGACGAGCTTCGGCCTCCTTTGCCGTTCCACAGTCCGTTCCGCCGCGACCGAGCTTCAGCCAACGATCGGGTGCTCGTGGACAGCCCTCCACAGGGGTTTTCACAGTCAAGCAATCAAGGCCACGGGAGCACGCTGGGTTCGTGCTGCTCTCAACCAAATCTCAAGCCACGCCGTGAAGCATCGCGGCGAATTTCAAGTTTTCACTCTGGTGAGTTCTACCCGAGCGGCCGGTACCGTTTCTTCAAATTCTCCCTCTATAATCCTCCATAGGTCATCAAACTCTGCACATAGGCGCTGGACTAGCCGGCTATCGTCTTTGCTTTGGGATCCATTGCATGAAAACACCTCGGAGCAACGTATTCCGAGATTTACCGAGCGTGTTCTTTGCGGAATCGATCGGGCGCACGATGCCGAGCTAGTTGTCACACCCGGTTTTTCCGAAGAACAACCAAGTGAATATCACATGTATGCCAGGATCATTTTCTCATACATGTGATGACAAATAGTGAAGCATCATTTATTACAAGCCAGGTGTCGAATATAAATAAGTCTTACATAGCAAATGTCTCGATGGACAATAATAAGTTCATCACGAGTAAATAAACTAGCAGCGGAATATTATTCTTGAGGGCCCCGTCACAGGCGTTGCCCGGGGTCTCCATGAACCTAGAAATCTTCTTCGGGTCCAAAGTCTTGATCATTATACACCACCTCATTATCTTGCCCTGAGCAGCAATATAAACCAACAAATATGCAAGGTTGAGTACCGATGGTACTCAGCAAGTGTGGAAAAGTTATGTCATGCATGGCTAGAACAAGGGAAGGTTGAACTCATGGTTAAAGCACTATGCCATTAATACCGATTACCTTAGCTTATTAAGCACCTACATTACTACACAGGTGAAATGGTCCCAATCTCCCATCCCATCATCATAATCCAATAACCATAACATCATTTCCAATGTTAAGCTCCCCGCTTAACATCCACAACTTCCAAAACCATCAATCCTCTAATCATGAATAAGTCCAAGCCGCTCTTGACCGTGAGCACGGCTGTCATGACAGTTTTGACTCTGCAGAGTTTGTACCACTGTACCCACATGTAGTGATTTCATCCCCCGTCGCCGGGTGGACTAAAAGAACCTCCATTATGCCAGTGGCTACGAACCACATTCACACTTCCCAGGTGTGTAGCCAGGAGATCACTACGAAGCCTTTACAAAGGGATTCCCGACGAGCGTGGGCCCACTGAGGTTTCACCCCTAACAGCATACAAGAGGCTCCAACCCCGCTGCAGTGGCCCCCTATTGAGCCTTGCGGTTCATATGGTAGTCCAGCTGACACCTATTCCCCGCACCATCCAACACACCCATACTACGCCGGGGATACACCTAATTAATTGGCCAAGCTGCCCCATCTCAGCATGTGGTTGGCACGGTAAAGCCAGGTTACATGCTCCATGAACCGGTCCTTAGGATCCAGGCAAGTACTAAACACAAACCCGAGTCTCGTGCACCCAGCACACAACCAAAACATCCAACTTGCCTTGATCCCTACCTCTACATAACTCACAATGTCTCATTCAAGAGTATGGTAAAATAAACTGATGATCTCATATCCCAAATATCCCATTCTAAGCATGGCTAAGCATATGCATAATGACATGATAAAATAAATCCCAACCCAAGCTACAAGGAAACAAGGTAATGCAATTCTAGGGAAACTTCCTAGCATGGGTTTCATATTTCAATTGACAATGCAAATAATTCTAGCTACACATCCTAGCATAGGATCAAAGTGGTCAAGGACACTTGCCTCCTTCTTGCTGCTCTTGAAATAGGTAGTCCTGGTCTTGGAAAGGAATAACTTGCTCTTGAGCAGGTTCTACATCATACCATCACACATAGCAAAAGAAAAACAACAATCATAAGACATAGTTCACACTTCTACTTCATACAAACCACACATTCACATTTATGAAAGTCGTTCACCATTATATGTGTTGTGGTTACTCTATGTGTGTTGATTTGTGTCTTGCATACACTTTTAATCATATGTATATGATTCCTACTTTTGTATTCACATTTATGCTTGCATACTTTATATATGAGTTTCCAATTTAAATAAATTCCTTATATTCAATTACTACACCTTTGAGCTACCAAATAAGCATGAAAGGTATTTTCCTTCTCCATATGTGTCTTCATAATTTCTACCAACCCTAAACTGAACTCTTTGGATTTTAGAAACTCCATTTATCATTTACTAGTTGCTATATTTTCAGATTTATTTTCTTATGCATAAATGTGTACTTTATTATGAAAATAGTAAGACACATCATCTGAACAGAATAGGTTCTGGTCCTGAATAATTTAATAACATATTTTGACCTTTTCCTCTGATGTAAAATATTTCACAATTATTTTCCTTATTTTCTAGAACTATTCTTTACTTAAAAATGTGTCCCTAAATGTGAATAATAAATTAAACAGATTCAATTCAGCCCAAAATATGTTTTTATCTCACTCCAAAGTTTTCTAAACACTGAGAAAGTTTTTGATTTAATTATGACAGTATGTTTGTCCAACTTTTTAATTTTTAAACACTAGCCACATATTCAATTTCCTAAATTAAATACTAAACAGGGCTAAAAAGGTAAACTCACCCCATTACAGGGTCTATAATATTATTTTCAGAATTTCCAGGGTTCTAGCTACACTTATCAGATGTGTTTTTCCTAATTTTTATTAAGTCCAGGGGCTAAAACTTATTTTTAAATGAATTTACATGATTTTCTGGAGTTCCAGGGGCTAGATCAGAAGTTTCCAGGGCTAGCTCTTATTTCCCGAGAACCCCAGGGGGTAGCATGTAATATTTCCAGTCTTTATAACGCGGGGCTGACGTGGACCGTCCGATTTTAAACCGACGGCTGAGATTATAACGTCGAACCGGTACGCGGGGATTTAAACCCTACCGTGCGATTTAAAATAAACGGCGCACAAGCGGCCACGTCGCTCTAATCGAGCGCGGGCGGCGCTGCCGGCGGCGCACGGCGGCGGGAAGCGGCGATCTCACCGGAAACTTTCGGATCTTCGGGAATTCTTCCTAGAACTGTGATTTTATGGCATAGATCGGTAGAGGGGAGGTCGGGGATCTCACCTCTGGGGTTTTCTTGAGCTCGGAGGTCCTGGAAAGTGATCGGCGACGAGGTCCGAGGCGAAACCATGGCGAAGCTCGTCGGCGCTGTGTTTACACCGCAAGTCACCGAGTTTTCTGCACCTGCAATGTTCCCCGGAGGCGGTGGATCAAGACTAGCGAGTTAGATCGGAATTTCCGAGCTTAGATCGGCTAGAATTCGCCGGAGAAGTCTCGGTTCTCACCGGAGGAAAATCAGCCGATCGCGTGAGAAAAACAGAACGAGGCCGGGGTTTTTATAGACGGGGGAGGGCAGCGGGGTGGTTTAGATCATGTCCGCGTCGCCTACGAACAGAATTCAGCGGGGGTACGCTGAAATCCCGATCGGTTTTGATTCGGGCGCGAGGGAGTCAGGCGCTGGCGCGAGGTAGACGACGATCGGGTGGGCCCCGCCTGTCAGTGTGAGGCAGCAGCGCGCGCGGCTGCGGGCTGGCGCGGGTGCTGGCTGGGCCGGCTGGTGGGTTTCGGCCCACTGGCCGGTTTTTTTTCTGTTTTCTCTTTTTCTTTTTCTATTTCTTTTCTGATTTGAGTTTAATTTAAATTCCAGTTTGAATTTGAATTTTTGCAAAACATGCAACACGTCCAAAAATTTTTAAATCCTCCCTCTTAACAGGATTTAGGGTTTTGAATCAAAATTTTGGGGTGTTACAGCTCTACCCCCCTTAAAAGAAATCTCGTCCTCGAGATTGGTGTTTCTAAGAAAACAATTCCGGAAATTGTGCCTTGAGCTCATCTTCCCGCTCCCAGGTGGCTTCCTCTTCTGAGTGATGCTTCCACTGCACCTTGCACATCCGGATTCTTTTATTTCTGGTGAGGCATTCCATTGTCTCCAAAATCTTGTATGGTTGCTCGGCATAAGACAAATCTTCAGCTACATCCACTTCATTCATGGGTAACACCTCTTCAGGCGTCCTCAGGCATTTCTTGAGTTGTGACACATGGAATACATCGTGCACATCCGATAGACGAGCCGGTAACTCTAGTTGATACGCCACTTCGCCTTTCCTTTCCAGAACTTGAAAGGGTCCGATGTATCGAGGTGACAACTTTCCTTTCACCTTGAACCGACGAAGTCCTCTGATAGGGGACACATTGAGATAAACATAGTCTCCCACGTTGAAAACGAGCTCTCTTCTTCGTACATCAGCATAACTCTTTTGGCGTGTCTGTGCTATCCGCAAGTTATTGCGAATTTCCCTCACCTTCGCCTCGGCTTCTTGTAGTACCTCTGGACCAAACACTTTACTTTCCCCTATTTGGTTCCAAAATAAGGGAGTCCTGCACTTCCTCCCGTACAAGGCTTCAAACGGTGACATCTTCATACTAGCTTGATAGCTGTTGTTATAGGAAAACTCCGCATACGGTAAGTTCTTGTCCCAACTCCTATTGTTTTTGAGTGCACATGCCGTTAGCATATCTTCAAGGATCTGATTGGTTCTTTCCGTCTGTCCGTCAGTTTGGGGATGATAGGCAGAACTAAAGTTCAGATGGGTTCCCATGGTTTCGTGCAACTTCTGCCAGAACCTTGAGGTGAGTTGTGTCCCTCGATCCGACACAATCTTCTTTGGCACTCCATGGTAACACACGATCCTTGACATGTACAACTCTGCCAATTTGGATCCGCTGTAGCTTTCCTTCACGGGGATGAAGTGAGCTACCTTTGTTAGCCTATCAATGATGACCCATATTGAATCATATCCTGATTGGGTCCTAGGCAATCCCACGATGAAATCCATGCTGATTTCTTCCCATTTCCATTCAGGCACTTTGAGTGGTTGCAATAATCCCGCGGGTCGTTGATGTTCTGCTTTCACCAACTGACATGTGTCACATAGGGCAACATGTTCCGCGACATCTCGCTTCATGCCATACCACCAATACCTGCTCTTGAGGTCCTGGTACATCTTCGTACTCCCAGGATGAATGGAATAGTCGGAATCATGAGCCTCCTTCAAAATCAATTCACGGATCTCCTTTACTTCTGGCACACAGATTCTTTTCCCGTGCCACACCGTTCCTTGTTCATCCTCTCTAAAACCAGGAGCTTTATTTTCCTTGATGAGTTGTCTGATCTCTTGTATCTTCTCGTCATTCTTTTGACCTTCGCGGATGTCTTGCTCTAGTGTGGAGTCCACTTCCATGGCGATGGCTTCACCACTATTCACAAGGCATAGATTGAGCCTTATAAACTCATCCTTCAATTCTTCAGGCATGTCCTTCAAGATCAACTTATTGACCTGCACTTTCCGACTCAAAGCATCGGCCACGACGTTTGCTTTCCCAGGATGATAATTGATACCTACATCAAAGTCATTGATTAGCTCTAACCATCTCTTTTGTCTGAGGTTGAGATCTGGCTGTGTGAATATGTACTTCAAACTCTTATGATCCGTATATATCTCGGTCCTCTTCCCCATCAAATAGTGCCGCCAAATTTTCAACGCGTGTACCACTGCGGCTAGTTCTAGGTCATGTGTAGGATAGTTCTTCTCGTGCTTCCGAAGCTGCCGGGATGCATATGCCATGACATGCCCTTCTTGCATAAGAACACATCCCAACCCGTTTCCAGAGGCATCACAGTACACCGTGAAGCTCTTTTGCATATCGGGCATAACCAGCACTGGGGCTGTTGTCAATCTTTCCTTTAACTCCTGAAAACTCGTCTCGCACTGTGGCGTCCAGGTGAATGTGATTCCCTTCTTCAACAGTTTGGTGAGAGGTCTCGAGATCTTGGAGAATCCCTCAATAAACCGTCGATAGTATCCAGCCAATCTCAAAAAGCTTCGAACTTCCCCGACATTTTCAGGGGTCTTCCACTTCTGTATATCCTCGATTTTGGCAGGATCCACGGAGATTCCTCCCTCCGAGATTATATGTCCTAAGAAGGGAACTCTCTTCAGCCAAAACTCACACTTGCTTAACTTGGCATATAGTTGATGTTCTCTTTGCCTCTGCAACACCAACCTTAGATGTTTCTCATATTCTTCTTCATCTATGGAGAAGACGAGAATGTCATCTATGAAAACCACCACAAATTTGTCCAGATATTCCATGAATACCTTGTTCATGAGATACATGAAGTATGCCGGGGCATTAGTTAGCCCGAAAGGCATGACGGTTTATTCATACAGCCCGTACCGAGATACGAAAGCTGTCTTGGGAATATCAGATTGCCTTATCTTGAGTTGGTGGTATCCCGACCTGAGATCAATTTTGAGAACACACAAGCTCCCCTCAACTGATCAAACAAGTCTTCAATGCGGGGTAATGGGTACTTGTTCTTGATGGTTACCTCATTCAAGGCACGGTAATCCACGCATAACCTTTGGGTTCCGTCCTTCTTGGGCACAAATATCACCGGAGCTCCCCATGGTGAGGAACTAGGACGAATATACCCCTTCTCCATCAATTCTCTCAAATGATCCTTGAGTTCTTCTAGCTGCTTGGAGTCCATCCGATAAGGTCTTTTGTAAATCGGGGCTGTTCCAGGTACTAGCTCAATTGCAAATTCCACTTCACGATCGGGAGGCATACCTGGCAACTCCTCCGGAAAAACATCTGGATATTCCCTGATGGTCCTGATTTCCTCAACTTTCACCTCAACTTGATTTAATTTAATGTCCCTCCTAGGCTCGTGTATTGTTATGAACTTTACTCTTGTGCCACTAGGGTGAGTTAGTTCTACTGTCCTGGTCGAACAATGGATGATTCCTTTATTTTTGGTCAACCAATCCATACCCAAAATAATATCGATCCCTTGGGAATCTATCACTATGAGGTTGGCAGTAAATACCACCCCATTAATGTCTAGGTTCACTTTGGGACACACTTGTCTTGTCCTTATTTCTCCCCCTGGAGAATTTACGGCTAGCATATGGTTCATTTGTGTTGTTGCTAGGTCATGCTTCTTAATAAACCCTTGAGCAATGAACGAGTGGGTAGCACCAGAATCAAACAGCAGGGTTGCAATGTGTAAATTGGCAGGAAACTTACCAACTACCACGTCGGGTGCCTCTTGCGCTTCCTCCATAGTGACGTGGTTCACCCGTCCTCGCATCACATTCTGCTGTTGTGGCTGCGCGGGCTTCTTCTTTGGGCACTTATGGGCGTAGTGCCCCACTTCACCGCAGCTAAAACATTGCACCCCAACCTTGGGTGCTTGGCCTTTATTGTCTTGGGGTTGGTTTGGAGGTCCTTGCACTGCTGGTCGAGGTGGATATGCGGGGCGAGGCTGCTGTACAAACTGACGTTGTGGCTGTGCTGGTGCTGCCGGAGGCCTGTAGTTCGGGTTGTACCCTCTTGGTGCTGAGTAGGGTACCGCAGCACGGTTCGTCTGCCCTGCTGGTTGCTGCATCAGACGGGGGCGGGTGTTGCTACCCGAGGCTTGATGTGACCAACTGGCCTTCCTCTTATTCTCATTTTCCAAGGCCTTTAGCTTCCTTTCTACCACAAATGCTCTGTCCACCATCTTTTGGAAGCTTTCATACTCATTTGAGGACATTGCACACTGCATCTCCGCGGTAAGTCCTTCCACGAAACAATCTTGTTTCTCCTCATCAGTCTCTATGTCTCGTGGGGCATAACGGGATAGTTGAGTAAATTTAGTGAGGTATTCCCTCACCGTCATGTTTCCCTGCTGCAGTCCCAAAAATTCATTCCTCTTGTTTTTGAGTTCACCTCTTGGGATGTAATGGTTGCGGAAGCTACGCTGGAACTCTTCCCAAGTGATGTTCTCAGGGTCATGATGGGCGGCCACGTAGGCGGTCCACCAATCAGCAGCAGGTCTATGCAATTGATGAGAGGCAAACAGCACCCTCTAATACCCTTGGCACTGTAAGATCCTCATCTTACTTTCAATGGTCTTCAGCCAATCATCTGCCTCCAGAGGTTCAGCAGCACTTGCGAACTTTGGAGGTTGAGTTCCTAGAAACTCACTCAACCTTGGTTGGCGTGGTGCAGCTTGTGGAGGTGGAACTTGATGCAAGTTGGCCACCACTTGAGTCAAGTTCTGGATGAGCTGATTTTGATTCTCCAGCATTTGGTGGAGGGGATCAACTCCTTCACGGCGACCACCCCGGTCCTGGCCTCCAGAAAGATGAGGGTTGCATGCCTCATCGTTGTTGTTGGCGGAGTTGGCAGCACGTCCTTTTCCTCTTCCAGCCATCTGGCAGAATCAACCAATGTTAATTTGAAAGCATTTAGTATCATCTTACTACTTTCATTTGTTTGTACTTTGAAGTGTTGAGGCTTTGTTATTCTTCTCTAAGGGTTCACTTTTCACACAAAAATAAATGCAATATTATTTCATGTGGGTTCACACATCAAAACAAAACAATCTAAAGACGAGGCTGTGGACAATTGCTCATGGTTTCCACAACTCACATCACACACCAAGCATTATCACACCATTAACTTAACTTAACGACTCGCTTATTCGACATCTTGCTGACTAAGGGAGGGACTCTACACTACTCGTTTTCTTGAGCTGGCTCCTCGGGATCTTCCTCTTCATTTCGGCTGCCTTCTGACTCTGCTTTGGGTGGGGAGGCTGCTGGTGGAGAAGTGCGACGACGCCTGATCGCCCGGCGATCTGGGGAGTCAGGAGTCCATGTATCATTCACGGTGACACACAGTTCATTTCCATCTCCTCTTTCTCTCGCCCTTAAGCAGGCTTGCAGTAACGCCTCCGTTTCCTTCAGGGTGTCTCGGAAATCCTGAAGCTCTTGTTAACACTCCTGCAGTCGAGTGCTGAGCATAGCATCATCTTCCAAGCACAAGTCCATGTGCTCATGAGAAGTCCGTTGCTGCACCGGCGGGTACTTGTATTCCGTGGTACCACTCTCACGTTGGAGGACATACATGTACTCAGTTTTGTCCAAATGGCGACGATAGATGTGACTCTGGCAGGTGATGGCCTCCCAGGTGACATCTTTCTCCGCATCGACCTGTGTCGCTCTACAAGCTGGAGAGTGGTGAATCTTAAGCAGCTGATTTTCGTGTATGATCCTCATCTCTGAACTCCATTCTTCCCTCTTCTCACGGATGGTCCTGGTGGAGTTATAGTGGATGATTAGATTGCCCGTATTGCCGGCGGCTTCGAGCATACACCGAAGTCGGCGCAATAAGCCTCCTACTGCCAATCCGTAGGAAAGGTACGTCACTGGACGGCTCTCCTCTCTCTCGGCAAGGGCAACTACGGGAACTCTCCCTCCTGTGGACTTGCGAGCGGTGCGAATCATGCGAACCAACAAAAAGAATTTAAACTTAGGTTAGATAAACTTTTAAACAAAAATCCTATTTTGAATGAAAATTGGGGTAAGATAAAGAAAGCGACTCATTAAATAACACTTTTCAACACACACCTTGTAAAAATAGTTTTTAAGAAAATAGGGTCCTTAAATACGTCCATTTCAACCTAGGTCCACGTTCCTACGGGCAACCTTGGCTCTGATACCACCTTTGTCACACCCGGTTTTTTCCGAAGAACAACCAAGTGAATATCACATGTATGCCAGGATCATTTTCTCATACATGTGATGACAAATAGTGAAGCGTCATTTATTACAAGCCAGGTGTCGAATATAAATAAGTCTTACATAGCAAATGTCTCGATGGACAATAATAAGTTCATCACGAGTAAATAAACTAGCAGCGGAATATTATTTTTGAGGGCTCCGTCACAGGCGTTGCCCGGGGTCTCCATGAACCTAGAAACCTTCTTCGGGTCCAAAGTCTTGATTATTATACACCACCTCATTATCTTGACCTGAGCAGCAATATAAACCAACAAATATGCAAGGTTGAGTACCGATGGTACTCAGCAAGTGTGGGAAAGTTATGTCATGCATGGCTAGAACAAGGGAAGGTTGAACTCATGGTTAAAGCACTATGCCATTAATACCTATTACCTTAGCTTATTAACATCCACAACTTCCAAAACCATCAATCCTCTAATCATGAATAAGTCCAAGCCGCTATTGACCGTGAGCACGGCTGTCATGACAGTTTTGACTCTGCAGAGTTTGTACCACTGTACCCACATGTAGTGATTTCATCCCCCGTCGCCGGGTGGACTAAAAGAACCTCCATTATGCCAGTGGCTACGAACCACATTCACACTTCCTAGGTGTGTAGCTAGGAGATCACTACGAAGCCTTTACAAAGGGATTCCCGACGAGCGTGGGCCCACTGAGGTTTCACCCCTAACAGCATACAAGAGGCTCCAACCCCGCTGCAGTGGCCCCCTCTTGAGCCTTGCGGTTCATATGGTAGTCCAGCTGACACCTATTCCGCGTACCATCCAAAACACCCATACTACGCCGGGGATACACCTAATTAATTGGCCAAGCTGCCCCATCTCAGCATGTGGTTGGCACGGTAAAGACAGGTTACATGCTCCATGAACCGGTCCTTAGGATTCAGGCAAGTACTAAACACAAACCCGAGTCTCGTGCACCCAGCACACAACCAAAACATCCAACTTGCCTTGATCCCTACCTCTACATAACTCACAATATCTCATTCAAGAGTATGGTAAAATAAATTGATGATCTCATATCCCAAATATCCCATTCTAAGCATGGCTAAGCATATGCATAATGACATGATAAAATAAATCCCAACCCAAGCTACAAGGAAACAAGGTAATGCAATTCTAGGGAAACTTCCTAGCATGGGTTTCATATTTCAATTGACAATGCAAATAATTCTAGCTACACATCCTAGCATAGGATCAAAGTGGTCAAGGACACTTGCCTCCTTCTTGCTGCTCTTGAAATGGGTAGTCCTGGTCTTGGAAAGGAATAACTTGCTCTTGAGCAGGTTCTACATCATACCATCACACATAGCAAAAGAAAAACAACAATCATAAGACATAGTTCACACTTCTACTTCATACAAACCACACATTCACATTTATGAAAGTCAATCACCATTATATGTGTTGTGGTTACTCTATGTGTGTTGATTTGTGTCTTGCATACACTTTTAATCATATGTATATGATTCCTACTTTTGCATTCACATTTATGCTTGCATACTTTATATATGAGTTTCCAATTTAAATAAATTCCTTATATTCAATTACTACACCTTTTAGCTACCAAATAAGCATGAAAGGTATTTTCCTTCTCCATATGTGTCTTCATAATTTCTACCAACCCTAAACTGAACTCTTTGGATTTTAGAAACTCCATTTATCATTTACTAGTTGCTATATTTTCAGATTTATTTTCTTATGCATAAATGTGTACTTTATTATGAAAATAGTAAGACACATCATCTAAACAGAATAGGTTCTGGTCCTAAATAATTTAATAACATATTTTGACCTTTGCCTCTGATGTAAAATATTTCACAATTATTTTCCTTATTTTCTAGAACTATTCTTTACGTAAAAATGTGTCTCTAAATGTGAATAATAAATTAAACAGATTCAATTCAGCCCAAAATATGTTTTTATCTCACTCTAAAGTTTTCTAAATACTGAGAAAGTTTTTGATTTAATTATGACAGTATGTTTGTCCCACTTTTTAATTTTTAAAAGCTAGCCACATATTCAATTTCCTAAATTAAATACTAAACAGGGCTAAAAAGGTAAACTCACCCCATTACAGGGTCTATAATATTAGTTTCAGAATTTCCAGGGGTCTAGCTACACTTATCAGAGGTGTTTTTCCTAATTTTTATTAAGTCCAGGGGCTAAAACTGATTTTTAAATGAATTTACATGATTTTCTGGAGTTCCAGGGGCTAGATCAGAAGTTTCCGGGGCTAGCTCTTATTTCCCGAGAACCCCACGGGGTAGCACGTAAGATTTCCAGTCTTTATAACGCGGGGCTGACGTGGACCGTCCGATTTTAAACCGACGGCTGAGATTATAACGTCGAACCGGTACGCGGGGATTTAAACCCTACCGTGCGATTTAAAATAAACGGCGCACAAGCGGCCACGTCGCTCTGATCGAGCGCGGGCGGCGCTGCCGGTGGCGCACGGCGGCGGGAAGCGGCGATCTCGCCGGAAACTTTCGGATCTTCGGGAATTCTTCCTAGAACTGTGATTTTATGGCATAGATCGGTAGAGGGGAGGTCGGGGATCTCACCTCTGGGGTTTTCTTGAGCTCGGAGGTCCTGGAAAGTGATCGGCGACGAGGTCCAAGGCGAAACCACGGCGAGTTTTCTGCACCTGCAATGTTCCCCGGAGGCGGTGGATCAAGACCAGCGAGTTAGATCGGAATTTCCGAGCTTAGATCGGCCAGAATTCGCCGGAGAAGTCTCGGTTCTCACCGGAGGAAAATCAGCCGATCGCGTGAGAAAAACAGAACGAGGCCGGGGTTTTTATAGACGGGGGAGGGCGGCGGGGTGGTTTAGATCATGTCCGCGTCGCCTACGAACAGAATTCAGCGGGGATACGCCGAAATCCCGATCGGTCTTGATTCGGGCGCGAGGGAGTCCGGCGCTGGCGCGAGGTAGACGACGATTGGGTGGGCCCCGCCTGTCAGTGTGAGGCAGCAGCGCGCGCGGCTGCGGGCTGGCGCGGGCGCTGGCTGGGCCGGCTGGTGGATTTCGGCCCACTGGCCTTTTTTTTCTGTTTTCTCTTTTTCTTTTTCTATTTCTTTTCTGATTTGAGTTTAATTTAAATTCTAGTTTGAATTTGAATTTTTGCAAAACATGCAACGCATCCAAAAATTTTTAAATCCCTCCTCTTAACAGGATTTAGGGTTTTGAATCAAAATTTTGGGGTGTTACACTAGTTGCCGCAGTTTCCGAGCTAATCCATGGCCTTGCGAGCTTTGCGATCACCCACTGGTGCTGTGGAGCTAGTCGGTCAAGGTTTTGGCGGGCTAGGAACCCCAGGCGACGGCGCCAAACTTCAAACGAGGCCGCCACACGTCGCCAGCCATCTTCCTATCATCGGCAGCCCCAGAACACCTCACCATCGTGTTCCTCGATGTCACATACGCCCTGCGGCGAGTTTTAGCCCGTACGGTGGCCGGAACCGGCGATCCGGCAAGTGGCAGTTAGCGCCGGCGAGCTGATAGCGCGGGCGCACGAAAAGCAGCCGGAGGAAGAAGAAGCCCGGTTGGTCCCCGCTGTCAGTGGTGGAAATTTAAAACTGGGATCTGCTGTGGCAACGGATCAGGTGCGGCTGCACGCACAGGACTCAGTTGCCGCGTGTGTCGTCCGATGAGGAGCTGACACGTAGCACCGGGTCCCAAGCGCAGCAGTTTGCACTTTTCCCGATTTTCACATTTTGTTCAAACTTTAAAGACACATAACTTTGGCTAGGGAACTCCAAATCAAGCGAACCAAATATTGTTGGATTCATCTCTCTGAGTACTTTCCAGCAAATCAAGTTTCACTTCATGAAAATCCTTAATTCTTCAGAATTAATTCTTCAAACTTTAAACTGTTTAGAATTTTAACTGGAGAGTCCTTTGGAGGAAAATTCTGAAATTTTGCTGGGATGTTCACCAAAATATCCCTGAGCTGCCATAAAAATTTCAGATTCATTTGAGCTCATTTGATCTACCTAATGGTGTGATTAATAAAACTGTTCCAGAGAAAATAGAAAATGTCCAGAAACATTTTCAGAAATTTCTCTGAAATTGTTTAGCTCATATCTTTAGCTAGAAACCTTCAAATTAAGTGAGACCAACTCCATTAGAACCCTCTAAAAATCTAGTTTTCAGAAAGTCATGGCTTGCTCCATGGAAATCCCTAGAAAACCTTAAGAGGTCTAATTAAGGTCAAGTACATAATTATTTGTGGAGGGCTCAAATGAGCTTTGCTGCAACTAAAACTTGGCCAAGTCTCTGTATAGGTAGTGACAAAACCACAGTAAAACTTTCAAAGTCATTGGGTCTGTATAGTGGGACTTATAGTCTTCAAAAGTTTAAATTCAATTCAAATGCATTTAAATTAATACATTACATGTTATCTCATGTAGTCGCTAAGGTTGAGGAGGAACCCGAGGTATTAGACTTCGTTACTCCGGAAGAGCAGCTAGGCTACGACCAAGAGCAGCAAGGCAATCTCCGGTTTGCATTAACCTCTTTACAAAATTATTATTGTTTTGAGCACTTCCTTTGATTACCACTTATCTCTTGCATTATTGTCTTGTTTGAAACCCGAATGCATAGCCAAGAAGACCATGGGATGGGATTAGGATTGAAAACTTCGTTAGCCAATGCAATGCTAAGATAGAGTAGGATTCGGTACAAGTTGAGTAGCTGGAACTACTCGCGAGAATAGGCTAGAGGCACATCGCTCGGGTAAAGATAGCAAAAGAAACACATGGCAAGAAAAATGAGACCGAGCGGAGAGTAAGGGCAGCAGGACTTTGGGGCCTGTGTGCTATAGCTCCGCTTGTGTCGATTGAGGACCGAGCCGTGTGCGGGCCTGTTGAACAAGCTAGAACAGTACCGAAGACCTACCGGCTATATGGGAACTGGGAAACCGATGTAACTCGGGTAGCTGGGTATTGAGGCTCTGCCTGTCGTTCAGTGGGTAGGTTGAGAGCTCGAGGTGTAAATCGGCTGGCGTGCAGAGAACTCTAGCTCGGGACGATAGGACCGGTTCAATATTTGGCTGATGGGCGAAAGGTGGTTGCGTACGACGTCCGTGATGGTTGTTGTAGGCAACATCAAGTACGGGCGTACGTGACGGGTTATTCGGGTAACCCTGCAGGTGTAAATCGATTATAATCGCCATCCCTCGCAACCAGTGAGTACCACTTATTCACTGTACCGTGACGTAGAAAGAACAGGCTAGATACATGTTAAAATGTTGCTGATTGAAAGATGGACTTTGATTGTTAATGATTTGCTGTAGCATAGAGCTAACTAAAGTTCTTTTCAACTTTGGGCAAAGTACATGAGAGAAATGTGTTTCTTGTTTGATTGCGGCTCTCTCACGTGCCTAAGCGTAAAGTCTCCACAACCTGCTGCTAGAACTTGAAAGTAAGGTTCCACTAATTAGGCGAGTCCTTTGCAACTTATTTTACCTCATGTAACCTATCAACCTTCATGTAGATGTTTCGTGTATAGGAGAGACGGATCAGTATTGCTGAGCCATCGTGCTCACTGCTTGTGTTTGAAGCTTTTGCAGGGTTTTATGAGAAAGGGACTCCCAAGGAGGAGACGGAACCCCAGGAGGGAAATCCCGTCGAGTGGTTGTCGTGCACGCCGCCGTGTTAGTGTGTGTGTGTGTGCTAGCGGGGACACGTTCACGGGCTGAACGTGAACTCGATGCGTAGTCTACACCCGTGAGTGTAGACTGAACATATTTTGTTGTACAAATGTTCATAAACCTTTTTATGTAATAAAACTTTGCTTCTGCTTTGTACCTTTGATGTGTGTTATCTGGTGCTGTGCAATGCAGCACCCCTCAGCATGATCCTGGCTTGACAAGACCGTGGGGTCGTGTCAATCCGCAGTGCCGCCAGCCGATTTACACCTCATGCTCTCAACCTACCCTCTGGATGACAAGCAATGCCTCAATACCCAGCTACCCGAGTTACATCGGTTTCCCGGTTCCCATATATCCGGTAGGTCTTCAGTACTGTTCTAGCTTGTTCAACAGGCCTGCACATGGATCGGTCCTCAATCAACATAAGCGGAGCTATGGCAACGGTCTCATTTTTCTTGCCATGTGTTTCATTTGCTACCTTTACCCGAGTAGTGTGCTTCTAGCCTATTCTTGCGAGTAGTTCCAACTAGACTTGTACCGAGTCCTACACTATCCTAGCATTGCAGTAGCTAAAGGAGGTTTAAACACCTAAGCCCAACCCAAGGTTTTCTTGGCTATGCATTTGGGTTTTCAAACAAGACTCTAATGCAAAATTTAAGTGAGTGCTCAAAGTAAGTTCTCAAAACAGTAAAATTTATAAAAATGGTTAGTGCAAACCGGAGCTTGCCTTGCTGCTCTTTGTTGTAGGCTAGCTGATCCTCTGGAGTGATGAAGTCTAAGGCTTCGGGCTCCTCCTCAACCTTAGCGATTACATGAGATAATACATATATGTATTAATTTAAATGCCTTTGAATTGAAGTTGGATTTGTGAAGACTATAAGTCTTTCTATACAGGCCCAATGACTATGAAATTTTTACTGTGTTTTGGATACAACCTAAACAGAGACTTGGCCAAATTTTATTTGCAGAAAAGCTCATTTGAGCTCTCCACAAATAATTATGTGCTTGGCCTTAATTGGAGCTCCTAGGGTGTTCTAGGTATTTTCATGGAGCAAGCCATGACTTTATAGAAACTAGATTTTAGGAGGATTCTAATGGAGTTGGTTTCACTTAATTTGAAAGTTCCTAGCTAAAGATATGAGATAAACAATTTCAGGGAAAATCTGAAAATGTTTCTGGACATTTTCCATTTTCTCTGGAACAGTTTAATTAATTGCACCAATAGGTGGATCAAATGAGCTCAAGTGGATCTTAAATTTTTATGGTAGCTCAGGGATATTTTGGTGAACATCCTGGCCAAATTTCAGAATTTTCCTCCAAAGGGTTCTCCAGTTAAAATTCTAAACAGTTTAAAATTTAAAGAATTAATTCTGGAGAAATAAGGATTTTCATAAAGTGGAACTTGATTTGTTGGAAATTACTTGGAGAGCTGAATCCAACAAAAAAATTTTCACTCGATTTGGATTTTTCTAGCTAAAGTTATGTTTTTCTAAAGTCTGGGGGAAATCTGTGATTTGAATAAATCGTGGAAATGTTTAAATTTGCCTGTGGGTCCAAGGGAACACGTGTCGTGTGCTGAACCGATGACACACGGGCCACATGTTAAATTCCCGTGCTGTCACAGCTGATCCGTGCCCACAGGAGATCCGATCGCCGGTTTCCTCCCACTAACAGAGGGCCCAGCCCCGGTCGTTGTCTACCTCGCGCCTCCCGCGAGGTAGCGCCGCCGAGGTCGCCGGAGCACCGCCGAACTTGATCGTACGGTCAGTTCCCGTGCTCTAACTCGCCGTCAGCCCCTATTTTTTTGCACTGAACACGTTGGGACGGTTTCCCCATCTCGACGTTAGCTCTAACCGAGCCCGCGACGGTGCGGCGGCTCGGGAAGAGTTCGGCGACGTCGTTCTGACGTGCTAGCCTGCCAAAAGCTTGGTGGAGTGGCTCTACAGCACCAGTGGTGGCTCGGGAAGCTTGGCATGGTGGTAGACAGGCCCGGAAATAGCTTCAAGGTGGGTCTCACCGTGCGCCCGATGCTTCCCGATAAAGCCGCCGTCGGAAAACATGGAAATACGCCATGCACAGGGGTTTTCATGCCAGGTTTCATGAAGTAACTTATGGGCTATTGAGTCTTGTTCCTGTGTGTGAAGTTTCGTGGAATCTAAACGAGAACCAAATGGGAATTTTAGAGTTCCTTACCCGAAAATAACGTTGCACCGGCTGGAAGCAAACTGCAAAATTCACCGTTGACGCTGAACCTCTCAGCTCAAGCTTCGGAGGTGAGCTGTATGAGGTCCTTGCGCATCCAGAAGTAGCTTTGCTTGGCCGTGACAAGCCCGGGGTGAGGCTGCCCACAAGAGCACCTCCTCTCGGTTTTGTATCGGCCGCCGCGGGAAAGAGTGTTTCTCGGTGTAGGGATCACGAGCTCACTCGGTGATGGGTTGAGGGAGTTGTGGAGAGTCCTGTGGTGCCGTTTTGCTGCTCAGCCGAGGCTCACACGCAAGCTTGGCGGCTGGCCGAAGATCGGAAGAGTAGCGGTGACTACGGTCAGTTTCTTGCGCGAGGGAGCAAAGAACTGATCGGTTCTGCCTCCGGCCGGCTCGGCTGCGGGGATAAGAGGGAGCAACGTCGGTTGAACACGGCTCAGGTCGAGCAGGAGCTGGCACCGGCAATCAACTCGGTGGCGCGCTCGGCTGAAGCCAGAGAAACCGAGTGCCCTGTCTTTCAGTCGGTTGAATTGCTAGTGAGGCTGACATATGGGACCCACTCCCCTTTTAACCTCTAAAATTAAATTTCCCCACTGCTATAAACAGTAGAGACCCAAATACCCTTTTGAAATTTGAATTATCTACCAACTGGCCATTTGAATTGGATAAAATTCAAATTGTGGAGTGTTTGAATATATTTTCAGCACATATGCAGTTTGAAATTAAAATTGAGTTTGAATTCGCTAAAATTAGCTCATGTCAAGATCAATTCCAAATGTTGTGAAAGTTGGTGTGTGAGCTCATAAAAACGTGCTGAGTGTGAATATGCCTCCCACTTTTGAATTCATGGGATAAAAGTAGTTTGAATTTGAGTTTGAGTTCAAACTAGCCCCTTTCTAGTTATACCCAAAAATACCTCAAAAAGGTTTTGGATTTTGTTGAAAATTTGCATGACCATTCCTAGCAAGGTGTATGAGTTTTTCATATGCTCAGCCCCTATAAGATGCATGTGGGAAATGCCACTTTTGCATTTTGTGAGTTTATTCTCTAATGACTATGTTGATGTTGTTTACTTGCTCTTCAAAGGTGTTCATAAAGTTTCCTCAAATGAGGTGTGTGGTATGATGAACACTTTAGATGTGTGCAAAAACTTAGGCCCTTACAGTTGTCTCGCTAGAAAATCCAAATAAGTGTTCAGTGTGGGGTTTTGCTGTGAGGTCTCCTGTCGGATGCCTTGCAGCACCAACATCTCAAGAGACTCAGCCATTCTTCCCAACACCTTCGCTAGTCTGGTTGAGATGGCGGTGATCGTCGCTGTGACGAATCATTTCTGTGATGGCTCTCTAGGATCATAGACTGGCCCCACATACCACCACTCATCTTTTCTTCGCACTTTGTCACTCTTGCGCACCCGGGAAAACCTCTCAGTCGGTCACCCATCCCCAAATTCCTCCGGGCCAAGCACGCTTAACCCCGGAGTCCTTTGCAGGTGGGCTTCCAGAAAAGAAGGTATACCTTGGTGGTATGAGTACTCTATCAGTCCTATTAAGTCGGGAGCCAGGATATCACACAATCCACCCCCCTAGAAGACCGACGTCCTCGTCGGTCAACGCCAATACAGGAATGTCCCCTCTTAGCCACGTCCGTACGTTCAGTACTGGCATACGCATACCGTATGTCCGGTTAGCAGCATACACACCATACCCTGTCCCACACAAAGGACCCACGTGTCATGCGTACATACCTGCGTCCCTGACCCGTACGCTACCGTATCCTTATCACTGACCCGTACGCACTCGTGAAACTGCGAGGGTCAGCTGTGATACCATTTGTGATGGCTCTCTAGGATCATAGACTGGCCCCACATACCACCACTCGTCTTTTCTGCGCACTTTTTCCTCACTCGTGAGCACCCGGGAAAACTTCTCGGTCGGTCACCCATCCCCAAATTCCTCCTGGCCAAGCACGCTTAACCCCGGAGTCCTTTGCAGGTGGGCTTCCAGAAAAGAAGGTATACCTTGGTGGTATGAGTACTCTATCGATCCTATTAAGTAGGGAGCCAAGATATCACACAATCAAGAAACGCTTTACCTCGACGCTACTAGCCCAAGGTGGAAAATAAATTTAGTGAAAGTGTTGATCATTCCTCATCTCCATTATGAGGCTACCATGTCTTCATGGTTCTAGCGAGAGGAGTCCGCGGGCTGGAACTCTTCTCAGGTGCTCACTAGTTATTCGACGTGAGCTGTTTATAGACTTCCGCTGTAGCTATTTTATGTAAATTATTTACAAAGAAAGTTTGTAAGAATCCACTTTTGATTTATGTAATACATTGTTCCTTATATGTGTGCCGTTGTGTGCCGCATAACAAGGCACCACCCAATGCGATTCCCGGGCGAGGTGCCCCGTCGCTGTGACTGAACAGGTGGCGTCGGTGCCCCTGTCAGAAACCCTCCCCACGTGTTCAGCGCACGAAATTAGGGGCTGGCGGCAATTTTAAGCACGGGAGATGGACGGACGACCGGGTTCCGAAGTATTCCGGCGATCTCCGGCGACGGGGGTCGCGCGGGAGCGGGAGGTAAACGAAGGGGGGGTCGACCCCACTCGTCAGCGTCTGGATTTAATCGTGTGGGATCTTCTGTGGCAGCGGATAAGGCTGTGGCTGCACGGGAAGAATTCAGTGGCCCCGTGTGGCTTGTTTTCACCGGTTGACACGTGTACCCGGGACCCACGGTCAGAGTTTAAACATTTCCCGTTTATTTGAATTCCCAAATTCAGTTCAAACTTTAGAACCTCATAACTTTTGCTAGGAAGCTCCAAATTTAGTGATTCAAATTGGGTTAGATTCAGATTGAAAAAACCGTATCCAAATATGCAACCCAATTTGTATGAAAATCATTATTTAATTCTGGAGAATTCTTTAAATCTTTTCAGCAAAAGAATTTTAGAGGGAGTTTGGCTCATCCAAAAATCCCCAAATTTTGCCAGAATATTCTTTAGGATATTAGTGAACTCATGTAAAAGTTTTAGATCATTTGGGGTGGATTTAGTTAGGATAATTCTGATTTTAAATTTCTGTGTTCAAATGAATACAGAAAACAATTTCAGAGAATTTCCAAAACTTGGAAATTCAGTTCTGGGAAATTCTTAGCTCCATAAATCCTAGGAAAATTCATGCATGCTCCCTGAGCTATGTTTCAAAGTGTGGTTCACTTTAATTTGCATGAAAGTGCAATTTATTCATAATTAATCCCTTTTTTCCTAAATGCTTAGGGAATTGTTCTGAGTGATCTACTCAGTGAAAAATTCTAAATTTTGGTCCATATTGCTTTCTTGTGACAAGGAGCTCACGAGAAAATTTCCAGCTCCATTGGAGCTTTGGATCATCACTGTCCTGTTCAACTTCATTAAGTGATCAACACACAAGTGATGAAACACACTTATCACTTGATCATAGTGCTTAAACCAAAACCCAAACCACTAGCACCAGTGTCATTTTAAATTCTTAAACAGAGTTCTAGTTTTAAACTTGTCTTTAGAACTTGTTAGCAAAAGTTTTACAATTAAACCTATATGCATGTTCATAACGTACAGTGATTAAACGTGGAAGAGTGGAGGAGAAGTGAAGTTTGGATAAAGGAGCAAGAAGGGCAGTGATTAAGCTTCAAGTCATCAGCAACTAACTTCATAATTATCTGACTTTAGTCACTTGTAAAACCAAGGCAAGCTCCGGTTTGCATTTAAGTTATTTATAAAGTTTTTACTTTGTTCACAATTATGGTTTAGAGTTTGTATGTGCATTAGGTCAAAGATACTTTATACTCCAAATGCATGACCAAATGAACCCTGGAGTCAAGGGTAGAGTATAGTTTCCCGCTGTAGAAGGTTGCCATGCTAAATAGGTTATGACATCCGGTAGAAGACGAGTAGTTGGAATCTACTCGCGAGCTATAGTTTAGGATTACATAAGTGTGGTCGGAAAAGAGGCAAACTAAAGTTTACATTTCTAAAGATGAGACCAGGCAGGAGGGTTAGGCAGCGATAAGATGAGATCTTGGTCGAGTAGCTCTGACTGTGTCGAATAAGGACCAAAGCGTGTGCGGCCTTGGGAGCAAGTATTGAGTTGTGTACCGGATGCTTACTGCTATATGGGAACCAGGAAACCGATGTACCAGGTTCACTGGATTGTAGAGGCATACTACATGGTCTCGTTAGACCTATGAGCCCGAGACGGCGCGACCAGTTCTACAGTCGAGTGTTCTGTGAAAGGTTGCCACATACGATGTAATGAAGGACACCAGATTTGGGTCTTCAGAGGCGGGCGTATGTGTCGAGTTATCTGGGTAGTGTTTGAATCGAATCACCGTCCCTCACGGTTTAGAGTACCGCTTGTTCACTGCGATGTGACGCAGTAATCAAGTTGGGTGGAAAAAGTTTGCAAAAGTTTTAATTGCTGCTATGATTATTGTAAATTGCATGAAAACCCTGTTTGAAGTAGAGATAGAGCAAACTAAAGTTATTTTCCACCTTGGGACAAGTAACATTGGAATGAAGCGTTTCTTGTTTGATTGTGGAGTTCCAATGTTGCTGGGCGCAAGGTCACTACTATTATGGCTAAAATCTGAAAGTTAAGGATGAACTCGTAGGCGAGCCTTTTTGCAAATTATATGTTTAGGTCTTAAAGTTACTTTCATGTAGAGTTGCATGTCTTAGGAGAGACGGTTAAGTCTTGCTGAGCCCTTGTGCTCACTCTTGCTATATGAGTGGTTTTGCAGGATAAGACGATGCTCATAAAGAAGGTTATCCAGTGAGACTCGGAAACGTCCGAGTCGGGTAACACATGGAGGACCTAGCCGCTACCATGTCTTCGTGTTGCTAGCGAGAGGAGTGCGCAGGCTGGAACTCTTCTCAGGTGCTCACTAGTTATTCGATGTGAGCTGTTTATAGACTTCCGCTGTAGCTATTTTATGTAAATTATTTACAAAGAAGCTTTGTAAGCTTCCGCTTTTGATTTATGTAATACATTGTTCCTTATATGTGTTCTGTTGGGTGCCTCATAACACGGCACCACCCAATGCGATTCCCGGGCGAGGTGCTCCGTCCCCGTGACTGAACAGGTGGCGTTGAGACCCCTGTCAGTGTGGTATCAGAGCCGCATTGGTAATGGCACATGGAATAAGGATTGTATTACGACAAAAACTTAGGATACGGCGAGGAAACGGTATTAGGACCACATAAGGACTATAGTAGTATAGTTACTTAAAGTGGCATGACTAACAAATGTGTTATAATTCTGAATTTTGTTTATGTAACGACACACCTACGTGCGGGTAAGCATGGTAAGGAACGCCACCGAAAGCGGTTCAATTTCGGTTAGCTC
This sequence comes from Neostapfia colusana, assembly GCA_030760725.1. Taxonomy (NCBI): domain Eukaryota; kingdom Viridiplantae; phylum Streptophyta; class Magnoliopsida; order Poales; family Poaceae; genus Neostapfia; species Neostapfia colusana. The sequence goes on from JASWHV010000009.1 coordinate 52,615,297, forward strand.
CCCGACCGAGGAAAGTGGTTCAGGGATAGGTCTCACAGCTTGGTGTGAGACGTTAATATGAAACTCTTGGACTCTTCATGTTCCTGAGTTCATATGAAACGCTGATCCCTAGCGTGCATTAGGCAAGTAAGTGGAGACCCCATCGTGTGGTCAGTACGCGATAGTGTGTTCTTCTGGAAATAGCATAGGAGGACATACGCAGCGCTTGCCATCGGCGTGCCCTGCAGGGCAGTAGGTGGTATCTGTTGGGGTGATGAAATTCCCAACCCTGATGACCTGTTCGCGCTTTACTCGGGTTCCCCATCGTTCCCCATCTATGAAGTCCAGTTGAGTCAAGCCATGTCTCAAGGTACGTGATCATGTTTTTACACCACACGATGGGGAACCCGAGTAAAGCGCGAACAGGTCATCAGGGTTGGGAATTTCATCACCCCAACAGATACCACCTACTGCCCTGCAGGGCACGCCGATGGCAAGCGCTGCGTATGTCCTCCTATGCTATTTCCAGAAGAACACACTATCGCGTACTGACCACACGACGGGGTCTCCACTTACTTGCCTAATGCACGCTAGGGATCAGCGTTTCATATGAACTCAGGAACATGAAGAGTCCAAGAGTTTCATATTAACGTCTCACACCAAGCTGTGAGACCTATCCCTGAACCACTTTCCTCGGTCGGGGAGCTAACCGAAATTGAACCGCTTTCGGTGGCGTTCCTTACCATGCTTACCCGCACGTAGGTGTGTCGTTACATAAACAAAATTCAGAATTATAACACATTTGTTAGTCATGCCACTTTAAGTAACTATACTACTATAGTCCTTATGTGGTCCTAATACCGTTTCCTCGCCGTATCCTAAGTTTTTGTCGTAATACAATCCTTATTCCATGTGCCATTACCAATGCGGCTCTGATACCACACTGACAGGGGTCTCAACGCCACCTGTTCAGTCACGGGGACGGAGCACCTCGCCCGGGAATCGCATTGGGTGGTGCCGTGTTATGAGGCACCCAACAGAACACATATAAGGAACAATGTATTACATAAATCAAAAGCGGAAGCTTACAAAGCTTCTTTGTAAATAATTTACATAAAATAGCTACAGCGGAAGTCTATAAACAGCTCACATCGAATAACTAGTGAGCACCTGAGAAGAGTTCCAGCCTGCGCACTCCTCTCGCTAGCAACACGAAGACATGGTAGCGGCTAGGTCCTCCATGTGTTACCCGACTCGGACGTTTCCGAGTCTCACTAGACAACCTTCTTTATGAGCATCGTCTTAACCTGAAAAACCAGTCATATAGCAAGAGTGAGCACAAAGGTTCAGCAAGACTTAACCGTCTCTCCTAAGACATGCAACTCTACATGAAAGTAACTTTAAGACCTAAACATATAATTTGCAAAAAACTCGCCTACGAGTTCTGTAAAATCCCCAAAAAGTGGTAGCGAGAATTTTCAGCTCATGTACACTTAGGGAAAATGAGGGGAATTAAAACTTTGGATTATAACGTGTAAGTTCAAAGTGAGGATTTGGACTTCCCAAAAACTTCCAAACATGAAGATCTAAATTCATAACATGGATCTTCATAGTCCAAATATTCACCCTTCCAAATTTCAGCTCATTTGGAGGAGTTTCAATATTTGTTTGGGATTACAAGGAGAAACCCTCTAATCTGAATTTCAAATTCAGTTTCAAATTCCAATTCCTTTAATTTGCAAATTTGGTTTCACAAATGTGTTCTCCACATTTGAATGAGCAGCCATGCCAGAAATTGGAAACTTTGGAGCTGTTTTGCTATGTTTTTGGGGCAATACAAAATGGAGAATTCAAACTCCATTTCAAATTCAAATGATCAAACACAATTCAAATTCTACACCAGAATTCAAACCATTTGAATTCAGCAAATTCAAACCTTAACTTTGGGTGAAGTAAGGCCTATAATTCTGAGCAGCTGGGTTAAAATATCAGAGAACAAAATTGATTAAAATAGGGGGGGAATTGGGGCCCAGTGGTCGGCCTCACAACAGAGCCACCGCCTCTGTTTGGCCTCAGCCGGTCGCCAAGACGCCGCCAGCTCCCGCGTAACCCACTCCCGAGGATTTCCACCGCGCCACCTCCTGGTATCCTCGCCACTGCTCGTCTTGATCACCTCACCCCGAGTGCCGCAGGTCCATTTCGCTACTCCCAGCTCGTGCTTTGGCTCTGTTCTGCTCCCACGCGCGAACACGGGCCGCCGATGCTGTCTCTTCCGTTTTCGATCGCTAGCCCACGCTGATCCCTCCTCGCCCGAGTTGCCAACACAAAAGAGGAGCGCCGACATGGGTACAAGGTAGTTCCCCGCTCAGCTTTGACGCTTGGGACTGCTGTAGGCCCTAATTCGAGGATCGGCGCCAAGAACCGAAGCCATCGGCGGGAACCGAAGTCGGGCCTCCGTGGACAGAGCGCCTTGGTTACCCTCTTCTACAACTTGATGTACACGAAAGGTGCATATACCTGTCCTGGTTGTGTAGCCGGAGGCCGTTTAGCGATTGCTAGAACCGGTGGCGAGAATTTCAACGTTTCCCGAAACTGTGCACCGAAGGGTAGTGCTCGGTCTAACCAAAAATTCTTGGTGCACGATCCATTAGAGCTCGAGCAAACTTGCACACAGCTTCCATACTGCCTAGCGCCTCTCCTCGACGAAGAACCAAGCAAAAACATCAATAAATGAGGGAGTCCTAGCTGCTTTCTTAGTCGCCGGTGCAAAAGCACCTCGGGTCGCCGTGGAGCCCCCGGTTGCCGGCTGTTTCACCGACGGCCGAGACCATTGCGAGTTCCTACGTCTTCCACTGGTGCTCTAGAGCCCAAGAACTGATCATTTGGTGGAGGAATAAGGGTTCCCGACCTCGCCGGAGTTCAAAACCTTACTGTCACTGGTGCGCGGTGGTTTCCAGTGAGCTACGGCCGCCGGCAACGCTTCCAGGGTGTTCAGCACGGTCAAATATAGGGTAGCGGCGAGTTTAGGCCCGGGAGATGGGCGGGAAAGCCTTTCCCACCAACCTCGCCGGAGCAGCGCCGCGGGCTCCCCTGTTTGGCGCGAGGAAGAAGAGACTTTAAAGACCCATAACTTTGTGTAGAAAACTCCAAATAGGGTGAGACCAATTTTGTTGGAATCCTCAGGAGGAGTACTTCACAGAGAAACAAATTGCATGCTATGAAAATGTCCAGAAATTTCTGTAGAATTGATTTTAGTAAATCCTTTAGGGATTTATTCCCGTTTGACTCGCAACCAGGCAAGCCCCGGTTTGCACTTAAGTACCTTTTATAAAGCTTTTCATTTGTATCACTTATGTCTAGGTTGAAATGTATGCATTAGAGTTAGTGTGATTGAAACCCCACTTGTAGCCTTTTTAACTTCTATAAAGGGTTGGGTAGTTTACAAACTCGACGAGTAGAGAATGCCATGCTAATGTTTAGGATTCCGGTAGAAGTCGAGTGGTTGGAAGCTACTCGTGAGATAGTACTTATCACACGGAATGAGAAGAGGTAGAAAATGGCTTGAGCTGTGAAAATGAGACCCAGCAGGGGGGATATGATGCAGTGAGCAGAGGTCTCACGTGCTTATCCCTGTTGGTGTCGGTAGAGGACCGTCCATGTGCGGCCCTGCTGGACAAGTATCGAATAATACCGGATGCATACTGACATATGGGAACCAGGAAACCGATGTAATTGGTTAACCTGGGTGCCGAGGCTTACCCAACCGTAAATAGGAGTGGGTTGAGGGTAGCAAGGTGTAAATCTTCCGGTTGGCACAGTCACACTCCACGCGGGGACCTCCTGCCCATTACGGATGGACCAGTTTGGCATTTGGGTTGCCTTTGAAAGGTTGTCGCATACAACAGAGTAGGAAGGGGTGTGGAATCACGCTTCTGAAAGTGGGTGTATGTGACGTGTTATCCGGGTGTGTCTTGATTGCAACCACCATCCCTCGCGGTTATTTGAGTACCCGCTTGTTCACTGCGCTGTGACGTAGTAAGAAGTGAAATAAGCCAACTGAATATGTTGTATTGAACTATTAATGTCTTGAAACCTTGTATGTTGTAGTTATAGAGCTAATTAAGTTTCTATTCCACTTTGGGCATCACCACATCGGAGGAAAGCGTTTCTTGTTTGATTGTGGACTTCCGATGTGAGGGCTGCCTAAGGCTCATTAAATTGTTGCTATAAAACTGAAAGTAAGGATCAACATGTAGGTGTGTCTTTATTGCAAAGTCCTTTTTCCTATCTTACACATCCTTGCACGTAGAGTTCCATGCCTAGGGTTGACGGTTAAGACATGTTGAGCCTTCGTGCTCACGGTTGCAATATTTGAGCTGTGTGCAGGGGAGAGTTATGAGGAAGGTTCCGAGGACGAGGCGATGCCCCCGTCGGGGTACACGGCCGAGCTGGAGCCCTGCACGCCGCCGTGATCTCCGGTTACTTGCTGCTAGTGTGTAGCGTCCTCGGGCTGGACGGCTGCACTTTTGCATAGTTAGGCTGAGAGGCCATCGATGTATAATACTTCCGCTGTTAATTAAGTTTTGTAAAAGACTTCCGCTGTTTTATATCAAATAAAAGTTTGTATGTTGTTCTTAATTCTTTTCATGTGTGCTGTTGGGTGCCGCATCGCACGGCACCACCCTATGCGATCCTGGAGTGGGTGAACCACGGGGTGGTCCCCACAGTCATGGTATCAAAGCCGCATTGGAAATAGCACGCTTGAAAAGAGCCTATTTTGAAAACTTAGAAGTACTCGAGTGAGGATTAGTCATTAAGCCCACATAAGGTCTTTGATAGCAGTAGATATTATGGTGGAAAAGCTAACATATTTGTTATACATTCTGTAACGACACTCCGACGTCAGGTAAGAGGTAAGGTACGCCAACGCAGGCAGATCAATTGCGGTAACTCACCATACGAGTAATAGTATGGAATGATATACTGTGGCTTGGCACGGTAATGAATATGAGTCTCTGGACCTCTCTATGGTTCTGAGAGCATATGAAAACGCTGTTCTCCATCGTGCTTTAGGCAAAATTAAGAATACCCCATCGTGTGGTAAGCAACACGGTAGTATGCAACTCTTGAACGTTCAATGTTCAAAGGGCCATACGCAGCGCTCGCCATCGGCGTGCCTCAACGGTCATGAGGCAGTAGGTGGTATCCGTTGGGTTGATAAAATTCCCAACCGTGACGACCCGTTCGCGCTCTACTCGGGTTCCCCGTCGTGTGGTGTGAAAACACGACCATGTACCTTGAGACGTGGCTTGACTCAAGGACGATCCGTATGGCAATGATACGGACCATATGTTTTTACTATGATATGGAACTGCCTGAAATGTCAAAAACCCTTGTGTGCACAATTATTGTGTGTTCTTCTGCAGGTACATTAACCACGTTAGTGCATGACGTGTAGAAACCGTTTGTGAGTGACGTCTTTAGTTCCACCATTTGACACGTATATGCTGGAATACCGGTCTAGGATTTTTTTCTTTGGTGAGGAAACGTAGTACCAAGACTGCATAGAAGTTCATTTTCAAAGAAAGGAGTCAAAATGAAGTTTAGGATTCCATTTAGGGGTTATTGAACTTCCATATTGAACTAAGAGTCAATTGGGAGTATAGATTCAATCTCAAAAACTTAGGAACAACCCCCTCTGTTTCGGCAGAAATTTTTTCTGAACTTAAACAGGGTATAACATAGGATTGGTTGAACCAATGGAGGTGTGGGATACCATTCTGGAAAGGTTTTGAAGTCCTCTACAACGTTTCTGTAGAGCTCCAGAACAAAATCTCCCTCGAAAGGGATGAAAATCTCAGAAGAGTAGGTACTGTCCAGAAACAGGGCAGACCAAAATGCTCTCTGGAGTTTTCTCTATTTCGACCACAACTTCCTGTAGAAAAATTTCCATGGGTCAAACAAGACACCGTTGGAAAGTACAGGAAATGTGCTACAACTTTGTTGTTGAACTCTAGTCCAGATTTTGCCTCCAAGGTGGCCAAAACAGTTAAATTCTTCCAACAAGTCTGCTGGGACAGAAAATGGACAGAACACTATATTGAAGTGTTTCAACCAAAATACTTAGTTTCACAATTCGACATCCAGTGGCTGTTGTAAAACAGCGAGTTGGAGTCGAAAAGTTTATGCATGCAACATATCGTTTCGAGCGGGTACATGTTTGGGTCCAGTGCAATAGAGAAAAATTATGCATACTAACACACTTACATCCCGTGGCAACCCACAATGGTCGAAATGAACTTTTAACCCCTAAAGTTCAATACTTTGGAACTCGATCGGGTGACACGTTTCAGGGATGTATATGTTGTATAAAGTTTATACTTTATCCATATGTGTGACTGTTCTGTGTACTGTTTATTCAATTCTCGCATTACTATTGTATAGACTGGATGAAATAAACCAACATGTACTGATCGTTTGAGTGGTCTGAATGCAGAATGGTGCGGACACGTTCAACGCAAGAGGAGGGAGGTCCAAGTCAGGTTCGTGGTGATGAGTCTCCACCACCGGAGCAAACCACGACGCAGCAGCAACCACCTCCTCCACCGCCAGAAATTCCAAGGAATCTTGCGGAGGTTCTCGCCGCAGTGCTCGGCTCGTGTGACGAGCAAACCGAGTTGCTGCGAATGCTAGTCCAGAAGAATGCGTCCCATCAGGGAGGACGCCAAGACAATGGACAACGACAGCCCCAACAAAGTTCTTATTCAGAATTTCTGGCGACCTATCCACCGGTCTTCACGGAGGCCGAAGAGCCTTTGGAGGCGGACAGCTTTATCTGCACTCTGGAGGCGAAGTTCGGGCTGATACGATGCACCGAACACCAGAAGGCGCTGTATGCAGAGCAACAGCTTCAAGGAGAAGCCGGTACATGGTGGGCGAACTACATCGCATCATTACCGGCTGGCCATGCCGTCATATGGACGGAGTTCCGGGAGGCATTCCGCGCCTATCACATACCTCCCGGGGTTATAGAAATGAAGCTCCAGAAGTTCCTGGCGCTACGACAGGGCGAGAGGAGTGCTCACGAGTACTCCAGATTATTCAACCGGCTGGCACAGTATGCGCCAGGGTTTGTGGGGACGGAAGACAACAAGCGCAACGCGTTCTTCCGGGGCCTGAATTCAAAGATGAAGGTCCATCTTGCCCAAAGCAATCGCGGCACATTCAACGACCTCGTTAATGCCGCGATTCGACAAGAGAATGCTCAGCGCGAGTGCGGTTCTGATAAGAGGAAATGCAGCACGCTGATGAGCAGCAGTGGTGGGACGCCACAAAAATACCGCGTGGTGTATCGCTCACCATCCGGTCAGAGATGGCAGCCACCGTCGCGAACGCCTCAGTTTCGCAGTCGACAATATAATGCGCCGGGCTTCCGACCGACACATCCACCACAGCAACAGCAACAGCAAAGGATGGTTCCACGTGCACCTCCGTTTCAACAGCGTGCACCGGGATTCCGTCCTCAAGTTGGAGGTATCCCGACACCTTACACGTGCTTCACGTGTGGCCATGTCGGGCATATTTCGAGGGACTGCCCTGAGCCGCGACAGGGCAGGGGTGCAGCACCGTATCATGGTGCTAATCAGCCCCGCAATCAGCCCACGAAACCAGCACCAAAACCCGGCAACGTCCACCACATAGCTATCGAAGATGTGCCGGAAGGAGAACCCGTCCTCGCGGGTACGTTCTCTTATTTAGATCATTCCATAGTCATACTTTTTGACTTCGGTGCCACCTATAATTTCATAAGTCAGTCTTATGTTATTAAATATCAACTGCCTATCATTCCCACAAATAATTCATATTTGATATGTTCCCCGGGTGGGAAAATAACAGCTCATAGAATGGTCTATAGAGCACCATTACAGTTGGGTGGGAATCTGTATCCGACTTTTCTAATCATGTTAGAGAGTCAAAAACTTGATGTCATTTTAGGAATGTCATGGATATGTCGCCATGGTGCTGTTCTTGACATCATTCCATTTGTGGTTCGTCTAAACTCTCCACTGCATAAACCACATGTTCTTATTCTTGACCATTCAGTTCAAGGAACCCCAGCCACATATAACACGGAAGCCACAAAATTTGAGGATATTCGTGTGGTCCGTGAATACCCGGATGTCTTTCCGGATGATCTTCCGGGCATGCCACCCAAAAGAAATGTCGAGTTCAATATTGAACATGTACCTGGGACGACACCGATCTCACGGAGACCGTACAAGATGGCTCCGAATGAGCTGGCTGAACTGAAGGAGCAGCTCAACGATTTAATAAAGAAGGGATTCATTCAACCGAGTTCCTCGCCATGGGGATGCTCAGTGCTGTTTGTGAAGAAGAAGGATGAAACCTTGAGGTTGTGTGTGGACTACCGACCTCTCAAAGCCGTCACCATCAAGAATAAATATCCACTGCCCCGCATCGATATATTATTTTATCAACTTGTGGGTGCAAGTGTATTTTTGAAGATGGATCTTCGCTCAGGATATCATCAAATCAAGATCTGAGTGGAGGATATTCCGAAGACGGCCTTCTCGACGAGATATGGGTTGTATGAATACCTCGTCATGTCCTTTGGTCTCACCAACGCCCCGGCACACTTCATGTATCACATGAACTCAGTGTTCATGCCGGAGTTAGACAAGTTTGTGGTGGTGTTCATATACAACATATTGGTTTACTCCAAGTATGAAGAAGAACATGCCAAGCACTTGCATATCGTGCCTCAATGATTGCGGGATCATAAGCTTTATGCCAAGTTCAGCAAGTGCGAGTTTTGGATCAGCCAAGTGCCATTTCTGGGTCACATTATTTCGGCAGAAGGCATTGCAGTTGATCCAAGCAAAATCGAACAAGTGCTGAAATGGAAGTACCCCACATTAGTCCATGAAGTCAGGAGTTTCCTCAGGTTAGCAGGATATTACCGGAGATTCATACCGAACTTCTCCAAGCTTGCTAAGCCGATGACTGAACTGTTGAAGAAGGGGATCAAATATGTTTGGAGCTCAGCTTGTGAAGAAGCTTTCCAAGCGTTAGTGAAGCATCTTAAAACCACCTCGGTGTTAGCTCAACCGGATACAACCAAGCCCTTCGACGTATATTGTGATGCGTCCGGCATCGGGCTTGGCTGTGTATTGATGCAAGGAGGAAGAGTGGTCGCCTATGGCTCACGTCAACTTTGTAACCACGAGCAGCACTCCCCGACTCATGATCTTGAGCTCGCTGCTGTGGTGTTAGCCTTGAAAATGTGGAGGCATGTCACACCCGGTTTCTCCGAAGATCAACCGAGTGAATGCCACATGTATGCCATGATTATTCTCTCATACATGTGATGACAAATAGTGAAGCATCATTTATTACAAGCCAGGTATCGAATATAAATAAGTCTTACATAGCATACGTCTCGATGGACGACAATAAGTTCAGAACATGTAAATAATACAGCAGCGGAATATAAATCTTGTGGGCTCCGTCACAGGCATTGCCCGGGGGACTCCGTGAACCTAGAATCCTTCCTCGGGACCAAAGTCTTGGTCATTAAACACCACATCATTCTCTTGACCTCGGCAGCAATATAAACCAACAGAAAAGCAAGTTTGAGTACCCTTGGTACTCAGCAAGTATGGGAAAGTTATGTCATGCATGGCTAGAGCAAGGAGAGATTGGGTCATAGTTAAAGCACTACGCAACTAATACCTATCACCTTAGCTTATTAAGCACCTACATTACTACACAGGTGAAATGGTCCCAATCTCCCAACCCATCATCAAAATCAAGTAACCATAACATCATTTCCAATGTTAAGCTCCCCGCTTAACATCCTCAACTTCCAAATTCATCATCCTCTAATCATGAATAAGTCCAAGCCGCTCTTGACCGTGAGCACGGCTATCATGACAGTTTTGACTCTGCAGAGTTTGCACCACTGTACCCACATGTAGTGATTTCATCCCCCGTTGCCGGGTGGACTAAAAGAACCCCCATTATGCCAGTGGCTGCGAACCACGTTCACACTTCCCAAGTGTGTAGCCAGGAGATCACTACGAGGCCTTTACAAAGGGATTCCCGACGAGCGTGGGCCCACTGAGATTTCACCCCTAACAGCATACAAGAGGCTCCAACCCCGCTGCAGTGGCCCCCTCTTGAGCCTTGCGATTCATATGGTAGTCCAGCTGACACCTACTCTCCGCACCATCCAACACACCCATACTACGCCAGGGATACACCTAATTAATTGGCCAAGCTGCCCCATCTCAGCATGTGGTTGGCACGGTAAAGCCAGGTTACATGCTCCATGAACCGGTCCTTAGGATTCAGGCAAGTACTAAACACAAACCCGAGTCTCGTGCACCCAGCACCAACCAAATCATCCAACTTGCCTCGATCCCTACCTCTACATAACTCATAATATCTCATTCAAGAGTAAGGTAAATAAATTGATGATCTCATATCCCAATTATCCAATTCTAAGCATGGCTAAGCATAAGCATATAAATAAATGACATGATAAAATATATCTCAACCCAAGCTACAAGGAAACAAGGTAATGCAATTCTAGGGAAACTTCCTAGCATGGGTTTCATATTTCAATTGACAATGCAAATAATTCTATCTACACATGCTAGCATAGGATCAAAGTGGTCAAGGACACTTGCCTTCTTCCTGCTGCTCTGGGAATGGAAAGTCCTGGTCTTGGAAGGGGAGAACTTGCTCTGGGGCAGGTTCTACTCATGCCAATACACATAGCAAAAGAAAACAACAATCCATAAGACATAGTTCACACTTTCACTTCATACAAACCACACATACATACCTATGAAAGTCATTCACATTTCTAAGTGTTGTGGTTACTCTACAGGTGTTGATTTTTGGCCTACGTACACTTTTAAACATATGTATATGATTTCTAACTTTTGTATTCAGATTCCTGTTTGCACACTATATATGAATTTCCAATTTGAACAAATTCTTTATATTTATTTAATACACTTCTTAGCTACCAAGTTTGCATGGAAGGTAATTTCCTACTCCAAATAGGTTTTTCAAATCCTCTACCAAATCCTAAACTGAAGTTTTTGGATTTGGAGACTTCATTTATTATTTTCTAATTATGCATACCTATTTTCCTATATTTTTCAGATTTATTTTCTATGCCTAAAAGTGAGTTTCAATATTAAATAGTAGGACATGTCATCTAAACAGAATAGGTTCTGATCTAAAAAATTAAATAATATATTTTTGAACTTCTCCTCTGATGTGAACTAATTTAAATTTATTTTATCAGTTTTCAGAATTATTTCCTAGCCTAAAAATGTGTTTCTATAACTAATAAATATGAACAACAATTAGACAGATTCATTTCAGCCTAAAATCTATTTTTAACTCATTCTAAAATTTCCAAGCGCTAGGAGAGTTTAAATTTGAATTTGCAATGTGTTTGCCTTACCTTTTTTAATTTAAATCCTAGTCATATATTCAATTTTCTGAATTTAATATCATATAGGGTCAAAAAGGGAAATCCACCCTACTGCAGGGTCTAATTTGCTATTTCATAAATTTCCAGGGGTCTAACTACACATAACAGAGGGGTCTTTCCTAATTTTTATTAAGTCCAGGGGCTAAAACTGATTTTTAAATGAATTTACACGAATTTCTGAAGTTCCAGGGGCTAGATCAGAAGTTTCCAGGGCTAGCTCATGTTTTCCGAGATCCCCAGGGGGTAGCGCGTAAGAATCCCGGCCTTTATAACGCGGGGCTGATGTGGACCGTCCGATTTAAAATAGACGGCTCAGATTAGATCGCCGAACTGGTATGCGTGGGTTTTAATTCTACCGTGCCATTTAAAATAGACGACCCTCAAGGGACCACGTCGCCCTGGCTGGAGCCAGCCCGTGCAGCGGCGGCACGCGGCGGCGGGGGGTGGCGATCTTGCCGGCGCAGCCTCGGCTTTTTCTGCTACACGTTAGAACTCACATCTTTTTGCATGGATCGGCTGCGGAGGGGTAGGGGTTGCTCACCGAGGGGTTTTCCAGCACTCGGAGGTCCTGGAAGTCGGTCGGCGGCGAGCTTCAACGGCGACGATCTTCGGTGCACGTCGGGGGGGCCGTTGGGGCGCAAGACACGTCGTTTCCTTCACCTCCAGGGCTCCCCGGCGGCGGTGGAACGTGATCAGCACGTTAGATCAGGGAAATTGAGCAAGGATCGAAAGATTTCGGCTGTAGAACTTCGGTTCTCACCGGAGAGAAGAACAGCCGATCGGGGGGAAAAACAGGGCGATTGTCGGCGTTTATATAGGCGAGGGAGGGCGGCGGTCTGTTGGGATCGAGTTGGAGGCGTCCGGGACCAGAAATCGGGCTGGGGTGCGGGTTTCTGGAGATCAGTTGCGATCAAGCGCGGGGAAGAGTCCGGTCGGTTGGCGCGCAGGAGGTAGGAGATGACATGCGGGCCCTGCGTGTCAGTGAGAGGAAGAGAGGGGGGCGCACGGTCTTGGGCTGGCGCAGGGGTATAGTGGGCCGGCTGGCGGGTTTCGGCCCACTGGCCGGCTGGGGTTTTCTTTTTTTATTTTTCTTTTTCCTTTTCTTTTCTGTTTTGATTTGAATTTGAATTCCAGTTTGAATTTGAATTTCTGCACCACATGCAATACGTCCAAAAATTTTTAAATTTCCCTCTTTAGCAGATTTTGGGGTGTTACAGCTCTACCCCCCTTAAAAGAAATCTCGTCCTCGAGATTGGTGGTTCTAGTAAAACAATTCCGGAAACTGTGCCCTAAGCTCGTCTTCTCGCTCCCATGTGTCTTCCTCTTCCGAGTGATGCTTCCACTGTACCTTGCACATCTGGATTCTTTTATTTCTCGTGAGGCGTTCCATTGTCTCCAAAACCTTGACCGGTTGCTCGGCATAAGACAAATCCTCTCCTACGTCAACCTCATTCATGGGTAACATCTCTTCAGGCATCGTCAGACATTTCTTGAGCTGTGACACATGGAATACGTTGTGCACATCCGATAGGCGAGCCGGTAGTTCGAGTTGATATGCCACTTCGCCTTTCCTCTCCAAAATCTGAAAGGGTCTGATGTATCGAGGTGATAACTTCCCTTTCACCTTGAACCGACGAAGTCCTCGGATAGGTGACACCTTGAGATAGACATAGTCCCCCACGTTGAAAACGAGCTCTCTTCTCCGTACATCGGCATAGCTCTTTTGTCAGGTCTGTGCTATCCTTAAGTTGTTTCGGATTTCCCTCACTTTCGCCTCGGCTTATTGTAGTACTTCGGGCCCAAACACTTTACTTTCCCCTGTTTGGTTCCAAAATAATGGAGTTCTGCACTTCCTCCCATACAAAACCTCAAATGGTGACATCTTCATACTAGCTTGATAGCTGTTGTTATAGGAGAACTCCGCATACAGTAAGTTCTTATCCCAACAACTATTGTTCTTGAGCGCACATGCTCTCAGCATATCCTCAAGGATCTGATTGGTTCTTTCCGTCTACCCGTCAATCTGGGGGTGATAGGCAGAACTAAAGTTTAGATGAGTTCCCATGGTTTCATGTAACTTCTGCGAGAACCTGGAGGTGAACTGTGTCCCTCGGTCCGACACTATCTTCTTTGGCACTCCATGGAAACACATTATCCTTGACATGTACAATTCCGCCAATTTGGATCCGCTGTAGCTTTCTTTTACGGGGATGAAATGAGCTACCTTGGTTAGCCTGTCGATGATGACCCATATTGAATCATATCCCGATTGGGTCCTAGGTAGTCCCATTATGAAGTCCATACCTATTTCTTCCCATTTCCATTCAGGCACTTTGAGTGGTTGCAATAGTCCCGCAGGTCGTTAATGTTCTGCTTTCACCAACTGACATGTGTCACATAGGGCAACATGTTCCGCGACATCTTGCTTCATGCCATACCACCAATATCTGCTCTTGAGGTCATGATACATCTTTGTACTCCCAGGATGAATAGAATAGTCGTAATCATGAGCTTCCTTCAAAATCAATTCACGGATCTCCTTCACCTCAGGCACACAGATTCTTTTCCTGTGCCACACCGTACCTTGTTCATCCTCTCTGAACCCAGGGGCTTTATTATCCTTGATGAGTTCTCTGATTTCTTGTATCTTCTCATCATTCTTTTGACCATTGCGTATGTCTTGCTCTAATGTGGAGTCCACTTCCATGACGATGGCCTCACCACTATTTACCAGACATAGATTGAGTTTTACAACCTCTTCCTTCAATTCTGTAGGCATGTCCTTTAAGCTCAACCTATTGATCTGCACCTTCTGGCTTAAAGCATCTGCCACGACGTTCGCTTTTCCAGGATGATAGTTGATGCCCACATCAAAGTCGTTGATTAGCTCTAACCATCTCCTTTGTCTAAGGTTGAGATCTGGCTGCGTGAAAATGTACTTTAAGCTCTTATGATCCGTATATATCTCTGTCCTCTTTCCCATCAAGTAATGCCGCCAAATCTTCAATGTGTGTACCACTGTGGCTAGCTCTAGGTCATGTGTAGGATAGTTCTTCTCGTGTTTTCGGAGCTGCCGGGACGCATACGCCATGACATGCCCCTCTTGCATGAGAACACATCCCAACCCGTTTCTAGAGGCATCGCAATACACCGAAAAAATTTTCTGCATATCTGGCATAACTAGCACTGGGGCTGTTGTCAATCTTTTCTTCAGCTCTTGAAAACTCGTCTCACACTGCGGTGTCCATGTGAATGTGATTCCCTTCTCTAACAATTTGGTGAGGAGTCTCGAAATCTTGGAGAAACCCTCGATAAACCGTCGATAATACCCAGCCAATCCTAAGAAGCTTCCAACTTCCCCGACATTTTCAGGGGTCTTCCACTTCTGTACATCCTCGATCTTGGCAGGATCTACGGAGATTCCTCCCTCCGAGATTATATATCCTAAGAAGGGAACTCTCTTCAGCCAAAACACACACTTGCTCAACTTGGCATATAGTTGGTGTTCTCTCAGTTTTTGCAACACCAACCTTAGATGTCCCTCATGTTCTTCTTCATCTTTGGAGAAGACGAGAATGTCATCAATGAAAACCACCACAAATTTGTCTAGATATTCCATGAATACCTTGTTCATGAGATACATGAAGTATGCCGGGGGAATTAGTTAGCCCGAAAGGCATGACGGTGTATTCATACAGTCCGCACCGAGATACGAAAGCTGTCTTTGGAATATCAGTTTGCCTTATCTTAATTTGGTGGTATCCCGACCTGAGACCAATTTTCGAGAACACACAAGCACCCCTCAACTGATCAAACAAGTCTTCAATGCGGGATAATGGGTACTTGTTCTTGATGGTTACTTCATTCAATGCACGGAAGTCTACGCATAACCATTGGGTCCCGTCCTTCTTGGGCATAAATATCACTGGAGCTCCCCATGGTGAGGAACTAGGATGAATGTACCCCTTCTCTGTCAATTCTCTTAAATGTTCCTTGAGTTCTTCCAGCTGCTTGGAGTCCATCCGATAAGGCCTCTTGTATATTGGAGCTGTTCCACGCACTAGCACAATCGCGAATTCCACTTCATGATCGGGAGGCATACCTAGCAACTCCTCCAAAAAAACATCTGGATATTCCTTGATAATCCTTATCTCTCCCACTTCCACCTCAACTTTATTGAGTTTAATGTCCCTCCTGGGCTCTTGCACGGCTATGAACTTCACTTTCGTGCCACTAGTGTGAGTTAGTTCCACCGTTCTGGTCAAACAGTGGATGATACCTTTATGTGCGGTCAACCAATCCATACCCAAAATAATATCTATCCCTTGTGAATTTATCACTATGAGGTTTGCAGTAAATACTACACCATTAATGTCTAGATTCACCTTGGGACACACTTGTCTTGTCCTTATTTCTCCCCCTGGAGAGTTCACTGCTAGCATATGGTCCATTTGTGTTGTTGCTAGATCATGCTTCTTAACAAACCCTTGAGCAATGAACGAGTGGGTAGCACCAGAATCAAACAACGGGGTTGCAATGTGTAAATTGGCAGGAAACTTACCAATTACCACGTCAGGTGCCTCTTGCGCTTCCTCCATGATCACGTGGTTCACCCGTCCTCGCATCACATTCTGCTGTTGTGGCTGCATGGGCTTCTTCTTTGGGCACTTATGGGCGTAGTGCCCCACTTCACCACAGTTGAAGCATTGCACCCCAACCTTAGGTGCCTGACCTTTGTTGTCCTGGGGTGGGTTCGGTGGTCCTTGTACTGCTGGTCGAGGTTGATATGTGGGGTGAGGCTGCTGTACAAACTGACGTTGTGGCTGTGCTGGTGCTGACGGAGGTCTGAAATTCGGGTTGTACCCTCTGGGCGCTGAGTAGGGTACCACAGCACGGCTCGTCTGCCCTGCGGGTTGCTGCATCCGACGTGGGCGTGTGTTGCTACCCGAGGCATGGTGTGACCATCCCGCCTTCGTCTTGTTTTCATCTTCCAAGGCCTTCAGCTTCCTCCCCACAACAAATGCTCTGTATACCATCTTTTGGAAGCTCTCATACTCGTTGGAGGACATTGCACACTGCATTTCCGCAGTAAGTCCTTCCACAAAGCAGTCCTGTTTCTGCTCATCAGTTTCGATGTCCCATGGTGCATAACGGGATAGTTGGGTGAACTTAGTGAGGTATTCCCTCACAGTCATGTTTCCTTGCTGCAGTCCCAAGAAATCCTTTCTCTTGTTTTTGAGTTCACCCCTTGGTATGTAATGGTTGCGGAAACTGCGCTTGAACTCTTCCCAAGTGATGTTCTCGGGGTCATGATGGGCTGCCACGTAAGCGGTCCACCAATCAGCACCGGGTCCATGTTATTGGTGAGAGGCAAACAGCACCCTCTCATACCCTCGGCATTGTATGATCCTCATCTTTCTCTCAATGGTCTTTAGCCAGTCATCTGCCTCCAGAGGTTCAGCAGCTCTTGCAAACTTTGGAGGTTGAGTCCCTAGAAACTCACTCAACCTTGGTTGGCGTGGTGTAGCTTGTGGGGGTGGACCTTGGTGCAAGTTGGCCACCACTTTGAGTTAGGCTCTGGATGAGCTGATTCTGATTTTCAAGCATCTGGTGGATAGGATCAGCTCCTTCACGGCGACCACTCCTGTCTTGTCCTCCAGAAAGATGAGGGTTGCCGGCCTCATCGTTGTTGTTGGCGTGGTTGGCACCACGACCCTTTCCTCTTCCGGCCATCTATCATGATCAACCAAATGTTAATTTAAAGCATTACGTATTAACTTCCCAATTTGCTTGTTTAAACTTAAACTTTTGAGGCCTTATTATATTAACATTTTCTGAGGGTTTCACGTCTCACGCGAAAATAAATACACTCTTAATTCATAGAGGTTCATACATCAAAGCAAAGCAACCTAAAGACGAGGTTGTGAACAAATGCCCATGGCTTCCACAACTCACGTCACACACCAAACATTAACACCCAATTAACTAAGGTATTGACTCGACTACTCGATAACCTGCTGAACTAAGGGAAAGGACTCTACACGACTCGTATCACTGGGCTGGCTCCTCGGGATCTAACTCATTATTGTGGCTGCCCTCTGACTCCGCATTGGGTGGGGATGCTGCTGGTGGAGAAGTGCGGCGACGCCTGCTCGCCCGGCGGTCTGGGGAGTCAGGAGTCCATATGTCATTCACGGTGACACACAGTTCATTCCCATCTCCTCTTTCTCTCGCCCTCAAGCTGGCTCGAAGCAACGCCTCAGTTTCCTTCAGGTTGTCACGAACATCCTGAAGCTCCTGCTGACACTCCTGCAGTCGAGTGCTGAGCATAGCAGCATCCTCCAAGCACAGGTCCATGTGCTCATGGGAAGTCCCCTGCTGCACTGGCGGGTACTTGTACTCCGCGGTGCCACTCTCACGCTGGAGGACATACATGCACTCAGTGCTGTCCAGGTGGCGACGCTTGATGAAACTCTGGCAGGTGATGGCCTCCCAGGTGACATCCTTCTCAGCATCGACCTGTGTCGCCCGACAAGCTGGAGAGCGGTGGATCTTGAGCAGCTGATTTTCATGGATAATCCTCATTTCTGAACTCCATTCTTCCCGCTTCTCACTTATGGTCCGGGTGGAGCTGTAGTGTATGATTAGCTTGCCCGTATTGCTGGAGGCGTGGAGCATACGCCGAAGACGGTGCAACAAGCCTCCTACTACCAATCCGTAGGAGTGGTACGTCACCGGACGGTTCTCCTCTCTCAAGGCAAGGGTAACTACCGGAACTCTCCCTCCGGTGGACTTGCGAGCGGTGCGGATCATGCGAACCATCTAAAACATAAAGCATTTAAAATTAAGTTAGGTAAGCATTAAACAAAAATTGTATTTTGAATAAAAGTTGGGGTAAGATGAATAAAGTGACCCCATTAAATAACACCTTCAACCCACACCTTTGTAAAATAGTTTTTAAGAAAATAGGGTCCTTAAATACGTCCATTTCTACCTAGGCCCACGTTCCTACGGGCAACCTGTAACACCCCAAAACCTGTTAAGAGGGGAATTTAAAAAATTTTGGACGTATTGCATGTGGTGCGGAAATTCAAATTCAAATTGGAATTCAAATTGAACACAAAACTGAAAAGAAAAAGAAAAAGATAAAGAAAAAAACAAAACCCCCGGCTAGTGGGCCGAAACCCACCAGCCGGACCACCCACCCCCGCGCCAGCCCGCAGCCGCGCGGCCCCCTCTCCCTCTCACTGACACGTGGGGCCCGCCTGTCATCCCTAACCTCCCGCTCGCGCCAACCGCCAGACTCTTCCGCGAGCGCCCGATCGCAACTAACCCGGAATTCCGCGTCCCTCAGCCGACTCCCGGCCCCAGACGACCCAAACTCGATCTAAACAAACCCGCAGCCCTCCCTCGTCTATAAAAACGCCGGCATCGCCCCGTTTTCCCCCCACGATCAGCTGTTGTTCCTCTCGGTGAGAACAAGAGTTTCTCCGGCCATTTTCTCTCGATCTTCGCTCGGGATTTCTGATCTAACGCGCTGATCTTGTTCCACTGCCTCCGGGGAATCACGCAGGTGCAGAAAACTCGGTAGATTGCGCCCTAGAAACAGCTCCGACGAGCATCGCCGCGATTCCATCTCGGACCTCGTCGCCGACCGCCTTCCAGGACCTCCGAGCTCAAGAAAAACCCTGAGGTGAGATCTCCGACCTCCCCTCTACCGATCTATGCCATGAAATCCCAGTTTTAGGAAGAATAGACGAAGATCCGAAGTTTTCTGGCGAGATCGCCACCTTCCGCCGCCGCGCGCCGCAGGGCAGCGCCGCCCGCGCACGGCCAAGGCGACGTGGCCGCTTTTGCGCCATCTATTTTAAATCGCACGGTAGAATTAAAACCCGCGCGTACCGGTTCGGCGATCTAATCTGAGGCGTCTGTTTAAAATCGGACGGTCCACATCAGCCCTGCATTATAAAGGCCGGGATTCTTACGCACTACCCCCTGGGGATCTCACAAAATAAGAACTAGCCCCGGAAACTTCTGATCTAGCCCCTGGAACTTCAGAAATTCATGTAAATTCATTTAAAAATCAGTTTTGGCCCCTGGACTTAATAAAAATTAGGAAAACCCCGCTGTTATGTGTAGCTAGACCCCTGGAAATTTATGAAATAATATAATAGATCCTGTAGTGGGGTGAGTTTACCTCTTTAACCCTATATGATATAAATTTAGGAATTTGAATATGTGATTAGGATTTAAAATTTAAAAGGTGAGACAAACACATTGTAAATTCAAATTTAAACTCTCCTAGCACTTGGGAAACTTTAGAATGAGTTAAAAGTAGATTTTAAGCTGAAATGAATTTGTCTAATTGATTGTTCATATTTATTAGTATAGAAACATAATTTAGGCTAGGAAATAATTCTGAAAATTGGAAAAATGAATTTAAATTAGTTCACATCAGAGGAGAAGTTCAAAAATATATTATTTAATATTTTAGATCAGAACCTATTCTGTTTAGATGAGGTGTCTTACTATTTTCATAATAAAATTCACATTTAGGCATAGAAAATAAATCTGAAAATATAGGAAAATAGGAATGCATGACTAGAAAATGATAAATGAAGTCTCCAAGTCCAAAGAATTCATTTTAGGATTGGTAGAAGATCTGAAAACTCATTTGAAGTAGGAAGTTAACTTCCATGCAAACTTGGTAGCTAAAGAGTGTATTAAAGAAGTTGTTTAAATTGGAAATTCATATATAGTGTGCAAACAAAAAATCTGTATACAAAAGTTAGAAATCATATACATATGTTTAAAAGTGCATGTAGACCAAAAATCAACACATGTAGAGGAAACACAACACATGGAAATGTGAATCACTATCATATGTATGTATGTGTGGAGTGAAAGCGTGAACTATGTCTTATGGATTGTTGTTTTCTTTTTGCTATGTGTGTTGGCATGAGTAGAACCTGGCCCAGAGCAAGTTATCCCCTTCCAAGATCAGGACTATCCATTCCCAGAGCAGCGGGAAGAAGGCAAGTGTCCTTGACCACTTTGATCCTATGCTAGGATGAGTAGATAGAGTTATTTGCACTGTCAATTGAAATATGAAACCCATGATAGGATGTTTCCCTAGAATTGCATTATCTTGTTTTCTTGTAGCTTGGGTTGGGATTTGTTTTATTATGCCATTCACTCATATTACTTGTGCTTAGCCATGCTTAGAATGGGATAATTGGGATATGAGATCGTCAATTTATTTACCATACTTTTGAATGAGATATTATGAGTTATGTAGAGGTAGGGATCGAGGCAAGTTGGATGATTTGGTTGGTGCTGGGTGCACGAGACTCGGGTTTGTGTTTAGTACTTGCCTGGATCCTAAGGACCGGTTCATGGAGCATGTAACATGGCTTTACTGTGCCAACCACATGCTGAGATGGGGCAGCTTGGCCAATTAATTAGGTGTATCCCCGGCGTAGTATGGGTGTGTTGGATGGTGCGGGGAATATGTGTCAGCTGGACTACCATATGAACCGCAAGGCTCAAGAGGGGGCCACTGCAGCGGGGTTGGAGCCTCTTGTATGCTGTTAGGGGTGAAACCTCAGTGGGCCCACGCTCGTCGGGAATCCATTTGTAAAGGCTTCGTAGTGATCTCCTGGCTACACACCTGGGAAGTGTGAATGTGGTTCGTAGCCACTGGCATTATGGAGGTTCTTTTAGTCCACCCGGCAACGGGGGATGAAATCACTACATGTGGGTACAGTGGTGCAAACTCTGCAGAGTCAAAACTGTCATGACAGCCGTGCTCACAGTCAAGAGCGGCTTGGACTTATTCATGATTAGAGGATGATGACTTTGGAAGTTGTGGATGTTAAGCGGGGAGCTTAACATTGGAAATGATGCTATTATTATTTGATTATGATGATGGGATGGGAGATTGGGACCATTTCACCTGTGTAGTAATGTAGGTGCTTAATAAGCTAAGGTGGTAGGTAATAATTGCGTAGTGCTTTAACCATGAGTTCAACCTCTCCTTGCTATAGCCATGCATGACATAACTTTCCCACACTTGCTGAGTACCCACGGTACACAAACTTGCATATTTGTTGGTTTAAATTGCTGCTCAGGTCAAGGGGATGATGTGTTGTTCAATGACCAAGATTTTGGACCCGAAGAAGGATTCTAGGTTCATGGAGTCTCCCGGGCAACGCCTGTGACGGAGCCCACAAGAATAATATTCCGCTGCAATTTTATTTACATGTTATGAACTTATTATCGTCCATCGAGACATATGCTATGTAAGACTTATTTATATTCGACACCTGGCTTGTAATAAATGATGCTTCACTATTTGTCATCACATGTATGAAAAAATGATCCTGGCATACATGTGATATTCACTCGGTTGTTCTTCGGAGAAACCGGGTGTGACAGAAGTGGTATCAGAGCCAAGGTTGCCCGTAGGAACGTGGACCTAGGTAGAAATGGACGTATTTAAGGACCCTATTTTCTTGAAAACTATTTTCACAAAGGTGTGAGTTGAAAAGTGTTATTTAATGGGTCACTTTATTCATCTTATCCCAACTTTTATTCAAAATAGGATTTTTGTTTAAAATCTTATCTAACTTAATCTTAAATGCTTTATGTTTTAGATGGTTCGCATGATCCGTACCGCCCGCAAGTCCACCGGAGGGAGAGTTCCCGTAGTTGCCCTTGCCCTGAGAGAGGAGGACCGTCCGGTGACGTATCTCTCCTACGGATTGGCAGTAGGAGGATTGTTGCACCGTCTTCGACGCATGCTCCAAGCCGCCGGCAATACGGGCAAGCTAATCATACACTACAGCTCCACCCAAACCATCCGAGAGAAACGGGAAGAGTGGAGTTCAGAAATGAGGATTATCCACAAAAATCAGCTGCTCAAGATCCACCGCTCTCCAGCTTGTCGAGCGACACAGGTAAATGCGGAGAAGGATGTCACCTGGGAGGCAATCACCTGCTAGAGTCACATCTACCGTCGCCACCTGGACAGGACTGAGTACATGTATGTCCTCCAGCGTGAGAGTGGTACAACGGAGTACAAGTACCCGCCAGTGCAGCAAGGGACTTCCCATGAGCACATGGACTTGTGTTTGGAGGATGCTGCTATGCTCAGCACTCGACTGCAGGAGTGTCAGCAGGAGCTTCAGGATGTTCATGACACACTGAAGGAGACTGAGGCGTTGCTTCAAGCCAGCTTAAGGGCGAGAGAAAGAGGAGATGGGAATGAACTTTGTGTCACCATGAATGACCGACGAGGGTCGCCGGAACCGGCTTTGCGGCCACCTCCCGGCCCCATATTCGCCGCCCCCCAATCCAGCCCGCTGAATCCATTTGGAAGGTCGCCGGCCGCCGGCGATCGCCGGAAACGTGCGCGCACCGTCCACATCTCGGATTAGGGTTCTGGCGAGGTCAGGGAGGCTCAATTCTTCACCAAATCATCGGATTTCATCTCTGGAGCACCAGGGAGTTGTGAGGAACGTGGAAATGGCAACCAACCGGACCGGGGAGCTCTCCAACCATGTCGGCACCGTGCGGCCGACGGGGTCCGAAGGTGCGCCATAGACAAAACTTGGATTTTCTCCCTCTACACCCCATCTCTCAGTTAAAGATCGATGGAGGAGGTTCGCTAGCTAGTTAGGATTCTATGTGCGAAGTTTGCAAGGCTAGAAACAAAGATTGAGCGTGAATTTCACTGTTTCCTACCTCGAGGTCGAGTTGCGCCGCCCAGGAGGAAATCTCAAAATTCTCCTCCGACGAGTCACGGCTCGGGATGATTCTTGGGGATGAGGAGCTCAGGTCGTGGTGCACCAATGGGTTGGCTTTGTTGGGCGAGATATTCTTCGGTGTGGGCTGTCTACGGTGACCGAACTCGTTTCCTTCGGTTTCACTCGGACACGGCTGTAACTTTGCAGTTTTTAGGCGCAAGCGGGCACGGGACTGTGGAGAGAAAACGCTAGCCGGCTAGAACATGCATGTGCGATGATCTTTGCTGTGGGGAGCTCGATCACCAGAGGATCTGTGGTGGTGTGCGGTGGGAAAAACAGAGCACGGGCGCCGGCGTCGTTGTTCTTGGGAGAAAACAGAGCAAGCAACTGAGGGAGCGAGAGAGGAATTTGCTTTGGGGCACTTGCTGCGTGAAGATCAGGCCGAGCGAAAGAAAACCAAGAAGCAGGAGCTGGAATTGGCAAGTCACGGGAGGGTTGGGCGCCGGCGCGCTGTCACACGCTGAAGAACCGAGGAAGTCAGTTTGCTTTGTGTGTGTATGACATGTGGGCCACAGCACCACATATCTTTTCTATCCTCTGTGCTTTATGATTCCCACACCGCCTTTGTCCAAATTCCGCCAAAATTTGATGGTAGACCAAAAAAATATGAGGAATTTAAATCTGAAATCAGATTTTAAAATTGAGCACGTTTGGTTCAGTTTCCAAATTCAAATTTGAATTTGATTGTGCTCTCAAATATTCCTTCGAATAAATAGTAGATGAGCTCCAAAATTAACCAAATTTGGATTATGAGCTCATTGATACATGGAAATTGCATGTGAATTCACTTGGATACATTTAGACAATCCGAACATGAATCCTTTTAAAAGATTCAAAATTGTGTTTAAATTTCCTTCCACTCTACACATAGAGGATGTGTACATGAGTGTAATTTAGAGAGTGAAGTTCTTTCCTCAGGTTATCATGTGTTAAGCATGAGCGAAAGAAATTTTTTAACTCTCCCTAGTGTCCATTTTTGTGTTCATCATTTCATGTGACACGAACTCAAGCTTTCCTTTGCCTTAACTTTGTTTCATAAGGTGAAATAAAAATTTACAAAAGTTAGGGCTGTTACACAAGGGGCCGAAGCCAAAGGGTCCAAGAGCCGCCTCCGCACGGCCGAGGAAGTCCCAGACCTTCTTTGCCTCATTGTCACGAGAAGCCCGGAGGTGTTCGGCCACCTTGGTTGAAGAAGCCAGCTCCCTCACCGAACTCCTCCTCGCCAGCTCCTGTTCCCGGGTGGCTAGCCCCTGCTCCAGAGCAACCAGAACCTGCTCCTTGGTGGCCAGCCACGCGGCCCGCTCGTCCAGGTCAGACTCCCTAAATGCAGCGGCGCGCTCCTGGTCATGGGCGCCCTGAAGTCGCTCCTTTAGGCACCCCTGCTCCTCCTTGTGGGCAGCCAGACGGTCGGAGAGCTCCCTCTCCCTCGCTGCCGCCTCCTTCTCCCGATGAAGGAGTGTCTCCTGGAGCTCCGTCAGGATCGCGTGACGTGCATCGGTGGAGGCATGGAGGTCCTTGGCCTCAACCAGGAGGTCACCGTATTCTTGTGGAGGTCGGCGATGACAGCCTCCTTCTCCTCCAGCACCTCCTCCCGAGCCTCGAGCTGGTCCTCCCGAGCCCAAGCCTTCGCCCTGGCAGACTAGACCCGCGCCTTGAACATGTCGTCCCAGTCTAGGAGGCGCTCCCGCTCAGACCTCAGCTCGGCCCACTCCTGCTCGAGCACGTCCTGCATCTGGTCCAGGCTAGAGCGGACAGCTCTCACGGCCCTGGGTATCGGGACAGCCCTCGGCATCGCCAAGCAAGGGATTGCCTCAATCCGCTCCAGCTCTGCATCTTCCTGAGGTGCGATCGTCACGGTGAACTGTGCAGGGGGAGGAGGGCTAGCAGCTCGTTCAACAGCAGCCACGCCGCTCCTAGTGGCATCCACGCCCACCGGCTGGCTGCCTCGGGGGCCCGGGTGCCAACATCCGGAGCCGCCCCAGGCGCAGGCTCAGGCACTGCCGCCGGTGTAGGAGCTTTGGCGGAGAAGGAGCCCTGGCTCCTGGACTGTTGCTGCGGAGGAGGAGGAGACGAGCTCTTCTGAGGAGCCCTACAAAAAGAAGCACCAAGCATCAACTACGCCATCCAGCGGCTCGGTAAACAACCCTACGAGGTTGAGCCGTACCTGGAGGCCTGGAAGTTCCACCCCGCGCGGAGCTTCTTACGTGGAGGGATCGATCCACTGGCCCCCGCCGGTGTTGAGGTCGCCTCCACTGGCATCGGAGCCAGCGGAACCTCAGGAGTCTTCGTTGCCAAAGACAGCACAGCAGGAGCCTTTCCTGCCGAGGATCTCAACACCAAAGATACGCCTTGAGCCGTGGCTGCCCTCGATGGCTGAGAAGCTGAGGATGTTGCTGGAACCTTCGTCACCGCCAACGTCGCCTCAGGAGTCTTCCCCGTCGACAGCTTCCCTCCCCTGATCGCCGGGCGAGCAGGCGTCGCCGCACTTCTCCACCAGCAGCTTCCCCACCCAAAGCGGAGTCAGAGGGCAGCCGCAATAATGAGGAAGATCCCGAGGAGCCAGCTCAGTGAAACGAGTGGTGTAGAGTCCTTTCCCTTAGTTTAGCAGGTGTCGAGTAGTCGAGTTGTTACCTTAGTTAAGGGTGTGATTATATTTGGTGTGTGACGTGAGTTGTGGAAGACATGGGCAATTGTCCACAACCTCGTCTTCAGGATTGTTTTGCTTTGATGTGTGAACCCCTATGAATAAAGAGTGCATTTATTCCGCGTGAGATATGAAACCCTCAGAAAATATAAATATAGTAAGGTCTCAAAATTTTAAGTTTAAAACAAGCAAATTGGGAAGTTAATACGTAATGCTTTAAGTTAACACCTGGTTGAGCATGATAGATGGCCGGAAGAGGAAAGGGTCGTGTTGCCAACCCCGCCAACAATAATGATGAGGCAGGAAACCCTCATCTTTCCGGAGGACAAGACAGGGGTGGTCACCGGGAAGGAGTTGATCCCATCCACCAAATGCTTGAAAATCAGAATCAGCTCATCCAGAGCCTGACTCAAGTGGTGGCCAACTTGCACCAAGCTCCACCTCCACAAGCTGCACCACGCCAACCAAGGTTGAGTGAGTTTCTAGGGACTCAACCTCCAAAGTTTGCAAGTGCTGCTGAACCTTTGGAGGCAGATGATTGGCTAAAGACCATTGAGAGCAAGATGAGGATCATACAATGCCAAGGATATGAGAGGGTGCTGTTTGCCGCTCACCAATTGCATGGACCTGCTGCTGATTGGTGGACCGCTTACGTGGCCGCCCATCATGACCGCCGCTTGGTCTGTTGGCGTGAGGTTGAAGAAGAAGTTCTGACGTGTGGGGCCCGCCGGCAGTGTTTAAACATTTTCAGGATTTAGCAGTTTCAGTTTAAACTTTGAAGGACCATAACTTTGTGTAGGAGTGTCCAAAAGTTGTCAAGTAAATTTCATTGGATTTCTTTCAGTGAGTACTATCCAGGGGTGGATCCCAGTATTTATGAAAATCCCTGGATTTGGTTCATTAATTCATTTAATGAAAATCTTGTAGGATTTATTCCAGGAGTTCTGTTGTTTGGAAAATTCCCAATTTTGGGAAGGACATCCTACCAAATATACATGAACTCTAGTAAATATTTCAGAGGATTTGGACCTCATTTGCTTGGTCAAATGTTGCGTTAATTCTTTATGTCTCTTCAAAACAGGAAAAATGAACAGAGCCCATTTTCAGCTTTTCTCCAATCCTTGTAAAATCCATATCTCCATGCAGGAAACTCCAAAAATGGTAAAACCAATTCATATGGACTCAGGACATTTTGTACTTCACAAAAAGTCTACTTTTCAGCATAGGAAAGCTTAAGAGCTAGGAGGTAAAGGCAGATTAGTTAAAACCACATAAGGATTTGTTGTGATCACATTGAGCCATTTCATGGGCGCAATTTTTGCACACTGCCTAAATACCTTCCCTGGAAGGTGAGGTTAAATTTTCAGCTTTATTGGACTCCTGGAACTTGAGCTGCCATTCATTAGGTCTAAGTGTTCATATGAGGACTTAGTCACATGGTGATTAATTTTACCTCCCTTTTCACCTAGTATTCTTCCTCTCTAAGGTTGTAGATCCAACAACAGAAACCCTGCTGTTGTTTTTCCCTTGTAAGTGTGAGTTAAGTTGTGCAACAGTTTGTAAAGAATTTTCCATGTACTTTTGAAATATATGTGCATTGCATTTTAATAGCTCACGTGACGTCGATGTTCGACGAGGATTCAACTCAGCAACGAGGATCTCCATCTCGTGACGAGTTTGGTGGATTCTCTGGAGGAAGACTAACTCCTAGCCTCTAACAAAACCGTTGAGCAAGGCAAGCCCCGGTTTGCATATAATTACCATATTTAAATTTTGCTTACCTTCATCTCATGTTTATTAGACTTGATATTGTGCATTATGTCTAGGATGCTTGAAACCCACTTGCATGGCTATTAAACCCCTTGAGTAGAAGGTTTAGTGTATGATTTGCCTCGTCGTAGATGGCTAGGCTAATGTTGTAGCTAGCTCGGTAGAAGTCGAGTAGTAAAAATCTACTCGCGAGAAAGGTCGAATAACGGAGTTTACTCGCGAGAAGTTGATGATAAGAGCACCCTCATGAAAAATGAGATGGGGACGGGGAGTTCCTGTAGGATGGAGTGCTCAAGGTTGTCTCGACCTGCGACGGGTGTGAAAACGCTTGAGACCACATTGGGCCTGGGCTGGGAGGGTAAGGCAAATGTACAGGTTGGTTATTAGCCCCGTCCGTGTCGGTTAATGACCATGCGTATGTGGTCCTGCTGGACAAGTTTGAGCTGTACCGGATATATAGTGAGGTATGGGACCCATGAAACCGATGTAACTCGATGAACCATGATATAGAAACTCATCCTTCGCGTGGGAATGGCGTTTAGAGTGCGGGAGGTATAAATCCTTTAGCGGACAACTTCGATGTGTCCACGTAGAGGACCATCCTGCTCGGCGCGAAACATTTTTCTATGTCGGGGTGTTGTGTGAAAGGTTGCTGCATACAACATAAGAAAGAGTGATTCTTTAGAGGCGGGTGTATGTGTCGTGTATTCCAGGTTGTTATTGATTCGAATCACCGTCGCTCGTGGAAGAGGATTGAACTTACTTGCCCACTGCGCCGTGACATAGTAAGAAGAGGAACTAAGTCTCTTAACCTGTTGTTCATGGCTTAATCATTGTATTGGAACCTTGACTGAATTAGATATAGTGCCAACTAAAGTTCTATTCCACCTTATGCTAGCAACATCGGGATAAGCATTTCTTGTTTGATTGTGGACTTCCGGTGTTGTGAGACGTGAGGACCACTAAAATGAAGGCTATAGGAATCTGAATATAAGGATCAAGTTTAGTCAAGCTGCATTTTGCAAAATTCACATTCCTATCTTTTTACTACTAATGCATGTAGAGTTACATGTTTAGGATTGACGGTTAAGACTTGTTGAGCCTTAGTGCTGCGGTTGCTTTGTAGTTGTTTTTGCAGGTAGCAGGATGTCTGCTATGAAGATGGTTGTTCGGTGAGACATCAAACCTCACGGTTCGTTTAACTCACCGGAAATCTAGCCGCTGCCTTATTTTGGTGAAGCTAGTCGGAAGAGTTCACGGGCTGAACTACTTCTCTTCGGCGTAGTTATAGTCGAGAGTGAGTAGATGTACAGCTTTTATTTTCTGCTGTGTGTGTACATTATGTTGTAAAAGAGCCTATCTTGAGTAATAAAGAGTTTTCTATGTTTTACCATCTTTTCATGCATGCTGTTGGGTGCCGCATCGCACGGCACCACCCAGTGCGATTCCTGGAGCACAGACCCCGGGCGGGGCCGTGGCACCTTGCGCCCCGGAGGGCTGGTCCAGGAGGTGAGCCAGGTGCTCCCTGCCCTGGACTCAGTCGGGGAGAAGCTCCTGGCGCTGGAGAACGTTGTGGGGGAGCATCTGGAGGCCGAAGGCAAAGCTCTGGCCCAGATGGTGGCAGGGCATGTGCTTACTTGCCTTCGGAGCTGCGACCCCAGCATCTCCCTGGAACCTGTGGTACAGGGTCACAGCGCAGAGTTATTGGGGGCGGCAAAGTCTTCCATGGAGGAGGTTGCCCGACTCGTAGCTGCTAGGTTCCAACGCGGATAGCTCCTAGGTCTCCCGCTTGCCTTGTATCCTCCTATGTACGTCGGAGCTCTGTTGTGGTTAATGTTTTTTTGATTCAAGTCTTATGTATTCTTGGGTTGTCGATGTAGACTTTGGACCTTTAGCAGCGCAAAGGTACAGAATGACTTAGCCGACGTGGATAGCTCCTTGCCGATGTCCCAAGCTTGTTCCTCCAGGTCCTTAGCAGCGTAAGGATCTAGGGTGCTCCGGCAGTGTGGCTACCACTCCTTCTGGCTCCTTGGCAGCGCAAGGACCCAAGAGAAGTTCGACCCTTTTCTTTAGCTTGTCGTAGCTGGTGCTCCGAGTCTTCTGCACACTGCTGCAGTGGTCTGACGTCCTCCCCGCGTGGTTCACCGTGATGGCCCCCTGGTAAGTGTGGCCCTTGTGTTGGGGGGCACCTACCACTGGATGAGGCAGGATGTAAGCATCAGACCCCCTGGGAGCTCCGAGGCGCCAGACCTGTGCGGATCGGCAGACATGGCAAAAAAGACGGAGTAGTCGTGCTCTCTGGTCACTCTTCCTTGTTTGGTAGCTTTACTATGGCTTACGGTCCTCAGCTGAGCTACGGGGCTTGGTTAAATCGATGTGGGTCGTCCGGGCTATGGTTAAAGCCTTGCCCATGGGTATGAGCTGTCCGGTTCCCCGGTACCGAGCTGTAGCGCTAGAGAGGCAGAGTGTGCACGCTAGAGGTACGGAACCAGGCATAGCAGGCTACACACCCTGGACTTCCCGCTGGCATAAGCCTTTCAGGGGAGGCCCATTCGGCGCCATAGGGCCCCCAGGCAATGAGAAAACCAAAGGTTCCTAAGTTACGGTCAATACCTTGCTCGGGAGTATGAGCCGTCCAGCTCCCTAGTACCGAGCTGTAGCGCTGGAGAGGCAGGGTGTGCACGCTAGGGGTACGGAACCGGGCATAGCAGGATACACACCCTGGACATCCCGCTGGCGTAAGCCTTTCAAGGGAGGGACCATTCGGCACCATAAGGCCCCTAAGCAATGAGACAACCACAGGACCCCGGGTACGCCACAGGTACCTCAAGCAGACCCGCCTGCAGAAGGATAGCACAGACCTTGCTACGGTTGAACACAAGAGAGAGAGAGTGACTGGCCACATGGCGGCCTGAGCGGTATGAAAAAAAGCATGAAAAGAATAGGGGCAATGTCCGGGGTCCAATTACTTTTCTTGTCCGTATGCGTGTTCTTTCTGGGCCCCCAAGTACTCAGTTGTAGCGCAGGAGAGGCAGAGCGGTAGGCTTAGGGTACGGAACCAGACTAAGCAGGTTGCACGTCCTAAACCTCTCAAAGGCGTTAACCTTTCAGCGAGGAGACCTTCCAGTGCCACCAGACCTAGAACAAGCATGTAGGAAAGGCTCCGAACATGCCATTTACAGTTGATATGCATGAGTAAGCACAAATTGTAAAGAAGGTACGCAGGGTAGGATAAATTTTTCTTATTTCTGGCTTCTTTCGGTTGATAGGAGGAAACAGGCCGAGCAAGAAGGCAGCGACCCGCCCTGGATGACAAGAGTACCAGGACCCCTCCGGAGCTTAGCTGTTCTAAGCGCTGTTCCTAGACACTATGGCACCTTTACAAAGAAAGAGAAAAAGAAAAAATACCCTACCACACGCTAAGGATAGAACTTACGGGGGTGTTCTGTGTTCTGTGGATTTGGTAGACGTACCCATCCTCTGTGGCTAGGTGGGCGCACCTGGGATGGCATACTTGTGATGCTCGGAAGGGACCCTCCCATCTGGTGGAGGGTTTGTCACCCCTTCTCGATAAAGTGTTAGTCGAGGCACCAGGCGGCCCTACCTTGGACTGTCTACTCTGCGCATACCGTTGCTGATATCGCCGGAGCGCTTAGCGGTGTAGCACATTTTGAGCAGCCTCTAGCCACGTTGCCTTGTCGATGAGGTTGATATCTTCACGCGGAAGCTTGTCTTACGTGGCTTCATCGTATGTCCGTACGCAGGGATGAGCCCTTCGTGTGTTCCGGGGGGGAGGGCGGCCTGGACCCCCTACACCAGTGTAAGAGGGTGTTTCCCTTGTCGCACGATGCGGGGGGGGGGGGGGGGGACGTCTGGCTGGACGTGGAGCGTCTTGCGTCGCTCGCTGTCGACGCTGGAGTCGGAGTCGTAGTGGCCGTAGACGGCTTTCAACGCCTGCTCATCGTCTTGATACTCCATCTCTTGCTCATCGCTGGCCTCAGGTTTGGCCTTTTGTTTGCCCTCCCGCTGGTGGGAGGGTGCACCGTCTTGGCGCGGCCGCTGCTGTTGCAGCTCACGGAAGCGCTCCGCAAGCTTCTTGATCTCGTGGCAGTAGCTAGCGCCGTGGTGGCTGGAGTAGTGCACCGGACACCAATGGCCGTCGTCGTTGGCAGACGACGGATGTGGGCACTTATCAGTGCGTGGGGCTTGGCCCCCACCGGCTGCTTCTAGGGCGGCAGTGGATGCTCCGACCAGAGGCTTGTTCCTACCCCCGGTCTTGTTCTTCTTGCTGCTGCGTGGAGCAGCAGCCTCTCCTGCACTCCCTTCCACGGAAGCAGGTCGTGAGTGCCAGTCTCGGCCTTCCTCCGCCCTGGCACATTTGTCGGCTAGGCTGAAGAGCTCAGAGACGTCTTGCACATCGTGTGTGGCTAACTTCTTGAGCATCTTCTTATCGCGGACGCCTTGCAATAAGGCGATGACGATGGAGGCGTTGGAGATGCGGGAGATGGTGTTCCTGACCTTGGAGAACCACTGGATGAAGGATCACAGAGACTCCCCATTACACTTACGCATGCCGTGGAGGTTGATGTAAGGGCCCAAGTTTTTCAATTGCTAAAAAGTGTTCATCACACCACATCACCTCATTTGAGGAGATAATATGAACACATTTGAAGAGCAAGTAAACACCATCAAGAAACTCATTAGGAGATATCACTAAGTTTTCACCAGCAGGCTACAAACTCCAATTCTCCCACCCACGGGCCCCCTCTTGTGCCATGCAGTTCCCAGGACAGTCCTCACTCGACTCCCATTCCCCGCGCCTTCCACGATCCATAACAATCTAGAAACTTATCTAATTAGTCAGCTAAGCCACACTCATACTTGGCCTTGTGGTGGCACTGTTATCCTGGCATGTGCTCGCATGAACCGGTCCTTAGATCTACGGCAAGTAAACCACCATCTCATGTTACCTCATTCACAAACACAGTCTTGCCTAGATCTCCCTCCGATCCATGTTGGTTAACAACATCAGTTTCTCATTATCATTACGAGTGCAGTTAGCTAGACACATCTATCTCGCTTCCCAATCCCATGGACTCAGTGAAGCTTCAAAGTAAAACCATACCCGACTCATAAACTTCCCTGGCGACAAGGGTGGTTTAACAAAAACTAGTAAACTCCTATAAAAGGGTTTCATGTTTGACTCAACACACACACCTTTTCGCAAAACAAAACAGTTTTTCTCAAAACATAGGATCAATATGGTCAAGGGGCACTTGCCTTGTTCTGGCTGTTCCGGTTGCTCTTGGATCTCGAAACCTTGTTGTTGCAGTTCGTTGTAGACAGCTCCCTGAGCTTGTCCTTTCTATATAAGATCACACACATACAAGATTCACAGCAATCAATATCATGCATAAACTTTAACTAGATGCGATGATTCTTATGCATGTTAATCCTATGATGCAGTTTACTTTGTACGTGTTCTTGCATGGCTTGCATGGGTTTTATGATGAACAGAGTTGTAGAGATCAATTGTGGACGTAGCGATGATCTTGACTTTAGTTTAAATCGACCAACAAGTGATCTGTCCACGAAAAAGCTTCTGTTCGAAAGGAATCGAAGAACAGATGCAAAGAAAACATGATGATGTCATAAGGTAGTATTGGAGACCTACCTTACGTTCTTCGTGGTCTCGGGGTCCTTCTCTTAGCAAGACAGATTGTTGGGGATCTCTTCCGGCACAACCGTTTGACACGCGGCACAACCGGAGCTCCTCTCTGCGGAAAAGGGGAGACCAGGTCCCGGTGGACACATGGAGCATCCGGAGCTCATCACCGCGGAGGTAACGAGTTCTGGAGCAGTTTTTGGATTCGGTACGCGTAGAAATATCGGTACGGAGAAGAAACCAAACTGAATTCCACAATGTTACCGCACCAAATCGACTAAAGGTAAGTTGTTAAGATTCAACGAGAATCTGAATGGGACTCTTATTCAAAATACAATCAGATTAGGACTCTTCTTCTCCCGATTATAAATAGAACCCAGAACCTTTGGCCAAAAACCACAAACTTCTTCTGAGCCGACGACTTAGAGCTCTAGCCCCAACTCGCCGAGTAAGCCCATCACCGGAGTTCGGTCGAGAGAGAGATCGCCGGAAGAGAGCCCCAACGATCTGTCTGATCAGAGAAGGACCCCGAGACAAAGAAGAACGTAAGGTAGGTCTCCAATATCACGTTACGACATCATCGTGTTTTCTTTGCATCTGTTCTTCAATTCCTTTCGAACAGAAGCTTTCTCGTGGACATATCACTTGTTGATCGGGTTGATCTAAAGACAATATCATCGCCACGTCCACATTTGATCCGAACATCTCTGTTCATCGTAAAACCATGCAAGCCATGCAAGAACGCGTACAAACTAAACTGCATCATAGGATTTACATGCATAAGCATCATCGCATCTGGTTAAAGTTTGTGCATGGTATTTATTGATTATGAATCTTGTATGTGCGTGATCATGTATAGAAGGACAAGCTCAGGGAGCTGTCTACGACGAGCTGCCACAACAAGGTTTCGAGATCCAAGAGCAACCAGAACCGCAAGAACAAGGCAAGTGCCCCTTGACCATATTGATCCTATGTTTTGGGAAATTATTTTGTTTTGCGAAAAGGTGTGTGTGCTGAGTCAAACATGATGGGAAACCCTTTTATATGAGTTTACTAGCTTTGGTTAAACCACCCTTGTTGCCAGGGAAGTTTATGAGTCGGGTATGGTTTTTGCTTTAAGCTCCGCTGAGTCCATGGGATTGGGAAGCGAGATAGATGTGTCTAGCTAACTGCACTCATAATGATAATGAGGAACTGATGTTATTAATGAATATAGATCGGAGGGAGATCTAGGCAAGACTTGGTTTATGAATGAGGTAGCATGAGATGGTGGTTTACTTGCCGTAGATCTAAGGACCGGTTCATGCGAGCATGTGCCAGGATAACAGTGCCACCACAAGGCCAAGTATGGGTGCGTCTTAGCCGAGTAATTAGGTAAGTTGCTAGATTTTTATGGACCATGGAAGGCGCGGGGAATGGGAGTCGAGTGAGGACTGCCCTGGGAACTGCATGGCACAAGAGGGGGCCTGTGGGTGGGAGAATTGGAGATTCTAGCCTGCCGGTGAAACCTTAGTGAGTCCATACATCTAGTAACCCCTTTGTAAAGGCTACTTTGTGATCTCTTGGCCGTACACCGACGGTTGTGTACTGGTATAATGGAGGTTCTACAGTCGCCGACGGGTGACGAAATCACAAACTTGTGGGTAAAGAGGTGCAAACTCTGTAGAGTCTTAAAACTATCATGATAGCCGAGCTTACGGTCACGAGCGCCTGGCCAACTTCCATGATTAGATGGGATGGTTATTGGATATGGTTATTGGGTATGGTTTTGGTTATGGTTTGGTTTTGGTTTTGTTTTCGAGACTGTTGACTCCGGGTGATGAGACGGGTTGCATGACTGTTGAGTCATGGCAACGAGGTTTAACGGTGTGAAACGGAAATTATTTATGAGATGAAATGGTAGCGAATACGAGATGGTATTCGTGAGATGGTAGTGAATACGAGGAGGTATTCGTGAGCAAGACTGAGGTTGATTAATGTCTGGTTGGGACATGGAAGGTAATGAACATAATGGAGGTATGATTGATATTTTAATACATATTGGGATTACATTCGCTTAAAGATAAGTTGCTGTTTTATCATGGTTTTGATAAATAACTTTGCTTTCTGCAATTAGCCATTTTATACCTATCTTGTTGTGAGCTACATATCATATTTTCCCGCACTTGCTGAGTACACCATTGTACTCAAACTTGCATTATTATTTCATCATCAACAACAGGAGAAGATTACTATGAAGACCAAGTGGAGCATTAGGCGTGTAATCTGTCCTCAATCTTGCCTGTGGGAATGGAGTAGAGATGGAGCCGCTGCTGCTGTTTAGATTGCTTCCGCATTAGAATAAAGACTTCCGCTGTTAGATTAAGACTTCCGCTGTGAGCATGAGTCCAAGACTCATGAGACATTGTAATAACTTCCTCAATAGCGTCGTCTCGCTCTTGAGCAAGGTCCTCGTTCTGCTGGGTCAGATTCTGTACCAGTTCCTGTAACGCCGCGATGTCGACACGGCTCTTCTTCTTTGCCTTCTTCAGACAATGCAACTGATTGTGCTGTTCATTCAGTCGCTTGATCGTCGGAAGGAGCACATTGCGGAGTGCGCTGTGAGCACTCTCGAAATGGTCTCCACGGCTCGTGCTCTCCTTGAGCTTTGTGGCGAGATGCTCCGTATGAACAGCTTGGCTGTCCATCACGGCATTTCCCGCCCTCATCTGGAGGCTGAGATTTGCCTCCGCGGGGTTGTACCTTGGGCAACTCGGGTCTGTTGCCTCCAGGTACCTCTCTTCCCACACATGCTGAGCCCGTCCCTCCACCGGAACGAGCGCGTATGGAGTGCCCTCCATAGAATGCACATGTAGTTGGCAGAAACGTGACATGGTGTCACGGGCTGCCACTTGCCACATCCCTTCCGGTTGTCTTCCTCTCACCGTGATGGTGAACGGCACCCAACCGGGTGGCGTAGGTCTTGCAGGGACTTCGACATGGATTGTCCACGTCTTGTTCCCCTCTTCGCCTTCTTCCTTGCTGAAGTACTGCGGCACCTGGTTGTATCCGAAATATTGAAGCATCTGCCTCAATGTTTCCGGATAGCCGCTGCGGTGAGAACAGTGGGACACCACCCATCCGTTCTCCAACTGTTTATCTGCTGTCATCTGTAAAAATATATTTGAGAAATGTCAAATATTTATTTAAACAGTAAACCACTGAGTTATGACATAAGACATGTCAGTAAACCCATAAAACTTGGAAACATAGTTCAAATTTTAAACAAATTTGACTGTTGATCTGCTGTTCCCATGACAGCCCTGACCAGTTTCCATTTCAACCTGATTTAGGCCATGTTAAGGCAAAACTAGTTCTGGAGCTCAACATCAAAGTTAAAGCTAACTTCAATAGCTTTCCAGAAAGTATTTGCTTGGCCTAAGATCTGTCCTGGTTCAAAAGTTATAAGATGTCAAAGTTAACAGAATTTCTGGAGAAAATTGGACAGCACCTCCCTGCTTTAGGTACTGATTTGATCCAAGAATTCCAGTTAATTCTGCTCTCAATCTGACAAAAATTTCTGTTACAAAGTTGTAACCCATCCCACAAGCTTTCCATAACTACCTCATTTTCTATTTTTGGATTTTTATGCAGGAAGTTATGCTCAGTTTACAGAGAGTTTACAGAGAGTCTTTTCTCTGCCCTGTTTTCTGGACGGTTTCAACTCTACTGCATTTTTCGATTGGTTAAGGGATGAAACACCTCTGGACCTCAACAGAAAAGTTGTAAAGCTCTTCAAAAGATTTCCAGAAATGTATCATATGACCCCAACCTCGAAAGAACTCAACCTCTAACCTCTGATTAACTTCAGCCTTGATTCAGCTGAAAACAGAGTGCTCTATCCTTAACAACCTAATACGTTGAAAACTTGTTAACTTTGAATATCTTGTTCAAGGGAAGGAGTTACATCAAGTTTTACTACTTTAGATCAAAACCTTCAAGTTTTAAATGAATTTGTTCATTTAATAGGGTGTGACGTCGATGCGTCACCAGATTATGTCGGTACTACGTCCTCACAAAGAAAAACCTATACCGGACTTAGCCGGCTTCGTTAATTCAGTGGCACTAAACGTCACTCGCACACGGATGCTACACGTCTACCGTTTCTTGGTCAGGCTACCTGCAGAAACTCAAACAATCATCAGACTCGGCTGCACACCGAGCCTGGAATCCATACAGTTCGTACACCCGGCCGTCATCACTCGCCCAGATGTTCTCAAGCCAAACACGCCTTGAGTTACGTGTTCACGTTTCAGACCACGTGAAGGGGTCTCCCAAATTGCACCACGCATGCCAGGGACAGACGTTGCTCGAATACCCCAAACGACATGAAGAGTCGTAGAGGATATCAAAGCGGGTCGGGTTACCTGCCAACCGTGGGGCTCCACCCTTCAGCTTGTGCGCACTGGTGGACAGCGCTTACGTGTACCCCCCAAGACATAAACGTCCCGAGATACACGATTTTCCGACATAGACAAATAGGTTAGTATGCCACTTTCTATATACTAATAACATCCTTATACGGGCTAGTAACTCGTTCCTCACTGGATTTTTGAAAAAGATGACCTTTTTAGTGCGTTAAACCTCAAGCGAGCTCTGATACCAGCGCTGACACGACCCCACGGTCTTGTCGAGCCAGGATCACGCTGAGGGGTGCTGCGTTGCACAGCACCGGATAACAGACATCAAAGGTACAAAGTGGAAGCAAAATTTTATTACATAAACAAGTTTATGAACATGTTTACATCAAAATAAGTCCAGTCTACACTCACGGGCATAGACTACGCATCAAGTCCATGTTCAGCCCTTGAACGTGTCCTTGCTAGCACACACGCACACTAACTCTGCGGCGTGCACGACTCCCACTCGACAGGGTTCCCCTCCTGGGGTTCCGTCTCCTCTTCGGGAGTCCCTTCCTCATAGAACCCCTGCAAAAGCTTCAAACACAAGCAGTGAGCACGAAGGCTCAGCAAGTCTGACCCGTCTCACCTAAACATGGAACTTCTACATGAGGGGTGATGGGTACATGAGGTAAAATCATTTGCAAAGGACTCACCTAATTAGTGGAACCTTACTTTCACGTTTTAGCAGCAGGTTGTGGAAAACCTTACGATAAGGCACATGAGAGAGCTACAATCAAACAAGAAACACATTTCTCTCATGTACTTTGCCCAAAGTTGAAAAGAACTTTAGTTCGCTCTAGACTACAGCAAATAATTAGCAATCAAGTCCATCTTTCAATCAGCAACATTTTAACATGCAACTAGTCTGTTCTTTCTACGTCACGGTACAGTGAACAAGTGGTACTCACTGAACACGAGGGACGGCGATTATAATCGATTTACACCTGCAGGGTTACCCGAATAACCCGTCACGTACGCCCGTACTCGATGTTGCCTACAACAACCATCACTGACACCGTACGCAACCACCTTTCACCCGTCAGACAAATATTGAACCAGTCCCATCGTCCCGAGCAAGAGGTCTCTGCACGCACATCTCCGTGCCGCCAGCCGATTTACACCTCGAGCTCTCAACCTACCCTCTGAATGACGGGCAATGCCTCAATACCCAGCTACCCGAGTTACATTGGTTTCCCGGTTCCCATATAGCCGGTAGGTCTTCCGTACTGTTCTAGCTTGTTCAACAGGCCCGCACACGGCTCGGTCCTCAATCGACAGAAGCGGAGCTATAGCACACAGGCCCCAAAGTCCTGCTGCCCTTACTCTTCGCTTGGTCTCATCTTTCTTGCCATGTAAATCATGTGCTATCTCTACCCGAGTCGAGTGCCTCTAGCCTATGCTCGCGAGTAGTTCCAACTACTCGACTTGTACCGAATCCTACACTATCTTAGCATTGCATTAGCTAACGGAGTTTTGCAATCCTAAACCCAACCAATGGTTTTCTTGGCTACGTAATTAGGTTTCCAAACAAGACTCTAATGCAAGAATGTACGATACTCAAGTAAGTGCTCAAAACAATAAAAATTTGTAACAAGGTTAATGCAAACCGGGGCTTGCCTTGCTGCTCTTTGTCGTAGGCTAGCTGTTCCTCTGGAGTAACAAAGTCTAGGACTTCGGGTTCCTCCTCGACCTTAGCGACTACATGATATAAGACATACATGTATTAATTTGAATGCATTTATATTAAGTTTGAATTTGTGAAACTTATAAGTCCCACTAGACAGACTCAATAACTCTGAAACTTTTACTGTGGCTTGGTCACAACCTAAATACAGACTTGGTCAAGTTTTAGTTGCAGCAAAGCTCATTTGAGCTCTCCACAATTAATTATGTACTTGACCTTAATTGAAGGCTTTTAGGGTGTTCTAAGTATTTTCATGAAACAAACTATGTCTTTCTGAAAACTAGATTTTCAGAGGGTTCTAATGGAGTTGGTCTCATTTAATTTGAAGGTTCCTAACTAAAGTTATGAGCTAAACAATTTCAGGGAAAATTCTGAAAATGTTTCTGAACATTTTCTATTTTCTCTGGAACAGTTTCTCTAATCACACCATTAGGTGGATCAAATGAGCTCAAATGGATCTGAAATTTTTATGGTGGTTCAGAGATATTTTGGTGAACATCCCAGTAAAATTTCAGGATTTTCCTCCAAAGGATTCTCCAGTTAAAATTCCAAACATTTTAAATTTTGAGGAATTAATTCTGGAGAAATAAGGATTTTCATGAAGTGAAACTTGATTTTCTGGAAAGTGCTCATAGAGCTGAATCCAACAAAATTTGGTTCACTCGATTTGGAGCTTTCTAGGCAAAGTTATGAGGATTTGAGGTTTGGAAGAATTCTGAAAATCGGGGAAAAGGTTAAACTTGCGGGGGCCGCGGGGACACGTGTTGAGCGCGGAGGTGTCCGGCACACTGAGGCCCACAGGGTATTTTTGCGCCAGCAGTGCCGATCCCGGCCACACCCGATCCCGATTTAAATTCTTCAGCCGCTGACACGTGGGCCAGCCGGCTTCGTCTTCCTCCCGCCGCTCTCTCGCGCCCGCGCCGCCGACCTCGCCGGAGCAGACCCGGAGCTCGCCGGCTCGCCGCTGCCGGACCTCCCATGGTCTGAAACTCGCCGCCAGGGGGTTGTCGACGTCGAGGAACACGTCGGTGATGTCAGGTCGGGCTGAGGGTGACCGGAAATAGCCTGGCGACGTGCCGCGGCCTCGGTTGAGGTTCGGCGCCGTCGACCGTGGGTTCCAACCCGCCAACACCTCGAACAAACGGTCCTACAGCATCAGTGTACCTCTAGGAAGCTCGACAAGGTGTCAAAAGGGTTCAGGGATGACGGCAAGTCGGTCGGCACGTTGTGACCGATCGTGCCCGCCATGACCGCCCTTGATCGAGCTCGAAATTCGTCACTCCTAGACAGTTTCACGCCACGGATGCAGAAAAGAACTTAATCGCCGGCTAGTCCAGCGTCTATGTGCAAGATTTGATAACCACCGAAAGATCATAGAGCGAGAATTTGAAGAATCCGTACCGGAAGCTCGGTTTACGGTTGCCGGAGCAAAAACTGGAAATTCTCTGTGGATTCTTCACGGTTTGCTTCCAAACTTGGAGGAGAGCAGCACGGTGGTCGCGCGCTCCTGTTGCCTCTCTTGCTGGACCGTGAAAACGCCTGTGGAACGCTGTCAACGGCGCCTGACTCTCGGCTGAGACTAGGTCGCCGCGGTGGCGATTGTTTTCGGGCAAAGGAGGTCGGAGCTCGGGGTTTCTGGTGTTGGGGAGGTGGAGTGCGACCTCAGGTTGCTGTCTAGCAGATCAGGAATGAAGGAGGAGATTGTTTTGCTGGTTTTCCCGATTGAGCAGAGAGCTGCGGCGAGAAACAATGCCGCTGCTCGGGTTTGCCCACGAGAAGATAAAGCCGGCCGATTCCTGCTCGGCTGAGGCGGTGCCGGTCGCGTGGTGGCGCGAGCAAGCCGCCGTGGGCGCCAGCGCGCGGAGAGGGGAAGCAGCTGGTGGCACCGGTAGCTGCTCGGTGGCACAGCCGACAGCTGCTCGGTGGAATTTCCCACCGAGGCTGTGACTTTGTGTGCAAGTTTTGCCTCCTCTCTATGACATGTGGGTCCCACCCGGGGTTTTAACCTCTGAAATTTACTCCTAATCACTGTTGTAAACAGTGAGCCCCAAAATACCCCTGGGTATTCAAATTATTCACCCATGAGCCATTTGAATTGAGTATAATTCAAATTGGGTTTGGTTTGAATGAATTTCAGCACAAGTTCAGTTTTGAATTCAGATAAAGTTTGAATTTGTCCCACTTAGCTCATGTCAAGATCAACTCCAAATGGAGTGAAAATTGGTGTGTGAGCTCACAAAAATGTGCTGAGTAAGAATATGCCTCCCACTTTTAAATTCATGGGATAAAAACAGTTTGAATTTGAAT
This sequence comes from Neostapfia colusana, assembly GCA_030760725.1. NCBI lineage: Eukaryota > Viridiplantae > Streptophyta > Magnoliopsida > Poales > Poaceae > Neostapfia > Neostapfia colusana. Next base: position 52,657,128 of record JASWHV010000009.1, read on the forward strand.
ATGGTTTCAAACTGCCCTCTTTTCACTATGCCCAAAATGACCTCAAAAAGGTTTTGAATTTGGGTGAAACTTGGCATGGACATCCTTAGCAATGTGTAGGAGTTTTCATATGTCCAGCCCACCTATATCACATGTGGGAAATACCACTTTTGCAATATGTGAGTTTCTTCTCTAATGAGCATGTTGATGGTTGTTACTTGCTCTTCATTTGTGTTCATCATCTTTCCTCAAAGGAGGTGTGTGTATGGTGATGAACACTTCAACTATGTATCAAAAACTGTGGCCCTTACATTACATACTGGCCGCCCGCCATTTTCCACCATGCTGGACATGTTGGTGAGGTCGCCGGCGGCCATAGCTCACCGGAAAACAGTGTGCACCGATGACAGCAAGAACTAGGGTTCCGGCGAGGTTGTGGCGCCTCGTTTCTTCACCAAATGATCGGGTTCTTGGCTCTAGAGCACCAGGGGATCGTGTAGAAAGTCGAAATGGGGTTTAAACGAGTCGGGGAGCTCTCCAAACCCATCGGCACCGTGTGCCCGACGTGGTCCGACGATACTCCGTTGAAAAGAACTCGGATTCCTTGCTCTACACTCAATTTCTCGGTCTAAAATCGATGGAGGAGGTGTGCTAGGTAGTTAAGAACTTGTGTGCGGAGTTTGGAACACAACCAACACGAATTGAGGACGAATTTTGCAATTCCTTACCTCGGGGTCAGTTTGTGCCGCCCGGGAGAAAATCTTGAAATTCTCCCTCTGTGATCAATGGATAGGGCTGAGCTTCGGAGAGGAGTAGCTACAGTTGTGGGTGCACCGAAGGGTTGGTTTGCTTGGGCGTGACCTCCTTGGTGTGAGCTGTCCACGGTGGCCGACTCGGTTTATTTCAGTTTTCACTCGAGAGCAGCGGCGATTTTTGCCGTTTCTAGGCGCAAGCAAGCTCGGAACCATGGGGATAAGCTGCTAGCCGGCTAGAGCACTCGTGGGAGAAGCTTTTTGCTGTGGGGAGCTCGGGCAAAGGAGGAGTAGCGCCGGTGATCAAGCCAAACAGAGGCGGCGGCTGTTCTTCTCGGAAGGAAGCAAAGAACGTGCACGAGCTAGAGAAAGGAAAAGAGGGTTGTGGCACTCATGGTGTGTTGATCAGACCGGGCAAAGGATCAAGCAAAGCAGGAGGTAGCGCCAAACTTCCCCCTGAAGTCATCTGCCGGTGTGGTGTCGGGAGCTCGAGCGAGGGAGGAAAACAGAGGCGGTAGAAACCTTGTGTGTATGACATGTGGGGTCCACCTCTCCCCCTTATCCCCCCAATTCCATTTAAAATAGCAAACGAGCTCCAAATTTGATCAAACTCGGAGGATAGGCCAAAAGAAATTTGAGCAACACAATGGTGCACTCAAATTTGAATTTTGTTGACATCAGAATTTGAAACTGCAATTTAAATTCAAATTCAAATTTTCTCCCGTTTAAATTCCAACAAATAAGAAAATCTTTTCAAATAAAAAGGGTCATACCCAGTGCTGAAAGCTCCCACACGTTGTGGGGTCTGGGGAAGGGAATTTCTAGGCAGCCTTCCCCTTGCTTATTTTGCAAGGAGGCTGAATCGAACCCAGGACCTCCAAGACACAAGTGGAGAGACTCTACCACTGCGCCAGGCCTGCCCTTCAAGAAATTCTTTTCAAATGCTCTGAAAATTTGCCGGGCTACCCGTGGATGTGTGGAGAACCAAAAGATAGCTTTAGATCTCCGTGTTCGGGAATTTTAGCAAGTTCAAGTTTCGACTTGGAGCTCACACCTTTAAATTTAAAAGTTTAAATTCCCCCTCATTTTCTTGGTGTGAAGTGCAGCTCCACTTGCTAGACTTTTGGGATTTCACACAAGACTCACCTGACGTGGCCCCATGGCCTCGTCGAGCCAGGATCAGGCTGAGGGGTGCTGCGTTGCACAGCACCGGATAACACACATCAAAGATACAAAGCAGAAGCAAAGTTTTATTACAGAAATCAGTTTATGAACATTTTTACAACAAAATAGTTCAGTCTACACTCACGGGCGTAGACTACGCATCGAGTTTACATTCAGCGCGTGAACGTGTCCCCGCTAGCACGCACACACACTAACACGGCAGCGTGTACGCCTCCCACTCGACGGGGTTCCCCTCCTGGGGTTCCGTCTCCTCCTCGGGGGTCCCTTCCTCATAAACCCCTGCAAAAGCTTCAAACATAAGCAGTGAGCACGATGGATCAACAAGACTAACCCGTCTATCCTATACATGAAACTTCTTAATGAATGGTTTTAGGGTGCATGAGGTAAAATAAGTTGCAAAGGACTCGCCTAATTAATGGAACCTTACTTTCATGTTTTAGCAGCAGATTGTGGAGAACCTTACGCTGAGACACACAAGAGAGCCGCAATCAAACAAGAAACGCACTGCTCTCATGTGCTTTGCCCAAAGTTGAAAAGAACTTTAATTAGCTCTAAGCTACAACAAGACATTAGCAAGCAAAGTATAACTTTCAAATCAGCAAACTTTTAACATGTATCTAGCCTGTTCTTTCTACATCACGGTACAGTGAACAAGTGGTACTCACTGACCGCGAGGGACGGCGATTATAATCGATTTACACCTGCAGGGTTACCCGAATAACCCGTCACATACGCCCATACTCGATGTTGCCTACAGCAACCATCACAGAAGTCGTATGCAACCACCTTTCACCTGTCAGCCAAATGTTGAACTGGTCCTATCGTCCCGAGCAAGAGGTCTATGCGTCCGCATCCACTGTGCCGCCAGCCGATTTACACCTCAAGCTCTCAACCTACCCTCTGGACGACAAGCAATGCCTCAACACCCAGCTACCCGACTTACATTGGTTTCCCGGTTCCCATATATCCGATAGGTCTTCAGTACTGTTCTAGCTTGTTCAACAGGCCCGCACATGGCTCGGTCCTCAATCGACACAAGCGGAGCTATGGCACCCAGGCCCCAAAGTCCTGCTGCCCTTATTCTCTGCTCGGTCTCATTTTTCTTGCCATGTGTTCCATTTGCTATCTCTAACCGAGTGGTGTGCCTCTAGCCTATTCTGGAGGGCAGTTCGAACTACTCGACTTGTACCGAATCCTACACTATCTTAGCATTGCAATAGCTAATCAAGGTGTAAAAACCTATGCCCAAAGCAGGGTTTTCATGGCTATGCATTTGGGTTTTCAAACAAGACTCTAATGCATAAATAAGGTATATACTCAATGTAAGTTCTCAAAACAATAAAGTTTATAAAAGGCTAATGCAAACCGGAGCTTGCCTTGCTGCTGTTGGTCGTAGGCTAGCTGTTCCTCCGGAGTTATGTAGTCTAAGACTTCTACCTCCTCCTCAACCTTAGCGACTACTTGAATATGAAGTTGAATTTGTTAAGACCATAAGTGCTGCTAGACAGGCCCAATGACTCTGAAATTTTTACTGTGGTTTGGATACAACCAAAACAGAGATTTGGCCAAGTTTCATTTGCAGCAAAGCTCATTTGAGCCCTCAACAAATAAATGTGTATTTGGCATTAACTAGAGCTCTTAGGGTGTTCTAGGGATTTTCATGGAGCAATCCATGACTTTCTAAAAACTAGATTTTCATAGGGTTCTAATGGAGTTGGTTTCACTTCATTTCAAGACTCATGTCCAAAGATATGAGGTAAACAATTTCAGAGAAAATCTGAAAATGTTTCTGGACATTTTCCATTTTCTGTGGAACAGTTTTATTAATCACACCATTAGGAGGATCAAATGAGCTCAAATGGATCTGAAATTTTTATGGTAGCTCAGGGATATTTTGATGAACATTCTAGGCAAATTTCAGAATTTTCCTCCAAAGGGTTCTCCAGTTAAAATTCCGAACAGTTTAAATTTTGAAGAATTAATTATGGAGAAATAATTATTTTCTTAAGGTGAAACTTGATATTTTGGAAAGTAGTCATAGAGCTGAATCCAACAAAATATTGTTCACTCGATTTGGAGCTTCCTAGCCAAAGTTATGTGGGTTTGAAGTTTGAACTGAAAACTGAAAATCGGGGAAAAGTTTAAATTGCTGCGCTTGGGACCGGGGCTACGTGTCGGCTTCTCAGCGGCTGGCACATGAGGCTACGGAGTTCTTCGTGCGCAGCCACAACCAATACGGATTCACAGAAGATCCGGTCCGGCTCAACACAGTGACTGACATGTGGGACCCGCGCTCATCTTCTTCCTCCCCTCACTCCCGCGCGCGCCCGCGCCCGAGCTCGCTGAAACTTGCTGCTCCGGCCACCTCCCGCGCTCTGGCTCACCGCTCAGCTCTAACGCAACATGAGGATCACTCAAGTGAAGTTTCCCCGCACCGGCCGTGGCGCTTACGTAGCTTACGACGACACAGCGGCTCACATGGACTCCGGCAACGTCGCCCGCCACCTCTAGCCCGCCAAACCCTGAGTTTTCAAGCTCTACAGCACCAGTGGAACATGTAGACGCTCGACTTGAACTTGGTTTAGATTGGAAGAGGTCCTAAGTGAGCTCGAACCGTGCACACGACGGTTCCCACCATTGGCGCCGGTAGCAGAACTCAAAATAGGCTGTCTACCAAGGTTTTCACGCTAAGGTCACGAAGGAAGGTTGTTCACTACTGAATCTATCTCGTGTTGTTGCAGTTTGAGGATCTCTAAACGATTATGGGACGAGAATTTGGATAATCCGCACCCGAAGGTTGGTCTACATCGAACAGAAGGAAAATACGAAATTCGTCGTTGGTGATCGACCACTCGGGCTATGGTTTGCAGGTGAGCAACACGAAGACCTAACACGTCTCGGGATGCCTTAACTTGGGCGTGACATGTTCCCGTTAGGGTTGTCCACGCGAGCCCGAGGTGCGGAAGAACCTTAGGTCACCGGAAAAACTTTCGGTTTTTGGTCAGAAAAGCCGTACTCGGCTGGTTCCTGTGACGGGAAGGTAGGAGGAGAGGCTCTAGTACTGTTTTGCAGCTCAGAAGCGTGGATTGCACAGTGTTTGCCGGTGGTTGACTACTCGACGGAAAACGGCCGGGCGGCTCTGTTCGTGCGCACGAGGAGAAGGAAAAACGGAGTTGCTGCTGCTCGTGAGGCAAAAGATCGTCGCGTGGGTGTATGTAACCGAGCAAATCCCCAGCCGTGCGGGAAGCAGTAGCTGGCGCCGACTCCAGCTCGGTGGCGCGCGCTGCCTCAGCCCGAGAACCCAAGTACCTGAGTCCTCAGTCGGTTCTCTGCCTTGTGAGGCTGACATGAGGGCCCCACTCCCAATTTTAACCTCTAAAATTTAATTTCCCCACTGCTCAAAACAGTAGAGACCCTAATACCCTTTGTGAGTTGATCAAATTTCAAAATGGCCACTTGACTTTGAATGGTACCACCTCTGTCGTGTCGTCTTCGAATGGTTCCACCTCTTCCGGATACTCTTCCTCATGCATAGAGCTATTGACTTCATCTTCATCATGAGGTTCCATCTTCACCTCCTGCCAATATGGTCCATCGTACACCTCAATGGGGTTAAGTGCATTCCCACGTGGTGTTGACGAGTCCTTATGCGTGCTGTGCTCCTAATCACCGGCATCTATAAATAAGACATGAGAAACTTTAGAGAAGATGGAAATAACTCCAAAACTTCAGAAGCTATGAAGCAAGAAAACAAAAGTGTTGCTGTCCAAAAGAAGAGAAAAGAGAGGCTGAAAATAGCACTTTGCGGTGGCTAAGTTGACAATTAAACTGCAGCAGCAAGCAATTTTCAAAAATAGCAGTTTAGAGGGGTGTTTCTATGTGTTTTAGAGTGTCCATTATACCTAGGCTTGCGTCCAACGGTCAACGTGGCTCTGGTACCTATTTGTGACACCGGGTTCCGAAAATAGAACCAAGTGAATGCATATGTGTGCCCAGGATGTTCATCACACATACACATGTAATCCACAAACTGAATTCAGAATATAACCACGAATAAATAGTGTTTAAGTACTTTATTACAATGACTCAATGTCTCACTCATGAATATCTAACTTATTCTTGCAGCAGAAGACTCTAAACGACAGCGGAAAATGGCTAAAACAGCAGGCTCCAACTTCAACTCCACAGGTATGTTGACGGTAGTGCACACGCCTAATACTCCACATGTTCTTTGAAATATTCTTCTCCTGTAGCTGATGTATATGTGGGAATGCAAGGATGAGTACATGTCGTACTCAGAAAGTGCGGTAAAAGTATGACATGTATCTTTCAACAAGGTAGGCAATAAAAAGGTTCATTGCAGCAAGCAAATTTTATTTCACATACATGGTAAAAAAGCAACTATTTCTAGGTGAGTTTAAATCCCAATATAACCAAGTAAATCAGAAACATTCTTTCATCATAATTCACCATTTATCAATCCTCAACCAAGCAATAATCTTTCTCAAGTTCATCTCATACTCATGAATATTCATAACCCTCTCATGTTCATATAACCGAAACCAAACTCATTGTCATAACTCAAAACAGTCCCAAAACTATGCCCAATGACCATACCCAGTTTTGCCTCTAACCATGAAAGTTGTCTAGGTGCTTGTGACCGGAAGCACGGCTATCATGATAGTTTTACACTCTGTAGAGGTGGCACCACTTTACCCACAAGTTTGTGATTTCATCACCCATCGGCGACTAGAAAGAAACTCCATTATACCAGTACACAACCGTCGGTGTATGGCCAAAAGATCATAGAATAGCCATAACAAAGGGGCTACTAGGATGTATAGACCCACGGAGGTTTCACCGGTAGGCTCAAATCTCCATTCTCCCACCCATGGGCCTCCTCTTGTGCCATGCAGTTCCCGGGGCAGCCCCTCTCGACTCCCATTCCCCGCGCCATCCAACGGTCCATAACAAGCTAGCAACACACCTGATTAGTCAGCTAAGCCGCACCCATATTTGGCCTTGTGGTGGCACTGTTTTCCTGGCATGTGCTCGCAGGAACCGGTCCTTAGATCTACGGCAAGTAAACCACAATCTCATCCAGCAACATCCACGAACCAATCTTGCCTATATCTCCCCGATTCCATGCTCGTCAACATCAAGTTATCATCATCTTTATTCTCATGGGTGCAGTAGCTAACCATGTTTTATTTCAGCTTCCCGTATCCCGTTAATTAAGCAAAGCAAAAAGGAAAAATGATCATACCCGACTCTTCAACTTTCCCGGCGACAGGGATGGTTAACAAAACTAGTAAACTCCTATAAAATGGTGTCCCATCATGTTGACTCAAGCAAACGAGTTTTCGCAAACAAAACAGATTCAAAACATGGGATCAATATGGTCAAGGGGCACTTGCCTTGCTCCCGTGGTTCGTGTTGCTCAAACGTCTCGAAATCTTGGTGCTGTAGTTCCTCGTAGATGGCCTCTTGAGCTTGTCCTTCTACTCATGACCACGCACATACAAAATTTACAGCAATCAATCATCATGCACAAACTTTACTCAAGATGCAATGGGGTATATGAATGCAAATCCCATAGTGCAGTTTTATAGAACCAGTTTGTATGTGTTCTTGCATGTTTTAATGGGCTTTCATGAGGTTTTATGATGAACAAGGGTGTAGGGATTAAGTGTGGACGTGTGATGATCTTGACACAAGATCTAGATCAATTATACTGTCAAAAATTGATCAAAACATGACCTGTCCACACGCGAAAGTTTCTGCTCGAAGGGGCAAAGAAAACAGATGCGTAGAAACAGTGGCGACGTCATAAGAGAGGTAATGAATACCTACCTCACTTCCTCCTTGTGGCAGGGCCTTCCTCCTAACAACGGCAGCAGCGGGGGATTTCTCTGTGGGGAATTATGGTAGGGAAGATCGTCGGGCTTCTTCTCCGGCGACGGTGAGGCGTGACGGGGCTCGATGGTAGTTCCCGACGACGGGGCACGACGGCGACCAAATTCCGGCAAGGGGGGGGCAACTCGGCGAGTTGGGGGGGCAGGGGTAACTCGGTGGGTAGGAGGGGCAGGGAGGCGGCGGCCAAAGGAATAGGGGGGAGGCTGGGGGTTGTATTTATATGGGGGAACAAGAAGAGTCCTAATCAAGGTGGGACTCAACCAAAGAGTCCTAGGGGTGGGGGATAGGGTTTTCCCCCCTCTAGGCTGCGGCCAAATTGGGGAAGTTTTCCCCCCAAATATGGGGGGAAATTCCCCCTTTGGGGAATTTGGGGAAATTTGGGGGAAATTTGGGGGATTGCTAAATTTAGCTATCTTATTTCCATTTCTCTCCATTTCTATGTTTATTTCTCCATTTCTATCTCGCTTTCTCCATTTTTATGGTTCTTTCACCATTTCTATGGTTCTTTCTCCATTTCTATGGTTGTTTCTCCATTTCCATGGTTCTTTCTCCATTTCTACTTCTTTTCAAATGCTTCTCTACATGAATAATGTATGCAATGCATGGTAGTGAAATTGAGGGTGTTACATGAAATCACTACATTTGGGTAAAGTGGTGCAAACTCTGCAGAGTCAAAACTGTCATGGCAGCCGTGCTCACAGTCAAGAGCGGCTTGGACTTATTCATGATTAGAGTATGATGAAGGGAGAGCTTGAGTATGTTGAGAGGGTAGCTTGACATTTTTGAATGAATTATGGGAACGGGACTATTTCACTCATGTAGTAATATAGGTGACAAATAAGCTAAGGTGTTAGGATTTAATTGCGTAGTGCATTAACCATGATTTCAGCCTTTCCTTGTTAAATGCCTGCATGCCATCTATTTCCCACACTTGCTGAGTACTCTATGTACTTAGGCGTTTTCCTTTTCCTATAAATGTTACTCAGTGTAAAGAAGATCAAGTAAAGATGGTGTGAAGAAGGTAACGTAGCTGCCAGTCGATTTGCCTGTTGAAGGCCCTACAAGTTATTCCTCATCTGCTGCAAATTCGAAATGTATTTAAGGTATAAATGTTGTTTATATTCAATACAGAATTGTTTATCACTATTTGTCCTACATGTATGATTAAACCGATCCTGACATACATGTAGATTGCAGCCAATTTTTCTTTTATGTAAAACCGGACGTGACAGCGTGGTATCAGAGCTATATATCGATTCTAGGAACGTGACCTTAGTTAGAATGGTCTCGTAAGACTTCCTTTTGACCTCGTTTATGAAGACAAAGAATCAACTCAACCGACAAGAGCTTCAAGACCAACGTGTGAAGATAACTCGAAGCGAGAAGAAGATTGCTTAAATATTAGTATATGACACTCGCTTAGGTTCCAGAATTGTTCAGCGAGTGAAGCCCATGCCTTGACTCATAACTAATTAGAAACACGTAGTTTGAAAACAGGAAAACTAAAAATAATAACATTTTTTCTATTTAAGGGTGGTAGCACAACACGTTCCAACACCTCTATTAGCATTGGATTAGTTAAACACTAGGCAGGCAAAGTCAGTGAAGAAGGAAGAATTATCAAGAAGATGCTCGACCAACAAAACAACAAAGCTTTGAAGATGTTAATGGAGCCAACGACTTTGTGTAGGGTGCACTCTAGGTTACTAGAACCAAAACTTCCGTCAACGAAACTTCCGAAGCCTAGCTCACTAGAATCTCAGGGCGAGATTCCATTTAAGGGGGGTAGTATTGTAACACCCTACTTTGCATGAAATGTTAGGGAAAAATTTAAATTCCAAAACATGCTATAAACTTGTTTGAATTGAAAATAAAAAAAATCAAAATAGACAACAAATGGAAAAAAAACCCAAACAGAAACCATTCTGGACTTGGACAAAAAACCCATTTGCCTTCCTAGCAGCCGAGCCCAACTGTGCCCTATGTTTCCCTCTCTACCCTCTATGGCACGTAGAACCCACATGGCAGGCACAGCATATTTTCCTCCTTCTATCTCCCCACGAGGCCACTTCCTTCTCACCCCGTGCGCCGCGCTCCACTTTCTCCGCAACAGCCACCCATGCCGCTCCCTCTCCCCCACCGCCACCGCCCCTCGGGCTCCATCTTCGCGCCCTCCCAGCTTGCCCAACCTCCCTTTGGACCCACGACGTCTCGCTCCCTTGGCCACGCGCCGCCTCCCCCCCCCCCCCATGGAATCCGGCGCCCTCTTCCCGCTCATGCCCAAGCCCCACCGCCTCTCACCCCGCCGCACCATGAGCCTCCGCTCCGGTGCCCTCCCCGCCTCCAACTCTGCGCCGCCTCTCATCCCTCTCCTCTCCAGGCCGCCGCCCGAGCTCGTACTCCACCTCCCTGCACCTGTGGCCGACATTCCTCAGCTCCCGCATCTGTCACACCCCCGGCCAGTGCGCCCACTCCCGCCGCCTCCTTCAGCATCACCCGAGCGCTGCCTCTCCCGAGCCCTCTCCATCGTGCTCTCCTCCCTCCAGAGTCCCACCGGTCGCTCCTCTACCTTCCTGACTCGCTCTCATCCCAACGCCGTGCTGCCGCCATGACCCCATGCCTCCCCAAACTCCCATTGCCGCGCCACAGAGGACCACCACGGCCGCCCCGGGCGCCCGACGGTGTGGTGATGGTATCCAAGAATTCCGACAACATCAGTTGATCTCCATCAGATGCTGCCACTGAGGTCGGTACTGTCGCTCAGGCTTTCTGCTCGGCTCTCCAAGATGAGCTCTCTGATTACTACAAGCTCTTGGGCATTCTGGAGGTGTACTCGTTGAATCCAATCCCAGCACCTGGATCTTATTCAGGCATCTCAGGTAATTACCTCTGACCGCGCGTCTTTGTAACACCCTCAATTTCATATTCATGCATTGCATATAGAAAACATTATAAAAGAAATAGAAATGCGAAAGAATCATGAAAATGGGAGAAAGATAGCTGGAAAGAGCCAATTCCAATTCGCCAGGAGCGCCGTCGACACTTCCCGCGGCCTGCTGGCCACATGGCGCCTTCGGAGCTCATCCCTGTGGAGGGGGTGAGGTCCGGCACTGCTGGCCACGTGGCAGGCTCGGAGCTCGCCTCAGGAGAAGGGGTGAGGTCTGACCCTGCTGGACACATGTTGCCTTCGGAGCTAGTCTCTGCGGAAGAAGCGAGGCTCAGCCCCACGGGAAACGTGTTGCCTTCGGAGCTAGTGTCTGCGGAAGAAGCGAGGCTCAGCCCCGTGGGACACGTGTTGACTTCAGAACTCACTCCTGCGGAAGGGAAGAGGTCCGCCCCACGGGACACGTAGCAGGCTCGGAGCTCGCCTCCGAGAGGTCCGATCCCGCGGGGACACGTATCACCCTCGGAGCTCGCCTCCGGGAGGACCGGCACTGCTGGACACGTGTCAACCTCGGAGCTCGCCTCCGGGAGGTCCGACGCTGTTGGACACGTGTCGCTCTCGGAGCTCGCCTCCAAGAGGTCCACCCCGCTAGACACGTGTCGACCTCGGAGCTCGTCTCTGAGGAGAAAGGAAGTTCGGCGCTGCTGGACACGTGGCATTCTCGGAGCCCACCTCCGAGGAGAGGGGAGGTCCGGCACTGGCACGTGGCGCCCCTAGAGCTCGCCTCTGTAGAAAGGGGAGGTCTGACCCGCCAGACACGTGGCGCACGCGGAGCTCGCCTCTGATGAGAGGGGAGGTCCCGCCGGCCAGACACGTGGCGCACTCGGAGCTTGCTCTGAGGGAGAGGGAGGTCTCGTCCGCCAGACACGCGGCACAACCGGAGCTCGCCTCTGAGGAAAAAGGGAGGCCCGGCCCCCGCTGGACATGTGGCGTCTCCGGAGCTCACCACTGCGGAGGTGACGAGATCCTTAAGCGGTTTTTCTCCTGTGCGCGCGGGAATACTCGGTACTGAGGAAACCGACAGGATTTCTTCCATGCACCAAATCAATTGGGGATAAGTTGTTAGGATCCAAAACAAAATGAATAGGACTCTTATTTGAAATCCAATCGCAAATCGATTGGATTCTCAAGGGCTTGATATAATACTTGGAATGCATTGGTTACGAAAGCACAATGGAGTGATCCAATGTGCCGAGAGGAGCGTGCAGTTGACAAATGAGCACGGTATTCGTATTGAGTTCGAGTCAGCCCAACCGGCAACCGAGAAGATAATGTTGAACCACGTCAAAGAAGCAACATTGGAAGGGATTCCGGTGATTCAAGAATATTCGGACGTGTTCCTGGAAGAACTTCCAGGTATGCCACCTGACCGGGACATTGAGTTTGCCATTGATGTGGTACCTGGAACTGCAACTATAGCGAACAGGCCATATAGGATGCCCATTAATGAACTAGTGGAACTTAAGAAGCAAATTCAGGAGCAGCTAGAAAAGGGTTTTATTCGCCCGAGCTCGTCACCATGGGGAGCCCCTGTGCTCTTCGTAGACAAGAAGGATGGGACCTAAAGGATGTGTGTGTATTATAGGTCTCTTAATGAGGTGACAATCAAGAATAAATATCCACTGCCCCGTATAGAGGACCTGTTTGACCAAATGAAAGTTGCCCAAGTTTTCTCCAAGGTTGATCTTCGGTCAGGATACTTCCAGCTAAAGATTAAGCCCTACAACATACCCAAGACTGTCTTTCGAACACGGTATGGTTCGTATTAATATACCGTAATGTCTTTCGGGTTAACGAATGCACCCTCATATTTCATGTACCTCATGAATAAGGTCTTCATGGAGTACTTGGACAAGTTCTTCGTGGTTTTCATCGACGATATCATGTTGTATTCGAAAAGCGAGGAAGAACATGAAGAACACTTGAGATTGACATTGCAGAAACTGCGAGAGCATCAATTGTATGCCAAGCTCAGCAAGTGTCAATTTTGGCTAAAGGAGATATCGTTCCTAGGACACATCATCTCCGAGAGAGGAGTATCGGTTGATCCCGTAAAAGTGGGAGATGTTCTGAAGTGGAACCAACTGCAGAACGTGAGGGATATTCGGAGTTTCCTTGGGATGGCTGGATACTACCGCTGGTTCATCAAGGATTTCTCCAAAATAGCGAAGCCTATGACTGAATTGCTAATGAAGGGAAAAGCATTTCAGTGGACACAAGCGTGTCAAGAAAGCTTTGAGGAGCTCAAGAAAAGGCTAACCACAGCACCGGTTTTGGTATTGCTGGACGTGAGCAAGAGTTTCGACATATATTGTGACCCATCAAGACAAGGGCTTGGATGTGTGCTCATGCAAGAAGGACAAGTGGTAGCCTATGCATCGAGACAACTAAAGAAACACTTGCTGAATTACCCCACACATGACTTGGAACTCGCAGCCGTGGTACATGACTTGAAGATTTGGAGACATTATATCCTTGGCCACCGATGTGAGATCTATATGGATCACAAAAGCCTCAAGTACATATTCACCCAAACGGATTTGAATTTGAGGCAACATCAATGGTTGGAACTCATCAAGGATTATGATGTTGGAATCAACTATCACCCCGGAAAGGCCATGTAGTAGCTGATGCATTGAGCCGAAAGGGAGCATGTCACCAACTCATGGTTCGGGAGCTACTGCCCGAGCTGCACAAGGAGTTCGAACGGTTACATATCAGGTTCTTGAACGAGATGGAAGTGATGGAACTCCATTCTTCGCTGGAACAAGAGATACGAGATGGCCAAGCAATGGATGAGGAAATCAAGGAGATCAAGGAAAGAATCCGACAAGGCATAGAAAAGGACGTGAAGGAAGGCGAGAAGGGTACGCTTTGGTTAGGAAAAATGATTTGTGTGCCTAACGTGAAGCACATCCGTGACATGATATTAAAGGATGCACATGACTCACCTTATTCCATACACCCCGGCAGTACAAAGATGTACAAGGACCTGAAAACTTGTTATTGGTGGGATGGTATTAAAAGGGACATAGCTGAGTATGTTTCCTTATGCGACACGTGCCAATGGGTGAAGGCCGAACATCAAAGACCTGCTGGACTGTTGCAACCATTGAAAGTACCCGAGTGGAAGTGGGAAGACATCAGCATGGATTTCATCGTCGGATTACCACGTACTCGGTCGGGTTACGACTCCATCTGGGTTATCGTGGACCGATTGATGAAAACAGCCCATTTTCTTCTTGTTAGAACCACGTACCGCGTCGTAGAACTAGCCAAGCTGTACATGGAGCAAAGCGTGTGCCGTCATGGAGTTCCGAAGAGGATAGTTTCAGATCGAGGTACCCAATTTACCTCTAGGTTCTGGAAGAAGCTGCATGAAGCTATGGGTACACAACTGGATTTCAGCTCCACTTATCACCTGCAAACCGACGGGCAAACAGAGAGGACAAACAAAATTTTAGAAGACATGTTGAGAGCCTGTGCCTTGAAACATGGGCGTAGCAGGGATAGGAGCTTGCCATATGCTGAGTTCTCATACAATAACAGCTATCAAGCCAGCTTGAAGATGTCACCTTTCGAAGCATTGTATAGTAGACGGTGTAGAACGCCTCTGTTCTGGAATGAGACTGGAGAGAACCAAGTGTTTGGACCCGAAGTGCTGCAAGACGCTGAGAAGCAAGTCCAAACAATACGGGAGAACTTGAAGGCTGCTCAGTCACGACAGAAAGGTTATGCGGACAATAGGCGAAGAAAGTTGACCTTCGAAGTAGGAGACTTCGTGTACCTTAAGGTATCGCCTATACATGGACAACGACGTTTCAACATCAAAGGCAAGTTATCACCTCGCTACATCGGGCCATAAGATTTTGGGTAAGCGAGGAGAGGTAGATTATCAACTAGAGCTCCCAACGCACCTCTCTGACGTGCATGACGTGTTTCACGTATCCCAGGTTAAAAAGTGCTTGAGAGTACCAGAAGAACAAGTACCGATGGATGAGCTCGAGCTTCAAGAGGATCTGACCTATGTAGAGCACCCTGTCCGAATTTTGGACGTGAAGGAAAGCGTCACGAGGAACAAAGTGTTCCGTTCGTACAAGGTACAGTGGAGCCATCACACGGAAGCCAAAGCTACATGGGAGCGTGAGGAAGACCTCAAGGCAGAATTCCCTCATCTATTCTCTACTCTATCGAATCTCGAGGGCGAGATTCAGTTTAAGGGGGGTAGGTTTGTAACACCCTCAATTTCATATTCATGCATTGCATATAGAAAAAGATTATAAAAGATATAGAAATGGGAAAGAATAATAAAAATGGAAGAAAGATAGCTGCAAAGAGCCAATTCCAATTCGCCGAGGAGCGTCGTCGACACTTCCCGCGGCCTGCTGGCCATGTGGCGCCTTCAAAGCTCATCCCTGCTGAGGGGGTGAGGTCCAGCAATGCTGGCCACGTGTCAGGCTCGGAGCTCGCCTCAGGAGAAGGGGCGGGGTCTGACCCCGCTGGACACGTGTTGCCTTCGGAGCTAGTCTCTACGGAAGATGCGAGGCTCAGCCCCGCGGGACACGTGTTGCCTTCAGAGCTAATCTCTGCGGAAGAAGCGAGGCTCAGCCCCGCGGGACACGTGTCGACTTCAGAACTCACCCCTGCGGAAGGGATGAGGTCTGCCCCACGGGACACGTGGCAGGCTCGGAGCTCGCCTCCGAGTGGTCCTATCCCGCGGGACACGACACGTATCACCCTCGGAGCTCACCTCCGGGAGGACCGACACTTCTGGACATGTGTCACCCTTGGAGCTCGCCTCTGGGAGGTCCGACGCTGTTGGACACGTGTCGCTCTCGGAGCTCACCTCCGAGAGGTCGCCCCGCTGGACACGTGTCGACCTTGGAGCTTGTCTCTGAGGAGAAATGAAGTCCGGCGCTGCTGGACACGTGGCATTCTTGGAGCCCACCTCCGAAGAGAGGGGAGGTCCGGCACTGACACATGGCGCCTCCACAGCTCGACTCTGTAGAAAAGGGAGGTGCGACTGAGACAGGCGCGATACCGACTGAGACAGGGCTCAGCTCATGATACCAATGGTCACAGCTCTGATACCATGCTGACGCGGCCCCGCTCAGCTGAGACAGGCCACTCGCCCGGGAATCGCATTGGGTGGTGCCGTGTTGTGCGGCACCCAACAGCACACATATGAGGAACAATGTATTACATAAAACAAAAGCGGAAGCTTACAAGTTTTTCTTTGTAAATACTTTATCAAGTAACTACAGCGGAAGTCTATATCACTCACGTCGAATAACTAAGAGCACCCGAGATGAAGTCCAGCCCGCGAACTCCTCTCGCTAGCAACACGAAGACAACAGCAGCGGCTGGGTTCTCCCTGTGTTAAACGACTCGGAAGTCTCCAAGTCTCACCGGACAACCTTCTTCTCAGCATCGATGTTAACCTGCAAAACCACTAATATAGCAAGTGTGAGCACATAGGCTCAACAAGTCTGACCCGTCTCTCCTAAACAAGAAACTCTTCATGCACGACGATTGCAATTGGGTTGGCTAGATTGGCATAAAGGACTCGCCTAAAGTTGATCCTTAACTTTCAAATTTTAAGCCTCATTTTGCAGACCTTGAGCCGAAAAGCATCGCAACTCCACAATCAAACAAGAAACGCTTTGTTGCGATGCTCCTTGCACAAAGTGAAAGTAAAATTTAATGAGCCTATCTCTAATTCAATCATGGTTGCAATACAATTAATAGCACAGCCTTATCAAGTTCAAAAGATAACCAGTTCAGTTCTTACTACGTCAAGACGCAGTGGGCAAGTATGCTCAAATAACCGCGAGCGACGGTGATTCGAATCAGTACGCGCCCGGACTACACGACACGTACACCCGTACTCTGAGTTGCTGGCAGCAACCTCGACTGACTTTGTACGCGGCCACCTTTCCCAAGATCTTCCACATTGGACGCAGTCCAACTGCCCCGAGTACGCAAGCTCCCTCAAGGTACATACCCGCAGTGGTATGTTCTTAAGCGAGGTACCTCCTGCTACCCTGACGCCGAAAGCCTAAGGCAGTTGGAAAAGTTCCACTATGGATCTCCTAAGGTACATCGGTTTCCTGGGTCCCATATAGTCAGTATGCGCCCGGTACACAACTCAAACTTGTCCAACAGGGCCAAGCACGGACGGTCCTTAACCGACACAGGCAGGGCTATGCAGCACGGCCTGCAATCTGCTGCATCTAAACCTCCCTGCCCGGACTTCATTTCTTATGTGTGAACTTTCCTCATCATTTTCTAAATTGGACCCGTTCCCAAGTAAACCAGCCCTAAACTTGCGAGTAGATTCCAACTACTCGTCTTCTACCGGACCTTCCCTACTAACATTAGTGTAGCCAAGTTCCCTCAAGGAGGTGCTATTCTACCCTTTCTCTCTTAGGTATTTCTGGTCATACAAGTGGGGTTTTCAATATCATCTAGACTTAATGCAATCAACGATGCAAAGCTATGATCTCTACAAATGAAAATGCTTTATAAAACTGTTCAAATGCAAACCGGGGCTTGCCTGTTTTGCAGGTGACTAAGGTTACAATCAGTTAGTGACGATAACTTGGAGCTTGATCATTTGTTTTCCTCCCTCCTTGATCTTCACTTCAAGTCCTTCTCACCTTTCTTCACGTATATGCTACACGATATGATCATGCATATGTATTTAATTGAAAAGCTTTTGCTAATAAGATGTAATGACAATTTTAAAACAGGAACTCTGTTTAAGAATTTAAAATGACACTGGTGCTAGTGGTTTGGGTTGGGTTTAAACACTATGATCAAGTGTTGAGTGCCTTTCCCACTTAAGTGTTGATTACCTTAATAGGTTACCTAAGACAGTGGTGATCCAGAGCTCCAATGGAGCTGGGAATTTTCATGTGAGTTCCTTGTCAAAAGAAAGTCCTCTGGATTAAAATTTAGCACTTTTCATGGAGTGGTTTATTCAGAATAATTCTCTAAGTGTTTAGTCAAAGATGAATTAATTCTGAGGTAACACCCATTTTCATGTCAAACTTAGTGAACCACAATTTCAATTATAGTTCACAGAGTCTACAGTAATTTTTCTAGGATTTTTGGAGCTAAGAATTTCCCAGAACTGAATTTACAAGTTTTGGAAATTCTCTGAAAATGTTTCTGTATTCATTTGAACACAGTAACTTACAATCTGAATTCTCCTGACCAAATCAACTCCAAATGAGCTGAAACTTTTACAGGTGTCTAATAACACCCTAAAGAATGTTCTGGCAAAATTTGGGGATTTTTGGATAAACCAAACTCCCTCTAAAATTCTTTTGCTGTAAAGCTTTAAAGACTTTTCTAGAATTAAATAAAGACTTTCATACAAATTGGGTTGTACATTTGGATAGAGTTTGTCAATCTGAATCTTACCCAATTTGAATCACTAAATTTGGAGGTTCATAGCAAAAGTTATGCTCTTCTAAAGTTTGGGGAAAATCTGGAATTTGAATAAATTCAGGAAAAGTTTAAACCTGACTGTGGGTCCAGGGACACGTGTCTGCTGCCGGGAGCGTGGCACACGGGGTCACAGGGTTATTTCCCGCACTGTTACAATCGATCCTGCGCCACAGAGTATCCAGCCCCTTCCCCCGAGTCGCTGACAGGCGGGACCGGAGAGGTCTTCGTCAACCTCCCGCTCCCGCGCGATCCCGCCGCCGGGCTCGCCGGAGTACCTCCGGGATCGGTCGTCCGGCCACCCCAGCTGCTGAAACTCGCCGCTAGGCCCTATTTTAACCCGAGGAACACGATGGTGGGGCTTTCTCGAGCTGGCACGGCCCCTAAACTAGCCCGCGACGGCGCACCGGCTCGGATGAAGTCCGGCGACGTCGCCCCGACGCCCTAAGCCTTCCAAGCTTCGGTTTCCAAGCTCTGGAGAACCGGCGGATGCTAGGGATCATCGACGTGGAGATGATACAGCTCGGAAATGGCTCTAACCTAGGGTTCACCATGCACCCACACCTTCCTGCCATAGCCACCGTCGTAAAAAGTGAAATTGCACCGTACACAGCGTGTTTCGTGCGAGGTTTCAAAAGAGAACTGGTGCGCCTACATGTCTAGCCTGTGTGTGCGAAGTTTCGTGGTGCCTAAACATAGATCAATCGAGAATTTCGCAGAGCCATACCCGCGGGTCAGTTTTTACCGGACGGAGAGAATCTTCGAAATTCGTTGTCGAGCGGCAGAGACAGGCTCTGTGTTTCGGGTGGAAGCTGCACGGAGCTCCCTCGCGCCCAAAAGTGGCCTCGCCTGGTCGTGACAAGCTCTAGAGGAGGCTGTCCACGGGAGCGCCTCACCGCTGTTGTGTCACGGCCGCCGCCGAAGCCGGGTTATTTCGGTGTGGAGAGCACGGACGCCCTCGGTGAGTACACGAGGAAGTCGTGGGAGGTTCTGCGGTGTGGTTTTGCTGATCAGCCGGGGCTCATACGCGAGCTAGATGGTGGGTGATCGACCGAGAGTTCAGCGGCTGTTCTCGGTTGGTCTCTCGCGTGAGGAAGGGAAGAACGGCGTGGAGGCTTCGGTGTTGAGACAAAAGGAGGCACGGGAGAAGGTATAAGACGGTCGGGCGGCTCTCCAGCGCGATGAAATCCAGCAGGAGGTGGAGGCGTCGGCAGAATGCGGTGTCGCGCGGTGCTGCGCCCGTCGGTGTCGAGTGCCGACTGAAGAAAGCAAACAGAGACCCAACACTGTGAGATCTTTTTGCCATTTTCAGCTTCTCTCAATGACATGTGGGACCCATTGTTCAGTCCCTCCTTATCCCCTTTTAAATATCTCCCAAGTTTGAATATTGATGGAATCCAATTGTGGGAATTCAAATCTGGTATGCATTTGGATAATTGGCCAAGTTTCATCCAAATTCAAATGGGCGTTTGAATTCTTTGTCATTTAAAGTCCAATTTGGAAAATGGGTTGCAATTCATTTCTATAAATCATGAAACATTACGCACCCCCTAATTTGGACCCAAGGAACTCAAATATGAAATCTGATTTTTATTTTGGCTGCTGCAAATGAGATTTTCAGCACAACAGTTTTGAATTCCATTGTGTTGTCCTCATTTGAATTTTAGTTTGAACAAATTGTTCCAAATCTGATTTTTGTTTTCTCACACATATGGTAACTTCCAATCTTTGTTTCAGACCCCTCTTGGGTTCCAAGTTTCCAAATAACATTTGAACTTGTGTGAAGAAAACCCTCATGTGTGTTATCACATGTGGAAAAGTTTTAACAAGTCCCAAATTTCATACACATGAAACCAACTTTTGCAAACAAGTGTTCCTTTGTATTCATAATTTTGGGACCTTGACATTCCTCCCCCCTTAAAATGAATCTCGTCCCGAGATTCAAAAGAAGAATGAGGTGGGAGGTAATTACAAAGTTTATGACAAATGTTCCAGATAGTTCTTGTGGATGTAATCTTCGGTTTCCCACGTCGCCTCTTCCGGGGTATGATTACTCCACAGGACTTTGTAAAATTTTAAAGTCTGGTTCCGGGTGATCCGGGTCTTTTCGTCGATAATCTGTACAGGTTGCTCGACATAGGTGAGATCCGGCTTCAACTCGTCGATGTCTTCGGTGCGGATGGCAGCTGTAAACTTGAGACACTTCCGCAGCTGGGACACATGAAATATGTCGTGAATACCGGCAAGGCTTGCCGGTAGTTCCAGCCGGTAGGCTACGTTTCCGCACTTCTCCATTATAGCAAATGGACCGATGAACCGCGGAGCAAGTTTCCCCTTGACACCGAACCGATGAATCCCTTTCATCAGAGACACACGAAGATATACGTGCTCTCCGACATCGAAATGCAGCGGTCGACGTCTCTGGTCCGCGTAGCTCTTTTGACGAGATTGGGCAGCCCTGAGGTTCTCTTGTATTATCCGAACTCTCTCTTCGGCTTCATTGACAAGATCAACTCTGAACGTTACTCGTTCACCGGATTCGCACAAATTTAATGGTGTATGGAACTTCCGGCCGTATAGAGCTTCATATGGCGCCATTTTGATGCTCGTCTGATATCCGTTGTTGTACGAGAATTCCGCCAGCGGTAAGTGATCATCCCAGCTCTTACCGTGGTGGATGGCACATGCTCTCAGCATATCCTCTAGTATTTGATTCACCCTCTCAGTTTACCCATCGGTTTGAGGGTGATACGCAGAGCTTCTAATTAGTTTGGTCCCCAAGGAAGCGTGTAGCTGCTCCCAGAAACAGGCTATGAACAGCGATCCTCTATCTGACACAATGGTACGGGGAACTCCATGTAAGAACAAGATCCGTGCTATGTACAGCTCCGCATACTGCTTTGCGTTGTACCTAGTATGCACCGGGATGAAATGTGCTAATTTGGTTAACCGATCAACGATTACCCAAATCGAATCATGGTTGTGGGAGGTCATCGGCAAACCGACGATGAAGTCTATACTCAAGTCTTCCCACTTCCATGCTGGTACTTGCAATGGCTGCAACAGGCCTGACTTCTTCATATGGTCGGCCTTGACTCTTCGACACGTATCACACTCTGAAACGTACTTTGCAACTTCACGTTTCATACGTGTCCACCAAAACTTCTTCCGGAGATCTTGGTACAGTTTATTACTGCCCGGATGAATGGAAAACTTGGACAAATGATCTTCATCCAAAATTTTCTTCCGTAGTCCCATATCCCGGGGTATTACAGTCCGGTCGTTGAACCACAAGGTACCATCCGCGTCCTTCCAGAAGCACTTCATTTCTCCGTTGTCTAATCTTCGCCGTATGTGCGACATACCCTTGTCTTTTCGTTGAGCTTCCATGATCTCCGCTCGGATGGTAGGAATGAGAGCGAGATTATAGAGAGCTCCATACGGGATAATACAGAGGCTTGGTTCTTCATCATCCATTTCAGCAATAGTTAGGTGATGGATATGCGCCTTACGATTGAGCGCATCGGCGACGACATTCGCCTTTCTTGGATGATAATGAATTTGAAGTTCATAGTCCTTAATGAGTTCTAGCCATCTTCGTTGCCTCATGTTCAGTTCTTTCTGAGTGAAGATGTACTTCAAGCTCTTGTGGTCGGTGTAGAGGTGTACAAGATTTCCGAGCAAGTAATGCCTCCACATCTTCAAAGCAAGGACCACGGAAGCTAACTCAAGATCATGAGTTGGATAATGCTGCTCGTGAGTTCTGAGTTGACGAGATCCATAAGCGACCACTCGTCTTTCTTGCATCACCACGCAGCCAAGACCGATGCCAGATGCATCGCAATACACGTCGAATGGCTTCACTGTATCCGGCTGAGCAAGAACTGGGGCTGTTGTGAGATGCTTCACTAAAGTCTTGAAAGCTTGTTCACACGCAGCACCCCACATAAATCTGGTATTCTTCTTTAATAATTCCGTCATCGGTTTCGCAATTTTGGAGAAACCCAGAATGAACCTCCGGTAGTAACCCGCCAAACCGAGTAAGCTACGGATTTCATGTACTGACTTTGGTGACTCCCATTTCTGCACTTGGATAATCTTACTCGGATCTACAGCGATGCCCTCCGCTGAAATAATGTGTCCGAGAAATGGTACTTGATTAATCCAGAATTCACACTTTCTGAATTTTGCATAGAGCTGATGATCTCGCAATCTTTGTAGCACAATATGCAGATGTTCAGCATGTTCCTCCTCTGACTTGGAGTACACCAAGATATCGTTGATGAAGACAACGACAAATTTATCCAACTCCGGCATGACCACTAAATTCATCAGGTACATAAAGTGTGCCGGGGCGTTGGTCAAACCAAAAGACATAACGAGATACACATACAGCCCGTATCTCGTTGAGAATGCCGTCTTCGGAATATCTTCTGCCCGGATTTTAATCTGGTGATATCCGGACCGAAGATCCATCTTCGAAAATACTTTCGCACCCACTAATTGATCGAAGAGCATATCAATGCGAGGTAGTGGATACTTGTTCTTGATGGTAACGGCGTTCAAAGGACGATAATCAACACAAAGCCGTACTCCGAGTTGCTGGCAGCAACCTCGACTGACGTTGTACGCGGCCACCTTTCCCAAGATCTTCCACATTGGACGCAGTCCAACTGCCCCGAGTACGCAAGCTCCCTCAAGGTACATACCCGCAGTGGTATGTTCTTAAGCGAGGTACCTCCTGCTACCCTGACGCCGAAAGCCTAAGGCAGTTGGAAAAGTTCCACTATGGATCTCCCAAGGTACATCGGTTTCCTGGGTCCCATATAGCCAGTATGCGCCCGGTACACAACTCAAACTTGTCCAACAGGGCCAAGCACGGACGGTCCTTAACCGACACAGGCAGGGCTATGCACGCACGGCCTGCAATCTGCTGCATCTAAACCTCCCTGCCCGGACTTCATTTCTTATGTGTGAACTTTCCTCATCATTTTCTAAATTGGACCCGTTCCCAAGTAAACCAGCCCTAAACTTGCGAGTAGATTCCAACTACTCGTCTTCTACCGGACCTTCCCTACTAACATTAGCGTAGCCAAGTTCCCTCAAGGAGGTGCTATTCTACCCTTTCTCTCTTAGGTATTTCTGGTCATGCAAGTGGGGTTTTCAATATCATCTAGACTTAATGCAATCAACATGCAAAGCTATGATCTCTACAAATGAAAATGCTTTATAAAACTGTTCAAATGCAAACCGGGGCTTGCCTGTTTTGCAGGTGACTAAGGTTACAATCAGTTAGTGACGATCACTTGGAGCTTGATCACTTGTTTTCCTCCCTCCTTGATCGTCACTTCAAGTCCTTCTCACCTTCTTCACGTATATGCTACACGATATGATCATGCATATGTATTTAATTGAAAAGCTTTTGCTAATAAGATCTAATGACAGTTTTAAAACAGGAACTCTGTTTAAGAATTTAAAATGACACTGGTGCTAGTGGTTTGGGTTGGGTTTATACACTATGATCAAGTGTTGAGTGCCTTTCCCACTTAAGTGTTGATCACCTTAATAGGTTACCTAAGACAGTGGTGATCCAGAGCTCCAATTGAGCTGGGAATTTTCATGTGAGTTCCTTGTCAAAATAAAGTCCTCTGGATTAAAATTTAGCACTTTTCATTGAGTGGTTTATTCAGAATAATTCTCTAAGTGTTTAGTCAAAGATGAATTAATTCTGAGGTAACACCCATGTTCATGTGAAACTTAGTGAACGACAATTTCAATTATAGTTCACAGAGTCTACAGTAATTTTTCTAGGAATTTTGGAGCTAAGAATTTCCCAGAACTGAATTTACAAGTTTTGGAAATTCTCTGAAAATGTTTCTGTATTCATTTGAACACAGTAACTTACAATCTGAATTCTCCTGACCTGTAACACCCCAAAATTTTGATTCAAAACACTAAATCATGTTAAGAGGGGAATTTAAAAATTTTTGGACGTGTTGCATGTTTTGCAAAAATCCAAATTCAAACTGGAATTCAAATTAAACTCAAATCAGAAAAGAAATGGAAAAAGAAAAAGAGAAAACAGAAAAAACCGGCCAGTGGGCCGAAACCCACCAGCCGGCCCAACTTACCCACGCCAGCCCGCAGCCGCGCGCCCGCGTTTTCTCACGCTGACAGGCGGGACCCACCCGGGCTTCGTCTTCCACCTCGCGCCGCGCCGGACTCTCTCTCACCGAATCCAAACCGATCGGAACTGCTGCGGATCACGGCCGAATTTCGCTCGAGGAGGAAATGGACACGATCTAAACCACCTCGCCGCCTTCCCCCGTCTATAAAAACCCCGGCCCCGTTCTGTTTTTCCCACGCGATCGCCGATTTTTACTCCGGTGAGAACCGAGACTTCTCCGGTGAATTCTGGCCGATCTAAGCTCGGAAACTCCGATCTAACTCGCTGGTCTTGATCCACCACCTCCGGGGAACCTTGCAGGTGCAGAAAACTCGGTGACTTGCGGTGTAAACACAGCGCCGACGAGCTTCGCCGTGGTTTTGCCTCGGACCTCGCCGCCGATCACCTCCCAGGACCTCCGAGCTCAAGAAAACCCCCGAGGTGAGATCCCCGACCTCTCCTCTACCGATCTATGCCATAAGATCACAGTTCTAGGCAGAATTCTCGAGGATCCGAAAGTTTCCGGTGAGATCGCCGCTTCCCGCCGCCGTGCGCCGCCGGCAGCGCCGCCCGTGCTCGATCAGAGCGACGTGGCCGCTTGTGCGCCGTTTATTTTAAATCGCACGGTAGGGTTTAAATCCCCGCGTACCGGTTCGATGTTATAATCTCAGCCGTCGGTTTAAAATCGGACGGTCCACGTCAGCCCCGCGTTATAAAGACTGGAATTCTTACGTGCTACCCCCTGGGGTTCTCGGGAAATAAGAGCTAGCCCCGGAAACTTTAGATCTAGCCCCTGGAACTCCAGAAAATCATGTAAATTCATTTAAAAATCAGTTTTAGCCCCTGGACTTAATAAAAATTAGGAAAAACACCTCTGATAAGTGTAGCTAGACCCCTGGAAATTCTGAAAATAATATTATAGACCATGTAATGGGGTGAGTTCATCATTTTAGCCCTGTTTAGTATTTAATTTAGAAAATTGAATATGTAACTAGTGTTTAAAAATTAAAAAGTGGGACAAACATATTGTCAAAATTAAGTTAAAGACTTTCTCAGTGTTTAGGAAATTTTGGGAGTGAGATAAAAACATATTTTGGACTGAATTGAATCTGTTTAATTTATTATTCACAATTAGGGACACATTTTTAAGTAATAAATAGTTTTAAAAAAATAGAGAAAATAATTATGAAATAGTTTACATCAGAGGCAAAGGTCAAAATATGTTATTAAATTATTTAGGACCAGAACCTATTCTGTTTAGGTGATGTGTATTACTAATTTCATAATAAAATACACAATTATGCAATAGGAATATAAATCTGAAAATATAGCAACTAGTAAATAATAAATGAAGTTTTTAAAATCCAAAGAGTTCAGTTTAGGGTTGGTAGAAATTATGAAGGCACATATGGGGAATAAAAATACTTTTCATACACACTTGGTAGTAAAAAGGTGTAGTAGTTGAATATAAAAAATTTATTGGAAACTCATATATATAGTATGTAAGTATAAATGTGGACACAAAAATAGGAATCATATGCACATGGTTAAAAGTGCATGCAAGCCACAACTCAACACACATAAAGTAACCACAACACATATAAGGGTGAATGACTTTCATAAATATGAATGTGTGGTTTGTATGAAGTGGAAGTGTGAACTATGTCTTATGGATTGTTGTTTTTCTTTTGCTATGTGTGATGGTATGATGTAGAACCTGCTCAAGAGCAAGTTATTCCTTTCCAAGACCAGGACTACCCATTTCAAGAGCAGCAAGAAGGAGGCAAGTGTCCTTGACCACTTTGATCCTATGCTAGGATGTGTAGCTAGAATTATTTGCATTGTCAATTGAAAATATGAAACCCATGTTAGGATGTTTCCCTAGAATTGCATTACCTTGTTTTCCTTGTAGCTTGGGTTGGGATTTATTTATTATGTCATTTATTTACATGCATATGCTTAGCCATGCTTAGAATGGGATATTTGGGATATGAGATCATCAGTTTATATTACCATACTCTTGAATGAGATATTGTGAGTTATGTAGAGGTAGGGATCAAGGCAAGTTGGATGTTTTGGTTGTGTGCTGGGTGCACGAGACTCGGGTTTGTGTTTAGTACTTGCCTGGATCCTAAGGACCGGTTCATGGAGCATGTAACCTGGCTTTACAGTGCCAACCACATGCTGAGATGGGGCAGCTTGGCCAATTAATTAGGTGTATCCTCGGCGTAGTATGGGTGTGTTGGATGGTGCGGGGAATAGGTGTCAGCTGGACTACCATATGAACCGCAAGGCTCAAGAGGGGGCCACTGCAGCGGGGTTGGAGCCTCTTGTATGCTGTTAGGGGTGAAACCTCAGTGGGCCCACGCTCGTTGGGAATCCCTTTGTAAAGGCTTCGTAGTGATCTCCTGGCTACACACCTGGGAAGTGTGAATGTGGTTCGTAGCCACTGGCATAATGGAGGTTCTTTTAGTCCACCCGGCAACGGGGGATGAAATCACTACATGTGGGTACAGTGGTACAAACTCTGCAGAGTCAAAACTGTCATGACAGCCGTGCTCACGGTCAAGAGCGGCTTGGACTTGTTCATGATTAGAGGATTGATTGTTTTGGAAGTTAAGCGGGGAGCTTAACATTGGAAATGATGTTATGGTTATTGGATTATGATGATGGGATGGGAGATTGGGACCATTTCACCTGTGTAGTAATGTAGGTGCTTAATAAGCTAAGGTGATAGGTATAAATTGCGTAGTGCTTTAACCATGAGTTCAACCTCTCCTTGTTCTAGCCATGCATGATATAATTTTCCCACACTTGCTGAGTACCCTTGGTACTCAACCTTGCATATTTGTTGGTTTATATTGCTGCTCAGGTCAAGATAATGAGGTGGTGTATAATGACCAAGACTTTGGACCCGAGGAAGGTTTCTAGGTTCATGGAGACCCCGGACAACGCCTGTGACGGAGCCCTAAAGAATAATATTCCGCTGCTAGTTTATTTACTTGTGATGAACTTATTATTGTCCATCGAGACATTTGCTATGTACGACTTAATTATATTAGACGCCTGGCTTGTAATAAATGATGCTTCACTATTTGTCATCACATGTATGAGAAAATGATCCTGGCATACATGTGTTGTTCACTTGGTTGTTCTTCGCAAAAACCGGGTGTGACAGAGGTGGTATCACAGCCAAGGTTGCCCGTAGGAACGTGGACCTAGGTAGAAATAGACGTATTTAAGGGCCCTATTTTCTTAAAAACTATTTTCCAAGGTGTGGGTTGAAAAGTGTTATTTAAGGAGTCATTTTCTTCATCTTACCCCAACTTTCATTCAAAATAGGATTTTTGTTTGAGAGTTTATATAACCTAATTTTTAAATTCTTTTTGTTTTAGATGGTTCGCATGATTCGTACCGCTCGCAAGTCCACAGGAGGGAGAGTTCCCGTAGTTGCCCTTGCCGAGAGAGAGGAGAGCCGTCCGGTGACGTACCTTTCCTACGGATTGGCAGTAGGAGGCTTATTGCGCAGACTTCGGCGTATGCTCGAAGCCGCCGGCAATACGGGCAAGCTAATCATCCACTACAACTCCACCAGGACCATCCGTGAGAAGAGGGAAGAATGGAGTTCAGAGATGAGGATAATACACGAAAATCAGCTGCTTAAGATTCACCACTCTCCAGCTTGTAGAGCGACACAAGTCGATGCGGAGAAAGATGTCACCTGGGAGGCCATCACCTGCCAGAGTCACATCTATCGTCGCCACTTGGACAAAACTGAGTACATGTATGTCCTCCAACGTGAGAGTGGTACCACGGAGTACAAATACCCGCCAGTGCAGCAAGGGACTTCCCATGAGCACATGGACTTGTGCTTGGAGGATGCTGCTATGCTCAGCACTCGACTGCAGTAGTGTCAACAAGAGCTTCAGGATGTCCGGGACACCCTGAAGGAAACGGAGGCGTTGCTGCGAGCCTGCTTAAAGGCGAGAGAAAGAGGAGATGGGAATGAACTGTGTGTCACCGTGAATGATACATGGACTCCTGACTCCCCGGATCGCCGAGCGATCAGGCGTCGTCGCACTTCTCCACCAGCAGCCTCCCCACCCAAAGCAGAGTCAGAAGGTAGCCGAAATGAGGAGGAAGATCCCGAGGAGCCAGCTCAAGAGAACGAGTAGTGTAGAGTCTTTCCCTTAGCTAGCAAGAGGTCGAGTAGTCGAGTCGTTATGTAGTTAATGGTGTGTTAATGCTTGATGTGTGACGTGAGTTGTGGAAGCCATGAGCAATTGTCCACAGACTCGTCTTCAGATTGTTTTGCTTTGGTGTGTGAACCCACATGAAATAATAGTGCATTTATTTGGTGTGAGATATGAACCCTCGTAAAAGTATAACAAAGCCTCAACACTTCAAAGTACAAACAAATGAAAGTAGTAAGATGATACTAAATGCTTTCAAATTAACATTGGTTGATTCTGCCAGATGGCCGGAAGAGGAAAAGGACGTGCTGCCAACCCCGCCAACAACAACGATGAGGCATGCAACCCTCATCTTTCTGGAGGCCAGGACCGGGGTGGTCGCTGTGAAGAAGTTGATCCTCTCCCCCAAATGCTGGAGAATCAAAATCAGCTCATCCAGAACTTGACTCAAGTGGTGGCCAACTTGCATCAAGTTCCACCTCCATAAGCTGCACCACGCCAACCAAGGTTGAGTGAGTTTCTAGGAACTCAACCTCCAAAGTTTGCAAGTGCTGCTGAACCTCTGGAGGCAGATGATTGGCTGAAGACCATTGAAAGTAAGATGAGGATTATACAATGCCAAGGGTATGAGAGGGTGCTGTTTGCCTCTCATCAACTGCATGGACCTGCTGCTGATTGGTGGACCGCCTACGTGGCCGCCCATCATGACCCTGAGAACATCACTTGGGAAGAGTTCAAGCGTAGCTTCCGCAACCATTACATCCCAAGAGGTGAACTCAAAAACAAGAGGAAGGAGTTTTTGGGACTGCAGCAGGGAAACATGACGGTGAGGGAATACCTCACTAAATTTACTCAACTATCCCGTTATGCCCCACGAGACATAGAGACTGATGAGCAGAAACAAGATTATTTCGTGGAAGGGCTTACCGCAGAGATGCAGTGTGCAATGTCCTCAAATGAGTATGAAAGCATCCAAAAGATGGTGGACAGAGCATTTGTGGTGGAAAGGAAGCTAAAGGCCCTGGAAAATGAGAATAAGAGGAAGGCCGGGTGGTCACATCAAGCCTCAGGGAGCAACACCCGCCCGCGTATGGTGCAGCAACCTACGGGGCAGACGAGCCGTGCTGCGGTACCCTATTCAGCACCAAGAGGGTACAACCCAAACTACAGGCCTTCCGCAGCACCAGCACAGCCGCAACGTCAGTTTGTGCAGCAGCCTCGCCCCGCATATCCACCTCGACCCGCAGTGCAAGGACCCCCAAACCAACCCCAAGACAACAAAGGCCAGGCATTAAGATTGGGGTGCAATGTTTTAGCTGTGGTGAAGTGGGGCACTACGCCCATAAATGCCCAAAGAAGAAGCCTGCGCCGCCACAACAGCAGAATGTAATGAGAGGACGGGTGAACCACGTCACTATGGAGGAAGCACAAGAGGCACCCGACGTGGTAGTTGGTAAGTTTCTTGCCAATTTACACCTTGCAACTCTGCTGTTTGATTCTGGTGCTACCCACTCGTTCATTGCTCAAGGGTTTGTTAAGAAGCATGACCTAGCAACCACACAAATGAACCATATGCTAGCTGTAAACTCTCCAGGTGGAGAAATAAGGACAAGACAAGTGTGTCCCAAAGTGAACCTAGACATTAATGGGGTAGTATTTACTGCTAACCTCATAGTGATAGATTCACGAGGGATAGATATTATTTTGGGTATGGATTGGTTGAGCAAACATAAAGGAATCATCCATTGTTCGACCAGAACGGTGGAACTAACTCACCCTAGTGGCACAAGGGTAAAGTTCATAACGATACACGAGCCTAGGAGGGACATTAAATTAAATCAAGTGGAGGTGAAAGTTGAGGAAATCAGGACTATCAGGGAATATCCAGATGTTTTTCCGGAGGAGTTGCCAGGTATGCCTCCCGACCGTGAAGTGGAATTCGCAATTGAGCTAGTACCAGGAACAGCCCCGATATACAAGAGACCTTATCGGATGGACTCCAAGCAGCTAGAAGAACTCAAGGATCATTTGAGAGAATTGACGGAGAAGGGGTATATTCGCCCTAGTTCCTCACCCTGGGGAGCTCCGGTGATATTTGTGCCCAAGAAAGACGGAACCCAAAGGTTATGCGTGGATTACCGTGCTTTGAATGAGGTAACCATCAAGAACAAGTACCCATTGCCTCGCATTGAAGACTTGTTTGATCAGTTGAGGGGAGCTTGTGTGTTCTCGAAAATTGATCTCAGGTCGGGATACCACCAACTCAAGATAAGGCAATCTGATATTCCCAAGACAGCTTTCGTATCTCGGTACAGACTGTATGAATACACTGTCATGCCTTTCGGGCTAACCAATGCCCCGGCATACTTCATGTATCTCATGAACAAGGTATTCATGGAATATCTGGACAAATTTGTGGTGGTTTTCATAGATGACATTCTCGTCTTCTCCAAAGATGAAGAGGAACATGAGAAACATCTAAGCTTGGTGTTGCAGAGGCTGAGAGAACACCAACTATATGCCAAGTTGAGCAAGTGTGAGTTTTGGCTGAAGAGAGTTCCCTTTTTAGGACATATAATCTCGGAGGGAGGAATCTCCATAGATCCCGCCAAAATCGAGGATATACAGAAGTGGAAGACCCCTGAAAATGTCGAGGAAGTTCGAAGCTTTTTGGGATTGGCTGGATACTATCGACGGTTTATTGAGGGATTCTCCAAGATCTCGAGACCTCTCACCAAACTGTTGGAGAAGGGAATCACATTCACCTGGACGCCACAGTGCGAGACGAGCTTTCAGGAGCTAAAGAAGAGATTGACAACAGCCCTAGTGTTGGTTATGCCAGATGTGCAGAAGAATTTCATAGTGTACTGTGATGCCTCTGGAAATGGGTTGGGATGTGTTCTCATGCAAGAATGACATGTCGTGGCATATGCATCCCGGCAGCTTCGGAAGCACGAGAAGAACTATCCTACACATGACCTAGAACTAGCAGCAGTGGTACACGCGTTGAAAATTTGGCGGCACTATTTGATGGGGAAGAGGACCGAGATATATACGGATCATAAGAGTTTGAAGTACATATTCACACAGCCAGATCTCAACCTCAGACAAAGGAGATGGTTAGAGCTAATCAATGACTTTGATGTGGGCATCAACTATCATCCCGGGAAAGCAAACGTCGTGGCCGATGCTTTGAGTCGGAAAGTGCAGGTCAATAAGTTGAGCTTGAAGGACATGCCTGCAGAATTGAAGGACGAGGTTATAAGGCTCAATCTATGTCTAGCAAATAGTGGTGAAGCCATCGCCATGGAAGTGGACTCCACACTCGAGCGAGACATACGCGAGGGCCAAAAGAATGATGAGAAGATACAAGAGATCAGACAGCTCATCAAGGAAAATAAAGCCCCTGGTTTTAGAGAGGATGAACAAGGAACGGTGTGGCACGGGAAAAGAATCTGTGTGCCAGAAGTAAAGGAGATCCGTGAATTGATTTTGAAGGAGGCTCATGATTCCGACTATTCCATTCATCCTGGGAGTACGAAGATGTACCAGGACCTCAAGAGCAGGTAATGGTGGTATGGCATGAGGCGAGATGTCGCGGAACATGTTGCCCTATGTGACACATGTCAGTTGGTGAAAGCAGAACATCAACGACCCGCGGGATTATTGCAACCACTTAAAGTGCCTGAATGGAAATGGGAAGAAATCAGCATGGATTTTGTCGTGTGATTGCCTAGGACCCAATCCGGGTATGATTCAATATGGGTCATCATTGATAGGCTAACCAAGGTAGCTCATTTCATCCCCGTGAAAGAAAGCTACAGCGGATCCAAATTGGCAGAATTGTACATGTCAAGGATTGTGTGTTACCATGGAGTGCCAAAGAAGATAGTGTCGGACCGAGGGACACAGTTCACCTCGAGGTTTTGGCAGAAGTTGCATGAAACCATGGGAACCCATCTGAACTTCAGCTCTGCCTATCATCCCCAAACTGACGGGCAGACGGAGAGAACCAATCAGATCCTTGAAGATATGTTAAGGGCATGTGCACTCAAAAACAATAGGAGTTGGGACAAGAACTTACCGTATGCGGAGTTTTCCTATAACAACAGCTATCAAGCTAGTATGAAGATGTCACCGTTTGAAGCTTTGTATGGAAGGAAGTGCAGAACTCCCCTATTTTGGAACCAAACAGGAGAAAGTAAAGTGTTTGGTCCAGAAGTGCTACAAGAAGCCGAGGCGAAGGTGAGGGAGATTCGCAACAACTTGAGGATAGCACAGACACGCCAAAATAGCTATGCCGATGTACGAAGAAGAGAGCTCGTTTTCAACGTGGGAGACTATGTTTATCTCAAGGTGTCCCCTATCAGAGGACTTCGTCGGTTCAAGGTGAAAGGGAAATTGTCACCTCGATACATCGGACCCTTTCAAGTTTTGGAAAGGAAAGGCGAAGTGGCATATCAACTAGAGTTACAGGTTCATCTATCGGATGTGCACGATGTATTCCATGTGTCACAACTCAAGAAATATCTGAGGACGCCTGAAGAGGTGTTACCCATGAATGAAGTGGATGTAGCTGAGGATTTGTCTTATGCCGAGCAACCATACAAGATTTTGGAGACAATGGAACGCCTCACCAGAAATAAAAGAATCCGGATGTGCAAAGTGCAGTGGAAGCATCACTCGGAAGAGGAAGCCACCTGGGAGCGGGAAGATGAGCTCAAGGCACAATTTCCGGAATTGTTTTCTTAGAAACACCAATCTCGAGGACGAGATTTCTTTTAAGGGGGGTAGAGCTGTAACACCCCAAAATTTTGATTCAAAACACTAAATCATGTTAAGAGGGGAATTTAAAAATTTTTGGACGTGTTGCATGTTTTGCAAAAATCCAAATTCAAATTGGAATTCAAATTAAACTCAAATCAGATAAGAAATGGAAAAAGAAAAAGAGAAAACAGAAAAAAACCGGCCAGTGGGCCGAAACCCACCAGCCGGCCCAACTTACCCGCGCCAGCCCGCAGCCGCGCGCCCGCGTTTTCTCATGCTGACAGGCGGGACCCACCCGGGCTTCGTCTTCCACCTCGCGCCGCGCCGGACTCTCTCACCGAATCCAAACCTATCGGAACTGCTGCGGATCACGGCCGAATTTCGCTCGAGGAGGAAACGGACATGATCTAAACCACCTCGCCGCCTTCCCCCGTCTATAAAAACCCCGGCCCCGTTCTGTTTTTCCCACACGATCGCCGATTTTTACTCCGGTGAGAACCGAGACTTCTCCGGTGAATTCTGGCCGATCTATGCTCGGAAACTCTGATCTAACTCGCTGGTCTTGATCCACCGCCTCCGGGGAACCTTGCAGGTGCAGAAAACTCGGTGACTTGCGGTGTAAACACAGCGCCGACGAGCTTCGCCGTGGTTTTGCCTCGGACCTCGCCGCCGATCACCTCCCAGGACCTCCGAGCTCAAGAAAACCCCCGAGGTGAGATCCCCAACCTCTCCTCTACCGATCTATGCCATAAGATCACAGTTCTAGGCAGAATTCTCGAGGATCCGAAAGTTTCCGGCGAGATCGCCGCTTCCCGCCGCCGTGCGCCGCCGGCAGCGCCGCCCGCGCTCGATCAGAGCGACGTGGCCGCTTGTGCGCCGTTTATTTTAAATCGCACGGTAGGGTTTAAATCCCCGCGTACCGGTTCGATGTTATAATCTCAGCCGTCGGTTTAAAATCGGACGGTCCACGTCAGCCCCGCGTTATAAAGACTGGAATTCTTACGTGCTACCCCCTGGGGTTCTCGGGAAATAAGAGCTAGCCCCGGAAACTTCAGATCTAGCCCCTGGAACTCCAGAAAATCATGTAAATTCATTTAAAAATCAGTTTTAGCCCCTGGACCTAATAAAAATTAGGAAAAACACCTCTGATAAGTGTAGCTAGACCCCTGGAAATTCTGAAAATAATATTATAGACCCTGTAATGGGGTGAGTTCATCATTTTAGCCCTGTTTAATATTTAATTTAGAAAATTGAATATGTAACTAGTGTTTAAAAATTAAAAAGTGGGACAAACATATTGTCAAAATTAAGTTAAAGACTTTCTCAGTGTTTAGGAAATTTTGGGAGTGAGATAAAAACATATTTTGGACTGAATTGAATCTGTTTAATTTATTATTCACAATTAGGGACACATTTTTAAGTAATAAATAGTTTTAAAAAAATAGAGAAAATAATTATGAAATAGTTTACATCAGAGGCAAAGGTCAAAATATGTTATTAAATTATTTAGGACCAGAACCTATTCTGTTTAGGTGACGTGTATTACTAATTTCATAATAAAATACACAATTATGCAATAGGAATATAAATCTGAAAATATAGCAACTAGTAAATAATAAATGATGTTTTTAAAATCCAAAGAGTTCAGTTTAGGGTTGGTAGAAATTATGAAGGCACATATGGGGAAGAAAAATACTTTTCATACACACTTGGTAGTAAAAAGGTGTAGTAGTTGAATATAAGAAATTTATTGGAAACTCATATATATAGTATGTAAGTATAAATGTGGACACAAAAATAGGAATCATATGCACATGGTTAAAAGTGCATGCAAGCCACAACTCAACACACATAAAGTAACCACAACACATATAAGGGTGAATGACTTTCATAAATATGAATGTGTGGTTTGTATGAAGTGGAAGTGTGAACTATGTCTTATGGATTGTTGTTTTTCTTTTGCTATGTGTGATGGTATGATGTAGAACCTGCTCAAGAGCAAGTTATTCCTTTCAAAGACCAGGACTACCCATTTCAAGAGTAGCAAGAAGGAGGCAAGTGTCCTTGACCACTTTGATCCTACGCTAGGATGTGTAGCTAGAATTATTTGCATTGTCAATTGAAAATATGAAACCCATGTTAGGATGTTTCCCTAGAATTGCATTACCTTGTTTTCCTTGTAGCTTGGGTTGGGATTTATTTATTATGTCATTTATTTACATGCATATGCTTAGCCATGCTTAGAATGGGATATTTGGGATATGAGATCATCAGTTTATATTACCATACTCTTGAATGAGATATTGTGAGTTATGTAGAGGTAGGGATCAAGGCAAGTTGGATGTTTTGGTTGTGTGCTTGGTGCACGAGACTCGGGTTTGTGTTTAGTACTTGCCTGGATCCTAAGGACCGGTTCATGGAGCATGTAACCTGGCTTTACAGTGCCAACCACATGCTGAGATGGGGCAGCTTGGCCAATTAATTAGGTGTATCCTCGGCGTAGTATGGGTGTGTTGGATGGTGCGGGGAATAGGTGTCAGCTGGACTACCATATGAACCGCAAGGCTCAAGAGGGGGCCACTGCAGCGGGGTTGGAGCCTCTTGTATGCTGTTAGGGGTGAAACCTCAGTGGGCCCACGCTCGTTGGGAATCCCTTTGTAAAGGCTTCGTAGTGATCTCCTGGCTACACACCTGGGAAGTGTGAATGTGGTTCGTAGCCACTGGCATAATGGAGGTTCTTTTAGTCCACCCGGCAACGGGGGATGAAATCACTACATGTGGGTACAGTGGTACAAACTCTGCAGAGTCAAAACTGTCATGACAGCCGTGCTCACGGTCAAGAGCGGCTTGGACTTGTTCATGATTAGAGGATTGATGGTTTTGGAAGTTAAGCGGGGAGCTTAACATTGGAAATGATGTTATGGTTATTGGATTATGATGATGGGATGGGAGATTGGGACCATTTCACCTGTGTAGTAATGTAGGTGCTTAATAAGCTAAGGTGATAGGTATAAATTGCGTAGTGCTTTAACCATGAGTTCAACCTCTTCTTGTTCTAGCCATGCATGATATAATTTTCCCACACTTGCTGAGTACCCTTGGTACTCAACCTTGCATATTTGTTGGTTTATATTGCTGCTCAGGTCAAGATAATGAGGTGGTGTCTAATGACCAAGACTTTGGACCCGAGGAAGGTTTCTAGGTTCATGGAGACCCCGGGCAACGCCTGTGACGGAGCCCTAAAGAATAATATTCCGCTGCTAGTTTATTTACTTGTGATGAACTTATTATTGTCCATCGAGACATTTGCTATGTACGACTTAATTATATTAGACGCCTGGCTTGTAATAAATGATGCTTCACTATTTGTCATCACATGTATGAGAAAATGATCCTGGCATACATGTGTTATTCACTTGGTTGTTCTTCGGAAAAACCGGGTGTGACATGACCAAATCAACTCCAAATTAGCTGAAACTTTTACAGGTGTCTAATAACACCCTAAAGAATGTTCTGCCAAAATTTGGGGATTTTTGGATAAATCAAACTCCCTCTAAAATTCTTTTGCTGTAAAGTTTTAAAGACTTTTCTAGAATGAAATAAAGACTTTCATACAAATTGGGTTGTACATTTGGATAGAGTTTGTCAATCTGAATCTAACCCAATTTGAATCACTAAATTTGGAGGTTCCTAGCAAAAGTTATGCTCTTCTAAAGTTTGGGGAAAATCTGGAATTTGAATAAATTCGGGAAAAGTTTAAACCTGACTGTGGGTCCAGGGACACGTGTCTGCTGCCGGGAGCGTGCCACACGGGGTCACAGGGTTATTTCCCACGCTGTTACAATCGATCCCGCACCACAGAGTATCCAGCCCCTTCCCCCCGAGTCGCTGACAGGCGGGACCGGCGAGGTCTTCTTCAACCTCCCGCTCCCGCGCGATCCCGCCGCCGGGCTCGCCGGAGTAGCTCCGGGATCGGTCGTCCGGCCACCCCAGCTGCTGAAACTCGCCGCTAGGACCTATTTTAACCCACGGAACACGATGGTGGGGCTTTCTTGAGCTGGCAGGGCCCCTAAACTAGCCCGCGACGGCGCACCGACTCAGATGAAGTCCGGCGACGTCGCCCCGACGCCCTAAGCCTTCCAAGCTTCGGTTTCCAAGCTCTGGAGCACCGGCGGACGCTAGGGATCATCGACGTGGAGATGATACAGCTCGGAAACGGCTCTAACCTAGGGTTCATCATGCACCCACACCTTCCCGCCATAGCCGCCGTCGTAAAAAGTGAAATTGCACCGTACACAGCGTGTTTCGTGCGAGGTTTCAAAAGAGAACTGGTGCGCCTACATGTCTAGCCTGTGTGTGCGAAGTTTCGTGGTGCCTAAACATAGATCAATCGAGAATTTCGCAGAGCCATACCCGCGGGTCAGTTTTTACCGGTCGGAGAGAATCTTCGAAATTCGTCGTCGAGCGAGCGGCAGAGACAGGCTCTGTGCTTCGGATGGAAGCTGCACGGAGCTCCCGCGCGTCCAAAAGTGGCCTCGCCTGGTCGTGACAAGCTCTGGAGGAGGCTGTCCATGGGAGCGCCTCGCCGCTGTTGTGTCACGGCCGCCGCCGAAGCCGGGTTATCTTGGTGTGGAGAGCACGGACGCCCTCGGTGAGTGCACGAGGAAGTCGTGGGAGGTTCTGCGGTGTGGTTTTGCTGATCAGCCAGGGCTCACACGCGAGCTAGGCGGTGGGTGATCGACCGAGAGTTCAGCGGCTGTTCTCGGTTGGTCTCTCGCGTGAGGAAGGGAAGAACGGCGTGGAGGCTTCGGTGTTGAGACAAAAGGAGGCACTGGAGAAGGTATAAGACGGTCGGGCGGCTCTCCAGCGCGATGAAATCCAGCAGGAGGTGGAGGCGTCGGCTGAATGCGGTGTCGCCCGGTGCTGCGCCCGTCGGTGTCGAGTGCCGACTGAAGAAAGCAAACAGAGACCCAACACTGTGAGATCTTTTTGCAATTTTCAGCTTCTCTCAATGACATGTGGGACCCATTGTTCAGTCCCTCCTTATCCCCTTTTAAATATCTCCCAAGTTTGAATATTGATGGAATCCAATTGTGGGAATTCAAATCTGGTATGCATTTGGATAATTGGGCAGGTTTCATCCAAATTCAAATGGGCGTTTGAATTCTTTGTCATTTAAAGTCCAATTTGGAAAATGGGTTGCAATTCATTTCTATAAATCATGAAACTTTGCGCACCCCCTAATTTGAACCCAAGGAACTCAAATATTAAATCTGATTTTTATTTTGGCTGCTGCAAATGAGATTTTCAGCACAACAGTTTTGAATTCCATTGTGTTGTCCTCATTTGAATTTTAGTTTGAACAAATTGTTCCAAATCTGATTTTTGTTTTCTCACACATATGGTAACTTCCAATATTTGTTTCAGACCCCTCTTGGGTTCCATGTTTCCAAATAACATTTGAACTTGTGTGAAGAAAACCCTCATGTGTGTTATCACATGTGGAAAAGTTTTAACAAGTCCCAAATTTCATACACATGAAACCAACTTTTGCAAACAAGTGTTCCTTTGTATTCATAATTTTGGGACCTTGACATTCCTCCCCCCTTAAAAGGAATCTCGTCCCGAGATTCAAAAGAAGAATGAGGTGGGAGGTAATTACAAAGTTTATGACAAAAGTTCCAGATAGTTCTTGTGGATGTAATCTTCGGTTTCCCACGTCGCCTCTTCCGGGGTATGATTACTCCACAGGACTTTGTAAAATTTTAAAGTCCGGTTCCGGGTGATCCGGGTCTTTTCGTCGATAATCTGTACAGGTTGCTCGACATAGGTGAGATCCGGCTTCAACTCGTCGATGTCTTCGGTGCGGATGGCAGCTGTAAACTTGAGACACTTCCGCAGCTGGGACACGTAAAATATGTCGTGAATACCGGCAAGGCTTGCCGGTAGTTCCAGCCGGTAGGCTACGTTTCCGCACTTCTCCATTATAGCAAATGGACCAATGAACCGCGGAGCAAGTTTCCCCTTGACACCGAACCGATGAATCCTTTTCATCGGAGACACACGAAGATATAGGTGCTCTCCGACATCGAAATGCAGCGGTCAACGTCTCTGGTTCACGTAGCTCTTTTGACGAGATTGGGCAGCCCTGAGGTTCTCTTGTATTATCCGAACTCTCTCTTCGGCTTCATTGACAAGATCAACTCTGAACGTTACTCGTTCACCGGATTCGCACCAATTTAATGGTGTATGGAACTTCCGGCCGTATAGAGCTTCATATGGCGCCATTTTGATGCTCGTCTGATATCCGTTGTTGTACGAGAATTCCGCCAGCGGTAAGTGATCATCCCAGCTCTTACCGTGGTGGATGGCACATGCTCTCAGCATATCCTCTAGTATTTGATTCACCCTCTCAGTTTACCCATCGGTTTGAGGGTGATACGCAGAGCTTCTAATTAGTTTGGTCCCCAAGGATGCGTGTAGCTGCTCCCAGAAACAGGCTACGAACAGCGATCCTCTATCTGACACAATGGTACGGGGAACTCCATGTAAGCACAAGATCCGTGCTATGTACAGCTCCGCATACTGCTTTGCGTTATACCTAGTATGCACCGGGATGAAATGTGCTAATTTGGTTAACCGATCAACGATTACCCAAATCGAATCATGGTTGTGGGAGGTCATCGGCAAACCGACGATGAAGTCTATACTCAAGTCTTCCCACTTCCATGCTGGTACTTGCAATGGCTGCAACAGGCCTGACTTCTTCATATGGTCGGCCTTGACTCTTCGACACGTATCACACTCTGAAACGTACTTTGCAACTTCATGTTTCATACTGTCCACCAAAACTTCTTCTGGAGATCTTGGTACAGTTTATTACTGCCCGGATGAATGGAAAACTTGGACAAATGATCTTCATCCAAAATTTTCTTCCGTAGTCCCATATCCCGGGGTATTACAGTCCGGTCGTTGAACCACAAGGTACCATCCGCGTCCTTCCAGAAGCACTTCATTTCTCCGTTGTCTAATCTTCGCCGTATGTGCGACATACCCTTGTCTTTTTGTTGAGCTTCCATGATCTCCTCTCGGATGGTAGGAATGAGAGCGAGATTATAGAGAGCTCCATACGGGATAATACGGAGGCTTGGTTCTTCATCATCCATTTCAGCAATAGTTAGATGATGGATATGCGCCTTACGATTGAGCGCATCGGCGACGACATTCGCCTTTCTTGGATGATAATGAATTTCATGTTCATAGTCCTTAATGAGTTCTAGCCATCTTCATTGCCTCATGTTCAGTTCTTTCTGAGTGAAGATGTACTTCAAGTTCTTGTGGTCGGTGTAGAGGTGTACAAGATTTCCGAGCATGTAATGCCTCCACATCTTCAAAGCAAGGACCACGGAAGCTAACTCAAGATCATGAGTTGGATAATGCTGCTCGTGAGTTCTGAGTTGACGAGATCCATAAGCGACCACTCGTCTTTCTTGCATCAGCACGCAGTCAAGACCGATGCCAGATGCATCGCAATACACGTCAAATGGCTTCACTGTATCCGGCTGAGCAAGAACTGGGGCTGTTGTGAGATGCTTCACTAAAGTCTTGAAAGCTTGTTCACACGCAGCACCCCACATAAATCTGGTATTCTTCTTTAATAATTCCGTCATCGGTTTCGCAATTTTGGAGAAACCAGGAATGAACCTCCGGTAGTAACCCGCCAAACCGAGTAAGCTACGGATTTCATGTACTGACTTTGGTGACTCCCATTTCTGCACTTGAATAATCTTACTCGGATCTACAGCGATGCCCTCCGCTGAAATAATGTGTATGAGAAATGGTACCTGATTAATCCAGAATTCACACTTGCTGAATTTTGCATAGAGCTGATGATCTCGCAATCTTTGTAGCACAATATGCAGATGTTCAGCATGTTCCTCCTCTGACTTGGAGTACACCAAGATATCGTTGATGAAGACAACGACGAATTTATCCAACTCCGGCATGAACACTAAATTCATCAGGTACATAAAGTGTGCCGGGGCGTTGGTCAAACCAAAAGACATAACGAGATACTCATACAGCCCGTATCTCGTTGAGAATGCCGTCTTCGGAATATCTTATGCTCGGATTTTAATCCTTGGGAAATACATCCGGATACTCACGTACCACCGGAATGTCCTCTATCTTAACAACTTACGTGTGGTTTACTGTTGCAATCTGTTGCCGTCTGGCGCCCAGAATTAATATATGAAGACCGTGCTGTGGGGAGTTGAGCTCAACGGTCCTAGAGCTGATATTAAGAACCGCCTGGTGGTAATTCAACCACGACATCCCCGAAATGATGTCGATCTTCAGACATTCAAGAATAATGAGGGTCGTAAGGTATATTTTACCCCCCCAAACAAAGAGGTGCTTGGGAGACAACCTCACTTGCGGTACTGCTGCCCCCAGGCGAAGATATGAGGTATTGCCTCTTTGTATAAACTGTTTGGAGCTGATGTTGAGCCACAAAAGATTGGCTAATGAAGTTGTGTGTGGCACCGGAATCAAAGAGAACTAAAACCGGTAGCTGATTCAAAGAAAACATCCCTTCTAAAGCGGCTTCTCCTTCCGGAACATCATCAATCACAGTATAGTGAATATTGCCCCTTATCTGCCCTCCTATCTGCAGATTAAGGTACGGGTCGTATTGTTGTAAATATGATGACCCGCATCCTTGAATTCCCTCCAGACATTGCCTAGCATAATGGCCCATACGCCCACAAGTAAAACACGGATGCCTCTCCGGTTCTTCGTTGACTTGCGGTGGACTGCTAGGTACATATGGCTGCAGCGATGGAGCACAAACCACCGTCTGATGCTGCGGCTCTGGAGGTGGTGCAAGTTGTAGAACTTGACCAGCAATCAATCTCTTAGGAGTTGATCGTACAGGTGGCCTCCATCTTTCACCGGGTGGCGTTTGATACACCAAACGATACTTTTGAGGCACATAACTTGTGCTAGCCTGCTCGATCTCACTCATCTTTCTCTTCTCTGCTTGCCACTCAAGTGTCGGCTTCTCTTGAATAAAAGCCGCATCGACCATGTCTGTGTAACTGCCGTTATTATGTACGGCCAGCTTCTCCCGTAATATGGCGCTCAGGCCATGGAAGAATAGGTCACACCGTGCCTCTTCTTTTGCCACATATTAGGGAGCATATTGGGCCAAAAGGTTAAACCTTCTGACATACTCGAGGACACTCATGTCCCCTTGCTTCAAGCCCAAAAATTCCTCCCACTTTGCCTTGACAAAACCTAGTGGTATGTAACGAGTACGAAAGGCTTCACAAAATTCACTCCATGTTACTTGATGGTTCTCCGGAATGGTGGCAAGATGATCCACCCACCAGTTTCCGGCTGCTCCATGGAGTTGTTGAGCGGCAAACTTTGTCTTCTGGCATCCATCACACTTGAATAATCCAAATTTTGACTCCATGACCCGAAGCCATTGATCTGCTTCCACAGGTTCGGTGGCCTCAGTAAAGATAGGCGGTTGAGTCGCCAAGAAGTCCAGATAAGCGTCCCGAGGTGGGACGACTTGTTGCGTGTTCTGGAGTACGCCTTGCTGTACCAAAGCTTGGAGTAAACGTGTGTGTTCTTGCATTGCTTCTTGGAGTAGCCTAGTGTTCTATTGATTAGACTCGACGACTCGAGTCATAAAATCCATCCATCCCGTGGATGGTGGTTCTGATGGTGGAATAGAAGCTTCACCACCTCGACGAGAACTTCCGGCCCTACTCCTAGAGCGAGTACGAACCATACTGCAAAATGTAGTTGAGATGAGTTAAACAAGAACTCAGCAGTATGTGAGACTAACGGAAACATGATTATGTCAAAACTTTATGAAAGCAGTAACAAAATCCATGTTTACACAACTCCTTAGTAGGCATAGCTATCCAGTCCATCTGTACAGAACAGACCTTTATGCACTATCTCCAGATTTTGATCTAGCTAAGGGCATCTTCATACCTCATGTTGAATACCAAAGTTAAATTTAGCTTCAGTATCTTTCCAACGAGTACTCATATGTCCCCCGATCATCTCCGGGTTAAAAGTTATGGTTTTCCAAAGTTGACAGGATTCCTGGATAAAATTTGCCAGCACCTCCTTTGTACGTGGCTGATTTTATCACAGTTGTATATGTAAATACAATAAGATCCTGAACAAACTTTGAACTACAACAATGTTGCACATTTCATAACCTTTCCAATGATGTATCATAGGCTTCTTAAGGGTTTCTCTACAGAAAGTTATGGTTTAAAAAAACAGAAAGGTCTAGAGAGGTTTTGTTGCTGTCCTGGTTCTGGATAATTCACCTTCCTCTGAACTTTCTACCCATTTAGCATATGATTAGGCTCTGGAGGTCTACAAAGAATTTGTAGAGTACTCGTAAATCTCTCCAGAACTGTATCATACACCTTAATTGGGTCAAGCTACTCAGAGTTGTGCTCTGTTAAAGTCCAGCAAGAATTCCTGCTGAAAACAGAGCACTCTATTTTTGAAATCTTTGAAGCCTAGTCTTCCTCTCATTTGAATCTTAGCTCAAAATAAGAGTTTAATGACTAATATTTGTTTCAAACTTCCATTTTTAGTTGAAAGTTAGTTCATGAGTCATTTCTTCAAAGGAAAGGGGTTATTAAGTTTAGTACGGTGTCGATGCACCGTAAGAAGCATGTCGGTACTACGTAGCCTTACAAAAAGAAAATCCTAACCGGATTATACCAGCATAAACGTTCTTAGGTGGCACTAAAACAATCACTCGCAAACGTGTTCTATTCGTACTACGATTTCGTGATTAATCCTGCACAAGTCACACTCAATCGTCAGGTCTGGCTGCACACCAAACCCGATATCCATACAGTTCTTACACCTGTCCGTCATCACTCACACAGGTGTTCTCAAGCCAAACACGCCTTGAGCTACGTGTTCACGTTACTAACCACGTGACCGGGTTTCCCAAATTGCACCACGCACGCCAGGGACAGACGTTGCTGGAATACCCCAAACGACATGAAGAGTCGTAGAGGATATTAAAGCGGGTCGGGTTACCTGCCACCCGTGGGGCTCCACCCTTCAGCTTGTGCGCACTGGTGGACAGCGCTTACATACACCTCCCAAGACATGAAGCGTCCCGAGATGCTCGATTTTCCGACATAAAAAATAAGTTAGTTTGCCACCTTCATAATAAGCTAATAGTAATCCTTATGTGGGCCTAGTACCGTATCCTCACCGTAACCTAAATTTTTGTCGTAATACCTTCCTTATTCCGTGTGCTATTACCAATGCGGCTCTGATACCAACTGAGACACGCGCGATACCAACTGAGACAGGGCTCAGCTCATGATACCACTGGTCACA
The DNA here is from genome assembly GCA_030760725.1 of Neostapfia colusana. Taxonomy (NCBI): domain Eukaryota; kingdom Viridiplantae; phylum Streptophyta; class Magnoliopsida; order Poales; family Poaceae; genus Neostapfia; species Neostapfia colusana. The sequence goes on from JASWHV010000009.1 coordinate 52,701,882, forward strand.
GCTCTGATACCATGCTGACATGGCCCCGCTCAGCTGAGACAGGCCACTCGCCCGGGAATCGTATTGGGTGGTGCCGTGTTGTGCGGCACCCAACAGCACACATATGAGCAACAATGTATTACATAAAACAAAAGCGGAAGCTTACAAGTTTTTCTTTGTAAATAATTTACATCAAGTAACTACAGCAGAAGTCTATATCACTCACGTCGAATAACTAAGAGCACCCGAGATGAAGTCCAGCCCGCGGACTCCTCTCGCTAGCAACACGAAGACAACAGCAGCGGCTGGGTTCTCCCTGTGTTAAACGACTCGGAAGTCTCCGAGTCTCACCGGACAACCTTCTTCTCAGCATCGATGTTAACCTGCAAAACCACTTATATAGCAAGCGTGGGCACATAGGCTCAGCAAGTCTGACCCGTCTCTCCTAAATAAGAAACTCTACATGCACGACGATTGCAATTGGGTTGGCTAGATTAGCATAAAGGACTCGACTAAAGTTGATCCTTAACTTTCAGATTTTAAGCCTCATTGTGCAGACCTTGAGCCAAAAAGCATCGAAACTCCACAACCAAACAAGAAACGCTTTGTTGCGATGCTCCTTCCACAAAGTGAAAGTAAAATTTAATGAGCCTATCTCTAATTTAACCATGGTTGCAATACAAGTTATAGCACAGCCTTATCAAGTTCAAAAGATTACCAGTTCAGTTCTTACTACGTCAAGACGCAGTGGGCAAGTATGCTCATATAACCGCGAGCGATGGTGATTCAAATCAGTACACGCCCGGACTACATGACACGTACACCCGTACTCTGAGTTGCCGGCAGCAACCTCGACTGACGTTGTACGCAGCCACCTGTCCCAAGATCTTCCACATTGGACGCAGTCCCAATGCCCCGAGTACGCAAGCTCCCTCAAGGTACATACCTGCAGTGGTATCTTCTTAAGCGAGGTACCTCTTGCTACCCTGACGCCGAAAGCCTAAGTCAGTTGGAAAAGTTCCACTATGGATCTCCCAAGGTACATCGGTATCCTGGGTCCCATATAGCCAGTATGCGCCCGGTACACAACTCAAACTTGTCCAACAGGGCCAAGCATGGACGGGCCTTAACCGACAGAGGCAGGGCTATGCACGCACGGCCTGCAACCTGCTGCATCTAAACCTCCCTGCCCGGTCTCCATTTCTTATGTGTGAACTTTCCTCATCATTTTCTAAATTGGACCCATTCCCAAGTAAACCAGCCCTAAACTCGCGAGTAGATTCCAACTACTCGTCTTCTACCGGACCTTCCCTACTAACATTAGCATAGCGAAGTTCCCTCGAGGAGGTGCTATTCTACCCTTTCTCTCATAGGTATTTCTGGTCATGCAAGTGGGGTTTTCAATATCATCTAGACTTAATGCAATCAACGATGCAAAGCTATGATATCTACAAATGAAAATGCTTTATAAAATTGTTCAAATGCAAACCGGGGCTTGCCTGTTTTGCAGGTGACTAAGGTTACAATCAGTTAGTGACGATCACTTGGAGCTTGATCACTTGTTTTCCTCCCTCCTTGATCTTCATTTCAAGTCCTTCTCACCTTCTTCACGTATATGCTACACGATACGATCATGCATATGTATTTAATTGAAAAGCTTTTGCTAATAGGATCTAATGACAGTTTGAAAACTGGAACTCTGTTTAAGAATTTAAAATGACACTGGTGCTAGTGGTTTGGGTTGGGTTTAAACACTATGATCAAGTGTTGAGTGCCTTTCCCACTTAAGTGTTGATCACCTTAATAGGTTACCTAAGACAGTGGTGATCCAGAGCTCCAATGGACTAAAAAAGTCCTCTGGACCAAAAAATTTAGCACTTTTCATGGAGTGGTTTATTCAGAATAATTCTCTAAGTGTTTAGTCAAAGATGAATTAATTCTGAGGTAACACCCGTGTTCATGTCAAACTTAGTGAACCACAATTTCAATTATAGTTCACAGAGTCTACAGTAATTTTTCTAGGATTTTTGGAGCTAAGAATTTCCCAGAACTGAATTTACAAGTTTTGGAAATTCTCTGAAAATGTTTCTGTATTCATTTGAACACAGTAACTTACAATCTGAATTCTCCTGACCAAATCAACTCCAAATGAGCTGAAACTTTTACAGGCGTCTAAGAACACCACAGAGAATGTTCTGGCAAAATTTGAGGATTTTTGGATAAACCAAACTCCCTCTAAAATTCTTTTTCTGTAAAGCTTTAAAGAATTTTCTAGAAATAAATAAAGACTTTGATACAAATTGGGTTGTACATTTGGATAGAGTTTATCAATCTGAATCTAACCCAATTTGAATCACTAAATTTGGAGGTTCCTAGCAAAAGTTATGCTCTTCTAAAGTTTGGGGAAAATCTGGAATTTGAATAAATTCGGGAAAAGTTTAAACCTGACTGTGGGTCCAGGGACACTTCTCTTCTGCCGGGAGCGTGCCACACGGGGTCACAGGGTTATTTCCCGCGCTGTTACAATTGATCCCGCACCACAGAGGATCCAGCCCCTTCCCCCGAGTCGCTGACAGGCGGGACCGGCGAGGTCTTCTTCAACCTCCCGCTCCCGCGCGATCCCGCCGCCGGGCTCGCCGGAGTAGCTCCGGGATTGGTCGTCCGGCCATTGCAGCTGCTGAAACTCGCCGCTAGGCCCTATTTTAACCCGAGGAACACGATGGTGGGGCTTTCTCGAGCTGGCAGGGCCCCTAAACTAGCCCGCGACGGCGCACCGGCTAGGATGAAGTCCGGCGACGTCGCCCCGACGCACTAAGCCTTCCAAGCTTCGGTTTCCAAGCTCTGGAGCACCGGCGGATGCTAGGGATCATCGACGTGGGGATGATACAGCTCAGAAACGGCTCTAACCTAGGGTTCACCGTGCACCCGCACCTTCCCGCCATAGCCGCCGTCGTAAAAAGTGAAATTGCACGGTACACAGCGTGTTTCGTGCGAGGTTTCAAAAGAGAACTGGTGCGCCTACATGTCTAGCCTGTGTGTGCGAAGTTTCGTGGTGCCTAAATGTGAGGACCCCGCCATCCCGGTCACTCACGGGGATGGGACACCTCGCCCGGGAATCACATTGGGTGGTGTCGTGCGATGCGGCACCCAACAGCACACATAATAAAGCATCATATTACATAAAGCAAGCGGAAGCTTACAAAGTGTTGATTCTACAAATACTTCTCAAAAATATGCTACAGCAGAAGACTATTACAACTCACGTCTCATACCTATGCTAAGCAACAGAGAAGGTGTCCAGCCCGCGGACCCTTCTCACTAGCAACACTATCACAGTAGCAGCGGCAGGGGTTGCCATGAGTTCACCACTCGGAGAGCCCCGAGTCTCATCAGACACCCGTATTTATCAGTGTGTCATTATTACCTGCAGAACAACTCAGGTAGTATCTGTGAGCACGAAGCTCAGCAAGACTGACTTGTCACCCTAATCATGAAACTCTACATGATGAAAATAGAGGGCCTCATATAGAAGTTTACGTAAAAGATGATCTTGAGCTAAAGGAAAATCCTTACTTCAAGTTTTAAGCAACTTTTATAGTACTCACGCAATTTACATCGAGACTCCACAATCAAACAAGAAACGCTTCCTCTCGATGTCATTTGCCCGAGGTGAAAGTAACTTTAGTGAGCTACCCTAGACTCATACGGACCTTGCGCCATTACCGTCGAGACTCCACAATCAGACAAGAAACGCTTTGCCTCGACGCTACTAGCCCAAGGTGGAAAGTAAATTTAGTGAAGTATTGATCTTTCCTCATCTCCATTATGTGGATTACTCACGAAGCATATGAAACGTTTCCCACTTTATTACAACGTCACGACTCAGTGTACAAGTATGCTCACTACCGCGAGCGATGGTGACTGCAATCAAAAACACCCGGCTGACACGACACGTACGCCCGTACTCGATGTTGCACACAGCAACCGTCACTGACGCCGTACGTGGCAACCTTTCACACGACACCCGTCACACCCGGTTTCTCCGAAGAACAACCGAGTGAATATCACATGTATGCCAGGATCATTTTCTCATACATGTGATGACAAATAGTGAATCATCATTTATTACAAGCCAGGTGTCGAATATAAATAAGTCTTACAAAGCATACGTCTCGATGGACGATAATAAGTTCATAACAGGTAACAAAATAGCAGCAGAATATTATTCTTGTGGGCTCCGTCACAGGAGTTGCCTGGGGGATTCCATGAACCTAGACTCCTTCTTCGGGTCCGAAGTCTTGGTCATTGAACACCACATCATTCTCTTGACTTGAGCAGCAATATAAACCAACAAATATGCAAGTTTGTGTACCGTTGGTACTCAGCAAGTGTGGGAAAGTTATGTCATGCATGGCTAGAACAAGGAGAGGTTGAACTCATGGTTAAAGCACTACGCAATTAATACCTATCACCTTAGCTTATTAAGCACCTACATTACTACACAGGTGAAATGGTCCCAATCTCCCATCCCATCATCATAATCAAATAACCATAACATCATTTCCAATGTTAAGATCCCCGCTTAACATCCTTAACTTCCAAAACCATCACTCCTCTAATCATGAATAAGTCCAAGCCGCTCTTGACCGTGAGCACGGCTGTCATGACAGTTTTGACTCTGCAGAGTTTGCACCACTGTACCCACATGTAGTGATTTCATCCCCCATTGCCGGGTGGACTAAAAGAACCTCCATTATGCCAGTGGCTATGAACCACATTCACACTTCCCAGGTGTGTAGCCTGGAGATCACTACGAAGCCTTTACAAAGGGATTCCCGATGAGCGTGGGCCTACTGAGGTTTCACCCCTAACAGCATACAAGAGGCTCCAACCCCGCTGCAGTGGCCCCCTCTTGAGCCTTGCGGTTCATATGGTAGTCCAGCTGACACCTATTCCCCGCACCATCCAACACACCCATACTACGCCGGGGATACACCTAATTAATTGGCCAAGATGCCCCATCTCAGCATGTGGTTGGCACGGTAAAGCCAGGTTACATGCTCCATGAACCGGTCCTTAGGATCCAGGCAAGTACTAAACACAAACCCGAGTCTCGTGCACCCAGCACCAACCAAAACATCCAACTTGCCTTGATCCCTACCTCTACATAACTCACAATATCTCATTCAAGAGTATGGTAAAATAAACTTATGATCTCATATCCCAAATATCCCATTCTAAGCATGGCTAAGCATATGCATAATAATAAATGACATGATAAAATGAATCCCAACCCAAGCTACAAGGAAACAAGGTAATGCAATTCTAGGGAAACATCCTAGCATGGGTTTCATATTTTCAATTGACAATGCAAATAATTCTATCTACACATCCTAGTATAGGAACAAAGTGGTCAAGAAAACTTGCCTTCTTCCTGCTGCTCTGAGAATGGGTAGTCCTGATCTTGGAAAGGAAGAACTTGCTCTGGAGCAGGTTCTACATCATACCATCACACATAGCAAAAGAAAACAACAATCCATAAGACATAGTTCACACTTCCACTTCATACAAACCACACATTCCCATTTATGAAAGCCATTCCCATTCCTATGTGTTGTGGTTACTCTATGTGTGTTGATTTTTTGGGCTTACATGCACTTTTAAACATGTGCATATGATTTCTACTTTTGTATTCATATTTATGTTGCATACTATATTTGAGTTTCCAATTTAAATAAATTCCTTATATTCAATTGATACACCTTTTAGCTACCAAGTGTGCATGGAGGGTATTTTCCTACTCCAAATGTGTCTTCAGACCTTCTACCAACCCTAAACTGAATTCTTTGGATTTTGGAAACTTCATTTATCATTTTCTAGTTATTCATACCTAGCTTGCTATATTTTCAGATTTATTTCCTATGCCTAAATGTGAACTTTATTATGAAAATAGTAAGACACCTCATCTAAATAGAATAGGTTTTGGGTCTAAAATATTAAATAATATATTTTTGAATTTCTCCTCTGATGTGAACTATTTTTCATTTATTTTACTAATTTTCAGAAGTATTCTCTACTTAAAAATGTGTCCCTATAACTAATAAATGTGAATAATCAATTAGACAGATTCATTTCAGCCAAAAACCTATTTTTATCTCACTCCAAAGTTTTCCAAGTACTAGAAAAGTTATTAATTTGAATTTACAATGTGTTTGTCCCATCTTTTAAATATTAAATACTAAACACATATTCAAATTCCTAAATTTAATATCACATAGGGTTAAAAAGTTAAACTCACCCCACTACAGGGTCAATTATATTATTTTAAGAATTTCCAGGGGTCTAACTACACATAACAGAGGGGTTTTCCTAATTTTTATTAAGTCCAGGGGCTAAAACTGATTTTTAAATGAATTTACATGATTTTCTAAAGTTCCAGGGGCTAGATCAGAAGTTTCCAGGGCTAGCTCGTATTTTCCGAGAACCCCAGGGGGTAGCGTGTAAGAATTCCGGCCTTTATAACGCGGGGCTGACATGGACCGTCCGATTTAAAACAGACGGCTGAGATTATAACGTCGAATCGGTACGTGGGGATTTAAATTCTACCGTGCAATTTAAAATAGACAGCGCACAAGCGGCCACGTCGCTCTGATCGAGCGCGGGCGGCGCTGCCCAGCGGCGCACGGCGGCGGGAGGCGGCGCCGGAGAGTTTCGGATCTTCGTCAATTCTTCCTAGAACTGTGATTTTATGGCATAGATCGGTAGAGGGGAGGTCGGGGATCTCACCTCGGGGGTTTTCTTGAGCTCGGAGGTCCTGGAAAGCGGTCGGCTACGAGGTCCGAGGTGAATTTACGGCGAGGCTCGTCGGCGCTGTGTTTGAAGCGCAAACCACCGAGTTTTCTGCACCTGCGCGGTTCCCCGGAGGCGGTGGATCAAGATCAGCGCGTTAGATGAGAAATCCCGAGCGAAGATCGAGCAAAATTGGCCGGAGAAACTCGGGTTCTCATCGGGAAGAAAAACAGCCGATCGCGGGTGAAAATCAGGAAGATGCTGGTGTTTATATAGCCGGGGGAGGGCGGCGTTCGGTTGTGATCGAGTTTGCGTCGTCCAGGAACGAAATTCGGCTGGGATACGCGAGGATCCGGGGCGGTTTCGATTCAGAGGTGAGAAGAGTCCGGCCGGCCGAGCGCGGGCGCGAGGAGGAAGAAGGGTTGGCGGGCCCCGCGTGTCAGTGGGAAAGAGGGGAGGGTGCGCGGCTGCGGGCTGGCACGGGAATAAATGGGCCGGCTGATGGGTTTCGGCCCACTGGCCGGGGGGTTTATTTTTTTCCTTTTCTTTTTCGTTTTCATTTCTGTTTTGAGTTTAATTTGAATTCCAGTTTGAATTTGAATTTTTGCAACACATGCAATACGTCCAAAAAATTTTAAATTCCCCTCTTAACCGGATTTTGGGGTGTTACAGCTCTACCCCCCTTAAAAGAAATCTCGTCCTCGATATTGGTGGTTCTAAGAAAACAATTCCAGAAATTGTGCCTTAAGCTCATCTTCTCGCTCCCAGGTGGCTTCCTCTTCCGAGTGATGTTTCCACTGCACCTTGCACATCTCGATTCTTTTATTTCTTGTGAGGCGTTCCATTGTTTCCAAAATCTTGGATGGTTGCTCGGCATAAGACAAATCCTCAGCTACGTCAACCTCATTCATGGGTAACACCTCTTCAGGCGTTCTCAGACATTTCTTGAGCTGTGACACATGGAATACAACGTGCACATCCGATAGGCGAGCCGGTAATTCTAGTTGATACGCCACTTCGCCTTTCCTATCCAGAACTTGAAAGGGTCCGATGTATCGAGGTGACAACTTCCCTTTCACCTTGAACCGACGAAGTCCTCGGATAGGGGACACCTTGAGATAGACATAGTCTCCCACGTTGAAAACGAGCTCTCTTCTCCGTACATCGGCATAGCTCTTTTGTCGTGTCTGTGCTATCCTCAAGTTGTTGCGAATTTTCCTCACTTTTGCCTCGGCTTCTTGTAGTACTTGGGGACCAAACACTTTACTTTCCCCTGTTTGGTTCCAAAATAGGGGAGTTCTGTACTTCCTCCCATACAAAGCTTCGAACGGTGACATCTTCATACTAGCTTGGTAGCTGTTGTTATAGGAGAATTCCGCATACGGTAAGTTCTTGTCCCAACTCCGATTGTTTTTGAGTGCACACGCCCTCAGCATATCCTCAAGAATCTGATTGGTTCTTTCCGTCTGCCCGTCAGTTTGGGTATGATTGGCAGAACTAAAGTTCAGATGGGTTCCCATGGTTTCGTGCAACTTCTGCCAGAACCTCGAGGTGAACTGTGTCCCTCGATCCGACACTATCTTCTTCGGCACTCCATGGTAACACACGATATTTGACATGTACAATTCTGCCAATTTGGATCCGTTGTAACTTTCTTTCATGGGGATGAAATGAGCTACCTTGGTTAGCCTGTCGATGATGACCCATATTGAATCATATCCTGATAGGGTCCTAGGCAATCCCACTATGAAATCCATACCGATTTCTTCCCATTTCCATTCAGGCACTTTGAGTGGTTGCAATAATCCCGTGGGTCGTTGATGTTCTACTTTCACCAACTGGCATGTGTCACATAGGGCAACATGTTCCGCGGCATCTCGCTTCATGCCATACCACCAATACCTGCTCTTGAGGTCCTGGTACATCTTCGTACTCCCAGGATGAATGGAATAGTCAGACTCATGAGCCTCCTTCAAAATCAATTCACGGATCTTCTTTACTTCTAGCACACAGATTCTTTTCCCATGCCACACCGTTCCCTGTTCATCCTCTTTGAAACCAGGGGCTTTATTTTCCTTGATGAGTTGCATGATTTCTTGTATCTTCTCGTCATTCTTTTGACCCTCGCGTATTTCTCGCTCTAGTGTGGAGTCCACTTCCATGGCGATGGCTTCACCACTATTCACAAGGCATAGATTGAGCCTTATAACCTCGTCCTTCAATTCTGCAGGCATGTCCTTCAAGCTCAACTTATTGACCTGCACTTTCCGACTTAAAGCATCTGCCAATCCCAAGAAGCTTCGAACTTCCCTGACATTTTCAGGGGTCTTCCACTTCTGTATATCCTCGATTTTGGCGAGATACACGGAGATTCCTCCCTTCGAGATGATATGTCCTAAGAAGGGAACTCTCTTCAGCCAAAACTCACACTTGCTCAACTTGGCATATAGTTGGTGTTCTCTCAGCCTCTGCAACACCAACCTTAGATGTTTCTCATGTTCCTCTTCATCTTTGGAGAAAACGAGAATGTCATCTATGAAAACCACCACAAATTTGTCCAGATATTCCATGAATACCTTGTTCATGAGATACATGAAGTATGCCGGGGCATTCGTTAGCCCGAAAGGCATGACGGTGTATTCATACAATCCGTACCGAGATACGAAAGCTGTCTTTGGAATATCGGCTTGCCTTATCTTAAGTTGGTGGTATCCTGACCTGAGATCAATTTTCGAGAACACACAAGCTCCCCTCAACTGATCAAACAAGTCTTCAATGCGGGGTAATGGGTACTTGTTTTTGATGGTTACCTCATTGAAGGCACGGTAGTCCACGCATAACCTTTGGGTTCCGTCCTTCTTGGGCACAAATATCACTGGAGCTCCCCAAGGTGAGGAACTAAGACGAATATACCCCTTCTCCGTCAATTCTCTCAAATGATCCTTGAGTTCTCCCAGCTGCTTGGAGTCCATCCTATAATGTCTCTTGTATATCGAGGCTGTTCCAGGCACTAGCTCAATTGCAAATTCCACTTCACGATCAGGAGGCATACCTGGCAACTCCTCCGGAAAAACATCTGAATATTCCCTGATGGTCCTGATCTCCTCCACTTTCACCTCAACTTGATTTAATTTAATGTCCCTCCTAGGCTCTTGTATTGTTATAAACTTTACTCTTGTGCCACTAGGGTGAGTGAGTTCCACCGTTCTGGTCGAACAATGGATGATTCCTTTATGTTTGGTCAACCAATCCATACCCAAGATAATATCTATCCCTTGTGAATCTATCACTATGAGGTTAGCAGTAAATACTACCCCATTAATGTCTAGATTCACTTTGGGACACACTTGTCTAGTCCTCATTTCTCCACCTGGAGAGTTTACTGCTAGCATATGGTTCATTTGTGTTGTTGCTAGGTCATGCTTCTTAACAAACCCTTGGGCAATGAACGAGTGGGTAGCACCAGAATCAAACAACAGGGTTGCAATGTGTAAATTGGCAGGAAACTTACCAACTACCATGTCGGGTGCCTCTTGCGCCTCCTCCATGGTGACGTGGTTCACCCATCCTCTCATTACATTCTGCTGTTGCGGCTGCGCGGGCTTCTTCTTTGGGCACTTATGGGCGTAGTGCCCCACTTCACCACAGTTAAAACATTGCACCCCAACCTTAGGTGCCTGGCCTTTGTTGTCTTGGGGTTGGTTTGGGGGTCCTTGCACTGCTGGTCGAGGTTGATATGTAGGGCGAGGCTGCTGTACGAACTGACATTGTGGCTGTATTGGTGCTGCCGGAGGCCTGTAGTTCGGGTTGTACCCTCTTGGTGCTGAGTAGGTTACTACAGTATGGTTCGTCTGCCCTGCGGGTTGCTGCATCAGACGTGGGCGGGTGTTGCTCCCGGAGGCTTGGTGTGACCACCCGGCCTTCCTCTTGTTTTCATTTTCCAAGGCCTTCAGCTTCCTTTCTACCACAAATGCTCTGTCCACCATCTTTTGGAAGCTTTCATACTCGTTGGAGGACATTGCACACTGCATTTCTGCGGTAAGTCCTTCCACGAAACAATCCTGTTTCTGCTCATCAGTCTCTATGTCCCGTGTGGCATAACGGGAGAGTTGAGTAAATTTAGTGAGGTATTCCCTCACAGTCATGTTTCCTTTCTGCAACCCCAAGAACTCCTTCCTCTTGTTGTTGAGTTCACCCCTTGATATGTAATGGTTGCGGAAGCTACGCTTGAACTCTTCCCAAGTGATGTTCTCAGGGTCATGATGGGCGGCTACGTAGGCGGTCCACCAATCAGCAGCAGGTCCATACAATTGATGAGAGACAAACAACACCCTCTCATACCCTTGGCACTGTATGATCCTCATCTTGCTCTCAATGGTCTTTAGCCAGTCATCTACCTCTAGAGGTTCAGCAGCACTTGCAAACTTCGGAGGTTGAGTTCCTAGAAACTCACTCAACCTTGGTTGGCGTGGTGCAGCTTGTGGAGGTGGAACTTGATGCAAGTTGGCCACCACTTGAGTCATCTCTGGATGAGCTGATTTTGATTTTCAAGCATTTGGTGGATGGGATCAACTCCCTCACGGCGCCCACCCCTGTCTTGGCTTCCAGAAAGATGAGGGTTGCAGGCCTCATCATTGTTGTTGGCGGGGTTGGCAGCACGACCCTTTCCTCTTCCGGCCATCTAGCATGATCAACCAAATGTCAATTTAAAGCATTACGTATTATCTTACTACTTTCACTTGTTTTTACTTTGAAGTGTTGAGGCTTTGTTATACTTTCTGAGGGTTCCTATTTCACACAAAAATAAATGCACTATTATTTCATGTGGGTTCACACACCAAAGCAAAACAATCTGAAGACGAGGCTGTGGACAATTGCTCATGGCTTCCACAACTCACGTCACACACCAAGCATTAACACACCATTAACTAAGGTAACGACTCGACTATTCGACATCTTGCTAACTAAGGGAAAGACTCTACACTACTCGTATCCCTGAGCTGGCTCCTTGGGATCTTCCTCATTATTGCGGCTGCCTTCTGACTTTACTTTGGATGGGGATGCTGCTGGTGGAGAAGTGCGATGACGCCTGATCGCCCGGCGATCTGGGGAGTCAGAAGTCCATGTATCATTCACGGTGACACAAAGTTCATTCCCATCTCCTCTTTCTCTCGCCCTCAAGCAGGCTCGAAGCAACGCCTTGGTTTCCTTCAGGGTGTCCCGAACATCCTGAAGCTCCTGCTGACACTCCTGCAGTCGAGTGCTGAGCATAGCAGCATCTTCCAAGCACAAGTCCATGTGCTCATGGGAAGTCCCTTGATGCACTGGCGGGTACTTATACTCCGTTGTACCACTCTCGCGCTGGAGGACATACATGTACTCAGTTCTGTCCAGGTGTCGATGATAGATGTGACTCTGGCAGGTGATGGCCTCCCAGGTAACATCCTTCTCCGCATCAACCTGTGTCGCTCGACAAGCTGGAGAGCGGTGGATCTTGAGCAGCTGATTTTCGTGGATAATCCTCATCTCTGGACTCCATTCTTCCCTCTTCTCATGGATGGTCCTGGTGGAACTATAGTGTATGATTAGCTTGCCCGTATTGCCGACGGCTTGGAGCATACGTCGAAGACGGCGCAACAAGCCTCCTACTGTCAATCCGTAGGAAAGGTACGTCACTGGACGGCTCTCCTCTCTTTGGGCAAGGGCAACTACGGGAACTCTCCCTCCTGTGGACTTGCGAGCGGTGCGAATCATGCGAACCATCTAAAATAGAAAGCATTTAAACTTAGGTTAGATAAACTTTTAAACAAAAATCCTATTTTGAATGAAAGTTGGGGTAAGATGAAGAAAGTGACACCATTAAATAACACTTTTCAACACACACCTTGTAAAATAGTTTTTAAGAAAATAGGGCCCTTAAATACGTCCATTTCTACCTAGGTCCATGTTCCTACGGGCAACCTTGGCTCTGATACCACTTCTGTCACACCCGGTTTCTCCAAAGAACAACCGAGTGAATATCACATATATGCCAGGATCATTTTCTCATACATGTGATGATAAATAGTGAAGCATCATTTATTACAAGCCAGGTGTCGAATATAAATAAGTCTTACAAAGCATACGTCTCGATGGACGATAATAAGTTCATAACAGGTAACAAAATAGCAGCGGAATATTATTCTTGTGGGCTCCATCACAGGAGTTGCCCGGGCGATTCCATGAACCTAGACTCCTTCTTCGGGTCCGAAGTCTTGGTCATTGAACACCACATCATTCTCTTGACCTGAGCAGCAATATAAACCAACAAATATGCAAGTTTGAGTACTGTTGGTACTCAGCAAGTGTGGGAAAGTTATGTCATGCATGGCTAGAACAAGGAGAGGTTGAACTCATGGTTAAAGCACTACGCAATTAATACCTATCACCTTAGCTTATTAAGCACCTACATTACTACACAAGTGAAATGGTCCCAATCTCCCATCCCATCATCATAATCAAATAACCATAACATCATTTTCAATGTTAAGCTCCCCGCTTAACATCCACAACCTCCAAGGTCATCATACTCTAATCATGAATAAGTCTAAGCCGCTCTTGACCGTGAGCACGGCTGTCATAACAGTTTTGACTCTGCAGAGTTTGCACCACTGTACCCACATGTAGTGATTTCATCCCCCGTTGCCGGGTGGACTAAAAGAACCTCCATTATGCCAGTGGCCACGAACCACATACACACTTCCCAGATGTGTAGCCAGGAGATCACTACGAAGCCTTTACAAAGGGATTCCCGACGAGCATGGGCCCACTGAGGTTTCACCCCTAACAGCATACAAGAAGCTCCAACCCCGCTGTAGTGGCCCCCTCTTGAGCCTTGCGGTTCATATGGTAGTCCAGCTGACACCTATTCCCCGCACCATCAAACACACCCATACTACACCGGGGATACACCTAATTAATTGGCCAAGCTTCCCCATCTCAGCATGTGGTTGGCACGGTAAAGCCAGGTTACATGCTCCATGAACCGGTCCTTAGGATCCAGGCAAGTACTAAACACAAACCCGAGTCTCATGCACCCAGCACCAACCAAAACATCCAACTTGCCTTGATCCCTACCTCTACATAACTCACAATATCTCATTCAAGAGTATGGTAAAATAAACTGATGATCTCATATCCCAAATATCCCATTCTAATCATGGCTAAGCATATGCATAATAATAAATGACATGATAAAATGAATCCCAACCCAAGCTACAAGGAAACAAGGTAATGCAATTCTAGGGAAACATCCTTGCATGGGTTTCATATTTTCAATTGACAATGCAAATAATTCTATCTACACATCCTAGTATAGGAACAAAGTGGTCAAGGACACTTGCCTTCTTCCTGCTGCTCTGGGAATGGGTAGTCCTGATCTTGGAAAGGAAGAACATGCTCTGGAGAAGGTTCTACATCATACCATCACACATAGCAAAAGAAAACAACAATCCATAAGACATAGTTCACACTTCCACTTCATACAAACCACACATTCCCATTTATGAAAGCCATTCCCATTCCTATGTGTTGTGGTTACTCTATGTGTGTTGATTTTTTGGGCTTACATGCACTTTTAAACATGTGCATATGATTTCTACTCTTGTATTCATATTTATGTTGCATACTATATATGAGTTTCCAATTTAAATAAATTCCTTATATTCAATTGATACACCTTTTAGCTACCAAGTGTGCATGGAGGGTATTTTCCTACTCCAAATGTGTCTTCAGACCTTCTACCAACCCTAAACTGAATTCTTTAGATTTTGGAAACTTCATTTATCATTTTCTAGTTATTCATACCTAGCTTGCTATATTTTCAGATTTATTTCCTATGCCTAAATGTGAACTTTATTACGAAAATAGTAAGACACCTCATCTAAACAGAATAGGTTTTGGGTCTAAAATATTAAATAATATATTTTTGAACTTCTCCTCTGATGTGAACTATTTTTCATTTATTTTACTAATTTTCAAAATTATTCTCTACTTAAAAATGTGTCCCTATAACTAATAAATGTGAATAATCAATTAGACAGATTCATTTCAGCCAAAAATCTATTTTTATCTCACTCCAAAGTTTTCCAAGTACTAGGAAAGTTTTTAATTTGAATTTACAATGTGTTTGTCCCGTCTTTTAAATTTTAAATACTAAACACATATTCAAATTCCTAAATTTAATATCACATAGGGTTAAAAAGGTAAACTCACCCCACTACAGGGTCTATTATATTATTTTAAGAATTTCCAGGGGGTCTAACTACACATAACAGAGGGGTTTTCCTAATTTTTATTAAGTCCAGGGGCTAAAACTGATTTTTAAATGAATTTACATGATTTTCTGAAGTTCCAGGGGCTAGATCAGAAGTTTCCGGGGCTAGCTCGTATTTTCCGAGAACCCCAGGGGGTAGCGCGTAAGAATTCCGGCCTTTATAACGCGGGGCTGACGTGGACCGTCCGATTTAAAATAGATGGCTCAGATTATAACGTCGAACCGGTACGCGGGGATTTAAATTCTACTGTGTTATTTAAAATAGACGGCGCACAAGCGGCCACGTCGCTCTGATCGAGCATGGGCGGCGCTGCCCGGCGGCGCACGGCGGCGGGAGGCGGCGATCTCGCCGGAGAGTTTCAGATCTTCGTCAATTCTTCCTAGAACTGTGATTTTATGGCATAGATCGGTAGAGGGGAGGTCGGGGATCTCACCTCGGGGGTTTTCTTGAGCTCAGAGGTCCTGGAAAGTGGTCGGCGACGAGGTCCGAGGTGAATTTATGGCGAGGCTCGTCGGCGCTGTGTTTGAAGCGTAAACCACCGAGTTTTCTGCACCTGCGCGGTTCCCCGGAGGCGGTGGATCAAGATCAGCGCGTTAGATGAGAAATCCCGAGCGAAGATCGAGCGAAATTGGCCGGAGAAACTCGGGTTCTCACCGGGAAGAAAAACAGCCGATCGCGGGTGAAAATCGGGAAGATGCCGGTATTTATATAGCCCGGGGAGGGCGGTGTTCGGTTGTGATCGAGTTTGCGTCGTCCAGGAACGAAATTCGGCTGGGATACGCGAGGATCCGGGGCGGTTTCGATTCGGAGGTGAGAAGAGTCCGGCCGGCCGAGCGCGGGCGCGAGGAGGAAGAAGGGTTGGCGGGCCCCGCGTGTCAGTGGGAAATAGGGGAGGGCACGCGGCTGCGGGCTGGCGCGGGAATAAATGGGCCGGCTGGTGGGTTTCGGCCCACTGGCCGGGGGGTTTATTTTTTTCCATTTCTTTTTCTTTTTCATTTCTGTTTTGAGTTTAATTTGAATTCCAGTTTGAATTTGAATTTTTGCAACACATGCAATACGTCCAAAAATTTTTAAATTCCCCTCTTAACAGGATTTTGGGGTGTTACAACACCCAAATGTCGAACCGATCCCACCGACTGGGATTAAGTCTCTCTACGGCAAACCCTCGTAGAGCTGACTTCTCTATCCTTTCAGCATCGGCATTAGACGGTGAGGTATGCCTCGACACCCAGGTTAACATGTTACATCGGTTTCCAGGGTCCCATATAGCCAGTATGCATCCGGTACACATCTCAAACTTGTCCAGCGGGGCCACACACGAGAACGGGTCTTAATCGACTCAGACATAGACTAGGCTCACAGGACCACGTCCTTTACCTTCCATCCACTGCCCGGTCTCCATTCCCAACTATGGGGATCAAGTTCCAACTCTTCTGATTGATCCCCCTAACCCTGTTTCACGAGTAGGAATCTGCCCACTCGAGTTATGCCTCTTTTAATCCACTTTTGTGGAGGTCAGCAGTTATAATTAATTGATAACATATCCTACATTAAACTCCAGGGTTTTCTGGGTCATGCATTTGGAGTTTTATAGCATGTAGACGTAATGCAATAAATAAAATGCTAGACGTATGAAGTGAATACAAATACAAACTTGTAAATTTGATGCAAACCGGATCTTGCCTTTGTTTTGCAGGGGCTAATATATATAACTCAGTTAGTGAAGATCACTTGGCTTGATCTCTTGCCTCCCTCCTTTGATCTCTACTCCAATGACTTCAAGTCCTTCACATAGATGCTACACGTAATGCATATGCACAATTGTTTAATTGTAAAGACTTTGTTATAAGTTCTAATAACAAGTTTTCAAAAACTGAAACCCTGTTTAAAAATTTAAAATAACACTGGTGCTAGTGGTATGGGTTTGGGTCTAAGCAACATGATTAAGTGCTAAGTGTCTTCCCCCTCCTCTATATTGATCCCCTTAAAGGGTTGAATAGAACAGGGGTGATCCAGAGCTCCAATGGAGCTGAGAATTTCTATGTGAGTTCCTGGTCACAAGAAAGTCCTCTGGACCAAAAATTAGCACTTTTCATTGAGTGGTTTGTTCCGAATAATTTTCTAAGCAATTAAGCAAGGAAGAATCAATTCTGAGATCACACCCATGTTCATGCAAAACTTAGTGAACTACAATTTCAATTATAGCTCATAGAGTTTGCATGAATTTTCCTAGCATTTTTGGAGCTAAGATTTGACCAGAACTGAATTTCCAAGTTTTGGGAATTCTCTGAAAATGTTTCTGTATTCAATTGAACACAGCATCTTCAAATCTGAATTGCCCTGAACAAATCAAGTCCAATTGAGCTGAACATTTTACAGTGGTTCACTAACATCCCAAATAGTATTCTGGCAAAATTTTAGGGTTTTTGGATGAGCCAAACTCCCTCACAAATTATTTTGCTGAAACGTTTTAATGAATTTTCCAGGATTAAATAATGAGTTTAATACAAATTGGGTTGTATATTTGGACAGATATATTCAATATGAATCCATCCCAATTTGAATCACTAAATTTGGGGCTTCATAGCAAGAGTTATGAGGTTCTAAAGTTTGGGGAAAAATTCTGAAATTGAACTCTGTTTATTTTCAAATTTTTAGAGTCATAAGGAATTAACCCCACATTTGGCCAAGCAAATGAGGTCCAATGCTTCTGAAAATTTTACTGGAGTTCAGGAATTTTTGGGGGAATTTCCTGCCCAAATTTGGGAATTTTCCAATACACAGAGCTCCTGGAAAAATTCCTACAAGATTTTCCTTATATGAATTAACGAGCCAAGACCAGGGATTTTCATAAATATTGGACTGTACCCGTGGATATTACTCTCTTAGAGGAATCCAACAAAATTTATCTCACTATTTTTGGAGATTCCTACACCAAGTTATGCATTTTACAATTTTGAACAACTCTCTATTTGATTTTAAACAGAACAGTCACACGTGGGGTCCACGGGTCAGGTGCTTCTTCAACCTCCCGCCAGAGCCCGCGGTGCACACCGGCAGAAAGCGTAGCATGGCTCATTCTCTCTCATTTCTCCACCAAATGAGCTCCGGTTTCGCCCTACATGCTCCTTGGAACATGGCGCAGCTGCCGGGCAAGGTTTCCCCGCATGAAAACGGCTGTAGGTGGGTTGGCACCGGCGGGGCGGCTCGGGAGCTCGGCATGGACGCGTTCCGGCGTGTCCAAGGCTTCTCCCGGCGAGCTACGATTCCCTACAGCATCCCTATGGGTCTAGGAACATGGAACGGAGATCAAATCGTGCATAAAATGGCTGCATACTAGTCGTCACCGTGGACCGTGGCAGTTTTGGCCGCCGGCGATGATTTCTCGTCGCCCGGGGCATAGGAGGGTTGGTTTGCTTCGTGCTTCGGCGTGGGAGGGCGCTGGGGCATCTAGTTGCTGTGGTTTGAATTGTAGGAGGGATGATCAATCGGTTTGTGCGAATTTCAAGAATTAATCAGGGTCTGTTCTATACGTGCGCCGGTGCCAAAAACCTAATTCCGGCGAGCCGGCGTCGGGGGAGAGCAGGGGGACGACAGGATGAGGATCAGTACCTGGCGCACCTCTGTGGCCTCTTGAGCATGCCGGAGAAGCGCTGGACTGGCAGGGAGACTAGGAGACGTGAAGGTGGCGCGGCTCTGTCTTGCCGGGAAGAAACTGGATCGGCCGCAGCAGAGGAAGGCCGGAGATGAGCTGGGGATCGGTGTAACACGTCGAAGAGAGATGGGCGCAGCTTCTTGGTGCCTCAGCCGGGCGTCCAACTTGTGGGAAGTGCACAACGTGATCAGCCGAAGGCAGAAGACATGGTGGCTCTGTTCTCTGCGTTTTGTGAGCGAGGATGAAGAAAACTTCGTTTGTTTCAGGCTGGGAGGGAGGGTAACGTCGAGAGGAAGCTTACACCCTAATTCCAGTGCGTGGCGAGGAGCAGGAGGTGGCTTGCGGTGCCCCTCGGTGTCACACGGCAGGCCCTCTCGGTGGAGTCGAAACAGCACAGAAACTTAGTGTGCAAGTCACATTTGACCTATGATATGTGGGCCCCACCAGTCAGTGCCCTCTTATCCCTCAAAAGATCTCCAAAATTTGGCAAGTGACCAATTCAAATGTTTGGATCTAAAACCTGCTGAATTTTGGTAGTTAGACAAATTCCCTCAAAATTCAAATGTATATTTGAATTCTTAGAATATATGAATCCTTTTTGGAAAAATGGATAGGAAACCATTTTCAAAATTAAAGAAACTTTGCCTACCCACTAATTTGGACCTAAGGAATCTAAATATGCAACTTGATTCTTGTGTTAGCTGCTGCAAACAAGAGTTTGAACACAACAGTTTTGAATTCCCATTGTGTCCTCCCTCATTTAAATTTAGTTTGATCCTTTAGTTCCAAATCTGATTTTAAACCCCTCCTTTGCACTTGAGTACTTCACTCCTGGGGTCTTAATCCACATAGGGTCCAAACATACAAGTAGCCCTAAGTGGGTTTTTGGAACAACCTCTCATGTGTTATCATATGTAACAAGTTGAAACCAGCCCCTTTTTCATACACATGACAACCACTTTTGTGCAAACTCATGTTTCTTTGTATTCATACTTTTGGCACCTTTACACTAAACATAGATCAATCGAGAATTTCGCAGAGCCATACCCCCGAGTCAGTTTTCACCGGCCGGAGAGAATCTTCGAAATTCGTCGTCGAGCGGCAGAGACAAGCTCTGTGCTTCGGGTGGAAGCTGCACGGAGCTCCTGCGCGTCCAAAAGTTGTCTCGCCTGGTCGTGACAAGCTCTGGAGGAGGCTGTCCACAGGAGCACCTTGCCGCTGTTGTGTCACGGCCGCCGCCGAAGCTGGGTTATCTCGGTGTGGAGAGCATGGACGCCCTCGGTGAGTGCACGAGGAAGTCGTGGGAGGTTCTGCGGTGTGGTTTTGCTGATCAGCCGGGGCTCGCATGCGAGCTAGGTGGTCGGTGATCGACTGTAACACCCCAAAATCCTGTCAAGAGGGGAATTTAAAAATTTTTGGACGTATTGCATGTGTTGCAAAAATTTAAATTCAAACTGGAATTCAAATTCAAATTCAAACCAGAAAGAAATGGAAAAAGAAAAAGGAAAACAGAAAAAAACCGGCCAGTGGGCCGAAACCCACCAGCCGGCCCACCCCATCCCGCGCTAGCCCACAGCCGCATGCGCCCCCTTCTTCCCACTGACACGCGGGGCCCGCCAACCTTTCTTCCTCCTCGCGCTCGCGCCCGCGCTCGGCCGGACTCTCTCACCCCGAATCAAAACCGAACCGGATCCTTGCGTATCCCAGCCGAATTTTGTTCGTGGGCGACGCAAACTCGATCAAAACCGAACGCCGCCGTCCCCCGTCTATAAAAAACCCCGCCATCGTCCCGTTTTTCCCCACGATCCACCGATCTTCTCTCCGGTGAGAACCCGAGCCCCTCCGGCGAATTCTGCCCGATCTA
This sequence comes from Neostapfia colusana, assembly GCA_030760725.1. Classification (NCBI taxonomy): domain Eukaryota; kingdom Viridiplantae; phylum Streptophyta; class Magnoliopsida; order Poales; family Poaceae; genus Neostapfia; species Neostapfia colusana. The sequence goes on from JASWHV010000009.1 coordinate 52,722,484, forward strand.
TGCTCGGGAATTCTGATCTAACTCACTGGTCTTGATCCACCGCCTCCGGGGAACCTCGCAGGTGCAGAAAACGCGGTGGTTTGCGGTTCCAACACAGCGCCGACGAGCCTCGCTGTGAATTCACCTCGTACCTCGTCGCCGACCGCCTTCCAGGACCTCCGAGCTCAAGAAAACCCCCGAGGTGAGATCCCTGACCTCCCCTCTACAGATCTATGCCATAAAACCACAGTTTTAGGGAGAATTGACGAAGATCCGAAACTCTCCGGCGAGATCGCCGCCTTCCGCCGCCGCGCGCCGCCGGGCAGCGCCGCCCGCGCTTGATCAGAGCGACGTGGCCGCTTGTGCGCCGTCTATTTTAAATCGCACGGTAGAATTTAAATCCCCGCGTACCGGTTCGACGTTATAATCTCAGCCGTCTGTTTTAAATCGGACGGTCCACGTCAGCGCCGCGTTATAAAGACTGGAATTCTTACGCGCTACCACCTGGGGTTCTCGGAAAATAAGAGCTAGCCCCGGAAACTTCATGTAAATTCATTTAAAAATCAGTTTTAGCCCCTGGACTTAATAAAAATTAGGAAAAAACCCTCTGTTAAGTGTAGTTAGACCCCTGGAAATTCTTAAAATAAATTAATGGACCCTGTAGTGGGGTGAGTTTACCTTTTTAACCCTATTTGATATTAAAGTTAGGAATTTGAATATGTGGCTAGTATTTAAAATTTAAAAGGTGGGACAAACATATTGTCAAATTCAAATTTAAAACTTTCCCAGTACTTAGAAAATCTTGGAGTGAGATAAAAATAGATTTTTGGCTGAAATGAATCTGTTTAATTGATTATTCACATTTATTAGTTATAGGGACACATTTTTTAGTAGAGGATAATTCTGAAAATTAGAAGAAGAAAAAATGTAAAATAGTTTACATCAGAGGAAAAGATCAAAAATATATTATTAAATATTTTAGATCAGAACCTATTCTGTTTAGATAATGTGTCTTATTATTTTCATAATAAAGTTCACATTTAGGCATAGAAATAAATCTGAAAATATAGCAACTAGGAAATGATAAATGAAGTTTCTAAAATCCAAAGAATTCAGTTTAGGGTTGGTAGAAGGACTGAAGACACATATGGAGTAGGAAAATACCTTTCATGCATACTTGGTAGCTAAAAGGTGTAGTAATTGAATATAAGGAATTTATTTAAATTCCAATCTCACATATATAGTATGCCAACATGAATATGAATACAAAAGTAGAAATCATATACACATGTTTAAAAGTGCATGTAAGCCAAAAATCAACACACATAGAGTAACCACAACACATAGAATTGTGAATGGCTTTCATAAATGTGAGTATGTGGTTTGTATGAGGTGGAAGTGTGAACTATGTCTCATGACTTGTTGTTTTCTTTTGCTATGTGTGATGGTACGAGTAGAGCCTGCTCCAGAGCAAGTTCTTCCTTTCCAAGATCAGGACTACCCATTCCAAGAGCAGCAGGAAGGAGGCAAGTGTCCTTGACCACTTTAATCCTATGCTAGGATATGTAGATAGAATTATTTGCATTGTCAATTGAAATATGAAATCCATGCTAGGAAGTTTCCCTAGAATTGCATTACCTTGTTTTCCTTGAAGCTTAGGTTGGGATTTGCTTTATTATGTCATTCATTCATATTACTTATGCTTATCCATGCTTAGAATGGGATAAGTGGGAGATGATATCATCAACTTGTTTACCTTACTCTTGAATGAGATATTATAAGTTATGTAGAGGTAGGGATCAAGGCAAGTTGGATGTTTTGGTTGGTGCTGGGTGCATGAGACTCGGGTTTGTGTTTAGTACTTGCCTGGATCCTAAGGACCGGTTCATGGAGCATGTAACCTGGCTTTACCGTGCCAACCACATGCTGAGATGGGGCAGCTTGGCTAATTAATTAGGTGTATCCCCGGCGTAGTATGGGTGTGTTGGATGGTGTGGGGAATAGGTGTCAGCTGGACTACCATATGAACCGCAAGGCTCAAGAGGGGGCCACTGCAGCGGGGTTGGAGCCTCTTGTATGCTGTTAGGGGTGAAACCTCAGTGGGCCCACGCTCGTCGGGAATCCCTTTGTAAAGGCTTCGTAGTGATCTCCTGGCTACACACCTGGGAAGTGTGAATGTGGTTCATAGCCACTGGCATAATGGAGGTTCTTTTAGTCCACCCGGCAACGAGGGATGAAATCACTACATGTGGGTACAGTGGTGCAAACTCTGCAGAGTTAAAACTGTCATGACAGCCGTGCTCACGGTCAAGAGCGGCTTGGACTTATTCATGATTAGAGGAGTGATGGTTTTGGAAGTTAAGGATGTTAAGCGGGGAGCTTAACATTGGAAATGATTTTATGGTTATTTGATTATGATGATGGGATGGGAGATTGGGACCATTTCACCTATGTAGTAATGTAGGTGCTTAAAAGCTAAGGTGGTAGGTAATAATTGCGTAGTGCTTCAACCATGAGTTCAACCTCTTCTTGTTCTAGCCATGCATGACATAACTTTCCCACACTTGCTGAGTACCATCGGTACTCAACCTTGCATATTTGTTGGTTTATATTGCTGCTCAGGTCAAGATAATGAGGTGGTGTATCATGACCAAGACTTTGGACCCGAAGAAGGTTTCTAGGTTCATGGACACCCCGGGCAACGCCTGTGACGGAGCCCACGAGAATAATTATTCCGCTGCTAGTTTATTTACTTGTGATGAACTTATTATTGTCCATCGAGACATTTGCTATGTAAGACTTATTTATATTCGACACCTGGCTTGTAATAAACGATGCTTCACTATTTGTCATCACATGTATGAGAAAATGATCCTGGCATACATGTGATATTCACTTGGTTGTTCTTCGGAAAAACCGGGTGTGACAGAAGTGGTATCAGAGCCAAGGTTGCCCGTAGGAACATGGACCTAGGTAGAAATGGACGTATTTAAGGGCCCTATTTTCTTAAAATCTATTTTACAAGGTGTGTGTTGAAAAGTGTGACACGACCCCACGGTCCTGTCGAGCCAGGATCACGCTGAGGGGTGCTGCGTTTCACAGCACCGTATAACACACGTCAAAGGTACAAAGCGGAAGCAAAATTTTATTACATAAACAAGTTATGAACATGTTTACATCAAAATAAGTTCAGTCTACACTCGCGGGCATAGACTAAGCATCAAGTGCACGTTCAGCCCTTGAACGTGTCCTTGCTAGCACACACGCACACTAACTCTGCGGCGTGCAAGACTCCCACTCGACGGGGTTCCCCTCCTGGGGTTCCGTCTCCTCTTCGGGAGTCCCTTCCTCATAGAACCCTGCAAAAGCTTCAAACACAAGCAGTGAGCACGAAGGCTCAGCAAGTCTGACCCGTCTCACCTAAACATGGAACTTCTACATGAGGGTAATGGGTTACATGAGGTAAAAATCAGTTGCAAGGACTCGCCTAATTAGTAGAACCTTACTTTCAAGTTTTAGTAGCAGGTTGTGGAGAACCTTACGCTAAGGGACATGAGAGAGCCGCAATCAAACAAGAAACGCATTTCTCTCATGTACTTTGCCCAAAGTTGAAAAGAACTTTAGTTAGCTCTAAGCTACAGCATATCATTAACAATCAATGTCCAGCTTTCAATCAGCAACATTTTAACATGTAACTATCCTGTTCTTTCTACGTCACGGTACAGTGAACAAGTGGTACTCACTGACCGCGAGGGACGGCGATTGTAATCGATTTACACCTGCAGGGTTGCCCGAACAACCCGTCACGTACGCCCGTACTCGATGTTGCCTACAACAACCATCACGGACGCCGTACGCGACTACCTTTCACCCGTCAGCCAAATGTTGAACCAGTCCAATCGTCCCAAGCAAGAGGTCTCTGCACGCGCATCTCAGTGCCGCTAGCCGATTTACACCTCGAGCTCTCAACCTACCCTCTGAACGACCAGCTATGCCTCAACACCCAGCTACCCGAGTTACATCAGTTTCCCGGTTCCCATATCGCCGGTAGGTCTTCGGTACTGTTCTAGCTTGTTCAACAGGCCCGCACATGGCTCGGTCCTCAATCGACACAAGTGGAGCTACAGCACACAGGCCCCAAAGTCCTGCTGCCCTTAACCTCCGCTTGGTCTCATTTTCTTGCCATGTGTTTCATGTGCTATCACTACCCGAGTCGAGTGCCTCTAGCCTATGCTCGCGAGTAGTTCCAACTACTCGACTTGTACCGAATCCTACTCTATCTTAGCAATGCAGTGGCTAACGAGGTTTTCAATCCTAACCCCAACCCATGGTTTTCTTGGCTATGCAGTTGGGTTTCCAATCAAGACTCTAATGCAGAGAATCACAACAATATTCAAAGATCTGCTCAAAACAATAAACACTTGTAAAAAGGTTAATGCAAACCGGAGCTTGCCTTGCTGCTCTTGGTCGTAGGCTAGCTGTTCCTCTGGAGTAACGAAGTCTAGGACTTCGGGTTCCTCCTCGACCTTAGCGACTACATGATAAGATCAATATATGTATCATTTTAAATGCATTTGTATTAACTTTGAAGTCGTGAAGTCTATGACCCTTGCTAGACAGACCAAATGACTGTGAAACTTTTACTGGGGCCTGGTTACAACCTATATAGAGATTTGGTCAAGTTTTAGTTGCAGTAAAGCTCATTTGAGCCCCCCACAATTAATTATGTCCTTGACCTTAATTGGAACGCTTAGGGTGTTCTAGGAATTTTCATGAAACAAACTATGACTTTCTGAAAACTAGATTTTCAGAGGGTCCTAATGGAGTTGGTCTCACTTAATTTGGAAGTTCCTAACTAAATATATGAGCTAAACAATTTCAGAGAAAATTCTGAAAATGTTTCTGAACATTTTCTATTTTCTCTGGAACAGTTTCACTAATCACACCATTAGGTGGGTTAAATGAGCTCCAATGGGTCTGAAATTTATATGATAGTTCAGGGATATTTTGGTGATCATCCCAGCAAAACTTCAAGATTTTCCTCCACAGGATTCTCCAGTTAAAATTCCAAACAGTTTAAAATTTGAGGAATTAATTCTGGAAAAATAAGGAATTTCATGAATTAAAACTTGATTTTCTGGAAACTTCTCAGAGAGCTGAATCCAGCAAAATTTGGTTCACTAAATTTGGAGCTTTCTAGCCAAAGTTATGAGGATTTGAAGTTTGAGGGAAATCTGAAAATCGGGGAAAAGTTTAAACTCGCGCGTGGGCCCAGGGGACACGCGTCGCACGCCGGGGCGACAGCACACCGCGGCCCACAACGATTTTGCGCGCCAGCACACCCGATCCCGGCCGCAGCCGGATCGCGATTCAAAATATCTCCCGCTGACAGCTGGGGTTCACCCCCTTCTTCAACCTCGCGACGCCCGCGCTCCGCCGCCGAGGGACCTCGCCGGAGAGCTCGCCGCCGGCTTCTGTACAGCTCCAAACTTCTAGATTCTGGCCGCCCCTGCCTACTTTTACTCGGGGAACAGGATTCTAGGGTCAGCTGCTCATGACAATGGCCAGAGCATGGTCGGCGACGAGCTGCCACCTCGAAACGACTTCTGCCATGTCGGCTGACTTCTCTAGCACCTCAGCTACTTGGAAAACCGGTCGGGAAGCACCAGTGGACCTCAGAGAAGGTCGACATGAGCTCGAGGCAGCTCGGGGAAGGCCCAAAATAGGTCTTCACCGTGCGCCCGATGCCTCCCGTTTACTCCGCCATTGGTAAACCTCGAATTACGCCAGGTACAGAGGTTCTCCGGCCCAGAGTTGTGAAGGCAACTTGTGCGTTACCGTGTCGAGCTCGTGTGAGAGCGGCTTGAGGCCCTCTAATCCTTTCTAGAGCACGAATTAAACAGAATCGTACCCGAAGGTCGTTCTGCACACAGAAAGGGGAAAAGTGGAAATTCGCCGCCGGTGAGCAACCACTCGAGCTGTGGCTCGGGGATGAGCAGCACCGGTCACCAGCGCGTCCAAGGGTGCCTTGGCTCGGGCGTGACAACGCCCTGGTTGGGCTGTCCACGGGAGCCCGGGGTGCGGCGGTTCCAAGTCCCGAATTTGATCTTTCGGCACAGCCGATATCAATCGGTTTCAACGGAATTCTAGCAGCAGGGAGGACGGAGGAAGGTCTCTAGTACCTTGCTGGGGCTCTGGAGTGGACGGAGGGAGCTGCGATCGGCGTTCTCTGATCGATTCCGAGCTGCGGAAAATTTCGGCCGGCGCTGAGTTCTTGCGGGGAAGAACGGCGATGCCTCGGCCGAGGAGGGGGGCAGGCGCTTTAAGAAGGCTCTGCACCGCCTTGCTCCGGCGGGTGGGCAAGCAGCTGCTGGCGTGGCGGCTGCCCTCGGTGGCGATCACCGCTGCGGCTCGGCGACTCGAGTGAGAAAAGTCTCAGTCGGTTTGATCCGAGCAGTGGCTGACATGTGTGTCCCACTTCCAGTTTTAATCTCTGAAATTTACTCCTTATCACTGTTGTAAACAGTGAACCCCATAGTACCCCTGGTAATTCAAATTATTCACCCATGAACCATTTGAATTGATCAAAGTTCAAAATTGGGTTTGGTTTGAGCGAATTTCAGCACAAGTGCAGTTTTGAATTCAAATGAAGTTTGAATTTGTCCCACTTAGCTCATGTCAAGATCAACTCCAAATGGAGTGAAAATTGGTGTGTGGGCTCACAAAAATGTGCTGAGTAAGAATATGCCTCCCACTTTTAAATTCATGGGATAAAAACAGTTTGAATTTGAATATGGTTTCAAACTGCCCTCTTCCTAACTATACCCAAAATGACCTCAAAAGGGTTTTGAATTTGGGTGAAACTTGGCATGGACATCCTTAGTAAAGTGTAGGAGTTTTCATATGTCCAGCCCATCTATATCACATATGGGAAATACCACTTTTGCAATATGTGAGCTTGTTTTCTAATGAGCATGTTGATAATTGTTACTTGCTCTTCATTTGTGTTCATGATCCTTCCTCAAATGAGGTGTGTGGTGTGGTGATGAACACTGCAAATGTGTGTCAAAAACTGAGGCCCTTACATTCCTCCCCCCTTAAAAGAATCTCGTCCCGAGATTATGAGGTGAGAATGAGAGAGAGGACGGTGGAAAATTACCGGATATGCGACGTGAAAAATTTGGGGTAGTTAGTGCGAAGGAATTCTTCGCTCTCCCATGTCGCTTCGTCCCTGGAGTGATTACTCCATAGAACCTTGTAGAACCACAACGTACGGTTGCGTGTGGTTCGGGCCTTTTCATCAATAATCTGCACCGGTTCCTCCCGATAGGTGAGATCCGGTTGCAGTTCTTCAATGTCTTCCAGCTGAACGGTAGTTGATAGCTTGAGACACTTCCTCCGCTGGGAAATGTGAAAGACGTTGTGCACACCGGAAAGTGCTTCTGGTAATGTCAGCCGGTATGCCACTGACCCACATCTTTCGGTAATCTGGAATGGACCGATGAATCGGGGTGCCAACTTTCCCCTCACCCCAAATCTGTTTACGCCCTTCATTGGAGACACCTGTAGGTATACGTGATCTCCAACTTCGAATTGTAATGGGCGCCTTCTCCGGTACGCATATTGTTTCTGACGGGATTGAGCGGCTTTTAGGTTCGCTTGAATCAGTCGAACCTTTTCTTCCGCGTTGTTGACGAGGTTAATCTCCCGAAGGTAACCCTTTCGCCAGACTCACACCAGTTCAACGGTGTGCGGCATTTCCGCCCGTATAGCGCCTCGTAAGGTGCCATATTGATGTGGCTTGGTACCCATTATTGTACGAGAACTCAGCTAACGGCAAGTGATCATCCCAATTCTTGCCGTGGTCGATAGCGCAAGCTCGTAGCATGTCTTCTAAGATTTGATTTACCCGCTCCGTTTGCCCATCCGTCTGCGGGTGGTAGGCTGAACTATGGATCAGCTTCGTCCCCAAGGCAGCGTGCAGCTGCTCCCAAAAACGGGACACAAATAAAGTGCCCCGATCCGATATGATGGTACGGGGTACGCCGTACAAGCATAGGATCCGTGAGATGTACAGTTTAGCGTACTTCTTGGCGTTGTAGTTGGTGTTGACCGGGATGAAATGGGCAACTTTGGTGAGCCGATCGACGATCACCCACACAGAATCATGTTTCTGCAAGGTGGTGGGTAAACCGACGATGAAGTCCATGCTCACATCCTCCCACTTCCAGGCAGGAATGCCCAGTGGTTGCAGCAGTCCCGGTTTTCGCATATGATCTGCCTTCACCCTTCGACATGTATCACACTCGGACACGTATTTTGCAACCTCGCGCTTCATCCGTGTCCACCAAAACTTTCTTCGGAGTTCTTGATACATCTTGTTGCTGCCGGGGTGAATAGAGAACTTTGATAAGTGAGCCTCGTCAAAGATCTTCTTTCGTAGTTCCGGTTTTCGGGGTACGACGATCCGGTCCTTGAACCATAGGACGCCGTCTCCGTCCTTCCGGAAACATTTCAACTCCCCACTGTCTACACGTCTCCGCAAATGTGACATGCCCTTGTCATTCTTCTGGGCTGCCGCTATCTCTTCACGGATGGTGGGGATCAAAGCTAGGTTGTAGAGAGCTCCGTGTGGAATCACATGTAGTGGTGGTTCGCTCTCTTCCAACGGTGTGATGGTCAGATCATTGACGTGTGACTTGCGGCTCAGCGCATCTGCCACTACGTTTGCCTTGCCCGGATGATAATGGATCTCTATCTCGTAATCCTGTATCAGTTCTAACCATCTTCGTTGCCTCATGTTCAGTTCCTTCTGAGTGAATATGTACTTGAGGCTTTTGTGGTCGGTATATAAATGTACGAGGTTACCGAGTAGGTAGTGCCTCCACATTTTTAGTGCAAGTACCACGGCAGCGAGCTCCAAATCGTGAGTTGGATAATTTTGCTCATGGTTTCTAAGCTGCCGTGACCCATACGCGACCACCCTTCGGTCTTGCATCAGCACACATCCGAGCCCAATGCCGGATGCATCGCAGTACACATCGAACGGTTTTGTTGTGTCTGGCTGCGCCAAAACCGGTGCTGATGTCAGGTGCTTGACTAAAGCCTTGAATGCTGCTTCGCATGCTGGACTCCAAACATATTTGGTAGCCTTCTTTAGCAGCTCTGTCATTGGCTTGACAATTTTCGAGAAGTTCGGAATGAACCTCCGATAATATCCCGCGAGTCCGAGGAAACTCCGTACCTCATGAACAGTTCTCGGGGATTTCCAATCCAGGACTTGAGTGATCTTGCTCGGGTCCACAGCGATACCCTCCGCTGAGATGATATGCCCGAGGAAAGGCACTCGCGATATCCAAAACTCGCATTTGCTGAATTTTGCGTATAACTTGTGATCCCGCAGCCGTTGTAAGACTATACGCAGATGTTTCTTGTGATCTTCCTCTGACTTGGAATATACCAGGATGTCGTCGATGAAGACCATGACAAACTTGTCCAGCTCCGGCATGAATACCGAGTTCATTAAGTACATGAAGTGAGCCGGAGCATTGGTGAGGCCGAAGGACATGACCAGGTACTCATAAAGTCCGTACCTCGTCGAGAAAGCCGTCTTCGGAATGTCCTCAGCCCTTATCTTAATCTGATGGTACCCGGATCTTAAATCCATCTTGGAAAAGATCTTTGCTTCGACCAACTGATCAAATAACATGTCGATCCGTGGCAACGGGTACTTGTTCTTGATGGTTACGGCATTTAATGGACGATAGTCCACGCAAAGCCGCAACGTCTCATCCTTCTTCTTGACAAATAATGCCGAACAGCCCCATGGCGAGGAGCTCGGCCTAATAAAACCCTTCTCCAGAAGGTCCGTGAGCTGAGTCTTCAGTTCAGCCAACTCCTTGGGCGCCATCTTGTACGGCCTTCGGGATATTGGCGTGGTTCCCGGTGCAAGTTTAATCTTGAACTCTACCTCTCTATCAGGCGGCATCCCCGGCAAATCGTCCGGGAATACATCAGGGAACTCTCGGACCACCGGAATATCTTCCAATCTGATGGTTGTGGCTTGATAGACACTTGGAAGTTTTATTTCCGGACTGTCCAGAAATAATGAGTGAGACTCGTGCACTTCTGAGTTCAAGTGCACGACTCGGAGGACGGTGTCTAAAACAGCGCCGTGGCGGGTTAACCACGACATCCCTAAGATGACATCGACCTTTTGTCCCTCTAAAATTATGAGAGACGTAGGGTAAAATCTACCCTCTAAGCACAATGGCGCTTTTGGGACCATCATGCTTGCTGAAATTTTCCCACCCGGTGAACAGATCACATAAGGACTATCGGTGGGTAGTATTTGCAAGCTATAGTTATCAATGAAAGCTTGGCTAATGAAGCTATGCGTGGCGCCTGAATCAAATAGTACTATAGCGGGATGCTGGTGGAGTTGGAACATACCCGCAAGGATTGGCTCGCCCTCCGGCACGTCCTCAATGGCAAGCTGGTGGACGGTGCTGGGCCTAGGGTTTGCCCGCCGCGCATTAGTAGGGTTCCAGGGTTGATTCCTCCCCGGAAACTGTGGTGCCACTCCGCCGCCTTGCCTCTCCGGGCAACTGCTCGCGAAGTGTCCTGGACGACCACACTTATAACATGTGGCCGCTGCTGGTGGAGTGCTCGGTGGACAAAAGCCCGGCATGCGTTGCGGAGGTGCAAACGTACGCGGCATCGCCTGCTGCTGCTGTTGTTGTTGCGGTGGTACTGGCAGTGCCGGCCTGAATGCCGGTGAAGAGTACGGCCGACTGCGGAACGGCATCGACCGCGGTGGTGGTTGCCAGCGTTGACCTGATGGTGGGCGATTCACCATCCGAAACTTCTGAGAAGGACCGCCTCCTTCTCCGCTGCTCTGCGGCGCGCTTCGCTTCCTCTCCGCCGCCGCTAACTCCTTGCTGGAGTCCTCCTGAACAATCGCAGCATCAATGATGTCGTTGAGGCTGCCGCGATTGAACATCACCAACTTGTCCTTCAGGAGCGGGTTAAGCCCCTGGTAAAAGTGGTCTCGCCGCTTCTCGTCTGTATCTGCGTGATATGACGCGTAGAGCGCGAGATCGTTGAACGCTCTGGAGTATTCCAGCGCGTTCCGGCTCCCTTGCTGCAGGTGTAAGAACTCCTGCATCTTCCTCTTCATTAAACCTGGCGGTATATGATAGGCCCTGAAGGCCGTCCGGAACTCCGTCCAGGTCATCACTCGGTCGGTGGGCTGTGAAGCACAGAAGTTGGCCCACCACGCGCTCGCGGACCCTTGGAGCTGCTGGACCGCGAACTGAGTCTTGCGCTGCTCGCTGAGCTGGAGCAGCCCGAACTTCATCTCTATGGCGCGGAGCCACTTGTCCGCGTCAAGTGGTTCATCCGCCCGTGAGAATACCGGGGGATGAGTTGCCAGGAAGTCGGAGTAGGAGCTCTGTTGACGCTCCTCACGGTCTTGACGTCTCTCTGGGCGAGACGTATTCGCAATAAGAGTCTGCAGCAACTCTGTGTGTTGCTGATGCGAGCCCGCCATTGCCGCGACGATGTCGGCCAATGTAACCGTTGGCAGTGGCGGTGGCGGTGTTTGTTGTTGCTGTTGCTGTTGTTGTCCCGAGGAGTCCTCGGGAGGTGGTTGGGAGGTCTCTCCCCCTTGACTGGTACCCCCAACGTCAGGGTTGGCACGAGTACGCGTCATTCTGAAATTCAAAACAGCAGCAATTAGCACATGTCTTACTTAAAATTCCATAAGCAACAGTAGGTATTGAAGTGACACATGATTAGTTTGCACAACATTCACATATATTGATAAAGCATAAGCTTTATACAAGATACATTATTCTCGGGTCTCCGAGAAGTCGTGCTCATGTCGTCACTACCTATACATACGCTACTGTCTACACGACATGTCACCGATTACAAAAGTTGGGTTACGCTACCCTGGCTGCCCTACATGGCAACTGTAACCCTCTACTCGGAGTAGAACTCGACCTCCTGTGGGTCGTCCTCCTCCGGTACCTCTGCTGGTGGCTCTGTATCTACCACCTCTTCTCCCATTCCGGGTTCTCCCATTGCTGGAAGACCCAAGACCACCGGTACTCCTAACACCGGGGGCACGAGGTCCTGCAAAGCATGCACCTCGTCCATAGCTTGGTTGTAGTCCTCTTCCCAGCCTTGTCCTTCCTCGATAGTGTCGTCCCACTCTTGAGCAAGGTCCTCATTCTGCTGGGTTAGGGTCTGCACCAGTTCTTGTAACGCCGCGATGTCGACACGGCTTTTTCTCTTCGCCTTCTTCAGACGATGCAACTGATTGTGCTGTTCATTCAGTCGCTTGATCGTCGGAAGGAGCACATTGCGGAGTGCGCTGTGAACACTCTCGAAATGATCTCCACGGCCTGTGCTCTCCTTGAGATTTGTGGCGAGATGCTCCGTATGAACAGCTTGGCTGTCCATCACGGCGTTTCCCGCCCTCATCTGGAGGCTGAGATTTGCCTCCACGGGGTTGTACCTTGGGCAACTCGGATCCGTTGCCTCCAGGTACCTCTCTTCCCACACATGCTGAGCTTGTCCCTCCACCGGAACGAGTGCGTATGGAGTGCCCTCCATAGCCTGCACGTGTAGTTGGCAGAAACGTGACATAGTGTCACGGGCTGCCACTTGCCACATACCTTCCGGTTGTCTTCCTCTCACCGTGACGGTGAATGGCACCCAACCGGGTGGCGTAGGCCCTGCAGGAACCTCGACATGGATCGTCCACGTCTTGTTCTCCTCTTCGCCTTCTTCCTTGGCGAAGTATTGCGGCATCTGATTGTACCCGAAATATTGGAGCATTTGCCACAATGTTTCCGGGTAGCCGTTACGGTGAGAACAGTGGGACATCACCCACCCGTTCTCCAGTTACTTATCTGCTGTCATCTCTAAAAATATATTTGAGAAATGTCAAATAATTATTTAAACAGTAAACTGCTGAGTTATAACATAAAACATGTCATTGAACCCATAAAATTTGGAAACATAGTTCAAATTTTAAACAAATTTGACTGCTGATCTGCTGTTCCCATGACAGCCCTGACCAGTTTCCATTTCAACCTGATTTAGGCTATGTTGAAAGCAAAACCAATTCTGGAGCTCAACATCAAAGTTAAAGCTAACTTCAATAGCTTTCCAGAAAGTATTTTCTTGGCCTAAGATTTGTCCTGGTTCAAAAGTTATGAGATGTCAAAGTTAACGGTATTTCTGGAAACAATTGGACAGCACCTCCCTGCCTTAGGTACTGATTTGATCCAAGAATCCCAGTTACTTCTGTTCCTAATCTGACAAATATTTTTGTTACAAAGTTGTAACCCATCTCATAAGCTTTCCAGAACTACCTCATTTTCTATTTTTGGATTTTTATGCAGGAAGTTATGCTTAATGTACAGAGAGTCTACAGAGAGTCTTTACTCTGTCCTGTTTTCTGGACAGTTTCAACTCTACTGCGTTTTTCGAGTGGTTAAGGGATGAAACACCTCTGGACCTCAACAGAAAAGTTGTAAAGCTCTTTCCAAAGCTTTCCATAAATGTATCATATGACCCCAACCTCGAAAGAACTCAACCTCTAACCTCTGATTAACTTCAGCCTTGATTCAGCTAAAAACAGAGTGCTCTGTCATTAACAACCTATAAGTTGAAAACTTGTTAACTTTGAATATCCTGTTCAAGGGAAGGAGTTACATCAAGTTTTACTACTTTGGATCAAAACTTTCAAGTTTTAAATGAATTTATTCATTTAGTTGGGTGTGACATCGATGCGTCACCAGATTATGTCGGTACTACGTCCTCACAAAGAAAACCTATACCGGACTTAGCCGGCTTCGTTATTTCAGTGGCACTAAACGTCACTCGCACACGGATGCTACACGTCTACCGTTTCGTGGTCAGGCTACCTGCAGAAACTCAAACAATCATCAGACTCGGCTGCACACCGAGCCTGGAATCCATACAGTACATACACCCGGCCATCATCACTCGCCCGGATGTTCTCAAGCCAACCACGCCTTGAGTTACGTGTTCACGTTTCAGACCACGTGACGGGGTCTCCCATGTTGCACCACGCACGCCATGGACAGACGTTGCTCGAATACCCCAAATGACATGAAGAGTTGTAGAGGATACTAAAGCGGGTCGGGTTACCTGCCACCCGTGGGGCTCCACCCTTCAGCTTGTGCGCACTGGTGGACAGCGCTTACGTGCACCCCCCAAGACATGAACGTCCTGAGATGCACGATTTTCCGACATAACAAATAGGTTAATATGCCACTTTCTATATGCTAATAACATCCTTATACGGGCTACTAACTCGTTCCTCACTGGATTTTTGAAAAAGAAGACCTTTGTACTGTGTTAAACCTCAAGCGAGCTCTGATACCATGCTGACACGACCCCACGGTCCTGTCGAGCCAGGATCACGCTGAGGGGTGCTGTGTTGCACAGCACCGTATAACACACGTCAAAGGTACAAAGCGGAAGCAAAATTTTATTACATAAACAAGTTATGAACATGTTTACATCAAAATAAGTTCAGTCTACACTCACGGGCGTAGACTAAGCATCAAGTGCACGTTCAGCCCTTGAATGTGTCCTTGCTAGCACACACGCACACTAACTCTGCGGCGTGCACGACTCCCACTCGACGGGGTTCCCCTCCTGGGGTTCCGTCTCCTCTTCGGGAGTCCCTTCCTCATAGAACCCTGCAAAAGCTTCAAACACAAGCAGTGAGCACGAAAGCTCAGCAAGTCTGACCCGTCTCACCTAAACATGGAACTTCTACGTGAGGGTAATGGGTTACATGAGGTAAAAATCAGTTGCAAGGACTCGCCTAATTAGTAGAACCTTACTTTCAAGTTTTAGCAGCAGGTTGTGGAGAACCTTACGCTAAGGCACATGAGAGAGCCGCAATCAAACAAGAAACGCATTTCTCTCATGTACTTTGCCCAAAGTTGAAAAGAACTTTAGTTAGCTCTAAGCTACAGAATATCATTAACAATCAATGTCCAGCTTTCAATCAGCAACATTTTAACATGTAACTAGCCTGTTCTTTCTACGTCACAGTACAGTGAACAAGTGGTACTCACTGACCGCGAGGGACGACGATTATAATCGATTTACACCTGCAGGGTTGCCCGAACAACCCGTCACGTACGCCCGTACTCGATGTTGCCTACAACAACCATCACGGACGCCGTACGCGACTACCTTTCACCCGTTAGCCAAATGTTGAACCGGTCCAATCGTCCCGAGCAAGAGGTCTCTGCACGCGCATCTCAGTGCCGCCAGCCGATTTACACCTCGAGCTCTCAACCTACCCTCTGAACGACCAGCTATGCCTCAACACCCAGCTACCCGAGTTACATCAGTTTCCCGGTTCCCATATAGCCGGTAGGTCTTCGGTACTGTTCTAGCTTGTTCAACAGGCCCGCACACGGCTCGGTCCTCAATTGACACAAGTGGAGCTACAGCACACAGGCCCCAAAGTCCTTCTGCCCTTAACCTCCGCTTGGTCTCATTTTCTTGCCATGTGTTTCATGTGCTATCACGACCCGAGTCGAGTGCCTCTAGCCTATGCTCGCGAGTAGTTCCAACTACTCGACTTGTACCGAATCCTACTCTATCTTAGCAATGCAGTGGCTAACGAGGTTTTCAATCCTAACCCCAACCCATGCTTTTCTTGGCTATGCAGTTGGGTTTCCAATCAAGACTCTAATGCAAAGAATCACAACAATATTCAAAGATGTGCTCAAAACAATAAACACTTGTAAAAAGGTTAATGCAAATAAGAGCTTGCCTTGCTGCTCTTGGTCGTAGGCTAGCTGTTCCTACGGAGTAACGAAGTCTAGGACTTCGGGTTCCTCCTCGACCTTAGCGACTACATGATAAGAGCAATATATGTATCAATTTAAATGCATTTGTATTAACTTTGAAGTCATGAAGTCTATAACCCTTGCTAGACAGACCCAGTGACTGTGAAACTTTTACTGGGGCCTGGTTACAACCTATACAGAGATTTGGTCAAGTTTTAGTTGCAGTAAAGCTCATTTGAGCCCTCCACAATTAATTATGTCCTTGACCTTAAATGGAACGCTTAGGGTGTTCCAGGAATTTTCATGAAAAAACTATGAATTTCTGAAAACTAGATTTTCATAGGGTCCTAATGGAGTTGGTCTCACTTAATTTGGAAGTTCCTAACTAAAGATATGAGCTAAACAATTTCGGAGAAAATTCTGAAAATGTTTCTGAACATTTTCTATTTTCTCTGGAACAGTTTCACTAATCACACCATTAGGTGGGTTAAATGAGCTCCAATGGGTCTGAAATTTTTATGGTAGTTCAGGGATATTTTGGTGATCATCCCAGCAAAATTTCAGGATTTTCCTCCACAGGATTCACCAGTTAAAATTCCAAACAGTTTAAACTTTAAGGAATTAATTCTGGAAAAATAAAGAATTTCATGAAGTGAAACTTGATTTGCTGGAAAGTTCTCAGAGATCTGAATCCAGCAAAATTTGGTTCACAAAATTTTGAGCTTTCTAGCCAAAGTTATGAGGATTTGAAGTTTGAAGGAAATCTGAAAATCGGGGAAATGTTTAAACTCGCGCGTGGGCCCAGGGGACACGCGTCGCACGCCGGGGCGACAGCACACCGCAGCCCACAAGGATTTTGCACGCCAGAACACCCGATCCCGGCCGTAGCCGGATCCCGATTCAAAATATCTCCCGCTGACAGCTGGGGTCCACCCCCTTCTTCAACCTCGCGACGCCCCGCGCTCCGCCGCCGAGGGACCTCGCCGGAGAGCTCGCCGCCGGCTTCTGTACAGCTCCAAACTTCTAGATTCTTTCCGCCCCTGCCTACGTTTACTCGGGGAACAGGATTCTAGGGTCAGCTGCTCATGACAATGGCCGGAGCATGGTCGGCGACGAGCCGCCACCTCGGAACGACTTCGGCCATGTCGGCTGACTTCTCTAGCACCTCAGCTACTTGGAAAACCGGTCGGGAAGCACCAGTGGACGTCAGAGAAGGTCGACATGAGCTCGAGGCAGCTCGGGGAAGGCCTGAAATAGGTCCTCACTGTGCGCCCGATGCCTCCCGTTTACTCCGCCATTGGTAAACCTCGAATTACGCCGGGTACAGAGGTTCTCCGGCCCAGAGTTGTGAAGGCAACTTGTGCGTTACGTGTCTAGCTCGTGTGAGAGCGGCTTGAGGCCCTCTAATCCTTTCTAGAGCACGAATTAAACAGAATCGTACCCGAAGGTCGTTCTGCACACAGAAAGGGGAAAAGTGGAAATTCACCGCCGGTGAGCAACCACTCGAGCTGTGGCTCGGGGATGAGCAGCACCGGTCACCAGCGCGTCCAAGGGTGCCTTGGCTCGGGCGTGACAACGCCCTGGTTTGGGCTGTCCATGGGAGCCCGGGGTGTGGCGGTTCCAAGTCCCAAATTTGATCTTTCGGCACAGCCGATATCAATCGGTTTCAACGGAATTCTAGCAGCGGGGAGGATAGAGGAAGGTCTCTAGTACCTTGCTGGGGCTCTGGAGTGGACGGAGGGAGCTGCGATCGGCGTTCTCCGATCGATTCCGAGCTGCGGAAAATTTTGGCCGGCGCTGAGTTCTTGCGGGGAAGAACGGCGATGCCTCGGCCGAGGAGGGGGGCAGGCGCCTTAAGAAGGCTCTGCACCGCCTCGCGCCCGCGCATGGTCAAGCAGCTGCTGGCGCGGCGGCTGCCCTCGGTGGCGATCACCGCTGCGGCTCGGCGACCCGAGTGAGAAAAGTCTCAGTCGGTTTGATCCGAGCAGTGGCTGACATGTGGGTCCCACTTCCAGTTTTAACCTCTGAAATTTACTCCTAATCACTGTTGTAAACAGTGAACCCCATAGTACCCCTGGTAATTCAAATTATTCACCCATGAACCATTTGAATTGATCAAAGTTCAAATTGGGTTTGGTTTGAGTGAATTTCAGCACAAGTGCAGTTTTGAATTCAAATGAAGTTTGAATTTGTCCCACTTAGCTCATGTCAAGATCAACTCCAAATGGAGTGAAAATTGGTGTGTGGGCTCACAAAAATGTGCTGAGTAAGAATATGCCTCCCACTTTTAAATTCATGGGACAAAAACAGTTTGAATTTGAATATGGTTTCAAACTGCCCTCTTCCTAACTATACCCAAAATGACCTCAAAAGGGTTTTGAATTTGGGTGAAACTTGGCATGGATATCCTTAGTAAAGTGTAGGAGTTTTCATATGTCCAGCCCATCTATATCACATATGGGAAATACCACTTTTGCAATATGTGAGCTTGTTTTCTAATGAGCATGTTGATAATTGTTACTTGCTCTTCATTTGTGTTCATGATCCTTCCTCAAATGAGGTGTGTGGTGTGGTGATGAACACTGCAAACGTGTGTCAAAAACTGAGGCCCTTACAAAGTGTTATTTAATGGAGTCACTTTCTTTATCTTATCCCAACTTTCATTCAAAATAGGATTTTTGTTTAAAAGTTTATCTAACCTAAGTTTAAATGCTTTTTGTTTTAGATGGTTCGCATGATTCGCACCGCTCGTAAGTCCACAGGAGGGAGAGTTCCCATAGTTGCCCTTGCCCAAAGATAGGAGAGCCGTCCGGTGACGTACCTTTCCTACGGGTTGGCAGTAGGAGGTTTGCTGCGCCGTCTTCGACGTATGCTCCAAGCCGCCGGGCAATACGGGCAAGCTAATCATACACTATAGCTCCACTAGGAACATCCGGGAGAAGCGGGAAGAATGGAGTTCACAAATGAGGATTATCCATGAAAATCAGCTGCTTAAGACCCACCGCTCTCCAGCTTGTCGAGCGACACAGGTCGATGCGGAGAAGGATGTCACCTGGGAGGCCATCACCTGCCAGAGTCACATCTATCGTCGCCACCTGGACAGGACTGAGTACATGTATGTCCTCCAGCGTGAGAGTGGTACCACGGAGTACAAGTACCCACCAGTGCAGCAAGGGACTTCCCATGAGCACATGGACTTGTGCTTGTAGGATGCTGCTATGCTCAGCACTCGACTGCAGGAGTGTCAGCAAGAGCTTCAGGATGTTCGGGACACCCTGAAGGAAACGGAGGCGTTGCTGCGAGCCTGCTTGAGGGCGAGAGAAAGAGGAGATGGGAATGAACTGTGTGTCACCGTGAATGATACATGGACTCCTGACTCCCCAGATCGCCGGGCGATCAGGCGTCGTTGCACTTCTCCACCAGCAGCCTCCCCACCCAAAGCAGAGTCAGAAGGCAGCCGCAATAATGAGGAAGATCCCGAGCAGCCAGCTCAGTGATACGAGTAGTGTAGAGTGTTAGACACTGTGATTATGTGTGTGTCACAGGGGCATATTAGTCATTAGTGAGGGATTAGGGTTAGGGGTGGTTTAGTCATTTCCCCTCACCCAATCCCTCTATATAATGGACCCTGTACCCTCATGATGTATTCATCCCATTCAGTCCAGATTTATCCCTCTAATATGGTATCAGCTAGGTAATCAAGGATTAGGGCTTAACCCTAATCCTCCTTCCCTGATGGCTGAGCCGCCGCCACAGCACCTCCACAGCGCCCCGCCGCCGCAGCCCTCCCTCTGCGAGCCGCCGCCGCAGCCCTACCCCAGCTCGCCGCCTCGCTGCCCCGAGCCCTGCTGGTCTGCCACACGAGGTGCCCCAGTCGCCACCGCCGCTGCAGCGCCTCTAGCCCACGCATTTGCGCCGCCCGGCGGGGCCGCCGCCGCCGGCGCGTCTCCAGCCCGCGCAGCCACGCCCTGGGCCGCAGCGCTCTGGGAATGGCAGGCGCCCAAGGGCGCCGCCACCGCCTCGGGGAGGGCTGGCGTGGCCGCCACCACCCCCTGGCCAGATGCCGCCGCGTCACCACCCTAGGCCACCGCGCAGCCGCATCTGGCCGCCGCCGTGGCTAACGACAGCCCGTGGTGTCGCGTTCGAGTGCTGAGGCGGAGTATCGCGCCGCGGCTAACGGCGTAGCTGAGGCCTCCTGGCTCCAGCAGTTGCTTCAGGAGCTCCACACTTCCGTCGCCAGGAGCACCCTCATCTACTGCGACAACGTCAGCGCCGTGTACCTCTACACCAACCCGGTCCAGCATCAGAGCACGAAAAATGTGGAGATCGACCTCCACTTTGTTCGTGAGCGGGTTGCACGCGGCGAGATTCGGGTACACCATGTCCCGACGACGACGCAGTTCGCCGACATCTTCACGAAGGGCCTCCCGTCGTCGCTGTTCTCCGAGTTTCGGTCCAGTCTCAACATCTGCAGTGGCTAGATGTTGTGACTGCGGGGGGGGGGGGGGGGGTGTTAGACACTGTGATTATGTGTGTGTCACAGGGGCATATTAGTCATTAGTGAGGGATTAGGGTTAGGGGTGGTTTAGTCATTTCCCCTCACCCAATCCCTCTATATAATGGACCCTGTACCCTCATGATGTATTCATCCCATTCAGTCCAGATTTATCCCTCTAATATAGAGTTTTTCCCTTAGTTAGCAAGATGTCAAATAGTCGAGTCGTTACCTTAGTTAATGGTGTGTTAATGCTTGGTGTGTGACGTGAGTTGTGGAAGCCATGAGCAATTGTCCACAGCCTCGTCTTCAGATTGTTTTGCTTGGTATGTGAACCCACATGAAATAATAGTGCATTTATTTTTGTGTGAGACATGAACCCTCAGAAGGTATAACAAAGCCTCAGCACTTCAAAGTACAAACGAGTGAAAGTAGTAAGATGATACGTAATGCTTTAAATTAACATTGGTTGATCATGCCAGATGGTCGGAAGAGGAAAGGGCCGTGCTGCCAACCCCGCCAACAACAACGATGAGGCCTGCAACCCTCATCTTTCTGGAGGCCAAGACAAGGGTGGACGCCGTGAAGGAGTTGATCCCCTCCACCAAATGCTTGAGAATCAAAATCAGCTCATCCAGAACTTGACTCAAGTGGTGGTCAACTTGCATCAAGTTCCACCTCCACAAGTTGCACCACGCCAACCAAGGTTGAGTGAGTTTCTAGGAACTCAACCTCCGAAGTTTGCAAGTGCTGCTGAACCTCTGGAGGCAGATGATTGGCTAAAGACCATTGAGAGCAAGATGAGGATCATACAGTGCCAAGGGTATGAGAGGGTGATGTTTGCCTCTCATCAATTGCATGGACCTTCTGCTGATTGGTGGACCGCCTACGTGGCCGCCCATCATGACCCTGAGAACATCACCTGGGAAGAGTTCAAGCGTAGCTTCCGCAACCATTACATCCCAAGTGGTGAACTCAAAGACAAGAGGAAGGAGATTTTGGGGTTGCAGCAAGGTAACATGACTGTGAGGGAATACCTCACTAAATTTACTCAACTCTCCCGTTATGCCCCACGGGACATAGAGACCGATGAGCAGAAACAAGATTGTTTCGTGGAAGGACTTACCGCAGAAATGCAGTGTGCAATGTCCTCCAATGAGTATGAAAGCTTCCAAAAGATGGTGAACAGAGCGTTTGTGGTAGAAAGGAAGCTGAAGGCCTTGGAAAATGAGAACAAGAGGAAGGCCGGGTGGTCACATCAAGCATCAGGAAGCAACACCCGCCCACGTCTGATGCAGCAACCCGCAGGGCAGACGAACCGTGCTGGGGTATCCTACTCAGCACCAAGAGGGTACAACCCAAACTACAGGCCTCCGGCAGCACCAGCACAGCCACAACGTCAGTTTGTACAGCAGCCTCGCCCCGCATATCCACCTCGACCAGCAGTACAAGGACCTCCAAACCAACCCCAAGACAACAAAGGCCAGGCACCTAAGGTTGGGGTGCAATGTTTTAGCTGTGGTGAAGTGGGGCACTACGCCCATAAGTGCCCAAAGAAGAAGCCCGCGCAGCCACAACAGCAGAATGTGATGCGAGGACGGGTGAACCACGTGACCATGGAGGAAGCGCAAGAGGCACCTGACGTGGTAGTTGGTAAGTTTCCTGCCAATTTACACATTGCAACCCTGCTGTTTGATTCTGGTGCTACCCACTCGTTAATTGCTCAAGGGTTTGTTAAGAAGCATTATCTAGCAACAACACAAATGAACTATATGCTAGCAGTAAACTCTCCAGGTGGAGAAATAAGGACAAGACAAGTGTGTCCCAAGGTGAATCTAGACATTAATGAGGTAGTATTTACTGCTAACCTCATAGTTATAGATTCACAAGGGATAGATATTATTTTGGGTATGGATTGGTTGACCAAACATAAGGGAATCATCCATTGTTCGACCAGAACGGTGGAACTAACTCACCCTAGTGGCACAAGAGTAAAGTTCATAACAATACAAGAGCCTAGGTGGGACATTAAATTAAATCAAGTTGAGGTGAAAGTTGAGGAGATCAGGACCATCAGAGAATATCCAGATGTTTTTCCGAAGGAGTTGCCAGGTATGCCTCCTGATCGTGAAGTGGAATTCACAATCGAGCTAGTGCCTGGAACAACCCTGATATACAAGAGACCTTATCGGATGGACTCCAAGCAGCTGGGAGAACTCAAGGATCACTTGAGAGAATTGACGGAGAAGGGGTATATTCGTCCTAGTTCCTGACCATGGGGAGCTCCAGTGATATTTGTGCCCAAGAAGGACGGAACCCAAAGGTTATCCGTGGACTATCGTGCCTTGAATGAGGTAACCATCAAGAACAATTACCCATTACCCCACATTGAAGACTTGTTTGATCAGTTGAGGGGAGCTTGTGTGCTCTCGAAAATTGATCTCAGATCGGGATACCACCAACTTAAGATAAGACAATCTGATATTCCCAAGACAGCTTTCGTATCTCGGTACGGACTGTATGAATACACTGTCATGCCTTTCAGGCTAACTAATGCCCCGGCATACTTCATGTATCTCATGAACAAGGTATTCATGGAATATCTGGACAAGTTTGTGGTGGTTTTCATAGTTGACATTCTCGTCTTCTCCAAAGATGAAGAAGAACATGAGAAACATCTAAGGTTGGTGTTGCAGAGGCTGAGAGAACACCAACTATATGCCAAGTTGAGCAAGTGTGAATTTTGGCTGAAGAGGGTTCCCTTCTTAGGACATATAATCTCGGAGGGAGGAATCTCCGTGGATCCCACCAAAATCGAGGATATACAGAAGTGGAAGACCCCTGAAAATGTCGGGGAAGTTCGAAGCTTCTTGGGATTGGCTGGATACTATCGATGGTTTATTGAGGGATTCTCTAAAATCTCGAGACCCCTCACCAAACTGTTGGAGAAGGGAATCACATTCACATGGACGCTGCAGTGCGAGACGAGTTTTCAGGAGTTAAAGGAAAGATTGACAACAGCCCCAGTGCTCGTTATGCCAGATATGCAGAAAAACTTTACGGTGTATTGTGATGCCTCTGGAAATGGGTTGGGATGTGTTCTCATACAAGAAGGGCATGTCGTGGCTTATGCATCCCGGCAGCTCCAGAAGCATGAGAAGAACTATCCTACACATGACCTAGAACTAGCCGCAGTGGTACACGCGTTCAAAATTTGGCGGCACTACTTGATGGGGAAGAGGACAGAGATATATACGGATCATAAGAGTTTAAAGTACATTTCACACAGCCAGATCTCAACCTCAGGCAAAGGAGATGGTTAGAGCTAATCAATGACTTTGATGTGGGCATCAACTATCATCCTGGGAAAGCAAACGTCGTGGCAGATGCTTTAAGTCGGAAAGTGCAGGTCAATAAGTTGAGCTTGAAGGACATGCCTGCAGAATTGAAGGACGAGGTTATAAGACTCAATCTATGCCTGGTGAATAGTGGTGAAGCCATCACCATGGAAGTGGACTCCACGCTAGAGCGAGAAATACGCGAGGGTCAAAAGGATGATGAGAAGATACATGAGATCAGACAACTCATCAAGGAAAATAAAGCTCCTGGGTTTAGAGAGGACGAACAAGGAACGGTGTGGCACGGGAAAAGAATCTATGTGCCAGAAGTAAAGAAGATCCGCGGATTGATTTTGAAGGAGGCTCACGATTCTGACTATTCCATTCACCCTGGGAGTACGAAGATGTACCAGGACCTCAAGAGCAGGTATTGGTGGTATGGCATGAAGCGAGATGTCGCGGAACATGTTGCCCTATGTGACACATGCCAGTTGGTGAAAGCAGAACATCAACGACCCGCGGGATTATTGCAACCACTCAAAGTGCCTGAATGGAAATGGGAAGAAATCGGTATGGATTTCATAGTGGGGTTGCCTAGGACCCAATCAGGATATGATTCAATATGGGTCATCATCGACAGGCTAACCAAGGTAGCTCACTTCATCCCTGTGAAGGAAAGCTACAGTGGATCCAAATTGGCAGAGTTGTACATGTCAAGGATCGTGTGTTACCATGGAGTGCCGAAGAAGATAGTGTCGGATCGAGGGACACAGTTCACCTCAAGGTTCTGGCAGAAGTTGCACGAAACCATTGGAACCCATATGAACTTTAGTTCTGCCTATCATCCCCAAACTTACGGGCAAACGGAAAGAACCAATCAGATTCTTGAGGATATGCTGAGGGCATGTGCAGTCAAAAACAATCGGAGTTGGGACAAGAACTTACCGTATGCGGAATTCTCCTATAACAACAGCTATCAGGCCAGTATGAAGATGTCACCGTTCGAAGCTTTGTATGGGAGGAAGTGCAGAACTCCCCTATTTTGGAACCAAACAGGGGAAAGTAAAGTGTTTGGTCCCGAAGTACTACAAGAAGTCGAGGCGAAGATGAGGGAAATTCGCAACAACTTGAGGATAGCACAAACACGCCAAAAGAGCTATGCCGACGTACGAAGAAGAGAGCTCGTTTTCAACGTGGGAGACTATGTCTATCTCAAGGTGTCCCCTATCAGAGGACTTCTTCGGTTCAAGGTGAAAGGGAAGTTGTCACCTCGATACATCGGACCCTTTCAAGTTCTGGAGAGGAAAGGCGAAGTGGCGTATCAGCTAGAATTACCGGCTCGCCTATCGGATGTGCACGATGTATTCCATGTGTCACAGCTCAAGAAATGTCTGAGGACGCCTGAAGAGGTGTTACCCATGAATGAGGTTGACGTAGCTGAGGATTTGTCTTATGCCGAGCAACCATCCAAGATTTTGGAGACAATGGAACGCCTCACAAGAAATAAAAGAATCTGGATGTGCAAGGTGCAGTGGAAGCAGCAATCGGAAGAGGAAGCCACTTGGGAGCGAGAAGATGAGCTTAAGACACAATTTCCGGAATTATTTTCTTAGAACCACCAATCTCGAGGACGAGATTTCTTTTAAGGGGGGTAGAGCTGTAACACCCCAAAATCCTGTCAAGAGGGGAATTTAAAAATTTTTGGACGTGTTGCATGTGTTGCAAAAATTTAAATTCAAACTGGAATTCAAATTCAAATTCAAACCAGAAAGAAATGGAAAAAGAAAAAGGAAAACAGAAAAAAACCGGCTAGTGGGCCGAAACCACCAGCCGGCCCACCCCATCCCGCGCCGGCCCGCAGCCGCGCGCGCCCCCTTCTTCCCACTGACACGCGGGGCCCGCCAACCTTTCTTCCTCCTCGCGCTCGCGCCCGCGCTCGGCCGGACTCTCTCACCCCGAATCAAAACCGAACTGGATCCTCGCGTATCCCAGCCGAATTTCATTCGTGGGCGACGCAAACTCGATCACAACCGAATGCCGCCCTCCCCCGTCTATAAAAAACCCCGCCATCGTCCCGTTTTTCCCCACGATCTGCTGATCTTCTCTCCGGTGAGAACCCGAGCCCCTCCGGCGAATTCTGACCGATCTACGCTCGGGAATTCTGATCTAACTCGCTGGTCTTGATCCACCGCCTCCGGGGAACCTCGCAGGTGCAGAAAACGCGGTGGTTTGCGGTTCCAACACAGCGCCGACGAGCCTCGCCGTGAATTCACCTCGGACCTCGTCGCCGACCGCCTTCCAGGACCTCCGAGCTCAAGAAAACCCCGGAGGTGAGATCCCCGACCTCCCCTCTACCGATCTATGCCATAAAACCACAGTTTTAGGGAGAATTGACGAAGATCCGAAACTCTCCGGCGAGATCGCCGCCTCCCGCCGCCGTGCGCCACCGGGCAGCGCCGCCCGCGCTCGATCAGAGCGACGTGACCGCTTGTGCGCTGTCTATTTTAAATCGCACGGTAGAATTTAAATCCCCGCGTACCGGTTCGACGTTATAATCTCAGCCGTCTGTTTTAAATCGGACGGTCCACGTCAGCCCCGCGTTATAAAGACTGGAATTCTTACGCGCTACCCCCTGGGGTTCTCAGAAAATAAGAGCTAGGCCCGGAAACTTCTGATCTAGCCCCTGGAACTTCAGAAAATCATGTAAATTCATTTAAAAATCAGTTTTAGCCCCTGGACTTAATAAAAATTAGGAAAAACCCCTCTGTTAAGTGTAGTTAGACCCCTGGAAATTCTTAAAATAAATTAATGGACCCTGTAGTGCGGTGAATTTACCTTTTTAACCCTATTTAATATTAAAGTTAGGAATTTGAATATGTGGCTAGTATTTAAAATTTAAAAGGTGGGACAAACATATTGTCAAATTCAAATTTAAAACTTTCCCAGTACTTAGAAAACCTTTGAGTGAGATAAAAATAGATTTTTGGCTGAAATAAATCTGTTTAATTGATTATTCACATTTATTAGTTATAGGGACACATTTTTTAGTAGAGAATAATTCTGAAAATTAGAAAAATAAATGTAAAATAGTTTACATCATAGGAAAAGATTAAAAATATATTATTAAATATTTTAGATCAGAACCTATTCTGTTTAGATGATGTGTCTTATTATTTTCATAATAAAGTTCACATTTAGGCATAGGAAATAAATCTGAAAATATAGCAACTAGGAAATGATAAATGAAGTTTCTAAAATCCAAAGAATTCGGTTTAGGGTTGGTAGAAGGACTGAAGACACATATGGAGTTGGAAAATACCTTTCATGCATACTTGGTAGCTAAAAGGTGTAGTAATTGAATATAAGGAATTTAGTTAAATTGGAAACTCACATATATAGTATGCCAACATGAATATGAATACAAAAGTAGAAATCATATACACATGTTTAAAAGTGTATGTAAGCCAAAAATCAACACACATAGAGTAACCACAACACATAGAATTGTGAATGGCTTTCATAAATGTGAATGTGTGGTTTGTATGAGGTGGAAGTGTGAACTATGTCTTATGACTTGTTGTTTTCTTTTGCTATGTGTGATGGTATGAGTAGAGCCTGCTCCAGAGCAAGTTCTTCCTTTCCAAGATCAGGACTACCCATTCCAAGAGCAGCAGGAAGGAGGCAAGTGTCCTTGACCACTTTGATCCTATGCTAGGATATGTAGATAGAATTATTTGCATTGTCAATTGAAATATGAAACCCATGCTAGGAAGTTTCCCTAGAATTGCATTACCTTGTTTTCCTTGAAGCTTAGGTTGGGATTTGCTTTATTGTGTCCTTCATTCATATTACTTATGCTTAGCCATGCTTAGAATGGGATAAGTGGGAGATGATATCATCAACTTGTTTACCTTACTCTTGAATGAGATATTATAAGTTATGTAGAGGTAGGGATCAAGGCAAGTTGGATGTTTTGGTTGGTGCTGGGTGCACGAGACTCGGGTTTGTGTTTAGTACTTGCCTGGATCCTAAGGACCGGTTCATGGAGCATGTAACCTGGCTTTACCGTGCCAACCACATGCTGAGATGGGGCAGCTTGGCCAATTAATTAGGTGTATCCCCGGCGTAGTATGGGTGTGTTGGATGGTGCGGGGAATAGGTGTCAGCTGGACTACCATATGAACCGCAAGGCTCAAGAGGGGGCCACTGCAGCGGGGTTGGAGCCTCTTGTATGCTGTTAGGGGTGAAACCTCAGTGGGCCCACGCTCGTCGGGAATCCCTTTGTAAAGGCTTCGTAGTGATCTCCTGGCTACACACCTGGGAAGTGTGAATGTGGTTCGTAGCCACTGGCATAATGGAGGTTCTTTTAGTCCACCCGGCAACGGGGGATGAAATCATTACATGTGGGTACAATGATGCAAACTCTGCAGAGTCAAAACTGTCATGACAGCTATGCTCACGGTCAAGAGCGGCTAGGACTTATTCATGATTAGAGGAGTTATGGTTTTGGAATTTAAGGATGTTAAGCGGGGAGCTTAACATTGGAAATGATGTTATGGTTATTTGATTATGATGATGGGATGGGAGATTGGGACCATTTCACCTATGTAGTAATGTAGGTGCTTAAAAGCTAAGGTGGTATGTAATAATTGCGTAGTGCTTCTACAATGAGTTCAACCTCTTCTTGTTCTAGCCATGCATGACATAACTTTCCCACACTTGCTGAGTACCATCGGTCCTCAACCTTGCATATTTGTTGGTTTATATTGCTGCTCAGGTCAAGATAATGAGGTGGTGTATAATGACCAAGACTTTGGACCCGAAGAAGGTTTCTAGGTTCATGGAGACCGCGGGCAACACCTGTGACGGAGCCCACGAGAATAATTATTCCGCTGCTAGTTTATTTACTTGTGATGAACTTATTATTGTCCATCGAGACATTTGCTATGTAAGACTTATTTATATTCGACACTGGCTTGTAATAAATGATGCTTCACTATTTGTCATCACATGTATGAGAAAATGATCCTGGCATACATGTTATATTCACTTGGTTGTTCTTTGGAAAAACCGGGTGTGACATCGACCGATAGTTCAGCGGCTGTTCTCGGTTGGTCTCTCGCGTGAGGAAGGGAAGAACGGCGTGGAGGCTTCGGTGTTGAGGCAAAAGGAGGCACGGGAGATGGTATAAGACGGTCGGGCGGCTCTCCAGCGCGATGAAATCCAGCAGGAGGTGGAGGCGTCGGCTGAATGCGGTGTCGCCCGGTGCTGCGCCCGTCGCTGTCGAGTGCCGACTGAAGAAAGCAAACAGAGACCCAACACTGTGAGATCTTTTTGCAATTTTCAGCTTCTCTCAATGACATGTGGGACCCATTGTTCAGTCCCTCCTTATCCCCTTTTAAATATCTCCCATGTTTGAATATTGATGGAATCCAATTGTGGGAATTCAAATCTGGTATGCATTTGGATAATTGGGCAAGTTTCATCCAAATTCAAATGGGCGTTTGAATTCTTTGTCATTTAAAGTCCAATTTGGAAAATGGGTTGCAATTCATTTCCATAAATCATGAAACTTTGCACACCCCCTAATTTGGACCCAAGGAACTCAAATATGAAATCTGATTTTTATTTTGGCTGCTGCAAATGAGATTTTCAGCACAACAGTTTTGAATTCCATTGTGTTGTCCCCATTTGAATTTTAGTTTGAACAAATTGTTCCAAATCTGATTTTTGTTTTCTCACACATATGGGAACTTCCCATCTTTGTTTTAGACCCCTCTTGGGTTCCAAGTTTCCAAATAACATTTGCACTTGTGTGAAGAAAACCCTCATGTGTGTTATCACATGTGGAAAAGTTTTAACAAGTCCCAAATTTCATACACATGAAACCAACTTTTGCAAACAAGTGTTCCTTTGTATTCATAATTTTGGGACCTTGACACCGACCCGCCAGACACGTGGCGCACGTGAAGCTCACCTCTGAGGAGAGGGGAGGTCCCGCCCGCCAGACACGTGGCGCACACGGAGCTTGCCTCTGAGGGAGAGGGAGGTCCCGTCCGCCAGACACGCGGCGCAGCCGGATCTTGCTTCTGAGGAAAAAGGAAGGCCCGGCCCCCGCTGGACACGTGGCATCTCCGGAGCTCACCACTGCGGAGATGATGAGATCCTTAAGCGGTTTTTCTCCTGTGCACTCGGGAATACTCGGTACTGAGGAAACCGACACGATTTCTTCCATGCACCAAATAAATTGGGGATAAGTTGTTAACATCCGAAACAAAAGGACTCTTATTTGAAATCCAATCGGAGTAGGACTCTTCTTTCACCCCTTATAAATAGAACCCAAAACCCCCTGGCCGCAACCACATACCTATTTTCCACCTCCCGAGACGATGACTTGGAGGCCCTAGCTTCAAACTCACCGAGTTACACCCCCTTCCCGGAGTTCAGTCATCGGTGAGCACCGCCGATGAGCCGTCACACCTCGCCGTCGCCGGAAGAGAGAGCCGACGAACTGTACTGCTGCCATTGCTAGGAGGAAGGTCTTCGTTACCATCTTACGATGTCATCGCGGTTTCTTACACATCTGTTTTCTTTGAACAGAAGTTTTTTTTGTGTGGACAGATCACGTGTTGATCGGTTTTTGACGGTGGAATTGATCTAGATATTGAGTCAAGATCATCACCACGTCCACACTTGATCCTTACATCCTTGATCACAAACTTGTGAGTAAAGTGGTGCCACCTCTTAAGAGTGTAAAACAATCATGATAGCCGTGCTTATGGTCACAAGCGCCTGGCCAACTCACATGATTAGATGGGATGGTTATTGGGATGGTTATTTGGGATGGTCATTGGTTTGGTTATGGTATGATCATTGGAAATTGGTTTCGGGACTGTTGAGTCATGATAATGAGATTTGGTTTCGGTTATGAGATGGATATGAATATGAGATGGTTATTATGAGCATGAGATGATGTTGATAAAGATTAATGGCTGGATGAGACGTGATAAGTGGTAAAATATGATGGAGGTATGTTACTGTTTTAATTTGATATATGTTGGGATCAAATTCACTAAAAGATAGTTGCTGTTTATCATGTTTGTGAAATAAACTTTGCTTTCTGCAATGAGCCTTTTTTTTATTCCCTACCTTGCTGTAAGCTACATGTCATACTTTTCCGCACTTGCTGAGTACGACATGTACTCACCCTTGCATTATCATACAATCATCATCAACAGGAGAGGAGTACTTCGAAGATCACGTGGAGTACTAGGCGTGCAGACTACCGTCAACTTGCCTGTGGAGTTGGAGATGGAGCCGCTGCTGTTTAGTTGCTTTTGCTATCGTTTAGAGACTTCCGCTGCTAGAATAAGTTAGAGACTTCCGCTGCAAGAATAAGCTAGAGATTGATGTAATAAAGTACTTAAACCCTATTATTCGTGGTTATATTCTGGATTCAGTTTGTGGATTACATGTATATGTGTGATGAACATCCTGGGCACACATATGCATTAGCTGGGTTCCGTGTTTTACGGGACCGAGCGTCACAGTCTTGCCGTGTGGCTTGCTGATCATACGGTGAGAATGCGCCTAATGGCTGTTTTGGTGGATGGATGTCGGGGATTGAGAGGTGGTGCTATGGATGGTGCGATCCATGCTTGGTCATCCAATGTTCCAGGAGTTTATGGGTTGATTGCTGCGTCGTGTGTGCTCACCACTATTTTAAATGGTCCGGAGCTGGGTATTAGAAGGGGAATTGGATGATGTATTTGCAGAATTCTTCATCGTTGGGCAACCAGTGAAGACGGAATATTTGTGGCGGGAGGGTTACCTCATTCAGTCTGACATGCTTCCGGCTTTCATTTCCCCTGTGCTGGCACAAAGGATTCTTAGAACAGGAAAGTCAATCAACTTTCTTAGAGTTTGCTGTGATGATAATGGCTGGGCTGCTGCTGCTTTAGCTGAGGCTGCGGCACATGTTGGTACCACAACTTCTCGTGGTGGGCTTGGCTATGGGAAGTTAGATGTGTTGGAGGCATTGGTTGTTGAGGCAGCGAAGCGATTAATAAGCATATGATGGATGTGATACCAGCAGAGGCTGTTATAATGTTTTGGAGCATGCTTCTAGTAATGTTCCATAAATGGGGGTCCCCGGGAGCTCAGGCTCCCTGTCTACAGCCTGCTGGAAAATACCTCGTCCTCAGCCCGTCCCAATGGAGCAGCCACATCGATGGGAAAGCTCAGCAAGTGGATTGATCTAGACTCGGAGGACGAGAAGTATCGGCTGGATTCGCAGCTCACGATGAAGCAGGAGGTCGTGTGGGCTTCTCATCTATCCGTACAGGCATGTGTTCTTCCAGCCCCAAGAGATCTTCATGTGGTAACTATGCTAGAGTTGTGAATCAAATTTTGCAGGGCCTGACTAATATGCAGTTGTGGCTTAGGTTACCACTAGAGAAGCCTGAGCCAAGGGACGATGATCATGATAAAGTAAAGAATAACGACCTCCTCGCGTGCTTCGAGAGATATTGGTTGATGTCTAAGGTTGAAATGGATAATGTAAACTAGAACTTCCCTTGCTGGCAATAATTTGGGCATGATGTGGTGCATACTGAATGTCGAGGGCACGCCCGACACCTGGATCTCGGGTCTGTGCACGCTCGCCCAGGAATCGCATTGGATGGTGCCGTGCGATGCTGCACCCAACAGCACACGAGTCAAGGTAACATCATAATAAATTATTTGTGGAAGCGTACAAAGAGTTAATTTACAAATACTTATCTCAAAATAATCTACAGTGGAAGACAACAACTCTAACAACTCATTTCTATATTACCATCAAAGAAACAGTCTACCCCGCGGACGTTTCTTACTAGTAACACGAATAACCAATAGCGGCAGCAAGGATGCTCATGAGTAACCACTCGTAGGTTTCCGAGTCTCATTGGCAACCATACTCATAAGCATAGATTCAATACCTGCAAAACAACTAGTATAGTATCCGTGAGCATAAAGCTCAGCAAGACTTAACCGTCTAACCTAATCATGAAACTCTACATGGAGGTTAAGACATAAAGTAGGATAGTAGTTTGCATAATGAACTTGCCTAAATGTGAATCCTTACTTTCAAGTCTTATTAGAAGCATATTAAGAGTAACTTTGCGCACCTCACATCGGGAGTCCACAATCATACAAGAAATGCTTTTCCCCGATGTAAAATGCTCTTGGTGGAAATGAATCGAGTTTGCTATGATCTATGAATACAAGGTAACAGAAGAATACTAGTATCGACTTCAAACCAAAGTGATTAATTCCTATATCAATGCATGTTCTTACTTCGTCACGACTGTGAGAACAAGTATGCTCACTACCACGAGCGACGGTGATTCGAATCAAAAACACCCGGACAACACGACATACGCCCGTACTCAACGTTGCCTACAGCAACCATCACTGACGTCGTACATAGCAGCCTTTCCTCCGTTTCATCTACGTGAATCGATCCGATCATCTTGTACAGTAGCCACCCTCATGGTGCACTACAGGAAACGCGATCATTTGCGACGGCTAAAATTATTTGCAAGTAAATTGCGACGGCTAACCCTAGGCCATCGCAAAAAAATCCATTGCAAATAGAACCCTATTTGCGATGGCTACGACTTCAGCCGTCACAAATAGACATTGATTTGCGACGGCCAGACCTATGGCCGTCGTAAATTACATAACCGTCGCAATTAAATGCCTGTTTGCGACGGCCAAAGAAAAAGCCATCGCAATTAACAATGCTGTCACAAATTAACGGGATATACCCGATCGAGCGCCGTCCCGATTAACACAACTCTCGCCGCGCCCCACCGTGCCCCGCCTCCCGCCGCCCGCCTTCCGCCGCGCCGCCGCCTGCCGCCCACCTCCTGCCGCCCGCGCCCAGCCGGCCCCTCCTCCAGTTTCCCGCAGACCGCTGCCGCGCCCCGCTGCGCCCGCCGTGCCCGTCGCCGTCTCCCGCCGCTCCCGCCTCCCGTCGCCCCCCGGCCGCCGTCATCGTCGCCTCTCGGTAACCTCCTCCATCTAAATGCATTTTTTTTCATTTTTTCTTGTTATTAGTTAGATTTGTTAGAGTATAGTTAATTCAATGTTGTTTTAGAGTAATATGTAATTAATTTGGCAATTAAATTGTTTTTTGTAGTTAGTTAGGTAATTAGGGTGTTTATAGTTTAATTTGGTTTATAGTTAATTGATTTGCGACGACAGCCCTGCAACGCCGCCTACCGCCGCGTGCGCGCCGCCTCACGCTACCACGCCCCGCCGTGGCCGCCGCCTCCCACCGCCGCGCCCATCGCTTCCGGCCGCCTCTCTGCCTCCCGCCACGCCCGCCTTACATTTGCGACTGTCATCTTCTGTTTGTTAATTGAGCTAATTTATGTTTGTGTTATGTGTTGAACATGTTATTTTATGTGCCTATGTTTGTGTTTTGTGTTAAACATATTCTGTTATGTGCTGAAGTGTTGTGGGTAATGGGTACGGGTTCAGGTACGGATTTTATCCAGCGGGTATGGGTAACCCACAGTAATATGTACCTAGGCAAAGTCAGGCGCATACTAGGCCAATGCTCGTAGGCATCCCACCCTCCTTGTTGCGCCGCGTATAATACTTTCTAATGTTCGATGCACTGGAGAAACCCGAACTTAAACTCGATGGTAGGATCCAGCTATCCGCCACCAGAAGATGCATCCAACCAGGGGGTTCTTTCCCTCTAGAGATGAGGCCGCTTTCGTTGGTGCCTCGTCGACTGGGAGCAGACGCTCTCAGCAGCTGGGGTACGTTCGGAGCAGCTCTAGGGCTTTGTCACAGCAGTCCACATAGGTAAATTTCACTATTCTTTGACAGATCCTTCAAATTCAATTTGAATGTTGTAGTCCTCACCGACTGACTCAGTGGCTACGGCGCCAGTTGAGCTTGGCTACCCTTCGGTGAGCCAGCCCTCAGCCACCCAGCCCTTGGCTGGCGAGCCTTCGGCTTCGGAGCCCTTAAACTCGACTGGTGACGAGCCTTCTGGGTCACCAGACGTGGTGCCCCAGCAGACGCGGAGGACGAGGAGGACTCACTCCCTTCATAGAGGATCGTGATTCGTCTTGTCGGAGACAGGTAATAAAAATCATACTGTTCAATTCTAGTTTCTTTTTGTTACTTAATTAATGAATTAATAAATTTCTTTCAGCGCTTGGTACGACGCGTCTTTCACCGGTGAGAGACACCACAGACCAGTGAACGGTGTCCTCGGATCCTTAGTGCCTTTGCACTATCCCGGGGTCATCGACAGGGTGCTTGCTACTTCATGGGAGGATTACGCACGCGCCCATCACCAGGAGCACGGCAACGTTCAGGAGGCCATATGGACTGATTTTATGGTAAGTATGTTAAATAAAGTTTCTAATTTTTAACTCTTAAACTCTTTTAATGTATATCTCTTCAATATATTCTTTATCACAAGAAAGGTATATTTTAGAGGACCCGGACGACCCTCGCATATTTGAGGATGCGAGGAAAGTGTTTCACGTCAATGCTGTGAAGGCGGTTCGACAAGCTTTGTCGAACACTCATATTAAATATATCAATGAGCACTTGAAGGTGAACAGCACCACGTGCTACACTTCCGGCAGGAGAGCGAGAGGCACCGGACGGAGGAAGAGTACGCAAAGGTATGTGGGGTGTAGTAAATATTTTTTTTGAGCATGGGGCAGATGTGTCAATGGTATTTTTAACGACCTACAACTATGTGCAGGGCCACGTGAGCTGGTTGCAGGGTCGGTCCGATGCATACCGGGCTCTTTGTCCGTACTGGGATAGCAATGAGTTTAAGGCTAAGTCCCAGAGGGCTCAAGGGTGCAGACGGGTTGAGGGGAAGCACAAACACAGCCAAGATAACCAGTTGCATTTAGCTAAACGGATGGTAAGTGTATCTAACTTATGTTTATATATTCATAATATACTATTCGTACTAACACGTATTGACAGGAGCGCGAGACGGGGGTGCTGCCGACCCCTGCTGAAATCTGGGAGAGGTCACAGGGACCGTTCTCAGCCCCAGGGGTGCAGTCAGGCCACAGCCGAGCGGTTGGTAAGTGTAGAAATCATTAATAGTAAATATAACTATATGGATTGATGAACTTACACGGTTTTCTTGTTTTTCACGCTAGGTACGGGGAGGAGGCTAGGAGGATAAACAGCACAGATTTTGATTGGTAACATGAACTAATTGATCCTCACGCCGTGTATGCAAGCGGAGGTGGAAAATCACACGGAAGGTGAGTTCATAAGTCATTTTATCATTTTCAATTCAAAATATTCTATATATTTCAATTCCATATTACTGATTTTTTTTATAGGCTCGCTATATTCAACGGAGTTGTCAACTCGAGGGCGGCGAGACCTGCGAAAGGCAGCTCCACACAGTCTTCGTTGGCTGGCCTGAGTTGCCGTGTCTCGCAGGTGGAGACTCTCGCCCGTCAGGTCCAGAAGAGTCGCAAGCAGTACCAGGCGGCGATGGAGGCGCAGAGGGCGGTGATGGAGGCCACCATCTCCTACCAGCGAGCCTGCATTGAGCAGATACGGCAGACGATGGAGATGCAACGGCAGGCGATGACGGTATGTTAAAGTAATTTTAATTTATCACACTCTTAATAATATGTAATAACCTGTAACGTTTGCAATGACAGAATTTCTTTCAAGGCTGCGAAGTGTAGGGGTTGCACCTCGAGCTACCTCCACTGCCACTGCCAATTCCACCGCCAGAACTGGAGTTACCGCCGCTGGTGCACATTTCTCCGGGTTTTCAGGTAATTAAAAATGTTATTACTTAGTCTTAATTCATCAAATGTAGACAAATCTAATTCAACTTAGCTATTGTAGTCTTACTTAATCTTAAATAATTAAACATAGCAAATGTAACTCAAATTAACTAAATTAAGTTCAATATGATCAATTCTAGCTTGTTTAATCAATTCTAGTCAAAAAAAGTTCTAAACTAATCAATATGTCAAACAACTTCTATGTGTTGCAGGGATCGGCGATTGGGGGCTCAAACTCCGTCTCCGTCTATACCGGCGCCTAGACTGACGCGTGGCGAGGACGTTGGCGGCTCTGGAGGTAGTGAACGCTAGCGGATAGGCTCTATTCTTTGTTTTTCTATTATTGTGATAAGATGCGGGACACTTTTGTGTTGTGATCGATTGAGATGTTATATATTGTCTTTTCGAAATGCGTTTGTGACTATTGCGAGAAACTTTTTCTGCTGCTGTTATATATTTTGTCTCTGTCGTGTTTCTGGCCATCGAGCCGGGCAGAATGTTCTATTTTTTTAAAAAAAATCTTCATTGTGACGGCTTTTTATACAGTACTGTCGCAAATAAGGTTACTGGCCGTCGCAAATTAGCCTATGTTATTTGCGACAGCCGTATTAGGTTCTTATTTGCGACGGCCACCGCCTGCCATCGCAAATTGTCGTGTCAGGCCCATCTGTTGGGCTCGGGCACTTATTTGTGGCGGCAGGCCGAAGCCATCGCAAACAACCTTATTTGTGACGGTGGCCATCGCAAATAAACTTAATTGCGACAAAATACGAGCAATGGACGGACATCCCGTCGCAATTATATTATTTGCAACGGTTTTTCACTTATTTGCGACGGCCATAGCCGTTGCAAATCGTCGGAATTCCTGTAGTGGTGCATGTACCAACATGAGATGTCTTGAGAGTGTTACCCACATATTGCAGACCGGCCTCTCGCCTGAGGTGACAGGAAAAGTCCCAACGTAAGCTTCCCGAGGTACATCGGCTTACTGAGTCCCATATAGCCGGCATGAGTCCGGTACACAACTCAAACTTGCTCAACTGGGCCGCGTATGGATTGGTCCTTGACCGACACGGACAGGTCTAACGTACCCAGGCCCCTATGTTCTGTTGCTCCTACAACCTGCCCGGTCTCAACTTGAACTTGCTAATAAATTTCTGAACCAATCCCGTATGCCCCTTTTTCCCCTAATCATGCGAGTAGCGTCCAACCACTTCACTTCTACTGAACCCTAATTAAGCATGACAGTTTACACACGATGAAAAGACGTCTACCTAATACTCCATAGATTTCTCTGGTCATGCAAGAGGAGTATCAAAACAACTAGACCTAATGCACATTCCATTTCCTAACCAAAAGAGTGAATACAAAGTAAAAACTTAACAGCTGTTAAATGCAAACCGGAGCTTGCCTGTTTTGCCGGGTAGTAGTAGTATATAATAGCAGTTAGTGATCTTCTATCTCTTGATCCATCTGAATTTTCTCAACTGATCCACACGTCAAGGGATGATTCCCTCGAAGTCCTTCGTTGTGAGCACTATCGACATGTATATGCATAAGCTTTTATAATGCAATATAAAGACTTAACGACTTATGAAGAACAGAGGACCATGTGGAAATTCTAGGACTGATGTTGTTGCCTCTGTTGTGCAAGGAAAACAAGTAAATCTAAAGCTGCCTTAGAGGTTTAATTCTAAACTAAGTTTCCTAATGAGCATATAAGATGAACTGAACTAATGTGAGGAAAACTGGAGAACATGAACTCCAATGATTCTGAAAATTTTATAGGAAGTCCTACACTACTCAGAGACTTAGCTTGCCAAATTGCAGCTAAAGTGGAAGGAAATTGTGTCTTCCATAATTCCTACAAGACTCTTATGTATTTCCCCACATACATAAGCATGGAAAACCAATACAGGGAGTTCTAAGGCTCAACTTGATCTGAAACTTTACATGTACGTTCCTGGTCACAAGAATATACTTTGGTCCAAAATTCAGGCCTTTTACTTGAGTAGTTCCTCCAGAATCATTCCTTAAGCATTTCTATTAAAATGAATTAATTATGAAGTAATGTGCATTTTCATGCCCAATCAAGTGACTTACAATTTCAATTGTGATTCATAGAGAACTCCTGAATTTTTCTATGATTTTTGGAGCAATGAATTGCCTAGAATGGATTTTACAAATTGGAAACCTTTTCTCAAAAAGTTTTTGGACACTTTGAGCACAGCAGCTTGTACTCAGCAAATTCCTACTTAAATCAAATTCAAATGAGCTGAAAATTTAGAAGGTCAATAATATCCTAAAGAATATCCTGAAAAAATTTGAGGATTATTGGATAAACCAAACTCCCTAAATATTTTTTAGAAAGATTTCAAAGATTTTTCCAGAATTTATTATTGACTTTCATAAAAATTGGGGTTCATATTTGGATAGATCTTTGCAAACTGAACTCACCCAAATTTGAATCATCCAATTTGGAATTTCCTACTGCAAGTTATGAATTTCCAAAGTTGTAGATGAATTTGGAATTTTCCTTTAAACTGCAAAAGCAACCAGTGGCTGACAGTTGGGCCCACGGTGGTTTAAATGGACCAGTCACAGACCAGCCACACCGGGGCCACAACCTGTTCACTTGTGGACACACCAAATCCTGGCTTCACAGAGAATCCGGTTTAATTTCCACAGTCACTGACATGTTGGGTCGGCACCTTCTTCAACTTCCAGCTCCCCCTTTCCCGCGTGAGCGCCACCTCGCTGGCAGCAACCTCTCCCCCTCGGCCCCTCGCTCCACGGTCATCTCCTAGCCCCAATTTCTCTGCCTGGGGGGTTTTTGAGGTCGGGGAATCCGTTTTTGGGGTCGGTGTGGGCGCTAGAGGCCGGAAATGGTCGGGCGACGGGCGGCGGCTTCGGTCCATGTCTGGCGATGTCGGCCATCTCCCCTACCAACCCAATCTCGTGGTTTCTTCGCTGTACAGCATCAGTGACTCATGGCAAAGGTCGTCGTGTATGCCAAAGGGCTTGTAAACGCCGCCAAATACCATGTCACCGTGCGCCCTAGGTCAAAAACTGGTGGCAATAGCTAAAACTCAAAGAACACCATTGTGGCTCGATGATTCTCACTTGTCTTTGATCCCAGTGACTCACAAGGAGGTCTCTAGCCTACCCCATGATTAGGATGAGCAAAGAAGCACTAATGATCCCAAATTTTGGAAAATTTTACACCCATGGGCTATGAGCATGTCGTCATAATTTTAGAAATTCCCGTAGCTCCCGTGGAGGAATGTACTAGGGTTCGTGGCAACGAGAAGAGGAGAGGTTGGTGCACCTTTTTGCTGTTCAAAGCTCAGTGTGAAATGCGGTGTGTTGCTGGAACATCGAGGAGGCACGGCGGCAGCTCGAACTGGAACTGAGAAAAATTCTTGCTGTGCACTGCGCACCGAGGGTGATGGACCGTCTTCGGCAGCTCGAGGAAGTTCGGTGGAGTCTTGCGCACGCTTCTATGATCACCGGTGACAACGAGATGGGCTAGCAGCGCCGAATGATGATCGGGTCCGAAGCTCGGTCGAGCGGCCAGAAAATGGCCTCGCTGTTTTGCTTCTCTCGGAGAAACGCTGAGGATGCCGAGGTGGAGTGTTTGGTTTGCTCTACTGAGGCATTACGTGTGAAGAATTTTCGAGTTCAGGTGCTGCCGTCGATGCCTCGGTGGCCAGCGCCGTGGCTCACGGTGAATTAGTCATGAAGTAGTGAACCAACTGAGGAAACTCTTATGTGGAGCTGACATGTAGGCCCCACTGAGTTGTGTTCCTCTCTCCACTAATGGTTGGCCCTCAGCCCCTTAAAAAGTTCTTCTCCAAGTAAATCTCATGAATTCAAAAGCTCTGAATTTCAAAAGTGGGCTAGAATTTTAATTACCAGAATTCAGTTTGAATTTGCCTTTCATATTCGAATTCAGTGTAAATTCGGAATCGCTACTAGTTAACCTTCTTTTAGCCCACCCTAAAATTAGAAGGCTGCCCTCCTAAATTTCCTCAAATTCAGAAGTATAGGGCTGCATGTTTGTTCAAAAGTTTGACAACAATTTAAAATACCTTTGAATTTGAAAATCTGATTTTTAGTCTTTCATGCAAATGAGTATCTCATCCATAGTATTTAGGGACACCTTGGTGCAACACATTCAAATGAACATGGGAGCCCTTTTTGATGAGCCTCCATGTACCCCCTTATGTGTAGAAAAGTTTTTGTAAGTCCCATTTTCATGAATTCGAAACACATAGCTGTAACAGCCCTGACTTTTGTAGAGTTTGATTTCGACTTATGAAACAAAGTTAAGGCAAAAGGAATAGCTTGAATTTGTGTCACATGAAATGATGAACAAAAAATTGGACATGTGAGGGAGTTAAAAATTTTCTTCAACTCATGATTAGCACATGTTAACATGAGCAGGGAACTTCACTCCCTAATTATGAATTCATGTCAACCCTCACTATGAGGAGGATAGGGGGATTTTAAACACGATTTGAAATCTTTTGAAAGGATTCATGTTCATATTGTATAAATGCATCCAAGTGAATTCACCGATGCATTCCTCATGTATTCAAGAGCCTAAATTTCAAATTTGGAGAATTTTAGGGTTCATATACTATTTATTCCGAGGAATAAATGAGGGAGAGTTCAAATTCAAATTTGAATTTGAAAACTCAACCAAACTTGCTCAATTTTGAAATTGAATTTCAGATTTGAGTTCCTCACATTCTTTTTGGCCTACACTCCAATTTTGGATAATTTTGGACCAAGAGCTTGTGGGATTCTCAAAGTACAGAGAGGAGGGAGAGTGAGCTATGGTGGACCCCACATGTCATGGACTCTGTGCTGGGAACCGACTCCCTCGCCTCCTTTGCATGCGGCAGCTCCAGGCAAAAACCATTTATGACGATCTCTCGGAGCCAGCTCCTGCTAGCCCCTTGATCGTCTCTTGTGCCCATCCTTCACACATGAGCACAACACAATTTTGCTTCCTCTCTCACTCACTACGCCTCTGTTCATTCTCCTGCACGCGAAGAACAGCCGCCCGTGCCTCTCTGTTTTTCCAATCGCCCATGCTAGCTGAGAATTGGATGCTCGAGGTCCCCACAGAAAAGAGCAGCGCACACGAGTGCTCTAGCCGGCTAGCAGCTTTCTTCCATGGTCCCGTGCTCGTTTGCGCGCGGACATTTGAAGTTTCGGCCGTGCGCCCGAGTGAAACCAAAGGAAACCGAACTCGGTCACCTTGGACAGCACACACCGAAGAAGATAATGCCCAAGCAAATCAAATCCTCGGTGCACCCACGACCAGAGCTGCTCACCCCCAAAGCTCATCCCGAGCCATGACTAGTCGGAGGAGAATTTGGAGTTTTCATCCCTGGCGGCGCAACCCGACCCGGAGGTAGGGAATTGCGAAATTCATCGTCAATTCATGTTGTTAGTGCTTCAAACTTTG
The DNA here is from genome assembly GCA_030760725.1 of Neostapfia colusana. NCBI lineage: Eukaryota > Viridiplantae > Streptophyta > Magnoliopsida > Poales > Poaceae > Neostapfia > Neostapfia colusana. The sequence goes on from JASWHV010000009.1 coordinate 52,764,474, forward strand.
CACAGAGGTTCCTCACTAGCTAGCGCACCTCCTCCCTCAATTTTAGGCCGAGAAATTAGACATCGAGTGAGAATTCCGAGTTCTTTCCAGGGAACACCGTCGGACCCCGTTGGCCGCACGGTGCCGACGTGTTTGGAGAGCTTCCCGGCTCGTTTAGCCTCCATTTTTAGCTTCTACACAGTCCACTGGTGCTCTAGAGCCAAAACTCCGATGAATTGGTGAAGATTTGAGCCTCCCCGACCTCGCCGGAACCCTAATATCCGCTGTCGCCGGTGCGCACGTGTTCCCGGCGATCTTCGGCCGCCGGCGACCCCAGCAATGTACTCAGCGTGTCGGAAAATGCGGGGCGGTGAGTAGGAGGCCGGGAAGGCGATTCCGGCGACCCTCGCCGGAGGGCACCGCCGCTCGTGCTGTTGGCGCGAGGTTAAAGAAGAGCGCTGACATGTGGGGCCCACCGGCAGCGTTTAAACATTTTGAGGATTTTTGCAGTTCCGGTTCAAACTTTAAATAACCACAACATTGTGTAGGAGTGTCCAAAAACTGTCAAATAAATTTTGTTGGATTCCTCTCAGAGAGCACTATCCAGGGGTTTAGCTCAATATTTATGAAAATCCCTGGATTGGGCTCATTAAATCATATAAGGAAAATTTTGTAGGATTTATTACAGGAGTTCTGTGTAATGGAAAATTCCCAATTTCGGGTAGGACATCCTCATAAATATACTTGCACTCCAGGAAAAATTTCAGAGGCATTGGACCTCATTTGCTTGGCCAAATGTGGTGTCAATCTTTTATGTCTCTGAAAAATCGAAGAAAGGACAGAACCATTTTCAGACTTTTTACCCAAACTTGTAAAATCCATATCTCCATGTAGGATACTATAAAAATGGTAAGACAAATTCCTATGTACTCTGGACATTTTATACTTCACAAAAAGTCTACTTTTCAACATAGGAAAGCTTAAGACCTATGAGGTAAAGGCATATTAGATAAAACCACATAAGGAATTACTGTGATCACATTGAACCATTTCATGAGCTCAAATTGTGCACATTGCCTACATACCTTCCCTTGAAGCTATGGTTAAATTTTAAGCTTCATTTGACCTCTGGAACTTGAGCTATCATTATTTAGGTCTAAGGTTTATATGAAGACTTAATCATATGGTGATTAAGTTTACCTTAATTTCACTTAGCATTCTTCCTCTTCAATATTGTAGATCAAGAACAGAAACCTTGCTGTTGTTTGTCCCTATTAAGTTTGAGTTAACATGTACAACAGTTCTTAAAGCATTTTTCTAAGTTGCTTTTGAAATCTATGTGCATTGCATCTTAATAGCTCACATGAGACGTTGACGTTCGACGAGGACTCCACTCCGCAGCGAGGATCTCCATCTCGTGACGAGTTTGGTGGATTCTCAGGAGGAAGACTAACTCCTAGTTTCTAACAAAATCGTTGAGCAAGGCAAGCCCCGGTTTGCATATAATTACCATATTTAAATTTTGCTTTACCTTCACCTTATGTTTATTAGACTTGATGGACCGTGATATAGAAACTCATCCTTCACGTGGGAATGGTGTTGAGAAGGTGCTAGGTGTAAATCCTTTAGTGGGCAACTTCGACGAGTCCGCGTAGAGGACCATCCTGCTCGGCGCGAAACATTTTTCTATGTCGGGGTGTCTAAGAGGGACCTGACTACCCGTTCGTTCACGGGGCCATGCCACTTGCCTGGGAATCACATTGTGTGGTGCCGTGATATGCGACACCCAACAGCACACTTACAAGGAAACATGTATTACATAAATCAAAAGCGGAAGCTTACAAAGGTTCTTTATAAATAATTTACATCAAATAGCTACAGCAGAATACTATAATCTTCTCATGTTAAATAACTACTAAGCACTCGAGAAGATGTCCAGCCCGCGGACCCTTCTCGCTAGCAACATGAAAACAACTGCAGCGACTGGGTTCTCCATGTTTTAAATGACTTGGAAGTCTCCTAGTCTCACCGGACAACCTTCTTCTTAACATCGATGTTAACCTGCAAAACCACTCATATAGCAAGCGTGAGCACATAGGCTCAGCAGGACTGGTCCGTCTCTCCTAAACAAGAAACTCTACATGCACGACGGATTGAAATAGGTTAGCTGAATTCACATAAAGGACTCGCCTAATGTTGATCCTTAACTTTCATATTTTTAAGCCTCATTTTAAAGACCTTGATCCGAACAGCATCGCAACTCCACAATCAAACAAGAAACGCTTTGTTGCGATGCTTCTTGCACAAAGTGAAGTATACTTTAAATAGCACAATCTCTTCTTCAAGCAAGGTTCCTTTACAAGTTAAATCATAATCCTTATCAATATTGAAAGGAAACCAGTTCAGTTCTTACTACGTCAAGATGCAGTTGGCAAGTACGCTCATATGACCGCAAGTGACGGTGATTCGAATCAGTACATGCCCAGACTACACGACACGTACATCCATACTCTGAGTTGCCAGCAGCAACCTCGACTGATGTTGTACGAGGCCACCTTTCCCAATTTCTTCCACACAAGATGCAATCCAATTGTCCCGAATAGCAAGCTCCCTCAAGGTATATACCCGCAGTGATATGTTCTTGAGCGAGTTACCTCCTGCTATCCTGTCGCCGAAAGCCTAAGACGATTAGAAAAGTTCCAATGTGGATCTCACAAGGTACATCGGTTTCCTAGGTCCCATATAGCCAGTATGCACCCGGTACACAACTCAAACTTGTCCAACAGGGAGAAGCATGGGCGGGCCTTAACCGACACAGTCAGAGCTATGCACGCACGGTCTGCAGCCTGCTGCATTTAAACCTCCCTCCCCGGTGTCCATTTCTTAATTGTGAACTTTCCTCATTGTTTCTATTCCTGACCCGCTCCGAAGAAACCAAGCCCTAAACTCGCGATGTGACACCCGGTTCCGAAAACAGAACCAAGTTAATGCATATGTGTGCCCAGGATGTTCATCACACATACACATGTAATCCACAAACTGAATTCAGAATATAACCATGAATAAATAGTGTTTTAAGTACATTATTACATCGACTCATTGTCTCACTGACGAATCTCTAACTTATTCTTGCAGCGGAAGTCTCTAAATGACAGCGGAAATAACTAAATAGCAGCCAGCTCCATCTTCAACTCCACAGGCATGTTGACGGTAGTTCGCACGCCTAGTACTCCACATGGTCTTTGAAGTACTCTTCTCCTGTTGCTGATGTTTATGTGATAATGCAAGGGTGAGTACATGTCGTACTCAGCAAGTGCGGGAAAAGTATGACATGCAGCATTTAACAAGGTAGGCAATAAAAAGGTTCATTGCAGCAAGCAAATTTTATTTCACAAACATGGTAAAAACAGCAACTAAGTCTAGATGAATTAAATCCAAATATAACCAAGTAATCAGCAACATTCTTTCATCATAATTCACCATTTATCAAGTATCAACCAACCATTAATCTTTCTCAAGTTCATCTCATGCTCATAAAATATTCATAACCATCTCATATTCATATAGTCAAAGCCAAACTCATTGTCATGACTCAAACAGTCCCAAAAACCAATCCCAATTACCATACCATAACCATACCAAATAACCATCCCAAGTTTTCCCTCTAATCATGGAAGTTGGCCAGGTGCTTGTGACCGGAAGCACGGCTATCATGATAGTTTACGCTCTGCCGAGGTGGCACCACTTCACCCACAAGTTCGTGATTTTTTCACCCGTCGGCGACTGCAGAACCTCCAAAATACCAGTACACAACCATCGGTGTATGGACAAGAGATCACAAAATAGCCTTTACAAAGGGGCTACTAGATGTTTGGACTCACTGAGGTTTCACCGGCAGGCTCGAATCACCATTCTCCCACCCACGGGCCCCCTCTTTTGCCACGCGGTTCCCAGGGCAGTCCTCTCTCGACTCCCATTCCCCGCACCATCCACGGTCCATAACAAGCTAGCAACACACCTAATTAATCAGCTAAGTCGCACCCATACTTGGCCTTGTGGTGGCACTGTTTTCCTGGCATATTCTTGTAAGGGCCTCAGTTTTTGACACCTATTTGAAGTGTTCATCACCACACCACACACCTCATTTGAAGTAAGTTGATGAACACAAATGAAGAGCAAGTAACCACCATCAACATGCTCAATAGGGAACAAACTCACGTATTGCAAAAGTGGTATTTCCCACATGTGATATAGGTGGGCTGGACATATGAAAACTCCTACACATTGCTAAGGATGTCCATGCCAAGTTTCACCCAAATTCAAAACCTTTTTGAGGTCATTTTGGGTATAGCTAGAAAGAGGGCAGTTTGAAACCATATTCAAATTCAAACTGTTTTTATCTCATGAATTTAAAAGTGGGAGGCATATTCTTATTCAGCACATTTTTGTGAGCTCACACACCAATTTTCACTCCATTTGAAGTTGATCTTGACATGAGCTAAGTGGGACAAATTCAAACTTTATTTGAATTCAAAACTGAACTTGTGCTGAAAATCATTCAAACCAAACCCAATTTGAATTCTACTCAATTCAAATGGCTCATGGGTGAATAATCTGAATCACCAGGGGTATTATGGGGCTCACTGTTTACTACAGTGATTAGGAGTAAATTTCAGAGGTTAAAACCCCGGGTGGGACCCATATGTCATTGAGGGAAGAAGGAGAAACTTGCACCCAAAGTCAGAGTCTCGGTGGGAACTTCCACCGAGCGGCTGCTGACTCCACGCTCGGGAGCAGCTGCGCTCGCCACCGAGGAGCAGCAGCGCCACCAGCTGCTTCCCGCGCCCGCACGCGAGCCCAAGGGCGGTTCCAGGGTCCTATTAAGGCGCTCCACGGGGGCAGGCACCGATCATTTCCTCCTCTTCCGTGATCACCGAGCCACCAAGCTGCCGCCTCTCTGCTCAATCAGAGAACCGCGAAACCAGCTCGCCTTCTCCCTCCCCGAGCTGCTAGACGGCCACCTAAGATCGCACTCCACCTCCCCAACACCAGAAACCCCGAGCTCCGACCTCCTTTGCCCGAGAGCGATCGCCACAGCGGCGGTTCAACCTCAGCCGAAGGTCAGGCGCCCGTGGACAGCGTTCCACAGGCGTTTTCACGGTCCAGCAAGTGAGGAAACAGGAGCGCGCGACCACCGTGCTGCTCTCCTCCAAGTTTGGAAGAAAACCGTGAAGAACCCACAGAGAATTTCCAGTTTTTGCTCCGGCGACCGTAAACCGAGCTTCCGGTACGGTTTCTTTAAATTCTCGCTCTATGATCTTTCGGAGGTTATCAAATCTTGCACATAGACGCTGGACTAGCTGGCGATCAAGTTCTTTTCTGCATCCGTGGCATGAAACTGTCTAGGAGTGACGAATTTCGAGCTCGATCGAGGGCGGTCATGGCGGGCACGATCGGTCACACGGTGCCGACCGACTTGCCGCCATCCCTAAACCATTTTGACACCTTGTCGAGCTTCCTGGAGGTACACTGATGCTGTAGGACCATTTGTTCGAGGTGTTGGCGGGTTAGAACCCACGGTCGACGGCGCTGAACATCAACCGAGGCCGCGGCACGTCGCCGGGCTATTTCCTGTCACCCCCAGCCCAACCTGACACCACCGATGTGTTACTCGACGTCGACAACCCCCTGGCGGCGAGTTTTAGCCCATGGGAGGTCCGGCAGCGGCTAGCCGGCGGGCTCCGAATCTGCTCCGGCGAGGTCGGCGGCGCGGGCGCGAGAGAACAACGGGAGGAAGACGAAGCCGGCTGGCCCACGTGTCAGCGGCTGAAGAATTTAAATCGGGATCGGGTGTGGCCGGGATCGGCTGTGCTGGCGCGCAAATACCCTGTGAGCTCCGGTGTGCCGGACACCTCCACGCTCGACACGTGTCCCCGTGGGCCCCCGCGAGATTTAAACTTTTCCCCGATTTTCAGAATTCTTCCAAACTTCAATCCTCATAACTTTCGCTAGAAAGGTCCAAATTAAGTGAACCAAATTTTGATGGATTCAGCTCTCTGAGTACTTTCCAGCAAATCAAGTTTCACTTCATGAAATTCCTTATTTCTCCAGGATTAATTCCTGAAAGTTTAAAATGTTTGGAATTTTAACTGGAGAATCCTTTGGAGGAAAATCATGAAATTTTGCTGGGTTGTTCAAAAAAATATCCCTGAACTACCATAAAAATTTCAGACCCATTGGAGCTCATTTAATCCACCTAATGGTGTGATTAGTGAAACTGTTCCAGAGAAAATAGAAAATGTTCAGAAACATTTTCAGAATTTTCTCTGAAATTGTTTAGCTCATATCTTTAGCTAGCAACCTTCAAATTAAGTGAGACCAACTCCATTAGAACCCTCTAAAAATCTAGTTTTCAGAAAGTCATAGTTTGTTTCATGAAAATCCTTAGAGCACCCTAAGAGTTACAATTAAGGTCAAGGACATAATTAATTGTGGAGGGCTCCAATGAGCTTTACTGCAACTAAAACTTGACCAAATCCCTGTTTAGGTTGTAACCAAGCCCCAGTAAAAGTTTCACAGTCATTGGGTCTGTCTAGCAAGGGTTATAGACTTCACAACTTCAAACTTAATACAAATGCATTTAAATTGATACATATATTCCTTCTATCATGTAGTCGCTAAGGTCGAGGAGGAACCCGAAGTCCTAGACTTTGTTACTCCAGAGGAACAGCTAGCCTACGACCAAGAGCAGCAAGGCAAGCTCTGGTTTGCATTAACCTTTTTACAAATTTTTATTGTTTTGAGCACATACTTGTTTACTTTATTCTTTGCATTAGAGTCTTGTTTGGAAACCCAATTGCATAGCCAAGAACACCATGGGTTGGGTTTAGGATTGCAAACCCCGTTAGCTACTGCATTGCTATGATAGAGTAGGATTCGGTACAAGTCGAGTAGTTGGAACTACTCGCGAGCATAGGTTAGAGGCACTCGACTCGGGTAGTGATAGCACATGAAACACATGTCAAGAAAATGAGACCAAGCGGAGGGTAAGGGCAGCAGGACTTTGGGGCCTGTGTGCTGTAGCTCCGCTTGTGTTGATTGAGGACCGAGCCGTGTGCGGGCCTGTTGAACAAGCTAGAACAGTACCGAAGACCTACCGGCTATATGGGAACCTGGAAACTGATGTAACTCGGGTAGTTGGGTATTGAGGCATTGCCCGTCGTTCAGAGGGTAGGTTGAGAGCTTGAGGTGTAAATCGGCTGGCGGCACTGAGATGCGCGTGCAGAGACCTCTTGCTCGGGACGTTGGGACCGGTTCAATATTTGGCTGACGGGTGAAAGGTAGTTGCGTACGGCGTCCGTGATGGTTGTTGTAGGCAACATCGAGTACGGGCGTACGTGACGGGTTGTTCGGGTAACCCTGCAGGTGTAAATCGATTATAATCACCGTCCCTCGCGGTCAGTGAGTACCACTTGTTCACTGTACCATGACATAGAAAGAACAGGCTAATTACATGTTAAAATGTTGCTGATTGAAAGATGGACTTGATTGCTAATGACTTGCTGTAGTCTAGAGCTAACTAAAGTTCTTTTCAACTTTGGGCAAAGTACATGAGAGAAATGCGTTTCTTGTTTGATTGCGGCTCTCTCATGTGCCTTAGCGTAAGGTTCTCCACAACCTGCTGCTAAAACTTGAAAGTAAGGTTCTACTAATTAGGCGAGTCCTTGCAAATGATTTTTACCTCATGTAACCCACCACCCCTCATTTAGAAGTTCCATGGTTAGGTGAGACGGGTCAGACTTGCTGAGCCTTCGTGCTCACTGCTTGTGTTTGAAGCTTTTGCAGGGTTCTATGAGGAAGGGACTCCCGAAGAGGAGACGGAACCCCAGGAGGGGAACCCCGTCGAGTGGGAGTCATGCATGCCGTAGAGTTAGTGTGTGTGTGTGTGCTAGCAAGGACACGTTCAAGGGCTGAACGTGCACTTGATGTGTAGTCTACGCCCGTGAGTGTAGACTGAACTTATTTTGATGTAAACATGTTCATAAACTTGTTTATGTAATAAAATTTCGCTTCCGCTTTGTACCTTTGACGTGTGTTATACGGTGCTGTGCAACGCAGTACCCCTCAGCGTGATCCTGGCTCGACAAGACCGGTGGGGTCGTGTCAGCGTTGGTATCAGAGCTCGCTTGAGGTTTAACACAGTACAAAGGTCATCTTTTTCAAAAATCCAGTGAGGAAGGAGTTAGTAGCCCGTATAAGGATGTTATTAGCATATAGAAAGTGGCATATTAACCTATTTGTTTATGTCAGAAAATCGTGTATCTCGGGACGTTTATGTCTTGGGGGGTACACGTGAGCGTTGTCCACCAGTGCGCACAAGCTGAAGGGTGGAGCCCCACGGGTGGCAGGTAACCCGACCCGCTTTGGTATCCTCTACGACTGTTCATGTCATTTGGGGTATTCGAGCAACGTCTGTCCCTGGCGTGCGTGGTGCAACTTGGGAGACCCCGTCACGTGGTCTGAAACGTGAACACGTAACTCAAGGCGTGTTTGGCTTGAGAACATCTGGGCGAGTGATGACGGTCGGGTGTACGAATTGTATGGATTCCGGGCTCGGTGTGCAGCCGAGTCTGACGATTGCTTGAGTTTCTGCAGGTAGCCTGACCACAAAACGGTAGACGTGTAGCATCTGTGTGCGAGTGACGTTTAGTGCCACTGAAATAACGAAGCTGGCTAAGTCCGGTATAGGTTTTTCTTTGTGAGGACGTAGTACCGACATAATCTGGTGACACATCGACGTCACACCTCATTAAATGAACAACTTCATTTAAAACCTGAAGGTTTTGATCTAAAGTAGTAAAACTTGATGTAACTCCTTCCCTTGAACAAGATATTCAAAGTTAACAAGTTTTCAACTTATAGGTTGTTAAGGACAGAGCACTCTGTTTTCAGCTGAATCAGGGCTGAAGTTGATCAGAGGTTAGAGGTTGAGTTCTTTCGAGGTTGGGGTCATATGATGCATTTCTGGAAAGCGTTGGAAGAGTTTTACAACTCTTCTGTTGAGGTCCAGAGGTGTTTCATCCCTTAACCACTCGAAAAATGCGGTAGAGTTGAAACTGTCCAGAAAACAGGACAGAGTAAAGACTCACTGTAAACTCTCTGTAAATTGAGCATAACTTCCTGCTTAAAAATCCAAAAATAGAAACTGAGGTAGTTCTGGAAAGCTTATGATATGGGTTACAACTTTGTAACAGAAAGTTTTGTCAGATTAGGAACAGAATTAACTGGGATTCTTGGATCAATTTAGTACCTAAAGCAGGGAGGTGCTGTCCAATTTTCTCCAGAATTTCTGTTAATTTTGACATCTTATAACTTTTGAACCAGGACAGATCATAGGCCAAGCAAATATTTTCTGAAAAGCTATTGAAGTTAGCTTTAACTTTGATGTTGAGCTCCAGAACTGGTTTTGCTTTTAACATGGCCTAAATCAGGTTGAAATGGAAACTGGTCAGGGCTGTCATGGGAACAGCAGATCAGCAGTCAAATTTGCTTAAAATTTGAACTATGTTTCCAAGATTTATGGGTTCAATGACATGTTTTATGTTATAACTCAGAGGATTACTGTTTAAATAAATATTTGACATTTCTCAAATATATTTTTACAGATGACAGCAGATAAACAGTTGGAGAACAGGTGGGTGGTATCCCACTGTTCTCACCGTAGCGGCTATCCGGAAGCATTGAGGCGTATGCTTCAATATTTCGGGTACAACCAGATGCCGCAATACTTCGCCAAGGAAGAAGGAGAAGAGGGGAACAGGACGTGGACAATCCATGTCGAACTCCCTGCAGGACATACGCCACCCGGTTGGGTGCCGTTCACCGTCACAGTGAGAGGAAGACAACCGGAAGGGATGTGGCAAGTGGCAGCCCGTGACACTATGTCACGTTTCTGCCAACTACACGTGCAGGCTATGGAGGGCACTCCATATGCGCTCGTTCCGGTGGAGGGACGGGCTCAGCATGTGTGGGAAGAGAGGTACCTGGAGGCAACGGACCCGAGTTGCCCAAGGTACAACCCCGCGGAGGCAAATCTCAGCCTCCAGATGAGGGCGGGAAACGCCGTGATGGACAGCCAAGCTGTTCATATGGAGCATCTCGCCACAAATCTCAAGGAGAGCACAAGCCGTGGAGATCATTTCGAGAGTGCTCACAGCGCACTCCGCAATGTGCTCCTTCCGACGATCAAGCAACTGAATGAACAGCATAATCAGTTGCATCGTCTGAAGAAGGCGAAGAGGAAAAGCCGTGTCGACATCGCGGCATTGCAAGAACTGGTACAAAATCTGACCCAGCAGAACGAGGAACTTACTCAAGAGCGGGACGACGCTATTGAGGAAGGGCAAGGCTGGGAAGAAGATTACAACCAGGCTATGGACGAGGTGCATGCATTGCAGGACCTCGTACCTCCGGTGTTAGGCGTACCGGTGGTCTTGGGCCTTTCGGCAATGGGAGAACCCGGGATGGGAGAAGAGGTGGTAGATCCAGAGCCACAAGCAGAGGTACCGGAGGAGGACGACCCGCAGGAGGTCGAGTTCTACTCCGAGTAGGGGGGTTACAGTTGCCAAGTAGGGCAGCTAGGGTAGTGTAACCCAACTTTTGTAATCGGTGACGTGTCGTGTAGACAGTAGTGTATGTATAGGTAGTGACGACATGAGCACGACTTCTTGGAGACCCGAGGATAATGTATCTTGTATAAAGTGTTTATGCTTTATCAATATATGTGAATGTTGTGCAAATTAATCATGTGTCACTTCAATACCTACTGTTGCTTAGGGAATTTTAAGTAAGACATGTGCTAATTGCTGCTGTTTTGAATTTCAGAATGACGCGTACTCGTGCCAACCCTGATGTTGGGGGTACTAGCCAAGGGGGAGAGACCTCCCAACCACCTCCCGAGGACTCCTCGGGACAGCAGCAGCAACAGCAAACACCGCCACCGCCACTGCCAACGGTTACATTGGCCGACATCGTTGCGGCAATGGCGGGTTCACACCAGCAGCACATAGAGTTGCTGCAGACTCTTATTGCCAATACGTCTCGCCTAGAGAGACGTCAAGATCGTGAGGAGCGTCAACAGAACTCCTACTCCGACTTCCTGGCTACTCATCCCCCGGTATTCTCAAGGGCGGATGAACCACTTGACGGGGACAACTGGCTCCGCGCCATAGAGATGAAGTTCGGGCTGCTCCAGATCAGTGAGCAGCGCAAGACTCAGTTCGCGGTCCAGCAGCTCCAAGGATCCGCGAGCGCGTGGTGGGCCAACTTCTGTGCTTCACAGCCCACCGACCGAGTGATGACCTGGACGGAGTTTCGGATGGCCTTCAGGGCCTATCATATACCGCCAGGTTTGATGAAGAGGAAGACGCGGGAATTCCTACACCTGCAACAAGGGAGCGGGAACGCGCTGGAATATTCCAGGGCGTTCAACGATCTCGCGCTTTACGCGTCATATCACGCAGATACTGATGAGAAGCGGCGGGACCATTTTTACCAGGGGCTTAACCCGCTCCTGAAGGACAAGTTGGCGATGTTCAATCGCGGCAGCCTGAACGACATCATTGATGCTGCGATTGTTCAGGAGGACTCCGGCAAGGAGTTGGCGGCGGCAGAGCGAAAGCGAAGCGCGCCGCAAAGCAGCGGAGAAGGAAGCGGTCCTTCTCAGAAGTTTCGGATGGTGAATCGCCCACCATCAAGTCCACGCTGGCAGCCACCACAGCGGTCGATGCCGTTCCGCAGTCGACCGTACTCTTCACCGGCGTTCAGGCCGGCACTGCCAGTACCACCGCAACAACAACAGCAGCAGCGGGCGATGCCGCGTGCGTTTGCACCTCAGCAACGCATGCCGGGCTTCCGTCCCCCGAGCACTACACCAGCAGCGGCCACATGTTACAAGTGTGGTCGTCCAGGACACGTCGCGAGCAGTTGCCCGGAGAGGCAAGGCGGCGGAGTGGCACCGCAGTTTCTGGGGAGGAATCAACCCCGGAACCCTACTAATGCGCGGCGGGCAAACCCTAGGCCCTGCACCGTCCACCAGCTTGCCATTGAGGACGTGCTGGAGGGTGAGCCAATCCTTGCGGGTATGTTCCAACTCCACCAGCATCCCGCTATAGTACTGTTTGATTCAGGCGCACGCATAATTTTATTAGCCAAGCTTTCATTGCTAAACACAGCTTGCCAATACTACCCACCGATAGTCCATATTTAATTTGTTCACCGGATGGGAAGATTTCAGCAAGCATAATGGTTTCCAAAGCGCCATTATGCTTAGCGGGTAGAGTGTACCCCACGTCTCTCATTATCTTAGAGGGACAGAAGGTCGATGTCATCCTAGGGATGTCGTGGTTAACCCGCCACGGCGCTGTTTTAGACACCCTCCTTCGAGTCGTGCACTTAAACTCAGAGGTGCACGGTTCTCACTCATTATTTCTGGACAGTCCAGAAATAAAACTTCCAAGTGTCTATCAAGCCACAACTATCAGATTGGAAGATATTCCAGTGGTCCGAGAGTTCCCTGGCGTAATCCCGGATGATTTACCGGGAATGCCGCCCGATAGAGAATTAGAGTTCAAGATTGAACTTGCACCGGGAACCATGCCGATATCCCGAAGGCCGTACAAGATGGCGCCTAAGGAGTTGGCTGAACTGCGACTCAGCTCATGGACCTTTTGGAGAAGAGTTTTATTAGGCCGAGCTCCTCGCCATGGGGCTGTTCGGCATTATTTGTCAAGAATAAGGATGAGACGTTATGGCTTTGCGTGGACTATCGTCCATTAAATGCCGTAACCATCAAGAACAAGTACCCGCTGCCACGGATCGATATGTTGTTTGATCAGTTGGTCGAAGCAAAGATCTTTTCCAAAATGGACTTAAGATCCGGGTACCATCAGATTAAGATAAGGGCTGAGGACATTCCGAAGACGGCTTTCTCGACAAGGTACGGACTTTATGAGTACCTGGTCATGCCCTTCAGCCTCACCAATGCTCCAGATCACTTAATGTACTTGATGAACTCGGTATTCATGCCGGAGCTGGACAAGTTTGTCGTGGTCTTCATCGACGACATACTGGTATATTCCAAGTCGGAGGAAGATCACAAGAAGCATCTGTGTATAGTCTTGCAATGGCTGCGGGATCACAAGTTATACGCAAAATTCAGCAAATGCGAGTTTTGGATATCGCAAGTGCCTTTCCTCGGGCATATCATCTCAGCGGAGGGTATCGCTGTAGACCCGAGCAAGATCACTCAAGTGCTAAATTGGAAATCCCCGAGAACTGTTCACGAGGTACGGAGTTTCCTCGGACTCGCGGGATATTATCGGAGGTTCATTCCGAACTTCTCGAAGATTGCCAAGCCAATGACAGAGCTGCTGAAGAAGGCTACCGAATATGTTTGGAGTCCAACATGTGAAGCAGCATTCATGGCTTTAGTTAAGCACCTGACATCAGCACCGGTTTTGGCGCAGCCAGACACAACAAAACCGTTCGATGTGTACTGTGATGCATCCGGCATTGGGCTCGGATGTGTGCTGATGCAAGACCGAAGAGTGGTCGCGTATGGATCATGGCAGCTTAGAAACCATGAGCAGAATTATCCAACCCACGACTTGGAGCTCGCTGCTGTGGTGCTTGCACTAAAAATGTGGAGGCACTACCTACTCGGTAACCTCGTACATTTATATACCGACCACAAAAGCCTCAAGTACATATTCACTCAGAAAGAGCTGAACATGAGGCAACGAAGATGGTTAGAACTGATAAAGGATTACGAAATAGAGATCCATTATCATCCGGGCAAGGCAAACGTAGTGGCAGATGCGCTGAGCCGCAAGTCACACGTCAACAATCTGACCATCACACCGTTGGGAGAGAGTGAACCACCACTACATATAATTCCACATGGAGCTCTCTACAACCTAGCGTTGATCCCCACCATCCGTAAAGAGATAGCGGCAGCACAGAAGAATGACAAGGGCAAGTCGCATTTGCAGAGACGTGTAGACAGTGGGGAGTTGAAATGTTTCCTGAAGGACGGAGACGGCGTCCTATGGTTCAAGGACCGGATCGTCGTACCCCGTAACCCGGAATTACGGAAGAAAATCTTTGATGAGGCTCACTTATCGAAGTTTTCTATTCACCCCGGCAGCAACAAGATGTATCAAGAACTCAGAAGCAAGTTTTGGTGGACACGGATGAAGCAAGAGACTGCAAAATGCGTGTCCGAGTGTGATACATGTCGAAGGGTGAAGGCAGACCACATGCGGAAACCGGGACTGCTGCAACCACTGGGAATTCCTGCCTGGAAATGGGAGGATGTGAGCATGGACTTCATCGTCGGTTTACCCACCACCTTGCAGAAACATGATTCTGTGTGGGTGATCGTCGATCGGCTCACCAAGGTTGCCCATTTCATCCCGGTCAACACAAACTACAACACCAAGAAGTACGCTGAACTGTACATCTCACGGATCCTATGCTTGTACGGCATACCTCGTACTATCATATCGGATCGAGGCACTTTATTTGTGTCCCGTTTTAAGTACATTATTACATCGACTCATTGTCTCACTCATGAATCTCTAACTTATTCTTGCAGCGGAAGTCTCTAAATGACAGTGAAAATAACTAAATAGCAGCAGGCTCCATCTTCAACTCCACAGGCATGTTGACGGTAGTTCGCACGCCTAGTACTCCACATGGTCTTTGAAGTACTCTTCTCTTGTTGCTGATGTTTATGTGATAATGCAAGGGTGAGTACATGTCGTACTCAGCAAATGCGGGAAAAGTATGACATGCAGCATTTAACAAGGTAGGCAATAAAAAGGTTCATTGCAGCAAGCAAATTTTATTTCACAAACATGGTAAAAACAGCAACTAAGTCTAGATGAATTAAATCCCAATATAACCAAGTAATCAGCAACATTTTTTCGTCATAATTCACCATTTATCAAGTCTCAACCAACCATTAATATTTCTCAAGTTCATCTCATGCTCATAAAATATTCATAACCATCTCATATTCATATAGCCAAAGCCAAACTCATTGTCATGACTCAAACAGTCCCAAAAACCAATCCCAATGACCATACCATAACCATACCGAATAACCATCCCATATTTTCCCTCTAATCATGGAAGTTGGCCAGGTGCTTGTGACCGGAAGCACGGCTATCATGATAGTTTACGCTCTGCAGAGGTGGCACCACTTTACCCACAAGTTCGTGATTTTTTCACCCGTTGGCGACTGCAGAACCTCCAAAATACCAGTACACAACCATCGGTTTATGGCCAAGAGGTCACAAAATAGCCTTTACAAAGGGGCTACTAGATGTATGGACTCACTAAGGTTTCACCGGCAGGATAGAATCTCCATTTTACTCACCCACGGGCCCCCTCTTGTGCCATGCAGTTCCCAGGGAAGTCCTCACTCGACTCCCATTCCCCACGCCTTCCACGGCCCATAACAATCTAGCAACTTACCTAATTACTCGGCTAAGCGGCGCCCATACTTGGCCTTGTGGTGGCACTGTTTTCCTGGCATATTCTTGTAAGGGCCTCAGTTTTTGACACCTATTTGAAGTGTTCATCACCACACCACACACCTCATTTGAAGTAAGTTGATGAACACAAATGAAGAGCAAGTAACCACCATCGACAGGCTCAATAGGGAACAAACTCACATATTGCAAAAGTGGTATTTCCCACATGTGATATAGGTGGGCTGGACATATGAAAACTCCTACACATTGCTAAGGATGTCCATGCCAAGTTTCACCCAAATTCAAAACCTTTTTGAGGTCATTTTGGGTATAGCTAGAAAGAGGGCAGTTTGAAACCATATTAAAATTCAAACTGTTTTTATCCCATGAATTCAAAAGTAGGAGGCATATTCTTATTCAGCACATTTTTGTGAGCTCAGACACCAATTTTCACTCCATTTGGAGTTGATCTTGACATGAGCTAAGTGGGACAAATTCAAACTTTATTTGAATTCAAAACTGAACTTGTGCTGAAATTCATTCAAACCAAACCCAATTTGAATTCTACTCAATTCAAATGGCTCATGGGTGATTAATTTGAATCACCAGGGGTATTATGGGGCTCACTGTTTACAACAGTGATTAGGAGTAAATTTCAGAGGTTAAAACCCCGGGTGGGACCCATATGTCATAGAGGGAAGAAGGAGAAACTTGCACCCAAAGTCAGAGTCTCGGTGGGAACTTCCACCGAGCGGCTGCCGACTCCACGCTCGGGAGCAGCTGCGCTCGCCACTGAGGAGCAGCAGCGCCACCAGCTGCTTCCCACGCCCGCACGCGAGCCCAAGGGCGGTTCCAGGGTCCTCTTAAGGCGCTCCACAGGGGCAGGCACCGATCATTTCCTCCTCTCCCGTGATCACCGAGCCACCAACCTGCCGCCTCTCTGCTCGATCGGAGAGCCGCGAAACCAGCTCGCCTTCTCCCTCCCCGAGCTGCTAGACGGCCACCTGAGATCGCACTCCACCTCCCCAACACCAGAAACCCCGAGCTCCGACCTCCTTTGCCCGAGAGCGATCACCACAGCAGCGGCTCAACCTCGGCCGAAGGTCAGGCGCCCGTGGACAGCGTTCCACAGGCGTTTTCACGGTCCAGCAAGAGAGGAAACTGGAGCGCACGACCACCGTGCTGCTCTCCTCCAAATTTGGAAGCAAACCGTGAAAAATCCACAGAGAATTTCCAGTTTTTGCTCCTGCGATCGTAAACCGAGCTTCCGGTACGGTTTCTTTAAATTCTCGCTATATGATCTTTCGGAGGTTATCAAATCTTGCACATAGACGCTGGACTAGCCGGCGATCAAGTTCTTTTCTGCATCCGTGGCATGAAACTGTCTAGGAGTGACGAATTTCGAGCTCGATCGAGGGCGGTCATGGCGGGCACGATCGGTCACACGGTGCCGACCGACTTGCCGCCATCCCTAAACCCTTTTGACACCTTGTCGAGCTTCCTGGAGGTACACTGATGCTGTAGGACCGTTTGTTCGAGGTGTTGGCGGGTTAGAACCCACGGTCGACGGCGCCGAACCTCAACCGAGGCCGCGGCACGTCGACGGGCTATTTCCGGTCACCCCCAGCCCGACTGACACCACCGACGTGTTCCTCGACGTCGACAACCCCCTGGCGGCGAGTTTCAGCCCATGGGAGGTCCAGCATCGGCAAGCCGGCGGGCTCCGAATCTGCTCCGGCGAGGTCGGCGGCGCGGGCGCGAGAGAACGGCAGGAGGAAGACGAAGCCGGCTGGCCCACGTGTCAGCGGCTGAAGAATTTAAATCGGGATCGGGTGTGGCCGGGATCGGCTGTGCTGGTGCGCAAATACCCTGTGAGCTCCGGTCTGCCGGACACCTCCGCGCTCGACACGTGACCCCCGGGGCCCCCGCGAGATTTAAACTTTTCCCCGATTTTCAGAATTCTTCCAAACTTCAATCCTCATAACTTTCGCTGGAAAGCTCCAAATTGAGTGAACCAAATTTTTCTGGATTCAGCTCTTTGAGTACTTTCCAGCAAATCAAGTTTCACTTCATGAAATTCCTTATTTCTCCAGGATTAATTCCTCAAAGTTTAAACTGTTTGGAATTTTAACTGGAGAATCCTTTGGAGGAAAATCCTGAAATTTTGCTGGGTGTTCACAAAAATATCCCTGAACAACCATAAAAATTTCAGACCCATTGGAGCTCATTTAATCCACCTAATGGTGTGATTAGTGGAACTGTTCCAGAGAAAATAGAAAATGTTCAGAAACATTTTCAGAATTTTCTCTGAAATTGTTTAGCTCATATCTTTAGCTAGGAACCTTCAAATTAAGTGAGACCAACTCCATTAGAACCCTCTAAAAATCTAGTTTTCAGAAAGTCATAGTTTGTTTCATGAAAATCCTTAGAGCACCCTAAGAGTTCCAATTAAGGTCAAGGACATAATTAATTGTGGAGGGCTCAAATGAGCTTTACTGCAACTAAAACTTGACCAAATCTCTGTTTAGGTTGTAACCAAGCTCCAGTAAAAGTTTCACAGTCATTGGGTCTGTCTAGCAAGGGTTATAGACTTCACAACTTCAAACTTAATACAAATGCATTTAAATTGATACATGTATTCCTTCTAGCATGTAGTCGCTAAGGTCGAGGAGGAACCCGAAGTCCTAGACTTCGTTACTACGGAGGAACAGCTAGCCTACGACTAAGAGCAGCAAGGCAAGCTCCGGAGGAACAGCAAGCCTACATACTTGTTTACTTTATTCTTTGCATTAGAGTCTTGTTTGGAAACCCAATTGCATAGCCAAAAACACCATGGGTTGGGTTTAGGATTGCAAACCCCGTTAGCTACTGCATTGCTATGATAGAGTAGGATTCGGTACAAGTCGAGTAGTTGGAACTACTCGCGAGCATAGGTTAGAGGCACTCGACTCGGGTAGTGATAGCACATGAAACACATGGCAAGAAAATAAGACCAAGCGGAGGGTAAGGGCAGCAGGACTTTGGGGCCTGTGTGCTGTAGCTCTGCTTGTGTCGATTGAGGACCGAGCCGTGTGCGGGCCTGTTGAACAAGCTAGAACAGTACCGAAGACCTACCGGCTATATGGGAACCGGGAAACTGATGTAACTCGGTTAGTTGGGTATTGAGGCATTGCCCGTTGTTCAGAGGGTAGGTTGAGAGCTTGAGGTGTAAATCGGCTGGCGGCACTGAGATGCGCGTGCAGAGACCTCTTGCTCGGGACGATGGGACCGGTTCAATATTTGGCTGACGGGTGAAAGGTAGTTGCGTACGGCATCTGTGATGGTTGTTGTAGGCAACATCGAGTACGGGCGTACGTGACGGGTTGTTCGGGTAACCCTGCAGGCTAGTTACATGTTAAAATGTTGCTGATTGAAAGATGGACTTGATTGCTAATGACTTGCTGTAGTCTATAGCTAACTAAAGTTCTTTTCAACTTTGGGCAAAGTACATGAGAGAAATGTGTTTCTTGTTTGATTGCGGCTCTCTCATGTGCCTTAGCGTAAGGTTCTCCACAACCTGCTGCTAAAACTTGAAAGTAAGGTTCTACTAATTAGGTGAGTCCTTGCAAATGATTTTTACCTCATGTAACCCACCACCCCTCATTTAGAAGTTCCATGTTTAGGTGAGACGGGTCAGACTTGCTGAGCCTTCATGCTCACTGCTTGTGTTTGATGCTTTTGCAGGGTTCTATGAGGAAGGGACTGCCGAAGAGGAGACGGAACCCCAGGAGGGGAACCCCGTCGAGTGGGAGTCGTGCACGCGGCAGAGTTAGTGTGTGTGTGCTAGCAAGGACACGTTCAAGGGCTGAACATGCACTTGATGCGTAGTCTACGCCCATGAGTGTAGACTGAACTTATTTTGATGTAAACATGTTCATAAACTTGTTTATGTAATAAAATTTTGCTTCCGCTTTGTACCTTTGACTTGTGCTATACGGTGCTGTGCAACGCAGTACACCTCAGCGTGATCCTGGCTCGACAAGACCGGTGGTGTCGTGTCAATTCTCGCATGAACCGGTCCTTAGATCTACGGCAAGTTCCACCATCTCATCCAGCAACATTCACGAACCAAGCTTGCCTAGATCTCCCTCGATTCCATGCTCATTATCATCATCAAGTTCTCATCATCATTATTCATATGAGTGCAGTAGCTAGACATGTTTTTAATTCTGCTTCCCGTATCCCGTAGATTTAAGTGAAGCAAAAAGGAAAAACGACCATACCCGACTCATCAACTTTTGTGGAGACAAGGATAGTTAACAAAACTAGTAAACTCCTATAAAAGGGTGTCCCATCAAATTGACTCAAGAATACGAGTTTTCGCAAACAAAACAGTTTCAAAACATGCGATCAATATGGTCAAGGGGCACTTGCCTTGCTCCCGTGGTTCTTGTTGTTCAAGCGTCTCGAAGTCTTGGTGCTGTAGTTCCTCGTAGATGGCCTCTTGAGCTTGTTCTTCTACTCATGATCACGCACATACAAAATTTACAGCAATCAAACATCATGCACAAACTTTACTCAAGATGCAATGGGGTAGATGAATGCAATCCTATGGTGCAGTTTTATTAAACCAGTTTGTATGTGTTGTTGCATGTTTTAATGGGCTTTCATGGAGTTTTATGATGAACAAGGGTGCTGGGATGAAGTGTGGACGTGGTGATCATCTTAAATCAAGATCTAGATCAATTCCACCATCAAAAACCGATCAGAACGTGATCTGTCCACACGAAAAAGTTTTTGTTCAAAGGGGGCGAAGAAAACGGATGCGTAGAAACAGCGGCGACGTCGTAAGATGGGTAATGGGGACCTACCTCACTTCCTCCTTGGTGGCAGGGCCTCCCTTCTATCAATGGCAGCAGTGGAAAGTTTTTCTATGGATGATTAGGGCAGGACAGGTTGTCATCTCTTTTCCGGCGACGGCGCGGCGTGACGGGGCTCATCGGCGGGGCTCGACAACAGGGCTCGACGACGGGGCTCGACGGCGGGGCTCGATGGTGGGGCTCACCGGCGAGTGAACTCCGGCGAGGGGGGTCCAACTCGGCGAGTTGGGAGCTAGGGCCTCCAAGTCGCCGACTTGGGGGGAGAGGGGGAGAGGGGGGCTGCCGCCAAGGGGGGGGTCTGGGTTCTATTTATAAGTGGGGGAGGGGGAGAATCCTAATCCAATTGGAGAAAAATCCTAACAAACTTTTCCCCAATTAATTTGGTGCGGCAGCAATGTGGGGGAAATTCCGCAAATGTGGGGAAAATTCTCCTTTTTTGGGGAATTGGGGAATTTGGAGATTAGGGGGAAATTTTGGGGAAATTGGAATTGGCTCATTTCAGCTATATTTTTCCCATTCCTCACCATTTTTATGTCACTCACTACATTTCTACATTCCCCTCTCCATTTCTATGTCCCATTTCTCCATTTCTATATGCCCTTCTCAACTTCTATGGTTCCTTCCTCCATTTCTATTGTCCTTTCTCCATTTCTATGGTTCTTTCTCCATTTCTATAGTTCTTTTCTCCATTTCTATGGTTCCTTCACCATTTCTATGGTTCTTTTTCCATTTCCATAGTTCTTTCTCCATTTCTATTTCTTTTATAATGTTTCTCTACATGAAAAATGTGTGCAATGCATGGGAATGAATTTTGAGGGTGTTACACGCGAGTAGATTCTAACTACTCGACTTCTACCATACCTTTCCTACTAACATTTAGCATAGCCAAATCCCACTCGAGGAGGTGCTATTCTAACCTTTCTCTCTTAGGATATTCTGGTCATGCAATTAGGTTTTCAATATCAACTAGACCTAATGCACGCAATCATTCAAAGCTATGATCTCTAGAAATGAAAAGACTTTATAAATGGCTTGAATGCAAACCGGGGCTTGCCTGTTTTGCAGGTTACTAAGATTACAATCAGTTAGTGTAGTTCACTTGAGGCTTGCTCCCTTGCTTTCCTCCCTCTTTGATCTCCCCGTTATGAATATGCACAAGTATTAAATTGTAAAGATTTTTCTAACAAGTTCTAATGATAAGTTAGAAACTTGAACTCTGTTTAAGAATTTAAAATGACACTGGTGCTAAGGTTTGGGTCTGGGTTAAGCAACATAATCAAGTGATAAGTGCATTTCATCACTTGTGTTTTAATCATCTATAGAGGTTAAACAGGACAGTGATGATCCAGAGCTCCAATGGAGCTGAAACTTTTCATGTAAGTTCCTTGTCACAAGAAAGTCCTCTGGACCAAAAATTAGCACTTTTCACTGAGAAGTTTATTCAGAACAATTCTCTAAGCAATTAAGAAAAAAGGAATTAATTCTGAAGTAACACACATGTTCATGTCAAACTTAGTGAACTACAATTTCAATTATAGTTCATAGAGCCTGCATGATTTTTTCTAGGATTTTTGTAGGCAAGAATTGCCCAGAGCTGCATTTTCAAGTTTTGGTAATTCTCTGAAAATGTTTCTGTATTCATTTGAACACAGCAACTTAAAATCTGAACTCTCCTAATCAAATCAACTCCAAATGAGTTTAAATTTTTACAGGAGTTCAATAACATCCTACAGAACATTCTAGCAAAATATGAGGATTTGTGGATGAACCAAACTCCCTCTAAAATTCTTTTTCTGAAAAGGTTTAAAGAATTTGCCAGAATTAATTATTGAGTTTCATACAAATTGGGTTGCATATTTGGTTAGAGTTTTTCAACCTGAATCTAACCCAATTTGAATCATTAAATTTGGAGTTTCCTAGCAAAAGTTATGCTGTTCTAAAGTTTGATCAAAATCGGTAATTCAAATTAAAGGGCATACCCAGTGCTGAAAGCTCCCACACGTTGTGGGGTCTGGGGAAGGGAATTTCTAGGCAGCCTTCCCCTTGCTTATTTTACAAGGAGGCTGATTCGAACCCAGGACCTCCAGGACACAAGTGGAGAGACTCTACCACTGCGCCAGGCCTGCCCTTCGGTAATTCAAATTAAACCGGGAAAAATTTAAATCCCTGACAGCGGGCCCGGGGCTACGTGTCACTGCCTGTGACAAAGACACACGGGACCACAGAGTTTTCTCCGCACAGTCACAGGTTGATCCGGTGCCACAGAAGATCCATCACTTTCTCACCGAGTGACTGACACGCGGGTCTGGCCCCTTCTTCGTCTACCTCCGGCTCCCGCGCCCCCGCGCCACACACCTCGCTGGAGTTCTCGCCGGGAGGGGGTTCCGTGCCTCGAACTCAACAAATCTCACTGCATCTACCTAAAATCGTTTGGGGAACATGCTGCCACCCTTGGCGCCAACCGGCAATCACCGGAAATGGCTTCGCGATGGCGACAACCATTGTGGCAACTCCGACGACGTCGCGAGGACGTTGTAGTGCCCCAACCTTACTTTGGTTAGCTCCTACAGCATCACCACGACCTAGGGAGCAACGTGCAAAGCTCTGATCTCTTGAGAAACGTAAGCAAATACGAGTTCACCATGCGACCTAGGTCAAATTCGGTGCAAACTCGAAGAACCGAAGGTTTCCTCGACGGTTCTCCCTGGTTCTTGATCCCACGCACTCGCATGGACGTATAAAACTAGTTTGCTAGGTTATGTGATGAGTGGTTCATCGTGTCACACTAATTTCCTGATTTTTTTCCTCGCGGTTCATACCGCACGTCGGCGGGAAAAGCAAAATTCCGGCGACCACAGTTCGTGACAAGCTGCCGGGTGTTGCGGTGAAGCAAGAGAAGGTCTAAGCGAACCTTTTCTCTTTTAAAGCTTAGTGGGAGATGAACTGTGGCGACCGGGTGACGTGTTCTTGTGACCGGCGACTCGCAGTGGCATCGGTGGAAAAACCGAGCTCGGCGCCGGGTTCCAGTGGGAGAAAGGGCCATCTCTTGCGTTGGACACATCGATGAGGACACGCCGATGCTGTGGGGAGGCTCAACTCGGCGTGCAACCCGTCGAGACGGCCAGGCGCCATTGGACCGGTTGTCGTGGCTATCGGCGGATGAAATTGCTCGTGTAGGGAGGCAGCAGCTAGGGAGCTCGAGAGGCAGTCGATGAACAGGTTTTCCCGAGTGCTGGGCTGGCTTGGAAATTCTTATCGGCACTGAGAGGCAGTTCGACAGGTGCTCGGGCAGGAGCATTGCGCACATGTGCGCTGGCGCCGGCTACCCCCGCTGTCGAGCACTGAACAGAGGCAAAACAGAGACTCGGTACCTCTGTGAAGATCTTTTGGGGTGCATATGACAAGTGGGTCCCACACTCCTCCTTATCTCTCCAAACCTCTCAAAATTTGGCACCAGATGAAATTTAATCATGTACAACTCAAATCTGAACTTCATTTGGATAATTGGGCAAATTCATCTAAATTCAAATGTGTATTTGAATTCTTTGCAGATTTAAATCCAATTGGAAAATGGATAGCAAAACATTTCAAAAATTCATGAGACTTTGCATACCCACTAATTTGGACCTAAAAAATTCAAATATGGAATCTGATTTTTGGTTTAGCTTCTGCAAATGAGCTTTTTAACACAACAGTTTGCAATCCCTTGTGTTACCCTCATTTGAAATTTGCATTTGAACAAATGGTGTTCACAATCTGAATTTTAAACTTTCCATTGCCCATGAGACTTAAAAGCTGTGGTTTTATCTACCTTGGTTCCAAGCATGCCATTAAAAATGAGCTTGTGTAGAGTGAGCTCTCATGTGCATTATCACATGTGAAAGTTTAAACAAGTCCCATTTTTCATACATATGAAACCAACTTTGTGCAAACATGAGTTTATTTGTATTTATATTTTTGGGACCTTTACATTCCTCCCCCCTTAAAAGGAATATCGTCCCGAGATTACAAAAGATGAACGAGATGGGAGGGTAATTACTGTAAAAGCCCAAGAAAAGGGACTTGCAAAAACTTTTCATCACCTCACAACACCACAGTTTCTGTTGTGGGTATCTTGTGAAAAAATTGTGAAGAGCAAGTAACCTCCATCAAAAGAGTGACTAGAGGAGAAAGCCCTAACTTTCACAAAGTAGGATTTATACACATGAACATGAGAAGTTGAGCTCACCCTAGGACTTGAAAAGTCTTGGGAAGGTTCAAGTCAAGTTTCATGCAAATCCAACACTTTTTGAGGCACTTTTGGAGGCATTTGAAAAAGAGACCAATTTGAATGTTAATTCTAATTGCAGCAACATTTATCACTTAAATTCAAAAGTTGGCTTCATATTCAAACTCAGCACATTTTTCTGAGTTAGCCCACCAATTTTCATTCCCATTGGAGTTCATCTTGTCAGGAGCAAAATTTGCAAGAATTCAAAACTGAATTTGAATTTCAGTTCAAACATGAAGCAAATTTAGCCAAACAAAGTTTAAATTTGAAAACTCAAATTCAAACCAAGACCTGGGGGCTAAGTCTCCCATTAAATGTTTAGTAGCTGGGGATATTTACAGCAGAAAGGGGGAGAAAGAATTAGAGGGGAGAAGAGGGCCCACTGATCAGCCACACAGGGATCAAACCGACTCAGTGACTCGGTCGAACACCTCTGCGGGCGACAGCGCACGGGGTCGACCCCGTCCCAACACGGCCGCCGCGCCACCTCCTGCTCGGGGGATGATGACGCCGGCTGCAATACACTCGGTTGCACTCTGGTTGGCGTGAATTCCCCTCCCCATTCTCCCGGTTCAACCCGCACACATCCGAAGCGGCGCGCCCTGAGTTTGCCGCCCTCTGATCGCCGGCGTCCGGACAGCACAGGCTCCCTCGTGCCCGACGCTCAACACAAGAAACAACCGCCATCAGGTGCTGGTCCTGCTCGTCCATACCGTTCAACATTTCATGCACGTCGTGGGAGAATTCTCCCAGGGAACGTTTCTGTGTTCTTAAGGCCGAGCCGTACCAAATCCGGAAACTCGCGGGTATTAGCTCATCACCGGGTATACCGAGCTACACACATGATCTACACCCTGCCACGACCATTTAGGATCGAAAAGTACGAAGAACCGTTGAGTATAGACCCTGGTGATCGAGTTTTTCCGAACACAGCCGATATCAGGCCTAGGTCGACGGTGAGGTCCTAGTTCCGGACATTTCCATGGTCAACCAAGCTCATATTTGTGCTCAGCATGCCACAGCGGAGCTGTATGAGCAAACCGTTTGAAGAATAAGGCCCTGAGTAGCCCGGGCGACATCGCCGGAGTAGAGAGAACCTCTGCCACCGTCGCGGGCATGGTTCCGGCCATCGCCGAGCTTCGTTGAGGGCACCAGCGTGTTCTCCGAGTCAAGTTAGGCACAGGAGGCAAGTTTCGTCGAAGGTCAGTCGGTATAACGCCCGGTGGCGAGAGCTCCGGCGAATCGCCGCTGCGGGAGCTGCGGGAGGGCGCGAGGTAGACGAAGGGGGGCTGGGTCCACCGGTCAGCCTCTGGTCTCGCGCGGGGATCCGTTTGCTGCCGGGATTCAGTGTGGCAGCGCGGGTAAAACCACATGGGCCGTGGCGTGGCCGCATTCTCAGTGGGCCGGGGTAAGGAGTGGGTCCCACCCACAGAATTTAAACATTTTGGGAATTTCCAGTTTTGTTTCAAACTTCAAAGGAATATAACTTTTGCTAGGAAACTCCAAATTCAGTGAACCAAATTTTGCTGAACTCAGGATTCTCAGTACTTTCCAACAATAATAATTTCATCTCATGAAACCTAATAGTTTTCAAGAATTAATTCCCTAAATTCTAAAACTGTTGGGAATTTTACCTGGAGAATTACTTCATGAAAAATTCTGAAATTTGACTGAGAGGGTCATTGGAAAATCCTTGAGTCACAGTAAAATTTTCAGACTCATCCAAGTTTATTTAGTCCCCCTGATGGGGTGATTAAGAGAACTGCCCTGAGAAAATATAAAAATGTACAGAAACATTTTTCAGATTTTCTCAAAACTTATTTAGGGCACAACTTTCTCTAGGATTCTCCAAATGACATGAAACCAATTCTATTAGAACCCTCTCAAATTCTAGTTTCCAGAAAGTAATGTTGGGAGACATGAAAACCCCTGGAATTACTTAGAGGCTCAAATAACGACCATATAGGCTTTTATTTGTACAAGGCTCAAATGAACTTTGTTTCGAATGAAACTTGGTCAAGACTCTTGTTAGGACCCTACCAAGCCACCATAAAAATTTTTAGAACCAAAGGGGAAGGTTAGCTAGAGTTATTAGTAATTATGTATTTAAGATACACATTGCATTTAAATTGACATGTAGTATTTCATTAACGTGTAATCGCTGAAAGCCACGAGACTCCGGAAGTACTTGACTTCCTCCTTCCGGACCAAGACTTAACCCCTGACCAGCAGCAACAAGGCAAGCCCCGTTTGCATTAAGCCTTTTATAAAGTTTTACTTTGTTTACATACGTAGTGTGAAGTGTGTATGTGCATTAGGTGTAGGATGGATGATTACCCAACTGCATAACGATAATTTTTCCCAATAGTGAGGGTAGTGTCTAGGGCCTCGAATAGACAGGCTATGCTTAATGATTCATAGGACTTCGGTACAAGTTGAGTAGTTGGAATCTACCCGCGACTTAGGCTTGGGACACACGGGATTGGTTGGAGTGATGTGAGATCACCTTAGTAATAAAAATGAGACTTGGCAGGGGCTAGGGCGCAGCAAGAGGGCGTCTTGTGTGTGCAGCCCTGTCCGTGTCGATTGAGGACCGATCCATGTGCAGCCCATGCTGATCAAGTTTGAACGTACCGAAGGCATATCGGATACATGGGCCCCGATAAACCGATGTAACCTAAACCTCCCGGCGTCGAGGCATAACACACCGATTTATAGGTGTAGGCTGAGGGCAGCAAGGTGGAAATCTGGTAACGGGCATAGAGAGATGCTCCGTGTAAGGAATCTCATGCTCGTTTCGGTGCGACCGGTTCGACGTTTGAGCCATTGGGCGAAAGGTTGTCCCGTATGACATCGAGTGAGCGTGCTGTGCAGCTCCACGGGTGGGCGTACGTGACGTGCTCTTTGGGTGTCCCTTCAGGTGTATATCGAGTCGATTCACCGTCCCTCTCGGTGAAGAGTACCACTTGGTCACTGAGTCGTGACGTAGGCTAATGTATGAAATGTGATGATTCAATATTGCTGTTATGATATAATTGTATTGCTACATGTGTGCCACCAAATATTGCTTACTAAATTTCAGATTCCTGAACTGTTAACTTGTTGCTAAAAGATGAACTAAGGATGAACTTGTAGGCGTGTCCATTTGCTCCAATGTTACTATCCCATGTTCATTGTGCACCTCATGTAGAGTTTCATGCCTAGGTGAGCCGGTTAAGTCTTGTTGAGCCCTCGTGCTCACGGTTGCTTCTTAAGTGTTTTTCGGGTGAGGAGCCACCCACGGATTCGGGTTACGAGTCCACCGGCGAGGGTTACCCTCCGTCGGGGATCACGGCTGTGTTGGAGCCGTACACGCCGCATTGAGCTGAGACGTGCAGCTAGTGTGGGTTGCCCTAGAGCTGGGCAACCGACTTTTGCTAGATAGGCAGGCGTGAGTTGTATAATTTAGACTTCCGCTGTGTAATATAAACAATAGTTTGTAACTGAAGTTTGTACCGGTTTGTACATTCAGTTTGTTTTCCCATGTAATATAATGTGTCCTTATGACGTGTGCTGTCGGGTGTCGCATCGTGCGGCACCACCCTCTGCGATCCTGGATGAGCGGATCCCGGTCCGCCACAGCCTGGTATCAGATCTTCATTGGGGAACACAGTACTTAAGGACTGTATAACGGGAAAACTTAGGTTTATGGTGAGGATTCGGTAGTTTACTCAAGTAAGGACTATATTAGCATAGTTACTTAAAGTGGAAAGACTAACTTATGTGTTATAATTCTGAATTTTAATTATGTGACGACGCACCTACTCTCTGGTAAGTATGGTAAGGAACGCCACCGAAAGCGGTTCAATTTTGGTTAGCTCCCCTGACGAGGAACGTGGTTGAGGGATAGGTCTCACAGCTTGGTGTGAGACGTCAAAATGAAACTCTTGGACTCTTCATGTTCCTGAGTTCATATGAAACGCTGATCCCTAGCGTGCATTAGGCAAGTAAGTGGAGACACCATCGCGTGGTCAGTAACGCGAGAGTGTGTACGTCTGGAAATAGCCCAGGAGGACATACGCAGCGCTTGCCATCGGTGTGCCCTGCAGGGCAGTAGGTGGTATCCGTTGGGCTGATAACATTCCCAACCGTGATGACTCATTCACGACATACTCGGGTTCCCTGTCGTGTGGTGTTGAAACACGATCACGTACCTTGAGACGTGGCTTAACTCAAGGATGGCCGTATGACAATGATACGGGCGTTTGTATTTACTTTTAAATATGGAACTGCCTGAAATGAACAACCATTGAGTGCATCAACATTATGTGCTCTTCTGCAGGTACTAACCACGTATGTATCCGTGTAGTAAACGTGTGCGAGAGACCGTTTAGTGCCACACTTAGGATTTTATTTTGTGAGGAACGTAGTACCGAGATATCATAGGCATATGCATGAAAAACAATGATAAAAAGGAATTAAAATCACTAGGTTCAACATTTAGGACCTTGGTTGGGTACAAAAAGTTGAGGGTGTTGAGTGTGGTCCCAAAAGACTGAAAAACAGAGTGCTCTGTTTTGGGCAGCAAGTTTGCTGATTTTCAACAGGGCATAACTCACAGGTCTTTTAGCCCAGGGAGGTGTGGTATATAGTTCTGGAAAGGTATTTGAGTACTCTACAACTTTGTTGTAGACTTCCAGAGCTGAAACACAACTTAAGATGGCTTAAATCCCAGAGGAATGTAAACTGTCTAGAATCAGTACAAAGTTAAACACTCTCTGGACTGTTCTGTTTTTCAAACATAACTCCCAGTAGAAAAATCTAAAAATTTCATATGATACATCTTTAGAAAGGGTAGGAGGTGTGTTACATCTTTGCAATTCAAAGTTCTGAAATTTCAGGAAAGATTTCAGTGGAAACCAGAGTTGAAAACAGCAACTTCCCAAGGGAGGTGCTGTTAAAATTCATCCAGAAATTCTGCTGACTTTGAATTACCATAACTTTTTAACCAAAGCTGATCTGGGGGAAAATAAATACTCGATGGAAATATACTGAAGTTAACTTTAACTTTGGTATTCAACTTAAGTCATTAAAATGCCCAGAACCAGATCAAAATCTTCGATATGTAGAAACTGGCCATTCTGACAGAGGGATGACAGTTGAACTCAGTAGAGAGATTGTTGTACCCTAGAAGGGGTTTGAATACTTCCAATGGGGTAGGACATACTCATGAGAGGTTATATTCAACTAGTGAAATATCTGAGTATAGGTATCACTCAAGTTTCTTTTACTAGAGATCATGTTTGTGTCGTATTGAAGGAAAAAGGGGGGTATACGTGATGACAAAGCGATAGTAACGTCTCGTAGTGACCAAACCTAGTTGTGGTGAGCTTCCAAAGAGGAGGTTCATCAAGTTGGATTAAACCAGCTTGTATTTGGTCTCGTAATGGTGTAGCTTGTGCAAAGTTATTACATTATCTACATACGAGATGCATCGCATGTTTCAATGTCATTATGTTTTACGCCTATTTATATTGGACTGCATGCAATCTGTTGCGGGACTGATGTTTATTGTCGTATGGTTGCAGATGGTTCGCACTAGGACCACGCACGAGGTTGGTGGCTCTAGCCAACAGGGAGGCGATGGCTCCCAGCCACCGGCCTACGACAGCACCCCGCAGCAGCAACCACCACCGCCGCCTCCGCTTACTCTAGCGGATGTGATAGCGGCACTGGTGGGGGGTCATGAGGAGCAGACCGATCTGCTCCGCACGATCGTGCAGAATACGTCCCAGGCGGGGGGGGGGGGGGGGGGGGGAGGGGCGTCAAGAGAGGGGGCCCCGTGAGCCCCGTGAGGTGTCGTACTTGGACTTCATGAGTACGCACCCTCTAGTGTTCACAGAAGCTGAAGAACCACTGGAGGCCGACAACTGGCTGCGGACCATCGAGTCCAAATTCGGGCTGCTCCAATGTACGAAGCGGCAGAAGACTCTGTTCGCCACGCCGCAGCTTCACGGTGACGCTGGTGCGTGGTGGGTGAACTATGTCGCCTCACGTCCGGCTGGCCATGCCGTGGAATGGGAAGAGTTCCGGGAGGCATTCCACACCTATCATATCCCTCCCGGGATAATGAAGAGGAAGTTCCAAGAATTCTTGGAACTGAAGCAGGGCGGGAGGAGTGCCCATGACTACTCCTGTGGCTTCAACCACCTGGCGCAATATGCGTCAGACTACATCTCCACCAAGGAGAAGACGCGGCAGCACTTCTATCGGGGGTTACACCCCGAAATGAAGACGCATCTTGTGCAATGGAATCGCGGCACCTTCAACGACCTCATCAATGCCGCGATCATGCAAGAGGACGCTCAGCGGGAGTTGGCAGTTGAGCAGTGGAAGCGCAGTGCTCCACCCAGCAGTGGGGGTGGCGCTCCCCAGAAGTACCGCATGGTGTATCGGACACCATCCGGACAGCAGTGGCATCCACCGGCGTGACCTCAGCGGTTCGGGGGGACGTCCTTTTCAGTCAACCCCGTTTCTACCACCGATGCCACCACCACGACCGCAACAACAGCAGCAGCAGCAGGCGGCACCCTGGGCGTTTCCACCGCCACAACGCGCCCCAGGTTTCCGTCCACCGATCAGCTGGGGACCGCCCCGTTTCATGCTTCACGTGTGGCCAGGCGGGCCACTTCGCGAAGGACTGTCCCCAGGAGCAGCAGAGCAGTGGGCAAGCCCAGTTCCAGGGCGGTGCTCAAGGCCGACCTCCGGTCAAGAAGGTTGGTCAGCGGACTGGGGGCGTTCGCCACCTCGACAATGAGGACGCCCCAGAGGGAGACAACGTGCTGGCGGGTACGTTAACTCTCAACAATCAAGCCATCATTATATTGTTCGATTCTGGTGCAACCCACAACTTCATAAGTGCATCATATGTGGTTAAGCATCAGCTGGAAGCCTTTCCAACCGAGTGTTCTTATATGATCTGCTCACCGGGAGGAAAGATTTCAGCAACTATGATGGTTCCGAAAGAACCACTGTGCTTAGGTGGGAAGATATATCCCACCACTTTGATTAATCTTCAGGGGCAGAAGATTGATGCAATCTTAGGAATTTCATGGCTAAGCTATCATGGCGCTGTCCTGGAAACTTTAACACGGATGGTTCACCTCAAATCCCCACTACACCGTCCACAGTCCCTCTTATTAGATAATCCAGTCCGGGAGGTTTCAGCGATCAATAATACTGAAGCTCTCAAGTTGGAGGACATCCCCGTAGTCCGGGAGTAACCCGACGTGTTTCAGGATGATCTTCCGGGCATGCCACCTGAGCGGGATGTCGAGTTCAAGATCGAGCTTGCACCCGGGACTACGCCCATATCACGGAGACCATATAAAATGGCTCCGAACGAGCTGGCTGAACTGAAAGAAAAGCTCAATGATCTGTTGAGCAAGGGTTTCATTAGGCCGAGTTCCTCGCCTTGGGGATGCTCAGCGCTGTTTGTGAAGAAGAAGGATGAAACCTTGAGGCTGTGTGTGGACTACCGGCCGCTCAACACCGTCACCATCAAGAATAAGTACTCACTGCCCCGCATTGACATTTTGTTTGATCAACTTGTGGGGGCAAGTGTATTCTCCAAGATGGACCTTCGCTCTGGATATCATCAGATAAAGATCCAGGCGGAGGATATCCCGAAGACAGCTTTCTCGACGAGATATGGATTATATGAATATCTCATCATGTCTTTTGGTCTCACGAATGCTCCAGCCCATTTCATGTATCTCATGAACTCAGTGTTCATGCCGGAGCTGGACAAGTTCGGGGTAGTGTTCATCGATGATATCTTGGTTTACTCCAAGACAGAAGCCGAACATGTCGAACACTTGAGGATCGTTCTTCAATGATTGCGAGACCACAAGCTCAACGCCAAGTTCAGCAAATGCGAGTTTTGGATCAGCCAAGTGCCATTCTTGGGACACATCATCTCCGCGGAAGGCATTGCGGTTGACCCGAGCAAGATAGAGCAAGTGCTGAAATGGAAAGCTCCCGCTTCAGTTCATGAAGTCAGAAGCTTCCACGAGTTAGCGAGATACTATCGGAGATTCATTCCAAGCTTCTCCAAGCTCGCTAAGCCGATGACAGAATTGCTGAAGAAGGGAACAAAATATGTTTGGAACACGGCGTGTGAAGAAGCGTTCCAAGCATTAGTGAAACATCTCACAACAGCCCCGGTCTTGGCTCAACCGGATACAACCAAGCCCTTCGACGTGTATTGTGACGCATCCGGTATTGGGCTCGGCTGCGTGTTGATGCAGGAAGGACGTGTGGTCGCATATGGCTCACGCCAACTTCGGAACCATGAGCAGTATTATCCGACTCATGATCTTGAGCTTGCTGCAGTGGTGTTGGCGCTAAAAATGTGGAGGCACTATCTCCTGGGGAATTTGGTGCATCTCTACACTGACCACAAGAGCTTGAAGTACATCTTCACCCAGAAGGAGCTGAATATGAGGCAAAGGAGGTGGTTAGAATTAATCAAGTACTATGAGATTGAGATCCATTACCACCCCGGCAAGGCGAATGTGGTCGCCGACGCGCTGAGTCGGAAATCACTTGTCCAGAACCTCACCATTACACCGGTGGAGGAGCAAGAGCCAAGTTTATACTTGGTTCCTTATGGGTCGCTGTACAACCTTGCCCTCATCCCTACTATTAGAGAGGACATCATTGCAGCTCAGAAGATTGATAAGGGAATGGCACATCTCCGGAGACGGATAGACAACGGAGAGATCAAGTGTTTCCGGAAAGATGATGAGGGGAAGGTATGTTTCAAAGACCGCATAGTTGTACCCTGGGATATGGAGCTGAGGAGAAAGATCCTCGATGAAGCTCACTTGTCTAAATACTCCATTCATCTGGGAAGCAACAAAATGTACCAGGATTTGAAAAAGAAATTTTGGTGGACACGGATGAAGCGGGAGTTAGCGAAGTACGTATCCGAGTGTGATACGTGTAGACGAGTGAAAGCTGATCATATGAAGAAATCAGGGTCCTGCAACCCCTGAAGATCCCGGCATGGAAGGGGAAGATGTGAGCATGGATTTCATTGTAGGATTACCCCTAACATCCAATAAACATGATTCCATTTGGGTGATTGTTGACCGACTAACCAAGTCGGCTCACTTCATTCCCGTGCATACACATTTCCATGACAACAGATATGCGAAGTTATATATTGCCAGGATTCTATGCTTGCATGGTGTACCCAAGACAATAGTCTCAGACCGAGGTGCATTGTTTGTATCTCGCTTTTGGGAGCAGTTGCATGCTTCTTTGAGTACTAAACTGATTAGAAGCTCCGCTTACCACCCTCAGACAGATGGACAGACAGAGAGGGTGAATAAAGTGCTGGAAGACATGTCGAGAGCATGTGCCATCCGCCGTGGTAGGAACTGGGATGATCACCTACCGTTAGCAGAATTCTCGTACATCAATGGTTATCAGGCGAGTATCAAGATGGCACCCTACGAAGCTCTCTACGGTCGCAAATGCCGCACCCCATTAAACTAGTGCGAGTCCGGTGAAAGGGTCACATTCAGGGTTAATGTGGTGAACGACGCCGAAGAGCGCGTTCGGACGATTCAAGCTAATTTGAAGGCCGCTTAATCCCGGCAGAAAAGCTACGCTGATAAGAGGCGTAGACCGTTGCACTTTGACGTCGGTGAACACGTGTACCCCCGCGTGTCTCCGATGAAGGGCGTGCACCGGTTCAGTGTGAAGGGGAAACTCGCTCCCCGTTTCATTGGGCCCTATGCTGTCACCGAGAAGTGTGGACCAGCGGCGTATAGACTGGAGCTACCGGCATCTCTTGCTGGTGTCCATGACGTTTTCCATGTCTCACAACTGAGAAAATGTTTGAAGCATACCTCTGCTGTTCCTACCGAAGACATCGGCGAGCTGCAACCGAATTTAATGTATGATGAATATCCGATGACGATTATTGATGAGAAAGCCCGAACCACGCATAGCCGAACGTTGTGGTTCTACAAAATACTCTGGAGCAACCACACCGCCGAAGAAGCGACATGGGAGAGCGAGGAATTCCTTTGCTCAAACTACCCAGAGTTCATGGCATCTCAGCACGGGTAAGTCCCTATTACATCGCTGTCTCTTCGTTTATAATCTCGGGACGAGATTCTTTTAAGGGGTGAGGGATGTAAAAGCACAAGAAAAGGGACATGCAAAAACTTTTCATCACCTCACAACACCACAGTTTCTGTTGTGGGTATCTTGTGAAAAATTGTGAAGAGCAAGTAACCTCCATCAAAAGAGTGACTAGAGGAGAAAGCCCTAACTTTCACAAAGTAGGATTTATACACATGAACATGAGAAGTTGAGCTCACCCCTAGGACTTGAAAAGTCTTGGGAAGGTTCAAGCCAAGTTTTATGCAAATCCAACACTTTTTGAGGCACTTTTGGAGGCATTTGAAAAAGAGGCCAATTTGAATGTAAATTCAAATTGCTGAAACTTTTATCACTTAAATTCAAAAGTTGGCTTCATATTCAAACTCAGCACATTTTTCTGAGTTAGCCCACTAATTTTCATCCCCATTGGAGTTCATCTTGTCGGGAGCAAAATTTGCAAGAATTCAAAACTGAATTTGAATTTCTGTTCAAACATGAAGCAAATTTAGCCAAACAAAGTTTAAATTTGAAAACTCAAATTCAAACCAAGACTTGGGGGCTAAGTCTCCCATTCAATGTTTAGTAGCTGGGGATATTTACAGCAGAAGGGGGAGAAAGAATTAGAGGGGAGAAGAGGGCCCACTGGTCAGCCACACAGGGACCAAACCGACTCAGTGACTCGGTCGAACACCTCTGCGGGCGACAGCACACGGGGTCGACCCCGTCCCAACGCGGCCGCCGCGCCACCTCCTGCTTGGGGGATGAGGACGCCGGCTGCAATACACTCGGTTGCACTCTGGTTGGCGTGAATTCCACTCCCCATTCTCCTGGTTCCACCTGCACACATCCGAAGCGGCGCGCCCTGAGTTCGCCACCCTCTGATCACCGGCGTCCGGACAGCACAGGCTCCCTCGTGCCCGACGCTCAACACAAGAAACAACCACCATCAGGTGCTGGTCCTGCTCGTCTATACCGTTCAACATTTCATGCACCGTCGTGGGAGAATTTTCCCAGGGAACGTTTCTGTGTTCTTAATGCCGAGCGTACCAAATCCGGAAATTCGCGGGTATTAGCTCATCACCAGGTATACCAAGCTACACACATGATCTACACACTGCCACGACCATTTAGGATCAAAAAGTACGAAGAACCGTTGAGTATAGACCCTGGTGATCGAGTTTTTCTGAGCACAGCCGATATCGGGCCTAAGTCGACAGTGAGGTCCTAGTTCCGTCCATTTCCTTGGCCAACCAAGCTCATATTCATGATCAGCATGCCACAGCGGAGCTGTAGGAGCAAACCGTTTGAAGAATAAGGCCCTGAGTAGCCCGGGCGACATCGCCGGAGTAAAGAGAACCTCTGCCACCGTCACGGACATGGTTCCAGCCATCGCCGAGCTTCGGTGAGGGCACCCGCGTGTTCTCCGAGTCAAGTTAGGCACAGGCGGCAAGTTTCATCGAAGGTTGGACGGTGCAACGCCCGGCGGCGGGAGCTCCGGCGAAGCGCCGCCGCGGGAGCTGCGGGAGGGCGCGAGGTAGACGAAGGGGGCCGGGTCCACCGGTCAGCCTCTGGTCTCGCGCGGGGATCCGTTTGCAGCCGGGATTCAGTACGGCAGCGCGGGTAAAACCCTGTGGGCCGCGGTGTGGCCGCATTTTCAGTGGGCCGGGGTAAGGAGTGGGTCCCACCCGCAGAATTTAAATATTTTGCGAATTTCCAGTTTTAGTTCAAACTTCAAAGGAATAGAACTTTTGCTAGGAAACTCCAAATTCAGTGAACCAAAATTTTCTGAACTCAGGATTCTGAGTACTTTCCAGCAATACCAATTTCAGCTAATGAAACCTAATAGTTTTCCAGAATTAATTCCCTAAATTTTAAAACTGTTGGGAATTTTACCTGGAGAATTACTTCATAAAAAATTCTGAAATTTGGCTGAGAGGTTCATTGGAAAATCCTTGAGTCACAGTAAAATTTTCAGACTCATCCAAGTTCATTCTGTCCCCCTAATGGGGTGATTAAGGGAACTGCCCTGAGAAAATAGAAAAATGTACAGAAATATTTTTCAGATTTTCTCAAATCTTATTTAGGGCACAACTTTCTCTAGGATTCTCCAAATGACATGAAACCAATTCCATTAGAACCCTATCAAATTCTAGTTTCCAGAAAGTAATGTTGGGAGCCATGAAAACCCCTGGAATTACTTAGAGGCTCAAATAATGACCATATAGGCTATTATTTGTACAAGGCTCAAATGAACTTTGTTTCGAATGAAACTTGGTCAAGACTCTGGTTAGGACCCTACCAAGCCACCACAAAAAATTTAGAACCAAAGGGGAGGGTTAGCTAGAGTTATTAGTAATTATGTATTTAAGATACACATTGCATTTAAATTGACATGTAGTATTTCATTAACGTGTAGTCGCTGAAGGCGAGGAGACTCCGGAAGTACTTGACTTCCTCCTTCCGGATGAAGACTTAACCCCTGACCAGCAGCAAGAAGGCAAGCACCGGTTTGCATTAAGCCTTTTATAAAGTTTTACTTTGTTTACACACGTAGTGTAAAGTGTGTATGTGCATTAGGTGTAGGGTGGATGATTACCCAACTGCATAACCAGAATTTTTCCCAAGAGTGAGGGTAGTGTCTAGGGCCTCGAATAGACAGGCTATGCTTAATGATTCATAGGACTTCGGTACAAGTCGAGTAGTTGGAATCTACTCACGAGTTAGGATTGGGACACACGGGATTGGTTCGAGTGATGTGAGATCACCTTAGTAATAAAAATGAGACTTGGCAGGGGCTAGGGTGCAGCAAGAGGGCGTCTTGTGTGTGCAGCCTTGTCCATGTCGATTGAGGACCGATCCTTGTGCGGCCCACACTGACCAAGTTTGAACGTACCAAAGGCATAACGGATATATCGGCCCCGATAAACCAATGTAACCTAAACCTCCGGGTGTCAGGGCATAACGCACCGTTTTATAGGTGTAGACTGAGGGCAGCAAGGTGGAAATATGCTAACGGGCACAGAGAGATGCTCCGTGTAGAGAACCTCCATCTCGTTTCGGTGCGACTGGTTCGACGTTTGGGCTGTTGGGCGAAAGGTTGTCCCGTACGACATCGAGTGAGCGTGCTGTGCAGCTCCACGGGTGGGCGTACGTGACGTGCTCTTTGGGTATCCCTGCAGGTGTATATCGAGTCGATTCGCCGTCCCTCGCGGTGAAGAGTACCACTTGGTCACTGAGTCGTGACATAGGCTAATGTATGAAATGTGATGATTCAATATTGCTGTTCTGATATAATTGTATTGCTACATGTGTTCCACCAAATATTGCTTACTAAATTTCAGATTCCAGAACTGTTAACTTGTTGCTAAAAGATGAACTAAGGATGAACTTGTAGGCGTGTCCATTTGCTGCATTGTTACTATCCTATGTTCATTGTGCACCTCATGTAGAGTTTCATGCCTAGGTGAGGCGTTTAAGTCTTGTTGAGCCCTCGTGCTCACGGTTGCTGCTTAAGTGTTTTTCAGGTGAGGAGCCACCCACGGACTCGGGTTACGAGTCCACCGGCGAGGGTTACCCTCCGTCAGGGACCACGGCTGAGTTGGAGCCGTACACGCTGCGCTGAGCTGAGACGTGCAGCTAGTGTGGGTTGCCCTAGGACTGGGCAACAAACTTTTGCTAGATAGGCGGGCGTGAGTTGTATAATTTAGACTTCCGCTGTGTAATATAAACAATAGTTTGTAACTGAAGTTTGTACCGGTTTGTACATTCAGTTTGTTTTCCCATGTAATATAATGTGTCCTTATGACGTGTGCTGTCGGGTGTCGCATCGTGCGGCACCACCCTCTGCAATCCTGGATGAGCGGATCCCGGTCCGCCACAATTACAAAGTGTATGACAAAAGTTCCGGATAGTTCTTGTGGATGTAATCTTCACTTTCCCACGTCCCCTCTTCCGGGGTATGATTACTCCACATGACTTTGTAAAATTTCAAAGTCCGGTTATGGGTGATCCGGGTCCTTTCGTCGATAATCTGAATGGGCTGCTCGGTGTAGGTGAGATCCGGCTTTAGCTCGTCGATGTTGTTGGTGTGGACCACAGCGGTAAACTTGAGACATTTCCACAGCTGGGACATGTGCAATATGTCGTCAATACCGGCAAGGCTTGCCGGTAGTTCCAGCTGGTAGGCTACAGTTCTGCACTTCTCTGTGATGGCAAACGGACCGATGAATCGGGGAGCAAGTTTCCCCTTGACACCAAACCGATGAATTCCTTTCATCGGAGACACACGAAGATACACATGCTCTCCGACATCGAAATGCAGCGGTCGACGCCTCTGATCCGCGTAGCTTTTCTGATGAGATTGGGCAGCTTTGAGGTTCTCTTGTATTATCCGAACTCTCTCTTCGGTTTCAATGACAAGATCAACCCCGAAGGTTACTCGATCACCGGACACGCACCAATTCAATGGTGTACGGCACTTCCGGCCGTATAGAGCTTCATATGGTGCCATTTTGATGATCATTTGATAACCGTTGTTGTACGAGAAATCCGCCAACGGTAAGTGATCATCCCAGCTCTTACCGTGGTGGATGACACACGCTCTTAGT
Source organism: Neostapfia colusana (assembly GCA_030760725.1). Lineage (NCBI taxonomy): Eukaryota > Viridiplantae > Streptophyta > Magnoliopsida > Poales > Poaceae > Neostapfia > Neostapfia colusana. The sequence continues at coordinate 52,803,886 of JASWHV010000009.1, forward strand.
ATATCTTCCAGTATTTCGTTCACCCTCTCAGTTTGCCCGTCGTTTTGAGAGTGATACGTGGAGCTTCGAATCAATTTGGTTCCCAAGGATGCGTGTATCTGCTCCCAGAAATGGGCTACGAACAGCGATCCTCTGTCGGACACAATGATACGGGGAACTCCATGTAAGCACAAGATCTGTGCTATGTACAACTCCACATAATGCTTTGCATTGTACCTGGTATGCACATGGATTAAATGTGCTGATTTGGTTAATCGGTCAACGATTACCCAAATCGAATCATGGTTGTGGGAGGTCATCGGCAACCCGACAATGAAATCCATACTCAAGTCTTCCCACTTCCATGCCGGTACTTGCAGTGGTTGCAACAGGCCCGACTTCTTCACATGGTCGCCCTTGACTCTTCGACACGTATCACATTCTGAAACGTACTTTGCAACTTCACATTTCATACGTGTCCACCAAAACTTCTTCTGGAGATCTTGGTACATTTTATTGCTGCCCGGATGAATGGAAAATTTGGACAAATGAGCTTCATACAAAATTTTCTTCCGTAGTCTCATATCCCGGGGTACTACTATCCAGTCGTTGAACCATAATGTACCATCTTCGTCTTTCCGGAAACACTTCACTTCACCTTGGTCAATTCTCCGCCGTATGTTAGACATTCCTTTGTCTTTTTCGTTGAGCTTCTATGATCTCCTCCGGATGGTAGGGATGAGAGCGAGATTACAGAGTGCTCCATATGGGATGACAAGGAGGCTTGGTTCTTCATTATCCATTTAAGCAATAGTCAGGTGATGGATATGCGCCTTACAATTAAGCGCATCGGCGACCACATTCACCTTTCCTGGATGATAATGAATCTCAAGTTCATAATCTTTAATGAGCTTTAGCCTTCTTCGTTGCCTCATGTTCAGTTCTTTCTGAGTGAAGATGTATTTCAAGCTCTTGTGGTCGGTGTAGAGGTGTACAAGATTTCCGAGCAAGTAATGCCTGCACATCTTCAAAGCAAGGACCACAGCAGCTAACTCAAGATCATGAGTTGGATAATGCTGCTCGTGATTTCTGAGTTGACAAGATCCATAAGCGACCACTCGTCCTTCTTGCATCGGCACGCTGCCAAGACCGATGCTAGATGCATCGCAAGAAATGTCGAATAGCTTCATCGTATCCGGCTGAGAAAGAACTAGGGCTGTTTTGAGATGTATCACTAAAGTCTTGAAAGCTTGTTCACACGCAGCACCCCAAACAAATCTGGCACTCTTCTTCAATAATTCCGTCATCGGTCTAGCGATCTTGGAGAAGCCCGGAATGAACCTCCGGTAATAAGCCGCTAAACCGATGAAACTTCGGATTTCATGCACAGACTTTGGTGACTCCCATTTCTGTACTTGGATAATCTTACTCGGATCTACAGCGATGCCCTCCACTGAATAATGTCCTAAAAAAGGTACTTGATTAATTCAGAATTCACACTTGCTGAATTTTGCATAGAGCTGGTGATCTCGCGATCTTTGTAGCACAATATGCAGATGCTCAACATGTTCTTTCTCTGACTTGGAGTACACCAAGATATCATCGATGAAGACCATGACGAATTTATCCAACTCTGGCATGAACACTGAATTCATCAGATACGGAGCGTTGGTCAAACCAAAAGACATAACGAGATACTCATACAGTCCGTATCTCGTTGAGAAAGCCGTCTTCAGAATATCTTCTGCCCGGATTTTAATCTGATGATATCCGGACTGAAGATCCATCTTCAGGAATACTTTAGCACCCACTAATTGATTGAAGAGCATATCAATGCGCGGTAGTGGATACTTGTTCTTGATGGTAACAGCATTAAGAGGATAATAATCAACACAAAGCCATAGTGTTTCGTCCTTCTTCTTGACAAACAACGCTGAACAACCCCAAGGTGACAAACTCGGTCGTATAAAGCCCTCGCTCATTAGGTCATTCAGCTGTGTCTTCAATTCTGCCAGTTCATCGAGTGCCATCTTGTACGACCTTCGTGAAAATCGGTGTTGTTCCAGGCGCAATCTTAATCTTGAACTCTATGTCCCGTTTGGACGGCATGTCTGGTAAGTCATCGGGGAACACATCTGGATTTTCACGTATCACCAGAATGTCATCTATCTTCACAATTTCTGTGTGGTTCAATGTGCAACCTGCTGCCTACTGGCGCCCAGAATTAATATATAAAGACCGTGCTGTGGGGAGTTGAGCTCAATGGTCCTAGAGCTGATGTTAAGAACTGCATAGTGGTAATTCAACCATGACATCCCCAAAATGACGTTGATCTTCAGACATTCAAGAATAATGAGAGTAATGGGGTATATTCTACCCCCAAACAAAGAGGTGCTCGGGAGACAGTCTCACTTGTGGTACTGCTGCCCCCGGGCGAAGATATGGGGTATTGGCTTTTTGTAGAAGTTGTTTGGAGCTGATGTTGAGTCACAAAAGATTGGCTAATGAAGTTGTGTGTGGCACCAGAATCGAAGAGAATTAACACCGGTAGTTGATTCATAGAAAACATCCCTGCTAAAGCAGCTTCTCCTTCCGGAACATCATCAATCACTGTATAGTGAATGCTACCCCTTGTCTGCCCTCCTTTCTGCAGATTTAGGTCCGGGTCTGAATATTGCAAATATGATGATCCACAGCCTTGAATTCCCTCCGGACAATACCTAGCGTAATGGCTCATATACCAACAATTGAAACACGGATGTCTCTCCGGTTCTTCGCTGACTTGTGGTTGGATGCTAGGTACACATGGCTGCAGCGATGGAGCACATAGCACCGTCTGATGCTGCTGCTTTGGAGGTGGTGCAAGTTGTGGTACTTTACCAGCAATCAACCTCTGAGGATTTGATCGTACAGGTGGCCTCCATCTATCACCGGGTGGCGTTCGGTACACCAAACGGTATATTTGGGGCACATAACTTGTGCTGGACTACTCGATCTCACTCATCTTTCTTTTCTCAGCTTGCCACTCGAGTGTCGTCCTTTCTTGTGTGAGAGCCGCATCGACCATGTCAGTGTAACGGCCTTTGTTAAACACGGCCAACTTCTCCTGTAATATGGCACTCAGGCCATGGAAGAATAGATCACATCGTGCCTCTTCTATCGCCACATATTCGGGAGCATATTGAGCCAAAAGGTTAAACCTTCTGACATACTCAAGGACACTCATGTCCCCTTGCTTCAAGTTCAATATATCCTCCCGCTTTGCCTTGATAATACCTATTGGTATGTGACGAGTACGAAAGGCTTCACAGATCTCACTCCATGTCACTTGATGACCTTCCGGAATGCTGGCGAGATGTTCAACCCACCAGTTTCCGGCGGCTCCATGGAGTTGCTGAGCGGCAAACATTGTCTTCTGATATTCGTCTCACTCGAATACTCCGAATTTAGAATCCGTGACACGAAGCCACTGATCTGCTTCCACAGGTCTGGTAGCTTCAGTAATGTGGTTGAGTCGCCAAGAAATCCAGATAAGCGTTCCGTGGTGGAATGACTTGTTGCGTGTTCTGGAGTACGCCCTGCTGTACCAAGGCTTGGAGTAAGCGTGTGTTCTCTTGAGTTGCTTCTTGGATTATCCTGGTGTTCTATTGGTTACACATGATAACTCGAGTCATAAGATCCATCCATCCCGTGGATGGTGGTTCCTACGGTGGGATAGATTCATCACCGCCTCGGCGGGAACTCCCGGCCTTACTCCTAGGGCAAGTACGAACCATACTGCAAAAATACATTTTGAGATGAGTTAACCATGAACTCAGCAGTATGTGAGACTAATGAAAACATGAATATGTCAAAACTTTATGAAAGCAGTAACAAAATCCATGTTTACACAAGTCCTTAGAGTAGGCATAGCTAACCGGCCTATCTGTACAGAACAGACCTTTATGCACAAACTCCAGATTTTGATCCAGTTAACAGCATTTTCATAACTCAAGTTGAATACCAAAGTTAAAGTTAACTTAAATATATTTCCAACGAGTATTCATATGCCTTCATATTGTAAAATCCCCAAAAAGTGGTAGCAAGAAAATTCAGCTCAGGTACACTCATGAAAAATGAGGGGAATTAAAACTTTGAATTATAATGGGGTAAGTTCAAAGTGAGGGTTTAGACTTCCCAAAACTTCCAAACATGGAGATCTAAATTCATAACTTGGGTCTTCATAATCCAAATATTCACCCTCCCAAATTTTAGCTCATTTGGAGGAGTTTCAATATTTGTTTGGGATTAAAGGAGGAAGCCCTCTAGTCTGAATTCCAAATTCAGTTTCAAATTCTAATTCCCTCAATTTCAAAATTTGGTTTCACAACTGAGTTCTCCACCTTTGAATGAGCATCCATGCCAAAAATGGGAAACTTTGGAGCTGGTTTGCTATATTTTTGGGGCAATACAAAGTGGAGAATTCAAACTTCTTTTCAAATTCAAATGATCAAACCCCATTCAAATTCTACACCAGAATTCAAACCATTTGAATTCTGCAAATTCAAACTTAACTTTGGGATGAAGTAAAGCTTTAATGTTGAGTTGCTGGAGGGAAAAATATCAGAAAGGTTTGACTAAACAAAGGGGGAGGTGGGGCCCAATTGCCAGCCACCTAAAGCAAACAAACCGACTGTTTTTCCCTCTCTCTCTGTTCCTGGTTGATCGCGGCGCGACAGCTCCCAGAAAAGCGCTCCACCCAACGTCCTCACCGAGCCACCGAGCTGGTTCTCGCTGGCCGACGTCAGCGCGCGCGCGTGGGCGATAAGAGCGGCCGCCCGGGTACCCCAGCTCTACTTCTCCTCCTCCTCCTCAGCTCGGTTGCCGCGGCTGCCTTGTCCACAACGAGCACCACCGATAGCCTTCTCTCCCGATCGACCACCGCCTGCTGAGCTCGGCGTGCCTCTCGTGCGGCTGAGCCGCAGGAACGTTGCGCCAGGTCTCTCTCCTGCTCCCTGAAGCCTCAAGTGAACACCAGCACCGGTGGTTGGCGCCTACGAGCTGGAATTCCCTTCGGAGCTCCGGTGTTGATCGCCTGTACGCCACACCGTCGCCCGACGGATTTGCGGCCTCTTACGATCAACAGAAAGGTCCCTGAGGTGCGTGAGGAACCCTTCCTCCTTCCTTTCCACCAGTTCCTGCTTTCTTAGCTCTGGTACCGAGTATTTTGAAGTTTGGCGCCGGCGGATCTTTAGAAACCCGAGGACCCATCGAAGAAATTCGTTGTGCTCGGGGTAGCTCCGCACTAGATGAGCTTAGAGTAGCTCCAGCACATGCTTGCGCATCTCCCCGAAGTTCTAGCAGCTCAAATGAGCAAGTAGAGATGCTGGGTGCCGAGTTTTTGTCGCCGCCGGAGTTTTGTAGGCTCGGGTCGCCGGTGAGGTCCCCTCTCCGGTGGGTTTCAGGGAGAGCGAGCTATGGGTCGACGATGTCCATGGGACACTGGTGCTTTTGGAGCAAACCCTAACCCGAAAGACCCACTGTTGAGGGAGAGCGAGGTCGCCGAAGTAAGGTTCGACATGGTCGCTTGTGCAAGCACCTTTCCGGCTGTTGTCATCGGCTCCCGACCCCACCATCGTGTTCAGCACGGTGTAGAACTCACAGGCGGTGAGTTTGACGAAGTTTGGACCACGGGAACGCCGTCCCGGTGAGCCTCGCCGGCGTGCGCCGCCACAGGAGGCGCGGGCAGCGCGAGGAAGACGAAGGAGGGTCGGGTCCCACCGGTCAGCCTCCGTATACGCGCGGGGATCGGCTTGTGGCGCCTGATCCAGTGCGGCTGCGTGGGAATAACACCGTAGCCCCCGGTGTTGCTAAAATCTGACTGGTCCGAATTAAAACAGTGGGCCCAGCCCAATTATTTGAACTTTCTATTAGAGAAATAATTCCAGGAATTAGCTGATCTTTACAAGGCCATAACTTTGTGTAGAAAACTCCAAAAAGAGTGAGACCAATTTTGTTGGAATCCTCAGGAGGAGTACTTCGCAGAGAAACCAATTTTAGGCTATGAAAATGCCAGGAATTTCTGTAGAATTGTTTCTAGTAAATCCTTTAGGAATTTATTATAGGAGCAATTCTTTATGAAATATTCCCAAATTTTGGCAGCAAATCCTATTCATATATACTGATCTCCAGTAAAAATTTGGGCTTCATTGGAGTTCATTTGCTAGGCTAAACTGCCTTCCCAAGTTCAGCCTTTATTTAGAAATTCAAATTTAAACAGAAGCTTTTTCAGAACTCCTGTCTAAGTTCAAAAATTCATATCTCTCTGATGGTAGCTCCAAAAATGGTGAAACAAATTTTGTTAGAACCATGGAGACTTACCCTAATCATATCTTCCATTTCTAGCTATGTCAAAGCTCCTGATTTGGGCTTAAAATTCAGATAAGCATTGTACTTGTAGGAATTTTAAAGACTACATTATGCAATGACATGTCTCCAAATTTGGCTCAAGTCATCCTTAGAGAGTCTAGTATCCACTGAAAAATTCTCAAAGCCAATTAAGGATCATAAATAGCAGTAGCTATGAATAGAAGTTCAATTTCTATAAACCTTTAATACTTACACATGTATTTTATTACATTTCATCATAGTGACCGAAGTTGAGGACGCACCGGAGCCTTTGGACGTCCTGCCACCTGAAGTTGACTTCCCATCTAACTCGCAACCAGGCAAGCCCCGGTTTGCACTTAAGTACCTTTTATAAAATTCTTTATTTGTATCACTTATGTCTAGGGTGAATGTTTGCATTAGAGTTAAGGTGTTTGAAACCCCACTTGCATAACCTTTTAAATCCTATGAAGGGTTGGGTAGCTTACAGAGCCGACGAGTAGACAAGGCCCCGCTAATATACTTAGGACCTCGGTAGAAGTCGAGTAGTTGGAATCTACTCGCGAGGTAAGGTTTATCACACGGTTTGGTCAGAATAGAAAATGGCTTAAGAGTGGTAAAAATGAGACCCAGCAGGGGGGTAGGAAGCAGTGAGCGGAGGTCTCACGTGCGTAGCCCTGTTGGTGTCGATTGAGGACCGAGTCGTGTGCGGGCCTGCTGAACAAGTATCGAACAGTACCAGATGGCATACTGACATAAGCAGGAAACCGATGTAAATGGTTAACCTGGGTGCCGAGGCTTACCCAACCGTAAACAGGAGTGGGTTGAGGGTAGCAAGGTGTAAATCTGCCTGTGGGCACAGTCACGCTCCACGCGGGGACCTCCTGCCCGTTACGGATGGACCGGTTCGGTGTTTGGGTTGCCTTTGAAAGGTGGTTGCATACAACAGAGTAGGAATGGGTGTGGAATCACGCTTCTGAAAGTGGGTGTATGCAACGTGTTGTCCGGGTGTCTCCTGTTTGCAATCACCGTCCCTCGCGGTTATTTGAGTACCGCTTGTTCACTGTTTCGTGACGTAGTAAGAAGTGAAGTAAGCCAGTTGAATGATAATATGCTGTGATGATATATTAATGTTTTGGAAACCATGTATGCTGTAGATGTAGAGCTAATTCAGTTTACTTTCCGCTTTGGGCATCACCACATCGGAGGAAAGCGTTTCTTGTTTGATTGTGGACTTCCGATTTGAGGGCTGCCTAAGGCACATGAATTTGACGCTATAAAACTGAAAGTAAGGATCAACTTATAGGCGTGTCTTTGTCGCAAATTCCTTTTCCTATCATACATCTCCCTGCATGTAGAGTTCCATGCCTAGGTCAGACGGTTAAGCATTGCTGAGCCATCGTGCTCACGGTTGCAATATTTGAGCTGTATGCAGGTGAGAGCTATGAGGAGGGTTCCGAGGATGAGGCGATGCCCCCGTCAGGGTACACGGCCGAGATGGAGCCCTGCACGCCGCCGTGATTTCTCCGGTTCCATGCTGCTAGCATGTAGCGTCCCCGGGCTGGACGGCTGCACTTTTGCATAGTTAGGATGAGAGGCTACTAATGTGCATTACTTCCGCTGTATAGTTATATTTTGTAAAAGACTTCCACTGTTTTATATTAAATAAAAGTTTGCATGTTGTTCTTTATTCTTTTCTAGTGCGCTGTTGGGTGCCGCATCGTACGGCACCACCTTATGCGATCCTGGAGTGGGTGAACCAACGGGTGGTCCCCACAGCCGTGGTATCAGAGCCGCATTGGGAATAGCACGCTCGAAAAGAGCTTATTTTGAAAACTTAGAAGTAGTCGAGTGAGGATTAGTCATTAAGCCCACATAAGGTCTATGATAGTACTAGTTATGATGGTGGAAAGCTAACTTATATGTTATACATTCTGTAATGACGCTCTGACGTCAGGTAAGAGGTAAGGTACGCCACCGTAGGCGGATCAATTATGGTAACTCGCCATACGAGTAATAGTATGGGATGATATACCGTGGCTTGGCACGGTAGTGAATATGAGTTTCTGAACCTCTTAATGGTTCTGAGAGCATATGAAAACGCTGATCTCCAGCGTGCTTTAGGCAAAAGTGAGAATACCCCATCGTGTGGTAAGCAACACGATAGTATGCAACTCTTGAACGTTCAATGTTCAAAGGGCCATACGCAGCACTCGCCATCGGCGTGCCTCAACGGTCATGAGGCAGTAGGTGGTATCCATTGGGTTGATAAAATTCCCAACCGTGACGACCCGTTCGCGCTCTACTCGGGTTCCCCGTCGTGTGGTGTGAAAACACGACCATGACCTTGAGACGTGGCTTGGCTCAAGGACGATCCGTATGGCAATGATACGGGACCGTATGTTTTTACTATGATATGGAACTGCCTGCAATGTTAAAATCTTTGTGTGCATCATTATTGTGTGTTTTTCTGCAGGTACACTAACCACGTTAGTGCATGACGTTTAGAAACCGTTTGTGAGTGACGTTCTTAGTTCCACCATTGGACACGTATATGCCGGAATACCGGTTTAGGATTTTTCTTTGGTGAGGAAACGTAGTACCGACTGCATAAGAGTTTATTTTCAAAGAAAAGAGTCCAAATGAAGTTTAGGAATCCATTTAGGGGTTAGTAAACTCCTATATTGAACTAAGAGTCAATTGGGAGTATAGGTTCAATCTCAAAAGCTTAGGAACAACCTCCCCTGTTTTTGGCAGAAATTTTTCTGAACTTGAACAGGGCCTAACATAAGATTGGTTGAACCAATGGAGGTGTGGGATAGCATTCTGGAAAGGTTTATAAGTCCTCTACAACTTTTCTGTAGAGTTCCAGAACAAAATCTCCCTCCAAAGGGATGAAAATATCAGATGAATAGGTACTGTCCAAAAACAGGGCAGACCAAATCCTCTCTGGAATTTTCTGTATTTCAACCAAAACACTTAGTTTCACCGTTCGACGTCCAGTGGCTGTTGTAAAACAGCGAGTTGGAGTCGAAGGGTTTATGCATTTGACATATCACTTCGAGTTAGTACATGTTTGGGTCCAATACAATAGTGAGGAATTAAGCATGCTAACACACATAACATCCCGTGGTGACCTCGATGGTCGAAATGAACTTTTAACCCATAAAGTTCAATACTTTGGAACTCGATCGTATGACACGGTCCAGGGATGTATATGGTGCATAAAGTTTATACTTTATCCATATGTGTGATTGTTATGCGCATTGTTTATCCCATTCTCGCATTACTATTGTATAGACTGGATGAGCTAAACCCACATGTGCTGATCATTTGAGTGGTATGAATGCAGAATGGTGCGGACACGTTCAACGCAAGAGGAGGGAGGTCCGAGTCAAGTTTGTGGTGATGAGTCTCCACCTCTGAGCAGACCACGACGCAGCAGCAACCACCTCCTCCACCGCCAGAACTTCCAAGGAATCTTGCGGAGGTTCTCGCCACAGTGCTCAGCTCGCGCGACGAGCAAACCGAGTTACTGCAGGTGTTGGTGCAGCAGAATGCGTCCCATCAGGGAGGACGCCAAGACAATGGGCAATGCCAGCCCCAACAAAGTTCATATTCAGAATTCATGGTGACCTATCCACCGGTCTTTACGGAGGCCGAAGAACCTTTGGAGGCGGACAGCTTTATCCGCACTCTGGAGGCGAAGTTCGGGCTGCTACGATGCACCGAACACCAGAAGGCGCTGTATGCAGCGCAACAGCTTCAAGGAGAAGCCGGTACCTGGTGGGCGAACTACACCGCCTCCTTACCGGCTGGCCATGCCGTCACATGGACGGAGTTCCGGGAGGCGTTCCGCGCCTATCACATACCTCCCTGTGTGATTGAAATGAAGCTCCAGGAGTTCCTGGCCCTACGACAAGGCGAGAGGAGTGCTCATGAGTACTCCAGGTTATTCAACCGGCTGGCGCAGTATGCGCCAGGATTTGTGGGCACCGAAGAAAACAAGCGCAATGCGTTCTTCCGGGGCCTGAACTCCAAGATGAAGGTCCATCTCTCCTAGAGCAATCGCGGCACATTCAACGACCTAGTTAATGCCGCGATTCTACAGGAGAATGCTCAGCGCGAGCGCGGTTCTGACAAGAGGAAACGCAGCACGCTGACGAGCAGCAGTGGTGGAACGCCACAGAAATACCGCGTGGTATATCGTTCACCATCCGGTCAGAGATATCAGCCACCGGCGCGACCGCCTCAGTTTCACGGTCGGAAATATAATGGCCGGGCTTTCGACCGACGTATCCACCACAGCAACAGCAGCAGCAAAGGATGGTCCCGCGTGCGCCCCAATTTCAACAGCGTGCACCGGGATTCCGTCCTCAAGTCGGCGGGACCCCGACACCTTACACGTGCTATACATGTGGCCGTGTCAGGCACATTTCGAGGGACTGCCCCGAGCCGCGACAGGGCAGGGGTGCAGCACCTTATCAGGGTGCTAATCAGCCCCACAATCAGCCCAAGAAACCAGCACCAAAACCCGGCAACGTCCACCACTTAGCTATCGAAGATGTACCGGAAGGCGAACCCGTCCTCGCGGGTACGTTCTCTTACCTGGATCATCCCGTAGTCATACTTTTTGACTCCGGTGCCACCCATAATTCCATAAGTCAGTCTTATGTTATTAAATATCAACTGCCTATCATTCCCACAAATAATTCATATTTGATATGTTCTCCGGGTGGGAAAATAACAGCTGATAGAATGGTCTATAGAGCACCATTACAGTTGGGTGGAAATCTATACCCGACGTCTCTAATCATGTTAGAGAGTCAAAAACTCGATGTCATTTTAGGAATGTCATGGCTACATTGCCATGGTGCTGTTCTTGACATCATTCCACGTGTGGTTCGTTTAAACTCTCCACTTCATGAACCACATGTTCTTATTCTTGACCGTTCGGTTCAAGAATCTCCAGCCACCTATAACACGGAAGCCACAAAACATGAGGATATTCGTGTGGTCCGTAAATACCCGGATGTCTTTCCGGATGATCTTCCGGGCATGCCACCCGAAAGAGATGTCGAGTTCAAGATTGAACTTGTACCTGGGACGACGCCGATATCACGGAGACCGTATAAAATGGCTCCGAATGAGCTGGCTGAATTGAAGGAGCAGCTCAATGACTTAATGAAGAAGGGTTTCATTCGACCGAGTTCCTCGCCATGGGGATGCTCGGCGCTGTTTGTGAAAAAGAAGGATGAAACCTTGAGGTTGTGTGTGGACTACCGACCTCTCAACGCCGTCACCATCAAGAATAAATATCCACTGCCCCGCATCGATATTCTCTTCGATCAACTTGTGGGTGCGAGTGTATTTTCCAAGATGGATCTTCGCTCCGGATATCATCAAATCAAGATCCGTGCGGAAGATATTCCAAAGACGGTCTTCTCGACGAGATATGGGTTGTATGAATACCTCGTCATGTCCTTCGGTCTCCCCAACGCCCCGGCACACTTCATGTATCTCATGAACTCAGTGTTCATGCCGGAGATGGACAAGTTTGTGGTGGTGTTCATAGACGACATCTTGTTCTACTCCAAGACTGAAGAAGAACACGCCAAACACTTGCATATCGTACTTCAGCGATTAAGAGACCATAAGCTTTATGCTAAGTTCAGCAAGTGCGAGTTTTGGATCAGCCAAGTGCCATTCCTTGGTCACATTATTTCTGCAGAAGGCATTGCAGTTGATCCAAGCAAAATTGAACAGGTGCTGAAATGGAAGTCCCCCACATCAGTACATGAAGTCAGGAGTTTCCTCGGGTTAGCAGGATATTATCGGAGATTCATACCGAACTTCTCCAAGCTTGCTAAGCCAATGACTGAACTGTTGAAGAAGGGGATCAAATATGTTTGGAGCTCAGCTTGCGAAGAAGCTTTCCAAGAATTAGTGAAGCATCCTACAACATCCCCGGTGTTAGCTCAACTGGATACACCCAAGCCCTTCGACGTATATTGTGATGCATCCGGTATCGGGCTTGGCTGTGTATTGATGCAAGGAGGAAGAGTTGTCGCCTATGGCTCACGTCAACTCCATAACCACGAGCAGCACTATCCGACTCATGATCTCGAGCTGGCTGCTGTGGTATTGGCCTTGAAGATGTGGAGGCACTATTTGCTTGGGAACTTAGTGCACCTCTACACCGACCACAAAAGTCTGAAATATATATTCACTCAAAAGGAGTTGAATATGCGGCAACGGAGATGGCTAGAACTGATCAAAGACTATGAGATCGAGATTCACTACCATACCGGGAAGGCAAACGTGGTTGCCGATGTCTTAAGCCGCAAATCTCATGTCAACAGTCTGTCCATCACCCCACTTGAAGGGGAGGAGCCGAGTTTATACTTGGTTCCATATGGGGCATTGTATAATCTTTCTCTCATCCCTACAATACGAGGGGAGATTATGGAAGCGCAGAAGAAAGACGTGGGAATGTCGCACATTCGGAGAAGGATGAAGAATGGCGAAATAAAATGCTTCCGAAGAGATGATAACGGTACAATATGGTTTAAAGACCGTATAGTGGTACCCCCGTGACATGAAGCTTCGGAGGAAAATCTTGGACGAAGCTCATTTGTCCAAGTATTCTATTCATCTGGGCAGCAACAAGATGTACCAAGATCTGAAAACAAGGTTTTGGTGGACACGGATGAAAAGAGAAATCGCAAAGTACGTATCCGAATGTGATACGTGTCGGCGGGTGAAAGCCGACCATATGCGTAAAGCCAGAAAGCTGCAACCGTTGAACATTCCGCCGTGGAAGTGGGAGGATATCAGCATGGACTTCATAGTCAGATTACCTCTCACGTCTCACAAACATGACTCAATTTGGGTGATAGTCGATCGACTAACCAAGTCGGCTCATTTCATTCCCGTACATACCAGTTACGTGGCCAAGCAATATGAGGAGCTTTATATTGCAAGAATCTTATGCTTGCACGGTGTTCCGCGCTCCATTATTTCAGATCGCGGTGCGCTGTTTGTCTCTCGGTTTTGGGAACAGCTGCACGCATCATTGGGGACCAAACTGATCCGAAGCTCCGCGTGTCACCCGCAGACGGATGGTCAAACTGAACGGGTTAATCAAGTGCTTGAAGACATGCTATGCGCTTGTGCCATCCACCACGGCAAGAATTGGGACGATCATTTGCCGTTGGTGGAGTTTTCTTACAACAATGGCTATCAAGCTAGCATCAAGATGGCGCCGTATGAAGCTCTCTACGGCCGGAAATGCCGCACACCTCTCAACTGGTGCGAGTCCGGCGAGCGAGTCATCTACGGCATTGAACTTGTGAATGAAGCTGAAGAACGAGTGCGAGTGATACAAGCCAACCTCAAGGCTGCTCAATCTCGTCAGAAAAGCTATGCGGATAAAAGATGCCGTCCTCTCCACTTTGACATCGGGGACCATGTGTATGTCCGTGTCTCTCCGATGAAAGGAGTTCACCGTTTCGGAGTGAAGGGTAAACTTGCGCCACGGTTCATTGGTCCGTTCACCGTTATTGAAAAATGCGGACCCGTGGCCTATCGCCTAGATTTACCGGCGTCGCTCGCAGGCATTCACAACGTCTTCCACATCTCTCAGCTGAAGAAATGCCTCAAACCCTCAGCTGAAATCCGCACTGAAGACATAGAAGTTCTTCAACCGGACCTCACGTACACGGAGTATCCAATCCGGATCATCGATGAAAAGACTCGTGCCACAAGGAACCGGACCTTATGGTTCTACAAGGTCTTGTGGAGTAACCATACCACTGATGAGGCGACATGGGAAAGCGAGGATTATCTACGCACGTATTATCCGAACTTGCTATCATCATATATCCGGTAAAGTTTTCCCCACCTTGCTTTTCCTTTGGAATCTTGGGACGAGATTCTTTTTAAGGGGGGAGGGATGTAAAATCCCCAAAAAGTGGTAGCAAGAAAATTCAGCTCATGTACACTTATGAAAAATGAGGGGAATTAAAACTTTGAATTATAATGTGGTAAGTTCAAAGTGAGGGTTTATACTTCCCAAAACTTCCAAACATGGAGATCTAAATTCATAACTTGGGTCTTCATAATCCAAATATTCACCCTCCCAAATTTTAGCTCATTTGGAGGAGTTTCAATATTTGTTTGGGATTAAAGGAGGAAGCCCTCTAGTCTGAATTCCAAATTCAGTTTCAAATTACAATTCCCTCAATTTCAAAATTTGGTTTCACAACTGAGTTCTCCACTTTTGAATGAGCAGCCATGCCAAAAATGGGAAACTTTGGAGCTGGTTTGCTATATTTTTGGGGCAATACAAAGTGGAGAATTCAAACTTCTTTTCAAATTCAAATGATCAAACCCCATTCAAATTCTATACCAGAATTCAAACCATTTGAATTCTGCAAATTCAAACTTAACTTTGGGATGAAGTAAAGCTTTTAATGTTGAGTTGCTGGAGGGAAAAATATCAGAATGGTTTGACTAAACAAAGGGGGAGGTGGGTCCCAATTGCCAGCCACCTAAAGCAAACAAACCGACTGTTTTTCCCTCTCTCTCTGTTCCTGGTTGATCGCGGCGCGACAGCTCCCGGAGAAGCGCTCCACCCGACGTCCTCACCGAGCCACCGAGCTGGTTCTCGCTGGCCGACGTCGGCGCGCGCGCGTGGGCGATAAGAGCGGCCGCCCGGGTACCCCAGCTCTACTTCTCCTCCTCCTCAGCTCGGTTGCCGCGGCTGCCTTGTCCACAACGAGCACCACCGATAGCCTTCTCTCCCGATCGACCACCGCCTGCTGAGCTCGGCGTGCCTCTCACGTGGCTGAGCCGCAGGAACGTTGCGCCAGATCTCTCTCCTGCTCCCCGAAGCCTCAAGTGAACACCAGCACCGGTGGTTGGCGCATACGAGCTGGAATTCCCTTCGGAGCTCCGGTGTTGATCGCCTGTATGCCACACCGTCGCCCGACGGATTTGCGGCCTCTTACGATCAACAGAAAGGTCCCTGAGGTGCGTGAGGAACCCTTCCTCCTTCCTTTCCACCAGTTCCTGCTTTCTTAGCTCCGGTACCGAGTATTTTGAAGTTTGGTGCCGGCGGTTCTTTAGAAACCCGAGAACCCATCGAAGAAATTCGTTGTGCTCGGGGTAGCTCCGCACTAGATGAGCTTAGAGTAGCTCCAGCACTTGCTTGCGCATCTCCCCGAAGTTCTAGCAGCTCAAATGAGCAAGTAGAGATGCCGGGTACCGAGTTTTTGTCGCCGCCGGAGTTTTGTAGGCTCGGGTCGCCGGTGAGGTCCCCTCTCCGGTGGGTTTCAGAGAGAGCGAGCTATGGGTCGACGATGTCCATGGGACACTGGTGCTTTTGGAGAAAACCCTAGCCCGAAAGACCCACTGTTGAGGGAGAGCGAGGTCGCTGAAGTAAGGTTCGACATGGTCGCCGGTGCAAGCACCTTTCCGGCTGTTGTCATCGGCTCCCGACCCCACCATCGTGTTCAGAACGGTGTAGAACTCACAGGCGGCGAGTTTGACGAAGTTTGGACCACGGGAACGCCGTCCCGGCGAGCCTCGCCGTCGTGCGCCGCCGCGGGAGGCGCGGGCAGCGCGAGGAAGACGAAGGAGGGCCGGGTCCCACCGGTCAGCCTCCGTATACGCGCGGGGATCGGCTTGTGGCGCCGGATCCAGTGCGGCTGCACGGGAATAACCCAGTAGCCCCCGGTGTTGCTAAAATCTGACTGGTCCGAATTAAAACAGTGGGCCCAGCCCAATTATTTGAAGTTTCTATTAGAGAAATAATTCCAGGAATTAGCTGATCTTTACAAGGCCATAACTTTGTGTAGAAAACTCCAAAAAGAGTGAGACCAATTTTGTTGGAATCCTCAGGAGGAGTACTTCGCAGAGAAACCAATTTTAGGCTATGAAAATGCCAGGAATTTCTGTAGAATTGTTTCTAGTAAATCCTTTAGGAATTTATTATAGGAGCAATTCTTTATGAAATATTCCCAAATTTGGGCAGCAAATCCTCTTCATATATACTGATCTCCAGTAAAAATTTGGGCTTCATTGAAGTTCATTTGCTAGGCTAAACTGCCTTCCCAAGTTCAGCCTTTATTTTGAAATTCAAATTTAAACAGAAGCTTTTTCAGAACTCCTGTCTAAGTTCAAAAATTCATATCTCTCTGATGGTAGCTCCAAAAATGGTGAAACAAATTTTGTTAGAACCATGGAGACTTACCCTAATCATATCTTCCATTTCTAGCTATGTCAAAGCTCCTGATTTGGGCTTAAAATTCAGATAAGCATTGTACTTGTAGGAATTTTAAAGACTACATTATGCAATGACATGTCTCCAAATTTTGCTCAAGTCATCCTTAGAGAGTCTAGTATCCACTGAAAAATTCCCAAAGCCAATTAAGGATCCTAAATAGCAGTAGCTATGAATAGAAGTTCAATTTCTATAAACCTTTAATACTTACACATGTATTTTATTACATTTCATCATAGTGACCGAAGTTGAGGACGCACCGGAGCCTTTGGACGTCCTGCCACCTGAAGTTGACTTCCCATCTAACTCGCAACCAGGCAAGCCCCGGTTTGCACTTAAGTACCTTTTATAAAATTCTTTATTTGTATCACTTATGTCTAGGGTGAATGTTTGCATTAGAGTTAAGGTGTTTGAAACCCCACTTGCATAACCTTTTAAATCCTATGAAGGGTTGGGTAGCTTACAGAGCCGACGAGTAGACAAGGCCCCGCTAATATACTTAGGACCTCGGTAGAAGTCGAGTAGTTGGAATCTACTCGGGAGGTAAGGTTTATCACACGGTTTGGTCAGAATAGAAAATGGCTTAAGAGTGGTAAAAAATAAGACCCAGCAGGGGGGTAGGAAGCAGTGAGCGGAGGTCTCACATGCGTAGCCCTGTTGGTGTCGATTGAGGACCGAGTCGTGTGCGGGCCTGCTGAACAAGTATCGAACAGTACCGGATGGCATACTGACATAAGCAGGAAACCGATGTAAATGGTTAACCTGGGTGCCGAGGCTTACCCAACCGTAAACAGGAGTGGGTTGAGGGTAGCAAGGTGTAAATCTTCCGGTGGGCACAGTCACGCTCCACGCGGGGACCTCCTGCCCGTTACGGATGGACCGGTTCGGTGTTTGGGTTGCCTTTGAAAGGTGGTTGCATACAACAGAGTAGGAAGGGGTGTGGAATCACGCTTCTGAAAGTGGGTGTATGCAACGTGTTGTCTGGGTGTCTCCTGATTGCAATCACCATACCTTGCGGTTATTTTAGTACCGCTTGTTCACTCTTTCATGACGTAGTAAGAAGTGAAGTAAGCAAGTTGAATGATAATATGCTGTGATGATATATTAATGTTTTGGAAACCATGTATGCTGTAGATGTAGAGCTAATTAAGTTTACTTTCCGCTTTGGGCATCACCACATCGGAGGAAAGCGTTTCTTGTTTGATTATGGACTTCCGATGTGAGGGCTGCCTAAGGCACATGAATTTGACGCTATAAAACTGAAAGTAAGGATCAACTTATAGGCGTGTCTTTGTCGCAAATTCCTTTTCCTATCATACACCTCCCTGCATGTAGAGTTCCATGCCTAGGTCAGACGGTTAAGCCTTGCTGAGCCATCGTGCTCACGGTTGCAATATTTGAGCTGTATGCAGGTGAGAGCTATGAGGAGGGTTCCGAGGATGAGGCGATGCCCCCGTCAGGGTACACGGCCGAGATGGAGCCCTGCACGCCGCCGTGATTTCTCCGGTTCCAAGCTGCTAGCGTGTAGCGTCCCCGGGCTGGACGGCTGCACTTTTGCATAGTTAGGATGAGAGGCTACTAATGTACATTACTTCCGCTGTATAGTTATATTTTGTAAAAGACTTCCGCTGTTTTATATCAAATAAAAGTTTGTATGTTGTTCTTTATTCTTTTCTGGTGCGCTGTTGGGTGCCGCATCGTACGGCACCACCCTATGCGATCCTGGAGTGGGTGAACCACGGGGTGGTCCCCACACATATCATCGCTGGATAAAAATTTATGATTTTCCAAAGTTGACAGAATTCCTGGATTAAATTTGCCAGGATCTACTTTATATATGGCTATCTTTATCACAGTTGTATATGCAACTACAATAATAATCTGAGCAATCTTTTAACTACAACAATGTTGCACATTTCATAACCTTTCCAACGGTATATCATAGGCTCCTTAGGGATTTTTCTACAAAAAGTTATGGCTTAAAAACAGAAATGTCCAGAGAGGTTTTGCTCCTGTCCTTGTTCGGAACAGTTTACCATCAACTGGATTTCCCACAAATTTAACGTGTGATTTTTCTCTGGAGGTCTACAAAGAAGTTGTATAGCACTTAAAAATATTTCCTGAACTGTATCATGCTCCTTAATTGGGTAAATCTACTCAGAGTTATGCTCTTTCAAAATCCAGCAAGAATTCCTGCCAGAAACAGAGCACTCTGTTTTTGAAATCTTTGAAGCCTAGTCATCCTCTCATTTGAATCTTAGCTCAAAATAAGAGTTCAGTAACTAATATTTGTTTCAAAAATCCACTTTTAGTTGAACATTTAGTTCATGTATCATTTCTTCAACCGAAGAAGATTATTAAGTGTAGTACGGCGTCAATGCACCGTAAGAATCATTTCGGTACTACGTAGCCTCACAAAAGAAAATCCTAACAGGATTATACCGGCATATCCATATCATTGGTGGCACTAAAACAGTCACTCGCAAACGTATGCTACTCGTACAACGGTTCATGGTTAAACCTGCATAAATGACACACAATCATCAGGTCCGGTTGCACACCGAACCCGGTCCCAATACATTCGTACACCCGTTCGTCATCACTCGCACAGGTGTTCTCAAGCCAAACACGCCTTGAGCTACGTGTTCACGTTACTAACCACGTGACAGGGTCTCCCATACTTGCCCGTAGCACTACAGGGAAGGGCGTTGCTCGAATACCCAAAATGACATGAAGAGTCGTAGACGATACTAAAGCTGGCCGGGTGACCTGCCACCCGTGGGGCTCCACCCTTCAGCTTGTGCGCACTGGTGGACAGAGCTTACATGCACCCCCCCCCCCCCCAAGACATAGAACGTCCCGAGATGCATGATTTTCTGACATAATCAAGTAAGTTAGATTGCCACCTTCATATTAGACTAATATAGTAGTCCTTATATGGGCTTAGTACCGTTTCCTCACCATATCCTAAGTTTTTGTCGCAATACGATCCTTATTCTGTGCGCTATTCCCAATGTAGCTCTGATACCACGCTGACAGGGACCCGGCTACCCGTTCATTCACGGGACCGTGCCGCTCGCCTGGGAATCGCATTGGGTGGTGCCGTGATATGCGGCACCCAACAGCACACTTACAAGGAAACATGTATTACATAAATCAAAAGCAGAAGCTTACAAAGGTTCTTTGTAAATAATTTACATCAAATAGCTACAGCGGAAGACTGTAATCATCTCACGTCGAATAACTACTAAGCACTCGAGAAGATGTCCAGCCCGCGGACTCTTCTCACTAGCAACACGAAGACAACTGCAGCGGCTGGGTTCTCCATGTTTTAAATGATTCGGAAGTCTCCGAGTCTCACCGGACAGCCTTCTTCTTAGCATCGATGTTAACCTGCAAAACCACTCGTATAGCAAGCGTGAGCACATAGGCTCAGCAAGACTGATCCGTATCTCCTAAACAAGAAACTCTACATGCACGGCGGATTGAAATAGGTTAGCTGAATTTGCATAAAGGACTTGCCTAATGTTGATCCTTAACTTTCAGTTTTTTAAGCCTCATTTTAAAGACCTTGAGCCTAACAACATTGCAACTCCACAATCAAACAAGAAACGCTTTGTTGCGATGCTTCTTGCACAAAGTGAACTAAACTTTAATTAGCACTATCTCTACTTCAAGCATGGTTCCATTACAAGTTAAATCATAAGCCTTATCAATATTCAAACGAAACCAGTTCAGTTCTTACTACATCAAGACGCAGTAGGCAAGTATGCTCATATGACCGTGAGTGACGATGATTCGAATCAGTACACGCCCGGACTACACGACACATATACCCATACTCCGAGTTGCCAGCAGCAACCTCAACTGATGTTGTACGCGGCCACCTTTCCCAAGTTCTTCCACACAGGACGCAGTCCAATTGCCCCGAATAGCAAGCTCCCTAAAGGTACATACCCGCAGTGATATGTTCTTCAGCCAGTTACCTCCTGCTATCCTGATGCCAAAAGCCTAAGACGATTAGAAAAGTTCCAATGTGGATCTCACAAGGTACATCGGTTTTCTGGGTCCCATATAGCTAGTATGCGCCCCGTACACAACTCAAACTTGTCCAACAGGGCCAAGCATGGACGGGCCTTAAACGACACAGGCAGGGCTATGCAAGCACGGTCCGCAGCCTGCTGCCTCTAAACCTTCCTGCCGGGTCTCCATTTCTTAATTCTGAACTTTCCTCATTATTTCTATTCCCGACCCGCTCCGAAGAAACCAAGCCCTAAACTCGCGAGTAGATTCCAACTACTCGACTTCTACCGGACCTTTCCTACTAACATTTAGCATAGCCAAATTCCACTCCAGGAGGTGCTATTCTAACCTTTCTCTCTTCGGATATTCTGGTCATGCAAATGGGTTTTCAATATCAACTAGACCTAATGCATTCAATCATTCAAAGCTATGATCTCTAGAAATGAAAAGACATTATAAATAGCTTGAATGCAAACCAGGTTTGCCTGTTTTGCAGGTTACTAAGATTACAATCAGTTAGTGTAGTTCGCTTGAGGCTTGATCCCATGCTTTCCTCCCTCCTTGATCTCCACTTTAATTGTTTCACAATCTTCACGTTGCTGCTACACGTTATGAATATGCACAAGTATTTAATTATAAAGATTTTGCTAACAAGTTCTAATGACAAGCTAGAAACTGGAACTCTGTTTAAGAATTTAAAATGACACTGGTGCTAAGGTTTGGGTTTGGGTTAAGCAACATGATCAAGTGATAAGTGCATTTCATTACTTGTGTTTTAATCATCTAAAGAGGTTAAACAGGATAGTGATGATCCAGAGCTCCAATGGAGCTGAAAATTTTCATGTGAGTTCCTTGTCAAAAGAAAGTTCTCTGGACCAAAAATTAGTACTTTTCACTGAGTAGTTTACTCAGAACAATTCTCTAAGAAATTAAGCAAAAAAAATTAATTCTGAAGTAAAACACATGTTCATGTCAAAATTAGTGAACTAATATTTCAATTATAGTTCATAGAGCCTGAATGAATTTTTCTAGGATTTTTGTAGGCAAGAACTGCCCAGAGCTGCATTTTCATGTTTTGGTAATTCTCTGAAAATGCTTCTGAATTCATTTGAACACAGCAACTTAGAATCTGAATTCTCCTAATCAAATCAACTCCAAATGAGTTGAAATGTTTACAGGAGTTCAATAACATCCTAAAGAATATTCTGGCAAAATTTGAGGATTTTTAGATGAACCAAAAGCCCTCTAAAATTCTTTTGCTTAAAAGGTTTAAAGAATTTACCAGGCCTAATTATTGACTTTCGTACAAATTGGGTTGCATATTTGGATATAGTTTTTCAACCTGAATCTAACCCAATTTTAATCACTAAATTTGGAGTTTCCTAGCAAAATTTACACTCTTCTAATGTTTGGTCAAAATCTGTAATTCAAATTAAACCGGGAAAATTTAAATCCCTGACAGCGGCCCCCGGCTCCGTGTCACTGCCTGAGACGAAGACACACGGGACCACAGAGTTATCCCCGCACGGTCACAAGTTGATCCGGTGCCACAGAAGATCCAGCACTTTCTCATCGAGTGACTGACACGCAGGTCCGGCCTCTTCTTCATCTACCTCTGGCTCCCGTGCCCTTGCGCCGCCCACCTCGCTGGTGTTCTCGCTGGGAGGGGGTTCCCATGCCCCGAACTCAACAAATCTCGCCGCCTCTACCTAAAATCGTTTGGGGAACATGCTGCCACCGTTGGCGCCAACCGGCAATCACCGGAAATGGCTTCGCGGCGGCGACAGCCTCTGTGGCAACTCCGGCGACGTCGCGAGGACGTTGTAGTTCCCCAACCTTACTTCAGTTAGCTCCTACAGCATCACCACGACCTAGGGAGCAATGTCCAAGGCTCTGATCTCGCGAGAAACGTCGGCAAATACGAGTTCACCCGTGCGACCTAGGTCAAATTCGGTGCAAACTCGAAAAACTCAAAGAACCGAAGGTTTCCTCGACGGTTCTCCCTTGTTCTTGATTCCACGCACTCGCACGGATGTATAAAACTATCTTGCTAGGTTATGTGATGAGTGGTGCATCGTGTCACACTAACTTCCTGATTTTTTTTCTCGCGGTTCATAACGCATGTTGGCGGGAAAAGCAAAATTCCGGCGAGCACAGTTCGTGACAAGCTGCTGGGTGTTGCGATGAAGCAAGAGAAGGTCTAGGCGAACCTTTTTGCTTTTGAATCTCTGTGGGAGATGAACTGCGGCGACCGGGCGACGTGTTCTTGTGACCGGCGGCTCGCAGTTGCATCGGTGGAAGAACCGAGCTCGGCGCCGGGTTCCAGTGGGAGAAATGGCGAACTCTTGTGTCAGACATGTCGATGAGGACATGGCGACACTGTGGGGAGGCTCAGCTCAGCGTGCAACCCGTCGAGATAGCCGGGCGCTGGTGTACCGGTTGTTGCGGCTGTCGGCGGCTGAAATTGCTCGTGTAGGGAGGCAGCAGCTAGGGTGCTCGAGAGGCAGTCGATGAACAGGTTTTGCCGAGTTCTGGGCTGGCTGGGAAAGTCTTATCGGCACTGAGAGGCAGTTCGACAGGTGCTCGGGCAGAAGCATTGTGCGCATGCGCGCTGGTGCCGGCTACCCCCGCTGTCGAACACTGAACAGAGGCAAAACAGAGACTCGGTACCTCCGTGAAGTTCTTTTGGGGTGCATATGACAAGTGGGTCCCACACTCCCCCCTTATCTCTCCAAACCACTCAAAATTTGGCACAAGATGAAATTTAATTTTGTACAACTCGAATCTGAACCGCATTTGGATAATTGGGCAAATTTCATCTAAATTGAAACGTGTATTTAAATTCTTTGCAAATTTAAATCCAATTGGAAAATGGATAGCAAAACATTTCAAAAATTCCTGAAACTTTGCATACCCACTAACTTGGACCTAAAGAATTCAAATATGGAATCTGATTTTTGGTTTAGCTGCCGCAAATGAGCTTTTTAACACAACAGTATGCAATCCCTTGTGTTACCCTCATTTGAAATTTGCATTTGAACAAATGGTGTTCACAATCTGAATTTTAAACTTTCCATTGCCCATGAGACTTAAAAACTGTGGTTTTAATCTACCTTGGTTCCAGGTATGACATTAAACATGAGCTTGTGTAGAGAGAGCTCTCATGTGCATTATCACATGTGAAAGTTTAAACAAGTTCCATTTTTCATACATATGAAACCATCTTTTTGCAAACATGAGTTTCTTTGTATTCATATTTTTGGGACCTTTACAGTGTTGTGTGAAATCTTGCTTCATACAACATAAGAAAGAGCTCTTGTGTGTCTTTCGAGGCGGGTGTATGTGTCGTGTATTCTGGGATGTTATTAATTCGAATCACCGTCGCTCGCGGAAAAGGATTGAGCATACTTGTCCACTGCACCATGATGTAGTAAGAAGAGGAACTAAGTCTCTTAACATGTTGTTTATGGCTTAATCATTGTATTGGAACCTTGACTAAAGAAGATATAGTGTCAACTAAGTTTCTATTACACCTTAGGCTAGCAACATCGGAATAAGTATTTCTTGTTTGATTGTGAACTTCCGGTGTTGTGAGGCATAAGGACCACTAAAATGAGTGCAATGAGAATTTGAATATAAGGATCAAGTTTAGTCAAGCTTATTTATGCAAATTCGTGTTCCTACTGTCTTACTACCCCTGCAATTAGAGTTACATGTTTAGAATTGATGGTTAAGACTTTCTCAGCCTTAGTGCTCACGGTTGCTTCTGAGTTGTTTTGCAGGTAGCAGGATGCCTGCTATGAAGAGGGATGTTCAGTGAGACGATGAACCTCATGGTTCGTTTAACTCAATGGTAACCTAGCCGCTACATTATTTTGGTGTAGCTAGTAGGAAGCGTTCACGGGCTGAACGACTTCTCTTCGGCGTAGTTAGGGTCGAGAGTGAGTACATGTCCAGCTGTTAAATTCCGCTGTGTGTGTACTTTATGTTGTAAAAGAGGTTATCTGGAGTAAATAAATGGTTTCATATGTTCTTACCGTATTTTCGTGCATGCTGTTGGGTGCCGCATAGCACGGCACCACCGAATGCGATTCCTGGGCCAGGCAGCCACAGCGTTGTATCAGAGCCACATTGGGAATAGCACGCATGAAAAGAGTCTATTTTCGAAAACTTAAAAGTATACGAGTGAGGAACATATAGTATGCCCACATAAGGACTATTAATAGAATAATTAATTAAGGTGGCAAGCTGACTTGTGGTACTCTTGAGTACTTCAATTCGGTAATGACGCACCTACGTGGAGGTAAGCATGTGTAAAAGCCCAAGAAAAGGGACTTGCAAAAACTTTCCTGCACCTCACAACACCACAGTTTTGTTGTGGATAGCTGGTAAAAAAAATGGGAAGAGCAAGTAACCTCTATCAAAGAAGTGGTTAGAGGGGAAACTTACACTTTCACAACATGGGAAAATTCTACACATATGATCACACATGAGAGGGTGTTTCCAAACTGTTGCATTCAAATTCAGGAGTGCAGCAGCTAAAACAAGGAGTAAAGGGCATACTTGGATTCCTCAGGTTCAAATTAGTGGGGAGGCAGAGTCTCAATAATTTTTGAAAAGGTTGGCCACCCATTTTTCCAAAAAGGATCCAAATATGCAAAGAATTCAAATATACATTTGAATTTGGGGGAAATGAGCTCAACCATACAAATGTAGGTCAGTTTCAAACTCCAAATATTTGAATTCATCTCTGGCTAAGCTTTGGAGATCTTTTGAGGGGTGGGGGAGCACTGACAAGTGGGTCCCACATGTCATTGGAGAGGTTAAAATGGCACAAAGGTCAACAGCCTTAGGGGCTAAGTGTTGCACTCGGAACAGAGCCGAGGCTCAACCGTGACACACCGTGAAAACGCCGGGCGCCACCTCCTGCTCACCCCTCGCGCGCTGGCAAGCTCCTTGTGGGGGCGCAGTAACTCCCAACCGTGCCCCAGCTCGCCACGACCACGAACCGACCCCCAGTCACCGCCCTCTCGCATGACAGAGCGCCGAGGAGCCGCCGCTGTGATCCACTCGCTCGGGAGCGATCGTCTCTCGTGTACCAACGTCGGCAACTCAGCAAACCAACATCCTCAGACCTCCCACACCCTCCCCGCATCACTTCCAGTCGAGTTGAACCACTACCCACCGAGAAAAACCACGTTTTCGTGGCCGCCGGGCAGAACCGAGCAAAGGTGCTCCCGTGGGCAGCTCGGCAGAAGACTTTTCACGACCAAGGAGGAGCAGTTTTGGACGCGCCTAGACTCCACGCTGCTCGACCCCGAAGCCTAGAACCAGGGACCGATCATCACTGGCGAATTTCGCAAAACATCTCCAACCGGTGCAGAACTACCCTCGGGTAAGAAACCCACGAATTCCCGACGTATGATTGCTTAGAGTTTATCAAACTGCACACACAGGAGCTAGACTGGATGGCACCCAAGTTTGCTCCGCAACCCTAGCTTAATTTTGGCTATAGCCGGCGTATTTCCCGGTTTTTCCAGCCGCGGTTAGGGCGGGAAAGGTCGGGCTCACGGTGACGACTAGGTTAGAGCTCTCCCCGAGCCCTAGCATGGCCTTGTCGACCTTCCATGAGATCCCCCGGTGCTGTAGAGCCTCTCCACCGAGGTTTTTTGGTGGGCTACGATGACCGGGCGCCATAACTGAAGAGAGTCCGAGCCGCTGCACCGTCGCCAGCTAGGTTAGGGCCACCGCCGACCAGAGCACGCGGTACCAGCGTGTTCAGCGCGCAAAAATAGGCCCAGGCGGCGAGTTTCCGGCCGGGAGGCGGTCGGGAAGCCAAGTCCAGCGAGCAGCCGAGGTGTGCCGGCGAGGGGGCGGCGCGGGAAAAAGGGCGGGCGCGAGGAAGAAGACGAGCCGGCAGGGCCCGCTCGTCAGTCTCTCGTGACACAGTGTGGGGATTTTATGTTGCACCGGATCGGCTGTGAACGCGCGGAGAACAATCCTGTGGCCCCGTGTGGCGCAGCCGAGGTGATGACACGTGGAAGCCGGGCCCGCTGTCAGAAATTTGAACTTTCCCGGTTAATTCGAATTCCAGAAATTTCCCATACTTTAGAGCTCCATAACTTCTGCTAGGAAGCTCCAAATTTAGTGATTCAAATTGGGTTGGATTCATATTGCCTAGCTCTGTCCAGATATACAACCCAATTTGTATGAAACCCATTAATTAATTCTGGAAAATTCTTTAAATCTTTTCAGCAAAAGAATTTTAGAGGGAGTTTGGTTCATCCAAAAATCCCCAAATTTTGCCAGAATGTTCTTAAGGACATTAGTAAACCCCTGTAAAAGATTCATACCATTTGGAGTTGATTTGGTCAGAGGAATTCAAATTGGAAGGTGCTGTGTTCATTTGAATGCAGAAACATTTTCAGAGAATTTCCAAAACTTGGAAATTCAATTCTGGGCAAACCTTAACTACAAAAATGCTAGGAAAATTCATGCAAACTCTATGAGCTATAATTGAAATTGTAGTTCATTAAGTTGAGCATGAACAGGGGTATTACCTCAGAATAAATTCTTCCTTGCTGATTTGCCAAGAGAATTATTCTGAGCAAACCACTACATGAAAAGTGCTAATGTTTGGTCCAGAGGGTTTTCTTGTGACAAGGAACTCACACGAAAATTCTCAGCTCCATTGGAGCTCTAGATCACCCTGTCCTGTTTACCCACTTAAGGGATTAATATGGAAAAGGGAGAAAACCACTTAGCATTTAACCATGTGATTAAGTCCAAGCCAAACCACCAACACCAGTTCATCTTTAAATTCTTAAACAAAGTTCCGGGTGTTAGAGGCTGGTTATTAGAACTAATAGTAGAAGTCTTACTCTAAAACTCACATTTGCATCTAAATTAACATGTAGTATTTCATTAACGTGTAGCCGTTGAAGAAGAGACTCCGGAAGTGCTGGACTTCCTTCTTCCGGACGAAGAACTAACTCCGGACCAGCAGCAACAAGGCAAGCCCCGGTTTGCATTAACGTTTTTATAAGCTTTCCTTTTTTTACATGTGTCATGTGTAGTATGTATGTGCATTAGGTATAGGATGAATGAAACCCCACTTGCATAACCAAAGGTTCCTAAAAGAGTGAGGGTAGTGTCTAAGACCTCGAATAGATAGGCTATGCTTAAAGCTTCATAGGACTTCGGTACAAGTCGAGTAGTTGGAATCTACTCGCGAGATAGGCTTCGGACACACGGGTTCGGTTGAGTGATGTGAGATCATCTTAGTAATGAAAAGGAGACTAGACTGGGGCTAGGGCGCAGCAAGAGGGAGTCTTGTGTGCGCAGCCCTGTCCGTGTCGATTGAGGACCGAGCCGTGTGCGGCCCACGCTGACCAAGTTTGAACGTACCGAAGGCATATAGGATATATGGGCCCCGATAAACCGACGTAGCCTAAACCTCCGGGCGTCGAGGCATAGCACACCGATTTATAGGTGTAGGTTGAGGGCAGCAAGGTGGAAATCTGCCAATGGGCATAGAGAGATGCTCTGTGTGGGGAACCTCCTGCTCGTTTCGGTGCGACCGGTTCGACGTTTGGGCTGTTGGGTGAAAGGTTGTCCCGTACGACATCGAGTGAGCGTGCTGTGCAGCTCCACGGATGGGCGTACGTGACGTGCTCTTTGGGTTTCCCTGCAGGTGTATATCGAGTCGATTCGCCGTCCCTCGCGGTGAAGAGTACCACTTGGTCACTGAGTCGTGACGTAGATTAATGGATGAAATATGTTGATTCCATGATGCTGATTGATATAATTGTATTGCTACATGTGTGCCACCAAATACTGCTTACTAAATTTCAGATTTCATGAACTGGTAACTTGTTGCTAAAAGATGAACTAAGGATGAACTTGTAGGCGTGTCCTTTTGCTGAAATGTTACTATCCTATGTCCATTGTACACCTCATGTAGAGTTTCATGCTTAGGTGAGTCGATTAAGCCTTGCTGAGCCTTCGTGCTCACGGTTGCTGCTTAAGTGTTTTTCAGGTGAGGAGCCACCCACGGACTCGGAGTACGAGTCCACCGGCGAGGGTTACCCTCCGTCGGGGACCACGGCTGAGTGGGAGCCATACACGCCGCGCTGAGCTGAGGAGTGCAGCTAGTGTGGGTTGCCCTAGGGCTGGGCAACCAACTTTTGCTAAATAGGCGGGCGTGAGTTGTATAGTGTAGACTTCCGCTGTGTAAGATAAACAATAGTTGTAACTGATGTTTGTACCTGTTTGTACAGTTTCAGTTGTTTTTCCCATGTAATATATTATGTTCTTATGACGTGTGCTGTCGGATGTCGCATCGCGTGGCACCACCCTCTGCGATCCTGGATGAGCGGATTCCGGTCCGCCACAGCCTGGTATCAGAGCTGCAGTGGGGATAGCACAGTACTAAAGGACTGCATTATGGGAAAAACTTAGGTATACGGTGAGGAATCGGTAGCTGCCCAAGTAAGGACTATATTAGCATAGTTACTTAAAGTGGCAAAGACTAACTTATGTGTTATAATTCTGAATTTCAATTATGTAACGACGCACCTACGCTCTGGTAAGTATGGTAAGGAACGCCACCGAAAGCGGTTCAATTTCGGTTAGCTCTCCCTGACGAGGAACGTAGTTCAGGGATTGATCTCACAGCTTCGTGTGAGATGTCAATATGAAACTCTTGAACTCTTCATGTTCCTGAATTCATATGCAACACTGATCCCTAGCGTGCATTAGGCAAGTAAGTGGAGACCCCATCGCGTGGTCAGTAACGCGAGAGTGTGTTCGTCTGGAAATAGCCCAGGAGGACATACGCAGCGCTTGCCATCGGCGTGCCCTGCAGGGCAGTAGGTGGTATCTGTTGGGTTGATAACATTCCCAACCGTGACGACCCGTTCATGACATACTCGGGTTCCTCGTCGTGTGGTGTTGAAACACGATCACGTACCTTGAGACGTGACCTAACTCAAGGACGGCCGTATGACAATGATACGGGCGTTTGTATTTACTTTTAAATATGAAACTGCCTGAAATGAACAACCTTTGAGTGCACCATCATTGTGTGCTTCTGCAGGTACTAACCACATGTATATCCGTGTAGAAAACGTGTGCGAGAGACCGTTTAGTGCCACATTTGAGACGTATATGCCGGTATAATCCGGTTAGGATTTTGCTTTTGTGAGGAACGTAGTACCGAGATATTGTAGGCATATGCATGAAAATAATGATAACAAAGAATTAAAATCTATAGGTTCAACATTTAGGACCCTGGTTAGGTATAAGAATGGGATAGTGGTAAGTATAGTTCCAAAAAGACTGGAAAACAGAGTGCTCTGTTTTGGACAGCAAGTTGCTGATCTTCCACAGGGCATAACTCACAGGTATTTTAGCCCAGAGAGGTGTGCTATATAGTTCTGGAAAGGTAATTAAGTACTCTACAACTTTGTTGTAGGCTTCCAGAGCTGAAACTCACCCTAAGATGGCTTAAATCCCAAAGGGATGTAAACTGTCCAGAACCAGGACAGAGTGGAACACTCTCTGGACTGTTCTGTCTTTCAAACATAACTCCCAGTATAAAATTTTAAAATGTTCATATGATAAATCCTTAGAAATAGTAGGAGATGTGTGACATTTTTGCAGTTCAAAGTTTCTGAAATTTCAGCACAGATTTCAGTGGAAACCAGAGTTGAAAACAGCAACTTCTCAAGGGAGGTGCTGTTAAAATTTTTCCAGAAATTCTACTGACTTTGAATTAGCATAACTTTTTAACCAAAGATTATCTGGCGGCAAATGAATACTCGTTGGAAAGATACTGAAGTTAACTTTAACTTTGGTATTCAACTTGAGTCATGAAAATGCCCAGAACGAGATCAAAACTTGGAATAGGTAGAAACTGGTCATTCTGACAGAAGAATGACAGTTGAGCTCATTGGAGAGGGTGTTGTACCCTAAGGGTGGTATACGTGATGACAAGCGATAGTAATATCTCGTAGTGACCAAACCTAGTTATGGTGAGCTACCAAAGAGGAGGTTCATCAGGTTGGATTAAACTAGCTTATGGTTGGTCTGGTAGTGGTGTAGCTTGTGCAAAGTTATTACACTGTCTACTTACGAGATATATCGCATGTTTCTATTGTCATTATGTTTTACACCTATTTCAATTGGACTGCATGCACTCTTTTGCGGGACTGATGTTCTTGTCATATGGTTGCAGATGGTTCACACTAGGACCACGCACGAGGTAGGTGGCTCTAGCCAAGGGGGAGGCGATGACTCCCAGCCACCGGCCTACGACAGCACCCCGCAGCAGCAGCCACCACCGCCGCCTCCGCTTACTCTAGCGGATGTGATAGCGGCATTGGTGGGAAGTCGTGAGGAGCAGACCGACCTGCTCTGCACGATCGTGCAGAATACGTCCCAGGCGGGAGGACGTCAAGAGCGAGGGCCTCGTGAGCCCCGCGAAGTGTCGTACTCGGATTTCATGTGTACGCACCCTCCAGTGTTCACCGAAGCTGAAGAACCACTGGAGGCTGACAACTGGCTGCGGACCATCGAGTCCAAGTTTGGGCTGCTCCAGTGTACAGAGCGGCAGAAGACCCTGTTCGCAGCACAGCAGCTCCACGGTGCCGCTGGTGCGTGGTGGGCGAATTATGTCGCCTCACGTCCGGCTGGCCATGCCGTGGAATGGCAAGAGTTCCGGGAGGCGTTCCGCACCTATCACATCCCTCCCGGAATAATGAAGAGGAAATTCC
Source organism: Neostapfia colusana (assembly GCA_030760725.1). Classification (NCBI taxonomy): domain Eukaryota; kingdom Viridiplantae; phylum Streptophyta; class Magnoliopsida; order Poales; family Poaceae; genus Neostapfia; species Neostapfia colusana. Next base: position 52,835,314 of record JASWHV010000009.1, read on the forward strand.
AAGAATTTTTGGAACTGAAGCAGGGCGGGAGGAGTGCCCACGACTACTCCCGTGCCTTCAACCATCTGGCGCAGTATGCGTCAGACTACATCTCCACGGAGGAGAAGAAGAGGGAGCACTTCTATCGGGGGTTCCACCCCGAAATGAAGACCCATCTCGTACAGTGGAACCGCGGCACATTCAACGACCTAGTTAATGCCGCCATCATGCAAGAGGACGCTCAGCGGGAGTTAGCAGCTGAGCAGAGGAAGCGCAGCGCTCCACCTAGCAGCGGTGGGAGTGGCGCTCCCCAGAAGTACCGTATGGTGTATCGGACACCATCCGGGCAGCAGTGGCAACCACCGGCGCGACCGCAACGGTTCGGGGGATGTCCCTTTCAGGCACCTCCGTTCCGTCCGCCGATGCCACCACCAAGACAGCAACAGCAGACGGTACCCCGGGCGTTTCCACCGCCACAACGCGCCCCGGGTTTCCGTCCACCGATCAGCGGGGGACCGCCCTGTTTCACCTGCTTCACGTGTGGCCAGGCGGGCCACTTCGCGAAGGACTGTCCCCAGGGGCAGCAGAGCAGCGGGCAAGCCCAGTTCCAGGGCGGTGCTCGAGGCCGACCTCCGGTGAAGAAGGTTGGTCAGCGGACTGGGGGCGTCCGCAACCTCGACAATGGGGACGCCCCAGAGGGAGACAACGTGCTGGCGGGTACGTTTACTCTCAACAATCAAGCCATCGTCATATTATTTGATTCTGGTGCAACCCACAGCTTTATAAGTGCATCCTATGTGGCTAAACATCAATTGCAAGTCTCCCCAACCGACTGCACTTATATGATATGCTCACCGGGAGGGAAGATTTCAGCTAATATGATGATTCCAAAGGCACCTCTGTGCTTAGGTGGGAAACTATATCCCACCACCTTGATAATCCTTATGGGACAAAAGATTGATGCAATCTTAGGGATGTCATGGCTACAATACCATGGCGCTGTCCTAGAGGCTCGGACACGGACGGTTCACTTAAATTCTCCATTCCACCGTCCGCATTCCATGGTGTTAGACACGCCAGTCCGGGAAGTTTTAGCAATTAATAATACTGAAGCTCTCAAGTTAGAAGACATCCCCGTAGTCCGGGAGTATCCTGATGTGTTCCCGGATGATCTTCCGGGCATGCCACCTGAGCGGGATGTCGAGTTCAAGATTGAACTTGCACCCGGGACTACGCCCATCTCACGGAGACCATACACGATGGCTCCGAATGAGCTGGCTGAACTGAAAGAACAGCTCAATGATCTGTTGAGCAAGGGTTTCATTAGGCTGAGTTCATCGCCTTGGGGATTCTCGGCGCTATTCGTGAAGAAGAAGGATGAGACCCTGAGGCTGTGTGTGGATTACCGGCCGCTCAATGCCGTCACCATCAAGAATAAGTACCCACTGCCCCGCATCGACATATTGTTTGACCAACTTGTGGGTGCCAGTGTGTTCTCCAAGATGGACCTTCGCTCTGGATATCACCAGATAAAAATCCGGGCGGAGGATATTCCGAAGACGGCATTCTCGACGAGATATGGACTATATGAATATCTCGTCATGTCATTTGGTCTCACAAATGCTCCAGCCCATTTCATGTATCTCATGAACTCGGTGTTCATGCCGGAGCTGGACAAGTTCGTGGTAGTGTTCATCGACGATATCTTGGTTTACTCCAAGACGGAAGCCGAACATGCCGAACACTTGCGGATCGTTCTTCAACGATTGCGAGACCATAAACTCTACGCCAAGTTCAGTAAATGCGAATTTTGGATCAGCCAAGTGCCATTCTTGGGACATATCATCTCAGCTGAAGGCATTGCGGTTGACCCAAGCAAAATAGAGCAAGTGCTGAAATGGAAAGCTCCCACTTCAGTCCATGAAGTCAGAAGCTTCCTTGGGTTAGCGGGATACTATCGGAGATTCATTCCAAGTTTCTCCAAGCTCGCTAAGCCGATGACAGAGTTGCTGAAAAAAGGGAAGAAATATGTTTGGAACACGGCGTGTGAAGGAGCGTTCCGAACATTGGTAAAGCATCTCACAACAGCCCCGGTGTTAGCTCAGCCAGATACAACAAAGCCCTTCGACGTGTATTGTGATGCATCCGGTATTGGGCTCGGCTGCGTGTTGATGCAGGAAGGACGTGTGGTCGCTTATGGCTCACGCCAACTTCGGAACCATGAGCAGCACTACCCGACTCACGATCTTGAACTTGCTGCCGTGGTGTTGGCGCTGAAAATGTGGAGGCACTATCTCCTGGGGAACTTGGTGCATCTCTACACCGACCACAAGAGCTTGAAATACATTTTCACCCAGAAGGAGCTGAACATGAGGCAGAGGAGGTGGTTAGAACTGATCAAAGATTATGAGATTGAGATCCATTACCACCCCGGCAAGGCGAATGTGGTTGCCGACGCACTGAGTCGGAAATCACATGTCCATCACCTCACCATTACACCGGTGGAGGAGGAAGAGCCAAGTTTATACTTGGTTCCTTATGGATCGCTGTATAACCTTGCCCTCATCCCTACCATTAGGGAGGACATCATTGCAGCTCAGAAGACGGATAAAGGCATGGCACATCTCCGGAGACGGATAGACAACGGGGAAATCAAATGTTTTCGGAAGGATGATGAGGGGACGCTATGGTTCAATAACCGCATAGTCGTACCCCGGGATATGGAGTTGAGAAAGAAGATCCTCAATGAAGCTCACTTGTCCAAGTACTCCATTCATCCGGGCAGCAACAAAATGTACCAAGATTTGAAAAAGAAATTTTGGTGGACACGGATGAAGCGGGAGGTAGCTAAGTACGTATCCGAGTGTGATACGTGTAGACGAGTGAAGGCTGATCATATGAGGAAATCAGGGCTGCTGCAACCCCTGAAAATTCCAGCATGGAAATGGGAAGATGTGAGCATGGATTTCATTGTGGGATTACCCCTAACAGCCAACAAGCATGATTCCATATGGGTGATTGTTGACCGACTGACCAAGTCAGCTCACTTCATCCCCGTACATACACACTTCCATGCCAACCGATATGCGGAGTTATACATTGCCAGGATTCTATGCCTGCATGGTGTACCCAAGACCATAGTCTCAGACCGAGGTGCATTGTTTGTATCTCGCTTTTGGGAGCAGTTGCACGCTGCCTTGGGTACTAAACTAATCAGGAGCTCCGCTTACCACCCTCAAACAGATGGCCAGACAGAGAGGGTGAATCAAGTTCTGGAAGACATGTTGAGAGCATGTGACATCCACCATGGTAGGAACTGGGATGATCACCTACCATTGGTGGAATTCTCGTACAATAATGGCTATCAGGCGAGTATCAAGATGGCACCCTACGAAGCTCTCTACGGTCGTAAATGCCGCACCCCATTAAATTGGTTTGAGTCCGGTGAAAGGGCCACATTCGGGGTTGATGTGGTGAACGACGCCGAAGAGCGCGTTCGGACCATTCAAGCCAATTTGAAGGCCGCTCAATCCCGACAGAAGAGCTACACTGATAAGAGGCGTAGACCGTTGCACTTTGACGTCGGGGAACACGTGTACCTCCGCGTGTCTCCGATGAAGGGCGTGCACCGGTTCGGTGTGAAGGGGAAGCTCGCTCCCCGTTTTATTGGACCCTATGCTATCACCGAAAAGTGTGGACCAGCAGCGTATAGATTGGAGCTACCGGCATCCCTGGCTGGTGTCCATGATGTTTTCCATGTTTCGCAGCTGCGAAAATGTTTGAAGCATACGGCTGCTGTTCCTACCAAAGACATCGGCGAGCTGAAACCGGATTTAACATATGATGAGTATCCGGTGGGAATTCTTGAGGAGAAAGCCAGGACCACACGCAGCAGAACGTTGTGGTTCTACAAAATACTCTGGAGCAACCACACCGCCGAAGAAGCGACATGGGAGAGCGAGGAGTTCCTTCGCTCAAATTACCCGGAGTTCATGGCTTCTCAACACGGGTACATCCCTATTACATCGCTATCTCTTCTTTTATAATCTCGGGACGAGATTCTTTTAAGGGGGTAGGGATGTAAAAGCCCAAGAAAAGGGACTTGCAAAAACTTTCCTGCACCTCACAACACCACAGTTTTGTTGTGGATAGCTGGTAAAAAAAAATGGGAAGAGCAAGTAACCTCTATCAAAGAAGTGGTTAGAGGGGAAACTTACACTTTCACAACATGGGAAAATTCTACACATATGATCACACATGAGAGGGTGTTTCCAAACTGTTGCATTCAAATTCAGGAGTGCAGCAGCTAAAACAAGGAGTAAAGGGCATACTTGGATTCCTCAGGTTCAAATTAGTGGGGAGGCAGAGTCTCAATAATTTTTGAAAAGGTTGGCCACCCATTTTTCCAAAAAGGATCCAAATATGCAAAGAATTCAAATATACATTTGAATTTGGGGGAAATGAGCTCAACCATACAAATGTAGGTCAGTTTCAAACTCCAAATATTTGAATTCATCTCTGGCTAAGCTTTGGAGATCTTTTGAGGGGTGGGGGAGCACTGACAAGTGGGTCCCACATGTCATTGGAGAGGTTAAAATGGCACAAAAGTCAACAGCCTTAGGGGCTAAGTGTTGCACTCGGAACAGAGCCGAGGCTCCACCGTGACACACCGTGAAAACGCCGGGCGCCACCTCCTGCTCTCCCCTCGCGCGCTGGCGAGCTCCTTGTGGGGGCGCAGTAACTCCCAGCCATGCCCCAGCTCGCCACGACCACGAACCGACCCCCAGTCACCGCCCTCTCGCACGATAGAGCGCCGAGGAGCCGCCGCTGTGATCCACTCGCTCGGGAGCGATCGTCTCTCGTGTACCAACGTCGGCAACTCAGCAAACCAACATCCTCAGACCTCCCACACCCTCCCCGCATCACTTCCAGTCGAGTTGAACCACTACCCACCGAGAAAAACCACGTTTTCGTGACCGCCGGGGAGAACCGAGCAAAGGTGCTCCCGTGGGCAGCTCGGCAGAAGACTTGTCACGACCATGGAGGAGCAGTTTTGGACGCGCCTAGACTCCACGCTGCTCGACCCCGAAGCCTAGAACCAGGGACCGATCATCGCCGGCGAATTTCGCAAAACATCTCCAACCGGTGCAGAACTACCCTCGGGTAAGAAACCCACGAATTCCCGACGTATGATTGCTTAGAGTTTATCAAACTGCACACACAGGAGCTAGACTGGATGGTGCCCAAGTTTGCTCCGCAACCCTAGCTTAATTTTGGCTATAGCCGGCGTATTTCCCGGTTTTTCCAGCCGCGGTTAGGGCGGGAAAGGTCGGGCTCACGGTGACGACTAGGTTAGAGCTCTCCCCGAGCCCTAGCATGGCCTTGTCGAACTTCTATGAGATCCCCCGGTGCTGTAGAGCCTCTCCACCGAGGTTTTGGTGGTCTACGATGACCGGGCGCCATAACTGAAGAGAGTCCGAGCCGCTGCACCGTCGCCAGCTAGGTTAGGGCCACCGCCGACCAGAGCAGGCGGTACCAGCGTGTTCAGCGCGCAAAAATAGGCCCAGGCGGCGAGTTTCCGGCCGGGAGGCGGTCGGGAAGCCAAGTCCGGCGAGCAGCCGAGGTGTGCCGGCGAGGGGGTGGCGTGGAAAAAAGGGCGGGCGCGAGGAAGAAGACGAGCCGGCCGGGCCTGCTCGTCAGTCTCTCGCGACACAGTGTGGGGATTTTCTGTTGCACCGGATCGGCTGTGAACGCGTGGAAAACAATCCTGTGGCCCCGTGTGGCGCAGCCGAGGTGATGACACGTGGAAGCCGGGCCCGCTGTCAGAAATTTGAACTTTCCCGGTTAATTCGAATTCCAGAAATTTCCCAAACTTTAGAGCTCCATAACTTCTGCTAGGAAGCTCCAACTTTAGTGATTCAAATTGGGTTGGATTCATCTTGCCTAGCTCTGTCCAGATATACAACCCAATTTGTATGAAACCCATTAATTAATTCTGGAAAATTCTTTAAAGCTTTTCAGCAAAACAATTTTAGAGGGAGATTGGTTCATCCAAAAATCCCCAAATTTTGCCAGAATGTTCTTTAGGACATTAGTAAACCCCTGTAAAAGTTTCATACCATTTGGAGTTGATTTGGTCAGAGGAATTCAAATTGGAAGGTGCTGTGTTCATTTGAATTCAGAAAGATTTTCAGAGAATTTCCAAAACTTGGAAATTCAATTCTGGGCAAACCTTAACTCCAAAAATGCTAGGAAAATTCATGCAAACTCTATGAGCTATAATTGAAATTGTAGTTCATTAAGTTGAGCATGAACAGGGGTATTACCTCAGAATAAATTCTTCCTTGCTGATTTGCCAAGAGAATTATTCTGAGCAAACCACTCCATGAAAAGTGCTAATGTTTGGTCCAGAGGGTTTTCTTGTGACAAGGAACTCACACGAAAATTCTCAGCTCCATTGGAGCTCTAGATCACCCTGTCCTGTTTACCCACTTAAGGGATTAATATGGAAAAGGGAGAAAACCACTTAGCATTTAACCATGTGATTAAGTCCAAGCCAAACCACCAACACCAGTTCATCTTTAAATTCTTAAACAAAGTTCCAGGTGTTAGAGGCTGGTTATTAGAACTAATAGTAGAAGTCTTACTCTAAAACTCACATTTGCATCTAAATTAACATGTAGTATTTCATTAACGTGTAGCCGTTGAAGAAGAGACTCCGGAAGTGCTGGACTTCCTTCTTCCGGACGAAGAACTAACTCCAGACCAGCAGCAACAAGGCAAGCCCGGTTTGCATTAACCTTTTTATAAGCTTTCCTTTGTTTACATGTGTCATGTGTAGTATGTATGTGCATTAGTTATAGGATGAATGAAACCCCACTTGCATAACCAAAGGTTCCTAAAAGAGTGAGGGTAGTGTCTAAGACCTCGAATAGATAGGCTATGCTTAAAGCTTCATAGGACTTCGGTACAAGTCGAGTAGTTGGAATCTACTCGCGAGATAGGCTTGGGACACACGGTTCGGTTGAGTGATGTGAGATCATCTTAGTAATGAAAAGGAGACTAGACAGGGGCTGGGGCGCAGCAAGAGGGAGTCTTGTGTGCGCAGCCCTGTCCGTGTCGATTGAGGACCGAGCCGTGTGCGGCCCATGCTGACCAAGTTTGAACGTACCGAAGGCATATCAGATATATGGGCCCCGATAAACCGACGTAGCCTAATCCTCCGGGCGTCGAGGCATAGCACACCGATTTATAGGTGTAGGTTGAGGGCAGCAAGGTGGAAATCTGCCAACGGGCATAGAGAGATGCTCCGTGTGGGGAACCTCCTGCTCGTTTCGGTGCGACCGGTTCGACGTTTGGGCTGTTGGGTGAAAGGTTGTCCCGTACGACATCGAGTGAGCGTGCTGTGCAGCTCCACGGATGGGCGTACGTGACGTGCTCTTTGGGTTTCCCTGCAGGTGTATATCGAGTCGATTCACCGTCCCTCGCGGTGAAGAGTACCACTTGGTCACTGAGTCGTGACGTAGATTAATGGATGAAATATGTTGATTCCATGATGCTGATTGATATAATTGTATTGCTACATGTGTGCCACCAAATACTGCTTACTAAATTTCAGATTTCATGAACTGGTAACTTGTTGCTAAAAGATGAACTAAGGATGAACTTGTAGGCGTGTCCTTTTGCTGAAATGTTACTATCCTATGTCCATTGTACACCTCATGTAGAGTTTCATGCTTAGGTGAGTCGGTTAAGCCTTGCTGAGCCTTCGTGCTCACGGTTGCTGCTTAAGTGTTTTTCAGGTGAGGAGCCACCCACGGACTCGGAGTACGAGTCCACCGGTGAGGGTTACCCTCCGTCGGGGACCACAGCTGAGTGGGAGCCGTACACGCCGCGCTGAGCTGAGGAGTGCAGCTAGTGTGGGTTGCCCTAGGGCTGGGCAACCAACTTTTGCTAAATAGGCGGGCGTGAGTTGTATAGTAGACTTCCACTGTGTAAGATAAACAATAGTTGTAACTGAAGTTTGTACCTGTTTGTAAAGTTTCAGTTGTTTTTCCCATGTAATATATTATGTTCTTATGACGTGTGCTGTCGGATGTTGCATCGCGTGGCATCACCCTCTGCGATCCTGGATGAGCGGATTCCGGTCCGCCACAGCATGGTAAGGAACGCCACCGAAAGCAGATCAATGTCGGTTAGCTCACCCATACGAGGAAAGTAGTGTGGGATGTCCCGTTCAGAAATGGATGGGAAGTGAATATGTTTTCTAAGACTCTTCATGTCTGAGAGACATATGAAACGCACTAGCCTCCAGTGCGCAAACCCAGGGGCAAGAGGAGGAGACCTTATCGTGTGGTTTGTAACACGAAGTGTGTTCTCTAGGACTCTTCATGTCCTATGAGGCATACGAAAGCGCTGTTCCACCGGTGTTCTTTATTGCAAAGGTGTGGAGCCCCTGTGGGGTGGTAAATAACCCGATCATATACCTTGAGACATGGCTTGACTCAAGGACGACCCGTATGGCACTGGTACAGGGCATATGTTTTTACTATGATATGGACCTGCCTGAAATGACAAACCATAGTGTGCATCACTATTGAGTGATTTTCTGCAGGTACCTTAACCATGAGTAGAACATTGCGTGTAGAAAACGTTTATGAGTGATCGTGTTAGTGCCACCACTTGAGACGTATATGCCGGTATAAAGCCGGATAGGATTTTAATTTGGTGAGGAAATCTAGTACTGTGATATGTTTTGAAATGCATGAAAAGGGAAGTTTTCAAAGAAAAGAGTAAATTTGAAGTCTAGGATTCCATTAGGGGTTAATAAACTCCTATATTGAACTAAGATTTAATTGGGAGTATAGAGTCATTCTAAAAGACATAGGAATAACCTCCCCTGTTTTTGGCATAATTTTTTCTGAAATTGAACAGGACAGAACTTTTGAGTGGTTGAACCAATGGAGGTGTGTGATGCATTTCTGGAAAGCTTTTGAAGTCTTCTACAACTTTTCTGCAGAAGTCCAGAACAGAATCACCCTACAAATGGATGAAATTCTCAGATGAGTGTAAACTGTCCAAAAACAGGGCAGGCACAAATTATTCTCTGGAAATTTCTGTATTTCGACCATAACTGTCAGTAGAAAAAATTCTAAGGGTCATATAGGACACTGTTGGAAAGTTCAGGAGATGTGCTACGACTTTGTAGTTCAAAGTTTTTCCAGATTTGGAGTCGAATTATATGAAATCTTGCGGACAAAACAGCCACTTTCAAGGGAGGTGCTGTCAAAATTGTTCCAGATTTCTGTCAACATTGAAATATCACAACTTTTGATCCAGAACTGATATGAAGGCAAATAAATACTCATTGGAAAGATATTGAAGTTAACTATAACTTTGATATTAAACTTGAGACACAAATTGCTATTTTCATATTCAAATTCTAGGATTTAGACCAATTTGTCATTCTGAACAGAGTATTGCTTATTGCCCATGTAACTTAGGACTTGTTGTGGACAGGGATGTTTTAGACTTCTCTAAGTTCCGTAACATGTTCTTGAGTTATTTTTTTAGTTTCTCCGACTGTTGGAATTAAGGGTTTGGATGAACTTGCTCATGTTTGATAGATTTCAAGATTGTCGAAACCCTGGTTAGATTGTGTAGTGCTGCAATATCTATGTGATGCTTTTACGGTTATGTTTTCAATTCAAGTTGAGTTTAAACTTTGAATTATAACCGTAAATTGCTCGCTCTTGCAGTATGAAACACACTCATTCCAGGAGTGAGGTTGGTGAGTCGAGTCACGGTGAAAATAATTCGCCGCGACAACAAGTGCCGACATCATCAACCAGATTGGCGGAAATCTTAGGAAAGATGGCTGAGTCTCTTGATCTGTTGGTGCAACAAAGCATCCGACAGGAGTCCTTACAGCGTAATCCCCTGCCAAGCACTTATCTGGATTTTCTAGCAAGATAACCACTGGTTTTCTCGGAAGCAAAGGAACCGTTGGAGTCGGCGCATTGGCTCCAATGTATTGAAGCCAAGTTCGATATGCTCGAGTGCGATGAATACCAGAAGACTATAATTACCACTCAACAACTCCACGGAGTCGCTAGAGCTTTGTGGGCGGAGTATATCGCAACTCGCCCGGAAGGTCATCCTGTGACATGGGAGGAATTCCGGAATGTTTTCCGGGCACGTCACATTTGTTCAGGAATGCTACGAACAAAGTATCAGGACTTTCTGAAGTTAAAGCAAGGGGAAAGGAGTGTGTATGAGTACTTCAAAGAGTTTGAAGACTTGATGCAATACGCCACCTATATGGTAGACTCGGAAGCATTGAAGTGTGAGTATTCCTTCCGAGGTTTGAATGTTGATCTTAAAGAACAAGTGGCCTTGTTCAATAACGGTATTTACATTGCGTTGGTAAATGCCGCTATTGTTAAAGAAGACATGCGTCTCCGCTGTGAAGCAGAGCTGAAGAGGAGTATACCGCCAGACAGCGATATCGAGGTTCCTTCGAACTATCGAGTGCGGTATTACTCGCCAGTCAGGCAAGAAACTCAGTCGGTGGTGCAACTCTCACAACCACAGCTGGAGTTAATCACTTATAAGCCTTCACCTCAACAGCAGCGATCTTACTCAGAAATTATTCGTACAACCCTACCGCAACCAGCTATGCACGAATTATCTCCACCTCGTGTTAATAGAGAGCTGAGGATTTCTGTACACGAGACCGTCGTGGAGCTGAGCAGAGCCACACTCGTGTGTCATCTCATCAATGCTCAGATCAGCACCATGAACTTTCCAAGAAGCATCTATCAAAAGCTGGCAGGTGTAAAATCCCCAAAATGGTAGCAAGAAATTCAGCACGTTTACACTTAGGAAAAATGAGGGGAATTAAAACTTTAAATTATAACAGTGTGAGTTCAGAGTGAGGATTCAAACTTCCCAAAAACTTCCAAACATGGAGATCTGAATTCATAACTTGGATCTTTATATGTATAATATTCAACCTCCCAAATTTCAGCTCATTTGGAGGGGTTCTAATATTTGTTTGGGATTAAAAGAGAAAGCCCACGAATCTGAATTTAAATTTCAGTTTCAAATCCCAACTTCCTCATTTTGCAAATTTGGTTCCACAAATGTGTTCTCCACATTTGAATTAGCATCCATTCAAAAATTCAGAAATATTTGAGTTGGTTTGCTATGCTTTTGGAGCAATAGAAGGAGGGAGCTTCAAATTCAAATTCAAATTCAAATAACCAACTCAATTAAAATTCCACCCTAGAATTCAAATGAATTCAGTTGAATTCATGATTTCAAACCATGACTTTGGGAGGAAGCAATGGAGTTAATTTGGAGACAAAAGGGAAAATATCAATGGAGAATTAGGTGGGAGGGGCCCACTAGTCAGCCACCCACAGAAGCAACTTCCTGTTTTGCCTCGGTTGATCACCAGCGTGCGCCAGCTCCTGGCTGAAACCCCTGCCCGAAGCTCCACCGAGCTGCTTGCGACTTTCTCCCAATGGCAGAAACTGGTGCGCGGGGGAACACTCGTAAAGCAGCAGCACAAACCAACTTTGTCTCTGCCTCCACCGAAGCCTTTCCCTCAACTCCCGACCACTCACCGAGAGAAAAGCACCGTGCGCGCCCGCTCCTCGCCGAGTCATCGCCGATCGGACTCTCGCCGGATTAGTGCCTAGCTGAGCTGCCCAATAGCTCTGCCGGTGACTCCTCGACGATTTTCACCACTCCTCAGCACGTCCCCGACCTTCCCTCGCCGTGCTCGAGCCATTCTTCATCGGAAGAAAACAGAGCTGAGCCGCCTACTCAGTTCAATGTCGCCCAGCCGCTGCCGTTCCCCTCCGGCTCAATAAAAGCGACTCTAAGGTGCGCCACGAGGTGTAGCTGCCTCTCCCGGGGTCCTTTTGCTCTTTACTATCACCGACTAGCCAGAATTCGGTCTTTACCGCCAGCGCACATGAAGAACCGACGTTAGCAAATTTGGGAAATTCTCTCCACACATTTGATCATCGTTTCTCCGGTCCTAGACACAGCTACTAGAGCTCCTAGCGCCCTCCCACACCAAATACCGAAGACAACCAGCCACCACACCCCCCGGGCGACGAGAATTCGCTGCCGCCGGCCTAAACGGCTCGGTTCACCGACGAGGTCCCATTTGTGGACGTTTTCGGCTCGGGTTAGTGTTAGTTTCATGTTCTACGATCTCTAGGGATGGTGTAAGGCACTTTAGATCGCCGGGAGAAGATTGGGACGCGCCGCACCTTGTCGGCGCCGAGCTACCGAGCTGCCCTGCCAATGCCGACCCACCTCCGGCCTTTTTCATGCGATGAAAACTTGCCCGGCTGCTAGGTCTTGAAGTGGGGATGGTGTAGCACGAAACCGCGTCGAATTTGGTGGACAAATGGGGGAGAACAAGCGGCGCCATGATTGGCTCTGTGCACGTGCGAGTTGTCTGTCCAGAGGTTGAAGACGACCGACCTGTGGACCCTACTGTCAGCTGCAGGTTGGAATTATTTGAAGTTTTCTGTTGGCAAATAATTCCAGAAATTGGCTAATCTTTGCAAGCCCATAACTTGGTGTAGAAAACTCCAAAAAGGGTGAGACCAATTTTGTTGGAATCCTCATAAGGAGTACTTCACAGAGAAACAAAGTGCTTGCCATGGAAATGCCCAGTATTTTATGTGGAATTCATTTTAGTAAATACTTTAGGGATTAATTCCAGAACGTATTCTCTATGAAAAATTCCCAAATTTTGGCAGAAAACCCTTTTCCTTGTTCCTGAGCTCCAATAAAAATTTGAACTTCAATGGAGTTCATTTGCTAGGCTAATTGTCTTCCAAGGTTCAGCCTTTATTTAAAAATTCAATTCTATACATAAACTTTTCAGCATTTCATATCAACTTCCAAAAGTCATATCTCCCTGTAGGTAGCTCCAAAAATGATGAAACAAATTTTGTTAGAACCATGAAGACCTACCCTAATTAGATCTTCAACTGTTAGCCATGTCAAAACTTCAGATTTGGGATCAAAATTCAGAGAAGCCTTGGACTTGTGGGAATTTCGGAGACCACAAGGTTCAATGAAATTTCTCCACGTTTTGCTCAGATCATCCTTAGAGAGTCTAGTCTCCACTGGAAAGGTCCCAAAGCCAATTAAGGAACCTAAATAGCAGTAGCTATGAATAGAAGTGTAATTCCTATACTTCATTAGAACTTATACACATATTTTGTTGCATTTCATATAGTGACCGAAGTTGAGGATACGCCAGAGCCGTTGGACGTCCTCCCGCCAGATGCTAACTTTCCTTTTGACTCGCAACCAGGCAAGCCCCGGTTTGCATTTGAGTACTTTTGCAAAGTTTTCATTTGTATCACTTATGTTTAGGGTGAAATACTTGCATTAGAGTTAGGGTGATTGAAATCCCACTTGCATAACCTTTAAATCCTATGGAGGGTTGGGTAGTTTACAAACTCAACGTATAGAGAATGCCATGCTATTGTGCTTAGAATCACGGTAGAAGTCGAGTACTTGGAATCTACTCACGAGGTAAGGTTTTATCACACGGTATGGAAAAGAGTAGAGAATGGCTTAAGAATTGTGAAACTGAGACCCAGCAGGGGGACAGGATGCAGTGAGTGGAGGTCTCACGTCCGTAGCCCTGTTGGTGTTGATTGAGGACCGAGTCGTGTGCGGGCCTGCTGTACAAGTATCGAACAGTACCAGATGGCATACTGACATAAGCAGGAGACTAATCTAATTGGTTAACCTGGGTGCCGAGACTTACCCAACCGTTTTATAGGAGTGGGTTGTGGGTACCAAGGTGTAAATCTGCCGGTGGGCACAGATACGCTCCACGCATGGACCTCCTGCCTGTTACAGATGGACAGGTTCAGCATTTGGGTTTCCTTTGAAAGGTTGTTGCATACAAAAGAGTAGGAAGGTGTGAAGCACTACACTTTTGAATGTGGGTGTATGTGACGTGTTGTCCGGGTGTGTCCTGATTGCAGTCACTGTTCCTCGCGGTTATTTGAGTACCGTTTGTTCACTGTTCTGTGACGTAGTAAGAAGTGAAAGAAGACAGAGGAATGATATTATGCTGTGTTGAACTATTAATGTCTTGAAACGATGTTTGCTGTAGATGTAGAGCTCATTAGGTTTATCTTCCACTTTGGGGCATCACCAAATCGGAGGAAAGCGTTTCTTGTTTGATTGTGGACTTCCAATGTAAGGGCTGCCTAAGGCTCATTAAACTGCTGCTATAAAACTGAAAGTAAGGATTAACATGTAGGCGTGTCTTTATGCAAAGTCTTTTTCCTATATTACACATCCCTGCATGTAGTGTTCCATGACTAGGATTGTCGGTTAAGCCTTGCTGAGCCATCGTGCTCACGGTTGCAATATTTGAGCTGTGTGCAGGTGAGAGTTATGAGGAGGGGTCCGAGGACGAGGCAATGCCCCCCTCAGGGTACACGGCCAAGCTGGATCCCTGCACGCCGCCGTGATTGTGGTGTAAGTGTTACTAGTGTGTTGCGTCCCCGGGCTGGACGGCTGCACTTTTTCCTGGTTAGGATGAGAGACTAGTTATGTATAATACCTCCACTGTATAAATAAGTTTGTAAAAGTCTTCCGCTGTGTTTTTATGTCAAATAAAAGTTTGTATCTTGTTCATATTCTTTTCTTGTGTGCTGTTGGGTGCAACATCGCACGGCACCACCCTCTGTGATCCCAGAGTGGGTGAACCACGGGGTGGTCCCCACATACATGGTATCAGAGCTGCATTGGGAATAGCACACTCAAAAAGAGTCTATTTTGAAAACTTAGAAGTAGTCGAGTGAGGATTAGCCACTATGCGCACATAAGGTCTATGATAGTATTAGATATTAAGGTGGAAAAGTTAACCTACTTGTTATTAATTTGTAATGACGCTCCGACGTCAGGTAAGAGGTAAGGTACGTCCCCGCAGGTGGATCAATTGCGGTAAGCTCGCCATACGAGCAATGGTATGGAATGATTTACCGTGGCTTGGAACGGTAATGAATATGAGTCTCTGAACCTCTCCATGGTTCTGAGAGCATATAAAAACGCTGTTCTCCAGCTTGCTTTTGGCAAAAGCGAGAATACCCCATCGTGTGGTAAGCAACACGATAGTATGCAACTCTTGAACATTCAATGTTTGAAGTGCCATACGCAGCGCTCGCCATCGGCGTGCCTCAACGGTTATGAGGCAGTTGGTCGTATCCGTTGGGTTGATAAAGTTCCCAACCGTGACGACCCATTCGCGCTCTACTCGGGTTCCCCATCGTGTGCTGTGAAAACACGACCATGTACCTTGAGACGTGGCTTGACTCAAGGACAATCAGTATGGCAATTATACGGACCATATATTTTTACTATGATATGGACCTGCCTGAAATGTTAAAACCTTTGTGTGCACCGTTATTGTGTGGTCTTCTGCAGGTACATTAACCACGTTAGAGCATGACGCTTAGAAATTGTTTGTGAGTGACGTTCTTAGTTCCACCATTTGACACGTATATGCCGGAATACCGGCTTAGGATTTCTCTTTGGTGAGGAAACGTAGTACCGAGATGAGTTATTAGTGCATAAAAAGTATATTTAAAAAAAAGAGTCAAAATGAAGTTTAGGATTCCATTTAGGGGTTATCAAACTTCCATATTGAACTAAGAGTCAATTGGGATAGTAGATTCAATTTCAAAGACCTAGGAACAATCTCCCTTGTTTTCAGCAGAAATTTTTCTGAACTTAAACAGGGTATAACTTGTGATTGGTTGAACCCATGGAGGTGTGTGATACCATTCTGGAAAGGTTTTGAAGTCTTCTACAACTTTTCTGTAGAACTCCAGAACAAAAATTTCCCTCCAAATGGATGAAAATATCAGATGAGTATGCACTGTCCAGAAACAGGGCAGACCGAAAATGCTCTCTGGAATTTTCTGTATTTCGACCACAATTTCTTGTATAAAAATTTATAAGGGTCAAGTAAGACACCATTGGAAAGTGTAGGAAATGTGCTACAACTTTGTACTTCAGTGTTTTCTTTTATTGGGGGCAAAAATAGTTGGAATTTTGGGAACAAAACAGCCACATGTAAAGGAGGTGATGTCGAAATTCCTGATAAAATTCTGTCAACTTGTAAAAATCATAACTCATAAACTAAGAAGGCTATGGAGTCAAATTAGTACAATATGGATTCCTTTTTGAGTCTACTACAACTTTGTTGTTGAACTCTAGTCCAGATTTTGCTTACAAGGTGGGCAAAACAGTTAAATTCTTCCAACTGGTCTGCTGGACCAGAAGCTTGACAGAGAAAACCATGTTGAAGTTTTTCAACCAAAACCTGGCAACGTCCACCACTTAGCCATCGAAGACGTGCCGGAAGGCGAACCCGTCGTCGCGGGTACGTTTTCTTATTTAGATCATCCCATAGTCATACTTTTTGACTCCGGTGCCACCCATAATTTTATAAGTTAATTTTATGTTATTAAATATCAATTGCCTATCATTCCCACAAATAGTTCATATTTGATTGCTTTCCAGGTGGGAAAATAACATCTGATAGGATGGTCCATAGAGCACCATTACAATTGGGTGGGAATCTATACCCGACTTCTCTAATTATGTTGAGAGTCAAAAACTCGATGTCATTTTAGGAATGTCATGGCTACATCGTCATGGTGCTTTTCTTGACATCATTCCACGTGTGGTTCAGTTAAACTCTCCACTTCATGAACCACACTCTCATTCTTGACCGTTTGGTTCAAGAAGTCCCAGCCACATATAACACGGAAGCCACAAAGCTTGAGGATATTCGTGTGGTTCGTGAATACCCGGACGTATTTCCGGATGATCTCCCGGGCATGCCACCCGAAAGGAATGTCGAGTTCAAGATCGAACTTGTACCCGGGACGACACCGATATCACGAGACCGTACAAGATGGCTACGAATGAGCTAACTGAATTGAAGGAGCAGCTCGATGATCTGATGAATAAGGGTTTCATTCGACCGAGTTCCTCGCCATGGGGATGCTCGGCGCTGTTTGTGAAAAAGAAGGATGAAACCTTGAGGTTGTGTGTGGATTACAAACCAACCTCTCAACGCCGTCATCATCAAGAATAAATATCCACTGCCCCGTATCGACATTCTCTTTGATCAACCTGTGGGTGCGAGTGTATTTTCGAAGATGGATCTTCGCTCCAGATATCATCAAATCAAGATCCGTCAGAGGACATTCCGGAGACGGCCTTCTCGATGAGATATGGGTTGTATGAATATCTTGTCATGTCTTTTGGCCTCACCAACGCCCCTGCACATTTCATGTACCACATGAACTCAGTGTTCATGCAACAGTTGGACAAGTTCGTGGTGGTGTTTATTGATGACATCTTGGTTTATTCCAAGTCTGAAGAAGAACACGCCGAACAATTGCATATCGTGCTTCAACAATTGCGAGACCATAAGCTTTATGCCAAGTTCAGCAAGTGCGAGTTTTGGATCAGCCAAGTGCCATTTCTTGGTCATATTATTTCTGCAGAAAGAATTGCAGTTGATCCAAGCAAAATCGAACAAGTGCTGAAATAGAAGTCGTCCCCCACATCTGTCCATTAATTCAGGAGCTTTCTCGGGTTATCGGGATATTATCGGAGATTCATACTGAATTTCTCCAAGCTTGCTAAGCCGATGAAAGACTTGTTGAAGAAGGGGATCAAATATTTTTGGATCTCAGCCTGTGAAGGAGCTTTCCAAGCATTGGTGAAGCATCTTACAACAGCCCCGGTGTTAGCTCAACCTGATACGACCAAGCCCTTTGACGTATATTGTGATGCGCCCGGCATCGGGCTTGGCTGTGTATTGATGCAAGGAGGAAGAGTGGTCGCCTATGGGTCACGTCAACTTTGTAACCACGAGCAGCACTATCCGACTCATGATCTTGAGCTCGCTGTTGTGGTGTTGGCATTGAAAATGTGGAGGCACTATTTGCTTGGGAACTTAGTACACCTCTACACCGACCACAAGAGTCTGAAATATATATTCATTCAAAAGGAGTTGAACATGCGGCAACGGAGATGGCAAGAGCTGATCAAAGTCTATGAAATCGAGATCCACTACCATCCCTGTAAGGCAAACGTGGTTGCCGATGCCTTAAGCCGCAAATCTCATGTCAACAATCTGTCCATCACCCCACTTGAACAGGAGGAGCCGAGTTTATACTTGATTCTATATGGGGCATTATATATTCTTCCTCTCGTCCCTACCATACGAGAGGAGGTTATGGAAGCTCAGAAGGAAGACATGGGAATGTCGCACATTCAGAGAAGAATGAAGAATGGCAAAATGAAATACTTCCGAAGGGGTGAACATGGTACTCTATGGTTTAAAGACCGTACTGTGGTACTCCGTAACATGAAGCTTCGGAAAAAAAATCTTGGACGAAGCTCATTTGTCCAAGTAGTCTATTCGTCTGAGCAGCAACAAGATGTACCAAGATCTGAAAACCAGGTTTCGGTGGACATGGATGAAAAGAGAAATCGTGAAGTACGTATCCAAATGTGATACGTGTCGGCGGGTGAAAGCCGACCATATGCGTAAAGCCGGACATCTACAACCATTGAACATTCTGGCGTGGAAGTGGGAGGATATCAGCATGGATTTCATAGTTGGTTTACCTCTCACGTCTCACAAGCATGATTCGATTTGGGTGATAGTCGATCGACTAACCAAGTCGGCTCATTTTATTTCCGTAATTACAAGTTACGTAGCCATGCAATATGCGGATCTGTATATTGCAAGGATCTTGTGCTTGCACGGTGTTCCTCGCTCCATTATTTCAGATCGCGGTGTGCTGTTCGTCGCTTGGTTTTGGGAACAGCTGCACGCATCATTGGGGACCAAACTGATCCGAAGCTCCGCATATCACCCACAGACGGATGGTCAAACTGAACAGGTGAATCAAGTGCTTGAAGACATGCTATGCGCTTGTGCCATCCAACACGGTAAAAACTGGGACGATCATTTGCCGTTGGTGGTGTTTTCATATAACAATGGCTATCAAGCTGGCATAAAGATGGCGCCGTATGAAGCTTTCTACGGCCAGAAATGTCGCACACCACTCAACTGGTGCGAGTCCAGCGACTGAGTTATCTACGGCATTGAACTTGTGAATGAGGCTGAAGAACTAGTGCGAGTAATATAAGCCAACCTCAAGGCTGCTCAATCTCGTCAGAAGAGCTATGCCGATAAAAGACGTCTTCCTCTCGACTTTGACATTGGGGACCTTGTTTATGTCCGTGTGTCTCCGATGAAGGGAGTTCATCGTTTCTGAGTGAAGGGCAAACTTGCACCGGGATTCATCGGTCCATTCGCCGTCATTCAAAAATGCGGACCCGTGGCCTCTCGCCTGGAGTTACCGGTGTCACTCGCGGGAATTCACAACGTCTTCCACATCTCTCAGATGAGGAAATGCCTCAAACCCTCGGCTGAAATCCATACCGAAGACATAGAAGTTCTTCAACCCGACCTCACATACGCAGAGTATCCAATCCGGATTATCGATGAGAAGACTCGCGCCACAAGAAACCGGACCTTATGGTTTTACAAGGTCTTGTGGAGTAACCATACCGCTGATGAGGCGACATGGGAAAGTGAGGACTATTTACTAGCGAATTATCCGGACTTGCTATCATTGTATACCCGGTAAAGTTTTCCCCAGTTTGCTTTTCTTTTGGAATCCGGGACGAGATTCTTTTTAAAGGGGAGGGATGTAAAATCCCCAAAAATGGTAGCAAGAAATTCAGCACGTTTACACTTAGGACAAATGAGGGGAATTAAAACTTTGAATTATAACGTTGTGAGTTCAAAGTGAGGATTCAAACTTCCCAAAAACTTCCAAACATGGAGATCTGAATTAATAACATGGACCTTCATATGTCAAATATTCAACCTCCCAAATTTCAGCTCATTTGGAGGGGTTCTAATATTTGTTTGGGATTAAAAAGAGGAATCCCTCGAATCTGAATTTAAATTTCAGTTTCAAATCCCAACTTCCTCAAACTGCAAATTTGGTTCCACAAATGTGTTCTCTACATTTGAATTAGCATCCATTGAAAAATTCAGAAATATTTGAGTTGGTTTGCTTTTCATTTGGGAAAATGGAAGGAGGGAGCTTCAAATTCCTATTCAAAATCAAATAACCAAACTCGATTCAAATTCCAACCATGAATTCAAATGAATTCAGTTGAATTGAAGATTTTGAACCATTACTTTGGGAGGAAGCAAAGGAGTTGATTTTGAGACAAAAGGGAAAATATCAATGGAGAATTAGGTTGGAGGGGGCCCACTAGTCATCCACCCACAGAAGCAACTTCCTGTTTTCCCTCTGTTGATCACCAGCGTGCGCCAGCTTCCAGCTTAAACCCCCGCCCGAAGCTCCACCGAGCTGCTTGCGACATCCTCCCGACGGCAGAAACTGGTGCGCAGGTGAGCACTCGTAAAGCAGCAGCACAAACCAACCTTGTCTCTGCCTCCACCGAAGCCTTTCCCTCAGCTCCCGAGCACTCACCAAGAGAAAAGCACCGCGCGCGCCTGCTCCTCGCCGAGTCATCGCCGATCGGACTCCCACCGGGTTAGCGCCTAGCTGAGCCACCCAAAAGCTCCTCCGGCGACTCCTCGACGATTTTCACCACTCCTCCAGCTCGTCCCCGACCTTCTCTCGCCATGCCCGAGCCATTCTTCATCGGAAGAAAACAGAGCTGCGCCGCCTACTCGGTTCAACGTTACCCGTCCACTCTTGTGCCCCTCCGTCTCAAGCAAAGCGACTCTAAGGTGCACCACAAGGTGTAGCTGCCTCTCCCGGGGTCCTTTTGCTCTTTACTATCGCCGAATAGCTAAAATTCGGGCTTTACCGCCGGTGCACATGAAGAACTGACATCAGCAAATTTGGAAAATTCTCTCCACACATTTGATCATCAGTTCTCCGGTCCTAGACACAGCTACTAAAGCTCCTAGCGCCCTCCCACGCCGAATACCGAAGCCAACCGGCCACCACACCTCCCGGGCAATGAGAATTCACCGCTGCCGGCCAAAACAGCTCGGTTCACCGTCGAGCTCCCATTTGCGGACGTTTTCGGCTCGGGTTAGTGTTAGCATCGTGTTCTATGACCTCTAGGGATGGTGTACGGCACTTTAGATCACCGGGAGAAGATCGGGACGTGCCACACCTCGCCAGCGCCGAGCTACCGAGCCACCCCGCCGATGCCGACCCACCTCCGGCCGTTTTCATGCGATGAACACTTGCTCGGCTTCTAGATCTTGATGTGAGGATGGTGTAGCACGAAACCATGTCGAATTTGGTGGACAAATGAGGGAGAACAAGCCACGCCATGATCGGCTCTGTGCGCGTGCGAGTTGTTTGTCCAGATGTTGAAGACCTCTGACCTGTGGACCCTACTGTCAGCCGCCGGTGGGAATTATTTGAAGTTTTCTGTTGGCAAATAATTCCATAAATTGGCTAATCTTTGCAAGCCCATAACTTGGTGTAGAAAACAACAAAAAGAGTGATACCAATTTTGTTGGAATCCTCATAAGGAGTACTTAACAGAGGAACAAAGTGCTTGCCATGAAATGAGGGGGATCCGACCCGTGTCACGGGCCCGTGCCCCTTGCCCGGGAATCGCATAGGGTGGTGCGGTGTTATGCGGCACCCAACAACAGACATATAAGAAAACTGTATTACATAAATCAAAAGCGGAAGCTTACAAATGTTCTTTATAAATAATTTACATCAAATATCTACAGCGGAAGACTACAATCATCGCACGTCGAATAACTAATGAGCACTCGAGAAGAGGTCCAGCCCGCGGACTCCTCTCGCTAGCAACACGAAGACATTGCAGCGGCTGGGTTCTCCATGTGTTACATGACTCGGAAGTCTCCGAGTCTGACCAGACAACTTTCTTTATAAGCGTTGATGTTAACCTGCAAAACCACTCATATAGCAAGATTGAGCACAAAGGCTCAGCAAGACATAACCGTCTCTCCTAAGGCATGCAACTCTACATGAAGGTAACTTAGACAATAAACAAGAAAGGTGCATAAAGACTCGCCTACACGTTCTCTTTTACTTTCAGATTTTAGCCATCACAGTAGTGACCCATCGCCGAGCAACATTGGAAATCCACAATCAAACAAGAAACGCTTCATTCCAATGTTACTTGTCCCAAGGTGGAAAATTAATTTTAGTTTGATCTATCACTACTTCATACCTGGTTTTCATGCAATTCCAATTATCATAGCAGCATATAAAACATGCAAACTGTTATCACACAACTTGATTATTACGTCACAGCGCAGCGAGCAAGCGGTACTCATATCTGCGAGGGACGGTGACTCGAATCAAACACTGCCCGGATAACTCGACACATACGCCCGCCTCTGAGAACCCAAATCTGGCGCCCTTCATTACTTCGTATGTGGCAACCTTTTGCAGGACACCCGACTGTCGAACCGGTCACGCCATCTCGGGCTCATAGGTCTAACGAGACGATGTGGTATGTCTCTACAATCCAGTTAACCTGGTACATCGGTTTCCTGGGTCCCATATAACAGTAAGCTTCCAGTACACAACTCAATACTTGCTCCCAGGGCTACACACAGCTCGGTCCTTAACTGACACAGGCAGAGCAACTCGACCAAGACCTCGTCTTGTCGCTGCCTGACCCTCCTGCCCACTCTCATCTTTGGAAATATAAACTTTAGTTTGCCTCTTTCAACCATACCGGTGTGATCCTGAACTATAGCTCGCGAGTAGATTCCAACTACTCAACTTCTACCAGATGTCATAGCCTATTTAGCACGGCAATGTTTTACAGCTGGGAAACACTATTCTACCCTTGACTCCAGGGTTCATTTAGTCATGCATGTGGAGTATAAATCATTCCTATCCTAATGCACATACAAACTCTAAACCATAATAGTAAACAAAGTAAAACTTTATAAAACAACAAGATGCAAACCGGTTCATGCCTTTATTTTGCAGGTGACTAGGTATATATTCAGTTAGTGAATATCACTTGAAGCTTGATCACTCGTTCAACGTGTCTTTGAAATCCCACTTCACTTCCTTCACAAGTCCTAACGTATATGCTACACGATTTGAATATGCACAAGTATTTAATTCGAAATCATTTGCTATCAAGTCAAATGACAAGTTTAAAAACTGAAACTCTGTTTAAGAATTTAAAATGACACTGGTTCTAGTGGTTTGGGTTTGGGTTAAGTAACATGATTAAGTGCTAAGTGCTTTTCATCCCTTGTGTTTTGGTCTCCTAAAGAAGTTCAACATAACAGTGCTGATCCAGAGCTCCAATTGCTCTGAAAATATTCATGTGAGTTCCTTATCACAAGAAAGTCATCTGGACCAAAATTTAGCATTTTTTACTGAGTGGTTTATTCAGAACAATTCTTTAAGCAAATGAGCAAAAAGGTATTAATTCTTAAGTAACTCACATGTTCATGTCAACCTTAGTGAAATAAAATTTCAATTATAGTTCTTAGAGCTAGCATGAATTTTCTTAGGATTTTTGGAGCTAAGAATTGCCCAGAACTGAATTTCCAAGTTTGGGAAATTCTCTGAATTTTTTTCTGTATTTATTTGAACACAGCAACTTCAAATCTGAATTCTCCTAAACAAATCAACTCCAAATGATCTTAAATTTTTACAGGAGTTCAATATCATCCTAAAGATTAGTCTGGCAAAATTGGAGGATTTTTGGATGAACCAAACTCCCTCTAAAATACTTTTTCTGAAATATTTAAAGAATTTTTCAGAATTAAAAAATGACTTTCATACAAATTGGGTTGCATTGTTGGATAGAGTTTTTCAACCTGAATATAACCCAATTTTAATCACTATATTTGGAGTTTCCAAGCAAAAGTTATGAGATTCTAAAGTTTGAATCAAATCTGGCATTTGAATTAAACCTGGAAAAGTTTAAATATCTGACAGCGGGACCCGGGCCTACGTGGCGAATTCTCAGGCGTCGACACACGGAGCTACAGAGTCATTCCCGCACAGCCACAATTTGATGCGGTGCCACAGAAGATCAAACTTTCCCAAAAGAGCCACTGACTTGCGGGCCAGCCCCAGTCTTCTTCTACCTCCCGCCTCCACACCGGGCCGCCACCGAGCTCACCGGAGAGCTCGCCGGGAGGGGGTTCTGGTGCCCGAAACTTTCCAAATCTCATCGCCTCTACGTTATCTCATGCCAGGAACACGTTGCCACCGTTGGAGTTGACAGGCAATCACCGGAAATGGCTTCATGATGGCGACAGACTCTGTGGCAACTCCAGCGACGTCGCGAGGATGCTGTAGTTCCCCAAACTTGCTTCGGTTAGCTCCTACAGAATTGCCACGACCTAGGGAGAGACGTCCAAGGCTCTGATCTCGCGAGAAACGTCGGCAAATACGAGTTCACCGTGCGATCTAGGTCAATTGCGGTGAAAACTTGACAAACTTGAAGAACCGAAGGTTTCCTCGACGGTTCTTCCCAGTTCTTGATCCCACGCATTCGTACGGATGTCTAAAACTGAGTTTGTTGGTTTGTTGATGTGTGGTGCATCATGTGATAAGAATTTTGCAAGTTTGTCGCTGCGGTTTATATTGCATGTCGACGGCAAAAACCAAATTCCGGCGTGTACAGTTTGTGACAGGCTGCCGTGTGTTGTGGGGAAGCAAGAGAAAGTGTAAGCGAAGCTTTTTGCTTTTGAAGCTCGGTGGGAGATGAACTGTGGCGACACCGTGGGGAGGCTCAGCTGGGCATGCAACCCGTCGAGATGGCCGGGCGCCGGTGGACCGGTGATGGTGGTTTGTTGGAGGCTTAAATTCTCATGAGGGGAAGCAGAAGCGAAGGAGCTCGAGTGGCAGTTGAAGAACACCCTTTGCCGAGTACAGGGATGGCTGGAAAAATCATATCGGCACTGACGTGGTTCGGCAGGTGCTCGGGAGGTGGCAGCGGCGCTGCCTCGGTGGTGCGAGCTGCTGTTCAGCGCCTTCGAGTGAAAAATAGAGAAGCAGAGAACAACACTTCGGTTGTAAGTCTTCCCCTCGCAATGACAATTGGGTCCCACTGTTTTTCTCTCCCAAAACATCTCCAATTTGCATCGTGCAAACTTCAGTCATGAGGAACTCAAATTTGAAATCCATTTGGGCAAATTGACAAGGTTTACCTCAGTTTCAATTTTGAATTCAAATTCCAATTAAATTCAAAGCCCCGTTGACATACATATCAAAGCAACTCCAAAAATTCTCAAAATTTGCCTTCATCATAATTTGGACCTGACTAATTCAAATATGGACTCAAACTTTCAATTTTGCGGCTGCAAAGGGGAGGTTTACAACCACAGTTTACATCCTTCCTTTGCAATGAACACCTTTGCATTCACATGAACATTTAAATTCAAAGTGGACTTTAAAATTATGTGCTTGCACATGACAACATTCCCATGTGCAGAAATTTTTTTTGCAAGTCCCATTTCTTGAATTTGAACTCAACTTTATTCACAACTAAAGTTTTCCATTTACAAGTTTTGGGACTTTTACATGAAAATGCCCAGTATTTTCTGTGGAATTCATTTTAGTAAATCTTTGGGGATGAATTCCAGATAGGATTCTCTATGAAAAATTCCCAAATTTGGGCAGCAACCCTTTTCCTAGTTCCTGAGTTCTAGTAAAAATTTGAGCTTCACTGGAGTTCATTTGCTAGGCTAAATTGTCTTCCAAAGTTCAGCCTTTATTTAAAAATTCAACTTCTAAACAGAAACTTTTCAGCATTTCATATCAACTTCCAAAATTCATATCTCCCTGTAGGTAGCTCCAAAAATGGTGAAACAAATTTTGTTAGAACCATGGAGACCTACCGTAATACGATCTTCCACTGTTAGCCATTTCAAAACTCCAGATTTGGGATCAAAATTCAGAGAAGCCTTGGACTTGTGGGAATTTCAGAGACCACAAGGTTCAATGAAATTTCTCCAAATTTTGCTCAGATCATCCTTAGAGAGTCTAGAATCCACTAGGAAAATCCCAAAGCCAATTAAGGAACCTAAATAGCAGTAGCTATGAATAGAAGTGTAATTCCTATACTTCATTAGCACTTATACACATATTTTGTTGCATTTCATATAGTGACCGAAGTTGAGGACACACCAGAGCCGTTGGACGTCCGACCGCCAGACGCTACCTTTCCTTTTGACTCGCAACCAGGCAAGCCCCGGTTGGCATTTAAGTACTTTTGCAAAGTTTTCATTTGTATCACTTATGTTTAGGGTGAAATGCTTGCATTAGAGTTAGGGTGATTGAAACCCCACTTGCATAACCTTCAAATCCTATGGAGGGTTGGGTAGTTTACAAACTCGACGAATAGGATATGCCATGCTAATATGCTTAGAATCACAGTAGAAGTCGAGTAGTTGGAATCTACTCGCGAGGTAAGGTTTTATCACACTGTATGGAAAAGAGTAGAGAATGGCTTAAGAATTGTGAAACTGAGACCACGCAGGGGGATAGGATGCAGTGAGCGGAGGTCTCACGTGCGTAGCCCTGTTGGTGTTGATTGAGGACCGAGTCATGCACGGGCCCGCTGGACAAGTATCAAACAGTACCAGATGGCATACTGACATAAGCAGGAAACCGATATAATTGGTTAACCTGGGTGCCGAGGCTTACCCAACCATTTTATAGGAGTGGGTTGAGGGTAGCAAGGTGTAAATCTGCAGGTGGGCACAGACACGCTCCACATGGAGACCTCCTGCCCGTTACAGATGGACCAGTTTGGCATTTGGGTTTCCTTTGAAAGGTTGTTGCATACAACAGAGTAGGAAGGTGTGAAGCACCACACTTCTGAAAGTGGGTGTATGTGACGTGTTATCCGGGTGTCTCCAGATTGCAATCACCGTCTCTCGCGATTATTTGAGTACCGCTTGTTCACTGTTCTGTGACGTAGTAAGAAGTGAAAGAAGCCAGAGGAATGATATTATGTTGTGTTGAAATATTAATGTCTTGAAACCATGTCTGCTGTAGATGTAGAGCTCATTAAGTATATCTTCCACTTTGGGGCATCACCACATCGGAGGAAAGCGTTTCTTGTTTCATTGTGGACTTCCAATGTGAGGGCTGCCTAAGGCTCATTAAACTGCTGCTATAAAACTGAAAGTAAGGATTAACTTGTACGCGTGTCTTTATTGCAATGTCTTTTTCCTATATTACACATCCTTGCATGTAGAGTTCCATGACTAGGGTTGTCGGTTAAGCGTTGCTGAGGCATCGTGCTCACGGTTGCAATATTTGAGCTGTGTGCAGGTGCGAGTTATGAGGAGGGGTCCGAGGACGAGGCGATGCCCCCGTCGGGGTACACGGCCGAGCTGGAGCTCTGCACACCGCCGTGATTGTGGTGTGAGTGTTGCTAGTGTGTAGCGTCCCCGGGCTGGACGGCTGCACTTTTTCTTAGGATGAGAGACTAGTTATGTATAATACTTCCACTGTATAAATAAGTTTGTAAAAGACTTCCGCTGTGTTTTTATGTCAAATAAAAGTTTGTATGTTTTTCATATTCTTTTCTTGTGTGCTGTTGGGTGCCGCATCGCACGACACCACCCTCTGCGATCCCAGAGTGGGTGAACCACGGGGTGGTCCCCACATACATGGTATTAGAGCTGCATTGGGAATAGCACGCTCAAAAAGAGTCTATTTTCAAAACTTAGAAGTAGTCGAGTGTGGATTAGTCACTATGCCCACATAAGGTCTATGATAGTATTAGATATTAAGGTGGAAAAGCTAACCTACTTGTTATTAATTTGTAACGACGCTGCAACATCAGGTAAGAGGTAAGGTACGCCACCGCAGGCGGATCAATTGCGGTAAGCTCGCCATACGAGCAATGGTATGGAATGATTTACCGTGGCTTGGCACCGTAGTTAATATGAGTCTCTGAACCTCTCCATGGTTCTGAGAGAATATGAAAACGCTGATCTCCAGCGTGCTTTAGGCAAAAGCGAGAATACCCCATCGTGTGGTAAGCAACACGATAGTATGCAACTCTTGAACGTTCAATGTTCGAAGTGCCATACGCAGCGCTCGCCATTGGCGTGCCTCAACGGTTATGAGGCAGTAGGTGGTATCCGTTGGGTTGATAAAGTTCCCAACTGTGACGAACCATTCGCGCTCTACTCGGGTTCCCCGTCGTGTGCGGTAAAAACACGACCATGTACCTTGAGACATGTCTTGACTCAAGGACGATCCGTATGGCAATGATACGGACCATATGTTTTTACTATGATATGGACCTACCTGAAATGTTAAAACCTTTGTGTGCACCATTATTGTGTGGTCTTCTGCAGGTACATTAACCACGTTAGAGCATGACGCTTAGAAATCGTTTGTGAGTGACGTTCTTAGTTCCACCATTTGACACGTATATGCCGGAATACCGGCTTAGGATTTTTCTTTGGTGAGGAAATGTAGTGCCAAGATGAGTTATTAGTGCATAAAAAGTATATTTTTTAAAAAAGAAGAGTCAAAATGAAGTTAGTATTCCATTTACGGGTTATCAAACTTCCATATTGAACTAAGAGTCAATTGGGAGTGTAGATTCAATTTCAAAGACCTAGGAACAACCTCCCCTGTTTCCGGCAGAAATTTTGCTGAACTTAAACAGGGTATAACTTGTGATTGGTTGAACCCATGGAGGTGTGTGATACCATTCTGGAAAGGTTTTGAAGTCTTATACAACCTATCTGTAGAACTCCAGAAAAAATCTCCCTCCAAATGGATGAAAATCTCAGATGAGTATGCACTGTCCCGAAACAGGGCAGACCGAAAATGCTCTCTGGAATTTTCTGTATTTCGACCACAATTTCTTGTAGAAAAATTTCTAAGGGTCAAGTAAGACACCATTGGAAAGTCTAGGAAATGTGCTACAACTTTGTACTTCAGTGTTTTCCTAGATTGGGGGCAGAAATAGTTGGAATTTCGGGAACAAAACAGCCACATGTAAAGGAGGTGATGTCAAAATTCCTGAGAAAATTCTGTCAAATTGTAAAAATTATAACTCATAAACCAGGAAGGCTATGGAGGCAAATGAGCACAATCTAGATTCCTTTTTGAGTCTACTACAACTTTGTTGTTGAACTCTAGTCCAGATTTTTCCTCCAAGGTGGCGAAAATAGTTAAATTCTTCCAACTGGTCTGCTGGACCAGAAGCTGGACAGAGAAAACCATGTTGAAGTTTTTCAACCAAAACCTGACAACGTCCACCACTTAGCCATCGAAGACGTGCCGGAAGGCGAACCCATCCTCGCGGGTACGTTTTCTTGTTTAGATCATCCCGTAGTCATACTTTTTGACTCCGGTGCCACCCATAATTTCATAAGTTAATCTTATGTTATTAAATATCAATTGCCTATCATTCCCACAAATAGTTCATATTTGATTGCTCTCAGGGGGGAAATAACCGCTGTTAGGATGGTCTATAGAGCACCATTACAATTGGATGGGAATCTATACCCGACTTCTCTAATTATGTTAGAGAGTCAAAAACTCGACGTCATTTTAGGAATGTCATGGCTACATCGCCATGGTGGTTTTCTTGACATCACTCCACGTGTGGTTCAGTTAAACTCTCCACTTCATGAACCACACTTCCATTCTTGACCGTTCGGTTCAAGAAGTCCCAGCCACATATAACACAGAAGCCACAAAGCTTGAGGATATTCGTGTGGTTCGTGAATACCCGGACGTATTTCCGGATGATCTCCCGGGCATGCCACCCGAGATGAATGTCGAGTTCAAGATCGAACTTGTACCCAAGACGACACCGATATCACGGAGACCGTACAATATGGCTACGAATGAGCTAGCTGAATTGAAGGAGCAGCTCAATGATCTGATGAATAAGGGTTTCATTCGACCGAGTTCCTCCCCATGGGGATGCTCGGCGCTGTTTGTGAAAAAGAATGATGAAACCTTGAGGTTGTCTGTGGATTACCAACCAACCTCTAATGTCGTCGCCATCAAGAATAAATATCCACTGCCCCACATCAACATTCTCTTTGATCAACCTGTGGGTGCGAGTGTATTTTCGAAGATGGATCTTCGCTCCAGATATCATCAAATCAAGATCTGGCCAGAGGATATTCCGGAGACGGCCTTCTCGACGAGATATGGGCTGTATGAATATCTCGTCATGTCTTCTGGCCTCACCAACGCCCTGACACATTTCATGTACCACATGAACTCAGTGTTTATGCCAGAGTTGGACAAGTTCGTGGTGGTGTTTATTGATGACATCTTGGTTTATTCCAAGTCTGAAGAAGAACACGCCGAACACTTGCATATCGTGCTTCAACGATTGTGAGACCATAAGCTTTATGCCAAGTTCAGCAAGTGCGAGTTTTGGATCAGCCAAGTGCCATTTCTTGGTCATATTATTTCTGCATAAAACATTGCAGTTGATCCAAGCAAAATCGAACAAGTGCTAAAATGGGTGTCGTCCCCCACATGTGTCAATGAAGTCAGGAGCTTTCTCGGGTTAGCGGGATATTATCGGAGATTCATACCGAATTTCTCCAAGCTTGCTAAGCCGATGACCGAATTGTTGAAGAAGGGGATCAAATATTTCTTAATATCAGCTTGTGAAGGAGCTTTGCAAGCATTGGTGAAGCATCTTACAACAGCCCCGGTGTTAGCTCAACCTGATACGACCAAGACATTTGACGTATATTGTGATGCGTCCAGCATTGGGCTTGGCTGTGTATTGATGCAAGGAGGAAGAGTGGTCACCTATGGGTCACGTCAGCTTTGTAACCATGAGCAGCACTATCTGACTCATGATCTTGAGCTCGCTGTTGTGGTGTTGGCATTGAAAATGTGGAGGCACTATTTACACGGGAACTTAGTGCACCTCTACACCGATCACAAGAGTCTGAAATATATATTCACTCAAAAGGAGTTGAACATGCGGCAACGGAGATGGCAAGAGCTGATCAAAGACTATGAAATCGAGATCCACTACCATCTCGGTAAGGCAAACGTGGTTGCCGATGCCTTAAGTTGCAAATCTCATGTCAACAATCTGTCCATCACCCTACTTGAAGAGGAGGAGCCGAGTTTATACTTGATTCTATATGGGGCATTATATATTGTTGCTCTCGTCCCTACCATACGAGAGGAGATTATGGAAGCTCATAAGGAAGACATGGGATTGTCACACATTTGGAGAAGAATTAAGAATGGCGAAATGAAATGCTTCCAAACAGGTGAACACAGTAATCTATGGTTTAAAGACCATATAGTGGTACCCCATGATATGAAGCTTCGGAAGAAAATCTTGGACGAAGCTCATTTGTCCAAGTATTGTATTCATCCGAGAAGCAACAAGATGTACCTAGATCTGAAAACCAGGTTTCGGTGGACACGGATGAAAAGAGAAATCGTGAAGTACGTATCCGAATGTAATACGTGTCGGCGGGTGAAAGCTGACCATACGCGTAAAGCCGGACATCTACAACCATTGAACATTCCGGCGTGGAAGTGGGAGGATATCAGCATTGATTTCATAGTTGGTTTACCTCTCACGTCTCACAAGCATGATTCAATTTGGGTGATAGTCGATCAACTAACCAATTCGGCTCATTTTATTCCCGTACATACAAGTTACGTGGCCAAGCAATATGCGGAGCTGTATATTGCAAGGATCTTGTGCTTGCACGGTGTTCCCCTCTCCATTATTTCAGATCACGGTGCGCTGTTCGTCGCTCGGTTTTGGGAACAGCTGCACGCATCATTGGGGACCAAACTGATCCGAAGCTCCGTATATCACCCTCAGACAGATGGTCAAACTGAACAGGTGAATCAAGTGCTTGAAGACATGCTACGCGCTTGTGCCATCCAACACGGTAAAAACTTGGACGATCATTTGCCGTTGGCGGAGTTTTCATTTAACAATGGCTATCAAGCTAGCATAAAGATGGCACCGTATGAAGCTCTCTACGGCCGGAAATGTCGCACACCAATCAACTGGTGCCAGTCCAGTGAGTGAGTTATCTACGGCATTGAACATGTGAATGAGGCTGAAGAATGAGTGCAAGTAATACGATCCAACCTCAAGGCTGCTCAATCTCGTCAGAAGAGCTATGCGGATAAAAAACGCCTTCCTCTCCACCTCGACATCAGGGACCATGTTTATGTCCGTCTGCCTCCGATGAAGGGAGTTCATTGTTTTGTAGTGAAGGGCAAACTTGCCCTGCGATTCATTGGTCCATTCACCGTCATTGAAAAATGCGGACCCGTGGCCTATCGCCTGGAGTTACCGGCGTCACTCGCGGGAATTCACAACGTCTTCCACATCTCTCAGCTGAGGAAATGCCTCAAACCCTCGGCTGAAATCCGCACCAAAGACATAGAAGTTCTTCAGCCCGACCTCACATACGCAGAGTATCCAATCCAGATTATCTATGAGAAGACTCGCACCACAAGAAACCGGACCTTATGGTTTTACAAGGTCTTGTGGAGTAACCATACCGCTGATGAGGCGACATGGGAAAGCGAGGACTATTTACTAGCGGTTTATCTGGACTTGCTATCATTGTATACACGGTAAAGTTTTCCCCACTTTGTTTTCTTTTGGAATCTCGGGATGAGATTCTTTTTAAGGGGGGAGGGATGTAAAATCCCCAAAAATGGTAGCAAGAAATTCAGCACGTTTACACTTACGAAAAATGAGGGGAATTAAAACTTTGAATTATAACGGTGTGAGTTCAAAGTGAGGATTCAAACTTCCCAAAAACATCCAAACATGGAGATCTGAATTTATAACATGGATCTTCATATTTCAAATATTCAACCTCCCAAATTTCAGCTCATTTGGAGGGGTTCTAATATTTGTTTGGGATTAAAAGAGGAAGCCCTTGAATCTGAATTTAAATTTCAGTTTCAAATCCCAACTTCCTCGAATTGCAAATTTGGTTCCACAAATGTGTTCTCTACATTTGAATTAGCATCCATTGAAAAATTCAGAAATATTTGAGTTGATTTGCTATGCTTTTGGAAAAATGGAAGGAGGGAGCTTCAAATTCCAATTCAAATTCAAATAACCAAACTCAATTCAAATTCCACCCTAGAATTCAAATGAATTCAGTTGAATTCAAGATTTCGAACCATGACTTTGGGAGGAAGCAATGGAGTTAATTTGGAGACAAAAGGGAAAAGATCAATGGAGAATTAGGTGGGAGGGTGCCCACTAGTCGTCCACCTACAGAAGCAACTTCCTGTTTTCCCTCGGTTGATCACCAGCGTGCGCCAGCTCCCAGCTGAAACCCCCGCCTGAAGCTCCACTGAGCTGCTTGTGAATTTCTCCCGACGGCAGAAACTGGTGCTCGAGTGAGCACTCGTAAAGCAGCAGCACAAAATAACTTTGTCTCTGCCTCCACCGAAGCCTTTCCCTCAACTCCTGAGCACTCACCGAGAGAAAAGCACCGTGCACGCCCGCTCCTCGCCGAGTCATCGCCGATCAGGATCCCACCGGGTTAGCGCCTAGCTGAGCCACCCAAAAGTTCCGCCGGTGACTCCTCGAAGATTTTCACCACTCCACAGCTCGTCCCCGACCTTCCCTCGCCGTGCCCGAGCCATTCTTCGTCGGAAGAAAACAGAGCTGCGCCGCCTACTCGGTTCAACGTTGCCCGGCCACTCCTGTGCCCCTCCGACTCAAGCAAAGTGACTCTAAGGTGCGCCACAAGGTGTAGCTTCCTCTCCCGGGGTCCTTTTGCTATTTACTATCGCCGACTTGCCAGAATTCAGGCTGTACCGCTGGTGAAGAATCGACGTTAGCAAATTTAGGAAATTCTCTCCACACGTTTGATCATCGGTTCTCCGGTCCTAGACACAGCTACTAGAGCTCCTAGTGCCCTCCCACGCCGAATACCGAAGCCAACCGGCCACCACACCCCCCGGGCGACGAGAATTTGCCGCCGCCGGCCAAAACGGCTCGGTTCACCGTCGAGCTCCCAATTGCGGACGTTTTCGGCTCGGGTTAGTATTACCATCGTGTTCTACGACCTCTAGGGATGGTGTTCGGCACTTTAGATCGCCGGGATAAAATCCGTACGTGCCGCACCGCGCCAGCGCCGAGCTACCGAGCCACCCCACCGATGCCGACCCACCTCCGGCCGTTTCATGCGATGAAAACATGCCCGGCTGCTAGGTCTTGATGTGAGGATGGTGTAGCACGAAACCTCGTCGAATTTGGTGGAAATGGGGGAGAACAAGCCGCGCCATGATCGGCTCTGTGCGCGTGCGAGTTGTCTGTCCAGAGGTTGAAGACGACTGACCTGTGGACCCTACTGTCAGCCGCCGGTGGAAATTATTTGAAGTTTTCTGTTGGCAAATAATTCCAGAAATTGGCTAATGTTTTGCAAGCCCATAACCTTGTGTCGAAAACTCCAAAAAAGGGTGAGACCAATTTATTGGAATCCTCATAAGGAGTACTTAACAGAGGAACAAAGTGGTTGCCATGAAATGAGGGGGACCCGACCTGTGTCACGGGGCCGTGCCGCTCGCCGAGGAATCGCATTGGGTGGTGCGGTGTTATGCGGCACCCAACAGCACACATATAAGGAAACTGTATTACATAAATCGAAAGCAGAATATCAGAAATGTTCTTTATAAATAATTTACATCAAATAGCTACAGCGGAAGACTACAATCAACTCACGTCGAATAACTAATGAGCACTCGGGAAGAGGTCCAGCCCGCGGACTCCTCTCACTAGCAACACGAAGACATTGCAGCAGCTGGGTTCTCCATGTGTTACATGACTCGGAAGTCTCCGAGTCTCACCGGACAACCTTATTTATAAGCGTTGATGTTAACCAGCAAAACCACTCATATAGCAAGAGTGAGCACAAAGGCTCAGCAAGACTTAACCGACTCTCCTAAGGCATGCAACTCTACATGAAGGTAACTTAGACAATAAACAAGAAAGTTGCATAAAGACTCGCCTACACGTTCTCCTTAACTTTCAGATTTTAGCCATCACAGTAGTGACCTTGCGCCGAGCAACATTGGAAATCCACAATCAAACAAGAAACGCTTCATTCCAATGTTACTTGTCCCAAGGTGGAAAATTAATTTTAGTTTGCTCTATCACTACTTCATAGATGGTTTTCATGCAATTCCAATTATCATCGCAGCATTTAAAACTTGCAAACTGTTATCACAAAACTTGATTATTATGTCACGGCACAGCGAGCAAGCGGTACTCATATCCGCGAGGGACGGTGACTCGAATCAAACACTGCCCAGATAACTCGACACATACGCCCGACTCTGAAGACCCAAATCTGATGTCCTTCATTACTTCGTATGTGGCAACCTTTCGCAGGACACCCGACTGTAGAACCGGTCGCGCCGTCTCGGGCTCATAGGTCTAACAAGATGATGTGGTATGACTCTACAATCCAGTTAACCTGATACATCGGTTTCCTGGGTCCCATATAGCAGTGTGCTTCCAGTACACAAGTTAATACTTGCTCCCAGGGCCGCACACGGCTCCGTCCTTAACCGACAAAGGCAGAGCTACTCGACCAAGACCTCGTCTTGTCACTGCCTGACCCTCCTGCCCAGTCTCATCTTTGGAAATATAAACTTTGGTTTGCCTCTTTCAACCATACCCGTGTGATCCTGAACTATAGCTCGCGAGTAGATTCCAACTACTCGACTTCTACAGGATGTCATACCCTATTTAGCACGGCAATATTCTACAGTGGAGAAACACTATTCTACCCTTGACTCCAGGGTTCATTTAGTCATGCATGTGGAGTATAAATCATTCCTAACCCAATGTACATACAAACTCTAAACCATAATAGTGAACAAAGTAAAACTTTATAAAACAACTAGATGCAAACTGGAGCTTGCCTTTGTTTTGCAGGTTACTGACACGACCCCACGGTCTTGTCGAGCCAGGATCACGATGAGGGGTGCTGTGTTGCACAGCACCGGATAACACACGTCAAAGGTACAAAGCGGAAGCGAAATTTTATTACATAAACGAGTTTATGAACATTTGTACATCAAAAGAAGTCCAGTCTACACTCACGGGCATAGACTACGCATCAAGTTCACGTTCAGACCTTGAACGTTTCCTTGCTAGCACACACGCAAACTAACTCTGCGGCGTGCACGAATCCCACTCGACGGGGTTCCCCTCCTGGGGTTCCGTCTCCTCTTCGGGAGTCCCTTCCTCATAGAACCCTGCAAAAGCTTCAAACACAAGCAGTGAGCACGAAGGCTCAGCATGTCTGACCCGTCTCACCTAAACATGGAACTTCTACATGAGGGGGAATGGGTTACATGAGGTAAAAATCATTTGCAAGGACTCACCTAATTAGTAGAACCCTATTTTCAAGTTTTAGCAGCAGGTTGTGGAGAACCTTACGCTAAGGCACATGAGAGAGCCGCAATCAAACAAGAAACGCATTTCTCTCATGTACTTTGCCCAAAGTTAAAAGGAACTTTAGCTTGCTCTAAACTACAACAAACCATTAACAAACAAAGTCCATCTTTCAATCAGCAACATTTTAACACGTAACTGGCCTGTTCTTTCTATGTCATGGTACAGTGAACAAGTGGTACTCACTGACCGCGAGGGACGGCGATTATAATCGATTTACACCTGCAGGGTTACCCGAACAACCCATCACGTACGCCCGTACTCGATGCTGCCTACAACAACCATCACGGACGCCGTACGGAACCACCTTTCGCCCGTCAGCCAAATATTGAACCGGTCGCATCGTCCCGAGCAAGAGGTCTCTGCACGCGCATCTCAGTGCCGCCAGCCGATTTACACCTCGAGCTCTCAACCTACCCTCTGAACGACGGGCAATGCCTCAATACGCAGCTACCCGAGTTACCTCGGTTTTCCGGTTCCCATATAGCCGGTAGGTCTTCGGTACTGTTCTAGCTTGTTCAACAGGCCTGCACACGGCTCGGTCCTCAATCGACACAACCAGAGCTATAGCACACAGGCCCCAAAGTCCTGCTGCCCTTACTCCCCGCTCGGTCTCATTTTTCTTGCCATGTGTATCATGTGCTATCTCTACCCGAGTCGAGTGCCTCTAGCCTATGCTCGCGAGAAGTTCCAACTACTCGACTTGTACCAAATCTTACACTCTTTAGCATTGCAGTAACTAACGGGGTTTTGCAATCCTAAACCCAACCCATGGGGTTTTCTTGGCTATGCAATTGGGTTTTCATACAAGACTCTAATGCAAGAAATTATAATACTCAAGTAAGTGCTCAAAACAATAAAAATTTGTAAAAAGGTTAATGCAAACCGGAGATTGCCTTGCTGCTCTTTCTTGTAGGCTAGCTGCTCCTCCGGAGTAACAAAGTCTAGGACTTCGGGTTCCTCCTCGACCTTAGCGACTATATGATAGAAGAAGTACATGTATCAATTTAAATGCATTTGTATTAAGTTTGAACTTGTGAAGCTTATAAGTCCCACTAAACAGACTCTATGACTGTGAAACTTTTACTGTGGCTTGGCTACAACCTAAACAGAGACTTGGTCAAGTTTCAGTTGCAGCAAAGCTCATTTGAGCCCTCCACAATTGATTATGTACTTGACCTTAATTGAAGGCTTTTAGGGTGTTCTAAGGATTTTCATGAAACAAACTATGACTTTCTGAAAACTAGATTTTCAGAGGATTCTAATGGAGTTGGTCTCACTAAATTTGAAGGTTCCTAGCTAAAGATATGAGCTAAACTATTTCAGGGGAAATTCTGAAAATGTTTCTGAACATTTTCTGTTTTCTCTGGAACAGTATCACTAATCACACCATTAGGTGGATCAAATGAGCTCAAATGGATCTGAAATTTTTATGGTAGCTCAGGGATATTTTGGTGAACATCCCAGCAAAATTTCAGGATTTTCCTCCAAAGGATTCTCCAGTTAAAATTCCAAACAGTTTAAATTTTGAGGAATTAATTCTGGAGAATTAAGGATTCTCATGAAGTGAAACTTGATTTTCTGGAAATTGCTCAGAGAGCTGAATCCAACGAAATTTGGTTCACTCAATTTGGAGCTTTCTAGCCAAAGTTATGAGGATTTGAAGTTTGAAGGAAATCTGAAAATCGTGGAAAAGTTTAAACTCGCGAGTGGGCCCTGGGGACACGCGTCGTCCACTGAGGCGTCGGCACACCGTAGCCTGCGGGGTTCCTGCACGCCAGCACAACAGATCCCGGCCACAGCCGATTGCGGTTTGAATTTTTGAGCCGCTGACACGTGGGACAGCCGGCTTCGTCTTCCTCCCGACGCCCGCGCTCTGCCGCCGGGGTATCTCGCCGGAGAGCTCGCCGTCGGCTTCTGTAAAGCTCCAAACTTCACGATTTTGGCCGCCTCTGCCTATTTCCACTCGGGGAACAGGATTCTTGGGTCAGCTTGTCATGAAAATGGCCGCCACATGGTCGGCGACGAGCAGCAGCCTCGGGAGAACTTCGGCCACGTTGCCCGTCCTCCCTAGCACCTAACCTGATCGAGCGAAGGGTCGTCGAGCATCAGTGGACCATAGGAAAGGTCGACATGAGCTCTACGGAGCTCGGGAAGAGCTGTGTTTGGCTTTCACCGTGCGACCTAGGCCGGAAATCGGGATTTCTACTAAAACTCGAAGAACAGAGGTTTCCCTCCACGGTTCTTCGTGGTTCCTGCTCCTATGGACCCGCACGGGCTACTAGAAGTAATCCTCTCCATGAGAGGATGAGTGATGCAGTGTGGCTTACGAATTTCTTGGATCGGTGCAGATCTCACTTTTGCACACCGTCGCGAAAACATGAAATTCCGGCTTGAGCAGTGCTTGTCACGCCGCCGGAGCTTGCGGGAGAGAAAGAGGGGTTGAAGACAAACCTCTTTGCTGTTCACAGCTCCGTGAACGGTGGGCTGTGGTGGCCGGAAGGACGGCTCCCGCAGCGGCGGCTCGAGCTGAACCGGCAGAGAAAAGATCGCCGCGGTGGAGCTCGGGGAAGACCGCGCAGGGTCTGGAACCGATGCAAAGGTGTTGAAGGTGGCTTGGCGCACCCGGTGCTGGTCTCAGATCGCCGGGAGGGTCACTGGATCGGCCAGGCGACGAGGAACCGAAAGTTCACTCGGGCGGCGAGGTGCTTCGGCTTTTTGGGTGGAATAGCGACGAGGCAGCGGTGAAGACCCCCTGCAACTGCTCGGCCGCGCAGATAAGGGCCCTGCAAGGCGGTTCACCGGCCGAGGGCAGCAAGCAGCTGCTGTCCTCGCTGTTTCTTCACCGTGGCGGTAGCTGCAGCGCGCGCGAGTACCCGAGCTGAGCTCTCAGTCGGTTTCTTTTGCCTCAGTGGCTGACATGTGGGTCCCACCCGGGGTTTTAACCTCTGAAATTCACTCCTAATCACTGTTGTAAACAGTGAGCCAAAAAATACCCATGGTGATTCAAATTATTCACCCATGAGCCATTTGAATTGATTAGAATTCAAATTGGGTTTGGTTTGAATGAATTTCAGCACATGTTCAGTTTGAAATTCAAATAAAGTTTGAATTTGCCCCACTTAGCTAATGTCAAGATGAACTCCAAATGGAGTGAAAATTGGTGTGTGAGCTCACAAAAATTTGCTGAGTAAGAATATGCCTCCCACTTTTGAATTCATGGGATAAAAACAGTTTGAATTTGAATATGGTTTCAAACTGCCCTCTCTCTAGCTATACCAAAAATGACCTCAAAAAGGTTTTGAATTGGGTGAAACTTGGCATGGACATCCTTAGCAATGTGTAGGAGTTTTCATATGCCCAGCCCACCTATATCACATGTGGGAAATACCACTTTTGCAATATGTGAGTTTATTCTCTAATGAGCATGTTGATGGTGGTTACTTGCTCTTCATTTGTGTTCATCAACTTTCCTCAAATGAGGTGTGTGTGTATGGTGATGAACACTTTAAATATGTGTCAAAAACTGAGGCCCTTACATTCCTCCGCCCTTAAAAGAATCTCGTCCCACGATTATAAGGTGAAAATGAGAGAGAGGACAGTGGAAAATTACCGGATATGCGACGTGAAAAGTTGGGGTAGTTGGCGCAAAGAAATCCTTCGCTCTCCCATGTCGCTTCGTCCACGGAGTGATTACTCTATAGAACCTTGTAGAACCACAACGTACGGTGGCGTGTGGTTCGGGCCTTTTCATCAATAATCTGCACCGGTTCCTCTCGATAGGTGAGATCCGGTTGCAGTTCTTCAATGTCTTCCAGATGAATGGTAGTTGATAGCTTGAGACACTTCCTCAGCTGGGAAATTTGAAAGACGTCATGCACACCGGAAAGTGCTTCTGGTAATTTGAGCCGGTATGCCACTGATCCACATCTTTCGGTAATCTGGAATGGACCGATGAATCGGGGTGCCAACTTTCCTCTCACCTCAAATCTGTTTACGCCCCTCATTGGAGACACACGCAGATATACATGATCCCCGACTTCAAATTGTAGTGGGCGTCTTCTCCGGTCCGCATACTGTTTCTGCCGGGATTGGGCGGCTTTTAGGTTCGCTCGAATCAGTCAAACCTTCTCTTCCACGTTGTTGACAAGGTCAATCCCGAAGGTAACCCTTTCACCAGACTCACACCAGTTCAATGGTGTGCGACATTTTCTCCCGTATAGCACCTCATAAGGCGCCATCTTGATGCTGGCTTGGTACCCATTATTGTACGAGAGCTCGGCTAACGGCAAGTGATCATCCCAATTCTTGCTGTGGTTGATAGCGCAAGCTCGTAGCATGTCTTCTAGGATCTGATTTACCCGCTCGGTTTGCCCATCCGTCTGCGGGTGGTACGCTGAACTACGGATCAGCTTCGTCCCCAATGCAGCGTGCAGATGCTCCCAAAAACGGGACACAAATAAAGTGCCCCGATCCGATATGATGGTACGGGGTACGCCGTACAAGCATAGGATCCGTGAGATGTACAGTTCAGCATACTTCTTGGCGTTGTAGTTTGTGTTGACCGGGATGAAATGGGCAACTTTGGTGAGCCGATCAACGATCACCCACCCAGAATCATGCTTTTGAAGAGTGGTGGGTAAACCGACGATGAAGTTCATGCTCACATCCTCCCACTTCCAGGCAGGAATGCCCAGTAGTTGCAGCAGTCCTGGTTTCCGCATATGGTCTGCCTTCACCCTTCGACATGTATCACACTCGGACACGTATTTTGCAGTCTCACGCTTCATCCGTGTCCACAAAAACTTGCTTCTGAGTTTTTGATACATTTTGTTGCTGCCGGGGTGAATAGAAAACTTTGACAAGTGAGCCTCATCAAAGATCTTCTTTCGTAATTCCGGGTTACGGGGTACGACGATCCGGTCCTTGAACCATAGGATGCCGTCTCCGTCCTTCCGGAAACATTTCAGCTCCCCACTGTCTACACGTCTCCGCAAATGTGACATGCCCTTGTCATTCTTCTGGGCTGCCTCTACCTCTTCACGGATGGTGGGGATCAAAGCTAAGTTGTATAGAGCTCCGTGTGGAATCACATGTAGCGGTGGTTCACTCTCTTCCAACGGTGTGATGGTCAGATTATTGACGTGTGACTGCGGCTCAGCGCATCTGCCACTATGTTTGCCTTGCCCGGATGATAATGGATCTCTATTTTGTAATCCTTTATCAGTTCTAACCATCTTCATTGCCTCATGTTCAGCTCCTTCTGAGTGAATATGTACTTGAGGCTTTTGTGGTCGGTATATAAATGTACGAGGTTACCGAGTAGGTAGTGCCTCCACATTTTCAGTGCAAGTACCACGGCAGCGAGCTCCAAATCGTGGGTTGGATAATTCTGCTCATGGTTTCTAAGCTGCCGTGATCCATACGCGACCACTCTTCGGTCTTGCATCAGCACACATCCGAGCCCAATGCCGGATGCATCGCAGTACACATCGAACGGTTTTGTTGTGTCTGGCTGTGCCAAAACTGGTGCTGATGTCAGGTGCTTGACTAAAGCCTTGAATGCTGCTTCACATGCTGGACTCCAAACATATTTGGTAGCCTTCTTCAGCAGCTCTGTCATAGGCTTGGCAATTTTCGAGAAGTTCGGAATGAACCTCCGATAATATCCCGCGAGTCCGAGGAAACTCCGTACCTCATGAACAGTCCTCAGGGATTTCTAATTCAGCACTTGAGTGATCTTACTCAGGTGACAGCGATACCCTCCGCTGAGATGATATGCCCGAGAAAAGGCA
Organism: Neostapfia colusana; assembly: GCA_030760725.1. Lineage (NCBI taxonomy): Eukaryota > Viridiplantae > Streptophyta > Magnoliopsida > Poales > Poaceae > Neostapfia > Neostapfia colusana. Next base: position 52,877,631 of record JASWHV010000009.1, read on the forward strand.
CTTGCGATATCCAGAATTCACACTTGCTGAATTTCGCGTATAGCTTGTGATCCCGCAGCCATTGCAAGACTATACGCAGATGCTTCTTGTGATCTTCCTCCAACATGGAATATACCAGGATGTCGTCGATGAAGAACACGACAAACTTGTCCAGCTCCGGCATGAATATCGAGTTAATCAAGTACATGAAGTGAGCTGGAGCATTGGTGAGGCCAAAGGACATGACTAGGTACTCATAAAGTCCGTACCTCATCGAGAAAGCTGTCTTTGGAATGTCCTCCGCCCTTATCTTAATCTGATGGTACCCGGATCTTAAGTCCATCTTTGAAAAGATCTTCACTTCGACCAACTGATCAAACAACATGTCGATCCGTGGCAACGGGTACTTGTTTTTGATGGTTACGGCATTTAATGGACGATAGTCCACGCAAAGCCGTAATGTCTCATCCTTCTTCTTTACAAATAATGCCGAACAGCCCCATGGCGAGGAGCTCGGCCTAATAAAACCCTTTTCCAGCAGGTCCGTTAGCTGGGTCTTCAATTCAGCCAATTCCTTGGGCGCCATCTTGTACGGCCTTCGGGATATTGGCATGGTTCCCGGTGCAAGTTCAATCTTGAACTCCACCTCTCTATCAGGCAGCATCCCCAGCAAATCGTCCGGGAATATGTCAGGGAACTCTCGGACCACTGGAATATCTTCCAATCTGATGGTTGTGGCTTGATAGACACTTGGAAGTTTTATTTCTGGACTGTCCAGAAATAAAGAGTGAGATCCATGCACTTCTGAGTTTAAGTGCACGACTCGAAGGACGGTGTCTAAAACAGCTCCGTGGCGGGTTAACCACGATATCCCTAGGATGACATCAACCTTCTGTCCCTCTAAGATAATGAGAGAAGTAGGTTGCACTATACCCGCTAAGCATAATGGTGCTTTGGAAACCATTACGCTTGCTAAAATTTTCCCACCCGGTGAACAAATTAAATATGGACTATCGGTGGGTAGTATTGACAAGCTGTGTTTAGCAATGAAAGCTTGGCTAATAAAATTATGCGTGGCGCCTGAATCAAACAGTACTATAACAGGATTCTTGTGGAGTTGGAACATACCCGCAAGGATTGGCTCGCCCTCCGGCACGTCCTCTATGGCAAGCTGGTGGACGGTGCCGGGCCTAGGGTTTGCCCGCCGCGCATTAGTAGTGTTCCAGGGTTGATTCCTCCCAGGAAACTGCGGTGCCACTCCGCCGCCTTGCCTCTCCAGGCAACTGCTCGCGAAGTGTCCTGGACGACCACACTTGTAACATGTGGCCGCTGCTGGTGTAGTGCTCAGGGGATGAAAGCCCGGCATGCGCTGCTGAGGTGCATACGCACGCGGCATCGCCCGCTGCTGCTGTTTGCGGAGGTGATACTGGCAGTGCCGGCCTGAATGCCGGTGAAGAATACGGCCGACTGCGGAAAGGCATCGACCGCTGTGGTGGCTGCCAGCGTGGACCTGATGATGGGCGATTCACCATCCGAAACATCTGAGAAGGACCGCCTCCTTCTCCGCTGCTCTGCGGCGCGCTTCGCTTTCTCTCCGCCGCCGCTAACTCCTTGCCGGAGTCCTCCTGAACAATCGCAGCATCAATGATGTCGTTTGAGGCTGCCGCGATTGAACATCGCCAACTTGTCCTTCAGGAGCGGGTTAAGCCCCTGGTAGAAGTTGTCCCGCCGCTTCTCGTCAGTATCTGCGTGATACGACGCGTAGAGCGCGAGATCGTTGAACGCCCTGGAGTATTCCAGCGCGTTCCGGCTCCCTTGCTGCAGGTGCAGGAACTCCTGCGTCTTCCTCTTCATCAAGCCTGATGGTATGTGATAGGCCCTGAAGGCCGTCCGAAACTCTGTCCAGGTCATCACTCGGTCGGTGGGCTGTGAAGCACAGAAGTTGGCCCACCACGCGCTCGCGGATCCTTGGAGCTGCTTGACCACAAACTGAGTCTTGCGCTGCTCACTTATCTGGAGCAGCCCGAACTTCATCTCTATTGTGCGGAGCCAGTTGTCCGCGTCAAGAGGTTCATCGGCCCTTTAGAATACCGGGGGATGAGTGGCCAGGAAGTCGGAGTAGGAGCTCTGTTGACGCTCCTCACGATCTTGACGTCTCTCTGGGCGATACGTATTAGCGATGAGAGTCTGCAGCAACTCCGTGTGCTGCTGATGGGAACCCGCCATTGCTGCAACGATGTCGGCCAATGTAACCGTTGGCAGTGGTGGTGGCGGTGTTTGCGGTCGCTGTTGCTGCGGTTGCTGCTTCTGTCCCGAGGAGTCCTTGGGATGTGGTTGGGAGGTCTCTCCCCCTTGGCTAGTACCCCCAACGTCAGGGTTGGCACGAGTACGCGTCATTCTGAAATTCAAAACAGCAGCGATTAGCACATGTCATACTTAAAATTCCATATGCAACAGTAGGTATTGAAGTGACAAATGAATAATTTGCACAACATTCACATATATTGATAAAGCATAAACTTTATACAAGATACATCATTCTCGGGTCTCCGAGAAGTCGTGCTCATGTTGTCACTACCTATACATACGCTACTGCCTACACGACATGTCACTGATTACAAAAGTTGGGTTACACTACCCTAGCTGCCCTACTTGGCAACTGTAACCCCCTACTCGGAGTAGAACTCGACCTCCTGCAGGTCGTCCTCCTCCGGTACTTCTGCTGGTGGCTCTGGATCTACCACCTCTTCGCCCATCTCGGGTTCTCCCATTGCTGGAAGGCCCAAGACCACCGGTACGCCCAATACCGGAGGTACGAGGTCCTGCAAAGCATGCACCTCGTCCATGGCCTGGTTGTAATCTTCTTCCCAGCCTTGCCCTTCCTCAATAGCGTCGTCCCGCTCTTTAGTAAGTGTCTCGTTCTGCTGGGTCAGATTCTGTACCAGTTCTTGCAACGCCGCGATGTCGGCACGACTCTTCTTCTTTGCCTTCTTCAGACGGTGCAACTGATTGTGTTGTTCATTCAGTCGCTTGATCGTCGGAAGGAGCACATTACGGAGTGCGCTGTGAGCACTCTCGAAATGGTCTCCACGGCTCGTGCTTTCCTTGAGCTTCATGGCGAGATGCTCCGTAGGAACAGCTTGGCTGTTCATCACGGCGTTTCCCGCCCTCATCTGGAGGCTAAGGTTTGCCTCCGCGGGGTTGTACCTTGGGCAACCTGGATCTGTTGCCTCCCGGTACCTCTCTTCCCACACATGCTGAGCCCGTCCCTCCACTGGAACGAGTGCGTATGGAGTGCCCTCCATAGCCTGCACATGTAGTTGGCAGAAACGTGACATAGTGTCACGGGCTGCCACTTGCCACATCCCTTCCGGTTGTCTTTCTCTCACCGTGACGGTGAACGGCACCCAACCGGGTGGCGTAGGTCCTGCAGAGACTTCGACATGGATTGTCCACGTCTTGTTCCCCTCTTCGCCTTCTTCCTTGGCGAAGTACTGCAGCATCTGGTTATATCCGAAATATTGAAGCATCTGCCTCAATGTTTCCGGATAGCCGCTGTGGTGAGAACAGTGGGATACCACCCACCCGTTCTCAAACTGTTTGTCTGCTGTCATTTGTAAAAATATATTTGATAAATGTCAAATATTTATTTAAACAGTAAACCACTGAGTTATAACATAAGACATGTCATTGAACCCATAAAACTTGGAATCAGTTCAAAGTTTAAGCAAACTTGACTGCTGATCTGCTGTCCAACATGACAGCCCTGACCAGTTTCCATTTCAACCTGATTTAGGCCATGTTAAAGGCAAAACCAATTCTGGAGCTCAACATCAAAGTTAAATCTAACTTCAATAGATTTCCAGAAAGTATCTTCTTGGCCTAAGATCTGTCCTGGTTCAAGAGTTATGAGAGGTCAAAGTTAACAGAATTTCTGGAGACAATTGGACAGCACCTCCCTGCTTTAGGTACTGATTTGATCCAAGAATTACAGTTAATTCTGTTCCTAATATGATAAAACTTTCTGTTACAAAGTTGTAACCCATCTCATAAGCTTTCCATAAATACCTCATTTTCTATTTTTGGATTTTTATACAGGAAGTTATACTCAATTTACAGAGAGTTTACAGAGAGTCTTTGCTCTGTCCTGTTTTCTGGACAGTTTCAACTCCACTGCATTTTTCGATTGGTTAAGGGATAAAACACCTCTGGACCTCAACAGACAAGTTGTAAATCTCTTCCAAATATTTCCAGAAATGTATCATATGACCCCAACCTCGAAAGCACTCAACCTATAACCTCTGATTAACTTCAGCCTTGATTCAGCTGGAAACAGAGTGCTCTGTCCTTAACAACCTATAAGTTGAAAACTTGTTAACTTTGAATATCCTGTTCAAGGGAAGGAGTTACATCAAGTTTTACTACTTTAGATCAAAACCTTCAAGTTTTAAATGAAGTTGGTCATTTAATGGGGTGTGACGTCGATGCGTCACCAAAGCATGGCGGTACTACGTCCTCACAAAGAAAAACCTGTACCGGACTTAGCCGGCTTCGTTAATTCAGTGGCACTAAATGTCACTCGCACACGGATACTAGACGTCTACCGTTCCGTGGTTAGGCTACCTGCAGAAACTCAAACAATCATCAGACTCGGCTGCACACCGAGCCCGGAATCCATACAGTTCGTACACCCGGCCGTCATCACTCGCCCGGATGTTCTCAAGCCAAACACGCCTTGAGTTACGTGTTCATGTTTCAGACCACGTGACGGGGTCTCCCAAGTTGCACCACGCACGCCAGGGACAGACGTTGCTCGAATACCCCAAACGACATGAAGAGTCGCAGAGGATATCAAAGCGGGTCGGGTTACCTGCCACCCGTGGGGCTCCACCCTTCAGCTTGTGCGCACTGGTGGACAGCGCTTACGTGTACCCCCCAAGACATAAACGTCCCGAGATACATGATTTTCCGACATAGACAATTAGGTTAGTATGCCACTTTCTATATGCTAATAACATCCTTATACGGGCTACTAACTCGTTCCTCACTGGATTTTTGAAAAGATGACCTTTGTAGTGCGTTAAACCTCAAGCGAGCTCTGATACCAGCGCTGACACGACCCCACGGTCTTGTCGAGCCAGGATCACACTGAGGGGTGCTGCGTTGCACAGCACCGGACAACACACGTCAAAGGTACAAAGCGGAAGCAAAATTTTATTACATAAACGAGTTTATGAACATTTGTACATCAAAATAAGTCCAGTCTACACTCACGGGCGTAGACTACGCATCAAGTTCACGTTCAGCCCTTGAACGTGTTCTTGCTAGCACACACACGCACTAACTCTGCGGCGTGCACGACTCCCACTCGACGGGGTTCCCCTCCTGGGGTTCCGTCTCCTCTTCGGGAGTCCCTTCCTCATAGAACCCTGCAAAAGCTTCAAACCCACGCAGTGAGCACGAAGGCTCAGCAAGTCTGACCCGTCTCACCTAAACATGGAACTTCTACATGAGGGGGAATGGGTTACATGAGGTAAAAATCATTTGCAAGGACTCGCCTAATTAGTAGAACCTTATTTTCAAGTTTTAGCAGCAGGTTGTGGAGAACCTTACGCTAAGGCACATGAGAGAGCCGCAATCAAACAAGCAACGCATTTCTCTCATGTACTTTGCCCAAAGTTAAAAGGAACTTTAGTTAGCTCTAAACTACAACAAACCATTAACAAGCAAAGTCCATCTTTCAATCAGCAACATTTTAACACGTAACTAGCCTGTTCTTTCTACGTCATGGTACAGTGAACAAGTGGTACTCACTGACCGCGAAGGACGGCGATTATAATCGATTTACACCTGCAGGGTTACCCGAACAACCCGTCACGTACGCCCGTACTTGATGTTGCCTACAACAACCATCACGGACGCCGTACGCAACCACCTTTCGCCCGTCAGCCAAATATTGAACCGGTCCCATCGTCCCGAGCAAGAGGTCTCTGCACGCGCATCTCAGTGCCGCCAGCCGATTTACACCTCGAGCTCTCAACCTACCCTCTGAACGACGGGCAATGCTTCAATACCCAGCTACCCGAGTTACCTCGGTTTCCCGGTTCCCATATAGCCGGTAGGTCTTCGGTACTGTTCTAGCTTGTTCAACAGGCCCGCACACGGCTCGGTCCTCAATCGACACAAGCGGAGCTATAGCACACAGGCCCCAAAGTCCCGCTGCCCTTATTCCCGGCTCGGTCTCATTTTTCTTGCCATGTGCATCATGTGCTATCTCTACCCGAGTCGAGTGCCTCTAGCCTATGCTCGCGAGTAGTTCCAACTACTCGACTTGTACCGAATCCTACACTCTCTTAGCATTGCAGTAACTAACGGGGTTTTGCAATCCTAAACCCAACCCATGGGCTTTTCTTGGCTATGCAATTGGGTTTTCATACAAAACTCTAATGCAAGAAATTATAATACTCAAGTAAGTGCTCAAAACAATAAAAATTTGTAAAAAGGTTAATGCAAACCGGAGCTTGCCTTGCTGCTCTTGGTCGTAGGCTAGCTGCTCCTCCGGAGTAACGAAGTCTAGGACTTCGGGTTCCTCCTCGACCTTAGCGACTATATGATAGAAGTACATGTATCAATTTAAATGCATTTGTATTAAGTTTGAACTTGTGAAGCTTATAAGTCCCACTAACAGACTCTATGACTGTGAAACTTTTACTGTGGCTTGGCTACAACCTAAACAGAGACTTGGTCAAGTTTTAGTTGCAGCAAAGCTCATTTGAGCCCTCCACAATTAATTATGTACTTGACCTTAATTGAAGGCTTTTAGGGTGTTCTAAGGATTTTCATGAAACAGACTATGACTTTCTGAAAACTAGATTTTCATAGGGTTCTAATGGGGTTGGTCTCATTTAATTTGAAGGTTCCTAGCTAAAGATATGAGCTAAACCATTTCAGAGGAAATTCTGAAAATGTTTCTGAACATTTTCTATTTTCTCTGGAACAGTTTCACTAATCACACCATTAGGTGGATCAAATGAGCTCAAATGGATCTGAAATTTCTATGGTAGCTCAGGGATATTTTGGTGAACATCCCAGTAAAATTTCAGGATTTTCCTCCGAAGAATTCTCCAGTTAAAATTCCAAACATTTTAAACTTTGAGGAATTAATTCTGGAGAATTAAAGATTTTCATGAAGTGAAACTTGATTTTCTGAAAAGTGCTAATAGAGCTGAATCCAACAAAATTTGGTTCAATCGATTTGGAGCTTCCTAGGCAAAGTTATGAGGATTTGAAATTTGAAGGAAATCTGAAAATCGGGGAAAAGTTTAAACTCGCGAGTGGGACCTGGGGACACGCGTCGCCCACTGAGGCGTCGGCACACCGTAGCCTGCGGGTTCCTGCATGCCAGCACAACAGATACCGGCCACACCCGATCCCGGTTTGAATTTCTGAGCCGCTGACACGTGGGCCAGCCGGCTTCGTCTTCCTCCCGACGCCCGCGCTCTGCCGCCGGGGTATCTCGCCGGAGAGCTCGCCGTCGGCTTCTGTAAAGCTCCAAACTTCACGATTTTGGCCGCCTCTGCCTATTTCCACTCGGGGAACAGGATTCTAGGGTCAGCTTGCCATGAAAATGGCCGCCACATGGTCGGCGACGAGCAGCAGCCTCGGGAGAACTTCGGCCGCGTTGCCCGTCCTCCCTAGCACCTAACCCGATCGAGCGAAGGGTTGTCGAGCATCAGTGGACCATAGGAAAGGTCGACATGAGCTCTACGGATCTAGGGAAGGGCTGTGTTGGGCTGTCACTGTGCGACCTAGGCCGGAAATCGGGATTTCTACTAAAACTCAAAGAACAGCGGTTTCCCTCCACGGTTCTTCGTGGTTCCTGCTCCTATGGACCCGCACGGGCTACTAGAAGTGATCCTCTCCATGAGAGGATGAGTGATGCAGTGTGGCTTACGAATTTCTCAGATCGGTGCAGACCTCACTTTTGCACACCGTCGCGAAAACATGAAATTCCGGCTTGAGCAGTGCTTGTCACGCCGCCGGAGCTTGCGGGAGAGAAAGAGGGGTTGAAGACAAACCTCTTTGCTGCTCACAGCTCCGTGAACGGTGGGCTGTGGTGGCCGGAAGGACGGTTCCCGCAGCGGCGGCTCGAGCTGAACCGACAGAGAAAAGATCGCCGTGGTGGAGCTCGGGGAAGACCGCACAGGGTCTGGAACCGATGCGAAGGTATTGAAGGTGGCTTGGCGCACCCGGTGCTGGTCTCAGATCGCCGGGAGGGTCACTGGATCGGCCGGGCGACGAGGAACCGAAAGTTCACTCGGGCGGCGAGGTGCTTCGGCTTTTTGGGTGGAAGTGCGACGAGGCAGCGGTGAAGACCCCTTGCGACTGCTCGGGCGTGCAGATAAGGGCCCTGCGAGGCGGTTCACCGGCCGAGGGCGGCAAACAGCTGCTGTCCTCGCCGTTTCATCGCCGTGGCGGTCGCTGCAGCGCGCGCGAGTACCCGAGCTGAGCTCTCAGTCGGTTTCTTTTGCCTCAGGGGCTGACATGTGGGTCCCACCCGGGGTTTTAACCTCTGAAATTCACTCCTAATCACTGTTGTAAACAGTGAGCCCCAAAATATCCATGGTGATTCAAATTATTCACCCATGAGCCATTTGAATTGATTAGAATTCAAATTGGGTTTGGTTTGAATGAATTTTAGCACATGTTCAGTTTGAAATTCAAATAAAGTTTGAATTTGCCCCACTTAGCTCATGTCAAGATGAACTCCAAATGGAGTGAAAATTTGTGTGTGAGCTCACAAAAATGTGCTGAGTAAGAATATGCCTCCCACTTTTGAATTCATGGGATAAAAACAGTTTGAATTTGAATATGGTTTCAAACTGCCCTCTCTCTAGCTATACCCAAAATGACCTCCAAAAGGTTTTGAATTTGGGTGAAACTTGGCATGGACATCCTTAGCAATGTGTAGGAGTTTTCATATGCCCAGCCCACCTGTATCACATGTGGGAAATACCACTTTTGCAATATGTGAGGTTGTTCTCTAATGAGCATGTTGATGGTGGTTACTTGCTCTTCATTTGTGTTCATCAACTTTCCTCAAATGAGGTGTGTGTGTGTATAGTGATGAACACTTCAAATATGTGTCAAAAACTGAGGCCCTTACAGTGACTAAGTATATTCAGTTAGTGAAGACCACTTGAGGCTTGATCACTCGATCAACGTGTCTTTGAAATCTCACTTCACTTCCTTCACAAGTCCTAACGTATATGCTATACGATTTGAGTATGCACAAGTATTTAATTGGAAAGCTTTTGCTATCAAGTCAAATGACAAGTTTAAAAACTGAAACTCTGTATAAGAATTTAAAATGACACTGGTGCTATTGGTTTGGGTTTGGGTTAAGTAACATGATTAAGTGCTATGTGCTTTTCATCCCTTGTGTTTTGGTCTCCTAATGAAGTTCAACATAACAGTGGTGATTCAGAGCTCCAATGGAGCTGAAAATGTTCATGCATGTGAGTTCCTTGTCACAAGAATGTCACCTGGACCAAAATTTAGCATTTTTCACTGAGTGGTTTATTCAGAACAGATCTCTAAGCAAATGAGCAAAAAGGAATTAATTCTGAAGTAACTCACATGTTCATGTCAAACTTAGTGAACTAAAATTTCAATTATAGTTCATAGATCTTGCATGAATTTTCTTAGGATTTTTGGAGCTAAGAATTGACTAGAACTGAATTTCCAAGTTTGGGAAATTCTCTGAAATTGTTTCTGTATTCATTTCAACACAGCAACTTCAAATCTGAATTATCCTAATCAAATCAACTCCAAATGATCTGAAAATTTTACATGAGTTCAATATCATCCTAAAGATTATTCTGGCAAAATTGAAGGATATTTGGATGAACCAAACTCCCTCTAAAATTCTTTTGCTGAAAAGAATAAAGAATTTTCCAGAATTAAACAATGACCTTCATACAAATTGGGTTGCATATTTGAATAGAGTTTTTCAACCTGAATCCAACCCAATTTTAATCACTAAATTTGGAGTTTGCTAGCAAAAGTTATGAGGTTCTAAAGTTTGAATCAAAGCTGGCATTTGAATTAAACCAGGTAAAGTTTAATTCTCTAAAAGCGGGACCCGGGCTGACACGACCCAACGGTCTTGTCGAGCCAGGATCACGCTGAGGGGTGCTGCGTTGCACAACACCAGATAACACACATCAAAGGTACAAAGCAGAAGCGAAGTTTTATTACATAAACAGGTTTATGAACATTTTTACAACAAAATAGTTCAGTCTACACTCACGGGCGTAGACTACGCATCAAGTTCACGTTCAGCCCGTGAACATGTCCTTGCTAGCGCGCGCACACACTAACACGGCAGCGTGCATGACTCCCACTCGATGGGGTTCCCCTCTTGGGATTCCATCTCCTCCTCGGGAGTCCCTTCCTCATAGAACCCTGCAAAAGCTTCAAACACAAGCAGTGACCACGAAGGCTCAGCAAGTCTGACCCGCCTCTCCTAAACATGAAACTTCTACATGAGGGATGATAGGTACATTAGGAAAAATAAGTTGCAAAGGACTCGCCTATTTAGTGGAACCTTACTTTCAAGTTTTAGCAGCAGGTGGTGGAGAACCATACGCTAAGGCACATGAGAGAGCCGCAATCAAACAAGAAACACATTTATCTCATGTACTTTGCCCAAAGTTGAAAAGAACTTTAGTTAGCTCTAGACTACAACAACTCATTAACAATCAAAGTCCATCTTTCAATCAGCAACACTTTAACATGTAACTAGCCTGTTCTTTCTACGTCACGGTACAGTGAACAAGTGGTACTCACTGACCGCGAGGGACGGCGATTATAATCGATTTACACCTGCAGGGTTACCTGAACAACCCGTCACGTATGCCCGTACTCGATGTTGCCTACAGCAACCATCATGGACGTCGTACGCAACCACCTTTCACCCGTCAGCCTAATGTTGAACCGGTCCAATCGTCCCGAGCAAGAGGTCTCTGCACGCGCATCTCAGTGCCGCCAGCTGATTTACACCTCGAGCTCTCAACCTACCCTCTGAACGACCAGCTATGCCTCAACATCCAGCTACCCAAGTTACATCGGTTTCCCGGTTCCCATGTAGCCGGTAGATCTTCGGTACTGTTCTAGCTTGTTCAACAGGCCCGCACACGGCTCGGTCCTCAATCTCTACCCGAGTCGAGTGCCTCTAGCCTATCCTCACGAGTAGTTCCAACTACTCTACTTTTACCGAATCCTACACTATCTTAGTGTTGCAGTAGCTAACGGGGTTTTCAATCCTAATCCCAACCCATGGTTTTCTTGGCTATGCATTTGGGTTTTCAAACAAGACTTCAATGCAAGAATTAATGGTACTCAAAGTAAGTTCTCAAAACAATAAAAATTTGTAAAGAGGTTATTGCAAACCAGGGCTTGCCTTGCTGCTATTGATCGTAGGCTAGCTGCTCTTCCGGAGTAACGAAGTCTAATACTTCGGGTTCCTCCTCGACCTTAGCGACTACATGAGATAACAAGTATATGTGTCAATTTAAATGCATTTGAATTGAATTTAAACTGGTGAAGACTATAAGTCCCAGTAGACAGACCCAATGACTCTGACATTTTTACTGTGGTTTGGTTACAAACTAAACAGAGACTTGGCCAAGTTTTAGTTGTAGCAAAGCTCATTTGAGCTCTCTACAAATAATTAGGTGCTTGACCTTAATTGGAGCTCTTAGGGTGTTCTAGGGATTTTCATGGAGTAAGCCATGACTTTCTGAAAACTAGATTATCAGAGTGTTCTGATGGAGTTGGTCTAGCTTAGTTTGAAGGTTTCTAGTTAAAGATATGAGCTAAACAATTTCAGAGAAATTTCTGAAAATGTTTCTGGACATTTTCTATTTTCTCTGGAACAGTTTTATTAATCACACCATTAGGTGGATGAAATGAGCTCAAATGGATCTGAAATTTTTATGGTAGCTCAGGGATATATTGGTGAACATCGCAGCAAAATTTCAGAGTTTTCCTCCAAAGGGATCTCCAATTAAAATTCTAAACAATTTAAATTTAGAGAATTAATTCTGGAGAAAAATAGGGATTTTCATGAAGTGAAACTTGATTTTCTTGAAAGTACTCAGAGAGATGAATTCAACAAAATTTGGTTCACTCAATTTGGATGTTCCTAGCAAAAGTTATGAGGATTTGAAGTTTGAATGAAATCTGAAAATCGGGGAAAGTTCAAATCACTGCGCGTGGAACCCGGGGCTACGTGTCGGCTCCTCATCGGACAACAAACGAGGCTACATATTCTTTCGCGTGCAGCCGCACCCGATCCGTGCCACAGCAGATCCCGGTTTTAAAATATCTGCCGCTGACAGCCGCGACCCACCCCCTTCATCTTCCTCCCGCCTCCCTCGCTCGGCCGCTGCGACACCTCGCTGGAGAGCTCGCCGGTGGCTGTCACACCCGATTTCTCCAAAGAGCAACCGAGTGAATATCACATGTATGCCAGGATCATTTTCTCATACATGTGATGACAAATAGTGAAGCATAATTTATTACAAGCCAAGTGTTCGAATATAAATAAGTCTTACATAGCATACGTCTCGATGGACGATAATATGTTCATAACATGTAAATAAAGCAGCAGCGGATTATAAATCTTGTGGGCTCCATCACAGGCGTTGCCGGGGGACTCCGTAAACCTAGAAACCTTCTTCGGGTCTAAAGTCTTGGTCATTGAACACCACATCATCCCTTTGACCTGAGCAGCAATTTAAACCAACAGAAATGCAAGTTTGAGTACCTTTGGTACTCAGCAAGTGTGGGAAAGTTATGTCATGCATGGCTAGAGCAAGGAGAGGTTGAACTCATGGTTAAAGTACGACACAATTAATACCTATTAACTTAGCTTATTAAGCACCAACATTACAACACAGGTGAGATGGTCCCAATCCCTCAACCCATCATCAATAGCAAGTAAACATAGTCTCATTTCCAATGTTAAGCTTCCCTCTTAACATCATCAACTTCCCAATTCATAATCCTCTAATCATGAATAAGTCCTTGCCGCCCTTGACCGTGAGCATGGCTGTCATGACAGTTTTGACTCTGCAGAGTTTGCACCACTGTACCTACATGTAGTGATTTCATCCCCCGTTGCCGGGTGGACTAAAAGAACCTCCATTATGCGAGTGGCCGCAAACCATGTTCACACTTCCCAGGTGTGTAGCCAAGAGTTCACTACGAGGCCTTTACAAAGGGATTCCCAATGAGAGTGGGCCCACTGAGGTTTCACCCCTAACAGCATACAAGAGGCTCCAACCCCGCTGCAGTGGCCCCCTCTTGAGCCTTGCGGTTCATATGGTAGTCCAGCTGACACCTATTCCCCGCACCATCCAAAACACCCATAATACGCCGGGGATACACCTAATTAATTGGCCAAGCTGCCCCATCTCAGCATGTGGTTAGCACGGTAAAGTCGGGTTACATGCTCCATGAACCGGTCCATAGGATCCAAGCAAGTACTAAACACAAACCCGAGTCTTGTGCACCCAGCACCAACCAAATCATCCAACTTGACTCGATCTCTACCTCTACATAACCCATAATATCTCATTCAAGAGTAAGGTAAGTAAGTTGATGATCTCATATCCCAATTATCCCATTCTAAGCATGGCTAAGCATAAGCATATGACATAATTAAATAAATCCCAACCCAGGCTACAAGGAAATAAGATAATGAAAAACTAGGGAAACCTCCTAGCTTGGGTATCATATTCCAAATTGACAATGCAAATTAATTCTAACTACACATCCTAGTATAGGATCAAAGTGGTCAAGGATACTTGCCTTCTTCCTGATGCTCTGGGAATGGAAAGTCTTGGTCTTGGAAGGTGAGAACTTGCTCTGGGGCAGGTTCTACTCATGCCAATACACATAGCAAAAGAAAACAACAATCCATAAGCCATAGTCCACACATTCACTCATGCAAACCACACATACATACATATTAAAGTCATTCACATGTTTAAGTGTTGTGGTTACCCTAGATGTGTTGATTTTAGGCCTACATACACTTTTAAACATATATATATATATATATATATATATATATATATATATATATTATTTCTAACTTTTGTATTCAGATTTCTCGTTGCACATTATATATTAATTTCCCATTTGAACGAATTCTCTATATTTAATTAATACACTCCTTAGCCACAAAATTTGCATGAAAGAAAGTTTCCTACTCCAAATAGGTTTTTAGATCTTCTACAAAATCTTAATTTGAAATAAAGACCTCATTTAACATTTTCTAATTAGGCATACTTATTTTTCCTATATTTTCAGATTTATTTTCTATGCCTAAAAGTGAATTTTAATATTAAAATAGTAATATATATCACCTAAACAGAATAGGTTCTGATCTAAAATGTTCAATAAAATATTTTTGAACTTCATCTCTGATAGCAACCAATTTAAATTTATTTTACCCATTTTCAGAACCATTTCCTAGCCAAAAAATGTGTTTCTAGAAATAATAAAAAAGCAGCACTTAGTCAGATCTCATTTCAGCCTAAAATCAGTTTTTAACTCATTCTAAAGGTTTTCCAAGTGCTAGGAAAATTTAAATTTGTATTTGCTCATGTGTTTGCATCACCTTTTGAATTTAAATCCTAATCACATGTTCAAATTTCTGAATTTAATCTCCTATAGGGTCTGATTCAAGACCCACCCTACTGCAGGGTCTAATTTGCTATTTCCTAAATTTTCAGGGGCCTAATTACACAAAACAGAGAGGTTTTCCTAATTTTTATTAAGTCCAGGGGCTAAAACTGAATTTTAAATGAATTTACATGAATTTCTGAAGGTCTAGGGGCTAGATCAGAAGTTTCCGGGGCTACCTTGTGTTTTCCGAGATCCCCAAGAGGTAGCGCGTAAGATTCCTGGCCTTTATAATGCGGGGCTGACGTGGACCGTCCAATTTAAAATAGACGTCTGAGATTATAACGCGAAGCGGTACGGGTTAGATCTAATAGGAACCACACGATTTAAAAAGGACGGGCCTCAGGGGGCCACGTCGCCCTGGCCGTGTGCTGGTGGCGCGCGGCGGCGGGAGGCGGCGACCTCGCCGGAGAACTTCGAGTTTTCGTCTATACTTCCTAAAACTTGGATTTCTTGCCATAGAACAGAAGAGCGGAGGTTGGGGATCTCACCACGGGGTTTTTCTTGAGCTCGGAGGCCCTGGAACGCGGTTGGCGACGAGGTCCGAGGTGAAAACGCGGCGATGCTCGCCGGAGTTGTGTCTAGAGCGCAAAACACCGGGTTTCCTTCACCTGCGAGACTACCCGGCGGCGGTGGAACATGAAAAGCACGTTAGATCAGGAAATCCGAGCGAGGAACGAAGGAAAACGGGGATGGAAGCTTCGGTTCTCACCGGGAGGAAAATAGCCGATCGGAAGGAAAAAGGGGCGATCGTCGGCGTTTAAATGGGCGAGGGAGGGCGGCGGAGGGTTGGTTTGGATATGCAGTAGCGCCCTGCCGAAGATCGGGCGTGGAGACTGGTTGGAGCAGCCGCGATCGGCGCGGGAACATCGGGTTAGTTGGGGCGCGGGGGGGGGGGGGGGGGGGGGGGGAAGAAGATGACCAGCAGGCCCCGCGCGTCAGAGAGAGGGAGGGGGGCGCGTGCGGGTTTTGGGCCGGCTGGGTGGGTTTCGGCCCACTGGCCGGTTTTTTTTCTTTTTCCTTTTCCTTTTTCTGTTTTTATTTAAATTCCAGTTTGAATTTGAATTGCTACACCACATGCAATACGTACAAAATTTTTTAAATTCCCCTCTTTAGCAGGTTTTGGGGTGTTACAGCTCTACCCCCCTTAAAACAAATCTCGTCCTCGAGATTGGTGATTCTAGGAAAACAAATCCGGAAACTGTGGCTTCTGCTTCCGAGTGATGCTTCCACTGCACCTTGCACATTCGGATTCTTTTATTTCTTGTGAGGCATTACAGTGTCTCCAAAATCTTGACCGGTTGCTCGGCATAAGAAAGATCCCCTCGTACATCCACCTCTAGTTGATATGCCACTTCGCCTTTCCTCTCCAGAATCTGAAAGGGTCCGATGTATCGCGGTGATAATTTCCCTTTCACCTTGAACCGACGAAGTCCTCGGATAGGGGACACCTTGAGATAGACGTAGTCCCCCACGTTGAAAAAAAGCTCTCTTCTCCGTACATCAGCATAACTCTTTTGTCGGGTCTGTGCTATCCTCAAATTGTTGCGAATTTCCCTCACTTTCGCCTCGGCTTCTTGTAGTACCTCGGGCCGAAACACTTTACTTTCACCTGTTTGGTTCCAAAATAGTGGAGTCCTGCACTTCCTCCCATACAACGCCTCAAATGGTGACATCTTCATACTGGCCTGATAGCTGTTGTTGTAGGAGAACTCCACATACGGTAAGTTCTTATCCCAACCCCTATTGTTCTTGAGTGCACACGCTCTTAGCATATCCTCAAGGATCTGATTGGTTCTTTCCGTCTGCCCGTCAGTCTGGGGGTGATAGGCAGAACTAAAATGCAGATGAGTTCCCATGGTTTCATGTAACTTCTGCCAGAACCTTGAGGTGAACTATGTCCCTCGATCCGACACTATTTTCTTTGGCACTCCATGAAAACACACGATTCTTCACATGTACAATTCTGCCAATTTGGATCCGCTGTAGCTTTGTTTCACGGGGATGAAATGAGCTACCTTAGTTAGCCTGTCGATGATGACCCATATTGAATCATATCCCGATTGGGTCCTAGGTAGTACCACTATGAAATCCATACCGATTTCTTCCCATTTCCATTCAGGCACTTTGAGTGGTTGCAATAGTCCCGCGGGTCGTTGATGTTCTGCTTTCACCAACTAACATGTGTCACATAGGGCAACATGCTCCGCGACATCTCGCTTCATGCCATACCACCAATATCTGCTCTTGAGGTCATGATACATCTTCGTACTCCTAGGATGAACGGAATAGTCAAAATCATGAGCCTCCTTTAAAATCAATTCATGGATCTCTTTCACCTCAGGCACACAAATTCTTTTCCCATGCCACACCGTACCTTGTTCATCCTCTCTGAACCCAGAGGCTTTATTTTCTTTGATGAGTTATCTAATCTCTTGTATCTTCTCGTCATTCTTCTGATCGTTGCGTATGTCTTGCTCTAATATGGAGTCCACTTCCATGGCGATGGCCTTGCCACTATTCACAAGACATAGATTGAGTTTTGCAATCTCTTCCTTCAATTCTGTAGGCTTGTCCTTTAAGCTCAACATATTGACATTCACCTTCCGGCTTAAAGCATCCGCCACGACGTTCGCTTTCTCGGGATGATAGTTGATGCCCACATCAAAGTCGTTGATTAGCTCTAACCACCTCCTTTGTCTGAGGTTGAGATCTGGCTGTGTGAAAATGTACTTTAAGCTCTTATGATCTGTATATATCTCTGTCCTTTTCCCCATCAAGTAATGCCGCCAAATCTTCAATGCGTGTACCACTGCGGCTAGCTCTAGGTCATGCGTAGGATAGTTCTTCTCGTGTTTTCGGAGCTGCCGGGACGCATAAGCAACGACATGCCCCTCTTGCATGAGAACACATCCCAACCCGTGTCCAGATGCATCGCAGTACACCGAAATATTCTTCTGCATATCTGGCATAACTAGCACTGGGGCTGTTGTCAATCTTTTCTTCAGTTCTTGAAAACTCGTCTCACACTCCGGTGTCCATGTGAATGTGTTTCCCTTCTCTAACAATTTGGTGAGGGGCCTCGAGATATTGGAGAAACCTTCAGTGAACCGTCGATAATACCCAGCCAATCCTAAGATGCTTTGAATTTCCCCTACTTTTTCAGGGGTCTTCCACTTCTGCATATCCTCAATCTTGGCGGGATCTACGGAGATTCCTCCCTCCGAGATTATATGTCCTAAGAAGGGAACTCTCTTTAGCCAAAACTCACACTTGCTCAACTTGGCATATAGTTGGTGTTCTCTCAGCTTTTGCAACACCAGTCTTAAATGTCTCTCATGTTCTTCTTCATCTTTGGAAAAGACGAGAATGTCATCAATGAAAACCACCACAAATTTATCCAGATATTCCATGAAATACCTTGTTCATGAGGTATATGAAATATGACGGGGCATTAGTTAGCCCAAACGGCATGACGGTGTATTCATACAGCCCATACCGAGATACGAAAGCTATCTTTGGAATGTCAGTTTGCCTTATCTTCAGTTGGTGGTATCCCGACCTGAGATCAATTTTTGAGAATACACACGCTCCCCTCAGCTGATCAAATAAGTCTTCAATGGTGGGTAATGGGTACTTGTTCTTGATGGTTACTTCATTCAACGCACGGTAGTCTAGGCATAACCTCTGGGTTCCGTCCTTCTTGGGCACAAATATCACTGGAGCTCCCCATGGTGAGGAACTAGGACGAATATACCCCTTCTGTGTCAATTCACTTAAATGTTCCTTGAGCTCTTTCAGCTGTTTGGATCCTTCCGATAAGGCCTCTCGTATATTGGGGCTGTTCCAGGCACTAGTTCAATCGTGAATTCCACTTCACGGTCGGGAGACATACCTGGCAACTCCTCCAAAAAAACATCTAGATACTCCCTGATAGTCCTTATCTCTTCCACTTCCACCTCAACTTGATTGAGTTTAATGACCCTCCTAGGTTCTTGCATGGCTATGAACCTCACTTTTGTGCCGCTAGGGTGAGTTAGTTCCACCGTTCTTGTCGAACAATGGATGATCCCTTTATGTTTGGTCAACCAATCCATGCCCTAAATAATATCTATCCCTTGTGAGTCTATCACTATGAGGTTTGCAGTAAATACTACCCCATTAATGTCTAGATTCACCCTGGGACACACTTGTCTTGTCCTTATTTCTCCCCCTGGAGAGTTTACTGCTAACATATGTTTCATTTGTGTTGTTGCTAGATCATGCTTCTTAACAAACCCTTGAGCAATGAACGAGTGGGTAGCACCAGAATCGAACAATAGGGTTGCAATGTGTAAATTTGCAGGAAACTTACCAATTACCACGTCAGGTGCTTCTTGCGCTTCCTCCATGGTCACGTGGTTCACTCGTCCTCGCATCACATTTTGCTGCTGTGGCTGCGTGGGCTTCTTCTTTGGGCACTTATGGGCGTATTGCCCCACTTCACCACAGTTGAAGCATTGCACCCCAACTTTAGGTGCCTGGCCTTTGTTGTCTTGGGGTTGGTTCGGTGGCCCTTGTCCTGCTGTTCGAGGTTGATATGTGGGGCGTGGCTGTTGCACAAACTGACGCTGCGGCTGTAATGGTGCTGATGGAGGTCTGAAGTTCGGGTTGTACCCTTTGGTGTCGGGTAGGGTACCATAGTACGGCTCGTCTGCCCTGCCGGTTGCTGCATCAGACGTGGACGTGTGTTGCTACTTGAGGCTTGGTGTGGCCATCCCACCTTCCTCTTGTTTTCATTCTCCAAGGCCTTCAGCTTCCTCTCCACGACAAATGCTCTGTCCACCATCTTTTGGAAGCTTTCATACTCGTTGGAGCACATTGCACATTGCATATCCATGGTAAGTCCTTCCACAAAATAGTCCTGTTTCTGCTCATCGGTTTCGATGTCCCGTGGTGCAAAACGGGATAGTTGGGTGAACTTAGTGAGGTATTCCCTAACGGTCATGTTACCTTTCTGCAGTCCCAAGAACTCCTTTCTCTTGTTTTTTAGTTCACCCCTTGGTATGTAGTGGTTGCGGAAACTGCGCTTGAACTCTTCCCAAGTGATGTTCCCGGGGTCATGATGGGCTGCCACGTAAGAGGTTAATCAATCAGCAGCAGGTCCATGCAATTGGTGAGAGGCAAACAGCACCCTTTCATACCCTTGGCATTGTATGATCCTCATCTTGCTCTCAATTGTCTTTAGCCAATCATCTGCCTCCAGGGGTTCAGCAGCACTCGCAAACTTCGGGGGTTGAGTTCCCAGAATCTCACTCAACCTTGGTTGGTGTCGTGCAGCTTGTGGGGGTGGAGCTTGGTGCAAGTTGGCCACCACATGAGTCAGACTCTGGATGAGCTGATTCTGATTTTCGATCATTTGATAGATAGGATCAGCTCCTTCACGGCGACCACCCCTGTCTTGTCCTCCAGAAAGATGAGGGTTGCCGGCCTCATCGTTGTTGTTGTTGGGGTTGGCACCACGACCCTTTCCTGTTCCAGCCATCTATCATGATCAACCAAATGTTAACTTAAAGCATTACGTATTATCTTCCCAAATTACTTGTTTAAACTTAAACTTTTGAGGCCTTAATATTTAAACAGTTTCTGAAGATTTCACGTAGATCTTTGGACTTCACGTCTCACGCGAAAACAAAATGCACTATTGATTCATAGGGGCTCACACACCAAAGCAAAGCAATCTAAAGACGAGGTTGTGGACAAATGCCCATGGCTTCCACAACTCACGTCACACACCAAACACTAACACACAAATAACTAGGGTATTGACTCGACTACTCGATAACCTGCTGAAATAAGGGAAATGACTCTAAACAACTCGTATCACTGAGCTGGCTCGTCGG
Source organism: Neostapfia colusana (assembly GCA_030760725.1). NCBI lineage: Eukaryota > Viridiplantae > Streptophyta > Magnoliopsida > Poales > Poaceae > Neostapfia > Neostapfia colusana. Next base: position 52,898,249 of record JASWHV010000009.1, read on the forward strand.
GGTCTTCTTCATTATTGCGGCTGCCCTCTGATTCCGCTTTAGGTGGGGAGGCTGCTGGTGGAGAAGTGCGGCGACGCTTGCTCGCCCGGCGGTCTGGGGAGTCAGGAGTCCACGTATCGTTCACAGTTCATTCCCATATCCTCTTTCTCTCGCCTTCAAGCTGGCGTGAAGCAGCGCCTCAGTCTCCTTCAGGGTGTCACGAACATCCTGAAGCTCCTGCTGGCACTCCTGCAGTCGCGTGCTGAGCATAGCAGCTTCCTCCAAGCACAGGTCCATGTGCTCATGGGAAGTCCCCTGCTGCACTGGCGGGTACTTGTACTCCGCGGTGCCACTCTCACGCTGGAGGACATACATGTACTCAGTCCTGTCCAGGTGGCGACGGTTGATGTAACTCTGGCAGGTGATGGCCTCCCAGGTGACATCCTTCTCAGCATCGGCCTGAGTCAACCGACAAGCTGGAGAGCGGTGGATCTTGAGCAGCTGATTTTCATGGATAATCCTCATCTCTGAGCTCCATTCTTCCCGCTTCTCACGGATGGTCCTGGTGGAGATGTAGTGTATGATCAGCTTGCCAACATTGCCGGCGGCGTGGAGCATACATCGAAGACGGCGCAACAAGCCTCCTACTGCCAACCCGTAGGAGTGGTACGTCACCGGACGGTTCTCCTCTCTCAAGGCAAGGGCAACTACAGGAACTCTCCCTCCGGTGGACTTGCGGGCGGTGCGGATCATGCGAACCATCTAAAACATAACGCATTTAAAATTAAGTTAGATAAGAATTAAATAAAAATTGTATTTTGAATAAAAGTTGGGATAAGGTGAATAAAGTGACCCTATTAAACAACACTTCCAACCCACATCTTTGTAAAATAGTTTATAAGAAAATAGGGTCCTTAAATACGTCCGTATCTACCTAGGTCCACGTTCCTACAGGCAACCTTGGCTCTGATACCACTTCTGTCACACCCGATTTCTCCAAAGAGCAACCAAGTGAATATCACATGTATGCCAGGATTATTTTCTCATACATGTGATGACAAATAGTGAAGCATCATTTATTACAAGCCAAGTGTTCAAATATAAATAAGTCTTACATAGCATACGTCTCGATGGACGATAATATGTTCATAACATGTAAATAAAGCAGCAGCGGAATATAAATCTTGTGGGCTCCGTCACAGGCGTTGCCCGGGGGACTCCGTGAACCTAGAAACCTTCTTCGGGTCCAAAGTCTTGATCATTGAACACCACATCATCCCTTTGACCTGAGCAGCAATTTAAACCAACAAAAATGCAAGTTTGAGTACCGTTGGTACTCAGCAAGTGTGGGAAAGTTATGTCATGCATGGCTAGAGCAAGGAGAGGATGAAATCATGGTTAAGGCACTACGCAATTAATACCTATTACCTTAGCTTATTAAGCACGTACATTACTACACAGGTGAGGTGGTCCCAATCCCTCAACCCATTATCAATAGCAAGTAAACATAGTCTCATTTCCAATGTTAAGCTTCCCGCTTAACATCCTCAACATCCCAATTCATCATCCTCTAATCATGAATAAGTCCAAGCCGCTCTTGACCGTGAGCACGGCTGTCATGACAGTTTTGACTCTGCAGAGTTTGCACCACTGTACCCACATATAGAGATTTCAGCCCCCGTTGCGGGGTAGACTAAAAGAACCTACATTATGCCAGTGGTCGTGAACAACGTTCACACTTCCCAGGTGTGTAGCCAGGATATCACTACGAGGCCTTTACAAAGGGATTCCCGACGAGCGTGGGCCCACTGAGGTTTCACCCCTAAGAGCATACAAGAGGCTCCAACCCCGCTGCAGTGGCCCCCTCTTGAGCCTTGCGGTTCATATGGTAGTCCAGCTGACACCTATTCCCCGCACCATCCAAAACACCCATATTACGTCGGGGATACACCTAATTAATTGGCCAAGCTGCCCCATCTCAGCATGTGGTTGGCACGTTAAAGCCAGGTTACATGCTCCATGAACCGGTCCTTAGGATCCAGGCAAGTACTAAACACAAACCCGAGTCTCGTGCACCCAGCACAAACCAAATCATCCAACTTGCCTCGATCCCTACCTCTACACAACCCATAATATCTCATTCAAGAGTAAGGTAAGTAAGTTGATGATCTCATATCCCAATTATCCCATTCTAAGCATGGCTAAGCATAAGCATATGACATAATAAAATAAATCCCAACCCAGGCTACAAGGAAATAAGATAATGAAAATCTAGGGAAACTTCCTAGCTTGGGTATCATATTCCAAATTGACAATGCAAATTAATTCTAACTACACATCCTAGTATAGGATCAAAGTGGTCAAGGACACTTGCCTTCTTCCTAATGCTCTGGGAATGGAAGTCTTGGACTTGGAAGGTGAGAACTTGCTCTGGGGCAGGTTCTACTCATGCCAATACACATAGCAAAAGAAAACAACAATCCATAAGCCATAGTCCACACTTTCACTCATGCAAACCACACATACATACATACATATTAAAGTCATTCACATGTTTAAGTGTTGTGGTTACCCTAGATGTGTTGATTTTAGGCCTACATACACTTTTAAACATATATATATATATATATATATATATTATTTCTAACTTTTGTATTCAGATTTCTAGTTGCATACTATATATTAATTTCCCATTTGAACAAATTCTCTATATTTAATTAATACACTCCTTAGCCACAAAATTTGCATGAAAGAAAGTTTCCTACTCCAAATAGGTTTTTAGATCTTCTACAAACTCTTAATTTGAAATCAAGACCTCATTTAACATTTTCTAATTAGGCATACTTATTTTTCCATATATTTTCAGATTTATTTTCTATGCCTAAAAGTGAATTTTAATATTAAAATACTAAGATATATCACCTAAATAGAATAGGTTCTGATCTAAAATGTTCAATAAAATATTTTTGAACTTCTTATTTGATAGGAACCAATTTAAATTTATTTTACCCATTTTCAGAACCATTTCCTAGCCTAAAAATTTGTTTCTAGAAATAATAAAAATAAGCAGCACTTAGTCAGATCTTATTTCAGCCTAAAATCAGTTTTAACTCATTCTAAAGGTTTTCCATGTGCTAGAAAAATTTAGCTTTGTATTTGCTCATGTGTTTGCATCACCTTTTGAATTCAAATCTTAATCACATGTTCAAATTTCTGAATTTAATCTCCTATAGGGTCTGAATTGCAAACCCACCCTACTGCAGGGTCTAATTTGCTATTTCCTAAATTTTCAGGGGCCTAATTACACAAAACAGAGAGGTTTTCCTAATTTTTATTAAGTCCAGGGGCTAAAACTGATTTTTAAATAAATTTACATGAATTTCTGAAGGTCCAGGGGCTAGATCAGAAGTTTCCGGGACTAGCTCATGTTTTCAGAGATCCCCAGGGGGTAGCGCGTAAGATTCCCGGCCTTTATAAAGCGGGGCCGACGTGGACCGTCCGATTTAAAACAGACGGCTGAGATTATAACGCGAAGCTGTACGGGTTAGATCTAATAGGAACCGCACGATTTAAAATGGACGGGCCTCAGGGGGCCACGTCGCCCTGGCCGTGTGTGGGCGGCGCTGCCCGGCGGCGCGCGGCGGCGGGAGGCGGCGATCTCGACGGAGAACTTCGGGTTTTCATCTATACATCCTAAAGCTTGGATTTCTTGGCATAGAACGGAAGAGGGGAGGTTGGGGATCTCACCTCGGGGTTTTTCTTGAGCTCGGAGGCCCTGGAACGCGGTCGGCGACGAGGTCCGAGGTGAAAACGCGGCGGTGCTCGCCGGAGCTGTGTCTAGAGCGCAAACACCGGGTTTCCTTCACCTGTGAGACTCTCCGGCGGCGGTGGAACATGACAAGCACGTTAGATCAGGAAATCCGAGCGAGGAACGAAGGAAAACAGCGGTGGAAGCTTCGGTTCTCACCGGGAGGAAAAATAGCCGATCGGGAAGGAAAAAGGGGCGATCGTCGACGTTTAAATGGGCGAGGGAGGGTGGCGGAGTGTTGGTTTGTATATGCAGTAGCGCCCTGCCGAAGATCGGGCGTGGAAACCGGTTGGAGCGGCTGCGATCGGCGCGGGAAGATCAGGTTAGTTGGGGCGCGTGGGGGAGGGGGGGATGAAGATGACAAGCGGGCCCCAAGCGTCAGATAGAGGGAGAGAGGGAGGGGGGCGCGCGCGTTCTGGGCCGGCTGGGTGGGTTTTGTCCCACTGGCTGGTTTTTTTCTTTTTCCTTTTCCTTTTCTGTTTTGATTCAAATTTAAATTCCAGTTTGAATTTGAATTGCTACACCACATGCAATACGTCCAATAATTTTTAAATTCCCCTCTTTGGCAGGTTTTGGGGTGTTACAGTGGCCTCTGTGGTGCTCCAAAATTCATGATTCTGGCCGCCCTGCCTAAATCCACTCGGGGAACATGATTCTGGGCTCAGCTCGTCATGAAAATCGCCGGCACACGGTCTGCCACGAGTGGCAGCTTCGGAAGAACTCCGTCCGTGTCGGCCGACCTTCCTAGCACCCCAACCGACCGAGAAAAAGGCCGGAAAGCATCAGTGGTCCCTAAGGAAGCTCGGCATGGGCTCGAAGCAACTCGGGAGAGGTCCGAAGTAAGCTCCCACCGTGCGCCCGATGCTTCCTGCAGGATCCGCCGTCGGCAAGCTTCGAAATACGCCGGGTACAGTGGTTCTCATGCTAAAGTTTGTGAAGGCAACTTATGCGCCACCAAGTCTAGTCTGTGTAGGAGCGGATTGAGACTCTCTGAACCATTCTGGAGTGTGAATTCTGCAGAGCCGCACCCGAAGGTCGTTCTGCACCGAGTGAAAGGAGAAATGGAAATTCGTCGCCGGTGATCAAGCACTCGGGCTGTGGCTCGGTGGTGAGCAGCACCGGTCCCTAATGCGTCCAGGGACGCCTTAGCTCGGGCGTAACAACCTCCCGGTTGGGCTGTCCACGGGAGCCCGAAGTGCGGCGGACTTAGGTCACTAAGAAGAACTCTAGGTGTAGCCGAGATCGTCCGAGTTCAGCCTTTTTCTAGCAACGGGGAAGGAGAAGGGGAGTCCTTAGTACCTTGTTGTAGCTTTGGAGGGAGTGGAGGGGCTATGATCGCGGCTCTCCGATCAGTTCCGAGCGATCGGCAGCGAGGGTGGTGTTTCTGGTGCGGGGAAGCAGAAAAGTGAGCGGTTCTTCCTCCGATCAGGTCGGCCGCGGGGATAAGTAGGCCGCGAGGCGGTTCAGCAGGTCGGGGCGGCAAGCAGCTGCTGTCCCGATCGATCTCTCGCCGTGGGGGCTGCTGAAGCGCGCGCAAGTAACCGAGCTCAGGATTCATTCGGTTGTTTTTGTTGCTGAGGCTGACATGTGGGACCCACCCGGGGTTTTAACCTCCGAAATTAACTTTGCTCTACTGCTCTAAACAGTAGAGACCAAATTAACCTCAAGTATTTGAATTATCTGCCCTTGGGGCATTTGAATGGGGTAAAATTCAAATTGGTTTGGGTTTGACTAAATTTCAGCACACATGTAGTTTGAAATTCAAATAAGGATTGAATTTGCTACACTTAGCTCATGTCAAGCTCAACTCCAAATGGAGTGAAAATTGGTGTGTGAGCTCACAAAAATGTGCTGAGTAAGAATATGCCTCCCACTTTTGAATTCATGGGGTGAAAACAGTTTGAATTTGAATTTGAGTTAAATCCACCCTCTTTATATCTATACCCAAAAGGACTTCAAAAAGGTTTTGAATTTGGGTGAAACTTGGCATGGACATTCCTAGCAAGGTGTAGGAGTTTTCATATGCCCAGCCCCTAGGTGATGCATGTGGGAAATGCCACTTTTGCATTGTGTGAGTTTGTTCTCTAATGATCATGTTGATGGTGGTTACTTGCTCTTCTAATGTGTTCATCAACTTTCTGCAACTGAAGTGTGTGTGTAGTGTGATGAGCACCTTGAGTATGTGCCAAAAACTTAGGCCCTTACACGGGGCTACATGGCGCATTCTCAGGCGACGACACATGGAGTTACAGAGTCATCCCCACAAAGCCACAATTTTATCCCGTGCCACAGAAGATCAAACTTTCCCGAAACAGCCACTGACTTGCGGGCAAGCCCCAGTCTTCTTCTACCTCCCTCCTCCCGCGCCGGACCGCCGCTGAGCTATCCGGAGAGCTCGCCGGGAGGGAGTTCTGGTGCCCAAAACTTCCCAAATCTCGCCGCCTCTACATTATTTCATGCGAGGAACACATTGCGACGCTTGGCGCCGACCGGCAATCACAGGAAATGGCTTCGTGATGGCGACAGACTCTGTGGAAATTCCTGCGACGTCACGAGGACGCTGTAGTGCCTCAAACTCGCTTTGGTTAGCTCCTACAGAATCTCCACAACCTAGGGAGCAACGTACATGGCTTTGGTCTCATGAGAAACATCGGCAAATACGAGTTCACCGTGCGACCTAGGTCAATTTCGGTGAAAACTTGAAAAACTTGGAGAACCGAAGGTTTCCACGATGGTTCTTCCCAGTTCTTGATCCCACGCATTCGCACGGACGTCTAAAACTGGGTTTCTAGGTTTGGTGATGGGTGGTGCATCGTGTGAGAATAATTTCGCAAGCTTCTCCCCGTGGTTTATATTGCATGTCGACGGCAAAAACCAAATTCCGGTGTGTACAGTTTGTGACAGGCTGCTGGGTGTTGTGAGGAAGCAAGATAATGTGTAAGTGAACCTTTTTGCTTTTGAAGCTCGGTGGGAGATGAACTGTGGTGAGTGGGCGATGTGTTCTTGTGGCCAGCGGCTCACTGTGGCGTCGATGGACAAACCGAGCTCGGTGCCGAGTTCCAGTGGAAGAAACGTCGGGCTTTAGTGCCAGACACCTCGAGGAGGACACAGCGACGCCATGGGGAGCCTCAGCTCGGCGTGCAACCCGTCGAGATGGCCGGGCGCCGGTGGACCGGTGATGGCGGTTTGTCGGAGGCAGAAATTCTCGTGAGGGAAAGCAGCAGCGATGGAGCTCGAGTGGCAGTGGAAGAACACCCTTTGCGGAGTACAGGGCTGGCTGGAAAAATCTTATCGGCACTGAGGCGGTTCGGCAGGTGCTCGGGAGGTGGCAGCGGCGCTGCCTCGGTGGTGCGAGCTGATGTTCAGCGCCTTCGAGTGAAAAACAGAGAAGCAGAGAACAACACTTCGGTTGTAAGTCTTCTCCTCTCAATGACAAGTGGGTCACACTGTTTTTCTCTCCCAAAATATCTCCAATTTGGCATAGTGCAAACTTCAGTCATGAGGAGCTCAAATTTGAAATCCATTTGGGCAAATTGGCAAGGTTTACCTCAGTTTCGAATTTGAATTCAAATTCCAATTAAATTCAAAGCCCCTTTGACATACATATCAAACCAACTCCAAACTTTCTCAAAATTTGTCTTCCTCATAATTTTGACCTGAAGAATTCAAATACAGATTCAAACTTTCAATTTGGCGGCTGAAAGGGGAGGTTTACAACAACAGTTTACATCCTTCCTTTACAATGAACACCTTTGCATTCACATGAACATTTGAACTCAAAGTGGACATTGAAATTATGTGCTTGCACATGAAAACATTCACATGTGTAGAAAAGTTTTTGCAAGTCCCATTTCTTGAATTTGAAGTCAACTTTATTCACAACTCCAGTTTTCCATTTACATGTTATGGGACTTTTACATGAAAATTCCCAGTATTTTCTGTGGAATTCATTTTAGTAAATCTTTAGGAATGAATTCCAGAAAGTATTCTCTATGAAAAATTCCCAAATTTGGGCAGCAAACCCTTTTCCTAGTTCCTGAGTTCCAGTAAAAATTTGAGCTTCATTAGAGTTCATTTGCTAGGATAAATTGCCTTCCAAAGTTCAGCCTTTATTTAAAAATTCAAATTTAAACAGAAACTTTTCAGCATTTCATATCAACTTCCAAAATTCATCTCCCTGTAGGTAGCTACAAAAATGGTGAAACAAATTTTGTTAGAACCATGGAGACCTACCCTAATTAGATCTTCCAATGTTAGCCATGTCAAAACTTCAATTTGGGATCAAAATTAAGAGAAACCTTGGACTTGTGGGAATTTCGGAGACCACAAGGTTCAATGAAATTTCTCCAAATTTTGCTCAGATCATCCTTACAGAGTCTAGTATCCACTAGAAAAATCCCAAAGCCAATTAAGGAACCTAATTAGCAGTAGCTATGAATAGAAGTGTAATGCCTATACTTCATTAGCACTTATACACATATTTTGTTGCATTTCATATAGTGACCGAAGTCGAGGACACGCCAGAGCCGTTGGACGTCCTCCCGCCAGATGCTAACTTTCCTTTTGACTTGCAACAAGACAAGCCCCGGTTGGAATTTAAGTACTTTTGCAAAGTTTTCATTTGTATCACTTATGTTTAGGGTGAAAATGCTTGCATTAGAGTTAGGGTGATTGAAACCCTACTTGCATAACCTTCAAATCCTATGGAGGGTTGGGTAGTTTCAAACTCGACGAATAGACAATGCCATGCTAATGTGCTTAGGATCACGGTAGAAGTCGAGTAGATGGAATCTACTCGTGAGGTAAGGTTTTATCACACGGTATGGAAAAGAGTAGAGAATGGCTTAAGGATTGTGAAACTGAGACCCAGCAGGGGGGATAGGATGCAGTGAGCGGAGGTATCACGTGCGTAATCCTGTTGGTGTCGATTGAGGATCGAGTCGTGTGTGGGCCTGCTAGACAAGTATCGAACAGTACCGGATGGCATACTGACATAAGCAGGAAACCGATGTAATTGGTTAACCTGGGTGTCGAGGCATGCCCAACCATTTTATAGGAGTGGGTTGAGGGTAGGAAGTTGTAAATCTGCCGGTGGGCATAGACACGCTCCACGTGGGGACGTCCTTCCTGTTACGGATGGACCGTTTCGGCATTTGAGTTTCCTTTGAAAGGTTGTTGCATACAATAGAGTAGGAAGTGGTGAAGCACCACACTTGTGAAAGTGGGTGTATGTGACGTGTTGTTCGGGTGTCTCCTGATTGCAATCACCGTCCCTCGCGGTTATTTGAGTACCGCTTGTTCGCTGTTCTGTGACGTAGTAAGAAGTGAAAGATGCCAGAGGAATGATATTATGCTGTGTCGAACTATTAATGTCTTGAAACCATGTCTGCTGTAGATATAGAGCTCATTAAGTTTATCTTCCACTTTGGGGCATCACCACATCGGAGGAAAGTGTTTCTTGTTATATTGTGGACTTTCGATGTGAGGGATGCCTAAGGCTCATTAAACCGCTGCTACAAAACTGAAAGTAAGGATTAACATGTAGGCGTGTCTTTATTGCAAAGTTCTTTTTCCTATATTACACATCTCTGCATGTATAGTTCCATGACTAGGGTTGTTGGTTAAGCCTTGCTGAGCCATCATGCTCACGGTTGCAGTATTTGAGTTGTGTGCAAGTGAGAGTTATGAGGAGGGGTCCGAGGACGAGGCGATGCCCCCGTCGGGGTACATGGCCGAGCTGGAGCTCTGCACGCTGCCGTGATTGTGGTGTGAGTGTTGCTAGTGTGTAGCGTCCCCGGGCTGGACGGCTGCACTTTTGCTTTGTTAGGATGAGAGACTAGTTATGTATAGTACTTCCGCTGTATAAATAAGTTTGTAAAAGACTTCCGCTGTGTTTTTATGTCAAATAAAAGTTTGTATGTTGTTCGTATTCTTTTCTTGTGTGCTGTTGGGTGCCGCATCGCACGACACCACCCTCTGCGATCCCGGAGTGGGTGAACCACGGGGTGGTCCCCACAGCAGGGTTAACTACACTACTATTGAGGACATTGAAAAAGGCGAGCCAATTTTAGAGGGCATGTTCACTTTATATGAACAGCCCACTTTCGTGTTGTTTTATTCCGTGGCCACCCACAATTTTATTAGCAGAGACTATGTGCTGAAGAACCATCTTCCATTTAGCACAATCAAGCATCCTTTTCATATCAGCTCACATGGAGGCAAGATATCAACTGACGAAATGGTCTCTCAGACACCATTATGTTTGGGGTGGAAACGTCTATCCTGTGAGACTTATCATACTCAAAGGCCAAAGGATTGATATTATCTTGGGGATGTCATGGTTTACACATTATGGAGCTATCTTTGATATCAGCTCTCGGACTGTCCAACTGTATTCCCCAATACACGGTTGCAACTTATTGAATCTTGTGGATCCATCACAACGAGTTGCAGCAGTGCATCAGATTGAATATCCTAAGCTCGAAGATATTCCAGTGGTATGTGAATATCCAGATGTGTTTCCCGACGACTTACCGGGCATGCCGCCCGAACGTGATGTAGAGTTCAAGATAGAACTAGCACCGGGAAGCACACCTATTTCTCGGCGACCATATAAAATGGCACCAAAGGAGCTCGCAGAATTGAAGGAGCAGCTTGAATGACCTCATGGAAAAAGGTTTTATACGCCCAAGTTCATCACCTTAGGGCTGTTCCACTCTCTTTATCAAGAAGAAGGATGAGACATTGAGATTATGCGTAGATTATCATCCACTGAATGCTGTCACTATCAAGAATAAGTATCCACTACCGCGCATCGATATTTTGTTGGATCAACTAGTGGGTGCTAAGGTATTCTCCAAGATGGATCTTCGGTCCGGGTATCACCAGATATAAATCCGGGCAGAATATGTACCTAAGACGGCGTTCTCGACAAGATATGGTCTTTATTGATATCTGGTCATGTCCTTTGGGTTGACCAATACTCCGGGTCACTTTATGTATCTCATGAATTCTATGTTCATGCCGGAGTTAGACAAATTCGTCATGGTTTTCATCGACGATATCTTGGTCTATTCAAAGTCAGAAGAAGAACACGCTGAACATTTGCGTATTGTACTCCAACGTTTGAGGGATCACAAGCTATATGCAAAGTTCGGTAAATGTAAGTTTTGGATCAGCAAAGTGTCGTTTCTTGGGCATATTATTTCAGCGGAAGGCATCACTGTGAACCCAAGTAAAATTGAGCAAGTGCTGAATTGGAAATCTCCAACATCTGTTCATGAAGTTAGGAGTTTCCTAGGTTTAGCTGGTTATTACCATAGATTCATACCCACTTCTCCAAAGTTGCTAAACCTATGACGGAGCTGTTGAAGAAAAGCACCAAGTATGATTGGAGCAATTCATGTGAACAAGCTTTTCAAACTTTAGTGCACCATCTCACCACAGCTCCAGTTTTAGCCCAGCCGGACACAACAAAACCTTTTGATGTTTATTGTGATGCATCCGGCATTGGTTTGGGTTGTGTGCTGATGCAAGAAGGATGCGTGGTCGTGTATGGATCCTGACAACTTAGGGGTCATGAGCAGAATTACCCGACGCACGACCTTGAACTAGCTGCAGTGGTCCTTGCATTGAAAATGTGGAGACATTATTTACTAGGCAATCTAGTATATCTCTACACTGACCACAAAAGCTTGAAGTACATCTTCACACAGGAAGAACTGAATATTAGGCAGCGAAGATGACTCGAATTGATCAAGGATTATGAACTTGAAATTCATTACCATCCGGGAAAGGTGAATGTTTTTGCCAACGCACTTAGTCGGAAATCTCACGTTCACTATTTAGCCATGGCTGCACATGAAGAAGGAGAACCAAGCCTGTGCTTAGTTCCCTATGAATCGCTGTTCAATCTTGCTCTTATTCCTACAATCCAAGATGAGATTGTAGAGGCTCAGAAGAGAGACAGGGGTATGTCTCACATCCGGAGAAGAGTGGGCAGCGGTGATGTGGGGACCACCCCGTGGTTCACCCACTCCAGGATCGCATAGGGTGGTGCCGTGCGATGCGGCACCCAACAGCACACACGAAAAGAATCAAGGGTAACATACATCTTTTATTTGATATAAAACAGCGGAAGTCTTTTTACAAAACCTATTCATACAGCGGAAGTAATATACATATAAGGCCTCTCATCCTATCTATGCAAAAGTGCAGCCGTCCAGCCCGGGGACGCTACACACTAGCAGCATGGAACCGGAGAATCACGGCGGCGTGCATGGCTCCAGCTCGGCCGTGTACCCCGACGGGGGCATCGCCTCGTCCTCGGAACCTTCCTCATACCTCTCACCTGCACACAGCTCAAATATTGCAACCGTGAGCACGAAGGCTCAGCAAGTCTTAACCGTCAATCCTTAGGCATGGAACTCTACGTGCAAGGGTATGTAAGATAGGAAAGGATTTTTGCAATAAAGACACGCCTATAAGTTGGTCCTTACTTTCAGTTTAATAGCAGCAGATTCATGTGCCTTAAGCAACCCTCACATCGGAAGTCCACAATCAAACAAGAAACGCTTTCCCCCGATGCGGAGATGCCCAAAGTGGAATGTAAACTTAATTAGCTCTATATCTACAACAATCAAGGTACTCAAGACATTAAGATCAATACAGCATTTTCAGTTGGCTTATTTCACTTCTTACTACGTCACAGCGCAGTGAACAAGCGGGTACTCAAATAACCGCGAGGGACGGTGATTGCAATCAAGACACACCCGGATAACACGTCACATACACCCACTTTCAGAAGCGTGATTCCACACCCCTTCCTACTCTGTTGTATGCAACAACCTTTCAAAGGCAACCCAAATGCCGAACCAGTCCATCCGTAACGGGTAGGAGGTCCCCGCGTGGAGCGTGACTGTGCCCACCGGCAGATTTACACCTTGCTACCCTCAACCCACTCCTGTTTACGGTTGGGTAAGCCTCGACACCCAGGTTAACCAATTACATCGGTTTCCTGGTTCCCATATGCCAGTATGCCTCCGGTACTGTTCGATACTTGTCCAGCAGGGCCGCACATGGACGGTCCTCAACCGACACCAACAGGGCTACGCACGTGAGACCTCTGCTCACTGCTTCCTATCCCCCCTGCTGGGTCTCATTTTCATAACTCGAGCCATTATCTACCTCTTTTCTTCCTGTGTGATAAGTACTATCTCGCGAGTAGCTTCCAACCACTCGACTTCTACCGAGATCCTATACATTAGCATGGCAATCTCTACTCGTCGGTTTGTAAACTACCCAACCCTTTATAGGATTTAAAGAGTCTATGCAAGTGGGGTTTCAATCACCCTAACTCTAATGCAAACATTCACCCTAGACATAAATGATACAAATAAAAACTTTATAAAAGGTACTTAAGTGCAAACCGGGGCTTGCCTGGTTGCGAGTTAAACGGAAAGTCAGCTTCTGGTGGGAGGACGTCCAACGGCTCCGGCGTATCCTCAACTTCGGTCACTATTATGAAATGTAATAAAATACATGTATAAGTATTAAGGATTTATAAGAATTGGACTTCTACTCATAGCTACTGCTATTTAAAATCCTTAATTGGCTTTGGGATTTTTACAGTGGATACTAGACTCTCTAAGGATGATTTGAGCCAAAGTTGGAGACATGTCATTGCACAATGTAGTCTTTAAAATTCCTACAAGTACAATGCTTATCTGTATTTTGAGCCCAAATCAGGAGCTTTGACATAGCTAGAATTGGAAGATCTGATTAGGGTCAGTCTCCATGGTTCTAACAAAATTTGTTTCACCATTTTTGGAGCTACCATCAGAGAGATATGAATTTTTGAACTTAAACAGGAGTTCTGAAAAAGCTTCTGTTTAAATTTGAATTCTCAAATAAAGGCTGAACCTGAGAAGGTAATTTGACCTAGCACATGACCTCCAATGAAGCCCAAATTTTTACTGGAGATCAGTATCTATGAAGAGGATTTGCTACCCAAATTTGGGAATATTTCATAAAGAATTGCTCCTGTAATAAATCCCTGAAGGATTTATTAAAAACAATTCTACAGAAATTCCTGGGCATTTTCATAGTCAAAATTTGGTTTCTCTGTGAAGCACTCCTCATGAGGAACCCAACAAAATTGGTCTCACTCTTTTTGGAGTTTTCTACACAAAGTTATGGCCTTGTAAAGATCAGCTAATTCCTGGAATTATTTCTTTAATAGAAACTTCAAATAATTGGGCTGGGCCCACCGTTTTAAATCGGACCAGTGAGATTTCGGCAACACCGGGGGCTACGGGGTTATTCCCGCGCAGCCGCACCAGATCCGGCGCCACAAACCGATCCTCGCGCGAACCCGGAGGCTGACCGGTGGGACCGGCCCTCCTTCGTCTTCCTCGCGCTGCCCGCGCCTTCCGTGGCGGCGCACGCCGGCGAGGCTCGCCGGGACGGGATTCCTGTGGTCCAAACTTCGTCAAACTCGCCGCCTGTGAGTTCTACACCGTGCTGAACACGATGGTGGGGTCGGGAGCCGATGACAATGGCCGGAAAGGTGCTTGCACCGGCGACCATGTCGAATCTTACTTCGGCGACCTCGCTCTCCCTTAACAGTGGGTCTTTCGGGCTAGGGTTGGCTCTAAAAGCACCAGTGTCCCATGGACATCCTCGACCCATAGCTCGCTCTCCCTGAAACCCACCGGAGATGGGACCTCACCGGCGACCTGAGCCCGCAAAACTCCGGCGGCGACAAAAACTCGAAGAACTCCTTCAGTTCCTGATGGTTTCCGGCACCGTTTGAGCGAGAAGGGTCGCAGGGATCTAACAAAGCTTCTCCTAGACCAGTATGAGCTCTAACTATCGCAACACGAAGAATTTGATTGTAAACCGAGAAGTGTTGCTATGAACTAGGGTTTGGTGAAACCCGAAATTCTCACTACTCGGCTGATCAATCATCCTGAGGCTTTCGGTAACACGATCTATGGACAACGACGCACCTTTCTTGTGCAGGGAAGGGGCGGTGAAGCTCGCTGTAGCGCGCTGTCCACGGTGAACCGAACGGAGTTCCGCAGAGTACCTCTGATCGCCGGTGCCAATCTCTGGTTTGCGCGTAGCACGAGCTAGGAAGCTTAGGGAAAAGAAAGGTGGAGGTTGAAGCACTCTCTTGCGCTTCTTTTTGCGGTTTGGGGCTCGATCACCCGAGCTCGGAGGGCGGTGGTTGATCAGAAGGAACCGAGCGGCGAGGTAGCTCACGGTCCTGGTCGGCGCTCGGGCAGAGAAACTGAGGAGGCTACGGATAACGGCAGAGAGGAGAAATAGAAGTGCACTGCAGCCCTGATCGCCCACGCGCACCGACTTGACCTTGGGGCCAGCGAGGAAGCAGCTCGGTGGAGGCAGCCGTCGATCGGTGGCGCGCGGTGAACAGCCGAGGAGGAAAACAGGGTCGGTTCATTTGCTGTGTCTGGCTGACAGTAGGGACCCACCTCCCCCTTTGTTTAGTCAAATTTCCCTGATATTTTTCATCAGCAACTCAACATTAAAAGCTTTACTTCAACCCCAAGTCATAGTTTGAATTTGCAGAATTCAAATGGTTTGAATTCTGGTGTAGAATTTGAATGTAGTTTGGTCATTTAAATTTGAAAATGAGTTTGAATTCTCCACTTTGTATTGCCTCAAAAATATAGCAAACCAGTTCCAAAATTTCCAATTTTTGGCATGGCTGCTTATTAAAAGGTGGAGAACACATTTGTGAACCCCAATTTTCAAATTGAGGGAATTGGAATTTGAAACTGAATTTGAAATTCAGATTAGAGGGCTTCTCCTTTTAATCCCAAACAAATATGAAAACTCCTCCAAATGAGCTGAAATTTGGAAGGTTGAATATTTGGACTATGAAGATCCAAGTTATGAATTTAGATCTCCATGTTTGGAAGTATTGGGAAGTCTAAACCCTCACTTTGAACTTACCCCATCACAATTCAAAGTTTTAATTCTCCTCATTTTTCATAAGTGCACATGAGCAGAATTTTCTTGCTACCACTTTTGGGGATTTTACATCCCTCCCCCCTTAAAAAGAATCTCGTCCCGAGATTCCAAAGGAAAAGCAAAGTGGGAAAACTTTACCGGGTATAGGATGATAGCAAGTCCAGATAATACGTGCGTAGATAATCCTCGCTTTCCCATGTCGCCTCATCAGCGGTATGGTTACTCCACAAGACCTTGTAGAACCCTAAGGTCCGGTTTCTTGTGGCATGAGTCTTTTCATCGATGATCCGGATTGGATACTCTGTGTACGTGAGGTCCGGGTGAAGAACTTCTATGTCTTCCATGCGGATTTCAGCTGAGGGTTTGAGGCACTTCCGCAGCTGAGATATGTGGAAGACGTTGTGAATGCCTGCGAGTGATGCTGGTAACTCCAGGCGATAGGCCACGGGTCCGCATCTTTCAATGACGGTAAACGGACCAATGAACCGCGGCGCAAGTTTACCCTTCATTCCGAAACGGTGAATTCCCTTCATTGGAGACACATGGACATAGACACGGTCCCCGATGTCGAAGTGGAGATGGCGGCGTCTCTTATCCGCATAGCTCTTCTGACGAGATTGAGCAGACTTGAGATTGGCTTGTATTACTCGCACTCGTTCTTCAGCTTCATTCACAAGTTCAATGCCGTAGATGACTCGCTCGCCGGACTCGCACCAATTGAGAGGGGTGCGGCATTTCCGGCCGTAGAGGGCTTCATACGGCGCCATCTTGATGCTAGCTTGATAGCCATTGTTGTAAGAAAACTCCGCCAACGGCAAATGATCGTCCCAATTCTTGCCGTGGTGGATGGCACACGCGCGTAGCATGTCTTCAAGCACTTGATTCACCCGTTCAGTTTGACCATCTGTCTGTGGGTGATACGCGGAGCTTCGGATCAGTTTGGTCCCCAATGATGCGTGCAGCTGTTCCCAAAACCGAGAAACAAACAGCGCACCGCGATCTGAAATAATGGAGCGGGGAACACCGTGCAAGCATAAGATTCTTGCAATATAAAGCTCCGCATATTGCTTGGCCACGTACTTTGTATGTACGGGGATAAAATGAGCCGACTTGGTTAGTCGATCGACTATCACCCAAATCGAGTCATGCTTGTGAGACGTGAGAGGTAAACCAACAATGAAGTCCATGCTGATATCCTCCCACATCCACGCCGGAATGTTCAACGGTTGCAGCTGTCCGGCTTTACGCATATGGTCGGCCTTCACACGCCGACACGTATCACATTCGGATACGTATTTTGCGATTTCTCTCTTCATCCGTGTCCACCAAAACCTGGTTTTCAGATCCTGGTACATCTTGTTGCTGCCCGGATGAATAGAATACTTGGACAAATGAGCCTCGTCCAAGATTTTCTTCCAAAGCTTCATGTCACGGGGTACCACTATACGGTCTTTATACCATAGAGTGTCGTGTTCATCTCTTCGGAAGCATTTCATTTCGCCATTCTCCATCCTTCTCCGAATGTGCGACATCCCCATGTCTTTCTGCTGAGCTTCCATAATCTCCTCTCTTATGGTTGGGATGAGAGCAAGATTATGTAATGCCCCGTATGGAACCAAGTACAGACTCGGCTCCCCCTCTTCAAGTGGGGTGATGGACAGATTGTTGACATGGGATTTGCGGCTTAAGGCATCGGCAACCACGTTTGCCTTACCGGGGTGGTAGTGAATCTCGATCTCATAGTCTTTGATCAGTTCTAGCCATCTCCGTTGCCGCATATTCAACTCCTTTTGGGTGAATATATATTTCAGACTTTTGTGGTCGGTGTAGAGGTGCACTATGTTCCCAAGCAAATAGTGCCTCCACATCTTCAAGGCCAATACCACAGCAGCGAGCTCAAGATCATGAGTCGGATAGTGCTGCTCGTGGTTACGAAGTTGACGTGAGCCATAGGCGACCACTCTTCCTCCTTGCATCAATACACAGCCAAGCCCGATGCCAGACGCATCACAATATACGTCAAAGGGCTTGGTTGTATCCGGTTGAGCTAACACCGGGGCTGTTGTAAGATGCTTCACTAATGCTTGGAAAGCTTCTTCACAAGCTGAGCTCCAAACATATTTGATCCCCTTTTTCAACAGTTCAGTCATCGGCTTAGCAAGCTTGGAGAAATTTGGTATGAATCTCCGATAATATCCTGCTAACCCGAGGAAACTCCTGACTTCATGGACTGATGTGGGGGACTTCCATTTCAGCACTTGTTCAATTTTGCTTGGATCAACTGCAATGCCTTCTGCAGAAATAATGTGACCAAGGAATGGCACTTGGCTGATCCAAAACTCGCACTTGCTGAACTTAGCATAAAGCTTATGGTCTCTTAATCGTTGAAGTACGATATGCAAGTGTTTGGCGTGTTCTTCTTCAGTCTTAGAGTAAACTAAGATGTCGTCTATGAAAACCACCACAAACTTGTCCAACTCCGGCATGAACACTGAGTTCATGAGATACATGAAGTGTGACGGGGCGTTGGTGAGACCAAAGGACATGACGAGGTATTCATACAACCCATATCTCGTCGAGAAGGCCGTCTTTGGAATATCTTCCGCCCGGATCTTGATTTGATGATACCCTGAGCGAAGATCCATCTTGGAAAATACACTCGCACCCACAAGTTGATCGAAGAGAATATCGATGCGGGGCAGTGGATATTTATTCTTGATGGTGACGGCGTTGAGAGGCCGGTAGTCCACACACAACCTCAAGGTTTCATCCTTTTTCTTCACAAACAGCGCCGAGCATCCCCATGGCGAGGAACTCGGTCGAATGAAACCCTTCTTCATCAAATCGTTGAGCTGCTCCTTTAGTTCAGCCAGCTCTTTTGGAGCCATCTTATATGGTCTCCGTGAGATTGGTGTCGTCCCAGGTACGAGTTCAATCTTGAACTCGACAGCTCTTTCAGGTGGCATGCCCGGAAGATCATCCGGAAAGACATCCGGGTATTCACCGGCCACACGAATATCCTCAAGTTTCGTGGCTTCCGTGTTATATGTGGCTGGGGTTTCTTGCACCGAATGGTCGAGAATAAGAACATGTGGTTCATGAAGTGGAGAGTTTAAACGAACCACACGTGGAATGATGTCAAGAACAGCACCATGGCGATGTAGCCATGACATTCCTAAAATGACATCAAGTTTTTGACTCTCTAATATGATTAAAGAAGTCGGATATAGATTCCCACCCAACTGTAATGGTGCTCTATAGACCATTCTATCAGCTGTTATTTTCCCACCCGGAGAACATATCAAATATGAATTATTTGTGGGAATGATAGGCAGTTGATATTTAATAACATAAGACTGACTTATGAAATTATGGGTGGCACCGGAGTCAAAAAGTATGACTACGGGATGATCTAGGTAAGAGAACGTACCCGCGAGGACGGGTTCGCCTTCCGGCACGTCTTCGATGGCTAAGTGGTGGACGTTGCCGGGTTTTGGCGCTGGTTTCTTGGGCTGGTTGCGGGGCTGATTAGCACCCTGATATGGTGCTGCACCCCTGCCCTGTCGCGGCTCGGGGCAGTCTCTTGAAATGTGCCCGACACGACCACACGTGTAGCACGTGTAAGGTGTCGGGGTCCCGCCGACTTGAGGACGGAATCCCGGTGCACGCTGTTGAAACTGGGGCGCACGCGGGACCATCCTTTGCTGCTGCTGTTGCTGTGGTGGATACGTCGGTCGAAAGCCCGGCGCATTATATTGCCGGCCACGAAACTGAGGCGGTCGCGCCGGTGGCTGCCATCTCTGACCGGATAGTGAACGATATACCACACGGTATTTCTGTGGCGTTCCACCACTGCTGCTAGTCAGCGCGCTGCGTTTCCTCTTGTCAGAACCGCGCTCGCGCTGAGCATTCTCCTGTAGAATCGCGGCATTAACTAGGTCGTTGAATGTGCCGCGATTGCTCTGGGCGAGATGGACCTTCATCTTGGAGTTCAGGCCCCGGAAGAACGCATTGCGCTTGTTGTCTTCCGTGCCCACAAATCCTGGCGCATACTGCGCCAGCCGGTTGAATAACCTGGAGTACTCATGAGCACTCCTCTCGCCTTGTCGTAGTGCCAGAAACTCCTGGAGCTTCATTTCCATCACACCGGGAGATATGTGATAGGCGCGGAACGCCTCCCGGAACTCCGTCCATGTGACGGCATGGCCAGCCGGTAAGGAGGCGGTGTAGTTCGCCCACCAGGTACCGGCTTCTCCTTGAAGCTGTTGCGCTGCGTACAGAGCCTTCTGATGTTCGGTGCATCGCAGCAACCCGAACTTCGCCTCCAGAGTGCGGATAAAGCTGTCCGCCTCCAAAGGTTCTTCGGCCTCCGTGAAGACCGGTGGATGGGTCGCCATGAATTCTGAATACGAGCTTTGTTGGGGCTGGCGTTGCCCATTGTCTTGGCGTCCTCCCTGATGGGACGCATTTTGCTGCACCAACATCCGCAGTAACTCGGTTTGCTCATCGCGCAAGCCGAGCACTGCGGCGAGAACCTCTGCAAGATTCCTTGGAAGTTCTGGCGGTGGAGGGGGTGGTTGCTGCTGCGTCGTGGTCTGCTCCGGAGGTGGAGACTCATCACCACGAACTTGACTCGGACCTCCCTCCTCTTGCGTTGAACGTGTCCGCACCATTCTGCATTCACATCATTCAAACGCTCAGCACATGTTGGTTTATTTCATCCAGTCTATACAATAGTGATACGAGAATGGCGTAGACAATGCGCATAACAAACACACATATGGATAAAGTATAAACTTTATGCAACATATACATCCCTGGACCATGTCCCATGATCGAGTTCCAAAGTATTGAACTTTAGGGGTTTAAAAGTTCATTTCGACCATCGGGGTCACCACGGGATGTTAAGTGTGTTAGCATGCGTAATTCCTCGCTATTGTATTGGACCCAAACATGTACTAACTCGAAGTGATATGTCAAATGCATAAACCCTTCGACTCTAACTCGCTGTTTTACAACAGCCACTGGACGTCAAACTGTGAAACTAAGTGTTTTGGTTGAAATACAGAAAATTCCGGAGAGCATTTGGTCTGCCCTGTTTCTGGACAGGACCTACTCATCTTAGATTTTTCATCCCATTGGAGGGAGATTTTGTTCTGGAACTCTACAGAAAAATTGTAGAGGACTTCAAAACCTTTCCAGAAGGGTATCCCACACCTCCATTGGTTCAACCAATCCTAAGTTATGCCCTGTTCAAGTTCAGCAAAAGTTTCTGCCAAAAACAGGGGGGGGATTGTTCCTAAGCTTTTGGAATTGAGCCTATACTCCAAATTAACTCTTAGATCAATATAGGAGTTTACTAACCCCTAAATGAAATCCTAAACTTCCTTTTGACTCTTTTCTTTGAAAAATAAACTTTTATACAGTCGGTACTACGTTTCCTCACCAAAGAAAAATCCTAAACCGGTATTCCGGCATATACGTGTCAAATGGTGGAACTAAAGTCGTCACTCACAAACGGTTTCTACACGTCATGCACTAACGTGGTTAATGTACCTGCAGAAGAACACACAATAATGGTGCACACAAAGGTTTTTGACATTTCAGGCAGTTCCATATCATAGTAAAAACATACGGTCCGTATCATTGCCATACGGATCATCCTTGAGTCAAGCCACGTCTCAAGGTACATGGTCGTGTTTTCACACCACACGACGGGGAACCCGAGTAGAGCGCGAACGGGTCGTCACGGTTGGGAATTTTATCAACCCAACGGATACCACCTACTGCCTCTTGACCATTGAGGCACGCCGATGGCGAGCGCTGCGTATGGCCCTTTGAACATTGAACGTTCAAGAGTTGCATACTATCGTGTTGCTTACCACACGATGGGGTATTCTCACTTTTGCCTAAAGCACGCTGGAGATCAGCGTTTTCATATGCTCTCAGAACCATGGAGAGGTTCAGAGACTCATATTAACTACCGTGCCAAGCCACGGTATAACCTTCCATACTATTACTCGTATGGAGAGTTACCGTAATTGATCCACCTACGGTGGCGTACCTTACCTCTTACCTGACGTCGGAGCGTCGTTACAGAATGTATAACATATAAGTTAGCTTTCCACCATCATAACTAGTACTATCATAGACCTTATGTGGGCTTAATGACTAATCCTCACTCGACTACTTCTAAATTTTCAAAATAAGATCTTTTCGAGTGTGCTATTCCCAATGCGGCTCTGGTACCACGTCTGTGGGGACCACCCCGTGGTTCACCCACTCCAGGATCGCATAGGGTGGTGCCGTGCGATGCGGCACCCAACAGCACACACGAAAAGAATCAAGGGTAACATACAACTTTTATTTGATATAAAACAGCGGAAGTCTTTTTACAAAACCTATTCATACAGCGGAAGTAATATACATATAAGGCCTCTCATCCTATCTATGCAAAAGTGCAGCCGTCCAGCCCGGGGACGCTACACACTAGCAGCATGGAACCGGAGAATCACGGCGGCGTGCATGGCTCCAGCTCGGCCGTGTACCCCGACGGGGGCATCGCCTCGTCCTCGGAACCTTCCTCATACCTCTCACCTGCACACAGCTCAAATATTGCAACCGTGAGCACGAAGGCTCAGCAAGTCTTAACCGTCAACCCTAGGCATGGAACTCTACGTGCAAGGGTATGTAAGATAGGAAAGGATTTTTGCAATAAAGACACGCCTATAAGTTGGTCCTTACTTTCAGTTTAATAGCAGCAGATTCATGTGCCTTAAGCAACCCTCACATCGGAAGTCCACAATCAAACAAGAAACGCTTTCCCCCGATGCGGAGATGCCCAAAGTGGAATGTAAACTTAATTAGCTCTATATCTACAACAATCAAGGTATTCAAGACATTAAGATCAATACAGCATTTTCAGTTGGCTTATTTCACTTCTTACTACGTCACAGCGCAGTGAACAAGCGGGTACTCAAATAACCGCGAGGGACGGTGATTGCAATCAAGACACACCCGGATAACACGTCACATACACCCACTTTCAGAAGCGTGATTCCACACCCCTTCCTACTCTGTTGTATGCAACAACCTTTCAAAGGCAACCCAAATGCCGAACCGGTCCATCCGTAACGGGTAGGAGGTCCCCGCGTGGAGCGTGACTGTGCCCACCGGCAGATTTACACCTTGCTACCCTCAACCCACTCCTGTTTACGGTTGGGTAAGCCTCGACACCCAGGTTAACCAATTACATCGGTTTCCTGGTTCCCATATGCCAGTATGCCTCCGGTACTGTTCGATACTTGTCCAGCAGGGCCGCACACGGACGGTCCTCAACCGACACCAACAGGGCTACGCACGTGAGACCTCTGCTCACTGCTTCCTATCCCCCCTGCTGGGTCTCATTTTCATAACTCGAGCCATTATCTACCTCTTTTCTTCCCGTGTGATAAGTACTATCTCGCGAGTAGCTTCCAACCACTCGACTTCTACCGAGATCCTATACATTAGCATGGCAATCTCTACTCGTCGGTTTGTAAACTACCCAACCCTTTATAGGATTTAAAGAGTCTATGCAAGTGGGGTTTCAATCACCCTAACTCTAATGCAAACATTCACCCTAGACATAAATGATACAAATAAAAACTTTATAAAAGGTACTTAAGTGCAAACCGGGGCTTGCCTGGTTGCGAGTTAAACGGAAAGTCAGCTTCTGGTGGGAGGACGTCCAACGGCTCCGGCGTATCCTCAACTTCGGTCACTATTATGAAATGTAATAAAATACATGTATAAGTATTAAGGATTTATAAGAATTGGACTTCTACTCATAGCTACTGCTATTTAAAATCCTTAATTGGCTTTGGGATTTTTACAGTGGATACTAGACTCTCTAAGGATGATTTGAGCCAAAGTTGGAGACATGTCATTGCACAATGTAGTCTTTAAAATTCCTACAAGTACAATGCTTATCTGTATTTTGAGCCCAAATCAGGAGCTTTGACATAGCTAGAATTGGAAGATCTGATTAGGGTCAGTCTCCATGGTTCTAACAAAATTTGTTTCACCATTTTTGGAGCTACCATCAGAGAGATATGAATTTTTGAACTTAAACAGGAGTTCTGAAAAAGCTTCTGTTTAAATTTGAATTCTCAAATAAAGGCTGAACCTGAGAAGGTAATTTGACCTAGCACATGACCTCCAATGAAGCCCAAATTTTTACTGGAGATCAGTATCTATGAAGAGGATTTGCTACCCAAATTTGGGAATATTTCATAAAGAATTGCTCCTGTAATAAATCCCTGAAGTATTTACTAAAAACAATTCTACAGAAATTCCTGGGCATTTTCATAGTCAAAATTTGGTTTCTCTGTGAAGCACTCCTCATGAGGAACCCAACAAAATTGGTCTCACTCTTTTTGGAGTTTTCTACACAAAGTTATGGCCTTGTAAAGATCAGCTAATTCCTGGAATTATTTCTCTAATAGAAACTTCAAATAATTGGGCTGGGCCCACCGTTTTAAATCGGACCAGTGAGATTTCGGCAACACCGGGGGCTACGGGGTTATTCCCGCGCAGCCGCACAAGATCCGGCGCCACAAACCGATCCTCGCGCGAACCCGGAGGCTGACCGGTGGGACCGGCCCTCCTTCGTCTTCCTCGCGCTGCCCGCGCCTTCCGCGGCGGCGCACGCCGGCGAGGCTCGCCGGGACGGGATTCCTGTGGTCCAAACTTCGTCAAACTCGCCGCCTGTGAGTTCTACACCGTGCTGAACACGATGGTGGGGTCGGGAGCCGATGACAATGGCCGGAAAGGTGCTTGCACCGGCGACCATGTCGAATCTTACTTCGGCGACCTCGCTCTCCCTTAACAGTGGGTCTTTCGGGCTAGGGTTGGCTCTAAAAGCACCAGTGTCCCATGGACATCCTCGACCCATAGCTCGCTCTCCCTGAAACCCACCGGAGATGGGACCTCACCGGCGACCTGAGCCCGCAAAACTCCGGCGGCGACAAAAACTCGAAGAACTCCTTCAGTTCCTGATGGTTTCCGGCACCGTTTGAGCGAGAAGGGTCGCAGGGATCTAACAAAGCTTCTCCTAGACCAGTATGAGCTCTAACTATCGCAACACGAAGAATTTGATTGTAAACCGAGAAGTGTTGCTATGAACTAGGGTTTGGTGAAACCCGAAATTCTCACTACTCGGTTGATCAATCATCCTGAGGCTTTCGGTAACACGATCTATGGACAACGACGCACCTTTCTTGTGCAGGGAAGGGGCGGTGAAGCTCGCTGTAGCGTGCTGTCCACGGTGAACCGAACGCAGTTCCGCAGAGTACCTCTGATCGCCGGCGCCAATCTCTGGTTTGCGCGTAGCACGAGCTAGGAAGCTTAGGGAAAATAAAGGTGGAGGTTGAAGCACTCTCTTGCGCTTCTTTTTGCGGTTTGGGGCTCGATCACCCGAGCTCGGAGGGCGGTGGTTGATCAGAAGGAACCGAGCGGCGAGGTAGCTCACGGTCCTGGTCGGCGCTCGGGCAGAGAAACTGAGGAGGCTACGGATAACGGCAGAGAGGAGAAATAGAAGTGCACTGCAGCCCTGATCGCCCACGCGCACCGACTTGACCTTGGGGCCAGCGAGGAAGCAGCTCGGTGGAGGCAGCCGTCGATCGGTGGCGCGCGGTGAACAGCCGAGGAGGAAAACATAGTCGGTTCATTTGCTGTGTCTGGCTGACAGTAGGGACCCACCTCCCCCTTTGTTTAGTCAAATTTCCCTGATATTTTTCATCAGCAACTCAACATTAAAAGCTTTACTTCAACCCCAAGTCATAGTTTGAATTTGCAGAATTCAAATGGTTTGAATTCTGGTGTAGAATTTGAATGTAGTTTGGTCATTTAAATTTGAAAATAAGTTTGAATTCTCCACTTTGTATTGCCTCAAAAATATAGCAAACCAGTTCCAAAATTTCCAATTTTTGGCATGGCTGCTTATTAAAAGGTGGAGAACACATTTGTGAACCCCAATTTTCAAATTGAGGGAATTGGAATTTGAAACTGAATTTGAAATTCAGATTAGAGGGCTTCTCCTTTTAATCCCAAACAAATATGAAAACTCCTCCAAATGAGCTGAAATTTGGAAGGTTGAATATTTGGACTATGAAGATCCAAGTTATGAATTTAGATCTCCATGTTTGGAAGTATTGGGAAGTCTAAACCCTCACTTTGAACTTACCCCATCACAATTCAAAGTTTTAATTCTCCTCATTTTTCATAAGTGCACATGAGCAGAATTTTCTTGCTACCACTTTTGGGGATTTTACAGGTGAATGGAAGATGTTCTGCAAGGATGAACAGGGTACTCTATTGCTTAACAACCACATAGTGGTACCCCGGAATATGAAATTGCGGAGGAAGATATTGGATGAAGCTCATTTATCCAAGTACTCCATTCATCCGGGAAGTAATAAGATGTACCAGGACTTGAAATCTAAGTTCTGGTGGACTTGGATGAAAAGATAGATTGCAAAGTACATATCCGAGTGTGATGCATGTCAGCGAGTTAAAGCCGACCATATGCGTAAAGCCGGATCACTTCAACTGCTGAAGGTTCCAGCATAGAAGTGGGGAGACATAAGTATGAACTTCATCGTCAGATTACCCATGACCAGCAACAATGTGACGGACCGAAATCCGTACATCCTAGGATCTCAGAGGGTGGTGTCGCACGATGTGACACCCGACAGCACACACTTAAGGAAACATGGTATTACATTGAAAACGAACTGAATATGTACACAAAGTAGTACAAACATTCAGTTTACATCTAATTACAGAGTTACTACAGTGGAAGATAATTTGTACAACTCACGCCCACCTAACTAGCAAAAGTCGGTTGCCCGGCCCTATGGACAACCCACACTGGCTCCACTCATCAGCTCAGTGCAGCATGTACGGCTCCCACTCAGCCGTGGTCCCCGACGGAGGGTAGCCCTCACCGGTGGATTCATACCCCGAGTCCGTGGGGTACTCCTCACCTGCAAACACTCATAGCAGCAACCGTGAGCATGATGGCTCAGCAAGTATTAACCGACGCTCCTACACATGAAACTTTACATGCAAGTCATAATAAACATAGGATGGCACATTGCAGCAATGGACACGCCTACAAGTTCATCCTTAATTCATCTTTTAGCCTCAAATTAACGGTTCCTGAATCTGAAATTTAGTAAGCAATATTTGGTGGCACACATGTAACAATACAATTTATTCAAATCAGCAATATTGAATATAACATTCCATATGTTAAACTACGTCACGACTCAGTGATCAAGTGGTACTCATCACCGTGAGGGACGGTGAATCACTCGATATACACCTGCATGGATACCCAAAGAGCACGTCACGTATGCCCACATGTGGAGCTGCACAGCATGCTCACTCGATGTTGTATGGGACAACCTTTTGCCAAACAGCCCAAACGTCGAACCGCTCGCACCCAAACGGACAGGAGGTTCCCTACATGGAGCATCTATCTATGCCCGTTAGCGGATTTCCACCTTGCTTCCCTCAACCTACACCTATAAATCGGTGCATTATGCCTCGACGCCCGGAGGTATAGGTTACATCAGTTTATCGGGGCCCATATATCCGATATGCCTTCGGTACATTCAAACTTGATCAGCGTGGGACACACACGGATCGGTCCTCGATCGACAAGGACAGGGCTACGCCCACAAGACTTCCTCTTGCTGCATCCTAGCCCCTGCCTAGTCTCATTTTGTTCTTACTAAAGTTGTCTCACATCTCAAACCAATCCCGTGTGTCCTGACCCTATGCTCGCGAGTAGATTCCAACTACTCGACTTGTACCGAAGTCTATAACCATTTAGCACAGAATGAACTACTCGAGGACTTAGACACTACCCTCACTATTTTGAACAATCTGGTCAAGCATTTCGGGTTTCACCCACCCTACACCTAATGCACACACATACGTCACGCTAAGTGTATATAAAGCAAAACTTTATAAAACTTGTTAAATGCAAACCGGGGCTTGCCATGTTGCTGCTGGTCAGGTGTGAGTCTCTCGTACGGAAGTAGGAAGTCCAAAACTTCCGGGGTAACTTCGCCTTCAGCGACTACACGTAATCATATTAACGATATGTCAATTTAAATGCAATGTGTTGAAGTTTGTATGTAAAGACTGTAACTCTAGCTAGACATCCCATTTGGCTCTGAAATTTTTACTGTGGATTGGTGAGAACCTACTCAGATACTTGACCAAATTTCATTTGAAACAAAGCTTATTTGAGCTCTGCACAAATAAAAGTCTAAATGGTCATTACTAGTGCTTCTATGGGTTTCCAGAGGTTTTCATGGATCAAACCATTACTATCTGGAAACTAGAGTTGGAGATGGTTCTAATGGACTTGGTATCATGTAACTTGAAGAGTTCCAAATAAAGTTATGCCCTAATCAAGATTGGAGAAAATTCTGAAAAATGTTTCTGTACATTTTCCATTTTCTCAAGG
Source organism: Neostapfia colusana (assembly GCA_030760725.1). Taxonomy (NCBI): domain Eukaryota; kingdom Viridiplantae; phylum Streptophyta; class Magnoliopsida; order Poales; family Poaceae; genus Neostapfia; species Neostapfia colusana. The sequence continues at coordinate 52,926,556 of JASWHV010000009.1, forward strand.
CAGTTCACTTAATCACACCATTAGGGGGACTAGATCTGAAATTTTTCCTGTGACTCAAGGATTTTCAAATGAACATCCTAGAGAAATTTCAGAATTTTCCATAAAATAATTCACCAGATAAAATTCCCAACAGTTTAAACTTTAGGGAATTAATTCTGGAAAAAGTTTCATGAGCTGAAACTTGTTTTGCTGGATAGTACTCGAAGAGGTGAATCCAAAAAAATTGGTTCACTAAATTTGGAGCTTCCTAGCAAAAGTTATAGGCAATTGAAGTTGAACTGAACTCTGAAATTGGTTGAAATGTTTAAATTCTGACAGCTGGGTTCCGGGGTGACGTGGTGCACCCCGACAGCCGGGCACACGGGGCCACAGGGATTTTCTCCCGTAGCCACACTTGATCTGGAGCCACAGACAATCCAGCGTGGTTTTAACAGAGACCGACACGTGGGGCCCACGAGTCTTCGTTTTCTTCGCATTCCCGCGGCCAGCCGCCACCCACCATCGCCGGAGCACTCGCCGGAAGAGGGTTCCCATGTCCGGAACTCAACTAAACTTGCCGCTTCCACCTAAACTTTTTCAGGGAACCCGTTGCTGACCTTGTCGCCATCCGGCGATCACTGGAAATGGTCGTGCGACGGCGACAGTCAATGAGGCAAGTTTGGCAAGGTCGGTATGGCGCTGTAGTGCCTTAACACCTCATCTGTTGGCTCCTACAGCACCGCCATGACCTAAGGAGCAACGAACAAGACCCTGATCTTGCTAAAGGTGGTGGCAAATAGGACTTCGTCTTGTGACCTAGGTCTAAATCCGATGAAGAACGAAAAACTCAAGGAACTCAGTGGTTTCTCGACAGTTTCCCGTGGTTCTTGATCGTATGGATTCGCACAGGCGTTTCCGGATGGTTGTCTAAGTTGAGGACGTTTGCTTGACCGGTTAACACAAATTTTTATTTAGATGGCCGCGGTCTATATCACATGCTATCGGCAAGATCTGAAATTCCGGCGAGCACACTCTGTGGCATGCAGCCAGGGTTGCAGGAAAAGAAGTGTACTCCTAGGCAAACCATTTGGCGTGGTAAACTACGAAGAAGAAGGACGCTCGTGGCCGGGTGATGAGATTTTGTAGAAGTGGCGACGCACGGCTACCCTGTTCTAGCACAGCTACCTCTGATTTCTTGCTTCGGGGATGTCCAGGTACGGTCTATCATGAAAACCACCGGAGTGGTTGATCAACGAGTGAGGCAGAGGTGCGGCGGTGCGGCTGGGTTTTCTGTCGAGCGGTCGAAACAGAGCACGGGGTTCGTGGTTGTGCAGCACTGGAGTGCCTTTATGAGCAAGGAGGCGCCAAAGCTGATCGCCAGCACGACGGTAAACCGAGGAGGTGGTGATCGTGCTGTCTCAGTGGTGGCCGCTGCAGAGCCCCGAAGAACAGAGCGCGCGCGTGTGCGTTGCTTCACTCAGTGGTTTGACTGACATGTTGGGTCCACTCCTACCCTCTAATCCTTTTCCATTTTTTGCTGCAAATAGCCCAGCTACTCACTCTTCAATGCTAAACATAGCCACCAAGTCAAGAGTTTAATTTGATTTCCTCAAATTGAAGTGGGTTTGGCTAAATTTGCTTCACATTTGATTTTGAAATTCAAAATCAGTTTTGAATTAATGTAAATTTAGCTCCTGACAAGTTGAACTCCAATGGGGATGAAAATTGGTGGACTGACTCAGATAATTGTGCTGAGTTTGAATATGAAGTCATCTTTTGAATCCAAGTGATAAAATGACTGAAATTTTAATTTGCATTCAAATTAGCCCTTTTTACAAATGTCTCCAAAAGTGCGTCAAAATGATTTGGATTTGCTTGAAAGTTCGCATGAGCACTCCTAAGAAGATTTAGGGTCTAAGGGTGAGCTCAGCCTCTCATGTTTATGTGTATGAGTTCCTACTTTTTGGAGTTATAGGTTTTTCCTCTAATCACCCTCTTGATGGTGTTTACTTGCTATTCACAAATGTTCATGAGCTATCCACCAAATGAGCTGTGGTGTGGTGATGTGATGAACATTTTTAGCAAGTAAATTCTTGGGCTTTTACATCCCTCCCCCCTTAAAATAATCTTGTCCCGAGATTACAAAAGAAGAGACGAAGATGTAAAAGAGATTACCCGTGATAAGACGCTATGAACTCCGGGTAGTTGGAGCGAAGGAATTCCTCGCTCTCCCACATCGCATCCTCAGCAGTGTGGTTGCTCCACAATATCTTGTAGAACCACAGCGTTCGGTTACGCGTGGTCCGAGCCTTTTCATCAGTGATATCCACCAGATATTCAGCATAAGTCAAATCTGGTTGTAGCTCGCCAATGTCTTCAGTGGGAACAGTAGCCGTATACTTCAGACATTTATGGAGTTGGGAAACATGGAAAACGTCATGAACACCAGCGAGAGACGCTGGTAGTTCCAGTCGATACGCCACTGGTCCGTACTTCTCGGTGATGGCATAGGGTTCACTAAATCGGAGAGCGAGTTTCCCCTTCACGCTGAATCGATGCACGCCTTTCATTGGAGACACATGGAGGTATACGTGTTTCCCCGACGTCGAAGTGCAGTGGCCTATGCCTCTTATCGGCGTAAATCTTCTGTTGGGATTGGGCGTCCTTCAAGTTTGCTTGAATCATCCGAACGCGCTCCTCGGCGTCGTTCACTAAGTCAATCCCGAAAGTGACCCTTTCACCTGACTCGCACCAGTTCAATATGGTGCGGCATTTGCGACCGTAGAGAGCCTCGTACGGCGCCATCTTGATACTCGCTTGATACCCATTGTTGTAAGAGAATTCCACAAGTGGTAGATGATCATCCCGATTTCTACCGTGGTGGATGGCACATGCTCTCAACATGTCTTCTAACACTTTATTCACCCTCTCAGATTGCCCATCTGTCTGAGGGTGATAGGCGGAGCTTCTAATCAGCTTAGTACCCAAAGCAGCGTGCAACTGCTCCTAAAAACGAGCCACGAATAGTGCCCCTCGATCTGAGATTATGGTCTTGGGTACCCCATGCAAGCATAAGATTCTTGCAATGTACAACTCCGCATACCTGCTGGCATGGAAATGTGTATGCACGGGAATGAAGTGAGCCGATTTGGTTAAGCGATCAGCAATTACCAAAATGGAATCATGCTTATTGAACGTCATGGGTAATCCCACAATGAAATCCATGCTTACATCTTCCCACTTCCGTGCTGGAATTTTCAGGGTTTGCAACATCCCTGATTTCCTCATGTGATCCGCAATCACTCGTCTACACGTATCACACTCGGATACGTACTTTGCCACTTCCCGCTTCATCCGTGTCCACCAAAATTTACTCTTCAAATCTTGGTACATTTTGTTGCTGCTTGGATGAATGGGGAACTTAGACAAGTGAACTTCATCAAGGATCTTCTTTCTCAGCTCCATATTCCGGGGTACGACTATGCGGTCATTGAACCATAGCGTCCCCTCATCATCCTTCCGGAAACATTTGATATCACCGTTGTCTATCCATCTCCGGAGATGTGCCATGCCCTTGTCAACCTTCTGAGCTAAAATAATATCCTCCCTAATGGTACGGATGAGAGCAAGGTTTTAGAGTGATCCATATGGAACCAAGTATAAACTCAACTCTTCCCCTTCCATCGGTGTAATTGTAAGGTTATGGACATGTGATTTCCGACTCAGCGTGTCAGCAACCACATTTGCCTTGCCGGGGTGGTAATGAAACTCAATCTCATAGTATTTGATTAATTCTAACCACCTCCTTTGCCTCATATTCAGCTCCTTCTGGGTGAAGATATATATTGAGCTCTTGTGGTCGGTGTAGAGATGCACCAAATTCCCCAAGAGATAGTGCCTCCACATCTTCAGCGCCAAAACCACAGCAGCGAGCTCAAGATCATGAATCGTATAGTGCTGCTCGTGATTTCACAGTTGGCATGAGCCATACGTGACTACACGTCCCCCTTGCATCAACACGCAGCCAAGCCTGATACCGGACGCATCACAATATACGTCGAAAGGCTTGGTCGTATCTGGTTGAGCTAAGACTGGGGCTGTATTGAGATGCTTTACCAATGCTTGGAATGCTCCTTCACATGCTGAGTTACATACATATTTTGTCCCCTTCTTCAATAATTCAGTCATAGGCTTAGCAAGCTTGGAGAAGCTCAAGATGAATCTCCGGTATTATCCCGCTAAATCGAGGAAGCTTCTGACTTCATGGACGGAAGTGGGGGCTTTCCATTTAAGCACTTGTTCAATTTTGCTTGAGTCAACTACAATGCCTTCCGCTGAGATGATATGTCCCAAAAATGGCACTTGGCTGATCCAAAACTCGCATTTGCTGAACTTGGAACAGAGTTTATGGTCCCGCAATCATTGAAGAACGATTCGCAAGTGTTTGGTGTGTTCTGCTTCTGACTTGGAGTAAACCAAGATATCATCAATGAACACCACCACGAACTTGTCCAACTCCGGCATGAACACCGAGTTCATGAGGTACATGAAATGTGCTGGAGCGTTGGTGAGACCAAAAGACATGACGAGATACTCATATAGTCCATATCTCATCGAGAATGCCGTCTTCGGGATATCCTCTTCCCGGATCTTTATTTGATGATACTCGGAGCGAAGGTCCATCTTTGAAAACACACTTGCACCCACAAGTTGATTAAATAATATGTCAGTGCGGGGCAGTGGATATTTGTTCTTGATGGTGACGGTGTTGAGCGGCCGGTAATCCACACACAGCCTCAAGGTTTCATCCTTCTTCTTGACGAACAGCGCCGAGCATCCCCAAGACGAGGAACTCGGTCTAATGAAACCCTTGCTCAACAAGTCATTGAGCTGTTCTTTCAACTCAGCCAGCTCATTCGGAGCCATCTTGTATGATCTCTGTGATATGAGAGTAGTCCTGGGTGCAAGTTCAATCTTGAGCTTCACATCCCGTTCAGGTGGCATGCCCGGAAGATTATCCGGGAACGTGTAGGGGTATTCCCGTACTACGGGGATGTCCTATAACTTGGGATCTTCAGTATGGTAGGTGGCTGAAACTCCCGGGACTGGATTGTCTAGTATGAGGGAATGCGGACGGTGGAGTGGAGAGTTGAGGTGAACCGTCCGTGCTAGAGTTTCCAGGACAGCACCATGGTAACTTAGCCATGACATTCCTAAAATTGCATCAATCTTCTGCCCCTCAAGAATAATCATAGTAGTGGGATATATCTTCCGACCTATGCACAGTGGTGCTTTTGGAATCATCAAATTTGCTGAAATCTTCCCTCCCGGTGAGCAGATCATATAAGAGCACTCGGTTGGAAAGACTTGCAGTTGATGCTTAACCACATATGATGCACTTATGAAATTGTGGGTTGCACCAGAACAAAATAAAATGATGATTGCTTGATCGTTGAGAGTGAATGTACCTGCCAGCACGTTCTCTCCTTCTGGGGCATCCTCATTGTCGAGATAATGAACGCCTCCGGCTCGCTGACCGCCCTTCTTGACTGGTGGTCAGCCTCGAGCACCGCTCTGATATTGGGCTTGCCCGCTGCTTTGCTGCCCCTGTGGACAGTCCTTCGAGAAATGACCTGCCTTGCCACACGTGTAGCAGGTGTAGCGAGGCGGTCCTCCGCTGATCGGCGGATGGAATCCCGGGGGCGCGTTGTGGTGGTGGAAATGCCCGGGGTACCATCTGCTGCTGCTTCTGTTATGGTCGCGGTGGTGGCATCAGCAGTCGGAATGGGGGTGGCTGAAAAGAACGACCCCCAAACTGTTGAGGTCGCGCCGGTGGATGCCACTGCTGACCAGATGGTATCCGATACACCATGCAGTATTTTTGAGGAGCTCCACCCACACTACTTGGTGGAACGCTTCGCTTCCGCTGCTCAGCCGCCAATTCCCGCTGAGCATCCTCTTGCATAATGGCGGCATTGACGAGGTTGTTGATAGTGCCGCGATTGCATTGCACGAGGTGAGACTTCATCTCGGGGTTTAAACCCCGATAAAACTGCTTGCGCTTCTTCTCCTCGGTGGAGATATAATCTGATGCATACTGTGCCAGATGGTTGAACGCACGGGAGTAGTCATGGGCTCTCCTCCCGCGATGCTTCAGTTCCCAGAACTCTTGGAACTTCCTCTTCATCATCCCGGGAGGTATATGATAGGCGCGGAACGCCTCCCGAAATTCTGCTCATTCCACGGCGTGGCCAGCAGGTAGTGAGGCGACATAGTTCGCCCAACATGCACCGGCAGCACCGTGAAGCTGCTGTGCCGCGAAGAGAGTCTTCTGCCGCTCCGTGCATTGGAGCAGCCCGAACATGGACTCAATCGTCTGCGGCCAGTTGTCGGCCTCCAGTGGTTCTGCCGCTTCGGTGAACACCGGAGGACGCGTACTCATGAAATCCGAGTACGTCGTGATGTGGGGCTCACGAGGCCCCCTCTCTTGACACCACCCACCTGGGACGTATTCTGCACAATCGTGCAGAGCAGGTTGGTCTGCTCGTCACGAGAGCCCACCAGCACCAAAATCACGTCCGCTAGAGTAAGCAGAGGCGGCGGTGGTGGTTGTTGCTGTGGGGTGTTGTCGTTTGCAGGTGGCTGGGAATCATCAACCCCTTGCTGACTAGAGCCCCCGACCTCGTGCGTGGCCCGATTACGAACCATCTGCAACCATACGACAATAAAATCAGTCCCACAGCATACTCCATGCAGTTCAATCAAATAGGAATAAAACATAATGACGGTAAACATGCGATACATCTCATATATGGATAATGTAATAACTTTGCACAAGCTACACCATTACCGGACCAAATATCAATCAGTGAAATCCAAATTGAAGGACTTCCTCTTTGGAAGTTCATCTCAACTAGCTTTGGTCACTATGAGACGTTAATATCGTGTTGTCATCACGTATACTATCCTTTATCTTCAACACGACACAAACATGGTCTCTAGCAAAAGAGCTTGAGTAAGTAATGTACTCAACTCATTCAATAGTTGAAGATAACAACTCATGAGTATGTTCTACCCAATTAGAAGTAATAAACCCCAATAAGTACAACAATCTCTCAAATGGTTCAACTGTTCATTCCTCTGCCCAGAATGACCAGTTTCTACTTATCCCAGATTTTGACCTGGTACCTGGCATTTTCATGACACAGGTTGAATACAAAAGTAAAAGTTAACTTCAGAATATTTCCAACGAGTATTTATTTGCCCTCAGATAAGCTCTGGTTAAAAAGTTATGATAATTCAAATCAACAGAATTTCTGGAAGAATTTCAACAGCACCTGCTTTGGAAGTTGCTGTTTTCAACTCTAAATTCCACTGAATTCCCTGCTGCAATTGCAAAAACTTTGAATTACAAAGATGTAACACATCTCCTAACCTTTCTAAAAATGCATCATATGATATTTTTAGATTTTTCTACTGGATGTTATGCTTGAAAAACAGCACAATCCAGAGAGTGTTTTAAATCTGTCCTAGCTCTGGACAGTTTACATTCATTTGGAATTTCAACCAGTTTTTTTTGTGATTCTGTTCTGGAAGTCTACAATAAAGTTGTATAGCACTTAAACCTCTTTCCAAAACTATATCCCACACCTCAATTGGCTAAGTAACCTGTGATTTATGCTTTGTTAAAGTTCAGCAAACTCGCTGCCAAAAACAGAGCACTCTGTTTTTCAATTCCCTTTGAACTGACTAATCAACTTTTGAACTTTTCTACAATACCAGAGTCCTAAAGATTAACACTTGGTTATCTTAGTTCCTTTTAAACATGGTTTTTAATGCAATTATGATTATTACATGTCGGTACTATGTTCCTCACAAAATGGAAAATCCTAACCGGTGTAAGTATATACGTATCCAACGGTGGCACTAAAACGGTCACTCGCAAAAGTGTTCGTCTTGGACTATGGTTTTGTGGTTAGTAACTGCATAAATTACACACAATCATCAGGTTCGGTGCTGTGGGGACCACCCCATGGTTCACCCACTCTTGGATCGTAGAAGGTGGTGCCGTGCGATGCGGCACCCAACAGCACACAAGAAAAGATTAAGAACAACATATAAACTTTTATTTGACATAAAACACAGTGGAAGTCTTTTACAAACTTATTTATACAGCAGAAGTATTATACATAACTAGTCTCTCATCATATCTAAGCAAAAGTGCAGACGTCCAGCCCGGGGACGCTACACACTAGCAACACTCACACCACGATCACGGCAGCATGCAGGGCTCCTGCTCGGCCGTGTACCCCGACAGGGGCATCGTCTCGTCCTTGCACCCTTCCTCATAACTCTCACCTACACACAGCTCAAATATTTCAACTGGGAGCACGATGGCTCAGCAAGGCTTAACCGACACCCTAATCATGAAACTTTACATGCAGGTATTGGTGATGTAGGATAAAAGACATTGCAATAAAGACACAACTACATGTTAATCCTTATTTCAGTTTTATAGCAGCAGTTTAATGTGCCTTAGGCGTCCCTCACATCGGAAGTCCACAATGAAACAAGAAACGCTTTCCTCCGATGTGGTTATGCCCAAAGTGGAAGATAAACTTAATTAGCTCTACATCTACAGCAGACATGGTTTCAAGACATTAATAGTTAAACACAGCATGATATCATTCATCTGGCTTCTTTCACTTCTTACTACGTCACAGAACAGTGAACAAGCAGTACTCAAATAACCGTGAGGGACGGTGATTGCAATCAGGAGACACCCGGACAACACGTCACATACACCCACTTTCAAAAGTGTGGTGCTTCACACCTTCCTACTCTGTTGTATGCATGAACCTTTCAAAGGAAACCTAAATGCCGAACCGGTCCATCCGTAACGGGCAGGAGATCCCCTCGTGGAGCGTGGCACACTTTGGGCGCTGGACCGGATGGAAGACGAGGAGCAGTGAGGGCGACATCGGGTGGCACCGAGGAAAAGAAGTTGGCTCGGCACCAGCCGGAGGACGATGGACACGAGCTTTGGAGGTGCGGATGATGTCCAGTGGAGGCCGGCGCATCTCCTAGTCGACTCGGCTGGGTGCTACAGTGGCTGGAGGTCGATCAGGGTGAGGAGCAGAGGGGCATGGTGTGTTTTCCTTTTCCTGCTGGGCGTGCATGGGAAACGAAGCAAGGAGGAACTTCCTCTGTTGTTTGTGTGAGCAGAGAAGAAGGTGTAGTTGAGTTCGTCCACAGCTGTGGCTATCGCCCTCCCCACCGATGTTGACTGCCTTCGGAATCAAGGCAAGAGCAGCAGCTCGTTTTGGCTGCCTCGGTGGCACGCACACACAGACATAACTTTGATTATTGTCTCTGTTCACTGACATGCGGGTCTGGTGAAGTTTCCTCCTCCAAACAACAGTGGCCCCACCATTTAAATTCAAAATTCCCAGCCATTGCCACAAACTGAATGTGATTTCTTGGAGTTAACCTTCGGTTGTGTTCAGTTCACATTTTAAATTCTGCGGTCTCGGTTCAGTTCCTGTGCGAGGGGAAAATAACACCCGGGGTTGCTGTTTTTGGGTGAGCAAAAGATCACGTCGGGAGCTACTCAATCCCATGAGCTGGTCACCAGTGCGACGGAAGCAGCGAGGAGGTGGCCTCCACTTGCAGCTCGGTTGGTGAGTGAGAGGATCACGCCGTGAGGTGTTGAAGCCACGAGCAGGTCTCCAGCTCGACGCAAGAAGCTGGAGGTGGCTGCCCTCGGTGGCGCTCTGAGGAGGCTCGGGTGGTGTTCGACACCAAACAGAGGAAAGTCTTCAGGAGCAAGTTAAAGCAGCCCAATGACATGTGGGGTCTAGCTTCTTTACCCCTTCTTCTTATCCTCCAAATGTTTCCAGAATATCTTCATTCATGTAAATCCCTTCAATCTGATATTTCGGGAGTTTAAACGTGGGCGGAAATTTGACTAAACCAAATCCAGTGTGAAGTTCACTTTCAAATTTGAATTCAGCTCACATTTGGAAATGATCATGTTTAACTCCTTTTTAGCCCACTCTGAAATCAGAATGTGGCCACCCTAACTTTCCTCGAATTCAACGATATGAGGATACATGTGTGCTCCAAATTTTTTTGGCAGCAACTTGAGGGAAACATTCGAGTTCAAATCTGAACGTAGACTCCCTCGTACATATGAGAACTTTACACATGGTGTTAATTCAACCTTGACTTAACACATTTCTAATGAATGTGAGAGCTCATTTGGTTGGACACCCATGTGCCTCATCACGTGTATAACATTTTTGTAAGTCCCATTTTCATGCATGCCAAACACAAAGGGGAATCAACATACACTTTATTGACTTTGCATTTTTGGGACTTTTACAGCTGCACACCGAACCCGGTCCCAATATATTTTCATACCCCCGTCCATCATCACTTGCATGGGTGTTCTCAAGCCAAACATGCCTTGAGCTACGTGTTCACGTTACTAACCATGTGATGGGGTCTCCCGAACTTGCCCGTAGCACGCTAGGGAAGGGCGTTGCTCGAATACCCCAAACAACATGAAGAGTCATAGAGGATACTAATGTTGGCCGTGTTACCTGCCACCCATGAGGCTCCACCCTTCAGCTTGTGCGCACTGGTGGATAGCTTTCTGACATAACACATAAGTTAGGTTGCCACCTTCATACTAGGCTATTATAGTAGTCCTTATTTGTGCATACTAGCGAATCCTCACCGTAATCCTATGTTTTCCCATAATACGGTCCTCATTTAGTGTGCTATCCCCTAAGTAGCTCTGATGCCTGCCTGTGATGGACCGAAATCCGTACATCCCAGGATCTCAGAGGGTGGTGCCGCACGATGCAACACCCGACAGTACACATCCTAAGTAAACATGGTATTACATTGAAAACAAACTGAATATATACACAAAATAGTACAAACCTTCAGTTTACATCTAATTACAATGTTACTACAGCAGAAGATAATTTATACAACTCACGCCCACCTAACTAGCAAAAGTCGGTTGCCCTTCCCTAAGGACAACCCACACTGGCTCCACTTATCAGCTCAGTGTGGCGTGTAGGGCTCCCACTCAGCCGTGGTCCCCGATGGAGGGTAGCCCTCGCCGGTGGACTCATACCCCGAGTCCGTGGGATACTCCTCACCTGCAAACACTCATAGCAGTAACCATGAGCACGATGGCTCAGCAAGTCTTAACCGATGCTCCTACACGTGAAACTTTACATGCAGGTCATAATAGAAATAGGATGGCACATTGCAGCAACGGACACGCCTAAAAGTTCATCCTTAATTCATCTTTTAGCCACAAGTTAAAAGTTCATGAATCTGAAATTTAGTAAGCAATATTTGGTGACACACATGTAACAATACAATTTATTCAAATCAGCAATATTGAATATAACATTCCATATGTTAAACTACGTCACGACTCAGTGACCAAGTGGTACTCATCACCACAAGGGACGGCGAATCGACTTGATATAAACCTGCAGGGATACCCAAAGAGCACGTCATGTACGCCCACCCGTGGAGCTGCACAGCACACTCACTCGATGTCGTACGGGGCAACCTTTCACCAAACAGCCCAAACATCGAACCGGTCGCACCCAAACGGACAGGAGGTTCCCTACACGAAGCATCTCTCTATGCCTGTTAGCGGATTTCCACTTTGCTGCCCTCAACCTACACCTATAAATCGGTCCATTATGCCTCGACGTCTGGAGGTATAGGTTACATCAGTTTATCGAGACCCATATATCCGATATGCCTTCGGTACATTCAAACTTGATCAGCGTGAGCCGCACACGGATCGGTCCTCAATTGACACGGACAGGGCTACGCCCACAAGACTTACTTTTGATGTGTCCTAGCCCCTGCCTAGTCTCATTTTGTTCTTACTAAAGTTGTCTCACATCTCGAACCAATCCCGTGTGTCCCGACCCTATACTCGCGAATAGAATCCAACTACTCAACTTGTACCGAAGCCTATAACCATTTAGCACAGCATGAACTACTCGAGGACTAAGACACTACCCTCACTCTTTTTGGAAAAATCTTGTCATGATTTGGGGTTTCATCCACCCAACACCTAATGCACACACATACGTCACGCTAAGTGTATATAAAGCAAAACTTTATAAAACTTATTAAATGCAAACTGGGGCTTGCCTTGTTGCTGCTGGTCAGGTGTGAGTGTCTCGTCCGGAAGTAGGAAGTCCAAAACTTCCGGGGTCTCTTCGCCTTCAGCGACTACACGTAAGCATATTAACGATATGTCAATTTAAATGCAATGTGTTGAAGTTTATATGTAAAGACTGTAACTCTAGTTAGACATCCCATTTGGATCTGAAATTTTTTACTGTGTCTTGGTGAGAACCTTCTCAGATACTTGACCAAATTTCATTTGAAACAAAGCTTATTTGAACTCTACACAAATAAAAGTCTAAATGGTCATTACTAGAGCTTCTATGGATTTCCAGAAGTTTTCATGGATCAAACCATTACTTTCTGGAAACTAGAGTTTGAGATGGTTCTAATGGAGTTGGTCTCATGTAATTTGAAGAGTTCTAAAGAATGTTATGCCCTATTCAAGATTGGAGAAATTTCTGAAAAAAGTTTCTGTACATTTTTCCATTTTCTTAGGGCAGTTCACTTAATCACACCGTTAGGGGGAATAAATGAGCTTGTATGGATCTGAAATTTTTCCTGTGACTCAAGGATTTTCAAATGAACATCATAGCCAAAGTTCAGAATTTTCCATAAAAGAATTCTCCAGATAAAATTCCCAACAGTTTAAACTTTATGGAATTAGTTCTGGAAAAGGAATAAGTTTCATGAGCTGAAACTTGTTTTGCTGGATAGTACTCGAAGAGCTGAATCCAACAAAATTTTGTTCACTAAATTTTGAGCTTCCTAGAAAAAGTTATAGGCATTTGAAGTTGAACTGAACTATGAAATTGATTGAAATGTTTAAATTCTGACAGCTGGGTCCCGGGGTGATGTGGCGCCACCCAAGAGCCGGACACACGGGGCCACAGGGATTTTCTCCCGTAGACACACTTGATCTGGAGCCACAGATAATCCGGCGGGGTTTTAACAGAGACCGACACGTGGGGCCTGGGAGCCTTCGTTTTCCTCGCGTTCCCTCACCGGAGCACTCGCCGGAAGAGGGTTCCCGTGTCCGGAACTCAACCAAACTCGCCGCTGCCACCTTAAATTTTTCGGGGAACCCGTTGCTGACCTTGTCACCGTCTGGCGATCACCGGAAATGGTTGTGCCACGGCGACAGTCAAAGTGGCAAGTTCAGCAAGTTTGGTATGGTGCTGTCATGACCTAAGGAGCAACGAACAAGACCCTGATCTACTAAAGGTGGCAGCGAATAGGACTTTGTCGTGCGACCTAGGTCTAAATCCGATGAAGAACGAAAAACTCTAGGAACTCAGTGGTTTCTCGACGGTTTCCCGTGGTTCTTGAGCGTATGGATTCGCACAGGCATTTCCGGATGGTTGTCAAAGTTGAGGGACGTTTGCTTGACTGGTTGGAACAAAATTTTGATTTCGATGGCCGCAGTCTATATCACATGCTACCGGCAAGAACTGAAACTCCGGCAAGCACACTATGTGGCATGCGGCCGGGGTTGCGGGAAAGGAAGTGTACTTCTAGGCGAACCTTTTGGCGTGCTAGACTCCGAAGAAGAAAAACGCTCGTGGCCGGGCGACGAGATTTTGTAGCGGCGGCGACGCACGGCGTCGACGAAGCAATTCGAGCTCGCGACCCCGTTCTAGGGCAGCTTCTTCCGATTTCTCGCTTCGGGGATGTCAAGGGATGGTGGGTGCAGCCTCTGAGCAACCCGGTCTGTCGTGAAAACTACCGGAGTGGGTGGTCGCCGAGGGAGGCAGAGGTGCGGTGGTGCAGCTGGGTTTTCTGTCGAGCGGTCAAAACAGAGCACGGGGTTCGTGGTTGTGCCGCACTGGAATGCCTTTGTGAGCAAGGGGGCGCCGAAGCTGGTCGCCAGATGACGTTAAACCGAGGAGGTGGCGATCATGCTGTCTCGGTGGCGCCCGCTGCAGAGCCCCGAAGAACAGAGCGCTCGCCTGTGCGTTGCTTCACTCAGTGGTTTGACTGACATGTGGGCCCACTCCTCCCCTCTAACCCTTTTCCATTTCTTGCTGCAAATATCCCAGCTACTCACTCTTCAATGCTAGACTTAGCCACCAAGTCATGAGTTGAATTTGATTTCCTCAAATTGAAGTTGGTTTTGCTAAATTTGCTTCACATTTGAATTTGAAATTAAAAATCAGTTTTAAATTAATGCAAATTTAGCTCCCGACAAGATGAACTCCAATGGGGATGAAAATTGGTGGACTGACTCAGAAAATTGTGCTGAGTTTGAATATGAAGTTAACATTTGAATCGATGAAAATGGCTGAAATTTAAATTTGCATTCAAATTAGCCCTTTTTACAAATGTCTCCAAAAGTGCCTCAAAATGATTTGGATTTGCCTGAAAGTTGGCATGAGCACTCCTAAGAAGATTTAGGGTCTAATGGTGAGCTCAGCCTCTCATGTTTATGTGTATGAGTTCCTACTTTTTGGAGTGATGGGTTTTCCTCTAATCACCCTCTTGATGGTGTTTACTTGCTCTTCACAAATGTTCATGAGCTATCCACCAAATGAGCTGTGTGTGTTGATGTGATGAACATTTTTAGCAAGTAAATTCTTGGGCTTTTACAAACAAGCATGATTGTATTTGGGTAGTCGTCCATCGTTTACAGCTCATTTCATTCCAGTCCATACGAAATATGTGGCAAAGAATTATGCGGAGCTGTTCATCTCAAGAATCTTGTGTTTACACGGGGTTCCCCGCACCATTGTTTCTGACCGAGGTGCGCTATTCGTATCCAGATTTGGGAGCAACTGCATGCTTCCTTGGGAACCAAGTTAATTCGGAGTTCAGCGTATCATCCACAAACTGATGGTCAAACGGAGATAGTAAATCAGATTCTGGAGGATATGCTACGGGCATGCGTCATCAATCATGGGAAGAATTGGGATGAACATCTACCGTTAGCAGAATTCTAATATAATAACGGTTATCAATCCTGTTCTTTCTCTCTACAACACCGTTTTGTTGAGATACATATGGTAAAGAAAATTGATGATCTATTCCTTTTTCTCCACAATAGTGATCAAAAGATTAATTTTTAAATTAGGTTTCGTTATCACTTCTAATTTCTTTTAAAGATCCTGGGTGATCAATTGATAATCTAAGAAATAAGGTTCTAAAGTGACTAAAAGCTTCATTCTTAGATTCCATAAAGTAAACCCAAGAGTATCTAGAATAATAATCAACAATAACAAGCACATACCATTTACCACCAAAAGATTGAACACGTGAAGGACCTACAGTGTCAAGATGTAAAAGTTGTCCCGATTCTATTTTAGTGGTCACTGTGAGAGGAATATGTGAACCTGCAACCATCTTAGCATGTATACAAGAAGAGCACACAATATCGTTGTCCCCTTTAATGTAAGGGCTCAAGTTTTTGCATACACTCAAAGTGTTCATCATCCCACACACACACACACCTCATTTGAGGAAGTTTCATGAACATCTTTAAAGAGCAAGTAAACACCATCAACATAGTCATTAGATGATAAACTCACAAAATGCAAAAGTGGTATTTCCCTCATGCATCATATAGGGGCCAGTTTGATCTTCTACACCTTGCTAGGAATGCTCATGCCAAATCTCACCCAAATCCAAAACCTTTTGAGGTATTTTTTGGTATAATTAGAAAGAGGCTAGTTTGAACTTAAATTTAAATTCAAACTCCTTCCACCCCATGAACTCAAAAGTGGGATTCATATTCACACTCAGCACATTTTTGTGAGCTCACACACTAATTTTCACTCCATTTGGAGTTGATCTTGACATGAGCTAATTTGAGCAAATTCAAATTCCATTTAAATTTCAAACTGCATATGTGCTGTAAATACATTTCAAACACTTCACAATTTGAATCATTCAAATCCAAAATGACATTTGGTGAATTACTCAAATGAACAAGGGCATTAGGGTTCTCAAAGTTTAGAGCTGTGGGAAAATTGATGTTCAGAGGTTAAACTAGGAGGTGGGGCCCTCTTGTTAGCCACACAAGTTAGCAACCGACTGAATCAACCGAGCTCGGTTTCTTGCGCGTAGTCGAGCGGGCGCCATGGCTAGGAAACGGCAGGACAGCAGCTGCTTGCCGCTTATGGCCACCGAGCCGCCTTTCTGCTCTCTTATCCTCGCGCCCGAGTCTTCCCAGTCGTATCTCACCGGTGTCCCGACGGTCTCTCGCACAGAAACCCCGCTACACATCGCTGCTTACCCGAACTCTCGGTGTGACGGACTGAAGCACGTACGTCCAGGATCACAGAGGGTGCTGCCGCACGATGCGACACCCGACAGCACACATCATAAGGCAACCATAGTATTATATTGAAAACAAACTGAATATGTACAAAAAGTAGTACAAACCTTCAGTTTACAGCTAATTACAGAGTTACTAAAGCGGAAGATAGTTTGTATAACTCACGCCCACCTAACTAGCAAAAGTTGGTTGTCCAGCCCTATGGACAACCCACGCTAGCTTCACTCCGCCTCAGCATGGTGTGTACGGCTCCCACTCAGCCGTAGTCCCCGACGGAGGGTAGCCCTCACCGGTGGACTCGTACCCCGAGTCAGTGGGGTAGTCCTCACCTGCAAACACTCATAGCAGCAACTGTGAGCACGATGGCTCAGCAAGTCTTAACTGACGCTCCTACACATGAAACTCTACATGCAGGACATAACCAACATAGGATGGCACATTGCAGCAAAGGACACGCCTACAAGTTCATCCCTAATTCATATTTTAGACACAAGTTAACGGTTCATGAATCGGAAACTTAGTGAGCAATATTTGGTGGCACACATGTAGCAATACAATTGATATATATCAGAAGAATTGAATCACACAATTCCATAATTTATCTACTTCACGACACAGTGAACAAGCGGTACTCATAACTGTGAGGGATGGTGAATTGACTCGATATACACCTGCATGGATACCCGAATATCACATCACGTATGCCCACCCGTGGAGCTGCACAGCAAGATCACTCGATGCCGTACGGGACAACCTTTCACCCAACAGCCTGTGGCGGACCGGAATCCGCTCATCCAGGATCGCAGAGGGTGGTGCCGCGCGATGCGACACCCGACAGCACACATCATAAGGACACAATATCTTACATGGGAAACCAACTGAATGTACAAAGTAGTACACTACTCAGTTACAAAATAGAGTGTTTATATTACACAGCGCAAGTTTCTGTACAACTCACGCCCGCCTATCTGGCAAAAGTCGGTTGCCCAGCCCTAGGGCAACCCACACTAGCTGCACGTCTCAGCTCAGTGCGGCGTGTACGGCTCCCACTCAGCCGTTGTCCCCGACGGAGGGTAACCCTAGCTGGTGGACTCGTAACCCGAGTCCGTGGGTGGCTCCTCACCTGAAAAACACTTAAGCAGCAACCGTGAGCACGAGGGCTCAACAAGACTTAACCGACTCACCTAGGCATGAAACTCTACATGAGGGGTACAATGAACATAGGATAGTAAGATGGCAGCAATTGAACACGCCTACAAGTTCATCCTTAGTTCATCTTGTAGCCACAAGTTAACAGTTCAGGAAGCTGAAATTTAGTAAGCAATATTTGGTGGCACACGTGTAGCAATACAATTATATCATAACAGCAATATTGAATCATCACGTTTCATACATTAGCCTATGTCACGACTCAGTGACCAAGTGGTACTCTTAACCGTGAGGGATGGCGAATCGACTCGATATACACCTGCAGGGATACCCAAAGAGCACGTCACGTACGCCCACCTGTGGAGCTGCACAGCACGCTCACTCGATGTCGTACGGGACAACCTTTCACCCAACAGCCCAAACGTCGAACCGGTCACACCGGAACGAGCAGGAGGTTCCCTACATGGAGCATCTCTCTATGCCCGTTAGCAGATTTCCACCTTGCTGCCCTCATCCTACACCTATAAATCGGTGTGCTATGCATCGACGCCCGGGAGTTTAGGTTACATCAGTTTATCGCGGCCCATATATCCGATATGCCTTCGGTACGTTCAAACTTGATCAGCGTGGGCCGCACACGAATCGGTCCTCAATCGACACGGACAGGGCTGCGCACACAAGACTTCCTCTTGCTGCGTCCTAGCCCCTGCCAAGTCTCATTTTTAATACTAAGGTGATCTCGCATCACTCGAACCAATCCTGTGTGTCCCAAGCCTAACTCGCGAGTAGATTCCAACTAGTCAACTTGTACCGAAGTCCTATGAGTCATTAAGCATAGCCTGTCTATTCGAGGCCCTAGACACTACCCTCACTCTTGGGGAAAAATTCTGGTTATGCAGTTGGGTATTCATCCATCCTACACCTAATGCACATACACACTTCACACTACGTATGTAACCAAAGTAAAACTTTATAAAAAGCTTAATGCAAACTGGGGCTTGCCTTGTTGCTGCTGGTCAGTAGTTAGGTCTTAGTCCGGATGGAGGAAGTCGAGCACCTCCGGAGTCTCCTCGCCTTCAGCGACTACACGTTAATAAAATACTAAATGTTAATGGATATGCACATAAGTTTATTGTTCTGCTGCTGCTACAAGTTCTAATAACAAGTTTTTAACAACTGGAACTCTGTTTAAGAATTTAAAAATGAAACTGGGGCTATTGGTTTTGGTTTGGATCTAAGCACATGATTAAGTGCTAAGTGGTTTCCCCCTCCTCCATATTGATCATCTCAAGTGGTTAAACAGAACAGGGGTGATCCCGAGCTCCAATGGAGCTGAGAATTTTTGTGTGAGATTCTTGTAACAGGAAAACCCTCTGGACCAAAAATTAGCACTTTTTATTGAGTTGTTTGTTCAGAACAATTTTCTAAGCAATTAAGCAAAGAAGAATTAATTCTGAGATAACATCCATGTTCATGCCAAACTTAGTGCACTAAAATTTCAATTACAGCTCATAGAGTTTGCATGAATTTTCCTAGTATTTTTGGAGCTAAGATTTGTCCAGAACTGAATTTCCAAGTTTTGGAAATTCTCTAAAAATGCTTCTGTATTCAATTGAACACAGCACTTTCAAATCTGAATTGCTATGATCAATTTAACTCCAAATGGTCTGAAACTTTTACAGGGGTTCACTAACATCCTAAATAATATTCTGGCAAAATTTGAGGATTTTCGGATGAACCAAACCCCCTCAAAACTTCTTTTGCTGAACAGTTTTAATGAATTTTACAGAATTAAATAATGGGTTTCATACAAATTGGGTTGCATATTTGGATAGATCTATGCAAGATGAATCCAACCCAATTTGAATCACTAAATTTGAAGCTACCTAGTGAAAGTTATGAGGTTCTAAAGTTTGGGTAAAAATCTTTGATTTGAATAAATCCGGGAAAAAGTTTAAACTGACGGTGGGACCAGAGGACACGTGCCTGCAACCGGGAGCGCGCCACACGGGTCACAGGGTTATTTCCCGCACTGTAACATTCGATCCCGTGCCACAGTGTATCCGTCCCCTTTATCCCGAGTCGCTGACAGGCGGGCCCGAGGAGGTCGTCTTCAACCTCTCGCTCCCGCGCACGCCGCCGCCGGAGTTTGCCGGAGCAGCCTCGGATTCGATCTTCCGGCCACTCCTGACACTGAAACTCGCCGTTAGGCCCTTAATTAACCTGAGGAACACGATGGAAGGAGTTTTATGGACCAGCGAAGTCCCTAACCCACCCCGCACCGGTGCAGCGGCTCGGAGGGAGTTCGGCGACGTCGCCCCGATGTTTTCGCCCGCCAAAAGCTCCCTGGAAAGGCTCTACAGCTCCAGCGAAGTTCGGCAAAGCTAGGCATGGTCGCACATGGGCTCAGGAATGGCTCCATGTTAGGGTTCACCGTGCACCCGCACCTCCCCGCCATAGCCGCCTTCGGAAAGATTGAAATTGCACCGTGCACAGTGTGTTTCATGCGAGGTTTCAAAAGAGAACTGGTGTGCCCTCAAGTATAGCCCTCGTGTGTGAAGTTTTGTGCTGTCTAAAAAACAATCAACCGGGAATTTCACGGACACGTACCGGAAGGTCGGTTTGCACCGTTCGGGAGAAAATCTCGAAATTCTCTGCCGGTGATCCATGGTTGATCCTAAGATTTGGGGGTGAGTTGCCTGGACGTCGTGCATTTCAAGAAATGGCTGAGCTTGGCCGTGACACACCGCGGTTGAAGCTGTCCACGAGAGCACCTGCTCTCGGTCCTATGGCGGCCGCCACGGAAATAGATTTGTCTCGGTTTTTGGATGCGGAACTCACGTAGAAATGGTGTGGGGACGTTGGAGGAGAGCCCGTGGTGTTGTTTGGCTGCTCAACCGAAGCTTTGCATGCAAGCTATGGTGGTGACTGATCGAGAGGACGGCGTCGGCAGCTTCGGCTGTTTCTCGCGCGAGGGGAAAAAGGACAGCGCCGTTCTTTGGTACCGTGGGATAACAGGGGCACGGCAGTGGGGCAAGGACGTCCAGGCAGCTCTCCAGGGCACTGGAATTCCACAGGAGGTGGCTGCCGGCTGCCCCTCGGTGTCACTCGCAGAGGAGTCGGCTGTCCGAGTTACTTCGCGTAGGAGGTAATCAAACAGAGACCGGGTGTTTTACTGAAGACTTTTTGCAATTGTTTAGTTTCCCCCAATGACAAGTGGGTCCCACTCGTCAGTGCTCCCCCATCCCTCAAAAGATCTCCAAAAACTTGGCAAGTGACCAATTCAAATGTTTGGAGCTAGAACTGAGCTACATTTGTATGGTTGGACAAATTTCCCCCAAATTCAAATGTATATTTGAATTCTTTGCACATTTGGATCCTTTTTGAAAAAATGGGTAGCAAACCTTTTCAAAAATTACTGAAACTTTTCCTACCCACTAATTTGGACCTAAGGAATCCAATTATGCACTTTGATTCTTGTGTCAGATGCTGCAACCAAGAGTTTGAATACAACAGTTTTGAATCCCCATTGTGTCCTCCACTCATTTGAATTTTGAGTTGGACATTAGTTCAAATTCTGATTATCAAACCCTCCCGTTGCACTTGAGTACTTCCACTCAGTGGTCTTAATCCAACTAGGGTCCAACATGTAAATGACTCTAAGTTGGTTTTAGAACAACCTCTCCTGTGTTATCATATGTATAGAAAGTTTGAACCAATACCCTTTTGATGGAGGTTACTTGCTCTTCACAATTCTTCACAAGATATTCACCACAAAACTGTGGTGTTGTGAGATGATGAAAAGTTTTTGCAAGTCCCTTTTATTGAGCTTTTACATCCCTCCCCCCTTAAAAGAATCTCATCCCGAGATTACAAAGGAAGAGACAGCAATGTAATAGGGACTTACCCGTGCTGAGATGCCATGAACTCCGGGTAGTTTGAGCGAAGGAATTCCTCGCTCTCACATGTCGCTTTTTGGGAGGTGTGGTTGCTCCAGAGTATCTTATAGAACCACAACGTTCGGCTACGCGTGGTTCGGGCTTTCTCATCAATAATCGCCACCGGATATTCATCATACGTTAAATCCGGTTGCAGCTCGCCGATGTTTTCTGTAGGAACAGCAGCAGTATGCTTTAGACATTTTCTCAGTTGTGAGACATGGAAAATGTCATGGACCCCAGCAAGAGATGCCTGTAGCTCCAGTCTATACGCCGCTGGTCCACACTTCTCGGTGATAGCATAGGGCCCAATAAAACGGGGAGCGAGCTTCTCCTTCACGCCGAACCGGTGCACGCCCTTCATCGGAGACACACGGAGGTACATGTGTTCCCTGACGTTAAAGTGCAATGGCCTACACCTCTTATCAGCGTAGCTCTTCTGCCGGGATTGAGCGGCCTTCAAGTTGGCTTGAATCGTCCGAACGCGCTCTTCAGCGTCGTTCACCACATCAACCCCGAATGTGACCCTTTCACCAGACTCGCACCAGTTTAATGGGGTGCGGCATTTGCGACCGTAGAGAGCTTCGTAGGGTGCCATCTTGATACTCGCCTGATAGCCGTCGTTGTATGAGAATTCCGCCAATGGTAGGTGATCATCCTAGTTCCTACAATGGTGGATGGCACATGCTCTCAACATGTCTTCCAGAACTTGATTCACCCTCTCTGTCTGGCCATCTGTCTGAGGGTGGTAGGCGGAGCTCCTAATCAGTTTAGTACCCAAAGCAGCGTGCAGCTGCTCCCAAAAGCGAGATACAAACAAGGCACCTCGGTCTGAGACTATGGTATTGGGTACGCCATGCAAGCATAGGATCCTGGCAATATATAACTCCACATATCTGTTGGCATGGAATGTGTATGCACGGGAATGAAGTGAGCCGACTTGGTTAGTCGGTCAACGATTACCCAAATGGAATCATGCTTGTTGGATGTTAGGGGTAATCCCTCAATGAAATCCATGCTCACATCCTCCCATTTCCATGCTGGAATCTTCAGGGGTTGCAACAGCCCTGATTTTCTCATATGATCAGCCTTCACTCATCTACACGTATCGCACTCGGATACGAACTTCGCTACCTCCCGCTTCATCCGTGTTCACCAAAATTTCTTTTTCAAATCTTGGTACATTTTGTTGCTGCCCGGATGAATGGAGTATTTAGACAAGTGAGCTTCATCGAGGATCTTTCTCCTCAGTTCCATATCCCGGGGTACGACTATGCGGTCATTGAACCATAGCGTCCCCTCATCATCCTTCCGGAAACATTTGATCTCCCCGTTGTCTATCCGTCTCCGGAGATGTGGCATGCCCTTATCAACTTTCTGAGCTGCAATCATGTCCTCCCTAATAGTAGGGATGAGGGCAAGGTTGTAAAGCGACCCAAAGGAACCAAGTATAAACTCGGCTCTTCCTCCTCCACCGGGGTAATGGTGAGGTTATGGACATGTGATTTCCGACTCAGCGCGTCGGAAACCACATTCGCGTTGCTGGGGTGGTAATGAATCTCAATTTCATAATCTTTGATCAGTTCTAACCACCTCCTTTGCCTCATGTTCAGCTACTTCTGGGTGAAAATGTATTTCAAGCTCTTGTGGTCGGTGTAGAGGTGCATCAAATTCCCCAGGAGATACTGCCTCCACATTTTCAGCGCCAAAACCACTGCAGCAAGCTCAAGATCATGAGTCGGGTAGTGCTGCTCATGGTTCCGAAGTTGGCGTCAGCCATATGCGACCACACGTCCTTCCTGCGTCAACACACAGCCGAGCCCAATACCGGACGCGTCACAATACACGTCGAAGGGCTTGGTTGTATCCGGTTGAGCTAAGACCGGGGCTGTTGTGAGATGCTTCAGCAATGCTTGGAATGCTCCTTCACACGCCGGGTTCCAAACATATTTCGTTCCCTTCTTCAGCAATTCTGTCATCAGTTTAGCGAGCTTGGAGAAGCTTGGAATGAATCTCCGATAGTATCACACTAACCCGAGGAAGCTTCTGACTTCATGAACCGGAGTGGGAGCTTTCCATTACAGCACATGCTCTATCTTGCTTGGGTCAACCGCAATGCCTTCTGCGGAGATGATATGTCCCAAGAATGGCACTTGGCTGATCCAAAACTCGCATTTTTTGAACTTGGCGTAGAGCTCGTGGTCTCGCAATCGTTGAAGAACGATCCTCAAGTGTTCGACATGTTTGGCTTCTGTCTTGGAGTAAACCAAGATATCATCGATGAACACTACCACGAACTTGTCCAGCTCCCGCATGAACACTGAGTTCATGAGATACATGAAATGGGCTGGACCATTCGTGAGACCAAAAGACATGATGAGATATTCATATAATCCATATCTCATCGAGAAAGCCGTCTTCGGGATATCCTCCGCCCGGATCTTTATCTGATGATATCCAGAGCGAAGGTCCATCTTGCAGAATACACTTTCCCCCACAAGTTGATCAAACAAAATGTCAATGCGGGGCAGTGGGTACTTATTCTTGATGGTGACGGCGTTGAGCGGCCGGTAGTCCACACACAGCCTCAAGGTTTCATCGTTTTTCTTCACGAACAGCGCCGAGCATCCCCAAGGCGAGGAACTCGGCCTAATGAAACCTTTGCTCAACAGGTCAGTGAGCTGTTCTTTCAGTTCAGCCAGCTCATTTGGAGCCATTTTGTATGGTCTCCGTGATATGGGCGTAGTCCCATGTGCAAGCTCGATCTTGAACTCGACATCCCGCTCAGGTGGCATGCCCGGAAGATCATCCGGGAACACGTCGGGGTACTCCCGGACTACGGGGATGTCCTCTAACTTGAGAGCTTCAGCATTATTAATTTCTGAAACATCCCGGACGGGAGTGTCTAACACCATGGAATGCGGACGGTGGAATGGAGAGTTTAAATGAGCCGTCCGTGTCCGAGTCTCCAGGACAGCGCCATGGTATTGTAGCCATGACATCCCTAAGATTGCATCAATCTTTTGCCCCATAAGGATTATCAAGGTGGTAGGATATAGTTTCCCACCTAAGCACAGAGGTGCCTTTGGGATCATCATATTTGCTGAAATCTTCCCTCCCGGTGAGCAGATCATATAAGTGCAGTCGGTTGGGAAGACTTGCATTTGATGTTTAGCCACATAGGATGCACTTATAAAACTGTGGGTTGCACCAGAATCAAATAATATGATGATGGCTTGATTGTTGAGAGTGAACGTACCCGCCAGCATGTTGTCTCCCTCCGGGGCGTCCTCATTGTCGAGGTTGCGAACGCCCCCAGCCCGCTGACCAACCTTCTTGACCGGAGGTCGGCCTCGAGCACCGCCCTGGAACTGGGCTTGCCCGCTGCTCTGCTGCCCCTGGGGACAGTCCTTCACGAAGTGGCCCGCCTGGCCACACGTGAAGCAAGTGAAGCGGGGCGGTCCTCCGCTGATCGGCGGACGGAAACCCGGGGCGCGTTGTGGCGGTGGAAACGCCCGGGGTGCCGTCTGCTGCTGCTGTCTCGGTGGTGGCATCGGCGGTCGGAACAGGGGTGCTTGGAAGGAACGTCCCCCGAACTGTTGAGGTCGCGCAGGTGGATGCCACTGCTGCTCGGATGGTGTCCGATACACCATGCGGTACTTTTGAGGAGCGCCACCCCCACTGCTGGCTGGAGCGTTGCGCTTCCGC
Organism: Neostapfia colusana; assembly: GCA_030760725.1. Lineage (NCBI taxonomy): Eukaryota > Viridiplantae > Streptophyta > Magnoliopsida > Poales > Poaceae > Neostapfia > Neostapfia colusana. Next base: position 52,951,774 of record JASWHV010000009.1, read on the forward strand.
TGCTCAGCTGCCAACTCCCGCTGAGCGTCCTCTTGCATGATCGTGGCATTGACGAGGTCGTTGAAGGTGCCGCGATTCCACTGAACGAGATGCGTTTTCATCTCGGGGTGTAACCCCCGATAGAAATGCTCCCACTTCTTCTCCTCGGTGGAGACGTAGTCTGACGCATATTGCGCGAGATGGTTGAAGGCACGGGAGTAGTCATGGGCACTCCTTCCGCCCTGCTTCAGTTCCAAAAATTCTTGGAACTTCCTCTTCATTATCCCGGGAGGGATATGATAGGCGAGGAACGCCTCCCGGAACTCTTCCCACTCCACGGCATGGTCAGCCGGACGTGAGGCAACATAGTTCGCCCACCACGCACCAGAGGCATGTCACACCCGGTTTTTCCGAAGAACAACCAAGTGAATATCACATGTATGCCAGGATCATTTTCTCATACATGTGATGACAAATAGTGAAGCATCATTTATTACAAGCCAGGTGTCGAATATAAGTAAGTCTTACATCACAAATGTCTCAATGGACACTAATGCTTCATCACAAGTAAATAAACTAGCAGCGGAATATTATTCTTTAGGGCTCCATCACAGGTGTTGCCCGGGGGTCTTCATGAACCTAGAAACCTTCCTCGGGTCCAAAATCTTGGTCATTATACACCATCTCATTATCTTGACCTGAGCAGCAATATAAACCAACAAATATGCAAGGTTGAGTACCAATGATACTCAGCAAGTGTGGGAAAATTATATCATGCATGGCTAGAACAAGGAGAGGTTGAACTCATGGTTAAGGCACTACGCAATTAATACCTATCACCTTAGCTTATTAAGCACCTACATTACTACACAGGTGAAATAGTCCAAATCTCCCATCCCATCATCATAAACCCATAACCATAACCATCATTTCCAATGTTAAGCTCCCCGCTTAACTTCCAAAACCATCAATTCTCTAATCATGAATAAGTCCAGGCCGCTCTTAACCGTGAGCACGGCTGTCAAGACAGTTTTGACTCTGCAGAGTTTGTACCACTGTACCCACAAGTAGTGATTTCATCCCCCGTTGCCGGGTGGACTAAAAGAACCTCCATTATGCCAGTGGCTACGAACCACATTCACACTTCCCAGGTGTGTGGCCAAGAGATCACTACGAAGCCTTTACAAAGGGATTCCCGACGAGCGTGGGCCCACTGAGGTTTCACCCCTAACAGCATACAAGAGGCTCCAACCCCGCTGCAGTGGCCCCCTCTTGAGCCTTGCGGTTCATATGGTAGTCCAGCTGACACCTACTCCCCGCACCATCCAACACACCCATACTACGTCGGGGATACACCTAATTAATTGGCCAAGCTGCCCCATCTCAGCATGTGGTTGGCACTGTAAAGCCGGGTTACATGCTCCATGAACCGGTCCTTAGGATCCAGGCAAGTACTAAACACAAACCCAAGTCTCGTGCACCCAGCACACAACCAAAACATCCAACTTGCCTTGATCCCTACCTCTACATAACTCACAATGTCTCATTCAAGAGTATGGTAATATAAACTGATGATCTCATGTCCCCAAATATCCCATTCTAAGCATGGCTAAGCATATGCATGTGTATAAATGACATGACAATATAAATCCCAACCCAAGCTTCAAGGAAACAAGGTAATGCAATTCTAGGAAACTTCCTAGCATGGGTTTCATATTTAACTTGACAATGCAAATAATTCTATCTACACATCCTAGCATAGGATCAAAGTGGTCAAGGACACTTGCCTCCTTCTTGCTGCTCTTGAAATGGGTAGTCTTGGTCTTGGAATTGAATAACTTGTTCTTGAGCAGGTTCTACTTCATCCCATCACACATAGCAAAAGAAAAACAACAATCATAAGACATAGTTCACACTTCTACTTCATACAAACCACACATTCATATTTATGAAAGTTCTTTACCATTATATGTGTTGTGGTTACTTTATGTGTGTTGATTTGGGACTTGCATACACTTTTATTTATATGTGTATGATTCTTACTTTGGTGTTCATATTTATACTCACATACTATATATATATACATATATGTATATATATGTGTGTTTCAGTTTTAAATAAATTCCTTATATATTAAACTACCAAGTATGTATAAAAAGTATTTTTCTTCTCCATATGTGCCTTCATTATTTCTATCAACCCTAAACTGAATTCTTTGTACTTTAGAAACTCCATTTATCATTTACTAGTTTCTATATTTCCAGATTTATCTTCTTATGTATAATTGTGCATTTTATTATTAAATTAGTAATACACACTACCTAAACAGATTAGGTTCTGGTCCTAAATAATTTAAGATCATATTTTGACCTTAGCTTCTGATGTATACTATTTCATAATTATTTTCCCTATTTTTCTTTAACTATTCTTTACTTAAAAATGTGTCCATATACTAATAAATGTGAATAATAGATGAAACAGATTTATTTCAGCCTAAAAATATATTTTTATCTCACTCCAAAGTTTTCTAAGTACTGAGAAAGTTTTTAATAAATTTGACAATTATGTTTGTCCCCCTTTTTAATATTTAAACACTAGTTACATATTCAATTTTCTAAATTAAATACTAAACAGAGCTAAAATAATGAATTCACCTCATTACAGGGTCTATAATATTATTTTCATAATTTCCAGGGGTCTAGCTACACTTGTCAGAGGTGTTTTTCCTAATTTCTAATAAGTCCAGGGGCTAAAACTGATTTTTAAATGAATTTACATGATTTTCTGGAGTTCCAGGGGCTAGATCTGAAGTTTCCGGGGCTAGCTCTCAATTCCAGAGAACCCCAGGGGGTAGCACGTAAGAATTCCAGTCTTTATAACGCGGGGCTGACGTGGACCGTCTGATTTTAAACCGACGGCTGAGATTATAACATCGAACCGGTACGCGGGGTTTTAAAGTCTACCGTGCGATTTAAAATAAACGGCGCACAAGCGGCCACGTCGCTCTGACCGAGCGCGGGCGGCGCTGCCGGCGGCGCACGGCGGCGGGAAGCGGTGATCTCGCCGGAAACTTTCGGATCCTCGAGAATTCTGCCTAGAACTGTGATCTTATGGCCTAGATCGGTAGAGGGGAGGTCAGGGATCTCACCTCGGGGGTTTTCTCGAGCTCGGGAGTCCTGGAAAGTGCTCTGCGGCGAGGTCCGAGGCAAAACCACGGCGAAGCTCGTCGGAGCTGGATTTGCACCGTATATCTTCGGGTTTTCTGCACCTGCAAAGTTCCCCGGAGGCGGTGGATCAAGACCAACGAGTTAGATCAGAGTTTCCGAGCTTAGATCGGCCAGAATTCACCGGCGAAGTCTCGGTGCTCACCGGAGTGAAAATCGGCGATCGCGTGCGAAAAACTGATCGGATCGGTTGTTTTTATAGCCGGGGAAGGGCGGTGGTTCTGTTGTGATCGAGTTAGAGTCCTCAGGTTCCAGAATTCGGCTGCGGGACGCGGTTTCCCGATCGGTTGCGATCGCGCGCGCGCGGGGAGAAGTCCGGGGTCGCGGGGTTAGGGATGACAGGCGGGTCCCACATGTCAGCGAGGGGCAGCGCGGCGCGCGCGGGGGCCGGCTGCGCGGGGTTAGCTGGGCCGGCTGAGGTTTCGGCCCACTGGCCAGTTTTTTTCCCGGTTTTCCTTTTTCTTTTTCCATTTCTTTTCTGTTTTGAGTCTAATTTGAATTCCAGTTTGAATTTGAATTTTTGCAAAACATGCAACACGTCCAAAAATTTTTAAATCCCCCTCTGAACATGGTTTATGGTTCTAAATCCAAAATTTGAATCTTGACTAAAAATTTGGGGTGTTACAGCTCTACCCCCCTTAAAAGAAATCTCGTCCTCGAGATTGGTGCTTCTAAGGAAATAATTCCGGAAATTGTGCCTTAAGCTCATCTTCCCGTTCCCAGGTGGCTTCCTCTTCTGAGTGATGCTTCCACTGCACCTTGCACATCCTGATTCTCTTATTTCTGGTGAGGCGTTCCATTGTCTCCAAAATCTTGTATGGTTGCTCGGCATAAGACAAATCCTCAGCTACATCCACTTCGTTCATGGGTAACACCTCCTCAGGCGTCCTCAGACATTTCTTGAGTTGCGACACATGGAACACATCGTGCACGTCCGACAGATGAACCGGCAACTCTAGTTGGTACGCCACTTCGCCTTTTCTTTCCAAAACTTGAAAGGGTCCGATGTATCGAGGTGACAACTTCCCTTTCACCTTGAACCGACGAAGTCCTCTGATAGGGGACACCTTGAGATAAACATAGTCTCCCACGTTGAAAACGAGCTCTCTTCTTCGTACATCGGCATAACTCTTCTGGCGTGTCTGTGCTATCCTCAAGTTGTTGCGAATCTCCCTCACCTTTGCCTCGGCTTCTTGTAGCACTTCTGGACCAAACACCTTACTTTCTCCTGTTTGGTTCCAAAATAGGGGAGTTCTGCATTTCCTTCCATACAAAGCTTCAAACGGTGACATCTTCATACTAGCTTGATAACTGTTGTTATAGGAAAACTCCGCATACGGTAAGTTCTTGTCCCAACTCCTATTGTTTTTGAGCGCACATGCCCTTAACATGTCTTCAAGAATCTGATTGGTTCTCTCCGTCTGCCCGTCAGTTTGGGGATGATAGGCAGAACTGAAATTCAGATGGGTTCCCATGGTTTCATGCAACTTTTGCCAAAACCTCGAGGTGAACTGCGTCCCTCGATCCGACACTATCTTCTTCGGCACTCCATGGTAACACACAATCCTTGACATGTACAATTCTGCCAATTTGGATCCGCTGTAGCTTTCTTTCACAGGGATGAAATGAGCTACCTTGGTTAGCCTATCAATAATAACCCATATTGAATCATACCCGGATTGGGTCCTAGGCAATCCCACGACAAAATCCATGCTGATTTCTTCCCACTTCCATTCAGGCACTTTGAGTGGTTGCAGCAATCCCGCGGGTCGTTGATGTTCTGCTTTCACCAACTGACATGTGTCACATAGGGCAACATGTTCCGCGACATCTCGCTTCATGCCATACCACCAATACCTGCTTTTGAGGTCCTGATACATCTTCGTACTCCCAGGATGAATGGAATAGTCGGAATCGTGAGCCTCCTCCAAAATTAATTTACGAATCTCCTTTACTTCTGGCACACAGATCCTTTTCCCGTGCCACACCGTTCCTTGTTCATCCTCTCTAAAACCAGGAGCTTTATTTTCCTTGATGAGCTGTCTGATCTCTTGTATCTTCTCATCATTCTTTTGTCCCTCGCGTATGTCTCGCTCAAGTGTGGAGTCCACTTCCATGGCGATGGCTTCACCACTATTTACTAGACATAGATTGAGCCTTATAACCTCGTCCTTCAATTCCGCAGGCATATCCTTCAAGCTCAACTTATTGACCTGCGCTTTCCGACTCAAGGCATCGGCCACGACGTTTGCTTTCCCGGGATGATAGTTGATGCCTACATCAAAGTCATTGATTAGCTCTAACCATCTCCTTTGTCTAAGGTTGAGATCTGGCTGTGTGAATATGTACTTCAAACTCTTATGATCCGTATATATCTCTGTCCTCTTCCCCATCAAATAGTGCCGCCAAATTTTCAACGCGTGTACCACTGCAGCTAGTTCTAAGTCATGTGTAGGATAGTTCTTCTCGTGCTTCTGAAGCTGCCGGGATGCATATGCCACGACATGTCCCTCTTGCATGAGAACACATCCCAACCCGTTTCCAGAGGCATCGCAGTACACCGTGAAATTCTTCTGCATATCTGGCATAACCAACACGGGGGCTGTTGTCAATCTCTTCTTTAGCTCCTGAAAGCTCGTATCGCACTGTGGCGTCCAAGTGAATGTGATTCCCTTTTCCAACAGTTTGGTGAGAGGTCTCGAGATCTTGGAGAATCCCTCAATAAACCGTCGATAGTATCCAGCCAATCCCAAAAAGCTTCGAACTTCCCCGACATTTTCAGGGGTTTTCCATTTCTGGATATCTTCGATTTTGGTGGGATCTACGGAGATTCCTCCCTCCGAGATTATATGTCCCAAAAAGGGAACTCTCTTTAGCCAAAACTCACACTTGCTCAACTTGGCATATAGTTGGTGTTCTCTCAGCCTCTGTAACACCAACCTTAGATGTTTCTCATGTTCTTCTTCATCTTTGGAGAAGACGAGAATATCATCTATGAAAACCACCACAAATTTGTCCAGATATTCCATGAATACCTTGTTCATGAGGTACATGAAATATGCCGGGGCATTGGTTAGCCCGAAAGGCATGACAGTGTATTCATACAGTCCGTACCGAGATACGAAAGCTGTCTTGGGAATATCAGATTGCCTTATCTTGAGTTGGTGGTATCCCGACCTGAGATCAATTTTCGAGAACACGCAAGCTCCCCTCAACTGATCAAACAAGTCTTCAATGCGGGGTAATGGATACTTGTTCTTGATGGTCACCTCATTCAAGGCACGGTAATCCACGCATAACCTTTGAGTTCCATCTTTCTTAGGCACAAATATTACCGGAGCTCCCCATGGTGAGGAACTAGGGCGAACATACCCCTTTTCCGTCAATTCCCTCAAATGATCCTTGAGCTCTTCTAGCTGCTTGGAGTCCATTCGATAAGGTCTCTTGTATATCGGGGCTGTTCCCGGTACTAGCTCGATTGCGAATTCCACGTCACGGTCGGGAGGCATTCCTGGCAACTCCTCCGGAAAAACATCTGGATATTCCCTGATAGTCCTGATTTCCTCAACTTTCACCTCCACTTGATTTAATTTAATGTCCCTCCTAGGCTCGTGTATCGTTATGAACTTTACTCTTGTGCCACTAGTGTGAGTTAGTTCCACCGTTCTGGTCGAACAATGGATGATTCCTTTATGTTTGGTCAACCAATCCATACCCAAAATAATATCTATCCCTTGTGAATCGATCACTATGAGGTTAGCGGTAAATACTACCCCATTAATGTCTAGGTTCACTTTGGGACACACTTGTCTTGTCCTTATTTCTCCACCTGGAGAATTTACCGCTAGCATATGGTTCATTTGTGTGGTTGCTAGGTCATGCTTCTTAACAAACCCTTGAGCAATGAACGAATGGGTAGCACCAGAATCAAACAGCAGAGTTGCAAGGTGTAAATTGGCAGGAAACTTACCAACTACCACGTCGGGTGCCTCTTGTGCTTCCTCCAGAGTGACGTGGTTCACCCGTCCTCTCATTACGTTCTGCTGCTGTGGCTGCGTGGGCTTCTTCTTTGGACACTTATGGGCGTAGTGCCCCACTTCACCACAGCTGAAACATTGCACCCCAATCTTAGATGCTTGGCCCTTGTTGTCTTGGGGTTGGTTTGGGGGTCCTTGCACTGCTGGTCGAGGTGGATATGCGGGGCGAGGCTGTTGTACAAACTGACGTTGCGGCTGTGCTGGTGCTGCGGGAGGCCTGTAGTTTGGGTTGTACCCTCTGGGTGCGGAATAGGGTACCGCAGCACGGCTCGTCTGCCCCGTAGGTTGCTGCATCATACGTGGGCGGGTGTTGCTCCCTGAGGCTTGATGTGACCACCCAGCCTTCCTCTTATTCTCATTTTCCAGAGCCTTCAGCTTCCTTTCCACCACAAATGCTCTGTCCACCATCTTTTGAAAGCTTTCATACTCATTGGAGGACATTGCACACTGCATCTCTGCGGTAAGTCCTTCCACGAAACAATCTTGTTTCTGCTCATCTGTCTCTATGTCTCGTGGAGCATAACGGGATAGTTGAGTGAATTTAGTGAGGTATTCCCTCACCGTCATGTTTCCCTGCTGCAGTCCCAAAAACTCTTTCCTCTTGTTTTTGAGTTCACCTCTTGGGATGTAATGGTTGCGGAAGCTACGCTTGAACTCTTCCCAAGTGATGCTCTCAGGGTCATGATGGGCGGCCACGTAGGCGGTCCACCAATCAGCAGCAGGTCCCTGCAATTGATGAGAGGCAAACAGCACCCTCTCATACCCTTGGCATTGTATGATTCTCATCTTACTTTCAATGGTCTTCAGCCAATCATCTGCCTCCAGAGGTTCAGCAGCACTTGCAAACTTTGGAGGTTGAGTTCCTAGAAACTCACTCAACCTTGGTTGGCGTGGTGCAGCTTGTGGAGGTGGAACTTGATGCAAGTTGGCCACTACTTGAGTCAAGTTCTGGATGAGCTGATTTTGATTCTCCAGCATTTGGTGGAGAGGATCAACTTCTTCACGGCGACCACCCCGGTTCTGGCCTCCAGAAAGATGAGAGTTGCATGCCTCATCATTGTTGTTGGCGGGGTTGGCAGCACGTCCTTTTCCTCTTCCGGCCATCTGGCAGAATCAACCAATGTTAATTTTGAAAGCATTTAGTATCATTTTACTACTTTCACTTGTTTGTACTTTGAAGTGTTGAGGCTTGGTTATACTTTTCTGAGGGTTCATTTCTCACACAAAACAAATGCAATATTATTTCATGTGGGTTCACACGCCAAAGCAAAACAATCTGAAGACGAGGCTGTGGACAATTGCTCATGGCTTCCACAACTCACGTCACACACCAAGCATTATCACACCATTAACTACGTAACGACTCGACTACTCGACCTCTTGCTAGCTAGGGGAAAGACTCTACACTACTCGTCCTCTTGAGCTGGCTCCTCGGGATCTTCCTCCTCATTTCGGCTACCTTCTGACTCTGCTTTGGGTGGGGAGGCTGCTGGTGGAGAAGTGCGACGACGCCTGATCGCTCGGCGATCCGGGGAGTCAGGGGTCCATGGATCACTTACGGTGACACACAGTTCATTCCCATCTCCTCTTTCTCTCGCTTTTAAGCACGCTCGCAGCAATGCCTCCGTCTCCTTCAGAGTATCTCGGACATCCTGAAGCTCTTGTTGACACTCCTGCAGTCGAGTGCTGAGCATAGCAGCATCCTCCAAGCACAAGTCCATGTGCTCATGGGAAGTCCCTTGCTGCACCGGTGGGTACTTGTACTCCGTGGTACCACTCTCACGTTGGAGGACATACATGTACTCAGTTTTGTCCAAGTGGCGACGATAGATGTGGCTCTGGCAGGTGATGGCCTCCCAGGTGACATCTCTCTCCGCGTCAACTTGTGTTGCTCGACAAGCTGGAGAGTGGTGGATCTTAAGCAGTTGATTCTCGTGTATAATCCTCATCTCCGAACTCCATTCTTCCCTCTTCTCACGGATGGTCCTGGTGGAGTTATAGTGGATGATGAGCTTGCCCGTGTTGCCGGCGGCTTCGAGCATACGTCGAAGACGGCGCAACAAATCTCCCACTGCCAATCCGTAGGAAAGGTACGTCACTGGACGACTCTCCTCTCTTTCAGCAAGGGCAACTACGGGAACTCTCCCTCCCGTGGACTTACGAGCGGTGCGAATCATGCGAACCATCTAAAACAAAAGAATTTAAAATTAGGTTAGATAAAACCTCAAACAAAAATCCTATTTTGAATGAAAGTTGGGGTAAGATGAAGAAAATGACCCTTTTAATAACACTTTTTCACCCACACCTTGGAAAATAGTTTTTAAGAAAATAGGGCCCTTAAATACGTCCATTTCTACCTAGGTCCACGTTCCTACGGGCAACCTTGGCTCTGATACCACCTCTGTCACACCCGGTTTTTCCGAAGAACAACCAAGTGAATATCACATGTATGCCAGGATCATTTTCTCATACATGTGATGACAAATAGTGAAGCATCATTTATTACAAGCCAGGTGTCGAATATAAGTAAGTCTTACATCACAAATGTCTCAATGGACACTAATGCTTCATCACAAGTAAATAAACTAGCAGCGGAATATTATTCTTTAGGGCTCCATCACAGGTGTTGCCCGGGGGTCTTCATGAACCTAGAAACCTTCCTCGGGTCCAAAATCTTGGTCATTATACACCATCTCATTATCTTGACCTGAGCAGCAATATAAACCAACAAATATGCAAGGTTGAGTACCAATGATACTCAGCAAGTGTGGGAAAATTATATCATGCATGGCTAGAACAAGGAGAGGTTGAACTCATGGTTAAGGCACTACGCAATTAATACCTATCACCTTAGCTTATTAAGCACCTACATTACTACACAGGTGAAATAGTCCAAATCTCCCATCCCATCATCATAAACCCATAACCATAACCATCATTTCCAATGTTAAGCTCCCCGCTTAACTTCCAAAACCATCAATTCTCTAATCATGAATAAGTCCAGGCCGCTCTTAACCGTGAGCACGGCTGTCAAGACAGTTTTGACTCTGCAGAGTTTGTACCACTGTACCCACAAGTAGTGATTTCATCCCCCGTTGCCGGGTGGACTAAAAGAACCTCCATTATGCCAGTGGCTACGAACCACATTCACACTTCCCAGGTGTGTGGCCAAGAGATCACTACGAAGCCTTTACAAAGGGATTCCCGACGAGCGTGGGCCCACTGAGGTTTCACCCCTAACAGCATACAAGAGGCTCCAACCCCGCTGCAGTGGCCCCCTCTTGAGCCTTGCGGTTCATATGGTAGTCCAGCTGACACCTACTCCCCGCACCATCCAACACACCCATACTACGTCGGGGATACACCTAATTAATTGGCCAAGCTGCCCCATCTCAGCATGTGGTTGGCACTGTAAAGCCGGGTTACATGCTCCATGAACCGGTCCTTAGGATCCAGGCAAGTACTAAACACAAACCCAAGTCTCGTGCACCCAGCACACAACCAAAACATCCAACTTGCCTTGATCCCTACCTCTACATAACTCACAATGTCTCATTCAAGAGTATGGTAATATAAACTGATGATCTCATGTCCCCAAATATCCCATTCTAAGCATGGCTAAGCATATGCATGTGTATAAATGACATGACAATATAAATCCCAACCCAAGCTTCAAGGAAACAAGGTAATGCAATTCTAGGAAACTTCCTAGCATGGGTTTCATATTTAACTTGACAATGCAAATAATTCTATCTACACATCCTAGCATAGGATTAAAGTGGTCAAGGACACTTGCCTCCTTCTTGCTGCTCTTGAAATGGGTAGTCTTGGTCTTGGAATTGAATAACTTGTTCTTGAGCAGGTTCTACTTCATCCCATCACACATAGCAAAAGAAAAACAACAATCATAAGACATAGTTCACACTTCTACTTCATACAAACCACACATTCATATTTATGAAAGTTCTTTACCATTATATGTGTTGTGGTTACTTTATGTGTGTTGATTTGGGACTTGCATACACTTTTATTTATATGTGTATGATTCTTACTTTGGTGTTCATATTTATACTCACATACTATATATATATACATATATGTATATATATGTGTGTTTCAGTTTTAAATAAATTCCTTATATATTAAACTACCAAGTATGTATAAAAAGTATTTTTCTTCTCCATATGTGCCTTCATTATTTCTATCAACCCTAAACTGAATTCTTTGTACTTTAGAAACTCCATTTATCATTTACTAGTTTCTATATTTCCAGATTTATCTTCTTATGTATAATTGTGCATTTTATTATTAAATTAGTAATACACACTACCTAAACAGATTAGGTTCTGGTCCTAAATAATTTAAGATCATATTTTGACCTTAGCTTCTGATGTATACTATTTCATAATTATTTTCCCTATTTTTCTTTAACTATTCTTTACTTAAAAATGTGTCCATATACTAATAAATGTGAATAATAGATGAAACAGATTTATTTCAGCCTAAAAATATATTTTTATCTCACTCCAAAGTTTTCTAAGTACTGAGAAAGTTTTTAATAAATTTGACAATTATGTTTGTCCCCCTTTTTAATATTTAAACACTAGTTACATATTCAATTTTCTAAATTAAATACTAAACAGAGCTAAAATAATGAATTCACCTCATTACAGGGTCTATAATATTATTTTCATAATTTCCAGGGGTCTAGCTACACTTGTCAGAGGTGTTTTTCCTAATTTCTAATAAGTCCAGGGGCTAAAACTGATTTTTAAATGAATTTACATGATTTTCTGGAGTTCCAGGGGCTAGATCTGAAGTTTCCGGGGCTAGCTCTCAATTCCAGAGAACCCCAGGGGGTAGCACGTAAGAATTCCAGTCTTTATAACGCGGGGCTGACGTGGACCGTCTGATTTTAAACCGACGGCTGAGATTATAACATCGAACCGGTACGCGGGGTTTTAAAGTCTACCGTGCGATTTAAAATAAACGGCGCACAAGCGGCCACGTCGCTCTGACCGAGCGCGGGCGGCGCTGCCGGCGGCGCACGGCGGCGGGAAGCGGCGATCTCGCCGGAAACTTTCGGATCCTCGAGAATTCTGCCTAGAACTGTGATCTTATGGCCTAGATCGGTAGAGGGGAGGTCAGGGATCTCACCTCGGGGGTTTTCTCGAGCTCGGGAGTCCTGGAAAGTGCTCTGCGGCGAGGTCCGAGGCAAAACCACGGCGAAGCTCGTCGGAGCTGGATTTGCACCGTATATCTTCGGGTTTTCTGCACCTGCAAAGTTCCCCGGAGGCGGTGGATCAAGACCAACGAGTTAGATCAGAGTTTCCGAGCTTAGATCGGCCAGAATTCACCGGCGAAGTCTCGGTGCTCACCGGAGTGAAAATCGGCGATCGCGTGCGAAAAACTGATCGGATCGGTTGTTTTTATAGCCGGGGAAGGGCGGTGGTTCTGTTGTGATCGAGTTAGAGTCCTCAGGTTCCAGAATTCGGCTGCGGGACGCGGTTTCCCGATCGGTTGCGATCGCGCGCGCGCGGGGAGAAGTCCGGGGTCGCGGGGTTAGGGATGACAGGCGGGTCCCACATGTCAGCGAGGGGCAGCGCGGCGCGCGCGGGGGCGGGCTGCGCGGGGTTAGCTGGGCCGGCTGAGGTTTCGGCCCACTGGCCAGTTTTTTTCCCGGTTTTCCTTTTTCTTTTTCCATTTCTTTTCTGTTTTGAGTCTAATTTGAATTCCAGTTTGAATTTGAATTTTTGCAAAACATGCAACACGTCCAAAAATTTTTAAATCCCCCTCTGAACATGGTTTATGGTTCTAAATCCAAAATTTGAATCTTGACTAAAAATTTGGGGTGTTACAAGGCACCATGAATTTGCTGCGCTGAGAACAAAGTCTTTTGCCGCTCCGTGCATTGGAGCAGCCCGAACTTTGACTCGATTGTCCGCAGCCAGTTGTCGGCCTCCAGTGGTTCTTCAGCTTCTGTGAACACTGGAGGGTGGGTACTCATGAAGTCTGAGTATGACACCTCACAGGGCTCACGGGGCCCCCTCTCTTGACCCCCCTGCCTGGGACGTATTCTGCACGATCGTGTGGAGCAGGTCGGTCTTCTCCTCACGACCACCCACCAATGCCGCTATCACATCCGCTAGGGTAAGCGGAGGCGGCGGTGGTGGTTGCTGCTGCGGGGTGCTGTCGTAAGCAGGTGGCTGGGAGTCACCGCCTTCCTGTTGGCTAGAGCCACCAACCTCGTGTGCGGTCCTAGTGCGAACCATCTGCAACCATACGACAATAAACATCAGCCCCGCAACATATTTCATGCAGTCAAATGAAATAGGCGTAAAAACATAATGACTTTGAAACATGCGATGCATCTCGTATGTAGATACTGTAATAACTTTGCACAAGCTACACCATTACCAGACCAAATACAAGCTAGTTTAATCCAACTTGATGAACCTCCTCTTTGGAAGCTCACCACAACCAGGTTTGGTCACTACGAGACGTTACTATCGCTTTGTCATCACGTAAACCACCCTTTTATCTTCAATACGACACAAACATGGTCTCTAGTAAAAGGACTTGAGTGATACCTATACTAAAATCTTTCACTAGTTGAATATAACCTTGAGTGATACCTATACCCGTGATGAGATGCCATGAAATTGGGGTAGTTTGAGCGAAGGAACTCCTCGCTCTCCCACGCCGCTTCCTCAGCAGTGTGGTTGCTCCATAATATTTGTAGAACCACAGCGTTCGGTTACGCATGGTCTGAGCTTTCTCATCAATAATCTCCACCAGATATTCAGCATAAGTCAAATCCGGTTGTAGCTCATCAATGTCTTCGGTGGGAACAGTAGGCCTATACTTCAGACATTTTCGGAGTTGTGAAACATGGAAAATATCGTGAACACCAGCGAGAGATCCCGGTAGTCCTAGGCGATACGCCACTGGTCCGCACTTCTCGGAGATAGCGTAGGGTCCAATAAATCAGGGAGCGAGTTTCCCCTTCACGCCAAATCGGTGCACGCATTTCATCAGAGACACACGGAGGTACACGTGTTGTGAGACCTATGTGTGCTGAATATATTGTCTATGACGATAAAAGTTTTGAATTCTGCCAAAACACTCTGTTTGTCAAGGTCCGACTCTAGGTCTGAGCTCCGACAAGATCCAACATAAGGTCCGATTTTCTATGGCTAGGTCCGACATGTGTTTGGTTAGCTCCGGCGGTAGGTCCGACTAGCTTTGGTAAGTTCCGGTGCTAGGTTCTGCTAGCTTTGGCAAGCTCCGGCTCAAGGTCCGGTTAGCTTTGTCAAGGTCCGGAGCTAAATCCCAATGGTTCTGTTTTTACCATGGAAATGTTTCGATCTTGCTTTACATATATGGAAAGTTTGCTTAGTATTCTTTTACTAAGTTTTTGAAGTGTTATGGCTGTTTACGGTGGTTAACATTTTGCTATGGTTTGCAACATGCTTATATGAGGTGTTCACATAAGGTGTTGTGGTTTTTGGAACTAACGTGAGTCAAGTCGGAGACTTGTGCTCGAAAGTATGGTTGTTTATTCATGTGCAGGTGTTGCTTGAGTTCAAGATATGGCTGGTGACGGGATCCATTGAACTAGTCTTAGGGAGAAGATGAGGTTCAACAACCAAGTTTGGGAGGAATTGTGGTTGAGTTGATCGGGAGGTCGCGCAGCATGTTTGGATCAAGAACAATGCATAGGAAGGTATCATGGACGTCGTTGGAAGGTGTTTGCACGTGTGCAAGGAGTGCATGGACGTGGCAACATGGTTCCAAGGCGTGGTGAAGAGATATGGAAGTGGAGATATGGTTGAAAAGGTCCAACCGGCTGGATTTTGCGCTCAGGCTGCGGCTGAGGCTGTTATGGTTTGTTTATGGAAAGTTTCGAGTTGGTTATAATAGGATTTCATGTTAGGCATGTAGTAGTGTTGTTTTAGGAATGTTTGGAGCGTTTCTAAGGTGTTTGGAAGTCTTAACATTGCTTCTATCTGCGTATAGAAGAGTCTTGAGCAGTATTGGAAAGTTACAGTTTGAATTGGGTTGGCCTTAGGGATGGTTATATAAGCAAGGGAGGCCAAGGATCGTGGGGGCACGACTTTGGGCTGTTACTCTTTTGTTTTGATCAATAAAATTCGTAATTTAGAGGAGTTTTTGTGCCTTGTTCGTCTGACTTGTTTTTGTCAAGTCTTTCTCGTCGAGTTTCTGGACAGCACGACAGTGCTTCGGTGTTTTGATCATAACTCGAGTTTTACAGATCCAATTGACGTGATTCTTTTTGTGTTGTCTTCACAACTTGATTATCTATCATATATGAAAATTTCATGGTCATTGTATTTGTAGTTTCATATCTACATGAGTTTCTTTTCAGTGTTACAGATCTGGTTTTTACTCGAGTAGAATAGATTGACCCTCGTTTGATCTTTCGATCATAACTTTAGTTTTTTTAAGGATTTCCGTAATTCTTGTTGTCGTATATTCGTGACTTGATTCTCTATAATATATAACACATTTGTCACTGTTGAACACGTTTAGATCAGTCGCATACACGGTTTCTTTAATAGATCAATTTTCTGCCGAAGGTGTTTTTGTTGCTTCTACTAAAAATTTTAAAACTACCATTCACCCCCCTCTGGTAGCTTTTCCCGTGCTATTTGATCCTACAATTGGTATCAGAGCCACGGTCCTATAATCTTTGTAATTTTCACGTGTTTTGACTAATCATCATGGAGAAATACTCTGCAGAACCTTGTGTGTTCAGTGGCATTGATTTTCAGGTTTGGAAGACACGTATGGAGGCTTTCATCCAGGCGCAA